>CM042692.1:434899648-437536049 GCA_023614405.1 Avena insularis
CCGCATCCAGCAATCAGACAAATAACCAAAGTAAAGACTAGAAACTTTAGAGTTATACCCGAGGGTAGCAGTTTTAGAATCGGAAATCTAAACCAGAACGAACATGTGCATAAAGTACTTTCAAGCATTCTGGGATTTTCGACTATGACATGATCATTCGAAAATAAGATGGTAAAAACTTCTCACAAAAAATTGAGGCAACCAAAACTTTTATTTCTCACGGAACATGTACATATATATATTTACAAAGAAGGATAAACTAAGAATAAAATGGACGTAGCTGAGCAATATTCCACGGTCTGTCTAACTCATCCGGATCTGTACTGCCTCCAGCTCTCTTTCTCTTCTTAGTTGTAGGTCTTTCTTTGACTGGCCTTATGTCAGTTAAGTAGTACGATCCATTGTGTAATACTCGACTAACTAAAAAGGGCCCTTCCCATACTGGGGAAAGTTTGTGCTTTCTTTGTTGCACAAGCCGGAGAACCAAATCACCTTTATTGAAAGATCTATTTCGGACTCTCTGGCTATGATACTTGCGTAACTTCTGCTGATACGCTGTAGATCTCATTTCAGCAATGACGCAAACTTCTTCGACTACGTCGAGATCGTTTTGTCGAGAAATCTCGGCATCCTCTTCAATATACGCGGCCACTCTAGGAGAAGTGTGAATCAAATCACTAGGAAGAACTGCTTCTGCACCATAGACCAAGAAGAAAGGTGTGTATCTGGTTGACCTGTTTGGAGTCGTTCGTAAACTCCATATTACAGAGGGTAATTCCTCTGCCCAAGCCCCCGTAGCACATCGTAGTGGTGCTTCAAGTCTCGGTTTTAGGCCTTGTAGGATTAAACCATTTGCTCTTTCAACTTGTCCGTTAGCCTGTGGATGTGCGACTGACGCAATGTCGAGCCGGATATTTTGCTCGTTGCAGAATTCGGCCAATTCTCCCATAGAGAAGTTACTCCTGTTGTCCGTGATAATACTATGTGGATAACCATACCGGATTATAACATCCTCGACAAATCTTTTGGTTGTTGCTCCATCACAACTAGTGACAGGTTTACCCTCAATCCATTTGGTGAATTTATCCACCATCACTAAGAGATGAGTAAATCCACTTGGATCTCATTTAAAAGGTCCTACCATATCAAGCCCCCAGACCGCAAAGGGCCATGTTATAGGTATTGTTCGCAACTGATCAGCCGGAACATGAGCTTGTTTGGCATACTTTTGGCAGCCTTTGCACGTCTTGACTAATCGTTCGGCGTCTGCCTGAGCTATAAGCCAGAAAAACCCGTTTCTAAAAGCTTTTGCCACTAAAGATTTGGCTACAGCGTGGTGACCACATTCGCCTTCGTAGATTTCCCTTAAGATTTCCACTCCTTCTTCCGGAGATACACAGCGTTGAAAAACCCTAGAAACACTCCGCTTATAGAGCTCACCTTTAACAATAGTATAGGCTTTTGCTCGTCGGATAATCTGCCGACTCAGCACCTCGTCTTCGGGTAATTTTCCATCTACCAAATAATCGAGGTAGGGTTGAGTCCAGTTGGGAATCACAGCCAGAACTGCTATCAAAGGTGAGTCGGATTTGGTCGGATATTCCTCATCTACTCCCTTTATTGAGGGAACCTTGAGGTGCTCTAAAAAAGCGCCATCCGGGACCTCTTTTTGTGCAGAACCTATCCGAGATAGTGCGTCTGCTTCTTCATTTTCTGCTCGAGGAATATGGTGAACTTCAAATCCTTCGAATGATTTAGATAGATCATCCACGATAGCTTTATATGCTGCCATGTGCTTATTTGCATTACAAATATCCGACACTTGTTGAGCAACAAGATCCGAATCTCCATAACACATCAAATGTCGGATGCCAATATCCTTAGCAATCCGGATTCCATGCAGTAGTGCTTCATACTCGGCAATATTGTTTGTCGCTGTGAAGTAGATCTGCAACACGTATAAAATTTTATCTCCTTGGGGTGACTTGAGCACCATGCCAGCCCCCGAGCCCCCGCGAGCCTTAGACCCATCGAAGAAGAGGGTCCAATATTCCGACTCAGGGAGGATCATGTTCTCCTTCGTCTCTGTCCAATCAGCGACAAAATCAGCAAGGATCTGGGATTTGATTGCTGTCGAGGTTTATACTCAATGTCAAAAGCCGAAAGATCTATGCCCCATTTGGCGACGCGTCAAGTGGTGTCATTGTTGTTGATTATATCTCTCATGGGAGTTATGCTCACCACGGTAATTGGATGCTCCTGAAAGTAATGTCGCAACTTACGAGATGCTAGAAAAACACCGTAAGCCAACTTTTGATAATGCGGATATCGCTGTTTTGACTCTGTTAGGACTTCACTGACAAAGTAAGTCGGACGCTGCACCAGGTGCTCCTGATTTTCCTCCGGTCTCTCCACTACCATGACAATACTAACGACCTTATTAGTCGCAGCAAGATAAATCAACATTGGTTCTTGAGGTTCCGGTGCTGCAAGGATAGGAGCGGATGACAGTACTTTCTTCAGGTCTTGTAGTGCAGCTTCAGCTTCATCAGTCCAAACAAAATATTTGGTCTTTTTCAGGAGTTTGTATAATGGTGTGGCTCTTTCACCAAGCCGGCTTACAAACCGACTGACTGCAGCAATGCAACCAGTTAGTCTTTGTACGTCCTTCAGGCGAGTTGGCCTGGAAATATTGAGTATAGCCTTGATTTTGTCCCAGTTCACCTCTATGCCTCTCTAAGACACGATGAAACCTAACAATTTTCCGGCTGGTATTCCAAAGAAGCACTTCTTCGGGTTAAGCATGATGTTGTATTTTCGTAGGTTGGCAAATGTTTCCTCCAAGTCAGAAATCAGCGTTTCCTTCTTTTTGGACATTACTGCAATATCATCCACGTATGCATGTACATTACGTCCGAGTTGGTCATGGAGGCAACGTTGCATCGTGCGCTGGTACGTAGGTCCTGCGTTCTTCAGCCCAGAGGGCATCATAACAAAACAGAAGGTTCCGAAGGGGGTTATGAATGAAGTTTTGAATTTTTCAGATTCCTTCATCCGGATTTGGTGATAACCGGAATATGCGTCGAGAAAACAGAGGAGTTAGAGCCTGCGTGGGAATTGATAACTTGATCAATTCTAGGCGAGAACAGATCTTTGGACAAGCCTTGTTCAAGGCAGTATAATCAACACACATCCTTAAATCAGTGGTGTCCTTTTTAGGGACCATTACAGGATTGGTCGACCACTCAGTGTGGATGACCTCTTCTATGAATCCGGCTAACTCGAGCCGTGCTAGTTCCTTAGCTATTGCCTTACGCTTTTCATCACCAAATCGTCGTAGGGACTGTTTGATGGGTTTAGCGTTCGGTTTTACATTTAGAGAGTGCTCGGCAAGTTCCCTAGGTACTCTGGTCATGTCAGATGGCTGCCATGCGAAGATATCTTGATTTGCTTGGAGGAACTTGACGAGCATGCTTTCCTATGCGCTACCTAGGCCTACGCCTATCTGGGTCACCTTGGAGGGGTCATCATCCTTCAACAGCGTCTTCTTCGTCTCTTCTGATGCCTTGAACTCCGGATTTGGCTTTGTCACCTCCTTCTTCATTGTGGGCATCTCGGACGGATCTATGCTCTTCTTGATCTCCTAGTACTCCTGGGCATGCAGCACGGCTTCAGCAAAGGCGGCATTTCCATCCTCGCACTCTCGCGCTTTCTTCGGGTCTCCCCTGATGGTGATCACGCCGTTGGGACCTGGAATTTTCATCATATTGTAAATGTAACACGGACGAGCCATAAAATCCCAGTAAGCCGGACATCCGAATATAGCGTGATACGCGCTCTTGAACGGGACCACTTCGAAGGAAAGTGCCTCCGTCCGATAGTTCTTTGGAGTTCCAAAGGTAACATCCAAAGTGATCTCTCCCAGGGAATTAGCTTGTCTTCCTAGGACAACTTCGTGAAAGATCACAGAGCTATGGTTCAGCTGTGTTTCCTAGATCTTCATCTGGCATAGCGTTTCGACGTAGAGAATATTGATGCTGCTACCACCGTCCATGAGGGTCTTGGAAAGACCATAACCGTCAATCAGTGGATTGACGATTAAAGCGTATTTTCATCGCCTGTGTAACTTAGGCGGATGATCATCACGGTCAAATGTGATTGCCACTTCCGACCAGTCCAGATACTAGGGGACAGCCGGAACTATTGCATTGAGCTCGTGTAGAACTGCTTTTTGACTTTTGCTGGTTGAGATCCGAGGAAAGTGACATAAGTGTCCTTCTTGGTGGGAAAAGTTTTCTTCCCTTCCGGCTTGGGATTTGAAGCATCAGCTTCCTCCATGTCGGAATCTTCCTTGGTCACTTTGTCTTTTTCGGGATTCTTCTTTCCCGTCTTCCGCTTAGCTTTGTAGCCCGCGGTGTCATCTCTTTTGATGTCGTCATTGAAACAACATTCAGCGTTGGTGTGAGACGAGCCCCCATTGGCGTCTAGGTGATGCACACATGGGTTATTGGCAATGTCGGCCCAAGAGTAGGTTTTGCCTGGTTGCTGGTCTCCTCTACCCTGGACTCTTGAAGTTCCACGCCCACGCCCGCGGCCTCCGCCGCGTCCTCCTCGTCCTCCAGACCTGAAAGTAGCAGTGACCACTACTGTTTCCGCGTTGGGTTTTTCCTCCGAGGTATTTTTGCGCTTGTGAGCTTGTTGCTTTGGTTGTTTTGCCGACTGAGGCACAACTAGGGCATTGAGCAATCCCTCTGCATCGTCATCAGCATCTGCATACTTGCTCGTTGTTTCTATCATTTATCCCAAATCAGTGACCTTGTCACACTTCAAGCGATGGCGCAGTAGACCAATTGGGAGACCTGCAATGAAAGCTTCAATCGCAGTTTGATCATTTACTCCTTCACAGGAGTTCTTGGTGTCAATCCATCGTCCGAGGTAGTCCCGGCAAGTTTCTCTGGCTTTCTGGGTGCAACTTTGTAGGTCTCTGACCGTACAGGGCCTCCAATATGTGCCTTCGAAATTCTGAAAGAACACACTTTGCATGTCATACCAGTTATGGATGGTGTTCTCCGGAAGTTCATTGACCCATGATCATGCCGTCTTCCGCAACATAAGTGGGAGATACCGGGTAGCGACCAGGTTGTTTCCGCCTTTAGCGATGCAGCAAGCTTGGAAAAAATCCTGTAGCCAGGTATCTGGCCTAGCAATGCCATCGTAGGCTTGGATATGTCTTGAGATAGCAAATCCTTCCGAGAATTTTGTAGCTCTGATGCATGGTCCGAAGAACTTTGGGCCCACGTAGATATCATCGTTTTCGTAGTGCTGAGCCTCTATGTTGGAGTTGATCCTGTGCCTTGCATCGTTTGGGGATAGAGATCGTCCCTAATGTCGGCTGTGGCTGCGGTGCCTTGGAGCCGGACTTCGGCTTCTGCCACCACCTCCTCCGCCACGTCATCCTCCTTGCCCTCCTTGGGAGCCGTTGTGATGACTGTGTGGTGGAGAGGGTGGGACAGCTAGATAGTTTCCAGCTGATCGCCGGCCTCCATCCGGAACGTCTTTATTCTGATTCCGGGGAGGGTCTTGACTATGACAAGCCCCCTGCCGGCTTGTCCCGGCATGGTTTCTGTCGTTTCTTCGTCCGTCGTTCCCACCATGGTGGGGCTCAGCCAGACGGCTTGCATGTCTAGGAGGTGGCATTTTTTGACGATCCTCCTCCCGACGTTTCTCTTTATCTTCTCCCTTTTGATCGTTAGATTCTCATCGGGGAGGATTCCTCGGATTCAGAGCAGCGATGGCCTCTTTCTCGGCCGCTGGTGCAACGTTTCTCCAGTCGCATGTAGTCCTGCGATGCTGTCCTGACGATCTGGTTCTCGAATAATTGTCCTCCCGTCATTCAGGGCGATAATGCTGCTCCGAAGCGCGGTGGGGTCTCACGTCAGCCCATGCCGGATCTGTTCGACATTGGTCAGAATCCGAGACCAGTTTTTGACTTCCGGACAGGGCGACCTTTTGCTGCTCCAGTCCCTTGTTGAGTAGTTTGATACCCAAACGGATCTCCTCTGGTCCTGGATTAGCCGATAGAATTTCTCGGGCCGCCACGATATTCTATACTGGGGTTGGATATACCCAATCTCCTTTTCTATCTTTCCGTGGCTTCCCCATCTCATCTCCGAAAAGGACGGCACGGATATGTGGGAATTGGTCGTCATTGGTGTGACGCTTCTTTGTCTTCTGATGCAACTGAGACATGTAATCCTTAGTTGCCATGCGTTTCTTCTCCTCCTCGATGTTTTTGGCTTCATCCAGGAGTTGTTGACGATGCGCTTCTAGGGCTTTGGCCCTTTCGTCCAACTCTTCAGCAATAAGTTCTGCAGCTATAGGGATGGGTGTGGTTAATGCAGCATCGATGAGTTTACGCGCACCTTCAGTGATCACGTCTCCATCCGCCGATTCTTCTTTTTCGGCTCTTCTGGGATAAGTGCTCCATCCGAGTCTTCTTCGTATTCCTCGGCAATCACCTCCTCTGCCAGAGGGTCTTTTGTCGGGGTCTTGTTTTTCTTGTTCTTCTTCTTTCCCTTATTGGCAGCGCCGGTAGCAAAGACGGCTTTGGGTCCGTTTCCCGGAGTCAAGCTCTTATCGGTACTTTCGGACATCTGGACCTCGGGATTATCTCTGACGTCCATGTCATCCTGCGCTTTGGGAGAGTGTTCCCCGGATCCTTCATCCATGGCTTCTCCTTCTTCTGCAGCCTTGGAGTTGTACTCCTCTTCATATTCCGCGGAGAACTTTCGGAAATCTGTTGACATCATCGATTCGTCTGAGGATGCGGGTACGTCGGTGTTTGTTCCGATTGCCTCCAGCACAGAGTCGGTGTTCTCTCCAGCATCGGCAGAGCTGGATCTGGATCCCATGTAACCGACAAAGTGTGACGCGTGCTTCCTGAGGTACCTACGGCTTTCGCGATCAGCCATGTCGAAACTTTTGATGGTCTCGATAATTGCATTTGCGCTTGCATCTTGCATTATCATACGTCATAGTGTGTACCTTAGGAAAGGTCTGTCTGTCCCGGCATCATCAGAGCCAGAATCTGTGTCATTGATATGCTCCTTCTGGATTTCGACTTCCGCGGGTGGGTCGATCTAGGATCCGGCTCCTCCAGGGAGATCCATTCCAGATTTGACTTGGACCGCCAGGTCTTCTTCAGGCTCGGATTTCTCCACTATCTCCGCAAGTGGTGCGGGCTAGGTGGGTTTAGGGTTTTCTAAGATCCAGAACTCTGCTGCCTCCATGGACAAAGGGGACCTAGAAGATTCTTCTGCCTCTATCATCACCGCTGGGGTGGGTGGGGCAGGTTCAGCGAAACCGATGTAAACATCGATCTCGCCAAAAGACATGATTGTGTAGGCAGTCACAACCTCCCTAGCCGAAATCCAAGTCTCGTAGAGAATGATGAGAGGGACGTCGCTGGCGTAGAGGATGCGTCCGACGGTGATAGTCTCGCCGATTCCGATTCTTGCAGATTCCGCTCGGAACGCAGATCCGAAGCTCACTTGCCCCACGGTGGGCGCCAACTGTCGTCGGATTGATGACAAGTACGCCATGAGGGGGTCCTCGAGGCGTGCGTAAGAGAGGGGTGTCAGACGTATGGTGTTCGGGACGGTGAGCACACAAGTTTACCCAGGTTCGAATCCACCGTCTTTGGACGGATCCTACTCCTGCTAGCAATCCAGTAATACGGCAGAGCCGGAATATGGGTTACAAGGGTTTCGCCTATGCGAGTTGAGATTGTAGACTATTGAGGGTGCCCTAAAGGCTCTCCCTAGGACGGCTTATATAGATATCCGGCCTAGGGTTTACAAAAGAGATCTATCCGGCTATGACTAAGAGTCGGTTACAAAGTACATCTTGAACTACAAGTAACACTATGGGCCTAAGTCGGTAAGTCTTCTGGGCCTTCTCGTAGTCAGACTGGACTCCGTCTTCTCTCCCTGACTGGGCCGCCCGTGAAGCAAAGCTCTAACCCGAAGTGGGCCACCCTGGTCAGTGAGGAACTGTGAGGATACCCGGAAAGTATATCCCCAATAGTGATAATGAGAATAACTTCTTCTTGACTTGATCAGTTGTAATACCTGAACACTTGAACAACCCGCATAATTCATGTATAAAGAGCAAATGATCACCGGGATGGACAGTTCCATCTCCAACATAATAGTTATCCATAACATGATCAATAATTCTTGTAGGTATTTTAAAAGTATCATTCTCAGTAGGTGGTGATTCTTCTACTACCTTAGCAGTGGTACTAGCATTACAAATTAAGAAACTCAGCGAATTATCCATATTGAAATAAAGCAACTAACAGAAGTAAACAATACTCACAGTAGAAGTTTCCTTTACCAGTTCCACTCTCCAATAGCGCTTCACTCCCTGGTAACGGTGCCAGAAAATAGTCTTGATGACCCACAAGTATAGGGGGTGTATCGCAGTATTTTCGATAAGTAAGAGTGTCGAACCCAACGAGGAGCAGAAGATGTTGGCGAGTGGCTTGGAACAGGAATTCTCTGTAAATACTTAGCAAACGGATTTTTAGGGGTTTTTGATAATGCATGTAAATAAAGTGCGAGTAAATAAAAGACAATGCTAATAAATGCAGCAAGTGGCCCAATCCTTTCTTTAGCAAAGGACAACTCGGTTGTATTACTTAAGATGACCAACCATTCTCGAGGACACACGGGAATATCGTCAAGTGCTTTCGCTTCATATAGTTGATTAATCTTCTTTAGTTTGCTAAGTGTTGTGTGGGTGAACCTGGGATAATGTACCGACCTTCCTAGGACTAATACATACTTGTGATTATACCCCTTGCGAGCATCTGCAAGTACAAGAAAGTAATTAAGGTAGAAGCCTAACCACAGCTTTAAACTCTAAGACCCTGACATCCCTTGTGCAAAGGTTTCCTAACGGGGGTTCAGGTTTCTATCACTTCGGCAACCCCTACAATTAGTAGCCAAATACACAATGCATTCGCCCATATAGGTGAAGTGTCATGTAGTCGATGTTCACATGACACCACTAGAAAAAATACACCACAACTTAAATATCAAACCACTGAATCTTTCTCAACACAACTCCACAGTAACAACATGACTTCTCCCATGTCCTCAAGAACTAAACGAACTACTCACAAGACATCATATCGATCAAGATCAGAGATGATATAATGATATGCAACAATCTGAACATAAACGATAATTCAATGGTTCACTCAATAGCATCAACTACAAGGAGTAATCAACATCATGAAAGTTTCCCCTAAGAACTATGCAAGATTCAACCCAATTGTTACAGCGGTATGGAGTGGTGATGATGGTTCTGGTGGATACGATGATGATGATCCCGATGAAGTCCAGCTTGATGGTGGTGTTGATGGCGATGATCTCCCCTCTCCGGGAAGCAATTCCCCCAACAGAATTTTGTTTGCCAGAGAGATCTTTCTCTCTCTATAGTTTTTCGCCCTGCAGAGGCGGCGGAATCTTTTTGTGGTCGCCCCCTAGGTGTTAGGGTTTTGAGGGGATAATATACGCCAAAGGGGAGAGCCTGGAGTGGGCCAGGGTGGCCACACCACCTGCTGGCGCGGCCTAGGGCTGCCCGCACCATGGGGTGGTGTGGGCCCCCTGTGGCCCATCTCCACTCCCCTTCTGGCAATCTTCGTCTTCTAGAAAAATAGAATTTTCCATTTTTTTTCCCAGATTTTCTGATCTTCGCGAATTTCGCCTCCAAACAGCCCTTTTTCCATCAGAATCCAGACTGAAGTGGTCCATGCTCCAAAAGTCATCAACCATGCAAAAACAGATGAAATAACATAAGTATCATCTCTTAATATGAAATATATCAATGAATAACAGTAAACTATAATATAGAATAGTGATGCAAAATGGACGTATCAGACACCACTGCAACGCCGCGCTCGTCCTCATCCTCATTTCTCCTCCTCTCGCGCTCGCTTTCTCGCTCTCCCACTCGACCGAAAACCTAGCTCCTAGGTCTCGCCGGAGCCCGCCGTTCCCGAGCTCCCCAAGAAGTTCTGAGTGCACCGGTGGACTCGCCTCGTTGTCCTCATTCACCCTATCCAGACCATGGAAGTTGGAGAGCCCCCAATCGAGCCAATCGACATGTCACCTCCGCCGCCAGTCACCCGTGTTCACCATCGATTCCGAGCTCGCCTCTTCTTGTCGTCACCTCTTCGAGATTCCTGGTGAGCCACTGAATCCTCCGGTACCTTCCACGCCATTTATTGTGTCCTAGCTTGCCCAGACGTCATGAACCTCCAAGCCCCACCACGGTTGCTCGCCGTGGAAATGGTTTCGGTGACCAAAAGTGGGCGGCACTGCCACCACTGGGTTCGCCATGAACTCCTCTCTCCGATGCCCCTAACACCGCAAGCGCGCGTGCCTGCTAGCCTCGAGCACCACCTGGGGAGAGCTCCATCGCTGATGTCAGCGTGACATCACGCTGATGTCATCGTCTCGTCAGTGCGGGGTCAAGCATAGTCAAACTTGCCACGTGGTCATGCGACGTGGCCGCTGACCCACCAGTCAGTGGCTGTGTCTAAGTGTTTGCCCGGTGTAAAAAGGTATTCCTCGGTTTAAAGTCTAATTAGAAAATGTATTAACAATATAAATTCAAAAATAAATAAATTTCTGGAATTTAAGAAAATGATTTAATATTACAAATTGAATATCTTTTGTTTTATAATTCAGAAAAATCTATATAATATATCAAAATGTTTAGAAAAATAAATCCTACAATATAAACCTATAATAATATTTTAATTTTCAATTTAAGTAAGATATTTATTATTATTAATAAATAATCTATTAAGGATTAATATTTTTTATGTTCTATTATTCAAAATTCCCAAAAATAAGTATAATATATCAAAATTCTTAAAAAACAAAATCTACTTTTATAAACTTATTTTGTACATTTTTGTGACAATTAACTTAATATTTATTATTTATTTAGTATTTATAAAGTGATAAAACTTATAAAAAGCATATCTCCTTATTTAAAAATCACAAAAATATTAATAATATACCTAAATGATCACAAAAATAAATTCTACACATGAAAAATGTCAACTCTCACTTTTGAAGTAAAAGAAAAGGTAAAGATTTAACAAATATTATTTTAACTCTTTTCTTTAATTTTAATTCATTAAAAATATATAAACCTTTACTATTGTCTTTACCATTATTTGTTTAGACTCTAAAAATGTAATAACAAGTTCAAATAATGTTTAATTGAAGTTAACATAAGTCTAACCATTTTGAGTTGTACTTACTAAAACTACCATTTAGAATTAAGTAAATCTTTCTCTCCAAAAATAGTTTATCAATTATAAAATCTTCAATAATAATATTTTGACTTGTTAAAACCTTTACTATTATTTCACTCACAAGTTAATAAGTATATCTGAAGATAATTCATGAGTGGTTAAGCAATGAAGTTTCCACATTATGAATCATACCCATTCATTAGTAAGTAAATAAAGAATTCTATTCAACTATAATGTTAAGAGAATATGCCTCAAATAGAAGTGTTACCACTCATAATTAACCTTAAAGTAACATTATAAAGTGAACCAAGTTATAATACCATGTAATGACCAAGATAGATAGTCTCAACTACTAGTGTAGTTTTTATTCAAATAAAGTAATTCTTTCTTATTTAAGAATTATAATTAGCAAGAAAGCCTAAGAGTGTTAATTTATAGTTTAAATACTTTTGTTTAGTTAAGTATGATTTCCCTCAAGAGTTATTCTTTTAAGACACATTAAAAGTAATCCTTGAACGCTTCTCTAAAAGCTCTAATTAAATCTTAATCTTGTTTTAGAAATATTTTAGATACCATGATTCATTTGAGTGCTTTAGTATTGCATACTATTTGTTGTATTTACCTATTGTTTTACACACACTCTCACAAGCCTTAATAAGAAGCACAAGTGTGAAGCTGATATAAAAGTGCAACACATTCCTAAGAACTCATCACCAGTTTCCAAACTCTAGATCAGATATGATTGTCTCGGGGATTCGCATTTATCAAACTGCATTACATTACTTATGCATAATTACATCTTGCTTCTTTAAACATTAGTCCTTACCGGACCAATGATGCTATTTACAGAATTTGGATCTTCTATTGTCTTGAAGACCATGAGTGCATAATCTTGCAATCACAAAAGGCAAGTTCACAACTTGCTCATGTCCTCTGATTATTTTCTGTCAAATGCTTGTAACTCAAATGTTGTCATCACCTGCATTTCAAAAAGGTCAGAAAAACACTATCTTCATAACAATATGGTTATGGATTATTTACCATATGGTAATAATTTGTTGATACAGTTCAAGTGGTAAAGGAACATAATATCTAGGACTTAACAACCAATGTCGCCAGTGATTCTAGCGCCGTATATTACGCGTTAACCATGAGATTTGGAATGGGATGGAGAAGTCAGCTCTATCTTCTTCCTTTCATATGGAGGCAAGATGACCTTATCGTGACGCTGTGATTCCTTGTGTGGATCCAGCATATGGGTGGGCACCCTTAGGCCCCACGATTTTGGTATCTAGATTATCTATGAGCGGCTGCCGGAGGTATAGTCGGACCTTTATGGAGCTTGCCAGGGGCATAACCGGCTCATAGAGTCTTCGAGAACTCATCAGGGTTATAGCTTGCCCGAAAGGGGGCTTAACAGAGGTGTAGTAAGCCCCAAAGGATCATGCAGACATATGGGATCGTGGAGAGGGCAGTGATTGGCTTGGATCACCTACTGGGCCCCACATCAAGGAATTGTGGACGGGAAAGATCGCCTAGTTGTGTAACAAGGAGTTGACCTCTCATGGGTAAAGTAACGCACCTCTGTAGAGTGTAAAAATTGTGACATGTTACTCCCTGTTCCGGGAAGGAGCTACGAACGCGGCAGGAAAGGAACCCCATGAAGGTTCTGGTCAACCTGTGAAGGCTGTCGGACATAGTTTTCAGAATAAATGCAACCTTTGAAGAAATGTTTATGAAAACCTGCATTGCCTACGACCTTTGGTCTATGGCTGTAGAGATAGTGCATCATACACTCCTTTTTAGTGAACTTGCTGAGTACGCTCGTACTCAACCGTACCTTCTTAACCCTTGCTAGGTTTTGAGTCGTTGAAGACGATGTTAACATCAATTTCTGCTCAAGAAACCATCATCAACAACTCAAGTTCTTCAATAAATTCAATGAAGTCAACATATACATCAGCTGAAGTGAAGATGAAGTCTCTGTTTAGATAGGAGTAGATACTCTATCCATAAAACCTACTTCTGTAGAACATTACAATAGCAGCAATGGCAAGCTAGATAGTTTAGATACTAGTCTTAGTTACTAGATAGTTCTGAGTTATTATTTCTAGTTCTTCTTTGTAAGAGGTTCTTTCTCTCTCTTTAACCTAGAGTGTTCTCTGGATCTTTTGTAAAGAGCCGAGTTGTAATCTATAGTCATGTCTTGGACCTGCTGTGTTTCTGTTGTACCACTTTGAGGGATGTAATACTAGTGAATGGTGTTTCATTGGTGTTATGTCAACGACTATAGTGTACTACATCATGCAGTGGTATGCTGGGTCACCGCAGCTGGTATCAGAGCATATGCTTTAACCTTAGGATTAAAACCCTTTTAGGAAGATCTGTAGGTTGGATAGTGACTATAGGAGCCATCTTATCTAAACCAAGACTTGTGATGGATATCCACTTGGGGATAACCTCGTCACAGTTAAGTTGGATGTTCTTGTCATCTTTCTTAAGGATTAGTTATATGTATTCTCTAGAGAAAGGTCATTTAAGTGTAGCTCTAAATAGGTATAACACCACTAAAATATCTCAAGTAAGTTAAAATATCAAAGAAGATTACGACCAAGATTAGGATATCATGTGGAGTAGTATTAGTAATGGAGTCTATATTTAGAACCCCTGTGAAGTAGCAGAATCTTATCACTAGTTGATACCACTATACCATATAGGGTAGACCATTAGAGTATGTACAGATACAACTGGAAGGAAATCATGTGGCATTCACTTGAGAATTCCATGTGATGGAGTAGAATTTTGTTAAGAATCATTGATAGTAAACTAAGAAGAGTCTTCATGGTGAGATTAGCTCCCCAATGATGATGACTAGGTAAATCTGAACAAGTTCATGGTGATAATAGCTCCGAGACCATGATAAGTTTGTAATTAGGACAAGTACTTAGTAAATAATCTTGTAATAACAGTAAGTAAAGAACAGTGTAGGTCTATGATAGAAGACATAGGTGTCCTAATATGATGATAATTTTTGGATTAAGATAGTAACTACAATTTTGTTAGTAGTCCTAAAGAAAGGTAAGTGGTTAGTCAAAACCAAAGTGAGACCACTTTGCTCAAAATTATCCAATTGCAATTGAGAAATTTGGGTAAATATTGAGACAAAGAGTAGTTAAACCCTTAAGTGCTAAAGTATCACGAAGTGAACCTATATTAGGAGGTGTCATATACTACACAGCTAAGCCTGAATTCTAGAGGTATTATACTCAACTACTATATTCCGGGCTTAGAATAATGTGTGTTATATGTACCACATTTGGATTTTTGGATTTTCTTGGATCTTCTTGATTGACTAGATCTATACATGAAGTTTGACTTGGTGTGCAAATGCATGTTGCATCATCAATTTACTACTTTATGTTATAGACCTAGATAGTAAGGGAATTTGTGTAAGGGAGTGACGAGTTCCGAAGATGAAGATGAAGACTTGCAAGAATAAGGAAGCTAAATATAAGGTGTATCAACACTATTTTGAAGGATGGATCAATTCCAACTTATTATGAGCTGGCAATAAGAAGAATAATTAGTACAGAAAAGGTGTAGAACAACTTAAGGAATGAATCTGAGTTCACTCAAAGTAGGTGATATTGCTAAGAAGCTAATGAAGTAGTTTTACCTAGTTCATGGAAGTATCATGAATAAGTGCAAAGAAGAAGTCTTTGAATAAGGGTGGTATTCAATCTCTGACAATTCAGAGAGAATGCCACTAAGAAGTCAAAAACCTGTAGGGTAATCCATACACCTAGGAGGATCCGCAGCTGGTATCCGTAGCTGGTATCCTAGCGGTGTAGTGAAGTAGGTCATCTTTGTATAATTTAAAGAGTATAAAACTTGGCCTAAGTTAAGTTAGACCTAAGGAAGTATGAAATTAAAGATCGTCTTTTGAGACGTTTCGTGAAATCGGGCTTACCAAAGAGAGGATGTCCAGAAGATTAAAAGTAAGACAAGTAATGTCAGAAGATTCATTTCGGGGATCCACAATTGTGTGGGTGTACCGCAAATTCTTTCGTAAGGCCTTATGTAGCTAAAGTATAAGCTAGATAGAGACCAATATCCTTACTATCGAGTTAATGGATATTATACGTGTAGATTAGAGACTATTAGGAAACCCCAAGGGGGAGAGTAAACAATAAACACTTAAGTGTTGTTGTCTAACTTTTCGACTAAAGGTTGGAGAAGAAGTATAAAGTTATGATGAGATTAAGACTTATTCTCATAAGGTTATAAGAATCCCTCATTATAAAGTATTTTCGAGAGTATGTCTAGATGGAAGATCGAAGGAGATATAATAGATTAAATCTAGTGGACTAGTTATAAAAGGGGAAATAGCTGGTAAGTTGTCCTTAAGAAGGAGGAGAGCCTACCAAAATAAGTCCAGCGTAAAGTAGTAGGAAAACCGGATTGGAATGGAAAAAATGTGTCCACAACCAATTCTAAATAGAAATGCAAGGACATAATCCAAGAAATTATAGTAAAAGAAACCATAGTATAAATTAGAAGTGATAATGTATATTGTTGGGAATGAAGAGGATTCGAGGAAAAAGATCTGGATACGGGATACCACGATTATTCCCAAATGTGATCATGATGGAATTTGAGAAATGGCGTGATCAATACAAGTTAACTCCTCATTCCGAAACATAAGAGAGTATGAACTTTGGGGACGAAGTTTATTTTAAGGGGGAGAGTCTGTAACACCCCAGCATTAGAGCTTAGAAATAAGCTGAGTTAAGGTATGTGCATTGCATTCATGCATAGAAAATCCGGATAATTTGCACGCTTTTAAATAAAACTTGTAAAAGAGATTGAAGCTTCTTTTAACTTGGTGGAACTGAAGTAGATCATCAAGTTGACTGCGATAGGTTTCAATATGACCTTTGCTAAAATCTTATCTTTGGGTAATATAATTTGATCTAAGGGTAGATCAAATGATCTTCTAGAGATCATTACATGGTATTCCATACAACAACTCAAAGATGAATATTTAATGTTCTAAAGATGATATCAAGGTAATATCTACCATAAACCCTGAATACCAAGTCAAGTATATAACTTAAGAAAAGAAACTCCATAACTAAATCTTGATACACTTGATTGCCATAGTGATACCTACCATGGGTATCATGGTAGTTCTTAAACATCAACTCTTATCACAAATAGAGTAGAAAAGGAAGTCAAGCCAAGACCATCCATCACATACCCTTAGTGTCATGTTAAGAGATGACAATCCTATTTAACCAAGTCCTAATGTCCATTGATCATCAATGTGTGTGATCAATTCTTGACCTAGGACATGTTGACTCTTAGCTTTGACCTATTGTATTGCCCTTTCAAATGCCAAAGTAAATTTATAAGAAGGAGGAACCAATTATTGTAGAGTGGTCCATCATCAATGGAATGTGATCCTTAGTGGAGATCAAACCATCTGATGTTGGAGGAGTTAACTCACTCATGAGTTAACTAGAAGAAGTATTTAAACCAAGAGTTTAGATAGTAATTATGAAGCTATAAGAAAGCTAGTAGTAGTAGAGAATCCAATGGTGCTCTTGTTAAGCCAAGTAGGTATAATCCTAAAGTAAGTTTCCTTAACAAGATAAATCCTATAGAGAGACCAGTACAAGTCTACTGCTTAGTGTTAATAGATCTTGATTAGACAACTGGAAGCCTAAGCTAAGCATGATCAAGCGTTGGTGGTCATTATTCTCAAGTCAATTGAGGATAGATGATTAGGTATTAAATAAGATTGTGAGTATACCAAATTAGGTAAAACCCTAGTAAACTAAATCATCTAGCTTGATTATGAGAAGTCAAGCTAGAGTATGAGGAAGTATATAACATAAGTTGTATGGAGTAGTTGGAAGTATAATAGTTTAACCAAGGTAATACAAGAACAAACTTGTATTATGGAGAGTAGTACCATACCTATACCAGAGGATTGACATCACATAAGATATAGTGAGAATTGTAATCTGGCAAGCCTTAGAAGTAGATGCAAGGTAAATATGAAGGAGTTTATGGAATGAAGTTAGTACTACCTACTTTGATGGATTCGGTAAGGGTAGTATATAAATGGAAGTTGTATATATATATTAGGAGAAGAATGAAGGAGTAATGTTGAAGTGGCATGACCATATCATCATATGTTGATGGATATGGTGGAGTCAGATCATTGACTTGTTCAGGAAGATGTGATCTTTGTGATTAAAGGAAGAGAGATAGATAGAGTATATTTAGGAAAAGAATTCCTTATATCAAGATAAGCTTAGCGAGGTATTAAGGTAGGAACTCTTGAGAAACCTTTAACCAACAATAAATCAGGCCATGATAGAACCATGTCTACCGCATTGTCCAAAACCCCAAATTAAGTTAGTAGTTAAACCAATTCCTATTTTTAGTCAGCCAGTGGATAGTATCTCTTAGTCAAGTGAAATGTCTAAGAGATAAGTAGAATACCAGTTGAGAGTTTATGGAAGAAAGTCTTGTCCACCTTATCGTCTTAAACCCTGATAAAGACCTAGTCTCATATACCATCAAGATCACATTAGAAAAGTAATCTTAATAGCTCACGCTAAGTTGAAATATCACCTTGGTCACCTAACATGATGGCAATATGTAATAGCCTTAATACTCATCCATGTCTCTAATTGAAAATGAGTTATTAAATCCTCTCAGAACCCATTATAACTATATATAAGAAGAAGAGATGATTGACTACTACGAGTATATTACTGGCTGATAAAACAGGTTGGACCATGAGGTGACTAGGAGGGAACCCTAGCCACCGCAGCTAGCTCTCCCCCTCCCTCCTCCCTTGGCCGTTTCCAGAGGGTACGGCCGAGCGAAGCTTGGTCGTCGCCGGCGGCGGCAGAGATCTCGCGTCTCCACATGTGCGAGGTTGGTGGCACGGGACCCCACCCCGAGCCTGGACGTGGTGCTAGCCAGGAATCACAGCGGCGAGGCCCTATGCCGTCTCGTGGTGGCGACACGTTCGGAGCGGCAGCGGTGCGGTGGACGGCGATCTGATGGCTGCGATCTGGAGGTTTCACCTCCAATTGGCAAGGACGGAGGTTGGGGCAGGACGGAGGATCTGTACGGTGGGGGGGATGTTTAAGCCTGATCCTTAATCGGTTATGGACATATATTCCGTTGGGCACGTTCGTTGGCGGCTACATCTCAGACCATTCAGTGTCGGGCTTGGACTTGCGCGGCTGCCAGTAAAAATTGAGGTGGACGATGGCGACGTCTCTTGGCATTCTTCCCTTGTTGAAGACATCGTTTTTCTAATTGTCGCTTCCTTGCTCGGGATGCTCCGGGGGAAACTCTTGATCTGGGTCTCCCGGGTCGGACGCTGATGGCAATCGATGTCGTTATCCCTCTTAGGGACATCGTTATGGAGCATTTACTGGTTGGAGGGGTCTACTGGTGGAGCGGTGTTTCATCTACCGCGTCGACGTCGATGGGTCTCGGCGGTGTGGTGATGCGAGGTCTCGGCGGTGAACGTGACTTGGTGGA
The DNA here is from genome assembly GCA_023614405.1 of Avena insularis. Lineage (NCBI taxonomy): Eukaryota > Viridiplantae > Streptophyta > Magnoliopsida > Poales > Poaceae > Avena > Avena insularis. The sequence goes on from CM042692.1 coordinate 434,918,559, forward strand.
CTCATGCAGTGTGGTGAAGCTATCTGGCATCATGGTGGTATTCACGGCAGGTCTCGCAAGGTCATTGCATTGATTTCTCCTGAAGATGGGTATGAGGAAGACGACGGTGGCGAGAATTTCTGGAGCGTGTATGCTGATATGTGCTGAGGGTCGGCCGGACCGTTTGTGTCACTTGCTCGCCGTTGGCTTGTCGGGACCTTTGGTTATTAGATGATGTGTATTGGTGTGATGTTAGGGTGTTGGTCATGTTCATGGATACCCCCTTCATGAGTGGTATATGATTAGCAAGTTGTCGCTAGTTTGGTGGCTTCGTTCTGATATTTGTAATTCCTCCTATTACGTATCGTGAATAATCTAATAAAAATGGTGTGTGTCCTTTGGATGCAGAGAATTTCAAAAAAAAAGTAAGAAACAATAATCAAGTGAACATATTATTAAGCTTATCCTATAATTAGCTCCTATGGATTAGTGGGAAAAAATTCCCTTGTTTGTGGATGAACTAGCCCATCAATGCATTCTTTTTTTTTGGCAATAGCCCTTCATACGTACTTCGTTGGCAACCAAACATGATTTGGAGTATGGTTGTGGTAGCATGTCCACGCAGCTATCTTTTTTTTGCGAAAAGAATCCAGACCTAATATAGATATAGACATTGGTTCAGGCCGGTCTTGTGTGCCCGCCGTTGATTCCTCAAGAAAAATAGATATAGACATCTACAAGAAGTACAAACACCCAGCCATAGGAAGAACTAGATGGGCCAGCGCGCTCTGTTGCGCTGCTCTCTGCTAACAACGTTTAAATTTTATAGCCGGAGTGTTTGTTCGATGTGGGATTTATGGTTTTTTTTGGCGCAACACATCAGCAATAAATCTAGCAGAACCATGAGCAACAAAAATACAAGAACGCACAGGACAACCTACGGCCGATGTGCCTAACGTCGCAACAAAATCACTATTGGATAGCACGGATACCGCAGAACACAACGCAGAAGCAACAATATAACAAGAAACAAGATATACAAAGAAAAAAATAAGAAAGCCACGCAAAATTTAAAGAGTGACAAATAAACTACCAACATGATTCCAACCACGGCGGCCTTACGCCAGCTGTCTGACATCCATCCAAGGAAGCAACAAACAAACGATCCTAGCCACATCAGCCTCAAACCCGCCGTGTCAAGAACCACACTGAGACAATCAACACCGAGATGCCGCACTCGCCGAAGCACTAACAACATGCACACACACCACACTCACAACGAAGGGAACTGACCCGCCATACGAACCACAAATAATCGATCCAAGTAGTCATCGCCCCGTGCAGCCCAACTACATATGCGCTGCCCAAAACAGCGGCGACAAACCAATCACCATAGTAATCGAATAAAATAGCCCATGAGATACAACCCCTCCAATCTATCAGAACCGCACACCACATCCACACACACTGCCCAACTCCCGTCCAATGGCTGCACCAACGACCAGCACAGATCCACAACACAAACACACTCATAAATTGAACAAGCCCCGCCACTAGAACCAGCCCCCACAACATGGAAGAAAAATGTGGAGCAAAGAAAAAGAACGCAAGCGGGCGTGGCATCCATGAGTAGAGCCCGCCCGGACCGACGAAGCAAAGGAAGTGAGGAAGAAGCAGGTCACCACAACGCCAAAGGAAATCACCGGCACATTGAGAAGAGCAAGAGAAAGACCGACACGATGATCGAAGCATCTACAAAGCGACCCCATGTCTCGCACTGCCCCTCCACGTAGAACACATGCACCCACGCATGACGTGTCGCACCCAAATTATAAATCCTAGCTCCGCCCAAGGGTGGTGTTCCACTATGGTTACATGTTGGACCCGGCAGAAAAAGATGAGTGAGTGAGTTGTCGAATATATACTTTAAAATTGGGATTGAGCCGTCGATTGGATTAGAAATTTCAGAACAAACAACTTAGGCAGTTTCTCAAGCGCAATGGATAGTTCCATGACTAGAATGGGATAAGATGTTTGAACCGGACATTGTTGGGGAAAACCAAGCGGTAAATCGGAGCGGTCGAACCGGATGACGAAACTTTCAACTGAGAAAAATACATGTGGAAAGATTTAGAACCCACGTATAGAGAAAGCCCAAATTACGACCAATAACTAACTCGCCTCTACTATGTACATGCCAACTCGAAGTATCTCAAACAATTGTACCTATACTTTCGGCTATATTAGTCCATGATCTTGTTTTTATACGTATCAAACCTGTCATTGAATCAAACAAACCGGTTATATTTTTCTAAACAAGCGACTCGATGAACCAGAGGCCTAGTTGGTTTACTCACCAATCTAGCCAAATCAGTTATATTTTTCCGAACAATCAACCCGATGAACAAGAGGCCTAACCGATTTAATCACTAGTCTATCCTTCTAAACTATATATATGGATGGGTGGATCCGAATATATGTGTGGTGTCACCATTTGATTGGACGACCTTAGGAGCAAGGAGAGGCCACAAATTCTAGGGAGCTTAGTACTTGTAAGGATTACATCGACCCTTGAGCCAGCCATATATGCGTCGTATTCGCACTCCCCTATAAGAATCAGCTTGTCGTTGTTCATGACAGCCGGGGCCAGAGCTGAAGTTGTTGCCAGTGAACCTCACTTTAATTAATCCTATTCTTATAACATCAAAGTTGTATCAAAGTCGTAACACACGTAGACTAAGGGAGATCCATCACTACAATGAAGCAACAATCAAACAATTCATCACCATCCTCAGTGGCAACAGGGAGATCACCGCTGGCGAGATGGACGAGGAGGAGGGTATACCTTATTCTTGTCCCGCTCCAACACAGCGCCGCCATAACCACCTTAATGTCACTGTGGGTTGACCAAACTCTAGCTTTAAGGACTTATTACAACGACAGTGCATGTCTGAGGTCCCACCCCATCCAGCCGCCAGAGCAAGGTGGGAACCCATTGATTCTCGGATGAAGATGGTCGAGATGAGGCATATGGCGTCGAAACCCTAGCCGCTTTTTTCCCGCGAGACGATGACATGCTTAGTTCACACACACAACAATATAGTTGTCAACCAAACACAAAAATTGAAGTGTAGCTCATTTCCCTTTCCACTTGCAATAGAATCGTATCCAAATTGCAAAAATATAATTCATTTTTGGCATCCAAACAGAAAGAGGATTAAGAGCATCTCTAATGGATCCCCTATTATAGGGCAGCTCAGAAAACTTATAGGGCAGCAGTTTTGGATATATTGGGCATGAAAATGGTTTTTGATTTTTTGGATGATGTATTTTCGAGCACGGTTGACATAGCGGTGGCCCTAAATAGGTCACGGCTGCCACCAGCAAGCTCTACTTCTATTTTGTACATATATTCATATAAAACTATGTTAAACTTGATACAAATAATTAAAGTAAATAAATTAAATACAGATAGCCAGTGGCTATAGCGAAAAGAGAGGAGAGGGCTGGTGGTGGCTTCGTGGTCGATGAATGGAAGCATGTTGTTGACCGACATCGATGGAGCATGCTGTCAGACAACAATGGCGACGAATCTTCTCGGTTGTTGTGGGGCGGAACCCTAGTTGCCTCATAGCGGAGGGGACGGTGGAGGGTCTCAGTGTTAGCGAGGCAGCTGCTCTGAACCCGATAGTGGATGGAGAGGATGGTGGAGCTGCCAAATCGAGGAGCTGCGGATGGTGGAGCCCCGGAATAGCCCTAGAGTTATGCGACGGTGGGGCCCAATTCAGACAGGCGAGAAGGGGGGCCGTGGCCATGTAGAGCTGCGACAAGGGGTGGAGGAGGATGGGAGGTGCTCGGCGACGGCAGTGTGGCACAATTTGTCGTCAGTGGTGGTCGAGGGAGAGGAAGACAAGGCGATAGAAGGTGGGCAGGATTTTTCAGCGTGACAATTGATCTTTCACGCACGCGCAGTTTTTTGGTTTTGTCTCCATGAAGCAACCGGCCATGACATTTTTTGTCTTTTTATACACGACACAAAGGTACTTTAATCTCCAAAACTTGTGAACGAACATAAAATGTTCGAATGTATATGTAGACATTTTTTTGATATTTTGAAGTATGTTTTCTCATAATGGGTACAAGTGCACCCGTGAACCAAAAGGGATTTCCTTTTTGATAGTAGGATTCATGATTCCAATTGAATTTTCTGAAAACTTTATGCCAATATATCAAACTTTTCTTTCGTGGTATTATGCATATGATTGTTTTCTGTGTGAAATCATATAAACTTCCCCAAGCTTAACTTGATTTAATAAGTTAAATTGTTCGCTCGACAAAAGTTAAACTTTCAAATCGATATAATTAAAGCTCTTAATTTTCTACACCATTATTTGAACTTTTACTTGGACCTAAAAAGAAGATAAAATTTCACAAAACTGGAATAATTGATGTAAAGGTTTCACAAACCCATAGTAGTAATTTTTTTACAACACCATAACTTTTAGGGTAAGTTGTTTCAAATAACCTAAAGCATATGATTTAGCTCATTTGATGGTGCTTCCGACAGTCCGGTCCCACTAGTCAGGTATATGTGGCAAACCAACCGGTTTTCTTTGTTTTTTTACACCGAACCAAATCAGAATTTGACCAAATAGTTTAAAGTTCTCTAAAAATAGAAAGAGTTCTGATAACTGTAAATACATGTATTAACTATTCTTGGAAATGTGAGATGATTTTGACCAGTAGTTTGGAGGTTTGGGCAGTTTCACACTTAGGACAAATTGTGACCAAACAGTCAAATTTTCTAGAAAAAACTGAAAAACTTCCAAAGTTCTAAATACATATATTTACTAATCTAGGAAATACAAGATGATTTTATCAGTAATATCGATGTTTTGGAAGTTTTGTAAGTTTAAGCCAAAATTTGACAAAAAATCAAACCAAAAAATAAAAAAATCCAGTAATTCTACATACATGTATTTAGTAATCTAGAAAAGTTAGTAACTACTCGGCTTTTTTTTATTTTTTTAGAGCCGAGTACAATGTGTTTATGGCCACGGTGGGAGGATGGCCTACACAAACATCCTTGATTGAGTTAGGGAATTTGTTGGCTAATCAAGAGGCATTAGCCAAAGAGATGGGTAAGGTTACCTTAAAGGAGCAGATGAGGAGGAGGCACTATTCGTCAATAGGAAGAGGCCACTAAGAGGACCAGAAAAGGCGAAGGAGAAGTGGACAAGAGGTGAAAGATTGTTCCCAAAGGAGATAAGCTATTCAGGGGAGCTCAAAGAACAAGAGGTGAAGAAGATCAATATCAGCTCATGGAAGAAAGAACAAAGAAAGGTGAGTGCTTCAACTTGGACAGAAAGGTCACCTTACTAGGGATTGTTGGAGTCCAAAGAAGCGCCTAGAAGTAAATATTGATAGTGCCTTAAATCTCACCATAGATGAATGCCCAAGTGTGGCGCCGTGGGATGCTGAAACGACAATCTTCATGGAAGATGATGAGGTCTACTTTGTGGAAGAAATGACCGAGCATCCATCGCCGGGTGGCATAAATATTGAAGAAACCAAAGAGGAACAAGAAGGATGGGATGCAAAAGGTGGCTTCTCCATGGAGGTAAAAAAAATTGTGTGGTTCCTTCACAACAAAGTATTACTTAATAAGGATAATCTGATTAAAATGAATTGAGTAGGTTATACTAAATGTTGTTTCTGTGGGTCGCCGGAAACCATTGAACATTTATTTATATCATGCCCTTTTTCTCCATTGTTATGGTGTATTTTCAATTTTTCTTATGATCTACCTCCTCTAACTAATGTAACAAATATGTTTAGAAATTGGTTGAACGGAGTTAACAAATCATTGAAGGCTAGAATTCGTATTGGTGTTTCTGCCTTATGTTAGTCTTTTTAGAGATTCATAAATGATAATAAATCAAAAACATTTAATATTTTGCAGGTTATCCATATAGTGGTCCACTGGATGCAGCTCTAGGCATGCCTTCTACCCCAAGACCAGCGGGATATTATGGCTACGGATGCCGCCATTTGTTGATGGTCGTGCACCAAATATTCAGCTAGTCGTACCAGTAGCCGCGTAGTCGATTTTAGGGTTCTTAGGTTTCGCTTGCATCATGTTTTCCGCTGGTTGATACATCTATCAACTTTAAGAGAACCTTGAGATATAATTTTGTCAAATGTTAGATGTTAGATGATGTTATAATAAAAGTTGTGTGCATCAACCGATGCAGATGTCGGGGTTATATTCCTTTTTTCTAAAACAACTAAATGAAAAGACTTATATTTTGTTATATTATGGAATAAGTGAGGTAGCTTTTGTAAATACGCATTTATCTAGTCTTGATACATGCGTATCTAGACAAAATTGTATTACCTATTTTGTGATGGAGGAAATACCATGTTTGAATCACTCAACGGTGTTAAAGTTACTCCCACATTGTGAGAGTGTTATCCTAATACACTACAGGGAACAGATGATACGCCGACGGCTCTGGCCGTTGGCATAGGCAATGGGCCCCACCTATATGTCTAACGAATGTTTGGATACGCCCACGGCTAATCCAACGGCCTAGTTTTAAAAAAAACATTTACATTTTTTGACTCGTTAATCTCACAGGGGACATTTTTAACTAATTACGCTTAATCTCGGGTCAAATTGCACTCGTGGTCAAACTTTCCGATCGATCACTCATCCTCACACTACTTCATCCCCAGCACGTTTAGCTTCCGAGAAAGAAATTAGACCTTCTTAATAATACTACCGCATCAATCCTATTAACCCTTGGAACATGATGTAACACATATTTATTTTTTTAAATCCCAAACAATTATTTATGTAAACAACAATTAATAAGTAATAATAATCTTGAATTCAAATAACAATAAAATGATTTTACTTTTTTTGCCTTTTTGAAATAATTCGTATCTTTAAATCCGTAAATCAGAATTCAACAAATAATATGTCTAAATTGATCAGAAAAATGAAGGAATCCAAATATAACATCCATATCATATTTTCGAATCATGCATCATGTATTTTAACACTGCACCAATGAAACCTATGCCGCAATTCTAGCCATAATATTGGTCGTTTGGCCTGAAAGTCATGAAAACTCGAACATGATACCTCATTTCTGAGAAAGTTTTTTGAAATATTTGCAATATTCCAAGTTTAATATTTTTTCTTACAACTATGTGACATAATATCACACCACGCAAAGGTATTAAATTGTTTGGATCATTTTTTTAATTTCTTGTGCTATTTTAAACTATGATTAAAATGGCGGGTATGAAGAATCTTAGCTCGGGACTGAGCCTCAGTAAACTTGCAGTGGATTTTGATGAAATAGTAATTATGAACCTAATTAGATCATGTACCTATAGTTGAAATCTAACCTACTTCCCCAGCCGCTTCGGCATGAATTTGTCTTTTACGAGGGGTTGACGAAAAGGTTTAAGATATCCTGATTGGGACATTGTTCATGGAAGATGCTATATTTTTTTAAAAATAGTGTGGTACCATCTTGAAACTTTTATTTGGTGGTTGCTTCACAAAATAGCCCCTTTTTTGAACTCGGAAAATGAAAAATGTGTTATATGAAAGTATATGCAATGTTTTTTATTAATTTTTATTCAACACAAATGTGTAATATTTGCGTTTAGATAGATAGATCTTATTTTTTTGCAAATTTTGATATATTATTTATATTTTTCTGAATTAGAATAATTTAGTTATAATTTTTTATGATTAATGTGGCAAAAAGGAAAAAGAGTTATGCCGACATTTAGCGTTGGCGTAGGTTTGAAACCTGGACTGACGGCTAAGTTGTCGGCGTAGGTTTGACGCCGTCATGGCCAAGCCCCTACACCGACGGCAAACCTGGGCCGACGGCCACGTTGATGGGCTGCCCAGCTCGGGACCTACACCGACGGCCTTGACATTTTCCTGTGGTGATAGTGTGAATGTCTTCAAGTAGTGGGTCTAGGACCACCGCCAAATTCCCTACAATAATATCGAAATTCTGTTAGAACTTGATCCTTTTACGCTTCATTTCGAACTTGTTTTCTAAATTGGAGATTTCTAAATTCCGTCTCTAGCCGTTCGCTCCTCCCCGTCGGGTGCAGCGGGGGGGGGGGGGGCATGGGTCCCACGTCGTTGCCGTGAAGGAACCTTTGCCGTGCGTCCTTATGGCATTTGCCGTGTGTTATTTCTTTGACGTGTGCTCTTATTTGTCCATTGCCGTGTTCTATTCTTTGCCGGGTGCTTTTTTGGGAATCTGCCATGTTCGCTCCCTTTGCCGTATGCTTTTGAAGGACCACACGGCAGCGAGAGTCTTTGCCGTGTTCCGGACTTGTTGGCACACGGGAAAGGAGGACGGTGACAATTTTTCCCGTAGTGTCTCCGCATATTCGAAAAAAAAATTGGAGCACACCCCTGTCGCATGAGCTTCGGGCTATCTATCTGTCTCTCTCATATATAGCAGCTAGCAAGTGAATGATTTTTTTTGTAGGGGAGCAAGTGAATGATTGCTCCTTTCATGCCAGTGTCCGGCACACCAACGCTAGTTTAGCACCAAATGTCCCAGTAACAAAAAGACATCTCGGTGCAACCATCGAGTACACCTACTACAAACATCCCCCTTTCTCTCTCTGCATTCTCCAGTCTCCACGCACAAACTCTGAAACACACGCGCACGCAGCTATGTCTAGATCCTCCCTGATCACGGTCCTCGCCGTGATCACCGTGGTCGCCACCAAGGCGCTCGCGGACTCGCCGGTCTGCCCGTACCCGTGCCTCCCTTCACCACCAAACTCCGGTGGAATCATCAACAGCTACCCACCACCACCACCAGCAGCAACCGGTGGTGGCGCCGGCGCTGGAGACGGCTTCGGCGGCAGCTACCCACCGCCGCCGCCAGGGGGCTTCCAGCTAACGCCGCCTGGTGTCATGCCGGGTTTCCTCCCGCCGCCATACAGCGCCGTGCCAGCCGGTTCAGCTCCGCCGCCGCCGAACCCGATCCTGCCGTGGTTCCCGTGGTACTACCAGCACGACAACCCGATCACTGAGTCCACGACGTCCGCGTCCCCACCACTGGCCGTGCACCCGAGGACGAAGTACATGGTTGCCCTGCTGCTACATCTGTGTGTGGTTATTCTTCTTCGGGCGGTGTAGATATATTCCGATTTGTCGGTAGGAGAGTTATTGTTACTGTACGTGTTAACTAAGGTGTTTAATTTACGCCGGGCTTGTCCTCTTGTTCATTGCGCGTATACCATATGTCATTTTTTGGTTCTTAAGCTATGAGCTCGTAGAGAAGTTTGGTCGCCATCTTCTTAGTTATAGACCTCACACTGTTCTCAAGTATATATATAGATTGTGTAAGTTTGCAAGGTAATTATCATTTTCGTTTTCTCTCCCGTACGTTATATACTAGTACCGTATGGTTCATTCTCTGCTTTGGTTACTGTGCAGTTTCCCCTCTAATCGATAATTGAAACAACCCCATTGAAGTATGAAAACGACTTTTCTTTGCCCTCGCCATTCAGCAATCGATCGTCGACAGGTTAGAGGTATTGCTGAGGTTTCGTCGATCGCGTTAGTTGAGATGTCAAAATCTGCATATTCAAGCCAATATATAGCATCAGCATCAGCTGCTAATTTCATTTCCGGGGCCACACAAAAGCTAGCCTTACTTTTATCTCCATTTTCTGAAGAGATTTTCCAACCAAATGAACCGGCTTTCTTATGTTCGAGCGAGGACCCCTGAACGTTGGATGATCCTTCCACTGGATCGAGAGATCTACACGCGATAATTGTTAATTTAATTAATTCGATCGGCTGGTAAAATTAGCGAGACAATTATTGTGCTGGTGACTTTACGTACGTCATGGCGTAGAAGATGAGAACAGCGTCGAACACGTTGCCCTTCTGGATGTTGCTTGTTACGTCAGCAGCGCTACCTAGCTAGCCAGCGGTGCTGCCACCGTTCCTGGCTAAACGATCATGCGCATACAGCTGGCTAATCGTGACGTTCGGCACGCTCGTCTTTCGCTTCTCTCGGGTTTGCTCCTGCATATAGCTGGCTAATTTCCTTTTTTCCGTTTTCGGAAAAACTTGATGAGTGAAGCAAGTTTTAAGTGGTTCATAGGGCATGTACAATAGTGAAGAAGGCATGTCTTCTCTTAGCAATACACATCATCTAGAGAAATACAATATATATATATATATATATATACATATATATATATATAAAAGTTATACAATATATTATCTCTTATTATCATTTCTAACAATTAATGAGAATTAACTATTTTTAGTAAGAAATTTGTTTCCTAAGGAAATGCATATGGTACAATGGAGAAAATAGTCTTCTCTTATTTTTAAGAGATCATCTCTTAACGACTTTCTAATTTCTCTTTTCTGCATCTAAGCAAAAATTTAACATGGCAACCATAAGAAAAGTCTAACGGCACCTCATTGTGCATGCCCTAAGGAGACAATGAAAACGATTTTGTGAATGCTCATAATTAGGACTACTCATGGCCAATAATGACTTCTTCGCCTAACACATCATTTTATTTTGTTTCCCTACTCGACCTAATTTTAAGCTAAACAAATCTACGGGATACGGTACCTTTTCTTTAACGAGAGAAGGGTTCCAGAAGAGCCCATGCTGCGTTTAGATGTAACAGAGTTTCAAAATACAACGCACATATGGACTAAGAGAGAAGAAATTACACTTCAGTCCTTCAATATCATTGTCGCCGGGACGAAGCCACTTGGGACACCCCGCCTCTAGGTCCTTGAGGATGTTGAAGAAGAACTCTAATTCAAATCTAAGCAGCCCAGCTTCATGCCAACCTGGGGATGGGAGGAAATCAATGATAGGTCGACATTCAACCAAAAGAGCTTCAGCGTCGTGGCAAACCATCATCGTTGTTCGGTCCTTTGAAGGAGGACGAAGGAAACCACTGTCACTGTAGCTCCATGACATAAGCTTAGATGAGTCTCTTCCTAGTCGGTAAGATTGGAACCTCCATCTCTCCCGTCCTCCACCCTCGTCACCATGATGGCACCAAGATGAAAGAAAGAAACAAGGGCAAACCTCTAAATGCGAGAGACTCACAAGTTAATTGAGGGAGGGGTAGGCAGCCACCTAGCACCGCTCGTGAGCGCCAGGAGGAAGAACAAGCCCGACATTACACAAAAGGTCATTAAGGCAACCCTAGACTTAATCCTAACTCATACAAGTTGTCTCTCACATGTACTCTAGAGCCGAGGCCATCGGAGAGAAACAAGAGAGGACCTAGAGTGGGAGAGGTGACTCTCACACCAGAAAGGGGAGAGAAATGTGATGTGAAATGAGATAGTGGGGATCTCATTGTGTGGGATATGCCATATATGGCCTTATATTAGGTGCTACAAAAATCTAATAGTACACCTAAATCGACTCGCTAAACTTATTCACTTAACTATTTGAAAGGCCAAATAGGGTCAAATATTGGTGCATGATTTCAACCAATGCTCTAGAGTACTTTGTTAAGCTTGAGAGTTATGACTATTGGTTTCAAGCATGACCAAGGCATATACATTCCCTCTTTGATCCTCCTTCGTCCAATGAAAAACATTAATCTCCACTTCTAATTTGGATGTTTTCTTTTCCAAAATTTAGATAGCTGATGTGTTGCAAACGTATCTATAATTTTTAATGTTACATGCTTGGTTTATATCTACTTTCTTATATTTTGTCCATACTTTGGAGTACTTTTTATACACTTTCTTGGACTAACCTATTAACAAGATGCCACAGTGCTAGCTGCCTGTTTTCTGCTGTTTTTGGTTCCAGGAAGGTCAGAAAATGAATATTCTCGGAATTGGACGGGACAAAAGCCAAAGTCAATATTTCACCGAGGGGGACATAGAGCCAGAATACGAGACGGAGAGGGGACAGGGGCCAGCTACACCACCTGGCCGCACGGCCAGGCCTGGCCCGCGCCAGGGGGTGGTGCGGCCGCCTAGGGCACCCCCTCGGCCTCCCCTTTCGCCTATATATTGCCTCCGATACAGAAACCCTTAGTACCCGATCAAAAATCCACGAAAGAGTCTGTAGCCGATGTCATCTCCATCCCTAGATCGGGAGGGATCTGAAGCTCTTCCCGGTACCCTGCCAGAGAGGAGAATTGATACATTGCAAATGTATCTATAATTTTTGATGTTCCATGCTTGGTTTTATCCACTTTCTTGTGTTTTGTCCATACTTTGGAGTACTTTTCATATGATTTCTTGGACTAACCTATTAATAAGAGCCATAGTGCCAGCTGCCTGTTTTCTGCTGTTTTTGGTTCCAGGAAAGTCAGAAAATGAATATTCTCGGAATTGGACGGGACAAAAGCCAAAGTGCCTATTTTTCCGGAAGTCATCAGATGCCAGAATATGAGACGGAGAAGGGTTGGGGGCCGGCCACCACACAGGCTGCCAGGGCTGGCCGCCGACCCTAGCACCCTCAGCCTCTCCTTCCGCCTATAAGATGCCCTCGACGAAAACCCTAAGTACCGATCAAAAATCCACGAAAAGAGTCTCAGAGCCACCGTCATCTCCATCCCTAGATCGGGAGGGATCTAAAGCTCTTCCGGCACCTCACGGAGAGGGAATTCACCACTGAGGCCTTCTTCATCACCATGCAAGCCTCCGGTGTGATGCGTGAGTAGTTCATCCTTGGACTACGGATCCATGTAGTAGCTAGATGGCTGGTTCTCCTCCTTTGTGCTTTCATGTTTAGATCTTGTGAGCTCCGTTCATGATCAAGATCATCTATTTGTAATTCTGCATGTTGTGTTTGCGGGGATCCGATGGATATTGAGATGCTATTTCAGATTGATTATTGATTCTATCATGTCTTTGTTATTTGTGATCTTGCAAGCTTTCCGTTGTTAGTAGCTATCTTGGCCAAGTAGATGCTAGCAACTCCAAGAGTTAGTATGTATGCTCGATAGTCGGTTCATGCCTCTGGTAATCTGGGGAAGTGACAGGAATCTCTAAGGTACTAGATGTGCTGTTGCTACTAGGGATAAAACAACAATCCTTTATTCATAAAACAATCGTATTGTTTACTTTACACGTAATTCGTAAAGCAATAATCTGTTTCTTGCAACTTAATACTGGAGGGGGTTTGGATGATAACTTGAAGGTGGATTATTAGTCATAGATGCAGTTGGATGGCGGTCTATGTATAATGTTGTAATGCCCAATCAAGTCTCAAAGGAGTCAAGATGATTAGTATATGCATGTATTGCTTTCTCGATGTTTGCCAATTTCCCCGCTGTAATTTGTTCACCCAGCATGTTATCTATCTTAAGAAGAGACACCTCTAGTGAACTATGGATCCTGGTCCTTTTCTTTTACATACAATCTATAAACTATTTACTGCTTTGTGTTTACTTTCTACAAACTATTACTTCCTTCCATTCGATACGTTTAATCCTTTGTTTTCAGCAAAACACGGTGAGATTGACAACCTCATCGCAAGTTGGGGACAGAGTTCTGTGGTTGTGTTGTGCAGGTCTCCACGTTGCTACTGGCACGGTAGTGCGCCCTGCCAAGGCTCAGCTAGCAACACCTTTGGGGTGTTTCCTTGCTCCTACCGGTTCGATTAAACCTTGGTTCATAACTAAAGGAAACTTGCTGTTGTGCTCATCATACCTTCCTCTTGGGGTTCCCCAACGAGCTTGTTAATACACGAGCCATCAAGCATTTTTCTGGCGCTGTTGCCGGGGAGTCAAGGACATCTTCACAAGGGGAATCCCTCATAACCAATCTCTTTACTTTGTTATTTTTGTTTTGCTTAGTTTCTTTTTGCTTTGTTTGCTTGTTTTGTTATCAAAAAGACAAAAAAATTAGCTTTACAAGTTTGCTTTCTTTGAAAACACAAAAAAAATGACTACCCTTGAAAACACTAAGTTGTGTGACTTCACTAGCACCAACAACAATGATTTTATGAGCACACCTATTCCTCCACATGTGCCTGAAGATACTTTCTTTGAGATAAAACCTGCTTTACTCAATCTTGTTATGAGAGAACAATTTTCTGGTATTGGTAATGAAGATGCTGCTGCCCATCTAAATAACTTTGTTGAACTTTGTGAGATGAAAAAGCATAGGGATATAGATGGTGATTTTATTAAGCTGAAATTGTTTCCTTTCTCTTTGAGAGGAAAAGCTAAAGAATGGTTGAATTCCTTAACTAGGAATAGTATTGATTCTTGGAATAAATGCAAAGATGCTTTTATTGGAAAATACTATCCACCTGCTAAGATTATATCTATGAGGTTTAATCGATAAACAATCTGATAATGAACATGTTGCTCAAGCTTGGGAAAGAATGAAATCTTTGGTAAAGAATTGTCCCACTCATGGACTGACTGCTTGGATGATCATCCAAACCTTTTATGTAGCATTGAACTATTCTTCAAGAAACCTATTGGACTCTGCTGCTGGAGGTACCTTTATGACCATCACTTTGGGTGCTGCAACAAAACTTCTGGACAATATGATGGTTAATTATTCTGAATGGCATACTGAGAGAGCTCCACAAGGTAGGAAGGTAAATTCTGTTGATGAAACCTCCTCCTTGAGTGATAAGATTGATATTATTATGTCTATGCTTGTTAATGGGAAAGCCCATATTGATCCAAATAATGTTCCTTTAGCCTCTTTGGTTACTCAAGAAGAGCAAGTTGATGTGAACTTCATAAGAAATAACAATTTTGGCAACAATGCTTATGGTAATAATAATTATAGGCCCTACCCTCCTAATAATACTTATGGATATAATGGTAAACCTAGATTACCTAGTGAAGGAAGAATTTTAGAAGTTGAAAGAGCCACTAAAAACTTCATGCAAATGCAATATGAGCAAAATAAACTATTCACTAAAACTATGGAGGAACAATCTACCATTTTGAAGAACATTAGCCATCAACTTGAGAGTCTAAATAGGGAAATTCCTACTTTACAATTGAAACTCTCTAATGCTGAAAGAAATATATCATCTTTGTCTGAAGCTCAATCCTCTTTGATCAATAAAATGGCTGCTAAACCTGAAACTAATGATAATCCCTTTGCAGCTACTAATGCTATACAAGTAAGAATTGATGAAAATGTTAGACTATTAGCTGAATTACATGCTAAGTGGGAAAGAGAAGATGAAATTGCTAGAAACATTAGTGTTTCTACTATCACCACCACTAGTGTTGAGGCTAGTAATAGTTCTACTACTCTAGATGATAAATTTGATTTTGATCTTGATGGGTGTAATATCTCTAAAGTTATTAAGTTTCTACAAAAGCTTGCTAAAAGTCCTAATGCTAGAGCTATGAACATGGCCTTTACAAAACACATTACTAATGCTCTCATAAAGATTAAAGAAGAAAAGATGAAACATAAAGCTTCTATTCCTATAAAACAAGAGGATGGTTGGGAACCCATCATTAATATGAAAGTGAATGACTTTGACTTTAAAGCTTTATGCGATCTTAATAGTAGTGTTTCTATTATGCCTAGAAGGATTTATGATATGCTTGATTTGCCACCACTTGAAGATTGTTATTTGAATGTCCCACTTGATGATAATGCTAAAAAGAAACTCATGGGGAGTCTTAATGATGTTCTTATTATGGTTAACAATGCCTATGTCCCTGTTGATTTCTATGTTTTGGATGTTGAATGCAATGCTTCTTGTCCTATTACTTTGGGAAGACCTTTTCTTAGAACTGTTGGTGCCATTATTGATACGAAAGAAGGCACCATTAAATATCAACTCCCACTCAAGAAAGGTATAGAACACTTCCCCAAGAAGAGAGAGAAGATTACTTTTGCTTCTCCTATGAAAATAAAATTTGGTCTTAATTCTTCTTCATTTTAGAACACTTGATTCTTTTTCTTGCTTCTTATGCCTAACTTAAAGGCGTTAAAGAAAAGTACTTATTGGGAGATAACCCAAAAGTTTTAGATGAGTCTTGGAAGTTATTACTTCAGTAATAACCGCTCCTTATCCTTTTTATTTGCTTTTTGTGCCAAGAGTAACCTCTAATCAGAGAGAAGTAATGATTGGGAAAGTTGTTGTCCTAAAACAGATTTCTGTGCTTCATCGTAAACATTCGTGTAAAATCTCTGTACGTATTTTTGAGGCATAAATTTTTGTGCTTCTCCCCCAGGTTGTTATCTAACTTTCTTTAGTTCAACACTTTTTGATTTGAGCAACAGAAGGTCTTCGAAAAAATTCGTCTTTACCTGTTGGTCTGTTTTGACAGATTTCTGCCATTTTCTGCATTTGCTTCTTGTTGGTTCCTTTTTGAGTTCTTTTGGGGAACTGAGCTTTTTGAGGGAAGTGCTACAGTAGCTAGTGTTCTAATGGAAGTTTATTTGGTGTTAGAACTGAACCTTAATACCTATTATGTTGAGTACACTAATGTTGCTAATAAAGATTGTGTGAAGTTTTGTATGAAGGAAAAATTTCAGGTGTATGGAAGGAATGAGTAATGAGATGAAGGATGGACTAAATCTCAAGCTTGGGGATGACACACGTGCCACCCCAAGAAATATCCGAGAATTACAAGCATAAAAGCTTGGGGATGCCCAAGGCATCCCCTTCTTCATCAATAAAAATCCCAGGTTTCTTCCAAACGCTTCATTTTTATTGTTTCATGCACAGTTGTGTTATTCTTGGAGCGTTTTCTTTTTTGTTTTTGTTTTGGTTTTTCGTTTTCTTGGTTTTATTAGTTTGCTGAATAAATTGGTTGGACCCCCTCTTTCATACATTGGTTTGCAAATAGTTTGGTTTGGATTGGAAAAGAGTAGGAAAGTTCATGCTTATGTGGTAAAAAGAGCTCGTTTTTTACTGTGGCCTATGCTTTGTCATGCCATGCTTGATATTGTTTTGGCTTTATGCTTAGTATTCTTTCCTTGTAGCATGACTTGTTATAAACAATTTAGATTTCTTAATGTGCCTTGGATGAATCATGCGTTGTTTTAGCATATTAAACCATAGTATAGTGGTATTCTCCTTTGATGCTTTATTTGGGTTGACTTGGCGCATGCTCACACCATGTTATGACTATCTGAAGTCACCATAAGCCTTTATGATCCTTTAGTTTTCAACTTGTAGTATCACTTTATGCTTTGATCAATGATGTTTTGTCGCTCTGCATGATTATGGCCATTATTGCTCTCTTAGTTTGTCGCTCCCAGTCTTTTGCTAGCCTCCACAACCAAGTATGAATTCCACTCATGCATCCAACTCCCTAAACCAAGTTATTCCAAAGAGTCCACCATACCTACCTACTAGCTTATGCTATTCCAAGTATATTCATGTTTTTGTTTACCTTCCAAATTAAACTTGTTATGAGAAAACTAGTGATTAAAGCTCTCAACTTGATGGCACACTTTACTTTTCGTGCCCTTAATAAACTTGAACCATTGGGTCCTTCTTTGTTGCATATATGCTTGCGCTTTATAAGTTGAAAGTAGCAGAACCATGTATCATGGGGAACGCTTTCAACATTGCACTTGTACTTTGTACCCCGTTGATATCATGTTCTTTTGCTTATGGATCCTGGCGGTGTGAAATAAAAGTGGAACTTGTAAGATCATGGAGTTTGTATGTGTGTTAGAGAAACGCCTGGGACGCTATCCTAAGCCATGTCTAATCATGGTGGAAACTTGCAACATGACCATAATGAGCACTCTATGAAGCATCCTTAATAAAAACATATGCAAATAGCAAATTAAAAGATCGCTGAGATGCTCATTGTCTGCTTGCCTTGTCATTTTGATTATGGGATAGCTCCTGTATCATGTGCAAGGGGTACCCCGTTGGCGGTTCTTTATGATACATATGTACTTACAATGACAAGAGCTTACTCATGACTAAAGTTGAGTAGCATGAGGTTCGGTCTTCGTAAGTAAGGGGCATGAGATTTCGGTTTATAACTTGTCAAGCATATCCTCTTAGTTGTGTCACTTTAACCTTAATCACCTTCAAGATGCTTATGATAGGGGCAATGAGAGATGAAAGCTATAAGTACCATAATTTTTGGAAGCTCTTTATGAGACTTGAATCCCTACTTCCTTCTATGAAGGCCTTTCTTCCACCATTATATTGAGTCTCCACCTTCTATCTTTATGCACCTACTTTGAGAGCATAGTGGCCATTCTTAGTTCTATATGCATTGTCCCAAGACTTGTTGATTGATGCATAACTTGATATTGCTTGTTTTAAACTATTTGTATCTAGTCACTCTTATGAACTTTGAAGGTGTCCTATGCATTTATATTTGCTACTCTATGAGGGACAAGCTAAATACTATTATGCTATGTTTTCTTTATGTGAAACAAACAAACGTCTTGCAAAGCATTGTTATTCATGAATCTTTTGTTTGTGCATTTTCATGTTGCATCATAGTTTCTTTGTCTTATTGCTAGAACTTTGTCTTTCATGTTTTGATTGAAGTACTATGATCCCAGCTTTGAATGTTTTACAAATACTTTGATCAAGTCTTTGATGGTGCATGTCACCACAAAAATTATTCTTTCTTTTTATCACTTACCTACTCGAGGACGAGCAGGAGTTAAGCTTGGGGATGTTGATACATTGCAAATGTATCTATAATTTTTGATGTTCCATGCTTGGTTTTATCCACTTTCTTGTGTTTTGTCCACACTTTGGAGCACTTTTCATATGATTTCTTGGACTAACCTATTAACAAGAGCCACAGTGCCAGCTGCCTGTTTTCTGCTGTTTTTGGTTCCAGGAAAGTCAGAAAATGAATATTTACGGAATTGGACGGGACAAAAGCCAAAGTGCCTATTTTTCCGGAAGTCATCAGATGCCAAAATATGAGACGGAGAAGGGTTGGGGGCCAGCCACACCACCTGGCTGCGCGGCCAGGCCTGGCCCGCGCCAGGGGGTGGTCTGGCCGACCCCAGCACCCCCTCAGCCTCTCATTCCGCCTATAAGATGCCCTCGGGACGAAAACCCTAAGTACCCGATCAAAAATCCACGAAAGAGTCTCAGAGTCATTGCCATCTCCATCCCTATATCGGGAGGGATCAAGCTCTTCCCAAAGACCTTGCCGGAGAGGGAATTCACCCTGAGGCCTTCTTCATCACCATGCAAGCCTCCGTGTGATGTGAGTAGTTCATCCTTGGACTACGGATCCATGTAGTAGCTAGATGGCTGGTTCTCCTCCTTTGTGCTTTCATGTTTAGATCTTGTGAGCTCTGCTCATGATCAAGATCATCTATTTGTAATTCGCATGTTGTGTTTATGGGATCCGATGGATATTAAGATGCTATTTCAAATTGATTATTGATTCTATCATGTCTTTGTTATTTGTGATCTTGCATGCTTTCCGTTGTTAGTAGCTATCTTGGCCAAGTAGATGCTAGCAACTCCAAGAGTTAGTATTTATGCTCGATAGTGGGTTCATGCCTCTAGTAATCTGGGAAGTGACAGAAATCTCTAAGGTACTAGATGTGATGTTTCTACTAGGGAGAAAACAACAATCCTTTGTTCATAGAACAATCGTATTGTTTACTTTACACGCAATTTGTAAAGCAATAATCTGTTGCTTGCAACTTAATACTGGAGGGGGTTCGGATGATAACCTGAAGGTGGATTATTAGTCATAGATGCAGTTGGATGGCGGTCTATGTATAATGTTGTAATGCCCAATCAAGTCTCAAAGGAGTCAAGATGATTAGTATATGCATGTATTTCTTTCTCGATGTTTGCCAATTGCCCCGCTGTAATTTGTTCACCCAGCATGTTATCTATCTTAAGGAGAGCCACCTCTAGTGAACTATGGATCCCGGTCCTTTTCTTTTATATACAATCTATAAACTATTTACTGCTTTGTGTTTACTTTCTACAAACTATTACTTCCTTCCATTTGATACGTTTAATCCTTTGTTTTCAGCGAAACACGGTGAGATTGACAACCTCATCGCAAGTTGGGGACAAAGTTTGTGGTTGTGTTGTGCAGGTATCCACGTTGCTACTAGCACTGGTAGTGCGCCCTGCCAAGGCTCAGCTAGCAACACCTTTGGGGTGTTTCCTTGCTCCTACTGGTTCGATTAAACCTTGGTTTCATAACTGAGGGAAACATGTTGATCTGCTCATCATACCTTCCTCTTGGGGTTCCCCAACGAGCTTGTTAATACACGAGCCATCAAGCATTCACCCTAGAGGCCTTCTTCATCACCATGCAAGCCTCCGGTGTGATGCGTGAGTAGTTCATCCTTGGACTACAGGTCCATGTAGTAGCTAGATGGTTGGTTCTCCTCCTTTGTGCTATCATGTTTAGATCTTGTAAGCTCCATTCATGATCAAGATCATCTATTTGTAATCTTACATGTTGTGTTTGCGGGGATCCGATGGATATTGAGATGTTATTTCAGATTGATTATTGATTCTATCATGTCTTTGTTATTTGTGATCTTGCATGCTCTCCGTTGTTAGTAGATATCTTGGCCGAGTAGATACTAGCAACTCAAAGAGGGAGTATTTATGCTCGATAGTGGGTTCATGCCTCTAGTAATCTGGGGAAGTGACAGAAATCTCTAAGGTACTAGATGTGTTGTTGCTACTAGGGAGAAAACAACAATCCTTTGTTCATAGAACAATCGTATTGTTTGCTTTACACGCAATGCTTAATGCAATTATCTGTTTCTTGCAACTTAATACTGGAGGTTCGGATGATAACCTGAAGGTGGATTATTAGTCATAGATGTAGTTGGATTACAATCTATGTATAATGTTGTAATGCCCAATCAAATCTCATAGGAGTCAAGATGATTAGTATATGCATGTATGCTTTCTTGGTGTCTGTCATTGCCCCGCTGTAATTTGTTCACCCAACATGCCATCTATCTTAAGGAGAATCACCACTAGTGAACTATGGACCCCGGTCCTTTCTTTTACCATCAATCTACAATTGTTTACTATTTTTTGTTTGCTTTCTGCAAGCTATTACTTTCTTCCACACAATACATTTAATCCTTTGTTTTCAGCAAACCGGTGAGATTGGAAACCTCACTGTAAGTTGGGGACAAAGTTCTGTGGTTGTCTTGTGCAAGATTCCAAGTTGGAAACAACACCTTGGAGGTGTTTCCTTGCTCCTACTGGTTCGATAACCTTGGTTTCACAACTGAGGGAAAATTTGATGTTGTGCTCATCATACCTTCCTCTTGGGGTTCCCAACAAGCTCATCGTATCTTGAGCCAACAAGCATCTTTCTGGCGCTGTTGCCGTGGATTGAAGGAACAAGCACCCACGTCAACCACGCGCCAGCAATAGCCCACTAAGGGCCTCCGGCAGTTTAATTTAGGGTTGCGAGGGGCAAAGCCTCCACATATCTCGTATATATATCCGACCAACATATAGAGTTACAATTACAACGCGACAGGTACCCATATACAACACGTATACGTGTTCGTTTCCAACACATACCCTCAATCTGAACTATCACTACTATATACAAGATTCAGATCGGAACGGAAATGATCGAACATCTATCGTGTCACTGGTTTAGTAAATACATCAGCCAGTTGGTCGTTCGTCGAGATAAACCTGATATCTAAATCTCTAGAGGCAACATACTCTCGCATAAAATAGAAATCGATCTCAATGTACTTGGTCCATGTGTGGAAGACCGGGTTCATCGTCGGGTATGTAGCCCGAAGATTATCACACCACAAGATGGTGGTTCGTTGTTGTGACATGCCTAGATCCTTGAGAAGTGACTCTACCCAGATGGCTTCAGCAGCTCCATTAGCTAATGCTTTATTCTCTGCCTCCATGGTAGACCTAGAGACGGTGGGCTGTTTCTTGGCACTCCATGAAATAATATTTGAGCCAACAAACATAGCAAACCCACTGGTGGAACGGCAGTCATCAATACATCATGTCCAATCAGCGTATGTAAATATACTGACACCAACGGAAGGGGACTTATGTATCCTCAGCCCCATGTTCAAAGTTCCTTTGACATATCGCAGAATACGCTTGACAGCTTCTCAATGCTCATCAGTCGGCTGCGATAGAAACTAACGAACCTTGTTGATAACAAATGACAAATCTGGGCGAGTAAGCGTCAAATACTAAAGTCCTCCAACAATACTGGGATACTGGGTAGAATCCTCAGCACCAAGCAGTGTGCCGGCATCACAAGCAAGGCGCTCAGTGGTGGCTAGAGGTGTCAAATTGGATCTACAATTCTCCATGCTCACACGATGAAGAAGATCTAAAGCATACTTCCGTTGAGTGAGTGTCATGCCCCTGAATTGTAGGACGCTTATAGACCCAGGTAGTGAAGATGACCAAGATCTTTAATGGAAAAACTGTCCAAGAAAGACTGCACCAAACGATCCACTACAGCTAGAGTAGAGCCAGCAATCACAATATCATCCACATACACCAACATGTAAAGTTGCACACCATGTTGATTGAAGATGAAGAGAGAAGTATCTGCCTTGAATGAAACAAAGCCAAGCTGAAACAGACATGCACTCAAACAACCATACAATGCACGCGGGGACTGTTTGAGACCATATAGAGCTCGCTGCAGCTTGTAGACATGAGAAAGATATTGAGCATCCTCAAAACCAGGAGGTTGCTGCATATAGACATCTTCGGACAAGAAGCCATGAAGGAATGCATTACTTGCCGCAAACTCCATCCTCGTGAGACCGCAAGCAAGAGAACTAACCAAATGGTAGCGGGCTTCACAACAGGACTGAAAGTGTCTCCATAGTCAATGTCATATTGTTCTGTAAACCCTCAGGCGACAAGACGAGCCTTGTTTTTGTCAGTGGATCCATCAGCATGTTGCTTCGTTTTTAAGATCCACTTGCTACCAACAATATTGACTCCAGGAGGCCGTGGTACCAACACCCATGTGTTGTTCTGTTGAAGAGCAGAAAACTCAGCAGCCATGGAAGCATGCCACGCTAGCTCACACAGGGCATCATGATGTGATACGTGTGTTGCAAAGAAGGCTCGACACGCAGGGTTATACCGAATAGTGCCATCCATATACTCCTTAGCTCAACGAGTATCATCTCTGGTATGCGTGACCATAGGATGAGGCAATGGATCAGTCACAAGAGGTTCTGTCGATGAGGAGGGCGAGGAAGACGCGCTGTCGGGCGAGGAGGGAGCAGCAGCGGGCGACGTGGAGTCGAAGGAGACCGGAGATGGGCCACAGGGTGAGGCCGGCCCACGGTCACACGAAGAAGGTGTGCCATTGCCTAGGTCGGGCGCGAGCGTCCCATTAGGCGCGCGCGGTGACGCCTAGGGAGACGTGCCAGCATGCACGTCGATCTCACCCAAGCAGACGTCAATCGGACTCGGGCGGAAGCCAACGGTCGGTGGCAGAATTTTCTGCATGGGCAAAACGCTGGACTAGCCAAATGGATTGGTAGCTAAATAAGTTAGGTCATAATTACACACATGAACACTCGTAGCCGGTTCGGTAGATGGAAAAGAAATAGCCTCTTTGAGACTGAACACATCAACCGTGGCTTCGGTAGTAGCAAACGTAAAGACTGATTTGTCAAAGACAACATCACGCGAGATGTATATGCGATTTGTAGATCGATCTAGACACTTATACCCCTTATGCACATGACTATAGCCAAGGAAAACACACATCTTGGACCGAAACTCTAGTTTGTGAATTATACTTACGCAAACTAGGTCAGCAAGTACATCCGAAGATGCAGAGGAATAAATAGTTGGGTGGAGTTTTAAGAAGGTGATGAATAGGCGTATCCTGACCTAACACAGGGGTCGGCATGCGGTTAATGAGGTAACACGCAGTGAGAAAGGCTTCATCCCAAAAACATAATGGGAGAGAGGAGTGGGCGAGCAAAACAAGCCTAGTTTCGACTAAGTGTCGATGTTTATGCTCGGCAATACCATTCTGTTGAGAGGTGTGAGGACAAGAGACTCTATGAGAAATGCCTATACGCTGAAAATAGCGATGAAGCTTATGATATTCACCACCCCAATCAGCCTAAACATCTTTAATCTTAGCATCCAACAGACGCGCAATGTGTGTTTGAAAAGCATAAAACATTTACTCCACATCATATTTGTATTTAAGGAGATAAATCCAGCAAAAATGTGAATAGTCTTCAATAAAACTCACATAATACGTGTACCCCGAGAAGAGGGATGAGCAGGGCTCCAAACACCAGAATGAACTAGTTCAAGAGGCATAGTAGAAACATGAGTAGAAGAAGTATACGATAACTGACGACTTTTACCACATTGATAAGCATCACAAACTAAAGGAGAATTGTGTGAAGAAACACACTCTAGATCATTATTCATAACAATAGAACTGACGATATTATTGGATGGATGAGCAAGATGTTGGTGCCAGTGAGATGACGTGACGCGAACGCTAGACAAAGCCTAACATGCGGATGAGGAGGTGGCACAACCAAGTGGCAAGGGGTAGAGCCCGTCTTGGGTTCTACCGCGAAGAAGAACTCTCCTAGTGGCCTTGTCCTTAACAAGGAAAATATATTTATAAAACTCAATGAAGATATCATTGTCCGACATAAGACGATAAACTGATAAAAGGTGCTGGCTAATGTGTGGAACATGCAGAATATTATTTAAACAGAGAGAATAACCGGCTAAGATCGAGTGTCCAATATGTGAAATAGACAAACCTGAGGAGTTGGCCACCTGAACCAGGTTGTTGTCGATGTAGTGCTCGTGAACGTGGAGACGCTCCAGGTCACTAGTTAAGTGATCCATGGTGCCGAATCTAAGACCCAGTGCGTGGAGTTATTGGAGGAGGTCGAAGTCGTGTACGCAGAGCGGCACTTGCCGATGGAGTAGTCGTGGTCAAAGAGCTTGTGGCAGTTGTCCGCTTCGTGTCCCCTATATTTGCAGATCTGATACTAGGGACAGGAGAGTCCGTGACCATTGTGGCCATTGCCGTCTCCTCCACCACTGTCGTTGTTACAGCGGGGATCCAAACCACCTTGCCCGCCTTGTCCCTACTGAGGCGGGTAGTTCTGCCCCTGATTAGGGTATCCTCCCGCAAGGCGTTGATGTCTGCAAGAGCACAGATCGTTTGTAGCTAGTTTCGAAGTTCAGATATCGATCCCATAGGGAGCCCAAAGGTAAGTGTTTATTGATAAAGTCTCTGTCACACCCGAAGTTGTCACAAGTCTTCGAGTGAATTGACTGCAAGTGTTAAAATAAGAATGGTGTTTTGATTAACTGTGATAGATTTAAATAGAACTAAAATATAAACTTTAGAAATATAAAGCATAAAAGTAAAGAACGACTTTGCTTGTTTGTTGTTTCCTGCAGATGGCGAAAGAAGGCGCGGGGAGATTTAGTTCATGGTGATAGTGACTGTGCCAGGTGGACGAGTGGTAAATATAACAATTATAATCTTATAGATATATGTGTAGGCGAGTAACCCATAATTAGCCAGAACTCCTTTTGGTAGATTTTATCCCAACTTCAATAATTCTACTAGCCTGCTACCAAAACCATGGTTAGACACTAGACGATTAAGACCCTTTAGGTCGCTTAGCGATTAAGCTCCTTGGATCAGACTAATGCAATAAGCATAGTGGTTACTCATTATCCTCGAGTCAACTAGCTTTCCATTCATATCCCTGTCACGGGGTCGCGGTCCATCAGCATAAGATCTTATCTATGTAGAACAAAGTATCATGTTGTTTGGGCCCTTAATTGTACAACAAGCATTAGGCATCCCATAGATAATCAAGCACACATAATATAGTAATTTGAATCAATCACAAACTAATGGAAAATATATGAAGGCACATCACATCTCACCAATCCCCTACATCTCCCACGCCCAAGGGGACTACTCATACATGAGAGAAGAACGGATCATCAATATAATCAAATAAAGGGAATTTGTCTTTGTATTACCGTGGAGATCCACAATAAGAATAGAAAAATATCCAACACAATTCAAGATGGGCAGAAACAATCCCAAACCCTAGTCTTGCAAGGTGGAGATCCCTCTCTCTCATACAAGTAGTGGCTATGGGGGTGTATTGGCTAGGAGGTCGAAGATCGTGGAGCGAGATGAAGAACGTCTTCTCCTTCTTCTTCGGATCTCTTCTTTCTCCCTTCTAGATGGTATGGCAGATGTTGTGTTCTATTTTCGTCCTCGGTCCCTTCATGGAAGTTGTCCCTTTTGACAAGATAGAGGCGACGGCAACTATAGGCAGGAACTATACGGCCGGAAAAATATTCCCGTTGTATAGTTGCTCGTTAAAGCTTCTGTGAGCTTCCCTCACGTGCTTCCAAAGTGAGACTTGCTTGTTTTCTCTAGAATATAGTATTTCTCTAGTTAAATCCTTCTGTTGATGTTCAGAACCTGAAACACACATTAAAAACCAAGTTTTCTTCGTTACCGAAGTATTAGCGTTAGGTAAAGCCAGAAAATGATAAAATCCGGGAGAAAACCATCAATAAAAGCCATCAAAATGTGTCGAATCTCACAGCTATCAACTCCCCCAAACATAGATGTTGCTCGCCCTCGAGTGACAAGGAAATAAGGAAGAATAGCAGAGATTCGAGACTGAAAATAAAGGAACTCACAAGTTTGAATTGGTGTCAAATTCTTTGCTTCACAATCCCTACAATCTTAAATATGATCATACAAGTATTCACAAGATTGCACTGAGTCCACTTCCAAACCATGTATATCTTGTTAGCAAATAAATCATATGCCCAAGCAAGTGTCGATAGTTTAGCTAGGAAGGTGAGACAAATTCTTTTGGTGCCTCTCTTTTTTGAGAGATGAAAACTTTTTGTTCTTGTTCATTTAACCAATTAAGAGTACTCAAGTTGGTATCAAAACATTTAATTTAAGAACAACTCATCTATTCCCATATCAAAATTTCAAGGCTCTCAAAATACCTTTTTCTTTCTTTTGTCTTTCAAAAACTTCAGCTCTTTCATAGAGAAATCGTGCCACTATTTTTAACATATTAATTGCGGCTGTTTTGTGCACTCGTGACCATGACAATAAATAATGTTGAGCAATAATGGGCTAGAGGAGTACTACAACTTTACTTGGAATGTGAAACCATGAGGAGACTAAAAAATTTACACGTCATAGTATTTCTGCTACAGACGTTTATATAACTCAATAGCCAAAATCAAGTGGTTTCCCACATTTAGATCATTCGTGGCCAGCGAAGTTAATAGTTCCACATGGAGTATGATAGAGTTGTAATGACACGCGTAAAGCAATATCTTACGGTAATTATTAGAAAAAGTAGTGGTATAATTTCTACTACTTCGAAGCATCCATTTAATCAAACAATTTCAATCAAGGGTGCTATCGAGTTTATTTATATTAAGCTCAAATGGGATGGAGTGGTTCTAAAATCAAATTCTTTGAGCTAAGCATGGACTCAAGTCATCTTTCAGATGCTTTTTCTTGTTGTAAAAATGTAGGAAGTATTTTTAACCAAGTTCATTGCTCACTGTTTCAAAGCTAAAAAGGAGACACTAGCAAAGGAATAGAATTTGTAGGATAACAAGCTAAGTGGAGAGTGACTCTAGTGCAAGCAAGTAAATAATTGTAGGATCAATTTAAGGTTGCAAAGAGTGTGATGAAAGGAATGTGATACCTCCTCTTGCTTGCTTCGTTCTCGTATTTGAGTCGAACCTCTCCTATATTTCCATATTGCCAAATCACCTGAAATTAAGCAATCATCGAGAGAAACAAAGAAACAAACTTGCAAATAAAGCTTACAACTTTTTTTTTGTATTTTTGGTTTAGTCATGCAATGCTG
The DNA here is from genome assembly GCA_023614405.1 of Avena insularis. Taxonomy (NCBI): domain Eukaryota; kingdom Viridiplantae; phylum Streptophyta; class Magnoliopsida; order Poales; family Poaceae; genus Avena; species Avena insularis. The sequence goes on from CM042692.1 coordinate 434,946,433, forward strand.
AAAATAAACATGTAGATTTGAAGTAATAAAATAAATTAAAAGAAGAAAATAAAAATATGCAAAGTTTGGAGGTTCTCAAACCTCCCCCAAGCTCAGGCGATTGCCAGACTCAGTTGTTGCCATCATTTGGCGGCTGGTGCGGATACTGCTGGTAAAAGTCAGGGAAGTGGGTCATGAAGTGACTGAAGTTGTGAGTCAAAGTGTTCACATCTTCATTCACATCCTGAAGGGTGTGGTCGATCTCCCCAACGCGCTGGTTGAGCTACTGGAACTCCTGATAGGGGACGTATCCGTACCCCTACTATGGCTGGTTGGGCCACGGTTCCCAGGCTCCTCCTGGCTGCTGCTGCAGCTGTCCTTTCCAAGCAGGGTTGTGTCCCTGCTCTTCCTCCTGCTCCTGCTCCTGCTTCTGCTCATCCTGCTGCCCTTCATCTTCCTCTTCCTCGGGCTAGAGCTCGGCCAAGATCTTCGTCACTTGGTCCTTGGTGAGGATCCAAGCGTCCTTCTCCACAATCAAGAAGGCTTGGGGGCATGGCAACTAGACCTGCTCCCCCTATGCATCACCAAGATAATTGAATTGATATGCTCGAAGCCTCTAGTTAGCATGGTAAACACCAAGGAAGTCACAAGCAGTCAAATACTTGACGTCTATAAGTTTGGAGCTGTAAACAGGTTTCATCACAGGTAGTACAATATTTAATGCACAGGCAAGGTGGGTTACCAATCCACCAATGCAAATATCACCTTTGGATGTGTTGCTTTGGTGGCGAAAGTGCTGGATGAGTAGAGCTGCGGGACTGGGGCTTTGCGGTGCAGTGGGGAAGAGAGCCTTGGTGATCATTGTCATGCCCGCATTGGCCATGGAACCAGTATCACCCCTTCCCAACAATGTGTTGGCGAGGAACAAAGCATAGTAGCGAATGATTGGCTTCTGAATGGTGGACATCTTCTTTTGGTAAAATTGATTGCCACCATTAATAGAAATAACCTCCCAAGTCTCTCCACTTATGACGCTATAGAGGTTAGTAAGGGCTCCCCAGTATGAGGGAAGCTGAAAGCATTGCAAAATTATTCGAAATTTACTTCATAGTGCTACCGGTTCATGGTGAAGCTTATCGTGCACATGTTACCTTTCTCCCTGCGGTCGTCATAGAAGGAGGGAAGGAACTCATGGGTGAGCTCGGCGTAGGTGTCGTGGCTTGCGAAGCCAAGTACCACCAACCCTGACTTGTTGCACATGAGGTCGAAGTCCGCCTTCAACCCTGCCGCGGTGAGAAAGTTGTGGTCAGCCCAACGTGTGGGAAACACCCTCCTCGATGAGACAATGTCCAACTTGAAGTTGCACGGAGCTCGGGACCCCGAGCTTGAGCCCTCATCCCATTCACGCTTGCTCAAACGAAAGAGGTTACCGATTTTGTTCATCGTGATGCACTGAAATTTTTTACCATAAAACCTTAGGCATATAGTTTCTATATGATATATAAACGATTCTACGTGGAAAATTCAATCCTAACGTGAGAAATTAATAGGAAAAACTAAATAAGCTTGAGTTCATCCACTAGATCAATGTGAGAGTTTCAACCATGGAAATCTGAAAATAAAACATGGATAGGGAGAGAAACATACCGATTTGTTGATTCCCCCACTCAAACGAACAAAATCCGCGAAGAATCAAGAGTTCTAGATGGATTTTGAGAGGTTTGGAGAGAGAATATGAGATAAATAATAAGGAGAGGAGGAAGACCTAGCCGCCCCGGTGCGATTTTGTGGTCGCACCGAACTATACGGCCGGAACTATACGGGCGGGTGAAGTTGCTCCGCCCATATAGTTGCGGCGGCGCCGCCAACTAGGGTTTCTTTATACAGAAAACAACTATACAGGCACAACTATACGGTCGGATCACAATGATTCCGTCGTATAGTTATTCGTTAAATTGTCTGTCTCTCAAGATAAATTTCTAAAACTGGCATCGATATCTATATGACCGGAACTATACGGCCAAAAAATGTATCCCCATCGTATAGTTGGTCATTAAACTCCCAGTACTTTTGGAATAAAATCTTACAAAGGCATTGATATCTATACGGCCGAAACTATACGGCCGAAATTTTTATTCCCGCCGTATAGTTGGTCGTTAAACTCTCAGTATCTTTCAGAAATTTTTGTATGAAGGCATCGATATCTATACGACCAGAACTATACGGCCGGAATTTTTATTCCCGCCGTATAGTTGGTCATTAAACTCTTTGTGCCTTCGAAGAAAATTTATTGATAGCAAAGATAACTATACAACCGGAATTTTTATTCCCGCCGTATAGTTGGTCGTTAAACCATCAGTAGTCATCAAAAAATTTCTATTTCTTCGAGGATACCTTCTCATCCTATAACTTAGCGAAATACCAAGTTTTTAACAGAAAATTGATGGTAAAAACTGTCGACCAACATTAGCATATTAAAAGAAAAAATTTAGCTTCTGTAAATAGAGAACTCAAACTTTTATTCTTATTATTATTCTCTACTCATTCAATCGTCATTTCTACTACTTTTTGACAACTGCATCTTCACGGGCGCGCTTCCGCAAGAATGTCTGTGAAAAAGTGGTAGAAATGCGATGAACTTCTTATTCTCTATTCTACTAAATTGAAGAAAATGCGTTGACTCCCATTAAGCATTTATTAAAAATAGTTGAATAACTTAACCTCTTCTCTCTTCTCGAATTCTTACCTTTGGTTGTCCCTTATCAATGGCACTTACCACATGAACTCGTTTTGTCGGTGGGACATATCTTTCTCATGCTTCTAGCTTTTTTGAAAAATATCGGATGATTTCAGCATCATAAACATTGAAGATTATCTTCCCTTCTACACAATCTACTGACGCACCTGCAATACTAAGGAAGGGTCTTCCAAGTATTATAGATAATCTTTTATGTTCTGGCATTTCGAGAATAATAAAATCAGTGGGAATAACATGTTCATCTATCCTAAGTAAGACATCCTCAATCATACCAACGGGTTGTTTAGTTGACTTGTCAGCCATCTGTAAAGTGATAGTAGTAGGAGAATACTCCCCTAATCCTAACCTTTTATAGAGGGAGTACGGCATTACACGAACTCCTGCTCCTAGATCACATAAGGCATTGTGAATGTCTGTTTTACCTACTGAGCATGAAATAGTTGGTATTCTAGGATCTCCAGACTTAGACAACACCTTTTTATTAGCAAGATAGCTAGTTACCATGGCAACAATTTCAGTTATTTCTTTTTTTCTACTAAGAATATCACGAAGGAATTTACCATAAGTAGGAACTTTGATTGCATCCGCAAATGGAATTTCCAAACGAAGGTCACTAAATGCCTTTGTAAAAGAATTATAAATTACCTCATATGGTGCTTTCTTTTTCGATCTGGATAAGGAAGCTTTTTCTCACCTGACTTACTCTTGTTTTTTACCTTTTGGGGGGCCAGGTTCTTTCGTTGCTTTCTTTTGTTGTTGCTTATTGCTTTTCTTCTTTTCTACTACAACAAATTTATCTTCCTTACTTATTTCTTTATCTTCTCTTGGATCAACCGTCTCTGCATCAGAGTCATAATGATCATCTTGTGCATCATTGTGGTCTTCCTTGGTTTGATCTTGTGTTTCAGTCTCATCTTGAGGATCCACCAACGTATCATCTTCATGACTTGCTTCGAGCAAGGCTTTTTCCTTGTGCTCTTTTTCAGCTTCGTATTAAGGTGGTCCTAAGGGTCATGTAACAACTGCACCCCTTCTTGTGACAACATTAGTAGAAACAGAAATATCTTTATCATCACGAAGAAAAATTTGATAACCAGATGCTATTTGTTCACAGTGGGTTTCAATCATACTAAGATACTTGTGAAATAGTTTTATTTTTTGGCCAATCTCATCATAATTTTCAGTGAGTTCTGCCAAAATCTTTTTATGTTTTTGGAAATGCTTATGCAAGTTATTATGAGATTTTACTTGCCGATGTTTTAATTCTTGAAAAACTTTTCTAGTTTCGTCTTCTTCAGTTAAAACTTGTAACAAATCCTCTTTGTTTTTCTTAGCAAGTTCAAAAGGTATACATTTTTCTTTCATAGTTTTGTGTATCTCAGGCATGAGATCAGGAGTTATCCGGAGTATCCCTCTTTCCAGCTTAGTGCCAAAATTAGGATTATATAAAGAATCATTCTTAGCCCTAGTAGACATTAACTTTAAACATTTTTTAATAGTTAAAGTATTTATTGATCCTCCCGCTGAGAAGTCAAGCAATTCTCTACATTGAGTATTAAGATCATGGCAAAATAAATGGCAGATTGTTAGTTCAGAATAGCCATGATTAGAAATACTATTGATTATTCCAAAAAATCTTTCTCAGGCTTGTGGATAGTTTTCTCCCACGTTCTGACTAAAGTTGCCTATGTTCTTTCTTAGTTTAGTTACCTTTTTAAAAGGATTTAACCTGTTTATCTTTATCTTTACTATTAAATGTGAGTTGGTGATCGTAGGTCGCCCTGAAACATCAAATATTGGAAGAATCTGGACTGTCCAATCTATATCTGATGGTACATTAGTTCACTGATTAATTAATTACGCTACTTTTGCCACCGATAAGTGGGAAATACCACTTCATCAGAATCCCTACTAATTTTTCGTCTGTCGCCCCTTCCACCGGTTTTCTTTCGTGGTTGACCAATTATGTCATTCGTGTAGGCACAAAATCAGTGAGCAGAAACCAAATAAGCCGGGTAACATGGAGGAGTAGTAATTTCCCGTTTCGATCCAAAAATCACGCTGTGGGGCCTCTTCCCCTCCTCCGCCCCTAAACGACATCGGCAACACCCTCCATCTCGCCCCCCCCCCCCCCCACCACCACCACCACTTGGAAGGCCTGGACGCCTGCGCAACCTCCATGCTGGCCTGGATGGCGTCGCCCCCACCTTGCGGGCATGGGCACCGCCGCCTTAGAGCTCAACGCGCGGACTCCCCTGCAGCGACCCATGCTGGCCTGAACGGTGCCGCCACTCACCTTGTGGGGCTGGACGTCGCGGTCGTCCTCCTCGAGCTCCACACATGGACTTCCCCGCAACAGCCCATTGCCGCCACAACGCCATGCTCCCGGGCTTCATTAGTCTGGACACAACCGTTCAGTTCCAGCATGGAATCCCCTGCCACCGACTCCCTCTTACTCTCTCTACCATCGTGATCTCCTCCTACTTCCCATGTCTGCCCCTCCCTCTCTACATTCTCCATGAATGACTACTTCGCCTACCTGTAGGCTAAGTGTTTGTGATATTGCCAAGGTGTCCGTGCATAACACACTGCTTCGACAAGTATTTTCAGGATTATAGATAAAGTTCATGAATGGACGCCTGCTGAAACCGCCGCCCTCGAGGTAAGTTTATTATTCTGCTTTTCTACTTGCCAAGATGGTTCATCGAGTTATTTTTCAGAAGCATTTTTTACATATTCAGATATTTTTTTTCAGCATTAGTTTTTCATCCATGCCGGCAAGTTTACTAAGGTCCACTAGAATGATGTTGTGCAGGTTATGAACGAGCTCGGGTGTACCGGAAGAAGGTACTTATTTTGTTGGACTCTTTTGCTTACAGTTTGGATATTGAAAACTTAAGTTTCATGGAATATCCAAATCACACGTTACCGTGGTGACAAACCCCTCGATCCAAAAAAAATCTACTGAGCGAGCCCCTATGCCTGCGAGTCCTGGTTCCACCACCCTAAGCTGCTCACTCCGGCCGTGGCGCGTGGGTTGTGAGAAAGCTGGCTGAGGTCATGGATGGACATCAGTGGTGTGGGACATCGGAGAGGCCAGGAGCCTGGCGGACGGCATTAGGCGCAAGTGTGGTAGAGACCGAGAGGGAATGAGAAAAGGTGCGCTTAGCACTATACGCTCACCGGGAAGTCGGAGTAGGGGTAGGGCATGCCGGAGCGAGGTATGGCTATTTCTTTTGTATCTTCTTTCTTGTAGGGGTCTCATTTTTGTTCTTCCTGCAAGGTGTTGGGAAATCCATGATATGGGAAATAGTAAAGTTTTCAGAGCATAAGAAACACACACAAGACTAGGAATTTTTTCTGTGCTTTTACATTATACCTTAGCACATCCGGAATTAAACATGTCAAATCACATAATGAGGACTTCTCTCAAGACATTTGGTTGACTTATTTGATTTTCCATGGAATGACACTACACTATATGTCGTTAGGTTAATCATAAGCATCACTAAGGGAGCATCGGTTTATCTTTAAAGAGGTATTTGAAGTTTTGGAACGGCAAGGTATATTCTGAATCATTGTTGCATGAAAGGAGAGGATCGGGAAAGATCTGCAACTGGGCCATTGTAAAATGTTCCTGACATGGGTTTTGATTTTGTTTTGCAAAAATTTAGTGTTGTTGCCCTTTTTCTCCTGGAATTATCTCTATCTTTTTTCACATACTCATCATGGATCGTTTCTATGCTCTTTCTGACAGGTTTAATTTTTTCTATCTTCAATTTCTCAGAGATGCTACGATGGATTCATGCGAGTCTCTGACAAGGTAATATGTAAGTCCCATATTATTAGTGTTCTCAAGTTTAGTTTGTTTTGATTCATATAGACTTGTGAAATATGCATATTATGGCATGAATTCTTAGTCTCTGAGGCTAATATACCAGATGCAACTTTGAGCGCATATCTCCAAATGCAGCATGTTGGGTTTCAGTTATTTTAGTTCTAATGAAAAATGATCAGATTAATAAGGCCCTAGACATCGTTAATGATATGCTACTAACAGAAGCTCGCCCCATTCTACGCATATGGAGCCTGTTTATAAGTGGCTTTTCTCAAAACTGTATGCACTGTAAGGTAATGCTTAATATACCAATGCATCTTCTAATTCTGCATTGTAGCCTGGCTTCAGCTGCTTCATTGCAACCACCTTTTTGCATTTTTTCCATGGGCAGCTCCAGGTTTATCCTAGATTCGTCTAAATATTCGTAGCTAGACAGAGCTATTACCATCGACCCCTCCGATAATTAACTTTGTGATCGGTCGCTCATGCATGGAAGTGTCCAGCAAGGTGCATTCTTGTGGGCTAATTGAAAGCGGTGACATATGTAAACACAAGAAAAGAATATAAGGAATCGGTGGTGACAGCAGTATGGAACAAGATGGAATCATATGGTTTGGTCCGTCGACTGCGTAAAAGGCACTGCCATCTATGCTCATATATATTGGTTGATTTGCCTGGAACCTTTCAAATAATTTATCGTTTGATTATGGATAACTCTTTTTGTTTTGAAAAAATTCTGGAGCAACCTTTATCTAATGTCAAAATCATCATGTGAAAAAACTTGCTGCAGTATAGACTTGGATTGACAAATTTGTGAATTTGCAAAGTACAAGCAGGAGGCTACAAAGATAGTTTCTAATGTTCCTTAAAAAATCTTATCTAGACTAGCTTGTGATGAACTGTTGGACAGCCAAAATAGTTGCAACGTTTTCCTTTGAGTCTGAGTCATGTCTCTGGACTTTAGCGACCATATTTTTCTGAAAGCCACATCAAAAGTATTTGCATGTTTCTCTTTCGGTACTTCAAGAAGGAAATGAAAACCATTTTGGTTACTGGATCTTACTTAGATTTGACTTATGTAGATTACAGAATAAAATTCACACCATGGATAACAACTCCCACAAGGAGATGTACTTGGTTCCAGGATAAGCAGTGGATTTGTTTCTGTTTGGAGGGCCTGACCCAAGCAGCACCAGCACAAGCACGTGGGTAGGAAGGCGCGATGCAGAGGAGTACTACAGCTAGGAAGTGCCAACAATTTGATTCAAGATGCAGATCTGCGCCATGCTCTCATGCAACCGCCTCTGGCTCACCTCACCAAGCCTGTCCTCGGAGTTGTAACAGCCACACACCAGGTTATTAATCACTCCTCCTTTCTTCCAAAAATTGATTCCCTAATTGCACTAATGGAAAAATGCTTTACATTGCACTATGTTACCTGGTATTGTTCACAAAATCATTATTAAAGAGAATCTGCGCTGGTAAGAAAACCTTCAGTGAACTCTGAAGTTCTATTTCCTATCGGTATTTACATGCTGGATGATTTCGAAGTTGCAGTACTAAGTTTGGTAGTGGGTGATATTTTTCCAAGATGGAATGCCTTGTGATCACGGCTGGATGTTACCTACTAAATTTTTAAATATTTGAGGTGGCGTGGTCCGCGTTGGTCTTTAGATATAAATTTTCTCATTGATCTGTCATTTGGCCTGAATTATATTTTTCAGGTTTCAGCAAAGCTCTGTTAATCTCAACAATATAAATTTGCAGTTATCATAAATGATGCTTAAGATTGAGGTGCTATGCAACTGAATGATCCTATTGAAGAACAATAAGAATGAGCCTGGAAGACTAAACGGGTTTGCCGCTTTGTTTTTTAACTATTGGTGCCATAATCGCTCCAGAAACATGAGATTTTTTTGTTAGCGATGTCGAAGGTGACACGGACAAACCTACGGAAGGTTTTCACATGTTTAGGGAGCAACTTTATTTGTGTTATTCAAAATGATGGATGAACAAAATCAGTTTTCTCGCATTTCCATAAGCAATTTTATTTGCTGACATATTTTTTTAGAGTAGAGCTTGTGGTAAATAACTATTTCAAATGAGGTAGACTTTAACTACAAAGTTAACTATTCATTCTTCTCCAGATTGTTATTGTTGTAGATGACAAAAATAATGATAGATAAGGGAATCTTGTCATGACAGCTGATCTAGCCACCACAAAATCAATTGCATGCATGATCATAAATACTTCTGAGATCACCTTGGTGGGTAGTTCTCCGGTAGGATCAGGGACGGATCCAGGAATTTAACTTGGATGTTCAAACTCGAATCAACAAAAAACATAAAGAAAAAATGAAAATAGTACATTCCTTTGTGCCAATAAAAGTATAAATTGGCCATTATAGCAACAGTATCTCAAAAGACTACGAAACATGCAAAATAATAAAGAAAATTATAATACGATCATACGTTCAGTCGTAGCATGGAAGCGATATATGACGGCATCATCTTTCACCTATAAAAAGAATTCTCGCTCAATAAAATAACCAAATAGTTATTCATGAGTGGCCGCGCCGCGCCGGGCGGATCCCACCCCTCCCCGGCCTCGTCGTCCCTCCCGCGATCCCCCTGCTCGCCGCCGCCGGATCGTAGCCGAGCAAAGACATGGTGGCGTGGCGGCGGCGGCGGTGACCCTGGCAGCGATCCGGCGGGGAAAGGCAACGGCGCCCGCACCTGGCTGGTTCGACGGCGGTGTCATGATTGGCGGCGGCCGGAGGTCCTCGTCCCAGATGGCAGCAAGCGGCGGCGGGTATTCGGGCCTAGATGGGCCGCGATCTGCTCTGTTCGTCGCCCTCGACGCCAGCGCCCAGGTTCCCCGGGCCATGTTTGTGACACTAGGGTGCTTGGGGCATCTGTCCCCAACATGGTGGTGGTGATCTCCTTCTCCGTCGGACTGGTCGGACGGGTGGTCTTGCCGTCAAGCGGCGGATCTTGCTAGTTTCCGGCGGGTGGCGTGGGGACTACTAGCTCCGCTTCAATAGAGGAGACAGTCCTGAATCCCGCTCAAGCCTCCAGGTTTAATATCTTTAGATATGTCCGGCTCTTATATTTTTTGGTCAAACAAGTGCCAGCCGGGAGTCGCAGTAGGCAGTGGATCATGACTGCTTTGCTAATTGCTATTGGCTCAGTTGGGCTGCACGGACGTATACACCGGCCCCAATACTAATTTGAGGTTTGAGATTTTTTACTGGACGAGATCTAGACTAGAAAACCTCCGTATATGTGCCAACTGAGATACGTATTTACTATAGGTTATATATAAGAATTTTTTCTAGAAAAATTTGGTGTTCAGCTGAACACCCATGACTCATGCTGGATCCGTCCATGGGTGGGATGTGCATCCATGTCGGCGAGGCACTACATCTTCGTAGGCATGTCCTCTTCTTCCATGCCGCATGTGATGGCCGGCCTCCCGACCTACAACGCCACGGTTGTTCCTTTCGAAAGGTTGCTAAATCCTTCACATGCCCAGCGCCGCCCATCCCCACCGTCGTCGATCCCATTTCTTCGCCGACATGGATCCCTAACCTGTATCCCATCGTCAACCCGGACCAGGCCATGCATGGCCCGGGCAGCCTCCCATGCCTCCACCACCGCCCTTCCCTTATTGATGGACTTTGCGGCTTCCCATTCCTCCGCTTCCCTCTAGACCCTGGACGACCTCGAGATGGAGTGGAGGCCACCGTGCCTCCTTCCTCTCTGTTGCCTCTTTTTGTGGCAGCCGGAGGTCGCGAAACTCCTCGGTGAGGACATGTCCGGCAGTGCAAGGGCTTCTCCACCACCATCACCAACCTCCTTGGTACGGTGCAGTACCAATCCCCTTTGCCCCCGTCAATCAATCAACCTGCATTGTTCTGGTCGTTTTCTTACCAAAAGTACATGGATTGTGTGCGCCGTTTATTTCCAAATCTAGACACCGTCTTTGGCGGGTTGTGGAGGTTGGAGTTGTTCGCCGCGCCGAGGAAGATGTGAACCTAGGAGATGGAGTGGCTGCTTTCCATTTCCCACTAAATCATGGAGCTCCTCGATGTCGGCGGCCAGTTCGACTTCATGGTGTCGCGCCAACGCAACGACCTCTACATGAACCTCCCAGCGCTCAAGAAGCTCGACGACATGCTCCTTGGCATGATCGACAAGTTCAAGCAGATTGTCAGATAGATAAATTTGTACATTTAAAAAATGGAATCTATCAGTAAGATGAAAGGTTTGTAACATGTAAATCCAACTTCATTTACTATTTTTAGCCTTATTTCATGCTGCACAATCCGTGGCTTACCTTCTATTTACCATTGTATGACTTGGGATAGGTCACTCATTTCACAATTACAATCTAACTTTGGGATCCATAACATGCCACAATGAGTTACAATATTGGAGCAATTTTGATCCTCGATTTGTCTTGAACTATAGTGCCAGTAGCATGATTATTGATATTAGTGACAATTATGTGCAACTTGATTCTTGTGATTATCATTAATAAATGGAATGGATGTATAGTTAGTAGTCTTGAAGTTTGTTAGAGATCAACAATACAAGAAGGTGGTGATAGCATCAAATCGTATTCATCAATTTAGTTACACTAATTTGCTTTCTGCTCATATGCACAAGCCATGGTATTGTGTTCCCATTAGTTTTACAAGATTGGGTTGAGTTTTGGCCCTTGTCGGTGTCACTACAAATTGAGGGTCTCCCAAATGCTTTTGCAAAATGATGAGCCAGTGAATGCCGAAGCTCTAGTTTGGAGCTTGTTAGAGATTGTACATTGACCTTGGTATTGTGGATCAGAACTGCGAGATGGAGAACTTTCTTCAGAGGTTTGAGTCTCTAAATTAGATGACAAAGCTGCTAACCGAGGCAGGACAAAGCTTGGAGGCAGCACATTCCACTGGAAAATTGTTTGGCGCTGGCATTAAATGCTTGCTTTGGCTGCTCGTGTAGCATTACCATGTTCAAGAATTGAAATTATGTATTTCCTCCACAAAAATTGAGAGTATGTGCTAAGATGCTAACTTCTCGAAGGCATGCAGAGCATATTTTATTTTAAAAAATAAGTATTGCAAATGGATGCAACATGATGTCTCGGCATGAAATTCATTTCCAGTTAAGTGGCATTTTCTTTTCAAGTTATACTAGCACATATAGGATAACTTCTCTCCACGTCTGAACACCATAATTGTAGATAAATTGAAGCTCTCCTTCATGAGTAGCACATGTTTGTTCTTGACTATCGTGTGTAGTAGTGTGACCATCATGTCTAGCGTTGATTTGTCACTATGTTTACCCTTCTACTAGATGTGTAAAAGCAAGGCTGAAATTCCAGTGATCACGCACAAGGTTGTTTGGTTAACAAAGCAGGGAAAGTCAGTCCCCGTGAAGGTTAACAGAGTGGGGGAACTCGGTCCCCGTGAAGGTTAACGAAGTGGGGGTTTAACCGTGAAGGTTAAAATTGTGCACATTGGTCATCGAAGAAGTATGATGTGAGAAATATGGTAGACATGAAAAATCACAAGGATTTCACAACTTCAAACATTTACAAAATGTAAGTATCATTGCCCCGTAGCAACGCACACGCACTTAACTAGTGAATTTAACAATGCAGTTTTCCCAACATTTAGTGTAATGGCGAGAGAGAGAATATAACCAGTCTAGAGCTTTACCTTTAAGAGACCATCGAAATAATTTAAAACGAGAAAAGTCTCTCGGGAAACCTTTTGGTCCAAGCGATGTTATCACATCATCAAACTCTCTTATATGTTTTCCTGGGTCTTCATCTTCCCTTCCACTGAAAGTTTTCTCCTGCAAAATTTTAATAATTTCACCATCAAATCTATATTCTCTAACTCCATGATTAGAGAACTCTATTGGTTGTTTAAGAAATTCAGAACTTGGAGCACTGTATTCCCTGAGAGTTTTCTCAGGTTTCATAGGAGTTATCCTGTAAATAGACATGATTTCCATAATATCACTCAGGTTTTCAACTTTAACTTTATTTGATCTTAAAAGTTTTTCAATAATTTCTTTGCGCCTCTGAGCAAACACGCGCTCAATATAATCCGGTAGGTAGGTCCTACCAGAGCATGTAGACCCTTTGTCTCCTAAGGAGAACATTTTGTATTATCAACACCTAAAATGTCAAAAGACAAACACTTAGCGCTTAGCTCCCCGGTAATGGCGCCAAAAAATAGCTTGATGTCTAAAAGAGCACAGATCGTTTGTAGCTAGTTTTGAAGTTCAGATATCGATCCCACAGGAAGCCCAATGGTAAGTGTTTATTGATGAAGTCTCTGTCACACCCGAAGTTGTCACGGGTCTTCGAGTGAATTGACTGCAAGTGTTGAAATAAGAATGGTGTTTTGATTAAATGAAATAGATTTAAATAGAACTAAAATGTAAACTTCAGAAATATAAAGCATAAAAGTAAAGAACGACTTTGCTAGTTTGTTGTTTCCTGCAGATGGCGAAAGAAGGCGTGGGAAGATTCAGTTCATGGTGATAGTGACAGTATCAGGTGGACGAGTGGTAAATGTAACAATTATAATCTTATAGATATATATGTAGACGAATAACCCATAATTAGTCGAAACTCCTCTTGGTAGATTTCATCCCAACTTTAATAATCCTACTAGCCTGCTACCAAAACCATGGTCAGACACTAGACAATTAAGATCCTTCATGTCGCTTAGCGATTAAGCTCCTTGGATCGGACTAATGCAATAAGCACAGTGGTTACTCATTATCCTCGAGTCAACTAGCTTTCCATTGATATCCCCGTGTCACCCGGGGGTCGCCAGTCCACTAGTGTACAAGATCTTATCTATGTAGAACAAAGTATAATGTTGTCTGGGCCTTAATTGGACAACAAGCATTAGGCATCCTATAGATAATGAAACACACATAATATAGTAATTTGAATTTATCACAAACTAATGAAAAATATATGAAGGCACATCACATCTCACCAATACCCTACATTTCGCACGCCCAAGGGGATTACTCACACATGAGAGAAGAATGTATCATCAATATAATCAAATACTCCCTCCGGCCCGATTTATTAGGCGCCGGTTGAAAACGCATGCAGTTCCAAAAATCACCCAGCACTAGGCGCATTAGTATTAAATGTTCCCGATAATCAGGGCATAACCCCTCCCCGCAAAGTACTAATTCCTTCTGCTGCCTTCCGTTTCCTCTCCCTCCCTGACATGGTGTGAACAGAATTTTGCATGCCACTAAGTGAGAAAACAATTCTGCATGCGGAAGGCGAAAGGTGTGAGGTGGGAACACAAGTCTGCATGCACACGCGTTTCTTCTCCCCGTGACTCTTCTTATCATCTTCTCCATGGCTCTTCTTCTTCTTCTTCTTCTCCTTTATATAAATGGGACCTATGGATAGATCGCCTGCAACCAAGAAAAACCATGATGGCCGAGCAGTTTGTGGCGGTAGTTGAGGGAGAGGTCGTGGACGTCGAGGAGAACATGGCCGTGGTTGGAGATGCCATGGTGGCGGAGGTGCAGGAGGCCGCGGATGGAGATGCCATGGTGGCCACGGATGGAGCTGCCGTTCTGGCGGACATGGCGCAGGAAGATGCTGTCGAGCCGGTGGATGGAGAGGTTGTGCAGTTGGCTAAGGGAGACACCGTGGCACCGGAGGCCGGCGGCGTACCTTCACTGTGTGAGGGATGCATCAAGCCTCGCGTGTGCGACTAACCAACGCCGCGGTATCCACCGCTTCCCTCACCAATGCCACTGCCATTTCCATTGTGCCCTCCGTCAAAGCCCATGCCTACAGAGAAAAAGTTTCGCACAAACAAACATGGATGTACAGGAGCATGTCTAGTGAACAATGGTGAAATGATAAGAAGATGCATGGCTTACTAGAATTTCTTGCCGGTCCTGAAGGTCCACGTCCGCCCTCTGGATGGCCGTTCCTGCCGCCAATGACGCTGCTCAAGCAAATCCTGCCACTACTGCCGCTGGAGCTGCCTCCAAACATGAGGCTGTTCTGGTTGCTGGAATTGCCTCCGAACGAGATCGCTCCTCCGCCAAGGTTGAAGCCGACATAACTTGACCTTGCATTCCCGCCAATGGCACTCCCGCTCCCGCCGTCCGTGCTCGCCCAATTGGATGGACCAGCCTCAGATGAAGGAGGAGGGTGAGTTGGGCGTGTAAGGCCCACGCGACACCGAGGCACCACCGATGACGAAGGAGGACAAACAGGCTCGCTGCCAGCCGTGCTGATGACGAAGGAACACAGCAGAGCGCATTCGGCAAGTCCTAGGGGAGGCAGGCCTTCGGAAGGTCACGGCGTCTCGCCGGCTCTGGGAAGGAAGGCGGCCCATGATAGACCACAGAGGCCGAGAGGCAGCGGACGGCGACCTTCATGACCGGACTGAACGGGCGCCATGGATTCGAGGTGGGGAGTGGAGGAGATGATTGATCTGCTCGCCTACCGGCCCGGTCACCATGCTTATATATAGGATCTTTCAAATCTGGAAAAAGGACATCGGCGGCATAATCCAAGGCGAAATTTGGGGGTTTAGAAGGAATGATCCGCGGGACAATTTCAGAGCGAAAATTTTGGAAGGCAAGAACCTCGGTGGGGGAGGATTTCGCACGTAAATCTCGCGGGAAAATATGGAGGTGATGACCCACAAGTATAGGGGGGGTATCGCAGTATTTTCGAGGGAAGTGAAACCCAATTTATTGATTCGACACAAGAAGAGTCAAAGAATATTTATAAGCCTTAACAACTGAGTTGTCAATTCAGCTGCACCTGAAAAAAATCTTGCTCACAGCAGTTTATCAATAGCAACAATTTTGTAGTAGCAATAGTCAAGTAATAGCAGTAGTAAAGTAAAGACAGTAGTAACAATTGCAGTAAACAGTAGGATTAAAGCGCGGTAGGCATAGGGATAGATGGACGGGCGTTGCATGGACAAGACAATTCATATGGCAATCAAAACATAGGGCATTTGCAGATAAATAAGATAAAGCATCCAAGTACTAAATAATCCTAGGCATGTGTTCCATATATAGTCATACGTGCTCGCAATGAGAACTTTCACAACATCTTTTATCCTGTAAGCCCGTTTGCAGCGGGGTGATACGTCCAAAACGTATCTACTTTGCCAAACACTTTTGCTATTGTTTCTCCTCTAAACTTGTGTGATTTGGATGCAACAAACGCGGACTGACGCTGTTTTCAGCAGAATTGTCCTGGTGTCTACTTTTTGTGTAGAAAATCAACTATTAGGAAAAATCCCGGAAAATATGCCGAAAATCCTATTTCACCAGAAGACTCCCGGAGCCAGAATACGAGACGGAGGGGGGCTGGGCCCAGGCCACACCACTGCAGCTGGCTAGCCCAGGCCACGCCAGGGGGTGGTCTGGCCGTCCCAGACACCCCCTCGGTCTCCCTCTTCGCCTATAAGAAGCCTTCTGACCTAAAAACTCTAGGGGGTTCGACGTTTTTCCAGAAAGAGTTCCACTCCGCCGCCACTACCAGATTCCACGAAACAGCACCAGAAACTCCGTTCTGGCACCCTGCCGGGACGGGGAATTGGAGGAGATCATCACCGTCATCATCACCATCGCTTCTCCATCGACCATCCAT
The DNA here is from genome assembly GCA_023614405.1 of Avena insularis. NCBI lineage: Eukaryota > Viridiplantae > Streptophyta > Magnoliopsida > Poales > Poaceae > Avena > Avena insularis. Next base: position 434,962,684 of record CM042692.1, read on the forward strand.
GTTTCCCCATCTATGAGTGAGTAATCCCCCGCTGTAGGCTATGGGAATGGTAGGGATTGGATGAGATCGTTCATGTAATGGCATCGGATTGTTAGGGCATGGGGCCTAGTATCTTCTATTAGTGCTTTATGACTTTGTTGTGACCTGTTATGGTTAATGCTTGTCACTAGGTCCCGAGTGCCATGATTTTAGATCTGAACATGTTATTGATTCATTATGATAGTATTGTTTTTGGTCTTACCTGCAAGTTGTATACACACGTTGTGGTCCGGAACCAATGGCCCCGAAGTGACAGAAATCGGGATAACCGGAGGGAATGGCTTTGATGTGAGGATCACATGTGTTCATGGAGTGTTAATGCTTTCCTCCGGTGCTCTATTAAAAGGAGCACCTTAATTGCCAGTAGTTCCCTTGAGGCCCCACTGCAAACGGGCTGGCAGGACAAAAAATGTTGTGCAAGTTCTCATTGCGAGCACGTATGACTATATATGGAACACATGCCTAGGATTATTTAGTACTTGGATGCTTTATCTTATTTATCTATAATTGCCCTATGTTCTGATTGCAATGTGAATTGTCTTGTCCATGCAACGCCCGTCCATCCATCCCTATGCCTACCGCACTCGAATCCTCTTTCTTTGCTATTGTTACTCATCTTTACTTTACTACTGTTGTTACTTTACTATTCCTACTATAAAACTGTTGCTACTGATAAACTGTTGTGAACAAGATTGTTTTCAGGTGCAGCTGAATTGACAACTCAGTTGTTAAGACTTATAAATATTCTTTGGCTCCCCTTGTGTCGAATCAATAAATTGGGTTTCACTTCCCTCGAAAATACGGCGATACACCCCCTATACTTATGGATCATCAAGACTATTTTCTAGCGCCGTTGCCGGGGAGCATAGCTTTATTTATCAAGTTCACTTGGATTCTCTATTGTTCGTTGTTATTCATCCATCATGGGTAAGTCTCATGATGGCAAGGTTCCTATTTTACCATCCACTACAAGAAGAGGTACGGTTCTGAACACCTATGTTGCTCTTGATTCACCATCTGTTAAGAGTAAGCTCGTTACACCACCACATACACATGCTACACACACTGCTACTACTGCTGAATCTGAAACTTCTGATACTTATGATGTTGCTTCTACTACGCTTGATAAGAGTGGTCCATTAGGTCCTTTCCTAGATGCTACGATTGCTAGAACTATAGCTGGAAATACTGAAATTCCTAATAAAGACACTACTACACCTGTTAGTTCACCTGAGTCTAGTGAGAGTTATGATATTGGAGATGGTTATGTTGAGATGACCGATGAATTTATTAAAGAATGTAAAAACACCCATGATAGGACACTGCTAAGAGTCTCCTTCAGAGGCGTACTATTAGACCCAAATTGTCTCCTATTGCTAAGTTTGCTGCTTCTCCCATAAATATTAATGATAAAGATTATGATTTCTCTCTCGATCTATGTTACATAGCTATTGTTGAGAAAGAACCTTTTTGTGGGACTAAGAATGAAAGTGCGGTAGCACATATGACTGAGCTTTCTACCATGAGTGGCCTGTTTTCTGATGATATTAAGATGCGTACTTACTTTGTTGCTAAGATTTTCCCCTTTTCACTGAAAAGAGAAGCTAAAACTTGGTTTAGTAATTTACCTCCTGGATCTATTGATAGCCCTGATTGCTTGATTAGTACTTTCCTGCAGAAATATTTTCCTCCAAGTGCTAGACATGCTATTTTGCAGGAACTTTTTGATTTTAAACAGGGAGAAAAGAGATATTGCCCAGAATCATGGGCAAGGTTTTGTGCTTTGATTCATGCACAGGCTGGAAGTCCATTACCAAAGAATGAGCTTCTTGATATATTTTATAATAGACTAACTGAAGAATCTAGGACATACCAAGATAGTTGTGCTGATTGTGTTTTCAGGAATAGGACTACCAAGGAAGCTGAGGAATTAATGGCTAAAATAAGCAAGAACTATGAAGATTGGACTCCTCCTGAACCAGTTATACCTGAAGTAATCATACCTGAACCAACTATTCTAGTGCCTATACCATTATCTAAGAAGAGGGGAATTATTGAATTAAATGATGAAGTGATGAAGGAAGCTAAGAAATGTCTTAAGGAGAAGGGAATTAAAGCTGCAGATGTCAAGAATTTACCTCCTATAGAAGAATTATGTAAGCCAATTCCCCACTCATCCACTATTGAGGTACACTCTCTCCAACACTTTGATGAAGGTGATATCCCTTACTCTAAACCTCCTGATCAATGCTTAGAAGAATTCGATATCTTTATTGTTAAGCAAGATAATTTTAATAAAAGGGTGCAAAATCATCTAATGGAAAACACTAGAGATATTGTTGAATTGAAAGATACTGTGGAAAGAACCTCTAATGATTTTAAAATGATTGTTGAACACTTTCAAATGGTTCAAACTCAAATAGATCAACTCATTAAAGTGCAAAAAGACTTGCTAGTTAATGCTGCTAAAGAAAAACATGCTTATGAAATTAGAACTAGAAGTGGTGCTGCTACTCAGGATCCTCTATATCTTGAGGGGCATCCCAAAAGAATTGAGCAGGATTCTCAACAAGCTGAAAATAGTAGCTCTACTCGTAAGAAAAGGAAAAAGAAACATAAAACTATTGTAGAACCCTCTAAACCTGCTATAGATCTTAATAGTATATCTGTCTCTGATGCTGAAACTGAAAGTGGTAATGAAGAAAATGAAGTTCCTAATGAAGAAAAAGTTGACGAAGAACCTAAAAAGCACACTAAGAATACTAACTACACTAAAGAAGATTTTATTGCTAAGAAACATGGTAGTGAAAGAGAGCCTTGGGTCCAAAAACCTATGCCTTTCCCTGATAAGAAACACAAGTCAAAGGAAGATGAACACTATAATCAATTTTGTGAGTGGATGAAACCTTTATTCCTACAAATTCCTTTGACTAATGCTATTAAATTGCCTCCTTACTCAAAGTATATGAAGGATATTGTCTCGAATAAAAGAAAGATCCCTAATGAAGAAATTTCTACTTTGCTTGCTAATTATTCCTTTAATGGTAAGGTTCCTAAGAAACTTGGAGACTCAGGGATTCCAACTATCCCTTGCTCTATTAAGAATAGTTATGTTAGAACTGCTTTGTGTGATTTGGGGGCTGGAGTTAGTGTTATGCCTTTCTCTCTCTATAAGAGGCTTCAACTGGAAAAATTAAGACCAACTGATATATCTTTGCAAATGGCTGATATATCTACCACTATTCCTGTTGGTATATGTGAGGATGTACCTGTTCAAGTGGCTCATAATTTCTTGATATTAACTGATTTTGTTGTGCTTGAAATGCCTGAAGATGATAATATGTCTATTATTCTTGGGAGACCTTTTCTTAATACTGCAGGAGCTGTTATTAATTGTAATCAAGGAAAGGTGACCTTTAATGTTAATGACAAGGAACATACTATCTATTTCCCCAAGAAGATTGAAAGGACTTATGGTCTGAATTCAATTGAACATGTTGAGGGCATTCAAGTTGGAGATATATATTGTCCCATACCAAGAGAAAAATTTGAAACAATTATGATTGGGACCATTGCTATCAAGGTTGAGGTAACATAATCATTAGTGGAATACAAATTTTTGTCTCATATGAAATTGTTTTGGTAACAAGACCTGATCAACCTTGTTAACAAAAGGATTTTGTTGAACAAAACAATGTTTTCACTATGATTATCTCCGCTTACTTCTATTCTATCCATTTTAGTTTTTGTTTTCATTTAGTTTTACTTTTTGTTGTTAGTTGCTTGCATATTATAGTGTCTTAGAACTCCTGTAGTTCTAGCCTTGTTTTGTCATTGCATCTTTTTCCAAAAAAATCTGTCTGTCAGAAAATCATTCTTCTATGCCTGAAAATTGCCCAAAAATAAAGTGTCTCGAAAAATTCCAGAAAATTCATATTAAATTTTTACGTGAAAAAGGGAGGAGTGCTGAAGGTACTGGGGACCCACCAGGCAGGCACACCACCTGGTGGCGGCCTGCCTCAGGTGGCGCCATGCCATGGTGTGGGCCACCCCTGGCCCTCCACTAACTCTCTCACCTGCCACTTTCTTCTCTCTCCCGAGTAAGCTTTAGTTCATTGCTCAAAATCGCGTTCTTGCTGTGCTTGCTCTTGATTTCTTCGATCTCCTTGCTCAGCCCATCTTTGTTGCTGAAATTTGGAGCATTTGTTCCCCGGTATGTGACTCCTCCGCTTGTCCAAGTAGATTTGTGTTTAGTGGGTTATATCTTGAGTATTTTACTGTTGTAGGTGACAGGTTATGAGAGCTTATAAGCTTGTTTGATGCTTAGAGATATAGTTTTGATGCATGTTTAGGCCTCTTACAAGTCCCTATGAGTAGTACCCTTCATTATATTCACTTTGCAATCACTTGTTTAATAGGTGTTTAAATTTCAGAATAGAAGATGAATGAGCATCAACTAAACCAACATGAACTATGGATGCCTGAGGTCATGAAGGTTCACCGGGAGGAGGAAGTTTTTCCTTCCATTTACCCATGTTCTAAATTCATGAGAGCCGCGGGAATTCTCCAGGATTTCCATACTTTGGTTTCTAATGCAGGGTTGGAGCACTTTTTGGAAGATGAACCTTGTCAATTTGTGAAGCTAACCATGTCTGTGGTGCGGGACTTTCAATTTAGTTACTCTTTGCCTAACCCCATGGTCCACTATAAAATTTACAATATTGCTGTCGACCTTTCTCTCGATGACTTCTGTGAAGCTATTAAGGTACCTTAGTGGGGATCATGTACAAGGATTAAAGAGCGACCTGCACCACTCATGGATTTATATGCAAAAATTTGCCAAGGGAGCAGTTTTTCGAAGGAGAGTGGAACCATTCATCTCCCCTCCATTCGCTACTTTGCCTACTTTATTGCCAAGTGTGTTCTTCCTAGGAAAACTGCCAATAAGTTATCTTCATATGATCTAGCATTTATCTCTTCTGTTCTTAAACAAGATAGGTCTTACAACTTGGGTGCTTTGATAGCTTTCCGTCTTGCTGCCAACCGCGAGAAAGGTGGAATTTGTGGGGGCCTAATTGCTTCTCGTTTACTAGCATTGCATGGTTTAGTGTCTCATCATCTAGACCTATAGTTTCCCATAGAAAGGCTTGATCTTAATTCCATGATACAACATAAATTTGTTTCTTCATGGGCTGGCTTGAGTGAGTTATCTTATGAAATAACTTTTCTCAAAGCTGGTTGGAGAAGGAGCAAGTCCGAGCGTGTTGTCCTTTGCCTGCACCTGTTTTGTTTAACCTTGATAACAGGGTAGGATGGTCTCTCACGGAAGAGGAGCTTGATACGTACTTGGGAGAGCTCTCCCAACAGGAGCAAGATACTAGAAGGGAGGTCACAGATGATTCGGTCCAGCCCTCGAATGAGAGGGAGATCCCTTTGCTATAGTCTTCTTTGTTTAGTGTTCATAGGAGACCGTGGTCGCGCTCTAAGGAGGAGGTGGACGAGTAGCTTCGCTTGCTGGGTTTCCACAAGCAGCACCAGGAGGATGTGCCCTCCTACGATTACTCTGCGCACTACGGAGGGACATACTCGAGCTCGCACCAGGACGAGGGAACCTCCTCGTCATACCACAGTGACACTTCATCCTGGCCAGCTTGGGATTGACACCCACTTAGGCCAAAAGTCTAAGCTTGGGGGGAGGTACGCCGACATCGCACTCATCTCCATATCATTTTGCGTCGGTACTTTGTATATTCATGTTTCGTCCTCTTTTTAGTTTTCGTTCTGTCTTTGCTTTTGCTTTCTAAAACACAAAAAGACCAAAAATATTTCTATTGTTTCTCTTTGGTTTGCTTCTTTTTCTTTTTTCCTTGGTTTGTTTTTCCCTTTTTGCTTTGTTTGAACTATTCGAAAAAACGAAAAAGATTTTGCCTTGCTTGTTCCTCCTTTTTGGTTCTTCTTTTCAAAATCGAAAACACCAAAAATATTTTGTTGTTCTTCTTTGGTTTTGTGAGTTTGTTGCAGGGTTCATGTTGGGGGCATACCCCCGGGTAGGGTCACGCCAGGGTATAAAGGCCGAGTTAGCTGAGGTACGGCAAGGTCAAAGCGAATGCTAGCCGAGTTACCTCAAGGCAGGCCGAATCTCAGGGTAACCCGGACCAGGGGATGTCCACCTAACTGAGTCTCATCCGACTTAAGCCGTAAGTCGGATAGATGAATCTAACTTGTATGCAGGAACAGGTGTGGCCGGATCAACTACGATCCGGGTCATAGCAAGCTTCTAGGAGAAGGAAGGTATCTCGCTGGTCAAAAGTAACCCCCGGTACGCACAGCATGAGCGAAGCGGACAGGGGCAGCACCATCGAGGCGTGGCCGACAAAGGTGACGACGCCAATGTCGGCTGACACAGGCGCTGCAGAGGCTCACATAGCCTCTGCATGGATGACGCGAGGGAAAAACGACCCGGTCGGCTTACTATTTTGGGAGGAGGCACATTCCTAGGAATATGCCTCCACGTATGCCCTAGTTGGAGACCTAGCCTCCCCCATATAAGGAGGGCTAGGACCTCTGTAGAAAGGGTTGGTCTTTGACGAGTTAGTCTCTAGCAAGAGAGTTCCTGAGAGCTAGTTAGAGGTGAGAGTAAGAGAGTTCCTTCTTCCTCTCTCCAATACAGCTCAAGGAGCACTTGTAATCTGTGAAGGTGAATCGAATATAAAACTTCTGCGTGTGGAATCACCACACTATCCCTCCCTGGATTCCCCTAGTGCGATTAGTCCCCACCTTTAGCCTATCCATAACATCTGCTGTGACACCACCACGACAGTTGGCGCCCACCGTGGGGCTAGCGGCGCTATCAGGGGTCAAGATCCGGACGGGAAACCTCATCGGCACCGGCGAATGCATCGTCTCTGGGCTCGTTCAGTGCTTTGGAGTGCTGGACTTTGTCAGCGACAACGCTGGCTGCTTCGGCACGCGCCCTCTTCCGCGCAACGGCCTCTTCGTCAAGCTCGGCGCACAAGGTCTACGTTGCTGTCGATGTGTCGTGCGTACATCCACGGCACGTCGTCGAGGCTAGGGAGCCTCCCCTTAGCGTGGTTCACGAGGCGCATATCACTCGCTCCCCGGACCGTGCTGAGGTGATGATGACTATGCTTGGTGTGGGCGCAAGCAAGGATCCGGCACCGGACCCGGAGGTAACACCTAAGGCACCGAGGAAAGGTAGAGGTCCTCCACTAGAGAGGCCTGAGAATGTACTGAGAGAAGCTATGGATAGCTTGGCAAACCCGGTAGCAGCAGTGGTAGATCCGGCTCAGGCACAGGCCGAGCTAGAGGAAACTAGGCAAAAAATTCTAGAGGGAGCGAAAAAGATAGTTGTGGCTCAGTAGTCGTTGAACATGACGCTGCGTGAGTACGCAAAGGCAAATAAAGTAGATGCTATAAAAGTGAAGGGGAGAAATCTCATGAGTAAAATGAACAAAGAGGGTGATACTAGGATTGAGAAGTCAGAGAACTGTTTATCCGATGCCAAGCACAGCAAAAACCTCGAGCAGCGAATGCAACAAGGCCTGTTAGAGGGTCTAACGGGTGAAGCCCGTTAGAGACAGCAAGATAGGGTCAATGAGTTGGTTCGGATCATGAACAGGAAAAATGAGGAATTGCTCAGGGCTAACCCGGAGAGAGCTGGGGCCTCCAAGATCATTCATTCGGCGGTGGGTAACCCGAAGAAATCCACTGGAGCCGCATCGTCTCCTCATGGTGGTCCTAGGAGAGAAGAGGTAGTAACCTCGGCCAGGAGGAACAAACAGATCGTCCCGTATGACCCGACAAGGGCAGGGAAAGCAAAAGAAGTACAGAGAAATGACGATCGACGAAGTGTGAGCCGAGGTGAAGCTGGCCGAGGTAACCATGACCAAGGCAATGCCGGTCAAGGGAACGTTGTAAATGGCAATGCCGGACAACGCAACTCGGCAGGACAACCGCAGCAGCGGAATATACCAAGGCAAGAGCAGAGTGCCGGCCGAGGTATGCAACAGAGAGGTGCACCACGAGAGCAAGACCGGTATAACGATGGAGATTCAGAAATGGTGAATGCAGGATACCCAAGGCTAGACTATCATGTGATAGGGTCGAGATTGGGAAGCAGGGATCTGATGCCTGATGATGCCAGGTTGAAACTGGATCAGTTGTATAGGTCAGAGCAGATTGAAAGTCAGGGTCCTCTGGGTCCTGCGTGTTTTGGACCCTGGATCATGAAGGAGCCATCGGTACCTAACTTCCAGTTACCTAGAGGCACAAAGACGTATGACGGCAGTACTAAGCCGGAGGATTGGTTGATAAACTATGCTACAGCTGTGAAAATTGCTACGAGGACAACTTTCCATGGCATTGTGCCAGGTATTTCTTGTGAGCCCATAGGCAAGGTCCGGTTGATGTATTGTTCGGCACGAGAGATAACTGTTGAACTGAGAATTTGGAGTTTGAAGTGGTGAACTTAGAAAGTGCGTATCACACGTTACTCGGAAGACCAGCACTGAACAAGTTCATGGCAAGCTGCCACATCAGTTATCTGAAGATGAAGTTGCCCGGGCCAAATGGAGTGATTACCATTGCTGGAGATTTCCGACGTTCCATTGAGTGTGCGTCAGCCGGGTCTAACCTAGCTGAGTCACTCGTGATTGCGCAAGAGAAAAGAAAGATCCAGGAGGTGGCGGCGCTGGCTCAGTCCGCGCAGCAATATATGCCAACGTTGAGTAATCCGCATGGTAGTGTTTTGTTCCAAGCCACAAAGGATACCAAGAAAGTGCATGTTGATGATATGTTCCCAGAGCGCACCGTAACAATTGGTGCCGGGTTAAATGATAAATAGGAAAGCGAGCTCGTCAACTTCCTCCGTGAGAATCGGGATATTTTTGCTTGGTCCACACATGACTTGCAAGGTGTTCCGAGGGAGTTGGCCGAGCACTCTTTGAACGTGAGACCCGGAGCAAGGCCGCTGAAGCAACCTCTCCGCCGCTTCGCTGAGGATAGGAGAAAAGTCATTGGAGATGAGATAGCTCGGTTACTGGCAGCAGGATTTATCATGGAAGTGCTTTACTCGGATTGGCTATCTAATCCGGTGCTGGTGGAGAAGAAGAAGGATGATCCGAATGTGGCAGTGGTTTGGCGTATGTGTATCGATTACACGAACCTGAACAAGGCGTGTACAAAAGATCCATTTCCACTGCCAAGGATAGATCAGGTCATAGACTCAACTGCTGGATGTGAACTGTTGTCATTCATTGATGCATATTCTTGTTTCCACCAGATACCTCTGAATCCAGATGATCAAATAAAGACTGCATTTATCATCCCGTATGGGGCTTATTGTTATCGCACCATGCCGTTTGGTTTACGTAATGCAGGGGCAACGTACCAAAGATGTATGCAGAAATGTTTGCACGACCAAATTGGTCAAAATGTACAGGTGTATATGGACGATGTGGTTATCAAGACCAAGGAAAGCAAAACGCTCCTTGATGATATCAGGCAGACATTCGTGAACCTAAGGAGGTTCTGGATGAAGCTTAACCCAGAAAAATGTACCTTCGGTGTCCCGGCTGGAAAATTAATCGGATTCCTTGTATCCAGCCGAGGTATCGAAGTTAACCCAACTAAAATCTGGGCCATTGAACGAATGGAACTGCCGAAGTGTCTTAACGATGTACAGAAGTTCACTGGTTGCCTGGCATCGTTAAGTCGGTTTGTATGTCGGTTGGGAGAAAAGGCATTGCCTCTCTATCAACTCATGAAAAAGTCGGACAAGTTCATTTGGATGCCGCAGGCCAATGAAGCCTTTATATAATTAAAGAAAATGTTAGCCACTACACCAGTGTTAGCCTCTCCACTATCAAAGGAGCCAATGTTGCTCTATATAGCCGCAACCAACCGAGTTGTAAGTGCAGTGATCGTGGTAGAGCGCGACGAAGAGGGTAAGTCGGTGCAAAGGCCAGTGTATTATCTGAGCGAGGTATTATCTGCCTCAAAGCAGAACTACCCGCACTATCAAAAAGTGGCGTATGGTGTGTATATGTCGGCAAAGAAGCTAAAACATTATTTTGAAGAGCACCCCATCAAAGTAATATGTGAAGCTCCCATATCCGAGATAATGAGTAACAAGGATGCAAGTGGCAGGATTGCAAAATGGGCAATTGAACTAGCTCCCTATGCGCCACATTATGACAGAAGAGAAGCAATCAAGTCTCAGGTTGTGGCCGACTTTTTTGTGGACTGGGCCGAGGTACAATATGAACCACCGCTACCAGATCTGAACTACTAGAGGATGCACTTTGACGGGTCAAAAACAAAAACCGGGTTAGGCGCCGGAGTTGTGCTTACCTCGCCAAAGAATGACCAGTTGAAGTATGTGCTATAGATCCATTTCGCAGCGTCAAACAATGTCGCTGAATATGAAGCACTTGTGCATGGGCTCAAAGTGGCAAAAGAAATTGGGATACGTTGGATCCAATGCTTTGGCGACTCGGATTTGGTAGTTCAGCAAGTGTCGGGGCTGTGGGACGCTCTTGATCCAAACATGGCATTATACAGATTCCATGTGCAGAAAATATCTGGTTACTTTGCGGGATGCGAATTTCGCCATGTACCCCAGGTGGAGAATGAGGCTGCCGACATGTTGTCGAAGCTCGGATCAACCCGACAAGTAATTCCACCGGGTGTAGCATTAGAGCACCTCAGAAAACCATCTATCCGACCGTCCCCAGAAACCGACTCAATCTACGTCCCGGAGGATCCGGAGTCCGGAGCTGTGCCCATGGACATTGACATGGGAGGTGGTGTGCGAGACCCGGGGACTGCCTCAGCAAACCCGGGGACTGCCTCGCAGGACCCGGGGACTGCTCAGCGTGATCCGATTGAAGTTATGCCGGTGGATCAGATGGAAATTGATGAGGATGTGTTCCCTGTGCGAGCAATACTAGCCTGGGCACTACCCATATTTCAATTCCTGAAAGATGGAACTTTACCCACTGAGGAGGTGTTATCCAGGCAAACTCAGAGGAGAGCAAAGGCATACACAATCATCAATTCCGAGCTATACAAAAGGAGTGTGACCAATGTCCTCCAGCGATGCGTTGACCCAGAAGAAGGGCTTGACATCCTCCGGGATATACATCAAGGGGAGTGCGGGCATCATGCCTCGTCCCGGGACTTGGTGGCAAAAGCTTTCCAACATGGATTCTACTGGCCAAGTGCCTTGGAACAAGCAGAAGACCTGGTGAGAAAATGCACTGGTTGTTAGAGGTATGCTACCAAGACACATACAATGTCAGAACTCAAGACCATACCAATCACATGGCCATTTGCCGTATGGTGTTTGGATATGGTTGGCCCATTCAAACTAGCAAGGGGGAATATGACTCACATTTTGGTCATGGTGGATAAGTTTAGAAAATGGATCGAAGTGAAGCCAATAAGAAAATGTGATGGAGCTACGGCCGTGACATTTCTCAAAGACATCATCTTGAGATACGGTTATCCTCACAGTATCATAACTGATAATGGCACAAATTTTGCTGAAGGAGCATTTGCACGATTCTGCCGGGATAAGAAGATTCGGCTAGACATTGCCTCGGTAGCTCATCCTGCATCGAACGGACAAGTGGAAAGATCCAACGTATTAGTACTGTCCGGGATAAAACCCCGGCTCATTGAGCCGCTGCAAAGATTAGCGGGGTGCTAGATAGAAGAACTACCAGCGGTACTATGGAGTTTAGGAACAACTCCGAATCGATCAACGGGCTATACGCCATTTTTTCTGGTATATGGGGCAGAAGCTGTATTACCAGCCGACATAGAGCATGATTCGCCTAGGGTCACCCAATACACAGAAGCCGAAGTGCAAGAAGCCCGGCAAAATGATGTTGATCTGCTGGAAGAAGCGAGAGAATTGGCATTGTCCAGATCCGCCATATATCAACAAAATCTCCGACGCTATCATAGCCGGAAAGTAAGCCCCCGAGTTTTCCGGGAAGGCGATCTGGTGCTCCGGTTGGTACAACATACTGCTGGCATGCAAAAGTTATCCCCCCATGGGAAGGGCCATTCATTGTGAGCAAAGCATTGCACAATGATTCTTATTATCTTATCGATGCAAAGCCACAGGAAAAGAACAATGCGGACAGGTCCAGCGAGGAATCTAAGCGTCCATGGAATGTAGCTCTACTTCGTCCTTTCTACACTTAGCAGAGAAGTGTATGTATTCGAGTCTTCTCATATGTCGGTATGTATGCCGGCAATGAGCCTATCAATGAAATGTTGGCACCTCGAGCAGTAACTCGGGGACTGCCTTAATAATATTTGTTGTCTTCTATTATTTATACGCTAGCTGGAGTAAGTTGTTCTACTTAACTCGGATTAGTAGTGTGTGAGCACCAAAAACCCAACTCTTCGACTTGCTGCTGTCCAACAAGAATTGGCTTCATGGCAAGCAAGAGAACAAGTTTGGAATTGCGTAGCACATGAAAAACGACTAAGGAAAAGAACTTAATCGAGCCGACATTGGTTTTTCGGAATAACCTTGTGTTTACTTTCAAATTATTATGCTGAGTTATTTTGAGCTAAGCCTAAAAGTTTCCAAGTGTTGTTAAGACAATTTTTGAAGCTCGGATTCGTAAGTCGTAAAACTGAATCAAGGTAGACACGAGCCGAGCCAGAAAATTGGACAAACAAGAAAATGAAACTCGGGGACTACGCCCAAGTTAATCCGGCATAAAAACTTAGTAGCAAAATATCACATGTGTACTGGATACAATTCCACCCGGCATACCGGGGATCTGATAAACTTTAAAGTTTTTTCACTTAAGGAGCAGCAGGAGGAGGAAGTTCGGCGTCATCTTGGCTGTCTTCAATGTCCGAGGCGTCGCCCTCCTCGTCCTCATCCGAGCCATCTTCAACGTTTTCAGCGTTTTCGTCACCAGCGGCTTCCAGGAATCTCGGTCCCTCAGTCCATTCATGAATGGGAGCATATTCGATGAAGCTATGGGCACAAGCTCAGCCGAGCTACCCACTCGGTCACGGGTCCATTTGGATCCGGTGCACATGCGCTAAGAGGTTGAGGTCGATCTTCTGCACTAATGTAACGTAGTGGAGAATGGTCTCAGCTGCGGCGCGTCCAGCGGATTCCCTCCAAAGGTCGAGCTGTGTCTCGATTTCCATCAACTTTTCAGCAAGAACTGCGGTCCCCTCTGGAGTGTCTTCCGCAGGCCAAAATGTGTTAAAGATTCGGACTGCAACGTCAAGGAGATCCTTGCCATAGTTCTTGATGATTTCCAAGCGAGATGACAGGCTGACCAACAGGTCCTCCATGTCATAGGGAATCTCTTCACCATCAGGAGCAACGGGAGTACCCCTCTCTCGGCGGAAATTAGCAACAGCGGCGCTCGCAATGGCAGTGCCCTCTGGAAATTTTCCTAAAAACGAGACAAGAGAAGCAGGTAAAGAAAAGACATGTGAAGTAACCCGGAGAAATATGCCGGATAAGGGAAAGGAACTTACGTAAAATATGGTTGTGGATCCGGGTTAATTCCAATTCCCCATCATCACGCCTTTTTATGGAGTTGCACAAGTTCAGTGTTCGCCGACTCAAGCTTGACGTCAGCCTCCTGGAGAAGTTCTCGGTCCTTGGCAATTTGGAGATTGAGGCGCTCGTGCTCTTCAGTATAGTCCTGGCTAGCCTTTTCAAGCTCGGATTGGTGCTGTGCTTTCAGCTTCTTCATTTCTGCCTTTAGCTTGGCAATCTCATCATCCTTGGTTCGGAGGAGCGCAAGCTCATCGTCTTTCTTCTTGAGCTCGGCCTGATGCTGCCCTGCTTGTTCGAGAAAATGCAGCATCATGTCAGGCACAGGCACACTATCTTCCAGCGATACTGAAATAGTTTGTTAACCCGGCAAAACCGAGGTATGAATGTTTGCCGAGCCAAGGAGAAAAGGCGATAGAAAGCAGAGCAAGGTCACACAAAAGTAACTTACCCTTGATCTGGTCAAGCTTCTTCCTCATTATGGTATTCTTAGCTTCCACCCCAGCTGCAAAAACTGAATGATGGGTTAGTTCAGCAGAAAAAGATGAAGGAAAACAGAAAAATGTGAAGAAGAGAACTTACCCCTTTTCTCGTGCTCAGTGAGATGTGCATTATGCTTTGCGAGCAGCATTTTGTGAGTGTCCAGGAGACGCTGAAACTCAGTGCTCCGGCGGTTGGTGGTCACCTGAAAAGAGTACAAAAATATAGCTTAAGCCTTGTGCATATTCGAAGTGTACAAGATCCGGGCCAAGTGGAACTTAACCCGGCTCTAGGTGTGTGCATATTCAAAGCGTACAAGATCCAGGCCAAGTGGAACTTAACCTGGCTCTAGGTGTGTGCATATTCGAAGCGTACAAGATCCAGGCCAAGTGGAACTTAACCCGGCTCTAGGTGTGTGCATATTCGAAGCGTACAAGATCCGGGCCAAGTGGAACTTAACCCGGCTCTAGGTGTGTGCATATTCGAAGCGTACAAGATCCGGGCCAAGTGGAACTTAACCCGGCTCTAGGTGTGTGCATATTCGAAGCGTACAAGATCCGGACCAAGTGGAACTTAACCCGGCTCTAGGTGTGTGCATATTCGAAGCGTACAAGATCCGGGCCAAGTGGAACTTAACCCGCTCTAGGTGTGTGCATATTCGAGCGTACAAGATCCGTGCCAAGTGGAACTTAACCCGCTCTAGGTGTGTGCATATTCGAAGCGTACAAGATCCGGCCAAGTGGAACTTAACCCGGCTCTAGGTGTGTGCATATTCAGTGTACAAGATCCGGGCCAAGTGGAACTTAACCCGCTCTAGGTGTGCATATTCGAAGTGTACAAGATCCGGGCCAAGTGGAACTTAACCCGGCTCTAGGTGTGTGCATATTCGAAGTGTACAAGATCCAGGCCAAGTGGAACTTAACCCGGCTCTAGGTGTGTGCATATTCGAAGTGTACAAGATCCGGGCCAAGTGGAACTTAACCCGGCTCTAGGTGTGTGCATTTTCGAAGTGTACAAGATCCGGGCCAAGTGGAACTTAACCCAGCTCTAGGTGTGTGCGTATTCGAAGTGTACAAGATCCGGGCCAAGTGGAACTTAACCCGGTTCTAGGTGTGTGCATATTTGAAGTTATCAAGGAGCTACGTTAGTTTTATAAGGAGCATCCGGCCGAGTAACATGTTACTCCCTCGGAGGCTCGGGGACTAATGGTTATATCACTAATATCTACAGCATGCTAAGGAAAAGGTGAAGTAACATACCTCCATCATCCGACCCGCAAGGTTAATCGCCTTAGCGGCTGTGTTCATTTGAGCAGAAAACTCGGCGGGACCGAACTTCTCCGGGAGATCGTCGTTGTAGACGAACTCCGCCTTGTTCCAGTTGTTCATGAACTCGATCAAGGTCGGAGGATATCGTTCGCTGCTGAGCATGTGGGGCGCCACCAAGCCCTTGGCATGTGCTTCCCTCCCCTCAACCTGAGCAAGGGTCGGGCTGGTGTGCAAAACAAGTTGATGCGCATCAGCTGGCTCGGCAGGGGCGTCCTTCGGTGCTGGAGGCTTCTTGGAAAGCATGGACGCGAGTGTGCGCTGTCCAGCTTTGATGGACGTTGCTCTGGTGGCGTCAGGGGCCTTCTTGCCCTTGGGCTGCTGAGAGGAGGAAGTTGTTGCAGCAGATTTACCCTTGGGAGCTGCCTGAGTACTTTCTCGCCGAGACTGGGAAGACTCGGATGAGGCGAAGGGGCTTGGTGCTGCTGCTGTTGCTTTGGCTGCTGGCGCTGGAGTTGGTGCTAGTGCTGTTTTCTTCTTCGGAGGAGGTGCTGAAGTAGACTCGGTAGTACCTGGTTGCGACGGAGCCAAAGTGGTGGATGTCGCTGCCTCGGCTGGGTCAGTCTCCCCCGCTCCAAGGTTGCCCCCCTCTTGACGAGGTGGAGTGGAACCCGGAGCAGCCGCTGAACCCTCTGGAATTGGGCTCAGTGGGCGTGAATCATCACCACGAGGGGGAGAAGGGCTGAGTCGGAATGGCGAAACGATGCTAGATCCACTCTGGGGGACCTCCACCGTGGCCCTACCGAATCAAATAGTGTCGGATGAGAAACTATAACAATGCAAGAACAAGTAAATGGCAGAGGGAAAAAGAGACTTACGCATCCGAGTTCAGGGGCTCCTTGGGCTTCCGAGCTCTTCGTGCTGGGGCCTTGGTTGTGGGCTTGGAGGCAGTTTTGTCCCCAGACTTCTTTCGCCTTTTGGTTGGCTGAGAAGGTCCGGAGGAAGAAGTGGATGCGACTTCCCTTTTCTTCTTTGGCGCAACCGGAACAGGATCACCCACGGCGAGGGGAGGGTCCTCATGGATTTGCCCACCGGGGTTAGCTGATGCCGGAAAAGCATAAGAAAGGGGGACAGCGTCAAATGCTTCCATCACCTCAACATCCGAGTCATCTTCATCGTCGGGCCAATCTCTAATGGAAGAGAGTTTACCGGTGGGTCGCTTGGTCGCGTCGGTCACTGGGAGGAACATCTCCTGATCCGGTTCTTCATCGTCCGAGGTCTCCTGGTCAGGCGCACATTTGAGGGTGGGATCGGTGCCATCCTCGATAGTTTGCTAAAGGAATTGCTAAAGGAGAGAAAAGACGACAGAGTTAAAAATACAACAAATGACCAATGAAGATTTAATTCGGAGAAAGTTTGCAGCACGAAGCTTACCACGGGAGGAAGCCTATCCCGGCAATAGTGCTCAATTCCACACGTCCACTCAGAGGAGAAGTCCTTGTGGGTGGTGAAGAGGGCCTTGACCCGGCGATAGATCTCTGTGTTGCTCAACTCGAAAGACGAGGTCCGGTTGGGGTCGTGTCCCCAGCTCATATGGCACACTTTGTGAGTGCGTTTCTGGAGAGGGGAGATCCGGTTGCGGACGAATGTGACCATGGCATCCTTGTTGCGCCACCCCAGCTCCTTCAGCTCCACGAACCTTTTGTTGACCTGGTTGGCCAAGACTTTGGGCTTCTTGGGGACAACGTCCCACAACTCCGGGTTAGGAGGACCCAGAGCATAGGGGCGAAGCCGGATCAGGTCCTCGGTGCCTTCATTTCGAACATAAAAGAAGGTCCGGGCCCATCCCTTGTAGGACTCTAGCCCGGTAACCCGGGGAAAGACGGATAGCCTCCGAGGAGAAATGGATGCAGCGCCGAACTGCGTAAGCTGTTTGTCCTCCGGATCAAAGTGGATGTTCGGGATTACGTTCCGACGAAGGCCAAAGAACCAGATCCATAGCTCCTTTGTGGGCCATAATCCGGCATAGCCTTCGATCGTGGAGGCAAAAGCAGAGAGAGATGTGATGGCATTAGCAGGAAGGTGGTGCGGCTGGAGTTCATAGGTGTTCAACCAGTCTTGGAAAAAATCGCTAACTGGCAAACCGAATCCCCGCTGGAAATGTGACAGGAATACCACATACTCACCCAGATTGGGTGAGGGGGCAAGTTCGACGGAGGCGAGGCGTGCGGTGATGCCTGCGGGGATGCGCCTGGTGCGGTAGAGCCAGTCCAGGTCATCCTGGTAGACCTAGGATCCAGCCCACGCACCGCGGTCCGCCGTTGCGGCGTCTTCCTCCATCTCCTGCTCGGCGATGACGAGCTCTTCTTCTGTCATCTCGAGTTCGTTGCCCTCACTGGCGCCAGCGGCGGTGGGGGGTAGCGGCCTAGACTGACAGCAACCCGTGGCGGAGGAGGTGCGCAGCGGCGGCGGCAGCACTGCTACTCAGACACGGTGGCGGCAACACTGTCGCGGAGAAGAAGAAGAAGAAGAACTAGAGTCAGAGGGGCGCGGAAGTGGGAAAAGACCCAAGGGGCGCGCCCCTCCCCTATTTAACCACTCCCTCGAGGGGGAAGTGGGATCACGTTATGCGGGTATGCCACATGGTGTGGCCGTGTACAAACTAGATGGACCCATCAGCGAAGAGCCACACAGAGGACCACAGGGTGTAGCAGATCCCATGACGCGACGCATTGATGCAGTTAACGAGGAGGCAGGCCAGACGTGACGTGCGCTATAGTGATAACTGACAATTACTGCGGCAGTTACTATGGTTGGCCCTTAAAATGAGGCAACCTAATGATTAGCCTCCACGTGGGGAAGCGTACGAGAGAAGGAAAGATGACCCGGATGAGATTGTGGTAACCCGGCCAGCAAGTGAAAACTTGGAATGTGCCAAGGGAAAGTAAACCCATGAGATCCGAGATAAGAGGTAACTCAGAGAAGGAGCACAAAGCTCGGTGAAATTGAACCTGCTGTGGCCTTAGCGGCTAAGGCAACTAAGACCGCACCAGCTTCGAGGACTAATGTTAGGGGGATACCCCCGGGTAGGGTCACACGCCGGGGTATAAAGGCCGAGTTAGCCGAGGTACGGCAAGGTCAAAGCGAATGCTGGCCGAGTTACCTCAAGGCAGGCCGAATCTCGGGGTAACCCGGACCAGGGGATGTCCACCTAACTGAGTCTCATCCGACTTAAGCCGTAAGTCGAATAGATGAATCTAACTTATATGCAGGAGCAGGTGTGGCCGGATCAACTACGATCCGGGTCATAGCAAGCTTCTAGGAGAAGGAAGGTATCGCGCTGGTCGAAAGTAACCCGATGCATAGATGGCCGAAGCGGCGAGGCAGGACCCCCGAGGCGTGGCCGACAAAGGTGACGACGCCAATGTCGGCTGACGTAGGCGCCGCAGAGGCTCACGTAGCCTCTGCATGGATGACACGGGGGAAAGCGACCCGGTCGGCTTACTATTTTGGGAGGAGGCATATTCCCAGGAATATGCCTCCACGTATGCCCTAGTTGGAGACCTAGCCGCCCCTATATAAGGAGGGCTAGGACCTCTGTAGAAAGGGTTGGTCTTTGATGAGTTAGCCTCTAGCAAGAGAGTTCCTGGGAGCTAGTTAGAGGTGAGAGTAAGAGAGTTCCTTCTTCCTCCTCTCTCCAATACAGCTCAAGGAGCACTTGTAATCTGTGAAGGTGAATTGAATATAAAACTTCTGCATGTGGAATCACCACACTATCCCTCCCTAGATTCCCCTAGTGCGATTAGTCCCCACCTTTCGCCTATCCATGCCATCTATCGTGACACCACCACGACAGTTCAGCAGTCCTCAGTGGGATTTGGTTTCATATTATTATTGAAGCCACACAAGTGAAGGGCAATAATGAGGATTAATGACAACTTGAGGTGTGGTAAGAGGCTGGTAACGAACTCTACTTGTTTTCATTTTTGTACATATACTCATCATTGTGGGCATGCTTAGTATGTTCGTATAGGGTGTATGTTATTTATGGATGCTTAGTAGTTCTTGCTTTCATATGATTAGTTCCAGCTTGCTAATAGTTTGTAGCTTGTCATTTGAATGTTTGCTTGCATTACTCTATCATAACTTGGTATGACACCATGGTATCCTCCTCTGAATGTTTCATTTGAATTGACTTGGCACATGCTCATGCATGCATATGACTGAAATAATCAATTAATCATCGATGAATTATTTTGCCTCGAGGATCTTGAATCACTTTCATACCATGGTTAGTCCTGTTTTGTTGCAAGCATGATTATGACAGCTATTGCTCTCTCGTTTGTCGCTTCCTTACTATTGCTAGCCTTCATTTTCACTGAGTATTTTACTAATGTTTCCAACTCCCTAAAACCAAATATTGCCAAAGTGTCCACCATACCTACCTATTAGTATCATTTTCTATTCCGTGCATATTCAGTATGCCTTGTTTTCTTCCGAATAATATGTTTGCTTGTTATGAGAAAGTTAGTTAGTAAATCTCTCACGAACTTGATGACACACTTTATTTCCTACACTTAATAAACCTGAACCATTGAGTCCTTCTTTGTTGTGTATATGCTTGTGCTTTATAAGTTGAAGTTAGTAGAACCATGTATCATGGGGAACGCTTTCAACATTGCACTGGTACTTAGTACCTCGTTGATATCATGTTCTTTTGCCTATGGATCCCGGCGGTGTGAAATAAAAGTGGAACTTGTAAGATCATGGAGTTTGTATGTGTGTTAGAGAAACGCCTGGGCCGCTAGCCTAAGCCATGCCTAATCATGGTGGAAACTTGCAGCATAACCATAGTGAGCATTCTATGAAGCATCCTCAATAAAAATCTATGCACATAGTAAATAAAAAGATTGCTGAGATGCTCATTGTCTGCTCGCCTTGTCATTTTGATTATGGGATAGCTCCTGTATCATGTGCAAGGGGTACCCCATTGGCGGTTCTCTATGATACGTATATACTTACAGTGACAAGAGCTTACTTGTGACTGAAGTTGAGTAGCATGA
This sequence comes from Avena insularis, assembly GCA_023614405.1. NCBI lineage: Eukaryota > Viridiplantae > Streptophyta > Magnoliopsida > Poales > Poaceae > Avena > Avena insularis. The sequence continues at coordinate 434,983,098 of CM042692.1, forward strand.
GGATCGGTCTTTGTAAGTAAGGGGCATAAGACTTCAATTTATAACTTTTCAAGCATATCCTCTTAGTTGTGTCACTTTAACCTTAACCACTTAAAGATGCTTATGATAGGGGCAATGAGAGCTCAAAACTAACGAGTACCATACTTTCAGCATTTGGAAGCCTTTCAAACTTTTCAAAACCTTTTTCGTTTTCCTTGTTGAGTCTCCACATATTCTATGAGCACCTTCTTGAGAGCATAGTTGTCATTCTTAGTGTAATGTGCTTGCCTCAAAATTTGATTATTTGTGTTATAACTTTGATGCTTGTATCTTTAACATCTTTACTTCTAGTCTTCACCTGAATTTCAGAGGTGCCTTGGCATTCATAATCAAAGGCAAGCGAGATACCACTCTATCATACCTTGTTATGAGCATTGTAATGTTGCTTATGTTTATGTTTCTTGCTACTTATTATTTTTAAGTTGGAATCTCTTCATAGCTTGCATTGCCTATTAAGTGAACTTAGTTGCATACTCTTTATTATGAATTGTCTAAGTAGTTGATCACATGCTGAGAATATATACATCTTATGAAGCAAATGTGTTCGTGAAAGTTCTTTTATCGCACTCAGTTTTCAACTGAATTGCTTGAGGACAAGCAATAAGCTAAGCTTGGGAGGAGTTGATACGTCCAAAACGTATCTACTTTCCCGAACACTTTTGCTATTGTTTCTCCTCTAAACTTGTGTGATTTGGATGCAACTAACGCGAACTGACGTTGTTTTCAGCAGAATTGCTTGGTGTCTACTTTTTGTGCAGAAAATCAACTATCAGGAAAAATCCTGGAAAATATGTCGAAAATCCTATTTCACCAGAAGACTCCCGGAGCCAGAATACAAGACGGAGGGGGGCTGGGCCTAGGCCACACCACCTGGCCGCACGGGCAAGCCCAGGCCACGCCAGGGGGTGGTCTGGCCGCCCCAGACACCCCCTCGGTCTCCCTCTTCGCCTATAAGAAGCCTTCTGACCTAAAAACTCTGGGGGGGTTCGATGTTTTTCTAGAAAGAGTTCCGCTCCGCCGCCACCACCAGATTCCATGAAACAACACTAGAAACTCCATTCTAACACCCTGCCAGGACGGGGAATTGGAGGAGATCATCACCGTCATCATCACCATCGCTTCTCCATCGACCATCCATGTTTCCCCATCTATGAGTGAGTAATCCCCCGCTGTAGGCTATGGGGATGGTAGGGATTGGATGAGATCGTTCATGTAATGGCATCGGATTGTTAGGGCATGGTGCCTAGTATCTTCTATTAGTGCTTTATGACTTTGTTGTGACTTGTTATGCTTAATGCTTGTCACTAGGGCCCGAGTGCCATGATTTCAGATCTGAACATGTTATTGATTCATTATGATAGTATTGTTTTTGGTCTTACCTGCAAGTTGTATACACACGTTGTTGTCCGGAACCAATGGCCCTGAAGTGACAGAAATCGGGATAACCGGAGGGAATGGCTTTGATGTGCGGATCACATGTGTTCATGGAGTGTTAATGCTTTGCTCTGGTGCTCTATTAAAAGGAGCACCTTAATTGCCAGTAGTTCCCTTGAGGCCCCACTGCAAACGGGCTGGCAGGACAAAAGATGTTGTGCAAGTTCTCATTGCGAGCACGTATGACTATATATGAAACACATGCCTAGGATTATTTAGTACTTGGATGCTTTATCTTATTTATCTGTAATTGCCCTATGTTCTGATTGTTATGTGAATTGTCTTGTCCATGCAACGCTCGTCCATCCATCCCTATGCCTACCGCACTTGAATCCTACTGTTTGCTGTTGTTGTTACTACTATCTTTACTTTACTATTGTTGTTATTTTACTATTCCTACTACAAAGTTGTTGCTACTGATAAACTGCTGTGAGCAAGATTTTTTCCAGGTGCAGCTGAATTGACAACTCAGTTGTTAAGGCTTATAAATATTCTTTGGCTCCCCTTGTGTCGAATCAATAAATTGGGTTTCACTTCCCTCGAAAATACTGCGATACACCCCCTATACTTGTGGGTCATCACGGGGCCTCAAGGTAACTACTAGCAATTAAGGTGCTCCTTTTAATAGAGCACCAGAGCAAAGCATTAACACTTCGTGAACACATGTGATCCTCACATCAAAGCCATTCCCTCCGGTTATCCCGATTGATGTCACTTCGGGGCCTTTGGTTCCGGACAACAATATGTGTATACAACTTGTAGGTAAGACCATAAACAATACTATCATAATGAATCAATAACAAGTTCAGATCTGAAATCATGGCACTCGGGCCCTAGTGACAAGCATTAAGCATAACAAGTTGCAACAAAGTCAAAAAGCACTAATAATAGATACTAGGCACCATGCCCTAACAATCTGATGCCATTACATGAACGATCTCATCCAATCCCTATCATCCCCATAGCTCACAGTGGGGGATTACTCACTCATAGATGGGGGAAACATGGATGGTCGATGAAGAAGCGATGGTGATGATGATGGCGATGATCTCCTCCAATTCCCCATCTCGGCAGGGTGCCAGAACGGAGTTTCTGGTTCCGAATCGCGGAATCTGGTGGTGGCGGCGCAACGGAACTCTTTCTGGGAAAACGTCGAAACCCCCCTGGTTTTTAGGTCAAGAGGCAACGTATAGGCGAAGAGGGAGGCCGTGGCGGCCACACCACCCCAGGCGGCCCCTGGCCCCACTCCGCCTGCCTCGTCCGCTCCATGAGTCTTCGGTGAAATAGGATTTTGGCATATTTTCCGGGATTTTTCCGATAGTTGATTTTCTGCACAAAACTAGACACTAAGGTAATTCTCAATGAAAATAATCCTTGTTATTTGTATCCAAATCACACAAGTTTAGAGGAAGAACAATAGCAAAAGTGTTCGGGAAAGTAGATACGTTTTGGACATATCAACTCCCCCCAAGCTTAGCTTATTGCTTGTCCTCAAGCAATTCAGTTGAAAACTGAGTGCGATAAAAGAAACTTTCACGAACACATTTGCTTCATAAGATGTTTATATTCTCAGCATATGATCAACTACTCAGGCAATTCATAATAGAGAGTATGCAACTAAGTTTACTTAATAGTCATTGCAAGCTATGAAGAGGTTCCAACTCAAAAATAATAAGTAGCATGAAACATAAACATAAGCAACATTACAATGCTCAAAACAAGGTACGATAGAGTGGTATCTCGCTTGCCTTTGATTGTAGAGCATAAGTGCCAAGGCACCTCTGAAGTTCAAGTGAAGACTAGAAGTAAAGATGTCAAAGATACAAGCATCAAAGTCATAACACAATTAATCAAGTTTTGAGACAAGCACATTACACTAAGAATGACAATTATACTCTCAAGAAATTGCTCATAGAATGTGTGGAGACTCAACAAGGAAATGAAAAGGTTTTGAAAAGTTTGAAAGGCTTCCAAATGCTGAAAGTATGGTACTCATTAGCTTTGAGCTCTCATTGCCCCTATCATAAGCATCTTTAAATGGTTAAGGTGAAAGTGAGGTCCAATCTGAGTTATATGCTTGACAGACTATAAACTGAAAATCTCATGTCCCTTGAGTACGAGGGTCGCTCCTCATGCTACTCAACTTTAGTTACCGGTAAGTTCTTGTCATAGTAAATACATGCGTATCATAGAGAACCGCCAATGGGGTACCCCTTGCCCGATGATACGGAAGAATCCCCATATCAAAATGACAAGGCAAGCAGACAACGAGCATCTTAGCAATCTTCTTATTTACCATGGGAAAATGGTGCTTTTTTCTCTCTTTCCTCTTTTCTCATATCTCCTTTTTTTGTTTTTCTATTTTTCTCAATATCTGAATCTTTTTTATAAGAAGAATGCTTCATAGATACTCATTATGGTTACACTGCAGGTTTCCACCATGATTAGGCATGGATTAGACTGGCGGCCCAGGCGTTTCTCTAACACACATACATAACTCCATGGACTTACAAGCTCCCCTTTTATTTCACACCGACGACATCCGCAAACAAAAGAGCATGATATCAACTGGGTACATATTTACAGGTGTTGAAAGCGTTCCCCATGACAGCACGATTCTGCTAATCCCCAGCCTATAATTTGCAAGCATATAACTTTCATGGGCAGTCAAAATGGTTCAGGTTTATTAAGTGCAAGAAATAAAGTGTGCCATCAAGTTCATGAGAGCTTTACTAACTAACTTTCTCATAACAAGCAAACATTTTATTCGGAAGAAAATAAGGCATACTGAATATGCACGGAAAACCAAATGATGCTAATAGGTAGGTATGGTGGACTCTTTTGGCAATATTGGTTCTAGGGAGTTGGAAACATGAGTAGATCCCATACTCAGTGCAATTGAGGGCTAGCAAAAGTAAGGGAGCGACAAATGAGAGAGCAATAACTATCATAATCATGCTTGCAACAAAACAGGACTAATCATGGCATGAAAGTGATTCAAGACCCCTGAGGCAAAATAATTCATCGAGGCTTAACTGATTATTGTTTCAGTCATATGCATGCATGAGCATGTGCCAAGTCAATTCAAGTGAAACATTCAGAGGAGGATACCACAGTGTCATATCAAGTTATGAATAGAGCAATGCAAGCAAACATTCATATGACATGCTACAAACTATTAGCAAGCTGGAGCTAATCATAAGAAAGCAAGAACTACTAAACATCCATAAGTAACATACACCCTACATGAACAGACTAAGCATGCCCACAATGATGAGTATATATACAAAAATGAAAACAAATAGAGTTCGTTACCAGCCTCTCACCACACCTCAAGTTGTCATTAATCCTCATTATTGCCCATCACTTGTGTGGCTTGAATAATAACATGAAACCAAATTCCACTGAGGACTGCTGAACCCTGCAACAAACTTCATAAAACGAAAGAATAACAACAAATATTTTTGGTGTTTTTTTAATTTTCAAAGGCAAGAACAAAAAGGAAAAACAAGCAAAGCAAAATCTTTTTGGATTTTTCGAAAAGTTCAAACAAAGCAAAAAGGAAAAAAGCAAACCAAGGCAAAAAGAAGAAGAAGAAGCAAACAAAGAGAAACAACAAAAATATTTTTGATCTTTTTGTGTTTTATAAAGTAAAAGTAAAGAAAGATAGAAAACTCAAAAGAGAACGAAGCATGGATATACGAAGTACCGACTAAACATGATATGGAGATGAGTGTGATGTCGGTGTACCTCCCCGAAGCTTAGGCTTTTGGCCTAAGTGGGTATCAATCCCAAGCTGGCCAAGATGGAGCGCCTCCGTAGTGCGGCCAGGAGGTACCCTCGTCCTGGTATGAGCTCGAGGACGCCCCACCGTAGTGCGCAGAGTAGTCGTAAGAGGGCACATCCTCCTGGTGCTGCCTGTGGAAACCAAGCAAGCGGAGCTGCTCGTCCACCTCCTCCTTGGAACGTGACCACGGCCTCCTGTGAATACTGAACAAAGTAGATTGCGGCAAAGGAATCTCCCTTTCATCCCCGTCAGTAAACAACATCCTGTATACTAAACTATCCATATCAGAGTCAGCAGTGACGAAGTGATGTGTTTTCATGGCAGCAAGATCAAGCCTTTATGGTGCCAATACAGTATCATTAGGATCCACAGAAAGTTCTAACACAGTAACCATACATGAAGCAATAATGCCCCCATAAATAGGTCCCCTAGCAGCTAGGCGACAAGCAATAAGAAAGCCAAGATTGTACCAGGTATCATTATTAAGTGCAGCAGCGAGGAAGGCTAAATGATAATTGGAGATATTACTTGTGTTCTCCCTACCAAGAATGCTAGTGGCAAGATAATAAGCAAAGTATCTAAGAGCTAGGAGTTTGATGTTTCTTATCTTCCCGCGCTGAGCTACGCGGTCATCGTCATTTGTCACACTTCGATAGAGCTCCAGCAAATCAGCGGGTCAACCTTGGATCTTCTTCACGGTCCCCATCATGCCTATACCTATAATGCTGCAAAATCTTTCCAATGACATGGTAATAGGCAGATTATAAATTCTGAAAGAAATAGTTGACTGATAGGGGGTGTTAGTGAAAACAAAACTCTCAACGAAAGTTTTGGTGAGCACGACATATTGCTCACTCTCATCTTCCATGTATGATGTCAAACCGATCCTCTGAACCAGTAGTAAGAAATCATCGAGGATCCCTGCAGCTTGCAAAAAGGTAAAACAAGGAAAAGTAGATGGGTGAGCATCCCCCTCATCTCCTTCATTGACAAAGCGTGGTGCAATGAGATCTTCATTGTATGAAGGCCTAAACTGAGAGGCTGATCTTGAGGGCCTTGACCTCCTAGGCGTGTCCCTCTCAAATATTTCTCCAAAGGTGTGGTTGTTCATCTTTGATATTCTGAAATTTAAACATCCATTAAACAAGTGATTGCAAGTGAATACATAATGAAGGGCACTACTCATAGGGACTTGTAAGAGGCCTAAACATCCATCAAAACAATATCTCTAAGAATTGAACAAGCTTACAAGCTTACATAACCTGTCACCTACAGCAGCAAAATACTCAAGATATAAACCACTAAACACAAATCTACTTGGACAAGCGAAGGAGTCACATACCGGAGAACAATTGCTCCAAATTTCAGCAGCAAAGATGGGACGAGCAAGGAGATCGAAAAATCGTGGGCAAGAACAACAAGAACGCGATTTCGAGCAAAGAACTGATGTTTTTTTGGGAGAGAGAACGAAGTGGGAAGTGAGAGAGTGAGTGGAGGGCCTGGGGTGGCCCACACCATGGCCAGGCGCGCCCCTAGGCTGGCCGCGCCACCAGGTGGTGTGCCTGCCTAGTGGGCCCCCTGGTACTCTCCAGGCACTTCTCTGCCCCTTTTTTCACATAAATTTAATATGAATTTTCTGGAATTTTTCGAGACACTTTATTTTTGAGCAATTTTCAGGTATAGATGAATGATTTTCTGACAGAAAGATGTTTTTGGAATGATGCAATGACAAAACAAAGCTAAAACTTCAGAAGTTCTAAGACACTCTAACATGCAAGCAACTAACAACAGAAAAGTAAACTAAACGAAAGCAAAAACTAAAATGTATAAAATAAAAGTAAGCAGAGATAATCAAGGTGAAAATATTGTTTTGTTCATTAAAATCCTTTTGTTAACAAGGTTGATCAGGTCTTGTTACCAAAACAATTTTATATGAAACAAAACTTTGAATTCCACTAATGATTATGTTACCTCAACCTGGATAGCAATGGTCCCAATCATAATAGTTTCATATTTTTCTCTTGGTATGGGACAATATATTTCTCCAACTTGAATGCCCTCAACATGTTCAATTGAATTCAAACCGTAAGTCCTATCAATCTTCTTGGAGAAATAGACAGTATGTTCCTTGTCATTAACATTGAAAGTCACATTTCCTTGATTGCAATTAATAACAGCTCCTGCAGTATTAAGAAAAGGTCTCCCAAGAATAATAGACATATTATCATCTTCAGGCATTTCAAGCACAACAAAATTAGTTAATATCAAGCAATTATGAGCCACTTGAATAGGTACATCCTCACATTTACCAACAGGAATAGTAGTAGATTTATTAGCCATTTGCAAAGATATATCAGTTGGTATTAGTTTTTCCAGTTGAAGTCTCTTATAGAGAGAAAAAGGCATAACACTAACTCCTGCTCCCAAATCACACAAAGCAGTTCTAACATAACTATTTTTAATAGAGCAAGGAATGGTTGGAATCCTTGGGTCTCCAAGTTTCTTTGGAACCTTACCATTAAAGGAATAATTAGCAAGCAAAGTAGAAATTTCTTCATTAGGGATCTTCCTTTTATTCGAGACAATATCCTTCATATACTTTGAATAAGGAGGCAATTTAATAGCATTAGTCAAAGGAATTTGCAAGAATATAGGTTTCATCCACTCACAAAACTTATTATAGTGTTCATCTTCCTTTGACTTGTGTTTCTTATCAGGGAAAGGCATAGGTTTTTGGACCCAAGGCTCTCTTTCACTACCATGTTTCTTAGCAACAAAATCTTCTTTAGTGTATTTAGTATTCTTAGTATGCCTTTCAGGTTCTTCTTCAACTTTTTCTTTATCAGGAACAGCATTTTCTTCATTACCACTTTCAGTTTCAGCATCAAAGACAGATATACTATTAGGATCTTTAGTAGGTTCAAAAGGTTCTACAATAGTTTTATGTTTCTTTTTTCTTTTCTTAGGAGTAGTACCGCTATTTTCAGTTTGTTGAGAATCCTGCTCAATTCTTTTAGGATGCCCTCAGGATATAGAGGATCCTGGGTGGCAACACCACTTCTAGTTCTAATTTCATAAGCATGTTTTTCTTTAACAACATTAACTAGCAAGTCTTTTTGTACTTTAATAAGTTGATCAATTTGAGTTTGAACCATTTGAAAATGTTTAATAAGAACATCATTAGAGGTTCTTTCCACAATATCCTTCAACTCAACAATAGCTCTAGTGTTTTCCATTAGATGATTTTGCACCCTTTTATTAAAATTATCTTGCTTAACAATAAAAACATCAAATTCTTCTAAGCATTGATCAGGAGGTTTAGAGTAAGGAATATCACCTTCATCAAAATGTTGGAGAGAGTGTACCTCAATAGTGGATGAGTGGGGAATTGGCTTACATAATTCTTCTATAGGAGGTAAATTCTTGACATATGTAGCTTTAATTCCCTTCTCCTTAAGACATTTCTTGGCTTCCTTCATCACTTCATCATTTAGTTCAATAACTCCCCTCTTCTTTGATGTTGATATAGGCACAGGAATAGTTAGTTCAGGTATAGTTGTCTTAGGTATAGCTGGTTCAGGGGGAGTCCACTCTTCATAATTCTTGCTTATTTTAGCCATTAATTCCTCAGCTTCTTTGGGAGTCCTATTCCTGAAAACACAATCAACACAACTATCCAGGTATGTCCTAGATTCTTCAGTTAGTCCATTATAAAATATATCAAGAAGCTCATTCTTAGGTAATGGACATCCAACCTGTGCATGAATCAAAGCACAAAACCTTGCCCATGATTCAGGCAATATCTCTTTTTCTCCCTGTTTAAAATCAAAAAGTTCCTGCAAAATAGCATGTCTAGCACTAGGAGGAAAATATTTCTGTAGGAAAGTACTAATCAATCAATCAGGGCTATCAATAGATCCAGAAGGTAAATTATTAAACCAAGTTTTAGCTTCTCCTTTCAGTGAAAAAGGGAAAAATTTAGCAACAAAGTAGGTGCGCATCTTAATATCATTAGAAAGCAATCCACTCATGGTAGAAAGCTCAGTCATATGTGCTACCGCACTTTCATTCTTAGTCCCACAAAAAGGTTCTTTCTCAACAATAGCTATGTAAGATAGATCAAGGGAGAAATCATAATCCTTATCTTTAATGTTTATGGGAGATGCAACAAACTTAGCATTAGGAGACAATTTGGGTTTTATAGTACGTCTCTCAAGGAGACTCTTAATATCACTCCTATCATGGGTGTTTTGACATTCTTTAATAAATCCATCGGTCATATCAATATAACTGTCTTCAATATCATAACTCTCTCTAGACTTAGGTGAACTGACAGGTGTAGTAGTGTCTTCATTAGGAGTTTCAGTATTTCCAACTATATTTCTAGCAATCGTAGCATCTAGGAAAGGACCTAATGAACCACTCTTATCAAGCACAGTAGAAGCAGCATCATAAGTATCAGAAGTTTCAGATTCAGCAGTAGTAGCAGTGTGTGTAACATGTGTATGTGGTGGTGTAAGGAGCTTACTCATAACGGATGGTGAATCAAGAGCAACAGAGGTGTTCAGAACCGTACCTCTTCTTGTAGTAGATGGTAAAATAGGAACCTTGCCATCACAAGACTTACCCATGATGGATGGATGGCAGCGAACAATAGTGAATCCAAATGAACTTGATAAATAAAGCTATGCTCCCCGGCAACGGCGCCAGAAAATAGTCTTGATGACCCACAAGTATAGGGGGTGTATCGCAGTATTTTCGAGGGAAGTGAAACCCAATTTATTGATTCGACACAAAGGGAGCCAAAGAATATTTATAAGCCTTAACATCTGAGTTATCAATTCAGCTTCACCTGGAAACAATCTTGCTCACAGTAGTTTATCAGTAGCAACAGTTTTGTAGTAGCAATAGTAAAGTAATAGCAGTAGTAAAATAAAGACAGTAGTAACAATTGTAGTAAACAGTAGTATTAAAGCAGGGCCTCAAGGGAACTACTGGCAATTAAGGTGATCGCAATGAGAACTTGCACAACATCTTTTGTCCTGCCAGCCCGTTTGCAGCGGGGCCTCAAGGGAACTACTGGCAATTAAGGTGCTCCTTTTGATAGAGCACCGGAGCAAAGCATTAACACTCCGTGAACACATGTGATCCTCACATCAAAGCCATTCCCTCCGGTTATCCCGATTGATGTCACTTCGGGGCCTTTGGTTCCGGACAACAATATGTGTATACAACTTGCAGATAAGACCATAAACAATACTATCATAATGAATAAATAACATGTTCAGATCTGAAATCATGGCACTCGGGCCCTAGTGACAAGCATTAAACATAACAAGTTGCAACAAATTCAAAAAGCACTAATAATAAATACTAGGCACCATGCCCTAACAATCTGATGCCATTACATGAACGATCTCATCCAATCCCTACCATCCCCATAGCCTATAGCGGGAGATTACTCACTCATAGATGGGGGAAACATGGATGGTCGATGGAGAAGCGATGGTGATGATGATGGCGATGATCTCCTCTAATTCCCCATCCCGGCAGGGTGCCAGAACGGAGTTTCTGGTTCCGAATCATGGAATCTGGTGGTGGCGGCGCAGTGGAACTTTTTTTGGAAATACGTCGAACCCCCCCTGGTTTTTAGGTCAAGAGGCAACTTATAGGAGAAGAGGGAGGACGAGGAGGCAGCTGAGGCGGCCACACCACCCCCAGGCGCGGCCTGGCCTGGCCCGTGCGGCCAGGTGGTGTGGGCCCCTCGTGGCCCCACTCTGTCTCATCTTCTGGCTCCGTGAGTCTTCTGGTGAAATAGGATTTTTGGCATATTTTCCGGAATTTTTTTTTGATAGTTGATTTTCTACACAAAAACTAGATGCCAAGGTAATTCTGCTGAAAACAGCGTCAATCCATGTTAGTTGTATCCAAATCACACAAGTTTAGAGGAAGAACAATAGCAAAAGTGTTTGGAAAAATAGATACGTTTTGGACGTATCAGGAGGGAAGAAGGGCGAGAGAGGCACGAGCCAGGAGAATTGTTCTCGACCAATGCATGGCGTAAGCGCTGGATTACTTGGCAATTCCTTTAGGAATAAAATCATAAATTAGGAAAGAAGAAACGGAGGGTGGGCCAAACGTTCGCTTGTTGGAATCCCCTAGTTACTCCACCAGAGGAAAAATTAGCGATTGTATCTTCCAATAGGTAACTGCCTAGGTTCTAGAGAAATCTCTAGTACGCCTAATAAACCGGACTGGAGGGAGTAAAGGGAATTTGTCTTTGTATTACCGTGGAGATCCATAATAAGAATAGAAAAATATCCAACACAACTCAAGATGGGAAGAAACAATCTCAAACCTTAGTCTTGCAAGGTGGAGATCCCTCTCTCTCGTACAAGTAGTGGCTATGGGGGTGTATTGGCTAGGAGGTCGAAGATCGTGGAGCGAGATGAAGAATGTCTTCTCCTTTCTCCCTTCTGGATGGTATGGTGGCTGTTGTGTTCTGTTTTTGTCCTCGGTCGCTTCATGGAAGTTGTCCCTTTTGACAAGACAGAGGCGGCGGCAACTATACGGTGGGAACTCTACGGCCAGAAAAATATTTCCGTCGTACAGTTGCTCGTTAAAGCTTCTGCGAGCTTCCCTCGCGTGCTTCTAAAGTGAGACTTGCTTGTTTTCTCCAGAATATAGTATTTCTCTAGTTAAATCCTTCTGTTGATATTCAAAACCTGAAACACACATTAAAAACCAAGTTTTCTTCGTTACCGAAGTATTAGCGTTAGGTAAAGCCAGAAAATGATCAAATCCGAGAGAAACCCATCAATAAAAGCCATCAAAATATGTTGAATCTCACAGCTATCAGGCGTCCTTCAGGTGGGAGACTAGCATCCAGCGCACGTGATAGAGGCCGAGTGGCCGTACTGTGCCACGCTATGAGCCGATCAGGTCCACTCCTCATCGGCAGTCTACTGCGACAGTTGCAGCGCCCCATAATTGAGCACCATGGAGTAGAAAGCATCGAGCACAACCAGGGTGGTTACGACGCTAAGCGAAGCTGCGATCGGGTTAAAATCCTTCCCCAATCCGGTGAGCTTGTAATCGATGACCTCGTCATCACTGAGTGGAGATCCAGCGGCTACCATGGCATCGGCCAGAGCCTTAACCTTGTGCATATACTCGCCAACGGTCATGTCGAGCTTCCGTAGCGACTGAATTTGTTGCCAGATGTGCCACACCCCGGCACGATTCTGCACGCTGAACATGGCGTGGATGGAGGTCCATGCCACAGCCGCGTATTTGCAGTTGATGAGCTGAGACGCAATGTCCTCCGTCATGGAGGAGAGGAGCACCCCTAGGACCTTTTGATCTTGAGTCCACCACCTCGTATACTCGGGGTTGTCCACCGTAGTGGCAGCATCGTCGGTCCCCTCGGTGACGGTCTTGGCTGGAGCAGCGACAGATCCGTCGAGGTAGCCGTGAAGGGAGGCATTGGAGAGGTGGGTGACAGCGAGCACACGCCACCGCGGAAAATTCCCGAGGTCGAGGCAGACTCCAATGGAGGGAGTCGTGGCGGCAGGAGCCGCGGTTGTCGCCGCGGGTGGGACGACGATCGGGCCGATGTGAGCTAGCTGCCGTGATCCAGATGAGACGGAAGACGCCATCGCTAGGGAGCGGGCGGCGATGCGCGAGAAGGAGGCGGTGTGTGCGGAGGAGAGGGATGCGGTGGCGGTAGGGGAGGCTGTGATACCAAGCTTGATTTAGGGCTGCGTGGGCAAAGCCTCCACATATCTCGTATATATATCCGACCAACATAAAGAATTATAATTACAACATAATAGGCATCCATATACAACATGTATACGTGTCTGTTTCCAACACCGACATGACACCGCTACACTCCCCAAGTCTAGATAATGCCATCACCTCATGTGTGTGTGTGCACGTACTACATACAAACACACACACAAGCACGCAACCACGCACACGCGCGTGTGCGCGCGCACACACACTTCCGTAGACGGTTGTCCCTCTTCTCCACGTGATCTAGCCTCATATTCCATGGTTGGTGGCATAACAAGTCTCAGACTAGTGAAATATTTTTCATAAATACACAAAAATCGTACTTAGGCTTTTCTTAGTAGGGAACCACACCGCTCGTTAGACCATATAACAAGCAAACATAGGTAACACTTATTCGGTATTACTATTCCTCGGACAAATACTATCTGATCTGGATTCATGCAACATAAATGGATGACATCATGATCGGACGGTTGTGTTGACCGAGTGATAGCCATTTCTATGTCGACTAAACTATAGTTACTGCCATGTTATTAGAAAAAAAATATACTTTTATAGTTTTCTAGGAGAATATACTTGTGGGTATTGAATAAAGTAGTTGTATGTGGGCCATAGGGCTAATCATAGTCTGAACACTGATATTGAAATGTGCCGAGGGTTAAAGTGAGTCATGGCCGTCCACACATTCTAATGGGCCGGATGGTACAGACTATGGACTATCTCAGGCTCTCGGCGAGCTATTGCCAAATGTCCGTTTCTAGTGGGCATTCCGCTGGGAACTCCTATTTCCCACTTGCTGCGGGCACGAGCGGGTCACCGCCTGAAGCACCTTTTTCATGGGCGGCCCCAATGCGGCCCAGTAACGGGTAAGTTTTTTCCTTGCCTTTTTTATTTTATGTTTTATTTTATTTTTGTACAGGTATTAAAAAATCTCAGATTTTTAAAAAAGTTTGAAGTTAAAAAAAGTTCAACTTGAAAAAGTGTTTAAATTAAAAAAATGTCCAAATTTTTAAAAATGTTCAAATTAAAAAAGTTCCAAAAAACTGATTTTAGAAATATGTTTAAATTTGAATTTTTTCAGGTCTGGAAAGTTCAAAATTTAAAATTGTTCTGATCTAAAAAAAATGTTCAGATGAAAAAAAGCAGAAAAGGAAAAAAAGATAAAAAGATAACACAAAAGAAACAGAAGCAGAGGAGTAAACGGGCCGGCCCAAAAGTACCAGTGCCCTGTGCGGCGCCCCAGATAGAGCCCGCACTCAGCGGAGAATAGGAATTGCCATTCCGTCGAGCATCGCCGGGGCTCCGTGGCGTCAGTGAATCGCCGCCGCCGGAGCTCCATGGCGTCCGCCAATCGCCTCCTGGTGCTGGTGAGTTACCCACTCCACTATTAGCCTGCCCTACACTGGTGGTGGATAGGTTTGCCTCTTCGCGTTATGTTCTCGTCCATAGGTTTGAAATGGTGGGCGCGATTTTGCCCTTTTGTAGATCGAGTTCTTATATCTAGCTAAATCGCTGGCCGCATTTCAGTTCAATCGGTTACTCAGAACCCAGAAGTTCCGTTAATCGTATCATTAGATGGTTTTCCCGTGGAATTTCTGACATCTTGCGCAAACTTCTGTATCCGTATCAGTTCAATTGGTTAAATTTCGAGTACAGTGTGCCACTGTTTTGCTTTGCGAGCGCTTCAAAAGTCACTAGAGCAAATTTTCGGTGTGGCAAACGCACTTGATTTATACAACTTGCAACCAAAACTGAACTTCATAGGCATAGTGCACAATGTGCACTGTCACTGTAAATTTAATTTGGGCATTGTGTTCTCATAAATATATGCTACACTAGTATTCACATATATGCAATACAATTACAAGGACCTATCTCTATTTTAATGTCTCTGCTAGCGGGCTTTGATCAAACTTGGGATATGTCTTCCTTGGTCACTTATCTCTTCTGGAAGTTGAATAGCTTGATGGAGAGCCCGAAGAGGAAAGCAAAGAGGACGGCAAATGAGACAACCACCACAGCGACTACCCACAGGAAGTCATGATGGAACCCAAAATAGGTTTCTACAAAAGCTGACACCTGCACGCCGCTATCTTCGAACTTTTCTGTTACATCTCCAAACTGTGAAGTGACCAGACCATTGAGTGTCCATGCAATAGGGCTGAGCCAGTAGTACCATCTCCACCATATCGGGATTCTCTGTAGAGAAAAAAAAACCAGTTGGCATAATATTTGGAATAGAAGGAGCAGAGTTTGGTACTGGTTCTAGTCTTTTCTGTAGAAGTGGAAGTATATGAAGTTGAACATTGAGATAAAAAAAGAGTACTTACAGTTCTTGGTGTAATAAATCCCGAGAAAAGGTTCCAAAGAGCATAGAATGCCGTGGAAACAACAGAAGCAACATTGTAGTTTGGAGTCAGGCCCACCGACATCATTCCGTAAAACGTGAAGTAAGCTAGAGTGAAGTACATGAAGAACAGGTACCAAAAGAACTTGGCAACTGTCCACTCGAAACCAATCATAGCATATACTAGCACCCCATATATTAAGGTTTGAACAAAGATGTATGGAAGTTCAATTGCAACCTGCAAGGGAAACTAGATGTTAGTGATCATATTGTTTTACGGTTGCTTTCCACTTACTTACGGCATTGGTTTAACTATCTGACTGGCCGTAACTCAAAATTATCTTAAATCTTTTATCAAGCCTCGAATGCACATGCTTGCACCTATTTATGACGCTTTACCTGACCATGCCATGCCTTTTGATAGTTGAACTCACTAATCTTGTTTTGACTGATAGCTAAAGATGAAAGTCAATGCATAGTAAATCTACCTGTCCCAGTGCATATGGTAAAGGTGAGTACATGTGCGCCGCTCTTTCCCTGTAAAAGACTGTGCGCTCAACAGCCACAACTGGCTGAACTGAAGCCGAGTTCTGCACTCCCATGAACAAAACTGAGGCATACATGGAGCCCATGGCATTGAACAAGTCCTGTTGACTGTGCCTGCAAGTGTAAAATGTTTCTGGTGAATTAGAAAGGTGGGAACTATAGGTAGCCTCCTTAACAAATATCGTATGTAACATTTTGTGAATGCTTTCTTTTATCATATATTACATTACCTTTTTCTGCCAATGCCCCAGAACATTGTTCCAAACAACAGGGCAATTAATGTAGTATAGAAGAACTTGACTGCAGTATATGGAGGATTTCTCCAGTATGACAGACTTTGCTTCCACAGGCAAGCGAAACATTGAGTGAGGAAGTTTTGTGAGTACTGTGTTGGAAAGGATAGGTCGCTTGAACCTTCAGGAGGTGTGCTTAGCTCCTTTATTAAATTTTTGTTCCTCCTGAAATGCAACAAAACCCAGAATATTCGTGCACATTTTAGATATTTGAAACTTCAATCGCGGAAAAGAAAGTATTATCACGCTTTTATAATGGGTCATCTGTAATGCATATTTGTTCGCAGATACTCTTGTTTTGTAGTTTAAAGATCTACCCTCTTAAATAATAGTTAAAACATACTGCAGAAAATATTGATTGTTGTTTTTCATTTCCAAATATATGATTCTTAGCTTAGATCAAAATTATATAGGTTAAGAAATTTTCAGCATTTCATTGGATTATTATGGAGCTTTGAAGTAATGCAACCAGAAACCTACCGATATAGTTCAGAATTCTTGTATACTTGGCTGAAGCTAATCCCAGTTATCTGTTCTTGCGCTGCACTAGTCACTTCCAGCATCCACGTTGAAGGATTGTAGCCATCTTTTATCTTTCTGACATCTTCAATAGCCTGAGAACCAAAAACAAAGCAGTTCAATAACATTGCAGAACATTGCGACACTGTATATGGAAACATGCAGTGATTCATGTTATCTTTTGTCACCTCAAAATAGCTGATCAGTTCACACGAGTGCCGGCCTAGTGGACCTACATAAATCTCTTCGCCTCCTCGTTTCATCAGGAAGAGCTGCAAAGACACATATGACCATCAGGTATTAGAAGTGTACGTGAACAGTATGAAATGCCCATGTGCCGCTTTACTATATTTTCTTCTTTAATATACATAGGCACTATATTTAGTACCTCATCAAAAGATTCAAAAATGTCGATGCTTGGTTGGTGAATGGTGCAAACAACTGTCCTTCCTGTATCTACGGTATTCCTTATTGCCCTCATGACAATGGCTGCTGCTCGTGCATCAAGTCCAGATGTCGGTTCATCCATGAAAATGATAGAAGGGTTAGCAACCAGCTCCACTGCTATTGTCAGCCTTTTCCTCTGCTCAGTTGACAATCCACTAACACCAGGTAATCCAACCAATGCATCTTTTAAGGGGAAAAGTTCCACTAGCTCCATGACCTCATCAATGAACATCTGCAGGCCAGGTTTTATGTGTTCAAGGTCAGTTGACAATGTTATACTGTTACGGAATGTGACTAGTACATAAATGTGATCGATAATCACATAAAAATAAATAAATAAAATCACATAAAAATAGCTGTCTGAAGCATTTCGGTGAACCTAAATTATACTGTTACCGATTTTATATTTTATATTGAGTGACTTTAAGATCTGTTGACAATGTTATTATACTCATTTAATCATGTTTCATGTATTTTTCTAATATATATGCTTGTATACTATGAAAATACTCAAATAAAAAATAAGCCGATTGTTCTGTGCAAACCTTTCTTGTTGAGGAGTCAACGTTGGCAGGTAATCGGAGCCATGCAGAGAATGCAAGAGACTCGTACACTGTCACATTTGGTGAATGGATGTCATTCTGCTCACAGTATCCCGATACACGGGCAAAAGTTTCATGCTTCTTTGGATAGCCAGAGATTGTAATGTTGCCCTCTATGTATCCACTGGTCTTCCGTCCAGCCAACACATCCATCAGTGTTGTCTTACCGGCACCACTGACACCCATAAGAGCTGTAAGCACTCCTGGCCTAAATGAACCACTGATACCCTTTAGTAGTTCCAACCGGCTCTCTGCCACACCTTGTGCTTTGATTTCCTACAGTTTTTGTTGGATAAAGGAATTATGCATGATGTTTCCATCCATATATATTCTACATACTCGACATGTCTGTATTTCTAATAATAATAATAATTTCCATAAAGAAAATACCTGTGGCATGTCTACACTGTATTTTATATCTTCGAATGTGATGGAGAGAGGGACAAAAGGGAGGACCATTCCTTTCTTGCCTGGACTAGAATTCACTGTTGCGTTGTTGGAAGTTGATTCTTCATTGCTCCAGTCCGCAGTATCTGGTAAACATATGCACGGGTTAATTTTAAATTATACCTTAACTATCAGGCTTGGAGGTCATATCATTGAGCTTTGCCAGCTGGCACTATCTTAATATCTTCCTCAGATTTATTAATATAGAATCAGTAAGTACCTGTAGATGCTATCGTTTTGTTCTTAACCCGTCCTCTCGATGATGCCTCTAAAACTTCACCAGTGAGATTAGCTTGTTTTATCTTCATTGTTTCCTCAGATATTGTTGGCTGATTGCTGTCAAATGCTGCGGATCGGAGGATGTATAAGATTAGAATGTACAGATTTGTTTGGAAAATTGCAAGATAGCTATCTGTTGGCACAAAATACAAGTTATGTCTGACTCACGGTCAAGGAATGTGAGGCAAACGGTATAGAGGATATTGAATAGCAGCACATATCCGAGCAAGGCACCAACACCAATCCAGTACCACTTTGCATCAGTAAAAATCCCACGAGATTCCAGAACTAGTCTTCCAAGTGGTTCCGTGAAACCGGGGATTGTCTGTAGTGTAGCAGTAACAATATGCTTTAGCCAGACATACTAAGACAGATGATTTTTTATTCTGTTTCATAAGTGTCTCCTTACCTTATTCCAGCTGTGACCTAGGAACTCATTCACCGATAGAGCATTTTGTGCATACATCAGGGGTGATATCCAGTACCCCCATATCCACCATTTCTTCACATTCTCTGTTAAATCAAAGGAATGGTTGAATTTATGACACATAAATGGAAAAAGCAACTGAACTTAGGCAATTTAGTCCAGGTTTCCTTAGCTGGAAACTTCAAACATAGTGCTTGGGACTTCAGCTTAGCTACTTTTGCATACCTCTTGCTAGGATGAATCCACCCGTGAGCATAAAAATAAGTATGCTGAAGGAACCGATGGTGCTTGCAACAACCTGATGCCGTGCAAGGCCAGCAATGAAGCGGAAGAGTCCAGATGATGCCTCATTCATTAATAAGAGCAGCAGGAACTGTCTAAAAAATCTGCAGCATTCCTTTGTTTTCGTTAGCTTCCGGCAATACATTGAAAAAATTAATGTATGTTAGAATTTACTCCCTTACCTCTGTATGTTGGGATCAAATCCAATGACATAGTATGTTATACCGACCCAAATTGTTACATTGAGCAAGGACAGGGGGGTCTTAATAAGCCATGACGGCAAGGAGTATGTCCATGCTGGAAAGAAGAGAAGATCCCTTTGCTTGAAAAAAACAGGTAGCTTTACAATGGTTAGACCTACTTCTGCTAAACCATTGAACATGATCATCAAGATCCCAAAGAAGAGAGCACCCATGTATATCCCTCCATCTGTTACTGAGCCACGGTGCATATTGATGCGCAGAAAGACGGTCATTGCTATGATTGCCATGATTGTCAACTGAAGAATAAAGAGAAATAGTAAGATACTGTACAGTACTTTTATACTTTTGGACAATGAAATCAATTAGAATTGACTTCTGATGATTTTTCTTTTTGAAATCATCACCTGAGCTGCCTTGAATATGTACACAAAGGAGTTTCTTTTCATGAGCAATATCTCTCTGTTGATGTTAGCTTTGAGTAGTTCCTTCATGCTGGCTCCGTATTTTGATGTTTTCAGGGCTGCAGCATGACTCATGCTCTTGTCAAATGGAACTGCTAACTCCCTTTTTATAGCCTGACCAACGTGGAAAGAATTAAATGCCTCCGCAAACTCCTTAACAGGAACATATTGGTATGTCTCGTCACTGTTTATCCAGTATTGTCCCTGGTCTTTCCTTGATGTAACCTATCAAAATTTCAATTATAGTCAGTCACACTTCAACTCTAGGCAATTATGATCCTGGTATTAGAAAAACCGACTTAGTATGACATAGCTTTCTACAACGATCAATTTTGCAGCTTGCCATATTTTTTCCAAGAAGCAAACTGTATGAAATATTAAAATAGATTGCTCCATCCGTTCCACTTGTGAACAAACTTTGCATTATGAAAATTCACTTGAGGAAATTTCAAATTAATGCATTTTTAAACAAATCTATAATTAGAGAAAGTTTGACACAAAAAGTTGATGAAACTCACTTCTTGCAAGAAGTCAGCTACGCCTTTTCGCTCAGGACATTTGAATCCCATTGATTCAAAGAACTGGAGCACATGTTCTCGAGGGCCATTGTAGACAACCTGACCGTCTGAGAGGAGAATTATATCATCAAACAATTCATACGTCTCTGGTGCAGGTTGTAGCAAGGCGATGACTGCTGTTCCACCAATGATGTGAATTGTTTGCCGGATGGAGTTCACAATCTGGAAGGTTGTCGAGCTGTCAAGTCCAGTTGATATCTCGTCCATGAAAAGGGCCCGTCCTGGTGTTACAAGCATCTCAGCTGCAAAATTTGTCAGGGAATGGATGAGTTGCTTTAATTCCGTAAGACGTAGCATCTGGTATGTTTCTCACTGTCAAGCTGTATTTACCTGTAGTTACTCTCTTTTTTTGCCCTCCGGATATACCTCTCAACATATTATTACCGACGAGTGTGTCAGCACAGATATCCAACCCCAAGATCTTCAATAATTCAAATGGAAATTAAAGAATTATTAGTAATGTAATCTCTTTTTGATCTTGTAGAACCCTCGGCAAACTTAAGAAAGAAACCTGACGGGATTCTTGTTATAACTATATGATTCCAATGTAATTACAACCTAGCAATAAAATAAGTGCACCTTTAGTATGTGATTTGTGACCACCTCGGCTTTCTGCTCTCCTGTTGCAGCGGCCTACATAAAGCAAAATGAGAGATTTAATGTGCATCAAACTTGTTGAAACGTTCCCTGAAACACTGAACGAAGTGAACTACTATATGAATGTCAGAACTGTACTGAACCTTCAAGTAGATATCAATTTCTGGATCTGGTTTAATATTTTCTTCCTTTTCTCTCTTTGATAGCTCCATCAGCAGGTCTGGTCATTTTGTAGAAAAACTCAAGTTATATATAATGCACTGTGCAAGTGTGATGAGTTTTGAAGCACCCATTTTTCTGGTTCTTACCAAAGCGGTGACCGATTCCTTGGCATTTTGCAGAGAAGTTGACCGTCTCGCGGACAGTCATTTCGCCCATATGCAGATCATGCTGGCTGACATAAGCTGCTGATCTCCGCGGCACAAACTCGTCCATGGTATGTCCATTGTAGGTTATTTCCCCTGTCAACTTTTGTCATTGCAATGTTTCCTCATGTCAGTTCTAGCAAGTTATAATCATGGTGTACTGAAGAACAAAAACAAGCACCTTGACGAAAATGAGAATAGCCAAAGAACAAAAACATTGGGAGTACCTTAAGACTTGAAGGCAGAGTTCCGGCCAAGGCCAAGAGCAGCGAGGTTTTGCCAGCGCCAGGCGGACCCAAAAGCAAGGTCATCCTAAAAAAAATAGAAGAGATAAGGCAGGCAGAATTCAGCGGAGATGATCTGCGAAGTGACGGTATGTCTAGAACAACTTACCTGTGAGGCTTGATGATTCCACTGACATTGTGAAGGACTGATATTTTCTGCTTCCTGTTTTTGGTCAGGTGAAGAGCATTTGCCAGGCCCTGTTTGAAGAGGATTACCACTATGTCAGTACCTCTATAGTACTCCTAATCATCTGTGCGTGTTATAACTCCTGATGCCGAAGCTGCTGGATTTGCAGTGACCCTGTGCGTGTTATAACTCCTGTGCGTCGGCAGATTATTTATTTTAAGATATGGTCTGCTGGATTTGCAGTGACCCTAACGTCTCAGGCTTCCAAAAAAACCCGGAAGCTTCGCACTGTGTTTGGAACATCTTTTCGGATTGACGTGCTACCTAAGCTGTCGGTACTCAGTAGCAGCGGAAAGATGGAGTACAGTACTCCTCCTCGAATCATGCTTTCGTCCCGTCCGATACAAGGTGATGAGGAGATCTTTTACAAAGCAGATCAAAAGTGAACAAAAAGTACAAGAATAGCTAAGACTTGCCACCGAAGTCACCGAAACGAGACCTAGGGGGTCGGAGCTTCACAACTACGCCCCCAAGAGGGTAACGACGTAACCGCCGCCGAGACCGTAAGGTCAAGGGTTTTCTTTTCACCCGATGCCCTAGCGCGGCAAAAGTAACCACAACGGCGCCCCAAGAAGCTCGGATCCCACTCTGTTTGCGCTTGGGAGAACATCTTTTCCTATTGACGTACTACTACCTAAGTTGTCGGTTCTCAGTAGCAACGGAAAGATGGAGTAAAAATACTGTATCATCATGTGTGTGGGTGACATGTATATGATGATCGCCAGAGGAGTAGTATACGTAAGTAGAAGGAAAGGACTTTGGGTAGTCAAATCGACCAATAAGGAGTCAACATCAATCAGTTATGTCATCAGTCATCTCTCCCAGCGAGAAGGAGACAGACAGCGCAGGGTAGCATCCAGCGGCGCGACATACATACCTCGAGAACATTGGCGTAGGTGTTAAGGATGGTGGGCAGGCCCCTGCTGCCGACGTACGCCTCTGCCTCCACCTCCAGGTCCTTGTACCTCACCTCGATCGTCGGCAGCGCCACCCCGACTCTGAACATCAAGGTGAGAAGGAAATTCAGTCAAGATCTCAGTACACGTTATCCTCTTCCTCCCTGGGGTGGAGGGGTCGGGCAGTCTACTCACCGGTCGACCCGGTCCTTGAACTTGGAGAGGAACCGCTCGTGCTCGTCGCCGACCCAGGCGACGCGCTGCATCACCGCGTGCCTCTCCTGGGCGCCCAGCTTCTGGACGTTCACCTGCTTGAGCTCCCCCTCGGGCATGGCCAGCACCGCTGTGCGGGCGCGGTCGTAGGTGGGCAGCCTCTCCACCGCCGCCCATCGCAGCGCCTCCTCGTCGTCCTCGTCCCGCGAGGACCGCGAGAACACGTCCTCGGCGCCCCGCGACCACACGTTGCTCTCCTGCCGCAGGCTGCGCCCGAACGCGTGTATCTCCCCGGCGTCGTCCATCTACCTACCTATCGCGCCGCCGCCGCTCCCGCCAACTAACTAACTAACCAACTCGGCGCGCGAGAGAGAATCGACAGGGTGGAGTGGGACGCCGCAGCTGTCCCCCTCGTCCTTCGTGTGCGGGCCGCTTTCTTTCCTGGCGCTACGGATGAGATGCCACGGGGTGGAGGAGAAAGAGATCGGCACTCCTTATATACAGTGGTGGAGGTGGAGCCGACGATCTGGCTGGCTGACGTACCCCGTGACGGGGAGACGATCTACGGGACGAGAGGGTTTGTTAAACGAATTTCGTTTCGGCGGTTCCGGGTCCGCGAACTCGCGTCTCGAACGTTTAGACCGGTAGACGGCTTTTGCATGACGGGTTTGGGGTCTAGCTGCGCGGCTTAAATATGGAGATAAGACTCCTGTGCTCATACGATACTAGCTGCCACAAACCCTTCTAGAAACAAATTAAACACGATATTTTTCATACTCAAATTAGTACTCCATTAGACAGATATTTACATGGTCCGAACTGGAAATTGGATCTCGATATAGACTCCAAAATATAAGCAGGTCGGATGAGTTGTAGGCTAACGTATAGCGCGCATTATGCATTTATTTGAACTCACACGTGCAAGCGACTAATACTCCCTCCTTCAGAAATATAAGACATTTTAGCTTTGTAAAATAAATATATCTAGACGCTTTTTAGTGTATAGGTTCACTACGAATATCTACGAATCTATACACTAAAAGATGTCTAGATAAATTCGATTCACAAAACTAAAACATCTTATATTTCTGAACGGAGGGAGTAGTACACTAATGCAAGTGTGTAGGAATGAGACGACCCTTCCCCTCGCGTCGCCCCCTCCAGGCGACCGGGGGGTGAAACCCTAAATCCTGCCTCCAGCCACCCCTCCCTCCCTCCTCCTCTCCTCGCCTCCCCCTGAGGTGGCTGCCGGAAAAGTCCGCGGCGCCGGTGATGGGGTGGCGGGGATCTCGCGCCACTCGGCCTCGGTTGGGGAGCAGGGAGGACTTTGCCCTGTTGGAGTGGCGCTAGCCTGCTCGCTCCGCGCCACCACCAGGTCGTGAAGCCACCAGAGTCAGGGGTGGTGGACGGACATGCCTGTCCACGAACAGATCTGACCAAGCAGGGGTCTTGGTCACTCTGGTGCCCTCCTCTGGTGGCCGCCGGCGACCGATGGTGCTGAGGGGCTCGGCCCTTGGATGCCGCCTCTGGGATGGGTGGCGTTCGCTGCCTGCCGGCCTTTCGACGCGGTCGCGTGGGCGTCACGGTGATGCCGGTGGTGGCACCCCTCTCTCGCTGATGCTTCGTCATGTTCTTGGCAGAGTGTTGGCCGATGCTGCAGATGGGGACGCAGGCAGGATGCCTCCTTCCTTCGTCTCCCGCCTAGGTTTGAGCTTCACACCGATCTTGGCTGATTTGGGGTGGTTCGGTCAGGCCGTGGGTGGTGTCGGCAACGATATCGGGCGTTGGTGTTCTAGGGTCTTGGCCATCTCGTCCTTTGGGACGGCAAAACTTGGTGGAGTGCTGCCGGTAATTTCTTCTTCTGCCACCTCCCTACGGTCTCCTGGTGGTGGTCGGCCTCGGGTTTGGGCTAGGACATCCGCGGAAGTCGTGCAAGGCCTTGGCCGTTGCGGGTGACGACGACGTCTGCGACGCCGTTCTTCTTCTTGGAGACGCCACCAAAAGGTCCCTGCTTTCCCGTTTGGTTGGATATCGTCTCCTACACAACTTGCACGCTCTCTAGTTGGGGCAAGGCCTCCTCTTTGACTTCAGGCTCACTCCTTAACCTTCTCTGAGCTCGTCAACACCATTGCGACCCTGGCTGCTTATACACGGTGAATTTCTTGGTTTGGGTGGCACCTATGAACCCAGGGGCGGTTGGTTAGGTCATGATAGGGATGCCGGTGATTTCTTCCTCATGCCGAGGGTCCAATTGATTAGGCGAGTGTCAAGGTCGTGTTTTTGGGGGTGGTGGTTGAGCTCGGGCGAAAGCTCTGCAAGGCTGGTGCTGATGCTCGAGACGAAGACGCTCTTGGGCACCATTTCCCCTCCTTGGAGGTGTCTCTATGAAGCTCTTCACCTTCACAATCTCAAGTTTTGAAGTTTTTCTCGTGCCTTCGGATGGATGTGCTCGGCTGTGTAGGGGAGGCTCGCTGGTTTGGTGTTCAGTTCAAGCGTCGCGCCCTCTTAACAGAAGTCTATGCCTACATCGATGGGATCAAGCTCTCTACCTAGTTTGCTAGTTAGTGTAGCTTGTTCCTCTATTTTTCTTTGTCTTCTGTTTTTTGTTTTCCGTGCCACATTCTCTTGCTGGTATCCCAGCAACTCGTTGTAAGTGTCGATGTGCTGATGGCCGTGTTGGCTTTGTTAATTCAAAGTCGGGCTTTTGAGCCTTCCCTTTAAAAAGTGTGTGTAGGAATTATGTATGTCCTATGACTATTTAATCCTATTTGAAAATAATAGTGCCTCATTGTGGAATTGTTGTTGATCTAGAATGATTAGTAGATGGAATTTGTACTTGAGGAATTTATACATACTCAAGGTGTACTTAAGTCAGTACTTAAGAAAGATTAGTATTGAAATACAGTATTAATTTCTATACTGGAAAGATCACCCGATTACAATAAAATTTGGAAGGACCTAGGTTTATTGTCAGATTACAACCCTGATGGAAACGAACCTACATATTTAAATTGTATATTTAATTATGCTCAAATTTCTCACATATCTGTGTCCTGGGACATCACAATTAGAGTCCATTAGCCAAGGGAGATCGTATAGTGGTTAGTGTTTTTCCCTGGACTCTACTTTGGAATAAGTTTTTATAAACTTGGAAGCTTATAGCATCTTCACTAGGGGGCCATAAACCTCCCTAAAGGCTATCGAGGGTGCCGACGCTCAAAATCATGCCAAGTCCGCGCACTTGAGAGGATTCAGCTTGATCTTGTAATGGTCGAGGTTGTCGAAGGTCTCACGGAGATCGTCGATGAGTGAGGTACTTTTCTTGGTTTTTATGACCACATCATCCACGTAGACTTGGACGTTCTTGCCGATTTGGTCCTTGGGGCAGGGTTGTATGCATCGTTGGTAGGTGGCACCCACATTCTTCAGCCCAAAGGGGATGATGTTGTAGCAGTATACTCCGAAGGGTGTGATGAAGGCGGTTTTCCCCTGGTCCTCCACTTTCAATTGAATCTGATTATAGCCCGAGTATGCGTCAAGAAATGAGAGGCGTTTGCAGCCTGTAGTGGAGTCGACAATTTGGTCGATCCATGGCAGGGGAAGTGGTCCTTCCGGTAGTGCTTGTTCAAGGACGTATAGTCCACGCACATGTAGAGTGTGTTTGTGTCCTTCTTGGGGACTAGCATGGTGTTGGCTACCCAAGTGCTCTCCTTGATCTTTTGGATGAAGTTGGCGTCAAGTAGTCTATTGACTTCTACCCCCAACAACTTTGGCTTTTTCTTCGGAGAGGCGGCGCATAGATTGCTTGACTGGCCTGGCATCCGGATACACTTTGAGGGCGTGCTTGGCGAATCCCCTAGGAACTCTTGGCATGTCCACGGGACACCAGGCAAAGATTTCCCAGTGCTCGCGGAGGAATTCGATGAGCACGAGTTCCTATGCGGAACCTAGGTTGCTTGCGATGATGGCGGTCTTCATGGGGTCCGTCAGATGGACCTGGCCCTCCTTCGTGTCAGTAGTGGAGTCAAATGATTGCTCAGGTGAGTTGCATTGGATCACGGGAGAAGATTGTGCTCCGTCAATTCCTTGAGATTCACCATCTCTTCTTGCATTCAAAAGATTAGGAGATTATGTTGAGCTCCCTATCGTAGTTGTCTAATCACGTGAAGCTTCCACAGATGGTGATGACACCGCAGGTCCTGGCATCTTTAGTTGGAGATAAGCGTAGTGTGGTACCACCATGAATCTGGCAAATGCGACCCGCCCTAGTATGACGTGGTATTGAGATGGCCAATCGATGACCTCGAAGTCAAGCCTTTCGTGTCTGAAGTTATCAGGCTTGCAGAAGATTACGTCGAGGTAGATTTTACCTAAAGGGTAGATGGGCTTCCCAAGCACTATGCCATGGAAGGTCGTCTCAGATGGTTCGAGGCTCGTCAGGTTGATGTTCATGGCGCGCAGGGTGCTAGCGAAGATGAGTTTGATACCGCTGCCACCGTACATGAAGACCTTGCTCATTTCATAGCCACCGATTTGTGCCTCGAGCACGAGGGTGGCATGGACTGGTCACGGGACCTAACGCGGGTGGTAAGATCGATCGTAGGTGATGTAGGATTCGGATCCGCTGAGATACTCGCAGATTACAGGTGGTGAGGATATAGCCATGCTCACTTGTCAAGTGATTGTCTTCTGGGCCCTGTTGGAAGGGTGTCCCTTCTAGATCATGCTCATATTCCCGAGTGGTCGCAAGTACTAGTCTTCCCCTTTATTATGAGCCGCCGCGAGCACGGGTAGTGGTGGTGCATTAGCTGGAAGGGTGGTGGTGGTGCTTTGTATGCTACAGGGCCTAGGGCTATCTTGTAGCCTTGACTTGTTGCCTCACGCTGCAGCTGGGCATAGGCATCTTTGAGTTTCTGGAACTCCTGATAGTCCTTGAGGTGATGGCTAGACTTGCGCTTGTCTTCTTTGTTGTCGATGTAGTAGTGGATGTTGCATGGTCCTGACAGCCGCTGCATCGGGGATGTCCCATCCTCGCAGGTGCAACCTTGTCAACACTTGTGTGGTTTTGACGGTGTTTCTATCGTCACGGTAGCCGCTGCCGTGGTAGCCATTTCCATGATTGATGTCATCGTGTTTGTCGGCGTAGCTAGCCGCGCCCATGTTGACTCCATTGTGGTCCTTGTAGCCATGCATTCTACGTTTTCCCCAACGGTCGTGTCTGTGACCTTGGTCGTCTTCGTCATCCGAGCGCACGCGTCTGTTACGGAAAGAGTCCTCACCATCCACCCATCGGTTGCCAATGTCCATCAGTTGACCGATGGTGCTTGGCTTCGTGTGGCCTAGCTCTTCCTTGAGGTAGCATTGACGGACGCCACCATTGAACGCATCGATCACACGCTCCTCGGAGATGTCCTCTATAGAGTTCCGGATGATAGACCAACACTAGATGTATGAGTGGAGGGATTCGCCGGATCGCTGGGTGCATGCCCGTAGCTCTTTGATGGATGCATGGCATTTGTATGTGCCCTTGAAGTTTCAGACGAAGTTGTACACCAGTTCCTCCTAGCTGCGGATCAAGCTGAAGGGGGGCTGTTGAGCTAGGCGTGTGCGACGCCCTTCAGTTGTAGCTGCAGGCACTGCATGGTTGTGTTTTTGGTTCCGCCATGGCACATGACGGACTGCAAGTGGTCATCTATCCAGGTTTTCGGCTCCTGGGGGCCATTGAACTTCGATTGATCCGAAGGTAACTTGAAACCCTTCGACATCCGAGTTCATCGCATAGCACGGCAGAAGCATCTGGCACCACAAAGCTCAGTGTTTTCATCATCGGACTCGGTGGAGTAGGTGCGTTTTGCGTGTGATTTGTCGAATTTTCGTTGCGTGATCTCATCAGGAGCGTTGTAGTCACTATCCCTCCACCGCAGGCTATGGCGTCGCCGTGGAGGATCGTCATCTCGCGATGTTGAGTGGTTGCTCTTACCCACCGCGGGTGCTTTTGTTGACTCCTTGGCGGGTTCTCCTGTGAGTGCTGCTTCAACTAGGGCGAGCTCGGTGATGGCAGATCTACGGATGGCGGATCATGGATCCCCGGCCTGAGGTGGATTGGACAGCAGGTAAGTAGTAGCCGCGATGACGGCTCTTGTGGAGTTTTAGGCACCATGTTGCCCCGCGAGTCCATCGACATGAATGAGAAGTCGAGGCTTCAACTAGCTTCACGCTGATACATTGCAAATCTATCTATAATTCTTGATGCTCCATGCTTGGTTTTATCTACTTTCTTATGTTTTGTCCACACTTTGGAGTACTTTTCATATGATTTCTTGGACTAACCTATTAACAAGAGCCACAGATTGCTGTTTTACGCTGTTTTGGTTCCAGGAAAGTCAGAAAATCAATATTCTCGGAATTGGACGGGACAAAAGCCAAAGTTCCTATTTTACTGGAAGACTCACGGAGCCCGAAGTAGAGACGGAGGAGGGCCAGGGCCTGGCCACACCATATGGTGGCGCGGGCTAGCCCTGGCCGCGCCACCAGGTGGTGTGGGCCCCCTGGCACTCCACCGACCTTGCCTTCTTCGCCTATAAGAGCCTCCCGATACCAAAACCCTAAATAGTCAATCAGAAATCCACGAAAAGTTCTGTTGCACCGCCGCCACCGAAGGGGAGATTCGGGGGACAGAAAGTCTCTGTTCCGGCACCCTGCCGGGACGGGGAAGTGCCCCCGGAGCCATCTCCATCGATCTCCACCACCATCTCCATCACCGTTGCTGATTCCCATGATGAGGAGGGAGTAGTTCTCTCTCGAGGCTAAGGGTTCTACCGGTAGCTATGTGTTCATCTCTCTCTCCATGCATGATCTTATTGAGATCATGAGCTTGTAATCCATAGATCTACCTTGCTACTCAAGTGCTTTAATAGATCTCTGCTCTCCCCATGTGTGTGAAAGTGACAGCGTGCATACCATGGTGGCACTTAGGCTAGAGATTACAAATACTTGTTATGAGTTATATTTGGAGTTGGATGTCTTTATGAAATTGTGGTGTTTGTTGGACTCATCTAGAGCTCAAGGTGACAGTGTGGGGTTTTCTAGATGGGAAAGGCTTACTTTGAGGAGTGCTGTTATAGCCCTACCAACGATTAGAGTGTCCAACCGGAGAGTAGTTCAGCGTAGTATCATGAAGATAATATATTTATATGAGAGTGTTCACTAGTGAAAGTATGATCCCTAGGCCTTGTTTCTAAGCACTAAAACACTGTTTGCTATTAGATCTATTACATGTTTGCTTGCTTCCTTCTTTATTTCAGTTTGCCTTTAGTCTTTTCCACGCCATCAGGCTATTTTATAGCACTGTTACCACTTATAATTATCCATACCACTTGTATTTCATTATCTCTTCGCCAAATTAGTGCACCTATACACCTGACAAGTGTATTGAGTGTGTTGGGGACACAAGAGACTTCTTGTATCTTGATTGCAGGGTTGCTTGAGAGGGGATACCTTTGACCACTTCCTCCCTGAGTTCGATAAACCTTGGGTGATCCACTTAAGGGAAAACTTGATGTTGTTCTACAAACCTCTGCACTTGGAGGCCCAACAACTGTCTACAAGAATAGAAGTGCATAGACATCAAGCTATTTTCTAGCGCCGTTGCCGGGGAGGAAAGGTAAAAGGTATTCACACCAGAGGATTAAAGAAGAAGAACGTCCCACGGCAAACGCCTATTTTCTGGCGTCGTTGCCGGGGAGGTAAGGTAAAAGGTACTCACATCCTCCGGTGTGAGTGCTCGAAGTTATTTCCTTTAGATTCTGCAATTTTGTCTTTTTGTTTCTTGTTTTCACTAGTTAGGCTTAATGGAAAACAACAACAAAATTAGAGAGCTTTATAGTATTTATCTTGAGTTAGGACATGAAGTGTTTGAAGAGAAAATTAAAAAACCTATGGAACTTTATTTGCATGCTAATAGAAATGTTGTTAGTATGAATTCTTTGGACACCATAATTGCTAATGCTATGGAAAAGACTAAGCTTGGGGAAGCTAGTTTTGATGAGCATGATATTTTTAGTCCCCCAAGCATGGAGGAGAAAATTTACTTTGACGATACTATGCCTCCAATATATGATGATTACAATGATGAATATGATATTTTCAGTCCACCTACTATTGAGGAGAAAATTGATTATGATTACAATATTTCTCCTATATTTGATGATTATGGTGATGAGAATAATAATGATAGCTATTTTGTTGAATTTGCTCCCACCATAATTAATAAGAATGACTATGCTTATAGGGAGAGCAATAATTATTTTATGCATGTGGCTCATGATAAGAATGTTTCATGTGATAGTTATATTGTTAATTATATTCATGATGCTACTGAAAGTTATTATGAGAGAGGGAAACATGGTCTTATGTATCTCAACATTATTAAGTTTCCCCTCTTTATGTTGAAAGTTTTGAAGTTGCACTTGTTTTGCTTTCCTATGCTTGTTGCTTTGTGCTTTCATGACTTGTTTCTTTACAAGATTCCTATGCATAGGAAGTGGGTTAGACTTAAATGTGTTTTGAGTTTGCTTCTTGATGCTCTCTTTTACTTCAATTCATATTTCTTATGTGAGCATCTTTTCAAACTATCAAGCCTAACTTAAAGGCATTAAAGAAAAGTACTTATTGGGAGATAACCCAAAAGTTTTAGATGAGTCTTGGAAGTTATTACTTCTGTAATAACCGCTCCTTATCCTTTTTATTTGCTTTTTGTGCCAAGAGTAACCTCTAATGAGAGAGAAGTAATGATTGGGAAAGTTGCTGTCCCGAAATAGATTTATGTGCTTCACCGTAAAAATTCGTTTAAAATCTCTGAACGCCTTTTTGAGGCGTGAATTTTTGTGCTTCTGCCCCAGGTTGTTATCTAACTTTCATTAGTTCAACACTTTTTTATTTGAGCAACAGAAGATCTTCGAAAAAATTTGTCTTTACCTGCTGGTCTGTTTTGACAGATTTCTGCCATTTGCTGCATTTGCTTCTTGTTGGTTCCTTTTTGAGTTCTTTTGGGGAATTGAGCTTTTTGAGGGAAGTGCTTCAGTAGCTAGCGTTCTAATGGAAGTTTATTGGTGTTAGAACTGAACCTTAAGACTTATTTATCTTGAGTGCACTAATGTTGCTAATAAAGATTGTGTGAAGTTTTATATGAAGGAAAAATTTCAGGTGTATGGAACAAATGAGTGATGAGATGAAGGATGGACTAAAGCTCAAGCTTGGGGATGCCACGCGTGTCACCCCAAAAAATATCCAAGAATTACAAGCGTCAAAGCTTAGGGATGCCCAAGGCATCCCCTTCTTCATCAATAAAAATCCCAGGTTTCTTCCAAACGCTTCATTTTTATTGTTTCATGCACAGTTGTGTTGTTCTTGGAGCGTCTTCTTTTTCGTTTTTGTTTTGGTTTTTCGTTTTCTTTGTTTTCTTAGTTTTCTGAATAAACTTGTTGGACCCCCCCTCTTTCATACATTGGTTTTCAAATAGTTTGGTTTAGTTTGGAAAAGAGTAGAAAGTTCATGCTTTTGTGGTAAAAAGAGCTTGTCTTTGACTGTGGCCTGTGCTCTGTCATGCCATGCTTGATATTGTTCTGGCTTTATGCTTAGTATTCTTTGCTGTAGCACGACTTGTTATAAACAATTGAGATTGCTTAATGTGCCTTGGATGAATCATGCGTCGTTTTAGCATATTAAAGCATAGTATAGTGATATTCTCCTTGGATGCTTTATTTGGGTTGACTTGGCGCATGCTCACACCATGTTATGACTATCTAAAGTCACCATAGCCTTTATGATCCTTTAGTTTTCAACTTGTAGTATCACTTTATGCTTTTATCAATGATGTTTTGTCACTCTACATGATTATGGCCATTATTGCTCTCTTAGTTTGTCGCTCCCAGTCTTTTGCTAGCCTCCACAACCAAGTATGAGTTCCACTCATGCATCCAACTCCCTAAACCAAGTTATTCCCAAGAGTCCACCATACCTACCTACTAGCTTATGCTATTCCAAGTATATTCATGCTTTTGTTTACCTTCCAAATTAAACTTGTTATGAGAAAACTAGTGATTAAAGCTCTCACGAACTTGATGGCACACTTTACTTTTCTTGCCCTTAATAAACTTGAACCATTGTGTCGTCTATGTTGTATATGCTTGCACTTATTTGTTGGGAATTAGCAGAACCATGCTTTCATGGGGAACGCTTTCAACATTGCACTTGGTACTTGTACCTAGTTGATATCATGCTCTTTTGTATATGGATGTCGTCGGTGTGAAATGAAAGGGGAGCTTGTAAGTCCATGGAGTTATGTATATGTGTTAGAAACGCACTGGCCTGGTCTAATCCATGCTGACATGGTGGAAACCTGCAGCATAACCATAATGAGCTGTCTATGAAGCATTCTTCTTATAAAAAAAGAGTCCTATATTGAGAAAAGGAGAAAAAGAAAAAAAAGATATTATGAAAATAGGAAAGAGAGAAAAAAGCACCATATTCCCATGGTAAATAAGAAGATTGCTGAGATGCTCGTTGTCTGCTTTCCTTGTCATTTTGATATGGGGATTCTTCCGTATCATCGGGCAAGGGTACCTGCATGGTTCTCTATGATACACATGTACTTACAATGACAAGAACTTACCGGTGACTAAACTTGAGTAGCATGAGGAGCCCTCATACAAGGGACATGAGATTTCTAACTTATACTTCGTCAAGCATGTACACCATAGTTTGTTCACTTTAACCTTAATCACTTCAAGATGCTTATGATAGGGGCAATGAGAGCTGAAAGCTATAAGTACCATAATTTTTGAAAGCTCTTTATGAGACTTGAATCCCTACTTCCTTTTATGAAGGCCTTTCTTCCACCATTATATTGAGTCTCCACCTTCTACCTTTATGCACCTACTTTGAGAGCATAGTGGCCATTCTTAGTTCTATGTGCATTGTCCCAAGACTAGTTGATTGATGCATACTTTGATATTGCTTGTTTTAAACTATTGTATCTAGTCACTCTTATGAACTTTGAAGGTGTCCTATGCATTTTTATTTGCTACTCTATCAGGGACAAGCTGAATACTACTATGCTATGTTTTCTTTATGTGAAACAAACAAACGCCTTGCAAAACATTGTTATTCATGAATCTTTTGTTTGTGGCTTTTCATGTTGCAGCATAGTTTCTCTGTCTTATTGCTAGAACTTTGTCTTTCATGTTATGATTGAAGTACTATGATCCCAACTTTGAATGTTTTACAAATACTTTGATCAAGTTTATGATGGTGCATGTCACCTCAAAAATTATTCTTTCTTTTTATCACTTACCTACTTGAGGACGAGCAAGAGTTAAGCTTGGGGATGTTGATACATTGCTGAAAGGGCATTTATGCCCTCCCTATTATTTTGATGTTTGTTGACAACGCTTGGATAGTTTAATCTGTTGTTAAATGTTGCAGGAGATATCAGATAGTCGAGAGTTTTTGCACTAAAGGAAAAGAGCTCCCCTGGATCATGTCTGTGCTAGAAAACATGTCCCAGCTGGACTGTATGGCTGATCTTCACCGGAGTGTCCGCCCCAGGCCGGACTGTCCGGTTGGATCCGGCCGGACTTTCCGCCCCTGGGATGTGGGCGTCTTCCCTGGACAGTCAGAACACCACATCGGACTCCACCCGAACACGGTCCGGAATCTGGCCGGAATCTTCTCTAGCCGGAGTGTCCGGTGAGCTTGCCCCTGAGTGTCTGGCCCTGGGGGCTTATCGACCAGCCTGGACAGTCAGAACACCGTATCGGACTCCACCCGGACTCGGTGCGGACACTGGCCGGAAACTTTGCCAGGCCGGAGTGTCCGGCTAGGCCGGACTGTCCGGTGTAAGTGGCTCCCAACGGCTCTAATTCCAGGGGCCCTATAAATAGGACCATTCTTCTACCTTGGAAGCTGCTCGTCCAGTTCAAGAAAAGCATCACCATTTGAGCCACCAAATCCACAAGAACTCTTCACTCAACCATCCAAAGTCATTGATCTTTGGAGAATCGAAGGAGGATGCCTTGATCTACTACTTCACCAAGAGAGATTTCCATTTCCCTCTCATTCACTTGAGGGCCCCTTGTTCTAGGGTTTCCTTGGAAACCCTAGCTTGTGATTTGGTCTTACAAGCTTGTCTTTGATTGTTTGACAGCTTGCTTGTATTCGGGAGCCTCCAATTAGGTTGTGGATGTGTGCCTCGAACTTGTTGTAAAGGTGCTGGCTTCCACCTCGAAGGTTGCCGTTATAGTGGAAGAGGTGAATCGAACCCTTTAGGGTGAGGTTCATCGGAGACCAAGGGAGGCCTCTCGTAGCGTTGGTGGTTTGATACCACCCCCTCTCCAAACGTAGACGTACTTCCCCTCAAAAGGAAGGAACTATGGGAAACAAATCCTTGTGTCTCCGAGCGCTCCACTTTGGTTACCTCTATCCTTTACCGCACTTTACTTCTCTAGTTCTTGCTTAGTTCTGTGCTAGTTGACATATAGGTAAATTCACCTTAGTTGCATAATCTAGAGAATTTACCTTTTGTGTCAAACCCTAATTTGATTAAGAGTAAAATTTGGAGTAGCACGTATTCACCCCCCCTCTAGGTGCCCATACGATCCTTTCAATTGGTATCGGAGCCTCGGCTCTTTATTCGGGCTTAACCGCCTAAGAGATTATGGCCACCACCGGGGAGGGAGAAAGTGAGGATAGCCATTCGGTGACCATGGTAGATCTCAAGAAGTTGGAAACAAGCTTGAGCTCTACCTTGGGCAACAAGATCCAACAATTGTGTCAACTCGTTGAGCAACTTGTTAAGGACAAGCAAACCTCACCTCCTCCCTCTCCAGAGAAAACACCACCTAACCCAAAGGCTAAGCCTTTGGAGGAAGTGGCGGGGGATGAACATAATTCCACTAAATCCACCGCCAAAAAGGGTGATGGGAAAGAAGAGTTCCATGCGGTCCCCGGATGGTACTCTCCTGACTCTCCCATCCCACATCCACATATAAATAATAGAGGAGACCCACCTAAGTTATCTGCACATTCCTTTGCTCAATGGCAAGTTTTAATGAAATCTCATGTGCGCAGCTCTTGCATTGATTTGTGGAACATTATTGAAGAAGGACTCAAAATTGAGGATCCAACCAACTTGACTAGAAGAGAAGTGGTCAATAGCCAACTCAATGTGACTACCTTAAACATGATTCAACTTGGAGTGGGGCCAAAGGATTTTCCCCACACTGAGCATTACAACACCACCAAGGAAGCTTGTGATGCTCTCATTGACTTGTTTGTTGGCAATGAGAGTATGAGAAGAAATAGATATGATGCCTTAAGCAATGAGGCCGAAGGGTTCTTCATGAAGGATGGTGAGGATCATGAAGACATGTATCAAAGACTCAAATCCACAGCCACCGCCTTTAGGAATGTTGGTGCCTCTCACATTGATGATGCTTGGATCAAGAGGAAGTATGTGAGTGCACTCATGCCTTTTGAGCCTACTGACTTGAAGAGTCTCCAAGGAAGACACAATTACCATCTCATGACCTCCAATGAAGTGATGCAAGAGATGGTCGCCTTCAAGGTCGCTGCCAAGAATTCCAAAGATGCCCGCGCTCGTGCCATTGGAATGAGTAGCGGTGTCAATCTTGCCTTGAAGGCCAAGGTTGTGGAATATGATGAAGATGAAGGAAGTGATGAGGGCCTTTCAATGAGCCACCCCGAAGATGTCAAGGTAGCTCATGGTGAATACATGGCCTTCTATGCAAGAAACTTTTGGAAAGATCCCGCCAAAGCCAAGATGGAAATGCAACGAAGAAACAACCCTAATGGGAGAAGAGATAGTGGTTCCAAGTTGAGAACTTGCTTCAACTGTGGTGACCTCTATCACTTCGTTGCAGCTTGTCCCTATGAGAAAAGAGAAGATCATGGTGGTAAACTTGTGTTGAAAAAGACCTCCAAAGCTCCCTACGAGAAACCCTTCGTCAAGAGGAACTCAACCAACAAGAAGCCGGGAGAAATTTCTTTGATCACACATGAAGAGTTCTCCTCCGATGATGATGAAGAAGAGGAAGATGAGGATACACCAAGTGGTGTGGCGGCTCTTGCCACCACCTCTACTCCTTCATTCTCACTCTTCGACTCTCCAAATGAGAACCTCTCCAACAAGAACGCCACTTGTCTTATGGCAAGAGGAACGGAGGTATTATCATCATCACACTCCACTTCTTTAATCACTGATGATTTTGATGCTGAGTTATCTCTTGAGATCAAAAAGGAACTAGTTGCTTTTGATGTGTTCATGAATAACTTGCAAGGGGAACACAAGAAACATGTTGTGGACCTCTTAAATCAACTTTCACACACACAAGAACTTCTAGATGAGAGATGTCAATTAGGAAGAGAGCACATGATTGAGATAGAAGCTCTTAATAATGCTCTAGAAGAAGAACAAGAAACTAGAATATCTCTTGAAACTAAACTAGAGGGCCTTGATGGTGCTAATGATCTCATTATTAATAAACTCATCAAGGAACGTGATCATGCTATTGCTAAATACAAAAAGGCTAAAAAAGATAAGATTGAGTTTGGTGTTGTTCATGGAAAACTTGCCGAGGATTTTAGGACACTTGACAAGGCCCACAAGGCCTTGGAAAGTGAACTCTTGTCGCTCACAAAGTCTCGTGAAAAGCTTCAAACTCAATTGATCAATACTCCCTCACCTAGTACATTCATTCCTTCTAGTTGTACAAATACTCTTGAAGAACATGCTAGGTTGAAGAAGAAGCTAGCTAATACCTCCTTTCCCAAAGGAAACAAGTCTATTGATGACCTCTTAAACAAGCAAAGGTCAAATGGTGAAAAAGGGGGCATTGGCTTTGTCTCTATAGCCAAGAAGAAAAAGGACAACAAGAAGAAGGCCAAGCCCGCCCAAGAAAAGAACAAGGTCATTGTGGGAAGTAAGACCACAAGTGGAAAAACTATGTCTCATGATGATTGGGCGGGAAGTTCTAACCCTCACTATGTCTTAATGCATGATTATTATGGTGACGTGTATGAAAAATATGTTGGCCCTTTTGATGGTTATATTGCATGGTCTATTTGGGTTCCCAAGACCCTTGTTGCTAATAAAAGAGGACCCATTGAAAAATGGGTACCTAAGAACTAGTTTGATCTTTTGTAGACCTATGCTTCCGGAGGGTCAAAATGGGTGCTTGATAGTGGATGCACAAGTCATATGACCGGAAGCGCGTCTAGTGTCAAGGAATTGAGACCAAATGTTGATCAAATATCCGTGACATATGCCGACAAGTCAAAGTCTAAGGTAATGGGTTTCGGCAAAGTTGTGGTTGCACACGATATCACTCTCGTGGACGTCATGCTTGTTG
The DNA here is from genome assembly GCA_023614405.1 of Avena insularis. NCBI lineage: Eukaryota > Viridiplantae > Streptophyta > Magnoliopsida > Poales > Poaceae > Avena > Avena insularis. The sequence goes on from CM042692.1 coordinate 435,021,556, forward strand.
AGACCCTTGGTTATAATTTACTTTCAGTCTGTGCTCTAGGAAAGATGGGTTTTTCCGTCTTTATTGATGTTGATATTGTGATCCTCTTGTGGAGCAAGTCTCTAAATGTTGCTTTCATTGGGTACGTCGAAGATGACTTGTATGTGGTGGACTTCTCGGGGAAAACCACAACAAGTCCGATATGCCTATTCGGAAAAGCCGACGTGGGTTGGCTATGTCATCGCCGCCTAGACCATGTCAACATGAGAACTTTGCAAAGCCTTCACAAGGATGGTCATATTGTTGGACTAAAAGAAAATGTTTGCTTTGCCAAAGATCGTGTTTGTAGGGCGTGTGTTGAAGGAAAAATGCATGACTCACCCCACAAGCCAAAGAACTACATCAAGTCAAAGAGGATCTTGAAGCTCCTTCATGTGGATCTCTTTGGTCCTCCCTCTCATGCAAGCCTTGGTGGGAAGAAATATTGTCTGGTAATTGTTGATGACTACTCAAGATACACTTGGGTATATTTCTTCAAGCTAAAAAGTGAGACCCAAGATAACTTCATTGACTTCATCAACATGGCTCAACGCCAACACAATGTCCCGGTATTGACAATAAGAAGTGACAACGGTACCGAATTCAAGAACTACACATTGAATGGATTTCTTAGTGATGAGGGAATAAAACATCAATATTCCGCTGCATATACCCCTCAACAAAATGGTGTAGCTGAGAGGAAGAACCGGACTCTTATTGATATGGCAAGGACCATGTTGGCGGAGTTTAAGTCTCTATACAATTTTTGGGCTGAAGCCATCTCCACCACATGCCATGCTTCAAACCATCTCTACCTCTGCAAAGAATTGGTCAAGACCCCTTATGAAATACTTACCGGTAACAAACCCAACGTCTCATACTTCCGGGTGTTCGGTTGTAAGTGCTTCTATCGTATTAAGGGTATTCGTCTGTCCAAGTTTGATTCCAAAGCATTAGAGGGTATTTTTGTTGGTTATGGTCTCGAATCCCACACTTATAGAGTCTATGACATGCTCTCTGGAGTTGTCATAGAATCTTGTAGTGTGGTGTTTGAAGAATATGATGGTCCCCAAGAGGGACGTGTTGATGTTTGTGATGTAGATGATGAAATGCCTCAGGAAGCCATAGGAAGAATGGGTGCGGGTTTCATCCGTCCTATTGAGGAACCCCTTATGGCGGATCGAGAAGAACTATGCTCTACTCAAGTGGAGCCCTCATCTTCACAACATCCACAAGCTCCGATCGAAGGGGACAATGACCCACACCAAGAACAAGTTGTGGACCCTCAACCCACTGATCAAGAAGATGCCTCCAACCAAGAAGTGACTGAGTCTCTGTTTGCTAGAATGTCCAGTAGTGCTAAGGCCATTACACAAGGAAGATATGTACAAACTGCCATAAGAACAGCTGAATACCTAGCCAGTCGTGGGCTTGATCAAGACCAAGGTCAATCTCTGCCTCCTGTAGAAGAGGATATCTCCAATGATGATCAAGGTCAAGTTGATGGTCATGACGAGGACCAATATGATGAAGTGATTCCCACAAGGAACAACAAGTAAATCGAAACTCATCGCCAAGCTAGAATGGATAGAATTTTGGAATTAAGAGACCACACTCTTGAGAATGTGGTAGGAGATGTAAGAAGAGGGATATCTACTCGAGCACAACTGAAGAACTTTGGTGAGCACCAAGTACACATTTCCATGGTGGAACCAAAGAAAGTATGGGAAGCTCTTGAAGATTCGGATTGGTTGGATGCAATGCACAAAGAGCTCAACAACTTTGAGAGAAATAAAGTATGGAAGTTAGTGGAGAAGCCAAAAGATTGCCACAATGTCATAGGCACCAAGTGGATTTTCAAGAACAAGCAAGATGAGCATGGAATTGTGATAAGGAACAAGGCAAGATTGGTTTCACAAGGGTTCTCTCAAATTGAGGGCATTGATTATGGAGAAACTTGTGCTCTTGTGGCTCGCCTTGAGTCCATCTGTATCCTTCTTGCTTATGCAGCACATCATAAATTTAAACTACAACAAATGGATGTAGAAAGTGCATTTCTTAATGGTCCATTTCATGAGTTGGTATATGTGAAACAACCCCTGGGGTTTGAGGATCCCAACTTCCCAAACCACGTCTACAAACTCGATAAGGCACTCTATGGGCTCAAACAAGCCCCACGCACGTGGTATGAGCACCTTAGAGAGTTGTTATTAGATCGTGGGTTTGAGGTTGGGAAAATCGATCCCACTCTTTTTACTAAGAAGGTCAATGGGGAACTTTTTGTATGCCAAATCTATGTAGATGATATTATCTTTGGCTCGTCTAACAAAGCTTTTAATGATGAATTCTCAAAGCTTATGACTTACAGGTTTAGGATGTCTATGATGGGAGAATTGAGAGTTTTTCTTGGCTTTGAGATCAAGCAAGTAAGAGGAACATTCTTCAACCAAGCCAAGTATACTCAAGATATGCTCAAAAGATTCAACATGAAAGACCTAAATGGAGCTCCCACTCCCATGGCAACAAAGACTCATCTTGAACTAAATCCAAATGGTAAAGATGTGGATCAAAAGGTATATCGATCCATGATTGGCTCTTTGCTTTACCTTTGTGCATCTAGACCCGATATTGTGTTGAGTGTAGGAGTGTGTGCAAGATATCAAGCGGCTCCTAAAGAAAGCCATTTGATGGCGGTATTTGGTATCCTAGGGGCTCAACTTTCTCTCTTTGTGGGTACACGGATTCGGATTGGGCTGGTGACAAGGATGATAGAAAATCAACCTCCGGGGCTTGCCAATTCCTTGGGAGGTCCTTGGTGTGTTGGTCTTCTAAGAAGCAAAATTGTATATCTCTTTCCACCTTGAAGCGAGTATGTGGCAGCTGCTAGTGCTTGTACACAATTGCTATGGATGAGGCAAACTTTAAAGGAATACGGTGTCCATTGTGACAAAGTGCCTCTTCTATGTGACAATGAAAGTGCTATCAAGATTGCATATAACCCAGTGGATCATACAAGGACAAAGCATATTGAGATTCATCATCACTTCATTAGAGATCATGTTGCCCGAGGTGATATTGAGCTATCATATGTGTCAACCAAAGACCAACTTGCCGACATTTTCACGAAGCCACTTGATGAAGCAAGGTTTTGTTATTTGAGGAATGAACTAAATATCGTGGATTCTAGGAGCTTGACTTGATTACCTTGCATACTCACCTATGTCTTGACCCATATTTGGTGTAGGTGCAGGCATGGAGATAGGGGGAGTGCGGTCCTAATACATTGGACTATCCCTCCCCCCATAATGCCAACATTAATAAATTCAATACTCTTAATATCATTTTGTGATATGTGAGCTTCATTGATGAGTAGTGGCTATGAACCCAAGAATAATTCTTCGCGGTGTCATGCCACAAACTCTTACATGGTGGCCTCGGCCATCGCCCTCTTCTTATTGAAGAGTTGGTTCTTGGTTCGTTTGATTTGGAACTTAATTTGACATCTTCTTGAATATCAACATTTTCTTGGTTCTTCACAGTACATCATCTGAATCCCAGGCCTATTCTCATCTATAAACATGCTCCTCTAGCCACACATTTGTCCACTACTTGAAACTGGAGCTTTGGTCGCGGGGAGGCCGGACTGTCCGCCCTGAACCAACCGGAGTATCCGGGCAGACCGGACTCTCCGCTTGATTCTCTCCGGACATTCCGGCCAGGCCAGACACTTCGGTGAATATCACTCGGACACTCCGGCCCTGGTAGTTTCCAAATCATAAAAGGGGGTCGGGGAGAAGTGGACGGTTCAATCCTCCTTCTTCTCCCCAACTCCCTCTTGCTCTCTGCTTGCTGCCCCCGACCAAGGACTCCACCGGGAGGGCTCCTCCATCCCGGATCTAGCCGTTGCTTCCAGCCATTCCCTTCCCTTTGCCGCTGGGATCCATCCCCCTCCGGTGAAGGACTCCATGGATGCTGGTATAGTGCCCCTCCCCTTCCCCATACCTAGGGTTTGCTCTAGATGAACTTTTGGGGGCAATGTCTTACCTAGATCCATGGATACATCATATTGCGTGCAATACTAGTCCTGGTAGTGGTCCTAGAAATCCCGATCTGCTATGGTTGAACACACTCGAACTGCCCCAAAAATCGTCAAGACTCCAGCCGAAATGTCCGGCGTGTACGGGCCGGACACTCCGGTCCGACCGGAATGTCCGGCTATTACGCATCGGAATGTCCGGTCGAGGCGGAGTCTCCGGGATGATTTTGCCGGACAGTCCGGGTGTTTTCAGCCAGTTCAGCTCCTGCATTACTTTGACTACTACTACGTGTTTGTATCTTCTGGACAAATGTGCTTACCCCATATGTTATCCTTCTACTCTGATCTCACAGGTGGTTCTCGTCCTCGCCGGCCTCGGGCTGCTAAGCAGGCACATCCTCGCAGGTTCTGTGATGAAGAGTTTGACGTTCATGTAGATCCTTCTATGGTAAGACAGGCTGCTCGTGACCGTGCTGCAGCAAAATAGGAAAAGATCAGAAAACTGAAAAGGGATGAAGCCAAGCGCATGAAGTTTGAAGCATTGACCACTCTGGCAGATTTGGGTACCGAGGAGTTTGTGGAGATGAGAGTCCAGCAGTTCTACTCTCAGCCTCGCACCTCGGATGATGATCGCTTCTAGAGAAATGAACAAGCCCTACTTTTCTCTGAGGTGTTTTGTGGGTTCAGGACTGCTGTGTTCCCCATGCAGTGGTTGGATCTTGAGAAGCTCCAAGCACACAGGTACTTTGAGGACGCTCTTTGGGTGACAGAGAAGATGGGGCTGCACACCATCTTTCAAGTAAAAGAAGACTATAATGTTGAGTTGGTCCAGCAGTTCTATGCTACAGTAGTCTTTGGGGACACTACGGATATTCCCCTTGAGTGGATCTCTGGCACTACTAGGTGCCGCTCCAGCATGGCTCAGTTTGCACAGGTTCTTGGATTGCCTTTCAATCCCAATGGTCCTAGTGGTCTCAGAATGCATGTACATGGTCAGGCATATGACAAGCAGAGGTTGGCCCCAATCTACTCTCAGAATGGTGTGGTTAGCCAAACCATCAACATTAAGCTCATCTACAACATTCTGCTTCGCATGTTTCGCCATACACTCACTCCCAAGGCGGGCAACAAGGATGAGATGAGAGGTGCAGAAATCAATCTTATGGCACATTCTCACTCTATGTATACTCATGGTCCAGACAACCAAGGTGGTGCTATTGATGTCATGGATTTCATCTATCAGGACTTGTACAAGTGCATCACTGACAATAAGTGCCCTCAGGCTCCAGCAACTCCATTGCTCTACACTGATCTTGTTCCACACCTTCCTGCCAAGCTATAGAGGAAGGTTTCCCCCACCACCAAGGCTCCTCGTGGCTACCCCCTGCTCAGGACATATTTGAGGATGATGAGATGGACGCAGATGCTTCTGACAGTGATGATGAGGAGGTACCGGAGGCTATGACCCATGGCCCTTGCATGAAGCATGCCAGCAATGCATATCGCTTCGCCACCTCTAAGGAGGAAGTACACAAGAAGGTGAAGAAGGCCTCCTGGTAGAAGAAGCTTCTCCTATGCCAAAACATTGACATTCGCCATGGACAGTATGAGGCATACAAGGCTAACCGGAATATCATGAAGGAACTCAAGCGGATCAACCAGCCCATGGATGTTGATCCCTCTCAGTACAGGCATCAGATGGCACTCTTTCCTATGGTCACTGGAGTCAGGGTCGTGTGGACTGGTCCATGTTTGAGGACGTGACTTCTTCTTCTCACCCTCACGGCCAGAGCTCGACTCAGGGTGATCATGATGGTGAGGATGACGATGAGGATTAGGACGAGGATGAGGAGGAGGATGCCGACGACGACTACAGTGGCTAGAGTTGGCTTTGGGACGTTTTAGTTGTGCTATTTTCCCTTTTTGGCGTCTCGATGTCAAAGGGGGAGAAATAGCCCCTTTATTAGGTTGCTGCCGGGATTTGCATGGGTACACGAGTGCTTCACGTTATTTCGATTTGCCTCTTTGAAGCCTCGTGTCGTTATCTTACTTTACTTGTTTGAGTACTATGTTGTGTTGAACTCAGTTGTGTGTGTTGTGACATGCTTACCCGGTTTTGTTAAACGACTATGTTATGCCTAGCTTATCAATCTAGTTGTTATTATCATGTCATACCTTGTTAGCTACAAAACCAAGTGAGGATGTGATCCTAGGGTGTGTGATTGTATTAAAAAGCAAAGCTAAAAATTGTCACACATCTAGGGGGAGCCTCACTATATTTTGTATATCTCCTATTGTGAATTTTATTACCTATCCTGTTGGCAAATCCTTGGGTTGTCATCAAACACCAAAAAGGGGGAGATTGAAAGGGCATTTATGCCCTCCCTATTATTTTGATGTTTGTTGACAACACTTGGATAGTTTAATCTGTTGTTAAATGTTGCAGGAGATATCAGATAGTCGAGAGTTTTTGCACTAAAGGAAAAGAGCTCCCCTGGATCATGTCTGTGCTAGAAAACATGTCCCAGCCAGACTGTCCGACTGATCTTCACCGGAGTGTCCGCCCCAGGCCGGACTGTCCGGTTGGATCCGGCCGGACTTTCCGCCCGTAGGATGTGGGCGTCTTCCCTGGACAGTCAGAACACCACATCGGACTCCACCCGGACACGGTCCGAATCTGCGAATCTTCTAGCCGGAGTGTACGGTGAGCTTGCCCGAGTGTCCAGCCTGGGATTATCGACCAGCACGACAGAAGAACAGTGTCGGACTCCACGGGACTCGGTGCGGACATGGCGGAAACTTTGCCGGTAGGAGTGGGCTGGTATCGCTGGAGTGTCGGCTAGGCAGACCGTCTGGCTGTATTTGCCTTGTCCGGTGTAAGTGGCTCCCAACGGCTCTAATTCCAGGGGCCCTATAAATAGGACCCTTCTTCTACCTTGGAAGCTGCTCGTCCAGTTCAAGAAAAGCATCACCATTTGAGCCACCAAATCCACAAGAACTCTTCACTCAACCATCCAAATTCGTTGATCTTTGGAGAATCGAAGGAGGAGGCCTTGATCTACTACTTCACTAAGAGAGATTTCCATTTCCCCCTCATTCACTTGAGGGCCCCTTGTTCTAGGGTTTCCTTGGAAACCCTAGCTTGTGATTTGGTCTTACAAGCTTGTCTTTGATTGTTTGACAGCTTGCTTGTATTCGGGAGCCTCCAATTAGGTTGTGGATGTGTGCCTCGAACTTGTTGTAAAGGTGCCGGCTTCCACCTCGAAGGTTGCCGTTATAGTGGAAGAGGTGAATCGAACCCTTTGGGGTGAGGTTCATTATAGAACAAGGGAGGCCTCTCGTGGCGTTGGTGGTTTGATACCACCCCCTCTCCAAACATAGACGTACTTTCCCTCAAAAGGAAGGAACTACGGGAAACAAATCCTTGTGTCTCCGAGCGCTCCACTTTGGTTACCTCTATCCTTTACCGCACTTTACTTCTCTAGTTCTTGCTTAGTTCTGTGCTAGTTGACATATAGGTAAATTCACCTTAGTTGCATAATCTAGAGAATTTACCTTTTGTGTCAAACCCAAATTTGATTAAGAGTAAAATTTGGACTAGCACCTATTCACCCCCCCTCTAGGTGCCCATACGATCCTTTCAATTGCAAATGTATCTATAATTTTTGATGCTCCATGCTTGATTTTATCTACTTTCTTATATTTTGTCCACACTTTGGAGTACTTTTCATATGATTTCTTCGACTAACCTATTAACAAAAGCCACAATGCCAGTTGCCTGTTTTCTGCTGTTTTTGGTTCCAAGAAAGTCAGAAAATAAATATTCTCGGAATTGGACGGGACAAAAGCCAAAGTTCCTATTTTACCGGAAGACTCACGGGCTGAAGCGAGAGAGGAGGGCCAGGGCCTGGCCACACCATATGGTGGCACGGGCTAGCCCTGGCCACGCCACCAGGTGGTGTGGGCCCCCTGGCACTCAACCGACCTTGCCTCCTTCGCCTATAAGAGCCTCCCGATACCAAAACCCTAAATAGTCAATCAGAAATCCACGAAAAGTTCATTGTGCCGCCCGCCAAGAAGGGAGATTCGGGGACGAAAGTCTCTGTTAGGCACCTGCAGACGGAAGTGCCCGAGCCATCTCCATCGATCTCCACCACCATCTCCATCACCGCTCTTGATTCCCATGATGAGGAGGAGTAGTTCTCTCGAGGCTAAGGGTTCTACCGGTAGCTATGTGTTCATCTCTCTCTCTATGCATGATCTTATTGAGATCATGAGCTTGTAATCCATAGATCTACCTTGCTACTCAAGTGCTTTAATAGATCTCTGCTCTCCCCATGTGTGTGAAAGTGACAGCGTGCACACCATGGTGGCACTTAGGCTAGAGATTACAAATACTTGTTATGAGTTATATTTAGAGTTGGATGTCTTTATGAAATTGTGGTGTTTGTTGGACTCATCTAGAGCTCAAGGTGACAATGTGGGGTTTTCTAGATGGGAAAGGCTTACTTTGAGGAGTGCTGTTATAGCTCTACCAACGATTAGAGTGTCCAACCGGAGAGTAGTTCAGCGTAGTATCATGAAGATAATATATTTATATGAGAGTGTTCACTAGTGAAAGTATGATCCCTAGGCCTTGTTTCTAAGCACTGAAACACCGTTTGCTATTAGATCTATTACATGTTTGCTTGCTTCCTTCTTTATTTCAGTTTGCCTTTAGTCTTTTCCACGCCATCAAGCTATTTTATAGCACCGTTTCCACTTATAATTATCCATACCACTTGTATTTCACTATCTCTTCGCCGAACTAGTGCACCTATACACCTGACAAGTGTATTGGGTGTGTTGGGGACACAAGAGACTTCTTGTATCTTGATTGCAGGGTTGCTTGAGAGGGGATACCTTTGACCACTTCCTCCCTGAGTTTGATAAACCTTGGATGATCCACTTAAGGGAAAACTTGCTACTGTTCTACAAACCTCTGCACTTGGAGGCCCAACAATCGTCTACAAGAATAGAAGTGCATAGACATCACACGCCTCGCCTCCTTGTCCATCAGATGTGTTTGAGAGCGTCAATTGTGCATCCCAGCATAGTGGTTCCCCTTCGAAGAGGATCCGCTAATCGAGGAGAGCTCTGCCCGTCGGGCGCTTGATTTGTCGGCGAGTCGCCTACGTTTTTTAAGCTGGGTGTGTAGCACCTATTAGCGATGGAACTCCTTGTCCAGGTACTAGTGATATTCCATCAGCATCTTGCATGACGCGTCTGCTGGCAGCGGGGTACCCTTTAGGGCTAACTTGACCCTCTCCCACTCGTCGTTCTAGAGATGGATCTGTGGTCGCTCATTAGGGTCGTCACGATTAGCACCTTTCCTGGCTTCAGGTTCGGTGCTAGTGCCATTGCCGGTGTTGGCATTGATGACGACCCAGTGATACTAGTTGATGTAGACATTGCTTCCGCAGCTTTCCGGATCAGATCCAACATCATCACCTCCTTCGAGTGGATTGCTTAGATCAGAGTCACAACTGTTGTTGCTATCTAGGCTGTAGGCCAAGGAAGAGGTATTGAGCTCGCTGAGGGTCCCAAGTGGTGATGGGATCCATGAGGCAGGTACAATCGACAGTGGCATCGACTGCTCCGGGACCGAACGGATCTGGTCCAGAAGGCGTAGTGTGTCGATCTTGCTGACCTGGAAGTTTAGATCGCCGATCGACACCTTGGCTCCATTGCCATGGGAGTTGAAAGCCGGGCATGAGGCTGACGCGTGGATGGTGAAGTCGACTAAGCTGAAATAGATCGGTCCCTCCTAAGCTAACAAATTGTAGATCGCTGGAGATGAGGCCGCCGAAGTAGCGACATTAGCGTATGGGCTTCCTACATACGGCGCCAATTGATGTGGGCTGGTCATGTCAATGCCCATACTTTATGGTCTTGGGTTTAAGGGAAGAGTGGCACACTAGAGACTTTGTCAGCTAACAGACAAACACATAGGGACACAAATTTTACCCAGGTTCAGGCCCCCGGAGGGAAAACCCTACTCCTGCTTGTCTGCTCTTGATTGATGATGAACCGAAGGTTACAAGGGTGCCTGGACAACGATGGTGCACATATGATATCTGGCAAGTGTATGTGCAAGAGCGTTGATTACCCTCCTCGTCGTTCCCTCCTGGTCCTTATATGGGGAGGCCAGGTCCTAGGATACGCCTGAGTCGGTTACAGACCGGGGGTGAAACCCTAAATATTCCTACCTAATCCTGCCATATCCACCAAGGAGTCGCGTCCTTCGTGGGCTTGGCCTTACCCGAATCACCATGGGCGTCATTGTCAATGGCAGATCGTCACTTGGGACTCCCGTCGGGCCAGACCAGGTAGGCCAATAGTAGGTACACGTAAGGCATACCTATGTGAGCCGGCATAGACCATTTTGTTATCCGGTGCCCTAGGTCGAACCCAATCCACAGGGGGGGCTAGCGGGGGCGCCAGATGGAGCTAAAAACGCCGTGGGCCAGGTAGTGAGGTAGGTGCTTCGTTCCCGCCCAGCTTTCCTGCTCTATCTAGGGCGGACACCATTGCTATCCACAGATCCACACCGCCCTCTCTCACCATGGACACTCCACACTAGGCCTACCTCACCCTCGAGGAGACAGAGACTATGTGCGCCACTAGCTACCCATGTTCACTGGGCTACGGGGTGCCCCCGATTAGATGCTGAGCGCCGGAGGGATACATGTCCCTCATGTGCCTCGAGGTTCCGCCCGCTGGGCAGCCATCATGAACCACTACTACCTCGATCTCAAGCCGGAACAACGGATGGATCCCCATTGGTGTCCCAACAACAATACGATCTGGAATGCCTTATTCGCCAATCGGCAGGAAAGAGAGATCGCTAGGTACGAGAGCGATGACCCTCCTCCGATGAACCATAATGAGGCCGGTCGACGGCTCTAGTGGGCGAACCGGACTCTCGACGGTATCATACGCCACATCGCCGAAGAAGATTGCCCTCGCATGCGGTACCCGCACTTTTAGCCACCACAAAGTCCAAGTAAGGGTGGCAGCGGCTACGGGCGCGTCAATGTCGCCAACCGCCCCCCACCTTTGTGCGTCCTTCCTCTGAGGCTAGAGTGGCATGTACCTCCGGAATACGTTATGGCCGTGCGCGAGCTTAGATGCACCGGCAACTCGGTGGAGTTCTCGGGGCAGCGCGCAGCCATGCACGCCTCCTTGTACCCCGAAGAGGATGCCACGGTGGCCTAGGCGGAGCAGGATCACCGCGAGTCCCCGCAGCGTGGTGGGCGGTGGCGAGGGTTGCAGCTGCTGCAACCATCGGTCCCCGCAGGATGCGCTGATCGATGGTCTCCGGTACCCGCGGGCGCAAACTGGGGAAGGTAGAGGTTCCAGCCTCGTGCGCCAAGCGACGATGACGACGACCCCAAAGCCGTGTACTACAGGGCTTAGGTAGGATTATGATTAGTTTTTATTTTTCCCACATGTAAAATTATCATGAATAAATTCCACAATTTATCTTATGCGTTCCACGGCTGGGCGTACGTACCTCCCCCATTTGCGTGTCATGTGACGGACCCCATACAGACCAAAAGTCAGTTGCATCGGACGTATGATATATGGCGAGTGGAGATGCTCTTATGTGTTTACATACCAAGACTCCGAAATTAGCACTATAAATAGGTCTCATCTTTTAGACTCAATATGCATTATTAGCGGTACCACCGATAAAGCATAAGAATAGAGGGTAGCCCAACTACTCCAAACCCTAGATTTCTTATGGCGTGGTTGCTTAGGCTAGGTGTTGCTCCACGACGGTACAATATACTACACTTGCTACGATTCTCGTGTGTTTAGTATCGATATTAATATTCAGAATCGTACCGCAAAAATAATAATTCAGAATCGTCTTACCGGTTATTCACTTTGCATCCGCGCAACGTGTAAACTATTACTACTAATAGTGCAATAATACAAAGAGAAAAAACAATTATTGGAGCCAGATTTGATCCATGCTCGCCATGTCGCGGAGGAGCACTGTCGGCTGTCCAATGGCACCCGTAGCATCAGCAGTTCAGCACCTTCCTTTTTGGATAAGGCCAAAGCAGCAAGCAGATTATCCGTGGCTGCTACTAGTAATTTTCTTTTTTGACAGGCATGCATGGCGGCTAGTTGGGTAGTGCCAAGAGGGGGCAGTTTGTTTGCCAGAACGATGACAGGTAAGAGCAAGGAGTAGAGCCAGGTGTTGACTATAAGCTATGTCCATATCATCTAGAGTCAATTTAATAGCTAACATGTACAATAGTTAGAGGTCTAAATATACTACTTTATTAATGTGGCATACTTTTCACTCTCATATAGTGCCTAGGAACACGTGCTACAGCTGACTCTTAACTAAGCACCCACTCCTCTTCTCTCTCAACTAAGTACAAATATATTATTTTAAATCCTACAGTCTACCGACTGGATCTTATTGTACATGCTCTAACATCACTTGAAGACGGCAGGTAGTTTCGACTTTTGGCGTCGTCTCCAAAGATACCGCAGTGCGCCGCCAGTGGGACTCTACTTTTCTTTCTTTATACAGGGACGTCTTTTTCATGCATACTAGTACTATGTCCCAGGCTGCACGATCGATCTCCTCCGATCCGACCCCTTCTTCTAGTCTAGAGTACAAAATCCGCCGGAAGGACACAATGACTCGCTCGTGTGCAGAAGCAGAACGCCCCTAGATATATCGTTGCGACTATTCGTGTAGACATTTCCGTATCTGCGCCAAATTCAATTATCATGTGATCGATCACATAGGTACGCGTGGCTCAAGATCGGACACATAATACATTACGTACGCGTGGCTCAAGAGCAAGCTGTAAAAAACTACTGACGAGAAAAACAGGGAGGGCGTTCTTCAATAAGGATTTGGAGAAATTGCACGGGCTCTTTTTTAGATCTTTCGTGCATTTCCTGCGATCCAAAATGGGTAAATAGAAATGACGGCCACAAGCGCAATCATTTCTTCTTGAATTTACAGTAAAGTATCATGTCTGGCTGCTAACATATTTCCCGTAAACTAGCTAACAGCACAGCATCAGTATCGCTTAGCGAGCAACATACGCTAGTGGCGGTATGTTGCCATCATGGTGGCACGCATCATGGCATGGTATGGGCATGGCATCTCTCTTTTCCAACTACCGTTTGTGTGGTGTTGGTACCCAACCTACAAAGCTCCCTACCTACGGAGTACATGTGTCCCAGTCTCACCGCTGTCTCTGTCTTGGACGCACCCGAAAAGCCAGCGAGCCACTCATGTGCAGGTTCAACGTATACACTGACATTTGGTTGCTGAACTTCTCGTGTTCTTGCGCCGGTATCGAATTTGCTTTTGTGGGTTGACCACATAGATGATGATGCGTCATGCGTGCACACAAAATGGATTGCTTTCCCGTACGTTCCCGAGGTCCTCTTGGGAGCGTCACGAGTCAGCCACGTCTTCTTCAAACACCCAATAAGGCATTTTCAGACCTGATTAATGTCATAGAGACAAACTATAGACCTAGCTACCACATCCATAGACAAACTATATACTCCCTCCGACCCATATTAATTGACTCAAGTTTTTATAGATTCGGATGTATCTAGCACTAAAACATGTTTAAATTTTCTTTAAATCTAGACAAATCTAAGTCAATTAATTTGGATCGGAGGAAGTACAAATTTTCATTGACGGCCACAATCACAGCGCTGCGCTGCTCAAGGGTTATAAACGTCTAGACACACACGTAATTGTTGCGCTCGTGCTTAGGCACCACATAAAAATTGTTGGGATAACTGCGTCGACACTAGAGCAGAACATGTGGGTCCAAGCGGTTATAAACGCCAAGGAGACCTCCAACTCCGGCCTAGTGCTATCGCGGTAAAAAAAAAAGTCGCTAGGTATAACGGTGTGAGGTAAAGTGTATAGGGACATTTTTTCCATTCGGCGCATGGTGATCCGTCGAGATAGCGCTTCCGCGACACCAGACGACAAGGTGCGGCGTATTGCTCTGTCGTATTTGCTACACCTTCTAGGGGCACAAATGGTAATGACAATTAATGGTATAACAATTTAGATTCTTTATTAAATTCAAATTGAAATTTCCATGTTTTCATTACAGGATTTGAGCTCCTCTCTGTACATTACATTAAAAACAGGAGTCTCATGCAACTTCAAAAGAAGAGAAAAAAATTATAACAAATCTAAAGAGATAAATGGAGGACCTATCTAAAATGGTCCATTTTTATCCCAAGGATTGGAATGGTTAGTGGGATTAAATCCCTTACGAGTCAAAATCCACTCTAACCCACATGTGGAGTGGATTAACCGAACATGACCCTCGTGATGTTGGTACCACACCTATTAAGACACACGAGCAAAGGCCTAAGCAAAAGAAAGTACACGTTGAATAAAAAATCGAGTTCCGCTTTACCTCTCCAAGCCTCGAGGATGACGTCCAGAAACTTTCCCCTCTCCCCTCTCTCTTCTGTGAACAGTACTCGACCGCGTTTCCTGATTCCCTGGCCGATCCCGAGCCCCTCCGGCGGCGATGCTGGCCGGAGGTGGTGGAGGGGAGGCACCGGAGTAGTTTAGGGCTTGTAGTTGGTAGTTTTGCGGCGATCTCGCCGCCGTTTGGGCACTATGCCCGGAGTTGACTCCAGGTCGCCGACTGAGATCTGGAGCGGGCCGGGGTGGATCTCCCTTCTCGCAACACTCCGGTGGTCAGAGTTAGTTCGAGTGTGTAGATCCGCTGCCGGAGACTCCTAATAAAGGCCTAGGACCTGGCATCTGGTGGGGTAGTTGGAGCTGCAGCCCTTTCTTGGCCGGCCGTGGTGGCGGGGGAGCAAGGTGTTGTGGTGGCCGACTTGTGTGCTTCTCCTTCCCGGCCGGCCGTGGAGGCGAGGGGGTGGTGGAGTGCTATGCCGTCCGCTTCTTTCTTCTCTAGATGTTGGGGTGGTACATGCCACGGCGGGTCTTCCCCTCCTGTTTCCTCAGGCGGCCATGGCGGTGGCTTGGTTGAGCAGGTTTTGGTTGCCGGCGGTGGCGGGTTCGATTCTAGAGCTTCTCTCCGGTGGCTTCTTGGCGGCAGTAGGCTCGTCAACGCGTCGGACTCAAAGGCAGTAGGGTTGCCGCTCCTCAGCTGCTTGTCTCCGTGGCTCAGTTGTTCCCTGTGGCGAGGTCGCAGTCAATGTCGGAGCTTCATCGTCGATCTGGAGCTGGAAGATGACGAAGGACTTGATCGCTTTTTCAAGTTTTCTTCAGGGTCCTCAGTGCTTATTTCTAGCCCTCGATGTAATTTTTATTTTTTGGGCCTTCTTGTACTCCAGGGACTTTATTGCAGCAATACATGTCGGGTGCTTTGCACCCGTTCACCGTTCAAAAAAAAATGACGTCCAGAAGACCAGAACCTTAGAGAGAAAAAAAGGCTTGCTAGAAGAGTTAATTGAATAAAACTACCACAATTGAGGCTGTCTGTACGAGTCAGTACCAATATCGGTAATTTTTACGAGTCAGTACCAATTTAGAGGTACAAGCGTTGCAAATCACACTAATTTTCTTCTTATAGCATTTTGACGTGCTTTCTGACATGTGGGACCCATCAGGAGAGTTGACTAGTCAACAAAAACTGCCACGTAGATCATTAACTAGACAAAAAAAGCCACATGTACACTTTGACTTTTCCTTTCTTCTCCCTTAGATCTCACGACCGCCTTCCCCTTGCCCACCACGCCACCCGCGCGAGGTACTCCACGCCGTGCGCGCTCCCCCGTCGCGCTGCCGCGCCGCCCTTCCTTGCCCAGTGCGCCCCCCGTCGCACCGTCGCGCCGCCCTTCCTTGCCTAGTGTGCCCCCCACCGCGACCCTCTGTCAGCCCCCCGGTCGTCCCCAGCGTGCGGCCACCACCCTACTGCCAGCCCCCCGTCATCGCTAGCACATGCCAGCTCCCGATTCCCGAATGGCAGAGACATCCTCTGGCTCGCGGGCGTACGCACAGCAGCCGTTGCGAGGGATGCAGCCAGCGGGCGGAGGAGGCAGTCGGTCGCTGCTAGGGAGCGGAGCAACGGGTGGCCGGCGAGGGCGCAACTGCAGCGGAGTGCGGCGCAGCCGCGGGGGGGGGGCAGGACGAGGAGGGCATGGCGTCGTAGTCGTGCGGCTGGGCAGAGGAGGAGCTCACCGACGCGGGGGAGAAGGCAACGGCCCTCCGATGTTGCTATCTCTGGGGAGCGGCAGCCCGTGTCTGGCGGCTGCTCGAGGGCGCGACTGGCCGGCAGCGAGCACGACGGCGCCGAGCATGGAGGCCGGCGAGGTGTTGCACGTTTCGGGGCAGCGAGCGGGCGGCGACGAGCGCGGATTTCGGCAAGCTGCTGCACATGTGGGGCAGCGAGCGTGGCGGCGGCGGAGCACAGAGTCCGGCGAGCGTCGGCGAGCAGTTGCACATGTGAGGCAGCGAGCATGGCAGCGGCGAGCAGCTGCACGTCTAGCTCAGCTCATCCTCCACATATGCTGCCAAGTCACCCTCATAGATGGGTTCCACCAGTCAGGCTGCTGTTAAAACGAGGTCACAATGCTCTTAGCTGTGAATTAGTCCGATCTGCAGTGATGTGGCCCAAAAATTGGTACTGACTCGCAAAAATTACCAATGTTGTTACTGACTCGTATAGACAGCCTCAGTTATGATAGTTTTATCCAATTAACTCTTGCTAGAAAAGAGAGACGCCACCTTCTCATTGGTTCATATAAATGCTCCTATGTTAAAAAAAGTAACGTTTAGCTGCCCTGCCCTACCAAATTTTAATTATTGTACACCCTCCGATCCATATTATTGTACACCCTCCGATCCATATTATTGTTCTCAGATTTATTTAGATTCGAATATATCTAGTTAAATTTTAGTGCTAGATACATCTAAATCTAGACAAACGTGAAGGGAGTATCTTTATATCTCCTAACAAACCACGGAACTATGGCACAACCTTTTGTTAGAACTTAGAGTAACAATTGTAAACATTTACAGTAAACGACACAAAAGAAAGAAAATACAAGAGATTGTCAATGCATGATGACAAGATCCGACAGTGTTTAGCCTTTACTCTATCTATGCACATGCATGGAGATTTAATGAATAAAGTATCGGCTTTAGGGTGTAAAAGCAAGGTTAAAAATTCTATAAAATAGCTCAGTTTCTTCGTTTCTAGGAGTATCTCCAACGGTCGCTCTATAATTTGGCGTTGTAAAAGTTGTTTGGAGCGCGCTGCAACCGGGTACAGTGCTCGGATCCGGCGCGTCCTCTACCGGAGGCTCTATTTTACTGTGTGCGGCATCCCAGCGCGTCCTCGATTTTGCAGCGCGCTGAAGTGCACACGTCAAATATACCGCTTTGGATAGTGTTTTTGACCGCGTGCTGCAAATTTTTTAGGGCACGCTCCTTTTTGCAGCCTCTGCCGGAGCACGGATTTTTGCCTCGCGCGCTCTAGAAAACGGTTCGCTGTTTTACAGCCTCTGCTAGAGATTCTCTAAACATGTCAACGAACCCAGAATGAACACTTCATTGAACATGGGGTACTTGAATTTCTTTCTTTGTATTTCCTATTGCGAGCCAGTCATTTTAAAAGTTCCTCCTAAAATGTGTCTTCGCTAGAAAAGTGTGGCACTGATGTGGACAAGCGCTTGGGATACCATTACGAGTGCCCACGCCAGCAGATAACATCAAAGAATGGTGGAGAGACCGGAGGAGGAACTTCAGCACCACGGAGAATAGATGGGTGGATGGCCTAATTTGTACTGCTAGCTATGCTCTATAGAAGAACAGAAATTCTTGGGTTTTCAATAACCCACGGAAGCAACATAGAGCAAGTACCTCACCGATCTCATCCTGGAAGAGATGTGCCTGATGAGGATAGCCTTAAGGCAGGACGGACGTGTTGGAGTAGGAGATAGAGCTAGGGCAAGAAAGTAGTCTTATTGCTTTTTCTTTTGGAGTGCTTGTATTCGGGTGTGCGCACTTTAAACCCTCTTTTGTACAATATACTGCTTTCTATAAAATTAAGGTACATTTTTCCGTACTCTCGAAAAAAAGCCTGTCATACATAGACCTATCTTAAAATGTTTTGGTCAGATTTGTTTGATACTATTTTCTAGTAGACCTAATAGTGGAGACCCTTGAAACATTGTACTAGTGGGTTTATCTTTTGTTCTTTGAGAACCTTGAATAGTGGATTTTTTATTATAGAAACGGTCCGGTTTTACTATTAAGTACTAGCTGAATTACATTATATAGAAAAAACAGAAACACACACAATTATCAAATGTCTCAGATGTAATATAAAATTTCCATCAAAAGCCCTTCAGAGTAATTGCCTCTATTTTTTTTTTGTATCTCGATTTTTCTGCGAAGCCTACTTTTGCATACCTATACAAGCTGGACTGACTCTGGCCTCTCCAGACGTCGCTGGAACTCCAGCCTGTTAGCCCACTCAGGGGAACCAGCAGTGATAGTAGATAAGGGCCCTTCTGAGTTGGCGTTCATCCTGAGGCCTGTGAGCGCGTTCGCAAGGAATGGTAACAAGGAGACCCATCATTGTCAGTAATGTGCATACTCCCTCTGTTCAGAAGTATAAGATATTTTAGCTCTGTAAAATAAGTGTATCTAGACGCTTTTTAGTATATAGATTTCTTTTAAACCTCTACGAAACTATACACTAAAAAAAGACTAGATACATTCGATTCACAAAGCTAAAATGTCTTATATTTCTGAACGGAGGGAGTACCTATTATTACGATGGATAGTCGATCATAACAGTACAGTCTAGTCAGACTGTCAGAAATTGTGCGTGGACCCAAATTTGGTGGGTAAAAAAAAAGAGCGTGTGTAGTGCCTGCGAGTCTCGCTCTCTTTCCGCTGTCATACCGATCTATGCAATTGCGGTTCCGTGCGATTAATTGCACCACGCTACAACGAGCGAGGATTTTTCTTGGCTTGGCAGGGCTAGCTAGAGCGCATCTGTTCCCCTTCCCGGATTTGGATCTTCCTACCTAGCAGAACTTCTAAGATGGGCAGCACTCTCACAGTTGCAAAAGTCAAGCGCGAGCAAACATCAAGAGGATATAGTTAGTACCCAGAAGAAAAATGTCATCAACGTACCATCATTTCGAGGCGGCGGCGATCCTGTCCCGGTTGATCAACGGCGATGTGACGGAGTAGTGGCGGCCAGGGATATCACAGCGCGGCGACGGCAAGAGATTGGTGGGTGGCGGCAGGACGGATCAGATCTGGCCTGATGGGCTCGGATGGTCCTCGATCCCGATCTGCTGCCCGTTGCATCACCTCCGACGATGGTATTGGCGCACCTGGATTACTTCTGCTGCATGAGGACGCCTAGGGCAGCGGTCCTGGGCATGGTGGCGGTGGCCTCCTTCTTCGCCGGAGGTGGTCGGCCAGGATTGTTATGGTGTTTTTCCACATCTAGTCCGAGCGACGAGTTGGGGTGGTGGTGCTGCCGGTGAAAACCGAGCTCGACTCCGGTCATGGCGGGCGATGTCGACGCATCCGTGTCGTTTTCCTTGTTGAAGGCATCGTCAACGCAACTCTCGTGACCCCTCCCTCGTAGCTACTCCGGGGGAAACCCTAAGACCTCCGGGTCGGGCGATGGTGGCACATCGGTGTCATGTTCTCTCTTAGGAGCATTGCTTGTGGAGCAGCGCTGGATGGAAGAGGCGGGAGAGGTGGAGCGGCTAGCGCGCAGGGAGGTGGTGCTACTTGGCACCGCGGTGGTGTCGGTGGCTAGTTTGGCGAGAGTCTGCGCATCGATCTACATGCTGATGACGGGTTGGCGGAAGATAATGAAGGCGACGACAACCGGAGCATGTGCGCGGGCACTGATCCGTGGATAGGCTGTGCGGTTCTAGGGATCCTTTTGCTTGTGTTCGAGCTGCCGTGCCTAGGCACTCCAGCTTTTCTTGGCGAGTGGCAACAGTGAGAGTGACCGTGGGGAGGGGTCGAAAAAGGCAGCTAGGTGTTTGCTAGATCTCGTTGGGAAGCTGACGATATGGTTATCATTTTTGCTCTGTGTCTTGTTTTGGCGGTTCCGGTTTGTATGATCTTTGTAATAGCTTTTTCCAAACTTTTGTGGTTATAATAATAAATAAAGGTTATGTGCATCGCTCGATGCAGAGGCCGGGGCTCCGCTCCCCATTTTGAAGAAAACTTTTCTTTTCTCCATTAAGTTGAATGTCATCTTGTGTGTAACCGAGGAAATACCAAAAAAAAAAAAAATCCTACATGGATCAGTTAAATCGTTTTTAGGTGAAGCTTTAGTGCAATCTCGAGTTCTAGTGTATCCAAGATGAAGTATGAACGTGCGATGCGAGACCAAGATCAAGCACTACGATTCATGTGAATGAAGCTACATCCTGCATGTGATCGATTCGAACATTTGGCAGACCTTTCTCCGCGTTGATTTTTGTTGTGATTCCCTGGTGTGATTGTACGAGTAGCCAGAAATAAATTCATCTTGGGTAACGTCCAGCCAACTCTTCGGTGGCAGTGGGAGAAAAGGGAAATGCTGATATGACCCTTAGTGTTCCGTACGTCCTGCAACTTTAGATTGTTAATTATTTGGATCGTCAGGCCATGTACTCTACTTCCTCTATTTTAAAATATAATATGTTTTAGCTTTTTGAAACAAATGTATCTAAATTTATTTTAGTATGTAGGTTCACTTAGATTTAAAATGAATCTACAAATTAAAAGAAGTCTAGATATTTTTTTTTACAAACCTATACCATCTTATATTTTAAAACGGAAGGAGTAGATCTTTAGACAAATTCTACGAACGTTCCCGATAAATACAGGCTCCAGATGTTTTTTTTGAGCGATCTACATGCTCAGATATGTTGGCTCATGCATGCAAACAAATTGAGAGTCCAACTAAGTCAGCCAAAATTATTAGATGCGCGTCCCAACGCGTTGGCCCCAACGTGTTGGCCCATAATAGCAGATAGATGACAGAGGAGCAATTCGCAGCAGTACACTGGTAGTTATTAGACTATAGGTCGGTTAGGTAGTATGGCCGATTTGGCCTTTCTCTTTGAGTCGTAATCTATTCTCTATTAGTTTTTGGACGTAAGTCTTGTAATCTATATAACCAGCCCTTCGAGACCTCAGTCAATATAATTGTTATTCTCCAAATATCCTAAACTATCATGGTATCAGACGCCTAGGTTTTCCGCCCTCGGCATGGCACCGCCGCCCGCACCGCCACCCCAGCCGACTCGGCCCCTCTTCTCCTTGGCCGAGTTCCGCGCCATCGGTGCCCCTCCTTCTTCTTCTTCCTCCTCTACAACTACCCAAACAATAACTCCCCAAATCCCAATCCCAATGATCTTCCCTAGCCGACACCATTGCCGACGTCTTCCCCTTCATCCTGATCTCGCTCGATCTCGGTGCCCACAACTACTACCACTAGCGCCACCTCTTCACCATCTACCTCGGCCGCTGCGGCCTACGCCACCACATAGATCCATCCTACCCTCCGTAGCCCGCCGATCCTTGCTGGGTGAAAGATGATCTCGCCATCATCCAGTGGATTTACACTCGCATCCCCACGGAGCTCTTCAACCTGGTCTCCTCTGACGACGCAACCGCCGCCGAGCTCTGGGCCTCTCTTCAACAGCTATTCCAGGACAACTTCGAAGCGCACATCAACGCGCTCAACACCGAGCTACGCACGACCACCCAGGGAGATGCCCCAGTCACTGTCTTCTGCCAGCGGATCAAGGCTATTGGCGACGAACTCCGTGAACTCGGCGATCACATCAAGGACCGCACCCTCATCAATGCCCTCCTCGTCGGCCTCGGTGACCAGTTCGAGAAGCAGCAGTGTTTCATCCCCATGCTCAAGCCCTACCCAACCTTCAAAGAGGTCATCTCCCTCCTCCAGTAAGAAGAAAAGATTCATGCTTGCAAGGCGCACTAGGAGTTGCAGGTGTTTCACGCTGCTGCTCCCTCTGCCGCGGTAGCGATTCACGCGCCTGGGCTGCCGTAGTAGCCTACCGTGCCTCCACCTCCCGTCGCGGCAGCATCGACTCCTTCACTGCCCCCAGGCTGGCGCCCGAGCCCCAACTACAGGGGCAAGAACCTGACCTACCGGCCTCCTCAACCTCGTCCTGCCGACCCTGCACCTGCTCCGTCATCAACCGCTCCATCACCCCAGCTCCAACGACGTGGCCTCCTCAGCATGACCCCTGGACCAGTCTTGTGTAGGCTTGGTCGATGCCCTGGTCAGCCCCTTCATCATATGGTACCCCTCCTACATACACAGGCACGTGGAGCCCCGGTCTTCGCCCAGCAACCGGCTCCCCTGGACTCCTCGGACCCAGGCCGCCAGCGCACATCTACACCACCACTGCTACACCACCTCCTGGCGCGCCAGGACTCCTGCCACACTACTACACCATGCCGACCTCCTACGGCAACATGCAGGCCCGTACGCATACAACTAGCTACCACCTCTCCCCTACGTCAACATGCAAGTTCCTGGCCCCTCTGCTCCTCCACATCAGCCAGCCTTGGATCAAGCTTCCTTCATCAATGCCATGAACAATTTTAACCTAAATAACGAAGGTACAAATTGTTGGGTCCGCAGCATAGAAAACAAAAAATTTCCTACGGTGTGAACTACACGCCAAGATCTATCTACTAGGTACAAAGCAACGGGTGGACATACATCCAACGAGAACTTACCCTCGTAGACAACGAACTTTGTTAACGAGTAGGAACTCGTGGTTGATGTAGTCGTATCTTGCCGATCTCAAGATCGTGAGGAAGTCCGAGCGCCGCAACTCAGCAGCACATCCGCACTCGCACACACGTTCAAGCCACCGGACAACCTCCACCTCCTCGCTCCAGCGATCCAAATGGAAGCAACTCCTTCCGCATTTAAATGCCACTGGAACATGTATCTCGCTAATCCGAGACCATGGGGAATAATTCTAGAGGGGAGAGAGATCCTTCACAAGGAGGTGTGAGGATGAAGGAGGGAATGGGTGGCCTTTATAGGAGGAGGGGTGCCCTCTCTCCATGGCGGGCGCATGGGGGTGACCTCACCTCCCCATTCATGTGGTGGTAACCCTCCACATTAAAATGCCTCTTCACATTCCCTTTTAAAGTCTCCACTTTAAATGCATTAAATTTCTCCAAATTTAATGCTCTCATTTAATAAAACTCTTTTATTAAATTTATTCAGAATTTTGTTAATTACTTTAATTAACAAACATTCACATATAGCCCTTACAATATTTCAATATCACATGCGTAACCACCTTCCGCAATTTCACCCAAACAATTTCCGGTTTCTATTGAAACAATTCACGCTTTGCAATTCTTTCGTCAAAACATATGTGCTCTAAAATGGTGTCCAAGAATTTTGTGCCACCCTACGGTTCGCGAATAATGCAGACATGATCGAGACCCTTCTCCGATTAATAATCAGCAGCGACACGGAGATCCGTGATCGACTCCTACACATTCAACGATGACTTTTGTGATCGTGAGAACCTTTAACACTTGTAACTAAATCCCTTTGTCTCTCAATATATTACATGTCCGAGATTCGATCATCGGTATCTCCATACCTAGTTTGATCTCGTTACCGACATGCACTCTTTTCTCGTTCCCATGATATAACATTCTAGTGATCACATCACTTGCTGAAGCTATCCTAATGTGATATCACCGAGAGGGCCCAGTATATCTATCACCATCTGGATTGACAAATTCCACTCTTGATCCATGAGTTTAAATATAACACCTTCGTAACTGAACCCATCTTTATAGTCACCTGTTACGGTGTGACATTTGATGTTATCAAGATACTCTTCTGGTGTTAGCAATTAACATGATCTCATGGTCTAAGGATAAAGATTACTTCGTATGATGTTATAGCAATATAAACATAATGACTTGATCGTAATGCTATACTTCGGATGAATGTTCATCACATCATTCCACCAATGGTGTGACCTTGTTATTAACAACATCCAATGTCCATGATCAGGAAACCTTGATCATCCTGTTAATCAACAAGCTAGTCTATAAGAGAGGCATGACTAGGAACCCTTTTTGTTTATTAAACACACATGTATTGATGTTTCCGAATCAATACATTTCTAGCATGTAAAATAAACATCTATCATGTATAAGGAATATATAATAACAACTTTATTATTGCCTCTCAGGGCATATTTCCGTCACAAATTGGATTTTCGATTCTGCTGCATCCTTGCATATGTCTTCAAATATGAATTTGCTGTCAGCTTGTTTTCTCTCTGTTTTCTCTACAATCACCATTGGTGATGGCTCAACAATTCCTGTTTCTTGCATTGGCAATTCTTACATATCTTCCTTTCATGCCAATTTTCTTCTACGCAATATTCTTGTTGTCCCTTCCTTAATCAAAAATCTTATCTCGGTTCGACAATTCTGCATTGACAATAAAGTTATTCTGGCTTTTGACCCTTTTGTTTTGTCTGTGAAGGATATGAAAACGGGGGAGGTTCTCGCTCGGTACAATACCACGAGCGGTCTTGATCCGCTTCATGGCGCGCCTACATCCACCCCATGTGCCATGCTTGCATGAGTTGATTTGTGGCATTGTCGTCTAGGCCACCCAAATAAAACCACTCTGTTGTCATTGTTTCAAGAATTTTGTATCCCTAGTTCTAGTATTCCTCATAATCCCTCTCTCTGTAATGCCTGCCAATGCGACAAACATGTTAGATTACCCTTTGGGACCTCTAATACCATTAGAACTTTTCCGTTTGAGTTACTTCATTGTGTTTTATGGACCTCTCCAGTTCCTAGTGTTTCTAGTTATAAATATTATCTTGTGATCTTGGATGATTATTCTCATTATATTTGGACTTTTCCTATTCGTGCTAAATCTGAAGTGCATGTAATCTTTCTCAATTTTAGGCAGTATGTTCTCACACACTTTGGCTTGCCAATTCAATTTATTCAATGTGATAATGGTCGTGAATTTGACAACACTCAAAACCGTAACTTCTTTCTCCCTCAAGGCATTCTTCTTTGTTTTTCGTGTCCTTATACATCTTCTCAAAATGGTAAAGCTGAATGTTCTCTTCGTTCCATTAACGATATTCTTCGTACACTACTTTTACAAGCTTCTCTTCCTTCTCGTTTTTGGGCCGAAGCCCTTCGCACCGCCACGCTACTTCTAAATATTCGACCAACCAAAACCTGCCCACTTTATTCGCCTTTTCAATCCCTTTTTCTCTCCCATCCCGACTATTCTTTTTTGCGTGTTTTTGGTTGCCCCTGCTTTCCCAACATTGCCTCTACCGCCTCCAACAAACTAGAACCACGTTCACTACCTTTCATTCACCTTGGTCTTTCTGATGATTGATGGCTCGGTGTTGATATAGAGCTCGTTGGGAACCCCAAGAGGAAGGTATGATGAGCACAACAACAAGTTTCCCTCAGTTATGAAACCAAGGTTTAATCGAACCAGTAGGAGCAAGGAAACACCCCAAAGGTGTTGCTAGCTGAGCCTTGCTAGCCTGCACTACGGTGCTAGTAGCAACGTGGAGACCTGCACAACACAACCACAGAACTCTGTCCCCAACTTGCGATGAGGTTGTCAATCTCACCATGTTTTGCTGAAAACAAAGGATTAAACGTATCGAATGGAAGGAAGTAATAGTTTGCAAAAAGTAAACACAAAGCATTAAACAGTTTATAGATTGTATGTAAAAGAAAAGGACCGAGATCTATAGTTCACTAGAGGTGGCTCTCCTTAGATAGATAACATGTTGGGTGAACAAATTACAGCGGGGCAATTGACAAACATCGAGAAAGCAATACATGCATATACTAATCATCTTGACTCCTTTGAGACTTGATTGGGCATTACAACATTATACATAGACCGCCATCCAACTACATCTATGAATAATAATCCACCTTCAGGTTATCATCCGAACCCCCTCCAGTATTAAGTTGCAAGGAACAGATTATTGCTTTATGAATTGCGTGTAATGTAAACAATACGATTGTTCTATGAACAAAGGATTGTTGTTTTCTCCCTAGTAGCAACAGCACATCTAGTACCTTAGAGATTTCTGCCACTTCCCAGTTACGAGGCATGAACCCACTATCGAGCATAAATACTAACTCTTGGAGTTGCTAGCATCTACTTGGACAAGATAGCTACTAACAACGGAAAGCATGCAAGATCACAAATAACAAAGACATGATAGAATCAATAATCAATCTGAAATAGCATCTCAATATCCATCGGATCCCCGCAAACACAACATGCAGAATTACAAATAGATGATCTTGATCATGAACAGAGCTCACAAGATCTAGACATGAAAGCACAAAGGAGGAGAACTAGCCATCTAGCTAGTACATGGATCCGTAGTCCAAGGATGAACTACTCACGCATCACACCGGAGGCTTGCATGATGATGAAGAAGGCCTCTAGGGTGAATTCCCCTCTCCGGCAGGGTGCCAGGAAGAGCTTCAGATCCCTCCCGATCTAGGGATAGAGATGACGGTGGCTACATACTCTTTCGTGGATTTTTGATTGGGTACTTAGGGTTTTCATCCCGAGGGCATCTTATAGGCGGAAGGAGGTGAGGGGCTGGCCACACCCCTTGGTGCGGCAGGCTGCAGCTGACCAGGTGGTGTGGTGGGCCCCTGCTCCTCTCCGTCTCGTATTCTGGCATCTGATGACTTCCGGAAAAATAGGCACTTTGGCTTTTGTCCTATCCAATTCTGAGAATATTCATTTTCTGACTTTCCTGGAACCAAAAACAATAAAAAACAGGCAGCTGGCACTGTGGCTATTGTTAATAGGTTAGTCCAAGAAATCATATGAAAAGTCCTCCAAAGTGTGGACAAAACACAGGAAAGTGGATAAAACCAAACATGGAACATCAAAAATTATAGATACATTTGCAATATATCAATGATCACAAAGGATATCGCTGTTTCGATCCTTCTTTTGGTCATGTTCTTGTGTCTCGCCTTGTTACATTCGATGAAAATACTTTTCCTTACGCTGCCACCAAAACCACACCACAAACCCCACCAACCAACGCCACCACCAAAACCTCTCCCTTAATCCATCCCACAGTCATCTCTACCCCGGCAGAATTTTGCCCTGTTTCTTTGTCGCGACAGCCTACTGCGGCAGACTTTCGCCCCGTTTCTTTGCCACGGTAGTCCGCCGCACCCTAGTCTCCTGCCGTGATAGATTTTTTTGCCAATCCGCTGCCATGGCAGACTGCCGCACCACACACCCTTGCCGTGGCAGATTTTTCTGCCGAATCGTTGCTGCGGCAGCCTCCCGCCCACACTATCTCTGCCGCGGTAGGCTTTATCACCGATTCTCTGCCGCGGCAGACCTCCGAGCACCCTACTCCTTCCTACTCCGTGTCAGCCACCAAAATACCTACCCCTACCACCGAGCCCTCCTCCACACCACCACTACCACCTAATGCTATACCTATCCAACCACCTACAAACAATCATGTAATGTGCACACGTGGCAAACGAGGATTTTTTCTCCCTACTAAACGCCTAAATCCCACAACCACCCCCACAATTTCCCCTATACCAACCTCCTATAAACGCGCTCTTCTTGATCCTCTTTAGTTTTCAGTTATGCATGATGAATTTGATGCCCGTCAGCAAAATAATACATGGACTCTTGTTCCAAAACCATCTGGTGTTAATGTTGTTTCAGGCAAATGGGTTTTTCAACATAAGTTTTGTGCTGAAGGTACTCTTGCTTGTTACAAAGCTCGATGGGTTTGTCGCAGTTTTCCCAGCAACATGGCATTGATTTTGATGAGACTTTCTCTCATGTTGTTAAACCAAGCACTCTTCGTGTTGTTCTTAGTCTTGCTGTTTCCTCCTCTTGGCCTATTCATCAACTTGACGTTAAAAATGCTTTTCTTCATGACACTCTTAATGAAACAGTCTATTGTCAGCAACCCTCTGGTTTTGAGCATCCCTCTTCCCCCAATCTAGTTTGTCTACTCAAAAAGTCTCTTTATGGCCTCAAACAAGCTCCGCATGCCTGGTTTCAATGTTTTGCCACCTTTATTAAAACCATTGATTTTCTTCCTTTAAAATCTAATTCCTCTTTATTTATTTTTCTATCTTGTGAACACACTGCCTATCTTTTGCTTTATGTTGATGATATAATTCTCACTGCTAGTTCCGACTCTTTTCTCCACCATATAATTTTTTTTCTTAATCGTAAATTTTCCATGACTGATCTTGGTCCTCTTCATCATTTTCTTGGTGTTAATGTCACTCGCATAACATCCACACTTTTCCTTTCTCAACGACAATACCTTTTAGATTTGCTTACTCGTTCTGGTATGTCTGATTGTCAACCCTCTCGCACTCCGACCGACATTGGTGCAAAATTGTCGGCTGATGGTGATCCTCTTTCTGATCCCACTTTCTATCGTAGTATCACTAGTGCCCTACAATATGCCACTCTCACTCGTCCTGATATCTCTTATTCTTTTTAACAAGCTTGTCTTTTTATGCATGATCCTCGCGCACCTCATCTTGCTCATGTCAAACGCATTCTTCGCTACCTTAAAGGCACTCTCGACCATGGTCTTATTATTAATTCTTCCTCTCCAATAAGCTTGACAGTTTATTCTGATGCAGATTGGGCAGGTTGTCCAGACACTTGACGGTCCACATCCGGATTTTGTGTTTATTTGGGTGATAATCTTGTTTCTTGGTGTTCTAAAAGGCAGGTAACAGTTTCTAGGTCTTCTGCTGAGGCTGAGTATATGTCGTTTGCTCATGCCGTGGCCGAGGCGGTGTGGCTGCGTTAGCTTCTTGTTGAGCTTCATTGACCACTGCGTGCTACAATCGTTTATTGTGATAATATTTCTGCAGTCTACATGGCTTCCAATCCAGTTCAGCATCGTTGCGCCAAGCATATTGAGATTGACATACACTTCGTTCGTGAGAAGGTGGCTCTTGGCGAAGTTCGTGTTTTTCATATTCCTACAAGTGCTCAATTTGCTAATATTTTTACCAAAGGGCTCCCGACTGCATCATTCACCGACATACGCTCCACTCTCAATATCGTTACTCCTGACGTTGAGACTGCGGGGGGATAGTAGAGTATAGGTCAGTTAGGTAGTATGGCTGCTTTGGCCTTCCTCTTTGAGTTGCAATCTATCTCTATTAGTCTTGAAGGCTAAGTCTTGTAATCTATATAAGCAACCCTTTGAGGTGTCAATCAATACAATTGCTATTCTCCAAATATCCTAAACTATCAGTAGTAGCCGTGGTGGGTTGCTGGGATAAGGAAGATACATGCACAAACAGTCAGCGAGCACACATGCCTACTCCCCGGCAATAATTTGAGGATATGCAATTTGACACCCAAAATTAATTAAGCTTGATGAGAAGGAAGATAAGAAATTGTAAATTCCACACCCATGTCCTTTTTTTCTTGAACAGGATTGG
Source organism: Avena insularis (assembly GCA_023614405.1). NCBI lineage: Eukaryota > Viridiplantae > Streptophyta > Magnoliopsida > Poales > Poaceae > Avena > Avena insularis. Next base: position 435,051,180 of record CM042692.1, read on the forward strand.
CCTCGAAGGGCCTCAAAGCTGCAATTAACATGGCAGGTACAAATTATATGGAGACCCCTTGTCATCTATTGTACATAAAACCCCAGGTTGGGAGGAAAAGGCCTCCAAACTTATAAAAAGCAATTGGGTGCTCTGGATCCTTCTTTGCTACACGCCTGTGACCTGAAGGCGCTGCACGCCGAAGTTGAAGAGGGTATGGGTGCTCGCTACAGCCTCTACACTGGCAAAGAACCATAGATACCGACCTCCACGATGCCACCGGGGACAAACGACTTGGAGACGCGAGGAAGTCGAGCTCCGGCGCAAGGCTTTGAAAAAGGCCTCCAGATCGTAGATTGAAGATGAACCGTGGTGCAAGCTGCACAACACGGCACAGGGTGGCCTCCTCTGGCCTTGGATCACTTTGGCAGACATGTCCTCCGTGGATAAGCTCCGCAAGGTAGAAGCTTCCGACCTGCACAAAAACTTGTGCAGGTCCCTTCTTCCCCATCTTGCAGCATGGACAGACTCGAGATGGAGCAACTCCTCTTCCTCGCCACCACGACCGGCCAAGGGGAGAGGCCAACATAGAGCCCCGCATATTGAAGAAAAACACACATATTTGTAGTGACATAGGTATGCCCAACGGGCACCTGACTACTGCCTACCGAGCTCGGCCTAGTGGAAGGCCCACTTGAAGACCTGCCATGGTCCACAAAACCCATGACGGTTCGGCTGATACGAAGCCCATATGGACACCGACTCCAAGTGCGCAAGATAAATATAAAGGATTTATGCACTAGCCAATTATCCCCAAAGACTGATCTAATGGAAAAAGACTAGGCAATATATTTATATTCAACACCCCTCTCGTGTCTAGCGTGGGATAGAAATAGGCCGCATAATCTTTTTTCCTTTTTTTAATACTGCATGAGAAGGGTCTTGAACTCAAGACCTCTTGGCTCTGATAAGATAAAGGATTTATGCACTAGCCAATTATCCCAAAAGACCGATCTAATGGAAAAAGACTAGGCAATATATTTATATTTAACAAAAGAAAGCTCAAGACTAGAGTTTGAATCTAACTTGTAACCTACTCGGTCACGGTACCTGAGACCTAGCCTCTCATATAAAGGCTAGAAGGGGACGCTGAGGAGGATAAATCGCCACCCCCACAACATATCACAACACTCATGGCGTATGCCAGATCCAATATGTGTATTCATAACCATTTTGGTGACATTGTTGTTGGAGATATGCCCTAGAGGCAATAATAAATGTAGTTATTATTATATATCTTTGTGTTTATGATAAATGTTTACATTCATGCTATAATAGTATTAACCAGGAAACCATTAATACTTGTGTGATTTGTAAACTTAATTTGAAGTCCCTAGTATAGCCTCTATACTTCACTAGCTTGTTGGTTGATTGATGATTGTGGTTTCCCTATCATGAACATTGAGATGTTATCAACAACAAGATCATATCGTTAGGAGAATGATATGGTGGACATACTCCTATAGACAAGCGTAGCATAAAGATCAAGTCATTTCAATAGTTCAATTGCTATATGATTTCTGATACATAGTAACCTAATTCCTTCGACCATGAGATCATGCATATCACCTTTACTGGATGGATGCTTTGATGTCATCAAACACCACACCGTAAATGTGGTGGCTATAAAGGTGGCATTGAGTGTTCGGAAAGTATTGGTTGAAACACATGGATCAAGAGTGGATTTGTCCATCCACATGACGATAGATATTCTCTGGGCCCTCTCGGTGAAATGTCATCCAATTAGCTTGCAAGCATGTGACTTGGTCACAAGGGATCACATATCACGGGAACGAGAAAAGAGTACTTATCAGTAACGAGGATGAACTAGGTATGCAGAGATACCGACGATCATAACCTCGGATAAGTAACATATCGTGAGATAAAGGGAAATTGGTATCGTATGTAAGTGGTTCATTCGATCGCAAAGTAATCGTAGAAATATGTGGGAGCCATATGAATTTCCAGATTCCTCTATTGGTTATTGTTCGGAGAAGTGTCTCGATCATGTCCGCATAATTCACGAACCGTAGGGAGACACACTTAAGGATTCGGCGTTGTTTGAGTAGTTATGGTATTATGAGAAAGAGACCGAATGTTGTTCGAGTCTCGGATGGGATCCGGATATCACGAGGTGATCCGGAATGGTCCGAGAATAATATTCATATAAGGAAAGTCCCATTTGAGTTGGGGAATGGTTCCGGTGTTTTCATGAAACATTCTAGAAGGTCCTGAATGTCCGGCACCGAGGGGGAAGGGTACATGAATGTGTCATTGCATATTGGAATGATTGCATCATGTACTAAGTGTTCTTGCTGTCCCAAATAAAGGATTTATTTAAATCCTAAATTGAAAAGTCAAACGGCTAGTTTGAAAGTCAAACGGCAATTTTGGGAAGTGGGAAAAGAGGAGGATTGGTGGAGGCCGAGTTGGAGGAGGGTTCCTCCCCTTGGCCAGCGCACCTCCCAAGGCCGAGTTGGGGAGGAACTCCTCCCCTTGGCCGGCCAGCCCTCCCACCTATATAAGGAGGGGCAGGGCTCCCCTCCTACACACACAAGTTTCCTATCCTCTAAACTAAACCCTAGATCTAGACCCCGGTTTAGAGCTATTTCGGTTTAGAGCCTTCTAATTGGTTTAGAGCCTTCTAATTGGTGTGTCTAATTACTAGACCACTAATAGCCTCTCTCATAAGCTCCACCATACTCAAGACCGCTTAAGGCGAAGCCTGCGGATCTCCCTCTACTTCCAGACCACGCTGCCAGTCGCCGGAATCGCGAGGAGAGTGCTACAACCTCCGCTGCCTGCTGGAACAAGGGAGAGGAAGGTCTTCGTCGAAAACCGAACGCAGGTGACCGATCAAGGAGCGCCAAGGAACGCAGGCGCCGAAGGATCGCTCACGCGATCTTGAGATCGGAAAGAGTACGACTACATCACCCACGAGAATCTGCTCTCGTTAAACACTTTGGAATCTTTGAGGGTGAGTTATTCCATCGACTCGTTGCTGCAATCTAGTAGATAGATCTTGGCTTGTTTGTTTGTATGCGATAGAAAATTTTTGTTTTCCAAGCTACGAACCCCTACAAAGGGTATCGAGCCGTGTCTATATGTAGATCCTGTGCCAGACGAGTAGAACACAATGGTCATTGTGGGCGTTGATGCTTTTATTGTAGATTGCTTTTTGTGTACTTTGCATCTTGCGGTATGTTGGGATGAAGCGCCCTGCTAACCTTACATGACATCGCTCATGAGACTTGCTCCACGCTTGACATGCAACTCGCTTTTGCATAAGTGGCTTTATGGGTGCTTTCTCCTAGCATAGTAAAGATCCAATTTACAACGGGTGATCAACAATGCTAGTATCAATGTTGTGGTTCTTGTTCGTAAGTTAGAACGACACTTATTGAAAAGCCCCAAACCACGTAAAATATGCAAAGAAAGTAGAGGCGTCTAACTTTGTTTTGCGGGGTGTGCAAAGTGATGTGATATGGCCATGATTGTGATTATATTTGATGTATGCAATGTTCCTTATTGTAAGTTGGCAACCGCGTGGAGCCATATGGTTGTCTTTAATTTCTGTTAAGACCTGCGTGTCTATTCAAAATAGTTGTAATAGTTGAAGCTGGTGGACGACAACCATGAAGAAGCATCATTGACCTTGATGCTATGCCGGTGATGATGGAGATCATGTTCGTGCTTGAAGATGAAGATCGGAAGCACAAAGAAGAAAGGCCATATCATATCACATATTATGAATTGCATGTGATGTTAATCCTTTATGCATCTTGTATTGCTTAGTAGACGACGGGAGCATTATAAGATGATCCCTCATGCACATAAATTTCAAGTTCTAAAGTGTTCACCCTTAGTCTGCACCGTTGGCAAAGCTTGCTGCTCAAGCACCACGTGATGATCGGGTGTCTTTGATTCCGCTGGTGAATACAACGTAAGCAAGCCAGATTTGCTTATGCGGTAGCTAAGGTTTGATCTTGACGAGCCTAGCATGTACATACATGGCCTCAGGAACACGGATCGCCGAAAGGTAAAGCATGAATCATATAGTAGATATGATGAACATGATGATTGTTCGCCATTGAAACTATATCAACTCTCGTGATGATCGGTGTTGATGTAGTGGATTTGGTTCGTGTGATCACTAAAACAATGTGAGGGATGTTGTTTTGAGTGGGAGTTCACCTAGTTTAATTTCATTAATTAATTTGAACTCAATTTGTCATAAACTTAGTCTAAACTATTGCAAATATGTTGTAGATCAATGGCAGCCCCAACCATCAATTTTAATGCTCCTAGAGAAAGAAAAGTTGAAAAACAATGGAAGCAACTTCATGGATTGGTTCCGAATTTGAGGATTGTCCTCACATGGTAATTTGACCTATGTGCTGGATGCACCGCTAGGTGACCCCACTACTGATGCTACCGATGAAGTAAAGAATGTTTACCTCGCTTAAGAATCAAGACTCCATAGTTCAGTGTGCTATCTTGTATGGTTTAGAATCGGAGCTCGTAAAAGGTTTGAAGAGTCGATCCATATGATATTGTCGAGGATCTCAAATTAATCTTTGAGACTCATGCGGCAATTGAAAGTTATGAAGCTTCAAAAGTTCTTTAACTGCAAGATGGAAGAGGGTAGCTCACAAGGAGCATGTGCTTAAGATGTCCGGGCACGCAAATAAACTTCAAAGTTTGGGTATAGTGATTCCTAATACTTTGGGGTTTACCGATCCTCCAATCACTACCACCAAGTTACAAGAACTTTGTGATGAACTACAACATGCGTAACATGAACAAAGAGTTGCCGTAACTATTTGCTATGTTAAAATCTGCGTAAGTGGAGATCAAGAAAGAGCACCAAGTGTTGATGGTCAATAAGACCACCAAATTCAAGAAAGGCAAGTCTAAGCAGAAGGGACACTTCAAGAAGGGTGGTAAGAAAGTTACCATACCGACGAAGAAGACCAAGGCTGGACCCAAGCCTGATACTGAGTGCTTTTACTGCAAGGGAGAAGGTCACTGGAAGCGGAATTGCCCAAAGTACTTGGCGGATTTGAAGAACGGCAACATCAAGAAGAAAGGTATATCCGATATACATGTTATTGATGTGTATCTCACTAGTATTCGTAGTAGTGCCTGGGTATTTGATACTGGTTCGGTTGCTCATATTTGTAACTCGAAACAGGAGCTGCAGAATAAACGGAAGCTAGCGAAGAACGAGGTGACGATGCGCGTAGGAAACGGATCAAAGGTTGATGTGATCGCGGTCGGCACGCTACCTCTTCATCTACCATCGGGATTAGTTTTATACTTGAATAATTGTTATTTGGTGCCTGCGTTAAGCATGAACATTATATCAGGATCTTGTTTATTGCAGACGCTTACTTGTTTAAACCGAGAATATTGGTTTTTCGATTTATTTGATTAATATGTTTTATGCACATTCACATTTGATAGATGGTATATTCATATTGAATCTCGATAGTGGAAATACACATATCGACAACATTGAGGCTAAACGTTTGAAATCAAGCGATAATTCACCTATATGTGGCAATCGCTGCCTTGGTCACATTTGAGTGAAGCGTATGAAGAAACTACATTCCGATGGACTTCTTGAATCACTTGATTTTGAATCACTTGAAAGATGCGAAGCATGTCTGATGGGTAAAATGACTAAGACTCCATTTTCTCAGATAATGGAGCGAGCTACGACTTATTGGAAATCATACATACCGATGTGTGTGGTCCAATGAGTGTAGCATCGCTGATGGTTATCGTTATGTTCTTACCTTCACGGATGACTTGAGTAGATATGGGTATATCTATTTCATGAAACATAAGTCCAAACTTTCGAGAAGTTTAAGGAGTTTCAAAGTGAGGTAGAGAATCAACGTAACAAGAAGATTAAATTTCTACGTTCGATCGTGGAGGTGAATATCTGTTACGAGTTTGGCGAGCATTTGAAGAAATGTGGAATACTTTCAGCTTGACACCGCCGGAACACCACAACAGTAATGGTGTGTCTGAACGTCGAATCGAACTCTCTTAGATATGGTTCGCTCTATGATGTCACTTACAGATTTACCACTATCATTTTGGGGTTATGCATTAGAAACAGCCGCATTCACTTTAAATAGGGCACCGTCTAAATCCGTTGAAACGACACCATATGAATTATGGTTTGGGAAGAAACCTAAATTGTCGCTCCTTAAAGTTTGGGGATGCGCCTATGTAAAGAAGTTACAAATGGACAAGCTTGAACCCAAAGCGGAAAAATGCGTCTTCATAGGATACCCAAGGAAACTATTGGGTATACCTTCTATCATAGATCCAAGGCAAAATCTTCGTTGTTAAGAATGGATCCTTTCTAGAGAAGGAATTTCTCTCAAAGAAGTGATCGAAGGAAAGTAGAACTCGACGAGGTTGTCGAACCTTCTCTCGAATTATAGTAGCGCAGACCGGAAGAAGTTCCTGTGGTGCCTGCACCAATAAGAGAGGAAGCTAATGATGGTGATCATGAAACTTCGTTGAAGTTGCTACAGAGCCTCGAGGTCAACGAGAACTCGTACCACCTCCATTGGTATGATTCCGTTATGAATGTCATGTTGGTGGACAACACCGATGACCCCGAGACATATGAGGAAGCGATGATGAGCCCAGATTCCAATAAATGGCAAGAAGCCATGAACCGAGATTGGATCCATGTACGAAAACCAAGTATGGACTTTGGTGGACTTACCGGATGGCCGGAAGGCTGTCGAGAACAAATGGATTTTCAAGAAGAAAACAGATGTCGATGGTAATGTTATCGTTTATAAAGCTCGACTTGTCGCAAAAGGGTTTCGACAAATTCAAGGAGTTGACTATGAGACTTTCTCACCGTAGCGAAGCTAAAGTCTGAGGATTATGTTAGCAATCGCTGCATTATGATTATGAGATATGGCGATGGATGTCAAAACAGCATTCCTCAATGGAGACATTGATGAAGAGTTGTATATGATACAACCCAAAGGTTTTGTCGATCCTAAAATGCTAACAAGGTATGCAAACTTCAACGGTCCATCTATGGATTGAAGCAAGCATCCCGGTTGGAATCAACGCTTGATAAGGTAATCAAAAGTTTTGGTTTTATACAAACTTATGGAGAAGCTTGTATTTACAAGAAAGTGAGGGAGCTCAGAGCATTCTTAATACTGTATGTGGATGACATATTGTTGATTGGGAATGATGTAGACCTTCTTAATAGTGTCAAGGAATATTTGAATAATAGTTTTTCAATGAAGGATCTTGGCGAAGCAGCTTACATATTAGGCATAAAGATTTATAGAGATAGATCGAAACGCCAAATATCATTGTCACAAAGTACATATTTGGACAAAGTTCTAAAGAGGTTTGGAATGGAAGATAGCAAGAAAGGGTTCTTGCCCATGTTGCCCAATACGACCTTGAGTAAAACTCAAAGTCCCACATCGCGTAAGATAGAGAAAGGATGAGTAAGACTCTATGCCTCAGCCATAGGATCTCTAATGTATGCCATGCTATGTACTAGACCCGACATTGCATATGTCGTTAGTTTAACTAGCAGATATCAAAGTGATCCAGAGTGGATCATTGACAATGATCAAAAACATCCTTAAGTACTTGAGAAGAACTAAGGATATGGTTCTTTCTTATGGAGGTGATGAACATTCGTTGTTAATGGTTACACCGATGTTAGTTGGAACACCGATCCGGATGATTCTAAATCACAACTGATAATGATTTATTTTGAATGGTGCAGCAGTTAGCTGGAGGAGTGCAAAGCAAAGCGTTGTGGCGAGATCTTCAACTGAATCGGAATACATGGCTGCTTCGGAAGCTTCACAAGAAGCAATATGGATGAAAGAGTTCATTACAGAGCTAGGTGTGGTTCCAAGTGCGCTGGACCCAATGTCTATCTACTGTGATAACATGGGCGCCATAGCCAATGCGCAAGAACCAAGGTCACACAAGAAGCTAAAGCATATCAAGCTGCGTTTTCACGCTATTCGAGAACATATCCAGGATGGGGATATAAAGCTGTGCAAAGTACACCCAGATCTGAATGTGGCGGATCCGTTGACTAAACCTCTCCCGAGGGCAAAACATGACCAACACCAAACTGCCATGGGTGTTCGGTATATTACCATGTAATCTAGATTAGATGACTCTAGTGCAAGTGGGAGACTGTTGGAGATATGCCCTAGAGGCAATAATAAATGTAGTTATTATTATATATCTTTGTGTTTATGATAAATGTTTACATTCATGCTATAATAGTATTAACCAGGAAACCATTAATACTTGTGTGATTTGTAAACTTAATTTGAAGTCCCTAGTATAGCCTCTATACTTCACTAGCTTGTTGGTTGATTGATGATTGTGGTTTCCCTATCATGAACATTGAGATGTTATCAACAACAAGATCATATCGTTAGGAGAATGATATGGTGGACATACTCCTATAGACAAGCGTAGCATAAAGATCAAGTCATTTCAATAGTTCAATTGCTATATGCTTTCGATACATAGTAACCTAATTCCTTCGACCATGAGATCATGCATATCACCTTTATCGGATGGATGCTTTGATGTCATCAAACACCACACCGTAATGTGGTGGCTATAAAGGTGGCATTGAGTGTTCGGAAAGTATTGGTTGAAACACATGGATCAAGAGGGATTTGTCCATCCACATGACGGATAGATATTCTCTGGGTCTCTCGGTGAAATGTCATCCAATTAGCTTGCAAGCATGTGACTTGGTCACAAGGATCACATATCACGGAACGAGAAAAGAGTACTTATCAAGAACGGATGAACTAGGTATGCGTAGATACCGACGATCATAACCTCGGATAAGTAACATATCGTGAGATAAAGGGAAATTGGTATCGTATGTAAGTGGTTCATTCGATCGCAAAGTAATCGTGAGAAATATGTGGGAGCCATATGAATTTCAGATTCCTCTATTGGTTATTGTTCGAGAAGTGTCTCGATCATGTCCGCATAATTCACGAACCGTAGGGAGACACACTTAAGGATTCGACGTTGTTTGAGTAGTTATGGTATTATGAGAAAGAGACGAATGTTGTTGAGTCTCGGATGGGATCCGGATATCACGAGGTGATCCGGAATGGTCCGAGAATAATATTCATATAAGGAAAGTCCCATTTCGAGTTGGGAATGGTTCCGTGTTTTCATCGGGAACATTCTAGAAGGTCCCTAATGTCCCAAGACGGAGGGGGAAGGGGTACATGAATGTGTCATTGCATATTGGAATGATTGCATCATGTACTAAGTGTTCTTGCTGTCCCAAATAAAGGATTTATTTAAATCCTAAATTGAAAAGTCAAACGGCTAGTTTGAAAGTCAAACGACAATTTTGGGAAGTGGGAAAAGAGGAGGATTGGTGGAGGCCGAGTTGGAGGAGGGTTCCTCCCCTTGGCCAGCGCACCTCCCAAGGCCGAGTTGGGGAGGAACTCCTCCCCTTGGCCGGCCAGCCCTCCCACCTATATAAGGAGGGGCAGGGCTCCCCTCCTACACACACAAGTTTCCTATCCTCTAAACTAAACCCTAGATCTAGACCCCGGTTTAGAGCTATTTCGGTTTAGAGCCTTCTAATTGGTTTAGAGCCTTCTAATTGGTGTGTCTAATCACTAGACCACTAATAGCCTCTCTCATAAGCTCCACCATACTCGCACCGGCTTAAGGCGAAGCTCAGGATCTCCCTCTACTCCGACCACGCCAGTGCCGCCGAATCGCGAGGAGAGTGCTACAACCTCCATTTTCCGGAACAAGGGAGAGGAAGGTCTTCGAAAATCGAACGTGACTGATCATGGAGCGCTGCGGGAACGCGGCCTGAAGGATCGCTCACGCGATCTTGAGATCGGAAAGAGTACGACTACATCACCCACGAGAATCTGCTCTCGTTAAACACTTTGGAATCTTTGAGGGTGAGTTATTCCATCGACTCGTTGCTGCAATCTAGTAGATAGATCTTGGCTTGTTTGTTTGTATGCGATAGAAATTTTTTGTTTTCCATGCTACGAACCCCTACAGTGGTATCAGAGCAAAGTGTGAAGACAAGGCATCACCGTGAATGACTAAAAGAAAAGATGAGAGGGCAGAAAGCTAACATTTGAACTGCTCACTCAGCTGCGCCACTTCCTCCAAGAGATACTTCTCACGGGCAGTGGCCTTCTCCGCCTTCGACTTCCATACATCTGCACTACCATGGAGGATGGGCAACTCACGCTCCAATTGCTTAATGCGATCGCGCAGTCACGAAAGCAACGGCAACTCCTCCACCTTTGAGCGCGGCTGTGCCAAGGTTTCATCGGTGGGTGGAGGATCACGAGGACCACTCGAAGGACCACTCGACGTACCCTATCACAAATCAAGCAAGAGCAAATGAGGGGCCAAGAATACATTAATTAAGGCATAAATGCATTCAAGCACAACAAAGTCTTGACAGGGACACTCCCACAAAATCATTGTTCCAACAAAATAGGCTAAACACTACAGCTATTACACATGCATACCAAGGAGCATTTTGCTTCTTCGACTTAGACTTTGGCTTTGAGGGCTTCATCGCATCCGTGGCAGTCTCCGATGCCATGGACTTGCCGGTGGTAGCCCAAGATGCTGCGGCCTTTGCTGCCTTCGCTTGCCGCCACTCCTCGAAATACTTGGCGACTGTCTTGATAAGTTGAGGACCATATTTTGCACAACTACTAGCAAAGGGAGCAAACACTACCTGCTGTCCTTCGGCGTCTACAGGCATCGCCTCGGAAATAGCTGCAGGATCCACCTCCACGCCATGGGCTTGCACCATCGCGAGTGCCATGGTGGCGCCGACGGACCGCTACGAGTTCTTGAATTCCGCGGGAATACCTCCTGCAAGGGATTCCACTAGGTCTTCAAGGTTGTCAATCAGCCCGGCCTTGGGAGTTAGATCCTCGCGGATGCGACTGATCACACCCTTGGCCTTCGTTAACGTCCCCTGAAGAGAAGCGTTGCGGCCCTCGACTACGGCCACGGGACCATCCAACGCATCTGCACGACGAAGGGACTGGACGTCGGAGCTCAAGCCACCGGCATCTGCATAAAAACGGTGTTAGCACAACAATATGACATCAAACAAGGAAGAATACCACATCAAAACTAGCAATCACCTGAGAGGGCCTTGTCATTCGAGAAAAGTTGTTCTTTGAACAACTGCTACCTTTCAGCAGTGGAGGAGCGCAATTCCTCTTCGCGCTTCTGCGACTCCTCCAGGGCCGCCACTGCTTCGTCGTGACTCTTCGCCGCCGCGGTAAGCGCCTTCTCGAGGGAAGCAGCATGACGAAGAAGTTCGTTGTGCTCAACTAAAAAGCATAGGGTGAATCGTTAATCGAATATAGAAATTTCACGAAGACAAAGACAACGCCAATATTAACCTTCGACAACGCAATGGCGATTGTCTAGAAGTGCATGCTATCGACCCATGATAAGGACTTGCTCCGCCAGGCGAGAATCTTCCTTCACGATGAGCTGCATCAGAAGAAAACAAAAGTTTAGCAACAACACAAAGTATAAATTCGACTGCCAAAACAACAAAAGGACGCTTACGTGATCCTCTAGAGACTCCGAAGATGACTGTTGCACAGTCATCCGAGCAACCATCTGGTGTTCCCCAGCATGCGGGGAACTCGACGAATTGTGCCCGGAGTGGGCCGCCAATGGAGGAGAAGGAGACTGTTTGGCCACTTCCTTGGCCTTGGAGTCCGCGACTCCGGACTCCTTCACAAATTGGACGTCATCAGAAGACGACGATGCCGCTTGACTACAAAACACACCCAAGCAAAAAACTTAAGAAAAGGCAACTCCAAAAAGAAAGCAAGACGCATTTGCGAAGACAATACTCACCAGTTAAAATTATCAAGGTTGAAAGATTCCTCCTCCGACTCCTTCAGCAGTCGAAGCTTCTTCCAAGCAGGAGGAGCCATGGCCCGCACGGGAACGGCGGGGATTGGCTCCTCTGCAGCAGCAGAAGGACCTTTCGGTGTCGTTGGGGAAGTAGCATCAGAATCCTTTCTACGGGAACGCTTACGAGTATCCTGGTCACTGGACTCGGGGGCTCCCTCCTCTTGTTCAATTGGGACGGTCGATTCTGACTCGTCCTATTCATCCACTTCACGAGGGATAACCCCTTCAGGACGAGGGGGCAAATTCAAAGACACCTTCCAGTCCTGCAATCAGAAGATACATCATTATATATCAAGCACTTGTTGGCAATCGACAAAATAAACTACTTCGTAGTATAGTTCTACCTCAGGAGGAGGGTTAGAGGCGTCGAAAGGAGGCATGGCTGGTTCGCTTGGGAGAGCCTCCTTGGCAGTATACTTGGTCACCAATCGCATCCTACTATCCACCTCACCCGTAGAAATTCCCTCGGCAGACACGTGAGTGACATCACCAGTGCCGGTCCAGCAGTACATAGTGTGCACTCTGGCCTGCAGAGGCTGGAGGCGGCGGCGCAACCACGTGCAAATGAGAGTGGCGCCACCCTCTTCTTTACCTATGCGGTTTTCAAGGTCGCATACGCTCTTATATAGCACCTCCGTTTCCTCGGACTTGCCAGGCATCACGATGTTCTTCCAGGAGCGCCTCCTCTTGCAAGTTGCTGCGGGATCGAAGGGCGCGAGTCCGTAGTGGTCTCCGTCGGCCTTCTGGTCACGGATATAAAACCACTTGTCTCTCCACCCTTGGACGGACACGGTGAGTTTGATGGCAAAATAGGTAACAGAGGAGTCGACATGGATCCCGCAGCCTCCTACGTCGTAGACTACCGAACCGGATGCCGAGTGGCGTTTCAGCTTAAAAGCCTCTTGAAGAGGCCAAAGTGTGGCTCGATTCCAAGCCAGCACTCGCAAAGCGTAATGAAGCAGGAGATGTGGAGAATGGAATTTGGGGATAGCTGATGTAGCTGGAGCTCATAGAAGCAAAGGATACCCCTGAAGAAAGAATGCAGGGGGAGAGAAAGACCTCAGATGATGAACACAAGGAACATCACCAGGAAACTCGGAGGGGGACAAGGGATTACCTCATCGCCGGGAACCCGCGAGTCGTCTTCCGCGGGTGGAAGAACCCCATCTTGACGATGAAGATGCAACTCGGAGGATTTGATGATGGACGCTCGCCAGACGCCATTGGTGATGTGGGTGCCCGTACCCTTCTTCTTCCCAGCGCTGGTGGTGCTGATGCCCATGGTGGTGGTACCGCCCTTCTTATTGGTGGTGGCAATGGCGGCCGCTTTCGATGGTGGTGTGAACGGAGCAAGTAACTGGGGAAGACACGGAGCTGGTCTAGTGCCACAAAGAGGAAGTGCACAAAGGAAGCAAAGAGCAGCAGCAATGGCGACGGAGGCACGAGCAAAGAAGACAGATGGGGAAAATTACCGCAGCTGCGCTGCTACTTAACCTCATCGTGGATGCCATCCAACGGCCAACAGAAACCTTGCTACACGCGTGGCACACATCACCATCGACACATGGCGAAGCGGAACCACGAACTGTCCCCCACTACTCCCACTACACATGGAAATCGAGGAGACGCAGTTAAAATAGAAGATAACGCACGCCTGGTCAAATCGAAGTCAAAAAGTGGGACCCACCGCTCGTCATGTCCCGCCAAAGTCGCTCACGCAGGCAACTGAGGTCATCAGTCAGCACCGACGTCATCAACTCCAGCAGTAGAAGATTTCGACTACTTTAGTCCTTGCTCGAGTCTTCGACTCAACCAAGCACTCGGGGGCTACTCCTAACAGGAGCGCTAGCCGAGCACCCGAAAGAATTTTTATGCAGGTATATAAACATTCAAGACAAACCCTACACTCGAATCATCGATTCGATTATGGACTGCGAGTTACTCCCATAGGGAGCGCTGAAAGCACATTCGACTGAAACAAGCTACAAAAGACGACAGTAGTCGCAAATGTTTTTAGTCCTCACTCGAGTCTACGACTCGAATAGGCACTAGGGGGCTACTCCCATAGGGAGCGCTGGTCACGCACCCTATGATTATTTCTCCTTGTACATCGTACTATGTGTTAATAACATACACACTCGGATGCTACGACGATTCCGCCTCATATTCTCCCTACAAAGAGACTACGTCTCCTGGCCACCCGAATCATCTCCGTGATGACGAAAATTCGGATGCCGCGCTTACAACGTGAAGATAAGACCTGAATAAGGCCTGCCAACTCATCTGCTGTGCACTACCAGAAATATATTCGTACCTACAGGTGCGATGGACATGCCTTGACGGACGCGTCGAGTGCTCACACTTATACACTAGAATTCGACTCCTTTAAGACCTCCGCGGCCTGAGTCGAATTACGCCAGCACTTTTCTGAATTCAATTCTAGGGACTCGAGTTTGAGTAGATTGTGTTGTTTTACCCTAAGGAAGTTAACTGATACCGATAAATCGGCTAAATCAAGCAAGTATATCAACAATCCCTATGACACAAACAGAACACTTGAATAAATGCTCAGCCACGCACTCGAAAAGGCTTCATAAAGTCTCTAGTCGAATCTATGATTCCACTGGACACTCGGGGGCTACTGACATGGGTATACCTTACAGGTACTCGAGTGTGGCATATACGGTCTAGAAACGGTGGAAGCCCACAGCATTGCCAAGGCCCAATAAGGAATTCGAGTGGCCCATGGACTCTCGATTACTTGCGAAACAAGAAGAAGCTTAAGATAGAAAGTTCAAGGGGAAAACCCTAATCTGTAACCGACTCGACCTGCTACCCTAGACCTAGCCTATCTATATAAAGGCTAGGAGGGGGCGGCGAGGAGGATAATCACAACCCTAGTTTCCACAACTCTCGCCAGATTGCATCTACGCGCCCCTGTAATCTTCGATTCCTTTGTTAATTCCAAGAGCAGACAAGTAGGAGTAGGGACCTCTACGAGGCCTGAACCTGGGTAACACTTGCGTCCATGTGTGCTTGTTTGCTAGCCGATTGATACCTCCAGTGCTCCCTCCTTCTCCAAAACCCAAGTCCATAACAATGGGCATTGACGAGTTAAACCCTCATCACTACTAGTACACGAGTTTCTTCATGGGCTGCTCTTCCTTTATGATGTTCAACTGCATCAGCTGACACCAACTTCAATTCTGCACATTGTGTGCTTAATCACTCTCTGAGTGCTGGCTCAGAATCATGCCACACTTGGGATCTGGAAGAAGCTCTACTCTGTGAAGAGGTAGTCGGGTACCCTAGGCCCTCATGCTGTTGGCGGGTGCGGCATATCCATTCATGGAAACATACATTACTTTGCCTTCAAGATTGTGGATTCTTCCCAAGGATGGAGGGCCACGTGGTTCTACATCTGGGACCAGAAGGTGGGTGATCAGAAGTATGGATTGGCTCCCTTTGATCCAAGTGCCAAATTCAGGAAGAAACGCTCCTAGAAGAATGAGGTGGCACTAGATGAAGAGGCGGAGGTTGGAGCTCTGTATGCTCGAGTTAAGGACTTGAAGTTGATTCCTGTCTAGGTGCTGGACGGGATTGATATCATTCGCACCTTTCTTGAGTGATGTATGCATCCACTCCAAGCCACTGCACATCTGATATGGTTGCATACCGACAAATCGGATCCGACGCATTGTCAGGAGGAGCACTTGTCATCTTCTAAGCTGGAGAAGAAGATTAAGTCCCTCACGAGCCTTACTAACAATGATCCACTACCAAAGCTCTTGTCTATGGTACCATTTTATGCTAGTAAGAAGGTGCCTAAGGTAATTATTCTGCATTTTCCTTGTCTTTAAATTTTTCCTTGTAGTATTGCAATGTAATTGGTTATGATTTAGTTTTTAGGTGTAGAATTACAAGGTGAAGCTGTTGCTTTCGCCACTGCCTAAGCAATTCTAAGTGGTAGAAGGTATCAAACCAGACAAGTCAGACTCAACCATTCCCCTACTGACACTACTGACAAAGATAGCGACAAAGGAACCCGTAAGAGGAGCCAAAGCGAGGTTTCAGATGCTTCGACGCTGGAAGGACCTGCAGGACCTGATGCATCTCCAGAGGCATCAGAGGCTATTTCGGTAGTGCCACTTTGGATTGCGCCACTGACACGTCCAACCAAGAAGCACAAGACTCCAGTGTTTGATCTTGATAAAATTAGCTCGTAATTTTTCTAGGTTGCTTCTTCATTGACAGTTAAACTATTATGCTGGCCTATAATGATTTCATGTGTTGTAGCACTGATTCTCCACTTGGTGATGCTGCTGAAGAGAAAGTGGAGGAGGGAGTCATAGACTCCAAGGATGTAGATTCTGAGGCGCTCATAGAGATTGCGTAGGAAGCAAGTACTCATGATAGAGGAAACTCCTCTAGGTCCTCCAAGCTTCAAAATCATAAGAGGGTTGTCACCCAAGTTGCTCCTCAAGGTCCTTCATCATCTATTGATGATCATGTAGGTGCTCTGTACTTGTGAATTTTCCTATTGCGTATTGTCTTTCGCGAAGCCCCTAGTCCTTGGTGCTGACTGGAGTGTTCTAAATCCATTCCTACACGACAGGGTTGTCATGGTCCACAGGTTTGTCTGTAACGGCATCAAGTGCATGCAAATCGTTTGACTGATATTGTTGCAGTTGTCGAAGACCGCAATGCTCACTTGAAGAATCTATTGGTGAAAGCCAAGGACGTATTGGGACGCTTCCAAAAGGAGATCCTCTCGAAGACTGTTTCTATCGAGGATATCAACGACTTGTGGATGCACTTGATGCCGTTACGGATCCGGTGAAGGAGTATAAGCAAGCTCAGATGGCGACTGTTGTGTCCTTAGCCTTTGGAGTGGTCGGGATGCATGACGTGAAGCTCGTCTTTGACAAGGTGACCTCCTCCATGCCTGTGACAAGTGAAGTCCAGGAGGTAGGATCTTTCCTATATCAAGCGAGAAAAGAAGTTTGGTCCTTGTTTTGGTCTTTATGCTTGAGAAGTATAGTCAAGAGAAAAAGTGCCTTCCCACAGCTAGTGCACCAAAAGGTTCCTCCAAGATGTAGGACACTATGTCATAGAGTAGTGCAATAGTGTAGTTATTCTACTGCTAGCTTTTGGTCTTTAAATTTGACTTTCTATGTTGTTGTATGTTTCATGAATCAAGATACATTCGAATTGTTAATGATGCTATTAAGTTGCTTCTTGTTATGTTCCCTTGCTTAGCCCCCAAGTGCATGACTCAAAGGGGTATCATGTGACCAGGTTTCTGCCCCTTGAGTGTTGAAGTAATTTTCACTAATGTTGTGCAGGAAGCAGCTGTGGGATCGTCTAGTGCACTGGCTCCCGAGATTACTCTAATTTGAGTGCAACCGGCAGTTAGAGTTCCTAAGATATCGATGAATGTGCAAATTTGTGACCATGTCAAGTGTTTGTGTCAGAGACTAGTGTCCCGTGAAGGAACAAGGATTCCAATGAGCCCTAAGTTCGTTAGGGGCTGAACACGCGTTCTGGTCTTATCGACGACGACAACAAAGGGGGAGCTCGCACACGAGACACGATAGAGAGTGAAACAGGTTTTTTACCTAGGTTCAGGACCCTCGTGAGGAGGTAAAGTCACTACTCCTAGTTTGTTGTATTGCTTGATGTGTCTCGCGAGGGTAGAATGTGTTGGGTTCGCAGTATAGAAAACAAAAAATTCCTACGACGTGAACTATTATACGCTAGGATCTATCTACTAGATACAAGCAACGGGTGGATATACATCCATAGAGAACATACCCTCGAAGACCGACAAAGTGTAACGATATTGAACTCGTGGATGATGTAGTCGAACGCTTGCCGATCTCAGGATCATGTGGAAGTCCTAGCGTCGCAAATCAGCATCGCATCCATCCTCGCACACACGTTTGCGCCACCGAACAACCTCCACCTCCTTGCTCTAGTGAAGCAGCATAAGCAGCAACTCCTTCCAGACAAAATGCCACTGGGAACATGTATCTCGCTAATCCGAGACCATGGGGGAATAATTCTAGAGGGGGAGAGAGATCCTTCATGAGGAGGTAAACTTTGAGAGGGAGGAGAGGGGGACCTTTTATAGGGGAGAGGGAGGGAAGCCCCCTCCCATGGACGGCGCCAAGGGGAGGTTCCCCCACCTCTTCCTTCATTCATGTGGTGAAGCTTCACTCACATTTAATGCAACTCTCATTTAATTTTCACTCACATGCATTAAGTGTGTCACCCTACGGTTAATGCAACTCTCATTTAATAAAACTATTTTATTTATTTTATTCAGAATTTTGTTAATTACTTTAATTAACAAACATTCACATAAAACCCTGGCAATATTTCAATATCACATGTAGAACCAATTTCAGCAATTTCACCGGAAACAATTTTGGTGTCCCTTGAAATAATTCCAGCACTTTGCAATTCTTTCGTCTGAAACATATTTGCTCCAAATGGTGTTGGCAACCCTTAAGTGTGTCACCCTACGGTTCGTGAATAATGCCGACATGATGGAGACCCCTCTCAGATCAATAATCAGAAGCGGGACCTGGAGATCCATTCTGACTCCTACACATTCAACGATGACTTCTGTGATCGTGAGAAACTTTAACGCCAGTGACGATGGTTTAACTCGTCAATGCCCATTGTTATGGACTTGGGTTTTGGAGAAGGAGGGAGCACTGAAGGCATCAATCGGCTAGAAAACAAGCACACATGGACGCAAGGTTTACCCAGGTTCAGGCCTCGTAGAGGTCCCTACTCTTGCTTGTCTGCTCTTGGAATTATCAAAGGAGTCGAAAGTTATAGGGGTGCGCAGATGCAATCTGGCGATGGTTGTGGAAACTAAGGTTGTGATTGTCCTTCTCGCCGCCCCTCCTAGCCTTTATATAGATAGGCTAGGTCTCAGGTAGCAGGTCGAGTCGGTTACATATTAGGGTTCGTCCCTTTGAACTTTCTATCTTAAGCTTCTTCTTGCGTTGCAAGCAATCAGAGTCTCCGTGAGTCACCCGAATCCTCAATTGGGCTTTGGCAACACCATGGGCTTCTGCCGTATCTGGACCGTATATGCCAAACTCGAGTACCTGTAGGGTATGCCCATGTAAGTAGCCCCCGAGTCTCCAGTGGAATCGTAGATTCGATTGGAGACTTTATAATGCCTTTCGAGTGCATGGCTGAGCATATTTTCGAGTGTTCTGTTTTGTGTCATAAGGATTGTTGATATACGTGCCTAATTTAACTGATATATCGGTATCAGTTAACTTCCTTAGGGCAAAACAACACAATCTACTCAAACTCGAGTCCCCGGACTCGAATTCGGAAAAGTGCTGGTCGAATTGTGAGCACTTGACGCGTCCGTCAAGGCATATTCATCATACCTGCAGGCACGGATATATTTCTGGTAGTGCACAACAGATGCGTTGCCAGACCTTATTCAGGTCTTATCTTCACGCTGTAAGCGCGGCATCCAAATTTTTGTCATCGTGGAGATGATTCGGGTGGCCCCGGAGACGCAATCTCTTTGCAGGGAAAATATGAGGCGGAGTCGCCATAGCATTCAAGTGTGGATGTTATCGACACACAGTATGATGTACAAGAATAAATAATCATAGGGTGTGTGATCAGCGCTCCCTATGGGAGTAGCCCCCGAGTGCCTATTCGAGTCGTAGACTCGAGTGGGGACTAAAATCTTTTGTTGCTTGTTTCAGTCGAATGTGCTTCCAGCGCTCCCTATGGGAGTAACCCGTAGTTCACAATCGAATCGTTGATTCGAGTGAAGGGTTTTCGTGAAGCTTGTATACCTGCATAAAAATTTGTTCGGGTGCATGACCAGCGCTCCTGTTAGGAGTAGCCCCCGAGTACGAGGTTGAGTCAAAGACTCGATCAAGGACTAAAGTAGTCAAAATGCTGTTAGTGCCGATGATGTTAGTGCCGATGACATGAAGCTCCTGCTGGAATTGATGATGTTAGTGCCGATGACATGATGACCTTAGTTGCTCACGTGAGCGGATTTGGTGGGACATGACGAGCAGTGGGTCCCACTTTCTGACTTTGATTTGACTGGGTGTGCGTAATCTTCTGTCTTAACTGCGTCTCCTCGATTTCCGCGCGTGATGGGAGTAGTGGGGGATGGTTCGTGATTCACCTTCGCCACGCGTCGATGGCGATGCCCGCCACATGTCCAGTAGGGTTTCTGCTGGCCGTTGGATGACATTAGCTGGAGGTTAAGTAGCAGCGTAGATGCGGCAATTTTTTCCTCATCTCTCTTCTTGCTCGCGCTTCCTTCACCATTGCCGCTCTCTCTACTCCTTTGGGCACATCCTCTCCGTGGCACTAGACCAGCTTCATGTCTTTCCTAGTTACTTCCTGTGCTCGCATCACCATCGCAAGATGGGAAAGAAGGAACGAGGCTCTGTCGCTGGATCTGCGGCTGTTGTCACCGCCAAGAAGAAGGGAGGCGCCGCCACCGTGGGCACCAGCACCGCCGGCGCTAGGAAGAAGAAGGGTGCAGGGACTCATGTCACCAATGGGTCCTGGCGCCCCTCTATCATCAAGCCCGTGGAGCTATTCCATCTTCGTCAAGATGGAGCACTTCCTTCCGGGGAAGGCGACTTCCGCGTGCCTGGAGA
The DNA here is from genome assembly GCA_023614405.1 of Avena insularis. Lineage (NCBI taxonomy): Eukaryota > Viridiplantae > Streptophyta > Magnoliopsida > Poales > Poaceae > Avena > Avena insularis. Next base: position 435,071,888 of record CM042692.1, read on the forward strand.
GGAGGTAATTCCCGTTCCTCCTGCGGGTTTCCAGGTGATGTTCCTTACATTCATCATCCACGGTCTCTCTCTTCCCCTGCACCCTTTCGTTAGGGGTCTTCTCTATTTTTATGGGCTCCAGCTGTCCCCAAATTCAATTCTCCACATCTCTTGTTTCATCACCCTTTGCGAGTGTTGGCTCGGAATCGAGCCACACTTTGGTGTCTTCAAGAAGCTTTTTAAGCTCAAACGCCAGTCGGCGTCTGGTTCGGTAGTCTACGACGTAGGGGCTGCGGGATCCATGTCGACTCCACCACTTACTTCGATATCAAGCTCACCGCGTCTGTCCAAGGGTGGAGAGATAAGTGGTTCTACATCCGTGACCAGAAGGCCGACGGAGAGCACTACGGACTCGCACCCTTCGATCCCGTGGCGACTTGCAAAAGGAGGCGCTCCTGGAAGAACGTCGTGATGCCTGGCAAGTCCGAGGAGATGGAGATGCTGTATCAGCATATCTGCGACCTCGAAGGCCGCATAGGCAAGTAAGAGGGTGGCGCTGCGCTCATTTGCACGTTGTTGTTCCGCCGTATCCAGCCTCTAGCAACGTCACTCGCATATCCGCGGAGGACATTTCTGCGGGTGAGGTAGACAAGAGGTTGCGACTGGTGACCAAGTACACCACCAAGGAGGATCCCCCAGGCGAATCAATCGTGCCTCCGTTTGACGCCAAATATCCCCTGCCTGAGGTAGGGTTTTGCTATTATGGATTTTCGATTGCTTGTCAAAGTGCTCAATATATAATGATGCTTCTTTTGATTGTAGGACTGGGGCGTGGCTGCCAGCTTCCCCCTCAGCCTGAAGGGATTATCCCGCGCGAAGCGGAGGAGGAGGACGAATCGGGGTCCACGGTCCCCATGGAGGAAGAAGTGGAAGCCCCCGAGTTCGGTGACCGCGGGACTCACAATCGTTCCCGTAGCAAGGACTCAGATGCATCCTCTCTGTCGACGCTGGAGAGTTTTCCTACTGCTATTGCAGAGGAGCCAATCCCGGCTATTCCTGTCCGTGTCGTGGCTCCTCCGGATCGGAAGAAGCTGCGGTTGCCGAATGAGTCGTCGGATGATTCCTTCGACCTCGACAATTTCAACTGGTGAGTTTTATATCTGCGAGTTTGTCTTGTTTTCTTCAGAATAACTTTTCTAAAATTGCGTCGGGCCTATTTTTGTAGCCAAACAGTGTCGTCGTCATCTGACAATGTCCAATTTGTCAAAGAATCCGGAGTCACAGACTCCAAGACCAAGGAGGTGGCTGCATGGTCTCCTTCTCCTCCAGTGGCGGCCCACTCTAGCGCCAATTCTTCGAGTTCCCCACATGCTTGGGAGCACCAGATGGTTGCCCGGACGACTGCCTGACATGCATCTTCGGAGTCCCTCGAGGAACACGTGAGTGTCTTTTTTGCCGTTGGCAGTCGATTTGTGGAGTTTGTGCCTGTCAACACCCGGATTTTTAATCCCAGATGCCCATTGTGCCATACCTCGCAATCCCAGGATTACCATTTTTGCGAGACATAACGGATTGGATATCACAGTACATCATCCATTACAAACCATACATAAGGTGTTACACAAATAAGGATATCATGATCCAGTCTTTAATACAACAAGCAGCGGAAATAAATGATAGCGTAGCGGTGGGGTCCATCTTCAGGCACGAAATGCTTGTGAAGGCAGATAGTCCTAGTTATCATAGCCAATCCTGACCATCATCTTGATAATCTCCTTCATAGTCTGGCCATGATAATAGCCAGGGACAAAAGCCATGAGTACTCTTTAAGTACTCGCAAACTACTACTAGCAAGGGTTATAATTCTAAGTTAAAGTATGGAATTTAAAGAATAACTATCAAGTTAAGTTTGAAACCTAAGTTGAGTTCTGAAACAAGAAAAGATAAAATAAAAGTCTAGAATCACTTAAGTTGGGAAGCTATTTTCATCTACACAACCCTGTTGTGGTCAAGTCAAGGTTCATCATTCATTTCAAGTCATTTAGAAAACATCTGACAATGAAACAAGATGGCTATTCCAATCGTCCATAATCATGGACGCGCTATTCAATAGTTTGACACTCTGTAGAGGTGGTACACTTTCACCACAAGATTCGATACATTTGTCGTGATAACCTGAATCATCATACTTGGTATGCGATAATCAAACATAACCTTCCCTTTACACACCCTAGTACAAGCACCTCCTATGAGCATGGACTCCCAACCATGACCATCAGTCATCTTGGGCACCGCATAGGTGGACAACATTGAGAGGTAGCCTCTCAAACCTCTCCGTGAGGGAACTAATACTAATGCATATAAATTTCCAGCTAAGCCTTACCCAATTCAGGTAATGTGGTTGTATGGTAAATTTGGAATGGTATCGCATCCGAATCCAACCATCAGTTTTATAAAAAAAAAGGTTAAGGCTCATGCCTCATCATTTTCATCATCATAAACCAATTGTGTTTCTCAACACATGTCAAAACATCTCAATAGAATGACTCATCATTCCAAGGTTTTTATAACTCATTTTCACCAAGTGTTCCCATCTAAAATGACTCAAGTTTGATCTATTCTAAAACACTAGGTTAAGAGTGTTCACTAAGGTGGAAAGGTGGGATCAATCTCATGCCATAGAATGACATCTAAGGGTTTCTAATTAGGTCAAGTTTTATACTCTTTATGCTACCTTCAAAATTAATTCAAGAACTTTGTGTAAACTAAGGGGGTGTGATCAAAGTATGCTTAAGGCATCTTTACTAAACTATCTAGTTTTATTCTAGCTTGCTACAATAGCTTACTAAAGCATGTTTGCAAGGGTTAGCTTGCCACTAATAGCTTGCCTTGGTTGGTGCAGTGGTTGAAGTTGTCTTCTTCTTCTTCTTCTTGGTAGAACTCCTCCTCGAAGGCTTGGTCGGTACTAGCGTCTAGAAATACATAGGGAGTGCACAATCACCAAGCAATACTTAACTAGGCTAAGTATTATTCTAAACCACACAATTGATGATCTATTATCATCACAAGCATCACAAGTTTAATTCAATAGTTTCAACCTTTTTATTTTGGAAAAGTAATTTCTACTCATTGAAAAATTAACTACAATTTAATATTCACCACTAAAACATGGGATCATGTGGACACATGTCCTCACCACATATTCTAACATGTGGGAATGAGATTTAAAGGTTGGATCAAAATTACTTTGGTTTAAGTTCATTATTTAATGATTTAGAGTGACTAGAAATGCCTATTTAGACCAATTCAAAGGTGTACGGCACTTTCGTCCGTATAGGAATTCAAATGGTGCCATCTACAAACTAGCCTGATAACTATTGTTATATGAGAATTCTGCGAAAGGCAGGCGGTCTTCCCATTTTGATCCGTATTCCAACACACAAGCTCTAAGCATATCCTCCAAGATCTGGTTGACTCTCTCAGTTTGTCCATCGGTTTGCGGGTGATAAGCGGTACTGAAATTCAACTTGGTTCCTAAACCTTCTTGAACTTTCTACCAAAATCTTGAAGTAAACTGGGTTCCTCGATCTGATACGATGGTCTTGGGGGTTCCATGCAGACTAACAATTCTAGCAATGTACAGCTCTGCTAGTTTTGCACTCTGGTAGGTTGTCTTGACTGGTATGAAGTGGGCTACCTTGGATAGTCTATCAACTATGACCCAGATTGAGTCATTTCCCCTACTAGAAGTAGGTAAACCGGTGATAAAGTCCATTCCGACGCAATCCCATTTCCATTCCGGAATCTGCAATGGTTGCAACAATCCTGCAGGTCTCTGATGCTCCGCTTTGACTCTTTGACAAATGTCACATTTGGTGATGTAGCTTTTGATCTCTCTCTTCATCTTGTGCCACCAAAATTTCTCTTTCAAATCCTGATACATCTTTGTTCCTTCGGGGTGGATAGAATAAAGAGTATCATGAGCTTCCTTCAGGATAATTTCCTTCAGCTCCGAATCTGCTGGTACACAGATACGTCCCTTGTACCATAGTACACCTTCTTCGTCTTCGGTGAATCCAGGTACTTTGCCTGTACCAATACGACGTTTGATTCCGTCGATACTTTCATTCCCCTTCTGGGCTTCCTTGATTTGGCTAATCAATGTGGGTTGAAGTTCAATGCTAGCTAGGAATCCTTTGCTAACTAACTCAGTCCTGAACTGCTCCAACTCCTCATACAAACTTGGTTGCTTCTCTTTGATCATGGTGTTAAGCCTACACGGCAATCTGCTAAGAGCATCCGCTACCACATTGGCTTTGCCGGGGTGATAGTGAATGTCAAGGTCATAATCCTTGATTAACTCTATCCATCTTCTTTGCCTCATATTCAACTCCTTCTGGGTGAAGATATACTTCAAGCTCTTATGATCTGAGTAAATCTCACAATGATTACCCATCAAATAATGACGACATGTCTTCAACGCTAGAACCACAGCTGCTAGCTCAAGATCATGGGTCGGATAGTTCTGCTCATGCTGCTTCAGTTGTCAAGACAGATACGCGATGGCTTTGCCTTCTTGCATCAATACACATCCTAGGCCAATCTTGGATGCATCACAATACACATCAAACGGCTTCTTGATATCTGGCATGATCAAAATTGGGGCTGATATCAATCTCTTCTTCAGCTCCTGGAAACTGGCTTCACACTTGTCTGTCCATTCAAACTTCTTGTCCTTCTTCAATAATTGGGTCATTGGTCGGGCTATGCTCGAGAATCCTTCTACGAATTTGCGGTAATATCCCGCTAATCCGAGAAATGAACGAACTTGGGTTTGATTGGTTGGGGCTTCCCATTCTTCGACATCTTTGATCTTGCTGGGATCAACAGAGACTCCTCCGGCAGACACAATATGTCCTAGGAATCCTACTTCTTTCAGCCAAAACTCACACTTGCTGAACTTGGCATATAACTGATGCTCTCTCAGGGTTTCTAGGATGATTCTCAGATGTTGCTCATGCTCTTCTTCTGACTTGGAGTAGATAAGGATGTCGTCGATAAACACAACTACAAACTTATCTAAGAAATTCATAAAGATCTTATTCATGAGTTTCATGAAATAAGAAGGGGCATTGGTTAATCCAAAAGACATAACCGTATACTCGTATAAACCATAGCGAGTAGTAAAGGCGGTCTTCGGAATATCCGTTGCACGAATCTTAAGTTGGTGATAACCAGTCCTAAGATCAATCTTTGAGAATACCTGAGCTCCAAATAACCGATCAAATAGATCCTCTATCTTTGGCAAGGGTACTTGTTCTTGATGGTGACATCATTCAACTTTCTCGTAGTCTGCATACGCACGGTTGCCTCCATATTTCTTGTCGACGAATAACACTGGTGATCTCCATGGCGATGCACTTGGCTGAATCAAGCCGGTTGCTAACATGGCATCCAACCGCTTCTTCAGTTCTACTAACTCTGAGGGGTTCATGGTATAGGGTCTCTGGGCTATAGGTCCGGTTCCGGGGATTAGTTCGATAATGAACTCTATATCCCTATCCGGGGGCATACCTGGCAATTCATCTGGGAATACGTCGGGGTATTCACAGACTACTCTGACTTGGTCAATGGCAGTGGCTACACTTTTGTTGCATTTGAATTGACGGGTAAGGTTTCGAGATATGTTCTACTATTATTCCGTAATCATCGGTCATGGTGATGGCTTTCTTAGCACAGTCTATCAGTCCTTTATGCCTTGACATCCAGTCCATACCTAGTACTACTTCCAAACCTTTGGTTCCAAGTACAATTAGGTTGGCATAAAAATCTATCCCATGTATTCTGATAGGTACAAATTTGCAATTTTTTCTAGCTTTTGTAGTTGAACCGGGGATTTGAACTATCATGACATGCTTCAGGTTGGTTGGGTGAATCTTACTAGTGCATACAAATTCTTCGGTGACAAATGAATGCGATTCTCCAGAATCAAACAATACTCTTGCTAAAACTGAGTTGACAGAAAACATACCCAGCACTACATCTGGTGCTTCCTGGGCTTCTTCTGCGTTCATGTGGAAGAGACGACCGTTGCGGTTGTGCGGGTTCCCTGGGGCAAATCTCCTGCCTGGTTGAACACGACGCTGCTGCTGAGCTGGGGCATTCACAGGGGCATTGGCGGCAGTCTTCTTGGGACACTCATTGGAGTAGTGACCCTGCACTCCACACTCGAAACAAGTGATCTGGGACTTGTCCTTGACTGCAACAGGTATAGCATTGCTGCCGCCTGGGGCGATGTTGTTGTTGCTCTTGGGAGGGGCACCGTTGAAGTTGTTGGCGTTGCTGGAGTTGTGATTGTTTCCTCTGGGCTTCACATTTCCTCCGCTACGATTGGGGTAGCTTGGGCGAGAATTTGGGGGTCGGTTGTTCCTTGGTGCATATCCTGGTGAGGGGTTAGGACGGTACTTCTGGTGACTATCGATCCGCATCACGCATCATACGACGCTTGCGGTTGTCGTTTGCCTGGTTAATCTTCCCTTCCATCTGAATGGCAGAGTCGACTAGCTCTTCAAGATCCTGGAAACGGATGTTGACGAGGACAGTCTGCATCTCATCATGTAGTCCGTTTAAGAATCTCTCCTTCTTCTTGGCCTCCGTGTTGATTTCATCCGGTGCATATCTGGCAAGTGACAAGAATTTGTCATGGTACTCTACTATAGTCAATCTTCCTTGCTTCAGTTCACGGAATTCATCTCTCATCCTGTTGACAAGACCTTGCGGCACGTGGGTGCGACTGAACTTGACCTTGAATGCTTCCCAGGTCATCACCTGGCCATGGTTCACGTTGCGGACGCTATTCTACCAAGCTCTTGCATCTCCCGCCAGATAGTGAGTGGCGAAGAGAACTTTCTCATTCTCATCAACTCCTGCAACTTCTAGGTTGTTTTCCATGGTCTGTAACCAGTCATCAGCATCTAATGGGTTTTCAGATTGGTTGAAGATTGGGGGATTGGTGTTCTGAAATTTTTTGAGTTTAGATCCATGGTGATCCTGATTTCCATGTCCTTGGTTGTTGAGAGCCATTTGGGCGATCTGTTGCAATGTCACCAAGTTGGCTTGACGCTCGGCCCTGCTTGCTTCACGGTCCGCGATGAGATTGTGCAAGATCTACAACATTGGGTCCTGCGATGAGCTGCTCCCTCCTTGGTTTCCACGAGTCATCTGAATATTGAGATAGATATAGGGGTAAGAGGGAAATTCTAAGGTTCATGGTTTGGGGTTTTCAAAGCTACAACTTTTAGTTAGACTCTAGTTTTTCAACTAACTTCATTCTCATTCATGCAAGCAAGCACACGATACAACACCCACCACAACAATCAAAGGGAAAACAGATGGTTTGAAGAACCATTCTGCAAACTACGATACAATGAGATGATACATCTCATGCTACGACAATGCTCTAGTGCATCTACTCATCGTCGATGAAGTTGGAGTCTTCATCATCAGTGTAGAAGTCCACAGCATCCTCTGCCAGAAAATCATCATCGTTGCTGAGGTACGAATCCATATCTCCCTGGATGTCTTCTCCTTCATCATTTTCTTCCTTGGCGGCAAGCTGAGCTTCCTACTCCTTGACGGTCTTCTCGAGGTCGGCCACCTTCTTGCGAAGACGGCGATGGTGCGATCCTTCTTTGCACGCTGGCGACGAAGAGACTGGCGATCTTGGACGAGCAGTGTGAAAGTCTGGGCCTTCTGGTCGGCAATTGCACGGTTCTGGTTGGCTAACTCTCTAGCATTGTCCAGTTCCTGCTGTTGGTCATGAAGCAAGAAGTCAAGGTTCTCCACTTGGCGCCTCAACTCTGGGTGACTTGGCATCTCCATCGGCATTCCCATGAAGTCACGTCTTGCATAGTGGGAAAAACGGGTTCCTTGAATCTTGTTGACGCTGAGGGCACATAGACGTGCGAGGGCTTCATGCATTGCCCTGGCTAATCCATCTAGCCAGTTGTTCTCTCTCAGATAGAACTGAATTCTCCCGGAAGTTGGTGCTTCAATGCTTCCTCGAAGATCTGCGGTGACTAGCCATTGTAGGTCTCCTCCTGGGGGTCCTAGAAGTTGAGCTCCAAGAAATTCTGGATGTGGGCGTCCCAGTAATTTTGACAGTGAATCCAGATCCCTCTCGAAGATCAGCTGACCTATGTTTCCCAACTGGTAAAACTTGCTAAACTGAGTCTCCATCTACAAGAATTTAGGATGAGGAAATTAGTGAAGTGATCAAGTGTGTCAAATTTTAAGTAGTAATGTAAGAATTTTGAGGAACATGTATTTTTGAGAAAGAATGAGTTCACAAGGGTAAGAGGGGAAATAGTTTTTCATAAATACTCACTTTGGTTTTGAAGCTAAGTTTTTGGTTTGGACGTCCATTCTAACTAGGGTCTCCTATGGTCAGATGGCTCTGATACCAACTTGTCAACACCCGGATTTTTAATCTCAGATGCCCGTTATGCCATACCCTCGCAATCCCAGGATTACCATTTTTGCGAGACATAACGGATTGGATATCACAGTACATCATCCAATACAAACCATACATAAGGTTTTACAAAAAATAAGGATCTCATGATCTAGTCTTTAATACAACAAGCAGCGGAAATAAACGATAGGGTAGCGGTGGGGTCCATCTTCAGGGGCACAGGCAATGCTGACGAAGGCAGATAGTCCTAGTTATCATAGCCGTCCTGCTGACCATCATCTTGATAATCTCCTTCATAGTCTGGCCATGATAATAGCCAGGGACAAAAGCCATGAGTACTCTTTAAGTACTCGCAAACTACTACTAGCAAGGGTTATAATTCTAAGTTAAAGTACGGAATTTAAAGAATAACTATCAAGTTAAGTTTGAAACCTAAGCTGAGTTCTGAAACAAGAAAATATAAAATAAAAGTTTGCGCATGGCCTCCCAACCATGACCATCAGTCATCTTGGGCACTGCATAGGTGGACAACATTGAGAGGTAGCCTCAGCTCAAACCTCTCCCGTGAGGGAACTAATACTAATGCATATAAATTTCCAGCTAAGCCTTACCCAATTCAGATAATGTGGTTGTACGATAAATTTGGAATGGTATCGCATCCGAATCCAACCATCAGTTTTATAAAAAAAAGGTTAAGGCTCATGCCTCATCATTTTCATCATCATAAACCAATTGTGTTTCTCAACACATGTCAAAACATCTCAATAGAATGACTCATCATTCCAAGGTTTTCATAACTCATTTTCACCAAGTGTTCCCATCTAAAATGACTCAAGTTTGATCTATTCTAAAACACTAGGTTAAGAGTGTTCACTAAGGTGGAAAGGTTGGATCAATCTCATGCCATAGAATGACAACTAAGGGTTTCTAATTAGGTCAAGTTTTATACTCTTTATGCTACCTTCAAAATTAATTCAAGAACTTTGTGTAAACTAAGGGGGTGTGATCAAAGTATGCTTAAGGCATCTTTACTAAACTATCTAGTTTTATTCTAGCTTGCTACAATAGCTTACTAAAGCATGTTTGCAAGGGTTAGCTTGCCACTAATAGCTTGCCTTGGTTGGTGCAGTGGTTGAAGTTGTCTTCTTCTTCTTCTTCTTGGTAGAACTCCTCCTCGAAGGCTTGGTCGGTACTAGCGTCTAGAAATACATAGGGAGTGCACAATCACCAAGCAATACTTAACTAGGCTAAGTATTATTCTAAACCACACAATTGATGATCTATTATCATCACAAGCATCACAAGTTTAATTCAATAGTTTCAACCTTTTTATTTTGGAAAAGTAATTTCTACTCATTGAAAAATTAACTACAATTTAATATTCACCACTAAAACATGGGATCATGTGGACACATGTCCTCACCACATATTCTAACATGTGGGAATGAGATTTACAGGTTGGATCAAAATTACTTTGGTTTAAGTTCATTATTTAATGATTTAGAGTGACTAGAAATGCCTATATAGCCTTATTTTGGTACTAGTCCAAAGTCACTGCCTGTAAACCTTAATATTATCACATATTTCGATAGATATGATGAACTGTGATTTTTGAGAGTTGGAATCAACTCAAAAGCTATCTTGGTTGATTTTACAAAAATGTTTCAAGTTGCAAAATCTTCTGTCTTCTTATTTTTATTAGGAGAAATCTATAACTCTAAATGAATTAAATCCAACGGGCTTGGATAGAGCATTTCAATACCTTGCAAACAAAATTAGTTTCATGTAATTTGGATTTGTCAAACTCACAGAATTAAATTTTGAAACACTGGACAGAAACTATATTCTAACTAAAAAGAAAAACCTAGATTTGAATCTACGGGCTTGCGCGGGAAAGGAAATGGGTCCCCAGTGAGCTGGCAGTGGCAGGGCTCAGCTGAGGGTCCCACCGGACAGCGGCACTTAAAAACGCTACCGGGGCCGCAAGGCGATTAGAGGCTAGATTCTACCGAGGGTCGCTGCCGACGACGGACGGGTCGCCGGCGAGCTCGAACCCTAGCGGCTCGGCGGGGGTCTACTGGAGGCGTACCAGGGCTCCAGCAGGGTCGGCGATGCGGGCGAACAAAGTGGAAGACGACGGCGAGGTGAGGCATGGTCACGGCGGAGCTTGGGGTGGCCGGAATCAACGGCACCCTTCTTCTCCAGAGGCGGCGGCTCCGGCTCCAATTCCGGCGAGCTGCTGCTCCACTTGCTCCGGCGAGGGGTGGGTGAGGTTCAGAGAGGTGAGGGGAGTGGAATGGTGTGAGTCTTTGGTGCTGGGGAGGGCTCCTTTTATAGGCTCGACGGTGAGACCGAGCGGGATGGGCGGTCGACGGTGGCGACATGGCTACGGCGAGCTAGCGGCATGGCTGGGGATGGCGATCGATGGGCGGTCTCTGGTGCTCTAGCGCTTCAATCGGTTGTAGGGGCGGTGGCATGCGGTCGGGGTGAGGTGGCGCTCTGCGCGGCCAAAGCGGCTGTGTCCATGGCGAGCGGTGGCTGTGGGGCTTTGGGCGGCGAACGGAGGTGTCTGGGGTGTTCTCTAGGTCGAGGCGGAGCGGTGGGCGCGGGCTGGTGTCGAGTGGTGGCTTGTGCACGCGGGGGCAGTGCACGCTCTGCGGGCGACGTCGGCATGGTTCGGTGGCACTGGGCGTGGTTTCTCCTCGGTGGTCCACGGCTGCTCTTGGCTCGGGCATGGGACAGAGAGGGGCGGTGCGGCGTTGGCTACCTCCTAGACATGGCGAGGGAAGGGGGAGTGGTCTGCTGCGGCGGTTGCAAGGTTGGCCGGCAAGGATGGTGCTCGACATGGCATGGCATTGCCACTAGGGCGTAGGGGATGGGCTGCAATTGGCATGGTTTGATCAAAGGGGGACAGAGAGATTAAATGGAGATCAAATGAGGGCAAAACCCTTTTCCAAACAGTGAGCTAGGTTTAGAGGTATGATTCTGCCTGCCAAGTGTTTGATGAAATGGCCGCAAGAGAAAAAGTTTTGAATTTTGAGTTCAAATTTTTTGGGTGATATCCACTAGTGCTAGGTAGTCTCTGGTTGCAAGGGTTTTGAAAATGGAGCTCAAATACATGGTTTTTGAAATAGGGGTGATCTATGCATATGCATTAGATTAAATTTTGAACTGCCATTTAAAATAGTTTTCAGAATGTTTTTAGAATATCAAAAGGTGGGCCTTGGTACCTCATTATGTGTACTAGCAAGGGGTGCAAAGATCAAGAATTGTTTCTGTTAAGAATTGAGTACTAGGAATAGCCAAAGTAGGCATGAGAGTTAAATTTGTCCAAATGACCATTCCTTCATTTTAATTCTTTTTGATTTGATTTATTTTTGGAAAAGTTTGGGAAGGATGTAGATGATGTTTAAATCACCTAAGAAACATTTTAGAAGCAAAGGATCACACAATCATGGCAATTCCAAACAACTCCTATTTTAAATGCACACATATATGAATGCTTTCATTTTTAAATACGAGAAGGGGCTTCCTACGGCGGAGAAGAACCACGACGAGGCAATCGCATCCCTAGAGGAGTCGCGGAAGCGTGAGGAAGACCTACACGCTTCTGCTGCTGAGAGGGAGAAGTTGTTCGCGGAACAACTTTTTCGACTATGAAGGCACTCTCAGGCACTTGCGCTGTTTCATTTGTATTGTCCCTATCTTGGTTTGCTGATCCCTACCTTGTATTCTTCAGATGCTGCTGGTCTGAGCTTCGATGCCCAGGCATTGCATCGCGAGGATGCAGTTGCTGGCATCATGGCCGCAGTCGAGGATTGTGGTGTCTCCCTTCAAAAGACGTTGGGGAAGGCCAAAGGTGTGCTAAGCCGCCTCCAGGAGGACCTGAATCCCAAGGCTGTCCTAATCGACAATCTTGATGACCTGGTGGAAACCTTCACTGGAGGTATTCCTATGGACTAAGAACTACCAGCGATCCGTCGGTGCCACCATGGCACTCGTGATGGTGCAAGCCCATGGCATGGAGTTGGATCCCGACGCGATCTCCGAGGCGATGCCTGTTGACGCCGATGGCCAGCAGGTAGTGTTTGCTCCCTTCGCTAGTAGATGCGGTAAGTATGGGCCTCAGCTTATGGAGACAGTCTCAAAATACTCTGAGGAGCAGCGGCGAGCGAAGGCGGCGAAGACTATGGCATCTGGGGCTACCACTGGCAAGTCCAAGGCATCAGAGACTGCCACAGATGCTATGAAGCCCCCAAAGTCGAAGTCTAAGTCGAAGAAGCAGATTGCTCCATAGTTGCCCTTTGTAATAGGTATAGCTTCTTTTGTTGGTTCGCATTTTGTGGGAGGGGGGGTGCCCCCTTGATACTTTTATCGAATTTGAATGCAATCCTCCTTTTTATTAATGTATGATTGGTCTCATTTTCCTCTTGCTTGATTGTAACTAGGGTCCTTCGAGTGGTCCTTCGGGTGATCCTTGTGATTCTCCTCCCACCAATGAAACCATGGTGCAACCGCGTTCAAAGGTGGAGGAACTATCGTTGCTCGTGCGACTGCGCGACCGTGTTAAGCAGTTGGAGCATGAGTTACCTGTGATCCGCGGTAAGGCAGATGTGTGGAAGTCGAAAGCTGAGAAGGCCGCTGCTCGCAAGAAGTATCTTCGAGACGAAGTTGCTCAGCTGAATGAGCACTTTAAATGTTAGCTCTCTATCTTCTTACCCTTTCTTTAGCCATTTGCGGCGATGCCTTGGCTTATGCTTTTGGTCTTGCATTTTTGTAATTATTAGCGCTCGTCATCCGTAGGATGAGAAGGACCGGGTTGCCATTCGAAAAATAACTTAACCCAGGAGCAGCTGCAGGCCAGTGGGTACTTTTGGGTGGACCACGACCGTGCAGTCGCATTGGCAACCTTGAAGGATCGTTCTTCGCGAGTGCTTCAATGCTTGAATAAGGCGTTGTCGTGCCTTAGGCATATCTTCCAAGCAATGTTTCCTCTCGACACGGTGCCCTCAAGCCTGTTGGCTCTTCTAGCGAAGTTTTAGGATATAAGCGCGGTCCGCGAGTTCGTGCGACATCAACTGGTCGCTGGTGCGGCTGCATCGGCTAGATGTGGACATCGCGTCTATTGCCGCTGGACCGCCACCGCCGCCTAAGGGATGACTTGGAATATGGTGCCCTACTATCAGGCGGTTGACCAACCAGCAGAAGACATCATCGACTTCTTTGAGGGGTAGACGAATGTTCTTCTTTTGCAGCGGTAGCGTAATTTGTATCCTGCACATAGATGTATAAGTGTTGTAAAGTTCGTACGATTGTGTTGGGTGTATTTAATACCCATTTATATGTGAAGAGCTTGCTAGCTTGTATAATTTTCGAGTGTATTATACTCTGCAATTCCTTTTCATTAGCCTGACGTGTATTTATCTCAGCACCTTGCCAACATGTCAGGTGCGTTGCAACTGGGTTGGTGTGTATCAAGGGTACGATTGGTAGTGTGTCAGCTACTCAGGATACAGTGATTTGTTCGTAGAACGAAGGTGTAAAGGGTGGCGCAGCCCCCGAGTGATGAAATTGCAAGAAAAATAAAAAAAGACAGAGAGTTTTGGGGCACTTAGCTTTATTTATTTGTAGAATAGTACGAGGTACAATGTGTGTCTAAGTAGCCTGGCTGAATAACCTTATTTGTAATGTAAAAACGACTAGGGGTAGAAACGACGCAGTTGTGCGACGTTCTAGGTGTTGGAGTATGTGACTGTGCTTTCTTGTTCTTTGAGGTGATAGGCGCCACCTTGGATTACTTCAGTAATCACATAAGGTCCTTCCCAAGGGGACTCGAGTTTGAGGTGCCCTTATTGCTTTAGTCGCAGAACCAGGTCTCCTTCGACGAAGGATCTAGGGCATAGCCTTCTGCTGTGGTAGTTGCGGAGGTTCTACTAATAGATCGTTGATCTTTCCGTGGCAATCTCGCGTGCCTCATCGAGGAGGTCGACAGAGTCTTCGAGTGTGAGAGTTTACTCATGCTCGCTATATGCAACCACCCGTGGGGCTTTGTAGCGTATTTCTGCGGGTAGCACTGCTTCGGTGCCGTGCACCATCAAGAACGGAGTGTAGCCCGTGGTGTTGTTTGGAGTTGTGCGTAGGCTCCAAAGTACGGACTGCAGCTCGTCTGGCCGGCATCCAACGGCTTGTTCGAGTGGTCGAAGGAGTCGCTTCTTGATTCCGCCGTAGACGAGGCAGTTGGCCTTTTCGACTTGACCGTTGGTCCGAGGGTGAGCCACCGAGGCATAGCTAATGTTGATTCCTAGGTTTTCGCAGTATTCCTGGAACTCCTTGGAGGTGAAGTTCGTCCCATTGTCCGTATGATGCTATGTGGTACTCCAAAATGGTAGACGATGGACTCGAAGAACTTGACGGCGCTGGCTCCTGATTGATTCGTCATTGGCATGGCCTCGATCCACTAGGAGGTAGACGTAGCCTCCTCGCGAGGACTTTGGGAGCTGGTTGACCATGTCGAGTCCCCATTGTGCGAAGGGCCAAGCCAATGGTATTGGCCTAAGTTCCGCGCTAGGTGCATGTGGTTTGTCCACGAATCGATGGCAAGTGTTCCAGCGCTGGACGATGTCCTTGGTGCCGCGCATGGTCGTGGGCCAATAGAATCTAGCTCGCAGAGCTTTGGAGACAATGGCGCGACTGCCAGCATGGTGTCTGCAAGTGCCTTCATGTATGTCGAGGAGGACGGCCCTTCCGTCCCCGTTGGAGATGCACCATTGAAGTACTCCTGTGATGCCGCGCTTGTATAGTTCGCCGTTGATGAGGGCGAATGCCTTGGATCATCGCACGATGTGTCGCGCATCAGTCGGGTGATCTGGCAGCCTCTTGCTGAGCAGATATGTGATGTACGGATGTGTCCAAGATGACTCAATCATCATGACCTCCATTGGGCTTTCAAGTCCCGTACCAAGCTCCATGTCATCGAGTGCTATTGGCTCGTTGGGTGGCATAGCACCCGACTCTGTTGACATGCTTGCTTTCTTCTCTAGGGCCTTGGGCTTGATGGAGCATTTCCACATGCGCTCAAGGAATACCCCAGGTGGTATTGGGGCACATGTGGAGCCGATGTTGGCGAGTATATCCGCCTCTTCGTTGCTTTCGCTGCCAACATGTCGCAACTTGCAGCTGTCGAAGTCTCCCTCGAGTGTGTCATAGAGGTCGCGATAGGCAATCATATTGTCGCTCAGTTCGTCGCACTTGTGCATCGTTTGGTTGACCACTATCTTGGAGTCACCATAGATGATGAGCCTTTTGGCGCCGCAGGCTTTCGCCATCCGCATTCCATGGATTAAGGCTTCGTACTTTGCTTTGTTATTGGAGGCTGTGAACTGCATTCGCAGAACATACTTCATCTTGTCTCCTTGGGGCGATGTCAGTATGACACCTGCACCAGCTCCGTCCTTTCGCTTGGACCCGTCGAAGTGCATTGTCCAGAGATAGGACATATCTGGTTTGTCGGGGAGCTGGTTCTCCATCTAGTGTATGAGGAAGTCCGGGAGAACTTGCGACTTGATCGTGTCGCTCTTCTCATATGTGATGTCTCATGGAGGCAGTTCGATTCCCCAGAGCACGACACGTCAGGTGGTGTCAGGATTATTGAGTATATGCCCGAGTGGGGCGTTGTTTACCACCATGATTGGGTGCTCCTGGAAGTAGTGACGCAGTCGCCTGGCTGTGATGAAGACGCCATACGCCAGCTTCTAGTAGTGCGGGTACCGCTGCTTTGTTGGCGTGAGCACCTCGCTGAGGTAGTATACTGGGCGCTGGACCCCATGGACCTTATTTTCTTCGGCTCGCTCTACTACGAGCACCGTGCTGACCACCTAGTTGGTGGCGGAGATGTAGAGCAGTAGTGGTTCCTTTTTGCGAGGCGTCACCAGTACTGGCGAGGTGGATAGTAGACGCTTGAGGTCTTCGAATGCTTCTTGTGCTTCGTCTGTCCACTCGAACTTGTAGGCTTTGCAGAGGAGTTGGTAGAAGGGCAGTGCCTTTTCACCCATTCGACTGATGAATCGACTGAGCGCTGCAATTCGCCCAACTAGCTGCTGGACGCCTTTTACATTCTTCGGCTTCTCGATGGCCAGTATGGCCTTTATTTTCTTCAGGTTTGCTTTGATCCCTCTCGCAGAGATGAGATACCCAAGTAGTTGCCCAGATGGTACGCCGAAGGCGCATTTGTCCGGATTGAGCTTGATCTGATAGTGGTCGAGGTTAGCGAAGGTCTTGTGGAGATCATCGATTAACGTGGCTTCCTCTTTGGTTTTGATGACGACATCGTCAACGTAGACTTGGATATTGCAACCAAGTTGGTTCTTGAGGCAAGCCTGCATGCACCGCTGATAGGTGGCTCCCGCGTTTTTTAGCCCGAAGGGCATCGTGTTGTAGCAAAACACACCAAAGGGTGTTGTGAACGCTGTTTTCTCCTGGTCTTCCTCCTTCATTCAAATCTGGTTGTAGCCTGAGTAGGTATAGAGGAAGCAGAGGCGCTCGCATCCCATGGTGGAGTCGATTATCTGATCGATCCATGGCAACGGGAAGTGATCCTTTCGGTAGTGCTTGTTCAGGGAGGTGAAGTCCACGCACATCCGCAGGATATCCGTGTCCTTTTTAGGTACAAGCACTGTATTTGCGAGCCATGTGCTTTCCTTGATCTCGCGTATGAAATTTGCGTCGAGGAGTCTGTTGTTCTCCATACTAACCACTTTGGCTCTTGGTTCAAACAGTCGCCGTATTGTCTGCTTGACTGGCCTTGTGTCTGGATTCACGTTGAGTGAGTGCTCGGCGAATTCCTTGGGAACTCCTAGCATGTCCGCTGGACACCAGGCGAAGATTTCCCAGTGCTTACGGAGGAATTCGACGAGCGCGAGTTCCTATGCGGAACTCAAGTTATTGGCAATGAGGGCTGTCTTGGTCGGGTCCGTTGGGTGGACCTGGACTTTCTTTGTGTGCAGTGACGAGTCGAAGAACAGGTCAGGTGAACTTGGCTTACTCAGGGGAGGCAGATTGATGTCTGTCGACTCCTTCAGTTTTGCGAGTTCGTCTTGCATGCCAAAGGACTGGGAGATTCTGTTGAATTCCCTGTCGCAACTATTGGACCTCTCGAAACTTCCGTTGATTGTGATGAAGCCGTTTGGTCCTAGCATCTTCATCTGCAGATAGGTGTAGTGTGGTACCGCCATGAACCTCGCGAACACAACACGTCCGAGGATGCAGTGGTACTGTGAGGGCCAGTCAACGACTTCAAAGTCGATGCGCTCTCACCGAAAATTTCGCGGCGTGCCGAAGATGACGTCGAGGTTGATCTTGCCTAGGGGTACACTCCCTTTCCTGGAACAATGCCGTGGAAAGTTGTATCTGAGACTTCCGGACAGGTCAGGGGGATCCGCATTGCTCGCAAGGTACTTGCGAACATGAGGTTAATGCCGCTTCCGCCGTCCATGAAGACGCTGACCACCCTGCACTCCATGATCTGCGCCGAGTACCGGGGACAAAGGCTCTGGCGAGGTACTTGACGCGGGTGGTCGCTTTTGTCGAAGATGATGCAGGACTCGCTGCCCCTGAGGTACTCAGTGGTGGATGGCGGGGAGTTCGTCGCCAAATTGACTTGGCGAGTGATTGCCTTCTCTGCCCGATTTGAGGGGCGACCCTTTTGGATCATCCCCATGTTTCCCAATGGTCGGGGGTACACCTTGCCTCCATGGTTGTGGGCTGGTGCAACCGCAGGTGGTGGTCATCCGGGCAGTGGTGGAGGAGCTCCATGTGCCACAGCGCCTGGGGCAGCTCCATAGCCCTAGTTGATCACGTCGCGATTCATCTGGGCCAGGCCCTCGGAGTTTGAGGAACTTGCGGCAATCCTTTAAAAGGTGGCTAGACTTTTTCTTACCGTCGTGCTTGTCAATGTACAAGTGCACGTTGGATGGTCCGGACAGTTTGTCCTGGATGGATGTTGTGGGTGCCTCTTCGCGAATGCGGTGTTGCCACACCTGCGTGGTTTTCCCAGCGTCGCGGTATCCACCGCTGCGATATCCGCTATTGCGGTTGTCATCATGTTTGTCGGCGTAGCCGGTTGCGATCATGTCGACTTCGTCACAGTCCTTGTATTCGCGCATTCGACGTTTCCCTTGGCGGTCGCGTCTGCGCCCGAGGTCCTCGTCATCGACGGGGTAGGCATGGTGTTTCACCGAGTCCTCTCCATCGGCCCACCAATTCGCGATTTCCATCAGGTGGTCAATTGTTTTGGGCTTCGAAGGGCTCAGCTGCTCCCTGAGCTCTCTGTGGCATACGCCGCCGCTAAATGCATCGATTGCACGATCCTCGGAGATGTCTTCTGTGGAGTTCTTGATGATAGACCATCTCTAGATGTACGAGCGCAGCGACTCGCTAGATCTCTGATGACAGCCTCTCAGCTCTTCGATTGATGCATGCCTTTTGTAAGTGCCCTTGAAGTTGCGCACAAAGCTGTAGACTAGCTCTTCCCAGCTGCGAATGGATCCGCGAGGGAGACTGTTGAGCCATGCGCGAGCGGCGCCTTGCAGCTGCAGCTGCAGGCATTGCATGGCCATGCTTCGACTCCCTCCATGTAGCCTGACGGAGGAGATGTGATCCTCCAGCCAAATCTTCAGGTCGTGTAGGCCGTCAAATTTTGGGTTCTCCGATGGGAGTTTGAACCCTTTAGGCATTCGCTTCTGCCTGATGGCTCTACTGAACCATTTGGCACCGCAGAGTTCCACTTCGTCGTCCTCCGAGTCAGTCGAACGAGCGTGCCTTGCGTGCATTTTGTCGACCTTGCGCTGCGTGATGTCATCACGCGCGACGTAGTCCTGGTCATGCCGCTGTGAGTGACGACGTCGAGATTGGTCGTGGCTATCATCGCTGGATGAGGGCGAGGAGTAGCGTTTGGCTAGAGCCTTTCTTTTCTTCGGATCCGGTGTTGGTTCTTTATCAAGGGCAACTTCGATTAGCCCCAGGCCCGCGATCGTAGATCGGTGCATGGCAGCTCGAGGATCTCCAGCCGGTGGCTGGTTGTTGAGGAGGTACATGGTAGCTGCTGTCACCGCTGCTTGCGGTGTCTTCAGGAGCATGTTGCCCCGGATATCCACCGTCTTCTACGCGCTCCTTGTCGGTGAGGTGGGCCAGTCGAAATCGTCTTTTGTTGGCCATGTACTCATTGCCTTTGGAGGAGGATCCTCCGTGGGAGGAGAGATGAGCCTGCCGAAGGCTCGACTCATCCGCCGCCTTTCTGTGCGCCTCAAGTTGCGTGATTACCTGCTGCTGGCATTTGAATTCTTCCTTCAGCAGCCAATGGTAGCCCATCAGCATGTCCTGCGATGAGTTAGGGGGTAGAGGATTGTCTCATAGAGCTTCTCGACAACGGGCCCACTCGTTGTCGTTGAGCCTAATCAGCATGCGCTCTCCAGTATTCTCATTCGCCGTGAGGTGCGGTTCTCCGGTATTGGTGGGCGCACCATTAGTGGGGCCACCGTTTGCGAATGGTATACCGCCATTGGTCGGTTTAGTGCCGGTATCAGCGTTTTTGCGATTGACACTGGTGTCGCCTGCGTTGATGACATCGCACATGAAGTGGTTGGGGAAGTTGTTGCTCCCACAACTTTCAGATTCGAAGCCATAGGCTCCATCTTCTGTGGCTAGGCCACCCAGATCGAATTCGTGACTTTTGTCACTGTCCTCAACGGATAACCGAATCAGATGATCACATCCTCAACGAACTTTTTGGCTATTGCTCGATCATAACTTGTGATGGGTTTTGCCTCAATCCATTTCGTGAATTTATCCACCATCACAAGAAGGTGAGTATATCCACTTTGAGCCCGCCAAAATGATCTTACCATGTCAATCCCCCAGACCGCAAAAGGCCATGTAATCGGAATTGTTTGCAGCTGATCATCCGGAACTTGTGCTTGTTTGGCATATTTTTGGCAACCTTTTCATGTCTTGACTAGCCTTTAGGCATATGCCTTAGCTGTAAGCCAGAAAATTCCGTGTCTGAAGGCCTTTGCCACTAAAGATTTGGCTGCAGCGTGATGCCCGCATTCGCCTTTGTGAATTTCCCTTAGGATTTCCACGCCTTCTTCCGGAGAAACACAACGCTGAAAGACCCCAGATGCACTCCGCTTATAGAGCTCACCTCCCACCACTATTTAGGATTTTGCTCGTCGGACGATCTGTTGGCTCAGAACTTTGTCTTCAAGTAGTTTTCTATCTACCAAGAAATCAAGGTACGGTTTTGTCCAGCTGGGAATTATAGCCAGAACTGCTATGAGCGGTGAGTCGGATTTGGTCGGATACTCCTCATCAATTCCTGTGATAGAGGGAACTCTCAAGTGCTCCACAAAAGCACCATCTGGGACCTGTTTCCGCATAGAGCCTATTCTTGATAGAGCATCTGCTTCCTCGTTTTCTATTCTAGGAATGTGTTGAACTTCAAACCCTTTGAACGATATAGATAGTTCATCCACGATAGCTCTATCTGCTGCCATGTGCTTGTTTGCACTTCAGATATCAGATACTTGCTGAGCAACTAAATCTGAGTCTCTGTAACACATTAGTCGATGAGTGCCAATGTCTTCTGCGATTTGCATTCCATGTAGCAGGGCTTCATATTAGGCAATGTTGTTTGTTGCCGTGAAGTGAATCTGTAACACATAGAACATTTTATCACCTTGGGGTGACTTGAGTAGCACGCCAGCCCCCGAGCCCCCGAGCGTGTTAGAACCGTCAAAGTGTAAGGTCCAAAATTCTGTCTCTAGGAGGCCTGTGTTTTCTTCTGTCTCTGTCCAATCAACAACAAAGTCAGCAAGAATCGTGGATTTGATTGCTGTGCGAGGTTTATACTCAATGTAGAAAGCTACTAGCTCTATGCCCCACTTAGCGGCACGTCCTGTGGTATCGTTGTTGTTGATTATGTCTCTCATGGGAGCTGTTGCTGACTCATGTATTAACGAGCTCGTTGGGGAACCCCAAGAGGAAGGTATGATGAGCACAGCAGTAAGTTTCCCTCAGTTATGAAACCAAGGTTATCAATCCAGTAGGAGCAAGGAAACACCCCAAAGGTGTAGCTAGCTGAACGTTGGCAGGGCGCACTACCGGTGCTAGCAGCAACATGGAGACCTGCACAACACAACCACAAAACTCTGTCCCCAGCTTGCGATGAGGTTGTCAATCTCACCGGTTTTGCTAAAAACAAAGGATTAAACGTATCAAATGGAAGGGAGTAATAGTTTGCAGAAAGTAAACACAAAACAGTAAACAGTTGATTGTAGATTGAAAGTAAAAGAAAGGACGGGGGTCCATAGTTCAATAGAGGTGGCTCTCCTTGAGATAGATAACTGCTGGGTGAACAAATTTCAGCGGGGCAATTGACAAACATCGAGAAAGCATATAAGCATATACTAATCATCTTGACTCCTTTGAGATTCGATCGGGCATTACAACATTATACATAGACCGCCATCCAACTGCATCTATGACTAATAATCCACCTTCAGGTTATCATCCGAACCCCCTCCAGTATTAAGTTGCAAGCAAGGGATAATTGCATTACGAATTGCGTGTAAAGTAAACAATACGATTGTTCTATGAACAAAGGATTGTTGTTTTCTCCAGGAATGTTCGTTTGCGGTACCAAACTTGGTGGGTGAGCGCACCGCGGTACCCGATTTGTCATCAATCGCGCGGAGGGGCCATAGTAGATTCGCCAATTGTCCAAAAGGGCCAAATGGGGGTGAATACAAATCTAATGACCAAACGGTTGTTTGAACCAGACGAAAAATGGTTAAACTCAAATACCGCCATTAGGTCAACTCTTCTTAGCCCGCCATGTTAGTATTCCCTGTTATCTTTTGCGGTCGTGGAGTAGCTTACCCCTGCGTGGACCAGATCCCTGAGTGGACCAGATCTATTTCTTTTCTCTGCTCTGGTTTTCTCCCCTGCTACCCTCCCCATAACATTTGCTCAGCTCCGGCTGCTCGTCTCAGATCGGAGCTCGCACTTGCTCTAATTTGCGTCCCCGCCATATCCGGTCAACCTCCCACACCTCTAATCGAAGCTCGCAGCCGTCGCCGTTGCATCGTCCGCCGTATCAGAGCTTCGCGTCCCTGGACTAATATCTCGCCTTTGGCTAGTCCTTCTCGCACGGTGGAGCGCGTCCAGTCAGGCGATCCAGGCCGGCGACCGGCCTCGGGAAGTTGCGGGCTGCCGCACACCCCAGGCATGGTAGCCCTGGCATAGCAGTTCGACGACCACGCTCTCATGGCCACCGTGCTGGGCGTCCATCACCCCGTGTCGCCGACAGTGTTGCTGTTGGCTTTCAGGTCTCGTTTTGGGATCAGACAAAATAAGGTCAACATTGAGGTATGCGCGCTGCCATTCGATTTTTTCGTCCGGTTCGAGCACATCTTAGACACGGAGCGCATTCTGCATTCTTCCCGTTCTTTCGAGTGCTGCGGGGAGAAAATGAGCTTCATACGTTGGCATCGCGCCTGTGGGTGGAACGATTGCTTGGGGCAGCTCTGTTTCTTCTCCAAACTCGGCTATGATAGCCTCCCATTGGATGCTTGGGAGCCGGAGGCCCTCAAGCAGGTCGTCAGTAGCCTTGGCGGTGAGCTGGTGGAAATTGTGCCACCAAGCGACAGATGGGTCATCGAGGTAAAGGCGTGACTGAAAGATCCTGACGCCGTTCCTAAGATGTACGAGGTGCAGATTCCAAGCAGGGCAGGGCGATAGCTTTGCTGGAAGCACCCGGTCATCATCCACCTAGAGGAGGTTCTGGAATCAGTACATGGCATTCAGGGCCCCGAAGAGGCTGCCAGAAAGCATCCTCGTCGCCTGCAATGTTGGCCTGGAATGATCGATGGCACATGACCACCACCGTTTCGCGACGACCCACACAGTTTCGGTGGGGGGACCGGGCTTGGATGACTGGTGGTTTTGATTTCCCTCGAGTGAAGACAGAGCTCTAGTGAATTGCCGTGGTATGTGTGGCTAATGAATTTGTAGTATGGAGAGCGTAGCAAGAAGTTAGCATGGACTAAAAATGTGTAATAGTTTGAATCGATGTAGTACGTGTGTGTAATAGTTTGAAGTAGTATGTGTGTAAAATAGTTTGAATCGATGTAGTATGTGTGGGTAATGAATTTGATGTAGTGTGTGTGTGTGTGTAATAGTTTGAATTGATGTAATTGAACACCGTGCTTTATAATTTCTGTGAATAACCAAGGACAACCTCATGAAAAGAGGGTGGTCTGGCAATGAGCAATGTCAATTCTATGGATGCCAGGAAAATGTAGTCCATCTCCTCTTCAAGTACAAGGTAGCTACATTTGTAACACGTTGAACTGCAGGACCATTTTGCAGGCAACACAAGACAAAGGAAAATGAGTTTAAATGCATACAATGCAAAAATCTGTAGTCTGAGATAAAAAGATGTCAGTTAACTGGATTGAACCACGACTAGTAATTGAAGGAAATAGATACTTGATAGTATTTGCTTACAACAGTAGTACTTCCATACAAAAGGGTCTTATACCTGCACAAAAGTGGGCTAAACTTCCTACTAGTTTGTAGAACAATTCACAAGATTTCATCTACAAAAGCCATTCTTCAGTCTGAACTTAACTATTCTACACTGAAGAAACTACAGATCTCCACCAGAAAAGTTGGGTGGCCAATTGCCTTGAGAGGACATAAGTTCTTTGATCATTTAACCCAAACTGATCTATTGCCTTCCCGCCAAACTACAAGAAATCTGCATCGTTCATGCACGAGCGATTTGCGTGCACTAGTCCTGGTTCAGTTGGACCATCCGCGCCGCCGCAACGATTTCTTCGAAACTGAAATTCGGCATCTCCTTCTCGGGATCGTAGGTCTGTGTGAACCCGAACCTGAATTCCGGGGCTGAGCTGATGCCCGCCGCCAGCTCCGGCTGTCGAACAATCTAGCATGCTGAGTGTAGATGCTTGGTCGCTGCCACGGTACGGCCTCCGATGGTGCGTAGGATGGAGCGTCTTTGCCGCATACGGCGTGCTCCCAGCCTCCCCCACTGAGGTAAGGTAGTCCGCGCCGAAGCGTGGACACGAGAGTTCCTAGACCTTGGCGTTGCCCTGTTCGAGGGTGTGTACCCTCGGCGGCGGCATGCTCTCATGAACGATTTGATACGTACCTTGTTCCCACTGCCTAGAGCATGCCGTAATGCCGCTGCGCGATTTCTCCACATCGCTCTCTTGGCTCGCCATGACTGGGCGCCGATGACGCCTTGCAGCCGCCAAGGCCGATTCTAGCACATTCGGGAAATCATTCACCGACAGGAAATGGGAGACCGCCTTGAAGTAGAGCTTCATGGCCTGCCTTAGAGGGCTAAATACCCTAGTTTCATTTGTCAAGGCGGCGGGCTGCTTAGGCGGGGCCATGTTACCATAGTTGGTGCGGCGCGGAGGAGCTGCGCAAGGTGAACTGTGGTTAGTCGGAGAAGGGGAGTGAAAGACTGACAGTAGGTTTGGACTATGGGCACGCGTGAAAATAACCATTTCCCATTTCCTTAGAGGATAATAATTTGACACTCATTGCATTAACATCTCAATCTTTATTTCCCTTCTCAGCAAAAGAATGCGAACGTATTAAAAAAGATAGGTCGTGGCTATCCACCTCATCGGGCAATGTACCGGGATAGGTAGGAGACGGGACCGGGTTTCATTTTAGAAATGTTGACGACTATGCCCTTATGTTTATACGATATTATTTATATGCCGCCATGTACTGTCGAGTGTAGCAACACCATCATAAACTGGGGATAACGACGTGGCGTGTTTTCTTTTTTTAAAGGGCATCCGAAACAGGGGATGCCGACGTGGCATGTTTTCTGACTGGCGGGCCTGCCCCCTCCACCTTCGACGGCGCGCATCCCAGGTTCGAGGGGTGGTGCCGCCCACCAACACATAATTATGCAATTTTCCATATGGAACCTGAATTCCGGCGATGAGTTGATGCCCATATCGAACACAGAGAATTCTAAAAGAAGCTACTAAAAATAAATACTTTGAATTCTGAAAGTACTAAATTTAAATACATTACAATTTTGTCTGAAAGGTAATACGCATAATGCTCATCGAAATAATATAAATACAGTACAAATTTCTACTTCGAAAAATAGTCCTGAAAATGCTAGTAAATAACCTAGGATGAATATAGGATTCATTGTCACCTATATATTTCATCGTCGGCGGCTAACGCGTACTGCAATACATGTTCAGAGAACTCTCTCCGTCTGCAGTGTGCTGCCAGTATCTCGTCCAGAGGGTAAGGCCTCGGTGTATGTTCCGGACTTAAGCCATACATTACCATTGTTGGTTCCTCTTCCTAGGCTTGAACCTCATGATCGTACAGTCTGATAAAATTCCTGTAGTATATGCAACCAGGTTTGACTGTGGGGTGTAACCTGGTGTCAATGGAGATAGACCGATTGTAACCAACGAAGAGGGCACGACTTCCAATGTCACCGACGGCCTCGAGAGAGCGGTTCTCTGTGTCCACCCGGTACAACACCGGTTGCCCTTTGGCGAAATCCCTGTTCAACACAAGAAGAAGATCACCATCTGACTCCTCACAAGGTAAAATTTGTAGGTTCCGCGTACCTGTTCAAAGACTGGGGCTGAAATTATTTTGGCCATCGTGATGTTGTCATGCTGCTCTAATCGGATGTTGGTCGACAAGATGTCTCCATTCTCAAGTAATGCATATACTTCCCCTCGGAATGCCGTCATGCAGACCAGAAGCGTATCAGGAGGTGGCGAATACAATCCTTCTCCAAATGATCCATTGATTTGCCCCGTTGGGGTGCTCTCATCGACCCATGGAATATGATCTGGATAATCAGTGCAAGCGAACACCATCATTGGGGACTTCGTCACGACGACAGATTGCAAAAGATCAGATGGTATGTGTGCTTGAAACTCAGTGTTAGACTTATGAGTGATCGGGTTCGAAGTTTAACTGCACGGCTCCACCCTCTGAGCAGGCATGATGATGCCACGAGAAACACCGATGAAGTAGAATCTTTTCGAAGAAGAGGGCATCAGTTAGCACTAAGATGTTTACAATGGAAAATATCAATAAATATCGGATGTGAATGTGAACCTGCGATGGACATCCATTAGATTTGTCCTGAAGCAACGACCAGTGGCGAGGTTGAGGAAGGTGAAGTCGCCAACGTTTGGAAGTGTGTGATCTATCATGATCCAGTTGTTGAGATGGAATTCGGGCACCTTTAAAGTGCGGCGCCAATCGGTGCAGACTTCCCGACAAGCAACATAGGTGTCGACGTACTCCTCTTTCTCCAGCAAATAGTCGGCGATCTTGCGAAGTGGGTCGGCCGAGAGATCGGACCAGTTGCTCTTCATACGGCTATTGGCCATGGCTTACGTGCGGGAATGTTTTGATCGTGGAAGAAAGAAGAACTACCACTACAAGGATTAGAAGAAGAGGATAACAAATGAGGGAGACGAAGCAGAACTTCCACAGCGAGGAGACGAAGCGGAACTGCCACTGCGAGGAGACGAGGAGACGGGGGAGAAGAAGCAGAATTGCCAATTCAAGTTTGGATCAACGGGATTTTTTTCGGAACTAGCGCGTGAACCAGCCATGCACTGCATGCAAGTTTTGATCAAACAGATTGACATGTTGGACCTGCTAAAAAATTCCGTGAAGTGCTCCCCGTGCATAGTGCGCTGATAGGTGGCATGTTTTCTGACTGGTGGGCCCGCCCCTTCCACCTTCGACGGTGCGCGTTCCAGGTTCGAGGGCTGGTGCCGCCCACCAACACATTATTGTGCAATTTTCCGTGCTTTGTCGCAACCAGCTCCGCTCCTCTCCCCTGCTCCTGCCACCACTCCGCCTGGGCCAGCACCACCTCTGCCGCCCCTTGGGTCCGCCTCTCCGCCTGCCCTCCCTGCCATCCCCTCACGTCCCCTCCTCTCCCCTCCCCGCCCTGTCTCCTTGCCGCCGCCCATCGCCTAGGCGCGTCTGGAAACGAAAACCGAGAGTTGGCCGTTAGGTTAGGGGCCCAACCACGCTGGTGATCTAGATCCCGCTCGGAGATGGATCCCGCGAGGCTTGAGAGCACGGATATGGGTCCTACACGGCTGGAGAGCATGAAATCTCCTTCAAGTATGGAGAGCACAGAGGACAACAAAACAGGGGGAGAGGAAGCGGGGTGCAGAGCTTTGGAGGTATGGAGCCCAGAGAAGGTGCCGTGCGTCCACATTGAAGGGTAAGAACTGTGATTCCTTTCCTGCATACCCCAATTAGCGTTTCTAGTCCCGTGGTGATGGCAAGGATATGTGTTGGTAACCGCAGGACGTCTGTACAGATTGTCCTTGAGCATGATGCTTTGTCAAGCGAGCATGAAGGCACTGAAATGTGTGGTAGTGCGGATGATGATGAGAAAGCATATCCAGACGTGGCTGCTGACCCTGATAGGATGGAGAGTAGGGAATATTTGGTTGCTTCGAACTTTGAGCCTGACTATGGGACTGATGAGGAAGAGGAATGTGAAGATGTGGAAATGGGATGTAGATACGACGACGAAGACGTGGACAGGCTAGTGATACACTTTGACAGGGATAATCCTACAATTGATGAGGGGACTATCTTTGATAATGTGGAGGACTGCAGATATGTAGTTGCAACCTATGCAATCAGAGTTGGGTTCTAATTTATCATTGAAAAGAGCGACCAAAAGAGATTTAGGGTGCACTGTAGGGAAATTAATGTGTGTAAATGGAGATTACATGCATCTCCGATGCAGGGTGGACACCCATTTCAGGTTGCAATAGCTACATTTAGTTTCAGTCTTTCTCATATTTATTCTGCTGATAACTAGCTCTGAATTATTTGGATTCTTATCGAATGCAGATCAAAGTAAACACGAAGAAACACAACTGCCCTAATACTTCTTTAAGTGGTAAAATTAGACTGGCGACTACCAAGTGGATTGCTGCTACTGTACTTGACTGGGTGAGGCAGGATCATAACATTGGACCTACTGAACTCAGAGCAAAGATTAGCAAAAATTTTAATGTTCTGATTCCTTACCACAGAGTCTTTGATGGGAAGGAGATGGCTCTAGACTTCATTCAAGGCAAGTGGAATGACAGTTTTCATATGTTGTATAGTTTCAAATCTCAGGTAGAGAAAACATCACTTGGTAGTGTTGTTGACATCGATTACGAGGTTGTGAAAGGGAGAGAAAAGGTCTCGAGGGGGGTCAGGTATAAGCAGGCAGATAAGATATCCTTCAGGAGATGTTTTGTCTGCCTGAAGGCATGCTGGAAGGGGTTCCTAGACGGCTGCAGGCCATACTTGGCAATAGGCGCAACTTCTTTAACAGGGAAGTTCAGGGGACATGTTGCTTCTGCTTGTGCTTTGGACGCGCATAATTGGCTTCTACCCGTATCTTATGCTGTTCTTGAGGGTGAATCAAATGAAAGCTGGACATGGTTCATGCAGAGACTACGGGAAGTAATTGGTCACCCTAAAGGCTTGGTGATACACACCAGTGCATCCGAGGGTCTTGAGAATGTTGTTGATGCTGTGTTTCCTAGGGTTGAGCATAGGGAATGCATGCAACACCTCGCTACTAACTTCACGAAGAAGTTCAAAGGAAAGATCTTTGAAGAGGACTTGTGGCGATCAGCATACACATACACCCCAAGCATGCATTCTACTTACTTGTAGAACATGTATGTAGTGCCAAAGGTGAAAAAATACCTTGAAGAACATCACACCAAGCTATGGGCCAGAAGCAAGTTTGGTGAGTTAAGCAAGGTGGATTTTGTTTGCAATAATTTGGCAAGGAGTTTCAATGCTAAGATTTCGGGCATGAAGACACTTGGAATTGCTATTTTGTTGGATGCAATAAGACAGTGCATAATGGTGAAGATAGATTTAAGGCAAAGAATTTGTGCAAGAAATGTTTTAGGCCATAAAATAGTTCCAAAGGTGGTTATGTTACTGAATGCAAGAACCAGGGAAATGAGAACGATAAAGATGAGGGTGGTCAGAAGTTCCAGAACATTGGCTGAGGTTTATGCAGAATACAAGCGTGGAAGTGAACGACGGTACACTATAGACATTGGAAACAAGACTTGTTCATGCAGGCAGTGGTAGATTACTGGTCTGCCATGTCACCATGCAATTTACTTCATCTTAAAGCTTAGAGGTAACAGAGCTGAAATAGAGAACTATGTCGACAACTATTTCTCCGTGGACAAGTTTGCTGCAACTTATGTAGAATACGTACCACCTATGGCCGATGAAAATGATTGGGAGATTGTCGATCCAGGGTTTCAAACTTCAACCACCAGTTCTTAGGAGGCCACCTGGGAGGACTAGAAAGCTAAGGATCGAAGCCTCCACCGATAAAGGTCCAAGGCTGGGAGCTAGGAAAAGGAAATGCGGACGTTGTGGCGGATTCGGTCATATCAAGAGGTTGTGCAAAAACCCAGTTACACATGCTATTGTCCCTGTTCACACCCCGGTGGCAGAAAATGAGGCTTCTCAGCCAGAACTGGCGGAAGAGCAGCGTGAAGACGGTGATGAGCACTCGGAGGAAAACATACGTAAGCAGCCAATTTATGAAGAAGTGGAGGTGCCGGCGAGAAAAGGGTGTGAAAAGAAACAAAAGGATAAGCGGAACGGAGAGGAAAGGGCAAATAATGGAGGTGTATTAGAATATGAAGAAGTTGCAGGGGTGATTGAGGATGTTCTTGAGGATCTTTCGGCTAACTGCAGGAGAAATAATAAATCCCTGCCAATTTCATCTTTGTACGATTTTCCGGATGAAAGGTAAGCTAAAAAATTGTTTTATTTGCCATTTTATCATTTTTTTATCCTCATCAACTGATGCTTAATGCAGCGTGGGCTAGCAGACTAATAAGAGGAGCAGAAAGATGCGGGCACACTAACGTCATATGTTGAATTATATCATTGAAACTAAACTAGCTGTGTCGTCTTTATTTATATCTGGCGCGTGCAACATGTTTGTGATGGGGTCATGTGGACCAGATTACATTTTTTTTAAATATTATTACATTAATTTTTTACCTGCGTTTGGACGCGACTACTAGTTCCCATCTCCCTTGCATTCCCATCTCCTCAGGCGCACTCCAGAATTATGGCTATGCCATCAAGTAGCAGAGTCAGCGTATTGTCCCATCAGGTGTGAATGCAATGACTTTGTTTGTTCAGAATTTGACAACTTTTTCTTAGTTTAAAAGATAGAGAAACCTAAAACATGTATCTAGACATGTTTTGGTTATAGACACATTTATTAAATATCTAAAAAACCTAAGTCAGTTATATCTGGATAGGAGTAGTACACTATTACAACACGCTCGATCCCTTCTCCTCTGGCGCACTCCAAATTACAGCTGTGCCATCAAGTGCTGGGAGCAGAGTCAACGTATTGTCCCATTAGATATGCCAGGGAACGCGCAAACTTTATTTTCAGGATCAGACGAGTTTCGATCGACTAGTTTCAAAGACAAAGACAACCAAAACATGACCAACATATATAGATTATGACGATAATCGACCATGACTCAAGTGACCCAGATCCAAAGAGCGCATTAAGATACCGTACATAGATTTAATTTATGCTTAAGTGGCCCTAATCGACTATGACGCTCCTGTAGTCTCCATCATTGATGACATTGTCCGCGTCGCCTCCAGCCTCCTCTGTGTCGGAATCGATGCCGACGTTCTCGGTAGCGTTCCTCCTACTCATGGATTCTTCACGGCACGCTGTATTGATAACGGTGGAGGTCGTACGCCCAAGCACTTCCTAGAAGCGCTGCCTCCCTTCGGGGTTGCGCAGATCTGGGTGGATCTCCTGCCGGTGGGTTCCGCATAGCTCAATCAACGCAGCCCGCTCCTTCTTGAACAACTTTTGCTAGTACGCGCTTGTACGCGAGTACCGCGCCATTGCCCTCTTCCGCTCCGACAGCTGGTGGCGGCGCTCCTCGATCTGCCTCGCCAATGCGTTGTCGTGCAAGAGCGGCGCGACAGGAACACCGGCATAGCTGAGCTCGAAGCCGGCCGGAAGCCTCGCTAACGACGACACGAGTATGTCGTAGTGGGCGAACATCTGAGCCTCATGCAAGCTGAGTTTGGGCCTCTCCCTCTCCATGGCGATGAAGGAACACGATCTGATTTTCGGCCCCGAGGTTAAGGGGATAAGGGCAAGGACGTAGGCCCAGCGTAGTTGCCACGGCCGATCAGTTTGCAGAACAGACTTCTCGCGGATCGCCCTCGCGAAGGACATCACTATCGTCCATGCACCCCAATCCAACGACGCCTAACAATCGGGGATCGGGTCTTCTAGAAGCCCAGAGCGGTTGCTGGTTAGTTCTGCATCCCGATTGTTTATGGCCAACAGCGTAGTTGAAAATAATACACATTTCAATGACACTGGTGGATCCATGTGTGGTCTCTAAAGAGAACACACATCCAATGACTCTGGTTGTTGTTAGTAAAAAGAGCACACATGCAATGGCACTGGTGGATCCATATGTGGTATGTGAAAAGAACACACATGCACTGACACTGGTGGATCCATGTGTGGTCTCTAAAAAGAACACACATTTCAATGACTCAGTTGTTGTTAGTAAAAATAACACACATGCCATGACACTGGTGGATCCAAAGGTGGATTGTGAAAAGAGCACACATTTCAATGACTCTGGTTGTTGTTAGTAAAAAGAACACACATGCAATGACACTGGTAGATCCATTTGTGGTCTCTGAAGAGAACACACATGCAATGACTCTGGTTGTTGTTAGTAAAAAGAGCACACATGCAATGCCACTAGTGGATCCATGTGTGGATTGTGAAGAGAACACACATGCAATGACACTGGTGGATCCATAGGTGGTATGTGAGAAGAACACACATTTCAATGACTCTAGTTGTTTTTACTAAAAAGAACACACATGCATTGTAACTGGTGGATCCATAGGTGGATTGTGAAAAGAGCACACATGCAATGACACCGGTGAATCCATATGTGGTATGTGAAAAGAACACACATGCAATGACACCAGTTGTTGTTAGTGAAAATAACATACATGCAATGACACTGGTGGATCCATGTGTGGTCTCTGAAGAGAACACACATTTCAATGACACTGGTGGATCCATATGTGGTATGTGAAAATAACACACATACAATGACTCTGGTTGTTGTTACTAAAAAGAACACACATGCAATGACACTGGTGGATCCATAGGTGGTATGTGAAAAGAACACACATTTCAATGACTCTAGTTGTTGTTACTAAAAAGAACACACATGCAATGACACTGGTGGATCCATAGGTGGTATGTGAAAAGAACACACATTTCAATGACACTGGTGGATCCATATGTGGTATGTGAAAAGAACACACTTGCAATGACTCTGGTTGTTGTTAGTGAAAAGAACATACATGCAATGACACTGGTGGATCCATAGGTGGATTGTGAAAAGAACACACATGCAATGACACTGGTGGATCCATATGTGGTATGTGAAAAGAACGCAAATGCAATGAGTCTGGTTGTTGTTATTGAAAATAACACACATGTAATGGCACTTGTGGATCCATGTGTGGTCTCTAAAAAGAACACACATTTCAATGACACTAGTGGATCCATATGTGGTATGTGAAAAGAACACACATTTCAATGACTCAGTTGTTGTTAGTAAAAAGAACACATATGCAATGAGACTGATGGATCCAAAGGTGGATTGTGAAAAGAGCACACATTTCAATGACTCTGGTTGTTGTTAGTAAAAAGGTCACACATGCAATGACACTGGTGGATCCATAGGTGGATTGTGAAAAGAGTACACGTGCATGACACTGGTGGATGCATATGTGGTATGTGAAAAGAACACACATGCAATGAATCTGGTTGTTGTTACTAAAAAGAACACACATGCAATGACACTGGTGGATCAATGTGTGGTCTCTGAAGAGAACACACATTTCAATGACACTGGTGGATCCATATGTGGTATGTGAAAAGAACACACATGCAATGACTCTGGTTGTTGTTACTAAAAAGAACACACATGCAATGACACTAGTGGATCCATAGGTGGTATGTGAAAAGAACACACATTTCAATGACTCTGGTTGTTGTTACTAAAAGAACACACATGCAATGACACTGGTGGATCCATAGGTGGATTGTGAAAAGAGCACACATGCAATGACTCCAGTTGTTGTTACTGAAAACAACACACATGCAACGACACTGGTGGATCCATAAGTGGATTGTGAAAAGAACACACATGCAATGACACTGGTGGATCCATATGTGGTATGTGAAAAGAACACACATGTAATGAATCTGGTTGTTGTTAGTGAATAGAACACACATGCAATGACACTGGTGGATCCATGTGTGGTCTCTAAAAGAACACACATTTCAATGACTCTGGTTGTTGTTACTTAAAAGAACACACATTCAATGACACTAATAGATCCATATGTGGATTGTGAAAAGAGCACACATGCAATGACACTGGTGGATCCATATGTGGTATGTGAAAAGAACACACATGCAATGACTCCAGTTGTTGTTAGTGAAAAGAACACACATGCAATGACACTGGGGGATCAATAAGTGGATTGTGAAAAGAAAACAAATGCAATGACACTGGTGGATCCATATGTGGTATGTGAAAAGAACACACATGCAATGACTCTGGTTGTTGTTACTAAAAAGAACACACATGCAATGACACTGGTGGATCCATGTGTGGTCTCTGAAGAGAACACACATGCAATGACTCTGACTGTTGTTAGTAAAAAGAGCACACATGCAATGACACTGGTGGATCCATGTGTGGATTATGAAGAGAACACACATTTATATGACACTTGTGGATCCATATGTGGTATGTGAGAAGAACAGTCATGAAATGATTCCAGTTATCATTAGTAAAAAGAACACACATGCAATGACACTGGTGGATCCATAGGTGGATTTTGAAAAGAGCACACATGCAATGACACTGGTGGATCCATATGTGGTATGTGAAAAGAACACACATGTAATGACTCCAGTTGTTGTTAGTCAAAATAATATACATGCAATGACACTGGTGGATCCATGTGTGGTCTCTGAAGATAACACACATTTCAATGACATTGGTGGATGCATATGTGGTATGTGAAAAGAACACACATGCAATGACTCTGGTTGTTTTTACTAAAAAGAACACACATGCAATGGCACTGGTGGATCCATAGGTGGTATGTGAAAAGAACACACATTTCAATGACTCTGGTTGTTGTTACTAAACAGAACACACATGCAATGACACTGCTGGATCCATAGGCGGATTGTGAGAAGATCACACATGCAATGCCACTGGTGGATCCATATTTGGTTTATGGAAATAACACACATGCAATGACTCTAGTTGTTGTTAGTGAAAAGAACACACATGTAATGACACTGGTGGATCCATGTGTGGTCTCTAAAAAGAACACGCATTTCAATGACACTGGTGGATCCATAAAGAACACACATGCAATGACTCTGGTTGTTGTTACTAAAAAGAACACACATGCAATGACACTGGTGGATCCATAGGTGGTATGTGAGAAGGACACACATTTCAATGACTCTGGTTGTTGTTACTAAAAAGAACACACATGCAATGACACTGGTGGATCCATAGGTGGATTGTGAAAAGAGCACACATGCAATGACACTGGTGGATCCATATGTGGTATGTGAAAAGAACACACATGCAATGACTCCTGTTGTTGTTAGTGAAAAGAACACACATGCAATGACACTGGTGGATCCACGTGTGGTCTCTGAAGAGAACACACATTTCAATGACAATGGTGGATCCATATGTGGTATGTGAAAATAACACACATCCAATGACTCTGGTTGTTGTTAGTAAAAAGAACACACATGCAATGACACTGGTGGATCCATATGTGGTATGTGAAAAGAACACACATGCAATGACTCTAGTTTTGTTATTAAAAAGAACACACATGCAATGACACTGGTGGATCCATGTGTGGTCTGTAGAGAGAACACACATGCAATGACTCTAGTTGTTGTTACTAAAAAGAGCACACATGCAATGACACTGGTGGATCCATGTGTGGATTGTGAAGAGAACACACATTTTAATGACACTGGTGGATCCATATGTGGTATGTGAGAAGAACAGTCATGAAATGACTCTAGGCCTTGGTAGTAAAAAGAACACACATGCAATGACACTGGTGTATCCATAGGTGGATTGTGATAAGAGCACAAATGCAATGACACTGGTGGATCCATATGTGGTATGTGAAAAAAACACACATGCAATCACTCTAGTTGTTCTTAGTGAAAAGAACATACATGCAATGACACTGGTGGATCCATGTGTGGTCTCTAAAGAGAACACACATTTTAATGACACAGGTGGATCCATATGTGGTATGTGAAAAGAACACACATGCAATGACTCTGGTTATTTTTACTAAAAAGAACACATATGCAATGACACTGGTGGATCCATAGGTTGATTGTGAAAAGAGCACACATGCAATGCCACTGGTGGATCCATATTTGGTTTGTGGAAATAACACACATGCAATGACTCTGGTTGTTGTTAGTGAAAAGAACACACATGCAATGACACTAGTGGATCCATGTGTGGTCTCTAAAAAGAACACACATTTCAATGACACTAGTGGATCCATATTTGGTATGTGAAAAGAACACACATTTCAATGACTCAGTTGTTGTTAGTAAAAAGAACACACATGCAATGACACTGGTGGATCCAAAGGTGGATTGTGAAAAGAGCACACATTTCAATGACTCTGGTTGTTGTTAGTAAAAAGAACACACATGCAATGACACTGGTGGATCCATGTGTGGTCTCTGAAGAGAACAGACATGCAATGACTCTGGTTGTTGTTAGTAAAAAGAGCACACATGCAATGACACTAGTGGATCCATATGTGGTATGTGAAAAGAACACACATGCAATGACTCTGGTTGTTGTTACTAAAAAGAACACACATGCAAGGACACTGGTGGATCCATGTGAGGTCTCTAAAGAGAACACACATGCAATGACTCTGGTTATTGTTAGTAAAAAGAGCACACATGCAATGACACTGGTGGATCCATATGTGGTATGTGAAAAGAACACACATGCAATGACTCTGGTTGTTGTTACTAAAAAGAACACACATGCAATGACACTGGTGGATCCATGTGTGGTCTCTGAAGAGAACACACATGCAATGACTCTGGTTGTTGTTAGTAAAAAGAGCACACATGCAATGCCACTGTTGGATCCATGTGTGGATTGTGAAGAGAACACACATTTCAATCACACTGGTGGATCCATATGTGGTATGTGAGAAGAACAGTCATGCCTCCTGTTGTTGTTAGTAAAAAGAACACTCATGCAATGACACTGGGGGATCCATAGGTGGATTGTGAAAAGAGCACACATGCAATGACACTAGTGGATCCATACGTGGTATGTGAAAAGAACACACATGCAATGACTCCAGTTCTTGTTAGTGAAAAGAACATACATGCAATGACACTGGTGGATCCATGTGTGGTCTCTAAAGAGAACACACATTTCAATGACACTGGTGGATCCATATGTGGTATGTGAAAAGAACACACATGCAATGACTCTAGTTATTTTTACTAAAAAGAACACACATGCAATGACACTGGTGGATCCATAGGTGGTATGTGAAAACAACACACATTTCAATGATTCTGGTTGTTGTTACTAAAAATAATACACATGCAATGACACCGGTGGATCCATAGGTGGATTGTGAAAAGAGCAAACATGCAATGCCACTGGTGGATCCATATTTGGTTTGTGGAAATAACACACATGCAATGAATCTGGTTGTTGTTAGTGAAAAGAACACACATGGAATGACACTGTGGATCCATGTGTGGTCCCTGAAGAGAACACACATTTCAATGACACTAGTGGATCCATATGTGGTATGTGAAAAGAACACACATGCAATCACTCTGGTTATTGTTACTAAAAAGAACACACATGCAATGACACTAGTAGATCCATAGGTGGTATGTTAGAAGAACACACATTTCAATGACTCTTGTTGTTGTTACTAAAAGGAACACACATGCAATGAAACTAGTGGATCCATAGGTGGATTGTGAAAATAGCACACATGCAATGGCATTGGTGGAACCATATGTGGTATGTGAAAAGAACACACATGCAATGACTCCAGTTGTTGTTAGTGAAAAGAACACACATGCAATGACACTGGTGGATCCATGTGTGGTCTCTGAAGAGAACATAGATACAATGACTCTGGTTGTTGCTAGTAAAAAGAGCACACATGCAATGACACTGGTGGATCCATATGTGGTATGTGAAAAGAACACACATGCAATGACTCTGGTTATTGTTACTAAAAAGAACACACATGCAATGACACTGGTGGATCCATGTGTGGTCTCTGAAGAGAACACACATGCAATGAC
This sequence comes from Avena insularis, assembly GCA_023614405.1. Taxonomy (NCBI): domain Eukaryota; kingdom Viridiplantae; phylum Streptophyta; class Magnoliopsida; order Poales; family Poaceae; genus Avena; species Avena insularis. The sequence continues at coordinate 435,109,969 of CM042692.1, forward strand.
AATGGTTGTTGTTAGTAAAAAGAGCACACATGCAATAACACTGGTGGATCCATGTGTGGATTCTGAAGAGAACACACATTTCAATGACACTTGTGGATCCATATGTGGTATGTGAGAAGAATAGTCATGAAATGACTCCAGTTGTTGTTAGTAAAAAGAACACACATGCAATGACACTGGTGGATCCATAGGTGGATTGTGAAAAGAGAACACATGCAATGACACTAGTGGATCCATATGTGGTATGTGAAAAAAACACATGCAATGACTCCAGTTGTTGTTAGTGAAAAGAACATACATGCAATGACACTGGTGGATCCATGTGCGGTCTCTGAAGAGAACACACATTTCAATGACACTGGTGGATCCATAAGTGGTATGTGAAAAGAACACACATGCAATGACTCTAGTTGTTTTTACTAAAAAGAACACACATGCAATGACACTGGTGGATCCATAGGTGGTATGTGAAAAGAACACACATTTCAATGATTCTGGTTGTTGTTACTAAAAATAACACACATGCAATGACACTGGTGGATCCATAGGTGGACTGCGAAAAGAGCAAAAATGCAATGCCACTGGGGGATCCAAATTTGGTTTGTGGAAATAACACACATGCAATGACTATGGTTGTTATTAGTGAAAAGGACACACATGCAATGACACTGGTGGATCCATGTGTGGTTTCTAAAGAGAACACACATTTCAATGACACTGGTGGATCCATATGTGGTATGTGAAAAGAACACACATGCAATGACTCTGGTTGTTGTTACTAAAAAGAACACACATGCAATGACACTGGTGGATCCATAGGTGGTATGTGAGAAGAACACACATTTCAATGACTCTGGTTGTTGTTACTAAAAAGAACACACATGAAATGACACTGGTGGATCCATAGGTGGATTGTGAAAAGAGCACACATGCAATGACACTGGTGGATCCATATGTGGTATGTGAAAATAACACACATGCAATGACTCAAGTTGTTGTTAGTGAAAAGGACATACATGCAATGACACTGTTGGATCCATGTGTGGTCTCTGAAGAGAACACACATTTCAATGACTCTTGTTGTTGTTACTAAAAAGAAGACACATGCAATGACACTGGTGGATCCATAGGTGGTATGTGAAAAGAACACACATTTCAATGACTCTGCTTGTTGTTACTAAAAAGAACACACACATGCAAAGACACTGGTGGATCCATAGGTGGATTGTGAAAAGAACACACATGCAATGACACTGGTGGATCCATATGGGTTATGTGAAAAGAACACACATGCAATGACTCCAGTTGTTGTTAGTGAAAAGAACACACATGCAATGACACTAGTGGATCCATGTGTGGTCTCTGAAGAGAACACACATTTCAATGACACTGTTGGATCCATATGTGGTATGTGAAAAGAACACACATGCACTGACTCTGGTTGTTGTGAGTAAAAAAGAACACACATGCAATGACGCTGGTGGATCCATAGGTGATATGTGAAAAGAACACACATTTCAATGACTCTGGTTGTTGTTACTAAAAAGAACACACACGCAATGACACTGGTGGATCCATAGGTGGATTGTGAAAAGAGCACACATGCAATGACACTGGTGGATCCATAGGTGGATTGTGAAAAGAGCATCCATGCAATGACTCTGGTGGATCCATATGTGGTATGTGAAAAGAACACACATGCAATGACTCCAGTTGTTGTTAGTGAAAAGAACATACATGCAATGACACTGGTGGATCCATGTGTGGTATCTGAAGAGAATACACATTTCAATGACACTGGTGGATCCATTTGTGGTATGTGAAAAGAACATACATGCAATGACTCTGGTTGTTGTTAGTAAAAAGAGCACACATACAATGACGCTGGTGGATCCAACTGTGGATTGTGAAGAGAACACACATGCAATGACACTGGTGGATCCATATATGGTATGTGAGAAGAACAGTCATGAAGTGACTCCAGTTGTTGTTAGTAAAAAGAACACACATGCAATGATACTGGTGGAATCATAGGTGGATTGTGAAAAGAGCACACATGCAATGACACTGGTGGATCCATATGTGGTATGTGAAAAGAACACACATGCAATGACTCCAGTTGTTGTTAGTGAAAAGAGCACACATGCAATGACACTGGTGGATCCATATGTGGTATGTGAAATGAACACACATGCAATGACTCCAGTTGTTGTTAGTGAAAAGAACACACATGCAATGACACTGGTGGATCCATGTGTGGTCTCTGAAGAGAACACACATTTCATTGACACTAGTGGATCCATATGTGGTATGTGAAAAGAACACAGATGCAATGACTCTGGTTATTTTTACTAAAAAGAACACACATGCAATGACACTGGTGGATCCATAGGTGGTATGTGAAAAGAATACACATTTCAATGACTCTGGTTGTTGTTACTAAAAAGAACACACATGCAATGACACTGGTGGATCCATATGTGGATTGTGAAAAGAGCACACATGCAATGACACTGGTGGATCCATATGTGGTATGTGAAAAGAACACACATGCAATGACACTGGTGGATCCATGTGTGGTCTCTAAAGAGAACACACATTTCAATGACACTAGTGGATCCAGATGTGGTATGTGAAAAGAACAGTCATGAAATGACTCAATTGTTGTTACAAAAAAGAACACACATGCAATAGCACTGGTGGATCCATGTGTGGTCTCTGAAGATAACACACATGCAATGACTCTGGTTGTTGCTAGTAAAAAGAGCACACATTTGAATGGTACTGGTGAATCCATAGGCGGATTGTGAAAAGAGATTTTCCCTCTCTCTCGGTCACAAATCTCACAAAAGCCCAAACGTGTGGAGATCCCAAACATGTGCTCACTCTGGGTGCTATGCCCTAATTGGCTGACATAGATGTCACGTGGATCGTCTCCACCAACCGTTGATCCCATGTGATCCAACGGACAGGATAACCCCTCCCTTCTCCACTTTTTTTATGCATGGTCAATTCGTACCACCTCTCTATCCGTGCCACCGATACTTTACCTCCATAAACAAGTGAAAATCCATCTATCTAACTAAAATAAATAAAATAAATGATCATATTTCGAAGAAGCCATCGTCTTCGTCTTCCGGTTCGTCCTCGTCTTCGTCAACACCATGGTCCCTGCCATCGCCACCGTCGGTGTCCTCCTCTGACGACTCGACACTGCCCCCTTCCTCGAATAAGCATGCTATCTCCTCGTCGGAGTCCTCCTCCTCCTCTTCTTCGTAGTTCCACGGGTCCATGTCACTCTCCTCCGCTTCTACCTCCGAATGATCGATGAACGCCTCCTCGTTGGCCGAGTCGGACTCGTCCAAATAGCTATCTCCTCTCTTCTTCCTGGTCTTCTTCTCGTTCCTCTTCTTGTCCGTACTCGTCAGTGTAACACGCGCCCTCGTCCCGGCCGCTGCTTTGCGCTCGTCCAACGCTGTAGGTACCCCACGCTCCTCCTGCGCGGCCGTACGAGCTTCGACGTCGCGGTGTCCTCGAGTGCCGATGTCGATGGATCCTGGCATGGTCGGACACGACATGCTGCCTCAGCAGGCGACTCGCGAGTGTGGACGATGTAGCGAAGAGCCGGGGACGCAGGATGGTCAGTGGACGGCTTGGACCTGCCATTGCCACGGCGAGGGGGCATCGTGCTCGAGGTAGTTGCTCCGAATGGTCGATGGCGGGTACACAGAGTGGGGTGCCGATCTGATCAAGGACGAGCAGCGGTTTCGTGCGTCGTGTCCACGCATGCATTTGTCGATTATCAAAAAAAAAGTAATATCTCGCGTACTGAACATAATTTGATCACAACAAAAGTGGCACAACATATTCTAGACTCGTAAATATACTGGATTTTGGGTGGCACCGAAGACCATTGAAGTGTCCATCGCAATAAAGACAAGTCCCATCGATTCCCTACCCCTGCCTCCCTGGCTTCTTTGAGAAGGTAGACCGTACACGGTGGTCTTGTATAATAGTACTAGTACTACTGGACCACAGCCAGTACTCTTTGAGTCTTCTCCCACACTAATCACTATCTCCTTCCTCCTGCCGCCGCCACACTCACCTTGTAAGCCATGGCTCCACTGAGGAGGGGGAGAGGCCGGTCGACGATCCTCGCAGAGAAAAGGGAGAGAAATCGCCGCGAGGCACTTCTTGCTCTACCAGCCGCTCTAGCCCACCCTCTCATCGAGGCCCAATCTCCCCGACAATGGCGCCGAATGTTCTAGCAGGCGAGGGATCCTCCTGGTACGGTCTTCTTGTTCTACTTCTTCTCCATCTCCCTCTCCGTCATGATCTTAATTAGGTTCTTCTTGTTTTTCTTCTTCTTCTGGCTCTTCCTCTTCCACGTATTACAAGCCGGCCGTGGAGCCCAAATCCACCACGACAGAGGCATTGCAGGACCCATTCGACCCCGTTCCATGTCTCAGCGAGGTAGCAAATCTCCACGCTGTTATTTCTCCGAGTTATGATGTGGATTTCTGAGATGCTGTCCGCCCCGCATTGGTTTTTCTTCTTCTTTTGCGAGTTGTATTAGTTTTCATGAATATGACTGGATCTCTTGGTCTTTCCTTAATATCGCTGTTCATATGTTCACTATGGATTTTTTGTGATTAGGATTAGTTTATGTGGTCATGAATAGATCTCTAGGTCCATTTTTTAACACTGCGGCCAATAGATTCAATGGGGATTTTTTTGATCTGTATTAGTATTCACCTGGGACCTGGAGTGTAATTGTAGAATTCCTATTTCAATTAACATGAACGATGCAGCGATCGAAGGCCGAGTACCGTGACAAGGTGGCCGCGATCAGTTCCAAGATTGCCAACCAACATGAGCTTGCACGCTCCCTCACCCAAGCTAATGAGAGCCTACGCAAGCAATTATCTGTGCAGAAGGAGATCTCGCTAGATTTTGCACATGACGTTGTTAGGCTGCAGAAAATGCTCGACCATAACTTGAACAGGCAAGAACATGCCATCAAGATAATCAACGAGCTCACGGAGGAGAAGAAGAATCTCGTGGAAAGGTGCATTCTCTTGCAGGACGAAGTTAGCGAGGCACTCAGAGGACGCGTCGAGGAAACCAAGGCTACTGTCTGATCCTACCATGACAGGAACCGTTGCCTGGATGAAGTCAAGGAGATGAAGGCGGACATGAGCAGAGGGATCACCGTACTCGAGGGTGTTCGGAAAGAGAACGAGGAGCTAAGGGCATGTCTAGAGGCGTATCGGAGCAATGCCCAAGTCTGATTCCTGTTAGCGGGGACACGAATATCAGTTCATCCTCCTCTCCTTTTGTAATGTTTAGGGTTGAGGGAGCAATGCCCAAGTCTGCTTCCCATTATAGGGTGCAATAAGAATCCTAGGGCAACTCCTTATCTATCTGGACATGTGTTGGTGTTTATGTTCAAGAATGGACACCATGTTCTCTTTCCATTATGTATCTGGACATGGGTTTCTGCATTATGAGTTTTCCACTCTCCCACTACTATTTGGTGATATTGGGAAAAACCCACAGCACACTAAACTGCTGATAAATCTTATTTGTCTTCGAAATTGAAATTATGACAGTGCCACTAGTCGATTCATAAAATGTTGATTAGTCCTAGATTGCTTCTTCCTTGAAATTATGACAGTGCCACTAGTCGATTCAGTTAATTATGGAAACTAACCAGCTTGTCCTGGTGAACTGAACAAACCATACTATGTATTTTTGTTGCAGGGAAAGAGGCAAAAGATCGACCAGGACCTGGCGACCTGGCTAAATAACAAGATAGCAATCCAAAGGGAGAAGCAGAATTCCCAGAAACTGGCCTTTGACCAACTACGCGATGAATGTGGTCCTTCGACAAGTGCGGAAACTGAAGGAGTTAAACACCGATCGGCTTCTACAGTGAAGGTCGCGCCTCGGCTAGGAAGCGAGCGAAGATCATGAAAGGGATCTTGAAGGAAAATCGTATAGCTGCATAAAATTCTCCAATCCATGTGAATTGGAACCTACAGCTGAAGCACGGCATAATCTTGAAGGAGCTGGCCAATCTTAGGGAGGAAAACAGCAGCTCTGGGCAGGCTCTTGAACACAACATATGTCTATTTAATCTTGAATCACTGGTTTATCCTATGTAGTGGTGATTTTGTAAGCGTGAACTTAACTCTATGCACGATATGTGTGTTCATCTTAAATTAGTTTGCTCGAGGATTGAGTTTGGCTTAGTTCGAAAGCGCAACTGCAAGTCTTACAATTAACTAGTTTCAGGCATTGGTACAACATAAATTATTCCTCTCGAATTTCCTTTATCCTCTATAGTCTGTCCTTGTTCACCCTCATGGCGCCTTCTTGATTCCTTCAACAGATCCGCAATGCAGTACTCTAGCTTCTTCTTGTCTTCCCTGAGCTGATCCCTCTCCTTTTCTGCATTATGAATCAGCAACCTGTGACTATCCTGAAGCTTCTTTGTAGTTCCAACAACCAAGCTCCCATTGATTCCGTCAATTAGCTCTGACTGCAAATTCTCGATTTCTTGTTCCAGCTCCTTATTTCATACCGACAGCTTGTAATTTTTTTCAGCTGCATCACTTACATCAGTAAATCTCTCCGACCTTTCCAACTCATACATCTCCCATAACTGTGCCAAACATTTCTTAAGTGCATCTGGCCACTCAAGGTCCACCCACTCTCGCTTTACACAGCCAACCTAAAACACACACACTATAGTGTTTTGAACATGCGATACATTTTACTTCATGTCACGATTGCACATAATGTAAACAAACCTGATTTGTACAACCCAAAACTTCTCCCGGTGTTACCTTGAATGAATACAACATATCTCCTCAGTTTTAGCCCATGGTCACATGGCACTTCTCCATCGAGATCTACGCCCTCCCATTCGGAGTCGTAGATCGTCCTTGGTACCTATAGGTAAACACAAAGCTGAAATCGAACACGATTGCATGCACACATGGAGCTCAGATCGAGAGATTTACCATTGCCTAACCCTAGCCTGAGAAAACAGAGGAACTCACATCATGGAAGGAATACTCGATGTCAGAGAGAAGGCTGTCTCTGCTCAACTGGTCGTCCTCGCCGTTCAAGGACAGCATGGCGAATGTGTCGTCGCAGGCAACGGCGACAATGTTGGCGTCGGCGAGAGAGAGAGAGAGAGAGAGAGAGAGAGAGAGAGAGCGGCCCTTCTGCTGCAACAATGACTAAATTGGCATGTTACAATCGTTTAATGGATACCATGCCCTTTCCTGGATTCTTGTCTCACCTTGATATGGATTCTCTTCACACATTCTCATTTGAAATATTAAACCTACGCTCCCTCCATCCCAATTTCATTACCTAACGAAAACATACCAGTATATTACATCATCCAAAGAAACAAAATCATGTCAACTACAAGGTACTTATGCATCACTTCTTTAGTCATGGTTTCACAAAACATTACATTATAATCTCTCAACAAACATAACCACAACATGGTTTCACAAAACATCACATTACAATCTCTCAACAAACGTAATCACAGAAACAAGTATATTACATCAACTCAAGAAACAAAATCATGTCGACTACAAGGTACTTACACATCACTTGTCCTGTCATGGTTTCGCAAAACATTACATTACAGTCTCTCAACAAACAAAATAACAGAAACAAGTACAGTACATCATCTCAAGAAACATAATCATGTCAACTAGAATGTATTTATGCATCACTAGTCCAGTCATGGTTTCACAAAACATTACATTACAATGTCCCAACAAACATAATAACAGAAACAAGTACGATACGTCATCTTAAGAAACATAATCATGTCAACTACAATGTACTTTTGTCTTATTACAACAACGATGGTTTCAGTGAGTGACATGTCCAAAAATCTCAACAGCTCGCACAACATTATATCGCAATCTCTCAACAAACATAATCACAGAAGCACACTCTAAATGCAACAGTAGTTAATATTACAAATACAGGCAGGGGAACCCTGCGGTCCATATGACAAGCCCAGGTTAGCAGCTCTCATCAGATCTCATCAACGTCGACCACCTCATTCTGTTCAACCACCAGAGGGGCATCTACATCCACTATAACCTGTTCAACAACATCAGAAATGGTACCAAGGAAGAACACCTTCCTGGTTCGCTTCTTTTGCCGCATAATCTGCATAAGATCTTCAGTATCCAAAACATCTATGAATTGCTTCTTCTTATGATGCCACCACTGGATTTTTGCCATCTACTTAGGGCCAATACTGATTTCCTTACCGATCATCTCTCTCATTTCATCAAGAGTTATGTTTTTGGAATCGACAGTGATCTCCACAGTACATGACGAAACTGGCTTATTAACTCCCTCATCAAGTTTTGCCATGTATGAATCCACGTCTATGCGTATACTGAACTTATCTAGATCAACATCTATTGGACCGTATTCTCTAGGAGCAGAAGCTCTAGCAGCAAGATCTCCAACATCTACATACATATCATCAATCATCGCTTCAACTTTCACCTTACGATCAGCTGCACAACACTCCCAAACCATCTGAAGCTCATGGGAGTGCTCAATTTGCTGATAGGTATCATTCATGTTGCGCCACACCAATTTTTTCCTCTCTCTAGAACCCCAGGGAATTCTAGCGGCAAGCATATCTACCAACTGCGAAATAGACACAACCTCTTTGCAATTCACAAGAAGATGCACATCTTGCCCGAACACAACCCACTCGCAACCAAAGTCAAGCTTTGTAGTGTACTGCCGAACATGAACTGTGAACTCATATAGGTCCTTTGTATCAAAGTTGTGCCTAATTTGATTAAAAAGGGGAACATTTCAGTTCAATCGATTCTATTATGCCGTAACTAATCTACTTGCAAGATAAGGCACAGATAAGAAAAAATCACCTCTCGCTCTTCTCCCGGGTTTTTTTCTTCGAGATTTGAGTGCTGCATCCGCCCACCGGAGCCGAACAATCCGCCGCCGACCTTGCTTTTATCTTCAACCCGCTGCTCGTAGGTACCTTGGGAGCAGAATCCTTGCTGGCCTCCTCGCTAACCGGGGCTGAAGACCTCGCCGCTGCTACACGTTGAGCCCCAGACTTGGGCCCCGATGGACCCTTTTTAGTCGGTGACATAGCTACAACCTTCGCCTTGCAAGACATGCTGGGCCGCCGCCGGATTCAGTGTCGGGGGAGGGAGAAAAAAGGTCCTCGGCCGCCAGCAGATTTAGGGTCGAGGAAGGGAAGAAAAGGGACCGCCGCCACCACCGCAGCAAGATTCAGTGTCGAGAGTTAGGAAAGTACAGTAATGGATTTGCCCCTACGACACGTGCAAGGTGGCTAAGAAGAGTGACCGGCGAAGGAGGGGCACAGCATGAACTAGTGTAACGGAATATCCTGACTTAACGGGCGCGATTTGAAAATATTGGGTTTGGCCATCATTCACTCGAAAGACCCCTCTCAGCAATTGGCACCCCAACTTTTCGAATCGCAGTGATAAAAATCAACTTGGGTACCACGTTTCTTGGCCACCCCAACTTTCGGGCCGCAAAATGATATTCTCGTTTTCTCCCTATTAGCAACAGCACATCTAGTACCTGATGACCCACAAGTATAGGGGGTGTATCACAGTATTTTTGAGGGAAGTGAAACCCAATTTATCGATTTGACACAAGGGGAGCCAAAGAATATTTATAAGCCTTAACAACTGAGTTGTCAATTCAGTTGCACCTGGAAACAATCTTGCTCACAGCAGTTTATCAGTAGCAATAGTTTTGTAGTAGGAATAGTAAAGTAGCAGCAGTAGTAAAGTAAAGACAGCAGTAACAATTGCATAGCAGAGGATTCGGTCACGGTAGGCATAGGGATGGATGGACGGGCGTTGGATGGACAAGCCAATTCACATAGCAATCAGAACATAGGGCAATTGCAGATAAATAAGATAAAGCATCCAAGTACTAGATAATCCTAGGCATGTGTCCCATATATAGTCATACGTGCTCGCAATGAGAACTTGCACAACATCTTTTCTCCTGCCAGCCCGTTTGCAGCGGGGCCTCAAGGGAACTACTGGCAATTCAGGTGCTCCTTTTAATAGAGCACTGGAGCAAAGCATTAACACTCCGTGAACACATGTGATCTTCACATCAAAGCCATTTGCTCCGGTTATCCCGATTTCTGTCACTTCGGGGCCATTGGTTCTGGATAACAACGTGTGTGTACAACTTGTAGGTAAGACCATAAACAATACTATCATAATGAAACAATAACATGTTCAGATCTGAAATCATGGCACTCGGGCCCTAGTGACAAGCATTAAGCACAACAAGCGCAACAAAGTCATAAAGCACTAATAAAATATACTAGGCACCATGCCCTAACAATCCGATACCATTACATGAACGATCTCATCCAATCCCTACCATCCCCATAGCCTACAATGGGGGATTACACACTCATAGATGGGGAAACATGGATGGTCGATGGAGAAGCGATGGTGATGATGATGGCGATGATCTCCTCCAATTCCTCATCCCGGCAGGGTGCCAGAACGGAGTTTCTGGTGCTATTTCATGGAATCTGGTGGTGGTGGCGGAGCGAAACTCCTTCTGGAAAAACATCAAACCCACCCTGAGTTTTTAGGTCAGAAGGCATCTTATAGGCGAAGAGGGAGACCGAGGGGTGGGCTGGCCGGGACCCCACGCCCGCCCCCAGCAGCATGCCAGGTCAGCCTGGGGTGCTGGTGGAGGAGTGTCTGGGGGCGGCAGACCACCCCCCCTGGCCTTGGCTGAACCCGGCCGTAGCGGGAGGTGGTAATCCCCACTCCGCCTCATATTCTGCCCGCTCCGGAGTCTCGTGAAATAGGATTTTGGCTTTGTCCGTCAATTCCGAGAATATTCATTTTCTGACTTTCCCGAACCAAAAACAACATAAAACAGGAGGAGCCGCAATCAGGCTCTTGTTAATAGGTTAGTCCAAGAAATCATATGAAAAGTACTCCAAAGTGTAGACAAAACACAAGAAAGTAGATAAAACCAAGCATGGAACATCAAAAATTATAGATACATTTGCAATGTATCAACATCCCCAAGCTTAACTCCTACTCGTCCTCGAGTAGGTAAGTGATAAAAAGAAAGAATAATTTTTGAGGTGACATGCACCATCATAAACTTGATCAAAGTATTTGTAAAACATTCAAAGTTGGGATCATAGTACTTCAATCATAACATGGAAGACAAAGTTCTAGCAATAAGACAAAGAAACTATGATGCAACATGAAAAGGCACAAACAAAAGATTCATGAATAACAATGCTTTGCAAGACGTATGTTTGTTTCACATAAAGAAAACATAGCATAGTAGTATTTAGCTTGTCCCTCATAGAGTAGCAAGTATAAATGCATAGGACACCTTCAAAGTTTATAAGAGTGACTAGATACAAATAGTTTAGAACAAGCAATATCAAGGTATGCATCAATCAACTAGTCTTGGGACAATGCACATAGAACTAAGAATGGCCACTATGCTCTCAAAGTAGGTGCATAAAGGTAGAAGGGGGAGACTCAATATAATGGTGGAAGAAAGGCCTTCATAGAAGGAAGTAGGGATTCAAGTCTCATAAAGAGCTTCCAAAAATTATGGTACTTATAGCTTTTAGCTCTCATTGGCCCTATCATAAGCATCTTGAAGTGATTAAGGTTAAAGTGAAAAACTATGGTGTACATGCTTGACAAAGTATAAGATAGAAATCTCATGTCCCTTGAATATGAGGGCCGCTCCTCATGCTACTCAAGTTTAGTCACCGGTAAGTTCTTGTCAACGTAAGTACATGTGTATCATAGAGAACCGCCAACGGGGTACCCCTTGTCCGATGATACGGAAGAATCCCCATATCAAAATGACAAGGCAAGCAGACAACAAGCATCTCAGCAATCTTATTATTTACCATGGGAATATGGTGCTTTTGTCTCTCTTTCCTCTTTTCATAATCTTTTTTTTCTTTTTCTCTTTTTTCTCAATATGGGACTCTTTTTTATAAGAAGAATGCTTCATAGATAGCTCATTATGGTTACACTGCAGGTTTCCACCATGTCAGCATGGATTAGACCAGCGGCTCAGGCGTTTCTCTAACACATATACATAACTCCATGGACTTACAAGCTCCCCTTTCATTTCACACCGACGACATCCATAGACAAAAGAGCATGATATCAACTAGGTACAAAGTACCAGTGCAATGTTGGAAGCGTTCCCCATGACAGCATGGTTCTGCTAATCCCCAACAAATAAGTGCAAGCATATACAACATAGCCGACACAATGGTTCAAGTTCATTAAGGGCAAGAAAATTAAAGTGTGCCATCAAGTTCGTGAGAGCTTTAATCACTAGTTTTCTCATAACAAGTTTAATTTGGAAGGTAGAGAAAAACATGAATGTACTTGGAATAGATTAAGCTAGTCGGTAGGTATGGTGGACTCTTTGGAATAACTTGGTTTAGGGAGTTGGATGCATGAGTGGAACTCATACTTGGTTACGGAGGCTAGCAAAAGACTGGGAGCGACAAACTAAGAGAGCAATAATGGCCATAATCATGCAGAGCGACAAAACATCATTGATCAAAGCATAAAGTGATACTACAAGTTGAAAACTAAAGGATCATAAAGGCTTAGGTGACATGATATAGTCATAACATGGTGTGAGCATGCGCCAAGTCAACCCAAATAAAGCATCAAAGGAGAATACCACAATACTATGCTTTAATATGCTAAAACAACGCATGATTCATCCAAGGCACATTAAGCAATCTCAATTGTTTATAACAATTCATGCTATAGCAAAGAATACTAAGAATAAATCCAAAACAATATCAAGCATGGCATGACAAAGCATAGGCCATAGTCAAAAACAAGCTCTCTTCACCACTTAAGCATGAACATTCCTACTCTTTTCCAAACCAAACAAAACTATTTGAAAACCAATGTATGAAAGAGGGGGTCCAACCAATTTATTCAGCAAACTAAGCAAACTAAGCAAACAAAAAACCAAAACAAAAATGAAAAAGAAGACGCTCCAAGAACAACACAACTATGCATGAACAATAAAAATGAAGCGTTTGGAAGAAACCTGAGATTTTTATTGATGAAGAGGGGGATGCCTTGGGCATCCCCAAGCTTTGACGCTTGTACTTCTTGGATATTTCTTGGGGTGACACGTCTGGCATCCCCAAGCTTGAGCTTTGGTCCATCCTTCATCTCATTACTCATTCCTTCCATACACCTGAAATTTTTTCCTTCATACAAAACTTCACACAATCTTTATTAGCAACATTAGTGCACTCAAGATAATAGGTCTTTAGGTTCAGTTCTAACACCAATAAAACTTCCATTAAAACACAAGCTACTGTAGAACTTCCCTCAAAAATCTCATTCCCCAAAAGAACTCAAAAAGGAACCAACAAGAAGCAAATGCAGAAAATGGCAGAAATCTGTCAAAACAGACCAGCAGGTAAAGACGAATTTTTTTGAAGACCTTCTGTTGCTCAAATCAAAACATGTTGAGCCGAAAGTTAGATAACAACCTGGGGCAGAAGCACAAAAATTCACGCCTCAAAAGGACATACAGAGATTTTACATGAATTTTTACGGCGAAGCACAGAAATCTGTTTCGGGACATCAACTTTCCCAATCATTACTTCTCTCTCATTAGAGGTTACTATTGGCAGAAAAAGCAAATAAAAAGGATAAGGAGCGGTTATTACTGAAGTAATAACTTCCAATACTCATCTAAAACTTTTGGGTGATCTCCCAATAAGTACTTTTCTTTAACGCCTTTAAGTTAGGCATAAGAAGCAAGAAAAAGAATCAAGTGTTCTCAAATGAAGAAGCATTAAGAGCAAATTTTGTTTTCATATGGGAGGCAAAAGAAATCTTCTCTCTCTTCTTAGGTAAGTGTTCTATACCTTTCTTGAGTGTGAGTTGATATTTAATGGTGTCTTCTTTCATATCAATAATGGCACCAACAGTTCTAAGAAAAGGTCTTCCCAAAGTAATAGGACAAGAAGCACTTGTGGTGCTCTTTTAGTATGCCATTCGGAGTAATTAACCATCATATTATCTAGAAGCTTTGTTGCAGCACCCAAAGTAATAGTCATAAAGGTACCTCTAACAGCAGAATCCAATAGGTTCCTTGAAGAATAGTTCAATCCTGCATAAAAAGTTTGGATAATCATCCAAGCAGTCAGTCCATGAGTGGGACAATTCTTTACCAAAGATTTCATTCTTTCCCAAGCTTGAGCAACATGTTCATTATCAGATTGTTTAAACTTCATTATTTCACTTCTCATAGATATAATCTTAGCAGGAGGATAGTATTTTCCAATAAAAGCATCTTTGCATTTAGTCCAAGAATCAATACTATTCCTAGTTAAGGAATTCAACCATTCTTTAGCTTTTCCTCTCAAAGAGAAAAGAAACAATTTCAGCTTAATAATAGCTCCATCTATATCCCTATGCTTTTGCATCTCACAAAGTTCAACAAAGTTATTTAGATGAGCAGCAGCATCTTCATTACCAATACCAGAAAATTGTTCTCTCATAACAAGATTGAGTAAAGCAGGTTTTATCTCAAAGAAAGTAGCTTTAGGAACAGGTGGAGCAATAGGTGTGCTCATAAAATCATTGTTGTTGGTGCTAGTGAAGTCACACAAATTAGTATTTTCAAGAGTAGTAATTTTTGTGTGTTTTTGATAAAGAAAGCAAACTTGTAAAACTAATTTTTTTGTGTTTTTGACAAAGAAACAAGCAAACAAAACAAAAGTAAACTAAGCAAAACAAAAATAACAAAGTAAAGAGATTGGTTATGAGGGACTCCCCTTGTGAAGATGTCCTTGACTCCCCGGCAACGGCGCCACAAAAATACTTGCTGACTCGTGTATTAACGAGCTCGTTGGGGAACCCCAAGAGGAAGGTATGATGAGAACATCAGTAAGTTTCCCTCAGTTATGAAACCAAGGTTATCAATCTAGCAGGAGCAAGGAAACACCCCAAAGGTCTAGCTAGCTGAACATTGGCAGGGTGCACTACCGGTGCCAGTAGCAACGTGGAGACCTGCACAACACAACTATAGAACTCTGTCCCCAACTTGCGATGAGGTTGTCAATCTCACCGGTTTTGCTGAAAACAAAGGATTAAACGTATCGAATGGAACGGAGTAATAGTTTGCAGAAAGTAAACACAAAACAGTAGACAGTTGATTGTAGATTGAAAGTAAAAGAAAGGACCGGGGTCCATAGTTCACTAGAGGTGGCTCTCCTTGAGATAGATAACATGCTGGGTGAACAAATTATAGCGGGGCAATTGAAAAACATCGAGAAAGCATACAAGCATATACTAATCATCTTGACTCCTTTGATATTTGATTGGGCATTACAACATTATACATAGACCGCCATCCAACTACATCTATGACTAATAATCCACCTTCAGGTTATCATCCAAACCCCCTCCAGTATTAAGTTGCAAGCAACGGATAATTGCATTACGAATTGCATGTAAAGTAAACAATACGATTGTTCTATGAACAAAGGATTGTTGTTTTCTCCCTAGTAGCAACAACACATCTAGTACCTTAGAGATTTCGGTCACTTCCCAGTTACGAGGCATGAACCCACTATCGAGCATAAATACTAACTCTTGGAGTTGCTAGCATCTACTTGGCCAAGATAGCTACTAACAACCGAAAGCATGCAAGATCACAAATAACAAAGACATGATAGAATCAATAATCAATCTGAAATAGCTTCTCAATATCCATCAGATCCCCGCAAACACAACATGCAGAATTACAAATAGATGATCTTGATCATGAACAGAGCTCACAAGATCTAGACATGAAAGCACAAAGGAGGAGAACCAGCCATCTAGCTACTACATGGACCCGTAGTCCAGAGATGAACTACTCACGCATCACACCGGAGACTTGCATGATGATGAAGAAGGCCTCTAGGGTGAATTCCCCTCTTCGGCAGGGTGCCGAGAAGAGCTTCAGATCCCTCCCGATCTAGGGATGGAGATGACAGCGGCTACAGACTCTTTCATGGAATTTTGATTGGTTACTTAGGGTTTCCATATCAGAGGAAATATATAGGCGGAAGGAGAGGCCGAGGGGTGCACAGGCCACACCACCTGGCCTTGCCAAGCTGGCCAGCTGACTAGGTGGTGTGGCCGCCCTCTGGCCCTTCTCCGTCTCGTATTCTGGCTCCAGGTGTCCCCCGGTAAAATAATGACTTTGGCTTTTGTCCTGTCCAATTCCGAGAATATTCATTTTCTGACTTTCCTGGAACCAAAAACAGCAAAAAACAGGCGGTAATCTTTGGGCTCTTGTTAATAGGGTAGTCCAAGAAATCATATGAAAAGTACTCCAAAGTGTGGAGAAAACATAAGAAAGTAGATAAAACCAAGCATGGAACATCAAAAATTATAGATACATTTGCAATGTATCAGCTGTGCTCACCATGGTAATCTTGTGCTCTTGAAAATAGTGTCGTAGCTTTCTGGATGGGAAGAACACACCATAGGCTAACTTTTGGTCATGGGGATACCTTTGTTTTGATTCAGTCAAGACCGCGCTGAGATAATAAGTCAGAGGCTGCACCATGTGTTCCTGTTTTTCCTCCATCTGTTCCACCACCATGACGACACTAACGACTCTGTTTGTCGCAGCTAAGTACAACAACATCAGCTCCTGTGGCTCCGGTGCTGCAAGAATAGGGGCGGACGAGAGTACGACTTTCAGATCCTGAAGTGCATCTTCAGCTTCATCAGTCCGGACGAACTTCTTGGTCTTTTTCAAGAGCTTGTATAGTGGTGCGGCTCTTTCATCGAGCCGGCTTACAAGCCGACTGACTGCAACAATACAACTAGTTAGCCGTTGTACGTTCTTGAGGCGAGTTGGCCTGGAAATGTTGAGTATAGCCTTTATTTTGTCAAGTTTCACCGCTATGCCTCTTTGAGACACAATGAAACCTAGCAATTTTCTGGCTGGTATTCCAAAGAAACACTTCTTCGGGTTAAGCATTATGTTGTATTTTAGTAGATTGCTGAATGTTTCCTCCAAGTTGGAAATTAGTGTTTCCTTATTCTTGGACATCACAGCTATGTCGTCCACATATGCATGTACATTGCGTCCGATTTGATCATGGAGGCAACGCTGCATAGTGTGCTGGTACATAGCTCTTGCGTTTTTGAGCCCAAAAGGCATCGTAACATAGTAGAAGATTCCTAAGGGGGTGATGACCAAAGTCTTTATTTTATCTGACTCCTTCATACGAATTTCATGATATCCGGAATATGCATAGGGGTTCCAAGCCTGTTGTCGAATCGATAACTTGATCAATTCTAGGCAGAGCGAATGGATCTGTGGGACAAGCCTTGTTCAAGGCAGTATAATCAACACACATCCTTAAATCAGTTTTTAGGGACCATTATAGGATTGGCCGACCAATCAGTATGGATGAACTTTTCTATGAATCTGGCTAACTCGAGCCGGGCTAGTTCCTTAGCTATTGCTTTGTGCTTTTCATCGCCAAAACATCGTAAGGACTGTTTAACAGGTTTAGCATTTGGGTATACATTTAGACTGTGCTCGACAAGTTCCCTAGGTACTCCGGTCATGTCAGATGGCTGCCATGCGAAGATATCTTTATTAGCTCTGAGGAACTCGATGAGCGCGCTTTCCTATGCATGGCCTAGACCTACACCAATCTGGGTCACCTTGGAGAGGTCATCATCCTTCAACGGTGTTGTCTTTGTCTCTTCTGATGCCTTGAACTCCGGAGTCACCTTTGTCACCTCCTTCTTCGTCGCGGGCATCTCGGATGGGTCGATGTTCTTCTTGATCTCCTGGTACTCCTCAGCGTGCAGTATGGCTTAAGAAAAGGCGACATTTCCATCCTCGCATTCTCGTACCTTCTTCGGGTGACGCCATTGGGACCTAGAATTTTCATTATGTTGTAAATATAACAAGGGCGAGCCATAAAAGCCGAGTAAGTCGGACGCCCAAAGATAGCGTGGTATGTGATACGTCCATTTTGCATCACTATTCTATATCATAGTTTACTGTTATTCATTGATATATTTCATATTAAGAGATGATACTTATGTTATTTCATCTATTTTTGCATGGTTGATGACTTTTGGAGGATGGACCGCTGCAGTTAGGATTCTGATGGAAAAGGGGCTGTTTGGAGGCGAAATTTGCGAAGATCAGAAAATCTGGGGAAATACATGGAAAATCCTATTTTTCTAGAAGATGAAGGATGCCAGAAGGGGGAGTGGAGATGGGCCACAGGGGGCCCACACCACCCCTGGCGCGGGCTACCCTAGGACGCGCCACCAGGTGGTGTGGCCACCCTGGCCAACTCCTAGCTCTCCCCCTTGGCGTATATTGTCCTCATGAAACCCTAATACCTTTGGAGCAACCACAGAAAGATTCCGCCGCCTCTGCGGGGCGGAAAACTACAGAGAAAGAAAGATCTCTCCGGCAGACAGAATTCTGTCGGGGGAATTCCTTCCCGGAGAGGGGAGATCGTCGCCATCAACACCACCATCAAGCTAGACTTCATCGGGATCATCATCACCATCACCTCCATCATCATCTCCATCAGCACCATCATCACCACTCCATACCGCTGTAACAATTGGGTTGAATCTTGCATAGTTCTTAGGGGAAACTTTCCGGGTATTGATTACTTGTTGTAGTTGATGCTATTGAGTGGAACCATTGAATTATTGTTATGTTCAGATTGTTTCTTATCATTATATCATCTCTGATCTTGATCCATATGATGTCTTGTGAGTAGTTCGTTTTGTTCTTGAGGACATGGGAGAAGTCATGTTGTTAGTAGTGGAATTGTGTTGTGAAAGATTCACTAGTTTGTTATTTAAGTTGTGGTGTTATTCTTCTAGTGGTGTCATGTGAACATCGACTACATGACACTTCACCTTTACGGGACTAGGGGAATGCATTGTGTATTTGGCTACTAATCGTAGGGGGTTTGGGAGTGAAACACCTAACCCGTTAGGAAACCTTTGCACAAGGGATGTCAGGATCTTAGAGTTTAATGCTGTGGTTAGGTTTCTATCTTAATTACTTTCTTGTACTTGTGGATGCTTGCAAGGGGTATAATCACAAGTATGTATTAGTCCTAGGAAGGTCGGTACATTAGCACAGGTTCACCCACACAACACTTATCAAACTAAAGAAGATTAATCAACCATATGAAGCGAAAGCACTTGACGATATTCCCGTGTGTCCTCGAGAACGTTTGGTCATCTTAAGTAATACAACCAGCTTGTCCTTTGCTAATTAAAGGATTGGGCCACTTGATGCATTTATTATTATTTTCTTTTATTTACTCGCACTTTATTTATCTGAATTATCAAAACCCCAAAAAATCTGTTTGCTAAGTATTTACAGAGAATTCCTGCTCCAAGCCACTCGTTAACACCTTCTGCTCCTCGTTGGGTTCGACACTCTTACTTATCAAAAATACTACGATACACCCCCTATACTTGTGGGTCATCAGTATGTGCTCTTGAACGGGACCACTTCGAAGCAAAGTGATCCCGTATGGTAGTTCTTTGGAGTTCCAAAGGTAACATCCAAAGTGATCTCTCCTAGAGAATTTGCTTGTCTTCCGGGGACAACTCCATGAAAAGTCACAGAGTTGTGGTTCAGTTGGGTTTCCGATATCCTCATCCGGTGCAGCGTTTCGATGTAAAGGATGTTGATGCTACTGCCACCGTCCATGAGGGTCTTGGAGAACCCATAGCCGTCAATAGTGGATGGACGACTAGAGCGTACTTTCCTTGCCTGTGTATCTGAGGCAGATGATCGCTTCGGTCAAAGGTGATTGTAACCTCCGACCAATCCAGAAACTAGGGGACAACTTGAATAGTTGCATTGACCTCATGCATCACTGCCTTTTTGACCTTGGCTGGTTAATATCCGAGGAAGCAGACATAAGTGTCTTCTTTGGTTGGGAAGGTCTTCTTTCAGTCCGACTTGGGATTTGAAGCTTCTGCCTCCTCCATGTTGGAATCTTCCTTGGACTCTTTCTCTTTGTCGGAATTTTTCTTTCCTTTTTGTCGCTTGGCCTTGTAGCCTGTGGATTCTTCTTTCTTGATGTCATCATTGAAACGACACTGAACATTAGTGTGGGACGAGCCCCCGTTGCCATCCGGGTGATGCACACACGAATTGTTGGCAATGTCGGCCCAAGAGTAGGTTTGCCAGGTTGTTGGTCTCCTCTACCTTGGACTTTGGAAGTTCCACGACCTCATCCTCGGCTGCCTACACGGCCTCCTTGTCCTCCAGACCCGAAAGTTGCATTGACTATTGAAGTTTCTGGATTGGGTTTTTACTCCGAGGTGTTTTTGTGTTTTTTAGCCTACTGCATTGGCTATTTTGCCGACTGTGGCATAGCTAGTACATTTAGTTGTCCTTCTGCATCATCGTTGACGTTTGCGTATTTGCTTACCATCTCTATCATCTCCCCCAAATCAGTCACTTTCTCACACTTTAAGTGATGACGTAGTAAACCGATTGGGAGTCCCGCGATGAATGCCTCAATCGCGGTTTGGTTGTTTACTCCTTCACAGGAGTTCTTCCTATCGATCCATCGTCTGAGGTAGTCCCGGCAAGTTTCTCCGGGTTTTTGGGTGCATCGCTGCAGATCTCTAACCATGAAGGGCCTCTTGCATGTTCCCTCGAAGTTCTGAAAGAAAGCACTTTGCATAGCATACTAGTTGTGAATGGTGTTTTCCGGGAGTTCAAATAGCCATGATCGAGCTGTCTTCCTCAGCATAAGCGGGAGACACCCGGTCGCGACCAAGTGGTTTTCCTCCTTTGGCGATGCAGCAAGCCTGAAAAAAGTCCTAGAGCCAGGTGTCTGGCTGAGGCACATTATTGTAGGGCTGGATGTGCCTTGAGATGGCAAACACTTCTGGAAAATTTGTTTGTCGCACATGCGGTCGGAAGCATTTTGGACTCATGTAGATGTTATCTGACTCATAGCGTTATGCCTCTATGTTTGAGTTAGTCCGGTGCCTAGCATCACTTGGTGACAAAGCATGTTGTCTTGGTTGTTCCCTGCGGCTACAGTGCCCATGAGCCGGACTTCTCCTTCTTCTGCCACCACCTCCACCACGACACCCTCCCTGGCCTCCATGTGAGCCGCTATGGTGATTGCTTGGCAGAGAAGGTGGTGGTGGATTTTTACCTCCAGCCAGGATTTCATGATGACATCCACCATGCTAGCTTGTTCCAGCGCGATGTTCGTTGTTTGTTCGTCCATCGTTTCCTTCATTGTGGCGTGGCTCAACCGAATGGCTAGTGTGTCTAGGAGGGGGCATCCTTTGCCGATCCTACTCCTGATGTTGAGCTTCTTCATATTACCTGTGGTTGTTTGACTGTTGCCAGGGAGGTTGGACCATTGCTGCAACGGCGTCTCGCTCTGCAGCTGGGCGACATTGCTCCAGCTTCGTGCGAGTCATTGCCGTTGTCCTAAAGATCCGGTTCTTGAGTAATTGTCTTCCCGAGGGTCGGAACGATAATGTTGTTTCGACTCCCATCGGGGCCTTTATCTGGGACGGTGAGCATACAAGCTTTACCCAGGTTCAAATCCACCTGCTTTTGACGGATCCTACTCCTACTAGCAATCTAGTAATACGGCAGAGCCGGAAGTACAAATTACAAGAGATGATCGCTTGTGCGAGTTAAGATTGTAGATTGTGGGTGCCCTAAAGGCTGGTCCCTAGGACGGCTTATATAGATATCCGACCTAGGGTTACAGGAGAGACCTATCTGGCTACGACTAAGAGTCGGTTACAAAGTACATCTTGGGCTACAAGTAACTAAACATGCCTATGTTAGTAAGTCTTCTGGGCCTTTCCATAGCCGGATGGACCTCCATCTTCTCTCCATGACTGGGCCATCCGTGAAGCAAATCTCTAACCCGAAGTGGGCCACCCTGGTCAGCAGGTCATAGTGGGTATACCCGGAAAGTATATCTCCAACAGTCACCTATGACGTCCTTTCAGCGGTGTGGCATCGAGCTCGGTCTTCTTGCACCAACGTGGCAATGTTAGGTTCTGTAGGGTTTGGGTGTCATCACTCAGCCTTTGACAATGAAGCGGCCATGTAGCATCTTCCTTAACCAACGAGGGCAGGGCGCAGCAGGACTGCCCATTGAATTGTCATCTTGTAGCAAAAGCAGGGTCACGGCCGTGCCCCTCAGTGGTGCCTCTGCCGTGAATGAATGGGCAACCACCCGAGCATGGTGCGACTCGATGGGAGGAGACGGGCGCCCAGCCACTGTATTCCCCGTCTTCATGCACTCCATCGCTGACAGGCTGGGGGCCTCCTACTCCTCCTTCCTTGTTGCTGTTTTCGAGCATTACTGCATCCAGCTGCTCCACCTCCACCCACAGAGCATGACCCTCATGGCCACCTTCACCTTCTGGTGCGAGGCCTTCGTGGGTGTGATGCCTTCAGTAGTGTTGTTCTGTAACTTTTTTAGCCTTCGCATCCTGAGGCTAGGGGAGCATCTTGGCGACGGCGGGTTCACCACTAATGATGGCGAGGG
This sequence comes from Avena insularis, assembly GCA_023614405.1. Taxonomy (NCBI): domain Eukaryota; kingdom Viridiplantae; phylum Streptophyta; class Magnoliopsida; order Poales; family Poaceae; genus Avena; species Avena insularis. The sequence continues at coordinate 435,132,656 of CM042692.1, forward strand.
TTTTCTTACTGTCTCCATCCAGGAGAAAACGATCGAGTTTCGATGAGATTGGGACTTTGTGGACGCCTTCAGAGCACTCTCGCAATTCCATGTCCCTTCTGGCCCGGCGGTCGATAACCCTGGATGGGATCGAGAGGCTGTCGCCTGTATGAATCCTAGCCCCCTTGAGAGGCACGTGGTGGCTTTGAGGGACCGTGGCTAGACCGGCGAGATGGCGGTCTAGGAATTTCTCTAGAGGCGGATCGCTCCTCTCTAGGAGCATATAAAAGGCATCTGGGCTATGTGAGATGGCCAGGATACGATCAAAATGTCTGGGAGCCCTTCTTCCTGACGACACAATGGTCGCCCTCTTGCACTTCCTCCTCGGCGAGGGTTCTATGCCTGATATCCCGCGGGAGGCCCTTCCCCTATATCTGGTTGGTGACGTAGGTGCCACTCGCTCGGGGCTTCCTTCCTTCAACTAGTGGGAGGAGAGTGCTCCAGGGAAAGAGGCGCGGGAGGCCCCTTGCGCCCCGAGTCTGGCTGGGAGCTCCGTCGGAGTGATAGATGATGAGGGTGTGTCACAGAGTAGAGGCTCTGAGGCATCCCGACCTATCCTTCAAGGGAGGATGATTCATAGCGTATCGTCCTCACGAGAGGATGTCTAAGACTCCGTGAGTGTCGTGCCTCACGACACTCGTGGCAAAGAGAACATCATGCTCCGTCCTACCCCCGGGGTCAGGGGGACCCTTCTGCAGGAAAGAAACCCGTGCCTGACGATGAAGGCGCTTTACTCCCCCTGGTCTTAAGAGAGGACATTGGTCCCATTCCATCTCTGCGAATGACAGGTGAGCTTGTTTCCCTTTGGGAGTTGCCTTCACCTTTACTCTCTTTCTAGCCTTCACTCCCTCCTTTTCCCTTCTTGTGCCTTCGATCTAGGAAAAGGAGGAAGAGACTGAAGATGTCCTCATCTGGGAAGGATGATAGGGAGCCTAGTCTAGCCCGTGCGGCGTGTCCCTCGATGGGGACCGTGAGCGGGGGCAGTTTGTAGGTTGAAGTCCCGGCCATGCCGCTACTCGAGCAGGACGTGGTTGGCTTTGAGACCGAGGCGATGCTCCAAAACACAGTGGGGGATCGAGCCCGCTCCTACGGACGCCCCTGGACTCTTGACACAGCCAGGCCCCACGGACGAGGGTGACGAGGGCGTGAGGCTGGGTCAAGGTGACCCACTCGCTACCTCTAGAGGCGTCAGCAGAGGGGATGCCCATGCGCGAGAGGATCCCATGGGGGCTCAGCGAGTGACCCCGTATCTAGAGCCTAGTACTGACGAGTGTGTCGGTAGGGTCAGCCCTTGTGACCTTGCGATTACGGGGCCAATCGTGCCCACCACGGGGAAATTCAGTCTCGAGCTGCCTAGGAGGAAGGGCCGACTTTGCGCCGTCGTGGAGGCTACGCGCTCCGGGCTTGACTAGTTCCTTGTTAACAGGGCCATCAAGGAGCACTGGCTAGCGGGAGAGTGGTGCCGCCTTCATGAGGAGCGTGAGGTCCTTAGCTCGCCCGTCGGGCTGCAGGAGCGACGCCAGGAAACAAGGAGCTCTCCGGCCTCGGAGACCCTAGACGGGGCCTGGCAGGAGGCGGCAGGGATCTCGGCCCCAGATCGAGGTATGATTCAGATCACATAGACAGGAAACCTTTCCATTGAAGATCTCGCTCAATAGGCTCAGGAGCTATCCATTCGTGAGCATCAAATCGCCTTCCCAGAGAAGGAGACGAAGAAGACCGTCAAAAGGTCCAGTAGAGGGAACTGGACGTGGCATGACATGAAGAGGCTGTACAACTTCAGGAGGCCTAGGTCAAACGGTAGTGTAGCCATCTGGAAATGTTGGAGGCACACTTGGATGGGACTCACGAGAATCTTGATGAGCACGATCGTGACCTGGAGAACATAAGCGCTAAGAGCATGGCCCGGATCCATCGCTTCAACAAGAAGCTCACTAGCGAGCAGAAGCAGATGCAGGTGGACACAGCTAAGGCTCCCGCATAAGGTCGCAGGGCCCTCCGAGAGGAGTATGTGAAGAAGGCTAAGGTCCTTCGAGGGGACTATGTTAAGAAGGCGACTACCGAGGAGCAACGCTTTCAGGTGAAGAAAGCCGAGATGGCGGTGACTTAGAGGAATATGGAAGAGCGCCTCACTTATGCCCTCTCACTACGGGAAAAATTCTCGCTGCCGTCGCCACCGTCCTTTGCCGTGTGCCAAAAGGGTGAGAACACGGCAAAGAAGTTCTCTGCCGTGAGGTGGTCCAGAAGTACACGGCAAAGAGCACCCACACGGTAGACTCCAAACAAAACACACGACAAACAAAGGGGACACGACAAAGCTGAAAAGAGACACACGGCAAAGAGTTGATGCACGACAAAGACCAACCGAGGCACACGACAAAGAATGGTGCACGGCAAAGACCAATCAAGGCACACGACAAAGACGAACACACGGCAAAGAGGTGGGTCCCACGGCCCCTAGGCGAGCCAAACTGACGGCGGCTGATGGTGGTCCTTTGCCGTGTGCCATTGCAGTTAGACACACCGCAAAGATAAGCCTTTGCCGTGTGCTTTATGCACCCTACACGGCAAAGCTTGTTTTTTTCTTACCTCCTCCAAACTATGGTCAAAATGACGAGTACGAAGATTCTTAGTTCGAGGCTGAGCCTGCCTAAACTTGCATATTGGAACTCTGGAGAAACATCAAATTGTCACCCTAAAAATGATTTTTACAAAAAAACATGAGCATCATATCATGTACCTGCAATTCAAATCTGACCCATTTCCTGCCAATTCAGCAGAAATTTGTGTTTTTCATGAGGGGTGGACGGGAAAGGTTTATGAATACCCGGTTGGGACATAGTCCATGTAATTAGGTCATTTGATGATGTAAAACCATGTTTGGAAACATGTTGTGACAAGATCTACCCCGGTTTCACCGGAACGGGGAGTTCCCCCCCCTAATAGTCAAACTGCAAACACTTTGTTTTCAGGGGACAACGCATGTCTGTGAAGGGGATCACACTTGGGAACCAGGTTTAGGAGGTTTGAGCATGCCACCACACTTTATTAGACATGCTAGGGCCACATGCATGGGTTGCAGGTGTTCCGATGCCCCGAAGCGCTTCTTCCTGCGGAACCCTAATCCACGGGTCTCGAATCATCTACCCCCTAGACTTTCTTCTCACAGGGGTAGCCCGGTGTATCCCTCTCTTGTTTTGCTATTGGTTAGGTCATTTGATGACGTAAAACCTTGTTTGGAAATATTTTGTGACAAGATCAACCCCGGTTTCACCGGAACGGGGAGTTCCCCCCTAATAGTCAGACTGCAGACACTTTGTTTTTAGGGGACAACGCATGTCTGTGAAGGGGGTCACACTTGGAAACCAGGTTTAGGAGATTTTAGCATGCCACCACACTTTATTAGACATTCAAGGGCCACATGCATGGTTTGGAGGTGTTCCGATGCCCCGAAGCGCTTCATCTAGCGGAACCCTGATCCGCGGGTCTCGGATCGTCTACCCCCCTAGACTTTCTTCTCACAGCGGTAGCCCGGTGTAGCCCTCTCATATTTTTATCTTGGTTAGGTCATTTGATAATGTAAAACCATGTTTGGAAACATGTTGTGACAAGATCTGCCCCGGTTTCATCGGAACAGGGAGTTCCCCCCTAATAGTCAGACTGGAGACACTTCGTTTTTAGGGGACAACGCATGTCTGTGAAGGGGGTCACACTTGGGAACCGGGTTTAGGACATTTGAGCATGCCACCACATTTTATTAGACATGCTAGGGCCACAAGCATGGTTTGGAGGTGTTTCGATGCCCCGAAGCGCTTCTTCCTACGGAACCCTGATCCACGGGTCTCGGATCGTCTACCCCCCTAGACTTTCTTCTCACAGGGGTAGCCCGGTGTATCCCTCTCTTGTTTTGCTCTTGGTTAGGTCATTTGATGATGTAAAACCATGTTTGGGAACATTTTGTGACAAGATCAACCCCGGTTTCACCGGAACGGGGAGTTCCCCCCTAATAGTCAGACTGCAGACACTTTGTTTTTAGGGGACAACACATGTCTGTGAAGGGGGTCACACTTGGGAACCAGGTTTAGGAGGTTTGAGCATGCCACCACACTTTATTAGACATTCTAGGGCCACATGCATGGTTTGTAGGTGTTCCGATGCCCCGAAGCACTTCTTCCAGTGGAACCCTGATCCGCGGGTCTCGGATGATCTACCCACCTAGACTTTCTTCTCACATGGGTAGGACGGTGTAGCCCTCTCTTGTTTTGCTCTTGGTTAGTACATTTGTTGATGTAAAACCATGTTTGGGAACATTTTGTGACAAGATCAACCCCGGTTTCATCGGAACGGGGAGTTCCCCCCTAATAGTCAGACTGCAGACACTTTGTTTTTAGGGGACAACGCATGTCTGTGAAGGGGGTCACACTTGGGAACCAGGTTTAGGAGGTTTGAGCATGCCACCACACTTTATTAGACATGCTAGGGCCACATGCATGGTTTGGAGGTGTTCCGATGCCCCGAAGCGCTTCTTCCTGCGGAACCCTGATCCGCGGGTCTCGGATCGTCTACCCCCCTAGACTTTCTTCTCACAGGGGTAGCCTGGTGTAGCCCTCTCTTGTTTTGCTCTTGGTTAGGTCATTTGATGATGTAAAACCATGTTTGGGAACATTTTGTGACAAGATCAACCCCGGTTTCACCGGAACGGGGAGTTCCCTCCTAATAGTCAGATTGTAGACACTTCGTTTTTAGGGGACAACGCATGTCTGTGAAGGGGGTCACACTTGGGAACCAGGTTTAGGAGGTTTGAGCATGCCACCACACTTTATTAGACATGCTAGGGCCACATTCATGGTTTGGAGGTGTTCCGATGTCCCGAAGCGCTTCTTCCTGTGGAACCCTGATAAGCGGGTCTCGGATCGTCTACCCCCCTAGACTTTCTTCTCACAAGGGTAACCCGGTGTATCCCTCTCTTGTTTTGCTCTTGGTTAGGTCATTTGATGATGTAAAACCATGTTTGGGAACATTTTGTGACAAGATCAACCCCGGTTTCACCGGAACGGGGAGTTCCCCCCTAATAGTCAGACTGCAGACACTTCGTTTTTAGGGGACAACGCATGTCTGTGAAGGGGGTCACACTTGGGAACCAGGTTTAGGAGGTTTGATCATGCCACCACACTTTATTAGACATGCTAGGGCCACATGCATGGTTTGGAGGTGTTTTGATGCCTCGAAGCGCTTCTTCCTGCGGAACCCTGATCCGCGGGTCTCGGATAGTCTACCCCCCTAGACTTTCTTCTCACAAGGGTAGGCCGGTGTAACCCTCTCTTGTTTTTCTCTTGGTTAGGTCATTTTATGATGTAAAACATGTTTGGGAACATTTTATGACAAGATCAACCCCGGTTTCACCGGAACAGGGAGTTCCCCCCTAATAGTCAGACTGCAGACACTTTGTTTTTAGGGGACAACGCATGTCTGTGAAGGGGGTCACACTTGGGAACCAGGTTTAGGAGGTTTGAGCATGCCACCACACTTTATTAGACATGCTAGGGCCACATGCATGGTTTGGAGGTGTTCCGATGCCCCGAAGCGCTTCTTCCTGCGGAACCCTGATCCGCGGGTCTCGGATCGTCTACCCCCTAGACTTTCTTCTCACAGGGGTAGCCTGGTGTAGCCCTCTCTTGTTTTTATCTTGGTTAGGTCATTTGATGATGTAAAACCATGTTTGGGAACATTTTGTGACAAGATCAACCCCGGTTTCACCGGAACGGGGAGTTCCCTCCTAATAGTCAGATTGTAGACACTTCGTTTTTAGGGGACAACGCATGTCTGTGAAGGGGGTCACACTTGGGAACCAGGTTTAGGAGGTTTGAGCATGCCACCACACTTTATTAGACATGCTAGGGCCACATGCATGGTTTGGAGGTGTTCCGATGCCCCGAAGCGCTTCTTCCTGTGGAACCCTGATAAGCGGGTCTCGGATCGTCTACCCCCCTAGACTTTCTTCTCACAGGGGTAGCCCGGTGTAGCCCTCTCTTGTTTTGCTCTTGGTTAGGTCATTTGATGATGTAAAACCATGTTTGGGAACATTTTGTGACAAGATCAACCCCGGTTTCACCGGAACGGGGAGTTCCCCCCTAATAGTCAGACTGCAGACACTGCATTTTAGGGGACAACGCATGTCTGTGAAGGGGTTCACACTTGGGAACCAGGTTTAGGAGTTTTGAGCATGCCACCACACTTTATTAGACATGCTAGGGCCACATGCATGGTTTGGAGGTGTTCCGATGCCCCGAAGCGCTTCTTCCTGCGGAACCCTGATCCGCAGGTCTCGAATCGTCTACCCCCCTAGACTTTCTTCTTACAAGGGTAGCCCGGTGTAGCCCTCTCATGTTTTGCTCTTGGTTAGGTCATTTGATGATGTAAAACCATGTTTGGGAACATTTTGTGACAAGATCAACCCCGGTTTCATCGGAACGGGGAGTCCCCCCCTAATAGTCAGACTGCAGACACTTTGTTTTTAGGGGACAACGCATGTCTGTGAAGGGGGTCACACTTGGGAACCAGGTTTAGGAGGTTTGAGCATGCCACCACACTTTATTAGACATGCTAGGGCCACATGCATGGTTTGGAGGTGTTCCGATGCCCCGAAGCGCTTCTTCCTGTGGAACCCTGATCCGCGGGTCTCGGATCGTCTACCCCCCTAGACTTTCTTCTCACATGGGTAGCCCGGTGTAGCCCTCTCTTGTTTTGCTCTTGGTTAGGTCATTTGATGATGTAAAACCATGTTTGGGAACATTTTGTGACAAGATCAACCCCGGTTTCACCGGAACGGGGAGTTCCCCCCTAATAGTCAGACTGCAGACACTTTGTTTTTAGGGGACAACGCATGTCTGTGAAGGGGGTCACACTTGGGAACCAGGTTTAGGAGGTTTGAGCATGCCACCACACTTTATTAGACATGCTAGGGCCACATGCATGGTTTGGAGGTGTTAGATGCCCGAGCGCTTCTTCTGCGGAACCACGATCCTGGTCTCGAATCGTCTACCCCCCTAGACTTTCTTCTTACAAGGGTAGCCCGGTGTAGCCCTCTCATGTTTTGCTCTTGGTTAGGTCATTTGATGATGTAAAACCATGTTTGGGAACATTTTGTGACAAGATCTACCCCGGTTTCACCGGAACGGGGAGTCCCCCCCTAATAGTCAGACTACAGACACTTTGTTTTTAGGGGACAACGCATGTCTGTGAAGGGGGTCACACTTGGGAACCAGGTTTAGGAGGTTTGAGCATGCCACCACACTTTATTAGACATGCTAGGGCCACATGCATGGTTTGGAGGTGTTTCGATGCCCCGAAGCGCTTCTTCCTGAGGAACCCGATCCATGGTCTCGGATCGTCTACCCCCCTAGACTTTCTTCTCACAGGGGTAGCCCGGTGTAGCCCTCTCTTGTTTTGCTCTTGGTTAGGTCATTTGATGATGTAAAACCATGTTTGGGAACATGTTGTGACAAGATCTACCCCAGTTTCACCGGAACAGGGAGTTCCCCCCTAATAGTCAGACTGCAGACACTTCGTTTTTAGGGGACAACGCATGTCTGTGAAGGGGTTCACACTTGGGAACCAGGTTTAGGAGGTTTGAGCATGCCACCACACTTTATTAGACATGCTAGGGCCACATGCATGGTTTGGAGGTGTTCCGATGCCCCGAAGCGCTTCTTCCTGCGGAACCCTGATCCGCGGGTCTCGGATCGTCTACCCCCCTAGACTTTCGTCTCACAAGGGTAGACCGGTGTAGCCCTCTCATGTTTTGCTCTTGGTTAGGTCATTTGATGATGTAAAACCATGTTTGGGAACATTTTGTGACAAGATCTACCCCGGTTTCACCGGAGAGTTCCCCCTAATAGTCAGACTGCAGACACTTTGTTTTTAGGGGACAACGCATGTCTGTGAAGGGGGTCACACTTGGGAACCAGGTTTAGGAGGTTTGAGCATGCCACCACACTTTATTAGACATGATAGGGTCACATGCATGGTCTGGAGGTGTTAGATGCCCAAGCGCTTCTTCTGGAACCACGATCCATCGGGTCTCGGATCGTCTACCCCCCTAGACTTTCTTCTCACAAGGGTAGACCGGTGTAGCCCTCTCATGTTTTGCTCTTGGTTAGGTCATTTGATGATGTAAAACCATGTTTGGGAACATTTTGTGACAAGATCAACCCCGGTTTCACCGGAACGGGGAGTCCCCCCTAATAGTCAGACTACACACACTTTGTTTTTAGGGGACAACGCATGTCTGTGAAGGGGGTCACACTTGGGAACCAGGTTTAGGAGGTTTGAGCATGCCACCACACTTTATTAGACATGCTAGGGCCACATGCATGGTTTGGAGGTGTTAGATGCCCGGCGCTTCTTCTGCGGAACCACGATCCATGGTCTCGGCTCGTCTACCCCCTAGACTTTCTTCTCACAGAGGTAGCCTGGTGTAGCCCTCTCTTGTTTTGCTCTTGGTTAGGTCATTTGATGATGTAAAACCATGTTTTGGAACACGTTGTGACAAGATCTACCCCGGTTTCACCGGAGCAGAGTTCCCCCCTAATAGTCAGACTGCAGACAGTTTCTTTTAGGGGACAACGCATGTCTGTGAAGGGGGTCACACTTGGGAACCAGGTTTAGGAGGTTTGAGCATGCCACCACACTTTATTAGACATGCTAGGGTCACATGCATGGTTTGGAGGTGTTCCGATGCCCAGCGCTTCTTCTGCGGAACCACGATCATGGTCTCGGATCGTCTACCCCCCTAGACTTTCTTCTCACAAGGGTAGACCGGTGTAGCCCTCTCATGTTTTGCTCTTGGTTAGGTCATTTGATGATGTAAAACCATGTTTGCGAACATTTTGTGACAAGATCTACCCCGGTTTCACCGGAGCAGTCCCCCTAATAGTCTGATTGCAGACACTTTGGTTTTAGGGGACAACGCATGTCTGCGAAGGCGGTCACACTTGGGAACCAGGTTTAGGAGGTTTGAGCATGCCACCACACTTTATTAGACATGCTAGGGCCACATGCATGGTTTGGAGGTGTTCGATGCCCCGAAGCGCTTCTTCCTGCGGAACCCTGATCCGCGGGTCTCGGATCGTCTACCCCCTAGACTTTCTTCTCACAGGGGTAGCCCGGTGTAGCCCTCTCTTGTTTTGCTCTTGGTTAGGTCATTTGATGATGTAAAACCATGTTTGGGAACATTTTGTGACAAGATCAACCCCGGTTTCACGGAGCAGGAGTTCCCCTAATAGTCGATTTGAGACACTTTGTTTTTATGGGACAACGCATGTCTGTGAAGGGGTTCACACTTGGGAACCAGGTTTAGGAGTTTTGAGCATGCCACCACACTTTATTAGACATGCTAGGGCCACATGCATGGTTTGGAGGTGTTTCGATGCCCCGAAGCGCTTCTTCCTGCAGAACCCCAATCCTCGGGTCTCGAATCGTCTACCCGCCTAGACTTTCTTCTCCTAGGGGTAGACCGGTGTAGCCCTCTCTTGTTTTGCTCTTGGTTAGGTCATTTGATGATGTAAAACCATGTTTGGGAACATGTTGTGACAAGATCTACCCCGGTTTCACCGGAACGGGGAGTTCCCCCTAATAGTCAGACTGCAGACACTTTGTTTTTAGGGGACAACGCATGTCTGTGAAGGGGGTCACACTTGGGAACCAGGTTTAGGAGGTTTGAGCATGCCACCACACTTTATTAGACATGCTAGGGCCACATGCATGGTTTGGAGGTGTTCGATGCCCAGCGCTTCTTCTGCGGAACCACGATCCATGGTCTCGGATCGTCTACCCCCCTAGACTTTCTTCTCACAGGGGTAGCCCGGTGTAGCCCTCTCTTGTTTTGCTCTTGGTTAGGTCATTTGATGATGTAAAACCATGTTTGGGAACATGTTGTGACAAGATCTACCCCGGTTTCACCGGAACAGGGAGTTCCCCCTAATAGTCAGACTGTAGACACTTTGTTTTTAGGGGACAACGCATGTCTGTGAAGGGGGTCACACTTGGGAACCAGGTTTAGGAGGTTTGAGCATGCCACCACACTTTATTAGACATGCTAGGGTCACATGCATGGTTTGGAGGTGTTCTGATGCCCGGCGCTTCTTCTGTGGAACCACGATCCTGGGTCTCGGATCGTCTACCCCCTAGACTTTCTTCTCACAGGTACCCGGTGTAGCCCTCTCTTGTTTTGCTCTTGGTTAGGTCATTTGATGATGTAAAACCATGTTTGGGAACATGTTGTGACAAGATCTACCCAGGTTTCACCGGGCAGGAGTTCCCCTAATAGTCAGCTGCAGACACTTTGTTTTTAGGGACAAGCATGTCTGTGAAGGGGGTCACACTTGGGAACTAGGTTTAGGAGGTTTGAGCATGGCACCACACTTTATTAGACATGCTAGGGTCACATGCATGGTTTGGAGGTGTTAGATGCCCCGGCGCTTCTTCTGCGGAACCACGATCCATGGTCTCGGATCGTCTACCCCCTTGACTTTCTTCTCACAGAGGTAGCCCGGTGTAGCCTCTCTTGTTTTTCTCTTGGTTAGGTCATTTGATTATGTAAAACCAAGTTTGGGAACATGTTGTGACAAGATCTACCCAGTTTCACGAAGCAGGAGTCCCCTAATAGTCAGACTGTAGACACTTTGTTTTTAGGGGACAACGCATGTCTATGAAGGGGGTCACACTTGGGAACCAGGTTTAGGAGGTTTGAGCAGGCCACCACACTTTATTAGACATGCTAGGGTCACATGCATGGTTTGGAGGTGTTCTGATGCCCAAGCGCTTCTTCTGTGGAACCACGATCCATGGTCTCGGATCGTCTACCCCCCTAGACTTTCTTCTCACATGGGTAGCCCGGTGTAGCCCTCTCTTGTTTTTCTCTTGGTTAGGTCATTTGATGATGTAAAACCATGTTTGGGAACATGTTGTGACAAGATCTACCCCGTTTCACGGAGCAGGGAGTTCCCCTAATAGTCAGATTGAGACACTGGGTTTTTAGGGACAACGCATGACAGTAAAGGGGGTCACACTTGGGAACCAGGTTTAGGAGGTTTGAGCATGACACCACACTTTATTAGACATGCTAGGGTCACATGCATGGTTTGGAGGTGTTAGATGCCCGGCGCTTCTTCTGCGGAACCACGATCCTCGGGTCTCGGATCGTCTACCCCCTAGACTTTCTTCTCACGGGGTAGCCGGTGTAGCCCTCTCTTGTTTTGCTCTTGGTTAGGTCATTTGATGATGTAAAACCATGTTTGGGAACAAGTTCTGACAAGATCTACCCCGGTTTCACGGAGCAGAGTTCCCCTAATAGTCAGACTGAGACACTTTGTTTTTTGGGGACAGCGCTTGTCTGTTAAGGTGGTCACTCTTGGGAACCAGGTTGAGGAGGTTTGAGCATGCCACCCCACTTTATTAGACATGCTAGGGTCACATGCATGGTTTGGAGGTGTTAGATGCCCGGCGCTTCTTCTGCGGAACCACGATCCATGGTCTCGGATCGTCTACCAACTAGACTTTCTTCTGACAGGGGTAGCCCGGTGTAGCCCTCTCTTGTTTTGCTCTTGGTTAGGTCATGTGATGATGTAAAACCATGTTTGGGAACATGTTGTGACAAGATCTACCCCGGTTTCACCAAAACGGGGAGTCCCCCCCCTAATAGTCAGATTGCAGACACTTCTTTTTTTAGGGGACAGCGCATGTCTGTGAAGGGGACAGACTTGGGAACCAGGTTTAGGAGGTTTGAGCATGCCACCACACTTTATTAGACATTCTAGGGTCACATTCATGGTTTGGAGGTGTTCCGATGCCCGGCGCTTCTTCTGCGGAACCACGATCCATGGTCTCGGATCGTCTACCCCCCTAGACTTTCTTCTCACAGGGTAGCCCGGTGTAGACCTCTCTTGTTTTTCTCTTGGTTAGGTCATTTGATGATGTAAAACCATGTTTGGGAACATGTTGTGACAAGATCTACCCCGGTTTCACCGGAACGGGGAGTTCCCCCATAATAGTCAGACTGCAGACACTTTGTTTTTAGGGGACAACGCATGTCTATGAAGGGGGTCACACTTGGGAACCAGGTTTAGGAGGTTTGAGCATGCCACCACACTTTATTAGACATGCTAGGGTCACATGCATGGTTTGGAGGTGTTAGATGCCCCGGCGCTTCTTCTGCGGAACCACGATCCATGGTCTCGAATCGTCTACCCCCCTAGACTTTCTTCTCACAAGGGTAGCCCGGTGTAGCCCTCTCTTGTTTTGCTCTTGGTTAGGTCATTTGATGATGTAAAACCATGTTTGGGAACATTTTGTGACAAGATCTACCCCGGTTTCACCGAGCAGAGTCCCCCTAATAGTCAGAGTGCAGACACTTTGTTTTTAGGGGACAACGCATGTCTATGAAGGGGTCACACTTGGGAACCAGGTTTAGGAGGTTTGAGCATTCCACCACACTTTATTAGACATGCTAGGGTCACATGCATGGTTTGGAGGTGTTAGATGCCCAGCGCTTCTTCTGCGGAACCACGATCCATGGGTCTCGGATCGTCTACCCCTGGACTTTCTTCTCACATGGGTAGCCCGGTGTAGCCCTCTCTTGTTTTGCTCTTGGTTAGGTCATTTGATGATGTAAAACCATGTTTGGGAACATATTGTGACAAGATCTACCGGTTTCACGGGCAGGAGTTCCCCTAATAGTCGGATTGCAGACACTTTGTTTTTGGGGACAACGCATGTACGTGAAGGGTTCACACTTGGGAACCAGGTTTAGGAGGTTTGAGCATGCCACCACACTTTATTAGACATGCTAGGGTCACATGCATGGTTTGGAGGTGTTCGATGCCCAGGCGCTTCTTCTGCGGAACCACGATCCTCGGGTCTCGGATCGTCTACCCCCTAGACTTTCTTCTCAGGGGTAGCCGGTGTAGCCCTCTCTTTTTTTGCTCTTGGTTAGGTCATTTGATGATGTAAAACCATGTTTGGGAACATGTTGTGACAAGATCTACCCGGTTTCACGGAGCAGGAGTTCCCCCTAATAGTCAGATTGACGACACGTTGTTTTTTGGGGACAAGGCATGTCTGCGAAGGCGGTACACTTGGGAACCAGGTTTAGGAGGTTTGAGCATGCCACCACACTTTATTATACATGCTAGTGTCACATGCATGGTTTGGAGGTGTTCGATGCCCAAGCGCTTCTTCTGCGGAACCACGATCCATGGGTCTCGGATCGTCTACCCCTAGACTTTCTTCTCACAGGGTAGCCGGTGTAGCCCTCTCTTTTTTTGCTCTTGGTTAGGTCATTTGATGATGTAAAACCATGTTTGGGAACATGTTGTGACAAGATCTACCCGGTTTCACGGGCAGGAGTTCCCCCTAATAGTCGATTTGAGACACTTTGTTTTTAGGGACAACGCATGTCTGTGAAGGGGTCACACTTGGGAACCAGGATTAGGAGGTTTGAGCATGCCAGCACACTTTATTAGACATGCTAGGGTCACATGCATGGTTTGGAGGTGTTCGATGCCCAAGCGCTTCTTCTGCGGAACCACGATCCATGGTCTCGAATCGTCTACCCCCTAGACTTTCTTCTCACAGGGGTAGCCCGGTGTAGCCCTCTCTTGTTTTGCTCTTGGTTAGGTCATTTGATGATGTAAAACCATGTTTGGGAACATGTTGTGACAAGATCTACCCGGTTTCACGGAGCAGAGTTCCCCTAATAGTCGGAGTTGCAGACACTTTGTTTTTAGGGGACAACGCATGTCGTGAAGGGGTCACACTTGGGAACCAGGTTTAGGAGGTTTGAGCATGCCACCACTTTATTAGACATGCTAGGGTCACATGCATGGTTTGGAGGTGTTAGATGCCCCAGGCGCTTCTTCTGCGGAACCACGATCCATGGTCTCGGATCGTCTACCCCCCTAGACTTTCTTCTCACAAGGGTAGCCCGGTGTAGCCCTCTCTTGTTTTTCTCTTGGTTAGGTCATTTGATGATGTAAAACCATGTTTGGGAACATCTTGCGACAATATCTACCTCGGTTTCACCGGAGCAGGAGTTCCCCTAATAGTCAGATTGAGACACTTTGTTTTTAGGGACAACGCATGTATGTGAAGGGGTCACACTTGGGAACCAGGTTTAGGAGGTTTGAGCATGCCACCACACTTTATTAGACATGCTAGGGTCACATGCATGGTTTGGAGGTGTTAGATGCCCAAGCGCTTCTTCTGCGGAACCACGATCCTCGGGTCTCGGATCGTCTACCCCCTAGACTTTCTTCTCACAGAGGTAGCCCGGTGTAGCCCTCTCTTGTTTTTCTCTTGGTTAGGTCATTTGATGATGTAAAACCATGTTTGGGAACATCTTGTGACAAGATCTACCTCGGTTTCACCGGAACAGGGAGTTCCCCCTTAATAGTCAGACTGCAGACACTTTGTTTTTAGGGGACAACGCATGTCTGTGAAGGGGTCACTTGGGAACCAGGTTTAGGAGGTTTGAGCGTTCCACCACACTTTATTAGCAATGCTAGGGTCACATGCATGGTTTGGAGGTGTTAGATGCCCGGCGCTTCTTCTGCGGAACCACGATCCTGGTCTCGGATCGTCTACCCCCTAGACTTTCTTCTCACAGGGTAGCCGGTGTAGCCCTCTCTTGTTTTGCTCTTGGTTAGGTCATTTGATGATGTAAAACCATGTTTGGGAACATGTTGTGACAAGATCTACCCAGTTTCACCGGAGCAGGAGTTCCCCTAATAGTCGGCTGAGACACTTTTTTTAGGGGACAACGCATGTCTGTGGAGGGGGTCACACTTGGGAACCAGTTTTAGGAGGTTTGAGCATTCCACCACACTTTATTAGACATGCTAGGGTCACATGCATGGTTTAGAGGTGTTAGATGCCCGGCGCTTCTTCTGCGGAACCACGATCCATGGTCTCAGATCGTCTACCCCCTAGACTTTCTTCTGACAGGGTAGCTCGGTGTAGCCCTCGCTCGTGTTGCTCTTGGGTAGGTCATTTGATGATGTAAAACCATGTGTGGGAACAGGTTGTGACAAGATCTACCCAGATTTCACCGGAACAGGGAGTTCCCCCTAATAGTCATATTTCGACACTTAGTTTTTAGGGGACACCGCATGTTTGTGAAGGGGGTCACACTTGGGAACCAGGTTTAGGAGGTTTGAGCATGCCAGCATACTTTATTAGACATTCTAGGGTCACATGCATGGTTTGGAGGTGTTAGATGCCCTGGCGCTTCTTCTGCGGAACCACGATCCTCGGGTCTCGGATCGTCTACCCCCTAGACTTTCTTCTCACAGGGGTAGCCTGGTGTAGCCCTCTCTTGTTTTGCTCTTGGTTAGGTCATTTGATGATGTAAAACCATGTTTGGGAACATGTTGTGACAAGATCTACCCAGGTTTCACCGGAACAGGGAGTTCCCCCCTAATAGTCAGACTGCAGACACTTTGTTTTAGGGGACAACGCATGTCTATGAAGGGGGTCACACTTGGGAACCAGGTTTAGGAGGTTTGAGCATGCCACCACACTTTATTAGACATGCTAGGGTCACATGCATGGTTTGGAGGTGTTCTGATGCCCCGAAGCGCTTCTTCCTGGAACCACGATCCATGGTCTCGGATCGTCTACCCCCCTAGACTTTCTTCTCACAGGGGTAGCCCGGTGTAGCCCTCTCTTGTTTTGCTCTTGGTTAGGTCATTTGATGATGTAAAACCATGTTTGGGAACATGTTGTGACAAGATCTACCCCGGTTTCACCGGAACAGGGAGTTCCCCCCTAATAGTCAGATTGCAGACACTTTGTTTTTAGGGGACAACGCATGTCTGTGAAGGGGGTCACACTTGGGAACCAGGTTTAGGAGGTTTGAGCATGCCACCACACTTTATTAGACATGCTAGGGTCACATGCATGGTTTGGAGGTGTTCGATGCCCAAGCGCTTCTTCTGCGGAACCACGATCCTTGGGTCTCGGATCGTCTACCCCCCTAGACTTTCTTCTCACAGGGGTAGCCCGGTGTAGCCCTCTCTTGTTTTGCTCTTGGTTAGGTCATTTGATGATGTAAAACCATGTTTGGGAACATTTTGTGACAAGATCTACCTCGGTTTCACCGAAATAGGGAGTTCCCCCTAATAGTCAGACTGTAGACACTTTGTTTTTGGGGACAACGCATGTCTATGAAGGGGGTCACACTTGGGAACCAGGTTTAGGAGGTTTGAGAATGCCACCACACCTTATTAGACATGCTAGGGTCACATGCATGGTTTCGAGGTGTTCCGATGCCCCGAAGCGCTTCTTCCTGCGGAACCACGATCCATGGTCTCGGATCGTCTACCCCCTAGACTTTCTTCTCACAAGGGTAGCCCGGTGTAGCCCTCTCTTGTTTTGCTCTTGGTTAGGTCATTTGATGATGTAAAACCATGTTTGGGAACATGTTGTGACAAGATCTACCCCGGTTTCACCGGAACAGGGAGTTCCCCCCTAATAGTCAGACTGCAGACACGTCGTTTTTAGGGGACATCGCATGTCTGTGAAGGGGTCACACTTGGGAACCATGTTTAGGAGGTTTGAGCATGCCACCACACTTTATTAGACATGCTAGGGTCACATGCATGGTTTGGAGGTGTTCCGATGCCCGGCGCTTCTTCTGCGGAACCACGATCCATGGTCTCGGATCGTCTACCCGCCTAGACTTTCTTCTCACAGAGGTAGCCCGGTGTAGCCCTCTCTTGTTTTTCTCTTTGTTAGGTCATTTGATGATGTAAAACCATGTTTGGGAACATATTGTGACAAGAAATACCCTGGTTTCACGGAGCAGGGAGTTCCCCTAATAGTCAGACTGTAGACACTTTGTTTTTAGGGGACAACGCATGTCTGTGAAGGGGGTCACACTTGGGAACCAGGTTTAGTAGGTTTGAGCATGCCACCACACTTTATTAGACATGATAGGGTCACATGCATGGTTTGGAGGTGTTCCGATGCCCGGCGCTTCTTCTGCGGAACCACGATCCAGGGTCTCGGATCGTCTACCCCCTAGACTTTCTTCTCACAGGTGTAGCCAGTGTAGCCCTCTCTTGTTTT
Organism: Avena insularis; assembly: GCA_023614405.1. Classification (NCBI taxonomy): domain Eukaryota; kingdom Viridiplantae; phylum Streptophyta; class Magnoliopsida; order Poales; family Poaceae; genus Avena; species Avena insularis. The sequence continues at coordinate 435,149,819 of CM042692.1, forward strand.
GCTCTTGGTTAGGTCATTTGATGATGTAAAACCATGTTTGGGAACATGTTGTGACAATATCTACCCGGTTTCACGGGCAGGAGTTCCCCCTAATAGTCAGACTGTAGACACTTTGTTTTTAGGGGACAACGCATGTCTGTGAAGGGGGTCACACTTGGGAACCAGTTTTAGGAGGTTTGAGCATGCCACCACACTTTATTAGACATGCTAGGGCCACATGCATGGTTTGGAGGTGTTAGATGCCCAAGCGCTTCTTCTGCGGAACCCCGATCCTTGGGTCTCGGATCGTCTACCCGCCTAGACTTTCTTCTCACAGGGGTAGCCCGGTGTAGACCTCTCTTGTTTTGCTCTTGGGTAGGTCATTTGATGATGTAAAACCATGTTTGGGAACATGTTGTGACAAGATCTACCCAGGTTTCACCGGAACAGGGAGTCCCCCTCCCTAATAGTCAGACTGTAGACACTTTGTTTTTAGGGGACAACGTATGTCTACGAAAGGTGTCACACTTGGTAACCAGGTTTAGGAGGTTTGAGCATGCCACCACACTTTATTAGACATGCTAGGGTCACATGCATGGTTTGGAGGTGTTCGATGCCCAGGCGCTTCTTCCTGCGGAACCCTGATCCTCGGGTCTCGGATCGTCTACCCGCCTAGACTTTCTTCTCACAGGGGTAGCCCGGTGTAGCCCTCTCTTGTTTTGCTCTTGGTTAGGTCATTTGATGATGTAAAACCATGTTTGGGAACATGTTGTGACAAGATCTACCCTGCTTTCACCGGAACAGGGAGTTCCCCCTAATAGTCAGACTGTAGACACTTTGTTTTTAGGGGACATCGCATGTCTACGAAGGGGGTCACACTTGGGAACCAGGTTTAGGAGGTTTGAGCATGCCACCACACTTTATTAGACATGCTAGGGTCACATGCATGGTTTGGAGGTGTTAGATGCCCAGCGCTTCTTCTGCGGAACCACGATCCTCGGGTCTCGGATCGTCTACCCCTAGACTTTCTTCTCACACAGGGTAGCCGGTGTAGCCCTCTCTTGTTTTGCTCTTGGTTAGGTCATTTGATGATGTAAAATCATGTTTGGGAACATGTTGTGACAAGATCTACCCGGTTTCACGGAGCAGGAGTTCCCCTAATAGTCGATTGAGACACGTCGTTTTTAAGGGACAACGCATGTCTGTGAAGAGGGTCACACTTGGGAACCAGGTTTAGGAGGTTTGAGCATGCCACCACACTTTATTAGACATGCTAGGGTCACATGCATGGTTTGGAGGTGTTCAGATGCCCCGTAGCGCTTCTTCTGCGGAACCACGATCCATGGTCTCGAATCGTCTACCCGCCTAGACTTTCTTCTCACAGAGGTAGCCCGGTGTAGCCCTCTCTTGTTTTACTCTTGGTTAGGTCATTTGATGATGTAAAACCATGTTTGGGAACATGTTGTGACAAGATCTACCCCGCTTTCACGGGCAGGAGTTCCCCTAATAGTCAGATTGCGACACTTTGTTTTTAAGGGACAAATCATGTCTGTGAAGAGGGTCACACTTGGGAACCAGGTTTAGGAGGTTTGAGCATGCCACCACACTTTATTAGACATGCTAGGGTCACATGCATGGTTTGGAGGTGTTAGATGCCCAGCGCTTCTTCTGCGGAACCACGATCCAGGTCTCGGATCGTCTACCCCTAGACTTTCTTCTCACAGGGTAGCCGGTGTAGCCCTCTCTTGTTTTGCTCTTGGTTAGGTCATTTGATGATGTAAAACCATGTTTGGGAACATGTTGTGACAAGATCTACCCGGTTTCACGGGCAGGACTTCCCCACTAATAGTGAGATTGCAAACACTTTGTTTTTAGGGGACAGCGCATGTCTGTGAAGGGGGTCACACTTGGGAACTAGGTTTAGGAGGTTTGAGCATTCCACCACACTTTATTAGACATGCTAGGGTCACATGCATGGTTTGGAGGTGTTAGATGCCCAAGCGCTTCTTCTGCGGAACCACGATCCATGGGTCTCGGATCGTCTACCCCCCTAGACTTTCTTCTCACAAGGGTAGCCCGGTGTAGCCCTCTCTTGTTTTGCTCTTGGTTAGGTCATTTGATGATGTAAAACCATGTTTGGGAACATGTTGTGACAAGATCTACCCCGGTTTCACCGAAACAGGGAGTTTCCCCTAATACTCAGATTGCAGACACTTTGTTTTTAGGGGACACGCATGTCTATGAAGGGGGTCACACTTGGGAACCAGGTTTAGGAGGTTTGAGCATGCCACCACACTTTATTAGACATGCTAGGGTCACATGCATGGTTTGGAGGTGTTCCGATGCCCCGAAGCGCTTCTTCCTGCGGAACCCTGATCCTCGGGTCTCGGATCGTCTACTTCCCTAGACTTTCTTCTCAAAGGGGTATCCCGGTGTAGCCCTCTCTTGGTTTGCTCTTGGTTAGGTCATTTGATGATGTAAAACCATGTTTGGGAACATGTTGTGACAAGATCTACCACGGTTTCACCGAGCAGGAGTTCCCCTAATAGTCGAGTTGCAGACACTTTGTTTTTGGGGACAACGCATGTTTGTGAAGGGCGTCACACTTGGGAACCAGGTTTAGGAGGTTTGAGCATGCCACCACACTTTATTAGACATGCTAGTGTCACATCCATGGTTTGGAGGTGTTAGATGCCCCGGCGCTTCTTCTGCGGAACCACGATCCATGGGTCTCGGATCGTCTACCCCTAGACTTTCTTCTCACAAGGTAGCCGGGTGTAGCCCTCTCTTGTTTTGCTCTTGGTTAGGTCATTTGATGATGTAAAACCATGTTTGGGAACATGTTGTGACAAGATCTACCCAGTTTCACGGGCAGAGTTTCCCCTAATAGTCACACTGCAGACACCTTGTTTTTAGGGGACATCGCATGTCTGTGAAGGGGGTCACACTTGGGAACCATGTTTAGGACGTTTGAGCATGCCACCATATTTTATTAGACATGTTAGGGTCACATGCATGGTTTGGAGGTGTTAGATGCCCAGCGCTTCTTCCTGCGGAACCCCGATCCGCGGGTCTCGGATCGTCTACCCCCTAGACTTTCTTCTCACAGGGGTAGCCCGGTGTAGCCCTCTCTTGTTTTGCTCTTGGTTAGGTCATTTGATGATGTAAAACCATGTTTGGGAACATGTTGTGACAAGATCTACCTCGGTTTCACGAGCAGGAGTTCCCCTAATAGTCAGATTGAGACACTTTGTTTTTAGGGATAGCGCATGTCTGTGAAGGGGATCACACTTGGGAACCAGGCTTAGGAGGTTTGAGCATGCCACCACACTTTATTAGACATGCTAGGGTCACATGCATGGTTTGGAGGTGTTAGATGCCCAGCGCTTCTTCTGCGGAACCACGATCCTCGGGTCTCGGATCGTCTACCCCTAGACTTTCTTCTCACAGGGGTAGCCCGGTGTAGCCCTCTCTTGTTTTGCTCTTGGTTAGGTCATTTGATGATGTAAAACCATGTTTGGGAACATGTTGTGACAAGATCTACCCCGGTTTCACCGGAACAGGGAGTTCCCCCTAATAGTCAGATTGCAGACACTTTGTTTTTAGGGGACAGCGCATGTCTGTGAAGGGGGTCACACTTGGGAACCAGGTTTAGGAGGTTTGAGCATGCCACCACACTTTATTAGACATGCTAGGGTCACATGCATGGTTTGGAGGTGTTCCGATGCCAGCGCTTCTTCTGCGGAACCACGATCCATGGTCTCGGATCGTCTACCCGCCTAGACTTTCTTCTCACAGGGGTAGCCCGGTGTAGCCCTCTCTTGTTTTGCTCTTGGTTAGGTCATTTGATGATGTAAAACCATGTTTGGGAACATGTTGTGACAAGATCTACCCCGGTTTCACCGAAACAGGGAGTTCCCCCTAATAGTCAGATTGCAGACACTTTGTTTTTAGGGGACAACGCATGTCTGTGAAGGGGGTCACACTTGGGAACCAGGTTTAGGAGGTTTGAGCATGCCACCACACTTTATTAGACATGCTAGGGTCACATGCATGGTTTGGAGGTGTTCGATGCCCGGCGCTTCTTCTGCGGAACCACGATCCATGGTCTCGGATCGTCTACCCCCTAGACTTTCTTCTCACAGGGGTAGCCCGGTGTAGCCCTCTCTTGTTTTGCTCTTGGTTAGGTCATTTGATGATGTAAAACCATGTTTGGGAACATGTTGTGACAAGATCTACCCCGGTTTCACCGAAATAGGGAGTTCCCCCCTAATAGTCAGACTTTAGACACGTCGTTTTTAGGGAACAGCGCATGTATGTGAAGGGGGTCACACTTGGGAACCAGGTTTAGGAGGTTTGATCAGGCCACCACACTTTATTAGACATGCTAGGGTCACATGCATGGTTTGAAGGTGTTCCGATGCCCCGAAGTGCTTCTTCCCGCGGAACAGGGATCGTCTACCCCCCTAAACTTTCTTCTCACGGGGTAGCCCGGTGTATCCCTCTCTTGTTTTGCTCTTGGTTAGGTCATTTGATGATGTAAAACCATGTTTGGGAACATGTTGTGACAAGATCTACCCAGGTTTCACCGAAATAGGGAGACCCCCCTAATAGTCATATTGCAACCACTTCGTTTTTAGGGGACAACGCATCTCTACGAAGGGGGTCACACTTGGTAACCAGGTTTAGGAGGTTTGAGCATGCCACCACACTTTATTAGACATGCTAGGGTCACATTCATGGTTTGGAGGTGTTCGATGCCCGGCGCTTCTTCTGCGGAACCACGATCCATGGGTCTCGGATCATCTACCCCTAGACTTTCTTCTGACAGGGGTAACCCGGTGTATCCCTCTCTTTTTTTGCTCTTGGTTAGGTCATTTGATGATGTAAAACCATGTTTGGGAACATGTTGTGACAAGATCTACCCGGGTTTCACCGAAGCAGAGTTCCCCTAATAGTCAGATTGAGACACTTTGTTTTTTAGGGACAACGCATGTACGTGAAGGGGCCACACTTGGGAACCAGGTTTACGAGGTTTGAGCATGCCACCACACTTGATTAGACATGCTAGGGTCACATGCATGGTTTGGAGGTGTTAGATGCCCAGCGCTTCTTCTGCGGAACCCTGATCCGTGGGTCACGGATCGTCTACCCCCTAGACTTTCTTCTCACAGGGGTAGCTCGGTGTGGCCCTCTCTTGCTTTGCTCTTGGTTAGGTCATTTGATGATGTAGAACCATGTCTGGAAACATGTTGTGACAAGAACTACCCCGGTTTCACGGGCAGGAGTTCCCCCTAATAGTTAGATTGCAGACACTTTGTTTTTAGGGGACAACGCATGTCTATGAAGGGGGTCACACTTGGGAACCAGGTTTAGGAGGTTTGAGCATGCCACCACACTTTATTAGACATGATAGGGTCACATGCATGGTTTGGAGGTGTTAGATGCCCGGCGCTTCTTCTGCGGAACCACGATCCTCGGGTCTCGGATCGTCTACCCCCTAGACTTTCTTCTCACAGGGTAGCCGGTGTAGCCCTCTCTTGTTTTGCTCTTGGTTAGGTCATTTGATGATGTAAAACCATGTTTGGGAACATGTTGTGACAAGATCTACCCGGTTTCACGGGCAGAGTTTCCCCTAATAGTCGGGCTTGAGACACTTTGTTTTTAGGGACAACGCATGTCTGTGAAGGGGTCACACTTGGGAACCAGGTTTAGGAGGTTTGAGCATGCCACCACACTTTATTAGACATGCTAGGGTCACATGCATGGTTTGGAGGTGTTCGATGCCCAAGCGCTTCTTCTGCGGAACCACGATCCATGGACTCGGATCGTCTACCCCTAGACTTTCTTCTCACAGGGGTAACCCGGTGTAGCCCTCTCTTGTTTTGCTCTTGGTTCGGTCATTTTATGATGTAAAACCATGTTTGGGAACATGTTGTGACAAGATCTACCCAGGTTTCACCGGAACAGGGAGTTCCCCCCTAATAGTCAGACTCAAGACACTTAGTTTTTATGGGACAGCGCATGTCTATGAAGGGGGTCACACTTGGGAACTAGGTTTAGGAGGTTTGAGCATGCCACCACACTTTATTAGACATGCTAGCGTCACATGCATGGTTTGGAGTTGTTGCGATGCCCCGAAGCGCTTCTTCCTGCGGAACCCCGATTCGCGGGTCTCGGATCGTCTACCCGCCTAGACTTTCTTCTCACAGGGGTAGCCCGGTGTAGCCCTCTCTTGTTTTTCTCTTGGTTAGGTCATTTGATGATGTAAAACCATGTTTGGGAACATGTTGTGACAAGATCTACCCCGGTTTCACGGGCAGGAGTTCCCCTAATAGTCGGGGCTGGACACTTTGTTTTAAGGGACAACGCATGTCTGTGAAGAGGGTCACACTTGGGAACCAGGTTTAGGAGGTTTGACCATGCCACCACACTTTATTGGACATGCTAGGGTCACATGCATGGTTTGGAGGTGTTCCGATGCCCCGAAGCGCTTCTTCCTGCGGAACCCTGATCCGCGGGTCTCGGATCGTCTACCCCCCTAGACTTTCTTCTCACAGAGGTAGCCTGGTGTATCCCCCTCTTGTTTTTCTCTTGGTTAGGTCATTTGATGATGTAAAACCATGTTTGGGTACATGTTGTGACAAGATCTACCCCGGTTTCACCGGAACGGGGAGTTACCCCCTGATAGTGAGATTGCAGACACTTTGTTTTTAGGGGACAGCGCATGTCTGTGAAGGAGGTCACACTTGGGAACCAGGTTTAGGAGGTTTGAGCATGCCACCACACTTTATTAGACATGATAAGGTCACATTCATGGTTTGGAGGTGTTCCGATGCCTCAAAGCGCTTCTTCCTGCGGAACCCTGATCCGCGGGTCTCGGATCGTCTACCCCCGTAGACTTTCTTCTCACAGGGGTAGCTCGGTGTAGCCCTCTCTTGTTTTGCTCTTGGTTAGGTCATTTGATGATGTAAAACCATGTTTGGGAACATGTTGTGACAAGATCTACCCCGGTTTCACCGGAACAGGGAGTTCCCCCTAATAGTCGATTGAGACACTTTCTTTTTAGGGGACAGCGCATGTCTGTGAAGGGGGTCACACTTGGGAACCAGGTTTAGGAGGTTTGAGCATTCCAACACACTTTATTAGAAATGCTAGGGTCACATGCATGGTTTGGAGGTGTTAGATGCCCAGGCGCTTCTTCTGCGGAACCTGATCCATGGGTCTCGGATCGTCTACCCCTAGACTTCCTTATCCCAGGGGTACCCGGTGTAGCCCTCTCTTGTTTTGCTCTTGGTTAGGTCATTTGATGATGTAAAACCATGTTTGGGAACATGTTGTGACAAGATCTACCCCGGTTTCACCGGAACAGGGAGTTCCCCCTAATAGTCAGACTGCAGACACTTTGTTTTTAGGGGACAACACATGTCTGTGAAGGGGGTCACAGTTGGGAACCAGGTTTAGGAGATTTGAGCATGCCACCACATTTTATTAGACATGATAGGGTCACATGCATGGTTTGGAGGTGTTAGATGCCCAGCGCTTCTTCTGCGGAACCACGATCCTCGGGTCTCGGATCGTCTACCCCTAGACTTTCTTCTCACAGGGGTAGCCGGTGTAGCCCTCTCTTGTTTTGCTCTTGGTTAGGTCATTTGATGATGTAAAACCATGTTTGGGAACATGTTGTGACAAGATCTACCCAGTTTCACGGAGCAGGGAGTTTCCCCCTAATAGTCAGATTGCAGACACTTCGTTTTTAGGGGACAGCGCATGTCTGCGAAGGGGGTCACTCTTGGTAACCAGGTTTAGGAGGTTTGAGCATGCCACCACACTTAATTACACATGCTAGGGTCACATGCATGGTTTGGACGTGTTTCGGTGCCCCGAAGCGCTTCTTCCTGCGGAACCCTGATCCTCGGATCTCGAATCGTCTACCCCCTAGACTTTCTTCTGAAAGGGGTAGCCCGGTGTAGCCCTCTCTTGTTTTGCTCTTGGTTAGGTCATTTGATGATGTAAAACCATGTTTGGTAACATGTTGTGACAAGATCTACCCGGTTTCACGAGCAGGAGTTCCCCTAATAGTCAGATTGAGACACTTTGTTTTTTAGGGGACAACGCATGTCTGTGAAGGGGTCACACTTGGGAACCAGGTTTAGGAGGTTTGAGCATGCCACCACACTTTGTGAGACATGCTAGGGTCACATGCATGGTTTGGAGGTGTTAGATGCCCCAGCGCTTCTTCTGCGGAACCACGATCCATGGGTCTCGGATCGTCTACCCCCTAGACTTTCTTCTCACAGGGTAGCCGGTGTAGCCCTCTCTTGTTTTGCTCTTGGTTAGGTCATTTGATGATGTAAAACCATGTTTGGGAACATGTTGTGACAAGATCTACCCGGTTTCACGGGCAGGGAGTTCCCCTAATAGTCGGATTGAGACACTTTGTTTTTAGGGGACAACGCATGTCTGTGAAGGGGGTCACACTTGGGAACCAGGTTTAGGAGGTTTGAGCATGCCACCACACTTTATTAGACATGCTAGGGTCACATGCATGGTTTGGAGGTGTTAGATGCCCCGGCGCTTCTTCTGCGGAACCACGATCCATGGTCTCGGATCATCTACCCCCGTAGACTTTCTTCTCACAGAGGTAGCCCGGTGTATCCCTCTCTTGTTTTGCTCTTGGTTAGGTCATTTGATGATGTAAAACCATGTTTGGGAACATGTTGTGACAAGAACTACCCCGGTTTCACCGGAACAGGGAGTTTCCCCTAATAGTCAGATTGCAGACACTTTGTTTTTAGGGGACAACGCATGTCTGAAGGGGTTCACACTTGGGAACCAGGTTTATGAGGTTTGAGCATGCCACCACACTTTATTAGACATGCTAGGGTCACATGCATGGTTTGGACGTGTTCGATGCCCCGGCGCTTCTTCCTGCGGAACCCTGATCCGTGGGTCTCGGATCGTCTACCCCCTAGACTTTCTTCTCACAGGGGTAGCCGGTGTAACCTTCTCTTGATTTGCTCTTGGTTAGGTCATTTGAGGATGTAAAACCATGTTTGGGAACATGTTGTGACAAGATCTACCCCGGTTTCACCAGAACGATGGAGTTCCCCCTAATAGTCAGACTGCAGACACTTTGTTTTTAGGGGACAGCGCATGTCTACGAAGGGCGTCACACTTGGGAACCAGGTTTAGGAGGTTTGAGCATGCCACCACACTTTATTATAAATGCTAGGGTCACATGCATGGTTTGGAGGTGTTCCGATGCCCCGAAGCGCTTCTTCCTGCGGAACCCCGATCCATGGTCTCGGATCGTCTACCCCTAGACTTTCTTCTCACAAGGGGTTAGCCGGTGTAGCCCTCTCTTGATTTGCTCTTGGTTAGGTCATTTGATGATGTAGAACCATGTTTGGGAACATGTTGTGACAAGATCTACCCGGTTTCACGGGCAGGAGTTCCCCCTAATAGTCAGGTTGCAGACACTTTGTTTTTACGGGACAACGCATGTCTACGTGAAGGGGTCACACTTGGGAACTAGGTTTAGGAGGTTTGAGCATGCCACCACACTTTATTAGACATGCTAGGGTCACATGCATGGTTTGGAGGTGTTAGATGCCCGGCGCTTCTTCTGCGGAACCACGATCCTCGGGTCTCGGATCGTCTACTCCCCTAGACTTTCTTCTCACAGGGGTAGCCCGGTGTAGCCCTCTCTTGTTTTGCTCTTGGTTAGGTCATTTGATGATGTAAAACCATGTTTGGGAACATGTTGTGACAAGATCTACCCTGGTTTCACCGGGCAGGGAGTTCCCCTAATAGTCAGATTGAGACACTTTGTTTTTAGGGGACAACGCATGTCTGTGAAGGGGGTCACACTTGGGAACCAGGTTTAGGAGGTTTGAGCATGCCACCACACTTTATTAGACATGCTAGGGTCACATGCATGGTTTGGAGGTGTTCCGATGCCCCGAAGGGCTTCTTCCTGCGGAACCCTGATCTGTGGGTCTCGGATCGTCTACCCCCTAGACTTTCTTCTCACAGGTGTAGCCAGTGTAGCCCTCTCTTGTTTTTCTCTTGGTTAGGTCATTTGAGGATGTAAAACCATGTTTGGGAACATGTTGTGACAAGATCTACCCCGGTTTCACGAGCAGGAGTTCCCTTTATAGTCAGATTGCAGACACGTTGTTTTTAGGGGACAACGCATGTCTGCGAAGGGGTCACACTTGGGAACCAGGTTTAGGAGGTTTGAGCATGACACCACACTTTATTAGACATGCTAGGGTCACATGCATGGTTTGGAGGTGTTAGATGCCCAGGCGCTTCTTCCTGCGTAACCCGGATCTGTGGGTCGCGGATGGTCTACCCCCTAGACTTTCTTCTCACAGGGGTAGCCCGGTGTAGACCTCTCTTGTTTTGCTCTTGGTTAGGTCATTTTATGATGTAAAACCATGTTTGGGAACATGTTGTGACAAGATGTACCCTGGTTTCACGGGCAGGAGTTTTCCCCTAATAGTCGGATTGCAGACACTTTGTTTTTAGGGGACAACGCATGTCTGTGAAGGGGCCACACTTGGGAACCAGGTTTAGGAGGTTTGAGCATGCCACCACACTTTATTAGACATGCTAGGGTCACATGCATGGTTTGGAGGTGTTCGATGCCCGGCGCTTCCTGCGGAACCCTGATCCTCGGGTCTCGGATCGTCTACTCCCCTAGACTTTCTTCTCACAGGGGTAGCCCGGTGTAGCCCTCTCTTGTTTTGCTCTTGGTTAGGTCATTTGATGATGTAAAACCATGTTTGGGAACATGTTGTGACAAGATCTACCCGGTTTCACGGGCAGGGAGTTCCCCTAATAGTCAGACTTGCAGACACTTTGTTTTTAGGGGACAAGCATGTCTGTGAAGGGGTCACACTTGGGAACCAGGTTTAGGAGGTTTGAGCATGCCACCACACTTTATTAGACATGCTAGGGTCACATGCATGGTTTGGAGGTGTTCATCTGCCCCGATGCGCTTCTTCCTGCGGAACCCTGATCCGCGGGACTCGGATCGTCTACCCCCTAGACTTTCTTCTCACAGGGGTAGCCCGGTGTAGCCCTCTCTTGTTTTGCTCTTGGTTCGGTCATTTTATGACGTAAAACCATGTTTGGGAACATGTTGTGACAACATCTACCCTGGTTTCACCGGAACAGGAGTTCCCCCCTAATAGTCGACTGCAGACACTTTGTTTTTAGGGACAACGCATGTCTGTGAAGGGGTCACACTTGGGAACCAGTTTTAGGAGGTTTGAGCATGCCACCACACTTTATTAGACATGCTAGGGTCACATGCATGGTTTGGAGGTGTTAGATGCCCGGCGCTTCTTCTGCGGAACCACGATCCATGGTCTCGGATCATCTACCCCCCTAGAATTTCTTCTCATAGGGGTAGCCCTGTGTTGCCCTCTCTTTTTTTGCTCTTGGTTAGGTCATTTGATGATGTAAAACCATGTTTGGTAACATGTTGTGACAAGATCTATCCCGGTTTCACCGGAACAGGGAGTTCCCCCTAATAGTCAGATTGCAGACACTTTGTTTTTAGGGGACAACGCATGTCTATGAAGGGGGTCACACTTGGGAACCAGGTTTAGGAGGTTTGAGCATGCCACCACACTTTATTAGACATGCTAGGGTCACATGCATGGTTTGGAGGTGTTAGATGCCCAGGCGCTTCTTCTGCGGAACCACGATCCATGGTCTCGGATCGTCTACCCCTAGACTTTCTTCACAGGGGTAGCCCGGTGTAGCCCTCTCTTGTTTTGCTCTTGGTTAGGTCATTTGATGATGTAAAACCATGTTTGGGAACATGTTGTGACAAGATCTACCCGGTTTCACGGAGCAGGAGTTCCCCCCTAATAGTCAGATTGCGGACACTTTGTTTTTAAGGGACAGCACATGTCTGTGAAGGGGGTCACACTTGGGAACCAGGTTTAGGAGGTTTGAGCATGCCACCACACTTTATTAGACATGCTAGGGTCACAAGCATGGTTTGGAGGTGTTCGATGCCCAGCGCTTCTTCTGCGGAACCACGATCCATGGTCTCGGATCGTCTACCCCCTAGACTTTCTTCTCACAGGGGTAGCCTGGTGTAGCCCTCTTATGTTTTGCTCTTGGTTAGGTCATTTGATGATGTAAAACCATGTTTGGGAACATGTTGTGACAAGATCTACCCGGTTTCACCGGGCAGGGAGTTCCCCTAATAGTCGGATTGAGACACTTTGTTTTTAGGGACAACGCATGTCTGTGAAGGGGTCACACTTGGGAACCAGGTTTAGTAGGTTTGAGCAAGCCAACACAATTTATAAGACATGCTAGGGACACAAGCATGGTTTGGAGGTGTTAGATGCCCCGGCGCTTCTTCTGCGGAACCACGATCCTGGGTCTCGGATCGTCTACCCCCTAGACTTTCTTCTCACAGGGTAGCCGGTGTAACCCTCTCTTGTTTTGCTCTTGGTTAGGTCATTTGATGATGTAAAACCATGTTTGGGAACATGTTGTGACAAGATCTACCCGGTTTCACGGAGCAGGAGTTCCCCTAATAGTCAGATTGCGGACACTTTGTTTTTAGGGACAACGCATGTCTGTGAAGGGGTCACACTTGGGAACCAGTTTTAGGAGGTTTGAGCATGCCACCACACTTTATAAGACATGCTAGGGTCACAAGCATGGTTTGGAGGTGTTAGATGCCCGGCGCTTCTTCTGCGGAACCACGATCCATGGGTCTCGGATCGTCTACCCCCTAGACTTTCTTCTCACAGGGTAGCCGGTGTAGCCCTCTCTTGTTTTGCTCTTTGTTAGGTCATTTGATGATGTAAAACCATGTTTGGGAACATGTTGTGACATGATCTACCCGGTTTCACGGGCAGGGAGTTCCCCTAATAGTCAGATTGAGACACTTTGTTTTTAGGGGACAACGCATGTCTGCGAAGGGGTCACACTTGGGAACAAGGTTTAGGAGGTTTGAGCATGCCACCACACTTTATTAGACATGCTAGGGTCACATTCATGGTTTGGAGGTGTTGATGCCCCAGCGCTTCTTCTGCGGAACCACGATCCATGGGTCTCGGATCGTCTACCCCTAGACTTTCTTCTCACAGGGGTAGCCGGTGTAGCCCTCTCTTGTTTTGTTCTTGGTTCGGTCATTTGATGATGTCATACCATGTTTGGGAACATGTTGTGACAAGATCTACCCTGGTTTCACGAGCAGGAGTTCCCCTAATAGTCGGGCTATGGACACTTTGTTTTTAGGGGACAACGCATGTCTGTGAAGGGGTAACACTTGGGAACCAGGTTTAGGAGGTTTGAGCATGCCACCACACTTTATTAGACATGCTAGGGTCACATGCATGGTTTGGAGGTGTTAGATGCCCGGCGCTTCTTCTGCGGAACCACGATCCATGGTCTCGGATCGTCTACCCGCCTAGACTTTCTTCTCATAGTGGTAGCCCGGTGTAGACCTCTCTTGTTTTGCTCTTGGTTAGGTCATTTGATGATGTAAAACCATGTTTGGGAACATGTTGTGACAAGATCTACCCCGGTTTCACCGAGCAGAGTTCCCCTAATAGTCATTTGCAGACACTTTGTTTTAGGGGACACCGCATGTCTGTGAAGGGGTCACACTTGGGAACCAGGTTTAGGAGGTTTGAGCATGCCACCACACTTTATTAGACATGATAGGGTCACATTCATGGTTTGGAGGTGTTCCGATGCCCCGAAGCGCTTCTTCCTACGTAACCCCGATCCTCGGATCGCGGATCATCTACCCCCTAGACTTTCTTCTCACAGGGGGAGCCCGGTGTATACCTCTCTTGTTTTTCTCATGGTTAGGTCATTTGACGATGTCAAACCATGTTTGGGAACATGTTGTGACAAGATCTACCCCGGTTTCACCGAGCAGGAGTTCCCCCTAATAGTCGGGCTGCAGACACTTTGTTTTTAGGGGACAACGCATGTCTGAAGGTGGTCACACTTGGGAACCAGGTTTAGTAGGTTTGAGCATGCCACCACACTTTATTAGACATGCTAGGGTCACATGCATGGTTTGGAGGTGTTAGATGCCCGGCGCTTCTTCTGCGGAACCACGATCCGTGGGTCTCGGATCGTCTACCCCCTAGACTTTCTTCTCACAGGGGTAGCCCGGTGTAGCCCTCTCTTGTTTTGCTCTTGGTTAGGTCATTTGATGATGTAGAACCATGTTTGGGAACATGTTGTGACAAGAACTACCCTGGTTTCACCGGGCAGAGTTCCCCTAATAGTCAGACTGTAGACACTTTGTTTTTAGGGGACATCGCATGTCTGTGAAGGGGGTCACACTTGGGAACCAGGTTTAGGAGGTTTGAGCATGCCACCACAATTTATTAGACATGCTAGGGTCACATGCATGGTTTGGAGGTGTTCGATGCCCAGCGCTTCTTCTGCGGAACCACGATCCTCGGGTCTCGGATCGTCTACCCCTAGACTTTCTTCTCACGAGGTAGCCGGTGTAGCCCTCTCTTGTTTTGCTCTTGGTTAGGTCATTTGATGATGTAAAACCATGTTTGGGAACATGTTGTGACAAGATCTACCCGGTTTCACGGAGCAGGAGTTCCCCTAATAGTCAGATTGCAGACACTTTGATTTTGGGAGACAACGCATGTCTCTGAAGGGGTAAAACATGGGAACCAGGTTTAGCAGTTTTTAGCATTCAACCACACTTCATTAAACATGCTAGGGTAACATGCATGGTTTGGAGGTGTTAGATGCCCAGCGCTTCTTCTGCGGAACCACGATCCATGGCCTCGGATCGTCTACCCCCCTAGACTTTATTCTGACAGGGGTAGTCCGGCGTATCCCTCTCTTGTTTAGCTCTGGGTTAGATCATGTGATGATGTAAAACCATGTTTGGGAACATGTTGTGACAATATCTACACCAGTTTCACCGAAACGGGGAGTTTCCCCTAATACTCAGATTGCAGACACTTTGTTTTTAGGGGACAACGCATGTCTACGAAGGGGGTCACACTTGGGAACCAGGTTTAGGAGTTTTGAGCATGCCACCACACTTTATTAGACATGCTAGGGTCACATGCATGGTTTGGAGGTGTTTAGATGCCCGGCGCTTCTTCTGCGGAACCACGATCCATGGGTGTCGGATCATGTACCCCCTAGACTTTCTTCTCACAGGGTAGCCCGGTGTAGACCTCGCGTGTTTTTCTCTTGGGTAGGTCATTTGATTATGTAAAACCATGTTTGTGAACATGATGTGACAAGATCTAGCCAGGTTTCACGGAGCAGGAGTTCCCCTAATAGTCAGACTGCAGACACTTTGTTTTAGGGGACAACGCATGTGCATGATGGGGTCACACTTGGGAACCATGTTTAGGAGGTTTGAGCATGCCACCACACGTTATTATACTTGCTAGGGTCACATTCATGGTTTGGAGGTGTTAGATGCCCCAAGCTTCTTCTGCGGAACCATGATCCGTGGGTCTCGGATCGTCTACCCCCTAGACTTTCTTCTCACAGGGGTAGCCGGTGTAGCCCTCTCTTGTTTTGCTCTTGGTTAGGTTATTTGATGATGTAAAACCATGTTTGGGAACATGTTGTGACAAGATCTACCCGGTTTCACGAGCAGAGTTCCCCTAATAGTCAGACTGCAGACACTTCTTTTTTAGGGGACAACGCATGTATGTGACGAGGTCACACTTGGGAACCAGGTTTAGGAGGTTTGAGCATGCCACCACACTTTATTAGACATGCTAGGGTCACATGCATGGTTTGGAGGTGTTAGATGCCCCAGCGCTTCTTCTGCGGAACCACGATCCTCGGGACTCGGATCGTCTACCCCCTAGACTTTCTTCTCACAGGGGTAGCCCGGTGTAGCCCTCTCTTGTTTTGCTCTTGGTTAGGTCATTTGATGATGTAAAACCATGTTTGGGAACATGTTGTGACAAGATCTACCACGGTTTCACGGGCAGGAGTTCCCCCTAATAGTCGGGCTATGAGACACTTTGTTTTTAGGGGACAACGCATGTACTGAAGGGGTCACAGTTGGGAACCAGGTTTAGGAGGTTTGATCAAGCCACCACACTTTATTAGACATGCTAGGGTCACAGGCATGGTTTGGAGGTGTTAGATGCCCAGGCGCTTCTTCTGCGGAACCACGATCCATGGGTCTCGGATCGTCTACCCCCTAGACTTTCTTCTCACAGGGGTAGCCCGGTGTAGCCCTATCTTGTTTTGCTCTTGGTTAGGTCATTTGATGATGTAAAACCATGTTTGGGAACATCTTGTGACAAGATCTACCTCGGTTTCACAGGAACAGGGAGTTCCCCCTTAATAGTCAGACTGTAGACACTTTGTTTTTAGGGGACAGCGCATGTCTGTGAAGGGGGTCACACTTGGGAACCAGGTTTAGGAGGTTTGAGCATGCCACCACACTTTATTAGACATTCTAGGGTCACATGCATGGTTTGGAGGTGTTAGATGCCCAGCGCTTCTTCTGCGGAACCACGATCCATGGGTCTCGGATCGTCTACCCCTAGACTTTCTTCTCACAGGGGTAGCCGGTGTATCCCTCTCTTGTTTTGCTCTTGGTTAGGTCATTTGATGATGTAAAACCATGTTTGGGAAC
This sequence comes from Avena insularis, assembly GCA_023614405.1. NCBI lineage: Eukaryota > Viridiplantae > Streptophyta > Magnoliopsida > Poales > Poaceae > Avena > Avena insularis. The sequence continues at coordinate 435,166,443 of CM042692.1, forward strand.
ATGTTGTGACAAGATCTACCCCGGTTTCACGAGCAGGAGTTCCCCTAATAGTCGGATTGCAGACACTTTGTTTTTTAGGGACATCGCATGTCTGTGAAGGGGGTCACACTTGAGAACCAGGTTTAGGAGGTTTGGGCATGCCACCACACTTTATTAGGCATGCTAGGGTCACATGCATGGTTTGGAGGTGTTAGATGCCCAGCGCTTCTTCTGCGGAACCACGATCCTCGGGTCTCGGATCGTCTACCCCCTAGACTTTCTTCTCACAGGGTAGCCGGTGTATCCCTCTCTTGTTTTGCTCTTGGTTAGGTCATTTGATGATGTAAAACCATTTTTGGGAACATGCTGTGACAAGATCTACCCCAGTTTCACCGGGGAGTTTTCCCCTAATAGTCGGATTGCAGACACTTTGTTTTTAGGGGACAACGCATGTACGTGAAGGGGGTCACACTTGGGAACCAGGTTTAGGAGGTTTGAGCGTGCCACCACACTTTATTAGACATGCTAGGGTCACATGCATGGTTTGGAGGTGTTAGATGCCCGGCGCTTCTTCTGCGGAACCACGATCCATGGGTCTCGGATCGTCTACCCCCTAGACTTTCTTCTCACAGGGTAGCCCGGTGTAGCCCTCTCTTGTTTTCCTCTTGGTTAGGTCATTTGATGATGTAAAACCATGTTTGGGAACATGTTGCGACAAGATCTACCCAGTTTCACGGAACAGGGAGTTTCCCCCTAATAGTCAGATTGCAGACACTTTGTTTTTAGGGGACAACGCATGTCTGTGAAGGGGTCACACTTGGGAACCAGGTTTAGGAGGTTTGAGCATGCCACCACACTTTATTAGACATGCTAGGGTCACATGCATGGTTTGGAGGTGTTAGATGCCCAGGCGCTTCTTCTGCGGAACCACGATCCATGGGTCTCGGATCGTCTACCCCCTAGACTTTCTTCTCACAGGGTAGCCGGTGTAGCCCTCTCTTGTTTTCCTCTTGGTTAGGTCATTTGATGATGTAAAACCATGTTTGGGAACATGTTGTGACAAGATCTACCCGGTTTCACGGGCAGGGAGTTCCCCTAATAGTCGGATTGCCGACACTTTGTTTTAGGGGACAACGCATGTCTGCGAAGGGGTCACACTTGGGAACCAGGTTTAGGAGGTTTGAGCATGCCACCACACTTTATTAGACATGCTAGGGTCACATGCATGGTTTGGAGGTGTTAGATGCCCAAGCGCTTCTTCTGCGGAACCACGATCCATGGTCTCGGATCGTCTACCCCTAGACTTTCTTCTCACAGGGTAGCCGGTGTAGCCCTCTCTTGTTTTGCTCTTGGTTAGGTCATTTGATGATGTAAAACCATGTTTGGGAACATGTTGTGACAAGATCTACCCGGTTTCACGGAGCAGGAGTCCCCTAATAGTCAGATTGAGACACTTTTGTTTTAGGGGACAACGCATGTCTGTGAAGGGGGTCACAGTTGGGAACCAGGTTTAGGAGGTTTGAGCATGCCACCACACTTTATTAGACATGCTAGGGTCACATGCATGGTTTGGGGGTGTTAGATGCCCAGCGCTTCTTCTGCGGAACCACGATCCATGGGTCTCGGATCGTCTACCCCTAGACTTTCTTCTCACAGGGGTAGCCGGTGTAGCCCTCTCTTGTTTTGCTCTTGGTTAGGTCATTTGATGATGTAAAACCATGTTTGGGAACATGTTGTGACAAGAGCTACCCCGGTTTCACGGGCAGGGAGTTCCCCTAATAGTCAGATTGAGACACTTTGTTTTAGGGGACAACGCATGTCTATGAAAGGGGTCACACTTGGGAACCAGGTTTAGGAGGTTTGAGCATTCCACCACACTTTATTAGACATGCTAGGGTCACATGCATGGTTTGGAGGTGTTAGATGCCCGGCGCTTCTTCTGCGGAACCACGATCCATGGTCTCGGATCGTCTACCCCCTAGACTTTCTTCTCACAGGGTAGCCGGTGTAACCCTCTCTTGTTTTGCTCTTGGTTAGGTCATTTGATGATGTAAAACCATGTTTGGGAACATGTTGTGACAAGATCTACCCGGGTTTCACGGGCAGGAGTTCCCCTAATAGTCAGATTGGACACTTTGTTTTTAGGGGACAACGCATGTCTGAAGGGGTCACACTTGGGAACCAGGTTTAGGAGGTTTGAGCATGCCACCACTTTATTAGACATGCTAGGGTCACATGCATGGTTTGGAGGTGTTCGATGCCCAGGCGCTTCTTCCTGCGGAACCCTGATCCTCGGGTCTCGGATCGTCTACCCCCTAGACTTTCTTCTCACAGGGGTAGCCCGGTGTATCCCTCTCTTGTTTTGCTCTTGGTTAGGTCATTTGATGATGTAAAACCATGTTTGGTAACATGTTGTGACAAGATCTACCCCGGTTCACCGGAACAGGGAGTTTCCCCCTAATAGTCAGACTGCAGACACGTCGTTTTTAGGGGACATCGCATGTCTGTGAAGGGGGTCACACTTGAGAACCAGGTTTAGGAGGTTTGGGCATGCCACCACACTTTATTAGGCATGCTAGGGTCACATGCATGGTTTGGAGGTGTTCCGATGCCCGGCGCTTCTTCTGCGGAACCACGATCCATGGTCTCGGATCGTCTACCCCCTAGACTTTCTTCTCACGAGGTAGCCGGTGTAGCCGTCTCGTGTTTTGCTCTTGGTTAGGTCATTTGATGATGTAAAACAATGTTTGGGAACATGTTGTGACAAGATCTACCCGGTTTCACCGAGCAGGAGTTCCCCTAATAGTCGGATTGCAGACACTTTGTTTTTAGGGGACAAGCATGTCTGAAGGGGTCACACTTGGGAACCAGGTTTAGTAGGTTTGAGCATGCCTCCACACTTTATTAGACATGCTAGGATCACAGGCATGGTTTGGAGGTGTTAGATGCCCCAGCGCTTCTTCTGCGGAACCACGATCCATGGGTCTCGGATCGTCTACCCCTAGACTTTCTTCTCACAGGGTAGCCGGTGTAGCCCTCTCTTGTTTTGCTCTTGGTTAGGTCATTTGATGATGTAAAACCATGTTTGGGAACATGTTGTGACAAGATCTACCCGGTTTCACGGGCAGGAGTTCCCCTAATAGTCAGATTGAGACACTTTGTTTTTAGGGGACAACGCCTGTCTGTGAAGGGGTCACACTTGGGAACCAGGTTTAGGAGGTTTGAGAATTCCACCACACTTTATTAGACATGCTAGGGTCACATGCATGGTTTGGAGGTGTTGATGCCCAAGCGCTTCTTCTGCGGAACCACGATCCCATGGTCTCGGATCGTCTACCCGCCTAGACTTTCTTCTCACAGGGGTAGCCCGATGTAGACCTCTCTTGTTTTGCTCTTTGTTAGGTCATTTGATGATGTAAAACCATGTTTGGGAACATGTTGTGACAAGATCTACCCCGGTTTCACCGGAACAGGGAGTTCCCCGCTAATAGTCAGGCTGAAGACACGTCGTTTTTAGGGGACATCGCATGTCTGTGAAGGGGGTCACACTTGAGAACCAGGTTTAGGAGGTTTGGGCATGCCACCACACTTTATTAGACATGCTAGGGTCACATGCATGGTTTGGAGGTGTTCCGATGCCCCGAAGCGCTTCTTCCTGCGGAACCCTGATCCGCGGGTCTCGGATCGTCTACCCCCTAGACTTTCTTCTCGCAGGGGTAGCCGGTGTAGCCCTCTCTTGTTTTGCTCTTGGTTAGGTAATTTGATGATGTAAAACCATGTTTGGGAACATGTTGTGACAAGAAATACCCGGTTTCACGGAGCAGGAGTTCCCCCATAATAGTTAGATTGCAGACACTTTGTTTTTAGGGGACAACGCATGTCTGTGAAGGGGGTCACACTTGGGAACCAGGTTTAGGAGGTTTGAGCATGCCACCACACTTTATTAGACATGCTAGGGTCACATGCATGGTTTGGAGGTGTTCGATGCCCGGCGCTTCTTCTGCGGAACCACGATCCATGGTCTCGGATCGTCTACCCCCTAGACTTTCTTCTCACTGGGGTAGCCCGGTGTAGCCCTCTCTTGTTTTGCTCTTGGTTAGGTCATTTGATGATGTAAAACCATGTTTGGGAACATGTTGTGACAAGATCTACCCCGGTTTCACGGAGCAGGAGTTCCCCTAATAGTCAGGGCAGACACTTTGTTTTAGGGGACAACGCATGTCTGTGAAGGGGGCCACACTTGGGAACCAGGTTTAGGAGGTTTGAGCATGCCACCACACTTTATTAGACATGATAGGGTCACATGCATGGTTTGGAGGTGTTAGATGCCCAAGCGCTTCTTCTGCGGAACCACGATCCATGGTCTCGGATCGTCTACCCCCTAGACTTTCTTCTCTCACAGGGTAGCCGGTGTAGCCCTCTCTTGTTTTGCTCTTGGTTAGGTCATTTGATGATGTAAAACCATGTTTGGGAACATGTTGTGACAAGATCTACCCGGTTTCACGGAGCAGGAGTTCCCCTAATAGTCAGATGCTGAGACACTTTGTTTTTAGGGGACAACGCATGTCTGTGAAGGGGTCACACTTGGGAACCAGGTTTAGGAGGTTTGAGCATGCCACCACACTTTATTAGACATGCTAGGGTCACATGCATGGTTTGGAGGTGTTCAGATGCCCGGCGCTTCTTCTGCGGAACCACGATCCATGGGTCTCGGATTGTCTACCCCCCTAGACTTTCTTCTCACAGGGGTAGCCCGGTGTAGCCCTCTCTTGTTTTGCTCTTGGTTAGGTCATTTGATGATGTAGAACCATGTTTGGGAACATGTTGTGACAAGAACTACCCCGGTTTCACCGGAACAGGGAGTTCCCCCTTAATAGTCAGACTGCAGACACTTTGTTTTTAGGGGACAGCGCATGTCTGTGAAGGGGGTCACACTTGGGAACCAGGTTTAGGAGGTTTGAGCATGCGACCACACTTTATTAGACATGCTAGGGTCACATGCATGGTTTGGAGGTGTTAGATGCCCGGCGCTTCTTCTGCGGAACCACGATCCATGGTCTCGGATCGTCTACCCCCCTAGACTTTCTTCTCACAAGGGTAACCCGGTGTAGCCCTCTCTTGTTTTGCTCTTGGTTAGGTCATTTGATGATGTAAAAACATGTTTGGGAACATTTTGTGACAAGATCTACCTCGGTTTCACCGGAACGTGGAGTCCCCCCCTAATAGTCAGACTGCAGACACTTTGTTTTTAGGGGACAACGCATGTCTGTGAAGGGGGTCACACTTGGGAACCAGGTTTAGGAGGTTTGAGCATGCCACCACACTTTATTAGACATGCTAGGGTCACATGCATGGTTTGGAGGTGTTCTGATGCCCGGCGCTTCTTCTGCGGAACCACGATCCATGGTCTCGGATCGTCTACCCCCCTAGACTTTCTTCTCACAGGGGTATCCCGGTGTAGCCCTCTCTTGTTTTGCTCTTGGTTAGGTCATTTGATGATGTAAAACCATGTTTGGGAACATGTTGTGACAAGATCTACCCCGGTTTCACGGGCAGGAGTTCCCCTAATAGTCAGACTATAGACACTTCGTTTTTAGGGGACAACGCATGTATGTGAAGGGGTCACACTTGGGAACCAGGTTTAGGAGGTTTGAGCATGCCACCACACTTTATTAGACATGCTAGGGTCACATGCATGGTTTGGAGGTGTTTCGATGCCCCGAAGCGCTTCTTCCTGCGGAACCCTGATCCGCGGGTCTCGGATCGTCTACCCCCCTAGACTTTCTTCTCACAGAGGTAGACAAGTGTAGCCCTCTCTTGTTTTGCTCTTGGTTAGGTCATTTGATGATGTAAAACCATGTTTGGGAACATGTTTTGACAAGATCTACCCCGGTTTCACGGGCAGAGTTCCCCCCTAATAGTCAGATTGCAGACACTTTGTTTTTAGGGGACAACACATGTCTGTGAAGGGGGTCACACTTGGGAACCAGGTTTAGGAGGTTTGAGCATGCCACCACACTTTATTAGACATGCTAGGGTCACATGCATGGTTTGGAGGTGTTCCGATGCCCCGAAGCGCTTCTTCCTGTGGAACCCTGATCTGCGGGTCTCGGATCGTCTACCCCCCTAGACTTTCTTCTCACATGGGTAGCCCGGTGTAGCCCTCTCTTGTTTTGCTCTTGGTTAGGTCATTTGATGATGTAAAACCATGTTTGGGAACATGTTGGGACAAGATCTACCCCGATTTCACCCGAACGGGGAGATCCCCCCTAATAGTCAGACTGCAGACACTTCGTTTTTTGGGGACAACGCATGTCTGTGAAGGGGGTCACAGTTGGTAAACAGGTTTAGGAGGTTTGAGCATGCCACCACACTTTATTAGACATGTTAGGGCCACATGCATGGTTTGGAGGTGTTCCGATGCCCTGAAGCGCTTCTTCCTGCGGAACCCTGATCCACGGGTCTCGGATCGTCTACCCCTAGACTTTCTTCTCACACGGGTCACATGTATGGTTTTGTGCTAGGGCCACATGCATGGTTTTGTTCTAGGGTCACACTAAGAAAAAGTACACTAAAAACTTAAAATAAATACAATTGAAAGGAAAAAAGGAAAGAAAATGAAAAAACCACAAGGCACACGACAAAGTTGAAAACACACGGCAAAGGGGTCGTTTGCCGTCTGTCTGTTTAGGTACACGGCAAAGGTCTCCTTTGCCGTGTGTCTCCTTTTGGTACACGACAAAGGATCTTTGCCGGGTTCCTTTTGGCTCGGCACACGGCAAAGGCGGGTGCCTCAATAATTGGCCCCGCGGGCCCGTGGCTTACCCTATCGCTTCGCTCCCAGCTCGCTCGCTCGGTTTCTTCGCTCGCAGATCGCAACGCCGCCGCCGCATCCTGATTCCGTCCCCGGCCATCCCCGCCAGCCCTGCCTCCCGCCATGCCGCCTCCACCCGTCCCGCCTCCACCTGCCCGCCGCCGAGCCTGCCTCGCCCACCCCCGCCTCCACCCTGCCCCTCGCCTGTCAAATCCTACGATATCACGACTCACAGCCAGTCGTCCCTTGCCCACATCGCCAGCCCCTCCCACCCTGGCCCTGCCCCGCCCCCGCCCACATCGTCGGCTCCTCCATGGTGCCCCCCGACCCTATAGCCCCCTCCCCTACTGACAGCTCCCTCCCCCACCATCGATATGTATTCCCCCCCTAAATATATGTATATATGTATGTGTATTGAAGTAAATAAGTTGTAGCCAACGTAGCACGGGCATATGTGTATACACTATGTTTATCATATGTTATACCTAGATTGATCTGAAAAACTTAATGTGTTTGTTTGAGAATTTGTACAATAGGAGAAAATGTATGGTATATCTTCTAGTGTTCAACTTATAAAGCCCCCTTGAATATGTAAAATCTTTTCAGATGCCTAGGCAACTGACACACATGTATTAGATGGCAATAGGACATGTCCAGGTTAAAATCGATTCTCTTCTTATACGACCAAATGGGTGGCTGGAGCTCAAGAGGCCCAGGGTGTCTTTATTATTAGGCTCCTTCCTTTATTATTAGGTATAGATGTGTATATTTTTTGTTTGTATATTGGCATATATGAATACTTGTGTATAATTTGTTTGCTTGTATATTGGCATATATGAATACATGTGTATATTAGTAATTATTATTGTTCGTGCAGGATATGTGGTGAGTTTGAGGGTGGGGTTGTCGATCGCGTACGGCATTTTGCGGAAGGATCGCTGATCTTCTTCACCTATCGATCACGCTTCGAAGGTAAAAATTTGTTCTCCTCTCCTGTACCCTAGGGTTATTTTCGTGTCTAGATCACCAAGTCTGTCGCGTTACCTAGGCGTCTCTTCCCGGTTGTAACGGTTACACGGATAAATATGCATTAGTGGTCTCGCATATTATTAACCGTGTAACTCTTACGACATTTATCGAGACAGCCGGCGGATGCGTAGTTGGGTATGTTTTCCCTGCTCTACCTCGATTTGAGACAGGATTTCGGCAGCGCCTCCCCGTTGTTCTCCGGATGCACATTCCTCTCGGCTTTTTGTCGAGACGTCTATCGGGAGGGCAGCGGGGAGGTGCTGCCGAAATTCTGTCTCAGATCGGGGTAGAGCAGGGAGAACATACTCAATCTACGGATCCGACGGTTGCTAGGACCCTCTTTACCTATTAGAGAGATAGGTGGATATATGCATGCCGTAAAATCTATATTTGCTAAAATTAACCGAACTAATACCGGATTTATTTAATGGCATGATTAATTGAAAGCATTTTATATGTCTGGTTTCGTACTGATTAGAGGATGGAGAATCGTGACTGGATGTATGAGGGCTATGTCAGTAAGTGGGACTTTACCATGGAATGGAAAGAAAAGGCCGAGGACTTCGTGAATCGGGCGTTTGCTGTCCCCACCAGACCCAGAAAAATTTTCTGCCCCTGTATAAGATGCAAGAACCTGAATACACATTCGAAGGATGATGTTAGTAGGCACCTGGTCAATTATGGGTTCACACCTTCCTACAAGACTTGGAATTTCCATGGTGAAAAGTTAGTGAAACGTGCTAGGAGGGAGTCACGGCAGAGTTAGCAACAAAGTCAGCCAGGGGGGAATTTGATGCTGGTTTTGATAGGTGCATAGACAACTTTGTGAATGCTAATGCGCCTGAAAGCCCTCATGTAGAGGCGGAGACACCTCAGGAGGCGGAGACAAGTGAGGAGCCGGAGGAAAACACAGCAAAGTACTACGAGACTTTGTTTGCCTCGCAGAGACCCCTTCATGCACATACATATGTTAGCCAACTGGACGCCATCGCTTGCCTTTTGGCCTTCAAGAGCCACAGGAACTTGACCAGAGATGACTTCGATGATTTGCTGGCCGTTGTTGGCAGCATTCTGCCAAAAGGGCACCTCTTGCCGGAGAACTTCTACTATTCATCCAAACTCCTCCGTGACCTTAAGATGTCATATGAGCCGATACATGCTTGTCTGAAGGGATGCATGCTATTCAGAAAGGAGCATGCTAATACAAATTATTGTATCCACTGCAAATCCTCTATGTACTTTGAGGTCGATCCCAATGGTGATGGTCAGAAGAGGCAGACCGAGGTTGCCCAAAACATCCTCCGGTATCTTCCAGTGCTACCGAGGATCCAACGACTCTTCATGACCGAGGATACTGCCTAGCAGATGAAGTGGGCAGTAGAAGGTAATAGATACACCGACAAGATGATACATCTGTCGGATGGTAGTGCATGGAAGAACTTTGTCAAGAAATATCATGAGAAAGCCGGTGACAAGAGGAGCGTAGCAGTTGCCATATCAACCGATGGATTCAATCCATATGGTATGTCGGCTACAGTATACAGCTGTTGGCCAGTGTTTGTTATTCCCCTGAACCTCCCCCCTGGCGTCTGCATGAGATCGGAGAACATGTTTGCGTCGATGATAATCCCCGGACCGAAATACCCTAGTAAGAACATGAATATGTATCTAGAACCGCTGGTGGATGACTTGTTTTGTGGTTGGGAAGGTCGCGGGATCCGAACATATGACGCCGCAAACAAGGAGCACTTCGATATGTATGTCTGGTACCACACCTTCCTGCATGACCTACCAGCACGTGCATTGTTCTGCGGCTAGTGTACGCATGGGAAGTGGCCTTGCCTAGTGTGCATGCAGGATCTGACTTTCTTCTGGCTGTCGAAGGGAGGCAAGTATTCCTGCTTTGATGAACATCGAAAGTTCCTTGAGCCGAATCATCCATACAGGAATGATAAAAAGAGGTTCAAGAAAGGTCGTGTTATACATGATCCAAAGCCACGTCTGAAGACGGGAAAGGAAATCAAGGCTGAGTTAGAAGCTCTCCAGCCTAAGCCTGATGGGAATGGTTCCGTGGGATATGGGGACACGCACCAGTGGACCCACATTCCATGCTTATAGAAGCTACCTTACTTTGAGGATCTCGAGCTCCCGCATAACATTGATGTAATGCACACCGAAAAGAATATCGGCGAGGCCCTTTGGAGCACCATAATGCAAACTGAGAAGTCGAAGGATAACATCAAGGCTCAAATTGATCAAGAACAATGGTGCGATAGGCCAAAGTTGAAAATGCAGCCACCGGGAACCAACGACAGAAGAGGGTGGTCTAAGCCAAAGGCTCCATTCTGCCCAACAAAGCCCCAAAAAAGGGAGATCTTCTAGTGGATCATGCAAAGTTTGTTTTTCCCTGATGGGTACGCAGCCAACTGGATGAGGGGTGCGAACATGCAAACGTTGCGAGTACAAGGGCTCAAGAGTCATGACTACCACGTATGGCTTGAGCGAATAATGCCGGTGATGATTCGAGGCTATGTCGATGAGGAGACTTGGCGAGTGCTATCGAGGTTGAGCTTTTTCTTCTGCCAGATTTGTGCTAGGGAGTTAGACCGTAAAGTGGTTGAAAAGCTACATGAACAGGAACCTGAGTTGCTTTGTGATCTAGAGAGGCTCCTTACGCCAGGGTTCTTCAATCCGATGCAACATATGATCTTGCATCTCACGGATGAGGCTTTGAAGGGGGGACCTGTGTGGGCCTGTTGGCAGTATCCACCGAAGAGAGTAACACAGAGGATTCGTACAAAAACAGGCAATAAATGCAAGATCGAGGCATCCATAGCTGAGTTAGTCCTTAATGAGGAGGTTGCAAACTTCACCACCAAGCACTATGATGCCAACATTCCCACAAAGCACAACCCAGTCTCTCGTTACAATGCCGCCAACCCTGAGGATGTACCCAAGCTTAGCATCTTCAGTGGGCTTGGTGGCAAATCAAGTGGCACGAAGAAGTTCATAATGAAAAAACCTGAGCGGGAGTTGATCCAGTCGTATGTCTTGAACAACATGGATGAAGTGAAGCCGTACATCGAGTAAGTGCTCACCCTTTAGATTTTCGCAAACATTTGCTCCTATGTTTGTGCCTAACTCTTCTTCTTTAAATTGGTATAGGCGGTTCAAGTGTGCATATTGGAAGAATCCAGTTAGGGATCCTAACCCGAACGAGGAGCGGGATCTATTCGATAAGGGTGGTGGTTTCGGTTTCATCAGCTGGTTCTGTGGTTTGGTACTATCCCATCCAACTTCTCGTGCTAAACTTCTCGTTCTAACTTGTAGGCAAATACTGACAAAGATATGCAACCCGAGCTAAGAAATATTGCCAGGGGCTTTAACCATTCAGTCGACATGTTCAATGCTTATGACGTGAATGGGTATCACTTCCATACACATGAATACACAACTCTCCAGCCCAACCGGAAGACAACAAATAGCGAGGTCTTTTGTGAAGGCTCAGATGGCCTCTAGTATTATGGAAGAGTCAAGGGTATATATGAGTTGAATTACGGTTTTGGCAAAGGGCTAAATCCTGTTGTATTCAAATGCCATTGGTTTGACCCACATCAGGTGAAACAGGTGTTGGAGATATGCCCTAGAGGCAATAATAAATATAGTTATTATTATATCTTTGTGTTTATGATAAATGTTTATATTCATGCTATAATAGTATTAACAAGGAAACATTAATACTTGTGTGAATTGTAAACTTAATTTGAAGTCCCTAGTATAGCCTCTATACTTCACTAGCTTGTTGGTTAATAGATGATTGTGGTTTCCCTATCATGAACATTGAGATGTTATTAACAACAAGATCATATCGTTAGGAGAATGATATGGTGGACATACTCCTATAGATAAGCGTAGCATAAAGATCAAGTCATTTCAATAGTTCAATTGCTATATGCTTTCTGATACATAGTAACCTAATTCCTTCGACCATGAGATCATGCATATCACTTTATCGGATGGATGCTTTGATGTCATCAAACACCACACCGTAACAGGTGGCTATAAAGGTGGCATTGAGTGTTCGGAAAGTATTGGTTGAAACACATGGATCAAGAGTGGATTTGTCCATCCATATGACGGATAGATATACTCCTGGGCTCTCGGTGAAATGTCATCCAATTAGCTTGCAAGCATGTGACTGCACAAGGGATCACATATCACGGAACGAGAAAGAGTACTTATCAAGAACGAGGTTGAACTAGGTATGCGTAGATACCGCGATCATAACCTCGGATAAGTAACATATCGTGAGACAAAGGGAAATTGGTATCGTATGTAAGTGGTTCATTCGATCGCAAAGTAATCATAGAAATATGTGGGAGCCATATGAATTTCCAGATTCCTCTATTGGTTATTGTTCGGAGAAGTGTCTCGATCATGTCCGCATAATTCACGAACCGTAGGGAGACACACTTAAGGATTCGACGTTGTTTGAGTAGTTATGGTATTATGAGAAAGAGACCGAATGATGTTCGGAGAATCGGATGGGATCCTGTATATCACGAGGAGATCAGGAATGGTCCGGAGAATAAGATTCATATAAGGAAATTCCCATTTCGGAGTTGGGGAATGGTTCCGTGTTTTCATCGAATGTTCTAGAATGTTCGAATGTCCCGGCACTCCGGAGGGAAGGGTACATGAATGTGTCATTACATATTGGAATGATTGCATCATGTACTAGGTGTTCTTGCTGTCCAAAATAAAGGGTTTATTTAAATCCTAAATTGAAAAGTCAAACGGCTAGTTTGAAAGTCAAACGGCAATTTTGGGAAGTGGGAAAAGAGGAGGAGGTGAAGCCGAGTTGGGGAGGGAGTCCTCCCCAAGCCGGCGCCCACCCAAGCCGAGTTGGGGAGGGACTCCACTCCTCCCTTGGCCAGCCCTCCCACCTCTATAAGGAGGGGCAGGGCTCCCTCCTAGGACACACAAGTTTCCACCTCTAGATCTCCGGTTTAGAGCCGTTTTGGTTTAGAGCTTCTAATTGCTTTAGCCAGCGGTTTAGAGCCTTCTAATTGGTTTAGAGCCTTCTAATTGGTGTGTCTAATTACTAGACCACTAATAGCCTCTCTCATAAGCTCCACCATACTGCACCGCTTAAGGCGAAGCCCTGGATCTCCTCTACTTCCGTACCACGCCGTTGTCTTTGCGGAATCGCGAGGAGAGTGCTACAACCTCCGCCTGCTGGAACAAGGAGAGGAAGGTCTTCGTCGAAAATTTAACGGTGACCGATCATGGGAGCGCCATGGAACGTGGCGCTGGAAGGATCGTCACGCGATCTTGAGATCGGAAAGAGTCGACTACATCACCCACGAGAATCTGCTCGTTAACCGCTTTGGAATCTTCGAGGGTGAGTTCCTCTATCGACTCGTTGCTACAATCTAGTAGATAGATCTTGGCTTGTTTGTTTGTATGCGATAGAAAATTTTTGTTTTCCATGCTGCGAACCCCTACAGTGGTATCAGAGCCGTGTCTATATGTAGATCTGTTGCACGAGTAGAACACAATGGTCATTGTGGGCGTTGATGCTTTTATTGTAGATTGCTTTTTGTGTACTTTGCATCTAGCGGTATGTTGGGATGAAGCGGCCTGGGCTAACCTTACATGACATCGTTCATGAGACCTGCTCCACGCTTGACATGCAACTTGTATTGCATAAGTGGCTTTATGGTGCCTGTTTCTCCTAGCATAGTTAAGATTCAATTTACAACGGGTGATTGACAATACTAGTATCAATGTTGTGGTTCTTGTTCGTAAGTTAGAACGACACTTATTGAAAGCCCCAAACCACGTAAAATATGCAAAGAAAGTAGAGGCGTCTAACTTTGTTTTGCAGGGGTGTGCAGTGATGTGATATGGCCATGATTGTGATTATATTTGATGTATGCAATGTTCCTTATTGTAAGTTGGCAACCGGCAGGAGCCATATGGTTGTCTTTAATTTCTGTTAAGACCTGCGTGTCTATTCAAAATAGTTGTAATAGTTGAAGCTGGTGGACGACAACCATGAAGAAGCGTCATTGACCTTGATGCTATGCCGGTGATGATGGAGATCATGTTCGTGCTTGAAGATGGAGATCTGAAGCACAAAGAAGAAAGGCCATATCATATCACATATTATGAATTGCATGTGATGTTAATCCTTTATGCATCTTGTATTGCTTAGTAGACGACGGTAGCATTATAAGATGATCCCTCATGCACATAAATTTCAAGTTCTAAAGTGTTCACCCTTAGTATGCACCGTTGCCAAAGCTTGCTGCTTCGAAGCACCACGTGATGATCGGGTGTCTTTGATTCCGCGGGTGAATACAACGTAAGCAAGCCAGATTTGCTTATGCGGTAGCTAAGGTTTGATCTTGTGAGCCTAGCATGTACGGACATGGTCTCGTGAACACGGATCACCGAAAGGTAAAGCATGAGTCATATAGTAGATATGATGAACATGTTGATTGTTCGCCATTGAAGCTACATCAACTCGTGATGATCGGTTTTGATGTGGTGGATTTGGTTCGTGTGATCACTAAAACAATGTGAGGGATGTTGTTTTGAGTGGGAGTTCACCGATTAATTTAATTATTAATTAGAACTCAATTTATCATAAATTAAATCAAAGTGTATTTGCATAGTTGTTGTAGTCATTGGCATCCGTTTACCACCTTGCGCTTAGTTATAATTGAGATGATAGAACTATAGAATTCTGGTTAGTTACTTTACGAACTGGTATCGTATTGTTTTGAAGTGTTAATTTAAAGTTTAAAAGTCCTATTGCAAACTTTCAGTAATTTCCGGTTACTCCATAAAGTTTAATAATTAGTATTAAAACAAGAGTGACAATTCCAAGTGTTAGTGTTTGAGTATCATGTTTGTCTCCATGATTCTTGATATTCAAAGGATTGTCTTAATATCAAGGTTATCTAGGATCTGAAACAGTTGTTTCAGAAACCATGATGTGTGGAAGATATTGTGATATCTGAAATGAAGTTTTGGTTACAACATGATAGAGTATAATATGGCAAAAGTCATGTTCTCATTTTTGATGAGAATTTGCAAAAGGTTGGAGACACTAGTTGTCCTAATCTTCCAAAAGGTTTTGGAGAGCAACATTGTACTCGTGATTCACCGTTATAAGCTAAAAGTAGCTTGGTCATGTACGATTCCATGATGAAGGTGAATATTTGATGTAGGTAAAATGTTTACTACGCCAAGAGATTACTAAAGAAAGGAATTTGAAAGAACACCAAACATTTGATGATGGTGATCTACTTCAAAGTGCAAATCCAAAGACATTGGTATTTAACTATACACGCTTTGGACTATGTGTCATATGTATGACTCCACTATTGATGTTGATAGATTCTTTCAAACAGAAAAGGAAATACTGAAAGAGAATCTCATAAGTATATGGCAGAAAAGAAAAGACTAGAATTGTTCAGTTTAAGTATATAGATGATATACATGTTATGGCTATATTCTTTGCTTATTAAACAATGTGGTTCTTAAGTATTTGATACTGAATTTGTTGGTATGAATCGTCATACGAAACAACACAATTCATGAACTACAATGGCCTAAGTAACTAGCAAAAGAATATGTGATGATGTTCATCGAGAACAAATAAAGGGTTATTGTGTTGCTCGTTAAAACATCAAAGCTTGCCTTCAAAGATTTGTTTTATCAGGTATTATGAGAACAAAAGGGTTGTTCAAATAATTGCCGTAATCCATAAAAGATGGATGATTCACAAATCTCGTTGGAGAAATCACATCCATAAAACTAGTGCTAAAATTGATTGAAAGATCACTTAGGAAGTGACATCGCCGTTTAAATTATATTGGAAAGAAAACATGAAGAAACTCCATGTGGATGGAATTTTGGAGTCTTTTGATTTTTGATCAAATGACGTTTGTGAAACTTTCCTAGAGATAATTAAAACTTCGTTCATAGGCCAAAAGGGAACGAAAGACTAGCTTATTGGAACTTGTGCATATTGTTGTACGAACTCCATTATGTGTAGTCAAGAGCGATGGATTTCAACTTCATATGCTTTCTCCGAAAATTTGAGTGAATATATGAATATTTACTTAATAAGGATAAAGTATGAAACACTTGAAAAGTTCAAAGACTTTCAAGATGAAGTGCAAAATCATTGTAACAAGAATATGAATAGTTTATGATAAGATCATAAAGGAAGATATTTAAGTTACAAGTTTAGCATAATACCTAAGATTTATGGAATAGTTCCGTGGATTTGCATTTCCCGAAACACCATAAGAGTATGGAGCATTCGAGATATGTAATTAAACCTTGTTTGACATGGTAAAATCAAAGGTGTAATTCATAGAACTGCCATTATATTTTAAAGATTAAAAGCTTTGGAGATTACCGCTTTTTCCACTGAAAAGAGCTCCATCATAATTCGCTGAAATGACACCATATAAAGTTATGGTTTGGGATAAAACCCAAGTAGTCCTTTCTTAAAACATTGGTATGCTATGCATAAGAAAGATGTGTGCAACCAAAGTCGGATAAACCTGTCTTTGTATAAATGTTAAGTATTCCTCCATAAACACCGGAGACAAAAGTGTTTGTCGCTTAGAACGTCAAGTTTCTTTGAGAAGGAATTTTTCGTGAAAAGTTAAGTGGGAGGACAATAGAACTTTGATAAGGTTAAAGGAACCTTAGCTATATGTGCAGAGTTGCGCAGCGCCGAAAAGTGTTCCGGAGGCAGCAACAAAACTCATGGCTCACGTACCTCAAAGGTTGTGGTCACGGAGATCCAAGTTCCTATTGAAACAAGTAGGTCGGATGAACAATCAAATACCAAGATTTGAGGGTTGAATCATTATTTGAGAATAATGAACCTACTACATGCAAAGAAGCAATGATGGGCCCTGACTCCGTCAAATGGCTTGAAGCCATATAATCCGTGATAGTTCCATACACGAGAAATCAAGTTTTGAACTTGAAGGACCCTCGAAAAGGTGTAAGACCTTGCAGTTGTGTTTGGATCTATAAAGAAGTAGACATGGATGTTTCACATCTATGAAATAGACGACATGTTGGGAAAGAGTTCACAACAATGTTCAAAGGTTGACTATGACAAGATTTGATCTTTCATAGTGATATTTAGTCTAGACGGATTAATGTAGCAACCACTACATATAATTTTGTTATATGATAGTTGAATAAACAAAACAAGTTCTTCTAATAGAATCGTTACCTAGGACATGTGCATAACACGGTCCATAGGGTTTTGTTAATTCAAAGGATGCTAAAAGCATATGCAAACTTCAATGGTTAAAGTGAGCATCGCGGAGTTGGAATCTTCACTGTGATGAAACTGTTAAAAGAGTTTAATTTCATCAGAGACAATGAAGATGCTTGCATTTGCAAGAAATTAAGTGGGAGCGCTAAGACATATTTCTAATACATTATGTGGAGGACATATTGTTGATTGGAAAAGATGTATATTTTATTAACACATATTAAGAATTTCATCCCGATGAAAGACTTAGGCAAAACCCAAATATTTGGCATCAATAGACGCTAATATGGTTGTGCCAGAAGTACATAGACGAGATATTGAATGAGTTCAATATAGAAACTACAAGAAAAGGTTCTTGTCGCACAGAAAGGATTGAATAAATTCAATATTGATGATATATTCAAGTGTATTGACATTTGGTTAGTGAAACAAAGATTCAAGTATAGATTGATACTTGATGTATGAAATCACAAAGAGTATTTATATCAATCATACTGTGATATGTACAAATCCAGATATGTCCTATGCTATAAATATTATGAGCATATACCAGAATGATTCATAAGATGATCATTGGACGATAGTAAGGATATTCTTATGATCTTTTGGAAGAACTAAGAGTATATTATTTGTAGAAGTGACAAATAGATGGTTAGTTCATTGTAAAAGTACTACATTGATACTAGTTTTGTCACAAAGTACAAATTAAGTTTATCTCAATCTAAATTAAGGGTGGCACAATATAATGGAAAGTGAGTTCCATAATGGATTTGGATGAGTTCCAAAGTTAAGACATTGTGACAGATACTTCAACAAAAGGCTAAGTATATGACTGCTATTATAGCAGCAAAAGAGGGCATTTGTGTCAAGTAGTTTGTTATCAAACTAGGTGTAGTTCACAATGGATAATACTATGAAGATATATTGTGCGACAATATTATCAACATGTTTTAACCCCAAAAGAACTAAAGGTCACACCGAAAGACCAAATCATACAAAGCCATCTCATTAGAGAATGAGTGATGCGTAGAGACGCAAAGACATGCAATTACACACGGACCTGGAAGTGTCAGATCCGGAGATCAGTTGACCACTAGCAATCGTGTACATACAACACCAGAAAGCCATAGGTGTTGAAAACACAAAGGTTTGAAACTAGATTATTGACTCTAGTGCAAGTGGGAGACTGTTGGAGATATGCCCTAGAGGCAATAATAAATATAGTTATTACTATATCTTTGTGTTAATGATAAATGTTTATATTTATGCTATAATAGTATTAACAAGGAAACATTAATACTTGTGTGAATTGTAAACTTAATTTGAAGTCCCTAGTATAGCCTCTATACTTCACTAGCTTGTTGGTTAATAGATGATTGTGGTTTCCCTATCATGAACATTGAGATGTTATTAACAACAAGATCATATCGTTAGGAGAATGATATGGTGGACATACTCCTATAGATAAGCGTAGCATAAAGATCAAGTCATTTCAATAATTCAATTGCTATATGCTTTCTGATACATAGTAACCTAATTCCTTCGACCATGAGATCATGCATATCACCTTTACTGGATGGATGCTTTGATGTCATCAAACACCACACCGTAACAGGGTGGCTATAAAGGTGGCATTGAGTGTTCGGAAAGTATTGGTTGAAACACATGGATCAAGAGTGGGATTTGTCCATCCATATGACGGATAGATATACTCTGGGCCCTCTCGGTGAAATGTCATCCAATTAGCTTGCAAGCATGTGACTGGCTCACAAGGGATCACATATCACGGGAACGAGAAAAGAGTACTTATCAGTAACGAGGTTGAACTAGGTATGCAGAGATACCGACGATCATAACCTCGGATAAGTAACATATTGTGAGACAAAGGGAAATTGGTATCGTATGTAAGTGGTTCATTCGATCGCAAAGTAATCGTAGAAATATGTGGGAGCCATATGAATTTCCAGATTCCTCTATTGGTTATTGTTCGGAGAAGTGTCTCGATCATGTCCGCATAATTCACGAACCGTAGGGAGACACACTTAAGGATTCGACGTTGTTTGAGTAGTTATGGTATTATGAGAAAGAGACCGAATGTTGATTCGGAGTCTCGGATGGGATCCGGGATATCACGAGGTGATCCGGAATGGTCCGGAGAATAAGATTCATATAAGGAAAGTCCCGTTTCGGAGTTGGGGAATGGTTCCGTGTTTTCATCGGAATGTTCTAGAATGTTCCGGAATGTCCGGCACTGGAGGGAAGGTACATGAATGTGTCATTACATATTGGAATGATTGCATCATGTACTAGGTGTTCTTGCTGTCCAAAATAAAGGGTTTATTTAAATCCTAAATTGAAAAGTCAAACGGCTAGTTTGAAAGTCAAACGGCAATTTTGGGAAGTGGGAAAAGAGGAGGAGGTGAAGCCGAGTTGGGGAGGGAGTCCTCCCCAAGCCGGCGCCCCACCCAAGCCGAGTTGGGGAGGGACTCCACTCCCTCCCCTTGGCCGGCCAGCCCCTCCCACCTATATAAGGAGGGGCAGGGCTCCCTCCTAGGACACACAAGTTTCCACCTCTAGATCTCCGGTTTAGAGCCGTTTTGGTTTAGAGCTTCTAATTGCTTTAGCCAGCGGTTTAGAGCCTTCTAATTGGTTTAGAGCCTTCTAATTGGTGTGTCTAATTACTAGACCACTAATAGCCTCTCTCATAAGCTCCACCATACTCGCACCGGCTTAAGGCGAAGCCCTGCGGGATCTCCCCTCTACTTCCGGTACCACGCCACAGGCCGAATCGCGAGGAGAGTGCTACAACCTCCGCTGCCTCTGGAACAAGGAGAGGAAGGTCTTCACGTTGACCGAACGTGACCGATCCGGGAGCGCTGCTGGAACGTGGATACTGAAGGATCGTCACGCGATCTTGAGATCGGAAAGAGTAAGACTACATCACCCACGAGAATCTGCTCTCGTTAACCGCTTTGGAATCTTCGAGGGTGAGTTCCTCTATCGACTCGTTGCTACAATCTAGTAGATAGATCTTGGCTTGTTTGTTTGTATGCGATAGAAAATTTTTGTTTTCCATGCTGCGAACCCCTACAACAGGATCCTGAAATTGGACTGGTCAAAGTTAAGAGAAGTTCCATTTATGCGGGAGATGATGTCTATATTTTGGCTACTCAGGCCTTCCAAGTATTCTATCTTCCGTACCCATGCCAAAACCCTACAAAACGTCTAAAGGACTGGGACATTGTGATGACGGTACCGACACGAACAGGGTGCCCTTGCCAAAGAAGGATGATTACCGCCACCGAGACCCTTCAACAAATGATGGCGAGTTTTATCAGGAAGAAGGGCTCCCTGGGCAATTCACTATCAACTTGTCTGCCGATAGTGACATGGTCGTAGACGATGACCAAGAAGCCGAGGAGGAAAACACTATGCAAGATGAAGTTGAGGAGGTTCACAACCAACAAGATGTGAGTTTGCTCGAGGGCCATGACGTCAACGCTCCACAGGGACCACCTCCAGGTTTCGTGGATGATTATTGGTGGCCCGAGAATGATAGCGATGATGAAACCTGTGTTCCAATTCGTAATCCCAACACAGGCTTCTGATGTATGTAGTAGTAATAATTTGAGACTAATCTATGTAGTACTGTTTGTCGGGTTGTCGTATTTACAAGAACTCTATGCTATGTAATCAATTTTGTTGCTTTTACTAATATCCATCGATTTTCATCGTTGTTGCTTTTACTACTCTTTTCATTGTTGCTTTTAATGTGTACTAATATTCATCTATTTTCATCGGTGTTTCTTTTACTATTATTCATCTAATTATGTGTATTAATAAACTACTCTTTTCATTGTTGCTTTTAATGTGTACTAATAAACTACTCTTTTCATTCTGTTTTGCAGGTGATTGAAAGATGCCGGGGGGAAAGGGCGTTACAAAAAGCTGAAAAGCTTGGTTGACCTTGTGAGTGGTGGTTCGAAAAAGGGTGGTTCGAAAGCTTCAACATCGGCTTTGAGAGAGCGTGCTAGTCCTCCACCGCCAAGACTTCAGGCCCAGGCGTGGGAGGCGTGGGAGGAATCCTAGCCCCCCCCCGGCCGTGGTGGACCAGGACGGGGAGGAGGAGGACCAGGAGGAGGAGGACCAGGACCAGGAGGAGGAGGACCCAGAGGAGGAGGACCAAGAGGGTGATGATGAGGCGCAGTCGCAGTAGTCGGAGGACGAGGGGTTGGGGTCTTTACCGTACGAGCTTGACATGACCTTGAGGTGGGATCCTCCAGAGGACAAGACGTCAGACCTGAGGCGACGCGACCATGGACCAGGGCTTACGCCAGAGCAAGGCTCAGACGTGCGTGGGGTTATGAGACTCGATCTACCTTATGCCTATGCGGATAAGGTTCGTATCTACCGGGAAGAGGTACATTATTTGACCCGCTAACCATATATTGGAATTTTCATCACATACTGATTATGATTTTTCATTTGGTAGTTCCTTTCTATATGAGGATGGAATGAAGCCGTATCGTGGCTACTCGAGCATCCTTGGAGCCCTGGTTCAAGCGTATTTTGCTGGGATTGTCACTCTCCCAAATGGTCAGGAGGATGTAGCTTGGACTTGGAAGCATACCACTACGCCCCAGATCCGACTAAAAAGTACAACCACATGGCGGAGAAGATTCAAGTTCTGTTCTCGGTAAGTTTGTTTCACTTGTCATAATTGAATCACCATGGCTTTGACTCGTGGCTTTGACTCCTTTTTTTCCTGTGTGCATACTTGTAGAATTACTTCGACATGCACAGGGAGAACTCAAGGGAGTGCATGGCGATCGTGAACGAGTTTTCCAAGAGGAAGGTGCAAGACATGCACTACGAGGCACACGTGAACTCTGTCCGCAACTGGTTTGGCGATCGTAAGATCTGGATGAACAAGAGTCAAGCTCGGGACATGCTCTTCGAGCCATGGCAGTACCTGCAGGTAGTTGTGTTTCTGTTTTACTGATTTCTTGACCTTCATCTATTTCATGTTGTACTAATACCTGTACCTTGTGGATGTAGAACCCTCCTCAGTTTGTCGGTAATGACACCAGGTGCTACATGGCGATGGTATCATGGTGGACACACGCCGAGTACCTCAAGAGACACGAGGCCACAAAGAAGCGGCGAGAGGAGATGAAGGGTGGATCACACCGCCAAGGCAGCATCCCCCTCGCCCTTGTTAGGCAAAAAGAGGTGAGCAAATGCTTTCTTTATTTTTGCTTCTCATGTTATTCTTTACTCCACAAGGGAGTCCCCCTTCACTTATCTTTGTCCTCTCATTTGCAGAAAGTAAAGACAGGTGTGGAGCCATCCATGTTTGCCATTTGGAAGAAGATGCACCTTTGGACGAAGCTCGTGAACGGCTCCCCGTGGATCAATGAGGGAGTTAAGATCCGAATGGCACCCGAGAAGTAGCAAGGTGCACGACAAAGATTCCAACCCTGACACCGCCCCCTTCGATCCTGAGGTTGCCGTGCTGGCGGGACAGGGCCAGAGGAATGGCCGCCTATGGATTGCTGACGGGTCCATCGACCCTAGGACCGTTCCGTCTATGCGCCAGATCCGGCGTGGCAGGACGATCTCCATGCCTGCCGTAGAGACCCGTCCACGGCCTTCGGTTATAGCTGTCGACCAGTTACGGGTATGTTCTTCTTCCTCAGTCATCTTTGGTTTACTACATGTTTTACATTGCAATGTTCATGATATCGCGGCTACGATGTAGGAGGAGATGGCCTGAGAGAGGGCAAGCAGAGAGGCAAAGCGAAAGCAGCGGCTACAGTGGAGCAGCGGCTTAGGCCAAAGAGCGATCTTGGAGCAGCAACAGCAGATGACGCAGTGGATGGCAAACCAAATGCTCATGACTGCTCCACCAGGGTCTCTTCCTACTCCTCCTTTCGCCTTCCCGTGGGTAAGTGATCACATGTCTTTATTGTCTAATGCTCGTAATTTTCAATATTTTCGTATTATCTAATGCTCACAATTTCCCATCGTGTAGTTGGCCAATTTGATGCCGCCTGGTGGGTCGAACAACTAGGCGCCGCCTGGTGGGTCAGACGGTGGATCCAACAACCAGTCTCCTTTCACCGTCAACAATCCGTCGGTCGTCCGCAGGCTGGATCAGAGTCCTCCTGGTTAGTTCTCCTACACTTGACCTTGTGCATCACTCGATATCGGTACTTGATACACTTGGAGAGTCTCATGATTGTGCTTTTGACCTTGTAGGAGGGCTTTGAGGTTATGGCTATCATGTGTGCATCACGTTTAGTTCTCCTACACTTGTCAAATTTATCCATGCCATCACACTTGTAGAAAATTTAGCCATGCCATGATACTTGTAGAAAATTTAGCCTTGCCATGACAGTTGTCAAAATTTACTTGTCATTTTCATCAACTTGCCACGAGACTTGTCAAAATCACATGTAATTGTCATTTCCATCAACTTGCCTTGAAAGTTGATCAATACTAGTTTTGTATGCTATTGCCAAGTTGTATATTTCTATGGTGCTACATTGCCACTACTACACTTGTGAAAATTTGTCATGCGAATCTCACTATTTTGCTTTCGACCGTGTAGGATGTGGATATGTGGTGGCCATCGAGTGCATCAAGGACATCGACCTTCGCCGTGCTTGAATCATATGTGATTGTTTGGATCATATATTTGCTTGGATCATATGTTTGGATCATGTGATGTGTATGAGTGCTTGGATCATATGTTTGTGATGTGTATGAGTGCTTGGATCATATGTTTGTGATGTGTATGAGTGTTTGGATCATGTGTATGTTTGCTTGGAGCATAGTTGCTTGTTTGGATCATATATTTGTTGTCATATATATCAACTATTGTTTTAAATGCAGGGATGTAGAAAAAACGAATAAAAAAGGGAAATAAAAGGGCCTTTGCCGTGTGTATACACACGGCAAAGGCGACAGGTGGCAGCAGCCTGTGTGCTACTGGGTTGGCTTGAATGTTGGAGATATGCCCAAGAGGCAATAATAAAGTAGGTTATTATCATATCTTCATACTTATGATAAATGTTTACATTCATGCTATAATAGTATTAACAAGGAAACCATTAATACTTGTGTGATTTGTAAACTTAATTTGAAGTCCCTAGTATAGCCTCTATACTTCACTAGCTTGTTGGTTGAATGATGATTGTGGTTTCCATATCATGAACATTGAGATGTTATCAACAACAAGATCATATCGTTAGGAGAATGATATGGTGGACATACTCCTATAGATAAGCGTAGCATAAAGATCAAGTCATTTCAATAGTTCAATTGCTATATGCTTTCTGATACATAGTAACCTAATTCCTTCGACCATGAGATCATGCATATCACCTTTACCGGATGGATGCTTTGATGTCATCAAACACCACACCGTAACAGGGTGGCTATAAAAGTGGCATTGAGTGTTCGGAAAGTATTGGTTGAAACACATGGATCAAGAGTGGGATTTGTCCATCCATATGACGGATAGATATACTCCGGGCCCTCTCGGTGAAATGTCATCCAATTAGCTTGCAAGCATGTGACTGGCTCACAAGGGATCACATATCACGGGAACGAGAAAAGAGTGCTTATCGGTAACGAGGTTGAACTAGGTATGCAGAGATACCGACGATCATAACCTCGGATAAGTAAACTATCGTGAGACAAAGGGAAATTGGTATCGTATGTAAGTGGTTCATTCGATCGCAAAGTAATCATAGAAATATGTGGGAGCCATATGAATTTCCAGATTCCTCTATTGGTTATTGTTCGGAGAAGTGTCTCGATCATGTCCGCATAATTCACGAACCGTAGGGAGACACACTTAAGGATTCGACGTTGTTTGAGTAGTTATGGTATTATGAGAAAGAGACCGAATGTTGTTCGGAGTCTCGGATGGGATCCAGGATATCACGAGGAGATCCGGAATGGTCCGGAGAATAAGATTCATATAAGGAAAGTCCCGTTTCGGAGTTGGAGAATGGTTCCGGTGTTTTCATCGAATGTTCTAGAATGTTCCGAATGTCCCAGACCGGAGGGGAAGGTACATGAATGTGTCATTGTAAGTTGGAATGATTGCATCATGTACTAGGTGTTCTTGCTGTCCAAAATAAAGGGTTTATTTAAATCCTAAATTGAAAAGTCAAACGGCTAGTTTGAAAGTCAAACGGCAATTTTGGGAAGTGGGAAAGAGGAGGAGGTGAAGCCGAGTTGGGAGGAGTCCTCCAAGCCGGGCGCCCACCCAAGCCGAGTTGGGG
Source organism: Avena insularis (assembly GCA_023614405.1). Taxonomy (NCBI): domain Eukaryota; kingdom Viridiplantae; phylum Streptophyta; class Magnoliopsida; order Poales; family Poaceae; genus Avena; species Avena insularis. The sequence continues at coordinate 435,191,884 of CM042692.1, forward strand.
AGGGACTCCACTCCCTCCCCATGGACGGCCAGCCCTCCCACCTATATAAGGAGGGGCAGGGCCTCCCCTCCAAAGACACACAAGTTCCTATCTTCTACCTCCGGTTTAGAGCCGTTTTGGTTTAGAGCTTCTAATTGCTTTAGCCAGCGGTTTAGAGCCTTCTAATTGGTTTAGAGCCTTCTAATTGGTGTGTCTAAATTACTAGACCACTAATAGCCTCTCTCATAAGCTCCACCATACTCGCACCGGCTTAAGGCGAAGCCTCATGATTTCCCTCTACTCCGGTACCACGCCACAGTCTTGGGAATCGCGAGGAGAGTGCTACAACCTCCATTGCCTGGAACAAGGAGAGGAAGGTCTTCGTCGAAAGTACCGAATGTGTGACCGATCAAGGGAGCGCTGCTGGAACGTGGCTTTGGAAGGATCGCTCACGCGATCTTGAGATCGGAAAGAGTACGACTACATCACCCCCGAGAATCTGCTCTCGTTAACCGCTTTGGAATCTTCGAGGGTGAGTTCCTCTATCGACTCGTTGCTACAATCTAGTAGATAGATCTTGGCTTGTTTGTTTGTATGCGATAGAAAATTTTGTTTTCCATGCTACGAACCCCTACAGTGGTATCAGAGCCGTGTCTATATGTAGATCTGTTGCACGAGTAGAACACAATGGTCATTGTGGGCGTTGATGCTTTTATTATCGATTACTTCTTGTGTACTTTGCATCTTGCGGTATGTTGGGATGAAGCGGCCCGGGCTAACCTTACATGACATCGTTCATGAGACCTGCTCCACGCTTGACATGCAACTTGTATTGCATAAGTGGCTTTGCGGGTGCCTGTTTCTCCTAGCATAGTTAAGATTCAATTTACAACGGGTGATTGACAATACTAGTATCAATGTTGTGGTTCTTGTTCGTAAGTTAGAACGACACTTATTGAAAGCCCCAAACCACGTAAAATATGCAAAGAAAGTAGAGGCGTCTAACTTTGTTTTGCAGGGGTGTGCAGTGATGTGATATGGCCATGATTGTGATTATATTTGATGTATGCAATGTTCCTTATTGTAAGTTGGCAACCGGCAGGAGCCATATGGTTGTCTTTAATTTCTGTTAAGACCTGCGTGTCTATTCAAAATAGTTGTAATAGTTGAAGCTGGTGGACGACAACCATGAAGAAGCATCATTGACCTTGATGCTTTGCCGGTGATGATGGAGATCATGTTCGTGCTTGAAGATGGAGATCGGAAGCACAAAGAAGAAAGGCCATATCATATCACATATTGTGAATTGCATGTGATGTTAATCCTTTATGCATCTTGTATTGCTTAGTAGACGGTAGCATTATAAGATGATCCCTCATGCACATAAATTTCAAGTTCTAAAGTGTTCACCCTTAGTATGCACTGCCAAAGCTTGCTGCTTCAAGCACCTCTTGATGATCGGGTGTCTTTGATTCCGCTGGTGAATACAACGTAAGCAAGCCAGATTTGCTTATGCGGTAGCTAAGGTTTGATCTTGACGAGCCTAGCATGTACAGACATGGCCTCAGGAACACGGATTACCGAAAGGTAGAGCATGAGTCATATAGTAGATACGATGAACATGTTGATTGTTCGCCATTGAAGCTATATCAACTCTCGTGATGATCGGTTTTGATGTGGTGGATTTGGTTCGTGTGATCACTAAAACAATGTGAGGGATGTTGTTTTGAGTGGGAGTTCACCTGGATTAATTTAATTATTAATTAGAACTCAATTTATCATAAACTAAAATCAAAGTGAATTTGCATAGTTGTTGTAGTCATTGGCATCCGTTTACCACCTTGCGCTTAGTTTTAATTGAGATGATAGAACTATAGAATTCTGGTTAGTTACTTTACGAACTGGTATCGTATTGTTTTGAAGTGTTAATCTAAAGTTTAAAAGTCCTATTGCAAACTTTCAAGAAGTTCCAAGTTACTCTATGAAGTTTAATAATTAGTATTAAAACAAGAGTGACAATTCCAAGTGTTAGTATATGAGTATCATGTTTGTCTCCATGATTCTTGATATTCAAAAGATTATCTTAATATCAAGGTTATCTAGGATCTGAAAGAGTTGTTTCAGAAACCATGATGAGTGGAAGATATTGTGATATCTGAAACGAAGTTTTGGATACAACATGATAGAGTATAATATGGCAAAGTTCATGTTCTCATATTTTGATGAGAATTTGCAAAAGGTTGGAGACACTAGTTGTCCTAATCTTCCAAAAGGTTTTGGAGAGCAACATTATACTCGTGATTCACCGTTATAAGCTAAAAGTAGCTTGGTCATGGACGATTCCATGATGAAGGTGAATATTTGATGTAGGTAAAATGTTTACTACGCCAAGAGATTACTAAAGAAAGGAATTTGAAAGAACACCAAACATTTGATGATGGTGATCTACTTCAAAGTGCAAATCCAAAGACATTGGTATTTAACTATACACGCTTTGGACTATGTGTCATATGTATGACTCCACTATTGATGTTGATAGATTCTTTCAAACAGAAAAGGAAATACTGAAAGAGAATCTCATAAGTATATGGCAGAAAAGAAAAGACTAGAATTGTTCAGTTTAAGTATATAGATGATATACATGTTATGGCTATATTCTTTGCTTATTAAACAATGTGGTTCTTAAGTATTTGATACTGAATTTGTTGGTATGAATCGTCATACAAAACAACACAATTCATGAACTACAATGGCCTAAGTAACTAGCAAAAGAATAGGTGATGATGTTCATCGAGAACAAATAAAGGGTTATTTTGTTGCTCGTTAAACATCAACGCTTGCCTTCAAGATTTGTTTTATCAGGTATTATGAGAACAAAAGGGTTGTTCAAATAATTGCCGTAATCCATAAAAGATGGATGATTCACAAATCTCGTTGGAGAAATCACATCCATAAAACTAGTGCTAAAATTGTCGAAAGACAAATTGATTGAAAGATCACTTAGGAAGTGACATCGCCGTTTAAATTATATTGGAAAGAAAACATGAAGAAACTCCATGTGGATGGAATTTTGGAGTCTTTTGATTTTTGAATCAAATGACGTTTGTGAAACTTTCCTAGAGATAATTAAAACTTCGTTCATAGGCCAAAAGGGAACGAAAGACTAGCTTATTGGAACTTGTGCATATTGTTGTACGAACTCCATTATGTGTAGTCAAGAGCGATGGATTTCAAACTTCATATGCTTTCTCCGAAAATTTGAGTGAATATATGAATATTTACTTAATAAGGATGAAGTATGAAATATTTGAAAAGTTCAAAAGACTTTCAAGATGAAGTGCAAAATCATTGTAACAAGAATATGAATAGTTTATGATAAGATCATAAAGGAAGATATTTGAATTACAAGTTTAGCATAATACCTAAGATTTAAGGAATCGCTTACGGATTTGCATTTCCCGAAACACCATAAGAGTATGGAGCGTTCGAGATATGTAATTGAACCTTGTTTGACATGGTAAGATCGAAGGTATAATTCATAAAACTGCTATTATATTTTGAAGATTAAAAGCTTTAGAGACTACCGTTTTCCACTGAAAAGAGCTCCATCATAATCCGCTGAAATGACACCATATAAGGTTATGGTTTGGGATAAAACCCAAGTAGTCCTTTCTTAAACATTGGTATGCTATGCATAAGAAAGATGTTTGCAACCAAAGTCGGATAAACCTGTCTTTGTATTACTGTTAAGTATTCCTCCATAAACACCGGAGACAAAAGTGTTTGTCGCTAAGAACGACAAGATACTTTGAGAAGGAATTTTTTCGTGAAAAGTTAAGTGGGATGACAATAGAACTATGATAAGGTTAAAAGAACCTTAGCTATATGTGCAAAGTTGCGCAGAACCGAAAAGTGTTCCGGAGGCAAAGAATAATGCTCATGGCTCACGTGCCTCAAAGGTTGTGGTCACGGAGGTCTAAGTTTCTATTGAAACAAGTAGGTCGGATGAACAATCAAATACCAAGATTTGAGGGTTGAATCATTATTTGAGAATAATGAACCTACTACATGCAAAGAAGCGATGATGGGCCCTGACTCCGTCAAATGGCTTGAAGCCATAAAATCCGTGATAGTTCCATACACGAGAAATCAAGTTTTGAACTTGAAGGACCCTCGAGAAAGGTGTAAGACCTTACAGTTGTGTTTGGATCTATAAAGAAGTAGACATGGATGTTTCACATCTATGAAATAGTCGACATGTTGGGAAAGAGTTCACAACAATGTTCAAAGGTTGTATATGACAAGATTTGATCTTTCATAGTGATATTTAGTCTAGACGGATTAATGTAGCAACCACTACATATAATTTTGTTATATGGTAGTTGAATAAACAAAACAAGTTCTTCTAATAGAATCGTTACCTAGGACATGTGCATAACACGGTCCATAGGGTTTTGTTAATTCAAAGGATGCTAAAAGCATATGCAAACTTCAATGGTTGAAGTGAGCATTGCGGAGTTGGAATCTTCACTGTGATGAAACTGTTAAAAGAGTTTAAAAGATCATTAGAGACGATGAAGATGCTTGCATTTGCAAGAAATTAAGTGGGAGCGCTGAGACATGTTTCTAATACATTATGTGGAAGACATATTGTTGATTGGAAATAATGTATCTTTTATTAACACATATTAAGAATTTCATCCCGATGAAAGACTTAGGCAAAACCAAAATATTTGGCATCAATAGATGCTAATATGGTTGTGCCGTATACATAGACGAGATATTGAATGAGTTCAATATAGAAACTACAAGAAAGGTTCTTGTCGCACAGAAAGGATTGAAAGAGTTCAATGTTGATGATATATTCAAGTGTATTGGCACTTAGTAAGTGAAACAAAGATTCAAGTATAGATTGATACTTGATGTATGAAATCACAAAGAGTATTTATATCAATCATACTGTGATATGTACAAATCCAGATATGTCCTATGCTATAAATATTATGAGCATATACCAGAATGATTCATAAGATGATCATTGGACGATAGTAAGGATATTCTTATGATCTTTTGGAAGAACTAAGAGTATATTATTTGTAGAAGTGACAAATAGATGGTTAGTTCATTGTAAAAGTACTACATTGATACTAGTTTTGTCACAAAGTACAAATTAAGTTTATCTCAATCTAAATTAAGGGTGGCACAATATAATGGAAAGTGAGTTCCATAATGGATTTGGATGAGTTCCAAAGTTAAGACATTGTAACAGATACTTCAACAAAAGGCTAAGTATATGACTGCTATTATAGCAGCAAAAGAGGGCATTTGTGTCAAGTAGTTTGTTATCAAACTAGGTGTAGTTCACAGCGGGATAATACTATGAAGATATATTGTGCGACAATATTATCAACATGTTTTAACCCCAAAGAACTAAAGGTCACACCGAAAGACCAAATCATACAAAGCCATCTCATTAGAGAATGAGTGATGCGAGACGCAAAGATATGCAATTACACACGGACTGGAAGTGTCGATCCGGAGATCGATTAACCACTAGCAATCGTGTACATACAACACCAGAAAGCCATAGGTGTTGAAAACACAAAGGTTTGAAACTAGATTATTGACTCTAGTGCAAGTGGGAGACTGTTGGAGATATGCCCAAGAGGCAATAATAAAGTAGGTTATTATCATATCTTCATACTTATGATAAATGTTTACATTCATGCTATAATAGTATTAACAAGGAAACCATTAATACTTGTGTGATTTGTAAACTTAATTTGAAGTCCCTAGTATAGCCTCTATACTTCACTAGCTTGTTGGTTGAATGATGATTGTGGTTTCCATATCATGAACATTGAGATGTTATCAACAACAAGATCATATCGTTAGGAGAATGATATGGTGGACATACTCCTATAGATAAGCGTAGCATAAAGATCAAGTCATTTCAATAGTTCAATTGCTATATGCTTTCTGATACATAGTAACCTAATTCCTTCGACCATGAGATCATGCATATCACCTTTACCGGATGGATGCTTTGATGTCATCAAACACCACACCGTAACAGGGTGGCTATAAAAGTGGCATTGAGTGTTCGGAAAGTATTGGTTGAAACACATGGATCAAGAGTGGGATTTGTCCATCCATATGACGGATAGATATACTCCGGGCCCTCTCGGTGAAATGTCATCCAATTAGCTTGCAAGCATGTGACTGGCTCACAAGGGATCACATATCACGGGAACGAGAAAAGAGTGCTTATCGGTAACGAGGTTGAACTAGGTATGCAGAGATACCGACGATCATAACCTCGGATAAGTAAACTATCGTGAGACAAAGGGAAATTGGTATCGTATGTAAGTGGTTCATTCGATCGCAAAAGTAATCGTAGAAATATGTGGGAGCCATATGAATTTCCAGATTCCTCTATTGGTTATTGTTCGGAGAAGTGTCTCGATCATGTCCGCATAATTCACGAACCGTAGGGAGACACACTTAAGGATTCGACGTTGTTTGAGTAGTTATGGTATTATGAGAAAGAGACCAAATGTTGTTCGGAGTCTCGGATGGGATCCGGGATATCACGAGGAGATCCGGAATGGTCCGGAGAATAAGATTCATATAAGGAAAGTCCCATTTCGGAGTTGGGGAATGGTTCCGTGTTTTCATCGGAATGTTCTAGAATGTTCGGAATGTCCGCACTGGAGGAAGGGTACATGAACGTGTCATTGTAAGTTGGAATGATTGCATCATGTACTAGGTGTTCTTGCTGTCCAAAATAAAGGGTTTATTTAAATCCTAAATTGAAAAGTCAAACGGCTAGTTTGAAAGTCAAACGGCAATTTTGGGAAGTGGGAAGAGGAGGAGGTGAGCCGAGTTGGGGAGGAGTCCTCCCCAAGCCACCCCAAGCCGAGTTGGGAGGGACTCCACTCTCCCTTGGCCGGCCAGCCCCTCCCACCTATATAAGGAGGGGCAGGGCTCCCTCCTAGCACACACAAGTTCCTATCTTCTACCTCCGGTTTAGAGCCGTTTTGGTTTAGAGCTTCTAATTGCTTTAGCCAGCGGTTTAGAGCCTTCTAATTGGTTTAGAGCCTTCTAATTGGTGTGTCTAAATTACTAGACCACTAATAGCCTCTCTCATAAGCTCCACCATACTCGCACCGGCTTAAGGCGAAGCCTCATGATTTCCCTCTACTTCGGTACCACGCCGTTGTCTGCCGGAATCGCGAGGAGAGTGCTACAACCTCCGCTGCTGGAACAAGGGAGAGGAAGGTCTTCGCCGAAAACCGAACGGTGACCGATCGCGGAGCGCTGCTGAACGTGGCTGGAAGGATCGCTCACGCGATCTTGAGATCGGAAAGAGTACGACTACATCACCCACGAGAATCTGCTCTCGTTAACCGCTTTGGAATCTTCGAGGGTGAGTTCCTCTATCGACTCGTTGCTACAATCTAGTAGATAGATCTTGGCTTGTTTGTTTGTATGCGATAGAAATTTTTTGTTTTCCATGCTACGAACCCCTACATTGAAGGGCCTTTGTCGTGTGCCCTCTAGGTATGACACACGGCAAAGGAGGAGACTGTGTCGTGTGTGTCTCCCACAGGCACACGGAAAAGGTGGAGACTGTGCCATGTGTGTCTCCCATCTGCCACACGGCAAAGTCTGACTACACGGTAACAGCACGACACACAGCAACGCATTCCGACACAGCGAAGCACGAAAGGCACACGGCAAAGAAGGAACACGGCAAAGGCTCGCTGGCTCCGTTAAACAGACGGAAGCGTCAAGTCGCTTTACTGTGCCATGTCTACGTATAAGACACACGACAAAGGCTTTGCCATGTATTGTTCTCAGAACACACGGCAAAGGGCCTTTGCCGTCGCTTACTCTGCCATGTGGCATTTGCCGTGTGTATACACACGGCAAAGCCTTTACCGTGTTCCACGTTCCCTTTGCCGTGTGTGTTTGACCACACGACAAAGAACTTCTTTCCCGTAGTGTCGCCGAGGAGGAGAAACTCAAGAAGGACAAGGCCCTTCATGACTAAGAGGACACCGATGACCGGGTGCTCGAGAGGGCGCGATGCAAGATGTACCGAGAGCTCCCGATGCGCACCCCCACCACCCTTGCTGATTTTCGGGTAACCAATTTCTACAAGGGGGCCCTTGCAAACGCTGGTGAGAGTGGCGCCTACTTGCAGATTTTCCGCCAGATTACTGCCGAGATGGAGGGGAGGTCCGCGCTCTACTAAGGTGTCCATCTTTAGGAATGCCGCAAGATGCTGCGGGTCGCCACGACCCAACTCTTCTTCAACCTTCACCGGCTTGATGCCGACTTTCCTTGGGAGGAGCTTCTGAAGGAGGTGCAGTACCCCAAGGCGAGTCCCCCAGAGGACATCCTTCGTTTTCAAGAGGTCTTGTAAGAGCGCATGGCGACCTTTGTCCTACTGTTTGTTTGGAGCAAGGAGAGTGAGGCTGGCCAGGACTCTGGCGTTGCTGCTGGTGCCGTGAATGACGAGGAGGATGAGAGCAGAGATGGCACCCTTGGGAGTCAGTCAAGCAGCGAGAAGGATGCCGAGGAGTCCGCCGAGGTCCACTCTTCGACTTCACAGCCCCGTGGCATTTTCTGCGGCCTTAAGGCTCCCCCTCTTTGCTGTACACCGTGATTTCTGGTGGCGGGGCCACTTTTTGGGTGTTCTTGTGTGGTGTGCTCAATTGACCTTTTTGGAGCGAACCTTTAATCCGTTGTATGCCACCATTAAGTTTTGGCAAGGACATTGTGGTTAAGTCCTCTTGAAGCGCGCTTGCGAGCCCCCCGCACACTGTCGAGGGGATGACCCCCGGGTAGGGCAAGACGGGACCAACCGACCGGCTCCAGGAAGCTCGGGCCGTCTGGACCCAAGACAAGGAACCACAGCCAGATGGAATCCTCCACCTGGCCCGCACCCAAGTTTCCCCGGCTGGCCCGTCTAGCTGGGTAGCCAGAAGAACCGGCTGGGAGGCCGCTCCTAGCCGGCCGCCTCGGATCCGCTGGCCCTGGTACTATGGGTGTGACGCTTCTTGTTGAGCGCACCTCTGACCAGACAGGCTGGCTGACCCGGTCGGCGCTATAGGACAATTGTGCCAAAGCTGGAGGCTAACGAGCAAAGCAAGGGCTGACGAGTAAAGCTCCGGCTTACGCATAAAGATCCGGCTGACGGAGAAAGAGCCAGCTGACGGAGAAAGAGTCGGCTGGCGAGTAAAGAAGGAGTGCTGGACACTGTAGCGCTGTCCTCCCCTGTACTAGAGGCTTGACTAGACCCGGGCCTACCGTTCGGCCCTGTCCAGCTGGCCCACTTTGTAAAGCCCAAATCCAAACAGTAAACCCTATAACCCATCTTGTAAACTGCCTCCTCAACCAGTATATAAGGGGGGGTAGTGCTAGGGTTCTAGGTAGACAATTACAAGTGAGAAGTTCTCTAGGTTGGACACGTTGAGTAGTTCCTTCTTCTTCTTCTAGCAAGGAGTAGCCAGGAAAACAGCTCAAGGAGCATCTGTATTGGGCATTCGCCCCTCGATAGTAGATCCTTGCCGGAGTAGGAGCTTTACCTCGCCAAGAGGGCTCCGAACCTGGGTACATCGATGTGTTTGTAGTATCTGTGCCCTACCCATTGCGAGTAGGCACCGATAACATCCTGATGGTCCCCTCTTATGCCATCCCCAATGGCACTGCCGTGTTCCACACCACGACAGTTGGCGCCCACCGTGGGGAACAACGCTTCGGCTGGGGTCATCTTTCGCACGGTACTTCCGCTCATCGCCGGTGAGCGAGTCGCCTCCAACCTTGTCCTCACCTTCGGTTCCTTCGACTGCGTCCTCGACAACGCATCCTGCTTCACCAGGGAACCTTCCCAAGCAGAGGCTCTATCATGCACTTCGGCGAGCACCGCATCTACATTGCTTCCATCACCGAGACCTTTCCTCGCGAGGTCGCCACCGTGTCCGGCACGCCTCCTGGCTTCTCCACTTTGCACGTCGCCAGTGATAGCGTCGAGGTCATGATGGTGGGCTCGGGCGAGAACCGCCGTCCACCTCTAGAGCACAACGGGGAAAGTCGTGCCGCTAACTCGCGCTTCCTGAACCACGACCTGCTCAACGCGTCCATCAAGCACCTCCGCAACCCCATCACACCCATCAAGGCGGATCCAGCAGCAGCTGCGGCAGCGCTGGAGGCCACTCGCCAGAGCCTCCTGGAAGAAGCTGGCAAGGTGGCAGCCGCCCAATGGCGGATAAACGCAACCATGCGCGAGTACAACATCGTGCATGGCTTCGCCGACTTACCCTGTACCAGCCGCCTGGCCCATCCCCAAGGCCGAAACCTCGGTTCGGAGATGAATCGTGCTGTTGATCCGCGCATGTCCGCGGTGCAGCCGGTTTACAGCACTCCTGCCAAAAACATGAGGGCCACGGAGGCGGCAGTCGCTGAACTAAGCCACCTGGAGGGCGAGGAGCTGCTCCGTCAGCAGGCACGTGTCCAGCTCCTCGTGGTAATGGAAAACAAACAACAGGCCGAGGCAGAACTCAGCATGGGCGGCAACAGCAGGACCCAACCGGCTCGCCGGATGGCGGATCCGGCTGCAGGCGCCAGCAAGGCATCTTCCCCAAATGGAGCGAGGCCAAGCAACCGTCCACGCGGCGGATCAGCGGGTCGTGGGCACAACGCCCGCGACGCAGCAGCTGTCACCAGAAGAATCCCGTGAGCCAGCCGACGAAGCCAGAAAAGGCCAAGCGCTTCCCAAGTCCTGCCTATCTGGCTGGCTGGGACCGCTCGAGCCGGAAGAACCGCAAGACGCGCATGCACGCATGAACCTACTGGTCCAGTCGCACATGCTGGAAGAGGAAAGACCAGCCGGCCCTAGATGCTTCGGACAGTGAATCTGGAATGAACCGTTTCCAAAGGGATTTTCGCTCCCAAGGGATACGTCAAAGTACAATGGCTCGGTCAAGCCGGAGGACTAGCTGGTGGACTACACCACCGCGGTAGGCATCGTGAACGAAAACCATCGGGTGGCTATGCGCTACGCCCCCCTCATGCTCCTCGACTCGGCCAGGACATATCACTACAAGAAATCCGGTCTATTGCAACAAAATTTATTGCCACAGCTAACTTTTATTGCAATAAACTGCAATATTACCACAAAAGTGTCATTCGTTGAAATAGGTCCTACATGTTGCCAAAATTTAGTTTCGCCGCACTATGTTCCCTATTTGTTGCAATAAAGGCTAGGTATTGCGACGAATTGCATCGTCGTGGTAATAAGGTAGCGATATTGCGATGTTCATGGTTTGTTGCGCGAATTAGTTACATTGTTGCAATAGATAATAGGTATTGCAACAAAACAACCCTTCGTGGTAATATTCCGCAAGATATTGCATCAGTTCTGCCATGTTGAGTTAGGCACACATATTGTTGCAAAAAATGGCTTCTTATTGCAACAAAACATGAATTGGTCGCAATAGCGCACACTATTTTGCCTCAACGTCATTCTCTTGCAATAACTATTACATATTGCGACAAGTCGTGTATCCATGGTAATATGTAGAACATATTGCAACAATTCCATATTGTTGCGAAAAATAACACGATATTGCAATAATGTTCTCTATAGTCAACGACATACCTTCACGGGCTCACCTTGGGCCGTGCCCACCCTGCAAAATTGTATTTTTTCTAGTACATACCCCTAATACAAGCATATCATAGATCCCATCAGCCCATAAACTATAGCCATCGGTCTGTTGACCACAAGACATAATAACTTGAGAGAAAAAGAGAATGACCGAGAGGAACAACTTCTCTCCTTTCTCATCTCCTCTGTCCCAAACTGAATCGGTCGAGCGGCGTGTGGGGTTGGTAGATGGGATTGCACTAGGCCATGGAGGGGTGGCCAATGGGTGGCAGTGGTTGTGCGGTCGCATTACATGTAATGTTGTGAGCAGGGAAGAAAGCCTCTATAGAGAGATTGGGACATCGTGCAAGTTGTGATCAGCCACAACACACCGCTAGAATCAAAGCGAGCAACCCACATCACTTGTTTCTGCTAGTTGAATCAAATTCAGCCGGAGTCATGTAGCTTCAGTCGGTGCATGTGAATCAAATTCAGCTGGTCTCATGGAACTTTGCATTCGAAACAAATTCAACTGGTCTCATGGAGCTTCGGACAGTGCACTACTCATGCACGCATGTAGCTTTTCTTTGACATGGAACTCTCATCCCATTAAGGAAGTGGCGCATCAGACCTGCTCGCCAACGATACACTTAAAAAGTTAGGCAGAGATTCCAACCAAAGAGACCGCACATCTTGCCGAGAAAGACCCACAACAGCCAAATCATGGGCCAAATTATTACGAATACAAGAATCAAATTAAAATGTAGACGAATGAAAGCTCGTGTGTCTCGATACAATACGAATGAAACTTGATGATTGAAGAGCGAGATTCTGAGTCTTTACTACTCTAGAACCGTACCACCCTAGTTTCTATCTATCTGGTAGTGTTTACGGCACTTGTCAAATTACAATCAAAACTAACAACAATTCAAAATTTCGGCAGCACCTCCTTTGTTTCAAAGGACATCCATGACAGGCACACAACAATGTAATATATATATCCAATATAGATAACGTAAAAAACCATGCAATTCATATATTGCATAACCAACCACGACATGAGTTATAAAACTAGAGTGACTAAAGCCTCACAGAAAACATGCAAAGAACTCCACGAACTATGGTGAAGTACTAAGGATAAACTTAGAATTATGTGAGTAAACGTCCGTGAGGTATAGTGTAGAATTACGCGCTGAAGTGTTGGTGTGCTACTCCTTCACATGCATATAGCTATGCTGAATACTTGGAAAACCAAATAAAAACCAGTTAATTCCCTAGTCGTTCAAACCAATGGCAAGACAGCCTTCGTGTGTCAATATACAATGGAGCAGATGACCGAGTACTAATCTGAATACTTCTATTAAATATGCACTTGTTTTCTAAATAGAACATGCCACGTACTGGCAACCATAGGGTCCAAGGATTTTTAATCTTAGGACCCCCGGTTCATATTTATATTAAATATACAACTAGCTGTACAACTAGCTGTTTCAGTATAAAGACTGGACATTGATGAATAACAATACTAAGGACTATTGTTCAAGACTAAGGAAGGAAATAACGGTCTTTACTGGCGAGATGATGTATAACAGTATAGACGACTTATAGATCCATATGTGTGTTCTTTTCACAAACCACATATGTATCCACCAGAGTAACTGCATATGTGTTCTTTTCACAAACCACATATAGACCCACCAGAGTCATTGCATGTGTGTTCTTTCCACAAACCACATATGGATCAACCAATGTCATTGCATGTGTGTTCTTTTCACAAACCACATATGGATCAACCAATGTCATTGCATGTGTGTTCTTTTCCACAAACCACATATGGATCCACTAGAGTCATTGCATGTGTGTTCTTTTCACAAACCACATATGGACCAAGAGTCATTGCATGTGTGTTCTTTCCACAAACCACATATGGATCAACCAATGTCATTGCATGTGTGTTATTTTCCACAAACCACATGGATCAACCAATGGCATTGCATGTGTGTTCTTTTCACAAACAACACATGGATCAACCAATGGCATTGCATGTGTGTTCTTTCCACAAACCGCATATGGATCAACCAATGTCATTGCATGCGTGTTCTTTCCACAAACCACATATGGATCCACCAGAGTAATTGCATGTGTGTTCTTTTCACAAACCACATATGGATCAACAAATGGCATTGCATGTGTGTTATTGTCACCAACCACAGATGGATCAACCAATGTCATTGCATGTGTGTACCTATCATGAACCACATATGGATCCACCAATGCCATTGCATGTGTGTTCTTTCCAGAGACCACATATGTACCCACTAGAGTCAATGCATGTGTGATCTTTTCCACAAACCACATATGGACTGATACATTGCAAATGTATCTATAATTTTTGATGTTCCATGCTTGGTTTTATCCACTTTCTTGTGTTTTGTTCCAACTTTGGAGTACTTTTATTATGATTTCTTGGACTAACCTATTAACAAGAGCCACAGTGCCAGCTGCCTGTTTTTTGCTGTTTTTGGTTCCAAGAAAGTCAGAAAATGAATATTCTTGGAATTGGACGGGACAAAAGCCAAAGTGCCTATTTTTCCGGAAGGGATCAAGTGCCAGAATACGAGACGGAGAAGGGCTAGGGGCCAGCCACACCACTTGGTTGCGCGGCCAGGCCTGGCCCACGCCAGGGGGTGGTCTGGCTGACCCCAACACCCCCTCGGCCTCTCCTTCCGCCTATAACTTTCCCTCGGGATGAAAACCCTAAGGACTCGATCAAAAATCCACGAAAGAGTCTATAGCCGCCGTCATCTCCATCCCTAGATCGGTTGGGATCTGAAGCTCTTCCCGACACCCTGCCGGAGAGCGGAATTCACCCTGGAGGCCTTCTTCATCACCATGCAAGCCTCCAGTGTGATGCGTGAGTAGTACATCCTTGGACTACGGATCGATGTAGTAGCTAGATGGCTGGTTTCTCCTCCTTTGTGCTTTCATGTTTAGATCTTGTGAGCTCCGTTCATGATCAAGATCATCTATTTGTAATCATACATGTTGTGTTTGTGGGGATCCGATGGATATTGAGATGCTATTTCAGATTTATTATTGATTCTATCATGTCTTTTTTATTTGGGATCTTGCATGCTTTCCGTTGTTAGTAGCTATCTTGGCCAAGTAGATGCTAGCAACTCCAAGAGTTAGTATTTATGCTCGATAGTGGGTTCATGCCTCTAGTAATCTGGGGAAGTGACAGAAATCTCTAAGGTACTAGATGTGCTGTTGCTACTAGGGAGAAAACAACAATCCTTTGTTCATAGAACAATCATATTATTTACCTTACATGCAGTTCGTAAAACAATAATCTGTTGCTTGCAACTTAATACTGGAGGGGGTTCGGATGATAACCTGAAGGTGGATTATTAGTCATAGATGCAGTTGGATGGCGGTCTATGTATTATGTTGTATTGCCCAATCAAGTCTCAAAGGAGTCAAGATGATTAGTATATGCACGTATTGCTTTCTCGGTGTTTGTCAATTGCCCCATTGTAATTTGTTCACCCAGCATGTTATCTATCTAAGGAGAGCCACCTCTAGTGAACTATGGATCCCGTTCCCTGTCTTTTAGATACAATCTACAATCTTTTAATGCTTTGTGTTTACTTTCTGCAAACTTTTACTTCTTTCCATTCGATACATTTAATCCTTTGTTTTCCGCAAAACATGGTGAGATTGACAACCTCATCGCAAGTTGGGGACAAAGTTCTGTGGTTGTGTTGTGCAGGTGTCCACATTGCTACTAGCACCTTGATGGCGCCTGCCAAAGCTCAGCTAGTAACACCTTTGAGGTGTTTCCTTGCTACTACTGGTTCGATTAAACCTTGGTTTCATAACTGAGGGAAACTTGCTGCTGCGCTCATCATACCTTCCTCTTGGGGTTCCCAACGATCTCTACATCAACACCACACACCAAGCACTTTTCTGGGCGCCGTGTATTGACCCATCAGGACCCACCAGAGTCATTGCATGTATGTTCTTTCCACAAACCACATATGGATCCACTAGAGTCATTGCATGTGTGTTCCTTTCACAAACCACATATGGATCAACCAATGTCATTGCATGTTTGTTCTTTTCATGAACCACATATGGATCCACTAGAGTCATTGCATGTGTGTTCTTTTCACAAACCACATATGGACCCACTAGAGTCATTGCATGTGTGTTCTTATAATAAAACCAGCACTAGAGTCATTGCATGTGTGATCTTTTCACAACCCACATATGGATCAACCAATGTCATTGCATGTGTGTTCTTTCCACAAGCCACATATGGATCCACCAATGTCATTGCATGTGTGTTCTTTTTGACAAACCACATGGATCAACCAATGGCATTGCATGTGTGTTATTGTCACAAACCACATATGAATCAACCAATGTCATTGCATGTGTGTTCCTGCCATGAACCACACATGGATCCACCAATGCCATTGCATGTGTGTTCTTTCCACAAACCACATATGTATCCACTAGAGTAATTGCATGTGTGTTCTTTTCACAAACCACATATGGATCCACCAATGTCATTGCTTGTGTGTTCTTTTCAGAAACCACATATGGGTCCACTAGAGTAATTGCATGTGTGTTCTTTTCAGAAACCACATATGGATCAACAAATGTCATTGCATGTGTGTTCTTTTCACAAACAACATATGGATCCACCAATGTCATTGCATGTGTGCTCTTTCCACAAACCACATATGTACCCACTAGAGTAATTGCATGTGTGTTCTTTTCCACAAACCACATGGATCTACTAGAGTCAGTGCATGTGTGTTCTTTCCACAAACCACATATGGATCCACTAGAGTCATTGCATGTGTGTTCCTTTCATAAACCACATATGGATCAACCAATGTCATTGCATGTGTGTTCTTTTCATGAACCACATATGGATCCACCAGAGTTATTGCATGTGTGTTCTTTTCCACAAACCACATGGATCAACCAATGGCATTGCATGTGTGTTATTGTCACAAACCACATATGGATCAACAAAGGTCATTGCATGTATGTTCTTGTCATGAACCACACATGGATCCACCAATGCCATTTCATGTGTGTTCTTTCCACAAGCCACATATGGATCCACCAATGTCATTGCATGTGTGTTCTTTTCGAGAAACCACATGGATCAACCAATGGCATTGCATGTGTGTTATTGTCACAAACCAAATATGAATCAACCAATGTCATTGCATGTGTGTTCCTGCCATGAACCACACATGGATCCACCAATGCCATTGCGTGTGTTATTTCCACAATCCACATATGTATCCACTAGAGTAATTGCATGTGTGTTCTTTTCACAAACCACATATGGATCCACCAATGTCATTGCTTGTGCGTTCTTTTCACAAACCACATGTGGGTCCACCAGAGTAATTGCATGTGTGTTCTTTCCACAAACCACACATGGATCAACTAATGGCATTGCATGTGTGTTCTTTCCACAAACCACATATGGATCAACCAATGTCATTGCATGTGTGTTCTTTCCACAAATCACATATGGATCCACCAGAGTAATTGCATGTGTGTTCTTTTCACAAACCACATATGGATCAACAAATGTCATTGCGTGTGTGTTCTTTCCACAAACCACATATGGATCCACCAATGTCATTACATGTGTGTTCTTTTCACAAACCAAATATGGATCCACTAGAGTCATTGCATGTGTGTTCTTTCCACAAACCACATATGGATCCACTAGAGTCATTGCATGTGTGTTCTTTTCACAAACCACATATGGACCCACCAGAGTCATTGCATGTGTGTTCTTATACTAAAACCAACACTAGAGTCATTGCATGTGTTTTCTTTTCACAAACCACACATGGATCCACCGGAGTCATTGCATGTGTGTTCTTTCCACAAACCACACATGGTCCACCAATGTCATTGCATGTGTGTTCTTTTCCACAAACCACATGGATCAACCAATGGCATTGTATGTGTGTTATTGTCACAAACCACATATGGATCAACCAATGTCATTGCATGTATGTTCCTGTCATGAACCAAACATGGATCCACCAATGTCATTGCATGTGTGTTCTTTCCACAAACCACATATGTATCCACTAGAGTAATTGCATGCGTGTAATTTTCAAAAACCACATATGGATCAACTAATCTTATTGCATGTGTGTTCTTTCCGCAAACCATATATGGATCCACCAATGTCATTGCATGTGTGTTCTTTTCACAAACCACATATGGATCCACTAGAGTCATTGCATCTGTGTTCTTTCCACAAACAACATATGGATCCACTAGAGTCATTGCATGTGTGTTCTTTTCACAAACCACATATAGACCCACCAGAGTCATTGGATGTGTGTTCTTTCCACAAACCACATATGGATCAACCAATGTCATTGCATGTGTGTTCTGTTCACAAACCACATATGGATCAACCAATGTTATTGCATGTGTGTTCTTTTCCACAAACCACATATGGATCCACTAGAGTCATTGCATGTGTGTTCTTTTCACAAACCACATATGGACCCACCAGAGTCATTGCATGTGTGTTCTTTCCACAAACCACATATGGATCAACCAATGTCATTGCATGTCTATTGTTTTCCACAAACCACATGGATCAACCAATGGCATTGCATGTGTGTTCTTTTCACAAACCACAAATGGATCAACTAATGGCATTGCATGTGTGTTCTTTCCACAAACCACATATGGATCAACCAAGGTCATTGCATGTGTGTTCTTTCCACAAACCATATGGATCCACAAACCACATATGGATCCACCAGAGTAATTGCATGTGTATTCTTTTCACAAACCACATATGGATCAACCCATGGCATTACATGTGTGTTATTGTCACAAACCACGTATGGATCAACCAATGTCATTGCATGTGTGTTCCTGTCATGAACCACATATCGATCCACCAATGCCATGGCATGTCTGTTCTTTCCACAAACCACATATGTACCCACTAGAGTCATTGCAAGTGTGATATTTTCCACAAACCACATATGGACCCACCAGAGTCATTGCATGTGTGTTCTTTCCACAAACCACATATGGATCCACTAGAGTCATTGCATGTGTGTTCCTTTCACAAACCACATATGGATCAACCAATGTCATTGCATGTGTTCTTTTCATGAACCACATATGGATCCACTAGAGTCATTGCATGTGTGTCTTTTCACAAACCACATATGGACCCACTAGAGTCATTGCATGTCTGTTCTTATACTAAAACCAGCACTAGAGTCATTGCATGTGTGTTCTTTTCACAACCCACATATGGATCAACCAATGTCATTGGATGTATGTTCTTTCCACAAACCACATATGGATCCACCAATGTCATTGCATGTGTGTTCTTTTCCACAAACCACATGGATCAACCAATGGCATTGCATGTGTGTTATTGTCACAAACCACATATGGATCAACCAATGCCATTGCATGTGTGTTCCTGTCATGAACCACACATGGATCCACCAATGCCATTGCATGTGTGTTCTTTCCACAAACCACATATGTATCCACTATAGTAATTGCATGTGTGTTCTTTTCACAAACCACATATGGATCCACCAATGTCATTGCATGTGTGTTCTTTTCACAAACCACATATGGATCCACCAATGTCATTGCATGTGTGTTCTTTTCACAAACCACATATGGATTCACCAGAGTAATTATATGTGTGTTCTTTTCACAAACCACATATGGATCAACAAATGTCATTGCATGTGTGTTCTTTTCACAAACCACATATGGATCCACCAATGTCATTGCATGTGTGTTCTTTCCACAAACCACATATGTACCAACTAGAGTAATTGCATGTGCGATCTTTTCCACAAACCACATATGGATCCACTAGAGTCATTGCATGTGTGTTCTTTCCACAAACCACATATGGATCCATAGAGTCATTGCATGTGGGTTCCTTTCACAAACCACATATGGATCAACCAATATCATTGCATGTGTGTTATTTTCATGAACCACATATGGATCCACCAGAGTTATTGCACGTGTGTTATTTTCCACAAACCACATGGATCAACCAATGGCATTGTATGTGTGTTATTTTCACAAACCACAAAGGGATCAACAAATGTCATTGCATGTATGTTCCTGTCATGAACCACACATGGATCCACCAATGCCATTGCATGTGTGTTCTTTCCACAAACCACATATGTATCCACCAGAGTAATTGCATGTGTGTTCTTTTCAGAAACCACTTATGGATCAACAAATGGCATTGCATGTGTGTTCTTTCCATAAATCACATATGGATCGACCAATGTCATTGCATGTGTGTTCTTTTCCACAAACCACATGGATCAACCAATGGCATTGCATGTGTGTTATTGTCACAAACCACATATGGATCAACCAATGTCATTGCATGTGTGTTCCTGTCATGAACCACACATGGATCCACCAATGCCATTGCATGTGTGTTCTTTCCCCAAACCACATATGTATCCACTATAGTAATTGCATGTGTGTTCTTTTCACAAACCACATATGGATCCACCAATGTCATTGCATGTGTGTTCTTTTCACAAACCACATATGGATCCACCAGAGTAATTGTATGTGTGTTCTTTTCACAAACCACATATGGATCAACAAATCTCATTGCATGTGTGTTCTTTTCACAAACCACATATGCCACCAATGTCATTGCATGTGTGTTCTTTCCACAAACCACATATGTACCAACTAGAGTAATTGCATGTGTTTTCTTTTCCACAAACCACATATGGATCCACTAGAGTCATTGCATGTGTGTTCTTTCCACAAACCACATATGGATCCACTAGAGTCATTGCATGTGTGTTCCTTTCACAAACCACATATGGATCAACCAATGTCATTGCATGTGTGTTCTTTTCATGAACCACATATGGATCCACCAGAGTCATTGCACGTGTGTTCTTTTCCACAAACCACATGGATCAACCAATGGCATTGCATGTGTGTTATTGTCACAAACCACATATGGATCAACCAATGTCATTCCATGTATGTTCCTGTCATGAACCACATGGATCCACCAATGCCATTGCATATGTGTTCTTTCCACAAACCACATATGTATCCACCAGAGTAATTGCATGTGTGTTCTTTTCAGAAACCACATATGGATCAACAAATGTCATTGCATATGTGTTCTTTCCACAAACCACATATGGATCCACCAATGCCATTGCATGTGTGTTCTTTTCACAAACCACATATGGATCCACTAGATTCATTGTATGTGTGTTCTTTCCACAAACTACATATGGATCCACTAGAGTCATTGCATGTGTGTTCTTTTCACAAACCACATATGTACCCACCAGAGTCATTGCATGTGTGTTCTTATACTAAAACCAGCACTAAAGTCATTGCATGTGTGTTCTTTTCACAACCCACATATGGATCAACCAATGTCATTGCATGTGTGTTCTTTCCACAACCCACATATGTATCCAACAGAGTAATTGCATGTGTGTTCTTTTCACAAACCACATATGGATCAACAAATGTCATTGCATGTGTGTTCTTTCCACAAACCACATATGGATCCACCAATGTCATTGCACGTGTGTTGTTTTCAGAAACCACATATGGATCCACTAGAGTCATTGCATGTGTGTTCTTTCCACAAACCACATATGGATCCACTAGAGTCATCGCATGTGTGTTCTTTTCACAAACCACATATGGACCCACCAGAGCCAATGCATGTGTGTTCTTATACTAAAACCAGCACTAGAGTCATTACATGTGTGTTCTTTTCCGAAACAACATATGGATCAACCAATGGCATTGCGTGTGTGTTATTTTCACAAACCACATATGGATCAACCAATGTAATTGCATGTGTGTTCTTTTCAAACCACATGTATCAACCATTGGTATTGCATGTGTGTTATTTTCACAAACCACATATGGATTAACCAATGTCATTGCATGTGTGTTCCTTTCATGAACCACACATGGATCCACCAATTCCATTGCATGTGTGTTCTTTCCACAAATCACATATGTATCCACCAGAGTAATTGCATGTGTGTTCTTTTCACAAACCACATATGGATCAACAAATGTCATTGCATGTGTGTTCTTTCCACAAACCACATATGGATCCACCAATGTCCTTGCATGTGTGTTCTTTTCCACAAACCACATATGTACCCACTAGAGTAATTGCATGTGTGATATTTTCCACAAACCACATATGGACCCACCAGAGTCATTGCATGTGTGTTCTTTCCACAAACCACATATGGATCCACTAGAGTCATTGCATGTGTGTTCCTTTCACAAACCACATATGGATCAACCAATGTCATTGCATGTGTGTTCTTTTCATGAACCACATATTAATCCACTAGAGTCATTGCATGTGTGTCTTTTCAAAAACCACATATGGACCCACTAGAGTCATTGCATGTGTGTTCTTATACGAAACCAGCACTAGAGTCATTGCATGTGTGTTCTTTTCACAACCCACATATGGATCAACCAATGTCATTGCATGTGTGTTCTTTCCACAAACCACATATGGATCCACCAATGTCATTGCATGTGTGTTCTTTTCCACAAACCACATGGATCAACCAATGGCATTGCATGTGTGTTATTGTCACAAACCACATATGGATCAACCAATGTCATTGCATGTGTGTTCCTGTCATGAACCACACATGGATCCACCAATGCCATTGCATGTGTGTTCTTTCCACAAACCACATATGTATCCACTATAGTAATTGCATGTGTGTTCTTTTCACAAACCACATATGGATCCACCAATGTCATTGCATGTGTGTTCTTTTCACAAACCACATATGGATCCACCAGAGTAATTGTATGTGTGTTCTTTTCACAAACCACATATGGATCAACAAATCTCATTGCATGTGTGTTATTTTCACAAACCACATATGCCACCAATGTCATTGCATGTGTGTTCTTTCCACAAACCACATATGTACCAACTAGAGTAATTGCATGTGTTTTCTTTTCCACAAACCACATATGGATCCACTAGAGTCATTGCATGTGTGTTCTTTCCACAAACCACATATGGATCCACTAGAGTCATTGCATGTGTGTTCCTTTCACAAACCACATATGGATCAACCAATGTCATTGCATGTGTGTTCTTTTCATGAACCACATATGGATCCACCAGAGTCATTGCACGTGTGTTCTTTTCCACAAACCACATGGATCAACCAATGGCATTGCATGTGTGTTATTGTCACAAACCACATATGGATCAACCAATGTCATTCCATGTATGTTCCTGTCATGAACCACACATGGATCCACCAATGCCATTGCATATGTGTTCTTTCCACAAACCACATATGTATCCACCAGAGTAATTGCATGTGTGTTCTTTTCAGAAACCACATATGGATCAACAAATGTCATTGCATATGTGTTCTTTCCACAAACCACATATGGATCCACCAATGCCATTGCATGTGTGTTCTTTTCACAAACCACATATGGATCCACTAGATTCATTGTATGTGTGTTCTTTCCACAAACTACATATGGATCCACTAGAGTCATTGCATGTGTGTTCTTTTCACAAACCACATATGTACCCACCAGAGTCATTGCATGTGTGTTCTTATACTAAAACCAGCACTAAAGTCATTGCATGTGTGTTCTTTTCACAACCCACATATGGATCAACCAATGTCATTGCATGTGTGTTCTTTCCACAACCCACATATGTATCCAACAGAGTAATTGCATGTGTGTTCTTTTCACAAACCACATATGGATCAACAAATGTCATTGCATGTGTGTTCTTTCCACAAACCACATATGGATCCACCAATGTCATTGCACGTGTTGTTTTCAGAAACCACATATGGATCCACTAGAGTCATTGCATGTGTGTTCTTTCCACAAACCACATATGGATCCACTAGAGTCATCGCATGTGTGTTCTTTTCACAAACCACATATGGACCCACCAGAGCCAATGCATGTGTGTACTTATACTAAACCAAGCACTAGAGTCATTACATGTGTGTTCTTTTCCGAAACAACATATGGATCAACCAATGGCATTGCGTGTGTGTTATTTTCACAAACCACATATGGATCAACCAATGTAATTGCATGTGTGTTCTTTTCAAACCACATGTATCAACCATTGGTATTGCATGTGTTATTTTCACAAACCACATATGGATTAACCAATGTCATTGCATGTGTGTTCCTTTCATTAACCACACATGGATCCACCAATTCCATTGCATGTGTGTTCTTTCCACAAATCATATGTATCCACCAGAGTAATTGCATGTCTGTTCTTTTCACAAACCACATATGGATCAACAAATGTCATTGCATGTGTGTTCTTTCCACAAACCACATATGGGTCCACCAATGTCCTTGCATGTGTGTTCTTTCCACAAACCACATATGTACCCACTAGAGTAATTGCATGTGTGATATTTTCCACAAACCACATATGGACCCACCAGAGTCATTGCATGTGTTCTTTCCACAAACCACATATGGATCCACTAGAGTCATTGCATGTGTGTTAGTGTCACAAACCACATATGGATCAACCAATGTCATTGCATGTGTGTTCTTTTCATGAACCACATATTGATCCACAATAGTCATTGCATGTGTGTCTTTTCAAAAACCACATATGGACCCACTAGAGTCATTGCATGTGTGTTCTTATCTGAAACCAGCACTAGAGTAATTGCATGTGTGTTCTTTTCACAACCCACATATGGATCAACCAATGTCATTGCATGTGTGTTCTTTCCACAAACCACATATGGATCCACCAATGTCATTGCATGTGTGTTCTTTTCCACAAACCACATGGATCAACCAATGGCATTGCATGTGTGTTATTGTCACAAACCACATATGGATCAACAAATGTCATTGCATGTGTTCCTGTCATGAACCACACATGGATCCACCAAAGCCATTGCATTTGTGTTCTTTCCACAAACCACATATGTATCCACTATAGTAATTGCATGTGTGTTCTTTTCGCAAACCACATATGGATCCCCCAATTTTATTGCATGTGTGTTCTTTTCACAAACCACATATGGATCCACCAGAGTAATTGTATGTGTGTTCTTTGCACAAACCACATATGGATCAACAAATGTCATTGCATGTGTGTTCTTTTCACAAACCACATATGCCACCAATGTCATTGCATGTGTGTTCTTTCCACAAACCACATATGTACCAACTAGAGTAATTGCATGTGTTTTCTTTTCCACAAACCACATATGGATCCACCAGAGTCATTGCATGTGTGTTCTTTCCACAAACCACATATGTATCCACTAGAGTCATTGCATGTGTGTTCCTTTCACAAACCACATATGGATCAACCAATGTCATTGCATGTGTGTTCTTTTCATGAACCACATATGGATCCACCAGAGTCATTGCACGTGTGTTCTTTTCCACGAACCACATGGATCAACCAATGGCATTGCATGTGTGTTATTGTCACAAACCACATATGGATCAACCAATGTCATTGCATGTATGTTCCTGTCATGAACCACACATGGATCCACAATGCCACTGCATGTGTGTTCTTTCCACAAACCACATATGTATCCCCCAGAGTAATTGCATGTGTGTTCTTTTCAGAAACCACATATAGATCAACAAATGTCATTGCATATGTGTTCTTTCCACAAACCACATATGGATCCACCAATGCCATTGCATGTGTGTTCTTTTCACAAACCACATATGGATCCACTAGATTCATTGTATGTGTGTTCTTTCCACAAACCACATATGGATCCACTAGAGTCATTGCATGTGTGTTCTTTTGACAAACCACATATGGACCCACCAAAGTCATTGCATGTGTATTCTTATACTAAAACCAGCAATAGAGTCATTGCATGTGTGTTCTTATACTAAAACCAGCAATAGAGTCATTGCATGTGTGTTCTTTTCGAAACCCACATATGGATCAACCAATGTAATTGCATGTGTGTTCTTTCCACAAACCACATATGTATCCACCAGAGTAATTGCATGTGTGTTCTTTTCACAAACCACATATGGATCAACAAATGTCATTGCATGTGTGTTCTTTCCACAAACCACATATGGATCCACCAATGTCATTGCATGTGTGTTCTTTTTAGAAACCACATATGGATCCAGTAGAGTCATTGCATGTGTGTTCTTTCCACAAACCACATATGGATCCACTAGAGTCATTGCATGTGTGTTCTTTTCACAAACCACATATGGACCCACCAGAGTCATTGCATGTGTCTTCTTATACTAAAACCAGTACTAGAGTCATTGCATATGTGTTCTTTTCACAAACCACATATGGATAAACCAATGGCATTGCATGTGTGTTATTGTCACAAACCACATATGGATCAACCAATGTCATTGCATGTGTGTTCCTGTCATGAACCACACATGGATCCACCAATGCCATTGCACGTGTGTTCTTTCCACAAACCACATATGTATCCACCAGAGTAATTGCATGTGTGTTCTTTTCACAAACCACATATGGATCAACAAATGGCATTGCATGTGTGTTCTTTCCACAAACCACATATGGATCCACCAATGTCCTTGCACGTGTGTTCTTTTCCACAAACCACATATGTACCCACTAGAGTAATTACATGTGTGATATTTTCCACAAACCACATATGGACCCACCAGAGTCATTGCATGTGTGTTCTTTCCACAAACCACATATGGATCCACTAGAGTCATTGCATGTGTGTTCCTTTCACAAACCACATATGGATCAACAAATGTCATTGCATGTGTGTTCTTTCCACAAACCACATATGGATCCACCAATGTCCTTGCATGTGTGTTCTTTTCCACAAACCACATATGTACCCACTAGAGTAATTGCATGTGTGTTCTTTTGCACAAACCACATATGGATCCACTAGAGTCATTGCATGTGTGTTCTTTCCACAAACCACATATGGATCCACTAGAGTCATTGCATGTGTGTTCTTTTCACAACCCACATATGGATCAACCAATGTCATTGCATGTGTGTTCTTTCCACAACCCACATATGTATCCAACAGAGTAATTGCATGTGTGTTCTTTTCACAAACCACATATGGATCAACAAATGTCATTGCATGTGTGTTCTTTCCACAAACCACATATGGATCCACCAATGTCATTGCACGTGTGTTCTTTTCAGAAACCACATATGTATCCCCCAGAGTAATTGCATGTGTGTTCTTTTCAGAAACCACATATAGATCAACAAATGTCATTGCATATGTGTTCTTTCCACAAACCACATATGGATCCACCAATGCCATTGCATGTGTGTTCTTTTCACAAACCACATATGGATCCACTAGATTCATTGTATGTGTGTTCTTTCCACAAACCACATATGGATCCACTAGAGTCATCGCATGTGTGTTCTTTTCACAAACCACATATGGACCCACCAGAGTCAATGCATGTGTGTTCTTATACTAAAACCAACACTAGATTCATTACATGTGTGTTCTTTTCCCAAAAACATATGGATCAACCAATGGCATTGCGTGTGTATTATTTTCACAAACCACATATGGATCAACCAATGTAATTGCATGTGTGTTCTTTTCAAACCACATGTATCAACCAATGGTATTGCATGTGTGTTATTTTCACAAACCACATATGGATTAACCAATGTCATTGCATGTGTGTTCCTTTCATTAACCACACATGGATCCACCAATTCCATTGCATGCGTGTTCTTTCCACAAATCAAATATGTATCCACCAGAGTAATTGCATGTGTGTTCTTTTCACAAACCACATATGGATCAACAAATGTCATTGCATGTGTGTTCTTTCCACAAACCACATATGGATCCACCAATGTCCTTGCATGTGTGTTCTTTTCCACAAACCACATATGTACCCACTAGAGTAATTGCATGTGTGATATTTTCCACAAACCACATATGGACCCACCAGAGTCATTGCATGTGTGTTCTTTCCACAAACCACATATGGATCCACTAGAGTCATTGCATGTGTGTTCCTTTCACAAACCACATATGGATCAACCAATGTCATTGCATGTGTGTTCTTTTCATGAACCACATATTGATCCACTAGAGTCATTGCATGTGTGTCTTTTCAAAAACCACATATAGACCCACTAGAGTCATTGCATGTGTGTTCTTATACGAAACCAGCACTAGAGTCATTGCATGTGTGTTCTTTTCACAATCCACATATGGATCAACCAATGTCATTGCATGTGTGTTCTTTCCACAAACCACATATGGATCCACCAATGTCATTGCATGTGTGTTCTTTTCCTCAAACCACATGGATCAACCAATGGCATTGCATGTGTGTTATTGTCACAAACCACATATGGATCAACCAATGTCATTGCATGTGTGTTCCTGTCATGAACCACACATGGATCCACCAAAGCCATTGCATGTGTGTTCATTCCACAAACCACATATGTATCCACTATAGTAATTGCATGTGTGTTCTTTTCGCAAACCACATATGGA
Organism: Avena insularis; assembly: GCA_023614405.1. Classification (NCBI taxonomy): domain Eukaryota; kingdom Viridiplantae; phylum Streptophyta; class Magnoliopsida; order Poales; family Poaceae; genus Avena; species Avena insularis. The sequence continues at coordinate 435,220,141 of CM042692.1, forward strand.
TCCACCAATGTCATTGCATGTGTGTTCTTTTCACAAACCACATATGTATCCACTAGAGTAATTGTATGTGTGTTCTTTGCACAAACCACATATGGATTAACAAATGTCATTGCATGTGTGTTCTTTTCACAAACTACATATGCCACCAATGTCATTGCATGTGTGTTCTTTCCACAAACCACATATGTACCAACTAGAGTAATTGCATGTGTTTTCTTTTCCACAAACCACATATGGATCCACCAGAGTCATTGCATGTGTGTTCTTTCCACAAACCACATATGGATCCACTAGAGTCATTGCATGTGTGTTCCTTTCACAAACCACATATGGATCAACCGATGTCATTGCATGTGTGTTCTTTTCATGAACCACATATGGATCCACCAGAGTCATTGCACGTGTGTTCTTTTCCACAAACCACATGGATCAACCAATGGCATTGCATGTGTGTTATTGTCACAAACCACATATGGATCAACCAATGTCATTGCATGTATGTTCCTGTCATGAACCACACATGGATCCACAATGCCACTGCATGTGTGTTCTTTCCACAAACCACATATGTATCCCCCAGAGTAATTGCATGTGTGTTCTTTTCAGAAACCACATATAGATCAACAAATGTCATTGCATATGTGTTCTTTCCACAAACCACATATGGATCCACCAATGACATTGCATGTGTGTTCTTTTCACAAACCACATATGGATCCACTAGATTCATTGTATGTGTGTTCTTTCCACAAACCACATATGGATCCACTAGAGTCATTGCATGTGTGTTCTTTTGACAAACCACATATGGACCCACCAAAGTCATTGCATGTGTGTTCTTATACTAAAACCAGCAATAGAATCATTGCATGTGTGTTCTTATACTAAAACCAGCAATAGAGTCATTGCATGTGTGTTCTTTTCGAAACCCACATATGGATCAACCAATGTAATTGCATGTGTGTTCTTTCCACAAACCACATATGTATCCACCAGAGTAATTGCATGTGTGTTCTTTTCACAAACCACATATGGATCAACAAATGTCATTGCATGTGTGTTCTTTCCACAAACCACATATGGATCCACCAATGTCATTGCATGTGTGTTCTTTTTAGAAACCACATATGGATCCAGTAGAGTCATTGCATGTGTGTTCTTTCCACAAACCACATATGGATCCACTAGAGTCATTGCATGTGTGTTCTTTTCACAAACCACATATGGACCCACCGGAGTCATTGCATGTGTCTTCTTATACTAAAACCAGCACTAGAGTCATTGCATGTGTGTTCTTTTCACAAACCACATATGGATAAACCAATGGCATTGCATGTGTGTTATTGTCACAAACCACATATGGATCAACCAATGTCATTGCATGTGTGTTCCTGTCATGAACCACACATGGATCCACCAATGCCATTGCACGTGTGTTCTTTCCACAAACCACATATGTATCCACCAGAGTAATTGCATGTGTGTTCTTTTCACAAACCACATATGGATGAACAAATGTCATTGCATGTGTGTTCTTTCCACAAACCACATATGGATCCACCAATGTCCTTGCATGTGTGTTCTTTTCCACAAACCACATATGTACCCACTAGAGTAATTGCATGTGTGATATTTTCCACAAACCACATATGGACCCACCAGAGTCATTGCATGTGTGTTCTTTCCACAAACCACATATGGATCCACTAGAGTCATTGCATGTGTGTTCCTTTCACAAACCACATATGGATCAACCAATGTCATTGCATGTGTGTTCTTTTCATGAACCACATATTGATCCACTAGAGTCATTGCATGTGTGTCTTTTCAAAAACCACATATGGACCCACTAGAGTCATTGCATGTGTGTTCTTATACGAAACCAGCACTAGAGTCATTGCATGTGTGTTCTTTTCACAACCCACATATGGATCAACCAATGTCATTGCATGTGTGTTCTTTCCACAAACCACATATGGATCCACCAATGTCATTGCATGTGTGTTCTTTTCCACAAACCACATGGATCAACCAATGGCATTGCATGTGTGTTATTGTCACAAACCACATATGGATCAACCAATGTCATTGCATGTGTGTTCCTGTCATGAACCACACATGGATCCACCAAAGCCATTGCATTTGTGTTCTTTCCACAAACCACATATGTATCCACTATAGTAATTGCATGTGTGTTCTTTTCGCAAACCACATATGGATCCCCCAATTTTATTGCATGTGTGTTCTTTTCACAAACCACATATGGATCCACCAGAGTAATTGTATGTGTGTTCTTTGCACAAACCACATATGGATCAACAAATGTCATTGCATGTGTGTTCTTTTCACAAACCACATATGCCACCAATGTCATTGCATGTGTGTTCTTTCCACAAACCACATATCTACCAACTAGAGTAATTGCATGTGTTTTCTTTTCCACAAACCACATATGGATCCACCAGAGTCATTGCATGTGTGTTCTTTCCACAAACCACATATGTATCCACTAGAGTCATTGCATGTGTGTTCCTTTCACAAACCACATATGGATCAACCAATGTCATTGCATGTGTGTTCTTTTCATGAACCACATATGGATCCACCAGAGTCATTGCACGTGTGTTCTTTTCCACGAACCACATGGATCAACCAATGGCATTGCATGTGTGTTATTGTCACAAACCACATATGGATCAACCAATGTCATTGCATGTATGTTCCTGTCATGAACCACACATGGATCCACAATGCCACTGCACGTGTGTTCTTTCCACAAACCACATATGTATCCCCCAGAGTAATTGCATGTGTGTTCTTTTCAGAAACCACATATAGATCAACAAATGTCATTGCATATGTGTTCTTTCCACAAACCACATATGGATCCACCAATGCCATTGCATGTGTGTTCTTTTCACAAACCACATATGGATCCACTAGATTCATTGTATGTGTGTTCTTTCCACAAACCACATATGGATCCACTAGAGTCATTGCATGTGTGTTCTTTTGACAAACCACATATGGACCCACCAAAGTCATTGCATGTGTGTTCTTATACTAAAACCAGCAATAGAGTCATTGCATGTGTGTTCTTATACTAAAACCAGCAATAGAGTCATTGCATGTGTGTTCTTTTCGAAACCCACATATGGATCAACCAATGTAATTGCATGTGTGTTCTTTCCACAAACCACATATGTATCCACCAGAGTAATTGCATGTGTGTTCTTTTCACAAACCACATATGGATCAACAAATGTCATTGCATGTGTGTTCTTTCCACAAACCACATATGGATCCACCACTGCCATTGCATGTGTGTTCTTTTAAGAAACCACATATGGATCCAGTAGAGTCATTGCATGTGTGTTCTTTCCACAAACCACATATGGATCCACTAGAGTCATTGCATGTGTGTTCTTTCACAAACCACATATGGACCCACCGAGTCATTGCATGTGTCTTCTTATACTAAAACCAGCACTAGAGTCATTGCATGTGTGTTCTTTCACAAACCACATATGGATAAACCAATGGCATTGCATGTGTGTTATTGTCACAAACCACATATGGATCAACCAATGTCATTGCATGTGTGTTCCTGTCATGAACCACACATGGATCCACCAATGCCATTGCACGTGTGTTCTTTCCACAAACCACATATGTATCCACCAGAGTAATTGCATGTGTGTTCTTTTCACAAACCACATATGGATGAACAAATGTCATTGCATGTGTGTTCTTTCCACAAACCACATATGGATCCACCAATGTCATTGCATGTGTGTTCTTTCCACAAACCACATATGTACCCACTAGAGTAATTGCATGTGTGATATTTTCCACAAACCACATATGGACCCACCAGAGTCATTGCATGTGTGTTCTTTCCACAAACCACATATGGATCCACTAGAGTCATTGCATGTGTGTTCCTTTCACAAACCACATATGGATCAACAAATGTCATTGCATGTGTGTTCTTTTCATGAACCACATATTGATCCACTAGAGTCATTGCATGTGTGTCTTTTCAAAAACCACATATGGACCCACTAGAGCATTGCATGTTTCTTCTATGAAAGCACTAGAGTCATTGCATGTGTGTTCTTTTCACAATCCACATATGGATCAACCAATGTCATTGCATGTGTGTTCTTTCCACAAACCACATATGGATCCACCAATGTCATTGCATGTGTGTTCTTTTCCTCAAACCACATGGATCAACCAATGGCATTGCATGTGTGTTCTTTCACAAACCACATATGGATCAACCAATGTCATTGCATGTGTGTTCTTTCCACAAACCACATATGGATCCACCAAAGTCCTAGCATGTGTGTTCTTTTCCACAAACCACATATGGATCCACCAATGTCATTGCATGTGTGTTCTTTTCACAAACCACATATGGATCCACCAATGTCATTGCATGTGTGTTCTTTTCACAAACCACATATGGATCCACCAATGTCATTGCATGTGTGTTCTTTCCACAAACCACATATGGATCCACCAATGTCATTGCATGTGTGTTCTTTCCACAAACCACATATGGATCCACCAGAGTCATTGCATGTGTGTTCTTTTCACAAACCACATATGGATCCACTAGAGTCATTGCATGTGTGTTCTTTTCACAAACCACATATGGATCAACAAATGTCATTGCATGTGTGTTCTTTCCACAAACCACATATGGATCCACCAGTGTCATTGCAGGTGTTTTCTTTTCACAAACCACATATGGACCCACCAAAGTCATTGCATGTGTGTTCTTTGCACAAACCACATATGGATCCACCAGAGTCATTGCATGTGTGTTCTTTTCAGAAACCACATATGGATCAACAAATGTCATTGCATGTGTGTTCTTTCCACAAACCACCTATGGATCCACTAGAGTCATTGCATGTGTGTTCTTTTCACAAACCACATATGGATCCACTAGAGTCATTGCATTTGTGTTCTTTCCACAAACCACATATGGATCCACCAATGTCATTGCATGTGTGTTCTATGTACAAAACACAAATGGATCCACAAGAGTCATTGAATGTGTGTTCTTATACTAAAACCAGCATATGGATCATTGCATGTGCAATAGAGTCATTGCATGTGTGTTCTTTTGACAAACCACATATGGATCCACCAATGTAATTGCATGTGTGTTCTTTTCCACAAACCACATATGTATCCACCAGAGTAATTGCATGTGTGTTCTTTTCACAAACCACATATGGATCAACAAATGTCATTGCATGTGTGTTCTTTCCACAAACCACATATGGATCCACCAATGTCATTGCATGTGTGTTCTTTTTAGAAACCACATATGGATCCAGTAGAGTCATTGCATGTGTGTTCTTTCCACAAACCACATATGGATCCACTAGAGTCATTGCATGTGTGTTCTTTTGACAAACCACATATGGACCCACCGGAGTCATTGCATGTGTCTTCTTATACTAAAACCAGCACTAGAGTCATTGCATGTGTGTTCTTTTCACAAACCACATATGGATCAACCAATGGCATTGCATGTGTGTTCTTTTCACAAACCACATATGGATCAACAAATGTCATTGCATGTGTTTTTTTTTCACAAACCACATATGGATCAACAAATGTCATTGCATGTGTGTTCTTTCCACAAACCACATATGGATCCACCAATGTCATTGCATGTGTGTTCTTTTCCACAAACCACATATGGACCCACCAGAGTCATTGCATGTGTGTTCTTTCCACAAACCACATATGGATCCACTAGAGTCATTGCATGTGTGTTCCTTTCACAAACCACATATGGATCAACAAATGTCATTGCATGTGTGTTCTTTCCACAAACCACATATGGATCCACCAATGTCCTTGCATGTGTGTTCTTTTCCACAAACCACATATGTACCCACTAGAGTAATTGCATGTGTGTTCTTTTGCACAAACCACATATGGATCCACTAGAGTCATTGAATGTGTGTTCTTTCCACAAACCACATATGAATCCACTAGAGTCATTGGATGTGTGTTCTTATACTAAAACCAGCACTAGAGTCATTGCATGTGTGCTCTTTTCACAACCCACATATGGATCAACCAATGTCATTGCATGTGTGTTCTTTCCACAAACCACATATGGATCCACAAATGTCATTGCATGTGTGTTCTTTTCCTTAAACCACATGGATCAACCAATGGCATTGCATGTGTGTTATTGTCACAAACCACATATGGATCAACCAATGTCATTGCATGTGTGTTCCTGTCATGAACCACACATGGATCCACCAATGTCATCGCATGTGTGTCCATGTCATGAACCACACATGGATCCACCAGTGTTCATTGCGTGTGTGTTCCTTCCACAAACCACATATCTATCCACCAGAGTAATTGCATGTGTGTTCTTTTCAAAAACCACATATGGATCAACAATGGTCATTCCATGTGTGTTCTTTTCACAAACCACATATGGATCAACAAATTTTGTTGCATGAGTATTCTTTCCACAAAACACATATGGATCCACCAATGTCCTTACGCGTGTGTTCTTTTCACAAACCACATATGGATCCACTAGAGTCATTGCATGTGTGTTCTTTCCACAATCCACATATGGATCCACTAGAGTCATTGAATGTGTATTCTTTTCACAAACCACATATGGACCCACCAGAGTCATTGCATGTGTGTTCTTATAGTAAAACAAGAACGAGAGTAATTGCATGTGTGTTCTTTTCACAAACCACATATGGATCAACCAATGTCATTGCATGTGTGTTCTTTCCAAAAACCACATATGGATCCACCAATGTCATCGCATGTGTGTTATTTTCACAAACCACATATGGACCAACCAGAGTCATTGCATGTGTGTTCTTATACTAAAACCAACGCTAGAGTCATTGCATGTGTGTTCTTTTCACAAACCACACATGGATCCACCAATGTCATTGCATGTGTGTTCTTTTCCACAAACCACATGGATCAATAAATGTCATTGCATGTGTGTTATTGTCACAAACCACATATGGATCAACCAATCACATTGCATGTGTGTTCCTATCATGAACCACACATGGATCCACCAATGCAATTGCATGTGTGTTCTTGCCATAAACCCCATATGTATCCTCTAGAGTAATTGCATGTGTCGTCTTTTCACAAACCACATATGGATCAACAAATGTCATTGCATGTGTGTTATTTCCATAAACCACAGATGGGCCCAGTAGAGTCATTGCATGTGTGTTCTTATATTAAAACCAACACTAGAGTCATTGCATGTGTGTTCTTTTCACAAACCACACATGGATCCACCGGAGTCATTGCATGTGTGTTCTTTCTACAAACCACATGGATCAACCAATGGCATTGCATGTGTGTTATTTTCACAAACCACATATGGATCAACCAATGTCATTGCATGTATGTTCTTGTCATGAACCACACATGGATCCTCTAGTGTTCATTGCCTGTCTGTTCTTTCCACAAACCACATATGTATCCACCAGATTAATTGCATGTGTGTTCTATTCACAAACCACATTTGGATCAACAAATGTCATTGCATGTGTGTTCTTTTCACAAACCACATTTGGATCAACAAATGTCATTGCATGTGTGTTCTTTTCACAAACCACATATGAATCCACCAATGTCATTGAATGTGTGTTCTTTCCACAAACCACATATGCACCCACTAGAGTAATTGCATGTGTGTTCTTTTCCACAAACCACATATGGATCCACTAGAGTCATTGCATGTGTGCTCTTTTCACAACCCACATATGGATCAACCAATGTCATTGCATGTGTGTTCTTTCCACAAACCACATATGGATCCACAAATGTCATTGCATGTGTGTTCTTTTCCTTAAACCACATGGATCAACCAATGGCATTGCATGTGTGTTATTGTCACAAACCACATATGGATCAACCAATGTCATTGCATGTGTGTTCCTGTCATGAACCACACATGGATCCACCAATGTCATCGCATGTGTGTCCATGTCATGAACCACACATGGATCCACCAGTGTTCATTGCATGTGTGTTCCTTCCACAAACCACATATGTATCCACCAGAGTAATTGCATGTGTGTTCTTTTCAAAAACCACATATGGATCAACAATGGTCATTCCATGTGTGTTCTTTTCACAAACCACATATGGATCAACAAATTTTGTTGCAAGAGTATTCTTTCCACAAAACACATATGGATCCACCAATGTCCTTACGCGTGTGTTCTTTTCACAAACCACATATGGATCCACTAGAGTCATTGCATGTGTGTTCTTTCCACAATCCACATATGGATCCACTAGAGTCATTGAATGTGTATTCTTTTCACAAACCACATATGGACCCACCAAAGTCATTGCATGTTTGTTCTTATAGTAAAACAAGAACGAGAGTAATTGCATGTGTGTTCTTTTCACAAACCACATATGGATCAACCAATGTCATTGCATGTGTGTTCTTTCCAAAAACCACATATGGATCCACCAATGTCATCGCATGTGTGTTATTTTCACAAACCACATATGGATCCACTAGAGTCATTGCATGTGTGTTCTTTCCACAAAACATATATGGATCCACTAGAGTCATAGCATGTGTGTTATTTTCACAAACCACATATGGACCAACCAGAGTCATTGCATGTGTGTTCTTATACTAAAACCAACACTAGAGTCATTGCATGTGTGTTCTTTTCACAAACCACACATGGATCCACCAATGTCATTGCATGTGTGTTCTTTTCCACAAACCACATGGATCAATAAATGGCATTGCATGTGTGTTATTGTCACAAACCACATATGGATCAACCAATCACATTGCATGTGTGTTCCTATCATGAACCACACATGGATCCACCAATGCAATTGCATGTGTGTTCTTGCCATAAACCCCATATGTATCCTCTAGAGTAATTGCATGTGTGTTCTTTTCACAAACCACATATGGATCAACAAATGTCATTGCATGTGTGTTATTTCCACAAACCACATATGGGCCTAGTAGAGTCATTGCATGTGTGTTCTTATATTAAAACCAACACTAGAGTCATTGCATGTGTGTTCTTTTCACAAACCACACATGGATCCACCGGAGTCATTGCATGTGTGTTCTTTCTACAAACCACATGGATCAACCAATGGTATTGCATGTGTGTTATTTTCACAAACCACATATGGATCAACCAATGTCATTGCATGTATTTTCTTGTCATGAACCACACATGGATCCTCTAGTGTTCATTGCCTGTCTGTTCTTTCCACAAACCACATATGTATCCACCAGATTAATTGCATGTGTGTTCTATTCACAAACCACATTTGGATCAACAAATGTCATTGCATGTGTGTTCTTTTCACAAACCACATTTGGATCAACAAATGTCATTGCATGTGTGTTCTTTTCACAAACCACATATGAATCCACCAATGTCATTGAATGTGTGTTCTTTCCACAAACCACATATGCACCCACTAGAGTAATTGCATGTGTGTTCTTTTCCACAAACCACATATGGATCCACTAGAGTCATTGCATGTGTGTTCTTTCCACAAACCACATATGGATCCACTAGAGTGATTGCATGTGTGTTCTTATACTAAAAGCATCACTATAGTCATTGGATGTGTGTTCTTTTCACAACCCACATATGGATCCACCAATTTCATTGCATGTGTGTTGTTTCCACAAACCACATATGGATCCACCAATGTCATTGCGTGTGTGTTCTTTTCCACAAACCACATGGATCAACCAATGGCTTTGCACGTCTCTTATTGTCACATACCACATATGGATCAACCAATGTCATTGCATGTGTGTTCCTATCATGAATCACACATGGATCCACCAATGCCATTGCATGTGTGTTCTTTCCACAAGCCACATATGTATCCACTAGAGTAATTGAATGTGTCTTGATTTCACAAACCACATATGGATCAACAAATGTCATTGCATGTGTGTTCTTTCCACAAACCACATATGTATCCACCAATGTCATCGCATGTGTGTTCTTTTCCACAAACCACATGGATCAACCAATGGCATTGCATGTGTGTTATTGTCACAAACCACATATGGATCAACCAATGTCATTGCATCTGTGTTCCTGTCATGAACCACACATGGATCCACCAATGCCATTGCATGTGTGTTCTTTCCACAAACCACATATGTATCTACTAGAGTAATTGCATGTGTGTTCTTTTCACAAACCACATATGGATCAACAAATTTCATTGCATGTGTGTTCTTTCCACAAACCACATATGGACCCACTAGAGTCATTACATGTGTGTTCTTATCTAAAACCAGCACTAGAGTCATTGCATGTGTGTTCTTTTCACAAACCACACATGGATCAACTAGAGTCATTGCATGTGTGTTCTTTCCACAAACCACATATCTATCTACCAGAGTAATTGCATGTGTGTTCTTTTCACAAACCACATATTGATCAACAAATGTCATTGCATGTGTGTTATTGTCACAAACCACATATGGATCAACAAAGGTCATTGCATGTATGTTCTTGTCATGAACCACACATGGATCCACCAATGCCATTTCATGTGTGTTCATTCCACAAGCCACATATGGATCCACCAATGTCATTGCATGTGTGTTCTTTTCGAGAAACCACATGGATCAACCAATGGTATTGCATGTGTGTTATTGTCACAAACAAAATATGAATCAACCAATGTCATTGCATGTGTGTTCCTGCCATGAACCACACATTGATCCACCAATGCCATTGCGTGTGTTCTTTCCACAATCCACATATGTATCCACTAGAGTAATTGCATGTGTGTTCTTTTCACAAACCACATATGGATCAACAAATGTCATTGCATGTGTGTTCTTTTCACAAACCACATATGGATCAACAAATGTCATTGCATGTGTGTTCTTTTCACAAACCACATATGGATCAACAAATGTCATTGCATGTGTGTTCTTTTCACAAACCACATATGGATCAACAAATGTCATTACATGTGTGTTCTTTGCACAAACCACATATGGATCCACCAATGTCATTGCATGTGTGTTCTTTTCACAAACCACATATGGATCCACTAGAGTCATTGCATGTGTGTTCTTTCCACAAACCTGATATGGATCCACTAGAGTCATTACATGTGTGTTCTTTTCACAAACCACATATGGACCCACCAGAGTCATTGTATGTGTGTTCTTATACTAAAACCAGCACTAGAGTAATTGCATGTTTGTTATTTTCACAAACCACATATGGATCAACCAATGTCATTGCATGTTTGTTCTTTCCACAAACCACATATGGATCCACCAATGTCATTGCAAGTGTGTTCTTTTCCAGAAACCACATGGATCAACCAATGGCATTGCATGTGTGTTATTGTCACAAACCACATATGGATCAACCAATGTGATTGCATGTGTGTTCCTGTCATGAACCACATATGGATCCACCAATGCCGTTGCATGTGTGTTCTTTCCACAAACCACATATGTACCCACTAGAGTAATTGCATTTGTGTTCTTTTCCACAAACCACATATGGATCCACTAGAGTTATTCCATGTGTGTTCTTTCCAAAAACCACATATGGATCCACTAGAGTCATTGCATGTGTGTTCCTTTCACAAACCACATATGGATCAACCAATGTCATTGCATGGGTGTTCTTTTCATGAACCACATATGGATCCACTAGAGTCATTCAATGTGTTTTCTTTTCACAAACCACATATGGACCCACTAGAGTCATTGCATGTGTGTTCTTATACTAAAACCAGCAATAGAGTCATTGCATGTGTGTTCTTTTCACAAACCAGACATGGATCCACCAGAGTCATCGCATGTGTGTTCTTTCCATAAACCACACATGGATCCACCAATGTCATTGCATGTGTGTTCTTTTCCACAAACCAAATGGATCAACTAATGGTATTGCAGGTGTGTTATTGACACAAACCACATATGGATCAACGAATGTCATTGCATGTGTGTTTCTGTCATGAACCACACATGGATCCACCAATGTCATTGCATGTGTGTTCCTGTCATGAACCGCACATGGATCCACCACTGTTCATTGCATGTGTGTTCTTTCCACAAACCACATATGTATCCACCAGAGTAATTGCATGTGTGTTCTTTTCACAAACCACATATGGATCAACAAATGTCATTGCATGTGTGTTCTTTTCACAAACCACATATGGATCAACAAATGTCATTACATGTGTGTTCTTGCCACAAACCACATATGGATCCACCAATGTCATTGCATGTGTGTCCTTTTATCAAACCACATATGGATCCACTAGAGTCATTGCATGTGTGTTCTTTCCACAAAACACATATGGATACACTAGAGTCATTGCATGTGTGTTCTTTTCATAAACCACATATGGACCCACTAGAGTCATTGCATGTGTGTTCTTATACTAAAACCAGCACCAGAGTAATTACATGTGTGTTCTTTTCACAAACCACATATGGATCAACCATTGTCATTGCATGTGTGTTCTTTCCACAAACCATATATGGATCCACCAATGTCATTGCATGTGTGTTCTTTTCTACAAACCACATGGATCAACCAATGGATTGCATGTGTGTTATTGTCACAAACCACATATGGATCAACCAATGTGATTGCATGTGTGTTCCTGTCATGAACCACATATGGATCCACCAATGCCATTGCATGTGTGTTGTTTCCACAAACCACATTTGTACCCACTAGAGTAATTGAATGTGTGTTATTTTCCACAAACCACATATGGATCCACTAGAGTCATTGCATGTGTGTTCTTTCCACAAACCACATATGGATCCATTAGAGTCATTGCATGTGTGTTCCTTTCACAGACCACATATGGATCAACCAATGTCATTGCATGAGTGTTCTTTTCATGAACCACATATGGATCCACTAGAGTCATTGCATGTGTGCTCTTTTCACAAACCACAAATGGACCCACTAGAGTCATTGCATGTGTGTTCTTATACTAAAACGAGCACTAGAGTCATTGCATGTGTGTTCTTTTCACAAACCACACATGGATCCACCAGTCATCGCATGTGTGTTATTTCCATAAACCACACATGGATCCACCAATGTCATTGCATGTGTGTTCTTCTCTACAAACCACATGGATCAACTAATGGCATTGCATGTGTGTTATTGTCACAAACCACATATGGATTAACCAATGTCATTGCATGTATGTTCTTGTCATGAACCACACATGGATCCACCAGTGTGCATTGCATGTGCGTTCTTTCCACAAACCACATATGTATCCACCAGAGTAATTGCATGTGTGTTCTTTTCGCAAAGCACATATGGATCAACAAATGTCATTCCATGTGTGTTCTTTGCACGAATCACATATGGATCCGCCAATGTCATTGCATGTGTGTTCTTTCCACAAACCACATATGTACCCACTAGAGTAATTGCATGTGTGTTCTTTTCCACAAACCACATATGGATCCACTAGAGTCATTGCATGTGTGTTCTTTCCACAAACCACATATGGATCCACTAGAGTCATTGCATGTGTGTTCTTATACTAAAACCAGCACTAGAGTCATTGCATGTGTGTTCTTTTCACAACCCACATATGGATCAACCAATGTCATTGCATGTGTGTTCTTTCCACAAACCACATATGGATCCAACAATGTCATTGCATGTGTGTCCTTTTATCAAACCACATATGGATCCACTAGAGTCATTGCATGTGTGTTCTTTCCACAAAACACATATCGATACACTAGAGTCATTGCATGTGTGTTCTTTCCACAAAACACATATGGATACACTAGAGTCATTGCATGTGTGTTCTTTCCACAAACCACATATGGATCCACCAATGTCATTGCATGTGTGTTCTTTTCTACAAATCACATGGATCAACCAATGGATTGCATGTGTGTTATTGTCACAAACCACATATGGATCAACCAATGTGATTGCATGTGTGTTCCTGTCATGAACCAGATATGGATCCACCAATGCCATTGCATGTGTGTTGTTTCCACAAACCACATTTGTACCCACTAGAGTAATTCCATGTGTGTTCTTTTCCACAAACCACATATGGATCCACTAGAGTCATTGCATGTGTGTTCTTTACACAAACCACATATGGATCCATTAGAGTCATTGCATGTGTGTTCCTTTCACAGACCACATATGGATCAACCAATGTCATTGCATGTGTGTTCTTTTCATGAACCACATATGGATCCACTAGAGTCATTGCATGTTTGTTCTTTTCCACAAACCACATATGGATCCACTAGAGTCATTGCATGTGTGTTCTTTTCACAACCCACATATGGATCAACCAATGTCATTGCATGTGTGTTCTTTCCACAAACCACATATGGATCCAACAATGTCATTGCATGTGTGTTCTTTTCCACAAACGACATGGATAAACCAATGGCATTGCATCTGTGTTATTGTCACAAACCACATATGGATCAACCAATGTCATTGCATGTGTGTTCCTGTCATGAACCACACATGGATCCACCAATTTCATTGCATGTGTGTGCCTATCATGAACCACATATGGATCCACCAGTGTTCATTGCATGTGTGTTCTTTCCACAAACCACATATGTATCCACCAGAGTAATTGCATGTGTGTTATTTTCACAAACCACATATGGATCAACAAATGTCATTGCATGTGTGTTCCTATCATGAACCACATATGGATCAACAAATGTCATTGCATGTGTGTTCTTTCCACAAACGACATATGGATCCACCAATGTCATTGGATGTGTGTTCTTTTCACAAACCACATATGGATCTACTAGAGTCATTGCATGTGTCTTCTTTCCACAAACCACATATGGATCCACCAGAGTCATTGCATGTTTGTTCTTTTCACTAAACCACGTAAGATCGCATCTTCTAGAAGCCCCCCTTGAAGAACTAGTTGCCCGATCTGATTGTTGTAGACCGTTCGATTGGGGCGCGTGGACGAATAAGATGGTTCTTCGTAAGAGCGATCAGCGAGTAGGCTGTTCCGCCACATGATTGGTCGCGCTTACATTTTCACTTATATTACTATTATTTCCACTCCCCTATAGCCTAGTAGTAATATCATAGAGATCGTGAGTGAGCACGTCTACTCCGCAACCCCCTCTCCCCTCATCCACCACACATCACTGTGCCAGGACGACACCACTGGCTTTTGTGCGCCGTGCCTGGACAACATCCGCTAATTCTCGGGTCACTTCCTTCATGCTAAGAAATCATTTTGCAAGATTTTGAATTTATCCTACATATTCCTGCTATTTGTCGATCTAACTGCTGATCTTTTTTCCGATTTCTCGACGAACTTCAGATGTGGTGGATGCTGCTGCCCAATAATTTGGAGATCCTCGCGCGCAACTTCGCAGCGACGTTCCTGATCGTGTGCTCCCACCCAGGATGCTATCACCATTACTCCTACCATGAGCTCCCGCTGCATGAGCTTGCGTGCCCGCACGACGCGTGCTCCTGCATGGAGCCGGGCTACAACTACACCAGCCCGCCAACAGAGCTCGTCGTCCACCTTGTAGAGGAGCACTTGATCGAAGTGATTAGGATCTCGTACGGGCAAGCGCAACTTGTCCAAGAGAAGGTGCCGTTCACTGACTCGGCATGCCGCCAGCTAATTTTCCAGGGGGAGACGGCTCTGTTTTCATCCTGACCATCACCGCCGGTGTTCCGGGAACCAGAGCTAGGCCCACCTTCGTGTGTGCGGTATGCGTCAGGTCAGTCTCATGCGCCTGGCCCCTATACACGATGTGCATGTGGGCGAACGCCCATCAGCCGTCGTTCGATAGCATTCTTGTGCTAGCCAAGGCGCTGAGCTGCCCGACACCGTAGGAGGTGGAGTATTCGAACCTAAGGTCGATCCTATGTGTGCCATCTCAGTACCTTGTCGGTGCTGGACCGAACAGGCAGATGCATTTCTACATTTGTATCGAGAAGACCGACAGGGAAATGTAGTACTTATGCTTTCATTACTGTTAGACTTAAGCGATGCTTCTCAGGTGCGCAGAGCATACGTGTTGTGCGAATGTACCCCAGTTGTATTTTTTTTAATACTCCTTAATAATTCGACGAGTTATTGGTCCAATCAGTTTGTTGTTGTCACGTTGCAAAGTCCGCTTGCTCTGGACAGACTGGCAATCCCGCGTGCTCCTGCTCCCGCATGTTAGTGTCACGTGTTCCGTGGGCCCACCTGCCAGTGTCATGCCCCCCTTACTTCTCTTCCTTCCCCTTGAAGCCACTGTCCCCACTTCTCTTCCATCCTACCACTCCCGTCTGATGGTTGTAATCTGATTTTCGTTGGATTGTTTACATGTCATCTACGTTGATAATGCATCATGCAAATGGCACAGACACAATTTCTAAAGTGGAAGCACTCACACGCTGCTATTGCATATTTCTCAATATAGCTCGACAAACCTATTACAATAATTGTACTTGCACTAAACACAACCGAAATTGCAACTATCCTAAACAACATCTAAACCCACATCACAACGCTGTCGTCGGAGTCCACCTCGATTGGTGACATCTCGCCATGCCCTTCCCAG
The DNA here is from genome assembly GCA_023614405.1 of Avena insularis. Classification (NCBI taxonomy): domain Eukaryota; kingdom Viridiplantae; phylum Streptophyta; class Magnoliopsida; order Poales; family Poaceae; genus Avena; species Avena insularis. Next base: position 435,236,798 of record CM042692.1, read on the forward strand.
CGACATCCACTCCCGCCCGTGGCTTGCCCTTTGCCAAGGAGGAAACAATCGCGTTCTGCACAACTTCATCCTCGTCATCCTCCACATCAGAATCGACAATGACGAAGGTGACGGGGTTGGCATGGACCGAGGGCTGTCGTGCCTGGCGGCTCCTGCTCGACCTCGACGCTGCATCAGTCCTTCTACAGGTAGTAGGGACGAGCTCAGAGACGTAGCGTCATTGCTCCTCTCAAGAAACCATCGCCATTTCATATTGTGGCGGTAGGATCTTGGGGTGGATCCGCCACGGCGAGCCCTACCGAAAGCGGTGGAGCGGATGGATCTGCCGGCACGAGCCATGACAAGTTCCTAGGAGGGAGTAAGAGTGTGGGCCAGGCGTGTCTGGTTCCTGAGCAAGGCCTCCCAGTGATATGTACGCGGGCAAGGTGCCAAAAAATTTCGTCCAATGCGCGCGAGAGGGCCTTTGAACGATGAAGGCGTGAGGTTTGGTTGACAAGTCCGCACACTAGGTCCCCCACCTGTCGGCCGAATGTGGACGGTAGGATTATGCCCGAGTTATTAAGTGGGGATAAATCACGCTTTACCACTACCCTGACATCCAAAGGCTCGTCTTTCCTCTGCCTTCTCTCCCCTCGCTCATGGCTCGCAAGTCATGCAGTTCGTCTCAGGCGGAATCAGGGTCGGCTCAACGCCGTCAAGCGGGTGCCCCCATCAGGTACCGGAGGGCGCCCTACGATTGCTACCCCGATATGCTGTGTTTGTGCGGTGAGAAGATGCCGAGATGGATTTCGTGGACCGACGAAAATACAGTAGGAAAATTCAGCAGCTGCAGCATCAGAGCGGTAAGTTCCTACTGTAGGTACAATGGTAACCCGATCCGGAAAGCGTAATGTAATTCTTTTTTGTTTCCTTCGATTTACTTCACAGGAAGGGAGGGGGACTGGTTGTGACAAGTTTGTGTGGATCGAAAAGACACTGACAGGTTTTCACACAGAGCTTGTTCAAGATCTGCATGATGCTGTGTGGGACAAGAAAGAGGAGATTCGTGCATTGGAGCGAGACATCCGGGAGCTTCGCCAGGTGCGGGGGAGGCAGGAGTAGGGAGGTGGTGAGACAGACGGGCTCAAGATTAGGCCAGATAGTGGAAACAATTTCCTCATTATCTGGGCATTATCTATTGCATTTGCAGTTTATGTTACCATGTTGTTGTCCAGCAGCTGAAATAAGTTGCTGCTTCGTGGACTGTAGCAGCCAGCTTAGAACTTGTTTTTGAGCCCAGAAACTTATCATAAGTGTAATGCCAATAGCAGGGATTTATTAAGCGCCTATAAATAATTCATGTCTGTGCCACTAACACCCATCGATTTTGGAGACCCCTTAATCTCTCAGCTATCGCGATTGTTCAGATAGTAGTGGCACAGTCACAATTTCAGATTCGTATCCAATCCTCAATTCGTGATACATTTTACTCCGAGTACGGGAGGCAGATTGTTTTGCCCGACAAGTTCCACGCACACAGCTCCAGAGTTTAACCGAACTACATATATAGGTTCAAGTTCAATACATCATTAGGCTTCTACACTACTAGCCTTCTTTCTCTGCTTGGGTGCCAACTTTCGTTCTCTTTCCTTCACATCCACTGGCTTCTTCATCTCCTGCCTTATTCCTCTTCTTGGGTGCCAATTTTCTTACCTTCATGTACCCTGGATCTCCGGGTCGAGGGAAGTCAGGCCAATCAGCACCAGAATCTTGTCCAGCATCATCACTCCACTCATTTTGGTTTTCTTCCCACAGCAAAATCACTGAGTCGGCTGTCTTGTTTCTTACCTTGCGCTTACTGTAAAATAACAGTACATGGATCACTACCTTATATCTACAGACTATAAACAATTTTTTTGTGAATGTACCATCTCATACCTAGGTTTGGGAGCATTAAGGGGACAACCCGATGCTCTATGGCCTATAAGATGGCAGGTGACATGGGTATACCCTACAGGTACTCGAGTTCGGTATATACGGTCCAGATACGGCGGAAGCCCACGGGGTTGCCAAGGCCCAAATGGAGAATTTGAGTGGCCCACGAACTCTCGATTGCTTGCGAGACAAGAAGAAGCTTAAGATAGAAAGTTTAAAGGAAAAACCCTAATCTGTAACCGACTCGACCTGCTACCCGAGACCTAGCCTATCTATATAAAGGCTAGGAGGGGGTGGTGAGGAGGACACACGCAACCCTAGTTTCCACAACTCTTGCCAGAGTGCATCTGCGTGCCCCTGCAATCTTCGATTCCTTTGTCAATTCCAAGAGCAGACAAGCAGGAGTAGGGACCTCTACGAGGCCTGAACCTGGGTAAAACTTGCGTCCATGTGTGCTTGTTTGCTAGCCGACTGATGCCTCCAACGCTTCCTCCTTATCCAAAACCAAAGTCCATAACAATGGGAATTGACGAGTTAAACCCTCGTGAATTGGCGCCGTCTGTGGGAATTGGGAGTGCTGATGTCGCGGCTTCTTCGGCCCCATCAACCGCGATCTACAACTCCGCAACAACATAGATTCGCCAGCTCTTCGGCGCATTCGACTTCACCGTCCACACGCCGGCCACTCGCCCGGCTTTCGAGTCCATGGGCGATGGAATCAGTCTGGCGATTGGGAGCTTCCGCTTTCAGGTTGGTCAAATGGGCATGCTTCGCATGCCTGACCAGCCAATGGCACCCACGATTGCTCCAGCATCGTGGTTCCCTCCACCAATCGGCACCCTAAGCGAGCTCAACACCTCGGCAAGAGCTGGGAGCACGGACAGCGATAGCAGTCGCGGATCCGATCTGGGTGACCTAGCCACTGAAGATGGAGCCTACGGCTCCGGATCTGAAAGTTGCGGGAGGAACAACTTCCCTAACCACTTCATGTGCACGGTCATCAATGCAGGCGACACCGCCGCCAATCGCAACAACACTGGTAACGGATCTGGCACCAGGCCACCAGACGGTGGCATACCCAACGGCGGTCCACCCAATGGTGGCATACCTAACGACGGCCCCACCAACAATGGCAATGGCGCGCCCGTCAACAATGGAGCGGCAGGAGAAACGCCAACCATGGTGAATGAAAACACTAGAGAGCGCGTCGTAATCAGGCTCAACAACAACGAGTGGGCCCATTGCCGAGAAGCTCTACGAGGCAATCCTCTGCCCCCGGCACACCGCAGGACATGATGATGGTATACCATTGGCTACTAAAGGAGGAATACAGATGCCAGCTACATGCAATTGTGCAACTCGAGGTGCGTAAAAAGGTGGCGGATGAGTCGAGTCTTCGACGAGCTGGACTCTCCTCCCACGGAGGATCCTCCTCCAAAGGCAACGAGTACGTGGCCAACAAGAGGCGATCTCAGATGGCCCATCTCACCGAGCAAGAATGCATAGAAGATGCAAAAGTCCTCGACCTTAGCTCTATGACAGTCGACACGCGGGGCAACGTGGTCCCAAAGACACCACAAGCCGCGGTGACGGCAGCCACCATGTACCTCCTCAACAACTAGCCACCAGCTGGAGATCCGTGAGCTGCCATGCACCAATCTACGATCGCGGGCTTGGGGCTAATCCAGGCTGCTCTCGAGCCAACGCCGGAGCCAAAGAAAGGCAAGGCTCTGGCAAAACGCTATTCCTTGCCCTCGTCCAGCAACGACATTCACGATCTGTCTCGGTGTCGCTGCTCACGGCAGCACGATCGCGACTATGATGCGCGCGATGACCTCATGTAGTGCAAAATCGACAAATCAAGGGCAAGACGCGCTCGTTCGACTGACTCAGAAGAGGACGAGACTGAACTCTGTGGCGCCAGATGCTTCAGCAGGGCCATCAGGCAAAAGCGAATGCCTAAAGGGTTCAGACTCCTGTCGGAGAATCCAAAGTTCGACGGCCTACAAGACCCAAAAATCTGGTTGGAGGACCACATCTCCTTCGTCAGGCTACATGGCGGGAGTCGAAGCACGGCCATGCAATGCCTGCAGCTACGGCTGCAGGGCGCCGCCCGTGCATGGCTCAACAATCTCCCGCGCGGATCCATCTGCAGCTGGGAAGAGCTGGTCTACAGCTTTGTGTGCAACTTCAAGGGCACTTATAAAAAGCCCGCATCAATCGAAGAGCTGAGGGGCTGCCAGCAAAGGTCGGGTGAATCGCTACGCTCGTACATACAGAGGTGGTCCATCATCAAGAATTCCGCGGAAAACATCTCGGAAGACCGCGCAATGGACGCGTTCAATGGCGGTGTTCGCCGCATAGAGCTCAGGGAGGAGCTAGGCCACTCGAAGCCCAAAACAATCGACCACCTGGCCAACGGAGAGAATTCGGTGAAAAACCGCACCTACTCCGACAATGACGATGACCTCAGGCACAGACGTGATCATCGAGGCAAGCGGAGAATGTGCATCTACGATGACCGTGACGATGTCAACATGGTCGCAGCAGGCTACGCTGACAAATGCGATGGCAACCGCAATAGCGGCTATCACAGCGGTGGGTACCGCGACTCTAGGAAAACCACGCAGGTGTGGCAGCACCGCACTCGCGAAGAGGCACCCGCAACAACCATTGTGGACAAACTGTTCGGGCCGTGCAATGTGCACTTCTACATCGACAAGCACGATGGCAAGAAAAAATCAAGCCACCTTCTCAAGGACTACCGCGAGTTTCTCAAACTCCACGAGGGCCTGGCTTGAATGAACCACGAGGTGGTCAACAGGGGCTACGGAGCTGCCCCAGGTGCTTTGGCACATGGAGATCCTCCACCGCCGCCCGGACCACCACCACCCGCGGCCGCTCCGGTCCAGCATCACGGCAGCGAACCATACCCACGACCCGTGGGCAACATGGGGATGATCCAAAAGGGGCGTCCCTCAAATCGAGTGCAGAAGGCCCTCACTCGCCAAGTCAACTTGGCGATCAACTCTCCACCTTCCACCACTAAGTACCTCAGTGGAAGTGACTCATGCATCACCTTCGACATGCGTGACCACCCGCGCCAAGTTCCTCGTCCAGGCCACTGTACCCTCGTACTCGAGGCGCAAATTGGGGGTTTTGACATGAGTCACATCTTCATGGATGGTGGCAGCAACATTAACCTCATGTTCGCGAGTACCTTGCGTGCGATGAGGATCCCTCTGACGTGTCTGGAAGTTTCAGACACGACGTTCCATGGCATAGTCCCAGGGAAAGGCGTATATCCCCTGGGAAAAATCAACCTCGACATCATCTTCGGCACGCCGCAAAACTTTCGGCGAGAGCGCATCGACTTCGAGGTCATTGACTGGCCTTCACAATATCACTGCATCCTCGGACGTGTCGCGTTCGCGAGGTTTATGGCAGTGCCACACTACGCATACCTGCAGATGAAGATGCCGGGTCCAAACAGCGTAATCACAATCAATGGCAACTTCGAAAGGTCTGACAGCTGCGACAGGGAATTCAACAGAATCTCCCAGTACTTCGGCATGCAGGAGGAACTCGCAAGACTGAAGGAGTCGACAGAAAACAGTCTACCTCCCCTGAGCAGGACAAGTTCACCCGACCTGTCCTTCGACTCGAGTGTGCATACGAAAAAAGTCCAGTTCCACCCAACGGACCCGACCAAGACGGCCCTCATCGCCAACAACTTAAGTTCCGCATAGGAACTCCCGCTTGTCGAATTCCTCCGTGAGCACTGGGAAATCTTCGCCTGGTGTTCAGCGGACATGCCAGGGGTTCCTAGGGAATTCACCGAGCATGTACTCAACGTAAATCCAGACGCAAGGCCAGTCAAGCAGACAATACAGTGACTGTTTGAACCAAGAGCAAAAGCGGTCGGAATGGAGATCAACAGACTCCTCGACGCAAACTTCATACGCGAGATCAAGGAAAGCACCTGACTCGCCAACATAGTGCTTGTGCCCAAAAAAGACACGGATATCCTGCAGATGTGTGTGGACTTCACCTCCCCGAATAAGCATTGCCCAAAGGATCACTTCCCGTCGCCACGAATCAACCAAATCGTCAACTCCACCGCGGGATGTGAACGCCTCTGCTTCCTCGACACCTACTCAGGCTACAATCAAATTCGAATGAAGGAGGAAGACCAAGAGAAAACGGAGTTTACGATGCCCTTTGGTGTGTTCTGCTACAACACGATGTCCTTTGGGCTAAAAAACGCAGGAGCCACCTATCAGCGGTGCATGCAGGTCTGTATCAAGAATCAACTTGGTCGCAACATCCAAGTCTACATTGATGACATCGTTATCAAAACAAAATAGGAAACCTTGCTAATCGACGATCTACACGAAACCTTCGCCAACCTAGACCACTACCGGATCAAGCTCAATCCGGACAAATGCGCCTTTGGCGTACCATTTGGGCAACTACTCGGGTATCTCATCTCCGTGAGAGCAATCGAGGCGAACCCGAAGAAAATAAAAGCTATACTGGCCATGGAAAAGCCAAAAAACGTAAGAGGCGTCTAGCAGCTGGCTGGGCGAATCACGGCGCTCAGTCGATTCATCAGTCGAATGGGCGAAAAGGCACTTCCCTTCTACCAACTTCTCCGCAAAACTAACAAGTTCGAGTGGACAGACGAGGTGTAAGAAGCATTCGAAGACCTCAAACGTTTACTATCCACCTCGCCAGTACTGGTGACTCCACGTGAAAAAGAGCTGCTATTGCTCTACATCTCCGCCACGTGAAAAAGAGCCAAGTGGTTAGCACAGTGCTCGTGGTGGAATGAGCCAAAGAAAACAAGTTCCACTGGGTTCAGCGCCCAGTCTACTACCTCAACGAGGTGCTCACGCCAACAAAATAGCGGTACCCGCACTACCAGAAGCTGGCATACGGCATCTTCATGATAGCCAGGCGACTGCGCTACTACTTCCAAGAGCACCCAATCGTGGTGGTCAACGATGCCCCGCTCGGTCATATCCTCAACAACCCCGATGCCATTGGACGAGTCGCGCTTTGGGGAATCGAGCTGTCTCCACGAAACATTACATATGAAAAGCGCGACGCAATCAAGTCGCAAGTCCTCCCTGATTTCCTCATGCACTGGATGGAGAACCAGCTCCCCGAAAAGCCAGACATGTCCTATCTCTGCACAATGCACTTCGATGGGTCCAAACGAAAGGACGGAGCCGGCGCAGGTGTCATACTGACATCGCCCCAGGGAGACAAGTTGAAATACATTTTGCGAATGCAGTTCACTGCCTCCAACAATGAAGCTGAGTATGAGGCCCTAATCCATGGGATGCGGATGGCGAAAGCCTGCGGCCCCAAGAGGCTCATCATCTACGGCGACTCCAAACTGGTGGTCAACCAAACGATGCACGAGTGTGACATGCTGAACGACAACATGATCGCCTACCGCGACCTCTACGACACACTCGAAGGGGACTTCGATGGCTGTGAACTGTGGCATGTAGGACGCGAAAGCAATGAAGAGGCGGACACACTCGCCAACATTGGCTCCACCTGCGCCCCCATACCACCTGGGGTATTTCTCGAGCATATCTGCGAACGCTCCATCAAGCCAAAGGCTACAGAGAAGAAAGCAAGCGCGTCAACAGACTCGAGGGCTACGCCACCCAATGAGCCAATGGCACTCAACGACCTAGAGCTCGACATAGGACTCGAAGGACCAATGGGCGTCATGATGATCGAGCCATCTTGGACTCAACCCTACATCACATATCTTCTCAGCAAGAGGCTACCTGATGACCCGACTGAGGCGTGACACATTGCGCGATGATCCAAGGCATTCGCCATCATCAACGGCGAACTATACAAGCGCAACATCACAGGAGTACTCCAACGGTGCGTCTCCAACAGGGATGGAAGGGCCGTCCTCCTTGACATCCATGAAGGGACCTGTGGGCACAATGCTGGAAGTCACGCCGTCGTTGCCAAAGCTCTACGAGCTGGATTCTACTGGACCACAGCCATGCGTGACGCCAAGGACATCGTCCAGTGCTGCAACACTTGCCAGCAATTCATGGACAAACCGCACGCACCTGGCGCGGAACTCCAGCCAATACCATTGGCTTGGCCCTTCACGCAATGGGGACTCGACATGGTCGGCAAACTCTCGAAATCCTTGCGAGGAGGTTACGTATACCTCTTGGTCGTAGTCGACAAGTTCACCAAGTGTATCGAGGCCATGCCGGTGACAAACCAACCAGGAGCCAGCGTCGTTAAGTTCTTCGAGTCCATTGTCTACCGCTTCAGAGTGCCACATAGCATCATCACGGACAATGGGACGAACTTCACCTCCAAGGAGTTCCAAGAATTTTGCGAAAACCTAGGAATCCACATAAGCTAGGCCTCGGTAGCTCACCCACAGACCAACAGGAAAGTCGAAAAGGCCAACGGCCTCGTCTATGGTGGCATCAAGAAATGACTCCTCCGGCCACTCGAACAAGCTGCCGGATGCTGGCCAGATGAGCTGCAGTCCGTACTCTAGAGCTTACACACAACTCCAAACAGCGCCACGGGATACACCCTGTTCTTCATGGTGCACGGCGCTGAAGCAGTGCTACCCGCAGAAGTACGCTGCAAAGCCCCACGGGTGGTCACTTACAGCGAGCAGGAGTCAACTATTGCACTCGAAGACTCCGCCGACCTTCTTGACGAGGCGCGTGAAATCGCAGCGGAAAGATCAACGATCTACCAGCAGAGCCTCCACAACTACCATAGTAGAAGGCTATGCCCAAGATCCTTCTCGAAGGAGACATGGTCCTGCGACTCAAGCAACAAGGCCATCTCAAGCTCGAGTCTCCTTGGGTGGGACCCTACGTGATTACAGAAGTAATCCCAGGTGGCGCCTATCGCCTTAAATATTTCAAGACAGGAGTCGCATACTCCAACCCCTGGAACGTCGCACAGCTGCGTCGTTTCTACCCCTAGTCGTTTTTACACTAAAAATAAGGCTATTCTGCCAGGCTACCTAGCCACACATTATACCTCGTACTATTCTGTGAATAAATAAAGCTAAGTGCCCCGAAACTCTGTGTTTTCCCTCATTTTTCTAGCAATCTTATCACTCGGGAGCTACGCCACCCTTTACATCCTCGTCCTACGAACAAGTCGCGGTATCCCGAGTAGCTGACACAACATCAATCGAACCCTTGATAAAACACCAACCCAGTTGCAACGCACCTGACAGGTTGGCAAGGTGCTGAGATTGATCTCAAAAGTCAGGCTAACGAAAAGGAACTACAAAGTACAAATACACTCGCAAAACATATAAGCTAGCAAGCTATTTACATTTCAATAGAAATTAATTACATCCAACATATCCATATGAACTTTACAACACTTGTACAATTATGCGCATGATACAAACTAAAGATACTGCTGCAACATAAGAACGTTCTTCTGCTCCTCGAAGAAATTGATGATTTCTTCAGCTGGGCGATCAACTGCCTGGTAATGTGGAACCATGTTCCAGGTCGAACCTTCTGGCGGGGTCAGCGGCCCAGTGGCAACAACTGCAACGTCTATGTCTGGCCTATGTAGTCGCACCAGTGACAAAGCAGCATTGGCACTGACCACTAATTCCTACCGCACACACTCGCGAACTGCACTCAGATCTTGGAACTTCGCCAGAAGAGCCAACAAGCTTGAAGGGACGGCGTCCAGCGGAAACATCATTTGGTAGATATGCCTAAGGCACGACTGCGCCTTATTCAAAAAGTGAAGTACTCGCGAAGCACGATCCTACAGGGTCGCAAGTGCGATCGCACGATCATGGTCCACCCAAAAATACCCACTCGCCTGAAGCTGCTCCTGGTTTAGGTCATTCATTCGAATGGCAATCCGGTCTTTCTCATCCTGCGGATGATGAGCACTGACAACTACACCAAACAAAAAGGCAAAGTATGAAGACAAGGCACTGTCATGATTGACTAAAAGAAAAGATAAGAGGGTAGAAAGCTAACACTTGAACTGATCGCCCAGCTGCGTCACCTCCTCCAATAGATACTGCTCGTGGGCGGTAGCCTTCTCGGCCCTCGACTTCCATACATCCGCGCTACCGCAGAGTATGGGCAACTCATGTTCCAGTTGTTTAACGCGATCGCGCAGCCACGAAAGTAGGGACAACTCATCCACCCTTGAGCGCGGCTGCGCCGAGGTCTCGCCAGTGGGCGGTGGATCACGAGGATCACTCGACATGCCCTATCATAAACCAAGCAAGGGCAAAAATAAGGGACCAAGAATACATTCACAAAAGGCATATACGCATTCAAGCTCAGCAAAAGTCTCGACTTGGACTTCCATAAAGGCATTGTTCCAACACAGAGGTTAAAACTACAACTATTACAAGATAGCTATTGAGGAGCAGCCTGCTTCTTCGACTTCGACTTGGACTTCGGGGGCCTCGTCGAATCCGTGGCGGTCTCCAACGCCACAGACTTTTGGTGCCAGCCCCTGATGCCGTAGCCTTCGCCGCATTCTTCGCTCGCTGCAGCTCCTCGGAGTACTTGGCGACTATACTGATGAGCTGCGGCCCATATTTACCACATCCAGTAGCGAAGGGAGCAAACACTACCTGTTGGCCATCCGCGTCGACCGGCATCGCCTTGGAAATCGCGGCGGGATCCACCTCCACGCCATGGGCTTGCACCATTGTGAGTGCCATGGTGGCGCCGACGGACCACTGAGAGTTCCTAAAGTCCATAGGAATACCCCCAACAAGGGATTCTGCAAGGTCCTCCAGGTTGTCAAGCAGTTCAGCCTTGGGACTTAGATCCCTGCGTATGCGACTTAGCACATTCTTGGCCTTCGTCAGCGTCCCTTGAAGAGAAGCGCTGCGGTCTTCGACTGCAGTGACGACACCATCCAATGCATCGTCGCGACGAAGGGCCTGGGCGTCAAAGCTCAGGCTGCCGGCATCTACATAAAGCACAGTGTCGATACGATACCACGATGTCGAAGCAGGAAACAAAGACAATTCAGCATAAATAATACCTGAGAGGGACTTAGCAATCGAGACAAGCTGCTCCTCGAGCATGTTCTCTCTCTCGGCATTGGAGGAACGCAAGTCTTCTTCGTGTTTCCGCAAGTCCTCCTCGCGCTTTTGTGATTCCTCCAAGGCCACGATTGCTTCGTCGTGACTCTTCGCCGCTGCGGCAAGCGCCTTCTCAAGTGAAGGGGCACGGTGCAGAAGTTCGTTATGCTCAACTGCAGGAGAGGATGTATCATCAAACGCATCTAGCCACTTCACCAAGACAAATACAAAGGCAATACTAACCTTCAACAACGTGATGGCGATTGTCCAGTCGTGCATGCTGTCGGCCCATCTCCAGGACTTGCTCCGCCAGGCGGGTAGCCTCCTTCACGATGAGATGCATTAGAAGAAACCAAAAGTTCAGCAACAACACCAAGTATATATTCGACTGTCAACACACCAAAGAGATTCTTACATGGTCCTCTAGAGACTCCGAAGATGACTGCCGCGTAGTCGTCCGGGTAACAATCTGGTGTTCCCTAGCATGTGGGGAACTTGAAGAATTGTGCCTGGAGTGGGCCGCCAATGGAGGAGAAGAAGATCGTTCGGCCACCTCTTTGGCCTTGGAGTCTACAACTTCGGATTCCTTAAAAAATTGGACGTCACCAGAAGACGACGACACCTCTTGACTACAGAACGCATCCAGCAGAAACTTCAGGGAAGGCAACTCAAAAAAGAAACTAAGACAAAGTCGAAAATTTACTAGTCAAATTTGTCAAAATCAAAGGTTTGCTCCTCCGACTCCGACGACTCCTTTGGTAGTCGTAGCTTCTTCCAAGCAGGAGGAGCCACAGACCGCATAGGAATGGCGGGGATTGGCTCCTCTGCACCAACATAAGGGCCTTCTGGAGTCGATGGCAAAGAAGCATCCGAGTCCTTGCTGCGGGAACGCTTGCGAGTGTCCGGGTCGCTGGACTCGGGGGCTCCCTCCTCCTCTTCAATTGGGACGGTCGACTCTGACTCGTCCTCTTCATCCACTTCATGAGGAATAACCCCTTTAGAAAGAGGGGGCAAATTTGGAGACACCTTCCAATCCTGTATTCAGAAGATAATTTATTATACATCAAGAACTTAATGTCAATCGACAAAGCAAGCTACTTCGTAGTACAATTCTACCTCAGGAGGAGGGTTAGAGGAGTCGAAAGGAGGCACGACTGGTTCGCCTGGGAGAACCTCCTTGGTGGTATACTTCGTCACCAATCGTAGCCTCTTATCTACTTCACCCATAGAAATGCCATCGGCAGATACACGAGTGGCATCGTTCGCACCAGCCCATCGGAACATGGGGTGGACCCTGGCCTGCAGAGGCTAGACATGACGGCGCAACCATGTGCGAATGAGGGAAGCGCCTCCCTCTTCTTTTCCTATGCGATTCTCGAGGTCGCAGACGCGTTTGTACAACACTTCAGTCTCCTCAGACTCGCCAGGCATCACTATGTTCTTCCAAGAACGCCTCCTCTTGCATGGCGTCGCGGGATCGAAGGGTGCGAGTCTGTAGTGCTCTCCATCGACCTTCTGGTCGCGGATGTAGAACCACTTGTCTCTCCATCCTTGGACGGACACCGTGAGTTTGATATTGAAATAAGTGGCGGAATAGGCGACATGGATTCCGCAGCCTCCTACGTCGTAGACTACAGAACCAGATGCTAACTGGCGCTTCAGCTTAAAAAGCCTCTTAAAGAGGCCAAAGTGTGGCTCAACTCTGAGCCAGCACTCACAAAGGGTAATGAAGCAGGAGATGTGGAGAATAGAATTTGGGGACAACTGATGCAGCTGGAGCCCGGAGAAGCAAAGGAGGCCCCTAAAGAAAGGCTACAGGGGGAGAGAAAGACCTCGGATGATGAATGCAAGGAACATCACCCGGAAACCAGCAGGAGGGCAAGAAATTACCTCCACACCGGGCACTCGCGAGTCGTCCTCCATGGAGGGAAGAACTTCATCTTGACGATGAAGATGGAGCTCAGCGGGCTTGATGATGGACGCACGCCAAGCATCGTTGGTGATGCGGGTTCCCGCGCCTTTCTTCTTCCCAGCACCGGCGGCGCTGGTGCCCACAGTGGTGGAGCCACCCTTCTTCTTGGCGGTGGCAGACCCAGCGGCGGTGCCTCCCTTCTTCTTGCCCATCTTCCGATGGCGGTGAGAACGGAGGAAGTAGCTCGCAAAGACGCGGAGCTGGTCCAGCGCCACAACGAGAAAGTGCGCAGGGAAGCAGCAACAATGGCAATGGAGGCAAGAACAACGAAGACAGATGGGGAAATTACCGCAGTTGTGCCACTACTTAACCTCCTCACAGAAACCATCCAACGGCCAGCAGAAACCCTACTACATGTGTGGCGCACATCGCCATCGACACGTGGAGAAGCTGAAGCACGAACCATCCCCCCACTATTCCCATTACACGCGGAAATCGAGGAGACGCGGTTAAAACAGAAGATTATGCACGCCTAGTCAAATCAAAGTTAGAAAGTGCAACCCACCGCTTGTCACGTCCCGTCAAAGCCGCTCACGCGGGCAACCAAGGTCATCACATTGTCAGCACTGACGCCATTCCAGCAGTAGAAGATTTCGACTACTTTAGTCCTTGCTCGAGTCTTCGACTCAACCAAGCACTCGGGGGCTACTCCCATAGGGAGCGCTGGTCGCGCACCCTACGATTTATCTCTATGCAGGTATAATAACATTCAGGACATACCCACTACTCGAATCTATGATTCGATTGAGGATTATGGGTTACTCCCATAGGGAGCGCCGGAAGCAAATTTGACTAAAACAAGCAGCAAAAGACGATAGCAGTCGCAAAAAGATTTTAGTCCCCGCCTGAGTCTTCGACTCAACCAGGCACTTAGGGGCTACTCCCATAGGGAGCGCTGGTCGCACACCCTATGATTATTTGTACATCGTACTCTGTGTTGATCACATCCACACTCGAATGCTATGGAGACTCCGCCTCATACTATCCCTACAAAGAGACTACGTCTCCTGGGCCACCCGAATCATCTCTGTGATGACAAAAATTCGGATGCCGCGCTTACAGCGTGAAGATAAGACCTGAATAGGGCATGGCAATGCATCTGCTGCGCACTACCAGAAACATATCTGTGCCTGCAGGTATGATGAACATGCCTTGACGGACGCGTCGAGTGCTCACACTTATACACTGGAATTCGACTACTGTAAGACCTCTGCGGCCTGAGTCGAATTACGCCAGCACTTTTCCGAATTCGAGTCCGGGGACTCGAGTTCAAGTAGATTGCGTTGTTTTTCCCTAAGGAAGTTAACTGATACCGATGCATTAGATAAATCAGGCACACATATCAACAATCCCTATGATGCAACTTAAACACTCGAAAATGTACTCAGTCATGCACTCAAAAGGCTTCGTAAAGTCTCCAGTCGAATCTATGATTCCACTGGACACTCGGGGGCTACTGACATGGGTATACCCTACAGGTACTCGAGTTCGATATATACGGTCCAGATACGGTGGAAGCCCACGGCGTTGCTAAGGCCCAAATGGAGAATTCGAGTGGCCACGGACTCTCGATTGCCTGCGAGACAAGAAGAAGCTTAAGATAGAAAGTTTAAAGGAAAAACCCTAATCTGTAACCGACTCGACCTGCTACCCGATACCTAGCCTAACTATATAAAGGCTAGGACGGGCGGCGAGGAGGACACACGCAACCCTAGTTTCCACAACTCTTGCCAGATTGCATCTGCGTGCCCCTATAATCATCGATTCCTTCGTTAATTCCAAGAGCAGACAAGCAGGAGTAGGGACCTCTACAAGGCCTGAACCTGGGTAAAACTTGCGTCCCTGTTTGCTTGTTTGCTAGCCGACTGATACCTCCAGCGCTCCCTCCTTCTCCAAAATCCAAGTCCATAACAATGGGCATTGACGAGTTAAACCCTCGTCAGCAGGTCTTGCATCTGTTTTTGCCCTTCTTGGTAGCACAGAAATCCGAACCCTTCTTCTCAATAAATTTCTTAAACCTATTCACCTGAGGTCTTCCTCTGCCCCTTTTTGTAACTGGCTGGCAAAGCTCGAAAGACAATTGGACTTGAGGCCATTGAGATGGGTCTGTACATGGCTCAACGGATCCAGCGTACGCAGCTCTAAACTTTTCCATAGAGTAGCAGTCTGACAAATACTGATCCAAATGTGGTAGAGTTCTTTTCTTCACTAAGAAGGCCAAGGCATGGTCACAAATTTTCCCGGTATGCTTCCACTCTAAGCATGTGCATTCTCGCAGCTAGATGTTCACAACATCCCTTTTGCCACTCTTGGACATATCGACCACCTCACAGCTACTGTCGGTTGACGTGAGAACCTTAAGATGAGCAAGTCCTCGGCTTCTCTTGTGAAGTTGCTCTACAACTGGTGGTAGCATATGTCCTCTAAGTCTCCTATTGATCTCTCTCCTTATATTTAACAGCTTCATGATCATACCACGTATGTTGTCCATCAAGATATGAACAAGACGCACTTTTATGTCCTTCACCTAGTTATTCAGGCATTCTGCAAGGTTGTTGTTTATGTAATCAACTTTGATGTCAGGGTTGAATTGACTCCTCTTCCCTAGCTGCGAATGATGGATGGCTAAGTACTCTGGAACTTCAGGGGCTTCCGCAAAAATCTTGCTCATGAAATATTCACTACTACTAGGTTTGTAAGCTCTAGCAGCAGGAAACATGTAACGAAATACGTTGCCTGCATAGTGTGAGTACAAGTTGAGCATCATATGGGCATGGCATTCTCTACCTTCAGCTTGCGGTACACCTCCTTCACTGCATTCGTCAGCCCTTTGCATGCATCCGTGGATAGAGCCAATGGATCCATGTGGCCTATTGATCTCCTAAGCTGCCTCATAAACCAGACCCAGTTTTCCTCCGTTTCTGTTTCAAACAGCCCGAATGCCACTAGGAACATCCAGTTGTGACCATCGAGTGTGTGGCGGATGGCGAGCAACCTTTCCATTTGCCGATTAGGGACATCTTGTCTACACTCGATATCTGACCTACAACCGTCCTTGAATCCCTGGATGCAAGGTTTAAGCGCCATGAAGAAATATATTTTACCACGTACCGATTCGGTGTCAATCTCGACAACACTCCCCGGACACCTAGCTTGTACCTCCGCCTTGAAGTTGTACAGCATCCTGAAGCTATTGGTCCAATCCCCGTGCAAGACCCCAGAGCTTTCTCTTTACCTTTCCAAACTGTGTAATACGGTAGGACAATGTCGTATTTAGAACAGAGGCTAGTCTGAATATTCTTTGTGGTCTCCTTAGGGTTATCGTTTAGTATGGACATAGCTTGTATAGCCACCCACTCCGTATCAGCCATTGAGGATTTCAGTTTGCTGCCTGTCAGACACATGTATGGAGGGCCCATTTTGTTCACCTGCAACACCGATTCATTTAAAAGATAAGCGGAGTCGACTAGTTGCTAGAAAGATATCGCACAAAAATTGTAGTTATAGAGTGAAAATAGAGAAAGTTCTAATGGTTTGCTGCATTCATTGCCCCAGTACCATAATTTCCTTCGACGCGGGTAAGGCTCTTGCTGTGATCCTCCATGGACAATGTACCTCGGCCCGTCCATTCATCCACGTTAACTTGCAAACGGCCTCATACCTCTGGGCAGTGTTCTTCAGTCGATAAACGTCGAACTCCCCCTTGATACAAAAATGCTAGAAAGACATCCTGAACTCATGCATGCTCCTGAACTCGGTGTTGACCGAAATTATAGGATACTCATGGTCATGTTTCATTTCTTCTACTTCAACACCCAAATCATCGACTAGAATACCAGCCTCATCGTTAAGTTCCCCATTTATTTCATCATCACTAGATTCTTGATCCTCTACAGTGCCTTTTTCTTCATCTGATTTAGAATCCTGGCCATCGTCTCTAATGCCTAGTATTGCACACATCATATTGACTTCCATGGGTGGGGCTGCACCATCGTCTCCACTCGGATGGACTGGAACATTGCCCCAATCCACCTCACCGGCAACTCTATTTTCTCCAAGACACTCGGTTGGTTCTGCTACAACCACATGGGGTGGTCATACGTTTGCACACATCCCAGGTACTTCAGTAGACAAACAGCAGTCAGAATCAATTTCATCTTGAATGTACAGAACCCTCTTGCTCTTCCTGTGTACATCCTCCTTCTTGTTGTAATCTTTCCTGATGGTAATAGTAGGGCTTGACATCGGCGTTCCATTCCCCATCGAACTAGGCTTTTTGATGCCGCTCTTGGGTGTGATCTCCTTCCTGCCTCCCCTCACGGGTGTTGGCTCTAGGGTGCTGGCATTATTGCCTGACCTCTACGGTGTGTTCTTCTTCGAGTTATCCTTTTGCTACTACTATTGGGCATGTTCTCCTTCGTGCTGGCATTATCGCTTGACCTCAGTGGCGTGTTTCGCTTCAAATTAGCCCTTTTGCTGCTACTATTGGGTGTGTTCTCCTTCGTGCTGGCATTATTGCCTGACCTCAGCGGCGTGTTCTGCTCCAAATTAGTATTTTTTCTGCTCCCACTGGGTGTGGTAGCCTCCGTGTTGGCCATCTTCGCCTCTTTGCTACCACTCCTGGGAGTGTTCACCACCGTGTTATCCCTCTTAGCATTTTTGCTGCTACCTTTAGGTGTGGCATTTTGACTGGATCTTAGGGGTGTACTCTGTGGCGTGGTGCCTTTTTTCGTGCGACTCTTGGGCGTCCTCTTCTCTGGCGTGGTCTCCTTGGTGACGTTCTTCTTCGGGGTGCCCTTTATGGGGATGTTCTTCCTGCTCCTCTTTATGACACTCCTCTGTAAGACTCTCCTCTGTTTGAAGCTACCCTCAGTCGCACTAGCCCCAGTGATGCCATCGATCAGGTCACGCATGCCTTCTAAAAGTCCATCATCTCTATTGTCGAGATCCAATTCCCCTCCAACCATTTGCACTATCAAGTGGAAGTACACTTCACCTCTATAATGTTTCCTTGTGAACGGTATGACTAAATCCCTGGTATCTTTCACTTCGATAGCCTTTTTCTCCTATCACCAAAATATAACAAACATGCTTCCTGGGAGGACCCCCATAGCACTTTCACAAGTAACGATGCCATCATGTCAAATAACTCTACCAATTCAGGATCGTATCTGCCAAGGATTACATCAAACTCGTCATATAATTTTTCTGTGCCATCATCTAATTTTGCAGTATAATCCACGACACCGATACGAACGATTACTTTGCCATCATCAGGTTCTGTAGGATAGAAACCTCCGAGAAGTTCGAGAGGTGGAGCGGCACCATCAAACCCAGGCACAATGCCACCATCACCATCACCAGCGTCATCGTTAGCTGGACCAACCTCGGTGGAAGTACCAGGACCAGGAGCAAGGCGAGGGCCCTTAGCAGTGGGAGCTACATTACATGGTGGACAGGTAGGGCCCCTTCTAACGGCAGCCACAATATGATTAGTTGTTGCCATGCCACATCGACGATCAGGAGCAGTTCCCACAACAGTAGTGTTTGCAACAACAGCAGAGTCCAGACCATGAGCTAGCTCTAGACCAGCAGCTCGCTGAACCTGAGCATGGGTTCGAGGAGGACACAAGGCAGCAGTCTTTTCAACAATAGTGGGGCAGCCTCCGAAAGCCTTAGTTTGCTCAATAGCGGCAGGGATTTGGTCAACAGCGGCCAGATCAACAACAACACGAGGACGACCAGTACCAGCAGATTCCAGAGCACGGGTTCACACAACTTGAGGACGGTTTCAAGGAGGAGCAGCACACAAGGCAGCGGTCTTGGCAACAATAGTGGGGCAGCCTCCGGAAGCCATAGTTTGCTCAACAGCGGCATGGATTGGGTCAGCAGCCGGAGCAACAACACCACATGGATGACCAGTACCAGCAGATTCCAGAGCAGAGTTTTCCACAACGGCAATACGGGGACTCCTATGAGGAGGTTGCCTGACAGAAGCATGTCACGGACGAGGAACCACATTTTGCTCAACAACAGCAGGGGTTCGAGTTAGACCACCCTGTCCAATAATAGCTGGGCGACTCCTAGTAGCAGGAGCTTCCACATCTAGTATGTTACAAATCAGCATAACCACGCGAAGCCCATCATACTATTTCATCAACCCAATTAACTGACTGTCACACGCTATAGGAACCTTGAAGCCTCGTTCATCAATGAAGCTGAACCGTGCAGTCTGCTCCGGCCCCATTTCAGCAAGTTCATGCACATCAGCAACCATACCAAGGATAGTGCATAACTGCACATGTGCTACTTCCATCTTCAGACAGCTAGCTTGATTCCACCTGCTCTTCCCATCTGCTAATTTAATGTGGTAGCAGTAGAGGGTGACCGTAACCGTGTATTTGGGTTCAGTGGAGATCCTACTTGACAGAAAATTGGGGACAAAACATAAGAATTGTTTGTCAACGTCGTGCTAGCAAAAAATTATGTGTTTGATCTATCTCTGTAATGCCAATAGTCAGCTAGCAGTTATAGGTAGTGCGAATAGCAAAGAGAAGAGTAGCTCACCCGCAATTAGCCAGAAGTACTTCTTCCTTGGTAAATGGATCTGCCATCCTTCATGCTGCTTAGCTCATCGGCGGTAGAGGCAGGCTAGATCGTCGCAATGGCTGGCCCGACATTCGGCATTAGAGCTCGGTAGCAGTGATTAGGCGCAGCAACTTGGCGCTAGAAGTCAAATGCCCAAAGAGATCATTTTGATTGGAGAGGGGATTTCAATGCCGCCAGTGCTAGGGTTCATGCGAAAGGAGGGAGGGAGTGGATTTGTTAATTTGGTCAACACACCATGCTCCTTTAGTCCCTCGTTTCGCCTACGTGGTTGCTGCGTTGGTGCTCGCGTCACGGAAATATTACTGACATGAGGGTCCCGACCGTCTACTTCGTGGGGCAGTTTCACGGAATGTTTAGATTTGGTAGGGGTGAGATGAGTTTGCATCGAAATGGCCCCTCTCGGTAGTTAGCGGCCCAACATTTGGAAACACGGCAATTTCAGGCAACTTAGGTACCGTGGTGCACTCGCCCGAGAACTTTGGTATCGCAAACGAACAAGCACGTGCCACCGTACAAGCATGCCACCTCCATGGCGGCCCCAACCCGGCATCGTCATACGCGACCAGGGCGAACAGCCTCAGCATGACAGAGAGCGCAGCAGCAACGAAGGACATAGGAGCAGGTCCCATAAGGAACCGCCACATCCGACAAGCAACCACGACAGGCGCGAGGAGTCGCAGGAGGGCCATAGCAAGAAGGATAACCCTCCGCCTCCACCACCACCATCACCACCTAGCAGCCATCATGGAGGAGGCCATGGCGGATCTCACAAATCGCACCACAACTCTCCTCCTCATGATGGAAAAGGGAAGCACTCAGAGCCATATGACGCACATCGCGGCTAGACAAGATCCAAGAAGCTCGGGAACTGATGACCCACAAGTATAGGGGTGTATCGCAGTATTTTCGATAAGTAAGAGTGTGGAAACCAACGAGGAGCAGAAGGTGTTGGCGAATGGCTAGGAGCAGGAATTCTCTGTAAATACTTAGCAAACGGATTTTTAGGGGTTTTTGATAATGCAGCTAAATAAAGTACGAGTAAATAAAAGACAATAATAATAAATGCAGCAAGTGGCCCAATCCTTTCTTTAGCAAAGGACAAGCCGGTTGTATCACTTAAGATGACCAAACGTCCCTTGTGCAAAGGTTTCCTAACGGGGGTTCAGGTTTCTATCACTCCGGCAACCCCTACGATTAGTAGACAAATACACAATCATTCCCCTAGGCCCATAAAGGTGAAGTGTCATGTAGTCGACGTTCACATGACACCACTAGAAGAAATAGACCACAACTTAAATATCAAACCATTGAATCTTTTTCAACAGAATTCCACTACTAACAACATGACTTCTCCCATGTCCCCAAGAACCAAACGAACTATTCACAAGACATCATATGGATCAAGATCAGAGATGAAATAATGATATGTAACAATCTGAACATAAACAATAATTCAATGGTTCACGCAATAGAATCAACTACAAGGAGTAATCAACACCAGGAAAGTTTCCCCTAAGAACTATGCAAGATTCAACCCAATTGTTACACAGGTATGAAGTGGTGATGGTGGAGATGATGGTGGTGATGATGATGATCCCGATGAAGTCCAGCTTGATGGTGGTGTTGATGGCGACGATCTCCCCTCTCCGGGAAGGAATTCCCCTAGCAGAATTTTGTCTGTCGGAGAGATCTTTCTCTCTCGGTGTTTTCCGCCCCGCAGAGGCGGCGAAATCTTTCTGTGGTCACTTCCCAGGTATTAGGGTTCCGTGGGGATAATATACACCAGAGGGGAGAGCCTGGAGTGGGCTAGGGCGGCCACACCACCTGCTGGCGTGGCCTAGGGCTGCCCGCGCCAGGGGGTGGTGTGGGCCCCCTATGGCCCATCTCCACTCCCCTTCTGGCAATCTTCGTCTTCTAGAAAAATAGAATTTTCCATGTATTTTACCGGATTTTTTGATCTTCATGAATTTTGCCTCCAAATAGCACCTTTTCCATCAGAATCCTGACTGCAGCGGTCCATGCTCCAAAAGTAATCAACCATGCAAAAACAGATGAAATAACATAAGTATCATCTCTATGAAATATATCAATGAATAACAGTAAATTATGACATAGAATAGTGATGCAAAATGGACGTATCAGGAACTCGCATACCTTGGGCCACGTTGTTTCGGACAAGTAATACAGGCCACAACTTACCCCAAGGGCCTCTGAATAGACAAGACGATCAAGCCCTACAATGGCATAGCCAGGCTAGCAACGTGGTTGCAGGACTATAGCGAAACGATTCACATCGCAGGGGGAAACCCCAACATCGCCGTCAAGTACCTCCCACTCATGCTAACCGGCATCGCTTGGCAATGGATCGACGACTTGCCGGAGAAATCAAGATGCAACTGGTTGGACATGCATGAAGCATTCAACAAAAATTTCGAGGGCACGTATAAACATCCCTGCACTGTCGGAGACCTTCAGCGGTGTATGCAAGAGAAGGATGAAACTTCTCGTGCTTACCTCTCTCCCTGGCTGGATATGAAAAATTCCTGCGCAGGGGTGCACGAACAGACCGCTATGGCTGCCTTCGTCGATGGTCTGGAAAAGGGAACTTTGCTCCGCCATAAGTTGAAGCACAAGCAAGACAACAACGAAATCACCCTAAATGCAATGATCGCCATGGCTAGCGAGTTTGCCGCTGCTGCTGATGATGCACGCGGATCACTGCCGACAATAGCAATCCCTACCTAGGCCAAGAAAAACAACAATAACAACAAGCGGAAGAATCCGCCCAAAGAGCCGACATGGTCGCCACAACGTTCACTGGCAGAGGCGGAGGCGGACAACATGGACGTGGCCGGGGGCTAGCAGTGGCCAGCAGAGGAGTGACACTACACCCTCAGCACCACGCGTTCCCCAAATGTGCGAAGAGTACCGTGACATGCCGTGTTTCGTCCATCTAGACGCCAACAGAAAATCCACCCACACCAACCGCCAATGCAAGTTTGTCAATGATCTCAAGGAGGACACTGAGTCCGGCTACAAGCGAAGTCGGAAAAACAGACCCCGCGGAAAGGGCAAAGGGAAGAAGAAGGAGGAAGAGCCCAAGGACTCAAGTGACATGGATGAGGACGTGGAACCCAAATCTTTCGACAGGGGAGAGGATAAATGGAAAAATCCCTTCGAAAAGAAGGCTCCATGTTACCACACCTTCCTTGGCACTCCCACCATCCGGGCCCAGAAAACCTCTCTGAGGATACAGATGGCTACCATCCCTCCGGTTCCCCAGTATGTCAGGTGGTTGGAAATTCCAATTACTTGGGATATTAAAGATCATCCAGAGCTTATCCCTTCAGAGAACTAGTATGCCATGGTCATCAACCCTTTGATTGATGGCATAGAGTCCACCAAGTGCCTCGTGGATAGTGGAAGCAGCATCAACATCATGTACCTGGATACACTACACAAGATGAACTTGACGGAGACCCAGCTAAGGAAGAGCAACATCGTGTTCCATGGGGTTGTCCCTGGCCAACAAGCAAATTCCCTAGGTTGCATCACACTTCCGGTCGCTTTTGGTGATGTTAACAATTACCGCCAAGAACGCATGACCTTTGAAGTGGTGCCTTTCAAGAGCATGTACCACGGCATCTTCGGACGCGACATCTTCCACTACTTCCTCGCAAGGCCATGCTTTGTTTACAACAAACTCAAGATTCCCGGACCAAATGGCGTCATCACCGTTGCGGAAGCTTCACCAAGGAAAGAGAGTGCAAGCTTAGTGAGGCCGCCTTCGCCGAAGCAGTCCTCTACGGTGAAGAGTTCAAGGAGATCCAGAGCCAGGTCAATGCCTCGGAGATGCTGGCTTCGAAGAAGCATATCACTGCTGCCGCACCCGCTTTCAAGGCCGCCATCAAGACAAAGCAGGTGGAGCTTGTCAAAGGAGATTCCTCCAAGACCACCGCCGTTGGCACGAACCTGGATCCCAAATAAGAAAGCGCGCTCGTCAAGTTCCTCCATGAGAATAGGAACATCTTCGCCTGACAACCTGCCGACATGAAAGGTGTACCTAGGGAACTTGTCGAGCATAGCTTGAATATTGATCCTAATGCCAAACCGGTGAAACAACCTCTACGATGCTTTGGTGATGAAAGACGAAGGGCTATAGGCAAATAAATAGCTAGGTTACTTAAAGCTGGCTTTATCCAAGAAGTTATTCACACCCGATGGGTGGCAAATCCCGAACTTGTCCCCAAAAAGGGAACCAATGAATTAAGAATGTGCGTTGATTACACCGGCTTGAACAAAGCGTGTCCGAAGGATCCGTTTTCTTTGCCTCGCGTTGACCAAGTCATTGACTCGACGGTTGGCTTAGAACTTCCATGTTTTCTCGATGCCTACTCAGCATACCACCAGATCCGGATGCGAAAGTCAGACCAATTGGTCACTTCGTTCACCACACCCTATGACACGTATTGCTATGTCACAATGCCCTTTGGGTTGAAAAATGCTGGTGCTACCTACCAGCGGACAATGCAACGTTGACTACACGACTAGATAGGTAGCAACATACACACTTAAGTGGATGACATCACGGTAATGTCAAAGAAATCAAATGATCTTATCGCTGACTTGCAGGAAACCTTCGATAATCTCCGGAAGTACAACATGATGCTGAACCCCAAGAAGTGCGTCTTCGGGGTACCCTCTGGCAAGCTGTTGGGTTTCATCGTTTCGCATGGCGGAATCAAGGTGAACCCGGGGAAAATCAAGTCCATCCTCAACATCAAACACCCGACATGCCTGAATGACATAGAAAGGCTTATAGGCTGCATTGCAGCAGTAAGCCAGTTCATCAGCCGACTTGGTGAGAAGGCTATGCCACTCTACAAGTTGCTCAAGAAGGCGGACAAATTCACATGGACGAACGAAGCTGACGCAACACTTCAGGAGTTGAAAAGAATACTCTCCTCCCCACCAATACTTGTAGCGCCAATACCTAGGGAGCCTATGTTAGTCTACATGGCGGCAACCAACCGAGTAATCAGCATCACCATCATGGTGGAGCGTAAGGAACCAACGCACGAGTACAGAGTTCAGCAACCCTTTTACTATGTAAGCGAGGTCTTGACGGAATCCAAGCAGTGTTACCCGCACTACCAGAAGATAACTCATGGAGTTTTCCTTGCTTCGTGTAAGCGAAGGCATTATTTCCAGGAGCACCCCATCACAGTAGTGAGCAAGGCTCCACTATCTGACATAATCAACAACATCGATGCTATAGGGAGAGTGGCAAAGTGGAGCATTGAGCTTGCCACCTTTGAAATCACCTACAAGAGATGCGACGCTATCAAATCACAAGCGTTGGCGGACTTTCTCGCAGATTGGACAGAACTGCCAGAGGAAACTCCTGTGCCAGAGCCAGAATATTGGGTTATGCACTTTGACGGATCAAAGCTACTCAATGGCTTGGGGGCTGGTGTATTATTACAATCACCAACAGGATAAAAGTTGCAATACGTCCTACATATCCACTTCAATGCTACCAACAACATGGCGGAATATGAGGCCCTCATTCACGGACTTCGCGTAGCCAAGGATATTAGCATCAAGCGCATAGTTTGCTGTGGAGACTCCGACTTGGTTGCCCAGCAAGTACCTGGCACCTGGAACATGCGGAACCCTATGATGGCGGCATATCGAGACGAAATAGCCAAGTGCTTCGACGGCTACGAAGTCAAGTATGTCAAAAGGAAGGATAATGAGGTGGCACATCTCTTGTCAAAGCTTGGATCAGCCCGCCGACCAATTCCGCCAGGCGTTTTCTTAGAACATTTACGGACCCCATCAGTGAAAGAAGCGGACCCCAACAACCCAGATAGAGTGGATTCATTTGTTAATATAGAAACAATGACCTCTCCGGCTTGGACGAAACCGTTCATGGACTATCTACAAGACGGAACTTTGCCCGCCGATGAAGTCGGAAGCCGGCAAATAGTACGCAGAGCAAAAGGCTAGGTCATCATTGACGACTAGCTATACAAATGAAGTACCACATGAGTTTTCCTATGATGCGTCTCCTAGCAGCAAGGTATTGATATTCTTAGAGAAATACATCTCGGAGATTGCGGGCATCACGTCGCTCCCCGATTGTTGGTGGCTAAAGCCTTCCGACAAGGATTCTACTGGATAACTGCCAAGGCAGAGGCCGACAAGTTGGTACAAACATGCCTTGGGTGTCAGTTCTATGCAAGACAACCAAGTGTTCTAGCTGAAGAATTGTGAACAATACCAATAACTTGGCCGATTGACGTCTGGGGGTTGGACATGGCGGGACCTTTGCAGACAGCACCCTATGGATTCACACACTTGCTAGTAGCAGTGGACAAATTCACAAACTGGATTGAAGCTAAACCCATTAGAAAGCTTGATGGGGCAACAACCCTAAAATTTGTCTGGGATCTAGTGGTGAGATTTGGTCTCCGGCATAGCATCATCACTGACAATGGCAGAAATTTATCTCTCGGAGAAGTTGAGGAATACTGTCATGAAAAAGGCATCCGCCTTGACCTAGCATCTATGGCACATCCACAGTCAAATGGGCAAGTTGAAAGGGCCAATGGACTAATTCTGCAGGGAATCAAGCCACACTTAGAGGCACGCTACAAAGAGAAGCTGGAGCCTGGGTGGAGGAATTACCATCTGTTTTGTGGAGTTTAAGAACAACCCCCAACAGATCCACCGGCTTAACTCCTTTCTTCATGGTTTATGGAGCAGAAGCAGTCCTCCCATCCGACATCCTCCACGATGCACCAAGAGTTTCCACCTACAACGAGGATGATGCTGAAGAATCCAGATGCTTATCTGTGGACCTACTCAAAGAAGAGCACGTGCTAGCATGCTAGAGATCCACCATCTACCAGCAGAAGCTGCATGGCTATCATAGTCGCCGCGTAAAGCATTGCTCGTTTAAAGATGGGGATCTGGTGCTTAGACTCAAGCAGGAGAAATCACACAAACTATCCCTGCCTTGGGAAGGACCGTTCATCATAAGCAAAGCATTGCTAAATGGTTCCTATTACCTCGTCGATATTTGCGAGTTGAAAGATAGGCCAAAAAATCACAAGCGCAAGCAACGTGACTGCGATGATGATTACCCGGAGACAGATCGGCCATGGAACATAGCACAACTATGTCCCTTTTACAATTAGCACATTTATATTATGTAATAAGTTTCTTATATGATCAATGAAATAAAGCATTTGGTTCACTCATATTTTCTGAGTCTTTTACCTCCTTTAGTTATTCATTTTTGGATCATATAAACCCTTTATGCGCAAGGTTGCATTTGCCCTAGTGGAAATTCTGCCTACGAGCGTTAGCTTAAGTTTTCGGGTCTACACGTTTTCTAATGTTTTTATGTGGATTCCGGAGTAGTGACTTTTCGGCACTCAAACACGGCGA
The DNA here is from genome assembly GCA_023614405.1 of Avena insularis. NCBI lineage: Eukaryota > Viridiplantae > Streptophyta > Magnoliopsida > Poales > Poaceae > Avena > Avena insularis. The sequence goes on from CM042692.1 coordinate 435,263,857, forward strand.
TTTTGTTCTTAGGTTCTGGACGGTGCTATTAAGCATCATCACCTGAGAGCATTGTTTTGTGCTGCGAGTATTCCGTCTCACGAAATGGATAAGCCAGCACTTGCTTAAAAAATATATACACATGCTGGAAATAGATAAGTTGCAGGAAGTTTGAGTACAAGTTTTTCTGCCTTAACCAAACATAAGTTTTTTCCGCATACAATTTGTAGAGACACATTTAATACAAATATTGTTTTTCATGGCTCTGCTGCAGGGGACTTCGTGGTGGCATCATCGGGAGAGCCAGGCCGAGAGAGGGGCTAGACACGGACGAAGCCATGTCTTCATCAAGGATCTCGGCAGGCACGAAGACGTCCGCCTTGACCATCTTGGCAACTCAGGTGTCGAAGATGGCAAGGGAGTTCCAAATAGCATTGCTATCGATCTCTTGTCCTTCCTCGTCCAACTTAGGCATGCCGGAGGTCACCAAGTCGATGTCGGCATTGTCATAATGTGCCTTGACCAAAGACAGGGTCATCCTTGCACCAGCTCGGCTGCAAGAGGCTTTCTAGTACTCGACTTTCTCGGGGGCTCGGCGCAGGATTTCCGCGAACTTGGCCACTGAGTCTACCGCCTTGATATTTATGCCCAGAGGTTGAGCTATCTCCTTAGCTTGGGCGATGGCGGTGCTGACGAAGTTGCCGGCAAGAATCATGTGTTCCTTGGGATCCGGAGCACCATCACCCAAGTTGGCTAAGCCAATGGGAGCTGTGGTTTGCACAAAACACAAGGACCATGAGTACAAAACAAGTAAAATGGTTGTCCAACTTACATAAATGACAAAGTCGGAGAAAGGTTATTGAAGATGCTCGTTTCCGCTTGCTGGCATGTCTCGCCAAGACATCGTGCTCCTTCTAGACTATCTTGTACGCCTCAAGGTTTCTAGCATTCTGCTCTTTGGCAGCTTGGTTTTTCTCCTTCAGTTGCGCAACCTCGTCCTTCATGCGATGCATCTCAGCGTCAGCAGACTCTTGCAACACCTTCATCGTCGCCTCATGGCCCTTAACAACATCGGCCAGGTCCTTCTTCAGAATTTCGTTCTCATCATCGAGCTCCTGGATATGCTTGGATTGCTCGACGATGCTCTTGGCCTTGGCAATGGATTCTGTAAGACGGAAATCAGAAAGTGCTATCAGAAGACGGAAGAAATAATTCAATGAGAAAAGCAAGGAGCTATTGTCGGAAACAGACTCTGGCTATTTTTGATCTGTTCTTTTAGGAATTTGGTTTTACCCTGTTCAAGGTCCAGTTCCTTCCGAATAGCAGCAAACCTCTCATTGGCAGCAATCCTCCGTTTATTCTCATTATGCACAAGATATTGACATGCTTAGTTTCTCTAGAGCATCTAGTCAGAACTATTCAAGTTTCAACTAAACGCTCGGGAGCTACAATATATGATTTTAAAGTAAGCTAGTTTCTTTAGAGCATCTAGTCAGAACTATTCAAGTTTCAACTAAACGCTCGGGGGCTACACGGACAAGTTCTACATATAGTTCTTTGGAGCACTCAGGCCAATAACTACTGGTTTATCCGCCTAAGAGCTCGAGGGCTATAGTGGGATACATTACAAGTTAAAAGAAGTAAAGTTCAAAAGACTTACGATGGCAATGACCCTAAGATTGTTCGCTAGATGAGCATAGGAGTCATGGAAGGTCCTGGCATTGTTATAAATTGCATTGGCTTGCATGATGAGGTCACCCAGCTCAATGTCATAGGAGTCACATCCAATGGAGAGGTTGAAGCCGGAGGCATGGATGAAGCCCTAGCTACCTCCTGCACCATCAAGGCAGTTGATGGCTCGGAGGCTCCCGCCTCGATCGCCGCTTCCATGTCCACCTCTTCCACCACTTCCTTCCCTTTCTCAGTGGAATCCTTAGCCAGAGCTTCAGCCACTTTAGACGAAGTACTCTCCTGCATCACCTGACTGCTGGGAGTAACATCTGCCTCGACAGAACCTGAGACATCAATGATTGGATTGACATCTGTCTCCATGGCAGAGGTCTCAGGGATGGCGGGAGATGAGGGCCCAGCGGGGCCAGAGGAGGGCTTGGTGGCAGTAGTGGGGGAGTAGTGGCGGGAGAGGACTTGGCGGACAAATCCTTGGTCACCATATCGTGATTTTTTTGACCCTCCAACATATTTGGAGGATCACTTCAAACTAACATCGGCTTTCCTCCTGAAACGTACAAAGTATAAGTACAAGAGTTGAAAAAAGGTATGGGCTGAAAAAAGCACAAGTCAGAGAATGAAAACACTTACTCCACGACATGAGCCTTGGTGTGGGGAATACCGGTGGACTACTTCTTCTACTCCGCCTCTAAGGCGGCAGTGGAATGTTTGGAGACTCCACTCTCCGGTTTCTTCTTCTTGGCCTCGACAATAGCGTTAGAGGTGGAGCTCTTCCGCTTTCGCTATGCCGAAGCTGGTTGATCCTTGGGGGCGTCATCATCGGACACCACCTGGATATCCTTCAGCTTGGGATCATAGACCTGGGAGGCCATCTGATCCGCTGCCAAGGTCGCCAGCTGGGATAGATGGGAGTGTTAGATGGACAACTTCAAGCCAAAAACACCTTAGAGTATCTAACGAGCAACAAAGGAAACAAAAGCTACCTCTGGGCACTTGCCGCACTCGAACATGTCGAAGGCGATCTTGAAGCCACGCTTCTTGTCCTTCATCCTGACGATGTCCTTGAGTTGGCGTTTGATGGAGTCAATAGAGAAGGTATCCCGTGAAATTTGCATGGTATCCCTCGTATCTTGAGTATATTTGTGCATCAACTCGGCGCGGTATTGCAGAGGCTAGATCTGCCTAGTGAACCAGCACATGGCAAGGTCCAGGACTATCATACCCCCGTCTACAAGCCATTCAATCTGCCTTACGGCACGGTTGGCTTCATCGTTGGAGGGAAGGAAGGCTGGAGTCCGCCATGAGGACACTTCGGTGGCAGCTCCATCAACAAAGTCGGGGTAGGTCTCAAGGCGGTCAGGCAGAGGAAGATTAGGGCTGTAGAAATACGTGCGCTGCCAGTTCTTGCATGACTCATGCCCCACGATGTCGGGGAAGCACCGACTAGGCCAGATCTTAAAGCTAATGGTTCTGCAGATCCATAATTTGTCCTTGGACTCTACGGACTCTCTCTTGACGGTGAAAAAATATACAAACAGATCTAATCTAGGCTTAATTCCTAGGTATCCTTTGCACAGAGCTACAAAGTTGCTAAGGACTAGAATACTATTGGGAGAGGTTGTGGGGGAGTACCCGGAAGTGCCGGAGGACATCCAAGAAGAAGTCGGAAACTGGCAGGCTTACGCCACACACCAGCTGAGACTTGAGGTATACCTTTTCTCCAGCTTTGGGAGAAGGGACCACCTCTCCGGATGGCGCCGCCCGCCAGACCAATTCCTTCGCCGTAGGGAGGTACCCCTCGGTGATCAGATCTTGGAGATTCTCGGCGGAAAGATCGGAGCCTCTCCACATCCCCTTGTGGGAGTTGCTTTCCTCTTCAGCGGCTTCGGGTGCCACTCGTTCCTGGTCATCATCGGTGGATTCCATCACAGTGGAGACAGGAACGACCATCCCCTCTGGCGGGACAGTCACTCCCTGGGATGGCTTTGCGGTAGCCTCGGGAACCACCGCCGTGAAAGGAGAAGAGTTGCTAGAAGCCATTGCGACATGGGGAAGGTGGAAGAGAGAAGGGCTCTGGTTAGGGTTTTCGCAGAGAGCTTGAACGGTCACGCGTCTGGAGGAAGACGAAGCCTGGAAAGCAAATGCAGGTAAAAAGGAAATAAATTGACTGCGATGAAACTATATAGACCTCGCGTCAAGATTCGTGCAAAGAGATCTAATGGATGAAATGTTGCCGACGTGGAAGTGAACGTGCGTGGTAATTTCGCCACGTCCTCCGTCTTTGCCGCTTCGCCGTTTTGGATTTTGCGCACGTGAAAATAGCTAATGATTAATTCTCTATTTCTGCAAGTTTCGAGGTAGCGTAGGCTATACCCTACGTCATCCTCCTAACAGTTGCAGTGAAGGGTCACATCCTAAGATTCCATCGAAGACGGAGATTACCTAACTCTAGAAACAAAGACTCAAGGAATCTCTGGCTACATTGCGAAGCCGGAGAGGATTGCAGGGTTCTTTGGGAGACCTTTGAGACATTGTTTGATGGATTGCTGGCATCACTTAGATGGGACATCCAGAGATCAACGAGCAAGACGGCGCAAGATTTCAAAGTCCTCCGGGGGCTACTGTTGGGGATATGCTATATGGGTATCCTCATAGCATGTCACTAGTCCGCCTAGCCCAGGTGGCCCATAGTTGGTAGCAAGGCCTATGGCCTACTGGCCCAATTTGACAGATCCAGAAGGGAGGCCCATGCCGGATAAATGAAGGCTACGTAGGAGTCACCGACATACTCAGAGCCTTGGAGTATAAGACACGGAAGACTAGTTCGTGTAGGTGTAGGACTCTTTACCTTGTCTGGCAAGGAACTTTCCCTGTAAACCCTAGGTCTTGGCACCTTTATAAGCCGGCGTACGGGAGCCTTTAGGGTAATGATTCACAACACGCTCGCACAACGAACCTATCTCTATAACTCGGCGTATTGCCATTGTGGGACTTGAACCTGGGTAAGCTGTGTTACCTCGTACGCGCCAACTCTCCGCCTTACCCCACGTCTCTAAACACGCACTGTGAGGACCCCTCCATGGCGTACTCATCGGCAATACCACGACACATATACTACACACTCATCTCCATTTGTCCGAGGTTGTCGCAAGCAACATACTTTGACTCATCGAGTGAAACAAAGCCGAAGGACTATGGAATATTCAAGAGAGTTCTGGATGATGCTCTACAAGTCTACATCAAAAAGGGGGGCAAATTCTCTAGGGGCAAGAATCAAGGATGGCAAAACTGTGTTCATGCACTACAGAAGTTCCCCTTCGTCAAGTAGCCAACTGGCAGTGTGAAGGAGGCCTTCTACATCCTCCATCACATCAAGGGGTTCATGTGGGATTCACGGGTCGAGGCACTGTGAGCTAATCTTTGACACTGGCCCACACAGTTGGCCGTGATCAATGATGCGGACCTTATGGAATACTTCTGCCGCATCCAGACTCAGCTCTGCCAAGTCATCCATGATGTTGTCAAAACAAAAGGCGGATATTGTACATGCCCATCGTGTTGACTAACCGCGAGATCAAAGAACACCTCGACATGCAACACGACACCAGGACGTTCATGATGAGAGAGGGCTTGACCCAGTTCACGGCGAGGTCTACATGATGTGTGTGTGTGCCTAGCTAGTAGTGTTGGTCGTGTGTGTGTTGTGTCGTAGACTTGACTATCCTTGTGATGTTTCCGAACTATCATTTGACGTGTGTGTCGTAAACCTTATTAAATTCCCCAGGCTAATCAAAGCCTTGACGGTCGATGTCGTACTTTCTTATATGATCATCATCCATGCTATATTTTATTTTAGGTTTAGGAATATTTGCTATATTTTGTGATTATGCAAGGCTGTTTGCAGTTTGCCATTCTTTTCATTGCATAACATATACTACATGCGAAGTGATACGTGGTGTACAAGGGTCGGGTACCAGGGGTCTATGATGAGTGGGAGGATTTCCAGGCACAAGTGAATAACTTCAGCGGCAACAACTACAAAGGGTAGAAGACAAGAGAGCTGGCGGTAGCCAAGTGGAGGAGACACATGTGGAAGAAGAACCGGATGAAGATCTTGATCATGGTCTCGGTGTTGCTTACCGTCGTCACCATTATCCTCTGTTCGATCATAGTCTAGGGTCATAGCTCTATTCGTAATATGATGATCAAATTTGTAATGCGATGATCGAATTTGTACTAACACTTGTGCAATAATCCAACACTTGAATCCATATTGATGTAGTTTAGCACTTTGGATCATTATTATCTCAGTTTCGGTGTATTGTTGTATAACTGCATTGTATAACTACTGTATTAATGGAAAAAAATACAATCTAATACTCAATGGTGCACCCATTTTTCATTCAGTTGTGCACCCTATCTGTGGTGCACCCAAACTCGGTGTGCTGCTAAATTTGTCTGTGGCGCACGCAGGCAGGTGCACCACTGATCATATAATTATCTGTGGCGTGGGGTCATGCGCGCCACTAAACTTATCCCTGGCGCACACATGAAAGGTGCACCACTAACCATAGGACTATCCGTGGCGCACCTGGACATGCGCCATAGATAAAAAAAATATCAATGGCGTAATATCCATGGCGCACCAGGCGCCACTGACTCCTTTTTCGGTGTGCCACGGATAGCCCTTTTCCTACTAGTGATAATGGTCATGTGTAGGATGTTTCTTATGACATTCATTGGTGTAGTGTCCTTTATTGCCACAATTGTGTCATGGGCACAATGCTTTTGGAAAACTAGTTTGATTCATTAATGTAATCCCTCCTGACGGTTCCTTTGATGGTAAACTTAGATTTGATATTAATTGTGAGATAGGAATTTGATATGGTTCCTTCTGAACTTTCATCCCATTTCCATCTGCTACCAGATTCTTATCATTTTCAGAGATATATGCACTATCCATCAATTCCTAGAACTCATTTGCTCGCGCAATCCTGAGTTGCATCTTCATAACTGCTTGCAATCCTCTCATGAACCTCCTTTGACGTTTCTCCTCCATGTTAACTTCTTCCCTAATGTACCGAGATAATATGTTAAACTCCCGTATATGTTTCAAAATTAGAAGATCCTTTTGCTCTGAGACTTCACTTCCCTTCCTTTTCATTTTATTCCTATGAACAACTGTATTACGAAACTCCTTCTTGATTTCCACCCAAATACTATCATCTATTCTAGGCAACTTGAATTTGGACTCCTCCCACCATATGCTTTTTTTCGGTTCATACAGTAGATAAATAGCACAGTACACCTTCTCTTCATCATTACATCTGACATTGTTAAGCTTGCAGGACGAGTCCACCAATCAATTTTCTGCCTCCACAGGTTCTTCTGCCATGGAGAAACTCCATGGTTTGGTTTGCAAGAATTCCACCAGTTTATTTCTTGGTTGTAGTTCCTTAGATGGATCTCCTGCATTCCCTTCAATACATCGCTATGAAGTTTATTTTGTTTCTCTAGTTCTAGTCTCCATGCCCCTCATATACTGAAGAAATCCTTTGTTGGTGGTTGAATATGGCATTGGAATGGGTGCTTCCTTTGGATTTACATTGATGCCCTATTTTTGTGTTATATCCATCTTCTCGCAAGCCTTCAGCTCTACCTCATCATGATGGTAACTCGTCGCTCCCTCGCGCGAACCCATTTATCCCTCTAGACCTCTACATTAAGTAAAACTTCATGTAACATCATGCATATGCCCACCAAGTTCAAACTTCATGCCCAGATCTAGTCACGCAATAAAATCCAAGAATTCCAAATATTACTTCTAGCAATCATACAACAGAAACCTAAAAAAGCAATACTTAGAATAAACCATCTCTTGTACTCAAGCTTTGATGTTATGCACTACAATTTAGATACATATTAGTGTTTGGATATCTACCGTTCTATACCATATATAGGGGTGATACTATGCTTTGCCTCGTTAATTACACCTTTTGCCCATTTGCAAAGGGATAACTTTTGAAAAATTGATCCAACTCTAACGACAGCCTAGTTAGTTTCCCCTACAACCCATCAATACATATTTATACTTTGTTCTATACTTAACATTATCCTCACATTTTCGCTCTTAGTTGGCAATTTAAACCTTTATAAGTACCACTAAATTACAAAAATGGTTAATATTAAAGCTTTAGCAAGTTTCATAATCTATATAGGTATACATGTACTACAAGAATATTGCCTTTTTGGGACTTACCACTATGGATTTGGCACATTCCCATGGTTTATTAAGTATAACCCTTCACTATCGCTAAACATATCTTCTTACCACCCTATCATTGACTCTTGTTAAAGTTCCACCCTATCATGTAAAGACCCTTAGTGAATCTAACATGAATTATTTCCCCAACTATATCATGTTGTCTGATCTTGGCATACTCCCTGAGGTTAATGAGCATAATCCTGTTGTTAATTCTCGATAAGGTTTTATTCCTTCAGGTAGCAGCTTTCAAGTAAGCCAAACATTTTTATTTTCCCTACTATAACATGTTGTTAAATGGTTTGCGGTGTACTTCTGTGGTATTTACCACTATTATAAAGATAATGATGGATTTTTACTTCCTTACATGGCTTCTCTTTGCAAGCTAACACCATGATTACTCCCTTATGAGATAACTATGACTTGGTGATACACTACTTTGGTCTACTTACAGGTACAGAATAATCTAGAAAAAGGTATATTACATACTTAGAGGTAACTTCACATAACAAGATTAAACAAGTAACTATTCTATAAGAAATACAAGTAAGAAGACTTCAAGTAAAATATAATAAGGTTATTCTCAAGTTAATATCCATCACAAATTAAAAGAATATGTGGTTTAGATAAGATATATTCCTATAGTCACTACCCAACCTACATGTATGTAATATCCCAAAGAATACAAATGCTAGAGGGATCGATTAAGAATTTGTGCATTTCATATAAGAGCATCTTAGAAAAATGAGGGGGAAAATTGAACCTTTTGTGTTTTGAATGTTAATACTTGAAACTAAAGCTAGAGTTGAGTTTGACTCAAGTTAGCCCTAGGATATAAATTCAAATTCCAAAATTGTATTGTTTAAGGTTCATTTGAGAGAATATTTCCACAAAACCTAACACACTTGTTCGTAATCACACACTCACTTATGATCAAGAAAGAAAACAAGATAACTCAAATGCATACATGGAATTCAAAATTGAGGTTTCAATTATTCAAACTTGAGTTCACAAGATAATACATACAATAACTAAAGGGAAATTCATCACAAGTGAAAATGACATAAAACTTAAGTAAATTTGAAATTTATTCATAATCCAACGAGTACAAGTTTGAAAGTTATAAATCTTGATACAAAGAAGAAGAAAATACTAAAACGAAACCTATTGATACGTCCAAAATGTATCTACTTTCCCGAACACTTTTTCTATTGTTTCTCCTCTATACTTGTGTGATTTGGATGCAACTAATGCGAACTGACGCTGTTTTCAGCAGAATTATTTTGGTGACTACTTTTTGTGCAGAAAATCAACTATGAGGAAAAATCCCGGAAAATATGCCAAAAATCCTATTTCACCCGAAGATTCCAGGAGCCAGAATACGAGACGGAGAAGAGCCCTGGGGTGGCCACACCACCTGGTGGCGCGGGCCAGGTCAAGCCACGCCAGGGGGTGGTGTGGGCCCCCCAGGCACCCCCTCGGCCTCTCTCTTCGCCTTTAAGGAGCCTTCTGACCTAAAAACTTCGGGGGGTTCGACATTTTTCCAGAAGGAGTTCCGCTCCGCCGCCACCACCAGATTCCACGAAACAGCACCAGTTACTGGCACCTGCCAGACGGGAATTGAGGAGATCATCGCCATCATCATCACCATCGCTTCTCCATTGACCATCCATGTTTCCCCCATCTATGAGTGAGTAATCCCCCGCTGTAGGCTATGGGGATGGTAGGGATTGGATGAGATCGTTCACGTAATGGCATCAGATTGTTAGGGCATGGTGCCTAGTATCTTCTATTAGTGCTTTATGACATTGTTGCGACTTGTTGTGCTTAATGCTTGTCACTAGGGCCCGAGTGCCATGATTTCAGATCTGAACATGTTATTGATTCATTATGATAGTATTGTTTTTGGTCTTACCTGCAAGTTGTATATACACGTTGTTGTCCGGAACCTATGGCCCCGAAGTGACAGAAATCGGGATAACCGGAAGGGAAAGGCTTTGATGTGAGGATCACATGTGTTCATGGAGTGTTAATGCTTTGCTCCGGTGCTCTATTAAAAGGAGCACCTTAATTGCTAGTAGTTCCCTTGAGGCTCCGCTGCAAAGGGGCTGGCAGGACAAAAGATGTTGTGCAAGTTCTCATTGCGAGCACGTATGACTATATATGGAACACATGCCTAGGATTATCTAGTACTTGGATGCTTTATCTTATTTATATGCAATTGCCCTATGTTCTGTTTGCTATGTGAATTGTCTTGTCCATGCAACGCCCGTCCATCCATCCCTATGCCTACCGCACTCGAATCCCACAGTTTACTGCTTTTGTTACTATTGTCTTTGCTTTACTACTGTTGCTGCTTTACTATTCCTACTACAAAACTATTGCTACTGATAAACTGCTGTGAGCAAGATTGTTTCTAGGTGCAGCTGAATTGACAACTCAGTTGTTAAGGCTTATAAATATTCTTTGGCTCCCCTTGTGTCGAATCAATAAATTGGGTTTCACTTCGCTCGAAAATACTGCGATACACGCCCTATACTTGTGGGTCATCAAGACTATTTTCTGGCGCCGTTGCCAGGGACCATAGCTTTATTTATCAAGTTCACTTGGATTCTCTATTGTTCGCTGCTATCCATCCATCATGGGTAAGTCTCGTGATGGCAAGGTTCCTATTTTACCATCCACTACAAGAAGAGGTACGGTTCTAAACACCTCTGCTGCTCTTGATTCACCATCTGTTATAAGTAAGCTCGTTACACCACCACATACACATGCTACACACACTGCTACTACTGCTGAATCTGAAACTTCTGATGCTGCTTCTACTGTGCTTAATAAGACTGGTTCATTAGGTCCTTTCCTAGATGCTACGATTTCTAGAACTATAGCTGGAAATACCAAAACTCCTAATGAAGGCACTACCACACCTGTTAGCTCACCAGAGTCTAGTGAGAGTTATGATATTGAAGAAGATTATGTTGAGATGACCGATGAGTTTATTAAAGAATGTAAGAACATCCATGATAGGAGCGTTGCTAAGAGTCTCCTTGAGAGGCATACTGTTAGACCCAAATTATCTCCTGATGCTAAGTTTGATGCTTCTCCCACAAACATTATAGATGAAGATTATGATTTCTCTCTCGATCTATCTTACATAGCTATTATCCAGAAAGAACCTTTTTGTGGGACTAAGAATGAAAGTGCGGTAGCACATATGAATGAACTTTCTACCATGAGTGGCTTGTTTTCTGATGATGTTAAGATGCGTACTTACTTTGTTGCTAAGATTTTCCCCTTTTCGCTGCAAGGAGAAGCTAAAACCTGGTTTAGTAATTTACCTCCTGGATCTATTGATAGCCCTGAGTGCTTGATTAGTACTTTCCTGCAGAAATATTTTCCTCCTAGTGCTAGACATGCTATTTTGCAGGAACTTTTTAATTTCAAACAGGGAGAAAAAGAGGTATTGCCTGAATCTTGGGCAAGGTTTTGTGCTTTGATTCATGCACAGGCTAGAAGTTCATTACCTAAGAATGAGCTTCTTGATATATTTTATAATGGACTAACCGAGGAATCTAGGACATACCTAGATAGTTGTGCTGATTATGTTTTCAGGAATAGGACTCCGAAGGAAGCTGAGGAATTAATGGCTAAAATAAGCAAGAATTATGAAGATTGGACTCCTCCTAAACAAGCTATACCTGAAGTAATTGTAACTGAACTATCTATTCCTGTGCCTATTCCAACATCAAAGAAGAGGGGAGTTATTGACTTAAATGATGAAGTGATGAAGGAAGCTAAGAAATGTCTTAAGGAGAAGGGAATTAAAGTTGCAAATGTCAAGAATTTACCTCCTATAGAAGAATTATGTAAGCCTATTCCCTACTCATCCACTATTGAGGTACACTCTCTCCAACACTTTGATGAAGGTGATATCCCTTACTCTAAACCTCCTGATCAATGCTTAGAAGAATTTGATATCTTTATTGTTAAACAAGATAACTTTAATAAAAGGGTGCAAAATCATCTAATGGAAAACACTAGAGCTATTGTTGAGTTGAAAGATATTGTGGAAAGAACCTCTAATGATGTTAAAATGATTGTTAAACACTTTCAAATGGTTCAAACTCAAATAGATCAACTCGTTAAAGTGCAAAATGACTTGCTAGTTAATGCTGCTAAAGAAAAACATGCTTATGAAATTAGAACTAAAAGTGGTGCTGCTACCCAGGATCCTCTATATCCTGAGGGGCATCCCAAAAGAATTGAGCAGGATTCTCAACAAGCTGAAAATAGTGGTTCTACTCGTAAGAAAAGGAAAAAGAAACATAAAACTGTTATAGAACCCTCTGAACCTGCTATAGATCCTAATAGTATATCTATCTGATGCTGAAACTGAAAGTGGTAATGAAGAAAATGTTGTTCCTAATGAAGAAAAATTTGAAGAAGAACCCGAAAACCACACTAAGAATACTAAATACACCAAAGAAGATTTTATTGCTAAGAAACATGGTAGTGAAAGAGAACCTTGGGTCCAAAAACCTATGCCTTTCCCTGATAAGAAACACAATTCAAAGGAAGATGAACACTATAATAAGTTTTGTGAGTGGATGAAGCCTTTATTCTTGCAAATTCCTTTGACTGATGCTATTAAATTGCCTCCTTACTCAAAGTATATGAAGGACATTGTCTCGAATAAAAGGAAGATCCCTAATGAAGAAATTTCTACTTTGCTTGCTAATTATTCCTTCAATGGTAAGGTTCCTAAGAAACTTGGAGACCCAGGGATTCCAACTATCCCTTGCTCTATTAAGAACAGTTATGTTAGAACTGCTTTGTGTGATTTGGGAGCTGGAGTTAGTGTTATGCCTTTCTCTCTCTATAAGAGGCTTCAACTTGAAAAATTAATACCAACTGATATATCTTTGCAAATGGCTGATAAATCTACCACTATTCCTGTGGGTATATGTGAGGATGTACCTGTTCAGGTGGCTCACAATTGCTTGATATTAACTGATTTTGTCGTGCTTGAAATGCCAGAAGATGATAATATGTCTATTATTCTTGGGAGACCTTTTCTTAATACTGCAGGAGCTGTTATTAATTGTAATCAAGGAAAGGTTACCTTCAATGTTAATGACAAGGAACATACTGTCTATTTCCCCAAGAAGATTGAAAGGACTTATGGTTTGAATTCAATTGAACATGTTGAAGGCATTCAAGTTGGCGAAATATATTGTCCCATACCAAGAGAAAAATTTGAAACTATTATGATTGGGACCATTGCTATCAAGGTTAAGGTAACATAATCATTAGTGGAGTACAAAGTTTTGTCTCATATACAATTGTTTTGGTAGCAAGACTTGATCAACCTTGCTAACAAAAGGATTCCATTGAACAAAACAATGTTTTCATTATGATTATCTCCATTTATTTCTATCCTTTGCATTTTAGTTTTTGCTTTCGTTTAGTTTTATTTGTGTTGTTAGTTGCTTGCATGCTAGAACTTTTGTATTTCTAGCCATGTTTTTTCCTTGCATCATGTTTCCAAAAGAAAAAAAAATCTGTCTGTCAGAAAAATCATTCTTCTTTTTCTGAAAATGCTCAAAAATAAAGTGTCTCGAAAAATTCCAAAAAATTCATATTAAATTTTTACATGAAAAAAGGGGCAGAGGAGTACCTGGTAGGTACCAGGGGGGCCCACCAGGCAGGCACACCATGTGGTGGTGCGGCCAGCCTTGGGTGGCGCCATGCCCTGGTGTGGGCCACCCCTGGCCCTCCACTAACTCTCTCCCTTGCCACTTTCTTCTCTCTCCCGAGTAAGCTCCAATTCATAGCTCAAAATCACGTTCTCTCTGTGCTTGCTCTTGATTTCTTCGATCTCCTTTCTCAGCCCATCTTTCTTGCTGAAATTTGGAGCATTTGTTCCTTGGTATGTGACTCCTCCCCTTGTCCAAGTAGATTTGTGTTTAGTGGATTATTTGTTGAGTATTTTGCTGCTATAGGTGACTGGTTATGAGAGCTTGTAAGCTTGTTTGATGCTTAGAGATATAGTTTTGATGCATGTTTAGGCCTCTTGCAAGTCCCTATGAGTAGAATCCTTTATTATATTTACTTTGCAATCACTTGTTTGATAGGTGTTTAAATTTCAGAATAGAAGATGAGTGAACACCACCTAAACCAACATGAGCTTTGGGTGCCTGAGGTCATGAGGGTCTACCGGGAGGAGGAAGTTTTTCCCTCCATTTATCCATGCTCTGAGTTCATGAGAGCTGCAGGAATTCTACAAGATTTCCACACTTTGGTTTCTAATGCAGGGTTAGAGCACCTTTTGGAAGATGAACCTTGTCAATTTGTGAAGCTAACCATGTCTGTGGTGCAGGACTTCAAATTTAGTCACTCTTTGCCTAACCCCATGGTCCATTACAAAATTTATAATATAGCTGTCAACCTTTCTCTTGATGATTTTTGTGCAGCTATTAAGGTACCTCAATGGGGATCATGTAGAAAGATTAAGGAGAGACCTGAACCACTCATGGATTTATATGCAAAAAATTTACAAGGGAGTAGCTTCTCGAAGGAGAATGGAAAAATCCATAACATTCATCTTCCGTCCATTCGCTACTTTGCCTACTTTATTGCCAAGTGTGTTCTTGCTAGGAAAACTGCCAATAAGTTATCTTCATTTGATCTAGCATTTATCTCTGCTGCTCTTAGACGAGATAGGTCTTACAACTTGGGTGCTTTGATAGCTTTCCGTCTTGCTGCTAACCGTGAGAAAGGTGGAATTTGTGGAGGCCTTATTGCTTCTCGTTTACTAGCATTGCATGGTTTAGTGCCTCATCATCTAGACCTACAGTTTCCCATAGAGAGGCTTGGTCTTAATTCCATGAGACAGCATAAATTTATTTCCTCGTGGGCTAGTATGGGTGAGTTATCTTATGAAATAACCTTTCTCAAAGCTGGTTGGAGAAAGATCAAGTCCGAGCGTGTTGTTCTTTTGCCTGCACCTGTTTTGTTTAACCTTGATAACATGGAAGGATGGTCCCTCACTGAGGAGGAGCTTGACACGTACTTGGGAGAGCTCTCCCAACAGGAGCAGGACACTAGAAGGGAGGTCACGGATGATTCGGTCCAGCCCTCAAATGAGGGAGAGTCTTCATATCAGCAGCCCGCTTATGATTGGGGAGCTTCCTCCTCTTCTCATGGTCCCAGCTACGACCATTCTTACCAAGATCCGCCCGCTTGGAACCCCTATTCATACATGGATTGATACCCACTTAGGCCAGAAGCCTAAGCTTGGGGGGAGGTACGCCGACACCGCACTCATCTCCATATCATGTTGCGTCGGTACTTTGTATATTCATGTTTTTGTTCTCTTTTTAGTTTTCGTTCTTCTTTGCTTTTGCTTTCTAAAAGCACAAAAGTACCAAAAATATTTTTGTTGTTTCTCTTTGGTTTGCTTCTTCTTTTTGCCTTGGTTTGCTTTTCCCTTTTCGCTTTGTTTGAACTATTCGAAAAACCCAAAAAGATTTTGCTTTGCTTGTTTTTCTCTTTTGGTTCTTATTTAAAAATCGAAAACACCAAAAATATTTGTCGTTCTTCTTTGGTTTTTGCAAGTTTGCTACAGGGTTCGGCAGTTCTCAGTGGATTATTGGTTTCATAGTATTATTCAAGCCACACAAGTGAAGGGAAATAATGAGGATCAATGACAACTTGAGGCGTGGTAAGAGGCTGGTAACAAACTCTATTTGTTTTCATTTTTTTACATATACTCATCACTGTGGGCGTGCTTAGTCTGTTCATGTAGAGTGTATGTTTTCTTTGGATGCTTAGTAGTTCTTGCTTTCTTATGATTAGCTCCAGCTCGCTAATAGTTTGTAGCATGTCTCATGAATGTTTGCTTGCATTGCAATATTCATAAATTGGTATGACACCATGGTATCTTCCTCTGAATGGTTCATTTGATTGACTTGGCACATGCTCATGCATGCACATGACTGTAATAATCAGTTAAGCCTCGATGAATTATTTTGCCTTGAGGATCTTGAATCACTTTCATGCCATGATTAGTCCTGTTTTGTTGCAAGCATGATAATGATAGCTATTGCTCTCTCGTTTGTCGCTCCCTTACTATTGCTAGCATTCACTTTCATTGAGTATGTTTTACTCAAGTTCCAAACGCCCTAAACCAAATATTTCCAAAGTGTCCACCATACCTACCTATTAGCATCATTTGCTACTCCCGTGCATATTCAGTGTGCCTTGTTTTCTTCCAAATAAAATGTTTGCTTGTTATGGGAAAATTAGTTAGTAAAGCTCTCACGAACTTGATGGCACACTTTATTTTCCACACTTAATAAACCTGAACCATTGTGAACTCTCCATGAAAGTTATATGCTTGCAAATTATAGGCTGGGGATTAGCAGAACCGTGCTGTCACGGGGAACCCTTTCAACACTTGTAAATATATACCCAGTTGATACCTTGCTCTTTTGTTTGCGGATGTCGTCGGTGTGAAATAAAAGGGGAGCTTGTAAGTCCATGGAGTTATGTATGTATGTTAGACAAACGCCTGGGCCGCTGGTCTAATCCATGCTGACAAGGTGGAGACCTGTAGCGTAACCATAATGATATCTATGAAGCATTCTTCTTATAAAAAAAGAGAGTTATAGGTATTGAGAAAAAGAAAAAATAGAGTTTTATGAAAAGAGGAAAGAGAGAAAAAAGCACCATTTTCCCATGGTAAATAAGAAGATTGCTGAGATACTCATTGTCTGCTTGCCTTGTCATTTTGATATGGGGATTCTTCCGTATCATCGGGCAAGGGGTACTCCGTTGGCGGTTCTCAATGATACACACATACTTACGATGACAAGAACTTACCGGTAACTAAAGTTGAGTAGCATGAGGAGCAACCCTCGTACTCAAGGGACTTGGGATTTTCAGTTTATAGTCTGTCAAGCATATAACTCAGATTGGACCTCACTTTCACCTTAACCACATTAAAGATGCTTATGATAGGGGCAATGAGAGCTCAAAGCTAACAAGTATCATACTTTCAGCATTTGGAATCCTTTCAAAATTATTCAAAACCTTTTCCTTTACTTGTTGAGTCTCCACTTATTCTCCGAGCACCTTCTTGAGAGCATAGTTGTCATTCTTTGTGTTTGTTCCAATACTTGATTATTTGTGTTATGACTTTGATGCTTGAATTCTTGATATCTTTACTTCTAGTCATCACTTGAACTTCAGAGGTGCCTGGACATTCATAACAAAGGCAAGCGAGATACCACTCTATCATACCTTTTTATGAGCATTGTAATGTTGCTGATGTTCGTGCTTTATGCTACTTATTATTCTTGAGTTGGAATCTCTTCATAGCTTGCAATTACTATTAAGTAGACTCAGTTGCATACTCTTTATTATGGATTGTATAATTAGTTGATCACATTGCTAAGAATATATACATCATATGAAGCAAATGTGTTCATGAAAGTTCTTTTATCGCACTTAGTTTTCAACTGAATTGCTTGAGGACAGGCAATAAGCTAAGCTTGGGGGAGTTGATACGTCCAAATCGTATCTACTTTCGCAAACACTTTTGCTATTGTTTCTCCTCTATACTTGTGTGATTTGGATGCAACTAATGCGAACTGACGCTGTTTTCAGCAGAATTGCCTTGGTGACTACTTTTTGTGCAGAAAATCAACTATCAGGAAAAATCCCAGAAAATATGCCAAAAATCCTATTTCACCCGAAGACTCCAGGAGCCAAAATACGAGACGGAGAAGAGCCCTGGGGTGGCCACACCACCTGGTGGCGCGGGCTAGGCCAGGCCACGCCAGGGGGTTGTGTGGGCCCCCCAGGCACCCCCTCGGCCTCTCTCTTCGCCTATAAGGAGCCTTCTGACCTAAAAACTTCGGGGGGGTCGACGTTTTTCCAGAAGGAGTTCCGCTCCGCCGCCACCACCAGATTAAACGAAACAGCACCAGAAACTCCGTTTTGGCACCCTGCCAGGACGAGAAATTGGAGGAGATCATCGCCATCATCATCAACATCTCTTCTCCATCGACCATCCATGTTTGCCCCATCTATGAGTGAGTAATCCCCAGTTGTAAGCTATGGGGATGGTAGGGATTGTATGAGATCGTTCATGTAATGGCATCAGATTGTTAGTGCATGGTGCCTAGTATATTCTATTAGTGCTTTATGACTTTGTTGTGCTTAATGCTTATCACTAGGGCCCGGGTGCCATGATTTCAAATATGAACATGTTATTGATTCATTATGATAGTATTGTTTTTGGTCTTACCAACAAGTTGTATACACACGTTGTTGTCCGGAACCTATGGCCCCGAAGTGACAGAAATCGGGATAACCGGAAGGGAAAGGCTTTGATGTGAGGATCACATGTGTTCATGGAGTGTTAATGCTTTGCTCCGGTGCTCTATTAAAAGGAGCACCTTAATTGCTAGTAGTTCCCTTGAGGCCCCGCTGCAAACGATTGGCAGGACAAAAGATGTTGTGCAAGTTCTCATTGCGAGCACGTATGACTATATATGGAACACATGCCTAGGATTATCTAGTACTTGGATGCTTTATATTATTTATATGTAATTGCCCTATGTTCTGTTTGCTATGTGAATTGTCTTGTCCATGCAAAGCCCGTCCATTCATCCCTATGCCTACCGCACTCGAATCCCATAGTTTACTGCTTTTGTTACTATTGTCTTTGCTTTACTACTGCTGCTGCTTTACTATTCCTACTACAAAACTGTTGCTACTGATAAACTGCTGTGAGGAAGATTGTTTCCAGGTGTAGCTGAATTGACAACTCAGTTTTTAAGGCTTATAAATATTCTTTGGCTCCCCTTGTGTCGAATCAATAAATTGGGTTTCACCTCCCTCGAAAATACTGCGATAGACCCCCTATACTTGTGGGTCATCACCTATCTACTTCTTATCCATCTTCTCATCTTCTTATATTCATTCTACTCTCGATTATCATCTTGATCTTAATGAACCTAGAAAACAAATAATAAAACAAAAGGGAAACCCACATTAGGTCCTGAAACCATGCTAGTGAGTATTGCAAACAAAGCCCAAATGTAAATAATAGGAGAAAAACCCAAAGAGCTTAACTTCCAATAGTCACATATCACCAATACCAGGCTAATAAACAACATGTAGAATACAATGTAGCAAAGTAGGAAGTACCAGAACTATTTCACAGTGAAGAACCACTAGAAAACAAGTACTAAGAACTTTTGTGAATATGAAACTAAGAAAAACAAATAAATCAGAAACTACTCAAGCCTTGGATTCGTTAATAAATAACAATACAATTGGAGGAGGCACACTTCACAGTTCATCACTCCAACACATAATCCAAAGGAAAAGTAGTAATTAGCAATACAACCTAAAATTCCAACTAGATCAACTAACAAATCTAAAGAAGTAGAAGTAACAGTCACCATAATACAAGATCTTTGACCAAAGGAAATTCAAAGGCTTTAATTTCCAACTAGGAATAGAATAGTATAGAATTAAAATGATGATCAACCAAATAAGTAAACCAATCAAAGTTCACAGTAACCGATACAAAAGATATGCATCTAAATGAAATTGTAAGGCCTCATTAGAAAACCCAAACCTAAATCCACTAATAAATAAATGAAATTACACTTGTCATTGTCTAAGACCAGTACATGACAAAATCAAACCGACATGCCTATTTAGGCATATGAAAATACTAAGCCCCTACATATAATAACAAAAGATTCATATGCCAAATTTGGAAAACACACATATGTTAAGACCAGCATGGGCTTAACCATCGAAAGTGCCATGCATGCCACCTACACATAATTTAAGCAACAAAGACGGCTTCACTCATATCCAAGCAGTGAATCACCTAAATACATGTCCTAGGTGTCATCACCACATCCATTTGGGAACACAATAAATAGCTGACTACCTGAGACCCCGTAGCTCACAACTCAGTGGTCTAGCTGAAACCAAAAACACACACGCAGTAGTTAGAGTGAGATATGAGAGGTAGCAGAAGAAACAAGGACAAGAATAAATTGAAGAACACTTCAAGAACCATAGGAATAACAAGGCAGGAGCTACTATAGATCTTCATCATGCAAATTTGGGAAACTATAAAGGTTTAGCTTAGAACTCTTAGAATGGGTAGAAGAATAGTAAAATTGGTAGCTAGGGATCATCTAGATCTAGGGAGGGGGGATTATAGAAATAGCACTAGTGATTATCACTAGGAGATCATGCAAGATAATGATCTTGTTGTTAGGGAGAAAGCACAAGCATAGAAAATTGATTACCATATGTGTACACTCAGCAAAGAGCCATCATAGACCATAATCAAGGATCTATACCCTATTGAAAGGGCATGTATGCCCCATGTGTGGTTTTGGTAATTAATGACAATCTCTATCTACTAATGTTTCAATTGAGTTTCACTTGTAGGAACTTTCCATTGGTATCGCTTGGGCCATGTGTTCGCTTCAAGGTTGAAAGATGAAGAAATGAAGAAGAGAAGAAGAAGAAGAATAAATAAAAGAAGAAAGAAGAAATGAAAAGTGCAAGTTAAGATACGTCATCTCTAGTAGATCACATGCCTGAAGCTTTCCATCCTCAGTGATCATGGATTTATGAAGATAAGTTCAAAAAAGAGTTTTCCTCATGGTGTGTGGGGGAGAAATTCACAAGCCTTTATCATAGAAGCGCGAGAAAGATCAATCAAGAAAGGTGTTCCATCTTGAGAAGAACAAGATCGTGTACATCAAGCTCAAGTGGAATGGTCAAGGGAAAGGTATGATATTGATATGTTTTCTCTTTTTCCGGTCTAATGTTATTAGTTCGGAGACCGGGTTTAGGATACATAGCCATATTCTCAAGAGGGGATCTCGAGTGAGTAACTCGATCGTATCTTTCGGAGAGATCTCAAACCTTTGCATTATTGCATCATATTTCTTGGTTGTAATTTGGATCTTGTACATGTAAGGTTCTAGAGCTTGTGGTTTGTGAGACCAGGCACATGGCTTAATAGGATTGATAGAATACTCATACCAACAAGTTGCAACTTCTTTTTTAGAAGCTCATTCGAAAATAACTCTAAGATTAAGCGTGGTTGGCCTAGAGCAATTCTAGGATGGATGACCGACCGGGAAGTGGGTACCAGGTGCGCATGAGTGACAAAGTGCGCAGAAAAGACTAGTGTTGGTCTATGGGGCCAATCTAGATATCCTATTAAGCTGCCAGAAGTGACACCCCTGGGACCAGTGGACGGGGTGTTACATGGTTATCTTTATACCAATCTCTAGTTCATCAAAAACCAATTCCCCTTGTATATCTTGTTGTGTTTCTGATCTTGAATGTTTTCTGACTCCACACCTTGGGAGGTATCTCTCATTTTTCTCCTTGATATTTCCCCCCTTTGTGACACTCATATTTACACCTTTTGTTAGATTCCACTTGCTTTTTTCTTTCCAACAAAATTGGTTTCACCTCAATCGTAGTTTCCAAGCTCAACTTCATGCGCTTTGGGCTTTGGAGGTTTTACCAGTTCATCGCTTCTAGAGATATCATACCTTTCTCCATTTGGTTTTATCGTTCCATCTTGGACTATGATTTTTCTTCTGATAATATATTCGATCTTGTTGTTGTCTTCAAAATGAGCCCACGATCATCGCAATCATAGTCCAGAGTCAGAAGTTATTGAAGTTTTCGAACAATGTTGTCCAACGGTTTTTGCTAGAGCAATAGTACCAACCCAACTTCTGCCCAATTTTCGATGAAGGCTGGTTTCCTTGCGGTAATTCTTATTCCACTTCACCGGTACTTCTGGTGGTTCACCGGAAGTTCTAATGGCATGCGAAACTGACCCAAACAGGAAGATTTCTCTTGCCCTATTTAAAGGGACTTCTTCTCCAATGTTTCCTCAACTTTGGAGGCCATTTTTGCTAGCTCTTCTACTATCTCTCCTCCATTGTTGACCTTCAAAAGCTTACCCTCTCCCCTTTTCCCTCTCATGATTCTTGCATCTTTTTGAGGGATTTGGAAGAAGAGTTCTAGATCTACAATCCTACCAACTCAATTCCCTTCTTTGTGAAGGAATCCTTGAGATCTAGATCTTAGACAGTTTTTTGTTCTTGTCTTGTGTTCTTCCTCTATTATTCCCAATAACATTTGTAGCTTCGGTGGAATTTTGGAGTGAAGGACTTTCTCTTGCATTTGGTGCATAGATTTGAGTTCTCTACATATATTTAGCGAGTTCAAGCTTGTGGGCTAGTTACTCTTGGGTTCTTACAACCCTAGATGGTTGTGTGGGTGTGGTGTGATTCCCTTGGGCCTCCAAGTGATTTGTGGAGATTCCTCAAGCTAGAGGGCTCTATGGTGATTCTTGGGAGCCTCCAATTGAGCTATGGAGATTTCTGATGACTGCAAGTGCACAGATCATTTGTAGCTAGTTTCGAAATAAAGATATCGATCCCACCAGGAGCAGGAGTCTGAAGTCTAATAACTCTTGAAATAAATATTATGATAGAAATGCTATATAAAGTTCTAAGTGACAAGGTAAAATGTGATTATTGTGTAAAAAAGGTGTTTTTGTGTTTTGGGTATAAGAACAATAATAAAGTAAAGTAAACAACTGAGTACAGAAAGTAAGTATATTTAAGAGATTGGAACTATAGTAGGGAAAAGGCGTTCTCAAGGAGTAGCGGATACACCACTAGTATTTTAAAGATTTAAGATAAAGATTATCATCATGAACATTCTCAACTATGTATGTGTGGGAGGAACTCCATATATGGACGATTAGCCAGCAACCGCTGCGCACATCGTCCTCATAACCATAGCAGTCAACAATCCACATCAATCGAATTACTGTGCTATTAAGGGACATAATCCCGTAGGACGTATCCCATGGCATGGATAGTCTTCCGTGAGTTTCCTTGGTTTCCCAAGTTGATACGTAACGGGTGCCAACAACTTTATAGTCACTGTAAGTGCTAGCACACCTCCGTCTACCAACAAGTAGTTTCCTCCATCAAGTCCCCACGAGAGGCAAATATTGAGAGGTCGACTTCTCTCAACATCAAGATGTAGAAAATCTAACACATGGTCACAACGATGAATATCATAATAGACTTTACCTTATTTCAATCTCATACTAGGGTTTCTCCATCTCCCCAAGAACTAATGATCTACTCAGACATGGAGGCAATCAACATCATGGCAATGGTAATAGAAATAATCATAGATGAATAGTACTGGTATAAATCCACAACATGTATAGGAATTACAACAAGATCTAGACAAGATGTAGATGGGATGGATGGAGATGGTGGTGATGCAGTGGTGGATGATGAAGATCGATGCCTTAGCCTCATGGATCTGCACAGGGCGAAGATGAATCCTTGGCGGATGAGTTCCCCCTCCAGATGCCTTCCGGAGGTGAGGTTTCAGCGATTTCTGGGTGTTATGTATGTCATATCCTCGAACCAATTTCACGGGGTGAAACTATTTGACAAGGCGGAGGCGGTGCCAACTATACGGCCGGAGCTATACGGCCGGAAAAATTGCTCCACCCGTATAGTTGGTCGTTGAACTATCTTCCTCCCTTGTTTGCTTCTGGTTTTCTTCTGGTATTATTAATATTTCCCAAATAAGCGATTTATGTTGTTTTTGGCTCCTTTTCTCCCCAGTACAACTGCTCCAAGAATTGTATCCTTTGGATCCATCATCTGTCCTGATCCTAGTGAAAACAGACATAAAATGTGCATGCAAACACCATAAAATACCAAGATCCTACATCTACAATGCAAAATAATAATGTAAAAAATGATGCAAATATGCACTCATCAACTTCCCCAATCTTAGACTCTTGCTCGTCCCGAGCAAGTTTTAGCTTATGGATGTGATCCTCATATTCATGAAGCTGAGTCGATAAAATAAATGAGGCAATTGCAGCATGTGTTTATCATGTATGATACATAGGAATAAGTTCATTAATAGTACCTTACTCGAACCATCTGAATAGTATTAGTAGGCTTCCACACCTTAGTGATCAATAGTTCATAAAAGATGAATTTCAACATAATGTAAAAGTATCCGGTTCAACCGAATGAGTTAGCGAGGTAGTCCCAAGTGTTTTTAGGATTTACGTATTCACTTGGGATTCAAAATCTCAAAACTGTATCTTTGTCGTACTATAATACAGTGGTATATGCCTACTTGCTCTTTGCACACTCGCTCTTTTTCCTTCTTTTTTTATTTTTTTATATGCTCACACTTTTGTTTAAGTGTTGTGCAAAGGAGCTAGCCATATATTCCATTTCATGTAGGAATCCAAAGTTTAACGATCACAATTATCAAATTTCAAGTGTATATGAAGCATTCTTATGACTTGAAGATTCTACCTCGTCTTGTTCTCACTCTATTTTGATAGCACTTTCATATTCCTTTGTTCAAAGTTTCTTTCTTAACTTACGTGTATAGATAATGTTTCTTTGTAAATCAAACCGTAGACTTACAACATATTGACTAAAGTATCTTTAGGTGTTCCATTAATTGCCATTGGTGTGGAAGACTCCTATTGCTATCATCAAGTGCAAGTAAAATTATACTCAAGCCATTTATATATCAATAAAGCAAACACAAACTCAACATTGCTCCATATATAATAATAAACTCTGAATTTCATAAATGAGATCGACTATTCCTGAAGGGAATTCTAATGATGCAAACTTTATTTCTAGTTTGAACTAATGCGAAAATAGTAATAAAAAACTTATAAGATAGATTACAAGGTCATAAAGATCTCACCAAGCTTGGAATCAAGCCAGGCGGGATCAAATAATCCCTTGCGATTATTTGATACCATGATTGTTGTAGATCACTGTGGCGCCATGGCACGTGGTATCTTTTCCTCACGGGCCAGCCTGAGGCGAAGGGATTGATTGACAGCTTCTAATTCTTTAACACGCAGCTTGTAGAAAAGATTGTTCCTCTCCAGCACCTTCACTTGTTCTTTAATGAATTCATTGTTATCTTGAAGTGTTTGTAGCATCTTAAGACTCATAGAAAAACCTGCTTCGGTTGTCCGCTTGATATCTTCATCTAGTTTATCAAGATAAAGTCGCAGCAATCGAAGGTGTTTAGGTGTCCCTGGCTTCTCCTTGTCCAACTCTTCAATCTTCAGTTCCAGGGCCTTCAAATCCCTCTTCCGACACCCATGGTCGGTGTCGAGGAACTCTATAGGGATGGCCTTGATCCCCTTCCCTTCCTTGCTATTGCTCCCGGTCTCCATGGGAGCTTTTCTTCTTGACCTCTATCCCTTGGTTGAGAGTCCTTACGTGTGAATAAGAGGTAGATTGGTTCCCGGAGATTATGATTTGAGAGAAAGACAATGGTAGTTTATAAGGGAGGTCAGAGGTCCGTAAAACTCGTGAGAAACACCAAATTGTCGCCCAAGAAAAGAATCTGAACAAAATAGGGAAAGAAATAACGGATTTAGAAGTGTCCTGCGTGTAACGACCAACTATACGGGCACGGCTCGTATAGCTTCGGCCATATAGTTTGTTCTGGGCAGATATTTCCAAATATATCGAGTCCAGGTCGATTAAATCACGATTCGGAACCGACAATAATGTTTTTTCTGAAACATAAATGAAAGATTAAACGAAAAAGTGTCTGAGAGTTTAACGACCAACTATACGGCCAGAATTTTTGGTTTCGGTCATGTAGTTGCGACCGTATAGATATAGACATCGAAAATCAAAAGTGTCTAAGATTTTAACGACCAACTATACGGTCGGAATTTTTTCTCTGGTCGTATAGTTACAACCGTGTAGATACAGACACCTAAAGCAAAACCATATGAGAGTTTAACGACCAACTATACGGCCGGAATTTTTGGCTCCGATCGTATAGTTGCGACCATATAGTCTCAGATAGCAAAAACAATTTCACGAAGATGATATAGAGAGTTTAACGACCAACTATATGGCGGGAGCTCCCTCTCCAGTCGTATAGATCCGCCCGTATAGTTGGTAAAACCCCTCTAAAACTTCAGAAAAACACAAGGAATTCAAAGGCAGAATTTTCAATAGTAAAAATTGTGAAAACAAATCACTTATTTGGGTAAGAACACTTTCCATTATTTATTCAGGGATGAAAAGTTACTCCCATAACAAAGACTTCTTCTCTTTTGGAGGAATTACCTTAGTTGATTGAATAATTCCCGTAAACGAAAATCTCCAGGACTAAAGTTCCTCTGAATAAGATTGGTGTCTTGCGGAGCAAATATGGACACTGCATCCAACATTTTTATTTCTTGCCTCTGCATAATCTACAACTCAAATTCTTGAAGTGAAAGGATTCAACAGATAAGTCTTGGCTTATGATCTTTCCTTTCAAGGAGTTCTTTTAAGCCATCACGATCCGTGTGAACTCTTACCTTTGCATCAACTATATAGGAAAGAAATTTATCACAAGAGAAAAATACAGCAAAAAGTTCCTTTTCTTCCTTAGGTAGTTCTTTTGAGCACCATTGAGAATTCTACTAGCATGATGTATAATATTAAATCTACGACCAATATGTTGTCCTAGAGTTACTCCTACAACATCATCACTAGCTTAACATATTAAGTCAAAGGTTTTATCCCAGATAGGTGGTTTAATAATTGGAGCACGAGATAAAGCATTTTTGAGTTTATCAAAGGCTTCAAGATACTTATCATCAAAATTAAATCTCATTCCCTTTTGCAAGAGGTTTGTCAAAGGTTTGGATATTCTAGAGAAATTTCTAATGAACCTTCTATGAAAATCCACATGACCAAGAAAACTTCTTATACCTTTAATATCCCTAGGTTGTGGCATTCTCTCTATTGGCTCAACCTTAGCTCTATCAACTTCAATTCCCTTACCTGATACCTTGTGTCCAAGGACTATACCTTCTTTGACCATAAAATGGCACTTCTCCCAATTTAGAACAAGATTAGTTTCTTCACAACGCTACAAAACTCTTTTAAGATTATCCAAGCAACTAGTAAACGAAGTTCCATAGACAGAAAAATCATCCATAAATACTTACATTATAAGTTCTATAAAATCAGAAAAAATAGCAGTCATGCATCTTTGAAAAGTAGCTAGAGCATTACATAAACCAAAAGACATACGTCGGTAAGTATGTAAACCATAAGGACTAATGAAAGTTGTTTTAAGTTGGTCTTCAAGATGAACAACTATTTAAGAGAAACCAGAGTATCCGTCCAAGTAGCAAAAATGAGTATGGTTTGCTAACCTTTCTAAAGTTTGATCTATGAATGGTAATGTATAGTGATCTTTTCTAGTCTCTTTATTTAATTTCCTGAAGTCTATGCACATCCTATGCCCAACAACAGTTCTAGTAGGTATTAATTCATTGTTTTCATTAGGAACAACAGTAAAACCGCCCTTCTTAGGAACACAATGAACAGGACTTACCCATTCACTTTCTTTAACAGGATAGATTAGTAGACGTACAATTTCTTTTCTTACCACTTCCTTCATTTCAGGCTTCATTCTTATATCGAATTCTGCAACTGGTTTAGCACCTTCTTCCATGAATATTCGATGGACGGCTATCATGGGACTAATGCCCTTGAAGTCATCCATTGTGTCATGGTGGTGGCACGGCAGATGCCATGGATAAGCTAAAGATGGGGCCAATGTGTGCTAGGGGAATCCAGGGAGGGAAAACATGGTGATTCCACACATAGATGTTCTTGTATTTTCTCTATCAATGGTGGTTACAAGTGCACCTCGAGCTGTTCGCGAGAAGGAGACGATGTCTCTTACTTCCCACAATCTACCCATTGAGTTCTAACTTGGACAGAGACAAAATGATCGCTCCCTCTCTATGGAGGCCCCAGTGCTCCTTATATAGGGGAGCCGGGGTTACATAGTTAGGGCACACGTGGCAGCATATTCCCTGAATATGCCCCTCGACTAAAGCTAGATGCTTTGTTATTCTCTTTAACGGCTCGTCCGGGCTTTGGATGTAACCCCCAACGTAATCCTTGTCTTTAACCATCACCAGACACGGGTTACGTTAGCCGACATTGCCCGCGTCACCTTGGTCGCCCCTGACCTGCTGGTCCACCTCTCTGCTTTGCTTTTCTCACGCTACAGCTAATAAAGCCACCTTTTGACCAACGGGAGATTCCTTCCTTCTCTTGGAAGCCATATGATAGTACAACTAGCACGTGGCTAACCCGTCTATGAGGGTACCTGCATAATAGACAGACAAACATGTCCGGCATATATTTTATGTCGGTCGGGCTATGGTTAAGGAGATGCTCCACGGGCCGGGTTACATTGTGGTTCGGCCTGCCTTGAGGTGACCCGGCCAGCACTTGCTTTGACCGCGCCATAACTCGGCTAACTCGGCATTTATACCCCGATGTTACACTACCTGGGGGTATCCCCCAACACATTAAGTACCCAAAGGCCTGGCGATGCTCCTTAAGTATCTTCATGAGTTCTTCTTCTTCTTCTCCTGAAAGTTTTGCACTATAATAACAGGAAATTTATTTGTATCATCTAAAAACCTGTATTTAAGATTTTCTGGTAGATTCTTCAACTCTGGGTGTGGTAATTCCTCGTCCCCTCTCTTTTCTGGCTCTTCAAAAGCCTGATCAGTTGGAGGTCCCAAAATAGGGAGTGAATCGAATTCATTTTCTAGTTCTCCTAGGGACTTGTCCTCCATAACTATTTCTTCATAATTTGGATCTTCATCTATTTCTTCTTGTTGACTACTAAAGAAAAGAGCCGCCATTTCCTCAATTGTTCTCTCTTCTTCTTCTTCTTCTTCTTGTATTAGTGGAGGGCCTGTCTTTAAATTTGGAAAAATGGAATTTGTTTTCCGTTCTCCCAAGCTCAAGAGACACAATCTCCTTCTTGAAGTTAACATAGGCACCTATGTCACCCAAAAAGTTCCTTCCAAATATAATTGGGCAAAGAATGTCAGCTAGCATATCAACAACTACAAAATAGATAGGAAAGTTTTTATTGCCAATTGTGACAGTTGCATCTTCAACTACTCCCATTGGAATTCTCATAATTTTATTGGCTAATATAATTGTCATATCAGTATTTTCAATTGTAGCCGGTTCTATTTCTTCTTTTATTTCTAAGTAGAAATCATAAGATATAACTTTAACTTCGTTGCCAAGATCACATAAACCGTAATGCGAGGTTTCTTTAAATATGCATGGAAGAATAGGCTTACCCACATCTTTTACCTTTGTTTTACCTTCAACCAATATGGAAGTCTCTTCATCAAGTTCAACTATGTTATAATGCGAGGACATAGCCATAATTGCTTCCTTGGTTACCTCTTCATCTTTGGTTTCTTCCAGATGTTCCATGACTTCTGGCATGCTTTCCTCTACCCTCTTTTCCTGTACTGCTTTAACCTGTTCATACTCAAGAATATGCTTTTGTGCAGTTTTAGGGAAAGGCACTTCATATATTGGTTCTACGGAGTCCAGTGTTGCTTTATCTTCTCTTTTCTGGTTCAGGTGGTGGATCATACTTGACTAGACCCTCCTTTGGAGATTTAATATGTTCTATAAAAGCTTTAACAACTTGTAACACAAGATCTGAATCCAAATAAAGTACTTTAGATAATTCTTTAACATGGCCCTTTTTATTATAGTCATGAATACAATCATGCTCTATTTCTATGCCTCCTTCACTTCCTAGACTAAAATTCCACGAAACTCTATGATCACTAATTCTATTAAATAAAGCCCAAGCTTTAGGTATAGGAAGATTCATAAAGGCTCCTTCTGTGAAAGAGTCTAGTTCAATTTTATTAGGTTCAATTAAACCTCCATAAAAGATATGTAGTAAATACCATTCAGGTAAATCATGATGAGGACATAGTCATAGTAAATCTCTAAATCTAATATAAGCTCTTACTAGTCCTTCATTAGAACGATTCTTCCAAGTCATTATAAGATGCCTAATTCCAAAATATTTTGATAATGGATAATATTTTGATAAAAATTCACAGACTAGATTATCCCAAGTAGTAGTGGCTTCAGGGGGTAGAGATCTATACCATGACAGAGTTGTACTTGTGAAAGTTTGACTAAAAATTTTAACCCTTACCTCATCGGCGGTATATCCCATCAATAGAAAAGTGCCACATATATCTTTGAAACATGCAATATGCTCATATGGATCAAGATCTTCTTCATCTCAAGTAAATTGCTTCTTATTTAGAATACTAAGTAGTAGAGGATTTATTTCAAACCCCCTTGTCTTCTCATTGGAGTTGTATCTTTTATAAATATCATAGGGCTTCAAAAAGTGGTTGAGTGGGCTAGCACTAGTCATATGTTCAAGCTCCATTATGTTGGTGGAAACCTGTAACTCAAAACAAAATTAGCAAGACAAAAATAAATAAGCAAAAACTAAAAGACCTACAACACTTAGCTCCCCGGAAACGGCTCCAGAAAATAGCTTGATGACTGCAAGTGCACAGATCGTTTGTAGCTAGTTTCGAAATAAAGATATTGCCACAGGGAGCAAGAGTCTGAAGTCTAATAACTCTTGAAATAAACATTACGATAGAAATGCTAGATAAAGTTCTAAGTGGCAAGGTAAAATGCGAGTATTGTGTAAACAGGTGTTTTTGTGTTTTGGGTATAATAACAATAATAAATTAAAGTAAACAGCTGAGTACAGAAAGTAAGTATCGCGTATGTAAGAGATTGGAACTACAGTAGGAAAAAGGCGTTCTCAGGGAGTAGTGGATACACCACTAGTATTGTAAAGATTTAAGATAAAGATTATCATCATGAACATTCTCAACTATGTATGTGTCGGAGGAACTACATATATGGACGATTAGCCAGCAACCACTATGCACATCATCCTCATAACCACATCAGACAGGAATCGACATCAATCGAATTACTGCACTATTAAGGGACGTAAATCATTGTCTTTAAGCGTCACCAGACACGGGCTACGTCAGCCGACATTGCCCGCGTCGGTCGCCCCTAACCCGCTGGTCCTCCTCTCTACTTTGCTTTGCTCACGCTACAGCTAATAAAGCCACCTTTTGACCAGCGGGAGATTCCTTCCTTCTCTTGGAAGCCATATGATAGTCTGGCTAGCACGTGGCTAACCCGGCTATGAGGGTACCTGCATAATAGACAGACAAACATGGCTGGCATATATTTTATGTCAGTCGGACTATGGTTAAGGAGATGCTCCACGGGTCGGGTTACTCCATGGTTCGGCCTGCCTTGAGGTGACCCGGCCAGCACTTGCTTTGACCGCGCCGTACCTCGGCCTTTATACCCTGGTGTTACCCTACCCGGGGGTATTCCCCCAACATTAGTCCCTGAAGCTGGTACGGTCTTTAGTTGTTAAGGCCATAGCAGGTTCTCATATTCGGATCCATGCCTCTTTGGCCGAGTTACCCCGTAACCCGGAGTTTTTCCTCTGGCGATCCCTTGGCTCATTCCGAGTTATTCCTCGCTGCCGGGTCTTTTGCTCGCTTATCCGGGTTATCTTTTCCTTCTCTCATACGCTTTCCCACATCCTACGTGGAGGGTAGTCATCATTTTGCCTTATTTTAAGGGCCACGCGCATTTAATGTGCCAGTTACTGTTGCAATGTCAGGAATAACTGTCGCGCGCGTCCCTTCACTGCAGCACCTCGTTAACTGTAACATTACATCGTGTCATGGGATCTTCTGCTCCCTGGGGCCCTTGTTGTGGCCTTGCTCTGATTGGCTGCGTCGGCTGTGTACACGCCCATTGCGTGTGGCGTGGCAACCGCAAAGGATCCCACTACGCGCCCTCTCGCGTGTTTAAGTAGGGGGCCTGGGGCAATCTTTGGGGAAGTTCCCCATTTCTCTCGCTCTTCCCATCCTCCTTTCTCTCTCACTACAACTCCATCGCCACCGCTACTTCTTCGTCGTTGCTGCGCCACTGTATCTGTGTTTAGCAGCTCTTCGCACCTGCGTCGTTGTTCCCGTTTCAGGTCTCCACCACGGGGCCCTACTCTTCCAGGTTTCCCACCCCGGGTTACCTCTACCCCGACCTTCTCCTCGAGGACCTTGATTTTGCCATGGCGGAGGAAGAAGCCGCCGTGGTCGCTCAACAGGAGAAGGAAGGAGAAGGCCGCGAGCGCGGCTGCTGGGACGGTGCGTTCGTCTAGGATGATGATCTGAGCTAGCTCCGTGCCACGCGCCGCATCCCCACTGGCATTGCCTGCCGCCTTGCCGCCGACGAGATTTTCCCCTCTCCCAATCTAGGGGAGTATGTTGTTTTTCTTTCTCATTTTTAGCGCAGCTTCGGCCTTCCTACCTCTGATTTCTTCTTTGATTTCATCTCCACGTATTAATTGCAACCACATCATCTCCCTGCCAATGCCATCACTTCTTTATCCTCTTTTGCCTCCGTCATAGAGGGATACCTCGGCCTCTGGCCATCTAAGGAGCTGTGGATCAAGTTCTTCGGCCTCCGGAAGAACGTTGTTCCGGATCCGGAGCTTGCCCCGAAAGACAAGCACCTGACCCAATGCGGTGGAGCCTCCATATCTCCCTACAAGAACTCCATATTTCCCTGGGTGACCGGGCTCGAGTCTTGCAAAGGATGGGCCCGGACTTTCTTGTATGTCCGGAATACAACTTTCGAGGATTTGATCCGGCTCCTCCCCTTCAAGATTGGACCTCCGGATACCTCTCTTTGGGAGAGCATCCCCAAGCAACCCATATCCCTGGCGAACGAGGTGGAGCACCGGACCAAGGAGCTGCTCAAGGAGAAGTTGCGGGGGGGAAGATATCATGATTACTTTCGTTCGCAGCCACGTCTCCCCCTGTAGAAACATGCTCACAAGATTTGTTACTTGAGCGGCTCCCTCGACCCCCACCGAACTTCCTCCTTCGAGCTCGATGACTCGGCGGTTTACCGCCGGGTTAAGTCCATTTTCAACATGGAGAAGGAATTCTCCGAAGATTGGGAATGGGGACTCGAGCCCTTCACCCGGGACAACCCTCCTCCAAAGGTAAACTTCCTTCTTACTGTTTTCTGGATCTTTCTATATGTCGGATTATTTTCTTAACTTAGCTATTGCTGTCTTGTTCTCAGCGATTCCTCCAGCAGCCAATTGAGGATGGCGAGGTGCTGGCGAGCAAATGGGTACCGGACCGTGCTGAGGAATATGAGGTGGAGCCTAATTCGGAGACTTTTCTACCTACTTCGGACACCGTCAAACGCCCCTCTAGTAAGGCCTCTTCTTTAAGGGATTGGCCGGATGATGATGACTCGAACATTGAGGTCCTAGAGGTACTTGACCCAGTTCTCATCTCTTACGCATATCTGATTATGTTCGAATCTTTAGCTAACCCGGCCGGTCAGGTCCACGAGGTTCCCTCCTCGCCACGGGTGATCCGGTCCCTGCTCCCTCTCAGAACTGCGCGACAACCTCGGCCGCAGCTTCGGAGGCGCCGCCGCCCAAGAAGAGGCAGAAAAAGTCTGGGGTGAAAGCCTCGATTAATTCGGCCACCAAGAGCATGGTTCTGAGGGTGCCCAAACCTCGGGCACCCAACCTCGGACGAGTAAGTCTCTTTGCATTTGCACTTGGGGTTTTTTCCTTTCTGTTTTCACCTTTGCTTCTTATCTGTCTTATTTTTCTCTTCTTGACTTGGTGTTCTTAATTTTCTAGAGCTCCTAGGGTTATCCCTAGAGCGGCTCCGGCATTGCCTCTCCAATCTGGAGCAGTCCTTCTCCCCCCCCCCCCCCCGCGATTACGACACTCGCCCGCTCTGCCCTATTCAAGAGGGCTCCACGGTTGCGCCTGACCAGATCCCACCTCGTCATGAGGAGGGCAATGTCGGTGCAGGGGGTAGTGGGGCAGCTCAGGATACGGCCATGTCAGATCTTCCCAGTTCCTCTTCGGCCCCAGCGCCAAGTGTTGAGGTACCAGTTTCATCGGCACCACCCCAATCAAGTTCTTCTCCCGTTCAAGTGTCCCCGGAACCAGTAGCACCAGCGTCCCCAGCACCAACAGCACCAGCTCCAGTAACATCAACAACATCAGCAGCGTCACCACCAGCACCAGCATCAGTACCAACAGAAGCACCAGCAGCGGCACCAGCAGCAGCAACACCAACAGCCTCATCAGCAGCAACCTCCACCAAGTCCCCAAAAAGGAAGGCTCCATCGGCCGCCTCTGGATCAATGACATCTACTGTGGATATTTTCCCGCCAGCTTCCCAAGCTCCATCCGGATCAGCAGGCTCAGATCTTCCGCCGCGTCCTCCGTCATCCGACAAGCTCAAGAAAGCTGCCAGATCAGCCAAGGGCATCACCTTTGGGTCTCCCGCTACCGGATCAGAGGGTAGCCGATAGCTGGTCCTGCATACCAGCCCTGCTGTAGCTCAATCTGCAAGGAGAGAAGCCCACGTCAAAGGCTTGGTGGCGAGCTACTCTCAGAGCGGCGAGAGTTATAGTCCACTGCTCCTGGAGTATGTGCGTAACTGGAACACCACTGAGTTCATTGACCCCAAGGATGATCTGCCAGAGAAGTTCGGCCCAGCTGAATTCAGCGCCCAGATGAACTCCGCCACCAAGGCCATCTCTTTGGCTGGCCGGATGATGGAGGTAACTCTTTTCCTTTGCTATGGTACTTTGTATGCATGAACACTTGTAGATATATCCCCTAGTCCTCGAGCCTCCGAGGGAGTAACTTGTTACTCGGTCGGATGCTCCTAGAGAATTTAGTTCTCGTCCTTAGCAATTTCAATTATTGACAAAGTTAGAGCCGGGTTAAGTCCCTTGGCCCGGATCTTGGGCATTTCGAATATCCACACTCCTAGAGCCGGGTTAAGTTCCACTTGGCCCAGATCTTGTAGACCTCGAATATCCACACGCCTAGAGCTAGGTTAAGTTCCACTTGGCCCGGATCTTGTAGACTTCAAATATCCACACACACCTAGAGCCGGGTTAAGTTCCACTTGGCCCGGATCTTATATACTTCGAATATCCACACACCTAGAGTCGGGTTAAGTTCCACTCGGCCCGGATCTTATAGATTTCGAATATCCACACACCGAGAGCCGGGTTAAGTTCCACTTGGCCTGGATCTCGTAGATTTCGAATATGCACACACCTAGAGCCGGGTTAAGTTCCACTTGGACCAGATCTTGTAGACTTCGAATATCCACACATCTAGAGCCGGGTTAAGTTCCACTTGGCCCAGATCTTGTAGACTTCGAATATCCACACAACTAGAGTCGGGTTAAGTTCCACTTGGCCCGGATCTTGTAGACTTCGAATATCCACACACCTAGAGCCGGGTTAAGTTCCACTTGGCCCGGATCTTATAGACTTCGAATTATTTTTACTTTGCCTTTGAACTTGACATTGCCTTGCTTATTTCAGATTACCACTAACCACCGATCTGCTGAGTTCCAGCGCCTGCTGGACTCCTATAAAGACGTTCGTGCGCGTTATGGCAAACTCCTGGAGGAGCACCAGAAGAAGGGTAATGTTTCTTACTTAGACTTTTCCTTCTTCCATTTTCGTTCATTCGAGTTATCTATGATCCCTATTAATTTGTTATCCGAACTCTACAGCCGAGGTTGAAGCTAATAATATCATCATGCAGAAGAATCTGGCTAAGATCAAAGGTATCTTATCTCGTTCACCCCATCATTGTGCGTTCTTTTCTTCACCTGGTGGATATTTATACTCCGACTCTCCCGGATTAATCCACTATTGCAGTTGCTCTTAAAGACAGTGTTTCTATGCCTGATACGATGACCCATTTCCTCGAACAAACAGGGAAACATGAGGCTGAACTGAAGAAGAAGGACGATGAGATAGCTCGGCTGTAGCTCCAAGACTCGGAAATTACTTGGCTGAATGCCGAAATTCAGCGGCTTAAGGACCTCCATAAGTCCGAACTGGAGAAAGCTGACCAGGAGTTTGCCGAGGAAAAAGAGCATCTAACCACGCAAATTCCGAAGGACCAAAGCTTATTGCAAGAAGTCGACGTCAAAGTTACGTCGATGACCTCTGAATACGAGAAACTCCAGGCCCACAGCGCCAATGTCCATGCTGAGCTTCAGCAACTCCTCTTCTAGATTGCCCGTGAGTTCTTTGCCCTTGCTTAACTTTCATTCCTCCGGGTTTGGTGCTTTTGTTCACTATTTCCTCTGCTCTGTTCTCAGGCAAATTTCTAGAAGATGATACTCTTGCTGCTGCTGAAGTAAACCGGTCCTACGAATAGCATGGTATCCCCACAGGTCCTGATGCCGAGCCAATCATGTATGATACAGAGGATCTGATGGCGAGCTTCTCCACTCGCCTTGAGCTAGTGAAGAACTACGGCGCAGACATTATACCGGCGGCAACGCGGATGTTCAGCTCCCTCTGGCCCACTGAGCCCATTCCCAAAAGAAATACGGCTTTCATATCCAAACTGATGGAGTGCAAGCATTAGCTGAATCTGTGGCGTGAGTCAGCTGCGCGAGCTGGGGCTGACATTGCCTTGCAGTTCGTCCTCTCGTGGTACGAAGGAATAGATCTGGGGCTGCTTACCCCCATGCGCACCGAATCCAAGTGGACCGAAGATCCGGCGTGGGTTGCGCGCCGCAAAGCCAGTGCTAACAAACTTATTCAGTATTCCTTCTGCCACGCTTGGAATGTTGGGCCGAGCTACCTTGACGTTTTCGATGATGAAGTTGCTTCTGAAGATGAAGAAGATGATGGCAGTGAGGGTGAGGCCTCTGAGCTTGGCGATGAGGCCGAAGACCCAGAGGATGGTGAGGCCAACCCTAAGGATGAGGCCGAGGCTAGCGCCCCTCCCCCAAATTCCGAAGTACCTCCTCCTCCAGCCGATAATTCGGCTTTTGCCCCTACTCCTTAAAAACACTTGATCGTATTTGTTAGATCCCCGGAATGCCGGGAGAAAATGTATTTAAGTACTTTGGTGTGGTTTTGCAACTAAGTTATTAATGTCAGATTATCGTGGGCGAAGTCCCCAAGTTTCATTCTCTTGTTCTCCCAATTTTTGACTCGGCTCGCGTCTACCTTGATTCGGTTTTTCGACTTACGAGTCTGAGGTTCAAGAAATTGACTTAACAGTGCTTGAAACATTGAGATTAGCTCAAAATAATCCGGCACGAAATGAACGCAATAAACACTGGGTCAGTCTGAATAACAAATGTCGGTGCGCTTAGGTTCTCTTTCCCTTAGTCGTTTTTCATGTGTTTTGCAATTCCAAACTTGTTCTCTTGCTTGCCATGAAGCCAATTCTTGTTGGACAGTAGCAAAGTCGAAGAGTTGGGTTTTTGTTGCTCACACATTACTAATCCGGCTAAGGTACAAGTAATGTAAGCCAGCCGACATATATAAAGAATGTAAAACAAGAAAGGCAATTATTATGGAAGTCCCCGAGTTTCTGCCGGGGTGCCGAAATTTCATTGATAAGCTTGTTGCCGATATACATACCGACATGCAAGTGACTCGAATACATTCACCTCTTTTGTCAGGTGTAAAAAGGACAAAGTAGTGCTACATTCCATGGTCGCTTAGATTCCTCTCCGGACCTGTCCGCCTTGTTCTTCTCATGTGGTTGTGCATCAATAAGATAGTAGGAATCATTGTGCAAGGCTTTTCTTACAATGAAAGGTCCTTTCCATGGAGGGGACAACTTATGCATGCCAGCAGTGCGCTGCACCAACCGGAATACTAGATCACCTTCCCAGAAGACTCGGGGGTTTACTTTCCAGCTATGATAGCGTCAGAGATTTTTCTAATATATGGCGGATCTGGACAAGGCCAGTTCTCTCGCTTCTTCCAGCAGATCAACATCATTTTGCCAGGCTTCACGCACTTCGGCTTCTGTGTATTGGGTGACTCTTGGCGAATCATGCTCTATGTCGGCTGGTAATACAACTTCTTCCCCATATACCAGAAAGAATGGCGTATAACCTGTTGATCGATTCAGAGTTGTTCTTAAACTCCACAGTATTGCCGGTAGTTCTTCTATCCAGCACTCCACTGATGTTTGCAGCGGCTCTATGAGCCGGGGTTTTATCTTGCACAATACTAGTTCATTGGATCTTTCCACTTGCCCGTTCGATGCGGGGTGGGCCACTGAAGCTAGATCTAGCTAGATTTTCTTTTCTCGGCAGAACCTCGCAAATGCTCCTTCAGTGAAATTTGTGCCATTATCAGTTATGATACTGTGGGGATACCCGTATCTCAGGATTATGTCCTTGAGAAATTTCACTGCTGTTGGCCCATCACATTTCCTAATTAGCTTCACTTCGATCCATTTGGTGAACTTGTCGACAATAACTAGGATATGGGTCATTCCTCGTTTAGCTAGCTTAAATGGACCTACCATGTCTAGGCACCATACAGCAAATGGCCAAGTAATGGGGATAGTTTTGAGTTCTGACATTGGTAAATGAGTTTTCGTGGCGTATCTCTGATAGCCATTGCATTTTCTCACCAAATATTCTGCTTGCTCCAAAGCACTTGGCCAATAAAATCTATGCCGGAAAGCATTTTCCACTAATGCTCTTGAAGATGCATGGTGACCACATTCTCCTTGGTGGATATCTTGAAGTATGTCAAGTCCTTACTCTAGATCAATGCACCGTTGTAGTATAGTGGTTACACTTCTCTTGTATAGTTCGGAATTGATAATGGTATAGGCCTTTGCCCTTCTATGGATGTTCCTTGAGAATATCTCGTCATCTGACAAGATTCCTCCTTTCAGGAAATCAAAAATTGGCTTGGCCCAATCAGGTATAGCTCGGACAGGAAAAGGTTCCTCGTTAATTTCCATCGCATCCACCGACATAACTCCTACCGGGTCTGGCTGATCAGTCCCCGGGTTTGCTGAGGTAGTCCCCGGGTTTGCCAAAGCAGTCCTCGGGTTTGCTGAGGTGCCTCCCCAATCTATCTCCATAGGTGCAGCTCCTGATCTGGAGAGTGTCGGGATATAAATTGAGTCCGATTCAGGCGATGGTGTGATGGATGGTTTTCTCAAGTGCTCCAGAGCAACATTGGGCGGGATTGGCTACCGAGATGAGCCTAACTTGGACATCATGTCAGCCACCTTGTTTTCAATCCGAGGTACGTGATGAATTCACATCCTTCGAAAAATCCGCTTATCTTTTGAACATGGAATCTGTAAAGGGCCATGTTAGCATCCAAAGCATCCCAGTTTATAGACACTTGTTGCACCACCAAATCCGAGTCTCCAAAACACTGTATCCGACGTATCCCCACTTCTTTTGCCACTTTGAGGCCATGCACCAGTGCTTCATATTCCGCGACATTATTTGAGGCACTGAAGTGAATTTGAAGGACATATTTCAATTTATCCTTCTTTGGTGAGGTAAGCACTACTCCGGCGCCCAACCCTTCTTTCAGTTTTGATCCATCGAAGTGCATTCGCCAATAATTGGAGTCCGGCAGAGGTGGCTTGTATTGCATCTCGGCTCAGTCCACAAAGAAATCCGCCACAGCCTGCGATTTGATCGCATCTCTTCTGTCAAACTACAGTGCATATGGGGCTAACTCAATTGCCCATTCTGCTATCCGACCAATTGCATCTTTGTTACTCAAAATCTTTGATATAGGTGCCTCACATATTACCTTGATGGGGTGTTCCTCAAAATAGTGTTTGAGTTTCTTGGCCGACATATACACGCCATATGCCATCTTTTCATAGTGTGGGTAATTCTATTTTGAAGCGGATAATACCTCACTCAGATAGTACACTGGCCTTTGCACCAACTTTCCTTCTTCTTCGCGTTCCACTACAATTACTGCACTTATGACTCCGTTGCTCGCAGCTACATAGAACAACATAGGCTCCTTGGGTAGTGGTGCAGCTAGGATTGGTGCGGTAGACAACATCTTTTTCAATTCTCGAAATGCTATATTCGTCTGTGGCGTCAATGTCAACTTGTCTGCCTTTTTCATTAACTAGTAGAGGGGCAAGGCCTGTAGGGGTTCCGCGCATAAAAACAATAAATTTTACACTACGCCCCTAACCCCTGAAGCTTCCATGACCTATCTATTAGTAATATAGTAACGGGAGGGGCTTTTCGCGAACTTATCCTTGAAGACCGAAAAGCGTTGTCAACGCTCAGGAGAGCGTGGTTGATGTAGACGAGCCGAAGCCGACCTCAAGGTCGTGATGAAGTCCTTGCGCTCCTTCTGGCTCCAACGACTTGAGTGCCTCAAGTGCGACACCTTGCGGGGAGTTACACACGTCCGGTGCCTAACGATGACTCCCGCTTCCCCGGTCCAGCAGCAGTTGTGGAAGTAGTGCTCCCGGATCCGAATCCCTTGGCGACAGCGCTCATGGTGAAGATGTCTCTCGCCATGATCTAGACTTGGGACCACGATCACGACAGAGAGAGGGGGAGAGAGAAAATATCAATTGGAGTTCCTCCCAAAAGTGGGGAGACCTTTATTGATTATTGGTGTATTTTCTAGGCCAAATCCCCACTATATATAGGGGGAGGGGAGGTACTACCTCCCCTCAAGTCCCGGGGTGGGACTAAAGGAGAGGAGGGGGGAGGAGGTGGCCGTTGGCCACCTAGTGGGCCCTGCACAGGGGGGCTAGGCCCAGCCGGCCTCCCCCTTGGCCCCTCTCCCTCTCTCCTTTCCCCTAATGGGCCCTCTCCCTCCGGAATTGGCCCATTAAGCCGTTTTGACCTTTAATTGATTTTCTCTTTATTAAATAAATATGAATAAATGATTAAATGATTAAATCAATATTTAACATTCATTCATATATCATTTAATCTTCATGGCCATGGAACACCTTCCACCTCCACTCCGGACATCCTCCGGACTTACCAAACCCTTCCGGTTTTCTCCCTTCTATTCTTTGGTGATTCCACCGATCCTATAAACACTCTCTAAGCATCATCAAGCCCTTAAGCGTGATACCCCACGGTTCGGGAACACTCCCGCACCAATGATCGATAGAGGGACCTGGATGGCCATGTGACCCCTGTGTGTTCCACGAAGATCTTTCATCGTTTAAACCAGGACAGTCGTGTCTTATTCCCTTTGTCACTCGATACTTGCATTGCCCGAGATCTCATCAATGACATCACCATGTCGTGTTCAATCTCGTTACTAAACAATGCTACTTGACTCGTTCCGACAAGTGATATCCCCGTGATCTAATCACACGATGTGCAGCTATTGGATATAACTTTTCCGAGTGGGCCCTTGAGTATCTTCCTGTCACATGGACAGACAAATCCCGCTCTTGACATATATTGCCTCTACGGTTTCCTCTATGTACCTAAACACACCTTTATAACCACCGTTTTACCAGATGGCGTTTGATGCTATCTAAGCACTCTCGGGAGACAATGATTTATATAGCCTCACGGTCTAAGGAATAGTCTACGAGGATCCATTTCTAATCATCGTAACTTGAACTTCATGACATGATCGGGTCAGAATGTTTAGGTTGGGTATTGGTTCATCATCTCATTCTCCGAATGAGATGACCTCATTTCCAACTGGCACAAATGCCACATGATCAGGAAACATGATCATCCGTTGACCAATGAACCAGTGACTAGAGTTTCACTAGGAACCCCTGGTTGTTTGTATATCACACGTGTATTGATGTTTCCACTCAATACAGTTATAGCATGATATAAAACTTAATAATAAACTATATGAAATATGATAATAGTCCTTACTACTATTTGTCTCTAGGGCATATTTCCAACAGTCTCCCACTTGCACTAGAGTACAAATACACTAGCTGCCATTTTTTCTCAATCATTGGCACCACATATCTGGTACCCTGAACATGCTTGCTCATGGAAGAGGTTGAGCCTTGGGTATGTACTTTACAGTCCCAAATCCTTTGCAACTTACTAATGTCACCTTGATTGACATTAATACTCTATCATCTCATGATAGCATCTGTGTGTATGCATCGTTGCCATGGCGATAGAAGCGAGGCTGATTCGAGAGCCTACAGTGACGTTAGATCAACCTCGAGGGCTTTCTCATGGGCACTGTGCCCTGGGACACATCATTCTACGTTAAAAGCGAACTAGCCCTGCCATAACATTATACAACACTTTAGATGGTACCATTATCTATTATTATAAATGTATTCATCGAAACACCAGTGCACTCTGTGCAACTTTCGATGTTATGTTCACCTCGCTTGCTACTTGACTTTGATTGGCATCTACAGGAGTTTCCAACATATTCCCTTATAACACAACTCTTTATGCTTTAAGATATGTTATCCTTTATGGATTTGGAAAATATGTTCACAGTTCTCTAATAGACACTATGGACAAACTTAGCTCAACATTCTGTGATTCGAACTTAATCACTTTCACACGTTCCTTATTTAGATCACATATTATGCCAAGTTACAATCATGGTTTCTAAGACAGAACCCATGTCTCAACATAGTGGATGCCGATCATCCTTTTCTTTCGTTTAACCATTGATGTTAAACTTAATTACTATTCCTAATTTGAGTCATTAAGGACCAGTTCCTTAATTAACTTCTATTCCGGAACCCTTTTCAGAATCCCTCAAGGAATACTACATAATATCATAATACACCTATTATCAACTTCTACACCTTATAAATCATTATTTACATGTATTTGCACTTTCATACTTAACACGCTTAAGAATTACTCCTATAAGCTCCCACTCAAAAATATGTCAATCGCATATTGTTTTAGGAAGACTTTCATAGCTCCCACTCAATTTTATGCAAATTGCATATCTCCTTACTGTTTGAATAACTTCAAAATCCTTTGATCAAATATCAAACTTGGAGATTTATTATGAGATACTAGTACTTTACTAGTTTTAAATCCACCAGACATTTAGCACACATGAATCAAATTCATTTGGATTTGCCCAATACCTGACAAATTGTGCTTTTGTCATTCACCCTTTTTCCTATTATGGCTTTGTAGTCATTTGGGAAAATTCCAAGTAACTCCTTTTACTTGTGAGATTCAGCAACGAATTGCTTTCTAATCTCAAGGGAATTTTACTTCTAGGATTTCTCATAATTTAGTCTACCATTATTTCCTTTGTAGTTTCTAGGTATGTCATATTCCAAGAATCATGACAAATGATCCAAAAATGTCTCCATATAAGATATGGATTTACATTTTGAATCCTACTTCATGTAGTGAAAAACAATAGTGGAGGAAAAACACAATATCATTGATTCTTTCCTTCTGTGTAGAGAATCGTTCAGGAACATTGTCCGTTGCGCTTCTCAACACTCTGATGCAGGGTTTTGAATCCTCGTCGTGTTTTTCACTAATTTCCATTTGCTTCATAATTGAGAAACATCACTAAAAGTGAGCTTTCTCAAGAATGCACCAAAATCCAAGCAATACGAATCTTGCTTTCCTTTTGGTCTCAGCTATGGATTTCGTATTCAAAATTTCCAATAAATAC
This sequence comes from Avena insularis, assembly GCA_023614405.1. Classification (NCBI taxonomy): domain Eukaryota; kingdom Viridiplantae; phylum Streptophyta; class Magnoliopsida; order Poales; family Poaceae; genus Avena; species Avena insularis. Next base: position 435,307,333 of record CM042692.1, read on the forward strand.
ACTACAAGGACTTATTTGCTATTGTTTTGGTTATATCGAATAACCCCAAAACTTTCACGAATTCTAATGGTTTACCAATTCTAATTGAGTGCTAACTATTTCTAAGCTAATGGTCTCTACATATACACTACAACGATTTATTTGGTGCCTTCTATTCAACCCCTTTGATATCTAATATCACATTGTGATGCTTTGTATTTTGACATTTCAAAACACTTTGCATTCCACAATCACTTTTATGCCATTATCATAAAGTTGAATTTCATTACTATTGATCAAATCATAGTAATTGGATTCTCTTTTACATTTATACCCTTTGTTGATGAAACACTTTGAGCAATCAAATAGTTTCATATTCATGTTTCCTTTGGTAAACTACTTTACACATTTGAACAATTATTTAATGATAATTACCATTTTCGTCAAAACACAATACATCGAATATGTATTCACTTTTAACAATTCATTAAACACTTTGTATTCAAGTAATACACGGTGTTCAAGTTATTTTGCCTAACTTAGGCATGATTTATATGTGATAAGAAATCGAATGACTTTCACATATTATCACATAACTCTGAATTTAAACAATGGTTTCATTCATTAATGAACATATCATTAAACTGGGTATTTTTAAACAAGGCATTTTAATGTTTAGATATGTTCATACATTATCAATTAGTTTCAAACAACAAGGATAATTCACACATAATCAAACAAGATATGAACACGAATAGAAATCATTCATAAAAGTGGAACAACTGTTTGTTACAAACTGATATGAATAACCGTCTCACGAAGTGTGAGACAAACTAAAGAAGTTCAAATCTCTCGATTACATTAATCATCCTAAAACACAAACTAAGTGATAAATGTCGAGGGAGAGTGTCGTTGGCCGTCATCATCATGCTCGCCATCAACACGCAACGTCACCTCCTCTCCAGCAAGAACCTCTCATGCAGAAGGACCTATTTTCACCAAAACAGAACAAGTATCAGATATACTTAACACTGCAGTGTGGTTGCAAGATTATAACATTTATAAAAATGTATATCAAATATATACCTTGGTCATCGATGACCTCTCCGGTGATTGGTTCAACCTTTACGTTCCGGAAACATAGTATGAACTCATGGAAATCCAATGCTTCCGTATCACCACTCATGATGCTACTCCGGACATGTCCTTTGTAGCTGGGACGCAATGACCAAAGCAGCATGTTTATCGCAAATGGATCAGCCATCCAGTAATCCACGAAGTGAACCAGTCTCGTGTGTGCATCAAGCATGCGCTCCAAGTGACTCTTCAGACATGTATGTTCCTCCATCTGTATGGAAAGGAACTCTCAAAGCAACTCGTGCATCCACATGCGCACATGGCCTATGAACTCTGCTCTTAGCTGATCCACCATCGAATATGGGTCAAGATCACCCATGAGCCGATGTAGTTCATCCACCATCCCGTAACGCATTATAATCTGAATGTAAGTGGACATCTCTTGGTGATAGTAGCAGTTTGCCAGCTCTTGTGGAGTCTCGTAGTAGTTTGGCTCAGTCAAATCCATCGTGCGACGTATGTAGTCCACCACATGATTCCTAGTAAGGAGATCATCTAGGCGCACAAGCCAACTAGGGAAGTTGGATCCATCAAGCCTAAGTTTCTCACCCTTTACCCAATCCTCAATGGCAAAGTAAGCTTCACGGTGAGCCATCTACATTTATAATTGCAAAAGGAATTTAGACTATGTTTATAATTAAATGGGTTAATAATAACTCCACTAAGAAACACCTATCCCCAGAAGGGTTCCTAGTGATAACACGACCCCTATCAGCCACATCTCCCCCGATCATCACGGCCATCAATGTGGGTTCAAAGGTGGACGCTAATCGTTAGTCACATCATTCATGCGACCCGTGCTCGATCTTTCGATCATCCGCGTTCTGAGGCCATGTCTGTACATGCTAGGCTCACCAACTCAAACTTAGTGTTTTCGCTGTGCAACATGGCTTACACCCACTGTATGTGAACATAGATATGTCTGACACCCGATCATCACGGTCTGCCTCATACCGAAGAACTTTCTTGGTGGTGCACACTAAGGGGAACACAATCGTTGGTAATTTTAATAGGGATCATCTTATTAGGCTACCGTCGAGTATCTGATACTTGCACATAATAAGACATACAAACAATAACATTGAATGTAAATGCTATGTGATTTGGTCCTTCACGTCGTGATCTCCATCCGTCGTCACCGGGTTCCGGCGCCAGGGTTCCGGCACCGTAGACACCAGGGTACCGGTGTCATTCCGGCGTGGTAGTTCGTCACCTTCATGACTATCTACTACTACGTAACAAAAGGTAATTACTTTACCTTTGCCACAACCATATCACAAAGCAACGCCCTCCCTGCAAAACAAAGTTAGACGCATCTACTTTATCTTTGCATCTTTTACGTGGCTGAATGGGCTTTCGCACAAGAACCGTTCTTACCTACGAACTTTCAGCACAACGCTGATCAAGTAGTTGTCTCTACTACACCCCTTTCGGGGCCCTCCATTGCAAATGGTATACCAACTAATGCGAGAGAGACAGACACCCCCTAAGCCACTTTATACAGTACAAGACGTATGTCAAGCGTGGACCAGTCTCGCGAATGAACGAGTAAAGTCGGTTGGGGGTCGCTTCATCAAGCATTACTGCGGTATGCACAAGTACATGTGGGAGGGTAACAACTAAACGATCAACGCCTACATGCTACATCTCGTGTGTTCTACCCGTACTAGCATTACTACGCATAGATCTAGCTCTGATACCACTGTAGGGGTTCCGCGCATAAAAACAATAAATTTTACACTACGCCCCTGAACCCCTGAAGCTGCCAGGACCTATCTATTAGTAATATAGTAATGGGAGGGTCTTTTCGTGAACTTACCCTTGAAGACCGAAAAGCGTTGTCAACGCTCAGGAGAACGTGGTTGATGTAGACGAGCCGAAGCCGACCTCAAGGTCGTGATGAAGTCCTTGCGCTCCTTCTGGCTCCAACAACTTGAGTGCCTCAAGTGCGACACCTCGCGGGGAGTTACACACGTCCGGTGCCTGACGATGACTCCCGCTTCCCCGATCCAGCAGCAGTTGCGAAAGTAGAGCTCCCGGATCCGAATCCCGCAGCGCGACGGCGCTCCACGGTGAAGATGTCTCTCGCTCGCGCAGTCCAGACTTGGGACCATGGTCATGAGAGAGAGAGAGGGGGAGAGAGAAAATATCAATTGGAGGTCCTCCCAAAAGTGGGGAGACCTTTATTGATTATTGGTGTATTTTCTAGGCCAAATCCCCACTATATATATGGGGAGGGAGGTACTACCTCCCCTCAAGTCCCGGGGTGGGACTAAAGGAGAGGAGGGGGGAGGAGGTGGCCGCCGGCCACCTAGTGGGCCCCGCGCGGGGGGGCTAGGCCCAGCCGGCCTCCCCTTGGCCCCTCTCCCTCTCTCCTTTCCCCTAATGGGCCCTCTCCCTCCGGAATTGGCCCAGTAAGCCTTTTGAACCGTTAATTGATTTTCTCTTTATTAAATAAATATGAATAAATGATTAAATCAATATTTAACATTCATTCATATATCATTTAATCTCTGTGGCCATGGAACACCTTCCACCTCCACTCCGGACATTCTCTGGACTTACCGAAACCCTTTCGGATTTCTCCCTTCTATTCTTCGGTGATTCCACCGATCCTATAAACACTCTCTAAGCATCATCAAGCCCTTAAGCGTGATACCCCATGGTTCGGGAACACTCCAGACATGGTCGGGACACTCCCGTACCAATGATCGATAGAGGGACCTGGATGTCCATGTGACCCCTATGCGTTCCACGAAGATCTTTCGTCGTTTGAACCAGGACAGTCGTGTCTTATTCCCTTTGTCACTCGATACTTGCATTGCCCGAGATCTGATCAATGACATCACCATGTCGTGTTCAATCTTGTTACTGAACAATGCTACTTGACTCGTTCTAATGAGTGATATCCCCGTGATCTAATCACACGCTGCACAGCTATTGGATATAACTTCTCCGAGTGGGACCTTGAGTATCTTCCCGTCACATGGACAGACAAATCCCGCTCTTGACATATATTGCCTCTACGGTTTCCTCTGAGTACCTGAACACACCTTTATAACCACAGTTTTACCAGATGGCGTTTGATACTATCTAAGCACTCTCGGGAGACAGTGATTGATATAGCCTCACGGTCTAAGGAATAGTCTACGAGGATCCATTTCTAATCATCGTACATTGATCTTCGTGACATGATCGGGTCACGATGTTTAGGTTGGGTATTGGTTCATCATCTCATTCTCTGAATGAGATGACCTCATTTCCAACTGGCATAAATGCCACATGATTAGGAAACATGATCATCCGTTGACCAATGAACCAGTGACTAGAGTTTCACAGGGAACCCTGGTTGTTTGTATATCACACGTGTATTGAGTTTCCACTCAATACAATTATAGCATGATATAAAACTTAATCATAAACTATATGAAATATGATAATAGTCCTTACAACTATTTATCTCTAGGGCATATTTCCAACAAAGCCTTCTCTCCCAGCCGACATACGAACCGTCTTAATGATGCCAGGCAACCAGTAAACTTCTGCAAATCGTTAAGGCATTTTGGCAGTTCCATTCTCTATATGGCCCAGATTTTCGTCGGGTTAGCTTCGATACCTCGGCTAGACACTAGATAACCGAGTAACTTTCCTACAGGCACGCCAAAGGTGCATTTTTCTGGGTTAAGCTTCATTCGGAACCGTCTCAAGTTCGCGAATGTCTGCCGGATATCATCAAGGAGCATATTGCTTTCCTTAGTTTTTATCACCACGTCATCCACATAAACTTGCATGTTTCGACCTATCTGGTCATCTAAACACTTTTGCATGCATCGCTGGTACGTTGCTCCAGCATTACGTAATCCAAGCGGCATAGTGTGGTAGCAATAAGCCCTGTACGGGGTAATAAACATAGTCTTTATTTCATCATCCGGGTTTAGGGGTATCTGGTGGAAACTAGAATACGCGTCAATGAATGACAACAGTTCGCATCCGGCAGTTGAGTCTATGACTTGATCTATTCTAGGGAGTGGGAATGGATCTTTGGGACACGCCTTATTCAGGTTCGTGTAATCAATGCACATTCTCCATACCACGGCCACGTTCGGATCATCCTTCTTCTTTTCCATAAGTACCAGATTAGAGAGCCATCCGGATAGAGTACTTCCATGATAAACCCGGCTGCTAGGAGCCTAGCTATCTCATCCCTAATGACTTTCCTTCTATCTTCGGCGAAACGCCGGAGAGGCTGCTTCACTGGCTTAGCCCCGGGTCTTATGTTCAATGAGTGCTCGGCCAACTCCCACGGCACACCTTGCACATCCTATGTGGACCAAGCAAAGATATCCCGATTCTCATGGAGGAAGTTGACAAGCTCGCTTTCCTATTTGTTGTTTAACCCGGTACCAATGGTTACGGTGTGCTCTAGGAACTAATGATCGATTGGCACTTTCTTTGTATCCTTGGTTGCTTGAAATGACACGCTTTCATGTGGGTTGGTCAGAGCTGGCATATGCTACTGCGCGGATTGAGCCAATGCCGCCACTTCCAGTACTTCCTTTTTTCCTGAGCTATCATGATTGACTCGGCTAAGTTAGATCCGGCTGAGGCGCATTCGATTGAACGCCTGAAGTCCCCTGATATAGTTATCACTCCTCTAGGTCTGGGCAGTTTCATCTTAAGGTAGCTGATGTGAGTACTTGCCATGAACTTGTTCAACATGGGCCTGCCGAGTAATGCGTGATAAGCGCTCTCCAGATTCACCACTTAGAACTCCAAATTTTCAGTCCGGCAATTATCCCTCGTGCCGAATAATACATTAATCCGGACCTTACCAATTGGCTCATAGGAAATACCTGGCACAATGCCGTGAAAGGTGGTCCTCGTTGCTTGCAGCATGTTCTCTGTTATTCCCAACTTGTGCATGGTATCCTTGTACATAATGTTGATGCTACTACCATTGTCAATCAGTACTTTGGAAAACCTTGAATGAGATTTGGCCCGATGAACGTCGGATCTAGGACTAGTGCATAGGTCCCTGGACTAGGCATGATCTTTGGGTAATCCTTAATACTCCACGTAATCTCCTGATCCGCCTAGGGCATATATCTCACTACTGCCGGCATTACCGCGTTTACCTCCATATGCCGGCGCTGCAAGCTTTTCCGGTCATTTTCTTCCGTGGTAAACACACAGTAACTTTGATGATGCTCCATGTACTCGTTTCGTCCCTCATTCGCGTGGTAACCTTGGCCTTGTTGCTGGTTATTGTCCACTTGATGTACATCATCCCTCCTTTCCTGATTTTCGTACCTCGGCGGGGGTGGTGGCAACATTAGCTGCTATCCATTTCCCCTTGTCAGTAATGGCTGCCGTGGTGCCTCATTCCTAGGTGCTTTGTTCCGAGGTGCCTGAGCATTCCCCGAGCTGCCCTGCTCTAACTTCCTCATCCACTCACATTGTCGGGTCGTATGATTTGCCGGACTATTTGGACTTGGTGTATGAAACTTGCAAGGTTGATCCAACATAGACTCGAACATATACCTCGGCCGATCTTTTCGTTCTTGCCATTGCTTTTTCTGCTCCGGGGTCCAAGGCTTCTTCCCTTCATTTTTCTGTTCCCAGTTTTGCCCTCCAGTTTTATAGCGTTGGCTGGCGCCAGCATTGGGCTGATCTCGGTCTACCGCTGCCACCTACTGCAAGTTATATCTATAATCCAGACGCTCGTCCCTTCTCTTTCCTCGGAAATCATTTCTCCTCGATGACTCGGAGACATCTCAGTTGTAATATTCCTTGTTTGCCTCGCTTGACATAAGCCGAGGTTGCGTTGGATCCCCCAAGGCATACGAATCTGCGATCCGGATTGTCTCAGCCAAAGTGGTTGGCATATCTTGTTGTCGCCTTTGCCACAACATGCTTCCATATCTGCAGCCCTGGGCGAACCACGCAATTGCTTGTGATTCAATGACCCCCTCGCATGAGTTACGCACGTTGCACCACCGAGTCAAGAAATCCTGGTCTGGCTATTCGGTCTTTGCCGGCATAACGCCAAAGTTTGTGGCCTGTTAGGCCTCTTGTAAGTGCTTGAGAAGTTGCTAACGAATAACTCCTCAAATCCAGCCAGCAGTTAACACTTCCTGGTGGCAAATTGTTCAGCCAAACTCTCGCTGGTCGTTCCAACATTTGTGGCACATACCTCACTACCCATCTCAAATTTCTAGTTGCGATCTTGACCGCCGTTGCGTAATCAATCAGCCAATCCTCTGGCCTAGTACTACCATCGTAGGTTCTGCTTCCTCTAGCCAACTGAAAGTTCGGCACTGGTGTCTCCTTCATGATCCGGGGCCCAAAGCATGCCAGACCAGGAGGACCTTGTACCTCGATTAGCTCTGACCTGTAAATTCTATCCAGTTTCAGCCTCGTGTCATCTGGCTACAAGTTTCTGCTTCCCAGCCTCGACCCAATTTTGTGGTGATCCGGTCTGGGGTATCCATCATTGATCATTGCCGAATAACCATCATTGTATCTTTCCTGATCCGTACAAGCATTCTGATGTTGCGCTGCTTGACCTGCACTTCTCTCCTGCCGGGGTGCGTGCTGTTGCAGATGCCGAGGTACGTTTTGTCCCGTTCCCGCGGGATCACGCTATCTGGCATTGCTATTGGCAGCATTCCTTTGACCGACATTGCCTTGGTCACGGTTACCTCGGCCAGCCTCGGCTGGTACTGTGTCGATCTTCATCAACTTGCACTGCTTTGCCTTTACCAGCTCTCACTAGGTCACAGGGGATCATCTGCTTGTCTCTTCTCCCAGAGTTTACCACCTCTTCTCTCCTGGGATTGTGACCTGGAGATGATGCGGCTCCCCCAGATCTTGCCGGGTTATTTCTAGCTGAATGAACCACGTGTGATGCTCCTAGTGGTGCCGGGTTTGCTTTGTTCATCTCTTCATTTTGCTAGCAAGCGACCCTCAGCAAGTGGTTCACCCTCTCTTGTTGCCTTTGCCGTGCCTCCCCAGTTAAACCTTCTAACTCGGACGCAGCCACATTTGCTGCCATGAGGTTCTTTGCCGGGGTAATGTACCTCTCCAGCCCTCCTGTTACTATTGTGGTTGTCTGACCCGGCCTAGGCTTGTATTCCTTGTCAATCTCAGTAATCAGGTTCCTACCTCAGATTTTCACTCCATCTATGCGGTTTGCCTTTGCATATTCTCTCAAAGTAATGTTCAAGGACTGGTGCAACTCTACTACTTTCTTTGCCCTAGCTAACATTTTCTGCCTAATTTCATATAACTCAGCTTGTGCCTGAGCCGGATCTATCACAGGTGCTATCGGTGTTGCTAGGCTATCTATTGCCTGCTGGAGCACATTCTCTGGCCTCTCTAGTGGGGGGAACCTACACCTGGTCTGCTTCGGCGTGACCTCCGGCTCTGGCGTCGGGCCCTTGCTTGCTCCTGCGTCTAGTGCGGTCATCAGGACCTCAACGCTGTCGGTGGGGCGAGTGATACGCACGCCACGAGCTGCGCTGAGAGGTGGTTCGCCTCCCTCGACTATGTGCCGCAGATGAACGCGGCACTCGTCCATGCCGACATAGATCTTATGCATGCCAAGTTTGATGAAGACGCTGTTGCACGGAGGGGGTGCCTCCTGAAGCTCCCTGCATTGTCGCTGACATAGTCCAGCGCCCCAAAGTGCTGAACCAGGCCGGAGACGATGCTCTCGCCAGTGTTGGAGATGCTTCCCGTCCATATTTTCACCCCTGCTAGCACCGCTAGGCCCACGGTGGGCGCCAACTGTCGTGGTGGTGGCACGGCATATGCCATGGATAGGCTAAAGATGGGGCCAATGTGTGCTAGGGGAATACAGGGAGGGAAAACGTGGTGATTCCACGCACATATGTTCTTGTATTCTCTCTATGAATGGTGGTTACAAGTGCACCTCGAGCTGTTCGTGAGAAGGAGACGATGTCTGTTACTCCCCACAATCTAGCCCTTGAGTTCTAACTTAGACAGAGACAAAATGATCGCTCCCTCTCTATGGAGGCCCCGGTGCTCCTTATATAGGGGATCCCGGGTTACATAGTTAGGGCACACGTGGTAGCATATTCCCCGAATATGCCCCTCGACTAAAGCTAGACGCTTCTTTATTCTCTTTAATGGCTCGTCCAGGCTTTGGATGTAACCCGCAACGTAATCCTTGTCTTTAAGCATCACCAGAAACGGCCTATGTCAGCTGACATTGCCCGCGTCACCTTGGTCGCCCCTGACCCGCTAGTCCTCCTCTCTTCTTTGCTTTGCTCAAGCTACAGCTAATAAAGCCACCTTTTGACCAGCAGGAGATTCCTTCCTTCTCTTGGAAGCCATATGATAGTCCGGCTAGCACGTGGCTAACCCGGCTATGAGTGTACCTGCATAATAGACAGACAAACATGGCCGACATATATTTTATGTCGGCCGGGCTATGGTTGAGGAGATGCTCCACGGGCGGGGTTACTCAGTGGTTCGGCCTGCCTTGAGGTGACCCAGCCAACACTTCCTTTGACCGCGCCATACCTCGGCTAACTCGGCCTTTATACCCCAGCGTTACCCTACCCGGGGGTATCCCCCCAACACATTGAGTACCCAAAGGCCTAACGATGCTCCTTAAGTATGTTCATGAGTTCTTCTTCTTCTCCTGAAAGTTTTGCACTAATAATAACAGGAAATTTATTTGTATCATCTAAAAATCTGTATTTAAGATTTTCTGGTAGATTCTTCAACTCTGGGTGTGGTAATTCCTCATCCCCTCTCTTTTCTGGCTCTTCAAAAGCCTCATCAGTTGGAGGTCCCAAAACGGGGAGTGAATCGAATTCATTTTCTAGTTCTCCCAGGGACTTGTCCTCCATAATATTTCTTCATAATTTGGATCTTCATCTATTTCTTCTTCTTGATTACTAAAGAAAAGAGTCGCCATTTCCTCAATAGTTCTCTCTTCCTCTTCTTCTTGTATTTGTGGAGGCCTGTCTTTAAATTTGGAAAAATGGAATTTATTTTCCATTCCCCCAAGATTAAGAGACACAATCTCCTTCTTGAAGTTAACATAGGCACCTATATCACCCAAAAAGTTCCTTCCAAATATAATAGGGCAAAGAGTGTCAGCTGGAATATCAATAACTACAAAATCGATAGAAAAGTTTTTATTGCCAATTGTGACAGTTGCATCTTCAACTACTCCCATTGGAATTCTCAGATTTTTATTGGCTAGCATAATTGTCATATCAGTATTTTCAATTGTAGCCGGTTCTATTTCTTCTTTTATTTCTAAGTAGAAATCATAAGATATAACATTAACTTTGGTGCCAAGATCACATAAACCGTAATGCGAGGTTTCTCTAAATATGCAGGGAAGAATAGGCTTACCCACATCTTTTACCTTTGTTTTACCTATGGAAGTCTCTTCATCAAGTTCAACTATGTTATCATGTGAGTACATAGCCATAATTGCTTCCTTGGTTACCTCTTCATCTTTGGTTTCTTCCTGAAGTTCCATGACTTCTAGCATGCTTTTCTCTTCCCTCTTTTCCTGTACTGCTTTGACATGTTCATACTCAAGAATATGCTTTTGTGCAGTGTTAGGGAAAGGCACTTCATATATTGGTTCTATGGAGGCTAGTGTTGCTTTATCTTCTCTTCTCTTTTCTGGTTCAGGTGGTGGATCATACTTGATTGGACCCTCCTTTGGAGATTTACTATGTTCTATAAAAGCTTTAACAACTTGCAACATAAGATCTGAATCCAAATAAAGTTCTTTAGATAATTCTTTAACATGGCCCTTTTTATTATAGTCATGAATACAATCATGCTCTATTTCTACGCCTCCTTCACTTCCTAGACCAAAATTCCATGAAACTCTATGATCACGGATTCTATTAAGTAAAGCCCAAGCTTTAGGTATAGGAAGATTCATAAAGGCTCCTTCTGTGAAAGAGTCTAGTTCAATTTTATTAGGTTTAATTAAACTGCCATAAAAGATATGTAGTAAATACCATTTAGGTAAATCATGATGAGGACATAGTCGTAGTAAATCTGTAAATCTAATATAAGCTCTTACTAGTCCTTCATTAGAACAATTCTTCCAAGTCATTATAAGATGCCTAATTCCAAAAGATTTTGATAATGGATAATATTTTGATAAAAATTCATAGGTTAGATTATCCCAAGTAGTAGTGGCTTCAAGAGGTAGAGATCTATAACATGACAGAGCTGTACTTGTCAAAGTTTGACTAAAATTTTTAACCCTTACCACATCGGCGGTATATCCCATCAATAGAGAAGTGCCACATATATCTTTGAAACATGCAATATGCTCATATGGATCAAGATCTTCTTCATCTCCAGTAAATTGCTTCTTATTTAGAATACTAAGTAGTAGAGGATTTATTTCAAACCCCCTTGTCTTCTCATTGGAGTTGTATCTTTTATAAATATCATAGGGCTTCAAAAAGTGGTTGAGTGGGCTAGCACTAGTCATATGTTCAAGCTCCATTATGTTGGTGGAAACCTGTAACTCAAAACAAAATTTAGCAAGACAAAAATAAATAAGCAAAAACTAAAAGACCTATAGCGCTTAGCTCCCCGGCAATGGTGCCAGAAAATAGCTTGATGACTACAAGTGCATAGATTGTTTGTAGCTAGTTTCGAAATAAAGATATTGCCACAGGGAGAAGGAGTCTTAAGTCTAATAACTCTTGAAATAAATATTACGATGGAAATGCTAGATAAAGTTCTAAGTGACAAGGTAAAATGCGAGTATTGTGTAAATAGGTGTTTTTGTGTTTTGGGTATAATAACAATAATAAAGTAAAGTCAACAACTGAGTACAGAAAGTAAGTATCGCGTATGTAAGAGATTGGAACTGCAGTAGGGAAAAGGTGTTCTCAGGGAGTAGCGGATACACCAGTAGTATTGTAAAGAATTAAGATAAAGATTATCATCATGAATATTCTCAACTATGTATGTGTCGGAGGAACTCCATATATGGACGATTAGCCAGCAACCGCTGTACATATCGTCCTCATAACCACAGCAGACAGGAATCGACATCAATCGAATTACTGCGCTATTAAGGGACGTAAACCCGTAGGACGTATCCCATGGAATGGATAGTGTTCCGTGAGTTTCCTCGGTTTTCCAAGTTGAAATGTAAGGGGTGCCGACAACTTTATAGTCACTCTAAGTGCTGGCACACCTCCGTCTACCAAGAAGTAGTTTCCTCCATCAAGTCCCCACGAGAGGCAAATATTGAGAGGTCGACTTCTCTCAACATCAAGATGTAGAAAATCTAACACATGGTCAGAACGATGAATATTATAATAGACTTTACCTTATTTCAATCTCATACTAGGGTTTCTCCATCTCCCCAAGAACTAATGATCTACTCAGACATGGAGGCAATCAAAATCATGGCAATGGTAATAGAAACAATCATAGATGAATAGTACTTGTATAAATCCACAACATTTATAGGAATTACAACAAGATCTAGACAAGATGTATATGGGATGGATGGAGATGGTGGTGATGCATCGGTGGATGATGAAGATTGATGCTTTAGCCTCCCAGATCTTCACAGGGCGAAGATGAATCCTTGGTGGATGAGTTCCCCCTCCAGATGCCTTCCGGAGGTGAGGTTTCGTTGCTTCCTGGGTGTTCTGTATGTCATCTCCTCGAACCAATTGCACGGGTTGAAACTATTTGATAAGGCGGAGGCTGCACCAAGTATACGGCCGGAGCTATACGGTCGGAAAAATTGCTCTACCCATATAGTTGGTCGTTGAACTCTTAGCCTCCCTTGTTCACTTATGGTTTTCTTCTGGTATTATTAATATTTCCCAAATAAGCGATTTATGTTGTTTTGGGCTCCTTTTCTCCCCAGTACAACTGATCCAAGAATTGTATCCTTTGGATCCATCATCTGTCCTGATCCTGGTGAAAACAGACATAAAATGTGTGCACGAACGCTGTAAAATACCAAGATCCTACATCTACAATGCAAAATAATAATGTAAAACATGATGCAAATATGCACTCATCAATTTCCCCAAGCTTGTACGAGTTTGGTGACCACCCTCAAGTGTCCCATAGTGGATCATGAGTAGGCCTTCATGGTGAGCTCACTGGAGAATAGGGTGAGCCTATCGTGGCATCGGTGAGTTGTGTGCCTTCGCATATTGGGGTGGGTCCTTGTGTGGTGTTGGGTGTTCATCGAGTCACCACACCTCAAGATGAGACATTTCTGGCGTTCGGGGAGCATTGCGCCATCGCACCTATCCAATAGAGACGTAGATTCTTTGGAATTGAACTTTAGGAAAAAATCATCGTCTTTGTGTCCACCGGTTATTACTATACCTGAGCCCTTTACTTATGCAATTTACATTGTGATAGCCTTCGTGCCTCAAGTATTATATCTTGCTATCACCTTGTTGCTTGACTTGGAATAGGTTGTTGGTACACTTAGCTGAATCTAATGAATTTAGGTTTTGTGCTTTGATAAATTAAACATTAGTTTTCTTACGCATTTATTAGAGACTAAACCATAATAATTTTGAAACATCTATTCAGCCCTCTAGGCGACATACGTTGCCCTTTCACCTATGCACAACCCTAAATAAGCTTTGATTTATTGATTGAAATAAGATAGAATTGATTGCATTCCTAAAATAGAAATGGATTGATACTGAAATAAGATATCAGTCATCCATGTTAAAAAACCACCTAAAGGAACAAATAATAGACATTAACTCTATGATAAACTCTTAGTACTGAATGCAATGTCATATGGCAAGAGGAGTATGAAATTAAACCACGCACAAATAGAATCATCCCATCCCATGATAACTATATATCCAGAGGATGAGGAAGACACTATTAATGGCATCATGTCAGAGATATATCTGCATAAGGAAATAAAAACTAAATAAGGAACAATTGCTAAGTAACTAACTTAATTGAGTTGTGGATTCTAACTGAAAGTAGATAAAGAACTAGTGTAAACATCATCACTAAATAAGATTAACAGTAAACCCTAAGAGAATTACGAAAGGATTGATCATGGAAATGAATGGATCAGTACAGGAACCTAGAATTAACATGTGTGATAGACACACACACACACACACCAGTTCATCACGAATAGAAGCATATGACTAAGCAAAAATACTTAACCATGAAAATTATAGAACCCTAGACTAAGCAATAGGAATAGAACCCTAAACCAAGATTGTGTTAAGTACAAAACACACAATTAACCTACTAGAACACACTAGAAACATCTAGAAACTACCATAAGCCCTAGAATCGAAACCACTGAGCAAGAATAGTAGACTAACCCTAGAAATTGGGGAAAACTTCCCAAGATAAATTAGCAGTAGAAATAGTTTTAGAAAAAGGGGGAGAGAGAAAATTTACCTTCAAAACATGGGATCCTGGCTCACCACTAATTGAGTAGAGGTAGAAGAATGAGTCGAGCAGCAACATGAGGCAGAGGGAGTACCCTAGTAAGGGAGGCTCGACATGCCCTTGCCTTGGCATCAAGTGTAGCTAATAGGTGTGAGTTCCTGCACCATCTCACCGACAGTAAGCACCGGAATTGCGCTGGAGGCGACCGCATATTCATCACCGAAACTGTTTGGTTTAGGGTTACGCGGCAGCCAGTAGAGAGAGAGGCAAATCTAAGCGGTAGGATAGTGAGTAGAGGAAGGGGCAATTTGAGCAGTAGCATGTCGGTGGAGGCGGTCGGAGACGGCCAAGATACCCGGGAAAAGTGGTGGCGACGCTAGTCGCCATCACCATCGCGCGCGAGAGAGAGAGAGAGAGAGAGTCATGGGTGAGGGAGAGAGAAGTGAGAGGGCTGGGAAGACATGGTCTAGTTAGACCGAGCTAGGACCTAGTTTTGACCCAGGTGGTTTGACCAGTGGGCCTAGAAACCCTAGGGGTATTTTAGTCATTTCACAATTGAGAAAATGAACTAATGACCAAAAACAACCCTAGACATTTCATATAAATAAAATAAAAATACCTACAAAAAGATAAAAACGAGTAGAATCCCAAAAGTAATTTTAAAGGATTTTTAAAAATAGTTATAAAATGATGAAAATTTCAAACTACTTAATAAAGGATTAAACCCATACAAGAAAATGCAAATTCCAAGAAAATATAATTAAAATAGTTCCAAATAAGGAAAATATTTGGAATAAGGATTCCTATTTTTCTAGAATCATAAAAATACTATATTTGAAAAGTCTCTAATAAAGCCCAACACTAAATATTAATTATTCAAAAAGAACCAAAATACTCCAAAATGTTGGAAAATCAATTATTCATATGAAATCTTTGAATATCCATGTTTATTTAGTGTTAAATAAAATTCCAAATAATGGTGCTATCAAAATTCATCAATAATTAAAAAGAAAACCATAAAAGATATATTAAAGTTCTAGAGTGAAACTAAAATTACAAGTAGGAAATACCTTAATTAAACCTAAAACACCTAAATTAGGGGGAAGGGAACAACCAACCAACATAGAATTATTATCTAAGACCCTTAAGAATGCATTTGGATTTTATACATTGTCCTTACTGGATAATGATGCTTATTTTTAAAATAAAGGTCTAGAGTAGTTTAGAATCCTGGAATTGCCTTGATTAAAAAATAACAAGCAAATTAACTCTTGCATTACCTTGTGAGACCAGAGTTGCAATATACAATTGCAAGAGAATTCTTACATTTCCTTTTATATATTTGATAAAGTGTTTTTAAAACCTTATCACCTACATTTAAAAGCAAAAATACAAGTTTCATAATGAATATGAAGTATGGATTGCCGGCTTAGGGTAGTCGGATAATCTAAAAATGGTGGGCGGTGGAATCATTGTTAAAATATATGGTTGGGAAGCCATATGGTGGAGATTCCATTGTATCAGGTATTCACTTAGGATTAACAATCAATCTAATCCGTGATTCTTGTTTTGTATAAATCATGTTGACCACAAGTTCTGAAATGGGACATCAAAGTCAGATGTAACTTTTTTCATTTCGTATGTCCTTTTATCCTAAGTTAGGATGTGGTCAAAAGTTAAGATCGGTGGTTGGGAGTCCGTGACGTCCCTATGTTGTGTTCTAGACTAACAACTTAGCATATTAGAAGGGAGGGTAACTAAGCATAGGTCCCATGACCGAAACTCGTTACAATGAGTGGACTGCTGGGTCATGGCAAAGGACAGTGATTGGATTGGATCTTAATTGAGCCTCAAATCAAGGAAGTTTGAATAGGAAGGCATACCTATTATGCACTCAGACTTAAGATCATTTGTGTGAAAAGTAGTTCCCCTCTCGAGAGTGTATGAAACATGACATGTTACTCCCTATCCTGGGAAGGAATTGCGAAAGCAGCGGGAAAGGGATCCCGTGAAATCCTATACAACCCATGAAGGCTGAAACACCTAGTTTTTAAAAGACTAAAACTTAGCTTTTCTAAAACCCAATCTCAAAAACTAAGCATATGCCTAGGATTCTGATGGCTCAGGATACGTTGAGCTCGTTGGGAACCCCAAGAGGAAGGTATTATGAGCACAGCAGCAAGTTTCCCTCGGGTATGAAACCAAGGTTATCGAACAAGTAGGAGCAAGGAAACAACCCCAAGGTGTTGTTACCAACTTGGAATCCTGCACAACACAACCACAGAACTTTGCCCCAACTTACAGTGAGGTTGTCAATCTCACCGGTTTTGCTGAAAACAAAGGATTAAACGTATTGTGTGCAAGATAGTAATTGCTTGCAAAAAGTAAACAGTAAATAGAAGATGGTATATCAATGGTAAAAGAATGGACCGGGGTCCATAGTTCACTAGAGGTGATTCTCCTTAAGATAAATAACATGTTGGGTGAACAAATTACAGCGGGGCAATTGACAGACTCGAGAAAGCATATCATGCATATACTAATCATCTTGACTTCTATGAGATTTAATTGGGCATTACAACATTATACATAAACCGTAATCCAACTGCATCTATGACTAATAATCCACCTTCAGGTTATCATCTAAACCCCCTCCAGTATTAAGTTGCAAGCAACAGATTATTGCATTAAGCAAAGTGTGTAAAGTAAACAATACGATTGTCCCATGGACAAAGGATTCCTATTTTCTCCCTAGTAGCAACAGCACATCTAGCACCTTAGAGATTCCTGTCACTTCCCTAGATTACTAGAGGCATGAACCCACTATCGAGCATAAATACTCCCTCTTGGAGTTTCTAGCATCTACTTGGCCAAGATAGCTACTAACAACGAAAATCATGCAAGATCACAAATAATATAGACATGATAAAATCAATAATCAATCTGAAATAGCATCTCAATATCCATCAGATCCCCGCAAACACAACATGCAAGATTACAAATAGATGATCTTGATCATGAATGGAGATCACAAGATCTAAACATGATAGCACAAAGGAGAAGAACCAATCATCTAGCTACTACATGGACCCGTAGTCCAGGGATGAACTACTCACGCATCACACCGGATGCAGTCATGGTGATGGAGAAGGCCTCCAGGGTGATCTCTCCCCTCCGGCAGGGTGCCGGGAAGAGCTTCGGATCCCCCCGATCTAGGGATCAAGATGGCGATGGCTACAGACTCTTCTAAGGATTTCTAATTGGGTCTTTGATCGGGCACTTAGGGTTTTCATCCCGGGAGGCTTTTATAGGCGAAGGGGCAAGGTCGATGGAGCAACAGGGGACCACACCCCTAGTGGTGTGCCCTGATACGTTGCAAACGTATCTATATTTTTGATGTTCCATGCTTGGTTTTATCTACTTTCTTATGTTTTGTTCCAACTTTGGAATACTTTTTATACACATTACTAGACTAACCTATTAACAAGATGCCACAGTGCCAGTTGCCTGTTTTCTGCTGTTTTTGGTTCCAGAAAGTCAGAAAATGAATATTCTCAGAATTGGACCGGACAAAAGCCAAAGTCGTTATTTTCCTTGAAGATTCACGGAGCCAGAAGGAGATAAGAAGGGGGGCCACAGGGTGGCCAAACCACCCCCAGGCGCGGGTGCCCCCAGGCCACACCAGGGCATGGTGTGGGCCCCCTAGATGGCCACCGACCTCGCCCCTTCGCCTATATATTCCTCCTGATACAGAAATCCTAAATCGTGAAGCCTACAACAACGAAAAGTTCCGCAACGCTGCCGCCACCGAAGGGGAGATTCGGGGGACAGAAAGTCTGTTCCGGCGCCCTGCCGGGATGGGGAAGTGCCCCCGAAGCCATCTCCATCGATCACCACCACCATCTCCATCACCATTGTTGATTCCCATGATGAGGAGGGAGTAGTTCTCTCTCGAGGTTAGGGGTTCTACCAGTAGCTATGTGTTCATCTCTCTCTCTCTCTGCATGATCTTATTGAGATCATGAGCTTGCAATCTATAGATCTACCTTGCTACTCAAGTGCTTTAATAGATCTCTGCTCTCCCCATGTGTGTGAAGTTGACAGTGTGCACACCATGGTGGCTCTTAGGCTAGAGATTACAAATACTTGTTATGAGTTATATTTGGAGTTAGATGTCTTTATGAAATTGTGGTGTTTGTTGGAACCATCTAGTGCTCAAGGTGACAGTGTGGGGTTATCTAGATGTGGAAAGCGAACTTTGAGGTGTGCTGTTATAGCCCTACCATGGATTAGAGTTTCCAACCGGAGAGTAGTCAAGAGTAGTATCATAAAGAGAAGATATTTATATGAGAGTGTTCACTAGTGAAAGTATGATCCCTAGGCCTTGTTTCTAAGCATTGAAACATCGTTTGCAACTAGATCTGTTACATGTTTGATTGCTTCCATCTTTATTTCAATTTTCCTTTAGTCTCTTCCACGCCATCAAGCTATTTTATGGCACCCTTACCACTTATAATTATCCATACCACTTGTATTTCACTATCTCTTCGCCGAACTAGTGCACCTATACACCTGACAAGTGTATTGGGTGTGTTGGGGACACAAGAGACTTCTTGTATCTTGATAGCAGGGTTGCTTTAGAGGGGATACCTTTGACCACTTCCTCCCCGAGTTTGATAAACCTTGGGTGATCCACTTAAGGGAAAACTTGCTGCTGTTCTACAAACCTCTGCACTTGGAGGCCCAACAACTGTCTACAAGAATAGAAGTGTGTAGACATCACGCCCCCCTAGGCCGTGCCGCCACCAGGTGTGGCTGCCACGGTGCGTCACTTCGTCTCCCCTCTGGACTCCGAGTTGCTTCAGGTAAAATATTGACTTTGGCTTTTGTCCGGTCCAATTCCAAGAATATTTCCTTACTAGCTTTTGTGAAACCAAAAACAGCAGAAAACAGGCAACTGGCACTGTGGCATCTTGTTAATAGGTTAGTTCCAGAAAATGTATAAAAATACCCCAAAGTGTGGAAAAAACATAAGAAAGTAGATACTAAACAAGCATGGAACATCAAAAATTATAGATACGTTTACGACGTATCAACATCCCCAAGCTTAACTCGTGCTCGTCCTCGAGTAGGTAAGTGATAAATAAGAATAATTTTTGAGGTGACATGCATCATCACAATCTTGATCAAGGTATTTGTAAAACATTGATAGCTGGGATCATAGTACTTTAACATAGCATGAAAGATACAGTTCTAACAATAAGACATAGCAACTATGTTGTAACATGAAAAGGTACAAACAAAAGATTCATGAATAACAATCCTTTGAAAGACTTTTGTTTGTTTCACATATAGAAAACATAACAAGAATGGTATTCAGCTTGTCCCTCATGGTATAGCAAAACATAAATGCATAGGACACCTTCAAAGTTCATAAGGGTGACTAGATACAAATAATTTAAGAACAAGCAATATCAAAGTTATGAATCAATCAACAAGTTTTGGGACAATGCACATTAAACTAAGAATGACCACTATGCTCTCTCAATAGGTGCATAAATATATAAGATGGAGACTCAACATAAAAGTAAAAAAGAAAGGCCCTTCATAGAAGGAAGCAGGGATTCAAGTTTCATAAAGAGCTTCCAAAAATTATGGTACTTATTAGCTTTCATCTCTTATTGCCCCTATCATAAGCATCTTTAGGTGACTAAGGTTAAAGTGAACAAATATGAGGATATGCTTGACAAGTTATAAGTTGAAAATCTCATGCCCCTTGCTTACGAGTACCGAACCTCATGCTACTCAACTTTAGTCACAAGTAAGTTCTTGTCATTGTAAGTACATGTGTATCATAGAGAACCGCCAATGGGCTACCCCTTGCCCCATGATACTAGAGCTATCCCATATCAAAATGACAAGGCAACAGACAATGAGCATCTTAATGATCTTTTTATTTGTTATTTGCATATGTTCTTATTGAGGATGCTTCACAGATTGCTCACTATGGTTATGCTGCAAGTTTCCACCATGATTAGGCATGGCTTAGGCTAGCCGCCCAGGTGTTTCTCTAACACATATACAAACTCCATGAGCTTACAACCTCCCCTTTTATTTCACACCGCCGGGATCCATAAGCAAAAGAACATGATATCAAATAAATAATGTGCAATGTTGAAAGCGTTTCCCATGGTAACATGGTTCTGCTAATTCACAACTTATAAATCGCAAGCATATACGCAACATAGATGGGAACAATGGTTCAAGTTTATTAAGTGCAAGAAAGTAAAGTGTGCCATCAAGTTTGTGAGAGCTTTAATCACTAATTTTCACATAACAAGTTTAATTCAGAAGGTAGATAAAAACATGAATATACTTGGAATAGCAATAATGCTGATAGGTAGGTATGGTGGACTCTTTGGAATAACTTGGTTTTATTTGGAGTTGGATGCATGAGTGGAACTCATACTTGGTACATCTGGAGGCTAGCAAAAGACTGGGATCGACCAACTAAAAGAGCAATAATGTCCATAATCATGCAAAGCAACAAAACATTATTAATTAAAGCATAAAGTGATATTACATGTCAGAAACTAAATGATCATAGAGGCTATGGAGACTGGTATAGTCTTAACACGGTGTGAGCATGCGCCAAGTCAACCCAAATAAAGCATGAAGTGAGAATACCACAATATTATGCTTTTGTATGCTAAAACAGCGCATGATTCTTTCAAGGCACATTAAGCAATCTCAATTGTTTGGAACAAGTCATGCTACAGCAATAATCACTAAGCATAAAGTCAAAGCAATATCAAACATGACATGATAAAGTCTAGGCCACAGTCAAAACAGGACTCCTTTTATACCAATTATAAGCATGAACTTTCCTACTCTTTTCGAATCCAAATCAACTTATTTGAAACTATGTACGAATGCAGGGGTCCAACCAATTTTTTAAGTAAACTAAGCATAGGAAAACTAAAAACAAAATGAAGATGCTCCAAGAACAACACAATTGTGCATGAAACAATAAAAATGAAGTGTTCGGAAGAAAACCTGAGATTTTTATTGATGAAGAAGGGGATGCCTTGGGCATCCCCAAGCATTGATGCTTGTACTTCTTGAATATTTCTTGGGGTGACATGGGTGGCATGCCCAAGCTTGAGCTTTTGTCCATACTTCATCGCATCACATCATTCTCTCCCTACACTTGAAAACTTCCTTCATACAAAACTTCACACAATCTTCATTAGCAACATTAGTGTATTCAAAATAATAATCCTTTGGGTTCAGTTTCAACACAAGTAAAACTTCCATTAAAACATAAGCTATTGTAGCAATTTCTTTTAAAAGCTCAAGTGATCAAAGAGAACTCAAAGAGAAAGAGATTAAGAGGCAAATGCAAATAATGGCAGAAATCTGTCAAAACAGACCAGCAGGTAAAAACCGATTTTTTCGAAGACCTTTTGTTTCTCAAATCAAAAAGTATTAAACTAACGAAAGTTATATAACAACCTGGGGAAGAAGCAAAAAAATCACAGCTCAATCCGATGTACAGGGATTTTTCACGAATGTTTATAGTGAAGCACAAAAATTTGTTTCGGGATAGCAACTTTCCCAAGTCTTACTTCTCTCTCATTAGAGGTTATTCTTGGCACAAAAACCACACAAAAAGGATAAGGAGAGGTTATTACAGAAGTAATAACTTCCAAGACTCAACAAAATAAAAACTTACTGAAAGAATTCGAGTTATCTCCCAATAGTGCTTTTCTTTAACGCCTTTGAGCTAGGCATGATAATTTCGATGATGCTCACATAAGAAATATGAATTGAAGTAAAAGAGAGCATCAAGAAACAAATTCAAAACACATTTAAGTCTAACCCACTTCCTATGCATAGGAATCTTATACGCAAATAAATTCACAAAGAACAAAGTGACAAGTATAGGAAGATAAAACGAGAGTAACTTCAAAACTTTTAGCAAATAGAGAGGTGTTTCAATACCATGTAAACTTTTATAACCATATTTTCCTCTCTCATAATAATTTTCAGTAGCCTCATGAATAAACTCAACAAGATAACTATCACATAAAGCATGCTTTTCATGATCTACAAACACATAATTTTTATCAAGCTCAAAAATAGTGGGATTAAAACCTTCAAACCCACTTTTAATAATTTTATAACAAGATGACTGATCAATCTCATTTTAAATAGTAGTACAATTAATATTATCAACCAATATAGGACCATCATCTAGAGCTTTATTATAAACATTTCAAAAGAATCCATAGGAACATAACATTCATCCTTCTTTGGTAAGCATGGAGGGCGATCAAATAAGGTATTAGTTAAAGAGTTACTCTTATTGGGAGGTAGACATGGGTAGCTCCATTCTTCCTCCTCTTGATCATCACTCTCCTCCTCTTTTTCATCCAATGAGCTTTCAGTTTCAACAATTTCTTCTTCCATATAGCCATTTTCTTCCTTGTAATTATCAAAGCAAAATTTAAGTATATCATAAACCTCATATTTATAAGGTGCATCATCAGTATTTTCAAGCAAATAAGCAAGTTCGAATGCACCCTTCCAAGCAATAAATTCTTCAATTTGTTCCACATCATAAAAGTCATAATTTCCCTTAACATAAGAAGATATGGTAACATTATCATTATACTCACATTGAAAAGGGAGGTGTTTATACCTCCTACAACAACAAGATTTATCAAAGCAATAAGTAACATTATAAGTAGAGCACATGTTTCTAGCAATGGTATAAAATTTATTAATTTGTTCCCATAAGTGTTTCCCTTTTTGTGACAAGCGGTGTTCCTTATAATAATATTTTTGTTCTTCCATGAACCCACCTTTCCAATAAGATACAGTTTCAAAGAAACCAACCATTGATACAAAGCATGATAAAGCAAGACAATAACAGACCAGCGAAAATAACAACTATAGTAGGAACTAATTTTTTTATTTTTGATAAAAAGAACAAGCAAAAAACGAAGAAATAAACTAAGCAAAACAAAAAACAAAGTAAAGAGATTGGTTGCGAGAGACTCCCCTTGTGAAGCTGCCCTTTACTCCCCGTCAATGGTGCCAGAAAAAGGCTTGATGGCTCAGGATACATTGAGCTCGTTGGGAACCCCAAGAGGAAGGTATGATGAGCACAGCAGCAAGTTTACCTCAGTTCTGAAACCAAGGTTATCGAACTAGTAGGAGCAAGGAAACAACCCCAATGTGTTGTTACCAACTTGGAATCCTGCACAACACAACCATAGAACTTTGCCCCAACATATAGTGAGGTTGTCAATCTCACTAGTTTTGCTAAAAACAAAGGATTAAACGTATTTTGTGGAAGATAGTAATTGCTTGCAGAAAGTAAACAGTAAATAGTAGATGGTATATCAATGGTAAAAGAATGGACCTGGGTCCATAGTTCACTAGAGGTGATTCTCCTTAAGATAAATAACATGTTGGGTGAACAAATTACAGCGAGGCAATTGGCATACTCGAGAAAGCATACCATGCATATACTAATCATCTTGACTCCTATGAGATTTGATTGGGCATTACAACATTATACATAGACCGTAATCCAACTGCATCTATGACTAATAATCCACCTTCAGGTTATCATCCGAACCCCCTCCAGTATTAAGTTGCAAGCAACAGATAATTGCATTAAGCAAAGTGTGTAAAGTAAACAATACGATTGTCCCATGGACAAATGATTGATGTTTTCTACCTAGTAGCAACAACACATCTAGCACCTTAGAGGTTCCTGTCACTTCCCCAAATTACTAGAGGCATGAACCCACTATCGAGCATAAATACTCCCTCTTGGAGTTGCTAGCATCTACTTGTCCAAGATAGCTACTAACAACGGAAAGCATGCAAGATCACAAATAACATAGACATGATAGAATCAATAATCAATCTGAAATATCATCTCAATATCCATCAGATCCCCGCAAACACATAATGCAAGATTACAAATATATGATCTTGATCATGAGCGGAGCTCACAAGATCTAAACATGATAGCACAAAGGAGGAGAACCAACCATCTAGCTACTACATGGACCCGTAGTCCAGGGATGAACTACTCACGCATCACACCGGAGGAAGTCATGGTGATGGAGAAGGCCTCCAGGGTGATCTCTCCCCTCCGGTAGGGTGCCGGGAAGAGCTTCGGATCCCCCGATCTAGGGATCGAGATGCCGGCGGCTACAGACTGATTGGGTCTTTGATCGGGTACTTAGGGTTTTCGTCCTAGAGGCTTTTATAGGCGAAGGGGCAAGGTCGGTGGAGCACCGGGGGCCCACACCCCTGGTGGCGCCCCCTCCTCTAGGCCGCGCCGCCACCAGGTGTGGCCTACCTAGTGCGCCACTTCGTCTCCCCTCCGGACTCCGTGTTGCTTCGGGTAAAATATTGACTTTGGCTTTTGTCTGGTCCAATTTCGAGAATATTTCCTTACTAGCTTTTCTGAAACCAAAAACAGCAGAAAACAGGAAACTGGCACTATGGTATCTTGTTAATAGGTTAGTTTCAGCAAATGTGTAAAAATACCCCAAAGTATGGACAAAACATAAGAAAGTAGATACTAAATAAGCATGGAACATCAAAAATTATAGATATGTTTACGACGTATCAGATTCTTATCCACGGATTTAGATAGAGCATCATACGACCACCATAGAACTTGCTGAGTATGCTCGTACTCAACCTATACTTCTTAAAACTTTGCTTAGGTACAACCAAAGCACGAGATATATCCACTGTAGAAGACATCACCGAAGAAGAGGTTTATTATGAAGAACCTGACATCTTAGGAGGAATTGAAGGCATAGACTATATAAGAGAGTTTGGAACTAAGGAGTAAAGCATAGAGTTAGAAGAGTAGTTTTGCATGCATAGGATATCCAGGCTAAGCTACCTAGACCAAAGTTGCAATGCTCTATTGGTACTTAGCTTAGAAGTGTCATTGTTCCATAATCTAGCGCTTTAAAATTGATTGGTAGGAGTGAATCCTCACTGGAACAAGGAGGGTATCAAAGCTTGTTTTGTCCGGGTGTTATGAATAAGGAATAAAGAATTAGTTGGACCTTCGATAGTTTGTTGTACCACTCTAAGAGGAGTAATATTTACAGAAGAGGAGTTTTGTAAGTGTTATGGCAATGACTTGTACACTACAACATGTGGTGGTGTACGTGGGTCACTAGAAGGTCTTCCTTAAAGGGTTTTAATCCTAAGGTCAAAGTGCTTCCTCTGATACTATATGCAGTGACCCATCATACCATTGCACGGTGTAGTATGCAAGTCGTTGATATAACACTAATGAAACACCATTCCACCAGTATTACATCCCTCAGAGTGGTACAACAGAAACATCGCAGGTCCAAAGCATGACTATAGATTACAACATGGTACATTACAAAATATCCAGAGAACCTCCTCGATACATCAAGGAAATTATCCTTACAAAAGAAAACCAGAAATAGCAAAATAAAGACTACTCTTCTAATAAGCCTACTAATAATATTTATTCGACTTGAGATTGCTACTATAGCAATGCTCTATAGAAGAAGGTTCTAGCATCTAGGTATTTATATATTGTATATACTTTAACTTAACTTCCATATCCATGGTTGTAGATGTTGACTCCATTGATTTCATTGACTACCTTCAATTCCTCAAAGTAACTCTCCTCCTGAAGACATCATTAATTTCTCCGAGATCTAGCACGGATTAATAAGGTACGGTTGAGTACGAACATACTCGACAAGTTCATTAAAAAGACTGTTTGATGCACTATCTATAGCCACAAACCATAGGTCGTCGACTATGTAGGTTTTCATAAACATTTCTTCAAATATTTCTTTTATTCTGAAAAACTATGTCCATTAGCCTTCACAAGTTGATTATAACTTCATGGAGTTCCTTTCCTGCAGCGTCGGAGTTCCTTTCCAGAACATGGAGTAACATGTCATACTTTTATACACTCTGTAGAGGTACATTTCTTCACCCATGATAGATCTTTATCAACCGAGCAACCAACCCGTTCACACTTTCTTGGTATGAGGCACAATATAAGGACCTAAGCCAACCACTGCCGTTCATTGTGTCCCAGCATGCCCAATCTTTTGAACGTCAGGCCCACCTTTTATATGATGACACTAAAATGTACAATCCATCGCAGATGCCAAAAATACCGTGGGACACTATGGGATCCCACCCTTCTTCTACAAATCCTCTCATGAAATTTTGATCACGATCCAAGGATTACAGCCACGGCCTATCCATCCATTGACATGCGAAAGGAAGAAGATCCAGCTGACTTTCCTAGAGCCATATAGATATCATGGTTAGCGCCTAATATACGGCTCAAGAATCACTGACTTCCCTAGAGCCATATAGATATCATGGTTAGCGCCTAATATACGGCTAAAGAATCACTGGCGACGTTGGTTATTAAATCCTATATAATACTTTCCCGTGCAAATGGAACCTTCACCAACCACATATATCATATCATGGTTCCATTTTCCCACCGTATTAGGTGACCACCACGCGGGCCAATAACCAATTATTCAAATCATTATGAAAATAGTATTTTATGCCATTCTTTTTAAAATTCAGGTGATAACAATAGTAGATTGCAAATACTTGATAGAAAATCAAAGGATATGAGCAAGCATGAACTTGCCTTTTTGACTGCAAGATTTCTTTTATTTTAGGGATTTCTATTTTCGTGCCCTCAGTTCGTTAGTTGTATTCAGTTTTTGCCAGCCGCTTAACTCTTCCTCACTTTTGCCCATCTCCTTTTACGAAACTCTCACACGGTCTGAAAACTTGCTGTCCATCAGTCTTGCCATTACGTGTTGACAAGTGGGGCCGCGTTCAGTCGGGTCCCGTCGTGGACTCTCGCCGTTACGTGTTGACAATTAGGGTCATGTTCTGTCGGGTCCCGTAGTGGATCCTTCCCGTTACATGCTGACAAGTGGGGCCGCATTCAGTCGGTTCCCGTAGTGGACACCTCTCTCCACTTATCCAGATCAGCATCGGACCCACAAGTTATCCACGCGAGCACCGGACCCATAGCTTACCCAAGTTGGCGTTGCAAGATGGGACCCTGAGCCAGCCCCGCGCCCGTGCCGTTGCCTCCCATTTCTTCTTCTTCTCTAGCGACGGCAGCCCTTTGTCTAGCTTCATTTTCATATAGTGAAATGTAATGCATAAACTTGAATATACAAAAAATATACACCTTTCAACTCCTTGAAATTGCACATAGGACATGATAATGTTGTGCTAATAAAATCCTGATCATTTATCATTTCTATAGAGTAAAATATAATGCATAAACTTGCGTATACGAAAATTATAACCTTTGAACACTGTGAAATCGCACTTAATACGTGATAATGATGTGCTAACAAAATTTTGAGAGATTATCATTTTCTCCCCCATTTTCATTGAGTGGAATGTAATGCATAAACTTGCATATACGAAAATTATACACATTTGAACTCTTTGAAATCGCACTTAATACGTGATTATATAATATTGTGCTAAGAACATCTTGAGAGATTATCATTTTCATAGAGTGAAATATAATGCACAAACTTGCATATGTGAAAATTATAAACCTTTGAACACTGTGAAATTGCACTTAATACATGATAATGATTTGCTAGCAAAATTTTGAGAGATTATCATTTTCTCCCCCATTTTCATAGAGTGGAATGTAATGCATAAACTTGCATATATAAAAATTATACACATTTGAACTCTTTAAAATCGCACTTAATACGTGATAATGTTGTGCTAAGAAAATCTTGAGAGATTATCATTTTCATATAGTGGAATGAAATGCATAAACTTGCATGTACGAAAATTATACACCTTTGAACTCTTTGAAATTGCACTTAGCTAGGACATGATAATGTTGTGCTAATAAAATCCTGATCATTTATCATTTCCATGGAGTGAAATATAATGCATAAACTTGCGTATATGAAAATTATAAACCTTTGAACACTATGAAATCGCACTTAATACATGATAATGATGTGCTAGCAAAATTTTGAGAGATTATCATTTTCTCCCCTATTTTCATAGAGAGGAATGTAATGTATAAACTTGCATATATGAAAATTATAC
Source organism: Avena insularis (assembly GCA_023614405.1). NCBI lineage: Eukaryota > Viridiplantae > Streptophyta > Magnoliopsida > Poales > Poaceae > Avena > Avena insularis. The sequence continues at coordinate 435,336,046 of CM042692.1, forward strand.
AGATTTGAACTCTTTAAAATCGCACTTAATACGTGATAATATTGTGCTAAGAAAATCTTGAGAGATTATCATTTTAATAGAGTGGGATGTAATGCACAAACTTGCATATATGAAAATTATACACCTTTCAATACTTTCGCTTTAAATTATATTCAAAATCATTTGTTTATGGAGTTAAAGTACCGGTGGCAAACTCGTTATTTATCATGGATAGAGGGGTTCCCCGCGACAGATATTGGGGTTATCCTGTCCGCTAGATCACAGAGGATCACTGGTTGGTGGGCACGGTCCACGTGACAACTATCTCAACCAATTAGAGCGTAGCAGTCAAGATGAGCACATGTGTGAGAGATTGTGACTGAGAGAGAGAGGGGAAAACTGAGTAGAACTTAAGAACCAAGTGCAAAACTGAGTAGAACTTAAAAACCATAGGCAAGACTGACGAAGGGATTCAAATAGAAAATATAAAGAGATTTCAAAAATTGAAAATGCATCTTTGATACAATAAAATACATCCTGTCATACGTCAAACTATTTGCAATTTAAATATACACCAGTTTGACAATTATTGCCTCATTCAGACAAACTATGTTTTGGGGAGGGATGTTTTGGGAAGAGGCTTTAGTAGAAAGTCATGAACCTTGATAGATAGTAGGTGATTTGAGAAGTGGTGATTTAGGTTAAAACTTCATTTATATACACTAGTCATTAACCCGTGCACCTGCACAGGCTAGCTTTAATTTAGAAATACATAGATATTACAGTAATCATGTTGTTGTGTGAGAATTATGTTTCAGATATCTGAGTAGCATAGAATATCAATAAAAATACATTCGAATATCAAAATATTTATTAAACATTTTGGAGTGTAATTCATACGGCTAAATGTATATGCTCTTTTAATTTCTTATTGCTTAGAGTATTCATATTCAACTCTGTTACTGCATGTCAAGCAACTTGAACTTTGTAGGTCATGGTCTAAATCTTAGTGTTTGGAGTAGAGATGATATAATCGCTGCATCCGATAACTCTACTACTTTATGAGCTTATGTAATACAGATGTTGAGCAGGATATCATTTGAACAGTATAATATATATTTTATTACCTAGTTGCTAAGAAATTATTTCTCATCTTAGCACTCATGATCAATATATATGAGTGAGTTGTTTGAAAATATGTTCTCACTTTCATGAAAATACTAGTTGGGCTATTCAATGGGAAATGTCATAAGTTTTCTTGAACGTAGTTGGAGAGAACAATATGTACTATAAACTCACAAATGTTAGAAGAATCCATTCACTATGTATAATTTTTCTTTAAGATTCATCTCTTACGGGAATAAGATTTCTGCTCGAGATAGAGTTACGGGTTATCAGGTAGAAGGAAATGAAGAAGCAAACATTTTGAAACTAAGGTGTAAGGAGAGATCGTCACATGTCAAGCATAAAGTTGGAGATGATATACCCGCAAAACCTCTTTTTTCGCATAATCCTAGTAGGGGAGTGAAGGGGCAAAACTCTGCAACACTTGTTGAACTGCATTGTAAGATGGTAAATTGTCCTTCAAAAATTGTGAAAATAATAATCTAGAAAAACGAACATACACTATTTTATTACCAAATTAGAACTTTAAGGACAATGAAAAATTTGTAAAACCTATTACAAAGACATTTTCATAAGGTAAATACGATTTTTTTACTTGAGTCGAATACATGGGAAATTTGAATGCTAAGTGTACATATCCAAACACCAGATAAAATACATATTTAAGTAAGACGTTATTAATGGAGTTATACGGCTCAGAAGGATGGATGTAATACTTTTCAGAACAGTCATAGTCGACTTCGTTAGAACATTCATAAACTTCCCTAAGTAGATGGTAGAATTATTCTCCCAAGCCTGTCATATATGAGTAGCACAAATACTGAGTTAGGAACGCATATTCATCTTTTACAAATCCAATCTGACAATAGTATATCATACATAATATTGGCACGTGAAAGATGTCAATTAATCTTGAATAAGAAACGAATAAGGGAAACACAAATTAGTATTGATCTTTGAGTACTACGACATGCAACGCTGCAACTATCATGCTCAAATTGAGATCATGTATCCATGAATTATGTGATTAACTTTGTAAAGTGAAGAGTCTTCACCAACGTTCCCTTTAAAAAAATATACCTCAGAGCAAATCTACAGATGGTAGACTATACCTCCAGTAACTTTGTTCGTGTTGTCGATCGGTGAAAAAATATGGTAATACCAGCAAGTAAATGGCAATTCAACTCACATTAGCATAACCGGAGCGTTAGGATCTGTTTGGTTCCCAGGAGAATTCACCAATGACTCAATACTTCATTATCAAACGTGAGGAGTGGGTCATTAGGAAAAAATCTAGTACTTGAAATTGTACAATGAGACAAATGGAGGTGATATATCATGTACCTCACTCGGTATTGCCACCTGTCGCCAGCAGCTGGGCACCTGACTGTAATGCTTAGCTCATGTTCGTCACTGGCCACCGCCGACGCTTCCGTTCAGCCTCATCGTGTGTCGATGAGATCCTCGTATAATGCTTAGCACTGCTTAATGTGAGAAGACACAGAGGATTGGGAGGGGATCCTACCATTATTTCTAGACGATTAGAACCATAATATCTCACCTTAAAACTGTGATCCCGTGCTTCAATCCCTGCATGAAGCAGATTACAGCTAAATTGCAACGTGTAAAAATTGTGAAGCTATTGAATTGTAAAGGTCGAAAGGGATAGAGACGGTCTTGGTCATGGCCCTGTTTTCAGAGATTTGCAAAATCCTCAACATGTTTAATATAATAGCCCTGTTTTCAAGATATCTTACATCCTGATAGAACACCTAAGAAATTTATGGACAGGAAAATAAAATAAACTTGTCTTATTCCATAAAATTAATTATCAGAATTTGCAACACAGAAGGAATTAATTTGTACTATCGAATTATGGTAGTAACATATTATTACATCCCCATTTTTAGGGAACTATTTATCGTTGGCAAGCTACATCATCTCAAATTTACATACTCCCTCCGTTCCAAAATAACTGACTTAGGTTTGGCTAGATTCGCTTGTATTTAGACGTGTTTTTAGGACATCTTGTTTAGGCTACTGGATTTATGTTCTTAATTTCCTGGTATATAAATACATATGAATCTAGACAAACTCAAGTCATTTATTTTAGGACGAATGGACCATTAAAAAAAACATTGTATCCCAATTTGCATTACAACGATACTACTTGCATGCCATATTGAGCCTTCAAATTTATGCCATCGGTGCAGGCATGTATAGTGACGTGAGACAACCAACGTATTGAGCAGTTTATGGATCTTATTAGAAAAACAGAGAGTGTATTGTGTACCTTGGATCAGCGAACTACATATAATATGCCAGATAGTTCTATCAATTAGTAAATATAAGATATAAAATTTCTTATGGTGGCATGTCACATAATAAGACTCCCTGGGTAAATGTTACTATGTTTTGACCTTTTTGAATTTGTTGTGCATAAATTAGCTAGCTAAAACTAATTCGTTGACTCTATGTTGGCCAGCCACCGAGGGTAAAACTGAGTATATTGCACACGGCAGTGTTAGTACTAGAGAGCAAACTGAGTACAACCAAACTGCTAGTGTTACACTCGAGGGTATAACTGAGCACAACTAAGTCGCCAGGGTTAGACATGAGGGGAAAACGTGACTCACGGTGCACATGTCGCGGTGCACGGGGCGGTAGTGGACACGTGTGGCCGTGCACAGTGCACGGTGGTGCAATGAAACATTCCTTCCCTTCTCCTTTATAGAGGTCTCCTCACTCTCACTCATCACTCACTCGCTCACTCAAGCGTCTCCACTGTCCCATCACCTTCTGCAAACCCCAAGAAAACCCTAACCACGCCGGCGATGGAGAAGAACGGCGTGGTGGCCATCGTCGCCTCCAAGGCCACCGGCAAGGAGGCCCATGTCCCTGTACAGGCCCTCGTTGAGGCATCGAAGGAAGTCGTCGTCCCCGTCCAGACCCCGTCCCCGCTTCCGTCGTAGCCATGGGCGAGGAGGCCCCCGCCGGTCTCGGGCAGATCCCGCTCGGCTGGGACCCCTACGAGGAGGATGATTACATCAGGCCGGAGAACCCCTACGACACCAGCATCACTGACCCATGGTCGGAGGTAACTAGGATTTTCTCCCCTTCCCTTGTTCTTCTCCCATTCCTATCTTTGGATGCTAGATCATATGTTATTAGGGTTTGGCTGTTCGTATTTTTAATCGTGGATGCTAGGTATTTTTACAGTAGCTAATCCTCTTATGTTACATCTCGTATTTTGATGAATCCCCATGTTCGTATTCCAATCCTATTTTATTTATCCTTCGAGTTGCAGTAAAGGGATTCCCTAATTAGTACTAGCACCGATCTGTAGTTCGGATCAGTATTCGATTTGGTTTAAAATTTGGGGATTGGGAATAATCAGGGGATCTCAATCGGTTAATTTATGCAAATAATCAATTCCGATAATCAAGGTATCTCAATCATGTCCTTGTTGCACTCTACATTTTTTTCCAACAGGAGGATAAAAGCGATTTCTGCAGCGACGACAAGTCCAAGGACACCAAGACTCGTCAGGTGCTGAGGAGGCCGAAATCCGGCCAATACGACAACCTCTTCGTCGGCGACGTCTACAGGTGCCCCTTCTGCACCACCAGAAGGCTCCACGCCACCGACTTCAACTCCCTCGTGAAGCATGCCGAGGATCTATGACGAGTCCGTGAACATCCACGGCTTCAGAGCCAAGCACCAGACGCTCGGTCTTCACCTCCGGAATCTCCAAAAGGTGGCCGTCGAGAAGGGTCACATGCCCCGATCAAGCCCAAGGCGCCCAAGGTCAAGGGACTGGGCAGTTAAGAAGTGGAGGAGGTGCTAGAGGGAGGAGGTGGAGGCCCTCCTGGCGAAGGCCATGAGGGGCCACTGATCTTGTGCTGCTGCATAGCAGCTTCTTTTGTATTGTATGTGTTAAACTTGTCCGCTACTGCTGCTGAGCAGCCTAATTGTCGAACCTTGTTAAGTATCGTACTATATATCCTATATTAGCTTGTTTATCTACATCTGCTATATATATATCCTATATTAGCTGTTTTATCTACATCTACTATGTTTACTAAATATATTTATGGTGTTGATTAGATTTGCTGCTCTAGTTTTGCTACCAGATTGGAAAAAATAAGGGCCAAAAGGAACAATAAATGAAGAGAGAAGTTTCTCTGTATTTCACTATCTTTTTGGGCAAAAAAAAACACAACTGTTAGCGAGAGAGGGGTAAAAGACGCTCGTAAAAAGACCAATCATAAAAATAACAAAAAAGAAAACTTCCAAGTTAGACGATAGGGCGCACGTAACCACCAAACGCGCCCACATGATCCCACACAACGTCCCCTATAACACGTTCCCAACAAACCGGTCTCATGCAGTCCCATATGGCGTGGCCCCACACGTCAGCATAACGCGTTCCTGACCAAATTATCCCACGTGGTCCCACACCGTGCGGCCCCGCACGCCAGCCAACGGTCAACCTGACAGCATCTAGTGTTCGAGCTCTTTGATGGGTTTCCAAGAAGGAGAGGGGCAAAAGTGAGGAAAAGTTAAGTGGCTAGGGAAAACTGAGTACATCTAACGAACTAGGGACACGAAAATAGAAATCCCTTTATTTTAATACAAAGTACTTTATAAACCCTTTTTGAACATTTAATTGTAGAAATACCAAAATTAATTAGAATATCATATTTAACATTTTTTAGGATAGTAGTTTATTTTTTATACACAAAGGTGTTTTTATAAATTTTTAGGATTTCTCCTTATTTTCCTTATTTCCTTGAGAGACTTAATGGTTTCAATTTTTAGTTGCATTTTATTTATCTTAAACAAGCAATTTTATATTTTTTCTAGGTAGATTTTGTTTGTGTGAACATTTTGATATACCACATGTACTTTTTGGATTTTTGTTCATTTTTATAGAGCTTAAAGTGTTTCTAGGGTTATTTTGCTAATCTCATTTTTATCCTTAATTTTTTTCAACTTCTTCTTTCAACTAGGCTCGGCCTAGAGACTAGCCTGACCCATAACTCAGCCCACTAGTTCAGCTAGCCCAACCACATGACCTGGGATCGGATACACCGGCCCAGATCCATGCCCTCACACACGACTATGCTCCTCTTCTTCTACCTGGCGATTACCATAGCCCTGTCACTACCATGCTCGATACCGATGGTTCCGGCTACTCCGGTCGTCGCCCATGGTGGCTATCAGCATGGTTCACACCGTTGCTTTGCTAGGTTTGGCTCGATTTGATAGCTACCTCCTCCCCAGGCCACGTTGACCCCCTACTAGCGGTTAGGGTTCCGACCCTCTCGACCTCGTGATTCCCTTGTGGTCTTGTGGTGCTCTCCAGGAAATAGCACACGGATCAACTGCGGTGATGTCAACACCCGGATTTTTAATCCCAGATGCCTGTTATGCCATACATCGCAATTCCAGGATTACCATTTTTACGAGACATAACAGATTGGATATCACAGTACATCATCCATTACAAACCATAATAAGGTCTTACACAAATAAAGGATCTCATGATCCAGTCTTAGTACAAACAAGTAGCAGAATAAATAAGCGTAGCGGTGGGCTCCATCTTCAGTGTCACAGGCAATGCTGACGATATGAGATGATCCTAGTTGTCATAGCTGTCCTGCTGTCCTCTACAGGGTAGTCCTCCTCATAGTCTGGCCATGGGAATAGCTAGGGACAAAAGCCATGAGTACTCTTTAAGTACTCGCAAACTATTACTAACAAGTAAGGTAGTTCTAGTAGGAATGCTAATTTCTAAGTTTATTTGTAAAGTTAAGTTTGAAACCTAAGTTGAGTTCAGAAACAAATAAAGATAAAATAAAGTTCTAAATCACCTAAGTGGGAACTTAGTTGTCATAGTCACAACTCTGTTGTGGTCAAGTCATGTCACAATTCATTTCATAAATCATTTTGAAAACATCTGGCAACGGAACAGTATGGCCACTCCAACGGTCCATAACCACGGACGTGGCTATTCGAATAGGTTGACACTCTGCAGAGGTGGTACACTTTCACCACAAAATTCGATACATCTGTCAGGGATAACCCTGAATCATCATACTTAGTATGCAGATAATCAAACATAACCTTTCCTTTACACACTCTAGTATAAGCACCTCTCCTATGAGCTTGGCCTCCCAGCCATGGCCATCTGCCATCCTGGGCACTGCATAGGTGGACAACATTGAGAGGTAGCCTTAGCTCGGACCTCTCCCGCGAGGGAACTAATAGTAATGCATATAAACTTCTGGCTAAGCCTTACCCAATTCAGGTATTGTGGTTGTACGGTAAAATTGGAATGGTATCGCATCCAAACCCAACCATAAGTTTTTATAAAGGGGCTAAGGCTCATGCCTCAACATTTTCATCATCATCGTAAATCATTTGTGTTTCTCAACACATGTCAAAACATCTCAATAGAATGACTCATCATTCCAAGGTTTTCACAAGTCATTTTCACCAAGTATTCCCATCTAAAGTGATCAAGTTTTTGTTTTATCTCTAAGCTACTAAGTTAAGAGTGTTCAATAATGTGGGATCCTAATCTCAATCTCATGCCATAGAATGACACCTAAGTCTAACTAGATAGGTCAAGTTATATACTCTTTATGCTATCTATAAACAAGTAAGAAACTTTGGTAAAGTAAAAGAAAGTAAAGCTTGTAACTAAAACTTGGAGTAGGTGTAAGTCAAAAGATATAACCAAAGCATGCCTAATGCATCTTGCTTAGGTTATCTAGCTTGCAAGGGTTAGCTTGGCAATAATAGCTTGCCTTGGTTGGTGCAGTGGTTGAAATTCTCCTTGTCTTCTTTGGGGTAGAACTCCTCCTCCTCGTAGACTTGGTCGGTACTATCGTCTATACATACATAAGGAATACACAATCACCAAACAATACTTAACTAGTCTACGTAGCACTCTAAGGCACACATTTGATGATCTAATATCATCACAAACATCACAAGATTTAATGAACTAAGTTCATTTATTTTATTTGAGAAAAGTAATTTCTACTCATTGAAATTAACTAAGATTTAATATTCTCCAACTAAAATATGGGATCATGTGAACATATGTCAACACCACATATTCTAATACAAGGGGTTGTGATTTAAATGTTGGATCACATTTTAATAAGTTTAAGTTCAATATTTAAATGATTTAAAGTGACTAGAAATGCCTATATAGCATTATTTTGGTACTAGTCCAAAGTCACTGCATGCAAACCTTAATATTATTACATTTTCAGATAGGTATGGTTAAATGTGAATTTTGAGAGTTGCAAATAACTCAAAAGCTCTTATGGTTGATTTTTGAAAAATGTTTGAATTTGAAAAAGCTTCTGTCTTGTTATTTTTGCTAGGAGAGATCTATAACAATAATTGATTTAAATCCAATGGGCTTGGATAGAGATTTAAATTATCTTTCCAACAAAATTGGAATCACTCAATTTGGTTCAGTAGATCTTTCTGAAATGATTTTCAAACTAGTGGATAGAAACTAGATTTAGTTAAAATAGAAAAACCGAAATTTAAATTACAGGGCTAGCGTGGGAACACTAATGGGCCGGCCCGGTTTCACTCCACGACGCTGAGGACAGCTGACGGGGGGTCCCGCCTATCAGTGGATCTTTAAACGTGAAGCGGTATGGGGCAACGTGGACTGTAGGATTATAACTAAGATCTACAACTGAGGCTTATCATCGACGAAAGACATGTCGCTGACGAGTGAAACCCTAGCGGCTCAGTGAGGGTATAGTGGGGGCATACCAGGCTCCAGCGAGGGAAACGATGGGGGAGATCAAACGAGACGACAACGGCGGACTAAGGCGAGGTTGCGGCAGCTCCAGGGGTGGACGGAATCGACGGGGGCGTCTCCTCCTATGCTGCGGCTAACTCCGGCTCAATTTCGGCGACTGGCTGCTCGAGCGGCTCCGACAAGAGAGGGGAAACAATCAGTGGGGAGAGGGGAGTGTGGGAGTGTGGCAAATGAGGCTGGGGGTGGCCTCCTTATATAGGCTCGTTGAGGGGACCAAGAGGGCGATGGCGAGCTCGTCGGTGACGACGACACAGGGTGCTATCAGCATGGGTTGGGTAGGCGGATAGTGGGCGGTTCCCTGGCGGTCAGCTAGGGCTTAATGGCGACGCTAGGGGCGGTGGCTAACGGTCGGGAGCGTCTCGCGCTCTGAGCGACAGAGGCGGTGCTCGACGTGGTTCTCGGTGACTGTGGGTCGGGCGGCGGGAGAAGAGCGTGTCTGGTAGGTCCTAGGGTCAATGCGGAGCGGCGCGCGCGGGCTGTGGTCGAGGGGCGGCGCGTGCTGGCCTGCCGGGGATGGCGCTCTGGCGTGCGCTGGCATAGTGCAGAGGCTCAGTGCAGGGGCACTCCGAGGTGGTCCAGGGGCTTGCTATGCTTGGGGATGGGACAGGGGAGTGTGGTAGGGTTAGGCAGAGCTAGTGGCGGTGCTAGATTGGCGAGGCGCGGTCTGTGGAGCTCTGCCCATGTTCGGCCGGCGGTGACCAAAAACGGGAGGCGCGGCACTGCTGCTCTAGGCCGGTTAGTAGCTTAGTTAGGTGTTGGTTAGAGTTAGGGGAGGCAAGGGGACCAAATGGAGCCCAAAAACTAGATAAAGCATTGATCACTAAATAGTAATAGTTAGGCAGATGATTTGTGCATGCCACCTGTTCGACACAATGGCCGCATGAACCAAATTTTTGAATATTGAAATGAATTTTGGTGGAGTTGTTGGTCTCATGCTTGAGCATCCTGGTTGCTGGGATTTGTCAAGTTGAAGTCATTTGAGTGGTTTTTGAAAAATTGGGATCTAGACATATGAGATAGATTCCATTTTCAAATGTCATTTTAAATTAGGGTTTAAATGTTTTTGTAAGATTTCAAAGTGGGCCTTGGTACATCTTTACTTGTACTAGCAAGGGGTGCAAACATCCTTAATTGTTTCTGTTTGAATTTGAGTGCTAGGAACACCCAAAGTGTCCTAGTTGATTAAAATGGCAAAGGTGACCATTTTCATTTATTAATTCTATTTGATTTCCTTTTCTTTGGATTTAACTTGGGAATGATCTAGATGATGTGGCATTCACCTTAGAGTCGTTTTACAACTATTAGAACAAACAAACATGGCAATTCAAAACAATTCCATATTAATACAACACACATATGCATTCTTATATGTTTTAATTATAAAAAGTTTTTGTTAACCCTAAATTGGGTGATTTGGATCTTGATAACCTTGATTAAAGATTTGGGATGTTAAAAACCGTCCCCCCCCTTAAACAAAATCTCGTCCCGAGATTTCAAAAAGAAAACTAGGAACTAAAAAGATCTGGAAACTCAGTCTAAATGTAATCTTCTCGATCCCAAGTGGCTTCTTCTTCGGTGTGGTTGCTCCATTGGATCTTGAGAAACTTGATACTTGATACATTGCAAATGTATCTATAATTTTTTATGTTCCATGCTTGGTTTTATCCACTTTCTTGTGTTTTGTCCACACTTTGGAGTACTTTTCATATGATTTCTTGGACTAACCTATTAACAAGTTGCCACAGTGCCAGTTGCCTGTTTTCTGCTGTTTTTGGTTCTAGGAAGTCAGAAAATGAATATTCTTGGAATTGGACGGGACAAAAGCCAAAGTTACTATTTTCCCGGAAGACTCACGGAGCCAGAAGGAGAGCCGGAGGGGGGCCATAGGGTGGCCACACCACCCCTAGGCGCGGGTCCACCTAGGTCGCGCCAGGGCATGGTGTGGGCCCCCTGGTCGCCCACCGACCTTGCCCTCTGGCCTATAAGAAGCCTCCCGATGCATAAACCCTAAATAATCAATCAGAAATCCACGAAAAGTTCCGCAGCGCCGCCGCCACTGAAGGGGAGATTCAGGGGACAGAAAGTCTCTGTTCTGGCACCTTGCCGGGATGGGGAAGTGCCCCCGGAACCATCTCCATCGATCTCCACCGCCATCTCCATCACTATTGCTGATTCCCATGATGAGGAGGGAGTAGTTCTCTCTCGAGGCTAAGGGTTCTACCGGTAGCTATGTGTTCATCTCTCTCTCTCTATGTGTGATCATATTGTGATCATGAGCTTGTAATCAAGTAGAGCTACCTTGCTACTCAAGTGCTTTATTAGATCTCTGCTCTCCCCATGTGTGTGAAAGTGACAGCGTTCTCACCACGGTGGCACTTAGGCTAGAGATTACAAATACTTGTTATGAGTTATATTTGGAGTTGGATGTCTTTATGAAATTGTGGTGTTTGTTGGACTCATCTAGTACTCAAGGTGACAGTGTGGGGTTTTCTAAATGGGAAAGGCTTACTTTGAGGTGTGTTGTTATAGCCCTACCATCGATTAGAGTGTCCAACCGGAGAGTAGTTCAGCGTAGTATCATGAAGATGATATATTTATATGAGAGTGTTCACTAGTGAAAGTATGATCCCTAGGCCTTGTTTCTAAGCATTGAAACACGTTTGCTACTAGATCTGTTACATGCTTGTTTGCTTCCATCTTTATTTCAGTTTTACTTTAGTCTTTTCCACGCCATCAAGCTATTCTCTATCACCATTACCAGTTATAATTATCTATACCACTTGTATTTCACTATCTCTTTGCCAAACTAGTGCACCTATACACCTGACAAGTGTATTGGGTGTGTTGGGGACACAAGAGACTTCTTGTATCTTGATTGCAGGGTTGCTTCAGAGGGAATACCTTTGACCACTTCCTCCCTGAGTTTGATAAACCTTGGGTGATCCACTTAAGGGAAAACTTGCTGCTGTTCTACAAACCTCTACACTTGGAGGCCCAACAACTGTCTACAAGAATAGAAGTGCGTAGACATCAATACTCCGGGTCCTGGTGGTTCTGTAAGCTTCCTCCAAGATACGGATGGGCACTTCACGATACGTCAGATCCTTGTTGATATCAATGGCTCGGTGATCGATGTTCTTGAAAACTTCGGTCTTCTCTGGCTGTTCCAGTTGATGGCATACATTGTAGATGGCTGACATCTCCTCAGGCAGTTCCAGTTGATATGATACTTCTCCTCGACGATTCAGAATCTTGAAGGGTCCAATATATCTGGGGGATAACTTTTCTTTCAAACTAAAACGTTGCGTTCCCTTCAATGGCGAAACTTTGAGATACACAAAATCTCCGACATTGAAAGTCAGATCTCTCCGTCTCTTGTCAGCATAACTCTTCTGTCTGGATTGGGCGGTCTTGAGGTGCTCACGGACTTTGTGAACCTTCTCTTCGGCTTCTCATAGGATGTCGGGTCCGAAGATCTGACTCTCTCCTACTTGCGGCCAATTCAAAGGGGTACGACACTTTCTTCCATATAGGAACTCAAATGGGGCCATTTGCAAAGGCAGGCAATCTTCCCATTTGGATCCATACTCTAACACACAAGCTCTCAACATATCTTCTAAGATTTGATTGACTCTCTCAGTCTGTCCGTCGGTTTGCGGGTGATAAGCAGTGCTGAAATTCAACTTGGTTCCTAATCCTTCTTGGACTTTCTACCAAAATCTTGAGGTAAATTGGGTTCCTCGATCTGACACTATGGTCTTGGGGGTTCCATGCAAACTGACGATTCTAGCAATGTACAACTCTGCTAGCTTCGAACTCTCGTAGGTTGGCTTGACAGGTATAAAGTGAGCTACCTTGGACAGTCTATCAGCGATAACCCATATTGAGTCATTTCCCCTACTAGAAGTAGGCAAACCGGTGATAAAGTCCATTCCGACGGAATCCCATTTCCATTCTGGAATCTACAATGGTTGCAACAGTCCTATGGGCCTCTGATGTTCCGCTTTGACTCTCTGACAGATATCACACTTGGCGATGTAGCTTCCGATTTCTCTCTTCATCTTGTGCCACCAAAATTGCTCCTTCAAATCCTGATACATCTTTGTTCCTCCGGGGTGGATAGAATAAAGAGTATCAGGAGCTTCTTGCATGATAACTTCCTTTAGCTCCGAATCTACTGGCACACATATACGTCCTTTGTACCACAGAACTCCTTCTTCGTCTTTGGTGAATCCAGGTACCTTTCCTGTACCAATACGACGCTTGATTCCTTCGATACTTTCATTTCCCTTCTAAGCTTCCTTGATTTGGCTAATCAAAGTGGGTTGAAGTTCAATGCTAGCTAAAAATCCTTTGCTAACTAGCTCAGTTCTAAACTACTCCAATTCCTCATACAAACTTGGTTTCTTCTCCTTGATCATAGTGTTTAGCCTACACGGCAATCTGCTAAGAGCATCCGCTACCACATTGGCTTTGCCAGGGTGATAGTGAATGTCAAGGTCATAATCCTTGATTAACTCTATCCATCTCCTTTGCCTCATATTCAGCTCCTTCTGAGTGAAAATATACTTCAAGCTCTTGTGATCTGAATAAATCTCACAGCAATTACCCATAAGATAATGACGCCATGTCTTCAGTGACAAAACTACGGCTGCTAATTCAAGATCATGGGTAGGATAGTTCTGCTCATGTTGTTTCAGTTGTTGAGACAGATATGTGATGACTTTGCCTTCTTGCATCAATACACATCAGAGACCGATCTTGGATGCATCTAAATACACATCAAATGGCTTCTTGATATCTGGCATGATCAAGATTGGGGCTGAAATCAATCTCTTCTTGAGCTCTTGGAAACTGGCTTCACATTTGTCGGTCCATTCAAACTTCTTATCCTTTGATACATTGCAAATGTATCTATAATTTTTGGTGTTCCATGCTTGGTTTTATCTACTTTCTTGTGTTTTGTCCACACTTTGGAGTACTTTTCATATGATTTCTTGGACTAACCGATTAACAAGATCCATAGTACCAGCTGCCTATTTTCTGTTGTTTTTGGTATCAGGAAGTCAGAATATGAATATTCTCGGAATTGGATGGGACAAAAGCCAAAGTCACTATTTTACCAGGAGACATCTGGAGCCAGAATACGAGACAGAGAGGGGCTGGGGCCTGGCCACACCACCTAGCCGTGCAGCCAGGCCTGGCCCATGCCAAGGGGTGGTCTGGCCGCCCCAGGCACCCCCTTGGCCTCTCCTTCCGCCTATATATTGCCTCTGATATGGAAACCCTAAGTACCCGATCAAAAATCCATGAAAGAGTCTATAGCCGCCATCATCTTGATCCCCAGATCAGGAGGGATCTGAAGCTCTTCCCGGCACCCTGCCGGGGAGGGGAATTCACCCTGAAGGCCATCTTCATCATCATGCAAGCCTTCGGTCTGATGCGTGAGTAGTTCATCTCTGGACTACGGGTCCATGTAGTAGCTAGATGGCTGGTTCTCCTCCTTTGTGCTTTCATGTCTAGATCTTGTGAGCTCCGTTCATGATCAAGATCATCTATTTGTAATTCTGCATGTTGTGTTTGCGGGGATCCGATGGATATTGAGATGCTATTTCAGATTGATTATTGATTCTATCATGTCTTTGTTATTTGTGATCTTGCATGCTTTCCGTTGTTAGTAGCTATCTTGGCCAAGTAGATGCTAGCAACTCCAAGAGTTAGTATTTATGCTCGATAGTAGGTTCATGCCTCTGGTAATATGGGGAAATGACAGAAATCTCTAAGGTACTAGATGTGATGTTGCTACTAGGGACAAAACAACAATCCTTTGTTCATAGAACAATCGTATTGTTTACTTTACACGCAATTCGTAATGCAATAATCTGTTGCTTGTAACTTAATACTGGAGGGGGTTCGGATGATAACCTGATGGTAGATTATTAGTCATAGATGCAGTTGGATGGCGGTCTATGTATAATGTTGTAATGCCCAATCAAGTCTCAAAGGAGTCAAGATGATTAGTATATGCTTGTATGCTTTCTCGATGTTTATCAATTGCCCCGCTGTAATTTTTTCACCCAGCATGTTATCTATCTTAAGGAGAGCCACCTCTAGTGAACTATGGACCCCGGTCCTTTCTTTTACATTCAATCTACAAACTATTTACTGCTTTGTGTTTACTTTCTGCAAACTATTAGTTCCTTCCATTCGATACGTTTAATCCTTTGTTTTCAGCAAAACCGGTGAGATTGGCAACCTCATCGCAAGTTGGGGAAGTTACGTAGTTGTGTTGTGTGCAGGTCTCCACGTTCTTTCTTGGCACCGTAGTGCATACCTTAACGTTCATTAGCTACACCTTTGGGGTGTTTCCTTGCTCCTACTGGATTGATAACCTTGGTTTCATAACTAAGGGAAACTTACTGTTGTGCTCATCATACCTTCCTCTTGGGGTTCCCCAACGAGCTCGACATCAACCACGAGCCAGCAAGTATTTTTCTGGCGCCGTTGTCAGGGAGTCAAGGACATCTTCACAAGGGGAGTCCCTCATAACCAATCTCTTTACTTTGTTATTTTTGTCTTGCTTAGTTTCTTTTTTTTTGCTTGCTTGTTTCTTTATCAAAAACACACAAAAAATAGATTTACAAGTTTGCTTTCTTTATCAAAAACACAAAAAATGACTACTCCTGAAAACACTAAGTTGTGTGACTTCACTAGCACCAACAACAATGATTTTGTGAGCACACCTGTTGCTCCACATGTTACTGAAGCTACTTTCTTTGAGATAAAACCTGCTTTACTCAATCTTGTTATGAGAGAACAATTTTCTGGTATTGGTAATGAAGATGCTGCTGCCCATCTAAATAACTTTGTTGAACTTTGTGAGATGCAAAAGCATAAGGATATAGATGGGGATATTATTAAGCTTAAATTGTTTCCTTTCTCCTTAAGAGGAAAAGCTAAAGAGTGGTTGAATTCCTTAACTAGGAATAGTATTGATTCTTGGACTAAATGCAAAGATGCTTTCATTGGAAAATACTATCCTCCTGCTAAGATTATATCTATGAGAAGTGAAATAATGAAGTTTAAACAATCTGATAATGAACATGTTGCTCAAGCTTGGGAAAGAAGGAAATCTTTGGTAAAGAATTGTCCCACTCATGGACTGACTGCTTGGATGATCATCCAAACCTTTATGCAGGATTGAACTATTCCTCAAGGAACCTATTGGATTCTGCTGCTGGAGGTACCTTTATGACCATTACTTTGGGTGCTGCAACAAAGCTTCTAGATAATATGATGGTTAACTATTCTGAATGGCATACTGAAAGAGCTCCACAAGGTAAGAAGGTAAATTCTGTTGAGGAAACCTCCTCCTTGAGTGATAAGATTGATATTATTATGTCTATGCTTGTTAATGGGAAAGCCCATATTGATCTAAATAATGTTCCCTTAGCCTCTTTGGTTGCTCAAGAAGAGCAAGTTGATGTGAACTTTATAAGAAATAAGAATTTTAGCAACAATGCCTATAGGAATAATTTTGGTAACAACAATTATAAGCCATATCCTCCCAACGATGGTAATGCTTATGGAAATTCCTACAACAACAATAGGAGTGCTCCCTCTTAACTTGAAGTTATGCTTAAATACTTTATTAGTAAACAAACTGCTTTCAATAAAACTATTGAGGAAAAACTCTCTAATGCTGAAAGAAATAAAGCATCTTTGGCTGAAGCTCAATCTTCTTTGAATAAAATGGCTGCTAAACCTGAAACTAATGATAATCCCTTTGTAGCTACTAATGCCATACAAGTTAGAATTGATGAAAATGTTAGACTATTAGCTGAATTGCATGCTAAGTGGGAAAGAGAAGATGAAATTGCTAGAAACATTAGTGTTTCTACTATCACTACCACTAGTGTTAAGGCTAGTAATAGTTCTACCACTCTAGATGATAATTATGGTTTTGATCTTGATGGTTGCAATATCTCTGAAGTTATTAAGTTCCTACAAAAGCTTGCTAAAAGTCCTAATGCTAGTGCTATGAACATGGCCTTTACAAAACACATTACTGATGCTCTCATAAAGATTAAAGAAGAAAAGATGAAACATAAAGCTTCTATTCCTATAAAACAAGAAGATGGTTGGGAACCCATAACTAATATGAAAGTGAATGATTTTGATTTCAAAGCTTTATGTGATCTTGATAGTAGTGTTTCTATTATGCCTAGAAGGATTTATGATATGCTTGATTTGCCACCACTTGAAGATTGTTATTTGAATGTCCCACTTGATGATAATGCTAAAAAGAAACTCATGGGGAGTCTTAATGATGTTCTTATTATGGTTAACAATGCCTATGTCCCCATTGATTTCTATGTTCTGGATGTTGAATACAATGCTTCTTGTCCTATTACTTTGGGAAGACCCTTTCTTAGAACTGTTGGTGCCATTATTGATATGAAAGAAGGCACCATTAAATATCAACTCCCACTCAAGAAAGGTATAGAACACTTCCCTAAGAAGAAAGAGAAGATTTCTTTTGCCTCTCCTATGAAAACAAAATTTGCTCTTAATGCTTAATCATTTGAGAACACTTGATTCTTTTTCTTGCTTCTTATGCCTAACTTAAAGACGTTAAAGAAAAGTACTTATTGGGAGATAACCCAAAAGTTTTAGATGAGTCTTGGAAGTTATTACTTCAGTAATAACCTCTCCTTATCCTTTTTATTTGCTTTTTGTGCCAAGAGTAACCTCTAATGAGAGAGAAGTAATGATTGGGAAAGTTGCTGTCCTGAAACAGATTTCTGTGCTTCACCGTAAAAATTCGTGTAAAACCTCTGTACGTCCTTTTGAGGCGTGAATTTTTGTGCTTCTACCCCAGGTTATTATATAACTTTCGTTAGATCAACACTTTTTGATTTGAGCAACATAAGGTCTTCTAAAAAATTCTTCTTTACCTGCTGAAATGGATCGTATGGGCACCTAGAGGGGGGGTGAATAGGTGCTACACCAAATTTTAATACTTTTTCAATTTTAGGCTTAGCACAAATGGTAAATTCTCTAGATAAACTATTAGGTGGAATTTCCATATATGCAAACCTATCTACTAGCGAGTGGAAGAGGAACGGGTAAACCGTAGTGAAGCACGTGGAGACACAGGATTTGTTTTACCGCAGTTCCTTGCTTGTTAAGGGAAGTACGTCTGCGTTGGAGGGGTGGGCGGTACTAAGACCACCACGCCACAATAGGCCTCACCCTATTCTCCGATGGATCCCGCCACCAAAGGCCTGATCCACCTTTCCACTATAGGTACCCTTCGAGGCGGGCACCGGCGCCTTGACACAACTAGCGGGGCAACAACTCCACAAACAACTTGGAGGCTCCCGAAATGACAACAAGCTTCCACAAGAACAAAGTTATCAAATACAATGAACAAGATCTAGGTATTGACAAGAATACTTGACGATGGTTTAACTCGTCAATGCCCATTGTTATGGACTTGGGTTTTGGAGAAGGAGGGAGCGCTGGAGACATCTATCGGCTAGCAAACAAGCACACAGGGGACAAAGGATTTACCCAGGTTCAGGCCTCGTAGAGGTCCCTACTCCTGCTTGTTTTCTCGTGGAATTATTGAGAGAGTCGAAAGTTACAACGGTGCGCAGATGCAATCTGGCGAGGGTTTGTGGAAGCTAGGGTTGCGTGTGTGTACCTCGCCGCCCCCTCCTAGCCCTTGTATAGATAGGCTAGGTCTCAGGTAGCAGGTCGAGTTGGTTACATGTTAGGGTTTTCCCCTTCAAACTTTCTATCTTTAGCTTCTTCTTGTCCTTCAAGCAATCGAGAGTCCACAGGTTACTCGAGTCCTTTCATCTGGGCCTTGGCGACACCATGGGCCTGTACGTATTGGGACCATATATACCAAGCTCGAGTACCTACAGGGTATACCCATGTCAGTAGCCCCGGAGTGTCCAGTGGAATCGCAGATTTGACTGGGGACTTTTGAAGCCTTCGAATGCCTAAATGACTACATTTTGATTGCTTTTATTCGTGTCATAGGGATTGTTGATATACGTGCCTGATATAACCAAAGTATCAGTATCAGTTAACCACCTTAGGGTGAAACAACGCAATCTACTCAAATTCGAGTCCCTGGACTCGAATCCGGAAAAGTGCTGGTGTAACTCGACTCAGGCCGTGGAGGTCTTACAGGAGTCGAATTCCAGTTATATGGGTGTGAGCACTTGATGCGTCCGTCAAGGCATGTTCATCGTGCCTGTAGGCATGGATATGTTTCTGGTAGTGCGCAGTTAAATGCGTTGCCAGGCCTTATTCAGGTCTTACCTTCACACCGTAGGCGCGGCATCCGAATTTTATCATCGCGGAGACGATTCGGGTGACCCAGGAGACGCAGTCTCTTTGTAGGGGGGAAATTATGAGGCGGTGTCGCCATGAGTTTAGAGTGTGGATGTTATCAACACACAGTTTTTTGTACAAATAATTATAGGGTGCGCGACCAGCGCTCCCTATGGGAGTGCCCCCGAGTGCCTGGTTGAGTCGAAGACTCAGGCAGGGACTAAAGAACTTTTGCGACTACTGTCGTCTTTTGCTTGCTTGTTTCAGTCGATGACTCAGGCAGGTACTAAAACACTTTTGCAACTGCTGTCGTCTTTTGCCTGCTTGTTTCAGTCGAATTTGTTTCCGATGCTCCCTATGGGAGTAACCCATGTCCATAATCAAACTGTGTTTCGAGTGGTTGGGTTTGCTTTTGTGATTGTCCATGTTCCTGCAACAAGAAAAAGATAAGTCGTAGGGTCCACGGCCAGCGCTCCCTATGGGAGTAGCCCCCGAGTGCTTGGTGGAGTCGAAGACTCCAGCAAGGACTAAAAATAGTCGAAGTTTTCCACTGTGTAGCCTTGGTGACGTCAGTGCTGACGCTTGTATGACCTTAGTTGCCCGCGTGAGCGTTTGTGGGGCGTGGCGATGGGTCCCACTTTCTGACTTTGATTTGACTGGGCGTGCGTAATCTTATTTTTAACTGCACCTCCTCGATTTCTGCGCGTAATGGTAGAAGTGGGGGGACGGTTCGCGCTTCCTTTTCTCCACACGTCCAATGCGATGTGTGCCACGCGTCCAATAGGGTTTTTGTCAGCCGTTGGATTGTATCTCCCAGGGGTTAAGTAGCGGTGCTACGGTGGTAATTTCCCATCTGCGCTCTTTCTTCCTTGCTGCCATCGCCATTGCTGCTGCTTTTCTGCTTTCCCCTGCGCCCATCTTCTCCACGACGCTGGACCAGCTCCGTTCGTTCCCGAGCTACTTCCTTCGCTCACATCGCCGCCGAGCAATGGGGAAGAAGAAGGGAGGTGCTTCGCTGATTCTCGGCGCCACGTCGCTAAGAAGCGTGGGCTGCCGGCGGGAAGAAGAAGGTCGCGGGCACCCGCGTGACCAATGGCGCATGGAGCCCCTCTATCATCAAGGCGTCGGATCTCCGTCTTCTTCGCCAAGATGGAGTTATCTCTGTGGCAGTCGCTGATGCGCGCGTCCCTAGCGGTGAGACCATTCCTGCTCCTCCCGCTGGTTTTCGAGTGATGTTTCTTGCATTCATCATTCGCGGTCTTTCCTTGCCTCTTCACCCCTTTCTCCGGGGTCTTCTTTGTTTCTATGGGCTCCAGCTCCATCAGCTGTCCCCAAATTCGCTCCTCCACATCACTTGTTTCATCACTCTCTGCGAGTGCTGGCTCGGAATCGAGCCACACTTTGGTCTTTTCAAGCGCATCTTTAAATTGAAGCGTCAATCCGCATCTGGCTCTTTAGTTTATGACGTAGGTGGTTGCGGAATCCATGTCAACCTATCCCCCACCTACTTCGACATCAAGCTTACCAAGTGCGTCCAGGGATGGAGGGACAAATGGTTCAATGTTCACGACCAGAAGTCCAAGGACAAGCACTTTGGACTCGCGCCTTTCGATCCCGCGACTCCCTGCAAGAAGATGCGTTCTTGGAAGAACGTGATCATGCCCTCCGAACTCGCGGAGACAGACGTGCTATATCAGCGCGTCTGCAACCTCGAGAGTCACATAGGCGCAGAAGAGGGAGGCCGCGCCCTTGTCAGGACTTGGCTGCATCGTCGCGTCCAGCCTCTCCAGGCCAGGGTCCATCCCATGTTTCAGTTGGGTGGCGCTGATGATGCCACTCGCGTGTCTGCTGATGGCATGTCCGCCAGTGAGGTAGAGAAGAGGGTGCGACCGGTCACGAAGTACACCGTCAAGGATGTGCTTCCGAACGAGCCAGTCGTTCCTCCTTTCGATGCTTCGAATCCTCCTTCTGAGGTACAGTTGTGCTACGTAGTAGCTTATTTTCTCGATTGCATTTTCTGTTGCTTACCTGTTATGTTTGCTGATCTTTAATGTTTGTATGCAGGAGTGGGCGGTGTGGCCTTGTATGCCTCCCCTCCCTGAGGGGATTATTCCTCGTGAAGCTTTGGAAGAGGACGAGTCTGAGTCAACTGTCCCTTCTGATGTGGAAGAGGAATCCCCCGAGTCCGAGAGCCCGGATACTCGCAAGCGTTCGTGTAGCGGGGATTCCGATGCGTCGACTCCTTCAACTCCAGGAGGCACGGCTATTGGCGCGGAGTCGCCAATTCCAGCTGTTCCTGTGAGGGCTGTGGCACCGTCTTCTCGCAAGAAGATGCGATTGCCCAAGGAGTCTTCGTCAGAATTGACGGCTACCACGTTTGATCCTGACAACTTTAACTGGTAAGTTTGCTAGGTTATTCATTCTTTTTTGTTTTCTTCTTGTTGGTTTTTGCCCTGGAGTTTGCCCTTTTCTCGATGTGGATTTTGTCTTGTAGTCAAGAGGCGTCGTCATCTTCTGGCGACGTCGAATTTTTGAAGGAATTGGGAGTCACGACTTCAAGGGCCAAGGTAGAGGTCGAGCGCGCTCCTTCTCCGGTGGCGGCCCACTCCGGGCACAATTCTTCGAGCTCTCCTCACGTAGGGGAGCATCGAGTAGTTGCTCGGATGACGGTTCAGCAAACTTCTTCGGAGTCGCTAGAGGACCATGTAAGTATAGCTTTCCTTCTTTTTTAATGTGGTAGTCAATGCCTTCTGCTGCCCTCTGCTGACTCCTTGTTTTATGCGACAGCTCCTTGTAAAGGAAGCCACGCAGGTGGCGGAGCAAGTGATGGCGATGGGTGCCAAACATGCGATCTTTGGAGGCGATGCCACCGCGTGGTCGAGAGTGAGTGTTCTATACTTATTCTTTCGTCGTCTCTCTGTTTTGGTATAATCGACTAACAGCCAATTATTGGCTGCCATGTAGCTGAGCATAACGCTTTACTGCGCGATGTCTCCACGTTGGAGAAGACACTAGCCGCAGATGTGAAGGGGCAAGACGAGGCAATCGCGGCTCGTGATGATGCCCAGAAGCGCGAAGAGGATCTGCGCGCCTCCTTTGCAGCCAAGGAGAAGTTGTTCGAAGAGCAACTATTCTCAGTCGCCAAGGCCCTCTCAGGTACCTTTACTGGTAGATATTTTATTGATGTTCTTATCTGCATCTGTAGTGCCGGTGGCACTAGAAGTTTGATCCATGTGTGTATTTTGGTGTAGATGCTGGCGGCTTGAGTTTTGATCCACAAGCCCTTTGTCGCGATGACGTTCTGGCGGGCGCGGTATCTGCGGTCGAGGATCGTAGCACCACTGTCCAAAATACGTTGTCCAAGGCCAAGGCCGCCCTGAGTCGCCTCCGGGAGGAGTTGATGCCGAAGGCGGAGCTGGTCGACAATGTGGAAGAGCTGGTGGAGTCGCTCGCTGGGGGTGTGCCTGCCACGTACAAGAACTCCCTCCGTGCAGCTGGCGCGACCATGTCGCTTGCCATGGTGCAAGCCCACAGAGTCGAAGTAGATCCTTCTGCGGTGTCAAAGACGATGCCTGTTGGCGCGGATGGTCAGCAGGTAGTATTCGCTCCCTTTGCATTTTGCCAAATATGGCCATTCCTTGATAAACACTGTTGCCAAGTATTCGGAGGAGCTCAATCGTGCGAAGAAGGCAGCGAAAACTTCGGCCTCAGGGGCCGGCGGAAAGTCAGTGGCATCTGATATTGCCACGGATTTGATGAAGCCCCGAGGTCATCGAAGTCGAAGAAGCCAGCTGCTTCGTAGTTAGTTTCTTGTAATAGTTGATGAATTGCTCTTTTGATTGGAGAACATGCCTGTTGGCGAATGTGTTTGTAGATACTTTTATGCTGATCCTGAATGCATCTATTACTTTTGACTTTTGAGTTGGTCGCCTTATTTGCCTCTGGCTTGATTTTTGGTAGGGTACATCAAGTGGTCCTGTGGGGGGAACCCCGGACTCGCCATCTCTTGAGGATACAATGGCACCACCATGCTCCAGGGTAGAGGATCTATCCTTGCTTTCGTGACTTCGTGATCGCGTTAAGCAACTGGAGCGTGAGTTGCCCGTGATCCGCGGTAGCGCGGACGTGTGGAAGTCAAAGGCTGAAAAAGCTGCCGCCCGTGAGCAATATCTGCTTGGCGAGGTGACGCAGCTGGGCGACCAGTTTAAGTGTTAGTTTGCTCATCCTCGTCTTTTCCTTTGTAGTTAATCGCAATGGTACGTTGTACTCATGTTGTTGATGCTGCTTCGTGTAGTTGTTAGCGCACGCCATCCGCAGGAGGAGAGGGATAGGATTGCCATCCGCCTTCATGATCTCACCTAGGAGCAACTTCAGGAGAGTGGATACTTCTGGGTAGATCATGATCGTGCGACTGCGTTGGTAACCCTGTAGGATCGTGCCTCGCGAGTGCTGCTCTTTCTGAAGAAGTCGCAGTCGTGTTTGAAGAACATCTATCGGTCGATGTTCCCGCTGGATGATACTCCATCAAGCCTGCTGGCTCTCTTGACCAAATTTTAAGATATGTCCGCGGTTCGCGAGTGCGTGAGGCAGCAGTTGGTGGCTGGTGCCAAGGCTGCCCTTTCCATGGTGCGCTTGCACAGGCCTGACGTGGATGTCGCCGCCATTGCCTCTGGGCCACCGGTGCCACCAGTAGGATCTTCCTGGAACATGGTGCCGCACTATCAGGCGGTGGACCGTCCAGCCGAGGAGGTCGTCGACTTCTTCGAGGAACAGACTAATGTTCTTCTGTTGCAAGGGTAGCCAAATATGTATCCTGCACATAAGTGTACTAGTGTTGTAAAGCTCGTATATATTTGTAGATAATTTACTGTTGATTGTGTACAAATAGCTTTAAGCGTGGGGTGCGTTGCACTTATGCGAGTCCTTTTCGTTAGCCTGGCCATCTTTGTATCGTTCCCTTGTCAACCTGTCAGGTGCGTTGCAGCTGGGTTGAGTTTGTGTTAAGGGGTTCGATTGATGTGCCAGCTACTCACGATGTCGCGTTATTGTTCGAAGAACATATGTGTATAGGATGGCGTAGCCCCCGAGAATGAAAATTGACAAAGTAAAGGAGGGCACAGAGTTTCGGGGCACTTAGCTTTTATTTATTCGAAGAATAGTACGAGGTACAATGTGCGGCTAAGTAGCCTTGGCTGAATAGCCTTATTTGCGATGCAAAAGTAAAGAAAAAGACTAACGGTAGAAGCGTCGCAGTTGTGCGACGTTCCAAGGGTTGGAGTGTGCGACTCCTGTCTCTAAATCTTGAAGGCGATAGGCGCCACAGGATTACTTACGTAATCACGTACGGTCCTTCCGGGGATTGAGCTTGAGATGCCCTTCTGCTTCATCGAGGACCAAGTCACCTTCAACGAAGAATGCAGCGAAGTCTTCGCTATGGTAGTTAGCGATTCTGCTTTGGTAGATCGTGGATCTTTCTGGCGATTTCTCTTGCTTCGTCAAGGAGGTCGTGAGTCTTAATCTTGAGGATGACTCTTGCTTTCGTAGGCGACTATCGTGGCGCTTTGTACCGTACCTCGGCGGGTAATCGCCTCTGCTCCGTGTACCATAATGAATGGCGTGTAGCGGTGGCGCTATTTGGAGTTGTCGCGAGCTCCGTGAGTGCGGATTGCAGTTCATCGGCAGGCCAGCGGCTTGTTCGAGTGGTCGGAGGAGTCGCTTCTTGATGCCGCTGCAGACAAGCCCGTTTGCCTTTTCCACCTGACCGTTGGTCTATGGGTGTGCTACTGAGGCGTAGCCAATGTTGATCCCCAGGTTCTCGCAGAATTCTTGGAACTCCTTGGATGTGAAGTTCGTTCTGTTGTCGGTGATGATGTTGTGCGGCACACCGAAGCGGTAGACGATGGACTCGAAGAACTTGACTGCGCTGTGCCCTGATTGCTTGGTCACTGGCATGGCCTCAATCCACTTGGTGAATTTGTCGACTGCGACCAAGAGGTAGACGTAGCCTCCTTGCGAGGACCTTGGAAGTTTGCCAACCATGTCGAGTCCCCACTAGGAGAAGGGTCAGGCTAATGGAATAGGCCGTAGTTCTGCGCCTGGTGCGTGTGGCTTGTCCGCGAATCGTTGGCAAGCATTGCATTTTTGGACAATGTCCTTGGCATCGCACATGGCCATGGGCCAGTAAAATCCATCTCGCAGAGCCTTGGCGACGAGGGCGCGACTGCCTGCGTGGTGCCCGCAGGTCCCTTCATGGATATCGAGGAGAATTGCTCTTCCATCGGCCATGGAGACACATCACTGTAGCACTCCTGTGATGCTGCGTTTGTATAGTTCATCGTTGATTACGGCGAATGCCTTGGAGCATAGCGCGATGTGCCGTGCGTCTGTCGGGTCGTCCGGTAGGCGCTTACTGAGGAGGTACGTAATGTACGGCTGCGTCCAGGATTGTTCGATCATCATGACGCTCATTGGCCCTTCGAGTCCTGTGTCTAGCTCCAAGTCGTCGAGTGCCATTGGCTCATTGGGTGGCGTAGCCCCCGAGTCCATTGCTGTGCTTGTTTTCTTCTCTGCGGCCTTTGGCTTGATGGAGCGTTCACAGATGCGCTCGAGAAATACACCAGGTGGAATGGGGGTGCAGGTAGAGCCTATGTTTGCGAGTGCATCCGCCTCCTCGTTGCTTTCGCGACCTACGTGTCGCAACTCGCAACCATCAAAGTCCCCTTCTAGTGTATCGTAGAGGTCGCGGTACACGATCATGTTGGCGTTCAGTGTGTCGCACTCGTGCATTGTTTGGTTGACGACCAGCTTGGAGTCGCCGTATATGATGAGCCTTTTTGCGCCGCAGGCTTTTGCCATCCTCATCCCGTGCAGCAGGGCCTCGTATTCAGCTTCGTTGTTTGAGGCTGTGAACTGCATTCGCAGGATGTATTTCAGCTTGTCTCCTTGAGGTGATGTCAGTATGACACCTGCTCCGTCTTTCCGCTTGGATCCATCGAAGTGCATGGTCCAGAGGTAGGACATATCTGGCTTGTTTGGGAGTTGATTTTCCATCCAATGCACGAGGAAGTCAGGGAGAATTTGCGACTTGATTTCGTTGCGCTTTTCGTATGTTATGTCTCGTGGAGATAGTTCGATTCCCCAAACCGCGACTCGTCCCGTGGCGTCGGGGTTATTGAGGATATGTCCCAATGGGACGTCGTTGACTACCACGATTGGGTGTTCCTGGAAGTAATGGCGCAGTCACTGGGCGGTCATGAAGACGCCGTACGCCAGCTTCTGGTAGTGCGGGTACCGCTGTTTTGTTGGCGTGAGGACCTCGCTAAGGTAGTATACCGGGCGTTGTACACCATGGACATTGTTTTCCTCTGCCCGTTCGACGACGAGCACTATACTAACCACTTGGTTGGTAGCGGAGATGTACAGCAGTAGTGGTTCCCTTTCCCGTGGAGTCACCAATACTGGAGATGTGGATAACAGGCGCTTGAGATCTTCGAATGCTTCTTGCGCTTCATTGGTCCACTCAAATTTATTAGCTTTGCGGAGGAGTTGATAGAAGGGCAGTGCCTTTTCTCCCATTCGACTGATGAATCGACTGAGGGCCGCGATTCGTCCAGCTAGTTGCTGGATGCCTCTTATGTTCTTCGGCTTCTCCATGGCTAGTATGGCCTTTATCTTTTTCGGGTTTGCCTCAATCCCTCTCGCGGAGATGAGATACCCGAGCAGCTACCCAGATGGTACGCCGAAGGCGCATTTGTCCGGATTGAGCTTGATCCGGTAACGGTCGAGATTGGCGAATGTTTCGCGCAAGTCATCGATTAGAGAGGCTTCCTTTTTGGTTTTGATTACTATGTCGTCGACATAGACTTGGATGTTGCGACCCAGCTGCTCCTTGAGGCAAGCCTGCATGCACCGTTGGTAGGTAGCTCCCATGTTTTTTAGCCCGAAGGGCATTGTGTTATGTGAGAACACAGAAGGCGTTATGTAGCGGTCTTCTCTGGTCTTCCTCCTTCATTCGAATTTGGTTGTAGCCTTTGGTAGGCATCGAGGAAGCGAGGCGCTCACATCCAGCGGTGGAGTCGATGATTGGGTCGATCCGTGGTAGCGGAAGTGATCTTTGGCGGTGCTTGTTTAAAGAAGTGAAGTCCACGCACATCCGTAGGATATCTGTGTCCTTTTTTGGCACCAGCACCGTATTGGCGAGCCAAGTGCTTTCCTTGATCTCGCGTATGAATTTGGCCTCGAGGAGTCTGTTGATCTCCATTCCGACTGCCTGCGCTCATGGCTTAGACAGTTGCCTGATTGTTTGCTTGACTGGCCTTGCGTCGGGGTTGACGTTGAGTGCGTGCTCGGCGAAATCCCTAGGAACTCCTGGCATGTCCGCAGGACACCAGGCAAAAATTTCCCAGTGCTCACGGAGGAATTCGACGAAGCGAGTTCCTATCTTGGGACTCAAGTTGTTGGCGATGAGGGCGTTTTGGCGAGATCGGATGGATGGACTGCACCTTCTTTGTGTGCATGATGAGTCGAAGGAGAGGTCGGTGAGCTTGGCCTACTCGAGGCGGTGACTGTTGCATCGTTTCCTTCAATCACGTGAGCTCCTCCTGCATGCCGAAGGACTAGGAGATTCTGTTGAATTCCCTGTCGCAACTATCAGATCGCTCAAAGCTCCCGTTGATCATGATGACGCCGTTGGGACCTGGCATCTTTATCTGCAGGTAGGCGGAGTGAGGTACCGCCATGAACCTAGCGAACACGACGCGTCCGAGGATGCAGTGGTATTGTGAGGGCCAGTCGACAACTTCAAAGTCGATGCGCTCACGCCGGAAGTTCTTCGGCATGCAGAATATGACGTCGAGGTTGATTTTGCCCAGGGGGTATACGCCTTTCCCTGGGACGATGCCGTGGAACATTGTGTCCGATGCCTCCAAGCAGGTTAGAGGGATCCTCATTGCTCGCAAGGTACTCGCGAATATGAGGTTGATGCCGCTTCCGCCATCCATGAAGACGCGACTCATGTCGAAGCCTCCAATTTGCGCCTCGAGTACGAGGGGGCAATGACCTGGGCGAGGTGCTTGAGGCAGGTGGTCGCGTTTGTCGAAAGTAATGGAAGACTCACTGCCACTGAGGTACTCAGTGGTGGATGGTGGCGAGTGCGTGGCCAAGTTGACTTGGCGAGTGATGGCCTTTTGCACCCTATTGGAGGGGCGCCCCTTTTGGATCATCATGGTACCCATGGCCCGTGGGTACGGTTCGCCTCCGTGGTGTTGGTCTGGTGCAGCTCCGTTCGGGGGTGGCCCAGGTGGTGGTGTTGGTGCACCATGTGCCACGGCACCTGGGGCGGCTCCGTAGCCTCTTTTGACTGCATTGCGGTTCATCCGAACCAATCTCTCTGTAGCTTGAGGGACTCGCGGCAGTCCTTGAGGAGGTGGCTGGACTTTCTCTTGCCATTATGCTTGTCGATGTAGAAGTGTACCGTGCATGGCCCGGACAGTTTGTCCTCGATGGAGGTCGCGGGTGCTTCATCGCGAGTGCGGCGTTGCCACACTTGCGTGGTTTTCCCGGAGTCGCGGTATCCGCCGCTGCGGTATCTACTGTTGCGGTTATTGTCGTGTCTATCGGCGTAGCCGGCTGCGACCATGTTGACGTCATCGCGATCGTCGTAGACGCGCATGCGACGCTTACCCCGGCGGTCGCGTCTTCGTTCGAGTTCTGCCTCCTCGTCAGAGTGAACGCGATTCTTCACCGAATCTTCTCCATCAGCCCACCGATTCGTGATCTCCATCAGGTGGTCGATGGTCTGGGGCTTTGAGCGGCCTAGCTCCTCCCTGAGTTCCATGCGGCGGACACCACCATTGAATGCATCAATAGCGCGATCTTCCGAGATGTTCTCCGCGGAGTTCTTGATGATGGACCACCTTTGGATGTAAGAGCGCAGCGATTCGCCAGATCTTTGCTGGCAGCATCTCAGTTCTTCGATTGGTAGGCGTTTATGCGTGCCCTTAAAGTTGCGCCGCGAAGCTGTAGACCAGCTCATCATCCCGATTGCGAATGGATCCGTGGGAGGTTATTGAGCCATGCAGGGGCGTACAGCTGTATGTTGCAAGCATTGCATGGCGATGCCTTGATGCCTCCATGTAGCCTGATAGAGGAGATGTGATCCTCCAGCCAGATCTTGGGGTCCTGCAGACCGTCAAATTTTGGGTTCTCTGATGGGAGTTTGAACCCTTTAGGCATTCGCTTTTGCCTGATGGATCTGCTGAAGAATCTGGCGCCGCAGAGCTCCCCATCTTCTTCTTCCGAGTCAGTCGATCGAGCACGTCATGCCCTTGACTTGTCGATCTTGCGCTGCGTGAGTTCATCGCGTGCATCATAGTTGCGATCGTGTCGCCGTGAGCGGCGGCACCGAGATAGGTCATGACTGTCATCGCTGGACGAGGGCGAGGAGTAGCGCTTTGCTAACGCCTTGCCCTTTTTTGGGTCTGGTACCTGTTCCTTGTGGAGGGCGGCCTCGATTAGCCCAAGGCCCGCGATCATAGATCGGTGCATGGCCATTCGGGGATCTCCAGCTGGTGGCTGGTTATTGAGAAGGTACATGGTGGCCGCTGTCACCGCGGCCTGTGGTGTCCTGGGAACCACGTTGCCTCTCGTGTCGACTGTCATAGAGCCGAAGTCGAGGACTTTTGCGATGTCTATGCGTTCTTGTTCGGTGAGGTAAGCCATCCGCGATTGCCTTTTCCTGGTGAGGTGCTCGTTGCCTCTTGAGGAGGATCCTCCGTAGGAGGAGAGCCCAGCACGACGAAGGCTTGACTCGTCCGCCGCCTTTTTACGCGCCTCAAGTTGCGCGATTGCTTGTTTTTGGCGCTTGAATTCCTCTTTTAGGAGCCAATGGTAGCCCATCAGTAGCTCTGCGAGACCGAAGGGTAGAGGTGCACCTCGTGGGGCTTCGCGGCAGCGTTCCCACTCTTGCTCGTTGAGCACGATCACGCAGCAACGTTAGCGGTTTGCTCGTTGATTATGCTAGGAGGTTCGACTACTCCTCCGTTGCCACCGTTACCACCGTTGCCGGCGTTGGGCGGGTCGGTGTCGTTGCCAGTGTTACCACCATTGCCGCGATTGGGTGGATCGGTGCCGTTGCCAGTGTTGCCACCGTTACCGCGGTTGGTGGAGGTGTCGCCCGTGTTGATGACGGCGCACATGAAGTGATTTGGGAAGCTGTTGCTTCCACAACTTTCAGATTCGGAACCGTAGGTTCTATCTTGATGGCGGATCGCTTAGATCGAGTCGCGATGCTATGTCGACCATGTTCCCAACTACCACCGGAGCATTGAGCTCACTGAGGGTGCCAATCGATGGAGGAAACCATGATGCTGGGGCAATCGCCGGTGTTGTCGGTTGATCGGGCATGCGAAGCGTGCCCATCTGACCAACTTGGAAGCGGAAGCTCCCAATCGCCAGGCTGATTCCGTCGCCCACGGACTCGAAGGCTGGACGAGTAGCCGGCGTGTGGACGGTGAAGTCGAAGGCGCCGAAAAGCTGGCGAATCTCCGCTGTTGCAGAGTTGTAGATCGCGTTTGATGGGGCCGAAGAAGCCGCAACATCAACACTCCCAATTCCCACAGACGACACCAATTGACGAGGGTTTAACTCGTCAATGCCCATTGTTATGGACTTGGGTTTTGGAGAAGGAGGGAGCACTGGAGACATCTATCAGCTAGAAAACAAGCACACAGGGGACAAAGGATTTACCCAGGTTCAGGCCTCGTAGAGGTCCCTACTCCTGCTTGTCTGCTCGTGGAATTATTGAGAGAGTCGAAAGTTACAACGGTGCGCAGATGCAATCTGGCGAGGGTTTGTGGAAGCTAGGGTTGCGTGTGTGTACCTCGCCGCCCCCTCCTAGCCCTTATATAGATAGGCTAGGTTTCGGGTAGCAGGTCGAGTCCGTTACAAGTTAGGGTTTTCCCCTTCAAACTTTCTATCTTTAGCTTCTTCTTGTCCTTCAAGCAATCGAGAGTCAACAGGTTACTCGAGTCCTTTCATCTGGGCCTTGGCAACACCATGGGCTTGTACGTATTTGGACCGTATATACCAAGCTCGAGTACCTGTAGGGTATACCCATGTCAATACTAGATCAGGGATTTCTCCAAGTGAATGGAGAGGAGTTGAAGCACTTGATTCGTGATGATGATGAACTTCTCCTCCTTCAATTCCCCCAAAGATCAAGACCTTCGGGTGATTGAAATGGGAGATCGAGACTGAGTGCTCTTGCACAATGTTTAGACAATTTTGAATGAATCAAGAGTTCTGAACGTTGGGGAACAAAGGGTATTTATACCCCCTTCAGAAACCAGCCATTTGACACTTTGGGGGCCGGATTATCCGGCCCAAGTGAGGGTCGGATTATCCGGACTGGGGAAAACACCGCCCCAGACTCAGAATATCCGGCAAATAATCCGCCCCCTATCTGAGCGTCGTGCCAAGCTTGCTCTTGATCAACTTCTGGGGGCCGGATTATCCGGTCCTATGTGAAGGCCGGATTATCCGGCCTGGGGAGGAAAAACCGCCTCAGTTCGGATTTTCTAGGAGAAAATCCGTCCGGATACCGAGCGACGCGCCTTGGCTCCTTTTGCTCAGAAACTGGGGGCCGGATTATCCGGCTCATGCGACTGCCGGATTATCCGACCTGGGGAGGAAACACCGCCCCAGTTCGGATTTTCCGGGAGAAAATCCGACCGGGTACAGAACGATGCGCCTTGGCTCCCTTTGGGCAATGAGGTAGGCCGGATTATCTAGCCCTTGGTGGGGAGGATTATCCGGCCCCCCTCAAAGCTTCCTGCATGCTTAGCGCACATGAATAGTCTCCACAGTATTGTTATCTAACACGCAAAACATAGGAAAACATGAAATGTTCTTTCACCTGCTGGTCTGTTTTGATAGATTTCTGCCATTTTCTGCATTTACTTCTTGTTGGTTCCTTTTTGAGTTCTTTTGGGGAATTGAGCTTTTTGAGGGAAGTGCTACAATATCTGGTGTTTTAATGGAAGTTTTATTGGTGTTAGAACTGAACCTAAAGACTTATTATCTTGAGTTCACTAATGTTGCTAATAAAGATTGTGTGAAGTTTTGTATGAAGGAAAAATTTCAGGTGTGTGGAAGGGATGAGTAATGAGATGAAGGATGGACTAAAGCTTAAGCTTGGGGATGCCACGCGTGTCACCCCAAGAAATATCCAAGAAGTACAAGCGTCGAAGCTTGGGGATGCCCAAGGCATCCCCTCTTCATCAATAAAAATCCTAGGTTTCTTCCAAACGCTTCATTTTTATTGTTTCATGCACAGTTGTGTTGTTCTTGGAGCATCTTCTTTTTCGTTTTTGTTTTGGTTTTTCATTTGCTTTGTTTGCTTTGTTTGCTGAATAAATTGGTTGGACCCCCTCTTTCATACATTGGTTTTCAAATAGTTTGGTTTGGTTTGGAAAAGAGTAGGAAAGTTCATGCTTAAGTGGTAAAGAGAGCTTGTTTTTGACTGTGGCCTCTGCATTGTCATGCCATGCTTG
Source organism: Avena insularis (assembly GCA_023614405.1). NCBI lineage: Eukaryota > Viridiplantae > Streptophyta > Magnoliopsida > Poales > Poaceae > Avena > Avena insularis. The sequence continues at coordinate 435,368,908 of CM042692.1, forward strand.
ATATTGTTTTGGCTTTATGCTTAGTATTCTTTGCTGTAGCATGACTTGTTATAAACAATTGAGATTGCTTAATGTGCCTTGGATGAATCATGCGTTGTTTTAGCATATTAAAGCATAGTATTGTGGTATTCTCCTTTGATGCTTTATTTGGGTTGACTTGGTGCATGCTCACACCATGGTATGACTATCTCAAGTCACCATAGCCTTTATGATCCTTTAGTTTTCAACTTGTAGTATCACTTTATGCTTTGATCAATGATGTTTTATCGCTCTGCATGATTATGGCCATTATTGCTCTCTTAGTTTGTCGCTCCCAGTCTTTTGCTAGCCTCCGTAACCAATTATCCACTCATGCATCCAACTCCCTAAACCAAGTTATTCCAAAGAGTCCACCATACCTACCTACTAGCATATGCTATTCCAAGTATATTCATGTTTTTGTTTACCTTCCAAATTAAACTTGTTATGAGAAAACTAGTGATTAAAGCTCTCACGAACTTGATGGAACACTTTACTTTTCTTGCCCTTAATAAACTTGAACCACTATGTAAATGCATGTTGTATATGCTTGCACCTATTTGTTGGGGATTAGCAGAACCATCTTTGTCATGGGGAATGCTTTCAACATTACCTTGGTACTTGTACCTAGTTGATATCATGCTCTTTTGTCTATGGATGTCGTCGGTGTGAAATGAAAGGGAGCTTGTAAGTCCATGGAGTTATCTATATGTGTTACGAAAGCGCTGGGCCACTGGTCTAATCCATGCTGACATGGTGGAAACCTGCAGCGTAACCATAATGAGCTGTCTATGAAGCATTCTTCTTATAAAAAAAGAGTCCTATATTGAGAAAAAGAAAAAAAAGAGATTATGAAAAGAGGAAAGAGAGAAAAAAGCACCATATTCCCATGATAAATAAGAAGATTGTTGAGATGCTTTATGCCTTGCCTTGTCATTTTGATATGGGGATTCTTCCGTATCATCGGGCAAGGGGTACCCCGTTGGCGGTTCTCTATGATACACATGTACTTACCATGACAAGAACTTACCGGTGACTAAACTTGAGTAGCATGAGGAGCGGCCCTCATATTCAAGGGACATGAGATTCCTGACTTATACTTCATCAAGCATGTACATCATAGTTTGTTCACTTTAACCTTAATCACTTCAAGATGCTTATGATAGGGGCAATGAGAGCTGAAAGCTATTAAGTACCATAACTTTTTGGAAGCTCTTTATGAGACTTGAATCCCTACTTCCTTCTATGAAGGCCTTTCTTCCACCAATACATCGAGTCTTCATCTTCTATATTTATGCACCTACTTTGAGAGCATAGTGGCCATTCTTAGTTCTATGTGCATTGTCCCAAGACTTGTCGATTGATGCATACCTTGATATTGCTTGTTTTAAACTATTTGTATCTAGTCACTCTTATGAACTTTGAAGGTGTCATATGCATTTATATTTGTTATTCTACGAGGGACAAGCTGAATGCCATTATGCTATGTTTTCTTTATGTGAAACAAACAAACGTCTTGCAAAGCATTGTTATTCATGAATCTTTTGTTTGTGCATTTTCATGTTGCATCAAAGTTTATTTGTCTTATTGCTAGAACTTTGTCTTTCATGTTATGATTGAAGTACTATGATCCTAGCTTTGAAGGTTTTACAAATACTTTGATCAAGTTTATGATGGTGCATGTCACCTAAAAAATATTCTTTCTTTTTTATCACTTACCTACTCGAGGACGAGCAGGAGTTAAGCTTGGGGATGTTGATACATTGCAAATGTATCTATAATTTTTGGTGTTCCATGCTTGGTTTTATCTACTTTCTTGTGTTTTGTCCACACTTTGGAGTACTTTTCATATGATTTCTTGGACTAACCTATTAACAAGAGCCATAGTGCCAGCTGCCTGTTTTCTGCTGTTTTTGGTTTTAGGAAGTCAGAAAATGAATATTCTCAGAATTGGACAGGACAAAATCCAAAGTCACTATTTTACCAGGAGACATCTGGAGCCAGAATACGAGACGGAGAGGGGCTGGGGCCTGGCCACACCACCTGACCGCACGGCCTGCAGGGCAGCGCCAGGGTGGTCCAGCCGCCTGTGCACCGGCCTCTCCTTCCGCATATATATTGCCTCTGATACGGAAACCCTAAGTACCCGATCAAAAATCCATGAAAGAGTATGTAGCCGCCGTCATCTCCATCCCTAGATCAGGAGGGATCTGAAGCTCTTCCCGGCACCCTACCGGAGAGGGGAATTCACCCTGGAGGCCTTCTTCATCATCATGCAAGCCTCCGGTGTGATGCGTGAGTAGTTCATCTCTAGACTACGTGTCCATGTAGTAGCTAGATGGCTGGTTCTCCTCCTTTGTGCTTTCATGTCTAGATCTTGTGAGCTCCGTTCATGATCAAGATCATCTATTTGTAATTCTGCATGTTGTGTTTGCGGGGATCCGATGGATATTGAGATGCTATTTCAGATTGATTATTGATTCTATCATGTCTTTGTTATTTGTGATCTTGCATGCTTTCCGTTGTTAGTAGCTATCTTGGCCAAGTAGATGCTAGCAACTCCAAGAGTTAGTATTTATGCTCGATAGTGGGTTCATGCCTCCGTAACTGGGAAGTGATGAAATTTCTAAGGTACTAGATGTGATGTTGCTACTAGGGAGAAAACAACAATCCTTTGTTCATAGAACAATCGTATTGTTTACTTTACACGTAATTCGTAATGCAATAATCTGTTGCTTGCAACTTAATACTAGAGGGGGTTCGGATGATAACTTGAAGGTGGATTATTAGTCATAGATGCAGTTGGATGATGGTCTATGTATAATGTTGTAATGCCCAATCAAGTCTCAAAGGAGTCAAGATGATTAGTATATGCTTGTATGCTTTCTCGATGTTTGTCAATTGTCCCGCTGTAATTTTTTCACCCAGCATGTTATCTATCTTAAGGAGAGCCACCTCTAGTAAACTATGGACCCCGGTCCTTTCTTTTACATTCAATCTACAAATTGTTTACTGCTTTGTGTTTACTTTCTACAAACTATTACTTCCTTCCATTCGATAAGTTTAATCCTTTGTTTTCAGAAAAACCGGTGAGATTGACAACCTCATCGTAAGTTGGGGACAGAGTTCTATGGTTGTGTTGTGCAGGTCTCCACGTTGCTGCTGGCACCGATAGTGCGCCCTGCCAACGTTCAGCTAGCTACACCTTTGGGGTGTTTCCTTGCTCCTACTGGATTGATAACCTTGGTTTCATAACTGAGGGAAACTTACTGCTGTGCTCATCATACCTTCCTCTTGGGGTTCCCCAACGAGCTCGACATCAACCACGAGCCAGCATCCTTCTTCAACAAGTGGGTCATAGGTCTTGCGATGCTCGAAAATCCTTCTACGAACTTGCGGTAATATCCCGCTAATCCGAGGAATGCATGGAGTTGGGTTTGAGTGGTTGGGGCTTCCCATTCTTTGACATCTTTGATCTTGGCGGGATCAATAGCGACTCCTCCGGCAGACACAATATGTCCTAGGAATCCTACTTCTTTCAGCCAAAACTCACATTTGCTGAACTTGGCATACAACTGATGCTCTCTAAGGGTTTTAAGAATGATTTTCAGATGTTGCTCATGCTCTTCTTCTGACTTAGAGTAGATAAGGATATCGTCGATAAACACAACGACAAACTTATCCAGAAAATTCATAAAGATCTTATTCATGAGATTCATGAAATAAGCGGGAGCATTGGTTAATCCAAAAGACATGACCGTATACTCGTATAATCCATATCGGGTGGTAAAGGCGGTCTTTGGAATATCCGTTGCATGAATCTTAAGTTGGTGATAACCAGTCCTAAGATCGATCTTAGAGAACACACTGGCACCATTCAAGTGATCGAATAGATCCTCTATCTTTGGCAAAGGGTACTTGTTCTTGATTGTGACATCATTCAGCTTCCTGTAATCTGTGCACAAACGGTTGCCTCCATCTTTCTTGTCAACAAATAACACGGGTGATGTCCATGGCGATGCGCTTGGTTGAATCAAGCCTTTCTCCAGCATAGCATCCAACTGCTTCTTCAATTCCACTAACTCTGAGGGGTTCATGCTATAGGGGCTCTGAGTTATGGTACCAGTTCCGGGGATTAGTTCAATAATGAACTCAATATCCCGATCCGGGGGCATACCGGGCAATTCATCTAGGAATATGTCGGGGTATTCACAGACTACTCTGACTTGGTCTAAGGTGGGTAGGGCTAGACTCTTGTTGCACTTGAATTGACGGGGCAAGGTTTCAGATATATGCTCTACTGATACTCTAGAGCTACTGGTCATTGTGATGGCTTTCTTGGAACAATCTATCAATCCTTTATGCTTTGACATCCAGTCCATTCCTAGTACTACTTCCAAACCTTTGGTTCCAAGTACTATTAGATTGGCATAAAAATCTATCCCATGTATTCTGATAGGTATAGCTTCGCAAATTTCTCTAGCTTTTGTAGTTGAATCGGGTATTTGAACTATCATGACATGCCTCAAGTTGGTTGGGTGAATCTTACTAGTGCATGCAAATTCTTCGGTGACAAATGAGTGCGATGCTCCAGAATCAAACAACACTCTTGCTAAAACTGAGTTGACAGAAAACATACCCAGCACTACATCTGGCGCTTCTTGGGCTTCTTCGGTGTTCATGTGGAAGAGACGGCTGTTGCGGTTGTGAGGGTTCCCTGGGGCGAATCTTCTTCCGGGTTGAGCATGACGCTGCTGTTGAGCTGGGGCATTCACATTGGCAGTGGCGGCAATCTTCTTGGGGCACTCATTAGAGTAGTGACCCTTCACTCCACACTCGAAACAAGTAATTTGAGACTTGTCTTTTGCTGCCACGGGCACAACATTGCTTTCAGTTCTCGGTGCAGTGTTGTTGTTGCTATTGTTGTTGTTGTGCTTGGGAGTGCATGGTTGAAACTGATGGAGTTGCCGGGGTGGTTGTTGTTTCCTCCGGACTTCACATTTCCTCCGCTGCGGTTGGGATAGCTTGGGCGAGACATTGGGGGTCGATTGTTCCGTGGGGAATATCTGGCAGACGGGTTGGGACGGTACTTCTGGTGACTGCTGGATCTAGCTTGGTGCATCATTCGACATTGTCGTTTGCTTGGTTAATCTTCCCTTCCATCTGAATGGCAGAGTCGACTAGCTCTTCGAGATCCTCGAAATGGATGTTGACGAGAACTGTCTACATCTCATCATGCAGTCCGTTCAGGAATCTCTCCTTCTTCTTGGCCTCCGTGTTGATCTCATCCGGTGCATACCTGGCGAGGGACAAGAATTTGTCATGGTACTCCACTACAGTGATTCTGCCTTGCTTTAACTCTCTGAATTCATCTCTCATTCTGGTGACTAGACCCTGTGGCACATGTGTGCGGCTAAACTTGCCTTTGAAGGCTTCCCACATCATCACTTGACCGTGGTTCATTGTGCGGGTGTTGTTCCACCATGCTCTTGCATCTCCTGCCAGATAGTGGGTGGCAAATAGAACTTTCTCGTTGGCATCCACTCCTGCGACTTCTAAGTTATTCTCCATGGTCTGTAACCAATCATCAGCATCCAGCGGGTCTTCAGACTTGCTAAAGATTGGGGGATTGGTATTCTGGAAGTTTTTGAGTTTGGATCCATGATGATCCTGATTTCCATGGTTCTGATTGTTGTGAGCCATCTGGGCGATCTACTGCAGTGTGGGTAGATTTGCTTGGCGCTCTGCCCTACTAGCTTCACAGTCTGCAATGAGCGTCTGCAGAATCTGCAGCATTGGGTTTTGCGATGAGTTGCTCCCTCCTTGGTTTCCACGAGTCATCTGAAGATTGAGATAGATAGTGTGGTAATAGGGAAAGTTCTAAGGTTCATGGTTTTGGTTTCAAGCTAAAACTTTGAGTTTGACTCAGGTTTTGCAACTAACTTCTTTTCATTCATTCAAGCAAGGCACACGATACAAACACACACACACACCACAACATGAAAGGAAAACAGATGGTTTTAAGAACCATTCTGTAAGCTAGGATACAATGGGACCGATACTTCTCACTCCTACGATAGTGCTCTAGTGCATCTACTCATCATCGATGAAGCCGGAGTCATCATCGTCGGTGTAGAAGTCCATGGCATCATCCTCCAGATAGTCATCATCATTGCTTTGAGGTGCAGTGAATATCCCTTGGATGTCTTCACCTTCCTCTTCTTCTTCTTCTTTGCCAAGCTGAGCTTCCTGCTCCTTGATGGTCTTCTCGAGGTTGGCCACCTTCTTGCAAAAGGCGGTCGATGGTGCGATCCTTCTTTGCGTTAATGGCGATGATCCTTGACTAGCAGTGAGAAAGTTTGGGCCTTCTGGGCGGCAATGGCAAGGTTGTGGTTGGTGAACTCTCTAGCATTGTCCAATTCATACATGCGTAAATGCGGTAGGAAGTCGAGGTTCTCCACTTGACGCTTCAACTCCGGGTGACTTGGCATCTCCAGAGGCATTCCCATAGAATCACGCCTTGCATAGTGAGCAAAGCGGGTTCCTTGGATCAGGTTGACATTCTGTGCGCAAAGACAAGCGAGAGCTTCATGCATTGCCCTGGCTAATCCATCTAGCCAGTTGTTCTCTCTCACGAAGAATTGAATCTTCTCGGACATTGGTGCTTCTAACTTGCCTCGAAGATCAGCAACTACTAGCCATTGTAAATCTCCTCCTGGGGGACCATTGAGTTGAGCTCCAAAGAATTCCGGATGTGGACGCTCCAACTACTCAGACAGTGCATCAAGATCCCTCGCAAAGATCAGTTGGCCTCAGTTGCCCAACTGGTAGAACTTGTTGTACTGAACTTCCATCTATAAGAATTTAGGATGAGAAAGTTAGTGAAGTGATCAAGTGTGTCAAAATTTTATGTACTAATGTAAGAATTTTTGAGGAACATGTCATTTTTTTGAGAGAAAGAATCCCAAGGGTAAGAGAGGAAATAGATTTTCACAAATACTCACTTTGGTTTTGAAACTAAGTTTTTGTTCGGATGTCCATTCTAACTAGGGTCTCCTATGGTCAGGATGGCTCTGATACCAACTTGTCAACACCAGGATTTTTAATCCCAGATGCCTGTTATGCCATACATCGCAATCCTAGGATTACCATTTTTGCGAGACATAACAGATTGGATATCACAGTACATCATCCATTACAAACCATAATAAGGTCTTACACAAATAAAGGATCTCATGATCCAGTCTTAGTACAAACAAGTAGCGGAATAAATAAGCGTAGCGGTGGGCTCCATCTTTAGTGTCACAGGCAATGCTGATGATGGGAGATGATCCTAGTTGTCGTAACCATCCTGCTGTCCTACTTCAGGGTAGTCCTCCTCATAGTATGGCCATGGGAATAGCCAGAGCCATGAGTACACTTTAAGTACTCGCAAACTATTACTAACAAGTAAGGTAGTTCTAGTAGGAATGCTAATTTCTAAGTTTATTTGTAAGGTTAAGTTTGAAACCTAAGCTGAGTTCAGAAACAAAGAAAGATAAAATAAAGTTCTAAATCACCTAAGTGGGAACTTAGTTGTCATAGTCACAACTCTGTTGTGGTCAAGTCATGTCATAATTCATTTCATAAATCATTTTGAAAACATCTGACAACGGAATAGTATGGCCACTCCAACTGTCCAAAACCGTGGACGCGCCTATTCGAATAGTTTGACACTCTGCAGAGGTGGTACACTTTCACCACAAAATTCGATACATCTATCAGGGATAACCCTGAATCATCATATTTAGTATGCATATAATCAAACATAACCTTTCCTTTACACACTCTAGTATAAGCACCTATCCTATGAGCTCGGCCTCCCAGCCATGGTCATCTGCCATCCCGGGCACTGCATAGGTGGACAACATTGAGAGGTAGCCTCATCTCAGACCTCTCCCATGAGGGAACTAATACTAATGCATATAAACTTCCGGCCAAGCCTTACCCAATTCAGGTATTGTGGTTGTACGATAAAATTGGAATGGTATCGCATCCAAACCCAACCATCAGTTTTTATAAAGGGGCTAAGGCTCGTGTCTCAACATTTTCATCATCATCATAAACCATTTGTGTTTCTCAACACATGTCAAAACATCTCAATAGAATGACTCATCATTCCAAGGTTTTCACAAGTCATTTTCACCAAGTATTCCCATCTAAAGTGATCAAGTTTTTGTTTTAGCTCTAAGATACTAAGTTAAGAGTGTTCACTAATATATGATGCTAATATCAATCTCATGCCATAGAATGACATCTAAGTCTAACTAGATAGATCAAGTTTTATACTCTTTATGCTATCTATAAACAAGTAAGAAACTTTGGTAAAGTAAAAGAAAGTAAAGCTTGTAACTAAAACTTGGAGTAGGTGTAAGTCAAAAGATATAACCAAAGCATGCCTAATACATCTTGCTTAGGTTATATAGCTTGCACGGGTTAGCTTGCCAATAATAGCTTGCCTTGGTTGGTGCAGTGGTTGAAATTCTCCTCGTCTTCCTCGGGGTAGAACTTCTCATCCTCGTAGACTTGGTCGGTACTATTGTCTATAAATACATACGGAATACACAATCACCAAACAATACTTAACTAGTCTACTTAGCACTCTAAGGCACACATTTGATGATCTAGTATCATCACAAACATCACAAGATTTAATGAACTAAGTTCATTTATTTTATTTGAGAAAAGTAATTTCTACTCATTGAAATTAACTAAGATTTAATATTCTCTAGTTAAAATATGGGATCATGTGAACACATGTCATCACCACATATTCTAATACAAGGTAATGTGATTTAAATGTTGGATCACATTTTAATAAGTTTAAGTCCAATATTTAAATGATTTAAAGTGACTAGAAATGCCTATATAGCATTATTTTGGTACTAGTACAAAGTCACTTCATGCAAACCTTAATATTATTATATTTTCAGATAGGTATGGTTAAATGTGAATTTTGAGAGTTGGAAACAACTCAAAAGCTCTTATGGTTGATTTTTGAAAAATGTTTGAATGTGAAAAAGCTTCTGTCTTGTTATTTTTGCTAGGAGATATATATAACTCTAATTGATTTAAATCCAACGGGCTTGGATTGAGATTTAAATTATCTTTCCAACAAAATTGGAATCACTCAATTTGGTTCAATAGATCTTTCTGAAATGATTTTCAAACTAGTGGATAGAAACTAGATTTAGTTAAAATAGAAAAACCGAAATTTGTATTACAGAGCTAGCGCGGGAACACTAATGGGCCAGCCCGATTTCACTCCACGGTGCTGAGGACAGCTGACAGGGGTCCCGCCTATCAGTGGCTCTTTAAACGCGAAGCGGTACGGGGCAACATGGACCGTAGGATTAGAACTAAGATCTACGGCTAAGGCTTATCGTCGATGAAAGACCTGTCTCCGGCAAGGTGGAGCCCTAGCGGCTCAGTGTGGGTATAGTAGGGGCATACCAGGGCTCTAGTGAGGGCGGTGATGGGGGTGATCGAACGAGACGACGATGGCAGAGTCAGGCGAGGTCGTGGCAGCTCCAGGGGTGGACAAAATCGACGGGGGCGTCTCCTCCTATGTTGCGGCTAACTCCGGCTCAATTCTGGCGACTGGCTGCTCGAGCGGCTTCGGCGAGAGAGGGGAAATGATCAGTGGGGAGAGTGGAGTGTGGGAGTGTGGAAAATGAGGCTGGGGGTGGCCTCCTTATATAGGCTCATCGAGGGGACCGAGAAGGCGGCAACGGCTAACGACAACGTGCTATCGGCATGGGTTGGGTAGGCGGACGGTGGGCGGTTCCCTGGCGGTCAGCTAGGGCTTAATGGCGACGCTAGGGGCGGTGGCTAACGTTCAGGAGTGTCTCGCGCTCTGAGCGGTAGAGGCGGTGCTCGACGTGGTTCCCAGCGACGGTGGGTCGCGCGACGGGAGAAGAGCATGTCTGACGGGGTCCTAGGGTCAATGCGGAGCGACGCGCGCGGGCTGTGGTCGAGGGGCGGCGCGTGGTGGCCTGCCGGGGATGGCGCTCTGGCATGCGCTGGCATGGTGCAGAGGCTCAGTGCGGGGGCGCTCCGGGATGGTCCAGGGGCTTGCTGTGCTTGGGGATGGGACAGGGGAGTGTGGTAGGGTTGGGTGGAGCTAGTGGCGGTGCTGGATTGGCGCCTTGGCGTCTGGAGCTTGCCCATGTTGACGGCGGTGACCAAAAAGCAGGCGCCTTGCTGCTCTAGGCCAGTTAGTAGCTTAGTTAGGTGTTGGTTAGATTAGGGGAGACAAGGGGACCAAATGGAGCCCAAAAACTAGACAAAGCATTGATCACTAAATAGTAATAGTTAGGCAGATCATTTGTGCATGCCACCTGTTCGACACAATGGCTGCATGAACCAAATTTTTGAATTTTGAAATGAATTTTGGTGGAGTTGTTGGTCTCATGCTTGAGCATCTCTGGTTGCTGGGATTTGTCAAGTTGAAGTCATTTGAGTGTTTTTTGAAAAAGTGGGATCTAGACATATGAGATAGATTCCATTTTCAAATGTCATTTTAAATTAGGGTTTAAATGTTTTTGTAAGATTTCAAAGTGGGCCTTGGTACATCTTTACTTGTACTAGCAAGGGGTGCAAACATCCTTAATTATTTCTGTTTGAATTTGAGTGCTAGCAACAACCAAAGTGTCCTAGTTGATTAAAATGGCAAAAGTGACCATTTCCATTTATTAATTCTATTGGATTTCTTTTTCTTTGGATTTTTCTTGGGAATGATCTAGATGATGTGGCATTCACCTTAGAATCATTTTACAACTATTAGAACAAACAAACATGGCAATTCAAAACAATTCCATATTAATGCAACACACATATGCATTCTTAAATGTTTTGATTATAAAAAGTTTTTGTTAACCCTAAATTGGGTGATTCGGATCTTGATAACCTTGATTAAAGATTTGGGATGTTACAGATGAGGTGGTGTGGCGGTGCGGATTGGTGAATTGAGTGTCGATGTGCTCTTTGTGCCGCCCTACTGCTGCGCCGCCCGTTGCTACCTCTGCATGACGATACCTCCTTCTACCTCTCCGGCAAGCCTTGACTCACCCCCTAGGTAGGTGCTTCCCCCTCTTCTCCTCTCTTCTACTTCCCCTTATTCTGCTACTATTGCATACCCTATCCTCACATAGGCTAGTTAATATGTTCACTGATGCAACCATGATTCAGTACAAATCACTCTCTAGGCTTGAATTCCTATTCATACTGATGTGAAAATGCTACTTTTGTTCTGATTGATCTTGGGTTGATTGCTAGAATTGGTATCCCTGTATTATCGTTCCTTTGGAATATCCACTGGCCCAAAACTATACTTTTGAAGTACCAATGATGTTATTGTGTTATTTTCTGTTGGTTGTGCTTAGCTACCGTGCCCTACTTGTTCCTATGTAGGATTCATCTTAGTTACAATATTTTATACTGTGTAATTACTTCACTGAAACTATGCTTCTGGGTAGATATTAGACTTGTCCTAGTGGCTGCTGAATGGTTTTGGTACTGTCCGATTGATAGTGACTTTGTCTTATGGATTACTTAATCATGCTTCTTAATCCATCTTTTGGATTGATCTAGTTGTCTACTTATACTAATAGTGAAACAATTTGAGAAATGATTAATGTATGCTTTACTAGGGAAATTCTTTCTCTCTTATGCAGATATGGTCTGGAAGCATAGCTTGTTTATGCTATTTATTACTATCAACATGATAGTGAATGGTTCAAATAATTCGTATTTTTTCTTTATTTAGGAAGATGATACGAACTGTACTTAGTGCTTAATTTAGATGATTGACTAGTGTGGTTAGTTGGTATGGATGTTTGCTTGGATGGCTTCTACTGCCCTAGGTTGCTGCTGTGGTGCATCCAATACTAGAGTGTGTACAATGATAATGTAGGGAGCATGATTTGCTCCTATTCTATTTGCTGCTAATAGATTCATTATTATACATGATGATATGTTCATCAAGACATATTTTCAGTCCCTACCAGTGATGCATAAGAATGAGGCTCAGATATTTAAAAATAACATATATTGTATGCCTAAAAAGAATACTCCATGACGGTACCTTGTGGGTGGCTTCTGTTTATAGATGCTTTTCTAGTTTTGGTTTGATTTAGTGGTTGGTATTGTGGTAGTTGTCACTGTGGTGCCTCCCTCAGGAGGGTGCACAGTGGTGAACCTCACTATATTGCATTTGCTACTTGATTGGCTAACTAGAGATCTATAGTTAGATTCCCATGATGCAGGTTCTAAGGATCTTTTTTAGAAAAAGAACAAATTCTACTGTGATCTTAAATAAACACCACCAAACCCCAACGATGAGTCTTGCATACCAGTTGTATGCAACTCTGAGGGTCTTTCTCCTTAACCATAATTTATGTCCATAACAAATGGAAAAGATCAAGTGGATGTGGTGGATTTGTTGTCAACCTATTTGAAGAGTAGACATATCTACTTATTGAGGTTGCTGGTGGTGATCTTCTGGCGGATTTACTATTGTCTTGTTCAACTACTGTGGCTTGCTCTTTGGCCTTCTTCTCCTAGCTTCATCTACTGGCCTTCACCTCCTGGTGTTGTCCTTGATTTAGGTGGTCATGGTAGTGCTTTGTTGACTTGTTTGTGTGGATAGATTTATGGTGCTGTGTGATGTCCTTGGCTGGTTAAAAGATGAACAGAGAGAGAAGTAGTGCTATGGCTACCTCCTCTTATTTATACATTCCTGTGTTGTGGTTTGATAGGCAGCACACACACATGCAGTTGTGTGTGAGTTGTCTGTCTGCTTACTTCCTGCTTATGGGTGAGATCAAGTAGAAACCTGATCTTTTCTTAAGATTTTACTATCTTACTTTTACTCAAGCTCAGTGAAATTTGCCCCTCTGCTTATGATGTTGTATCGAGTCATATTATCTGATAAGAACATATACCACCATGTCCCAGATTAAATGCTCAATGATGATATCAAACAACGCATTACACTATTATTAAAATCTGAGAGCAAACTAATAAAACTAATCCCTTTTCTTTCTTTATTTGTTTTCTTTTTCTCTGTAGGAATCAAGGCAAAGAAGAAAATAAGATCTAGAGATTAAACATGAAAATAGTCTAGGATTTTTTATTTATTACTTTTGTAATTTTCTTTCTTTCTTTTGTTGTAAAGACAAGTATATCGTATTATTCATATAATAAAGAATTGTTTTTATTTCAATTCTTTTTATAAATGTTGGGGCTTTACAAAAAATATAAAAAGTTTTGACCGGCGCGGATTTGGTGAATATGGGTGCATGTGGACCCTTTATGAATTAAAAACAGAGAAAATACTAAATAAAGTAAAACATGGCATACATTATGCATGTAGAGAATGTATGTAGGTATGTGCATGTCAAATTTAAAGCTAAAATATGAAAGTATGTAACTTGTGAAAAAAGACAAAATGTTCGACCAACAATATAAATACTGGATATTACTATTTAAAGAATTACAAAGTTCCATTTTATCTCTTTTGTGTATGCCACATATTATCATTTTTTTTCTTGAAAATTTACACAAGTATATTGGACATGTGTGATTTATTTCAACTTTTCCTAAAATTTTAAAATAGCATTTTTTTTCTAAATCAGCTTCACATAGACCTAGGTTTTCTTGGCTATTTTTTAAGTTTTGATGAACTATTTTAGCCTAACAAAATGGAAAAAATATCTTATTTTAGAAACGGTGGTAGTACTATACACCGTTGCACATGATTGGCAAAACTATGTTCAAATAATGGTAAACAGATGATAAGCATATTCTTCTTATTGAAGATGGAAAATCATGATTGGATGGCTAATCCAAGATTTTAAAACTCGACGGGTTGATCGGACTTACATAACGGGCAGAAGACACACATGAACGCACATGACCTATAGATGTCACTGGCAATATCTTACGTATGAGTACAAAGAGCTACTATACCAAAAAAATGCAAACGCGTACACAATACATAATCTATGGCTAAACGACAACTTAAGATTTGGTATTCTATATAGTACTAGTAGTACTGTATTTGTTTTGCCGGGAGCCGGATTAGTTTATGCTGTACATGGATAAGTATCATCCAATTGTTCGATCAAAGAGCAGCAGAAGCTAATGCGGTTCCTGTAATCCTGTTCAAGCATGCAAAGATGCAACTATATTTATAGGAATGACTTTATTATTGTCTCCTTTCTGGCCCAACCGCCCAAGATTCTTGCAGTGTTGGCTGGGTGTGACAGAGCCGGTTTCTTGGCTCTTGCCAATTATGTGCGAACCATAGGACTTGATTATTGTCTGATTAGTACTAGCGCATGTTAAAAAGACAGACACTCCTAAAGTTGTATGTTAAAAAGACAGACACTATATGACAGTTGACAGACAAGTAAATAGTAATACAGGATTTTAGTTGACTAACAGTAGCAAATTTGTTCAGTAAGAACCCTCTTCAGGGTTGTCCAGAAGTCATAACAAGCAAATTTACTAAAACCTGATCGATCTCCTCTTGATACTCCTTTTGAAAAGTTAAGATTTACCTGCTCTCTGTTATGGCAAATTCTGAACATACACCATGTCGTTGTATTGGAAACGGCAGTGTCTAAGAAGACTAGAAAGAGGTGTGGGGATTAGCAGGAAAGCTCTCGACGGTGTCCGTAAACAGGATTGGGTACGAGCGAGGGTAGCAGGACACAAGAAGTATACAGGTTCGGAGCCCTCGTGGTGAGGTAACACTCCTATTCCTGCCGATCTAACTAAGGGTAGATTACAAGATAGACTGGCTCCTTGAGCTGTATGAACTAGCTACCTCATAAATGTTCAACCCTTGCTACAAGAGCATTGTCCCACCTTATATAGGCAAAGGGGCAACGGTCTCACTAGCCAGTCCGACTGACGAGTCCCACAGACGGGCCCCAGCCGGCTGGTCATCTACAGTATCCGATAGTGTCTGTCCTGTCGAAGGTATATGCCGTGCGGGTCATCGTGGGTACAGTGAACGCCGTGCGAGCCTGTCGTCAGCAACCGGCCACTGTGCCCGTGTCACCCCCAAAGTCTTCAGTATGGTCTCGTAGTGGCATGTCTTGTCGCTGTACCAGGACGTACCGTGTACTGTAACACACGCCGCCCTGCCTGTCTTGATTGCGTCCGGCTACCTCCGTGTAGCCGGATCCGTGCCTTGCTGCCCTTCCTTGTTCCGGCTACCGGCCGGTAGCCGGAATCATGCGCCTGCGTCTGGCTAGGATATGATAGCCGGCCGCGAGCTGTCTGCCTTTGTTCTTGTCCGGCTAGGCTATCCGAGACTCATCTCCCGACACACCATTACTGCAAGAAGACATTAGGAGTAGAAAAAGGAAGGCGAAATATGCGGGGAATTTCATACCAGCCCCATTACTTTCAGTGTGGAACAGAGTGAAAAAGAGTAGCTTGCGATCCTATGTTAAAAGGGTGGTGCAGAGTACCGTCCAAAACGCATCACATCACTGAACACAGCCGGAAAACGATGTTTCAAACAATATGCATGCATTGATTCCCAATACGAACAAGACAAAGAATGCACCGTACGTCAGACTATGGCTTAAGTGGGGTGTGACAGTGTGGTCTTAATTTGTACAGACATGAGACATCTGAAGGACTCTTTGGAACAAAAATGTTTTAGCAACGTACAAACTGCTAGTAGTAGGAAAAGGAAAATAGAAGATCCAGATGTCATGACTTTGTGCTTTATGGATACAAACAGAATCTGAAACGAACATGGTATTAATTGATGACAGGGAAGAAAATTGCATTCCATCTTTTTTGTCATAAAAAGGGCCCCACAATAAAGATTCCATGGATTATAATTGTACGAATGAAATGACTTTTTTTGTCCAGAGCAGCTGTATAGCAACTAGTAAGGCAGAAGCAAAATCTCTTGCATTCGTTAAGAACGTTGACCCTATGAAATGATCCCTCGTGGTCCATACGTTGTTAGGTAGATAAGATCTCTCCAGCAGTGAATTATACGCGCTTGGATAACACCTCATTTAATTCGGTCCCCATGAGGATTCGAATCTAGATGGGGGCACTCGCAAGCCTTGCCACCAAGTCAGTCCTTGATTCTCATCTCTAGCATTCGTTTATGTCTTAGCTGCAACTGTAACACGAGCAGAGAAACCTCTGTAGACCTAAACGTTAGTAGGGAGCTAGAAAAAGGTAAAGCCGCGGGTAAGGTTCAGCTACTAGATGAAGAGCAAAATCACTGGCTGAAAATTACGGACACCGTGGCGAAATCGGCAACCGGCAAACATAACCGGCAAACATACCGGGAAATCCGAGCCGGCCTAGCCTGGCCCAAAAAAGCCTGGTCTCGCCCGGGACTGGGAACTGCATCCCGCCGATATACAACTCGGACTGGACTCATGCCTGCAGAATGGTGCAATTAGGGAAGGCCTGGCCGGACGGCCGATGGCCCGGTGATTTTCTCAAGTTTGGGTTAGGTCTAGGCCCAAAATTTTGGCTGGAAAGTCGAGTCTAACCGAACTCGGTCCTATGATTTCTGGATTTTTCTGGCCTAGTCCGAAGCTCGGCCCGCCCAAAATATGCTCAACTATAGCAGCAGATACACAACGTGGTTCCAGCGCTGGTACGCTGCCACTAAGTGGGATTCACCGGCTGTTCGAGCTGAACATAGCGGCGGCGTGCCTATTTGCTATAATGCTACAGCTACAGAGATACTTGTAGCGTTTCTCTAACCCATGATACGCTGCCAACAACCACATCCAGGCACCGACGCATGTCTGCAAAAAGAAGATCGAGCCCATGACTCGCTAGCGGCTAAAACGACATCGGTTGTAGTCAGCTTTAGTCAATGACTTGTAGATTCGTGTGCCATGATGGTGCTAGTATCCACACCATTGTTAATGTGATGGTGCTGCTACGGCTACTTAATCCCCTCTACCAGGGAGAGGAGATCATCACTTTTCCTCCTCCTCTTCATCCCCTTCCGCTTTTTTCTATCCCCACCGGCAAAATGCCTTGCCACCTAGCCGATATCAACCACACTTATCCAACTTCTCCGTCGTCGAAAGAGGAGTGAAGGAAATGGTGTAAGGGTACTTTACCCTCCACTATTTTTGATTAACAATGACACCAGAGTTAGTGCAGACTAATATTTCCTCCTAAGTATTCTACACAGGGTTTACTCTGATGGTGTGTGAAATGATGGATGGAGACCCTCCCATTTCGTAAAAGAAGATAAGTACTGGAGGTTTAGCTTCTTTTGTACCTTGAGTCTATAGGAACTCCGAACTATTAAGAGGGGTGGTCTCGATGAGATTATTGGGGAAGTAAATAGAGCCAAATACTCATCCTACCAATCACACATATAGAGAGAAGTGGAAGAAAATCCTTTTGGCGTTTTTCTGCAGGTCGGTTCCGGCTGTCACACCGGCAGGGTCGGTCCACGCACCAGTGCCAGCTCTGGTGCACTCGCCGGGATGGTTTCGTACACCGGTTTTATACTGGGATGGGTCACAGAGCCAATCCGGTGTACATCCCGATCCACCGTCCATGGAACCAAATCGTCCGTTCTGTGGACCGGTACCATCGACTTAAGACCGGACGACTCGCATAATTGCCTCAAACGGCTAGGTTTCACCATGATATATATATATACCCCTTCTTCCACCTTGAGTAGGTTAGGAAATACTTTTTAGATTCTATCTTTGAGCTCTCTCTCTCCATTATTGAAACACCAGAAGCTTGAGGATCTCCCATTCTACCCAATCAAAGTCAAATCCCTTTGGTTCAAAGCAAGAGGAGGTCCCGATCTACGTTTCCACTAGGCCAAAGTTCATTCCACCTTGAGTTCATCGAGTTTGCTTGTTACTCTTGGGTTTGTGGAAAACCCTAGAGGCTAGGTCGCCTAGAGGAATTCAGCTTGTGATTTTCCCCAATGAAAAGTTTGTGAGGGTTTGGAGACTACCTTAAATTGTACCACGGGTAAGTGAGCTATTTCTTCGTGGGATAGGCTCAGAGAAGAAGGTCAGCCTTCGTGGCATTGGGGAATCCTTTGTTGGACCTCACACCTCCAACGTGACGTAGCTCCCCCCAAGGGAGTGAACATGGGAATACATCTTTCTCTCCGTGTGCTATGGTTATTACTAACCTGAATATATTACTTGTGTTGTCTACCTTGTGATATGCTTCGAGCTTGTACTATCTTGTATCATCATCTAGGTTGCCTCTCCTAGATTGCATTTAGGCACACTTATATTATGCAAAGCCTGCAAAATATTATAAAGAAATTTGTAGAAACCTATTCACCCCCTCTAGGTTAACCATCTTATCCTTTCAATTGGTATCAGAGCTTAGGGCTTTACCACATAAGAGAAAATATGGTTTTCTCTGATGATGAGGAGGGCAATACATATTTGGTCAAGGAGCTTCGCAAAATCCATGCCAAGGATTCCCGTGAAAAGGCTAAGCTGGATTTTGACCTCCATGCTCGAATAAGTTTCCTTGAAGGATGTTTTAAGGGGATTAGCGAGGGGGGCCTTCACGGTGGTCCTTCGGTAGTACCTCATGAAAGGCCATTGGACACCGGAAAGGAGAAAGTTGCCGAGTCCTCTCAAGAGGGTGACCCTTCAAAAAGCCTCCATGCTTCCTAATCAATTTCCTTATATATATCCTAAGAAAAAGAAAATCATGCCTCATATTAATGGTTCCGGTCCCGCACTCCAATTTGATGGAACTCGCTTCTCTCATTGGAAAGCTACTATGGAATCCCATCTTCGCATCTACAGTGTTGAGCTATGGGATATTGTGTGCAAACGATTCAACCTACAAGATCCCAACAACCTCACCCCAGGAGAGTACTATGATCATCAACTAAATGCTATGGCTTGTGACAAGATATGTAGTGTCATCAACTAGACTCTCCATGGTCAAGTTAGTGACATTCACACCTCAAAGGACCTTTTGGTTAGAATTGTTGTTCTCTAAGAGGGAAACGTCTCTCATCCAAAAAGTCCAAGTATGAATCTGCCAAGTCAAAGATGAACTTGTTGATGAACCGTGATGGCGAGTCCATCGTTGAAGCATACATAAGACTTGTTGCTCTCCATGGGAACATTAATGGTCTTGGTGGTGACAAGTATGATGATGGGTTCAATTTGAATGATGAGCTAATCAAGTCCAAGATTGTAGCCATGATTGCCGCTAGTGATAAATAACTTGCCCTAAACTTGCAACTTCTTGATTCTAGAAATCAATTCTCTCCCGATGATTTAGTATGATATCATGTTGCCACGAATAATTGGCAAATGACGAACAAAAGATCAAGGAGATCAACCGTGCTATTGGGTCTTCCCATACCCTAACAGTGAAGGCCAAGCATGTGCAAGTGGATGAAGAAAGTGAAGAAGAGAATGATAGTGATCAAATGGGTGAAGTTGATGAGATGCTCTCTCAACTTGCACTCTTCACCAAGAACTTGAAGTTCCGAAGAAGGAGGAGTTCAACCAAACCAAGTGATAAGAGGAGGACTAACAAGGGGTAACCTCGGCAATGCCCATGATGATGGACTTAGGGTTTTGCGAAAAAGAGAACGCTGGAGATTTCATCGGATGTCAGCAAACAAGGGAGTCGAAGTCATCTGATTACTTGATGAACAACACTATTACAGATTGCTTGGGGGTTTTTCGATACGTCATCGTAGGCTTCTCCCGTCCTATATATAATAGGTCGGGTCTCAAAGCCGTATATAGATAGATTACATATGTATGATTACAACACCAACATAATGTCGGTTCATATTTCCTTTCCTAATACAACTAAGGCTTTCATCGGATTCTTCTTGGGCCATCATCTTGAATCTTCATGGGTCGTGAGATTTTATGCAGCTAGGGTAACAAATCATAAGCACCCGAGTAATCGTACCCATGTCAGTAGCCCCCGAGACTTCACCTAAATCGTAGATTCTGGTTGAATCTCAAAGATATTTTCAGTTTTCTTTACTATGAATTGTTTCTATTTTCTAACTTTATAGGGATTTGGTACAACAGGCCTGATGCATCCGATGGATCGGGAATCAGCTAATTGCTCCTAGGCGAAAAAACACTATAGACCTACATCAAATTCAAGTCCCCATGCCTGAACATGGAATTATAACTGGCATAATTTAGTTTGAGTCGCTGAGGTCATATCAAATATTGAATTCCAGTTCTATTTTATCGGGTACCCAATGCGTCCGTCGGGATTTTTCATCGTATCGTTGATACAGATATTTTACTGGCAGAGCGCATTCTTGTGCGATTACCAGGCCACATAGGACGAGTCCCGGGGTCTTACCTTCATGTCATGGACATGAAATTCGGAGTTTTGTTGCATCGGGCACAATCTGAGATTTTTGTATATATTTCATCGACTGCCTTGTTTGGATGTTGGAATTGTTAAAATTTTCCGGTTTCTATAGATGCTCCCGATAGGAGTAATCAATCGAGGATATAAATGCTTATTTATCTTTCTTTTTCAGGTGCGCGGCAGCGTTCCTGATGGGAGTAGCCCCCGAGGATATGTTCAGATGTATTCACCGTGGTTTTGTCGGGTTGTATCTTTTTTAAGAATATCCCTTTGAGTTTTGTCGGGTGTGCGGCCAAGGCTCCCAATAGGAGTAGCCGCCGAGGCTACAGTCAAGATATGTGTATTCGATTGTAATCTCAAAGTCTCTTTTGCTGAGGAATTTGCTCCGACTCAAAAAAATTGTTTGTTTCCTTGCTTCGGGTCCTTGTTATTTTTATAGTACCATGGTTTTCTTTGCGACTCGCATCATATGATGTCACTGATGAAAAATTTACACCGTGGTTTTCCAGAAACACGTCTAGATGGGACGTTTCAAATCTGGGACCGTGCATCAGTAATTATGACGCGTGGGTGGCGTATTTATGGAGTTTTTTGACTGCACGTCCCCTTTTCCGCGTGAAGATCGAGGCGTCGTGTGGGGTTTCTTCGTTTTTACCGCAGTAATAACTGCTTAAGATTTTTTCCTTATGGGGTCCTTTGACATGTGTCACCATCTTGTGTGTTTCCGACGGTTCGATTTTACATCAAACGGCCTAAGCTGCGTGTTTTGTCTCTTTATAAAGGAAGGGAGATTTATTTTTACTACTTTTACCTCCTCTTCATTGTCTTCATATTCTTCCTTGCGCCCTTGCCTATCTCTTCCTGTCTCGCCTACTCCTACTATCCTTCGTGTGCTAGTGCTGCTCCTCGACCATCAGGGGAAAGAGCAGGGTGGGAACTTCCTCTATAGCCACCAAGGCCACAAAGAAGAGGGCTATCGTCTGGGCCCTGTCGAAGTGCACTGCGCGAGATATGCGAGGCATGGAACTCCGGCCATCTCGAGGAGGGCACCTTCAAGCTTCCAGGGGATGAAGCCACTCCAATCCCTAAATATGGCTGGAGGGTAATGTTTCTCTCCTTTTTATTCTGTAGCCTTTCTCTCCCTGTCCATGAATTCCTTCAAGGTCTCCTCTTTGTCTATGGCGTGCAGCTGTATCAGCTCACGCCCAAAACTATCCTTCATGTTGCTTGTTTCATTACTCTTTGCGAATGCTTCCTCGGGATCCATCCCGAGTGGGGCATATGGAAGTATTTCTTCTATGTTCGTCGGTGGCGCCATTTTCTCTGTTCGCTCCGAAGTTGATTATTTTGACTTCAAGATTACTGATTCCGTCCAAGGGTGGAAAACCAAATGCTTTTACATCAAGGATCAGAAAGTCGAAGGTCAATCTTTCGGCTTAGCCCCTTTTGACCCCAAGAAAACTTGTCGAAAACTCGATTCTTGGGATCAGCGTCCAACTCATGAAGAAATGACAGAGATTGAACCCCTTCTTGACCGCATTGCCAAACTACTCCATGAGGTTGGCAAGGAACTATCGGGACTTCAAATCCTGGCGTATTTTCTGTGGATCCGTGTGTAGCCTCTTTAGGCGAGGCTTTCTGGTATGTGGGCATACACTGGCAAGAAAGACCCGATGAGGATTTCACCGGATGATCTTACCCTCAAGGTCTACGAAAAAGGGTTCAGAACTTCACCACGCTTACCAAGAAAAGCTCGGTTCCCTCTGATTGCCGTGTAGAGCCGTTTGGTAAGAAGAAGCGCCTTCCAGAGGAAAATTTCTATTGGCTTACTTTTTGTCGGATGTGCTTTTATGATTATCATCCCTTGTAATTGTTGGTATTTTCTGTCATATAGGATTATGATCATCTATCTTCACTTCCTCCTCTCCTCGAAAGCAGTGAGCTCCCAACTGATCCTTCTGTATCCGACGATCTTCCTATGGCTAGGACTGTTGCCGATGAGTAGTTGGAGGCGTCTATCGCTGAGTCTTCATCGAGTACTCAATCTCTTCCGTCGGCTCGCTTTGAAGATTTTTGCGTGGTGCCCATAGGCCAAAAAATAAAACGGGTTAACGCAGCAGAGACGATTGAACAATCGGATGACTCCACTGGCTCGAAGCCTCTATGCACCGTCCAAGTTTCGTCGGCTCCTCCCCAGATGAATATGTTCTGCTTTACACAGGACGTTTCTTCATAAGTGCTTACTGCCCCTTTATTGTTTTTTTGGATGAGCAAGCTGTTGATTTTCTATGTTTGCTTTTGTAGTGGTGATGACGGGGAAGACCCTCCCCTGTCTCCTCCTGGTACATCTGTTGCTCCTCCTTCTGTTAAATCTCCATAGCCATCCGTAAATCCAAAGGAAACACACGCGTCTCCTGTAGATAAGAACGTTCAAAAAGACATTGCCAAATTTTCCACCACATAAAAGAAGAAGAATGGCTGGTAAAGGCGTGGTGATATCCAAGAATCTCGCCGAAGTGGATATGCAGGGTGTGAGTGATTCTTTGTTTGCAACATGTTTTGCGGCTCCTCTCTTTGCTCCTTTCCCCCGATGTTATGATTTTTTGTGTTTTGTAGTCTTTGATGTGTGAGATGGTTGATATGGTCTCTCAATTTATCAAGATCCATAATGAAGCCGAAGAAATGAAATGTATGTTCTTTTCATCTTTAAGATTTTGAGCGCTTCCACATCCCTCCTTTTTCCTAAGTTTTTGTGTTACTTTCTAATTATTTAGCCACTGTCAATGAGTTAGGGGTCATCTGGGACAAAGCGATAAAGCGTGCCAATGATCTGAAGGCCAATCTGCGGGTAGCCGAGAAGGCTTTGGACGAGGCAAGCAGAAGGCCAGTGCTGACGCTGAAGAAAAGGCCAAACAAGTTTCCACCCAAGATGAAGATCTTCGGAAGCGCTCGGAGACCCTCAATGCTTCCTTGACTCGTAAGTTTTCTATCTTCAAGGAAAAAATTATGTTTTACTCCTTTTTCCTTCTTCTGGTTCTCAACCCTTTTTGTATGTGCAGAAGAAATGACGGGCCAAAGTTTAGTGCTAGATGAAGATAAGAGGGTTGACCCTTTATCGGATGCTATTGGCACTTTAGAGGCTAACAGTGTTCGTGGGCACAACCTTCTTATCCTCTCACGCTGCACCTTCAAGAGCATAGATGCCGAAGTTTTCCTGGCGAAGGAAGTGCCAGCTGATCTGAACGATCTTATCACTGTTTTTGGTGCTGATCCAAAGCTGCTTGTTGGCTATAGCGTCACACGGTCAAAGATTGGTGCTAAAACTTCGATGGCCTTGTCGATGGTGCACGGCGAGAAAGTCGACTAGCAGAAGGTTAGCTCCTCTGTCCTAGTCACTTCCAATGGCGAAGCAATTGATTTGAAGCCCTTTATTAAGAGGGCCAAGAAGTTCTCTTGGCTGATTATGGGTATAGGCGCGGGTTCAGCGAAATTCGCTGCCCCTTCTTCAACTGGTGCCCCTTCTTCGGTTGGTGCCCCTATTATTCCTGCAGCTAGTGCTCCATCCGCTAGTGCGACATTATCTGTAGAGAAGACTGCTCTGTAGTTTATTTTTGTAGCTTTTAGTGTCTTTTGCTTGACTACTATAATGAACTTGGCTTATGTTGTTTTAAGTGCCTCCTGTTGCTGAGACACATCTTCTGTATATATGTGAATTGTTCCTTGTGTGCTGAAGGCTCTGTGTCTTTGTGTGCCCTGCCAGATGTTGTGTGATTTGGTGACTCCCTTTGTGCCTACCCAGACTTTGGATGCGATCCCATCTTCACCTGGGTTGGGCGCGACTGAGACTGTTGTTGTTCGTGCAGTAGGTTGTATGCAGAGAAAATTGAGCAAGTGAAAAGACTTGAAGGAAAACTTCGAGTTGTCCAATTGATGGTGAATATTGCTCAATCAAAAATGCGCCAGGCCCTAGATCCGGAAGCGTACATTTTGGAGGAAATTTCCAGGGCGAGCGAGAAGATTTTGTGTAAGTCTTCCACGTTATTTTGTGTTACTTCCAGCTTGTGTGCAGAGTTTTTGATTTTCCCCCCTTTTTTGTATAGGCATTCGATTGTGCGAGAGGGAAGAAACCCAACATCTGCACAACCTAATCCAAGCTCTTGTGGATGCTTCTCAAAATACCGAAACGGACTTTTGGATTGATTACTGTCGTGCCTATGTTGTGGCTTTGCTTAAAGATCGTGTATCGGAGGTGGAGCAGTTTGTCGAATGCTGCCACAGATCATTGGCAATTGTATATAATGCCATGTTTCCCCGGGATCGTTCAGACTCAGACTCTAGTTGATTTACTGGCGAAGTTTTGGTAGGGTGAGAGGATTCATCATTATGTGAAGCTCCAGCTTATGGCGGGTGCCAAACTTGCGCTTTCCTGGTTGCACGCGCACCATCCGACGTTGGACTTGGATGCTCTATCATCGGGGATGCCTCCTCCTCCTGGCGGTGGGCTTGTTAATGTGGCACCTCATTATGATGGTGCCCGTAGTCCTGCTATTAGGATTATCCGGAGGTGCCTAGAGGCAGACCAGGATTTCTTCATAGATTTTGCTATCTGACTATTTTTTTATTGTGTACCTTTGTACTTTAGATAAAATATTGTGTGATGCCATTGTATTTTTCAAAAAGGTCGTATGTTTATACGAGATTTTTCTTATTCGTGTAGCGCACCCTTTATTTGCACGTTATATAGGACCCGATGATTAGTGTGCTTGGCGCGGTTTGTCGATGCCCCCGTGTAGTGAATTGATGAATAGAACAGCGTAGATCTCAAACCCCATTTTGGAATCTTTTCTTTATTTATCGTCGAATATTAGAGGATACTTTTTTTGGCGCATTCGCCTGGCCGTTAGCCTTATTGAATATAAAATGCATAAAAATCAAGAGTCTTCCTTAAATTCGTGGCTTTCGTCTTGAGGTGCTCCATCACGCTCCGTGTCGGTTTAAAGGGGGTTCCATCTTTTCGACTGGAGGCGATGTGCCTGCACGGCAGACCAGAGATATAAGTGGTTGGTTTACTGGATCGCTTGCAGTTGGAAACTCGATGCATACATGTAGGCCTGTGCCTTTCTGGGGACGAGTATTGGGTTGGCTATCCATGTTACTTTTGTTATCTCTTCTATGTGCCATGTATTTGTGAGGCAAGGAACTTGCTCTCCAATGGCCTTGATTCGTCAGGTGATTTGATCATTGTCTGCTGTGTTTTATCTTGCTGAGTGCTCGTCGGGTTCCTTTTGGGCTTCTTGTGTTGTGACGGAGTTTCCAAGATTTTCCCAATTCTCACGGGAGACGCCGACGAGCACGCCTTCCTATGCGGGACCGAAAGTGGAGGCCGGATAGGTTGTTTTTGCGGGTGTGTGGAGCGCATGTGCTTATTGGGGACATGTCCTTTGTGTGGCAGCTCTGCATACGCTATTTTTAGTTGGTCCTATTCTGTCTCCATCCCGAAGGATTCTGATATTTTGTTGAATTCTCGATCACAGCTGTCCGAGCAGCTAAAACTTCCTTTTACCGTTATGATCCCATTGGCGGCTGGCATTTTTAACACCAAATATGCATAGTGGGGCACTGCCATGAACCTACCGAAAGTTGGTCATCCTAGGATTGTGTGGTATTGTGATGGCCAATCCATGACTTCAAACTCTAGTTTTTCGCACCTAGAGTTGTTCCTTGATCCGAAGACTACGTCTAGGTGGACTTTGCCTAGAGGAATTTCGGCTTTGCCTGGAACATCCCGTGAAAAGTTGTATCTGTAGGCGCTAGATTTGTCAGGGACCAATTTATTGCCCATAGCGTTTTGGTGTAGACGAGGTTGATGCTGCTCCCAGGATCCAAGAAAACCTTGCTCATGTCGAACCCGCCGATTTGTTCTTCCACTATTAAGGCTAACTGACCCAGTCTTGGAACCCAAAGCGGGTAATCAGCTCTACTGAAGGTAATTTCTTGTTCTAACCAGTGGAGATACTCCGGTGTAGGAGGTGGTGCTGTTACTGCCATATTTACTTGCCTGGTAATCAGCTTCTATGTCCTATTCGAGGGTCGTCCTTTCTGGATCATTGGCATTACTCCTTTTGACCTAGGGTACTAATCTTCTTGGTTTATTGTGTTTTTCGGTTGCCCCACTGGCGGATACACCAGCGGTGGTGGTGGTGCGCTGATGGCCAAAGTGCCAGGTGTAGTAGAGTTACCTCGGTTTGTTGCCTCGATTGCTCTTGCATTGCATAGCTCCTGTATCT
The DNA here is from genome assembly GCA_023614405.1 of Avena insularis. Lineage (NCBI taxonomy): Eukaryota > Viridiplantae > Streptophyta > Magnoliopsida > Poales > Poaceae > Avena > Avena insularis. Next base: position 435,395,619 of record CM042692.1, read on the forward strand.
TTAAAAATGTTCGGCAATCCTTCAGAAGGTGATTGGATCGCCTTTTGCCTGCTGAGTCGACATAAAAGTGCATATTGTAGGGTCCTTCCAGCATTTTCCCTGTAGACATTGGTGGGTCTCGATTTTTTGGCTAGTATCATTGATGTGCCCTAAACCCTAAACCCTTGGCTTCCGCTGGCGTCGTCCCTGCTACTGCGATACCCATTGTAATCGTCGCTTCTTTGCTTGCCCCTCCAGATAAACCAGCTACGGCATAACTTGGTCCGCTGTACCAATTGCTGCTTTGTCATCTTCTGTCATTATTGCGCCTATCCATGTCTTCTTCAGGTGAACGGGCTCTTTTATTGTGTACTGCATCTTCTCCATCAGCCCAGTGGTTAGCCATGTCCATCAGCTGTGAGATCGTCTTGGGCTTGATTCTTCCCAATTCTTCAATGAATTCTTGTCGACGAAGCCCATCATTAAAGGTATTGATTGCTCTTTCGTCGGATATAGCTTCAGCCGAGTTTTTTATAATGTTCCACCGCTGGATGAATGCCTGTATCGGTTCTCCTGGTTTTTGTTTGAACGCTCGCAATTGTTCCAAGGACACGGGTCACTTGAATGTGGAGTGGAAATTTCGGATGAATTTGTCCTCAAGATCGTTCCAGATGCTGATGAACTCTTCGGGTAGCTGCCTTAGCCAGGATCGTATATTCCCAGTCAGATGCAGCTGCAAACTCTGCATTGTGGTGGCCTTGGAACCACCCTGTAATTTGACAGTTGCTAGATAGTCTGCCAACCAAGCTTCGGGTTCTTGGAGACCGTTGTACTTCTGACGGTCGTGGGGTAATTGGAAGTCCTTTGGTACTAGGGTTTTGCGTACCCATTAGGTAAAGCAACTAGCTCCACATAGTTCATGTTCGTCTTCGCTTTCTCCGTCATAATATCTTCGGCTGCTATGCTCTTGTCTGGATCTATCGATCCTTCATTGTGTAATATCATCTCTTTCATCATTTCGTGGCCGTGAGATTTCGTGGCCGTGAGCCTGAAAAGTGGACTCGATGTGGCGATCATGATCGCAGAGTGTGTCCCACTTGCCAAGGGCTGCTACGACAGCGTGGGGATCTGTCGGGTTGTCGTGTGACTCCCTGTTCTGCTTGTGCGAGAGATTCTCCTACCATGCCGAGGGTCATAAGAGCGGAGCGGTGGAGAGCGGAGCGGGGATCGCCGTGTGCTGGTTGGGTTGTGAGCAAGTACGTTTGTGCGGCAACAATTGCGGCTTGGGCTATTTTTGCTTTGATGTATCCCATTGGATCTACTGTCATGAATGATAGGTAGATATCTCGAGTTAATTCGTTTCTCTCTGCTTCGGGGATGTTCTGTATCCTTGAGGCCCCTCTCCTTGGTTGTGTACCTCCGGTTATGCTTCCTGATCCCCGGGTAGAGCTCAGCTGGGCCCGCTGAAGGCTGGATTCATCAGCTATTCTCTTCCTTTCGTCGAGCTGCCTCTGCATCCTTAGAAAATCTCTTTTTTGTGATGAAGCGGGTATTGGTATGCTAGTAAATCTTCGCGCGTGGCCTCGATTGTCATTGGGACTACGCCCGAAATTGCTGCCCTTGTTTTTTGACATGCTTCGGCTGGTAGCCGGAGATTTTTCCACTCGCCTCTACGTGGTTCTTCTCTTCCTGGGGTTATGCGGTTGTTCATCGGGTCTCCACGATTTCATTCGTTTCCATGATCTCCTGCATTATCATTTGACAAAATATCAACGGGGTCAAAAATAGGGTTAACGTTGGAGTCTTGCCGAGTTGAGGCATCCCCGATGATCACGCACACTTGGTGCTGATTTATGTATGAACTGGTGGCATCATCGTCGGAATTGAGGGAGACACTGTCCGGCGGAGCAGTGAAGTCCAGCATTTTCTGCTCTTGGTAAATTTCAGCCATCCTAATTCCGAAGTCGATACTCTCGTCACTTTCTTCGAGTTCCGCGTTTATCGGACTTGAGCGATGTGGCATGGTTGGTTGGGGGTCTGATCCGAAGGAGAGATCGCCATAAAGACCATCAAGATCCCCTAGATCTGCCATGTTTTCATTGTTTGCTTTGGTTGCCTCGGTCTTCATCATGACTTCTGCGGAAGATCCGACGGATGATGTAGCTATCACCATAGGCGCATTTTTTTCGACCGACGTTCCTGATGGGATCAGAGCCGAGGGGTGCTATTCTTCGAGATCCTCCACTTGGAAGTGGAAACTTCCGATGATGAGATCGGATCTGCTGTTGGCGGGTACCGAAATAGGGGTGGGAGGGCGTGTATCTGCTTCTGTTGGACTGTTGCTTGATGAAAAGGGGTCCGCCGAATCCATGACTCCAGCATTAAGATTTTCCAAAGACGGCTCCAATGGACGAGGGGTAACCTCGGCAATGCCCATGATGATGGACTTAGGGTTTTGTGGAAAAGAGAACGATGGGGATTTCCTCGGATGTCAGGCAAACAAGGGAGTCGAAGTCGCCTGATTACTTGATAAATAGCACTATTACAAATTGCTTGGGGGTTTTTCTATACCTCCTCGTAGGCTTCTCCCGTCCTATATATAATAGGTCGGGTCTCAAAGCCATATATGGATAGATTACATATGTATGATTACAACACCAACATAATGTAGGTTCATATTTCCTTTCCTAATACAACTAAGGCTTTCATCAGATGCTTCTTGGGCCATCATCTTGAATCTTCATGGGCCGTGAGCTTTTATGCATCTAGGGTAACAAATCATAAGAACCCGAGTAATTGTATCCATGTCAAGGAATTTCTACAATTGTGATGAATCGAATCAATTCGTCTACAAGTGCCCATATGATAAGAGACTTGACAATCCCAAGTATGAAGAGGGTGCCAAGCCAAGATTGAAGCCGAACTCCATCAATGAAAGATACAAGAAGAATAAGAAGTGTGATGGCAGATGCTTCCTAGGTCAAGAATACATATATGGTACGGAGTACGAGGATGAGGGGAAGGTTTTGGGTGTTCTAGTTTGGCCTTTGCTGAACCCGGGTCACTATTCACCTACGTCTACACCAAGGACTACTCTGATGACTCACCTACTCCTAAGGTTGTCGGGACTTACCTTATGGGAAGGAGCTTCAAGGCAATATCTGGTGTAGAGGACTAGGATGAGGAGATGGTTGTGGGTGTGGCCGGTTTGGTTGTTGTTGATCCCGGGTCACTCCTCACCTACGACCACAGCAAGTACTACTCCGATGACTCCCCTACTCCTAAGGTTGTTGGGACTTGTCTTATGGCAAGGATCCCTAAGGTAATCTCTTCTCCTCCATCTCTCTCTAGCATCTTAGATGATCATGATAGTGACAATGATGAATTTTATGAAAACTATATGCAAGAAATGAATTATATTATGATGTCTCTTCCTAGCAATGCTCGTGCTAGATTCAAGCAATTAATGGACCTTGTTAATGCACGTGAAGAGATCATTGATAGCTTGGATTCTCATATTCATGATGAGAAATGAAGATTCAATCTCCTTAAGCAAGATCTAAGCAAGGAAAAGAACACCACTTCACTTCCTAAACGACAAATCAAAACCTTTGAACTTGATAAGTCAAAAGATATGGATACTCTTGATAGGGATAATTGCTTGTCCCAAGAGCTTCATGCCTCAAAGACGTAGCTTTAGATTGCTCTGCTTCTCTCTCCAATGACCTTGATCACCTTTAGAAAGCTAATTTGCTTGTCAAGCATGAGCTCATAAAACTTGGGGAGAATCATGATAAACTTCGAGTATATTATGCAAAGGCTCTTTGTACATTGAAGGATCCAATTATTGTTGAAAACATTACTTTTTCCTCTAACTCTACCTTGGATCAAGCTCTCCTCCTTGAGGAGAATAATAAGTTGAAAGAACAACTTGAGGAGGAGTGTCTCACGCCTACTTCTAAGGGAAAGATTCTTGATGAGATTCTTACTTTTCAAAAGGTAGCTCCAAAGCAAGGAATTGTATTCGACCCAAAGAACAACAAGAATGCTTCCACTCCACCTAAGAAGATAAAATTTGTGCAAGAAGGGCACAAGGTGGTTGACCAAGCCAAGAAGAATGTTATGAATGAGGGAGCCACAAGGGGAAACTCCAATCATAAATTTTCGAGGAAAGCTAACCCATCCTATATGCTATGTAAGGGCACCCAAGGGGATGTATATGCTAAATATGTTGGCCCTAGCAATGGTTATGCTTATAGATGGTACTCAATTTGGATACCAAAAGATCCTATTTCTAATGTTAGGGGACCCATTACTCAATGGATTCCTAAATCAAAGAATTGATTGTGTAGGGCTATGCCTCCGGTGGATCAATGGGTGTTTGATAGTGGATGCACCAATCATATGACCGGAGGTAGAAGTACTCTTGACTAATTCATACACGATGTAAGCTCAATGTCAAGCATCACTTTTGGAGATAACCCTAAAAGGAAGGTACTTGGTTATGGAAAGTTGGTGGTCTCCAAGGTTCTGACCCCAGAGACCATCATGCTTGTTGGAAACCTTGGCTACAACTTGCTTTCAATTAAACATCTTGCAGATGTCGGTTATGATTCTTATTTTTCTAGAACATTTGTGGAAGTATTTAGGAGTGATAATCTAGGTTTGGTCCTTGTTGGATATGTGGAAGAATACCTTTACATGGTCGATCTCTTGAAAGAGAGCCCATCTCTTCCTACATGTCTAATGGACAAGGTTGACGAAGGATGGCTTTGGCATCACTGCCTAGGCCATGTTAACATGAGAACTCTTAAACAACTCCTAAAGGGTGACCATATTGTTGGACTAACCGGTATCTATTTTGAGAAAGATCATGCTTGTAGTGCTTGCATCTACGGGAAGCAACTTGGGAAGCATCATCCATTTGTATTCAAAGTGGCCACCTCTAGGCCTTTGGAGCTCCTTCACTTGGATCTCTTTGGGCCATCAACATATGATACTCTTGGTGGAATGAAGTATGGACTGGTCATTGTTGATAACTATTCAAGATATACTTGGGTCTTCCTCCTTAAGTCAAAGGATGAGACCTACAAGGAATTCATGATCTTCGCCAAGCAAGCTCAACGCACCCATGAAGTGGAGATCAAGACCATTAGGACCGACAATGACACCAAATTCAAGAACTACACCATACAAAGTTCATTAAAGATGAGGGGATCAAGCATGAATTCTCAGCTGCCTACACCCCTCAATGATGAGTGCATATTTGCATCATGTTTTATGTTATTATTTTGCATTGTAGATGTAGGATCTTGGTATTTTATGGTGTTCGCACGCACATTTTATGTTTGTTTTCACCAGGATCAAGACAGATGATCGATCCAATGGATACAATTATTGAAGCAGTTGTAGTGTGGAGAAAAGAAGTCAAAAACAACGTAAACCGCTTATTTGGGAAATATTAATAATACCAGAAGAAAACCAGAAGCGAACAAAGGAGGCAGAGAGCATAACGACCAACTATATGGCGGGAGAACTTCTTCCGCCTGTATAGCTCCGGTCGTATAGTTGGCTCCGCCTTCACCTTGTCAAATAGTTTCACCCCGTGCAATTGGTTCGAGGAGACGACATACAGAACACCCAAAAATCACCGAAACCTCACCTCTGGAAGGCATCTGGAGGGGGAACTCATCCACCGGGGATCCATCTTCGCCCTACGCAGATCCAGGAGGCTAAGGCATCGATCTTCACCACCATCTCCATCCATCCCATCTACCTCTTGTATAGATCTTATTGTAACTCCTATACTCGTTGTGGATTTATACAAGTACTATTCATCCATGAGTGTTTCCATTACCATTGCCATGATGTTGATTGCCTCCATGTCTGAGTAGATCATTAGTTATTGGGGATATGGAGAAACCCTAGTATGAGATTGAAATAAGATAAAGTCTATTATGATATTCATTGCTGTGACCATGTGTTAGATTATCTACATCTTGATGCTGCGAGAAGTCGACCTCTCAATATTTTCCTCTCGTGGGGACTTGATGGAGGGAACTACTTGTTGTTAGACGGAGGCGTGCTAGCACTTACGGTTACTATACAACTATTAGCAATCCTTACATATCAACTTGGGAAGCCGAGGAAACTCATGGAACACTATCCATGCCATAGGATAGGTCCTACGGGATTATGTCCCTTAATAGCGCACTAATTCGATTGATGTCGATTGCTATCTGCTGTGGTTATGAGGATGCAGTGCGCAGCGGTTGTTGGCAAATCATCCATATACGGAGTTCCTCCCACACATACATAGTTGAGAATTCTCATGATGATAATCTTTATCTTAGATCTTTTACAATACTAGTGGTGTATCCGCTACTCCCTGAGAACGCTTTTTCCCTATTGCAGTTCTAATCTCTTACATACGCGATACTTACTTTCTATATTAAGTTACTTTGCTTTACTTTAATATTGCTATTATACCCAAAACCCAAAAACACCTTTTTACACAATACTCGCATTTTATCTTGTTACTTAGAACTTTATCTAGCATTTCCATCGTAATATTTATTCCAAGAGTTATTAGACTTCAGACTCCTGCTCCCTGTGGGATTGATGTCTACGCACGCTTATATTCTTCTAGACAGTGTTGGGCCTCCTAGTGCAGAGGTTTGTAGAACAGAAGCAAGTTTCTATTAAGTGGATCACCCAAGGTTTATCGAACTCAGGGAGGAAGTGGTCAAAGGTATCCCTCTCAAGCAACCCTGCAATCAAGATACAAGAAGTCTCTTGTGTCCCCAACACACCCAATACACTTGTCAGGTGTATAGGTGCACTAGTTCGGTGAACAGATAGTGAAATACAAGTAATATGGATGATTATAAGTGGTAATTGCAATCTAAAATAAGAGTGGCAGCAAGCAAACATGTAACAGGACTGATTGTAAACGGTGTTTCAATGCTTAGAAACAAGGCCTAGGGATCATACTTTCACCAGTGGACACTCTCATATAAATATCTTCTCTTCATTATGCTACCCTGAACTAATCTCCGGTTGGACGATGTAGGGCTATAATAGCACAACTTAAAGTTCGCATTCCCCATCTAGATAACCCCACACTGTCACCTTGAGCGCTAGATGGTTCCAACAAACACCACAATCTCATAGAGACATCCAACTCAAATTATACTCATGATAAGTATTTATGTAACCTTAGCCTAAGTGCCACACAATGTGCAAACTGTCAACTTCACACATGTGGGGATAAACAGAGATTAATTAAAGCACTTGAGTAGCAGAATAGATCCTAGATTACAAAGCTCATGATCTCAATAAAATCACGCATAGAGAGAGAGATGAACACATAGCTACAGGTAGAACCCTTAGCCTCAAAAGAGAACTACTCCCTCCTTATCATGGGAGTCAGCAACAACGTTGGAGATGGCGGTGGAGTCGATAGAAATGGCTCCGGGGGCACTTCCCCATCCCGGCAGGGTGCCAAAATAGAGACTTCTGTCCCCCGAATCTCCTCTTCAGTGGCAGCGGCGCTGTGGAACTTTTCGTGGAATTCTGATCTTGTATATAGGGTTTTCATCTCGGGGGGAATATATAGGAGAAGGGGCAAGGACAATCGAGGCCTGAGGGGCCCACACCACCTGGTGGCACGCTTGGGGCTACCCGCGCCACCATAGGGTGTGGCCTCCTCAGTGCCCTCCTCCGTCTCTTCTTTGGACTCCGTCTTATGTCGGGGAAAATAGGAACTTCGGCTTTTGTTTCGTCCAATTCCGAGAATATTTCTTTACTAGATTTTCTAAAACCAAAAACAACAGAAAACAGGCAACTGGCACTGTGGCATCTTTTCAATAGGTTAGTTTTAGAAAATTTATAAAAATGCCTCAAAGTGTAGACAAAACATAAGATAGTTGATACAAACCAAGCATGAAGCATCAAAAATTATAGATACGTTTACGATGTATCAAGCATCCCCAAGCTTAACTCCGGCTCATCCTCGAGTAAGTGATAAAAAGAATAATTTTTGAGGTGACATGCACCATCACAATCTTGATCAAGGTATTTGTAAAGCATTGATAGCTGGGATCAAAGTACTCTAAACATAAGCATGAAAGATAAAGTTCTAACAATAAGACATAGAAACTATGTTGTAACATGAAAAGGTAAAAACAAAAGATCATGAATAACAATGCATTGAAAGACATTTGTTTGTTTCACATATAGAAAACATAATAAGAGTGGTATTTAGCTTGTCCCTCATAGTATAGCAAAACATAAATGCATAGGACATCTTCAAAGTTCATAAGGGTGACTAGATACAAATAATTTAAGAACAAGCAATATCAAAGTTATGAATCAATCAACAAGTTTTGGGATAATGCACATTAAACTAAGAATGACCACTATGCTCTCTCAATTGGTGCATAAAGATGGAAGATGGAGACTCAACATAAACGTAAAAAAGAAAGGCCCTTCACAGAGGGATGCAGGGATTTCAAGTTTCATACAGAGCTTCCAGAAATTATGATACTTATTAGCTTTCAGCTCTCATTGTCCCTATCATAAGTATCTTGAGGTGATTAAGGTTAAAGTGACACAAATATGAGGATATGCTTGACAAGTTATAAGTTAAAAATCTCATGCCCCTTGCTTACAAGTACCGAACCTCATGCTACTCAACTTTAGTCACAAGTAAGTTCTTGTCATTATAAGTACATGTGTATCATGGAGAACCGCCAAAGGGGTACCCCTTGCCCCATGACACAGTAGCTTTCCCATCAAAATGACAAGGCAACAGACAATGAGCATCTCAGCGATCTTTTTATTTGCTATTTGCATAGGTTTTTATTGAGGATGCTTCACAGAATGCTCACTATGGTTATGCTGCAAGTTTCCACCATGATTAGGCATGGCATGGCCCAGAAGTTTCTCTAACACACATACGAACTCCATGAGCTTACAAGCTCCCCTTTTATTTCACACCGCCGAGATCCATAAACAAAAGAACATGATATCAACTGAATAATAAGTGCAATGTTGAAAGCGTTCCCCATGGTATCATGGTTCTACTAATTCACAACTTATAAAGTGCAAGCATATAAGTAACATAGATGGACACAATGGTTCAAGTTTATTAAGTGCAAGAAAATAAAGTGTGCCATCAAGTTTGTGAGAGCTTTAATCACTAATTTTCACATAACAAAAGTTTAATTCGGAAGGTAGATGAAAACATGAATATACTTGGAATGGTGTAACACACCATGCATAGGAATTTATAGTGGAATCTTTGGAATAACTTGGTTTCTTGGGACTTGGATGCATGAGTAGAACTCATACTCAGTACAGGTGGAGGCTAGCAAAAAAAACTAGGAGCGACCAACTAAGAGAGCAATAATGCCCATAATCATGCAAAGAGACAAAACATTATTAATTAAAGCATAAAGTGATATTGCAAGTCAAAAACTAAATGATCATAGAGGCTATGGTGACTGGTTCATAGTCTTAACATGGTGCAAGCATGTGCCAAGTCAACCCAAATAAATCATCAAAGGAGAATACCACAATATTATGCTTTTGTATGCTAAAATAACGCATGATTCTTTCAAGGCACATTAAGCAATATCAATTGTTTGAAACAAGTAATGCTACAACAATAATCACTAAGCATATGGTCAAAGCAACATCTAGCATGACATGATAAAGTCTAAGTCACAGTCAAAACAAGCTTCCTTTTGTACCACTATAAGCATGAAACTTCCTACTCTTTTCCAACACCAATCGACTTATTTGAAACAACTCTCAAAGATAATAATCAATAAAGACCATAGAGCATGCCTCACCCATCTACAAAGAAGAACTAAAAAGTTCTAAGCCAAAAGAATAAGAAAACTAAAGCTAAACGCAGTGCTAGCAAAGGAGAACACTCACAGGACAATAATAGTGAAAACTAGAGTGTTCTAGGCAATGAATAACAGGGTGTGTCTCTATCCAAAAGAAATCTGTTGGGATCCATCCAACTTATTGCGTCAAAGAAAGCAAAAGAAAATTAAAAACAAAGATTCTCCAAGAACAACACATAGTGCATAAGGTAATAAAAATAAAGTGTCTTGAAACAAGACCTGAGATTATTGATGAAGAACGGGATGCCTTGGACATCCCCAAGCTTTGACGCTTGTACTTCTTGAATATTTCTTGGGGTGACACAGGTGGCATCCCCAAGCTTGATCTTTTGTCCATACTTCATCGCATCACAGCATTCTCTCGCTACACTTGAAAACTTCCTTCATACAAAACTTCACACAATCTTATTAGCAACATTAGTGTATTCAAAATAATAATCCTTTGGGTTCAGTTTCAACACAAGTAAAACTTCCATTAAAACATAAGATACTGTAGCAATTTGTTTTAAAAGCTCAAGTAATCCAAGAGAACTCAAAAAGAAACCGATAAAGAGGCAAATGCAAATAATAGCAGAAATCTGTCAAAACAGACCAGTAGGTAAAGACCGAGTTTTTCGAAAATCTTATGTTGCTCAAATTGAAAAGTGCAAAACTAACGAAAGTTGGGTAATAACTTGGGGCGTAGTCACACACAATTACAGCTCAATCGGACGTACCGAGATTTTTCACGATTTTTTAGAGTGATGCATAGAAATCTGTTTTGGGACAACAACTTCCCCATATCTTACTTCCCTCTCATTAGAGGTTATTCTTGGCACAAAAACCAAACAAAAAGGATAAGGAGAGGTTATTACAGAGGCAATAACTTCCAAGACTCAACACAACAAAAATAAACTGAAAGTAAAAATATAATGGGTTGTCTCCCAAAAGCTCTTTCTTTATATCCATTAAGATAGGCATGGTAATTTCGATGATGCTCACATAAGAAATATGAATTGAAGTAAAAGAGAGCATCAAGAAGCAAATATGGAACAAATTTAAGTCTAACCCTCTTCCTATGAAAAATGATCTTGTAAAGAAACAAGTCATGAAAGCACAAAGCAAGAACCATAGGAAAGCAAAACAAGTGCAACTTCAAAATTTTCAACATAAAGAGGGGAAACTTAATATTGTTGAGATACATAAAACCATGTTTCCCTCTCTCATAATAACTTTCAGTAGAATCATGAATAAAATTAACAATGTAAATATCACATAAAACATTCTTATCATGAGCCACATGCTTAAAAGAATTAATACTCTCGAGATAAACATAGTCATTCTTATTAATCGTAGTGGGAGCAAATTCAACAAAATAGCTATCATTATTATTCTCATCACCATAATCATCTAATATAGGAGGCATATTGTAATCATAATTAATTTTCTCCTTAATAGTAGGTGGACTGAAAATATCATATTCATCATTGTAATCATCATATATTGGAGGCATAGTATCATCAAAGTAAATTTTCTCCTCCATGCTTGGGGGACTAAAAATATCATGCTCATCAAAACCAGCTTCCCCAAGCTTAGAATTTTCCATAGCATTAGCAATAATGGTGTTCAAAGAATTCATACTAATAATATTGCTATTAGCATGCAAATAAAGTTCCATAAGTTTTTTAATTTTCTCTTCAAACACGTCATGTCCTAACTCAAGATAAATACTATAAAGCTCTCTAATTTTGTTGTTGTTTTCCATTAATCCTAACTAGTGAAAATAAAAACAAGAAACAAAAAGATATAATTGCGGAATCTAAAGGAAATAACTTTGAGCACTCACACACCAGCAACAGTACTAGAAGATAGCTTAGTAGCCAAAGGATGTGAGTACCTTTTACCTTACCTCCCCGGCAACGGCGCCAGAAAATAGCTTGATGTCTACGCACGCTTCTATTCTTGTAGGCAGTGTTGGGATTCCAAGTGCGGAGGTTTGTAGAATAGCAGCAAGTTTCCCTTAAGTGGATCACCCAAGGTTTATCGAACTCAGGGAGGAAGTGGTCAAAGGTATCCCTCTCAAGCAACCCTGCAACCAAGATAAAAGAAGTCACTTGTGTCCACAACACACCCAATACACTTGTCAGGTGTATAGGTGCACTAGTTCGGCGAAGAGATAGTGAAATACAAGTAATATGGATGATTATAAGTGGTAATTGCAATCTAAAATAAGAGTGGCAGTAAGCAAACATATAACAGGACTGATTGTAAACGGTGTTTCAATGCTTAGAAACAAGGCCTAGGGATCATACTTTCACTAGTGGACACTCTGATATAAATATCTTCTCTTCATTATGCTACCCTGAACTACTCTCCGGTTGGACGATGTAGGGCTATAACAACACACCTTAAAGTTTGCATTCCCTATCTAGATAACCCCTCACTGTCACCTTGAGCGCTAGATGGTTCCAACAAACACCATAATCTCATAGAGACATCCAACTCAAATTATACTCATGATAAGTATTTATGTAACCTTCGCCTAAGTGCCACACGGTGTGCACACTGTCAACTTCACACACGTGGGGATAAGTAGAGATTAATTAAAGCACTTGAGTGGCAGAATAGATCCTAGATTACAAAGCTCATGGTCTCAATAATATCACGCATAGAGAGAGAGATGAACACATAGCTACTAGTAGAACCCTTAGCCTCGAGAGAGAACTACTCCCTCCTCATCATGGGAGTCAGCAACGACGATGGAGATGGTGGTGGAGTCGATGGAAATGGCTCCAGGGGCACTTCCCCGTCCCGGCAGGGTGCCAGAATAGAGACTTCTGTCCCCCGAATCTCCTCTTCGGTGACGGCGGCGCTGCGGAACTTTTCATGGAATTCTGATCTTGTATCTAGGGTTTTCATCTCGGGGGGAATATATAGGCGCAGGGGCAAGGTCGATGGAGGCCTGAGGGGCCCACACTACCTGGTGGCGTGCCTGGGGGTACCCGCGTCACCATAGGGTCTGGCCGCCTCGATGCCCTCCTCCATCTCTACTTTGGACTCCGTCTTGTGTCAGGAAAAATAGGAACTTTGGATTTTGTTTCGTCCAATTCCGAGAATATTGCTTTACTAGCTTTTCTGAAACCAAAAACAGCATAAAACAGGCAACTAGCACTACGGCATCTTGTCAATAGGTTAGTTCTAGAAAATGTACAAAAATGCCTCAAAATGTAGACAAAACTTAAGATAGTTGATACAAAACAAGCATGGAGCATCAAAAATTAGAGATACGTTGACGATGTATCAGGGATAGATATCTTTATTTCGAAACTAGCTACAAATGATCTGTGCTCTTGTAGTCATCAACCTATTTTTCGGCGTCGTTGCCGGGGAGCTAAGCGTTGTAGGTCTTTTAGTTTTTCTTATTTATTTTCGTCTTGCTAAATTTTGTTTTGAGTTACAGGTATCCACCAACATGATGGAGTTTTCTGTATATGACTAGTGCTAGCCCACTCAACCACTTTGGGAAGCCCTATGATATATATAAAAAAGACAACTCCAATGGGAAGACAAGGGGGTTCGAAATAAATCCTCTATTACTTAGTATTTTACATAAGAAGCAATTTATCGGAGATGAAGAAGATCCTGATCCATATGACCATATTGCATGTTTCAGATATATATGTGGCACTTTTCTATTGACAGGATATACTGCCGACGAGGTAAAGGTTAAACTTTTTAGTCAAACTTTGACAAGCACATCTCTCTCATGGTATAGATCTCTACCCCCTGAAGCCACTACTACTTGGGATAATATAGCTTACGAATTTCTATCAAAATATTATCCATTGTCAAAATCTTTTGGAATTAGGCGTCTTATAATGACTTGGAAGAATCGTGCTAATGAAGGACTAGTAAGAGCTTATATTAGATTTAAAGATTTGCTAAGATTATTTCCTCATCATGATTTGCCTGAATGGTATTTACTACATATGTTTTATGGTGGTTTAATTGAACCTAATAAAATTGAACTAGACTCTTTCGCTGAAGGAGCCTTTATGAATCTTCCTATACCTAAAGCTTGGGCTTTATTTAATAGAATTTGTGATCATAGAGTTTCATGGAATTTTGGTCTAGGAAGTGAAGGAGGCGTATAAAAGAGCATGATTGTATTCATGATTATAATAAAAAAGGCCACGTTAAAGAACTATCTAAAGAACTTTATTTAGATTCCAATTTTGTGTTGCAAGTTGTTAACGCTTTTACAGAACATATTAAAGCTCCAAAGGAGGGTCCAGTTAAGTATGATCCACCACCCGAACCATAAAATAAAAAAGAAGATGAAGCAACACTGGCCTCCATAGAACCAATTTATGAAGTGACTTTCCCTAACACTGTGCAAAAGCATATTCTTGAATATGAGAAGGTCAAAGTAGTATAGGCAAAGAGGGAAGAAGAAATCATGCCAGAAGTCAGGGGACATCTAGAAGAAACCAAAGATGAAAAGGTAACCAAGGAAGCAATTATGGTTATGTACTCACACTACAACATAGTTGAACTTGATGTGGATACTTTCATACTGGTTGAAGGTAAAACAAAAGTAAAACATGTGGGTAAGCCTATTCTTCCCTGTATATTTAAAGAAACCTCTCATTACGGTTTATGTGATCTTGGAACCGAAGTTAATGTTATATCTTATGATTTCTACCTAGAAATCAAAGAATAAATACAACCTGCTACAATTGAAAATACTGATATGACAATTATGTTGGCTAATCAAAACCTTAGAATTCTAATGGGAGTAGTTGATAATGCAACTGTCACAATCGGCAACAAAAGCTTTCCTATTGATTTTGTAGTTGTTGATATGCCAGCTGACACTCTTTGCCCTATTATATTTGGAAGAAGTTTTTTGGGTGATATAGGTTCCTATGTCAATTTCAAGAAGGAGATTGTGACGCTTAAGCTTGGGGGAATGGAAAATAAATTCCATTTCTTTAAATTTAAAGACAGGCCTCCACCAATACAAGAGGAAGAGAGAACTATTGAGGAAATGGCGGTTCTTTTCTTAGGTAATCAAGAATAAGAAATAGATGAAGATCCAAATTATGAAGAAATAATTATGGAGGACAAGTCCCTGGGAGAACTAGAAAATGAATTCGACACACTACCCGTTTTGGGACCTCCAACTGATGAGGCTTTTGAAGAGCCAGAGAAGAGAGGGGACGAGGAATTACCACCCCCAGAGTTGAAGACTCTACCAGAAAACCTCAATTACAGGTTTTTAGATGATACCACTAAATTCCCTGTTAATATTAGTGCTAAAATTTCAGGAGAAGAAGAAGAAGAACTCATGAGGACACTTAAGGAACATCATCAAGCCTTTGGGTACTCAATGGATGACTTGAAGGGCATTGGCTCCATGATAGTTGTCCATCGGATATTCATGGAAGAAGGTGCAAAACTAGCTGCAGAATTCAATAGAAGACTGAAGCCTGAAATGAAAGAAGTGGTACGAAAAGAAATTGTACTCTTACTGGACGCAGGTATAATTTACCCTGTTAAAGAAAGTGAATGGGTAAGTCTTTTTCATTGTGTTCCTAAGAAGGGTGGTTTTACTGTTGTCCCTAATGAAAACAATGAACTAATACGTACTAGAACTGTTGTTGGGCATAGGATGTGCATAGATATCAGGAAATTAAACAAAGAAACTAGGAAAGATCACTATCCGTTACCGTTCATAGATCAAACTTTAGAAAGGTTAGCAAACCATACTAATGTTGGTACTTGGACGGATACTCTGGTTTCTCTCAAATAGCTATTCATCTGGATGACCAACTTAAAACAACTTCCGTAAATCCTTATGGTTTACATGCTTACCGACGTATGCCCTTTGGTTTATATAATGCTCCAGCTACTTTTCAAAGATGCATGACTGCTATTTTTGCTGATTTTATAGAACTTATAATGGAAGTATTTATGGATGACTTTTCTGTCTATGGAACTTCATTTACTAGTTGCTTAGATAATCTCAAAAGAGTTTTTCAGCATTGTGAAAAAACTAATCTCGTTCTAAACTGGGAGAAGTGACATTTTATGGTCAAAGAAGGTATAGTCCTTGGACACCAGGTATCAGGTAGGGGAATTGAAGTTGATAGAGCTAAGGTTGAAGCAATAGAGAGAATGCCACCACCAAGGGATATTAAAGGTATAAGAAGTTTTCTTGATCACGTGGGCTTTTATAGAAGGTTCATTAGAAATTTCTCTGGAATATCTAAACCTGTAACAAACCACTTGCAAAAGGGAATTAGATTTAATTTTGATGATAAGTGTCTTGAAGCCTTTGATAAACTCAAAAATGCTTTATCTCGTGCTCCTATTATTAAACCACCTATCTAGGATACAACCTTTGATTTAATATGCGAAGGTAGTGATGATGTTGTAGGAGTAACTCTAGGACAACATATTGGTCATAGATTTAATATTATACATCATGCTAGTAGAACTCTCAATGGTGCTCAAAAGAACTACCCTAAGGAAGAAAAGGACCTATTTGCTGTGTTTTTCTCCTGTGATAAATTTCGTTCCTATATAGTTGATGCAAAGGTAAGAGTTCACACGGATCATGATGGCTTAAAAGAACTCCTCGAAAGGAAAGAACATAAGCCAAGGCTGATCCGTTGGATTCTTTCACCTCAAGAATTTGAGCTGCAGATTATGTAGAGGCAGGAAATAAAAATGCTAGATGCAGTGTCCATGATTGCCCCGCAAGACACTAATCTTATTGAGAGGAACTTTAGTCCTGGCGATTTTCGTTTACAAGAATTATTGAGTGAACTAAGGTCAATTCCTCCAAAAGAGAAGAAGTCTTTGTTATGGGAGGAATTCTCCACCCTCGAATAAACAAAGGTAAGTACAAGGTAAGTTTTCTTACCCAAATAAGTGATTTATTTTCACAGTTTTTACTCTTAAAATTCTGCCTTTGAATTCCTTGCATTTTTCTGGAGTTTTAAAGAGGTTTTCCCAACTATACGGGCGGAGCTATACAACCGGAGAGGAAGCTCCCACCGTATAGTTGGTCGTTAAACTCTCTATATCATCTTCGTGAAATTATTTTCAATATCTGAGCCTACACGGTCGCAACTATACGACCGGAGCAAAAATTCCGGCTGTATAGTTGGTCGTTAAACTCTCAGATAGTTTTGCTTTTTGGTGTTTGTATCTATACGGTTGCAACTATATGACCGGAGCAAAAAGTTATGGCCATATAGTTGGTCGTTAAACTCCCAGACACTTTTGATTTTTGTGTCTGTATCTATACGGTCGCAACTATATGACCGGAGAAATAATTCTAGCCGTATAGTTGGTCGTTAAACTCTCAGACACTTTTTCCTTCGGTCTTTCATTTATTCATCTAAAAAAACATTATTGTCGGTTCCGAGTCGTGATTTAATCGACCTGGACTCGAGATATTTGGAAATATCTGCCCGGAACCAACTATACAGCCGGACTTATACGGGCCGCGCCCGTATAGTTGGTCGTTACGCGGCAGGTTACTTCCAAATCCATGATTTCTTTTTTTGTTCTGTTTGAATTCTTTTCTTGGACGATAATTTGGTGTTTCTCGCGAGTTTTACCGACCTTGTCTCTTTCTATAATCAAATCTAGCTATGCGCTACCCCGTCCCAGGCCATGGAAAACCCATGGGGCTCATTGCTCCATCCAGGGACCGCTCAAGTAGCCTGTCCATGGAGGATGACGATGAGGAGGTGGAGAGGTTTAACCCAAGGTACAGGGAGTACGTTGAGCCAAGCCACTTCAACAGCGATCCCGATGATGATGTGGTTGACATCTACATCCAACATGATGTCTATGATCCACCGGGGATCAATTGGGAGGCGATGAAGAAATCTCAACAAGAGAGAGAAGATCGCAAACCACATGGAAAAGGGTGCGTGGAGATGGTCAAGTTCATCACCACGGATTAAAGGCCACACAAGCGTAAGGAATTATCTAATGTTGGTGCAGGTGCTAGCAAGAGAGACGACACTACTAGGAAAAGGCTTATCAGTGGCGCACGTATTTGACATATCTGTGGCACATATCAGATGCGCCACTATTACCTCGCCACTAATAACTTTTTTCTGTCAAAAATCTCAAACTTCTATGGCCCATATGGCCAATATGCGCCACCGATTTTTTTAAATTTTTTTAAAATAAGGCGGGCCAGATATCAACTTTCTGTGGCACATATTGCAATATGCGCCACATATTTTTTTTTCAATTTCAAAAAGAAAGCGGCCAGATCTGGCCGGAGGTGGATCAGAGGTGATGGCCGGAGGAGAAGGAGGTCGAAGGAGGTGGTCAGAGTAGTAGGAGGAGGAGGCCACCGGAGGTGGAGGAAGGGCTCACCGGAGATGGTCGGAGGAGGCCACCGGAGGTGGAGGACGGGGTCGCCGGTGGTGTTGGAGGTCGCCGGAGGAGAAGGTCACCGAGGTTGAGGAGGTCACCGAGGTAGAGTAGGGGGCCATGGCCGGAGGTGGAGGTCACCGGAGAGTGGAGGAGAAGGGGAGGAGAAGTGGAGGGGAGAAGTATGGAGGGGAGGAGAAGGAGAAGAAGTGGAGAAATATAAGGAGAAGGGGCGCCGGCGGGATCCAAATTTCGAATCCCGCCAAAGACTTCTGTGGCGCATAAGGGTGAAATGCGCCACAGAAGTTTCTCCCCTTTTTTATTTTTTTGCAGGAATTTATTTCTTTCTACAATAACTTTTTACTCTTTTCGAATTTGGGGAATCTGTAAAATCCAGCTGTTGAAATCGAGTAGGAAATTTTGAGACGAACATTTTGATATATTAAACTTTTTTTCTGACATCGTATGCAAAAGTTAGGGCCGTTTTACCGTTCCATGAACTTTTTTTTGCAAAATACATTGAAACTCATGTTTTTGAATTTTGTCTACAACTATACCCTAAAATCTAACTACAACTCAAAGGAGTTATTTTTTTGAAGTTTTTATCATTTTCATTTATTTTTTACAAAATTGAAAAGGCGATCCACCGGGAGGGTGGGATCTGTTTTCCACTTTCTATGGCGCATATGTCTATATGCGCCACAGAGTACTCACTTTCTGTGGCGCATATAGACATATGCGCCATAGAATTATCTCCCCACATTTTTGGTTCTGGTTCCCATCAACTTTCTGTGGCGCATATGTCTATATGCGCCACATAATCATCACTTTTTGTGGCGCATATTAGTTCCATGCGCCACTGAATTACCAAATTTCAGTGGCGTTTTTTCTGTATGCGCCACTGATATTTATCTGTGGCGCATGGTTTTGCATATGCGCCACAGAGTAGCTTGTCTACCTATAGCTGTTTTCCTAGTAGTGCGAGGTGCCTCTCGCAAAGCCAACCATTGGTGCTCGCATGAAGGTCAAGCCTCATTAAGAGTGGAGGTACTGTTTCCACTTCCCTGATCCATCAATTATGGATGAGGAAGAAGAATTTGTACCTAGGACCAAGGATCGTGTACGGCATTGGAGATATATCAGAAGCAGGAGCTACTCTATTGCATTGAAGTCCGTCACCGTCTCGATGAGATGGAAAAGAAGGAAGATCTCTTTCCATTGGTGACTAAGCTCGTTGATAGGATGGACACTCTACAGTCCGATTTGCGAAGGTGCTACAGCCGCATAACCACTTTGGAGGAGACCAACAAGAAGCTACGCACCGCAGTGTTACATGCCATGGCGCCACGATAATCTACAATAATCATGGTATCAAATAATCGCAAGGGATTATTTGATCTCGCCTTGCTTGATTCCATGCTTGGGGAGATCTTTAAGACCTTGTATTATATCTTATAAGTTTTATTATTCTTGCATTAGTTCAAACTATAAATAAAGTTTGCATCTTTAGAGTTCCCTTCAGGAATAGTCGATCCCTTCTATGAAATTCCGAGTTTATTATTATATATGGAGCAATATTGAGTTTGTGTTTGCTTTATTGATATATGAATGGCTTGAGTATAATTTTACTTGCACTTGATAATAGCAATAGGAGTCTTCCACACCATTGGTATTAATAGAACACCTAAAGATAATTTAGTCAATATATTGTAAGTCTACGGTTTGATTTGCAAGAGAAAAATTATCTGCACAATTATGTTGAAGAAGAAACCTTGAATAAGGAAAATAAAGTGCTATCAAAATAGAGTGGGAACAAGTCGAGGTAGAATCTCCAAGTCATAAGAATGCTTCATATATAGTTGGAATTTGATAATTGAGATCGTTAAACTTTGAATTCGTACATGAATTGGAATATATGGCTAGCTCCTTTGCACAACACTTAAACAAAAGTGTGAGCATATGTATATACAAAAGAAAAAGAAAAAGAAAATAAGAATAAAAAGAGCGAATGTGCAAAGAGCAAGTAGGCATATACCACTGTATTGTAGTACGACAAAGAGACACTTTTGAGATTTTGAATCCCAAGTGAATATGTTGATCCTAAAACACTTGGGACTACCTCATTTACTCATTCGGTTGAACCAGATTCTTTTACATTATGTCGAGATTCATCTTTTATGTACAATTGATCACTAAGGTGTGGAAGCCTTCTAATACTATTCTGATGGTTCGAGTAAGGTATTATTCATGAACTTATTCATGTGTATCATACATGATAAATACATGCTGCAATTGCCTCATTTATTTCATCGACTCAGCTTCATGACTATGAGGATCACATCCATAAAGCTAGAACTTGCTTGGGATGAGCAAGAGTCTAAGCTTGGGGAAGTTGATGAGTGCATATTTGCATCATGTTTTATGTTATTATTTTGCATTGTAGATGTAGGATCTTGGTATTTGACGACGTTCGCGCGCATATTTTATGTCTGTTTTCACCAGGATTAGGATAGGTGATGGATGCAATGGATACAATTATTGAAGCAGTTGTACTGTGGATAAAAGAAGTCAAAAACAACGTAAATATCTTATTTGGGAAATATTAATAATACTAGAAGAAAACTAGAAGCGAATAAAGGAGGCAGAGAGCGTAACGACAGACTATATGGCAGGAGAATTTCTTCCGCCCGTATAGCTCCGGCCATATAGTTGGCACCGCCTCCGCCTCGTCAAATAGTTTACCCCGTGCAATTGGTTCAAGGAGACGACGTACAGAACACCCAGAAATCGCCGAAACCTCACCTCCGGAAGGCATCTGGAGGGGGAACTCATCCATCAGAGATCCATCTTCACCCTGCACAGATCCAGGATGCTAAGGCATCAATCTTGATCATCATCCGCTGCATCACCAACATATCCATCCATCCCATCTACCTCTTGTCTAGATCTTGTTGTAATTCCTATACTCGTTGTGGATTTATACAAGTACTATTCATCCATGGTTGTTTCCATTACCATTGCCATGATGTTGATTGCCTCCATGTCTGAGTAGATCATTAGTTCTTGGGGATATGGAGAAACCCTAGTATGAGATTGAAATAAGATAAAGTCTATTATGATACTCATCGCTGTGACCATGTGTTAGATTCTCTACATCTTGATGTTGAGAGAAGTCAACCTCTCAATATTTGCCTCTCGTGGGGACTTGATGGAGGGAACTACTTGTTGGTAGACGGAGGCGTGCTAGCACTTACGGTGACTATAAAGATATTAGCAATCCTTACGTATCAACTTGGGAAGCCGAGGAAACTCACGGAGAACTATCCATGCCATGGGATACGTCCTACGGGATTATATCCGTTAATAGCGCAGTAATTCAATTAATGTTGATTGCTGTCTGCTGTGGTTATGAGGATGAAGTGCGCAGTGGTTGCTGGCAAATCATCCATATAGGGAGTTCCTCCCACACATACATAGTTGAGAATGTTCATGATGATAATCTTTATCTTAGATCTTTTACAATACTAGTGGTGTATCCGCTACTCCTTGAGAACGCTTTTTCCCTATTGTAGTTCTAATCTCTTACATATGCGATACTTACTTTCTGTATTAAGTTACTTTGCTTTACTTTACTATTGCTCTTATACCCAAAACCCAAAAACACCTTTTTACACAATACTCGAATTTTATCCTGTTACTTAGAACTTTATCTAGCATTTCCATCGTAATATTTATTCCAAGACTTATTAGACTCCTGCTCCCTGTAGGATCGATATCTTTATTTCGAAACTAGCTAAATGATATGTGCTCTTGCAGTCATCACTCAACAAAATGGTGGTGTTGAAAGGAAGAACTGGACAATCATCGAGATGGAAAGAACAATGTTGAGTGAATTCAAGTCATCCCACAACTTTTGGGGAGAAGCCATCTCTACCGTGGTTCACTGCATGAACTGGTTCTTCCTCCGAGCTCCTTTCAACATGACTCTGCACGAGATTCTCACAAACAACAAGCCCGACGTCAACAACTTCCACGTCTTTGGGTGAAAGTGTCTTGTCAAGAACAAGAATGAAAAGCTCGGTAAATTTGAATCTAGAACTATTGAGGGTATCTTTTTTGTCTATGCGGAAAACTCTCATGCCTATAGATACTACAATAGATCAAAAGGATGTGTTGAAGTATCTTGTGACATGGAATTTTTGGAGAATAATGGCTCCCAAGATGGGCAAGTTGTTTCACATGATGTAGGTGATGGAGATTCTTCTCAAGTCATCAAGTTGATGGTAATTTGTCATATCTTGCCCACCCAATATCATATTCATGATCAAGAAGATGATAAGGGAGAATCAAGTTCAATCCAAGAAGGTCCTAGCTATACTCAAGTTGAACCATCAAGTGCACCACAAGTTGAACAACTCACTCAAGAAGTCTTGCAAACCGATGAACAAGAACCAAGCCCTCATCCTTTCGAGCAAGACCTATAAGAAGAATAAGCTCCTCCATATAAAGTTCAAGGTCAAGCTCAAGGTGTTTTCAATGATCAAGGATCTTCAAAAGATGAATTTGTTGATCATGAAGGAACAATCCGGAAGATCAAGATAGTCTCCATTGCAAGTGGGATTCAAGTTAACAATATCCTTGGAATCATATCAAGAGGGATTGAGACTTGCAAGAGGAAGAAATATCTCGCAACCTTTTGCGGGCATCATGCCTTTGTGTCTAACTTTGAGCCACTCAAGGTTCATGAAGCTTTGGAGGATCCATATTGGGTAGTTTCCATGCAAGAAGTACTCGAGTGCTTCACCCGAATGAAGTTTGATCTCTCGTGCAGAGTCCTAAAGATCATCGCATCAATGTCATTGGGACAAAGTGGGTGTTCAAGAACAAGCAAGATGAAAATGGAACCGTGACAAGAAATAAAGAAAGGTTCGTGGCGCAAAGGGTATGCCCAAATAGAAGGTATCGACTATGAGAACACCTTTGCGCCCATTGCATGCCTTGAAGCTATTCTTATCTTTCTTGCATATGCTTCTTTCCATAATTTCAAGCTTTATCAAATGGATGTGAAAAGTGCATTTATTAATGGTCCCTTGAAAGAGGTTGCATATATAGCTCAAACCCTGGGTAAGACTCATGGTATCCTAACCATGTGTATCTACTCCATAAGGCTCTCTACAGACTAAAGAAAGCTCCTTGTGCTTGGTATAAGCACCTTAGGGATTTCTTACTCATGGACAAGTTTAGCGTGGGTAAGGTTGATTCCACCCTTTTCACCAAATGGGTTAAAGGGGGTGGATTGTTTATAGTTCAAATTTATGTTGATGATATTATCTTTGATACACCTAACAAATCTCATATCAAAGCTTTTGTCTAGTTTATGACTATGAAAATAGGAAGTCCATGATGGGAGAGTTGAAGTACTTCCTAGGCTTTACTATGAAGCAACTTGCTCAAGGCACCTTCATCTCCCAAGAGAAGTATGTGAAGGACATGCTAAAGAAGTTTCATATTACCAATGCCAATCCCGCTAAGACACCAATGCCACTAAATGGGAAACTTGATCTTGGAGAAGGTGAGAAGGTCATGGATCAGAAGGTATATTTGTCTATGATTTGTTCCTTGCTCTACCTTTGTGCTTCTATGCCAGATATCATGTTAAGTGTTGGAATGTGTGCTCATTTTCAATCCTCTCCCAAGGAGTGCAATTTGAAGGTGGTCAAACAGATTTTTAGATACCATGTTCTCACTTCAACACTCGGGCTTTGGTATCCAAAGGGTTTAACCTTTCAGCTTATTGGATATTCGGATTCTAATTGGCCCGGTGATAAGGTTGAACAAAAGTCGACCTCCGGGGCTTGCCAATTCATTGGCTAGTCGTTGGTGAATTGGTCATCCAAGAAACAAAACTCCACTGGCCTATTCACCGCTGAAGCCGATTACATATCCATGGCTTCTTATTGCTCTCAATTGTTATGGATGAGGCAAACCTTGAAAGACTATGGTGTGTCTCTTGGTATGGTGCCTCTTCTATGTGACAATGCAAGAACGATAAAGATCGCCAATAACCCCATCCAACATTGTTGCACCAAACATATTGACATCCACCACCACTTCCTATGAGACCATGTCGCAAATGGTGACATCAATCTCACTCATGTGGGAACGATGTTCGAATTGGCGGATATTTTCACGAAACCTTCGGATGAAGCCCGTTTTGTCATGTTGAGGAGAGAACTAGGTATTCTAGATCCTAAAAACTTGGTTTGATTTACTTATTGCACTATATTGTTGCTCTTAACATGCTACGTAGCCTAGTCACGCAGCACATGTAGGGATAGTCATCCTAGCATGCCTTGCTATGATGCATCCCTATGTGTTCAACATTAATTGATCTCATGTCATGATATGGGTCCAAGCATCTATCTTTGAGGCGCCATGACATGTGTTCTAAAACATAGGGGGAGCAATCCTCTACCAAACATTTGTCTCATATACATCTTGTGTTTATATTTTTGACGTTGTGTGAGCATTCACTGCAACTTCTTTCGTTTTGAAGCATTCAGATATTAATATCTTCAAATTGTGCTCATCATAGCTATTGTGGCCCAAATTGTGATTTTACCCAATGAGCATGATTAGAACACATGATTCCTCTAATCTTATGTCTATTCAATTCTTTTAATTGCACATTCCATGCTTGAAAATCCCAACCCAAAGTTTTTCTCTCCTCTCGATTTTTGTGTTTCCGTTCCCCTGGCCGGTACAACGGCCCTAGCACCTACTCGGTTGGTTTCTTGCTTGGTCTAAACCGCATGTATAGCGGGATCGACTATAGGACAAACTCAGTTTGGTCCGGTTTGTGGCCCAATTCACACCGGGGTGTTCGGTCTAGACTCGGTTCCACTGTCTCCCACATTGTCCCACCTGTCAGCTTTTTCTTCAGTCGATCCTGGTGTAAAGTCGGTTCACCGGTGCTGACACCGGCTGATCCGGTCTATGGTCCAGTTGCACCAACCCTGGTACTAGGATCTATGGCTATCTTCCCTTCTTTAGATTTAGTTCGTGGGTACCCCTTAGGCAGTTGCCCCCTTTATCCCCTGACCTCCACCTTCACCATTACCTCCTCCTCCACCTCTCCCTCCCCTACTAGTGAGTTTCCACCTCTAAAATCCATAGACCGGCCCACCAAATCTTCCTGCAAGAACTTTCGAGGTTATCCACCTAAGGTGTTCCCCTTTCTCGTGGTGTTTTGGGAGATCATGGGCGTCCACCCCCCAAGGATCTCTTTTTGGTGCCCTACTCTCATTTTGGAAGAAATGTCGGGTAAATGCTCCGTTGTCTTGGAATACTCTCTCAGATCCCCATATTTTGCTATACATCTTGTTGGATTTGAGATTTAGGGTTAATACTTGTCATTGTATGCCAACCAAGTCAATTCATCGCCTACATATCCATCCTAAATTGTATTTGTACAAGTATTGTTGTCAATGGTGAATATTTTGCATGCAAATATAGACTTTGGGGGTCAAACCGTGTGAGCCAGTCTCCTAAATTGTTTCACCACGCTATGCACCAAAGCACTTGGTACGCCCGTGCTAGCACCGGGTTCATACCGGGATGTCCGGTCCTATGGCCGGTTCCACCGTCTCTAGTACGTACCATGGCTGCTACATGATTTTTTCACTATGCACTTGTCCAAATCCAATTTTTCCTCCTTACCCCTCCTATGGCATGTGCACTTACCTTTTGCTCATTTGCCATACACTCTTTTTCATAGATCAAAGTGAAGAAATCACAAGATAAGCCTCATAGAGCAAGGAGTATGTGACTGAGTACTATGAGGATCCAAGTACCAAGAAGAAGAGGTATAATGATCCTATTCCATCCAGGGCTCAGGGTAATCCTCGCAGGGCAGGGAAGGCTCCCCAACAGGTTGCATTTGGCAAGTTGCATGTAGCAACTCGGAAAGGCAGTCAAGTGAAATGAGAGGCTCTTAGTATGTGGAGTATTCTATTTTTTCCATGAAGAAAATGTGCTGCCTACCAGAAATATCAAGACTATGGAGAAGATTCTTGGGCATGCACTTTGCCAAGAGAATCCTTATCGGTTTCAATCAAGGACTCAAACTTGTGACCCAAGGTTTTGGACTTAAACTCAGGGCCACCAATGGGATGATGCACCAAGATGGCCAAGTATGCTAAAGTTATGTCTTTCGACTTAGATTGGCACAACATGTACTTGTAGTCCGATTTTAGCTATGTGGATGAAGCTTTGAAAAAATTGGATGTGTTTGATCTTGTTTAACACAAGGAATACTTCATTCCTAAGTTTATTCGCAAGTTCTTTTGCACCATGTACTTTCATGATGAAGAGGAGCGCACAATGACTTGGATGATTGACTCCCGGAAGTTTCCAACGAACTATTTTGATTTCGTTGATGCTTTAGGCTATAGCAACCGGGCTCCCAGTTTTTGCATTCATTTAGGGTGGCCCAAGCCTGCTGAGTCTTTTTATTTCTGCTATCCCAGGGAATCTGAGTTTGCTCCTCCTTGCATGTTGGGCATGTACTTGATGTCTGGGTTCCTGTGATCAACAAAAGGGTAATTCAAGTACTTGTAGGAGCAACAATTTGTTAGAAAGTTCATCCCATGGAATATTTCCAAATGGCAACAACACAACCCTGCAGCCACGTTGTCAATGCGACCATGTTCGCACCCAAAATGGTGTTTGGAAATAGTCTACACCATAAGTTGCTAGAATAGTAAACATGAGTGATTTAAATTAACTAGTGACAAAGTAAATAACAAAATAAAACTAAAGTGAGAGAGTGATTTTGTAGTGTGATGTGATGCGATTGAGGGGTTCTCAAGGAGTGCAGGATTCACCACTAGCATGTGAGAATTATGTATGATTAGGATAATCTATGTCTTTCCTCATGATATGTATGGAGAGAGCTCAATAATAAGATGTTCACTACAAGACTCGTGGGCAGTCACTTTCTTGAATCGTGTAATGAGGTCATCTCTAAATAACCACCATGATGCTTGTGATCAATGACTCTTACATACCCACAATTAAGGGTTTCCCCGTGGATATTGTAATAATCTTAGTGAGTCTCTCTTAGTTCCCCCCTTTGACCCTGTGATGGCTCAGTGTTGATGTAGAGCTCGTTGGGAACCCCAAGAGGAAGGTATGATGAGCACAGCAGCAAGTTTCCCTCAGTTATGAAACCAAGGTTTAATCGAACCAGTAGGAGCAAGGAAACACCCCAAAGGTGTTGCTAGCTAAGCCTTGGCAGGGCGCACTACTGGTGCTAGTAGCAACATGGAGACCTGCACAACACAACCAGAGAACTTTGTTCCCAACTTGCGATGAGGTTGTCAATTTCACCGTGTTTTGCTGAAAACAAAGGATTAAACGTATCGAATGGAAAGAAGTAATAGTTTGCAGAAAGTAAACACAAAGTAGTAAAAAATTTGTAGATTGTATGTAAGAGAAAAACACCGGGATCCATAGTTCACTAGAGGTGGCTCTCTTTAAGATAGATAACATGCTGGGTGAACAAATTACAGCGGGGCAATTGACAAACATCGAGAAAGCAATACATGCATATACTAATCATCTTGACTCCTTTGGAACTTGATTGGGCATTACAACATTATACATAGACCGCCATCCAACTTCATCTATGACTAATAATCCACCTTCAAAGTTATCATCCGAACCCTCCAAGATTAAGTTGCAAGCAACAGATTATTGCTTTACGAATTGCGTGTAATGTAAACAATACGATTGTTCTATGAACAAAGGATTGTTGTTTTCTCCCTAGTAGCAACAACACATCTAGTACCTTAGAGATTTCTTTCACTTCCCCAGATTACCAGAGGCATGAACCCACTATCGAGCATAAATACTAACTCTTGGAGTTGCTAGCATCTACTTGGCCAAGATAGCTACTAACAACAGAAAGCATGCAAGATCACAAATAACAAAGACATGATAGAATCAATAATCAATCTGAAATAGCATCTCAATATCCATCGGATCCCCGCAAACACAACATGCAGAATTACAAATAGATGATCTTGATCATGAACAGAGCTCACAAGATCTAGGCATGAAAGCACAAAGGAAGAGAACCAGCCATCTAGCTACTACATGGATCCATAGTCCAAGGATGAACTACTCACGCATCACACCGGAGGCTTGCATGGTGATGAAGAAGGCCTCTAGGGTGAATTCCCCTCTCTGGCAGGGTGCCTGGAAGAGCTTCAGATCCCTCCTGATCTAGGGATGGAGATGACGGCGGCTACAGACTCTTTCTTCCATTTTTGATCGGGTCCCTAGGGTTTTCATCCCGAGGGCATCTTATAGGCGGAAGGGGAGGCTGAGGGGGTGCCGGAGGCGTCCACATGATGACCCACAAGTATAGGGGGAGTATCGCAGTATTTTCGAGGGAAGTGAAACCCAATTTATTGATTCGACACAAGGGGAGCGAAAGAATATTTATAAGCCTTAACAACTGAGTTGTCAATTCAGCTTCACCTGGAAACAATCTTGCTCACATTAGTTTATCAGTAGCAACAATTTTGTAGTAGCAATAGTAAAGTAGCCGCAATAGTAAAGTAAAGACAATAGTAACAATAGCAGTAAACAGTAGGGTTCGAGTGCGGTAGGCATAGGGATGGATGGATGGGCGTTGCATGGACAAGACAATTCACATAGCAATCAGAACATAGGGCAATTGCAGATAAATAAGATAAAGCATCCAAGTACTAGATAATCCTAGGCATGTGTTCCATATATAGTCATACATGCTCGCAATGAGAACTTGCACAACATCTTTTGTCCTGCTAGCCTGTTTGCAGCGGGGCCTCAAGGGAACTACTGGCAATTAAGGTTCTCCTTTTAATAGAGCACCGGAGCAAAGCATTAACACTTTGTGAACACATGTGATCCTCACATCAAAGCCTTTCCCTCCGGTTATCCCGATTTATGTCACTTCGGGGCCATTGGTTCCGGACAAAAACATGTGTATACAACTTGCAGATAAGACCATAAACACTACTATCATAATGAATCAATAACATGTTCAGATCTGAAATCATGGCACTCGGGCCCTAGTGACAAGCATTAAGCACAACAAGTCGCAACAAAGTCATAAAGCACTAATAAAAGATACTAGGCACCATGCCCTAACAATCTGATGTCATTACATGAACGATCTCATCCAATCCCTACCATCCCCATAGCCTATAGCGGGGGATTACTCACTCATATATGGGGGAAACATGGATGGTCGATGGAGAAGTGATGGTGATGATGATGGCGATAATCTCCTCCAATTCCTCGTCCCAGCAGGGTGCCAGAATGGAGTTTCTGGTGCTGTTTCGTGGAATCTGGTGGTGTCGGCGGAGCGGAACTCCTTCTGGAAAAACGTCGAACCCCCCGGAGTTTTTAGGTCAGAAGGCTTCTTATAGGCGAAGAGGGAGACCGAGGGGGTGCCTGGGGAGCCCACACCACCCCCTGGCGCGGCCTGGCTCAAGCGCCACTGTGTGGTGTGGCCACCCCTGGCTCTTCTCTGTCTCATACTCTGGCTCCTAGAGTCTTCGGGTGAAATAGGATTTTTGGCATATTTTCCGGGATTTTTCCTGATAGTTGATTTTCTGCACAAAAAGTAGACACCAAGGCAATTCTGCTGAAAATAGCGTTAGTCCACGTTAGTTGCATCCAAATCACACAAGTTTAGAGGAGAAATAGTAGCAAAAGTGTTCGGGAAAGTAGATACGTTTTGGACGTATCAACTCCCCCCATGGTTAGCTTATTGCTTGTCCTCAAGCAATTCAGTTGAAAACTGAGTGCGATAAAAGAACTTTCACGAACACATTTGCTTCATATGATGTAAATATTCTCAGCATGTGATCAACTACTTAGACAATTCATAATATAGAGTATGCAACTAAGTTTACTCAATAGGCATTGCAAGCTATGAAGAGATTCCAACTCAAAAATAATAAGTAGCATGAAGCATAAACATAAGCAACATTACAATGCTCATAAAAAGGTATGATCGAGTGGTATCTCGCTTGCCTTTGATTATGAATGTCAAGGCACCTCTGAAGTTCAAGTGATGACTAGAAGTAAAGATATCAAAGATACAAGCATCAAAGTCATAACACAAATAGTCAAGTAATGAGACAAGCACACAGAATGACAACTATGCTCTCAAGAAAGTGCTCGGAGAATGTGTGGAGACTCAACAAGAAAAGGTTTTAAATAATTTGAAAGGCTTCCAAATGCTGAAAGTATGGTACTTGTTAGCTTTGAGATCTCATTGCCCCTATCATAAGCATCTTTAATGTGGTTAAGGTGAAAGTGACACAACTAAGAGGATATGCTTGACAAGTTATAAACCGAAATCTCATGCCCCTTACTTACGAAGACCGATCCTCATGCTACTCAACTTCAGTCACAAGTAAGCTCTTGTCATTGTAAGTATATACGTATCATAGAGAACCGCCAACGGGGTACCCCTTGCACATGACACGGGAGCTGTCCCATAATCAAAATAACAAGGCAAGCAGACAATGAGCATCTCAGCGATCTTTTTATTTACTATGTGCATAGATTTTTATTGAGGATGCTTCATAGAATGCTCATTATGGTTATGCTGCAAGTTTCCACCATGATTAGGCATGGCTTAGGCTAGCGACAGCGTTTCTCTAACATACATACAAACTCCATGATCTTACAAGTTCCACTTTTATTTCACACCGCCGGGATCCATAAGCAAAAGAACATGATATCAACTAGGTACAAAGTGCCAATGAAGTGTTGAAAGCGGTCCCCATGATACATGGTTCTGCTAACTTCAACTCATAAAGCGCAAGCATATACGCAACAAATAAGGACGCAATGGTTCAGGTTTATTAAGTGCAAGAAAATAAAGTGTGCCATCAAGTTCGTGAGAGCTTTACTAACTAACTTTCTCATAACAAGCAAACATTTTATTCGGAAGAAAACAAGGCATAATGAATATGCACGAAAGTATCAAATGATGCTAATGGGTAGGTTTGGTGGACACTTTGGAAATATTTGGTTTAGGGAGTTGGAAACTTGAGTAAAACATACTCAGTGTAAGTGAAGGCTAGCAATAGTAAGGGAGAGACAAACGAGAGAGCAATAGCTGTCATAATCATGTTTGCAACAAAACAGGATTAATCATGGCATGAAAGTGATTCAAGATCCTCAAGGCAAAATAATTCATCAAGGCTTAACTGATTATTACAGTCATGTGCATGCGTGAGCATGTGCCAAGTCAATTCAAATGAAACATTCAAAGGAGGATACCACGGTGTCATACCAAGTTATGAATAGAATAATGCAAGCAAACATTCATAAGACATGCTACAAACTATTAGCGAGCTGGAGCTAATCATAAGAAAGCAAGAACTACTAAGCATCCAAAGATAACATACACCCTACACGAACAGACTAAGCATGCCCACAATGATGAATATATGTACAAAAATGAAAACAAGTAGAGTTCGTTACCAGCCTCTTACCACGCCTCAAGTTGTCATTAATCCTCATTATTGCTCTTCACTTGTGTGGCTTGAATAATATTATGAAACCAATATCCACTGAGGACTGCTGAACCCTATAGAAAACTCACAAAACCAAAGAAGAACGACAAATATTTTTGTTGTTTTCGATTTTTAAAACAAGAACCAAAAGAGAAAAACAAGCAAAGCAAAATCTTTTTGGGTTTTTTGAATAGTTCAAACAAAGCAAAAAAGGGAAAAACAAACCAAGGCAAAAAGAAGAAGCAAACCAAAGAGAAACAACAGAAATATTTTTGGTCCTTTTGTGTTTTAGAAAGCAAAAGCAAGGCAAAGCAAAAGCGAAAAATAAAAAGAGAACGAAACATGAATATACAAAGTACCGACACAACATGATAAGGAGATGAGTGCGGTGTCGGCGTACCTCCCCCCAAGCTTAGGCTTTTGGCCTAAGTGGGTATCAATCCCAAGCCGGCCAGGATGAAGTGTCACCGTGGTACGACGAGGAGGTACCCTCGTCCTGGTGCGAGCTCGAGTACGTCCCTCCGTAATGTGCGGAGTAATCATAGGAGGGAACATCCTCCTGGTGCTGCTCGTGGAAACCCAGCAAGCGAAGCTGCTCGTCCACCTCCTCCTTGGAGCGTGACCACGGTCTCCTATGAACACTAAACAAAGAAGGCTGCGGCAAAGGGATCTCCCTCTCATCCCCGTCAGTGAAAAGCATCCTATATACTAGACTGTCCAAATCAGATGTAGCAGTGACAAAGTGATGAGTTTTCATAGCAACAAGGTCAAGCCTCTGTGGTGTCAGTATAGCATCATTGGGATCCACTAAAAGACCTAATGCATTGACTATACGCGAGGCAATGATGCCCCCATAGATAGGCCCCCTAGCAGCTAGGCGGCGACCAATAAGCGAGCCAAGGTTGTACCGAGTATCATTATTAAGCGCAGCAGCAAGGAAGGCTAAATGATAGTTGGAGATATTACTTGTGTTCTCCCTACCCAGTACACTAGTAGTAAGATAATATGCAAAGTATCTAAGAGCGGGGAGTTGGATATTTCTTATCTTTCCACGTTGTGCCACGCAGTCATCATCATTGGTCACCCCTCGGTAAAGCTCCAACAAATCAGCGGGTCATCCTTGAATTTTCTTCACGGTCCCTCTCATGCTTACACCTACAATACTGCAAAATCTCTCCAAAGGCATGGTTGTTCATGCTTGGTATTCTGAAATTTAAACACCTATTAAACAAGTGATTGCAAAGTAAATATAATGAAGGATTCTACTCATAGGGACTTGTAAGAGGCCTAAACATGCATCAAAACTATTACTCTAAGCATCAAACAAGCTTACAAGCTCTCAAAACTAGTCACCTACAGCAGCAAAATACTCAAGATATAATCCACTAAACTCAAATATACTTGGACAAGGAGAGGGGTCACATACCAGGGAACAAATGCTCCAAATTTCAGCAAGAAAGATGGGCTGAGCAAGGAGATCAAAAAAATCGAGAGAAAGCATAGCAAGAACGCAATTTTGAGCAATGAACTGGAGCTTGCTCAGGAGAGAGAAGAAAGTGGAAGGTGAGAGAGTTAGTGGGGGGCCAGGGGTGGCCCACACCAGAGCATGGCGCCACCCAGGGCAGGCCGCGCCACCAGGTGGTGTGCCTACCTGGTGGGTCCCCCTGGTACCTCCCAGGTACTCCTTTGCCCCTTTTTTCACGTAAAAATTTAATATGAATTTTCTGGAATTTTTCGAGACACTTTATTTTTGGGCATTTTCTGGCATAGAAGAATGATTTTCTAACAAACAAATTTATTTTTGACATGATGCCAGGATAAAACAAAGCTAGAACTAAAGAAGTTCTAAGACACTCTAACATGCAAGCAACTAACAACAAAGAAAACTAAACGAAAACAAAAACAAAAACTAAAATGCATAGAATAGAAGTAAACGGAGATAATCATAGTGAAAACATTGTTTTGTTCAATGAAATCCTTTTGTTAACAAGGTTGATCAGGTCTTGCTACCAAAACAATTCCATATGAGACAAAACTTTGTATTCCACTAATGATTATGTTACCTCAACCTTGATAGCAATAGTCCCAATCATAATAGTTTCAAATTTTTCTCTTGGTATGGGAAAATATATTTCTCCAACTTGAATGCCCTCAACATGTTTAATTGAATTCAAACCATAAGTCCTTTCAATCTTCTTAGGTGATGATATCCTCCAATTCCTCGTCCCGGCAGGGTGCCAGAACGGAGTTTCTGGTGCTGTTTCGTGGAATCTGGTGGTGGCGGCGGAGCGGAACTCCTTCTGGAAAAACATCGAACCCCCCGGAGTTTTTAAGTCAGAAGGCTTCTTATAGGCGAAGAGGGAGACCGAGGGGGTGCCTGGGGGGCCCACACCACCCCCTGGCGCGGCCTGGCCTGGCCTGCGCCACCAGGTGGTGTGGCCACCCCTGGCTCTTCTCCGTCTTGTACTCTGGCTCCTGGAGTCTTCGGGTGAAATAGGATTTTTGGCATATTTTCCGGGATTTTTCTTGATAGTTGATTTTCTGCACAAAAAGTACACACCAAGGCAATTCTGCTGAAAACAGCATCAGTCCACGTTAGTTGCATCCAAATCACACAAGTTTAGAGGAGAAACAGTAGCAAAAGTGTTCGGGAAAGTAGATACGTTTTGGACGTATCACCACCACCCCCTGGCACGGGCCAGGCTGGGCCGCGCGACCAGGTGGTGTGGTGGCCCCCTGGCCCCTCCCCGTCTCGTATTCTGGCATCTGATGACTTCCGAAAAAATTGGCACTTTGGCTTTTTTCCCGTCCAATTCCGAGAATATTCATTTTCTGACTTTCCTAGAACCAAAAACAGCAGAAAACAGGCAGCTGGCACCGTGGCTCTTGTTAATAGGTTAGTCCAAGAAATCATATGAAAAGTACTCCAAAGTTTGGACAAAACACAAGAAAGTGGATAAAACCAAGCATGGAACATCAAAAATTATAGATACATTTGCAATGTATCACCCTGCAGGTTATAAGCCAATGCTTGTAGTCACAAAAGTAGCACTAGACATACTCCCATACATGTCCAAAGAGCATCTCCCTCTCTTTAGTCCCGAAGGCAAATGATATGTGGACAACATCACATGCCATATAAAGAGAGAGATCTAACACAACTTCATAAATCAATAGATGAAGGACCAACATTACAGTTCATCTTTATTTCAATGCATAATAATACTAGTGTTTCACCATATCTCCCCAAG
Organism: Avena insularis; assembly: GCA_023614405.1. Classification (NCBI taxonomy): domain Eukaryota; kingdom Viridiplantae; phylum Streptophyta; class Magnoliopsida; order Poales; family Poaceae; genus Avena; species Avena insularis. The sequence goes on from CM042692.1 coordinate 435,430,737, forward strand.
AACAAGGTAACTACTCATACATGAAGGGGATCAACATCATGACAATAATATGGATGATAAATGAAGGTACAATTGAATACAAGTGCAAATCCATAATAGAAATTGGATTACAACAAAGTAAACAAAGGGGATTGGAGTTGGAGATGTTGTTGATGAAGATGATGATGAAGATCGATGTGTAGCCCTTAAAGATGCAAGCCTCCTCTTCCTCTTGATTGGTATGGTGGTGGAGATCTTGTGTGCGGCGGCTATGGAGGCGTCAGAGTGGCAGGGCTCCGCCCCTAAGGCGTGGATGGATGATGATGGAGACGGCTAGGGTTCCCCTCCTTAAATAGGCATTCTAGAGGTCAGTTTTGCGAACCGATGGAGCTCGGGACCGAATAAGCCAATTGGGCCTTTAAAAATGTAGTTTAGTTTTATGAAACGAAGCCGACAAAGGATTGTACGACCGTACCATACGGGCAAGTTCCGCCCGTACCAGTGGTCGTTAAACCATCTAATGCATGTAGTGTTTTGGCCACCATTTCTTCATACAGACTCCAATTGAGGTGTTCTTTGGCTCGTTGGATTCGTATGGATGAGGGATACAACACCATGGTCTTGGATTAGCAATATCATATGATGGAAAAGTATGTCTTTTCCACATCTCATATTGCTAAGTCTGGCGCCTATAACTTCTCCATATTGAATCTTCTTGGTTCCTTTTATCCATGATTATCCATAGCACCTACACACAAGTCAAAGATAAGGAAAAAGTAATAAAATACTAGTAAAACTACTAGTTGTGCAAAGTCCTTATGAAAATGAATGAGAACTAGTAATCATGCATAATGGGCATAGTTGTAGCTAGATGTAGCATGTAATGAGTGACAATATGAATAATTTGTATGCTTAAATATGCATCATATTTGCACTCATCAACATCCCCAAGATAAACATTGCTTGTCGTGGAGCAAGAGAGTTTATAAAAAAATTAATGCTATCATCTAGCTTACCATAGAAGCTCGATGCCTTGTATCCTTATTTTCCCTGCAAGCTCAAAGTAAGATATAAATTCATACAAGGCAACACAAGCTTAGTTATGTCAATCCATAAAAGATCAATTACAACTTCAATGCTCCATGTCAAAACTAAATCTAACTTGAAAGAAAACTTGTGCTCCTCATGTTGCGCCTTCATATCTTGTATCCTCACTTTTGTAAAGTGAAAGCTTAAAAATTAAGAGTGAGAGATCATGTCATAAGAAGCATAGCATTAGATTGTCTATTTATAACACCCACATCAATATATCAAGACTATCAAACACTATTCTTCCAATCATTGTTTTTCAATAAAATTCATGTAGTAGTAGCGATACTGTTGTGACCTCGGATCGTTAAGGATCCTAAGTCCCTGTGATTAACATGCTAGTCCCTGGATCAATAGCTAGCACTTCACAGTCGATGAATATCATGTAAAACACAAGTCATTATTACACGAATAATCCAGGGTATAATTATTACAACTTGCATAGCCTATAGCTAGCTCAAATAAAACAGCGGAAACTAAGTAAATCTTGAGTGCATCAACGCCTCAGGCTAGTTGCGTGAAGACCATGATCCCTCGTGCCTTTTCGGTCTTGGATTACGCACATAAGACGTGCAGCCAACAAGTTGGGTCAATACATTGAATGTATTGGCAAATTACACCAAGGAAAGAATAAGATCATCTCTACATGCAAGGCTAAGTGTAGGCTTTGGGGTTATTTTGCATAAGTCCAATTTTCTCCAAGTAAGAATAAAAGAGGAAGAGTTTACCCTACTTTGTAAACATTGGTATGTAGTATAGGGTCGAATGCAACACATGGATATTACTCACCAAGTGTCCAATCAACCTAGCACTTGGATAGTACGCACCAAGTCCCCAAAATCACACCCAATGGCGATATTACTCACGCCTTGGGGTTTATAAAACTTTAAGTTTGGAAAATAGAGAGGAAGATCTTTCAGAGGCTCCATCCTTCAGATGCTCAAACTGTTCTTTTCCGTGAACTCGGCTGATCGATCAGATTGCAATACTCTCGAGAGGTTGTGCACTTTCCCCACAATCCATGATCAAGTCCTTTTACAGACAAGACCATGGCGAAGCCTTCCCTTAGTAGCCCCTCTACCAGCTGGATCCAACCATGCCAAGAACCTCCAAATGTTGGTACCCCGGTGAGGTTTCCTACTAAGTACTAAGCCAAGACAGAGCCCATATGTATTATGGTTGCACTGGAAGCTTCTGAATTCTCAAACATGGCAAACTTCTTTGATTATTGGGCGGCCGTCCTCCACCAAATATCCACTCGTTGACCCGACAACCATTCCGCCCAGAAGAAAAATTAGTTTTATTTTGAAGGAGGTTTTGAGAAGAAAAGTTCGCTCGAGAGAGCTCTCATACCTAGAAATTTTTTGAGTCTTTCGAACCCCCCAACGGTACTTAGTATATATATAGCATAGCAAGCAATACTTAGCAAAAACAAGGGAAACCTATTAGGATGGAAATTCCTAAGTATAAAGCTACTCATGGCATGCTAAAAAACCGCACTTGCAAAAAATAGTAATAAGAAAATCTACTAAAGACCTACACATGCATACTACAAGATTTGAAGAGTAAAACATGCATAGTCAAAAACTGGGACATAATATGTACAAGTGGTGTAACTTGCCTTGATCTGAGCAGCACTCTACACAATAGTACTCCTCAGCGCACTCCGAACAATCTAACGAAACACAAACATAGATCCAATCACAAATTGCACAAAACAAAGCCACGAAGGTAAATATGCATGCATGCAACATGGTAACATGCAAGGATGGATTCAATTTCGACCAAGGTTTTATCTGGGGTGTTGTTGGGTTGGGGATGTCATTGGTATCGATTTCTCACAGATTTTAAGTATTTCGAATTAATACTTAATTAAACAAGCTCGTAAATAGATCTACACTTCCAATCTACCTCGAAACAGATCTAAACACTCTAAGCATGAAATAACAATTTTCCACACAAGATCTCGTAGATACAAAGCCAACGCAACAAGAATCAACTAAAACGGAGTTACGGATATTTTTCTAGAATTAAAATACTCCAATCTAAACTTTAAATCCTACTGCAATATTACTGCAGTAAACCAGCAATATTAATACAGATCTGTGTTCTACTCAATTTTGCGAATCCAACGGTATATTATATGCAATTTTTGGAAACTTGATTTACTATGAATTAAACGAGATTATAATTGAATCTGCCAATTTAAAAAAAAACAGATCGGCGGCCAGCTACGCGGTGACAAGTGGCCGCACCGGATTGGTCCAGCGGGCCGACGCTGGCTGAGTCGACGCCGACGGTACTTATGCTTGGCCGAGGATTACTGATACCCCTTCGGCCTGGCCATCTAATCCTAGGCATTGGATTAAAATCGGACGGCTGGGAGGGTGGCCGGCAACTTACCGTGGCAGAGCAGACGTGGATGACGGCGGCCGGTGGCGGCGTGTCGTTGGCGGTCGGCGGTCGTCAGTGTCGTTGCTGCGGTGTTCCCCCGGCTCGACGGAGTAGATGACGGCGGCTGCCTTCTCGTCGCAGTTCCGTTCCCGGGGGTGGTGTTGGCTCCCTTCCTCCGAAGCGACGGCGAACGGTGGCTGGAGTTCACGGACGCCGGCGAGTCTCCGGTGAGCAATTGTGGAGGCTGTGGTGCGCTATAGAGAGGGAAAAAGGCATGAGACAGACTGGTAGTGCAAGGGAAAGAAAGGAGTGGCGGAGGTCTTTGGAAAAATCACCGTCAGGTCGGTGGCGGCGCTACTCCGGCGAGGTCGGCAGCGAGCTCGTGAGTGGCAGCCCAGCGCGGTTCAGCAAACAGGGAACTAGGGTTTTAGGGTGGCCGGCGCGGGTTTAAATAGTCTAGAGGACTTGGGGCGGGGTTCGCGGAGCTCCTCTCCGATTCGGCCGGAGTTCGTTCCAGAGGCGGCAGCGAACGAGTTCGTTCCGAACTCGTCGGAACGATGACGACGACGGGGTGGGGCAGCCGCTCTGGGCGCTGGTGGTCATGGCGGTGTCTGGGCGGCCACCCTAATAATCAAGGCGGGGGCGGAGGTTAGGCCATGGGCTGGTCTAGCCGGCCCGCTAGGCTAGATTCCTTTTTCTGTATTTATTCTTTTTATTTTTCTGTTTCACTAATTGTCTTATATCTTTTGCAAACAGACTCCAATTTAAGTGAAATTGGTCTCTAAAATTTTGTAAAAAGAAGAAGATTAGTATGGGGTTATAAAATAACACTTTTGCAAGGGTTTAGGAGGTTAATTTTTGTTTAACCCCTTTTTGCCTTTATATGACTATAGGGTTTGGATAAGTATCTGATGCAGCTTTTTATTGTGTGATGCCATGATGCAAAGATATGATGCATGCCTCTAGTAACATCTGCAATCGAAAAATTTGGGATGTTACAAACCTACCCCCCTTAAGAAGAATCTCGTCCCCGAGATTCAGGTTGGTTAGCAAATAGGTGTGGGTGTTCTTTCTTTAGGTCTTCTTCACATTCCCACATGGCCTCTTCCTCGGAATGGTGATTCCATTGAACTTTGCAAAACCTGATAGTCTTGGTACGAGTAATCCTCTCACCTGTTTCCAGAATCTTGGTGGGTTTTTCCTCATAGGTGAGATCGTTTTCGAGTTGAACCTCATCCAAAGGAACCGTATCCTTTAGCGGCGTTTCAGCCATTTCCGGGTGACACTTCTTTAGTTGTGACACATGGAATACATCATGAACAGTCAACACTTCGGGCAATTACAACTGATAGGCAACCTCCCCTCTATGAGCCAAAATCCTATAGGGCCCTATGAATCGAGGTGCCAACTTACCCTTGATTCCAAATCTCTTAACTCCTCGTAGTGGTGAAACTCGGATATATGCACGGTCTCCCACTTCATAAGTTACATCCCTGCGCTTGGAATCAGCATAACTCTTTTTCCTGGATTGGGCTACTTTTAACCTGTCTTGAATCTGTCTTACTTTTTCTTCGGCATCCTTGATCAGTTCAGGTCCAAACAAACTACGTTCTCCAACTCCATTCCATAGCAGCGGAGTTCTACACTTTCTGCCATATAGAACTTCAAATGGAGCCATCTTGATACTAGTTTGGTAACTGTTATTGTATGAGAATTCCGCATATGGCAAATTATCATCCCAACTAGACCCATAGTCTAGGGCACAGGCTCTTAACATGTCCTCCAAGATCTGATTAACTCTTTCCGTTTGTCCATCTGTTTGCGGGTGGAAAGCAGTACTAAACTCCAGTCGTGTCCCTAGAGACTCGTGCAGCTGTCGCCAAAACTTCGAGGTGAATTGGGTACCTCTATCAGAGACAATCCCCTTGGGTACACCATGAAGGCTTATGATCCTTGACATATAAATCTTGGCAAGTTTAGCACTTGTATAGGTGGTCTTTACGGGAATAAAGTGGGTCACCTTTGTGAAGTGATCGACTACTACCCAGATAGAATCATACCCAGAACGAGTCCGGGGTAGTCCTATGATAAAATCCATGCCTACCTTGTCCCACTTCCAATCGAGCAACGGTAATGGCTGCAGCAGCCCTGCTGGTTTTTGATGTTCGGCCTTGACTCTGTTGCACACGTCACACAGGGAGATGTGTTCAGCAATTTCTCTTTTCAAGTTATTCCACCAGAATCTATCCTTCACATCCATGTACATCTTTGTATTACTAGGATGAATTGAGTAAGGCGAATCATGAGCTTCCTGAAGAATTAACTTCTTGATATCGGGATCATCGGGAATGCACAATCGTTTCTCATACCAAAGTGTCCCTTGTTCATCCATATGAAACCCTTTTGCTTTACCCTTGCTTATATTAGCTTTTATCTCTTCCAACTCTTTGTCCCCCTTCTAGGCCTCTTTGATTTGGTCCGGAAGCATTGGCACTATCTCCATAGTTGCTAAGTATCCCTCTGGAACTATTTCCAACCTGAGATCCTTGAACTGTTCACACAAATCCTTTGGAAGTTCTCCCACGGTAAATCCAATTAAAAAGACTTTCCAGCTTAAGGCGTCAGCCACAACATTGGCCTTTCTAGGATGGTACTGCAGGTCCAAGTCATAGTCCTTGATGAGCTCAAGCCATCTCCTTTGCCTCATATTTAACTCCTTTTGAGTGAAGATATATTTAAGACTCTTGTGATCCGTGAACACATCACAATGTTTGCCCATGAGGTAATGTCTCCATACCTTGAGCGCATGCACAGCTGATGCTAGTTCCAAATCGTGTGTCGGGTAGTAATTCTCATGGTTCTTAAGTTGCCGAGAGGCGTAAGACACTACTTTTCCATTTTGCATCAGTACACTACCAAGTCCTTGTCGAGAAGCGTCACAATAGACTTGGAAATCTTTTTGGATGCTAGGGAGACACAAAACTGGTGCTGTTACTAGGTGCTTCTTCAATTCTTGAAAACTTGCTTCACATGCCTCGGTCCATTGGAACTTCTTTTCTTTCTTTAACAATTTTGTCATAGGCTTTGCTATCTTGGAAAAGTTTTCAATGAACCTTTGTTAATATCCTGCAAGGCCCAAGAAACTCCTGATATCACCCACATTCTTAGGTAACTCCCATTCTGTCACGGAAGCTACCTTACTTGGGTCCACGGCAACTCCTTTAGCTGACACAATATGACCAAGGAATCCCACTTCTTTTAACCAGAACTCACATTTGCTAAACTTGGCATACAACTTGTGTTCCCTTAACTTTTCCATAATTAGGCGCAGATGCCTCCCATGTTCCTTCTCGTCCTTGGAATATATGAGTATGTCATCAATGAATACCACAATAAACTTATCCAAGTACTCCATGAACACCTTGTTCATCATAGTCATGAAGTATGCTGGGGAATTGGTTAGGCCAAAAGACATCACAGTGTACTCATACAATCCGTATCTTGTGGTGAAGGCTGTCTTGGGTACATCCTGTTCCCGGATCTTTAACTGGAAATAACCTGATCGGAGATCAATCTTAGAGAACACACTAGCTCCCTTTAATTGATCGAATAGGTCATTGATATTGGGTAGAGGGTACTTGTTCTTGATTGTCACTTCATTCAACGACCGATAGTCCACGACTAGTCTCTTGGTTTTATCCTTCTTCTCCACGAATAAGACAGGCGCTCCCCAAGACGACGCACTTGGTTGAATGAAGCCTTTGTCCAGTTGCTCTCTAAGTTGTTTCTTAAGTTCCTTCAACTCATCAACATCCATCTTGTACGGTGTCTTTGCTATCGGTCCAGTACCAGGTATCAAGTCAATGAGAAACTCGATGTCTCGATCAGGAGGCATCCCTAGCAATTCTTCTGGAAATACATCTGGATACTCTTTCACAATTGGCACATCCTCCAAGCTAACCCCCTTAAGAGAGTTCACCATACTTCCTTTGAGTGCAAAGGCCGATTTAAAGCAGATTCTCTTCTTATCCGGAGTTGTGAGTGCGACAGTCCTTTTGGCACAATCTATGACTCCCTCATATCCGGTCATCCAATTCATGCCCAAAAGTATGTCTAAGCCTTGTGACTCCAGAACGACTAGACTTGTGGGAAAGATGTGTGCCCTAATCCTTAGTTCTAACCCACGGCATCCAGAGTTTGCCACTATTTCTCCTCCAGGAGAACTTACCCTTAGGGGAGTACTAATAGTCTTCGTAGGTATCTTGCCTCTATCCACAAATACCCTTGATATGAATGAATGCGATGCACCAGTATCAAAAAGAACAACTGCGGGGGTGGAGTTAAGCTTGAACTTACCAATCACCGAGTCAGGTGCCTCACGAGCATCCTCCATAAAGACATGATTCACCGTGGCTTTGACGAATGGATTCGGCTTCTTCCCATTTCCATTACCATTACCATGGTTGTGTCCATTGCTGTTCCCATTACCATTCCCATTCTTCATCTTTTCGGGGCAAGTAGTTGCATAGTGCCCTGTCTTGTTACACTTGAAGCATGTCACTGAAGGAAATATGCCCTGAGAGGCAATAATAAAGTTGTTATTATATATTCCTTATATATGATAGATGTTTATTTTACATGCTAGAAATGTATTGATTCGGAAACATCAATACATGTGTGTTTAATAAACAAAAAGGGTTCCTAGTCATGCCTCTCTTATAGACTAGCTTGTTGATTAACAGGATGATCAAGGTTTCCTGATCATGGACATTGGATGTTGTTAATAACAAGGTCACATCATTGGTGGAATGATGTGATGAACATTCATCCGAAGTATAGCATTACGATCAAGTCATTATGTTTATATTGCTATAACATCATACGAAGTAATCTTTATCCTTAGACCATGAGATCATGTTAATTGCTAACACCGGAAGAGTATCTTGATAACATCAAACGTCACACCGTAACAGGGTGACTATAAAGATGGGTTCAGTACTACGAAGGTGTTATGTTGAGGATCATGGATCAAGAGTGGAATTTTTCAATCCAGATGACGGAGAGATATACTCTGGGCCCTCTCGGTGATATCACATTAGGATAGCTTGCAAGCAAGTGATGTGATCACTAGAATGTTATATCACGGGAACGAGAAAAGAGTGCATGTCGGTAACAAGATCAAACTAGGTATGGAGATACCGATGATCGAATCTCGGACATATAATATATCGAGAGACAAAGGGATTTAGTTACAAGTGTTAAAGGTTCTCACGATCACAGGAGTCATTGTTGAATGTGTAGGAGTCGATGGATCTCCGTGTCCGCTGCTGATTATTTATCCGAGAAGGGTCTCGATCATGTCTGCATTATTCGCGAACCGTAGGGTGGCACACTTAAGAGTTACCGGACACCATTTTGGAGCACATATGTTTCAGACGAAAGAATTGCAAAGCGCAGGAATTGTTTCAATAGAAACCGGAAATTGTTTCGGGTGAAATTGCAGAAGGTGGTTCTGCATGTGATATTGAAATATTGGAAGGGGCTATATGTGAATGTTTGTTAATTAAAGTAATTAACAAAATTCTGAATAAATTTAATAAAATAGTTTTATAAAATGAGAGAGCATTAAATTTGGAGAAATTTAATGCATTTAAAGTGGAGACTTCCTCATGATCTTGAGATCGGCAAGTGTACGACTACATCAACCACGAGTTCCTACTCGTTAACAAAGCTCGTTGTCTATGAGGGTAAGTTCGCGTTGGATGTATGTCCACCCGTTGCTTTGTACCTAGTAGATAGATCATGGCGTGTAGTTCACACCGTAGGAATTTTTTTGTTTTCTATGCTGCGGACCCAACAGTGGTATCAGAGCCTGATCTATGCGTAGGTGCTTAGCACGGGTAGTACACATATGGTTGATATGTGGGCGATGATGATCATGTTATTGCATCTTCTATGTATTTTGGATATTTGTGGCATAGTGGGATGAAGAGGCCCGGACCAACCTTACATGTCATCGTAGATGAGACCGGTTCCATGACTGACATGCAACTTGTTTTGCATAAGTGGCTGGCGGGTGTCTGTCTCTCCTACTATAGTCAATATCTGATTTACAACGAGTTGCTAATAACTTAGTTATCCTCGTTGTGGTTCATGTTCGTAGGTAAGAACGGTTCAATCTCCGAAAGCCCTAAGCCACGTAAAACTTGCAATTGATAAATTAGAGGCGTCTAGTTTAGATCGTTGCTGGGCTAGTGTGTTGATATGGTATTGTTGTAAGTAGATGTATGGTGGATACTCTTACAACACACTCAACGTGTAAGTTCCATAGACCTTGGCCTTACACACAAAGGAATGATAGAGATCATACCATGATGCAAGTGATAGAGATCAAATGCATGGACCATATCATCTCACTTTACACATTAGATGTTAGCATCTTATCTAGTTTGGCGCGTTTGATAGCATTATAAGATGATCCCTCTTTTAGATATCAAGATAAAAATGTGTTCTTCCTTGAGTATGCACCGTTCTGTGGATCGTGTTTCGAGACATCACGTGATGATCGGGTGTACTCGAATCTACGCTTTCATAGGAACGGGTGTAAGAAAGTTTTACACATGTGAATACTAAGGTTCTTACTTGGCGAGCCTAGCATGTACAGACATGGACTCGGAACACGGACCGAAAGGTTAAGCATGAGTCATATGGTTGATATGATGCCCATATAGATGCTCGCCTTTGAAGCTATATCAACTCATGTGATGATCGGACTTGGTATAGTGGATTTGGTTCATGTAATCACCAAAAGGACACGAGGGATGTCGTTTTTGAGTGGGAGTTCATTAGTAATTTGGATTAGTTGAACTCAATCTATCATAAACTTAGTCTAAATAAACTTTACAAATTCTGTTGTAGATGGCACCACCTGCTTTTAATTTCAATGTGTTCATGGAGAAAGAGAAACTTGCTGGGAATGGTAGCAACTTCACCAACTGGGCTATGAATTTGAGGATTCTCCTCATCTTTGCACAAAAGCAATATGTGCTAGATGCGCGCTAGGCCCCCACTAGCTCTGATGCCTGACAAGGAAAAGAATGTCTATGTGACTCGTCAGAGGACCACAACTTAGTTCATTGCGGCATCTTGTATGGGCTAGAGCCGAACTTGAAAGCGTTTCGAAAATGGCAATGCCTTTGATACCATGGGAGAATTGAAAATGATTTTCGATACCCATGCTGCCGTAGAGAGTTATAATGCTACAGAAAAGTTCTTTAGCTGCATGATGGAGGAAAACAACTCCGTTAGTGAGCACGTACTCAAAATGTCTAGGTACGCCGATAAGCTTGTGTCCTTGGGAATAACGATTCCCATTGGCTTAGGCATACATCATGTTCTCCAATCTCTGCCACCTAGCTACAAGAGCTTCGTGATGAACCATAATATGCAGGGCATGAAGAAGTCTGTTCGAGCTTACATCAATGCTTAAGGCAGAATGGAGATTAGGAAAGAACATCAAGTGTTGATGATCAATAGGACCACCGGTTTCAAGAAGGACAAGAAAGTCAAGCACAAGGGAAAGAAGGGTGGCAAGTCATTGCCACGCGAAAAAGAAACCCCGAGCTGGCCCTAAGTCTGACACCGAGTGCTACTATTGCAAGGGGACTGGCCATTGGAAGCGCAACTGCCCCAAGTATTTGGCGGACAAGAAGTCCAGCAAGGCAAACAAAGGTATATGTGATATACATGTTATTGATGTGTACTTGACTAGTACTCGCATGATAACACAGGTATTTGATACGGATCGGTTGCTAATATATGTAACTCGGTTCAGGGGCTACGGAACAAGCGACAACTAGCAAGGGATGAGGTCAGGATGCGGGTCGGCAATGGATCAAGAGTTGATGTGATCGCCGTCGGGACGCTACCTCTCCAATTGCCATTGGGATTAGTTATAAACCTAAATAATTGTTATTTGGTGCCTGCACCGAGCATGAACATTGTATCTGGATCGTGTTTGATGCAAAGTGGTCATTCCTTTAAATCTGAGAACAATGGTTGTTTGATTTATAAGAATGATATCTTTTATGGTCATTCACGTATGTTGAATGGTTTATTTCTATTGGATCTCGATAGTAATATTACGCACATTCATAATGTTAATGCTAAAAATATTAAACTTGATGATGATATGTCTACATATATGTGGCACTGCCATCTAGGTCATATTGGCGTTAAACGCATGAAGAAACTCCATTCTGATGGACTTTTGGAATCACTTGATTTTGAATCATTTGATACATGTGAGCCATGCCTTATGGGAAAGATGACTATAACGCCGTTTTCGGTTCAATGGAGCAGGCGATGATCTATTGGAAATCATACATACTGATGTGTGTGGACCAATGAGTGTGTCGGTGCGAGGTGGATATCGTTATTTTGTTACTTTCACGGATGATTTGAGTAGATATGGGTATATCTATTTGATGAAACACAAGTCTGAAACTTTTGAAAAGTTCAAGGAATTTCAGAATGAAGTGGAAAATCATCGTAATAAAAAGATCAAGTTTCTGATGCGACCGTGGAGGAGAGTATCTAAGTTACGAGTTTAGCACACACATGAAAGAGTGTGGAATAGTTTCACAACTCACGCCTACCAGAACACCACAACGTAATGGTGTGTCGGAACGTCGTAATCATACCTTATTGGATATGGTTCGATCTATGATGTCTCTGACTGACTTACCTCTGTCATTTTGGGGTTATGCACTAGAAACAGCTGCATTCACTTTAAATCGGGCACCATCTAAATCCGTTGAAACGACACCGTATGAATTATGGTTTGGAAACAAACCTAAGTTGTCATTTCTTAAGGTTTGGGGATGCGATGTTTATGTGAAGAAACTTCAACCGGATAAACTCGAACCCAAAGAGGAAAAATGCGTCTTCATAGGATACCCTAAGGAAACAATTGGGTATACCTTCTATCACAGATCCGAGGGCAAGGTTTTTGTTGCCAAGAATGGATCCTTTCTTGAGAAGGAGTTTCTCGTGAAAGGTGTGAGTAGTCGGAAGGTAGAACTGGAAGAGGTTATTGAACCTTCTCTTCATGGAATGGCGAGTGGCGCAGCACCAGAAGTTGTTTCGGAGTTGACTTCACCTGATGAATAGAGAGCTAATGATAATGATCATGAAACTCCGAAAGAGGACACTATCGAACCTCGCAGGTCAAGCAGGGCACGTGCAGCTCCTGAACTGTACGGCAATCCTATTGTGAATTTCATGGTTGATGAAATGGATGACCTGCGACGTATGAAGAATTCCAACAAATGGCTAGAAGACATGAAATCCGAGATGGAATCCATGTACGAGAACCAAGTTTGGAACTTGGTGGACTTACCTCACGACCGAAAGGCCGTTGAGAATAAATGGATTTTCAAAAGGAAAACTGATGCTGATGGTATTGTGACCATCTATAAGGCTCGACTTGTCGCAAAGGGGTTTCGACAAATTCAAGGAGTTGACTACGATGAGACATTCTCTCCCGTAGCGATGCTTAAATCGGTTAGGATTATGTTAGCAATTGCTGCATATTTCGATTATGAAATATGGCAGATGGATGTCAAAACTACGTTCCTCAATGGTAAGATTGAAGAAGAGTTGTATATGATACAACCTAAGGGTTTTGTCGATCCTAAGGATGCTAATAAGGTGTGCAAACTTCAGTGATCCATCTATGGACTGAAGCAAGCATCACGAAGTTGGAATCTCCGCTTTGATGAGGTGATCAAAGAGTTTGGATTTGTCCAAACTTATGGAGAGGCTTGTATTTACAAGAGAGTGAGTGGGAGCAATGTGGCATTTCTGATATTATATGTGGATGACATATTATTGATTGGAAATGATATAGATCTTTTAAACAGTGTTAAAAGTTATCTAAACAGCAAATTTTCGATGAAAGACCTTGGTGAAGCGTCATATATATTAGGCATTAAAATCTATAGAGATAGATCAAGGCGCCTAATTGGGTTATCACATAGTACATACCTTGATAAGATATTAAAAAAGTTTAATATGGACGAAAGTAAGAAGGGGTTCTTACCTATGTTGCAAGGCAAGACATTGAGTAAGACTCAAAGTCCGGCTACGGCGGAAGAAAGAGAGATGATGGATAAGATCCCCTATGCCTCGGCCATAGGCTCTATTATGTATGCCATGCTATGTACAAGACCGGATGTGGCACATGCTATTAGTTTGACTAGTAGGTACCAATCTGATCCAGGTTTGGAACACTGGATAGCGGTAAAGAACATCCTCAAGTACTTGAGAAGAACTAAGGATATGTTTCTCATATACGGAGGTGAAGAAGAGCTAGTCGCTAAGTGTTATGTCGATGCTAGCTTTGACACCGATCCAGATGACTCTAAATCTCAATCCGGATACGTATTTCTCTTGAACGGAGTAGCAGTTAGTTGGAAGAGTTCCAAACAACCTGTGGTGGTTGGATTAACAACGGAGGCGGAATATGTTGCTGCTTCAGAAGCGGCGCAGGAAGCAGTTTGGATGAAAGAGTTCATTACAAAACTGGGTGTGGTTCCCAATGCGTTGGACCCGATGGTGATCTATTGTGACAACAATGGAGCCATAGCCAATGCAAAGGAACCAAGGTCTCACAAGAATTCCAAACATATTAAGCGTCGGTTTCACTCCATCTGCGAGCATGTCAAGAATGGAGATATAAAGATTTGTAAAGTACACACGGACCTGAATGTAGCAGATCCGTTGACTAAAGTTCTCCCTAGGGCAAAACATGATCAACACCAGAACTCCATGATAGTTAGATTTATCACTATGTGAACTAGATTATTGTCTCTAGTGCAAGTGGGAGACTGAAGGAAATATGCCCTGAGAGGCAATAATAAAGTTGTTATTATATATTCCTTATATATGATAGATGTTTATTTTACATGCTAGAAATGTATTGATTCGGAAACATCAATACATGTGTGTTTAATAAACAAAAAGGGTTCCTAGTCATGCCTCTCTTATAGACTAGCTTGTTGATTAACATGATGATCAAGGTTTCCTGATCATGGACATTGGATGTTGTTAATAACAAGGTCACACCATTGGTGGAATGATGTGATGAACATTCATCTGAAGTATAGCATTAGGATCAAGTCATTATGTTTATATTGCTATAACATCATACGAAGTAATCTTTATCCTTAGACCATGAGATCATGTTAATTGCTAACACCGGAAGAGTATCTTGATAACATCAAACATCACAACGTAACAGGGTGACTATAAAGATGGGTTCAGTACTACGAAGGTGTTATGTTGAGGCTCATGGATGAAGAGTGGAATTTGTCAATCCAGATGACGGATAGATATACTCTAGGCCCTCTCGGTGATATCACATTAGGATAGCTTGCAAGCAAGTGATGTGATCACTAGAATGTTATATCACGGGAACGAGAAAAGAGTGCATGTCGATGAGATCAAACTAGGTATGGAGATACCGATGATCGAATCTCGGACATGTAATATATCGAGAGACAAAGGGATTTAGTTATAAGCGTTAAAGGTTCTCACGATCACAGGAGTCATCGTTGAATGTGTAGGAGTCAGTACGGATCTCTAGGTCCCACTGCTGATTATTGATCGGAGAAGGGTCTCGATCATGTCTGCATTATTCACGAACCATAGGGTGGCACACTTAAGAGTTACCGGACACCATTTTGGATCACATATGTTTCAGACGAAAGAATTGCAAAGCGTAGGAATTGTTTCAATAGAAACCGTAAATTGTTTGTGGTGAACTTGCAGAAGGTGGTTATGAATGTGATATTGAAATATTGCAAGGGGCTATATGTGAATGTTTGTTAATTAAAGTAATTAACAAAATTCTGAATAAATTTAATAAAAATAGTTTTATTAAATGAGAGAGCATTAAATTTGGAGAAATTTAATGCATTTAAAGTGGAGACTTTAAACGGGAATCTGAAGAGGCATTTTAATGTGGAGGGTTACCACCACATGAATGGGGAGGTGAGGTCACCCCCACTGACCATGGAGAGAGGGACACCCCTCCTCCTATAAAACCACCCATTCCTCCTTCATCCTCACACCTCCTTGTGAAGGATCTCTCTCCCCTCTAGAATTATTCCCCATGGTCTCGGATTAGCGAGATACATGTTCCCGGTGGCATTTAAATGCGGAAGGAGTTGCTTTGCTTCTGGATCACTGAGCGAGGAGGTGGAGGTTGTCCGGTGGCTTGAGCGTGTGTGCGAAAAGTGCGGATCTTGCTGTTGAGTTGCGGCGCTCAGACTTCCTCACGATCTTGAGATCAGCAAGTGTACGACTACATCAACCACGAGTTCCTACTCGTTAACAAAGCTCGTTGTCTACGAGGGTAAGTTCTCGTTGGATGTATGTCCACCCGTTGCTTTGTACGTAGTAGATAGATCTTGGCGTGTAGTTCACCGTAGGAAAAAATATGTTTTCTATGTTGCGGACCCAACAGTCACTTCACTCAGATCCTTCCCATTGCCATTTCCATTGTGGTGTTTATGGCCATTGTGGTTATGTCCTCCATGACGATGACCATTGTGGTTGTGGGGTGGTGGTGAAGAAGTGTGTTGCTTCTGATATGGGGCTGAGTTGTGCTTGTGTGAGGTGGACTTCCTCTTGCGGTTCTCTATACTCCTTTGCTTTGCTTCAACCACAACTACCCTGTCCAGAAGTTCCTGATAGTTATCAAACTTCAGAGCCACGAGCAGAATGGATATCTCATCATTAAGTCCCCTTAGGAACTCTTCCTGCCTCTTGGCATCAGTGGAAACATCATAAGGTGCAGAACGTGCCAGCTTGCTGAAAAGGTCCCCATACTCAGAGACAGAGCGGTGCAGTTGCTTCAAGTCACGGAACTCACGTCTCTTTAGTGACATGACACCAGCAGCTACGTGATGAGTACGAAAGGCCACCTCAAACTGGTTCCAGGTGATAGCTTCAATATCAGGGTGGGTGACTTGGTAATTATCCCATCATTCAGCAGCTGGTCCCTCAAGTTGGTGCGCGGCAAAGCGCACCCTGTCAGCTCCAACAACTTGGACGGTATCTAACTTCTTGTTGGTGGTGCGGAGCCAGTCATCTGCCACAATTGGCTCAGAACTACTTGAGAAAATAGGAGGGTTCAACCTCAAGAACCGAGTCAGGTGATCCTGTTGGGGCGGTGGAGGCGGCGGATTGTTGTTGTTGTTGTTTTGCATGTTTTGAGTGAGGAGTTGGATCAGCTGATTCTGGGAGTTCAGAAGTTGTGCCATCTCTAGGGGCATGTTGTTGTTCCCACGTCTCGCCATCTGTGGGGTTTGGGAAACAAGTTAAGAAATAGATAGAAAGCCTAAGGAATAAACTCCTACCCTAGCACATAGTCTAACACAACTCAACCACGTTTAACTAAACCAATATAGTTTTGGTACTTATTACAATCACGAACAACGTTTGACTATAGAAATAAAGGTGGTCCAACTATCTACTCTACTCATCATCCACTTCCTCATCCTCAATAGTGAAGCCTTCCTTCTCCAGCATTGACTTGTATAACTCCATGTCCTTCATCGTGGCTTCAAGCTTCTCCTGAAGTTCCTTCACCTCATGCGGCTCCGGTGTAGCATCTTCGAGCCTCTCTTGAAGTTCCTTCACCTCTTGCAGCTCCTAGGTAGCAGCTTCAAGCTTCTCTTGAAGTTCCTTCACCTCTTGCAGCTCCTGGGTAGCAGCTTCGAGCTTCTCTTGAAGTTCCTTCTTCTCCTTCTGCAGCTCCTTGATCAAGCTTGACCCCATAGTCATGGGCGTGATCTTCTCCTCCAAGCTCCTCTTGGCTGCTCGCAGGTCCTTCAACATGGTGGCAAAGTTCTTGAACTCCATCTCGTTTTTTGCGAGTACAAGACTTTGTTCCCTAATCCTCTTGTTCTTATCCTGCACCCTCTTCTCTTGATTAGCGAACTTATTGTCTTGGGCGGTGAGCTTCCCTCCTAGGGACTTGATCTTCTCTTCCATCTCTTCGATCTTCTCGTCCTTCTCCTTGACTAGGGTGCATAACTCGTCATTCCTCATGATCTCAAAGCAGCTTCCCTCCTCAAGATCGTTGATGTGGCACTCCAAGTCTTGGTATTGGATCCTTTGACGCTTGCATGTCGCCCTTTCCTCCGAGGTTAACTCGATTAGAACTCCCTTCTCATCACATCTTCCAAAGAGTTTGATGTAGTGGCCTTCAACCTCTTCATGGTGGTATCCACAAAGGCGTCCAATGAGCTCCTGCATGTTGGTGCTAAGTCCTTTCTCCTTGGAGTCGCTGGTGACGTTGAGTACAATGGCCTCCGTCTTGGGTTCAGACTCGCTGCGCCCCGGTTGGATGACTTCAATCGCCCAGCATCCTTCCTTGTGCATCTTCCTCAACTCGCTTCCCTTGATTGACAGCATGGGCAACTCCAATGTCTTGATGATGTCCAGAAGGCATTCCCCAAAGCGCAGGTACTTGATGTCCTCGGCGGTGTCATAGTAGAAGGTCGTCATCTTTAAGTTAGGAGAATGAAAATTAGGCACAAAGTGATAAGGAAGAGAATTACTAGAAGAGCATAAATAACTTAGAAGAATATAGAAAGCAAAAGCACACAATGGTAAAGGTGGTTTCCAATCCTAGGGGTCACGTCCTACAGGCAACTTTGTGCTCTGATACCATCTGTTGTGACCTCGGATCGTTAAGGATCCTAAGTCCCTGTGATTAACATGCTAGTCCCTGGATCAATAGCTAGCACTTCACAGTCGATGAATATCATGTAAAACACAAGTCATTATTACACGAATAATCTAGAGAAATTATTACAACTTGCATAGCCTATAGCTAGCTCAAATAAAACAGCGGAAACTAAGTAAAACTTGAGTGCATCAACGCCTCAGGCTAGTTGCGTGAAGACCCGCGATCCCTACGTGTCTTTCAGTCTTCGGATTCTGCACATAAGACGTGCAGCCAACAAGTTTGGTCATTACATTGAATGTATTGGAAAATTACACCAAGGAAAGAATAAGATCATCTCTACATGCAAGGCTAAGTGTAGGATTTGGGGTTATTTTGCATAAGGCCAATTTTCTCTAAGTAAGAATAAAAGAGGAAGAGTTTACCCTACTTTGTAAACATTGGTATGTACTATAGGGTCGAATGGAACACGTGGATATTACTCACCAAGTGTCCAATCAACGTAGCACTTGGATATTACGTACCAAGTCCCCAAAATCCCACCCAATGGCGATATTACTCACGCCTTGGGGTTTATAAAACTTTAAGTTTGGAAAGGAGAGAGGAAGATCTTTTAGGGGCTCCATCCTTTAGATGCTCAAAGTGTTATTTTTCGTGAACTCAACTGATCGATGAGATTGCAATACTCTCGAGAGGTTGTGCACTTTCCCCACAATCCACGATCAAGTCCTTTTACAAACAAGACCATGGCGAAGCCTTCCCTTAGTAGCCCCTCTACCAGCTGGATCCAACCGTGCCAAGAACCTCCAAATGTTGGTACCCCGGTGAGGTTTCCTACTAAGTACTAAGCCAATATAGAGCCCATATGTATTGTGGTTGCACTGGAAGCTTCTGAATTCTGAAACATGGCAGACTTCTTTGATTCTTGGGCGGCCGTCCTCCACCAAATATCCACTCGTTGACCCGACAACCATTCCTCCCAGAAGAAAACTTAGTTTTATTTTGAAGGAGGTTTTGAGAAGAAAAGTTCGCTCGAGAGAGCTCTCATACCTAGAAATGTAACTTGCCTTGATCCGAGTAGCACTCTACACAACAGTACTCCTTAGCGCACTCCGAACAATCTAACGAAACACAAACATAGATCCAATCACAAATTGCACAAAACAAAGCCACGAAGGTAAATATGCATGCATCCAACATGGTAACATGCAAGGATGGATTCAATTTCGACCAAGGTTTTATTCTGGGGTGTTGTTGGGTTGGGGATGTCATTGGTATCGATTTCCCACAGATTTTAAGTATTTCGGATTAATACTTAATTAAACAAGCTCATAAATAGATCTACAATTCCAATCTACCTCGAAACATATCTAAACAATCTAAGCATGAAATAACAATTTTCCACAGAAGATCTCGTAGATACAAAGCCAACGCAACAAGAATCAACTAAAACGGAGTTACGGATATTTTTCTAGAATTAAAATACTCCAATCTAAACTTTAAATCCTACTGCAAGATTATTGTAGTAAACCAGCAATATTAATACAGATCTGTGTTCTACTCAATTTTGTGAATCGAACGGTATATTATACGCAATTTTTGGACAAAAACTTGATTTACTATGAATTAAACGAGATTATAATTGAATCTGCCAATTTAAAAAAAAACAGATCGGCGGCCAGCTACGCGGTGACAAGTGGCCGCACCGGATTGGTCCAGCGGGCCGACGCGGCGCTGAGTCAGCACGCTGACGCGGTACTGCCATGCGGCGCGAGGGGATTGGCTGATACCCCTTCGGCCTGGCCATCTAATCCTAGGCATTGGATTAAAATCGGACGGCTAGGGGGTGGCCGGCGACTAACCGTGGCAGAGCAGACGTGGACGACGGCGGACGGTGGCGGCGCGTCGGTGGCGGTTGGCGGTCGTCAGTGTCGTCGCTGTGGTGTTCCCCTGGCTGGACGGAGTAGATGACGGCGGCGGCCTTCTCGTCGCGGTTCTGTTCTCGGGGGTGGCGTCGGCTCCCTTCCTCCGAAGCAACGGCGAACGGCAGCTAGAGTTCGCGGATGCCGGCGAGTCTCCGGCGAGCAATTGCGGAGGTTGTGGTGCGCTATAGAGAGGGAAAAAGGCGTGAGACAGACTGGTAGTGCAAGGGAAAGAAAGGAGCGGCGGAGGTCTTCGGAAAAATCACTGTTGGGTCGGTGGCGGCGCTGCTCCGGCGAGGTCGGCGGCGAGCTCGCGAGTGGCAGCCTAGCGATGGTTCAAGGAACAGGGAACTAGGGTTTTGGGTCGGCCGGCGCGGGTTTAAATAGTCCAGAGGACTTGGCGCGGGGTTCGTGATGCTCCTCTCCGATTCGGCCGGAGTTCGTTCCAGAGGCGGCAGCGAACGAGTTCGTTCCGAACTCGTCGGAACGATGACGACGACGGGGTGGGGCCGGGCCGTCTGTGGCTGTGGGAGCGCGGGCTGGCTGCTGGCGGTGTCTGCTGGGTCGGCCCAGGCGCTACGCGTCACTCACTCTGCCAGGCGGGGCGGCGGTTAGGCCATGGGCTGGTCTAGCCGGCCCGCTAGGCTAGATTCCATTTTTTTGGTATTTATTCTTTTTATTTTTCTGTTTCACTAATTGTCTCATATCTTTTGCAAACGGACTCCAATTTAAGTGAAATTGGTCTCTAAAATTTTGTAAAAAGAAGAAGGTTAGTATGGGGTTATAAAATAACACTTTTGCAAGGATTTAGGAGGTTATTTTTTTTAACCCCTTTTTGCCTTTATATGACTATAGGGTTTGGATAAGTATCTGACGCAGCTTTTTATTGTGTGATGCCATGATGCAAAGATATGATGCATGCCTCTAGTAACATCTGCAATCGAAAAATTTCAGATGTTACAGAGACCATGCCAAAGACTCTTTTGTGTGAATCTTTATTTTATTTCAAACATAGTTTCCAACAAGGATCACTGAGTGATATTTTTAAGAAATAGTTGCACATCCTTCAAGAGTACCAATACTTTTTCCCATTACTGTAACAAGTGTTACCCATGTCGTCAACTCATAGCCGAAATCAGGGATTGTACCCGTGATCGTTCGTAGGCCAGCAGAGTTGTTGTCATCCAAAGGTGTGCTTCAAAAATATGTAAATAAGCTTTAAATAGTATCACTTTTTGACCCACAATGTTTTATCTTTAGCATGTATCTAAATCACCACCAAACTTTGTTTCAATCAAACAACTCCTCTCAACAGTGCCATCAAGTCTATCAATAAATCTGTGGGGTTGAGTATCTATAAGGCTGGACTCTTAAGACAATTAAACATCACTCGAGAAGTTATTATAGACCTCATCAATATAATTTTAATCATGTAAAGTGTAGAAATCATGGCAATGTATTCTAGAGGATCAAAATATTCTTCTCAAGCTTGATAAAGATTTTAACAAACTGCATCAAAGCTCTAACTCAACTCTTACGAATCCTAACAAAAGCAAGTGTATCCCTTATATAAATTTTAAATATATCTTACCTAAGGTAGCATTCGAAAGCAGGAGGATACATGATTGGAAAATTTTCATCAAACAAGAACATTACACAAGAATCTACACATGCAGAAATAACTTCCCCAAGCTAGAACTTTTATAAGAACCAAACTTGAATAGATTGCCAAAAGAAAAGAGAAAATACAGTTATCAAAAGAGAGTGTGAGAAGTGGTTACCTCCCCAAGCTTGCATAAAGCAAGGGTGACATACTTTACTATTGAGGTACATATAACCTTACTTTTGATTGACCTGGACCTTTTGTTCAACGCATACTTTCTCGTTGAAGCGTTGAGTTGAAACAACCAAGTGGCTTATGCAAGTGTTTGCATAGTCAGCACAAACCATGCACATCATCATACAAGGTTCAAGTCCCTAAGAAAATAACAAATGAAGTAAAAGCAAACAATTCGGTATACAAACGGAGTTCATTTACCCAACCGTGAAAAGAAAATAAAAGAAACACGAAACATTATAGAGAATTATAGGCTAGAGAGTTTCGAAGGTAGACAAAATAAAATGAAGTACAAAGGAACATGTAGAAGATAACCCACTGACCTGAGGTTGTCAAAATAAAAAGATTCGGGGGTTATAAATTTTTTGTACCCGTTACTACCCTTGCTGCACGGTGCTGCTCCTTGGTACGGGCGTGTGCCTGTACTGCACCTCGTCTTCTCCTTATTTTATTTCTTCTTCTTTTTTATATTTTTTGCTCCCGTCGAAGTCGGTACGGCCGGGTGGTACGGTTGGATTGTGCCCGTACGGGTGGTCATTAAACTCTCTAGAAAGTTTTCATAGTTTTTGCGACTCGTAGAGAGGTCAGTACGGGTGGGCGGCATGGCATGCTGCACCCGTACCCATGCTCGTTAAGCATACAACATCTTCTCTGAAAAAATTCCTACTTCTTCTGACGTGTCACATGAGTGGTACGGGCATGCAGTACGGCCGGATTCCCCCGTACTTATGCTTGTTAAGCTCCAGAACAAGTTATTTTCTCCAAAATTTTTACTAAGGACCTGAAATGTTAGTCCAACATCCAAATAAAGCATACATTTTTTAAGGAGATTTAACCAAGATAAGCAACAAATAATTCTACCTTTTGAAAATAGTCCTAGGCCAACTCTAATATAGGTGCCGATGCAACATTAATACAACTAAACTCAAGACACAAAATTAAGAAAGACATGTAAAAACTTCCGGGTTGCCTCCCGGGAAGCACTTTCTTTAAAGCCATAAAGCCAGGCTTAGATGCTCTATTAAATCATCCACCTGGATCTCAGGGGATATTAATTCAAGGTTTAATGGTACTTACCTCCATCAAAGGGTTGGAGCATCTCATAGTAGAGTACGGTCGAAGTCGTACCCTGTTGTGCTGCATCGGTATCATATAGATGAATAAGTTCTCGCTTCCAAGCGAGCGTGGATGCACCAAGTGTGGTGAGAATGTCTTCTTATGTAGTTGCAACGAGATGGTTGGAGGTTGAAATATAATTATTAAAGTTTTAATTTGGTTACCATTGTAGGGGAACACTTCATAGTATTCTTCCTTTGCAACATGGAGTAAATCAGGTCCCTATATATTAGCATCGAAAGATTAATAACAAGGTTCTATCTCTAGTTCATCATTAGTAATGCTCTCCTCATGAGTGTCTAGGCACAAGGCCTCCACAAATAAATTACAATCAGTTTTAGCATTATAAGAATCATTACTAGAGAGAGAGAGAGGCATCATTATCAAACAAAGTATTTGTAATGTGCCAATCTTTGTCAACCTCACCTTTTTATTGTTCCTCCTCTTTATCTTGTGGTTCCTGCAAATGGTTATCTTCGAGCACTACGGATTTAAACTATGTCATACTATCTACCACAAGTGGATTATCACAAAGACGTTCTTGACAATAAGATTGTAACATTGGTAACAAAGTGGTAAGTTTCATGTGAAGCATGTTATCACTACTCATACTCATAATGGATTTTCTTAAGAGTAGATAATGGACACCTTTATAAACCAAAAACTCTAAGAATTCAACTCTAGTGTAAGATACTAGGGATTATTCAAGAGTAATGGAACATTGAGAACTAAGGTGGCCAATCGCCATACATTTATCACAAATGTCATGATATGAATTAAAAAATGATTTTGCACAACCATCTAACAGATCATACAAGTTAAACAAACCCATACCAGCGGCAGTAGTATGTTCACTATGGGTACATCATCTTATTCTTTCTTCTGTGAGTCCTGCAAAAGGTTAATCTCTTCCACAACAGAAGTGGTCAATAATGCATTACTACTAAAGTTATCAAAACAATAAGAGTATATATGATGTACTACTGAAAGATACTATCTAGTGCTTTATTTTTCATTTATATTTATCATGCGAGCTAGCAACTCACAACAACCAGTAAAAATCACATATTCTAAAACCTCCACATCAACAAAGTGTTCATTACTTTTACTGTAATATGCTAATGTGGTATCAGTGCTACACTCACATTTATAATTATTATGATCTATGGATCTGCAAATTTCACAAACAAATTTGTATGAGGCACATAATATGGAGGAATAACCATTCAACCATTTCAACCATTCTTCTAATGTCTCTTGCCTCGTAACATAATATCCAAAAGTTTTGAACCGTGTCTCCTCCATTGCTAGCTTCATCTATTCAAAAATACTAATCTCAGAAGACATGATTAGTAGCAAATGTTTTTATAGTTTTTGTTTTATCAATTTTTAGGGGTTTTTGGTTTTATATTTTTTTGTTCTTTTCAAATAAGTAAAAGTATTAAAATAGCAACCAATATAAATAGACTATGTGCGAGTGAGTAGGTAATAACCAAACACTATGCTCCCCGGTAATAACGCCAAGTTGATAGATGGGTTGCTGTGATCAACAACAGGGTAATTGCAATAATTGTAGCAACAACTACTTATTAGAAAGTTCATCCCATGGAAGCTTTGCAAATGGAAACAACACAACCCTGTAGCCAAGTTGTCAATGCGACCATGTTCGCACCCAAAACGGTGTTTGGAAATAGTCTACACTATAAGTTGCTAGAATAGTAAACATGAGTGATTTAAATTAACTAGTGACAAAGTAAATAACAAAAGAAAACTAAAGTGAGAGAGTGATTTTGTAGTGTGGTGTGACATTATTAAGGGGTTCTCAAGGAGTGTAGGATTCACAACTAGCATGGGAGAATTATGTATGATTAGGATAATCTATGTCTTTCTTCATGATATGTGTGGGGAGATCTCAATAATAAGATGCTCACTACAAGACTCGTGGGCAGTCGCTTTCTTGAATCAGGTAACAAAGGTCATCTCTAAATAACCACTGCGATGCCTACGAGCAATCACTCTTATAGACCCACAATAAAGGGTTTCCCCGTGGATATAAAAATAAGCTTAGCGAGTCTCTCTTAATTCCCCCTTTGACCGTGCAGGTTATAAGCCAATGCTTGTAGTCATAGAAGTAGTAGTGGACATACTCCCATACACGTCAAAAGAGTATATCCCTCTCTTTAGTCCCGAGGGAAAATGATTTATGGTCGACTTCACATACCAACTAAAGAGAGAGATATAACACAACATCATAAATCAATAGATTAAGGACCAAAGTTATAGATCATCTTTATTTCAATGCATAATAATATTAGGGTTTCACCATCTCTCCCCAAGAACAAGGTAATACTCATACATGAAGGGGATCAATATCGTGACAATAATATGGATGATAAATGAAGGTACAATTGAATACAATTGCAAATCCACAATACAAATTGGATAGCAACAAAGTAAACAAAGGGATTAGAGTTGGAGATGTTGTTGATGAAGATCGATGTGTAGCCCTTCAAGATGCAAGCCTCCTCTTACTCTTGATTGGTATGGTGGTGTAGATATTGTGTGCGGTGTCTATGGAGGTGGCATAGCGAAAGGGAACTGCCCCTGAGGTGTTCATGGATAATGATGGAGACAACTAGGGTTCCCCTCCTTAAATAGGCATTCTGGAGGTCGGTTTTGCGAATCGACAGAGCTCGGGGACGAATATGCCAATTAGGCCTTCACAAATGTTGTTCCGTTTGACAAAACGAAGCTGACAGAGGATTGTATGACTGTACGGTATGGGCAAACTCTTCCCGTACCAGTGGTCATTAAACCCTATGATGCATGTAGTGTTTTGGCCGCCATTTCTTCGTACAGACTCCAATTGAGGTGTTCTTTGGCTCGTTCGATTTGTATGGATGAGGGATACAACATCATGGTCTTGGATTAGCAATATGAGATTATGAAAAACTATGAATTTTCCACATCTCATATGGCTAAGTCTAGCGCCTATAACTTCTCCATATTGAATCTTCTTGGCTCCATTTATCCATGTTGTCCATAGCACCTACACACAAGTCAAAGACATGGACAAAGTAATAAAACTCTACTAAAACCACTAGTTTTGCAAAGTCCTTATGAAAATGAATGAGAACTAGTAATCATGCATAACAGGCATAGTCATAGCTTGATGTAGCATGTAATGAGCGACAATATGAATAATTTGTATGCTTAAATATGCATCATATTTGCACTCATCAGTACTTGTTTTATCACACTTTGGCCAGGATTTTCCGTGAGAACCTTTTGAGCAAGTTGGGTGATTTGAACAACTTCCGTGGTCACCATGCTAACCTTGTCTACCTTTGTCACCCCAACTACAAGCACGAGATTGAATGATGTGACTATATCTATTGTGAGTTGAGGACGGAGGTTTTGGGAAGGATGACTCCTAACTATTGTATGATGGTACATAAGTTTCTAAATAATATTGTACCTTCTGGAGTAATGACTGGAGAGTGTGTTAGTCTAGACCTTCTTGCACGTAACCTTCGTGGTGATTTTCCTAAAGTTCATTCGATTAGGCCATATGAGCATGGATCCAAGCACCTCCATGACCCCCTTAATCACGATTCTAGCTCTCATCATGGTGGATACTCCCTCTTTTCCAAGCATGTGCATTGGTGTAGCTAAGTTTTTCAAGTCTATATGCGAGATGTACCGCTCCAACGATGTTGTGAACTACCAAGCCTTAGTGATGGCTCAAGAAAACTAGCGGAGGCACAATAAGTTTCTTATGACCGACAATGTCACTCATCCTGTTGATGGTACCAAGAGGACTCTAGCTCCATATGTTAACTATGTAATGCCTCACATTGAAGATGCCATGTTCTCTGGGTATGATTTCCGTGAGTAGTTTCCTCCATCGTCTGGTCTAGGTGGGTCCTTTAGTGCTCATCAAGGCACCGATGGTGATGTAGTGAATCAAGAAGGATAAGCTCGCAACCCCAACATCATCCCCATCTCCACCTTCCTCTAGTTGGGCATCATTAGGATCGCCTACTCCTTCCTCCTTTTTGGTGTTTCGATGCCAAATGGGTAGAAGTGAGTAGAGATCTATTAGGATTGTATGGGTTCCTATCCGGGTACCAAGGTTCACCGTTGCACAAGCCTTGCTCTTCATTTGATTTCCTGTGGCTTGTGCTCCATTTTCTATGTTTATCATTCGAACCTTTGCTTCTTATTTGTGTGATGGAGAACCTAGTAATTTGTTGTGAACCTTGGGTCTCTATTTATGTGCTATGACTATGTGTAATATTATATGTGCCTAGTCGTATTTAGATATCCATGCTATTATATCTTGTCCTATTTTGTGTGCTTTCAATAAGATATGTGAGGAGCTCCCCACACTCTATATTGATGCACTTTGCATTCAAAAGCAAAGTTCAAACTAAAGGGGTTCCGCGGCAGAAAACAAAAAAAATTCTACGGGGCGAACACACCTAGCCAAGATCAATCTATGCAGATGTAAAGTAACGAGCGGGGATTCGGTGTTCATACCTTTGAAGACCGAAAGTGGTTAACATTCCGAGGGTAACGTGGATGATGTAGCTGTACTCATATCCTACCTCAAGGTCGCGAAGCTCCTTGCAAGTCCCCCCTTGCTCCTTATACGATGTAGATGACCTCATGGTCGTGTCGACATCCAAGCTCCAAGCTCCAACCAAAGCACCACCAGTGGCGGTGCCTCGTGGCCTTACACACATACGGTGTAGAGACATCTCGTGGGCTCCGATCCAGCAAACCAATGGAATAAGATTGATCTAGAGCGAGTCCAGCGGCACGATGACGTGTGTATGGTGGAGAAACCCAACTCCCATATGCAATTCCAATCTCTGGAACCACACATAAGGGAGAGGGAGAGAGATATAGGCAAAGAACAATTGATGGGATGGATTTGGGGAGAGGGGTTCCCCTCTTTATATAGGTGGAAGGGAGGCACTACCTCCCTCAAAGTCCCGGTGTGGTACTAAACAAGGGAGGAGGTGGAGGAGGCGGTAGCGGCCAGCCCTCCAACATGGGCCCCATGTGGGGGAGCCCATTTGGTGACCGGCGGCCCCCTTGGCCATCCCTAGGGTGCGGTCCCCTCTTGGGACTCCTCCAGTGAGGCCCATTTAGGTGGGCTACCCCATAAATCCAATTTAAATAATATTTTTAATATTAATTGATCTAATTAATATTAAATACATATTATGTAATACCTATAACTCTGAAACACTTTTTGGACCCCTCCGATCATCATCAGATACCCCCGAAACACTTTTGGTATCTTCCCGGAACAATTCTGTAGTTCTCTCTTTTCTCCTACGATCTTAGATCAATCCCTAAGCGTATGTACCCTTAGTGTGACACCCTAAGGCTCAGGAATACACATACATGATCAGCACACTTTCGGATCAATGACCAATAGCGGTATCTAGAAGCACATAATGGCCCCATGCATTCCACGATTAACTTGATCGCTTGAACCTTGAACGTCGAGTCTCATTCCCTTTGCTCTATGATACCTAGTTTGTCCAAGATCTGATCTTCGGTATCTATATACCTAGTTTGATCTTGTTACCGACAAACACATTTACTCATTCCCTGTGATATTACATCTCTGTGACATATTTACATTTTTGCAAAATTGTAGATGTAATCTCACCGAGGGGGCCCAGGGTATCTATCCGTCACTTAGATGGGAAAATCCCGATATTAATACATAGGACTCAAAAGTTACTCTAGATTACCTGACACATACCTTTCTGGTCACCCAGTTACGGACATGATGGTTGACGTGATCAAAGCAGCCTCAGGAGACAGTGATTAATATGATCTAATGGTCGAAGGACTGATTCACTATGCTTTGCTAGATATCACAATGTTGAACTTTGGGACTGGATCACATTGCAATACTAGGGTTGGGTGTTGTCCATCACTTCATAAGTGACCTCATTGTAAGTTGACGTGGTAAAGTCCATGATCAGGAAACCTTGATCATCAGCTGCCCAACGAACTAGTCTAAAGGATACTAGGGACCTAGTTTATTTATATACCACACATGTATTAATGTTTCCACTTAATACAGTTCTAGCATGATACAAAAATATTATAAACTTATGAGATATGTCAATAAAAACATCTATATTATTGGCCTTTAGGGCATATCTCCTTCAGTCTCTCACTTGCACTAGAGCCAATAATCTAGCTATTGCTTCACGTTGTTTAACACCTTTGGCATTCTGGTGTTATCCACACGTGTTGCTCGTGGTAAAGCCAATATCCAAAACTGACACTTTCATATGTGTGTGTATTTGCATGTCTATGCGTCAGTACGCATCAACTCATTCTCTAATGAGATGTATTTGTATAAATTTGGTCTTCTAGTGAGACATCAATTCCTTAGCCAAAACTATGTTGACACTATTGTCATACAATGGATCTTCATAGTATAGCCTACTTGGAACTACACCTAGTTTGATAACAAACTATTTGACACAAAATCCCTCTTCATGCTGCTAGAGCAGTCATATACTCAGCCGTTTGTTGTAGTACCTGTCATAGTGTTACACCTTTGGAGTTAGTCCAAATTCATCATGGAACTTACTTCCATTTCATCGTGCCACCTTATTTCTTAGTATATAGCCTAATTGAGATAAACTTCATTTGTATATGTGACAAAAACTTGCATCAATGTAACACATTACTGCGAACTATTTTTTCACTTCTACATACATTGTATATTCTTGGATCTTCCAAAGTACACGAGAATATCATCACTATTTTCTGACAATGATCATCTTATAAATCATTCTAATATATGCTCCTAACACTCAGAGCATAGGACTTATCTATATATGTACATATCATGGAATTCATGATTTAATGAATCATTCACAAGGTTTCAATTACCAATTATTAACACAATTGATCTTGCTACCATGCGGCAAGAACTTTTCTTGTCTAATATTGACTTAGGAAACTCACACATCTCCCACTCAAATATGCCACCATATTGAACTAAGTCAATGTTTCATATATGTACTTCAGCATAACCATATTAGCATTTCAATCTATCTATATAGACTTTGATGTCTAATATTCTAGTTTTGGCTAAGTCTTTCATCAAAATGAATTTTTTAATTCGTGTAAAATTAAAGATTCATCAGTTCCAATCAGCATAAAGCATTGGAAATATGTCTTAAGGATCCCACTTAGTTTCTTGTAAACACAAGCATTTTCATCGTTTTTATGAACTTAAACTCTTTAAAGTTTCATCATGCTGAGGATTCCAACTCTACTATTCTTATTTCAACCATTGGAGTTTGATATTCTAGCATCCTTCGAATTAACAAAATCCTTTGGATAATTTCATGTACACATCCTAGGTGACCATTCTATTAGAAGAATGTTGTTTTGTTTATTCAACTACCATATATCAATATGTGGTGGTTGTTACAATAATCCGTATAGACTAAATATCATTGTGGAAGATCCAATCTTGTCAGAGTCAACTTTTGAACTTTGTCGTAAACTAATTTCCGACAAGTCGAACATTTCATAGATGTAAATATCTTGGGTTTGTTTGCTTATAGATCCATTTACTCTTTGAAAAGCTTCATTCTTTCCCGAGGGTCTACCAAGTTCATAACTTGATTTTCGTATATTGATACTATTATGAATTCTTATGGCCTCTAGCCATATAACGGAGTCAGGGCTCATCATTGCTTATTTGCATGTATTCAAGGTATCATTGTCGAAACTTGTCCTGAAATCTTGCTATTTGATTCTCACCCGATCCACATGGTTCAATAGGAACTTAGATTTCTGAAACTACAGTGTTTTGCAGAAACGGTAGCCATGAGCATTATAGCAGCCTCCAGAACACTTTCTGGTGTTGTGCTTCTCTTATCACGTCACTTAGGTTCAAATAACCACATCCAAATTTCTATTTTCCTCCCACTCAATGTTTCATGAAAATTTCCTTCTCAAAGAACTCACCGTTTTAGAGACATACACTTTTGTCTTTAGTGTTATGGTGGAGGAATTCCAAATGTTAACTTTTGGGATAACCTACAAAGATGTGCATATAGGACTTTGGCTTTGTAAAAAAATTACATATGCCTAGCATACCAATATTTTAGAAAAGACAAGCTAGGTTTTATCCCTTGCAATTGCAATGGATCATGATGTTGCCTTTTTTAGTGTAAAAGCGGTATGCCACTTTAGCATAATCTTTTAAATCATAATGGAAGTTTTATATTTGATCTCACTAAGTCAAACTAGGTTCGATTATAATCTCTAAAAATTCCATACTCCTACGATGTTTTTAGAAACTCAAGTTTATGAAACAATTTCATATGTTTCCTAAATTTGTAACTCAAATCTCTTCATTTATGATCCACTCATAAAACCTTGATTTTCTTGTTACCATGATTTCCTTATTCACAACGACTTTATCAAAGTCACTAGAAACTTTGAACGTTCCATAACTCTTATGGTGTTGTTTCCGCGAATTTGCATGATTTCTTCTTCATGCCGAAACCTTTGAACATGTTTCAAATGCCTTATACTTTTCCACATAAACTGATAAACTCATATATCTATTCAAGTCCTTGGCAGAATTATCTGAAGTAGAATACTTCACCACACACAGTTTTACATAATGGACCTCATACATCAATATGTATTATTTCCACTAAGTTAGCCGTGCGTTCAACTTTTTTCCCATGAACAGAGTTTTAGTTATCTATAGGAAAGTTTGAAAAGCGCCAATTTGTTCAAAAACAACTTGGCTCCAAAATTCCATCAAGATCGAGTTTCTTCATGTATTTCTTTCAAATATAACTAACACGGTGGTGTCTATGTAATTCCCATCACTTTGTCTTGCGATGCTTTTAGCATTTAGTTGTATGAATGCTATTTCACCAACAAGATTTATAATGGTTCATCCATCATCTATGGAATGCCGTAATTATTTGAACAACACTTTGTTCTCATAATACTACAACCAAATAATAATTATCAGAATAAATCTTAATGTCTTGACATTTGATGTGGATGACGAACATAATAACATATTATTTGTTTATCGATGAACATCATTACCATATTCTTTTGCTAGTTATTTGGACCATCGTATTTCTCTGATTGAGTTATTGTATGACATTTCATACCAACCAATTCAGTATCTAATACTAAAAAATTACATAGGTTTAACAAGCAAACAATATACATTCATAACAATATATATATTGTATATACCTAAGCTGGAAAATTCAGTCCTTTAACTTCTACCAATTATATTTATGGATTCTCTTTCAACATTCTCCTCTCTTTCAAAAGATTCAACCAACATCAAGAGTGGGACCAATCGTATGGTACTTGGTTCAAATGTGTTAGTCAAACACTAATACCCTTAAACTCACTTTCAAGTGGATCGCAATCATCACATGGTTCGTGTTCTTCCAGATTCATTCATTAGTGATATTTTAGTATAATAAACATTTTACCTATACTTCTTGTTCATCCTATCATGCCAATTTTCACGAATGAACTATATAGTTCATTAATACGAACGTTTGTATAACTTCAGCTCCCAAAAAATTATTAGGTGATAGGTACACCTAGCGTCACCATCATTCGCAAATGCTCATCCAATATGAGAATCTATTTTGACTAAATTATACTTTATCATGTTGTAATCAAACAATGTTTCAGATATCAGAATATCTATTAACATAGGATGATTTCTGAAATGAATCTTTCAGCTCCTAGATAATATTGATACCCGAAACTTTCTTTCTAATATCAAGTATTATGGAGGAAACCATGATTATTTAGTCACAAACTTCAGAATCAATTATTCTAGGATTAATACACTTATTAAACCTTATGGAGTAAGTGAGGTTTAATTGAAAGTTTGCTTTATGACCTTTTATCTTTAATTTGACACTCAAACAATACGGTACTAGTCCATAAAGTAAGTATCTAGAATATTATAGTACTATTATCTCAATTACAACCAAGGTAGTCTATAACGGATGCCAACTACAACAACTATGCAAATTCACTTAGATTATTTAGTTCATAATATGAGTTCATTAACATAACTCCCACTTAAATGAACATCCCCCAACATTCGTTCAGTGGTTGCACGATCCCTTTACATTGTATCTTCCTTGATCATCATGACTTTTGATACAACTATCAAGGTAGATATCAGCATATCGATCACATCACCATGTGACTCAAGCTTAACCTTTCAGTCATCTGTGTTCCGAGGTCATGTCTACACATGCTAGGATCGCTAACTTTAACCATAGTGTATTGCAGTGCATACATGGCTTACACCCACCGTATGCGAATGTCAATGTGTTTGCACTTGATCATCACGACCTGCTCCACAATGATGGACTTTCTTGCTAGTGCACACTAATGGGAGAATACGAACATTGGAATTATGTTTGAGGGATCGTCTCATTATGCTACCGTCGTAAGTCTAATACTAGCACAACAAGACATATAAGAAATTATCATATGTAATGTGACATGACATATTCGTCGCGCCTTGATCTCCGTCGAGCGCTTCCCAACATGGCACCAGGTCCATAGTGCATCCATGATAGTGGCTTATTTGGCAAATATTTACCTAGACCATATCATATCACACGTCCCTGCAAAATAAAGTTAGACCCATCAACTTCATGTTTCGCAAGTATTATGCGACTGTTTGGGCGTTCGCATAAGAACCGTTTCTTACCTACGAATATCAACCACAACATGGATTGACTAGTTACCACTTTAAGTCCCCTTTCAGGGTTGTCCTTTGTAAATGCCATATGAACTAATGTTGGAGAGACAGACACCCGCTGGCCACTTATATGGTATAAGCCATATGTTAGTTATGGAACTAGTCTCATGTAAGATTACTTGTAAGGTCAGTCCGGGCCGCTTTATCCGACATTTCCGCGATATGAACAAGTACACGTGGGAGGGTAGCAACTATAAAGGGGTTACGCGGCAGAAAACATCTACAGTGTGTTCTACTCATACCAAACATCTACGCATAGATCGGCTCTAATACCACGGAAGGGGTTCCGCGGCAGAAAACATAAAAACTTCTACAGTGTGAACATATCCAGCCATGATCTATCTATGCATATGTAAAGTAACAAGCGAGGATTCGGTGTTCATATCTTTGAAGACCAAAAGTGGTTAACGTTCCGAGGGGAACGTGGATGACGTAGTCATACTCGTACTCGACCTCAAGGTCACGAAGCTCCTCGCAAGTCACCCATTGCTCCTTGTACGACATAGCTGACCTCATGGTCGTGTCTACATCCAAGCTCCAAGCTCCAAGCAAAGCACCACTAGTGGCGGTGCCTCCTGGCCTTACACACATGCGGTGTATAGACGCCTCCTGGGCTCAGGTCCAGCAAAGCAGCGGAAGAAGATTGATCCAGACCGAGTCCATCAACATGATGGAATGCGTATGGTGGTGAAAACCCAATCCCCGTATGCCATTCCAATCTTGGGAACTACACATAAGAGAGAGGGAGAGAGATATAGGCAAAGGACAAATGATGGGATGGATTTGGGGAGAGGGGTACCCCTCTTTATATAGGTTGAAGGGAGGCACTACCTCCCTCAAAGTCCCAGGATGGGACTAAACAAGGGAGGAGGTGGAGGTGGCGGTGGTGGTGGTGGTCAACTCCCCACCATGGTCCCCATGTGGGAGGAGCCCATTTGGT
The DNA here is from genome assembly GCA_023614405.1 of Avena insularis. Classification (NCBI taxonomy): domain Eukaryota; kingdom Viridiplantae; phylum Streptophyta; class Magnoliopsida; order Poales; family Poaceae; genus Avena; species Avena insularis. Next base: position 435,465,609 of record CM042692.1, read on the forward strand.
GGTCGGTGCCCACCTTGGCCATCCCTAGGGAGTGGTCCCCTCTTGGGCCTCCTCCGGTGATGCCCATTTAGGCGGACTGCACCATAAATCCAATTTAAATAATATTTTTAATTTTAGCTCATTTAATTAATATTTAATACCTATCACTCTGGAACACCTTTCGGACCCCTCCGATCATCATTAGATATCCCTGAAATAGTTTTGGTATCTTCCCGGAACAATTCTAGAGTTCTCTCTCTTTTCTACTATGATCTTGGATCAACCCCTAAGTGTCTCTAACCTTAAGTGTGATACCTTATGACTCGGGAACACACATACATGATCAACACACTTTCCGATCAATGACCAATAGCGGTATCTAGAAACACATAATGGCCCCCATGCATTCCACGATTAACTTGATCGCTTGAACCTTGAACGTTGAGTCTCATTCCCTTTGCTCTATGATACCTAGTTTGTCCAAGACTTGATCTTTGGTTTCTATATACCTAGTTCGATCTTGTTACCGACAAACACATTTACTCAGTCTCGTGATATTACATCCCCATGACCTAGTCACATGTTTGCAAACTTGTAGATGTAATCTCACTGAGTGGGCCCAAGGTATCTATCGGTCACTCGTATGGGCCAATCCTGGTCTTGATACATAGGCCTCAATAGTTCCTCTAGATTACCTGACACACACCTTTATGGTCACCCAGTTACGGACATGACCGTTGATGTGATCAAAGCATCCTCGGGAGAAAATGATTAATATGATCTCACATTCAAAGGACTGAATCACTATGCATTGCTAGATATCACAATGTTGAGCTTTGTGACTGGATCACATTGCAATACTAGGGTTGGTGTTGTCCATCACATCATAAGTGACCTCGTTGTCAGTTGACGTGGTAAAGTCCATGAGCGGGAAACCTCGATCATTAGCTGCACAACAAACTACTCTAGAGGATACCAGGAACCTGGTTTGTTTATATACCACACATGTATTAATGTTTCCACTTAATATAGTTCTAGTGTGATACAAAACTATTACTAACTTATGAGATATGTCGATGAAACATCTTTATTATTGGCCTATAGGGCATATCTCCTTCACAACCAAGTGCATACTTTATGGGGTAGTTCATCTTTTACCTTTCTTGGAAGTGTGTGTTTAAAGCTTATCATAATATCCTTGTGAACTCTAGCTCCATTTGTCATCGTCAACCAAAAATGGGAGATTGTAAGGCTATTTTACCCTCCACTATTTTTGGTTAACAATGACACCAGAGTTAGTATGGACTAATATTTCCTCCTACGTATTCTACACAGGTTTTAGTCCGATGGTGCATGAAAATATGGATGGAGATCTCCCCATTTCGAAAAAGAAGACAAGTGGCAGAGGTTTAGTTTCTTTTGTATCTTGAGTCTATAGGAACTCCGGACTATTAAGAGGGGTGGTCTCGATGAGCTTATTGGGGAAGTAACTAGAGCTAAATACTCATCCTACCACCAAATATCCCATCACACATATAGAGAGAAGTGAAGGAAAATCCTTTTGGCATTTTTCTGCAGGTCGGTTCCCAGCTCAGATCCACCGGCTGGGTCTGTTCCAGCACCGGTGCCACCTACGGTGCACCAGACGAGACACATTCTTTTATCGGTTCTATATCGGGATGGGTCACAGAGTTGGTATGGTGTACAGCCTGGTCCACCTACTGTGGAACCGGACCGCCCATCCTATGGGTCGGTCCCACCGACTTAAGACCAAGCGGATCGCAGAATTTCCTCAAATGGCTAGTTTTCACCATGCCATATATATACCCCTTCTTCCACGTTGAGTAGGTTAGGCAATACTCCCTCCACCTCAAAATAAGTGACTTGAGTTTGTCTAGATTCGTATGTATCTACATACTAAAACGTGTCCAGATACATCCAAATCTAGACAAAACCAATCACTTATTTTGGGACAAAGGGAGTATATTTTTGATTCTATCTTTGAGATATCTCTCTCTCCATTGTTGAAATACCAAAAGCTTGAGGATCTCCCATTCTACCCAACCAAAGTCAAATCCCTTTGGTAGAAAGCAAGAGGAGGTCCCGATCTATGTTTCCACCAAGTCAAATTTCATTCTGCCTTGAGTTTTTTGAAGGTTAAACAGTGGGGGAGATCCCACTGCAATTTTTATTGTTTCACCTTGAGTTAATCGAGTTTGCTTGTTACTTATGAGTTTGTGGGAAACCCTAGGCGGGTAGGGTCGCCTAGAGGCATTCAACTTGTTGTTGGGGGGATACCCCCGGGTAGGGTCACGCCGGGGTATAAAGGCCGAGTTAGCCAAGGTACGGCAAGGTCAAAGCGAATGCTGGCCGAGTCACCTCAAGGCAGGCCAAATCACGGAGTAACCCGGACTGAAGGATGTCCACCTAACCGAGTCCTGGCCGATATATGTTGTATGCCGGCAGGATTTATGTATGTTGTATGCAGGTACACACGAGGCCGGATTAACCAGGCACGATCCGGGTTATATTAGGCTTGAGAGAGAAGGAAGGTATCTCACTGGTCAAAAGGTGGCCACTGTACGCTAGAGCATGAGCGAAGCGGAAAGAGGGAAGGACCACCGAGGCGTGGCCGACAAGGGTGACGTTGCCTGTGTCGGATGACGTTGGCGCCATATAGGCTCACATAGCCTCTACATGGCTTACGAGGGCGAAAAGTAACCCAGTCGGTTTGCTATTTTGGGAAGAGGCATATTCCCTGGAATATGCCTCCACCTATGCCCTAATTGGAGACCTAGCCTCCCCTATATAAGGAGGGCTAGGGCCTCTGTAGAAGGGGTTGGTTTTGACTGGGTTGAGTTTTACTTGGTTGATGGCTAGTTGATTGGCATTTGGGTAGAGGGTTCCTGAGAGCAAAGTGGTGGTGAGAGTAAGAGAGTTCCTTCTTCCTCCTCTCCCCAATACAGCTCAAGGAGCACTTGTAAACTGATCTAGCTGGAAGAATACAAAGAATTTGTGTGTGGAATCACCACACTAACCCTCCCTGGATTCCTATAGTGCATATTGTCCCCACCTTTAGCCTATCCATGGCATCTGCCGTGACACCACCACGGTTAGGCCATGCCACTGGGCTAGCGGCGCTAGCAGGAGTGAAGATCTGGACAGGAAACCTCATCGGCAACGGCGAGCGCATCGTCTCTGGGCTCGTTCAGCCCTTTGGCAAGCGACCTCTCCCGTGCAACGACCTCTTCGTCAAGCTCGGCGCGCACAAGATCTACGTCACCGTTGATGTGTCGTGCATTCACTCGCGGCACGTCGTTGAGGGAGGCGAGCCACTCCTTAGCGCGGTTCACGGGGCGCGTATCACTCTCTCCCCTGACCGTGCCGAGGTGATGATGACGGCACCTGGCGCTGGCACTAGCGCTAGCAAGGATCCAGCACCAGATCCGGAGGCAACACCCAAGGCACCAAGGAAAAGTAGAGGTCCTCCACTAGAGAGGCCAGAGAACATGCTGCAGCAGGCGATAGATAGCCTAGAGAGCCCCATAGCACATGCAGTAGATCCGGCTCAGGCATAGGCCGAGTTAGAGGAAACTAGGCAGAAAATACTAGAGGGTGCGAAAAAGATAGCCGCGGCTCAGCAGTCGTTGAACATGACACTACGTGAGTACGCAATAGCAAATAAGGTAGATGCTGTAAAAGTAAAGGAGAAAAACCTCATCAGTCAAATGAACAAAGAGGGTGATACCAGAGTTGAGGAGTCAGAGAACTTTCTGTCTGCGGGGCTGTTGAAGTACAGTACCCGACAAAGAACCTCAAAGCAGCGGATGCAGCTGCATCCGAGTTAGAGGGTTTGACGGGTGAAGCCCGGCAGAGACAGCAGGAAAGGGTCAATGAGTTAGTTCAGATCGCTAACAGACAAAATGAAGAGTTACTCAGGGCTAACTCGGCAAGGGCCGGGGCTTTCAAAGTCATTTATTCAGCTGTAAGTAACCCGGAGAAATCCGCTGGAGCTGCATCATCCCCTCATGGAGACCCAAGAAGAGAGGAAGTGGTAACCTCGGCAAGGAGAAACAAACAGATAGTCCCCTATGACCCGGCAAGGGCAAGGGAAAGGAAAAGCAGTGCAGGGAAATGATGATCGACGAAGTGTCAGCCGAGGTGAAGCTGGCCGAGGTAACCGCGACCAAGGCAATGCCCGTCAGGGAAACGCTGTAAACGGCAATGTCGGACAGTGCAACTCGGCGGGTGCAGGGAAACCGCAGTAGCGGAATGTACCACGACAAGAGCGAAGTGCCGGCCAAGGTATGCAACAGAGAGGCGCTCCACGAGAGAAGGACAGATACAATGATGGTGATTCAGAAATGGTGAACGCAGGATACCCTAGGCCATACTATCACGTGATAGGGTCAAGGTTGGGAAGCATGGATTTGATGCCTGACGATGCTAGGTTAAAACTGGATCGGCTTTATAGGTCGGAGAAAATTGAGTGTCAAGGTCCTCTGGGTCCGGCATGTTTTGGGCCCCAGATCATGAAGGAGCCTCCGGTACCGAACTTCCAGTTACCCAGAGGCACAAAGACATATGACGGCAGCACCAAGCTGGAGAATTGGTTGATCAACTATGCTACGGCAGTGAAAATTGCTATGGGCTGTGAGATATGTACCTAAGATGCTGGAAGGGCCAGCGAGGGTATGGCTAAACAATTTACCACCTGGAAGTATCAACTGTTGGATTGATTTTGAGGAAATGTTTGGAAGTAACTTCTCGAGTACGTATCAGAGGCTGAATAGGCCACAGACCTTAGCAATGTGCAAACAGAGACCAAATGAAACAGACAGGGAGTTCTTGACCTGCTGGTGCACCGTGAGAAACTCATGTGAGGGCGTGATCGAGTCACAGGAAATATCCCGGCGGAATGATATTGTGAGGGTGTAGATATGCAAGCATGTTGTGGGAAAGGCTACAAAGGGATATGCCAACTACACTGGCAGAGACGATCCGGATTGCTGATTCGTATGCTTTGGGGGATCCGACTCAACCCCGGCTTACGTCAAACGAGTCAAATAAGGAGTACTAGCAGAGAGATGGAGCCGGATCATCCCGGCGGAATGATTACCGGGGTAAGAGAAGAGATGATAGACCGGATTACAGATACAGTTCGCAGCAAGTTGCTGCTGTAAATCAAGATCAACCCGGAGCAGGGAGTAATCAGCGTCAGAAAACTGGAGGCAACAGTGGATTCCGAGAAATGATGGCAAGAAAACTTGGACGCCAGAGAAGAAGAAACAGTGGCAAGAAAAGAAAGACCGGCCGAGGTATACGTATGAGGCAATGCTGGATCAGCCGTGTAAATTTCACATGCCAAATCCGAGTAACCAGCGGGTCACACAACTCGGTAATGTGAGTGGATGAGGAAGATAGAACAAAGTGGTTCGGGGAATTCTCAGGCACCTCGGAACGATCAACCTCGGCAGGAGTTACCCCGGCAGCAATTGCTCTCCGGAGCAAACATGCAACAGTTAATGTTTCCACCACCTCCGCCGAGGTATGAAAACCAGGAGAGAAGGGATGCAGTGCATCAGGTGGAAAATCAGCATCAGCCAGATCAAAGATACCCCGGAAATGAGGGGAGAAATGAATACAGAGAGCATCACCAGAGTTACTGTGTGTTTACCACGGAGGAAACGGATAGAAAGAGCTTGCAACACCGACATATGGAAGTAAATGCGGTTATGCCGGCAGTGACGAGGATGAAGGGAATATGCCCGAGAGGCAATAATAGAGTGGTCATTATCTTATTCCATGTTTATGATAAATGTTTATTTTACATGCTAGAATTGTATTGATTCAGAAACATCAATACATGTGTGTTTAATAAACAAAAAGGGTTCCTAGTCATGCCTCTCTTATAGACTAGCTTGTTGATTAACAAGATGATCAAGGTTTCCTGATCATGGACATTGGATGTTGTTAATAACAAGGTCACACCATTGGTGGAATGATGTGATGAACATTCATCCGAAGTATAGTATTACGATCAAGTCATTATGTTTATATTTCTATAACATCATACGAAGTAATCTTTATCCTTAGACCATGAGATCATGTTAATTGCTAACACCGGAAGAGTATCTTGATAACATCAAACGTCACACCGTAACAGGGTGATTATAAAGATGGGTTCAGTACTACGAAGGTGTTATGTTGAGGCTCATGGATCAAGAGTGGAATTTGTCAATCCAGATGACGGATAGATATTCTCTGGGCCCTCTCGGTGATATCACATTGAAATAGCTTGCAAGCAAGTGATGTGATCACTAGAATGTTATATCACGGGAACGAGAAAAGAGTGCATGTCGGTAACGAGATCAAACTAAGTATGGAGATACCGATGATCGAATCTCAGACATGTAATATATCGCGGGACAAAGGGATTTAGTTACTAGCGTTAAAGGTTCTCACGATCACAGAAGTCATCGTTGAATGTGTAGGAGTCGGTATGGATCTCTAGGTCCCGCTGTTGATTATTGATCGGAGAGGGGTCTCGATCATGTCTGCATTATTCGCGAACCGTAGGGTGACACACTTAAGGGATACCGACACAATTTGGAGCAAATATGTTTCAGATAAAGATTTAAGAAAGCGCTGGAATTATTTCATGAGACACAAACTGTTTGGTGAAATTGCTGAAATTGGTTCTGCATGTAATATTGAAATGTTGCAGGGGGTTTTATGTGAATGTTTGTTAATTAAAGTAATTAACAAAATTCTGAATAAAATTAATAAAAGAGTTTTATTAAATGAGAGAGCATTAAATTTGGAGAAATTTAATGCATTTAAAGTGGAGACTTTAAAAGAGAATGTGAAGGGGCAAATTTATGTGGAGGGAGTTACCACCACATGAATGGAGGAGGTGAAGGGTCACCTCCTCCATGCGCCGGCCATGAAGGAGGGGCACCCCCCTCCTCCTATAAAAGGCCACCCCGTCCTCACTTCTCATACACACCTCCTTGTGAAGGATCTCTCTCCCCCTCTAGTATTATTCCCCCATGGTCTCGGATTAGCGAGATACATGTTCCCGGTGGCTTTATCTGGAAAGGAGTTGCTGCTTCCGCTGCTTTGTTGGAGCGAGGGACGGAGGTTGTCGGGGTCCCGGACGTGTGTACGATCACGGATGCACCGCAGCTTTTGGTCTGGACTTGGTGGTGCTAGAGCCGGACCTGCTGGACTTCATCACGATCTTGAGATCGGCAAGTGTACGACTACATCAACCATGAGTTCCTACTCGTTAACAAAGCTCGTTGTCTACGAGGGTAAGTTCTCGTTGGATGTATGTCCACCTGTTGCTTTGTACCTAGTAGATAGATCTTGGCGTGTAGTTCACATCGTAGGAAATTTTTTGTTTTCTATGCTGCAGACCCAACAGTGGTATCAGAGCCTGATCTATGCGTAGGTGCTTTGCACGGGTAGTACACATATGTTGATATGTGGGCGATGATGATCATGTTATTGCATCTTCTATGTATTTTGGATATTGGTGGCATAGTGGGATGAAGCGGCCCGGACCAACCTTACATGTCATCGTACATGAGACCGGTTCCACGACTGACATGCAACTTGTTTTGCATAAGTGGCTGGCGGGTGTCTGTCTCTCCTACTATAGTCAATATCTGGTTTACAACGAGTTGCTAATAATTTGGTTATCCTCGTTCTGGTTCATGTTCGTAGGTAAGAACGGTTCTATCTCCGAAAGCCCTAAGCCACGTAAAACTTGCAATTGATAAATTAGAGGCGTCTAGTTTAGATCGTTGCTAGGCTAGTGTATTGATATGGTATTGTTGTAAGTAGATGTATGATAGATACTCTTACAACACACTCAACGTGTAAGTTCCATAGACCTTGGCCTTACACACAAAGGAATGATAGAGATCATACCACGATGCAAATGATAGAGATCAAATGCATGGACCATATCATCACACTTTACACATTAGATGTTAACATCTTATACTGCTAGTTTCGCGCTTTCTGTAGCATTGTAAGATGATCCCTCATTTAGATATCAAGATAAAAATGTGTTCTTCCTTAAGTATGCACCGTTTTGTGGATCGTGTTTCGAGACATCACGTGATGATCGGGTGTACTCGACTCTACGCTTTCATACAAACGGGTGTAAGATAGTTTTACACACGCGAGTACTAAGGTTCTTACTTGGCGAGCCTAGCATGTACAGACATGGCCTCGGAACACGGACTGAAAGGTTAAGCATGAGTCATATAGTTGATATGATGCCCATATAGATGCTCGCCTTTGAAGCTACATCAACTCACGTGATGATCGGACTTGGTGTAGTGTATTTGGGTCATGTAATCACCAAAAAGGCACGAGGGATGTTGTTTTTGAGTGGGAGTTTATTTCTAATTTGGATTAGTCGAACCAAATTTGTCATAAATTAAATCAAAGTGAATTTGCATAGTTTGTTGTAGTCATTGGCATTCGTTTTCTACCTTATGCTTAGTTTTTATTTGAGATAATAGAACTATAGAATTCTGGATATTTACTTTACGAACTGGTATCGTATTGTTTTGAATGTCAATTTAAAGTTTATAAGTCCTATTGCAAACTTTCGGCAACTCTATTTACTCCATGAAGTTTAATAAGTAGTATTAAATCAAGAGTAAGAATTCCAATGTTAGTATCTAAAGTATCATGTTTGCCTCCATGATTATTGATATTCAAAAATGTTGTTTTAATATCAAGATTATATTGGAGCTGGAAATTGTTTCAGAAACCATCATGTGTGAAAGATATTGTGATATCTGAAACAATGTTATTGGTTGCATTATGATAGAGTATAATTTAGCAAAATACATGTTCTCATATTGTATGAGAATTTGTGAAGGATGGAGATGCTAGGCATCCGAATCTACCAAAAAGGTTTTGGGAACTGATATTATACTCGCGATTCTTCCTTATAGGCTATAGTAGCTTAATCATGAAAGTTGTCATGATAAGGATGAATAGAAGATGTAAGTAAAATGTTTACTACACTAATAGATTACTAAAGAATGGATTTTTGAAAGAACACCAAACATTTGATGATGGTGATCCACTCCAAAGTGCAAGTCCAAAGGTATTAGTAGTTGACTATATACGATTTGTACCATGTGTCATGTTGATGACACCACTATTGATGTTGATAGATTCTTTTAAAAGAAAAAGGAATTGCTGAAAGAGAATCTATAAAATATTTGGCAGAAAATAAAAGGTTGGAGATGTCCAACTTGGGTATATAGAAGATATACATGTTATGGCTATATTCCTTGCTTGTTAAACAATGTGGTTATGAGGTATTGGATACCGGTATTGGATACCGAATTGGTTGGTATGAAGTGTCATACAGGACAACGCAATTCATGAACTACAATGGCCTAAGTAACCAGCAAGAGAATGAGTGATGATGTTCATCAAAAACAAATAAAGTGTTATTGTGTTTTTCGTTGTCATCAAACCAAGCCTTCAAGATTTTTTTAAATAATTGTTATTTTGTTCGGTATTATGAGAACAATGGCTGTTCAAATAATTACCGTATTCCATAAAGGATGGATGAACTTTTACAAGTCTAGTTGGAGAAATCACATCCATAAACACTATTGCTAAAATGTCGCAAGACAAATGATTGAAAGATCACTTATGAAGTGACATCGCTGTTTGAATTATATTTGAAAGAAAACATGAAGAAACTCCATGTTGATGGAACTTTAGAGTCCTTGATTTTGATCAATTGACGCATGTGAGACTTTCCTCGAGATAATTGAAACTCCGTTCATAGGCCAAAGAGGAACGGATGACTAGCTTATTGGAAATTGTGCATGCTGATGTGCATAAGTCCATTATGTGTAGCCATATGTGATGGATCTTTTTGCTTCATATGCTTTCTTCAAGAATTTGAGTGAATATATGTATATTTACTTAATAAGGAAGAAGTATGAAACATTTGAAAGTTGTTCAAAGACTTTCAAGATGATGTGAAAATTCATTGTAACAAGAAAATAAAGAGTTTATGATTCGATCATAAAGGAAGATATTTGAGTTACATGTTTAGCAAAACACCTAAGATTTGAGGAATTGTTCCATGATTTTTGTTTTCCCGATAAACCATAGGAGTATGGCATATTCGAGGGATGAAATCAAACCATGTTTGACATGGTAAGATCAAAGGTGTCATTTATAAAACTGCCATTATGTTTTAAAGATTGAAGCTTTAGAGACTACCGCTTTTACACTGAAAAGAGCACCATCGTGATCCGTTGAAATGACACCATATGAGTTATGGTTTGGGATAAAACCCAAATTGTCTTTTCTTAAATTTTGGTATGCTATGCATAAGTAAAATGTTTACAACCAAAGTCGGATAAGCACGTCTTTGTAGGTTATCCCAAAGAATTTGTTGAGAATTTATCCATAACACAAAGGACAAAAGAGTTTGTCGCTTGGAACGTCAAGTTTCTTGAGAAGGAACTTTTCGTGAAAAGTTAAGTGGGAGGACAATAGAACTTTGATAAGGTTGTTGAACCTTAGTTATATGTGCTAAGTAGCGCAGCACCGGAAAGTGTCCCGATGGCGGCCACAATGCTCATGGCTCTCGTGATTACAAAAGGTGTGATCTCGGAGATTAGAGTTCCTATAGAACCGTGTGGGTCCGTAAGAATCAAATAGTAAGATTTGATAAGCAAGTCGTTATTGTTTTGACAATGATGAACCGACTACATGCAAAGAAGCGATGATGGTCCCTGACTCCATAAAATGACTAGAAGTCGTAGAATCCGTGATAGTATCGATACACGAGAAATCAAGTTTCTGAACTTGGAAGACCCTCCGGAAAGGCATGAAGCCTATCGGTCGTGTTTGGATCTATAAAGAAATAAGACATGGATGTTTAACATCTATGAAATAGTCGACATGTCGGAAAGAAATTTACGACAATGTTCAAGGAGTTGACTATGACAAGATTTGATCTTTCATAGCGATATATAGTCTTGACGGATTAATGTAGCAACCACTACATATAATTTTGTATATGGTAGTTGAATAAACAAAACAAGGTTCTTCTAATAGAACGGTAACCTAGGACATGTACATGACATGGTCCGAAGGGTTTTGTTAATTCAAAGGGTGCTAAAAGGGCATGTAAACTTCAATAGTTGAAGTAAGCATAGCGGAGTTGGAATCTTCACCATGATGAAACTGTTAAAAGATTTTAATTCATCGGAGATGATGAAGATGCTTGCATTTGCAAGAAATTGTTGGAGCTGAGACATATTTCTAATACATTATGTAGAGGACATATTGTTGATTGGAAATGATGTATCATGAATTGACACAAGTTAAGGATTTCATTAAAATAAGATTTCGATGAAAGACTTGGGCAAACGCAGAATATTAGGCATCAATATCTATATGGATAGATTAAGGCGCTAATATGGTTGTGCGTACATACATATATAAGATATTGAAAGGGTTCAATATGAGATATTGAAAGGGTTCAATATGGAAACAACAAGAAAGGTTCTTGCTGCATGGAAAGGATTGTATCAAGATTCAAGTGTTTCAACACTTGGTGAGTAAAATCACATGAAAATTTTGATCGATTATACCATGATATGTATATATCAAGAATGTCCTATGCTCTAAATGTTATGAGCATATACCAGAATGATTCATAAGATGATCATTGGACAATAGTAAAGATATTCTTATGAGCTTTGGAAGAACTAAGAATATATCATGTATAAGTGACAAATAGTTAAAGGTAGTTCATTGTAAAGTTACATTGATACTAGTTTTGTCACAAGATACAAATTAAATTTATCTCAATTTAGACTATGGGTGGCACAATATAATGGAAAGGATGTTCCATGATGGATTTGGATGAGTTCCAAAGTTGAGATATTGTGACGGATACTACAACAAAAGGCTAAGTATATGACTGCTATAGTAGCAGCATAGGAGGGCATTTGTGTTAAGTAGTTTGATATCAAACTAGGTGTGGTTCAAAGTGGGCTAATAGTATGAAGATATATTGTGTGACAATAATATCAACATATTTTAACCCGAACGAACTAAAGGTCTCACCAGAGGACCAAATTTATACAATGCCATCTCATTTGAGAATGAGTGATGCGTAGAGACGCAAAGACATGCAAATACACACAAATCTGAAACTGTCACATCCGGAGATTATGTTAACCACTAGCAATAGCGTATATGCAACACCAAAAAGCCATAGGTGTTCAATGCGCAAAGTTTTTCAAACTAGATTATTGACTCTAGTGCAAGTGGGAGACTGAAGGGAATATGCCCGAGAGGTAATAATAAAGTGGTCATTATCTTATTCCATGTTTATGATAAATGTTTATTTTACATGCTAGAATTGTATTGATTCAGAAACATCAATACATGTGTGTTTAATAAACAAAAAGGGTTCCTAGTCATGCCTCTCTTATAGACTAGCTTGTTGATTAACAAGATGATCAAGGTTTCCTGATCATGGACATTGGATGTTGTTAATAACAAGGTCACACCATTGGTGGAATGATGTGATGAACATTCATCCGAAGTATAGTATTACGATCAAGTCATTATGTTTATATTTCTATAACATCATACGAAGTAATCTTTATCCTTAGACCATGAGATCATGTTAATTGCTAACACCGGAAGAGTATCTTGATAACATCAAACGTCACACCGTAACAGGGTGATTATAAAGATGGGTTCAGTACTACGAAGGTGTTATGTTGAGGCTCATGGATCAAGAGTGGAATTTGTCAATCCAGATGACGGATAGATATTCTCCGGGCCCTCTCGGTGATATCACATTGAAATAGCTTGCAAGCAAGTGATGTGATCACTAGAATGTTATATCACGGGAACGAGAAAAGAGTGCATGTCGGTAACGAGATCAAACTAAGTATGGAGATACCGATGATCGAATCTCAGACATGTAATATATCGCGGGACAAAGGGATTTAGTTACTAGCGTTAAAGGTTCTCACGATCACAGAAGTCATCGTTGAATGTGTAGGAGTCAGTATGGATCTCCAGGTCCCACTGCTGATTATTGATCGGAGAGGGGTCTCGATCATGTCTGCATTATTCGCAAATCGTAGGGTGACACACTTAAGGGATACCGACACCATTTGGAGCAAATATGTTTCAGATAAATATTTAATAAAGCGCTGGAATTATTTCAATAGACACCGAAACTGTTTCGGGTGAAATTGCTGAAATGGTTCTGCATGTAATATTGAAATGTTGCAGGGGGTTTTATGTGAATGTTTGTTAATTAAAGTAATTAACAAAATTCTGAATAAAATTAATAAAAGAGTTTTATTAAATGAGAGAGCATTAAATTTGGAGAAATTTAATGCATTTAAAGTGGAGACTTTAAAAGAGAATGTGAAGGGGCAAATTTATGTGGAGGGAGTTACCACCACATGAATGGAGGAGGTGAAGGGTCACCTCCTCCATGCGCCGGCCATGAAGGAGGGGCACCCCCCTCCTCCTATAAAAGGCCACCCCGTCCTCACTTCTCATACACACCTCCTTGTGAAGGATCTCTCTCCCCCTCTAGTATTATTCCCCCATGGTCTCGGATTAGCGAGATACATGTTCCCGGTGGCTTTATCTGGAAAGGAGTTGCTGCTTCCGCTGCTTTGTTGGAGCGAGGGACGGAGGTTGTCGGGGTCCCGGACGTGTGTACGATCACGGATGCACCGCAGCTTTGCGGTGCTGGACTTGGTGGTGCTAGAGCCGGACCTGCTGGACTTCATCACGATCTTGAGATCGGCAAGTGTACGACTACATCAACCATGAGTTCCTACTCGTTAACAAAGCTCGTTGTCTACGAGGGTAAGTTCTCGTTGGATGTATGTCCACCTGTTGCTTTGTACCTAGTAGATAGATCTTGGCGTGTAGTTCACATCGTAGGAAATTTTTTGTTTTCTATGTCAGACCAACAAAGGGTATCAGAGCCTGATCTATGCGTAGGTGCTTTGCACGGGTAGTACACATATGTTGATATGTGGGCGATGATGATCATGTTATTGCATCTTCTATGTATTTTGGATATTGGTGGCATAGTGGGATGAAGCGGCCCGGACCAACCTTACATGTCATCGTACATGAGACCGGTTCCACGACTGACATGCAACTTGTTTTGCATAAGTGGCTGCGGTGTCATCTCTCCTACTATAGTCAATATCTGGTTTACAACGAGTTGCTAATAATTTGGTTATCCTCGTTCTGGTTCATGTTCGTAGGTAAGAACGGTTCTATCTCCGAAAGCCCTAAGCCACGTAAAACTTGCAATTGATAAATTAGAGGCGTCTAGTTTAGATCGTTGCTGGGCTAGTGTATTGATATGGTATTGTTGTAAGTAGATGTATGATAGATACTCTTACAACACACTCAACGTGTAAGTTCCATAGACCTTGGCCTTACACACAAAGGAATGATAGAGATCATACCACGATGCAAATGATAGAGATCAAATGCATGGACCATATCATCACACTTTACACATTAGATGTTAACATCTTATACTGCTAGTTTCGCGCTTTCTGTAGCATTGTAAGATGATCCCTCATTTAGATATCAAGATAAAAATGTGTTCTTCCTTAAGTATGCACCGTTTTGTGGATCGTGTTTCGAGACATCACGTGATGATCGGGTGTACTCGACTCTACGCTTTCATACAAACGGGTGTAAGATAGTTTTACACACGCGAGTACTAAGGTTCTTACTTGGCGAGCCTAGCATGTACAGACATGGCCTCGGAACACGGACTGAAAGGTTAAGCATGAGTCATATAGTTGATATGATGCCCATATAGATGCTCGCCTTTGAAGCTACATCAACTCACGTGATGATCGGACTTGGTGTAGTGTATTTGGGTCATGTAATCACCAAAAAGGCACGAGGGATGTTTTTGAGTGGGAGTTTATTTCTAATTTGGATTAGTCGAACCAAATTTGTCATAAATTAAATCAAAGTGAATTTGCATAGTTTGTTGTAGTCATTGGCATTCGTTTTCTACCTTATGCTTAGTTTTTATTTGAGATAATAGAACTATAGAATTCTGGATATTTACTTTACGAACTGGTATCGTATTGTTTTGAATGTCAATTTAAAGTTTATAAGTCCTATTGCAAACTTTCGGCAACTCTATTTACTCCATGAAGTTTAATAAGTAGTATTAAATCAAGAGTAAGAATTCCAATGTTAGTATCTAAAGTATCATGTTTGCCTCCATGATTATTGATATTCAAAAATGTTGTTTTAATATCAAGATTATATTGGAGCTGGAAATTGTTTCAGAAACCATCATGTGTGAAAGATATTGTGATATCTGAAACAATGTTATTGGTTGCATTATGATAGAGTATAATTTAGCAAAATACATGTTCTCATATTGTATGAGAATTTGTGAAGGATGGAGATGCTAGGCATCCGAATCTACCAAAAAGGTTTTGGGAACTGATATTATACTCGCGATTCTTCCTTATAGGCTATAGTAGCTTAATCATGAAAGTTGTCATGATAAGGATGAATAGAAGATGTAAGTAAAATGTTTACTACACTAATAGATTACTAAAGAATGGATTTTTGAAAGAACACCAAACATTTGATGATGGTGATCCACTCCAAACTGCAAGTCCAAAGGTATTAGTAGTTGACTATATACGATTTGTACCATGTGTCATGTTGATGACACCACTATTGATGTTGATAGATTCTTTTAAAAGAAAAAGGAATTGCTGAAAGAGAATCTATAAAATATTTGGCAGAAAATAAAAGGTTGGAGATGTCCAACTTGGGTATATAGAAGATATACATGTTATGGCTATATTCCTTGCTTGTTAAACAATGTGGTTATGAGGTATTGGATACCGGTATTGGATACCGAATTGGTTGGTATGAAGTGTCATACAGGACAACGCAATTCATGAACTACAATGGCCTAAGTAACCAGCAAGAGAATGAGTGATGATGTTCATCAAAAACAAATAAAGTGTTATTGTGTTTTTCGTTGTCATCAAACCAAGCCTTCAAGATTTTTTTAAATAATTGTTATTTTGTTCTGGTATTATGAGAACAATGGCTGTTCAAATAATTACCGTATTCCATAAAGGATGGATGAACTTTTACAAGTCTAGTTGGAGAAATCACATCCATAAACACTATTGCTAAAATGTCGCAAGACAAATGATTGAAAGATCACTTATGAAGTGACATCGCTGTTTGAATTATATTTGAAAGAAAACATGAAGAAACTCCATGTTGATGGAACTTTAGAGTCCTTGATTTTGATCAATTGACGCATGTGAGACTTTCCTCGAGATAATTGAAACTCCGTTCATAGGCCAAAGAGGAACGGATGACTAGCTTATTGGAAATTGTGCATGCTGATGTGCATAAGTCCATTATGTGTAGCCATATGTGATGGATCTTTTTGCTTCATATGCTTTCTTCAAGAATTTGAGTGAATATATATGTATATTTACTTAATAAGGAAGAAGTATGAAACATTTGAAAGTTGTTCAAAGACTTTCAAGATGATGTGAAAATTCATTGTAACAAGAAAATAAAGAGTTTATGATTTGATCATAAAGGAAGATATTTGAGTTACATGTTTAGCAAAACACCTAAGATTTGAGGAATTGTTCCATGATTTTTGTTTTCCCGATAAACCATAGGAGTATGGCATATTCGAGGGATGAAATCAAACCATGTTTGACATGGTAAGATCAAAGGTGTCATTTATAAAACTGCCATTATGTTTTAAAGATTGAAGCTTTAGAGACTACCGCTTTTACACTGAAAAGAGCACCATCGTGATCCGTTGAAATGACACCATATGAGTTATGGTTTGGGATAAAACCCAAATTGTCTTTTCTTAATTTTTGGTATGCTATGCATAAGTAAAATGTTTACAACCAAAGTCGGATAAGCACGTCTTTGTAGGTTATCCCAAAGAATTTGTTGAGAATTTATCCATAACACAAAGGACAAAAGAGTTTGTCGCTTGGAACGTCAAGTTTCTTGAGAAGGAACTTTTCGTGAAAAGTTAAGTGGGAGGACAATAGAACTTTGATAAGGTTGTTGAACCTTAGTTATATGTGCTAAGTAGCGCAGCACCGGAAAGTGTCCCGATGGCGGCCACAATGCTCATGGCTCGTGATTACAAAAGGTGTGATCTCGAGATTAGAGTTCCTATAGAACCGTGTGGGTAAGAATCAAATAGTAAGATTTGATAAGCAAGTCGTTATTGTTTTGACAATGATGAACCGACTACATGCAAAGAAGCGATGATGGTCCCTGACTCCATAAAATGACTAGAAGTCGTAGAATCCGTGATAGTATCGATACACGAGAAATCAAGTTTCTGAACTTGGAAGACCCTCCGGAAAGGCGTGAAGCCTATCGGTCGTGTTTGGATCTATAAAGAAATAAGACATGGATGTTTAACATCTATGAAATAGTCGACATGTCGGAAAGAAATTTACGACAATGTTCAAGGAGTTGACTATGACAAGATTTGATCTTTCATAGCGATATATAGTCTTGACGGATTAATGTAGCAACCACTACATATAATTTTGTATATGGTAGTTGAATAAACAAAACAAGGTTCTTCTAATAGAACGGTAACCTAGGACATGTACATGACATGGTCCGAAGGGTTTTGTTAATTCAAAGGGTGCTAAAAGGGCATGTAAACTTCAATAGTTGAAGTAAGCATAGCGGAGTTGGAATCTTCACCATGATGAAACTGTTAAAAGATTTTAATTCATCGGAGATGATGAAGATGCTTGCATTTGCAAGAAATTAAGTGGGAGCGCTGAGACATATTTCTAATACATTATGTAGAGGACATATTGTTGATTGGAAATGATGTATCATGAATTGACACAAGTTAAGGATTTCATTAAAATAAGATTTCGATGAAAGACTTGGGCAAACGCAGAATATTAGGCATCAATATCTATATGGATAGATTAAGGCGCTAATATGGTTATGCCAGACATACATATATAAGATATTGAAAGGGTTCAATATGAGATATTGAAAGGGTTCAATATGGAAACAACAAGAAAGGTTCTTGCTGCATGGAAAGGATTGTATCAAGATTCAAGTGTTTCAACACTTGGTGAGTAAAATCACATGAAAATTTTGATCGATTATACCATGATATGTATATATCAAGAATGTCCTATGCTCTAAATGTTATGAGCATATACCAGAATGATTCATAAGATGATCATTGGACAATAGTAAAGATATTCTTATGAGCTTTGGAAGAACTAAGAATATATCATGTATAAGTGACAAATAGTTAAAGGTAGTTCATTGTAAAGTTACATTGATACTAGTTTTGTCACAAGATACAAATTAAATTTATCTCAATTTAGACTATGGGTGGCACAATATAATGGAAAGGATGTTCCATGATGGATTTGGATGAGTTCCAAAGTTGAGATATTGTGACGGATACTACAACAAAAGGCTAAGTATATGACTGCTATAGTAGCAGCATAGGAGGGCATTTGTGTTAAGTAGTTTGATATCAAACTAGGTGTGGTTCAAAGTGGGCTAATAGTATGAAGATATATTGTGTGACAATAATATCAACATATTTTAACCCGAACGAACTAAAGGTCTCACCAGAGGACCAAATTTATACAATGCCATCTCATTTGAGAATGAGTGATGCGTAGAGACGCAAAGACATGCAAATACACACAAATCTGAAACTGTCACATCCGGAGATTATGTTAACCACTAGCAATAGCGTATATGCAACACCAAAAAGCCATAGGTGTTCAATGCGCAAAGTTTTTCAAACTAGATTATTGACTCTAGTGCAAGTGGGAGACTGAAGGGAATATGCCCGAGAGGTAATAATAAAGTGGTCATTATCTTATTCCATGTTTATGATAAATGTTTATTTTACATGCTAGAATTGTATTGATTCAGAAACATCAATACATGTGTGTTTAATAAACAAAAAGGGTTCCTAGTCATGCCTCTCTTATAGACTAGCTTGTTGATTAACAAGATGATCAAGGTTTCCTGATCATGGACATTGGATGTTGTTAATAACAAGGTCACACCATTGGTGGAATGATGTGATGAACATTCATCCGAAGTATAGTATTACGATCAAGTCATTATGTTTATATTTCTATAACATCATACGAAGTAATCTTTATCCTTAGACCATGAGATCATGTTAATTGCTAACACCGGAAGAGTATCTTAATAACATCAAATGTCACACCGTAACAGGGTGATTATAAAGATGGGTTCAGTACTACGAAGGTGTTATGTTGAGGCTCATGGATCAAGAGTGGAATTTGTCAATCCAGATGACGGATAGATATTCTCTGGGCCCTCTCGGTGATATCACATTGAAATAGCTTGCAAGCAAGTGATGTGATCACTAGAATGTTATATCACGGGAACGAGAAAAGAGTGCATGTCGAATTGAGATCAAACTAGGTATGGAGATACCGATGATCGAATCTCAGACATGTAATATATCGCGGGACAAAGGGATTTAGTTACTAGCGTTAAAGGTTCTCACGATCACAGAAGTCATCGTTGAATGTGTAGGAGTCGGTATGGATCTCTAGGTCCCGCTGTTGATTATTGATCGGAGAGGGGTCTCGATCATGTCTGCATTATTCGCAAATCGTAGGGTGACACACTTAAGGGATACCGACACCATTTGGAGCAAATATGTTTCAGATAAATATTTAATAAAGCGCTGGAATTATTTCAATAGACACCGAAACTGTTTCGGGTGAAATTGCTGAAATGGTTCTGCATGTAATATTGAAATGTTGCAGGGGGTTTTATGTGAATGTTTGTTAATTAAAGTAATTAACAAAATTCTGAATAAAATTAATAAAAGAGTTTTATTAAATGAGAGAGCATTAAATTTGGAGAAATTTAATGCATTTAAAGTGGAGACTTTAAAAGAGAATGTGAAGGGGCAAATTTATGTGGAGGGAGTTACCACCACATGAATGGAGGAGGTGAAGGGTCACCTCCTCCATGCGCCGGCCATGAAGGAGGGGCACCCCCCCTCCTCCTATAAAAGGCCACCCCTCCTCACTTCTCATACACACCTCCTTGTGAAGGATCTCTCTCCCCCTCTAGTATTATTCCCCCATGGTCTCGGATTAGCGAGATACATGTTCCCGGTGGCTTTATCTGGAAAGGATTTGCTGCTTCCTCTGCTTTGCTGGAGCGAGGGACGGAGGTTGTCGGGGTACCGGACGTGTGTGCGATTACGGATGCACCGCTGCTTTGTGGTGCTGGACTTGGTGGTGCTGGAGCCGGACCTGCTGGACTTCATCACGATCTTGAGATCAGCAAGTGTACGACTACATCAACCACGACTTCCTACTCGTTAACAAAGCTCGTTGTCTACGAGGGTAAGTTCTCGTTGGATGTATGTCCACCCGTTGCTTTGTACCTAGTACATAGATCTTGGCGTGTAGTTCACACCGTAGGAAAATTTTTGTTTTCTATGCTGCGGACCCAACAGAGGTATATTCCTTGGTTGGATCAGGAAATTATCTAGAGTATCAAAGATCATACCAAGCTTATGCCAAGCCCTGGTTCGTATGCGTTGGTGTTGGACCCAACATTCATTGGGCCAAATATCAATGTGAGATTTTCTAAGGTACTGATTGACAATGGCAGCAGCATCAATATCATGTACGTGGATACAATTCGCAAGTTGGGTATCTCGGAGAACATGCTCCAAGCTACGAGGACAACTTTCCATGGTATTGTGCCAGGTATTTCATGTGAGCCCATTGGCAAGGTCCGGGTTGAAGTATTATTCGGCACACGAGATAACTGCCGAACTGAGAATTTGGAGTTTGAGGTTGTGAACTTAGAAAGCGCATATCACGCGTTACTCGGCAGGCCAACCCTGAACAAATTCATGGCAAGTTGTCACATCAATTACCTGAAGATGAAGTTGCCCGGGCCAAATGGAGTAATTACCATAGCAGGAGATTTCCGATGTTCCATTGAGTGTGCGTCGGCCGGGTCTAACCTAGCCGAGTCACTTGTGATCGCACAAGAAAAGAGAAAGATCCAGGAAGTAGCGGCATTGGCTCAATCCATGCAGTAGCATATGCCGGCGCTGAGTAACCCGCATGGAAGTCTCTCATTTCAAGCAACAAAGGATACAAAGAAAGTGCCTATTGATGATCTGTTCCCAGAGCGCACCGTAACAATTGGTGTCGGGTTAACTAACAAATAGGAAAGCGATCTCGTCAACTTCCTCCGTGAGAATCGGGATATCTTTGCCTGGTCCACACAGGACTTGCAAGGTGTTCCGAGGGAGTTGGCCGAGCACTCTTTAAATGTGAGACCCGGAGCAAAGCCGGTGAAGCAACCTCTCTACCGCTTCGCCGAAGATAGGAGAAAAGACATTGGGGATGAGATAGCTCGGCTCCTCGCAGCCGGGTTTATCATGGAAGTGCTTTACCCGGATTGGCTATCTAATCCGGTGCTTATGGAAAAGAAGAAAGATGATCCGAATGTCGCAGTGGTTTGGCGTATGTGCATCGATTACACGGACCTGAATAAGGTGTGTCCTAAAGATCCATTCCCACTGCCAAGGATAGATCAGGTCATAGATTCTACTGTTGGGTGTGAACTGTTGTCATTCATAGATGCGTATTCTGGTTTCCACCAGATACCTCTAAACCCAAGTGATCAAATAAAGACTGCATTTATCACCCCGTATGGGGCTTATTGCTATTGCACCATGCCCTTTGGTTTATGTAATGCAGGGGCAACGTACCAAAGATGTATGCAAAAATGTTTGCACGGTCAAATTGGTGGAAATGTGCAAGTATATGTGGATGATGTGGTAAAAAAACCAAGGAAAGCAAAACGCTCCTTGAGGATATCAGGCAAACATTCGTGAACCTAAGGAGATTTCGGATGAAGCTTAACCGGGAGAAATGTACCTTTGGTGTCCCGGCTGGAAAATTACTCGGATTTCTTGTCTCTAGCCGAGGTATCGAAGTTAACCCGACGAAAATCCGAGCCATAGAACGAATGGAATTGCCGAAGTGTCTTAACGATGTCCAGAAGTTCACTGGTTGCCTGGCATCCTTAAGTCGGTTTATATGTCGGTTGGGAGAAAAGGCATTACCTCTCTATCAACTGATGAAAAAATCAGACAAATTCGTATGGACGCCGCAGGCCAATGAATCCTTCATTCAACTAAAGAAAATGTTAGCCACTGCACCAGTATTAGCCTCTCCACTATCAAAAGGGCTAATGTTGCTCTACGTAGCCGCAACCAACCGAGTTGTAAGTGCAGTAATAGTGGTAGAGCGCGACGAAGAGGGTAAGTCGGTGCAGAGGCCAGTCTATTACCTGAGCGAGGTGTTATCAGCATCGAAGCAGAACTATCCTCACTATCAGAAAATGGCATATGGTGTATATATGGCAGCAAAGAAGCTGAAACACTATTTTGAAGAACACCCCATTAAAGTGATATGTGAAGCCCCCATATCTGAGATAATGAGCAATAAGCATGCAAGCGGCCGAATCACAAAATGGTCAATTGAACTAGCTCCTTATGCTCCACAATTCGACAGGAGAGATGCGATCAAGTCTCAGGCTGTGGCCGACTTTTTCGTGGATTGGGCCGAGATGCAATATGAGCCACCATTGCCAGATCCGAACTACTGGAGAATGCATTTTGACGGATCAAAAATGAAAACCGGGTTAGGCGCCGGAGTTGTGCTTTCCTCTCCCAAGAAGGACCAGCTGAAGTATGTGCTGCAAATCCACTTCGCAGCATCAAATAATGTTGCAGAATATGAAGCACTTGTGCATGGGCTCAAAGTGGCAAAAGAAATTGGAATACATCGGATCCAATGCTTTGGCGACTCGGATTTGGTAGTTCAGCAAGTCTCGGGGGTATGGGATGCCTTGGATGAAAACATGGCACTGTATAGATTTCATGTGCAGAAAATATCGGGCTACTTCGAGGGATGCGAGTTCCATCATGTACCCCGGCAGGAAAATGAGGCCGCCGACATACTGTCGAAACTCGGATCCACCCGACAAGCGATTCCACCGGGTGTAGCATTGGAGAACCTCATAAAGCCATCTATCAGGCTACCCCTAGAATCCGAGTCAATCTATATCCCAGAAAATCCGGAGTCGGAAGTTGTGCCCATGAACATTGATGTGGGAAGTGCCTCGAGAGACCCGAGGACTGCTTCGGCAAACCCGGGGACTGCTTCACAAAACCCGGGGACCGTGCAGCCTGACCCGTCAGAGGTTGTGCCGGTAGATCGAATGGAGGTGGACGAGGATGTGTTCCCTGTGTGAGCCATACCAGCTTGGGCATTGCCTATATTCCAATTCCTGAAGGATGGATCCTTGCCGGATGATGAAGTGCTTTCAAGGCAAGTTCGGAGGCGCGCAAAGGCATACACGATTATCAATGCCGAGCTATACAAGAGGAGTGTCACAAATGTCCTACAACGATGTGTTGACCCGGAAGAAGGGCTTGACATCATCTGAGATATACATCAAGGGGAATGTGGGCATCACGCCTCATCTAGAGCATTAGTGGCAAAGGCTTTCTGGCATGGGTTCTACTGGCCAAGTGCCTTGGAATAAGCAGAAGATCTAGTGAGAAAATGCAACGGTTGTCAGAGGTATGCTACCAAGACACACATGCCAATGTCGGAGCTCAAGACCATACCAATTACCTGGACATTTGCCGTATGGTGTTTGGATATGGTTGGCCCGTTTAAACCAGCTAGAGGAAATATGACCCATATCTTGGTTATGGTGGAGAAGTTCACCAAATGGATTGAAGTGAAGCCAATAAGAAAATATGATGGAGCTACGGCCGTGACATTCCTCAAAGATATCATTCTGAGATATGGTTATCCTCACAGTATCATAACAGATAATGGCATGAATTTTGCTGAAGGAGCATTTGCGCGATTCTGCCGAGATAAAAAGATCTGGCTGGACGTTGCCTTAGTAGCCCACCCTGCATCGAACGGACAAGTGGAAAGATCTAATGGATTAGTATTATCTAGGATAAAACCCCGGCTCATTGAGCCGCTGCAAAGATCAGCGGGGTGCTGGATAGAAGAACTACCAGCGGTTCTGTGGAGTTTAAGAACAACTCTAAATCGATCAACAGGCTATATGCCATTCTTTCTGGTATATGGGGTAGAAGTTGTATTACCAGCCGACATAGAGCATGATTCGCCTAGAGTCACCCAATACACAGAAGCCAAAGTGCGAGAAGCCTAGCAAAATGATGTTGATCTGCTGGAAGAAGCGAGAGAATTGGCATTGTCTAGATCCACCATATATCAGCAAAATCTCCGACGCTATCATAGCCGGAAAGTAAACCCCCGAGTCTTCCGGGAAGGTGATCTGGTACTCCGGTTGGTACAACATACTGCTGGCATGCATAAGTTATCCCCCCATGGGAAGGGCCATTCATTGTAAGCAAAGCATTGCACAATGACTCTTATTATCTCATCGATGCAAAACCACAGGAGAAGAACAAGGCGGACAGGTCCGGCGAGGAATCTAAGCGTCCATGAAATGTAGCTCTACTCCGTCCATTCTACACTTAACAAAGAAGTGTGTGTATCTGAGTCCCTCATATGTCGGTATGTATGCCGGCAATGAGTTTATCGATGAAATCTTGGCACCTCGAGCAGTAACTCGGGGACTGCCTTAATGATATTTATTGTTTTCTGTATTAGTTATTTATATGTCGACTGGTGTAAGTTGTTTCTACCTAAGCCGGATTAGTAGTGTGTGAGCACCAAAAACTTAACTCTTCGACTTGCTGCTGTCCAACAAGATTTGGCTCCATTGCAAGCAAGAGAACAAGTTTGGAATTGCGTAGCACACGAAAAACGACTAAGGAAAAGAACTTAATCGAGCCGACATTTGTTATTCGGACTAAGCTTATGCTTACTTTATATTTACTATGCTGAATTAGTTTGAGCTAAGCCTAAAGTTTCCAAGTAGTGTTAAGTCAATTTTTGAAACTCGAACTCGTAAGTCACAAAACCGAATCAAGGTAGACACGAGCCGAGCCAAGAAATTGGAGAAACAAGAAAATGAAACTCGGGGACTACGCCCAAGTTAATCCGGCACGAGCAACTTAGTAGGAAAATATGATCAGTGTGCTTAATACATTTGCACCAGGCGGGGATCTGATAAACTTCAAAGTGTTTGTTGGTGATCAAGGAGCAGCAGAGGGAGGTAACTCGGCGCCAGCAGGTGGAACTCCGGCCTCGGCTTTAGTGTCATCTTCATCTTCTTCGACATTCGAGGCTTCGTCCTCTTCCTCCTCGCCCGAACTATCTTTGACATATTCGTCGTCAACAGCGCCAAGGAAGCTTGGTCCCTCGTTCCATTGATGGATGGGGGCATACTGAATGAGGCTATGGGCGCAAGCCTTGCACCGAGCTATCCAATCCGGATCATTGGACCATCTTGATCCGGTGCGCATGCGCTCGAGAAGATTCAAATTTATTTTTTCATACCATGTGAGCATGTAGTGGAGGACGGTTTCAGCTCTGGCACGTCCGGCGGATTCCCTCCAGAGGTCAAGTTGAGTCTCGCACTCCATTAACTTGTTAATCAGAGCAGCGAACCCCTCCGGAGTATCTTCACCAGGCCAAAGGGCATTGAAGATCCAGACTATTGCATCTAGGATATCCTTACCATAGTTCTTCACAATCTCGACGCGAGAAGATAAGCTGACTAGCAGGTCCTCCATGTCATAGGGAATATTTTCAGTGCCAGGACCAGTTGGGGTACCCCTCTTCTGGCAGAACTTGGCAACGGCAGTGGCTGCAATGGCATC
The DNA here is from genome assembly GCA_023614405.1 of Avena insularis. Classification (NCBI taxonomy): domain Eukaryota; kingdom Viridiplantae; phylum Streptophyta; class Magnoliopsida; order Poales; family Poaceae; genus Avena; species Avena insularis. The sequence goes on from CM042692.1 coordinate 435,491,560, forward strand.
ACCCTCCGGAAATTTGTCCGAAAACAAGACAAGTGAAATAGGTGAAGGAGGTTGACCCGGACAGATTCATGTCGGCTGAAGGAAAAGAACTTACGAGAAATATGGCTGTGGATCCGGGTCAGCTCCTTGGTGTAGTGGTCATGCCTCTTCCGGAGTTTCACAAGTTCAGCATTTGCCGACTCAAGCTTAACGTCGTCCTTCTTCAACAATTCTTGAACTTTGGCAATTTGGAGGTTGAGGCGTTCTTGCTCCTCGTTGAAATCTTGGCCAGCTTTATCCATCTCGGTTTTGTAGAGCGCCTTGAGCTTTTTCACTTCTGCCTTGAGCTTGGCAATCTCATCATCTTTGGTCCGGAGGAGGGCGAGCTCATCGTCCTTCTTCTTAAGTTTGGCCTGGTGCTGCCCTGCTTGTTCGAGAAAATGCAGCATCATATCAGGCACGGGCACACTATCTTCAAGAGATGCTGAAACAGTTTGTTGACCCGGCAAAGCCGAGGTATGAATATCTGCCGAGCTCAGGAGAAGGGAAAGAGAGCACAGAAGTTAAGTAACTGAAGTGACTTACCTTTTATCTGGTCCAAGTTCTTCCTCATGATGGTGTTTTCGGCCTCCACTTCAGTTGCACAAATTCGAATGAGAGATTAGTTCAGCGAGAAAAGACTCAAAAAGATAGAAAAAAGTCAAAGTGAAAACTTACCCCTTTTCTCGAACTCAGCGAGAAGTGTAGAATGCTTCGAGCGCAGCTCCTTGTGTGTATCCAAGAGGCACTGAAATTCAGCACTCCGGCGATTGGTGGTGACCTGAGAAAAGCAAAAATGACTTGATCATGTGCATATTCGAAGTGTACAAGATCCGGGCCAAGTGGAACTTAACACGGCTCTAGGTGTGTGCATATTCGAAGTGTACAAGATCCGGGCCAAGCGGAACTTAACCCGGCTCTAGGTGTGTGCATATTCGAAGTGTACAAGATCCGGGCCAAGCAGAACTTAACCCGGCTCTAGGTGTGTGCATATTCGAAGTGTACAAGATCCGGGCCAAGTGGAACTTAACCCGGCTCTAGGTGTGTGCATATTCGAAGTGTACAAGATCCGGGCCAAGTGGAACTGAACCCAGCTCTAGGTGTGTGCATATTCGAAGTGTACAAGATCCGGGCCAAGTGGGACTTAACCTGGCTCTAGGTGTGTGCATATTCTAAGTGCACAAGATCCGGGCCAAGTGGAACTTAACCTGGCTCTAGGTGTGTGCATATTCGAAGTGTACAAGATCTAGGCCAAGTGGAACTTAACCCGGCTCTAGGTGTGTGCATATTCGAAGTGTACAAGATCCGGGCCAAGTGGAACTTAACCCGGCTCTAGGTGTGTGCATATTCGAAGTGTACAAGATCCGGGCTAAGTGGAACTTAACCCGGCTCTAGGTGTGTGCATATCCGAAGTTACTAGGGAGCTACGCTAATTCTCTAAGGAGCATCCGGCCGAGTAACAAGTTACTCCCCCGGAGGCTCGGGGACTAATGGTTATATGACTAAGCACTAGTACATGTTAAAGAAAAGACGAAGTAGCGTACCTCCATCATTCGGCCGGCAAGGTTAATAGCCTTGGCAGCTATGTTCATCTGTACGGCAAACTCGGCAGGCCCAAATTTCTCCAGGAGATCGTCGTTATTGACGAACTCCGCCTTGTTCCAGTTATTGACAAACTCGATCAGGGCCGGAGGATAGCGCTCTCCGCTAAGCATGTGGGGCGCGATCAAACCCTTGGCGTGCGCCTCCCTCCTCTCAACTTGGGCAGCAGCGGGGCTGGTGTGCAATATAAGTTGCGCATCAGCTGACCTGGAGGGAGCATCTTTCTTCGGCGGAGTTTTCTTCGGAAGCATGGACGCGAGCGTGCGCTGTCCAGCCTCGATAGATGCTGCCCTGGCGGCGTCAGAAGCTTTCTTGGCCTTAGGGTGCTGCTGAGAGGTTGAGGTTTGGGCTGCGGGTTTGCTCTTGGGAGCTGCCTTGGTGCTAACTGGGCCTTCTCGCTGAGTCTTGGAAGACTCGGACGAGGCGGATGGAGTTGGTGCTGCTGCTGATACTTGTGCTGCTGCTGTTGGTGCTGGCGCTGGTGCAAATTTTGACGGGGGTGCTGTGGGTACCTCGGAAGTGGCAGGTTGCGGCTGAGCCGAAGAGGAGTTGGGAGCATTTGCTACCTCGGCAGAACCACTTCCCCCTGCTCAAAGGTCGCCCCCTCTGGACAAGGTGGGCTAGAACCCGGAGCAGCCGCTGAACCCTCCTGAATGGGGCTCAGTGGGCGTGAATCATCGCCACGAGGGGGAGATGGGGTATGCCGGAGAGGCGAAGCGATCCTAGATCCGCTCTGGGGAACCTCCACCGCAGCCCTGCCGAATCAAGCGATGAATAATGAATTATAACAAAGGAAAAACATATGAATAGCAAAGCACGAAGCAGAAAATTGGATAAGGAAGAAGTGACTTACTCATCAGAGGTCAATGGCTCCTTGGGCTTCCGAGTCCTCCGAGTTATGGCCTTAGTCATAGGTTTTGGCAGCTTTGTCTGTGGACTTCTTTCGCCTCTTGGTTGGCTTAGAAGGTCCGGAAGAAGAAGTAGAAGCAGCTGCCCTTTTCTTTGACACGGCCGGGACAGGCTCGCCCGTGGCTAGAGGAGGGTCTTCGTGGATCTGCCCACCCGGGTTAGCTGATGCCGGAAAGGCGTAAGAAATGGGGACAGCGTCAAATGCTTCCATCACCTCAACATTGGAATCATCCTCATCATCAGGCCAATCTATTAAGGAAGAGAAGTTACCGGTGGGTCGCTTGGTCGCATCGGGGAATGGCAGGAACATCTCCTGATCCGGCTCCTCCTCGTCCGGGGCATCTCGATCATTCGCCCATTTGAGAGAAGGCTCGGTGCCATCCTCGAGGGTTTGCTGAAGAAACAACTAAGAAGAAAATGCAAAGGGAACAAACAAACAACAAATTCTGACATATGATATGACTCGAAAAAAGATTGGATCACGAGATTTACCGCAGGAGGAAGCCTGTCTCGGCAGAAATGCTCAATCCCCCACTCCCAATCAGCGGAGAAGTCTTTGACGGTCGTGAAAAGGGCCTTGACCTGGTGGAATATCTCGGTGTTACTCAATTCGAATGAGGAAGTCCGGTTGGGGTCAAGACGCCAGCTCATATGGAACAGTTTGTGTGTGCGCTTCTAGAGAGGGGAGATTCGGCTGCGGACGAAAGTGATCATGGCATCCTCGTTGCACAGGCCGCGTCCTTCAGCTCCTGAAACCGTTTGTTGACTTGATTCGCCAACATGGTGGGTTTCTTGGAAACCCAGTCCCATAAACCCGGATTAGGAGGACCCGGAGCATAGGGGCGCAGCCAGATCAGGTCTTCGTGCGTGCCATTTCTGACATAGAAGAAGGTTTGGGCCCAGCCCTTACAAGAATCAAGCCCCGTGACCCAGGGAAAGACGGATTGTTTCCGGGGACAAATGGAAGCAGCGCCGAACTGCTTAAGATGTTTGACCTCCGAATCAAGCTGCTTATTCGGAATCACGTTCCAGCGTACACCGAAAAACCGGATCTAGAGTTCTTTGGTGGGCCACAACCCGACATACCCTTCTATGGTGGAGGCAAAGGAAGAAAGAGATGTGATGGCGTTCACCGGAAGGTGGTGCGGTTGAAGCTCATAGATGTTGAACCAATCATGGAAGAAATCGCTAACGGGGAGGCCGAACCCGCGCTGGAAGTGGGAGAGGAACACTACGAACTCACCCGAATTGGGTGAGGGTGCGAGCTCCTCGGAGGCGAGCCGAGCAACCATGCCCTCTGGGATGCGGCGCGTGCGGTAGAGCCAGTCGAGGTCGTCCTGGCACACCCAGGAGCCAGCCCAGGCGCCACGTTCGACGTTCTCCGCCCCCTCCTCCATCGCTGCCTCCGCGACGGTGAGCTCCTCTTCAGTCATGTCAAGGTCGTTGTCCTCACCGGCCCTATCGGAGGTGGGGGCAGTGCCTTGGACTAGCTCGGACCCGTGGCGGTGTTGCTGCGTAGGAGCGGCGGCGATGCGGGTGCGGAAAGGCACGGTGCAGCGGCAGCATTGCTAAGCAGGTGCGGTGGCGGCGACGCTATCGCTGAGAAGAAGAAGAAGAGCCAGAGGGGCGCGAGATGGGGAAAAAGACTAAGGGGCGCGCCCCTCCCCTATTTAACCACGCCCTAGTGAGGGTAGTGGGATCATGCGGTGCGCCCGGGCCACACGGTGTGGCCGTGTATTATCCGGATCAGCCATCAGAGGTGAGCCACAGGAAGGGCCACAGGGCGCAGAAGATCCCACGACGCGACATGGTGATACAGTTAACAAGGAGATGACACGATGTGCGTGACGTGCAACATTAATATTCGACATTAATCGCACCAAGAATCGGCGGCCCTTAAAATGAGGCAAAGTAATGATTACCCTCCACGTGGGGAAGCGTACAAGAGAAGGAAGAATAACCCGGATAACTAAAGGGTGACCCGGCCAGCGAGTGAAAACTCGGAATGTGCCAAGGGAAAGTTAGCCCATGAAATCCGGAATATGAGGTAACTCGGAAAAGAGGAGCAGAAGGCTCGGTAAATTGAACCTGTCGTGGCCTTAGCGGCTAAAGCCGCCAAGACCACACCAGCTTCAGGGACTAATGTTGGGGGGATACCCCCGGGTACGGTCACGCCAGGGTATAAAGGCCGAGTTAGCCGAGGTACGGCAAGGTCAAAGCGAATGCTGGCCGAGTCACCTCAAGGCAGGCCGAATCACGGAGTAACCCGGACCAAAGGATGTCCACCTAACCGAGTCCCGGTCGACGTATGTCGTATGCCGACAGGATTTATGTATGTTGTATGAAGGTACCCACGGGGCCGGATTAACCAGGCACGATCCAGGTTATATCAGGCTTGCAAGAGAAGGAAGGTATCTCGCTGGTCAAAAGGTGGCCACTGTACGCTGGAGCATGAGTGAAGCGGACAGAGGGAAGGACCACCGAGGCATGGCTGACAAGGGTGACGTTGCCTATGTCGGATGACGCTGGCGCCGTAGAGGCTCACGTAGCCTCTACATGGCTTACGAGGGAGAAAAGTAACCCAGTCGGTTTGCTATTTTGGGAAGAGGCATATTCCCTAGAATATGCCTCCACGTATGCCCTAATTGGAGACCTAGCCTCCCCTATATAAGGAGGGCTAGGGCCTCTGTAGAAGGGGTTGGTTTTGACTGGGTTGAGTTTTACTTGGTTGATGGCTAGTTGATTGGCATTTGGGTAGAGGGTTCCTGAGAGCAAACTGGTGGTGAGAGTAAGAGAGTTTCGTCTTCCTCCTCTCCCCAATACAGCTCAAGGAGCACTTGTAAACCGATCTAGCTGGAAGAATACAAAGCATTTGTGCGTGGAATCACCACACTATCCCTCCTTGGATTCCTCTAGTGCATCTTGTCTCCACCTTTAGCCTATCCATGGCATCTGCCGTGACACCACCACGACACTTGTGGTTTTCCCCGTGAGAAGTTTGTTAAGGTTTGGAGACTACCTTAAAGTCTACCACGAGTAAGTGAGCTATTCCTTCATGGGATAGGCTCGTAGAAGAAGGTGAGCCTTTATGGAGTTGGGGAATCCTTCATGGGACCTCACAGCTCTCTAACGTGGCGTTGCTCCCCCCAAGAGAGTGAACACAGGAATACATCTTCATCTTCGCGTGCTATGGTTATTCATAACCCGAATCTCTTGTGTTGTTTACCTTGTGATAGCCTTCGAATTTGAAGTATCTTGTATCATCATCTAGGCTGCCTCACCTAGTTTGCATTTAGGCACACTCATAACCGAACGAAGCTTAAAACTTGCAAAAGATTATAAATAAATTTGTATAAACCTATTCACCCCCTCTAGATTAACCATCTTACCCTTTCAAATGGGCGACGCGGAGGCGGATGAGGAGGGGGAGGAGATGGGCAACGCGGAAGTGTTGGGTCTGCAGCATAGAAAACAAAAATTCCTACGATAGGAACTACTAAGCGCCAAGACTATCTACCTAGATACAAGCAACGAGTGGATATACATCCATAGAGAACATACCCTTGAAGACCAACAAAGTGTTACGAGGTTCGACTCGTGGATGATGTAGTCGTATGCTTGCCGATCTCAGGATCGAGAGGAAGTCCAGCGCCGCAACTCAGCAGCGCATCCGTGATCGCACACACGTCCGGTCCACCGAACAACATTCGCATCCTCACTCCAGCGATGCAGCGGAAGCAGCAAATCCTTCCAGACAAAAAGCCACCGAGAACATGTATCTCGCTAATCCGAGACCATGGGAGAATAATTTCTAGAGGGGGAGAGGGATCCTTCACGAGGAGGTGTGCTTGGTGAGGAGGAGAGGGGAGCCTTTTATAGGGAGAGGGGGACAACCCCCTCTCATGGCCGGTGGCCATGGAGGTTCCCCCACCTCTTCCTTCATTCATGTGGGTGGAGGTCCCACTCACATAAACATGCCTCCACTCAAAAGTCCACTCACATGCATTAAATTTCCACCAAATTTAATGCAACTCTCATTTAATAAAAGTATTTTATTTATTTTATTCAGAATTTTGTTAATTACTTTAATTAACAAACATTCACATAAAACCCCCTACAATATTTCAATATCACATGCAGAACCAATTTCAGCAATTTCACCCAAAACAATTTGGGTGTCCATCGAAATAATTCCAGCGTTTGTAAATCTTTTCTCTGGAACACATTTGCTCCAAATGGGGTCGGTATCACTTAAGTGTGTCATCCTACGGTTCGCGAATAATGCAGACATGATCGAGACCCTTTTCCGATCAATAATCAGCAGCGGGACCTGGAGATCCATACTGAGTCCCACATATTCAACGATGACTTTTGTGATCATGAGAACTTTTAACGCTGCTAGTAACTAAATCCCTTTGTCTCGCGATATGTTACATGTCCGAGATTCGATCATCGGTATCTCCATACCTAATTTGGTATCGTTGCTGACATGCACTCTTTTCTCGTTCCCGTGATATAACATTCTAGTGATCACATCACTTGCTTGCAAGCTATCTCAATGTGATATCATCGAGAGGGCCTAGAGTATATCTATCCGTCACCGGGATGGACAAATTCCACTCTTGATCCATGAGCCTCTACATAACACCTTCGGAGTATCTGAACCCACCTTTATAGTCACCCTATTACGGTGTGACGTTTGATGTTATCAAGTTACTCTTTTAGTGTTAGTGATTGACATGATCTCATGGTCTAAGGACTAGAATTACTTCGTATGATGTTATAGCAATTTAAACACAATAACTTTTATCGTATTTCTATACTTGGATGAATATTCATCACATCATTCCTCCAATGTTGTGACCTTGTTATTAACAACATCCAATGTCCATAATCAGGAAACATTGATCATCTTGTTAATCAACGAGCTAGTTTATAAGAGAGGCATAACTAGGAACACTTTATTTGTTTATTAAACACACATGTATTAACATTTCCAATCAATACAATTATAGTATGCAAAGTAAACATCTATCATATACTTGGAATACGATAATAACAACTTTATTATTGCCTCTCAGGACATATTCCCTTCAAGAAGAGCCACCGTTGGCACATCTAGCGTGGACACCCCCTCGAAACAGTGCGTAAGGAAGAAGGTAGAGGCCACCTGCATGTCATCATCCTCGTTAAGATGATGGCCACCATGTGCATGAACACCGCACCCGCGAGATCTGGTGCGAATTCGATGGCCACGGTGGAGCTACCTTCTTGAGGACCATGGCCGCATAGGAACTTGGATGCTATTGGCCAACGAGGACCTGGGCTCGCGAAGCGGCGCGCCGCCTAACTGCAGTGTAGGTGGTAGGTGTCGGGATGAGGGGGCCGACCGAGCCTTGGAGATCAGGACACATGAGGATGAGGTGCATGAAGCGCATGAAGAGTTGGCCCAACACGGACAACACTCAGTGCCACAGCCCCGAACGGTGCAGTGACGGCTAGCTATGGGGCGGGTACTAGCGGCGCTTAAGGCTGTCCAACCATGATAGTATTCATTTGTTTCCAATATGAACGAGACAAGAATGCAACGTTGGTACTATGCCTTAAAATGGGTGTGATAGACGGTGTGGTCTTAATTTGTACAAACATTTGAGGAACTCTTTGCAACAAAAAGATTCTAACAACGTAATAGGTGGTAGGATATAAATGGAAGGTCTGTCATGACTCTGCGCTCCGAGGGCATGTAAATGGGGTGACGTCAGCCATCTCTTAAATCTGCCACATCAGTTTTTTTCTTTGTTTGAGGAGAGAGAAATGAGCAAATAGAAAGTTGTCTTCACTTAGCTAAGCAATGATTTCTTAGAAAATTAAAAATCTATTTTTATCATTGTACCACATGCCTTCTCTTAGCTATATAATTTTCTACTAAAAATTAATTTGTTCTTGTTAATTGCTAAGGGTGTCAGTAAGAGTTAATGCATTTTTCGACTTATATGTATGGCGTTCTCTACATGACATGGAGGGCTAAGAGAAGCCTAACCATATCTATCATTGTACATGCCCGATGGATAGAAACATAATTTCACTACAAACAAGGTCTATTAATTGATGGCAGGGGGAGATACGCATTCCATATTTTTGGTGATCAAAAGTGGCCGCGTAGTAGATTGCCATGGATTAAAATTCTACTCTCTACATTCACTAATGTAAGATATTTTTGGTATTATAAAGTGGATTAGATATACTACAAAATAAATGAACTTACACACTAAAATGCGTTCATATAAATGTATTTTAGAAAAATGCTACTCCCTCTGTCTCAAAATAGATGTTAGAAATATGTCTAAATTTAAATGTATCTAGAGACGATTTAGTATTAGATACATCATAATTTAGATAAATTCGCAACATCAATTTTGAGATAAAAGAAAGTACAATATTTTACATTAGTGAACGAGGGAATACGAAATTTGAATGAAAACATCTTTTCTAGCCTGGACAGCGGTAGTAAGGCAAAAGGAAAATCTCTCACCACTACTGTCTTCGACATTTTGGTTACAACCGTGAAGTTGGTCTAAACTAAAACTAATACCATGGGGATTGACCAATACTAGCCGTCCTTGCGGTGTCGGTTTTCTAAATTTGTGTTTTGCAACCCCTGCCGGCTGGCCGGTCCCGAGACTGCTTCACAAAGGGGAAAAAGATTAGAGTCGAAGGCACACAAGAATCACACAAGAAATTGACACAGGAAATAAGGAGGAGCTCTTTTATTGATCTTTCTGTAAACTGTACGTACAATAATGATTGTTCCTCTATTTATAGACTACTGGGGATAACGATATCCACATGGGCTAACCTAGCCTGGTAGATGCCTCGTAGAATGGGCCCCTACCGGCCCAGTTTCCCAACACTCCCCCTGGTTATCTTATCTGTATATTTATGTCTTAAAACTCCGAAAAACCCAGTGGAAAAAATATGGAGAAAAGTACATGGTATACCTCTTGCTATGTTTCACGAATTGCCTCATTAAAAACCTCACGTGAGAAACTTTATAAAACTCACTAAGGGGAAAAGATTACAATTCACCTAACTATAAAGTTAAGTACTCAATCATCGGGATTGAGATTTCAACGATGAGTTTGTGAAGATTCTCTCCCTGAACCTTGCATCTCCCTTAGTCTCATCATGCCAATTCCACGAACACATCTCTCGAAAGAAGATGCTGACAATGATTTGGTGAATAAATCAGCAAGATTTTCACATGACTTAGTGTGCAATACTTTTACTTCGTTCATCTTTTGCAATTCATGTGCATAGAAGAACTTGGGGTTTATATGCTTTGTAAGATTGCTCTTCACGTAACCCATCTAGACTTGTGCAACACAAGCAGCATTATCTTTATAGATAATTGTTGGGGGTTGTACGATGTTCAGCCCACATGACATCTGGATGTGGCTGACTACTCGTCGAAGCCATACACACTCTCGTGATGCTTCATATAATGCAATGATTTCCGAGTGGTTCGTCAAAGTTGACACAAGAGTTTGCTTAGACGACTTCCAAGAAATCGGTGTTCCACCACAAAGGAAAATATATCCAGACTGTGACTTGGACGTGTGCGGGTCCGAAAGGTACCCAGCATCTGCATAGCCTACAACAGATAGGTCTTGGTTCTTTTGGTAAAACAATCCAAGGTATTTGGTCCCATGCAGGTACCGAAAGATATCCTTAACGCCTTTCCAATGCTTCTTGGTAGGCTTAGAACTATACCTAGCAAGCAGACTGACGGGGAATGCAATATCGGGCCGTGTGCAATTTGCGAGGTACATAAGTGCTCCAATCGCACTTAAGTAGGGGAATTCCGGTCCCAGAATTTCCTCCCCCTCTTCTTTAGGCCTGAACGGGTCCTTGTCTTGCTGCAAAGATCTTCCGACCATCAGGGTCTTAGAAGGATATGCTTTGTCAAACCCAAATCGTTCCAACGCCTTCTGGGTGTAGGCCGACTGGTGTAATAGAATCTCAGTACAGGAATGCTCAAGTTGTAGACCCAGGCAGAACTTGGTTTTGCCTAAGTCTTTTATCTCGAATTCTGACATCATGTAGGAACTCGCTTCCTCAATATCCTCAGGTGTAGCGATTATATTCAAATCGTCCACATACACCGAGATAATATAGAAACCATCATGGGATCTCCGTATAAAAACACATGGGCAATCTTCATTGCTCGTGTAGCCCTTCTGATGAAGGAAATCGCTTAAACGATTATACCACATCCTACCTGACTGTTTAAGTCTATACCGTGACTTCTTAAGCTGAACACTGTATAAACCCTTGTTTGCTCTATCCTGGTTCAGGACAGGGATACCTTCAGGTATTTTCATGTATATGTCCAAATCCAAGTTACCATATAGGTAAGCGCCGACAACATCCATAAGTTTCATTTTTAAGTCAATGTTTACTACCATTGAGATCAAGTATCTAAAGGTAATTCCATCCATGACCTGGGAGTAAGTTTTCTCAAAGTCGACACCTGGTCACTGAGTGAAACCTTGAGCAACAAGCCTTGCTTTGTACCTTACTACTTCATTATTTTCATTTCTCTTTCGAACAAAAACCCACTTATGGCCAACAGGGAGGAGTTAGACAAACAGGACCAAATACCTCTCTTTTGTTTAACGATAATAATTCAGCAGTGATTGCCTTCAGGCAATCTTTCCAATCGGACATTTTCTTACAATTAGCGAGCGTGTTAGGCTTAGGGTCAAGATCTATGATTAAGGCAATTTTCTTGGAAAAATTAACGTCGACATTTTCCATGGCTCGGTTGTATGACTCGCCCGAATTAACATAGTTAATGGCCATTTCTTCATGGACTGCATCAGGTACATCATCTTGCCCCACCGAATTTCCTAATCCGGGGGCTAGGTCCTTTAGCTTTCCCGCTCCGGTGTGTGCGCACACAACTTCACTGGGTATTTCCGATATAGGAAAATTCAAGTCCCGAATTTCGTGCACTAAAACATCTGTACTTGTGCCAGGTCTCAGCTGGCTCCCCTCTACAGGGATAGACTGTAATAAATCTCTCTTATCCTTTTCTTCGGGCATCCCCGGGTACTTGGGATTTGAGAAACCGGATTCCTCGTCCTCTTAGGCCTTAGGACGGGAGCGGGTATACCATCATTTTTCTTTGGTATTTCAACCCTTTCCGGTGCATTGCGTGCAGGCACATGCGATTTTGTCACAGTCTTTAAATCACTAAAATGATCAGGCAGTTGATTCGCTAAGGATTGCAAATCTAGTATCTTTTGGACTTCTCGATTAGACTCAACAGTGCGCGGGTCATGAGCGTGGATCCCTGTGGCTTTCCACATTATTTCTCGACTTTTGTCATCCAGGGGTTGATTACCTCCCCCCAAAGTCGGAAAAAGATCCTCGTCAAAAATGAAGTGAGCAAAACGGGCCGTGTGACAGTCGCCTGTCATGGGGTCCAAGAACCTGATTATAGATACAGTCTCATAACCAACGTATATCCCCAACTTTTGGAGTGGTCCCATTGCTGATCGCTAGGGTGGTGGTATAGGTACATATACCTGGCAACCGAACCTACGAAGGTGGGAAATTTTCGGTGCCGACCCTTGCGCAAGTTGGATAGGAGAGTGGATGTTGTAGGTTGATGGTCGAAAGTTGATGAGATTGGCAGCGTGTAGTACTGCGTGACCCCAACATGTAGTTGGTAAATTACAACCCTGAAGGAGTGGTCACGCAATGAATTAAATTCTTTTAATCAATGCCTCCGCAAGTCCATTTTGAGTGTGGACGTGCGGTATAGAGTGCTCAAGTTTGATTCCTGTTGCCATGCAATAATCATCGAATGCCTTGGAAGTAAATTCTCCGGCATTGTCCATTCGAATAAATTTTAAACAATAATCAGGGAATTTATTCCATATTTGTATGATCTGAGATATCAACTTTACAAAAGCATGGTTCCTTGTTGATAGCAGGCAAACATTGGACCATTTAGAGGAAGCATCAATGAGCACCATGAAGTACCGAAACGGCCTCGAGAGGGGCTGAATTGGACCACATATGTCCCCTTGTATACGTTCCAAGAACACGGGGATTTCATCCTTCACCTTTAGGGGAGACGGTGTAATGATCAATTTCCCCGTAGCGCATGCGGAGCACACGAAATCATCGGGATTCGGGAAAATTTTCACATTAATATTATGACCATTCGAGTTGTTAATTATATTTCTCGTCATCCTAAGACCGGGATGGCCTAACCTATCATGCCAAAGGCAGAATAGTCCAGAGCTTCTAAAGACAGTCTTAAGGGTAGTGTAAATAGGTGGTGCTACTATCTTGGTGTAATACAGCCCAGTAGCTAATGAAGGAAGTCTTTCGACAACATGTTTACCATTTTCGTCGTGCTTGGTAATGAGTAGGCACTCCTTTCCATTCTCATCATCATCGGTCTCAACATGGAAACCATTTGCACGGATGTCTCTAAAACTCAAGAGAGTACGAGTTGACTCCGGGTACAACAATGCTTCTTCAATGACCAAAGTTGTTCCATTCGGGAGTATGATAGTTGCTCTTTCGGAGCCAACTACATTCGGACCGTAGCCGACGATCGTCATTATGTTACCGGGGTTTTTGGTAATAGACTTAAAGTACTTTGGTTCTCTCAAGATGGTATTTGTGGTGCTGCTATCAGCAAGGCATGTTTCCTCTATTTGGGCGCCACACGCGTTCTAAAATATAGTGTCTAATTAATATAATGGAGCGAGGAAGATGTTACATCAAGTAAGTAAACACATAAACATTTCTGAACACAACCATCTCATATTAAATAATAGAATAAATGAATAAAATAAATGTCATCCAATCGCCGAAAAAAATGTTTTGCTCTCATAGAGCTTACAACCATATCGAAAGATTGTATCAAATTATTTCCAAATAAAATCATGAAGTAAATAACAACAAAGAGAAGCTCAGATGGATTCTGCAAGGAAACCATCAATCTCAGCTGCTATCTCCAGCTCGCTGAGCTTCTCTTCATTGGCTATCCTCGCCGAGGCAGCGGTAATGTCCAGCTAGGGCACGGGAGGGGGCACAAAGTGCTCAACCTCCATGGGCAACGTGGCGTTCGTGGGAACCGCCGAAGGTGCTGCCACATGTGCTACGCCCTGTGCCACTACGAGCGCGGCGTTGTGCACGGGCGCCGCTCGAGGCGCCAGTGGTGCCTCCACCTGGACGAGGTGCGCCTCACGCGCCTTCTTGTTGGCCTTGAACGCGTCCACGACGTGCTTGGGGGCCAAACACTGCCTGGAGAAGTGAGTCTTGGAGCCACATGAAGCAGCCTCCGGGCCTTGCCCTCCGCCTGGCCTTGTGTTGCTTGGCCGGGTTGGAGGAGTTGGGGCCCTTCTTGCCTCGCCTCTTGTGGATGGGCTTGCGCACCTTGTAGGCGCCGGCATTAGCTTCATGACTTGGGCCCCCTGCGAAGGGTTCCGCGGAGAAGTTCTTTTTGAGAACATTGTCCTGCGCCTCGGCCACTTGGAGAGCATCAATGAGCGTTGCATATTCCATAAATCCTTCCTGGCGGTAGTTTCGTGAGGACTGAATAGTGGAAGGGTGGAATGTGGAGAGGGTCTTGTCTATCTTCTGCTGATCAGTGGTAGTAGTGCCACACAGCTGAAGAATGGTACAAATCCGGTATAATGCAGAGTTGTACTCCCCCACAGTCTTGAAGTCCGCAAACCTCAGACGAATCCAATCTGCCTCTGCCTGTGGCTGAATGGTGTACTTAAGCCTAGAGAACCGCTTGTTGAGGGCGGTCCAAAGGGCAGAAGCACTTCATTCTGCCATGTACTCATTTTTAAGAGTCTCACGCATGTGATGACGGAGGAAATGCAGCGCTTTGGCATTATCCTCCGAGGTGGTGGTGCTTGGGGCCGTCTGGGTCCGCGCACTTAGCGCACCCTTGATGCATCGGCCCTCGAGGACGATCTCCACGTCCGAGGCCCAAGTCAGGTAGTTCAGCCCATCCTGGGTCAACTCCGGGAACTCACGGCTCATGATTCCGGTCATCTGCAATTTATGTAAACTGTGTAAGATTACAGCAGGTAATCAGTTGCATAAATGCGATAATCGATACAATTATTCAAATATGACGGCGTTCCAAAATTTAAATCGAAAAAGGTACATGCTAACTATGGAATACAAAGAATTAAAGGCATAAAATCATTTAATTACTGTAGTAAAACATAGTACAAAAACATGTACAAAGAGATGTTTATATTAGACGCGTTCTAGACGTGAAAACCGGTCTAAAAAAAGAATTTCTGAGGCTATTTTTATAGTTCCTGCGCGTTGTCCTTTTTTTTCATCCACTGCCGCAGCCTCGTTCATCCACCGCATGGGCCTGAAGAGGCCCAGCTGCTCGTGGCTCCACGTGGGCCGGCCCACCCTAGACTGTCCCGGCCCAGGTAGCAGGGGACAGAGCTAGGGATCCTAGCTCCCGACTGGGGCGGTGGCGGCGGCATCTGCACTACTAGGAAACAGCCTATCTGTGGCGCATGAAAAGGAGACTTCTGTGGCGCATATCTTTGTCGCCACTGTTACCTCGTCACTGATAACTACTTCCTGTGGCGCATATGGATATGCGCCATGGTTCGAACTTCTGTGGCGCATTCTTTCATATGCGCCACAGGAATAACTTCTGTGGCGCATTTAAGTGTATGCGCCACAGATATGCCATGCGCCACTAACTATATAATTATATGCGCCACTGATTGTGTAACATGTATTCGAAGTAAAATACTTTCCTGGTGTATAATCAGGTATTTATATAGGATTTATACAGGATTTATCCAGATGAGTATAAAATACATTGCACAAGTAGTAGATGCATGAAAACCGACATATATATAATACAAACACTTAGAGCCCGATCGAGATACATATATAGTGTCAAGTGCCAAATTTTTACACAAGCGCCGAATACAAAGTTCATATCATCTCACATTACAAATATGAAGTGGCCACCGCCGCTTACACTAGGATCAAATAGAATACAACTGTGATAATGGTGAGCAAGAGCATTAGCCCGACCAATATCTTCATCCGGTTCTTCTTCCACAAGTGGTTCCTCCACTTGGCTATCGCCTCCTCTCTAGTCGCGTATCCTTTGTAGATGTTGTCGCTGAACTTGTTCACTTGTTTGTGGCAATCCTCCCACTCCTCGTAGACTCCTGGAACCCTACCCATGTACACCACATACCACCTCGTCGCCATCTCTATAGACGACAAGGCATATTAGTAAAAATACAACGAAAAGAATGAATAACGGGTTCACATCCATATATATATATGTTCATAGAATATAAAACAAAGGATCCATAAACCTAAAAGTTAGATCATCATAGAAGCAATAAGTTCAACGACAGCACGACTACAAGGTAGTTTAAGTCTAACAACAATGGCCATTTCGACCACGAGATAGTAAAGTTTATGACACACACACTAATACAGCAGGCGTCCATCAAGAATATACACACACTGGATCATGCTAGAGGCACACATCGATCACGATGAATACTTCCTCTTCTGGCACGGCTTCGGGAACGATAGATAGCCCTCTTTCGTCATCCACGTCCTTGTGTCACCCTACTTACGGAGGCGTTCTTCGATCTCCCTCTTACTCAACCCTCTGGCTTGTTGTAGGGCACCGCCCCTTGTGTTGACATCTTCAATGATGATTTGCGACAACTTCATCTGAATGCGATGGAAGTCTTCTCTCAGATCAGCATCATCGATTTTCGCCAAAGTTTCGGCCCATCCTCGGAGACTAGATGGCAGCGTTAGGTTATGGCAATCCCGAACATAGCCTTTAAGGTGATGGAGGACGTAGAAGGCCTCCTTGGCACCAAAGATCGCTTGACGTAGGGGAAGTCGAGCACGTGCTTGAACACGTGTTTGCCATCCTTGATACATTCCCCCTATCTACGAAGGTGCATCCCTTCTTGGTGTAGCCCTCGAGAGCCTCATTGAGAACACCCCTTATTCTAGTGTAGTCTTTCTTCTTCGTCAAACTCCCCGAGTCGAAATACGTGGCTAGCGAATACCTCGGGGCAAGGACGATGAGCATGCAGTATTTGTCTCTACGCAACACAATTGGAACGGAATGTTGGAAAAAGAGCAAAGGAAAGAAATCTATAAGAAATGCATAAGTTACGGTGACGATGAGCGAGTGTGTGTACTTACTCGGGAAAGAAAGGCAAAATAAGTGTGCCCTTCCTCTTATTGTCCACCATGAACTTCTCGAGGTACGCCGTCGCCTTGGTCCGTATCTCGATCCTTCACCAACTGGCTGTCCCGCATGTAGTAGGGATCCACTATCGCGATTTCCGGGGTACTTTCTCTCTTGATCGTGAGCGCCAGATTGAGCGCGTATAGGCGGACCAAGTTATAGTCCAGCCGTTTCATGAGAAACAGCTTGGATATGTCCTCGAACGCTATGAAGAATATATCCGCGGGGGGTTCATCGACGAAGCCCACGTCCAATGGCACCTTGGCCGTGAAAACCGGGTAATTTGGATCGTCCTCTTTAAGAAGGAGGGCCTCTAGTGCCTTGACACCCTCGTGCAAAGTTAACATGGCTCCAACCGCAATGTGGATCATATCCGAAGTCAATATCGGATCACCAGCTACATGCACTCGGGGCAAGCCAAATTGTGTGGATGGTATGACGACGGCGTCCGGACCCCGGATCCTCTTCGGAAGAGGCTGGCTCGCACCCTTCTTATTATTATTACCTCTCTTCCTGTAGTGCTTCTTCTTCACAACAGTGTCAGCCATTGCCATCTGCTCACCAGTCGCCTTTCGGAGTGTGTTGGGGCTGAAAACCAATCCCGGTTTCTCTTGTGGTGGATCGGCGGCCGGAGGCGTCTCTTGAGAAAGACCATGGAAGACCAGGCGCTGCATGCATGTATTGGGCCGATCAGCTTGATGGTCGTCGCGAGCTGCGAAGGGTTCTTCATCTACAGAAGGCATATACAATCCTTTGGCAGCGCCGGTGTTGATGAAGTCGTCAACGTTGACCAATCCATCATCATCTTCATGGGTGCCATCATGTGGTGGTGGTAGCATGGGCGATGGCGGTTGCGGCACAACGTCTTTGCCATGTGGCGGTGCACACGCTGCCAAGAGTTGATGGTGACGGCTGGTGGTGGCGACAACGGCGGCTACTAGCTTCCGAGGTGGTGGCCGGGCGATGATCGGTCGAGAGGTGGCGCCGGTGCTCCCCGCAAAGGCGAATTTAACTGGGTCTTCGACCATGTCAAGGGCCAGTTGTAGCATTCCCCAAGGGTCTTGTGTTCGTCGGCTCCCTGAGGTTGAATGGGGGGTCCATGTCGTTGCACCCTGCCAACACCCGAGCCAACCTGACCTTCATCACGTCATCATCCATTGGATTGTTGTGCATCGTGCGGCTCGCCGTTTGTATAAGAGTGCCCTTGGCAACATCCTTCAACTCACCGCCGACATCTTTAAGCAGGAGTATGCAAGAAGTGTCCTGAGGCAAAAATATGTTGTTGGGTGTCATGAGATGGCAACAGTCACGCATCAAAGGCATAAAGGAGATGACGTGCACTAACTAATTAGTTACCTTGGTGATGGCGTGGATCTCGGCTAATGTAGAGACACGGATGCGCCCGCCAGCCTATCATCATCTGCAATCTCCCGCCGGTGCCTCACGGCACCGCCGCTTGCCGCGCCTTATTGGTATCTTTCGCGGGAGGGGGCGTCGGTGTGACCAAAACGAGGGGCTGTGTCCTGACGTTGACGGCCGGCGGGGTCACCAGGTCCGGCGACACGGTAACATTGATGCCCGAGTTGCTACCGCTTAAGCTGGGCAGATGTATCGCCCGCCGACCTCCCGCATTCCAGCGTAAGCCCCTCGAAAAACTCAGGGGATCATCGAGCGGAGCTTCTACCACTAACTTGTCCACCGCTTTCTGGTCCACCGCCTTTCTCCTCCAAAGGTTCCTGCACCTTCATCTTCAGCTCTGCAACAGCGGCTTTATCCTGGTTCTTCCTGTCCCTTCTTTTCCTGGCGTCCTCTTTGTAGAACTCCTTGAACTTCATGCTCGTACCGAAGCTGGACACACGGCCAGCTGAGGACGGCGGCAACCCCTTGTCCATCTTCTTGTGAGCATTGGTTGCCCTGTTGAAAACTGTGTCCCACGGCTCCGTCGAATCCTGGGACGACTCTGTGGTAGTAGCGTTCAGTTCCTCCTCCTGTAGAGACAAGGAAAGGTGAACCCATTTAGATTCTTGGCTTCATTATCTTAATTAGAACGCAATAGACTTGGGATCAGCGATAAATTCCTTACCAGATTCTTCTCGAATTCCTTCACCTCTGGATCGTCGGTGATGAACTCCCCTGTTTCCTTGTCCAGGTAGTAGCGGGCCCAAACAAATTGCCTAAGCTGCAAGTCTGTGATTTTAAGCCAAGGGTTGTCTTTACCAAGGCGTTCAAGCTCGGCGTCCTCCTTGTCCCAAATGGCCTGTTTCCCTGGGTTCTTATTTCTCTCGAGGTTTCTAAACTGCTCTGGGAATCTATATCGCTTGTGAAGCTTCTTAAGGAGGTTATCGACCAAAGCTGCATGGTCAGCATCTCTGATGTACTTCGTGTTGATCGACATGCTTTCCCGGATGATGCACCCGAGTTGCAGGCCATACCCTTTAGCAATCGCCTCTGGCGCAATGGGTTGGCCACTTTCTGTGACCTCAGTGAACTCATCACAGACAGTGGCGAGCACTGGCACCTTCCGCTCCTTCTATTCCTTCTTCTTCTTCTTCTTCTTCTGACAAGCGGCCGGGTTGCCGCTACCGCCATCTATCCTCTCGCCGCCATCGGTGCGGGCGCCACCATCGGTCGTGTCATCCTTTTCGCCGCCGCCTTCACTAGTTCCATCGTAGTCGTCTTTGTCCCCCTCGTAATCAGGATCTCCGCCCTCATTGGCCCCAGCAGCTCTGGCGACGGTCGCCTCCTCCTCCGGTGGTGGTGTCATCCTCATCGCCTCCTCCTCCTCCTCCTGTTGGGACCCCTGCCAGAATGACTGGTTGGCATGTCTAGCTTGTTCTTCGACGCTGATCATGTGCTTAGAAGGGCCAGACTCCTTGTTGCCCAACATGTTTGCACTACTCTATTTAAAAGAGGCAAAATGTTAGCACAATTCTCGGCCGAAAAACTCGGCATGACCTTTGTTAATTTTTTGACCTAGGAGTGCCCATTTCTCAACCGAAACGGAAGTGAATCGACACTTCGGGAGAAATGGACAACTCAAATAAAATCCCTGCAACATTCTCACACTAGAAAATAGCCCCATCCACAGCCCCCATCCACAGCCCCATTCACAGCCCCCATCCATAGCCCATTGAATCAAATAGCATCATATAGTACCAAATAATCCCACCATATAATCCCAGCACCATATATACCAGATAATCCCAGCACCATATAATCCCAGCAGTAATCCCAGCACCATATATATCAAACAACACCATATAATCACTGCAGTAACCAGCAGTTACTCTCAGGAGTAAGCACTTGGAGAACAGCAACACATATGCTATGATATATTGATAACATACTATTAATGGAATTTCAGGATATTACAATTAATGGAATTTCAAATATCAATAAGCAGTTACTATCAACAAAAGGATGCAGCAACACAACTCAGATACTACTTTTATGTGCTTAGAAGGAAAACTTGATATCTGGATCAGGTAGTGCTTAGTAGGATTAGTATCTACTCGATACAATTAAATTGAAACATGAGCAATTGATTAAGCAGTGGTTAGTAGTAGTAGTATTAGACAGTGCTTAGTATGCAGTGTATAGCCATGCCACTCGGTACAATTAAAAAATTGAAACAGGAGCAAAAGTCAATAAAATTAATGAACTTATACACATTGCAAACAACAAAGAAAGGTGGACATTTAATTGTATATGTTGCTGGAGAAAACTTATCGCTACAATATTATCACTCTTCTGTCTTTTGCACTAAACAAGTAATTCCAATCAAATCGGAACATTTTTTTGAAGTTGTACAGAAAGTTCCCCACTCTGTTTTTTGAAATCCTTAAAACAATGGATTAAACAGATGCACATTTTTAGAAAACAACCATTCATTTACCTATAGTTGGATATATATACAAGTTACTAAGCACGGTTCAGATAGTGGCTTCCTATGCTGCAATAAACTATAGAATATCTATCTATCTATATTATAATATAATGACATATGACTATGAGTGCTTAAATATCCATGGACTGAACATGCTGCTGGCTTCCTGTGTATCATGTGATTTCCTTTAGGTTCTAATTTAAGCATTTCACTGAAAATAACAACAAGAAATCAACTCATATATTACTGCTCAGTAGGTAGTAAGCACTAGCAGAGGCTAGAATGTGTAAGGCCGAGAGCAAATGCCTGACCGCAAAGCATAATAGTCGTTGTGAGAGTGCAGATTTTGGCACCAGTGCACCCGGAGCACACAAATACTTTAAGAAAAATCGTAGTATCCCAAAATATTCTCAAAACCATCAGGCATGCATAAATTATTCATTACAATCGGTGGAAGTTCCAATCAATAATTTACACATTTGCCACAGACAGAAATGGATGCATTATAGCTGCTACTGGAAAGACAAGCCAAGCTGAACGTGTTGTATACTTGCTAGGAAACTAAGCATGCCATAGATTACATGGAATCGTAAGCTGTTCTGTCGGATGCCACTTTAGGAGAGGGTTCAATAAATATCCATGATGAAAATGTAGTCATCTTATGTCCTTTTCCATCCGGTTGCTTTGCTGTTTTGTAAATTTAAGTTTATAAATGCAGCTGATTGCCTATCTTTGTTTGGTCAGTATTATATATTTGATCATTTCCACATGTCAAAATAAGAATTTGCATGCTTGAGATAGGCGTAATATGTTCAACAAAACCTACATATGATAAAGAGGAAAATGCATGGCTAGTGTTCTTTGGCATCATACACATTGCCAAAACATACTGTGGGGGGACGAACCGTGGGGGGTGGGGGTAGGGGTGGGGGTGGGGGGTGGGGGTGGGGGGACGAACCGTGGGGGGTGGGGGTGGGGGTGGGGGTGGGGGGACGAACTTGCTGCGGTGGTTGACGACGACGAGGGTTGCAGGGTCCAGCGCGGCGGCTCCTCCTCCGGTGGCTCTTCCTCCATGGGCTGCAGGGCGGCTCCTCCTCCACGGGTTCGTCGGGCGGCTCCTCCTCCACTGGTTCACCGGGCGGCGCGGCGGTGGCTGAGAGAATGGGGAGAAGGGCTGACGTCTGCGGTCGTCTAGGGCTGCTAGGCGCGTGACTGGAGAGAATGGGGAGAAGGTGAAGCAGGCCGTTTATTTGAGCTAGTCCTGAGGTTAGTGGTGCATTTCGCAATATGCGCCATGGTTGAACTCATGTGGCGCCACCAAATGCGCCATAGAACCTCAGGACTTAGTACAAAAGGCGGCGCGTGTGGTAGTATGACAAGATCACACACTTGCCTTAGTGGTCTCTGCTGCTTGCTTGTGCCATTCTAAACCTGGGGCAGCCAGGTTCGAATCCTGGCTGTCTCACACTTTTTTATTTTTTAAAAATATATTTTTAATTATAGATCTGTTTAAAATAAAGCAAGAACATATACAAACATTCATATTTATTCAAAAAACTCTCTCCCCAAACATATGCAATCATGTAATGTGTTTTTAATTATATATATGTCTAAAATAAAGCAAGAACATATACAAACATTCATATTTATTCAAAAAACTCTCTCTCCGAACATATACAATCATGTGATGTGTCGAGCTAGTGTCTCTTCACAATCTTTTTGCCCTTTTTCGCCGTGGTTGAATACTTTAGCCCGTACACTTTGAGATTTCTTCTTGTGAATGGACAACCTTTAGTAGGTAGTGTGGTCTTCCTTCTTACTTTAGTAGTAGTAGGCATGTCGAAGTACTTGTCGAATTCCTCTTCGATCTTCGGGTCGCCGTTTTTGTCGAAGTTTTGCTCGTTGGCGGCTCCTTCCATTCCGATGATGCTCCTCTTGCCCCCTCCTAACTACAACACAGTTGGGATTTGACGGGTCGGTAATAAAAAAGCATTGATCAACTTGGCTAGCGAGTACCCAACGCTCATTTTTTGCGGAGGCGTTCTTTGTTGATTTGGCATCTAGTATAACCATTGTGGTGAAATAGCGGCCTTCTTTTTCCATGTTCTTGGCCCATCTAACACGGAACATCGGTACGATCTCTCCACAGTAGTCGAGCTCCCATATCTCTTCGATCCTTCCGTAGAATCTTTCCATCACAGTAGTCTCGTCATCAGCAAAGGATAACATAGTTACTCCTGAGTTTTGATATTCACTATTCTTGTCCTTTTCCTCGGTGTAGAATCAGAATCGCTTATGTCGTATGACTGATAGGTCCTTAGGTTGTGCCCTGGGCCCTGCGACAAGGAGAATATGAGTTTTTGATCTTCCGTAGAAGGCATCTGTGGGGGATTGTCCAGTTGCCTTTTCTTGAACCAACCCGTGAAGCTAGAGTTGTGCTCTCTGGTTACGTCTCCCTTCTTCCTCGGCCGCCCCGTCGACGCGACTCGCCGATTAAGCTTCTGTGATCTTCGACCCAAAGGCCGACCACTTCAATGTGTTGTAGCGCGACTTGGTGTGCCCTTTCAAAATCAGTGCGTCGACCATCAATGCCGACATGTAGTGAGCGGCAGCCCTCACGGTGACCATATCCACCGAGCCTGCCGAGGTGCTTCTTTGTGGGTTTTCCAACATCCTCGTTCTCGGTGGTTAGATAATTACGCGAAGGAGATGCACTCGTAGATCAGAAAGCCCTTGGCTATGCTTCCATCTGGACGAGACCTGTTGCGAACGAATCCTTTGATGATACCGTTTAGCCTTTCAAATGGCATCATGTTGTGCAGGAATGTCGGTCCGAGCTGGATGATGTCGTCCACGACCTGTACAAGCAGATGCACCATGATGTCGAAGAATGCGGGCGGGAAGTAAATCTCAAGCTCGCATAGTATCATCACGATCTCTTCCTGTAGCATGTCGAGCTGCTTCACACCGATCGACTTCCTAGATATGACGTCAAAAAAGTTACAGAGGCCAAACAACGTCTCACGGACATGCTCGTCCATTATCCCACGGATCGCAACAGGGAGTATCTGCGTCATCAGCACGTGACAGTCATGAGACTTCATACCGCTGAACCTCTTCTTCGCCACGTCCAGATATCTGCTTATCTTCCCCGAGTAACCGTGAGGAACTTTCACTCCTAAGAGGCACCTGAAAAACTGCTCGAGCTCCTCCAGACTCAAAGTGAAGCAGGCAGCACGAAGCACCACCTCATTCTTCTTAACTCTTTTGCGACAACCTTGAGTCCCTTCCTGATGATGATGATGATCATCATCATCATCACTATCAGGGTACTGAAGATCTTTCTTTATGCCAAGCAATTTAAGGTCCTTTCTTGCTTTCGGCCCATCCTTGGTCCTCTCCGGCATGTTCAGTAGAGTGCCAAGCAGACTCTCGGTAACGTTCTTCGTGATGTGCATTACATCGAGGCTATGGGGAGTGTGAAGGGCCTTCCAATACGGCAGGTCCTAGAAAACAGACCTTGCTTTCCATACACCTAGCAGCGGCTTTGTCCTTGGTCGTTTTTTTCCAGGCGCAGGGCAATCTACCCAATTATTCAAAAGCTCCTCGATTTCTTTGCCGCTCCTCGGACGCGGGGCTCTTTCGAGCTCGTCCTTACCATTGAACAGGTCACCACGTTTTCTCCACGGGTGATCCATGCGGAGCCACTTTCGAGTACCTTGGAACACGGTTTTTGAAGACCCGGGATCCCTTAGTAGCTGGAGATGCGGTGTCTCATCCATGCACTTGGCGCATGCATTGTGTCCGTGGTTCACCTGGGCCGATATATATGCGTAACCAGGATAGTCCTGCACGGTCGTGAGCAACGCGGCTCTTAGATGGAAATATTCTTTAGTGTAGGCGTCCCAAGTACGAGCCGGCGTCTCCCACAAGCTGGCTAACTCCTCTCTCAATAGCCCGAGATACAGATGCATATCGATACCTGGTTGTTTCGGCCCCTGAATAAGAATGCTCATGTGTACATACCTTTGCTTCGTGCATAGCCACGGGGGGAGGTTGTATGGCCATACAAACACGGGCCAGGTGCTATGCGTGCTACTCTGGTTTCCAAAAGGATTGAGTCCATCGGTGCTCATACCCAGCCTGACGTTTCTTGCATCGCCCCCGAACTCTTCGAACTCGATGTCTAATGCGTTCCACTGGCTAGTGTCTGAAGGGTGTGTCAGGATCTTGCCCTTCTCTGGATCATCTTCGGGTTTCTCTCTTTCCGCGTGCCATTGCATGAGCTTTGCTTCCTTAGGATCTATGAAATATCGCTGCAGACGAGGGGTGATAGGAAAGTACCATACCACTTTTCGAGGAACTTTCTTGTTACCTCTCTTGTACCGTCCTTGTCCACACACAGGACAAGTGGTTCTATCCGCGTACTCGTTCCGATAAAGTGCACAATCATTGATGCATGCGTCGTATTTAATGTGTGGTAGGTCGAGAGGGCACACGATTTTCTTGGCCTCCTCGATACTTGTTGGCAATGTGTTCCCCTTAGGAAGTCGGTCGTAAGATTCCATGTTCGCGTTGAAGCTCACATCGGTCCATTTGTGTTCGGCCTTCATCTCTAGAGCCTTGAGCGTTACACTCAAACGTGTATCCTCGGGACGACACCCAGGATACAATGGAGTCATCCCGTCTACCTCCATTTGGGCCAGCTTGGCTTTCTCTCTGGCTGCAGCTTTGTCGTTGCTCGTCTCCTTGAGGAGCAGTTCTTGAACATGAGGGTCCTGCAAGATCGAAGTTAGCAGCGTCTATGTGTTCGTGTCTTCTCCTTCTTCATGATCATGCCCGTCGTCATCTCCTTCTCCATGCTGATCATGCCCGCCGTCATCTCCTTCGTCATGATGATCATGCCCGCTGGCATCTCCTTCGTCATGATGATCATGCCCGGTAGACTCTTCGTCTTCTCGCCTACCACGCCTCTTCGTGACCACCACCATGTCCTGCCGGCGCCTCATTGAGGTCGCGCATGAAACCGCGCCTAAGCAGGTGACCCTCCAATTGTCCAGATTCAGGGTCGATCCAGCGCTGTAGTTTGCATGTTCGACCTGGACATCTTATCATGGTCTTGTTGTTCAGAATCATGTCCTCCTTCGCGCCTTTCTTGTACCTAGCAATTCGACCTTCGCTCATCATGAGGACCATGGTTGCCTGAGCGGTCAAAATAGAGAATATAGGTGAGAACCACACCATATGAACACACACATGCATGAATGCCAGCCGGAAAAATTTCGGCATGACCTTTCCTAAAATTAGGACATATGGGTAGTGCAAAAATTTGCCGAAATGGAAATGAATCAACATTTCGGCAAACATCGATGCAACCACACTGGCCGGGCCCGACAACAACAAGAAAACAACAAAAAACTTCCTCCCATTGCAAACATTCATGCACCACACACAAGCATCGTCTCGCCATGGATCGCACACACACACCGCCTGCGCGACAAGCTTCACCTACATGTTCATGGTGGCCAAGTACTCACCTAGCTATAGTAGACACAATAATAGCGAGACGAGACCGCGTGATGAGAGAGTATGGACAAATAGATCTACAATGCAAGTTGGTGGAGAGGAAATTAGTAAACAAATAGAGAGATGTGAGAGGGAAAAGTAAGGAACTTTTAGATCTAAAAGTTGGAGCGAAACTTCTACTTACCAATTTATGGATTAAAGTAGGTTTAGATATAAGAAAATGGAGAAACTATGGGCAAGATGGGGTGTGAGGGAGAAGGAAGACGAGTTGGGAGGAGGTAGAGATGTGAAATGGGTGGTGGTGGGATAGATAGATAAGAAAGCTAGCTCATGTCACCTTTTTAACATATGGGTTCGCCCTCATCCGTGGGCGCATATGGAGGAAATGCGCCACAGATGATGAAACTTCTGTGGCGCATTTCTACCATGTGCGCCACAGAAGTGGGTGAATAAGATTTCCTCTGTGGGGCCCACCCCCAAGTTCTATGGCGCATGCTAGGATATGCGCCACAGAAGTGAAACACATCTGTGGCGCATATGTCAACATGCGCCACAGAACTTGGGTGAATTAGATTCCGTGGTGGGGCCCCCTCCATGTTTTGTGGCGCATGAGTAAATATGCGCCACAGAAGTTTCCTCTTTTGTGGCGCATATTACAGAATGCGCCACAGAACTTGGATCATCCCCCTCCCGCCGGCAGGTCCCACCAATCTTCTGTGGCGCATGCTCTGGAAAATGCGCCACAGAACTTCCAAACTTCTGTGGCGCATGCTTTCCAGTGCGCCACTGATGTCTTCCTGTGGTGCATAGATTGGCCTATGCGCCACTGAACATGTTGTCTATCTATAGGTTGTTTCCTAGTAGTGCTGGCCGCACCGGCGACGCTGGAGTGGCGTCGGGTGTGGCTGCTGCCGGCCACCAGCAGGGCCGCGGCGCATGGGGTGGAAACGGGGGGAGGCGGGGCGGGTGTCGAGGCGCAAGGGGGCGGTGGCGCGTGGGAACGCGAGCGGCAGCGGCTGTGTGCGACCGGAGGCGCGCAGTGCCGGCGCGGCCAGCAGGGCCGAGGGCGGCGGCGTGACTTGCCAACAGAGGCACGCATGGCGCGCGGGTGGCCAGCAGCAGCGAGGCCGCGCCCTAGAACGCGGCGCGGGTGGCCAGCAGTACCGAGAGCGCGGCCATGCGCAACAGCCAGCATGCGCGCGGGCGGGCGCACGTGAGCGCGGCGCGGCAGCGCGATCGGTTGTGCGGCGGCACGGCGGCACGGCGTCCAGCAGGGCCAGCGGAGGCGTAGGCGCGGCGGCTGTCGTGGCATGACAACACGGCAGCAAACGCAGGTGCGCGGCCAGCAGGCGCGGCGGCCGTCGAGCGTACGGCGATGCGGCGGAGTTCGGCCAGCAGGGCCGGCAGCGCTGCAGCAGGCAGGTTCGACAGCTGTCGCGGCGTGCTAGCGTCGGGGCGTGCGCGCAGGGCAGCAGCATGGCCAGCAGGACATGTGCGCATACGTGCTTTGGCCAGCACGGCCATTAGCGAGCGCGGTGAAGAACTACAGGCTGAGAAAATAAAATATACGGGAATATGTGATGTTACTTTCCGATCTGTAAAAGTCGGCGCGACTTACACATCTGGTGTACTCGCGGCGGTACTAAGATCAACAGAATCATGCATATACCGTCTTTCTAAAGTGCAGTCAACAAATCTCCAGATTCGTGAGTATCGACGTTGGTCGACGATAGCATGTCTGCTCGACTCTCGGGGAGAAATCCACACAGTAGATTGGATCTGATCTACGAGCTAAACGCAAAAATTGAAAGGAAATCGAATGACGAACCATTTTTGCGATCAATTTCAGATTACCTTCAATGAAAGCCTGCGTGATGCAAACTCGACGGTGATTTGACGGAGGCTCGACGGAGAGACACGTGCTGATAACGTATTTTGCAACCCCTGCCGACTAGCCGGTCTCGAGGCTGCTCCACAAAGAGGAAGAAGACTAAAGTCGACGGCACACAAGAATCACACAAGAAATTGACACAGAAAATAAGGAGGAGCTCTTTTATTGATCTTTCTGTAAACGGTACCTACAATAATTGCTCCTCTATTTATAAACTACTGGGAATAACGATACCCACGTGGGCTAACCTAGCCTGATAGAGACCTCACATAATAGGCCTCTACCGGTCCAGTTTCCCAACAATTTGAACCGAAGGGGAGGACACCGGAACAAAACTCGAGAATCATTAGTTATAACCAACTCGAGTATCATGGGACCGGCCAATAAAATCACAGTCTCTACTAGGCTCACCGGTCAGTATACTGTTCTTTCTCTAGCTACCAAAAAAAAAAACAGTTCTTTCTGCTCACCTTAACCCACGCGCGGTTTCTTCACCTATTATATAACCCAGCTCCTGCCCTCCTCCATTCGCTTCACTCACCGTCTCCCCTCAACTCCGATCACACTCCATTATATTTTGCCTCTCACGCACGCACGTCCTGAAAAAACCGAAAGGGGCGGCTAGAAACTAAGTGCAGAGAGAGATGGAGAACATGGTGGATGGCAATGGAGGATGGAGCCATCTGGTGATGACCGAGCTGAGCCACATCAAAGAGCTGGTGAAGCAGCTCGACGTGCACCTGCGAGACTGTCCCGACCTCTGCAAGCACCTGGCCGAGCAGATCTTCACCGTCACCGAGAGGTCCATCGGCATGATCAGCTCCGGGAGCTTCGACGGCCGGAAGCGCTCCGCTGCCAACGCCGGCATCGACTCGCCTCCTTTGGCCGCGACGTCCAGCCCCCCTGTGAAGGCGAATAAAAAGAGGTGAATATTTTCTGAAAAAAATTCGAGTTTATCACGGTTCATGAATAACTCGTATTTCGGAATCTTTTAGAGCTAACGTATTAAGTGGAAATATTGTTGTTGGTTTTGCAGGAATATGATGGAAAAAGGGAAGATTCAAGTTAGGGTTAGTTCGGCGGGAGGAGGAGCAGAGACGACCCCAGAAGACGACGGCTACAGCTGGAGGAAGTACGGGCAGAAGGAGATCCTGGGAGCCCAGCACCCAAGGTTGGTTTTGGCACATATTTGAGCGAAAGTTTATGTTTTCCATAGCCTAACCGGCACATGTTTTCGGAAGTGAAAACGAAACCTTTTCCTTCTGGATTTGAACACTCTGGTTGTTCTTTTCCTTGGGTGGAAGTTGCAGCCTACTTTGTGCGTGATTGGAGTAGGTCATTGCGTGATCCTACTTTGTGCTAAAAAAATCTGACATCACAAATCACTAGCTTCTCCGAAAATGGAAAAAGTTTCGGAGGAGCACGTAAACTGGACATGCCTGACCTGAAGTGTGCACAATTGCAGGGGATACTACCGTTGCACGTACAGAAAAACTCAGGGATGCTCGGCGATCAAGCAGGTGCAGCGTGCCAACGAGGACCCGGCGTTCTTCGACGTGACCTACCACGGCACCCACACGTGCGTCCACAAGACTGCGTCGGCGGCAGCCAAGGTGCTGCCGGCGACGCCGAACCCTGACGCGCGTAGGCTTCTGCAGAGCCTCACGGTGAACACCGAGGGGCTCACGTCCGGGCCTCAGCAAGGCTGGAGCAGCGCCGCACCCTTCAGTTTCTCGCCGGCGATGAGCGGCCTGACGCCGCCCGAGCACTACCCGTCCTCCACGCCGTCGACTGCGGTGAACTGTTTCGGGCAAGGCGTGTCGCTTTCGCCGTCCCGGCTTGAACTCGCACCGGCGACCTCGGCATCGAGCTACGTCCCCATGAACCCGTTCGAGGCGGAGTGGAGGGCGGAGTCTGAGCTCCAACAAATTGTGTCGGCGCTCGCGCTCGTCGCCGCCACGAGCATGCCGGAGCCCCCAACGGAGATGGAGGACTTTGACGTTTCCAGCTTCCTTGTGTGAGATGATTGAAAAGAGAGAACTGCCAAAAGAAAACCAAGTCCAAGGCAACTCTAGGTAGATAATTAGACAAGCACCCACCATCCGAGCTATGGATTTTGTCCAGCGAGTCAGCAAGGGCGCCTTTGGTAGCCTCCATCAATTTCTTCGTCCGATCGGACAGTGCTGTCGAGGGTACGACCACACTCATCCGACCTCCGAACCACCTTTTTCATCTTGTTTGATACTCTCTCCATTTCTAAATATAAGACATTTTCGCTTTGTGAAATGAACGAATCTAGACGTTTTTTAGTGTATAGGTTCACTCCGATACGAACCTATACACTAAAAGACGTCTAGATACATGCGGTTCATAAAGCTGAAACATCTTATATTTCTGAACGGAGGAAGTAGCCTGCATGGAATTTTCTTGTATGAGGATAGCAATAAATGCATGTTGTTTGGTTGCCTGCACATTGCCCTTTTGACTCTTGTCATGCATTTTTTCCTTGTTCGGTTCACATGCAAGAGGTTGTTGTGGTCACCTTGCACTTCCTTATGGTGAGGTTACCGTCACCGAATGGAGACACTAGTAGAAACCAGGCTATTAGCCCCGGAATGCGACCCGACACTGCAAAAGCGGGACTAAAGGTCCAAGCTTTAGTCCTGGTTCTATTACGAACCGGGACTAGAGCTCCAACCACGTGGCCCCGCGAGCCGCGCTACACGAACCGGGACTAAAGGTTCCCTGCCGCGGCAGCGTTTTGGGCCATTTGGCTACCGCGGCAGGAGATGGGGTTTTAGGTTTTGTGTTTTTTTTTTCATTTTGTGTTTTGTGTTCAATTATTTTTCATTCTGTGTTTTCATTAGAAACAACTTTTCGTATAGATACAGAACGTTACTACGCAGTACTTGTACACATTGATGCAATATATAATATAATTTCTCTTACAAGCATACATGGAGTCCCAACCGGGTCCAGAGCCTGTCTATTTGATTACATGGAGATCATTACATGGATGCTTTAGGGTCTATCTAGAGAGAATTCTCCGTGTGGGTCTATGACCTCGTCGACAAAAAATCCAGCAAATTCCTCTTGGATTGCTATTAGGCGTTCCTTTGCTAGGAGCTTGTCCCGCATCGCGTCCAACTGTAAAGAAGGAGATCGTATGAATTAGACTCAACACAACTTTTTGTAATAAAAATAAACGGTGAATATATTGTTTACTTACTCAAACATTTTCCAAGGGCTTGTCAATAGTGATGCGAATGAACTCGCACACGTAGAATTCACATAGATTAGTCCCCCGTGGCTGCCTCGCGCACTTTAAAAGAATATAATTCAATCAAATAATAACTCTAGCATGATAAATACACATAAACTAGAATTAAATAGATGCGCGGACTTAGCTCATACTACTTACCGAGACCGGTTTAAAAAATAGCTCTTCACGCCATTGACCGTGGATCTTGTTCTTGAACCGTGTCCAAACCCTACCCGACAAAGAAAATGAATGTATGAGTTAATAACTACTTGATATCCCAGAAAATGAACGAAGGAACCGATATAGTGCGATAATGGTTAAAATTACCTATGGAGCATATCGATAATGCCGCGGTAGTCTTCAATGTCTTTGTTTAGTGAGTCATGTTGGGTCCGCAGCATAGAAAACAAAAATTCTCCTACGGTGTGAACTACACGCCAAGATCTATCTACTAGGTACAAAGCAAATGAGTGGACATACATCCATAGAGAACTTACCCTCGAAGACAACGAACTTTGTTAACGAGTAGGAACTCGTGGTTGATGTAGTCGTACACTTGCCGGTCTCAAGATCGTGAGGAAGTCCGAGCGCCGCAACTCAGCAGCGCATCCGCACTCGCACACACGTTCAAGCCACCGGATAACCTCCACCTCCTCGCTCCAGCGATCCAACGGAAGCAGCAACTCCTTCCAGACGAAATGCCACCGGGAACATGTATCTCACTAATCCGAGACCATGGGGAAATAATTCTAGAGGGAGAGAGAGATCCTTCACAAGGAGGTGTGAGGATGAAGGAGGGAATGGGTGGCCTTTTATAGGAGGAGGGGGGTGCCCCCTCTCTCCATGGCCGGCGCATGGGGGGTGACCCCGGACCTCCCCCATTCATGTGGTGGTAACTCCTCCACATTAAAATGCCTCTTCACATTCCCTTTTAAAGTCTCCACTTTAAATGCATTAAGTTTCTCCAAATTTAATGCTCTCTCATTTAATAAAACTCTTTTATTAAATTTATTCAGAATTTTGTTAATTACTTTAATTAACAAACATTCACATATAGCCCCTTGCTATATTTCAATATCACATGCAGAACCACCTTCTGCGATTTCACCCTAAATAGTTTCCGGTTTCTATTGAAACAATTCCTGCGCTTTGCAATTCTTTCGTCTGAAACATATGTGCTCCAAAATGGTGTCCGGTAACTCTTAAGTGTGCCACCCTATGGTTCGCGAATAATGCAGACATGATCGAGACCCTTCTCCGATCAATAATCAGCAGTGGGACCTGGAGATCCGTACTGACTCCTACACATTCAACGATGACTCCTGTGATCATGAGAACCTTTAACGCTTGTAACTAAATCCCTTTGTCTCTCGATATATTATATGTCCGAGATTCGATCATCGGTATCTTCATACCTAGTTTGATCTCGTTACCGACATGCACTCTTTTCTCGTTCCCGTAATATAACATTCTAGTGATCACATCACTTGCTTGCAAGCTATCCTAATATGATATCACCGAGAGGGCCCAGAGTATATATATTCGTCATCTGGATTGACAAATTCCACTCTTGATCCATGAGCCTCAACATAACACCTTCGTAGCACTGAACTCATCTTTATAGTCACCCTGTTACGGTGTGACGTTTGATGTTATCGAGATACTCTTCCGGTGTTAGCAATTAACATGATCTCATGGTCTAAGGATAAAGATTACTTCGTATGATGTTATAGCAATAAAAACACAATGACTTGATCGTAATGCTATACTTCGGATGAATGTTCATCACATCATTTCACCAATGGTGTGACCTTGTTATTAACAACATCCAATGTCCATGATCAGGAAACCTTGATCATCCTGTTAATCAACAAGCTAGTCTATAAGAGAGGCATGACTAGGAACCCTTTTTGTTTATTAAACACACATGTATTGATGTTTCCTATCAATACAAATATAGCATGCAAAATAAACATCTATCATATACAAGGAATACATAATAACAACTTTATTATTGCCTCTCAGGGCATATTTCCTTCAAGTCCATGATGTGAACTCTTCCCAAGTCAACTAAAATGCTTAGAATAATCCAGTGGTACCTACACAAGGTTTACATACGTCAGTAACTCATCATTTACACTGAACATCGAGTAAGCAAAAGTTAATGTGTACAAGAACTCACTTACCGTCGTGGTAAGGAAATAGTATTTCATTACAGAAATGCTGGTTCGTGAGAAACCGGAGCAAGTTTTGCTTGGTCTCCAGTGGCTTATCCTTTAGTATAGCTCCATTAACTCGATGTGGGTCAATGAACCCATATCCATTGATAGCCTTTCTTTTACATTCGAGAATCTTCATTCAGCATCATTATATATAGCGTACAAAAGAATATAGTGAGTATACTTACCGGCAATGAATTGAACAAGCTAAGATAGAGACTTAATTACATAAATAAAGTAATCGCTTATAGACAATAGCAACTGAGGATAGATTTGTCGAGTTCCTTTAGATTGAATAACTGAAACAATTCTGTAAATTCAACAGGGACCTCATCTTCAGCGAAGTAATGCGATTTTCGAACTTTCAGTATGAGCCAATATCGCTCTTCTTTTGATGCTTTCATGTACCATTCATGGAATCATCGCATTTTTGTTGGCATATCCCGAAGCCTCTTAGAACTGACCAGAGGCTCCCCGTGAACAAATTTGGGTGCTACCTCAGCCTTGGGCATATCGCCGTGAAGAATGTCATGAATAGACATATTACATTGCGCGGCCAATATCTTAGCCGTTTCCGGATCTATAGGTTCTACCTCATATAGTTGAGGTTCGGGTATCTGCACCTGGAGCAGGCGGAGCGATTGATTTGCTTGTTTCCCCAGTTGGGGAACGTCTCTTTTGGTTCTTTGGCTACCACTCGATTTTTTGCTTGTTTCCCCAGCTGGGGGACGTCCGTTTTGATGCTTCCGCTACCACTCGATTGTTTTGCTTCCCCCTGCTGGGAACCTCTTTTGTGATGCTTCCTCTACCGCTTGATCTCTTCTGTTTCAGTGTCTTCTGAAGACATCATGTATAGTCATCTAGCACATTTAACTGAGCTTGGGATGGCTGCGTCAGTAATTTCCTAAGGTGCTCCTTGGTTTCCGGTTTTATTTGGACCTCTGGCTCAGGTTGTTTATTTTTAAAATGAGCATCCACTTCGGCCTGTACGACCGCATCAGTCTCCTCATCGGTCAGGTCGTAATCCCTCTTGGGAGGAACCGGCGGTACTCTTGGGAGGGGCAACAATTGTCGCTTTGGGCATCGGTTCTCGCTCGACGGAGCGGTGCTATTCTTCCGCTTTTGGCCCTTAGTGGGTGGAGGCGGTTGCGTAGATTGAGATGGACTCATGTTGGGGTCACGGATTGGACTTGGAGGTGGTGGACATTTACTGGGAGGAGACGGTGCCCTTGGAGGTGGACTTTTACTGGGAGGATATGGTGGCCTTGGAGGTGATGGATTGTTTCTCGATGGAAAAGGTGGCCTTGGTGTCGAGCCTGGAAACTTGATGTATTTTTTTTCAAAGAATGAAGCCACTTGTGACTTCTCCCAGTGTCGTTTCCCCTTCACCTCCAGGGATGTCAATCTGTAGTGACAGACACATCGGTTGAACTTCATCCACACCGACATGAGCATAGCCAGCTGGAATCGGATTGCAATGGTAGGTCGCTCCCGGTGCAGAAGGTAAAGCAAAGCCGACCGCCATCTTCATGGATATGTTCTTCAGTTCAACATGCAGCTCACAACTAGTCTTCTCCTTAATTGCATCCACGGGGTACACATCCATCGTTGCATCATTACCGTGGCCCTCCGTGGAAGCCACGCGGCTTTTCTATTGCGATGGGCCGACCGTACTATCTGCTGCAGGATCTTGCTATCGGAGTCCTTTAAGTTTATTAAGCTCCTAGCGATGCTCCTGCAGCATGGCTTCAAACCTCGCGAACCGCTCCGTATCCTCCTCTTTTTGCCGCTTTGTTTTTCTCGATCGGCTTCTGTACGTGTCAAGGACCTCGGGAAATCCGATAACCCATGGACAAGAAGGTCCGAACCCTCTTGTTCTTCCAGCCTTTTCAGGATTCCCGATAGCCTTTATCAGCTCACCGTTCTCTCTGTTGGGAACAAACTTTCCCTCTTCAACCTCTTTTATCACTTTAATAAGTTCATTCTTGGGTGAAGAAACTTCTTTGGCTGCAACAATCTCGCCTGTTTCTAGGTCATACGATGCCCCATGCCCGAGTACCCAATTTCTTGACCTCCTGGGCCAACAACACATAGCTGGAGTGACCCCTTTAGCCTCCAGGTCAGTCTCAGCTTTATCCCACTTAGGCATGGCACTCCTGTAGCCACCTGTGCCCATATGATGGTGATATTTCTTTTTGGCTGCATTTATCTTATTTTTTTCTGACATTGCCACAGTTGGTGCCGATTTCTTGTATTCCACAAATGCGGCCCAGTTATCCTGCTGCATCTCTAGTGGGCCAGTGAATGGAGGAGTTTTTTTCTTCAAGACATACTTGTGGTATAATCTTTTCTTCCATTCCTTGAATAGTTCGCCCATCTTCTTAAGAGCAAAGTGCTTGACTTTCCTCGTCATTTGTTGTGTGACCTCATCAGTCTCCAAGACTGGTAGGGTGAAATGTGTCATGAGAGAATTCCACATCGCATCTCTCGCTCTGTCATCTACAAAACTAGTCCTAGTTGGATCCTTTTTCTTTCCTGGCTTATTCCAATTTCGCGTGGTGATCGGGACGGTGTCTCTAACAATCACTCCGCATTGAGTTATAAATGCATTCACGGATTCTTTGGGCTCCAATGGTTGACCCAGCGGAGAGACTAAGTCAATGCTGAAACGGACATCAGCGGGCAACTTTTGTGCCGGGCCTCTTGTCCTTGTAGAAGATTGGCCGAAAGCGGAGGTCTAAGAGAAGAAACATTTGTCAGTACATATATACGAATCAATTAGTGTATCTATACTAGTGATCGATCGGTACAGACTTTATATACCTCGACGGAGTTTGTTATTATTATGGTGTCTTCACCATGGTCTCCAACATGGTCAGAACCATCGTCTCCACTATCGTCTCCACCCTCGTCTCCTTCAGACAAATTAAGATACTCCGAGCCATCGTAATAAGAACCCCTAGTACCCTTATCTATCATGTTGAGAAGCTCCTCTTCATTCTGTCTACCGTCCATAGCTTAACTAATACAGAAAAAGAATATTGCATTAAGTAAAAGAATATTACAATTGCGACAACTCGGATACAGAAAAAATAATACGTACTAATAAAGAAACAATTTTGCATTAAGATAAAGTACAATAATATAAGATAAAGTACATTATTAATATATCTCGCTCATATCAAACTAACGAACTCGGCTGCCGTGTCTATGCTACGGGAGCTCTGCAGCCAGAGAAGAGGAACCATCACCGAAGAATAGCTCGGGTGAGATCCATGAACCTGCCAGATATTGGAGAACCTAGTCTCCAAAACATACATATATCGCCGTACGTGCTCGTCCTCCTCCCTGATACGACGACGTACCACCTCCTCGGAGGCTGGCTCCCTCTGTACCTCTCCTGGACCTCGTGGACGCTACCAAAGAAGTTTTGTTTCGACGATTATACCCGGATTCCTCACGAAGGTACGAGTCTCGACAGGTAGCACCTCCTAATGCCAACCCGGCGGAGCCTAGGCTCGGACATCCTCGGAACCGCGGAGTCTAGTAGGCTCGGACGAGGAGGACGCGACATAACTAAATAATAGTAATAAACAATCATAAAATATAAACAGTAACTAAATCACTAAGTATTGCCCTAATAACACTAACCCTAAACTTAACACTAACTAAACTAAACCTAATTAACTAAGTATTCTAACTCACCCTAGATAAATACTAACCTATACAATTAACCTAATACTAATACTAACTAATAGTAGTACTAATACTAAATACTAACCTAATACTAATACTAACATAATAGTAATATTAACTAATATTAATACTAAATATTAACTCATACTAAATACTAATACTAACTACTAAATACTAATACTAATAATAATACTAAATACTAACTAATACTAATATACTAACTAATATTAAATACTAATACTAACCTAATACTAACTACTAAATACTAATACTAATAATAATACTAAATACTAACTTAATACCAATACTAACTAATACTAATACTAAATACTAACCTAATACTAATACTAAATACTAACCTATAATACTAATTAATACTAATAACCTAATTAATACTAACCAAAATTAACCAAAATTGAGTTGTGAAACGGCGATCATCACCTGTGAAGTGTGAGGCGGAGACAGTGGTGTGGTGTGTGAGTGGTACAATGAAGGCATCTCAAGGCTGCTCAGCATGGCGGCGCGTGAGACGGGGCAATGGCGGCCTTGGCTCCTCTCTCCTGGGCGCAGGCGGCAGAGACGACGGCGCGACGAGCTCCTGCGGCTAGGAAGATGAAACTGCTGGCTCTCCGGGTCGTGGCACGACCCGGGGTGGCGGTGAGGGTATTTATACCCCCCCCCTTTTAGCCCAGGTTTGTAATACAACCCGGGGCTAAAGGTGTTTTTGCCCGCCGCTCTTCCCGCGCGCGTAAACCCTTTAGCCCCGGTTCGTAATAGATTTTGCGCCAAAAAGAAAAATGGTTTATAGTTTTCAGAAAATTATGTATTATATATCAAAATTTTCAGAAAAAGAAGATCTATAATTTAAATCTATTATCATACTTTATTATACAACTTAAATGAAATTATCTATTGTTTAACAAGTATTATATTTAGTACAAATGTTGGAAAAATATAGTTTATTATTTAAAAACAGAAAAATACATATAATATACCAAAATATTCACAAAAAATAATATACTCATTAGAAATATAATATTTAATACTAAAATTAGTAACTAGGACTAAAACATATTTCCTGCAATTTCCCCCGCTTCCTGCCATGTTTTCCCGCCATTTCCCCCGCTTCCCGCCATGTTCTCCCGCCATTTCCCCCGCTTCCCGCCATGTTCTCCTGCCATTTCCCCCGCTTCCCGCCATGTTCTCCCGCCATTTCCCCCGCTTCCCGCCATGTTCTCCCGCTATTTCCCTCTATATCTAGGCTGACCGCCATGTCCATCCACAGATCCACACCTTCTCTCTCACAACAATGGACACCGCTTACTGGGCCTTTCTGACGCTCGAGGAGACCGAGGCGCTGTGTGCCTCTAGCTACCCATGCTCGTCAGGGTACCGGCTGCCCGCCGGCTGGATGCTGAGCGCTGGAGGGGTTCCTGTTCCTCCTGTGCCTGAAGGTTCAGCCCGCCAGGCGGCCATCACAAACCACTTCTACCTCGAGCTCACGCCGGAGCAGCGGATGGATCCCCATTGGGATCCCGACAACCTCGACACCTAGAATGCCTTCTTCGCAAACCAGCAGGAAAGGGAGCTCGCCAGGTACAAGGGTGACGGCCCGCCCCTAGTGAACCACAACGAGGCTGGTCACCCCCTGTGGTGGGCGAACCGGACTATCGCCAGCATGATGTGCTACATCGCCATGGGAGACCATCCTCGCCTAAGGTACCTACACTTTCACCAGCCGCATAGACACAAGAATGGTGGTGGTGGTGGTGAAGGCCTAGGGCGTACTGGGGTCGTCATCCGGGAGCCCCCTCCCCCGCGCATTGTGAATCCGAGGCTGAAGGATCCAGCCGCGTGCTATGAGGAAGGGCTGAGGATCCAGCCGCGTGCTACGAGCGACGACGATGACGATTCCGAAGACGACCCTGAAGTTGTGTTCTACAGGGCTAGATATGATTATGACTATTTTTTATGTTTTAATATTAATAAATGTCTGGCCATAGCAAGTTGCAATACTACCTATTGAGATCGAGATAGTTCATATTCATATACATATAAGCAGATCATTAAAAGTAAAGGTTTAATAATATTGTACATCACCAACATCCACACATCTCTATTGTTAGGGTTTTCTTCTAATCCGTAACCATGGAGCATCTTACTTACTTAACGGGATGCTTGAGTCAGCCTTCACAGCAAAGGGCGGAATTTCATGAAACTTATCATAATCTTCTGACATGTCTGTCTTATCCTCCACTCCCACGATGTTTCTTTTTTCTGAAAGAACTATGTGGCGCTTTGGCTCATCGTATGCTGTATTCTTTTGCTTATCATTCCTTTTTCTCGGTTTGCTAGACATGTCCTGCACATAAAAAACCGGACCCACGTCATTGGCTAGGACAAATGGTTCATTTCTATACGCAAGGTTGTTGAGATCCACTGTTGTCATTCTGTATTTCTTGTCAACCTCAACCCCGCCTCCTGTCAGCTTGACCCATTTGCACTGAAATAAAGGGACCTTAAAAAAAGGTCCATAGTCAAGTTCCCATATCTCCTCTATGTAACCATAATATGTATCCTTTTGCCCATTCTTGTTTGTTGCATCAAATCGGACACCACTATTTTGATTGGTGCTCCTATTATCTTGGGCGATCATGTAAAATATATTCCCATTTATCTCGTACCCTTGGAAAGTCAATATAGTAGAAGATGGTGACCTGGCCAACAAGCACAACTGCTCTCCAAAATTTATGTCATTCATGAGATGTGTCTGCAACCAACCGCCGAAAGTCCTCATGTGTTCATCTCTAATCCAGGAGCCAGGCTTCCCCGAGTTATTGGAGTGTACAATATTCTTGTGTTCCTCGATATACGGAGCCACCAAGGTAGAACTTTGCAGAACTGTGTAGTGTGCTTTAGTGAGAGAATGTCCGTCCATACATATCCTTGCTTTCTTTCCTAGCGTGCCTTTTCCACTAAGTCTACCCTCATGCTGTGATTCAGGAACACCGATGGGTTTAAGGTCAGGAATAAAGTCAACACAAAACTCAATGACCTCCTCTATTCCATATCCCTTTGAGATGTTTCCTTCTGGCCTAGCACGGTTATGAACATATTTCTTTAACACTCCCATGAACCTCTCAAAGGGGAACATATTGTATAGAAATACAGGACCAAGAATGTTAATCTCTTCGACTAGGTGAACTAGGAGGTGCGTCATAATATTGAAGAAGGATGGTGGGAACACCAACTCGAAGCTAACAAGACATTGGACCACATCTTTCTGTAACCTTGGTAGACTATCTAGACTGATTACCTTCTGAAATTGCATTGAGAAACGCACATAGCTTCACAATGGGTACTCGGACATTTTCCGGCAGGAGTCCCCTCAATGCAATCGGAAGCAGCTGGGTCATAAGCACGTGGCAGTCATGAGACTTTAGGTTTTGAAATTTTTTCTCTGCCATATTTATTATTCCCTTTATATTCGACGAGAAACCAGACGGGACCTTGATACTGTAAAGTACTTCAAAAAAGATTTCCTTCTCTTCTTTGGTAAGAGCGTAGCTAGCAGTACCTTCAAACAGCTCTGGATGCATGCCGTCTCGGTCTTTTATACATTGTTGGTCCTACCGTGCTTCAGGTGTATCTTTGCTCTTCCCATACACGCCCAAGAAGCCTAGCAGCGTCACGCAAAGATTCTTCGTCAGGTGCATCACATCAATTGCAGAGCGGACCTCTAGGACTTTCCAATAGGGTAGCTCCCAAAATATAGATTTCTTTTTCCACATGGGTGCGTGTCCGACATCGTCCTTTGGAACAGATTGTCTACCAGGACCCTTTCCAAAGATTACTTTTAAATCCTTCACCATATCAAATACATCATCACCAGTACGGCGCATAGGCTTACACCGGCTGTCTGCCTCACCATTGAAATGCTTACCTTTCTTTCTTATGGTGTGTGTGGGCGGAAGAAAAACAATGATTCCCCGGGTACACATTCTTCTTACATTTATCCAAATATATACTTTGAGTCTCGTTTAAATAGTGTGTGCATGCATTGTATCCTGTGTTTGTCTGTCCTGAAATGTTACTAAGAGCAGGCCAATCATTGATTGTTATGAACAACAACGCTCGTAGGTCAAATTCCTCCTGCTTGTTCTCATCCCACACACGTACACCTTGTCCGTACCACAACTATAAGAGTTCTTCAACTAATGGCCTTAGGTACACATCAATGTTGTTGCCGGGTTGCTTCTCGAAGATGTCTTAGGATCCCGTCCTCAGACATCTTCGAGGAGCTTGCCTTAGAGGCACTCCCTAATATGTGAATTGTTTTAGTTACCCGGCATATTAATCTATAGCTAGAGAAGTTATTAACTCCAAGATGGTGTGAGAGGGACACCACTACGGCGGAGCTTCTCTTGAAGATGTCTTAGGATCTTATCCTCAGACATCTTCGAGGAGCTCGCCATAGAGGAGCTTCTCGAAGATGTACTGTGATGTCTTCTTATCAAGCTTTTATGAATTAACCCTATCTTTGTTACAATTTTTTCAGTTTGTTGAACGCAGGTAGACAAAGAAGGATATTTTTCCCAGCTAGTTAGAATGATGAACTCATGCATGTGTGTGCTTCTAAAATCAAATTTCGAGACTATGTGCCAAAACAAGATATATATAGATAGAATCCACATATTGTGATATTTACCTTAGAGTTCCTTACATTAATACAAGATAGATAGAATCTATACTTCGGTCTCATGTTATCATTGCAAAATTACTACCAAACTAAATCCACAAATCCATCTACAAGATAGAGCATGAAATGAGCTAATATAGCAATGAGAGTTCAAAGGATGAAGTTGCTCACCTTTTAGAACCTTTGGATAGATGGGGCACCACAAAATATAGACAAATCTTTAGAAAAAATTGGGCATGAACTCGAGCTTGAAGCAAGAAAGAGAGAGAGGAGCCACCAGCTTGAAATGGTGGCTCGGGCTGGTGGGGGAAGAAGATATAGCCAGACCTTTAGTCCCGGTTCGTGTCTAGAACCGGGACTAAAGGTCCACCTTTAGCCCCGGGTCGTATAACAAACCAGGACTAAAGGGTCTGGCGCCCGACCCAGCCTGCCTGAAACCCTTTAGTCTCGGATTGTTACACGACCCGGGACTAAAGGTCACATTCGAACCGGGGCTAGTGCCTGCCACCCCCTGGGGCCAGATCTAGCCGTTGGGACCGGGGCATTAGTCCCGGTTTGTAGCAAAACCGGGGCTAATACCCCTAGACCAAAGGTCCATTTTCTACTAGTGAGAGGCAGAACACAACACAAACTGGAATCAGAAAGCATGATTCTCTCACAATATGGAACAACAGAATGACAAGCATGATCTTATAACATGATCCCTAGAAAGCATGATCCCCGTAAGCATGCACATGAGAGAACACAACACACAAACTGGAATCATAAAGCATGATTCTCTCACAATCTTGAACAACAGAATGACAAGCATGATCTCATAACCATGATCCCAGAAAGCATGATCCCCGTAAGCATGATCATCACACAAGCCTGAAGAACGTAGAACATGAACCTCACAAGCATGGAGAACACAAGTAAAAGAGGACCACAGTTGACCATGAACGAATGAACACCCTTTGCAGAAACAACACAAGTATGAATTAGTGTTAACAACTATGATCGTTGCCAAAGTGGGTGTCCTCCTACCACCACCACCAGTTCACCGTCAGCAGTACAACCAGGTGCAACAACAAAGTCAACCATCACAGATTTCCTTGATCTTCCTCAGCTTATCCTTGTTAGCGTCATTGGTTTTGAACAGTTCATAGAGCGTGTACTCTAGTTTTTTATTTTCCTCCTTGAAGATCATCTTGTCCTCATCCCATTGCTTCTGCTCCTCTTTCATTACATCAACCTGGGATTTCAGCACGTCCTTCAGCATCTCAACCTCATTCCTACAACGCTTCAGTCTGCTTGGAAATTATCTCCTAAGATATCTCATTGCTATCATACAACCTAGACAAGTTCTCCTCCAACACCTTCTTCTATGTTTCTTCGATGAACTTCTTCACATCAACCAGTAGAGTTGAGTA
The DNA here is from genome assembly GCA_023614405.1 of Avena insularis. Lineage (NCBI taxonomy): Eukaryota > Viridiplantae > Streptophyta > Magnoliopsida > Poales > Poaceae > Avena > Avena insularis. The sequence continues at coordinate 435,534,991 of CM042692.1, forward strand.
CTTTTTGTCAAGCTTGTTCTTCTCATCAGCCAGTTTCTTCACCAGCTTCACATCCTCAACTTTCTTGTCAATTCTTGCACTGCTTGTATCATCATACATCCCACATAGCTTCGCAAGTGCATTCTTCATAGCATCTGGCCATTCATTGTCCACCCAAGCAACAAACCCGCAGTTTTGGACCTCCTACATGTCAAAAATTCGTTGGCACATACCTACTGCTTGCTAGACAAGTGAATGGTGATACAAGGAGCTAAGCACATACGTTCTGAACTTGGCAGAGGTAGAATATGCGGCCTGTGTTAGTTCCTTCAAATGCAACACGCCTAACAGGCTCAAGTTAGTGGACGCGACAAAGCTCGGGACAATCTTTCGTTATCCCGCAGAAGATAGGATCTTCATACGAGTCAGGAGCATAGTCCATGTTCGTGATGTCCTAGCACACGAAATCCAGTTCATCTGACTATAAATCGAGGATTACTAACTTGCTACCGAACCCTAACCCTATGAAAGAATTGGGGAAAGTGGACTTACCCCGAGATAGGACTCGCAGGAATTGTCGCTGTCATTCCAGCTCAGCATGGCGCCAGCCCTGCCGGTTTTCTCTTGTCGGGGACGTCATCATCGCCAGTCGTCGTCCATCGTCGGATTTTACCGGGGGGAGGATAAGGGGAAAGGTGGATCTGGTTTCGGTGGTGAGCGGGTAGGGTGTGTGAAAGGGAAACGGATGTCGCCTAGAGGGGGTGAATAAGTGTTTTAAAATTATTATGGTTTAGGCTCTAATAAATGCGGAATAAAACTAGCGTTTAATTTATCAAGCCAAAACCTATATCCACTAGGTTCACTAAGTTCACCAACAACCTATGCTAAGCAATACAAGCAACAAGGTGATAGCAAGATATAATACTTCAAGCACGATGGCTATCACAATGTAAATTGCATAAGTAAAGGGCTCGGTTGAGAGATAACCGATGGACATGGAGACGATGATTTTTATCCCAAAGTTCACTTCCAAAGAAGCTACGTCTCTGTTGGAGAGGTGCGATGGCACAATGTACTTCGAATGCCACAAATGGCTCATCTTGAGGTGTGGTGGCTCGATGCTCACCCAACGCCACATAAGGCATCACCCCAAGATACGAAGGCACGCAAACCACCGACGCCACAAAAGGCTAACCCTATTCTCATGTGAGCTCACCACAAAGGCCTACTCATGATCCACTATGGGTGGTCACCGAACCCGTACAAGGCTTGGGGCTATCTCCACAACTCAATTGGAGGGCTTCCAAGAAACACCACAAAGGCTCCATAATGCCACAATAGGCCACAACCTTGGGGAATCTCCACAACTCAATTGGAGCCCCCAAGAACACACCACAACTCCACACAACCGTCTAGGGTTCCAAGAACCCAAGATAAACAAGCCCAAGAGCTTGAACTCACCTAATCTCTGAGGAGAACTCAAACCTATGCACCAAATGCAAGAGGTAAGTTCTTCACTCTCAAATTCTGCCAAAGCTACAAAAGATATTGGGGGAATAAGAGAGGAAGAACACAAGAGGAGAACACAAAACTCTCCAAGATCTAGATCCCAAGGATTCCCTCACAAAGAAGGGATTTGGTTTGGTGGGGTTGTAGATCTAGATCTCCTCTCTCAAAACCCTCAAAATAATGCAAGAATCATATCAGGAGGAAGAGAGGGAAAGCTATTCAAGGTCAACAATGGAGGAGAGAGAGGGAGTGAAAATGGACCAAATGAACTAGTGTCCACGAAGGGGAAGAGGAGCCCCTTTTAAAGGGCTCCCAGATCTTCCAGTTATGCACAGATTTGTGCATGGCCGGTAGTACCGGTGGCACCCAACCAACGGTCACAAACAGCGGTGCGAGAGAGAAAATGAGCCAAGACAGTACTACCAGCAGAAGTTCAGGCCCAAGTTCCGACAAATACAACACTTAAACATAGAAGTGTTCTGAATCGAATTCGGGTACCGGCAAAACTTGGATTGGAACTAGCACCGGAAATAGTGGGTCGCAAGGTCCTGACCGGAACTACCCAGGCCTAGTGGTAGTACCTCTCAAGGGATGTGTCCTGGTAGTGCTGGCCAGAAGTTCCGGTCCGAAATGACCGAAAATTCCGACCGGTACTACCGGACCAGATTTCGGTGTTAATTCCATCAAATAGAGAACTCTCAACATAGAGTCGCAGAATGTGAGCGAAACTACCACTTGACCTTGCGCCGGGACTATAGCCAGGCCAGCCCCTGGAGAAAACTGCGGGCGGAAATACCGACGCCTGGCCGGTACTTCCGGTCAGGGAAATTTCAGAACCAAAACTGCAATAACTTTCGCATCCGAACTCCAAACGATATGAAACCAATTTTGTTGGAAAGATAATGACATGTAGAATCCAACAAAAATGAAATATTGGGTATCACCAAGGGAGAAAATACCATGAATATATATGTGAGATATCTCTCAAGGTGTGGAGCCGAAAAATCCACAAGTTCAAAAATGCAATAAGATAAGCAATGTAAATCCGTTTTTGATGAACTAGAGATTATTATGAAGATAACCACAAGCTCTAAATCCTCACATGGACAAGAACCAAACAACAACCAAGAAAGATGATGCTATGTATGAAAAGTTTTGAGATCTCTCCGAAAGATATGATCGAGTCACCCACTCGACAACCCCTATTGATAGTATGGCTATCTATCCTAAACCTGGTCTCCAACACTAAAAAAAGACCGGTAAAATAGAAAACCTATCAAGATCATACATTTGCCTTGAGCATTCCACTTGAGCTTGATGTAGACCATCTTGTCCTTATCAAGATGTATCACCTTTCTTGATTTCTCTTGCTTGATGAGACTTGTGAAATGCTCTCCCATATTCCATGGGGAAACCTCTTCTTTGAACTTGTCTTCATCACCCCATGATCGTGAAGGATGGAAAGCTTCAAGCATGAGATCTTCTAGAGATTGTGCATTTTGAGCTTGCACTTCATTTATTGATGATGTCTTGAAGATGGCCATAAGGAACTGGAAGGGAAATGGACGTCGCCTAGAGGGGTGAATAGGAGTTTTAAAATTATTACGGTTTAGGCTCTAATAAATGCGGAATAAAACTTAATGTTTAATTTATCAAGCCAAAACCTATATTCACTAGGTTCACTAATTGCCTAACAACCTATTCTAAGCAAGATAATCTATAAGGTGATAGCAATATAAAATACTTCAAGCATGATGGCTATCACAATGTAAATTACATAAGTAAAGGGCTTAGTTGATAGATAACCGATGGACGCGGAGACGATGATTTGTTTCCTGAAGTTCACTTCAAAAGAAGCCACATCTCCATTGGAGAGGAGCGATGGGACGATGTACTTCGAACGCCAGAAATGGATCACCTTGAGGTGTGGTGGCTTGATGCTCACCCAATGCCACACAAGGCCTCACCCCAAGATGCGAAGGCACGCAACTAATCGACGCCACAAAAGGCTCACCCTATTCTCCCGTGAGCTCGCCACAAAGTCCTACTCACGTTCTACTATGGGACACTTTAGGGTGGTCACCGAACCAGTACAAGGCTTGGGGAAATCTCCACAACTCAATTGGAGGGCTCCCAAGAAACGCCACAAAGGATCCACAAGGACACAACATGCCACAAGCTTGAGGAAACTCCACAACTTAACACAGCCGTCTAGGGTTCCAAGAACCCAAGACAAACAAGCCCAAGAGCTTGAACTCGCTGAATCTCCGAGGAGAACTCAAACCTATGCACCAAATGCAAGAGGCGAGTCCTTCACTCTCAAATTCCACCAAAGCTACAAAAGCTATTGGGGAATAGGAGAGGAAGAACACAAGAGGAGGACACAAAACTCTCCAAGATCTAGATCCCAGGGATTTCTTCACAAATAAGGGATTTGGTTTGGTGGGGTTGTAGATCTAGATCGCCTCTCTCAAATCCCTCAAAAAGATGCAAGAATCATAGCAGGGGGAAGGGGAGAGGTCAAGCTCTTCAAGGTCAACAATGGAGGAGAGACAGAGTGAAAACGGACCAAAAAAGCTTACCCATGAAGGGGAAGGGGAGCTCCTTTTAAAGGGCTCCTCGATCTGCCCGTTATGGATTTTTACGACCCTGGACGGTAGTACCCGTGGATGGCCGGTACTACCGGTGGCACCCGGCTAACGGTCCAAAACAGCAGCATGAAAGAGGGAAAAAACCTGGCTGGAACTACCGCCAGAAATTCCGATCAAAGTTCCGACAAATAGGACACTCCAAAACAGAGAGGGTACTGAATCAAAATTGGTGTGACCGGAAGTTGGGCCGAAATTTACACCAGTACTACCGGTGGCAAAAATTCCCTAGCGGTACTACTGGTGGCCCGCCAGAACTACCGGTGATGAAAACTTCACAAACTGGAAACGCAATAACTTCGCATCCGAACTCCAAACGAGACGAAACCAATTTTGTTGAAAAGTTAACAACGTGTAGAATCCAACAAAATACCATGAATACCATGGGTATCACCAAGGGAGAAAATACCATGAATATATATGTAAGATATCTCCCGAGGCATGGAGCCGGTAAACCCGCAAGATCAAATATGCAATAAGATATTCAAGGGAAATCCGTTTTTGATGAACTAGAGCTTGTTATGATGATAACCACAATCTCTAGATCCTCACATGGACATGAACCAAACAACAACCAAGAAATATGATGTTATGAATGCAATGATTTGAGCTTTCTTCGAAAGATACGATCGAGTCACCCACTAGAGAGCCCCTCTTGATAGTATGACTATCTATCCTAAACCCGGTCTCCCAACACTACAAGAGACCAGTAAAATAGAAAACCTATCAAGATCATACCTTTGCCTTGAGCATTCCACTTGAGCTTGATGTAGACCGTCTTATCCTTCTCAAGATGGATCACCTTTCTTGATTGCTCTTGCTTGCTCTTGGTTGACGAAGACTTGAGAAATGCTCCCCCATACTCCATGGGGAAACCTCCTCTTTGAACTTGTCTTCATCACACCATGATCGCCGAGGATGGCAAGCTACAAGCATGAGATCATCTAGAGATGGTGCATCTTGAGCTTGCACTTCATTTCTTGATGATATCTTGAAGATGGCCATAAGGAACTCCATCTTCTTCATCTCCTTCTTCTTTAAGACATACTTGATCTTCCTCTTCTTCTTCTTCTTCTTCAACAAGATTCCAATAGGCACAAAGCCCTTGGACATTTCCTCTTCTTTTTCAACCTTGAGACCAACACATGGTCCAAGTGATGCCAATGGACAAACCTATAAGTGAAACTCAATTTACACATTAGTCCATAGAGCTTGTGATTAATTACCAAAACCACACATGGGGGCATACATGTCCTTTCAATATCTCCATCTTCTTCTTCTTCTTCTTCTTCTTCAAGACATACTCGATCTTGTTCTTCTTTTTCTACAAGATTCCAATAGGCACAAAGCCCTTGGACATTGCTTCTTATTTTTCAACCTTGAAACCAACACATGGTCCAAGCGATGCCAATGGATAAACCTACAAGTGAAACTCAATTTACACATTAGTCCATAGAGATTGTCATTAATTACCAAAACCACATATAGGGGCATACATGCCCTTTCAGTGTATCTCGACGGGAGGTGAGGGAAAGGATCCCGCCTGTTTTCCAAGCCAGCATTACGACCCCGCCTACGCCATTGTCGGCCGAGCTCGTGCAGGGAAGCGCCGCTTTTGCATCCAGCGGGTGCACTACGAGGGTGACTTGCCAGAAACGGTTGATTTGAGCGTAGCACCTGGGCCTGACTCCGGGCTGCTTTACGGTTCGCACTGGTGTAGCCCAACACCTCATGCAGGAAACCAAACGGCCCACTTTCGTCTCCTGTCGGCCTGCCTGGAGGGTATGCAGGTGACCAAACGTGCCCCAACAGACGAGGGCACATCATCCATGTTTCTCTTTCTACTAGGACATTGTAGGTGTACGAAGGAACAATATAAGCATTAGGAGTAATATTATCTTAATTTTTTCTTCATATTATTTCATATCTTTTGGACTTCCGTCCCGACTCGTCCCTAGATGAGATGGTTTTTCCCTATCAATCCGGCCAGTAGTTCGCCCGTAGCAGCTGCAGGACAAATGTGCAAATTGTAAATGGCAATCAATTTCTATGATCAAATCGACCATTATCCTCTCTTCGCTTGCTTTGAGAGTCGTGGGGAGGCGGTTGGGTCTCTCCCGAGCCCTTCTTGCCGAAGTAGCCGATGGGAGGCGATGGAGGAGAGACGATCTAGTAGCTATAGGCTGGAGGCTGGTCGACCTTGTGCCGAGTGTGGGCGCTATGCGTAGTAGATGGAGTGGAGCTCCGGATCTCGGCGACCAGATATTCAGAGCGTTAGGGTTCGTCGTCTTCGTGTTGTTGCTGCTCTCCGAGGCTAGGCATGGAGGAAGGAGCCACCGCTTCTTCAAATAAAGTTTGTGTCACGAGCGGCCTATCGATGTGAGGTCTTCGTGGCGCCTTTTCCTGGCCGGCTATGGAGGCGAGGGGAAAGGGCGTCGTCATGCAACACGATTGCGAGGGAGGTGGAAATGCGGCGTTGTGCCCTTTGCATTGATCAGGAGGTCTTGCCCTCCTTTGAATGGGAAAGTGGGTTTGGAGCTTCAGGACCTGGCGGATAGGCCTCCTCCTCTTCCGTGCCGTTGTGATGGCGGCATACTAGAGGATGTGGAGATGGTTCTTCTTCGCCCTAGAGCGCCAAGGGAAGTTGGGCAGCACGCTTTTTCGTGCTTCCCTAAAGCTGTGATTGGTGGAGCTCCCGAGCGATGGCATCGTTGCCGGAGCTATCATTGGCCGGAGGGGCCACTCCACGCTCGGCGAGTCTGATCCCCATCTTCTTCCATTAGGCCTGGATAGCGCAAGAGTGCGCATGGGAGCCCTTCTGGAAGATCTCCTATGACCTCGGCACGGGATTCACATCTGGCGTCAGCCCAAGTGGCTAATTATCCGGTGGTGGGGATGGCTTCGGTGCCTGGAGGTCTCTCGGTGGCGAAGGGGACAAAGGACTCGTTCACTCTCGAATTTTTTGTCCTAGGGTCCTTTTTGCAATTTCTGAGGCTTTATCTTCAAATTTTGGTTTGTGTGTGCCTAGACATTTGAGACCGAAGATCTTTCGTCCTTTTTTGGAGACGCCAAAATTAAGCATTTGGAGGTCGTGCTAATATTCAATACAAAATATATCTATAGCCTAAGTGTGGTCGCCGGCGCCTATGCTGAGGGCATCTGAAGCGCTCTGTATCGCTGGTTGTGGGTCAGGATGTGGCGGACCCACACCCGTCGCGTCCCCTCCTATCTCTCGCTATCCCCATACCTATCGAGTCCTCTCCTCTCATGCCGCCTCCCACTCCCTATTTTCTCTCCCATCCTGATGGGCGGCCCTGTCCCTTCTCTCACCAAACCATATTCGTATGCGGAGCGGCAAGATTGAGTTTGTCGGAAGCCAAGCAACTAGCATGCTTCGAGTTTTCCGTGAGCGGGAGCTGGAGGCCTCGATTTCCTCCTCACGTTAGGGTTCCTCAAGCACCAGGATGCCGCCACCGCCCACCTCCTGGCACGACCACCGGTGCTGCAGCGGTCGCGTGCCGCTTCACGCCTCCCATCGCAGAACGCCACTCCTCAAGGTTGGAGCTCCTCTTAGAGCAAGTTTAATAGTGTAGTCGGTTGTTGGCTATAAGATGTTGCCACATCATCTATAGTCAGTCATATAGCTAACACGTACAATAGTTGGACACAAGGATGTACTACTTTATTAAAGTGTGGCCCATATTTCACTCTCACAAAGCACCTAGGAGCACGTGCTAGTGCTGACTCTTAACTTACAGCCAGCTCCTCTTCTCTCTCCTCCTCTCTCTCTTCCAACTCAGCACAAATACTATATTTTACTTCTTATAGCCAGCTGACATGGCTCTATTGTACTTGCTCTTACCCACAGGCGTTCCTCTGCCGTCGAGCTCTCTTGCCTGCATCCTACCGCCGCTCCCGCACACTCACCCTCACACCACCACCTCCATCTTCCGCATCGACCCGTCTTCGCCACGTGCTCTGCGGTGACTAGCTGCCATACCGCCACAGACCTGCCTAGTAACTAAATCGGTTTTGCCGCTACGCCTTCACATCCCGACCTTTTCACCACCAAACATGTCCTCTAAAATTATTATTGTGCCGCTCAGATTGACTCTATACTACAGAACCTGGATTTTTTTACAAATATACCCGTCTGTAAACTGCCATCACTAAAACTACCTATGTCGCAAAACAAATGGCAAAAGTGCCCTGGCGGAAGGTAGAAAAGCTGACACGTGGCTCTTTCTGCCATAGTGTATGGCGGAGTAGACATCCAGCCATAGGGACAGGCGGGAACTGGATACCGCCCCTGGGATTGGCGGGAGGGCATCCCGCCCTAGGTGCTGGCGGGAGGAAGGGAGACAGATCAACACCAGACACAGCCTGTTAAAGCATGCAATGGGAAAAGGAGGGATTTTTTTGTCGGGAAGAGAGAGAGAGGGGGGGAATTAATCCAGGAAAGAGCTTTGCCTCCTCCCGTCTGGCTATAAAAAGGCAGCTAAGACCCAGCAGACTCAATCGCATGCTCTTGCATGAATCAATTCCAGGGAGCAGCAGAATCAATCTCATGCTCTTGCATGGTTGCCGTCTTAGCAAGAGGACGCAGGCAATCAACCTGGCTCTGCTTGCGAGTCATCCTCACTTCCCGCCAATGGAGTTGCCTAGAAGATCATCCCGCCAACCCCTTGGGCGGGAATCTCCCTCCGCCATGCATCCATGTGGCCAGGCCCACGTCCCGCCATTTCCCTTGGACAGGATGCCCTTTCTGCATCTCTTCGCGGCGGGATGACAGGTCCGCCTTGTGCAGTGGCGGGAAGATCCACGTGGCGGCTTTTCCACTTCCCGTCAGGTTACTTTTGTCATTCCATTTGTAACGTGGGCAATTTTGACGATCCCGATTTGCAGACGAGCATATTTGTAAAAAAATACAGAACCTGGCTATGATGACATGGCTTGGTCGCTGCTGCTCTACTTATGGCGATTTTTCCCCACATGCTGGTGTCCTGCTTCCCGAGTTGTTGTTGTTGTTGATTCTACCGCCTTTGTTCTACAAATTTCTTGCTCCACTGCACCGGAGTGGCCGGGTTCTTCCTTTGTCTTCAAGTCCTTGGTATTTGTTCCTAGTTTCATGGTTGGCGTGTGCTCCAGTGGTGATTCTCGGCTCTGTCCCTGTGGCGCGAGTGCTTGTTGATGCTGTCCTAGAATTGGTGCTTGCTTGCACCGAGGGTTCTTGCAGACGCTAACACGATTTAGTGTCTATTAGTTGCTAAGAGAAGGTAGAGCTACCTTTTCTCTAATGTTCCCTCCGTTTTTTAGCATAGCTACTTGGTTGCGGGTTGGGTAAGCTTAGTGCCTTAATGTCATCTGCTCTCATGGTTTAGTTTGTGGGATCTGACTGTACATGTGCTACATGTCTTTTAGCAAATCCATAGTTTGCATATCAAAGTGTGATCCATTTTTTTCTTGAAGACACATGTAAATGTGTGTCGTTTTGTATTAGAAGGCGTGGAGTACAACACCGAAGTTGGTACAATGGCAAACAATATACTGCATGAAAACAAGAATACTCAAAAGAAGCTAAACTACATATACATCATTGATAATGGCTTCTTTTATATTTTAGAACCAGACATTGCAACCTCAAAACACATGTGTTTCGATGCTTATATACGTGGAGCAAGGTGAGGTTGATCAACAATCTAGCCCTTTGGATGCAGTTTCGAGACAGCTCCTGAAGTCTTCATTTTGCCATAGGATACGTACTAATTTGAGAATCTAAAAAATGTTAGACTTACTTCTTAGGCGGACATCCAACATTCACCAACTGTCAGTTTTCTTTGGATGCACCCATTCTTGAAAAAAAATGAAGTTTAGCTAATGTTGAAACAACCAGCAAGCAATTATTCTAATAGTATCCTCCTATAATTTTAATAGGGTTGGAGCCTTGATAGTCCTGAAATTAAGAAAACGAAGCCTGTCAGGTAGTCCAGTGCGCTAATGATATGTTCGTCCTTCTTATTTTAATGTCAACGAAAAAGACTTATGCCGCTTGGAATAGTTGGACATTCTAGGCTTTAGTCTTTTCCAATTAAACTACGACGGTTTTGTTACTTATGTTTCTGGATTTCTCATTGTCTATACAGTAATAGTAGAGCAGGCATATTCAAGAGAGAACTTTTAAGACACGTCCCATGCTCAATCATTTATGGTTATATTAAATATGTAGTTTTGTTTAGGACTTTCAGTAAGACTAGTTTTACAATAGACCACGTCAATTTCATTTACTTTGTAGGGCTACCATGCCTATCTTGCATAGCAGGGACTCTTTATTGTCTCTGAACAATTGTTATTAGAAGTAACCTTGGTTTTTCTAATTTTCGAAACTTCTAAGAAGAAGGATGCTAATGTGAGTGAATCAAAAGAGATGGCAACAGAATTCAGCAATGTTCCAAAAGCATGAGTGCAGCTCATCAGGGCCTCCTAGCGTGCATAGTTTCGACCGTCGTATCGTCACAAAAAAAAGATCTCGATCCTAAGATGTGGCTGCAGCCATGAGTACATGGTTACATGACCTAGATGTCTTTTATGGCATTAGCAAAACATAGATTTCTTCTATGGATGACAATAGGTCCCATAACATGGCTTCCACATGGTTCAGCGAGGTTGAGTAACGTCATAGTCACACCACCCATATCGAGCCCCACAGCTAACTCGCATGGTCTAATCTCTCCGGAAACTCCGTCTGGAGTCCTAAAAAAAGTCCAAACTATGCAAGAGAGTTGGGGTTTTTGGCCTCCATCACGACGAGCTCTGGGTACGGCCTTCCCGCAGATATCTCCTTGCGCCGCCAACCTTCTTCCCTTCTTTATGTGTGCATGTTCATAACCAAAGTGTTGTGTCCAAAAATAGTAGACATACTAAGCTAAAATCTATTTATAATGTGTACACAGTTTCTCTACTCTTCTCGGTTAGTAAACCATGCAATTTATATATTCCCTAACATGGATCCATTTTGTTACATGCCTTGAGTAGTAAGGCCCGTCCGAGAAGAAACTATAAACATTGCTAGAAAAACAAACTAGACAGTGAGAAAAGTTTTGTCAGGTTCAGAGGAATAACGGCGAAGTACCATCTAGAGGGTGACGCATTTGTATTTAACTTAACAAGGATCACTTTTCAAACTAAAGAAATAGTCTCCTTTCTTCAAAAAACACATTGATTGCAACATATTTTCATATTTCCTATCATATGATACTTGAAATAGTGGCCTAGACTTCAGAGAATGCTCGCCAAACATCTTGACAGCGACATGGATAAAGTTTTTTCCTTGCTCCACATAGTTAAACCTTTCAAGGTTTGTCCATCTAACTGAAATGGCAACCTTGCAGCCTTTATGTGATATTATATTGGTTTTTACCTTTGTATGTCTTAGAGTTTTAACATCCTACAAAACAGTCTTAATTTTGGTTGTAATGGTAGTGTGCTGAGCTAATAAAGCTGTAGTGCTCTCCAAACAATTATGGTCCAAATAAATTAACATGGAGCCCTTTTGTGAAAGCCTACTCGAAATAATTAGTGTGGCGGCCGAGAAAAAATCATGTATGTCATACTACCTCTCTTTCCCATTTTATGGGGTTCATAAAATACTTTTCCACTGCATAGTAGTCTAGAGAAACAGTACTACGAGGTTAAGGAGGCAACATCTGATGAATTACGAGATTGACGAAAATATAAGGCTAAATTAGTAACTGTTGATTTCATTTATATGATTAAAATCATCATGTTAGGATGGAGGTTATCTAAGTACCATAAATTTTTGTCAACGGAATATTTCCTTCTCAAATTCATCCTGTGTACAGCTAAAACCTTTAGTTAGTTCAGCAATGCTTTTACTACATAAGAGCCAACAATTTTTTGTAAACAAAGAACAAATCATAGACTATTTATTTCATTATTCATGCAGCAAAAACATGGTACTTTATGGTTCCTCAATCTTTACATGTACAAATCATATTGCTCTTCTTGGCTTGATTTTTTATTCGTATCTATTTATGTATATGTTAATTTCTTGGAAGACATATATTGATACTCTATATTTTTCTACAAGACATGAGTGAGCAAATACCTCTGCTCTTGGTATGAAGGACATCCATTTACCCTAGTTTCAGCCTGCAGGTGCTCGAAATATTTTCCTCGCAAGTATCTGTATGAAAAATTACATCTCAAATGTTTTTCATGTGTGCTTTCACTTATCTAAAACGATGAACATGCAGAAGTCATATGTGAAAATAGTAATCCATCGTGCTACCTCAATTAACCGAGTCTATTTTAGTTTTGTGGTTGGTCTGATTACATTATTTGTGATGTGTTCCATGCCTTGAGGCACGTCCTCCAAGGATGATTACTGATGATCATCAGTTAGAGTAAGTTTATCTTGGTGATTATGTAATCTAGGATGAAACGATGTGATCGTATAGGAAGCTAAATTACGGTGGCTTTATCTATATGGTAAGATAACAGGGATCAAGTGAACTAGGATGTGTGCAGCAAGGTCGTACCCTCTATTTTCATTTTTGACATGCATAAATTATCAAACTTGATTACATACTACATACTAGATCTTTCTTTTATTGTAAAAATACTCGAAGCAACTTCCAGACATACCTTTTCATGTACATTTTATGGAACCAATAAATAATTTTCAATATATCAAGTATAAATCCTTCTCTTGACAATAAAATGAATATAAATAGTATGTATCAAGTATGTATAATTTGGTCGTCTGTATTGTTAAAATTAATCATTCGATATTCCAACTTCTTATAAGTGTTGAAGCCGAAGTTGTGCCTTTTAATTTGTTTTCAAACGAGCCCAAGTGTTGAATTTATGTTCTACGAGACAAGAAGAACTACATTGCCTCTTTAAATTGCTCTATTAATTAGGCACTTCTTCTATGGTAGTTTTATTTTCCTTTTTTCTTACTCCCTCCATTCACAATTACCTTGCATCCTAGGTTTAGTCAAAGTCAAACTTTCTAAACTTTGACCATATAGTTAGGAAAAAATATCAATATTAACAACATAAAAAGTATTGTATTACCATTATTATAAACTATATTTTCATATTATATGCATTGGAAATCATGGATGTTGATATTTTTTCTTATAGTATTGGTCAAACTTTACAAAACTTGACTTTGACTAAACCCAGAACGCGAGGTAATTGTGAACGGATGGAGTATCACCATACAAGCATGAAAATGACTAAATGGGTGTGAGTTGAACTTTTTTTGTTTTCAATAATGAGTTGCAGTTAGTGGAAGAACCATGAGATTGCTAATATTTTGGTTTCGTTATTGTTGGAGCGGGAGAGTGTACTAGAGTCCAATTCTCTGTATTGAGCTGGCTAAAATTGAAAGCAAATGTTAAGAAACTCCCCTTGGAGCGTTGCAGTGCAACATGTTTTAACCATCAATTTTGTAGCAGTCGAACAAGCCTAATGTGTGGTTTTCATAAGTTAGCTGGTTTAAACATCATTAGTTTTTACCTTGATCAAGTGACATGCATGTTGCTTGTGCTATTAAACTCGGTCTGTACCTCACGGTAGTTTTTTAAAATTTGCCTGATGTACCTATTTATTTACTTGAAGAACCACTTATACTTGTGTTTCTTATGAGCTTCAAAATGAAAATAAGAGCATGCTTCCCTGTGTAAGAAGCTTCAAAATGAAATAAGGGTCTGCTTCTTGTGTCTTTAAGAAGTGTAACTTCTCACATATCTTAATTTCAGATATGTCAACATGTAGATAACACACTGATTTACCAATGAAAATTGATGGTGGCGCTAGAGTTTTAGTGCAATCTATTCCCACGCATGATCATATATTCAATCTACGGATGAAACTAAAACAAAAATCCATAACAATCAAATGTTCTACCATCGGTGCGTCTATCACGCCTGCCACGCGGTGCCAAACACATTGCAAGCGGCGAGACGAAACTCGCATGTTTGTCTAGTACCATTTATTAAACTTGGATTCCATACATGTAACAGATTTTCATACCAACATTGCTCCATACTGTTTTTATATCAAAAAAGGGGTTTCCCAAGATTCAGTAATAAAGGAAAAAGGTTTTACAACTTAGCCGTCACCTAACATGTTTTTGGATCAAAACGTTAGATGCACATAAACCAAGACAAAGAAGCTGCAACAAAAAATAAATTTCATAACTCTCCTTGCACACTTTCCTCCCTCAGTGAAAGCCCACGGAGGCAGTGGCGAATCCAGGATAAAAATTAAGGGTAGGCTCAAAGCTTAAAGAACTGAACTAAATCAAGAGAAAAAAGATGAATATGGTGACACTGAATTCAAATCGAAGTCCGTACAAAAATATATGAAGTCCATACAGATTGGAGCTTGTGCCCCATCCCGCTGGCCGACTCCAGCGTTTGTGTCGACCGGCTCATTCATCATTATCCACCATTGCTTGTGTCGTCAGATTCTTAGCGAGAGGCACTGGCAACCTGGTGGGGTTGGCTACCACGGTGGTAGGGCTACATCTTAGTGCTGTGAGACGGAAGGATCAGAAATTTCATGCTTGATTGAGTGTGTGTTTTCCTCCTCGGTATTCTGTTTCCCAATTCCTCCTTGGGTCAACTTCCAGTGTAGCACACAATTAGGCAGTTGGGTCAAGGCTCGGAAATTCTATTTACTCCCTGATGTAGGTATTATACTTTTGTTGCACACGCACATAGCCTCGAACTGTGAAATTTTAAGTCTCTCTCAATTGTCCATGAGCTGGAGCATGTATACTCAACAATAATTTGCAAAATCAGAGGGTAGGCTTCAGCCTATCGAAGCCTATCCCAGATTCGCCCCTGTAGGGAGGCTCGTTTCTTACAAAGCGATCAACTAGTTAATCTTCGACATAATGGCCGTTAGTATTCTATACAGCCTCAATTCCATAAAATAAGGCGTATAAATTTTCTAAGAAGTTAAACAGTATTAAGTTTGACCAATTTTATATAAAAACTACCAATTATTATAATACTACATAGATGCAATATAGAAATATATTTCATAATGTATACAATGATATAGAGTTGGCATTCTAAATGCTAAAACTATTATCAATAATTTTGGTAACATTTATACGCCTTAGAAAAAGGATATACTCCCTCCGGTCCGGTTTATTAGGCACGTACATAGTTTAATAAAATCTTTGACCATCAATTTTAACCAATAAAATATGCAATATATATTTCAAAAAATATACTATTAGAAACTACTTTTAAAGATTAATCCAATGGTATAATTTTTGTGATATATTATGTAAAATTTGTTGACCAAAACTATTAGTCAAACTTATTATTAAACTACGTGCGTATCTAATAAATTGGACCGGAAGACCGCTCAAGGCGTTGACTCTGCCTTGGAGAGCAAAAATATCTAAGCATACAGGATGTGCGGTACACCTCTAATGGATAAATTTCAATTTATTTAGTGTAAACCACGGGTTAGATTTTCAACTTTTTTGTTTAGTGTAACTGGGTACGCGTCACCAACATTATTTGCATCTATGGTTGGGATGTGATGACTGATATTTAGTATAGTCCAATTCGTTGTTCTTGTTGACCAGTATCATCCCAATTTCCAAGTGAGAGTGCAATTCAGCACATTTTTTTAGTGTAATTCAGCACATATACTAAACAGTTTCCGTGTGTAATCCAGTTATAACACTCAAATGAACAAGATCAATCAATTCATCAGATGTTGGGGCTTGGGTGTAAAAGTTCAGCGAGAAGGGGCGGAAGGTCGGGATGCCAAACAGCACCATGAAAAGGAAGCTAGGCAGTACGTCCATGGTAGTACATGCAGAGGCGTCCGAGGTCCCACCCATCGGAATTTCACGCGCACTTCGACGAAAAACTCTCGAGGAAAAACAGAAAGGGAGCGAGTAGCACACGGCGGCCCCAGCCAAAAGGTGCGCAGGGGGCCATGGAGTAGTTGAAGGCGACGCATTTTCTTCGTACGCGGACGCCGCTGCTGCCGCTGCGTGCCGCCACGCGGACACGCGGTACCCGCCGCGTATAAGGGCATCTTCACGGACTGAGAGGCAACCGGTCAGAGCGTATCCCAATCGGTCCGCAAGGACGAGACTCAACCCGTCAGAGCATATCCTAATCGTTCGCAAAGACGAGACGCAACCCGTCCGCACGGACATGCGGGAAGTACGCGGCGTCCCAGCGGGACGACCCATCCGGACTAACTCAGGCTGAATCGATCCATCGGTTACCCAAATCGATGTCCGGATGGGTCTATCCGGACATACGCGGACGCTGGCCTGTAGCAGACTGACCTAGTTGCAGCCATGCAATGGGTCTTCTTCTCTCTCCTCTCTCTCGGGCTAGCATGTCCGATTTTGTCCATTTGGGTCGTCCTACTGGGCGCGGCTGGCCGGACAAGCCGGACTATGACCCAAAAGCGCCGGTGACTCGACCCATACAGACGAAAACGGACCATTTAGGTGGTCCGTTTGGGTCTCGCCGGTGGAGATGCCCTAAGCTCATCGCTCCTAGTCCCAGCCTCCCACCCGTGGAAACTACGGGCTTTGCTAGCCTGCATCGGGTCTAAGTAGGTCCGCTGGCGCAGAAAACGGTACGTTTGGTTTACCTGGTTGTGTTCAGTACAGGTCTAAAAGCAGTCCAGAATCAGGTCCAGGGACAATGGCTGAATCGGCCGTTTTGTGGAGCTAGCCTTGGTTGGGCGCAAAATGGGCTGTCGCCGCCCAACAGTTGCACGCGTGGGGAAGCACAGGAGACACGAATAACTCCCTCCCCACTCTGTCTCGCCTCATGTCATCCCCCCACTCTGGCACTCAGCACTCCCGTCCCGTCCCATCGGAGAGACCCATGGCCTCCTCCTCTCCTCCTCTGCCGCCTCCTCCAGCCAGCCTTCCCGCCGCAAGGTCGTGCCCCGCGTGAAGCACACACCCCGCAAGCAGGTGGGGCGCCCCGTCCAGCATGTTGTCGAGCACGCCATCGCCGAGTACGAGGCGGGGGATTTAGGAGCGCGGGGCCACCAGCCGACCCCGCAGTTGTCCCCTCTCTACGGCGACCGTCACCGATTTCGAGGGCGCCTCGTGAGGCATCGATTAGGGCTGCGGCGGGCGGGGCGATTTCGATCCATGGGGATTGCATCGGAGTTTTCCCCGTCCCGGCCCGCATCAGCACCAACCCCTCCGCCAGCGCATTGAGAGCGGTGGACATGACAGCGGGGGCGCCGGGGTGGAGCGGCGACATGGCGGGGCCGTCTGCCTTCACGGTCGTGCCGCCGAGTCAGGACACGTCATTCCTGCCAGGGTTCGGTCCGATCTCGGTAGGGTTTCCTGGCTTTGCCGTTGGCATTTTCGCCAGGATTAGCCGCGGCGGTAGTGGGCGACGTCCCCTCTGGGAAGGACGCACCCAGCATGACCCCTCCAGTAGCCGCCGCAACGGCCAGATTCGCCGCTACTGCTTCACCAACAGCTTTGGCGATTAGGTCGTCCATTGCTCCGCCGCAGGTAAGGGTTTTCTTTTCCCCATCCGTTCTTGTTTCCTCTGTACAAATTGATAGGTTTGCTTGATAGAATGCGTTACATACGAATGCTGGCATTATAGATTACCATCTGTACATAGCACAATGCTTGTTATTTTGCTTGGTATGTTACCATTGTGCAAATGATTGGTGTGTATGTTGGTATGTTGCTTGATATGTGACCATTGCGCAAGGACAGCTTGTGTAGATCAAATTTTGCATGTGTAGATGCATGTCACTACCATTATGCATGTTTACATGCTTGGCACTATCATTATGCATGTGTAGATGAATGCCACCACCATTTTGTATGTGTAGATTTTTGGTACTACCATTATGCATGTATAGATGAATGTCCCTGCCATTTTTCTTGTGTAGATGATGAATGGCACTACCATTATGCATGTGTAGATGAAGCAAGTGCAATGTACTAATCTTTGTACAATTGTCATTGATCAGTTTCATCTGCATAATGCATTTGCTATTGTATTCTAATAAGTTCTGATAGGCAAGGTACCCAAGCAAGACTGGGACACTGTTGGGTTTGTAGCATAGAAAACAAAAAAATTCCTACGATGTGAACATCTAAGTACCAAGATCTATCTATCTAGATACAAGCAACGGGTGGATATACATCCATAGAGAACATACCCTTGAAGAGCGACAAAGCATTATTAATGAAAATGATTTCGTGGTTGATGTAGTCGTACACTTGCCGATTTCAAGATCATGATGAAGTTCAGCAAGTCCAGCAGGTCCAGCACCAGCAAGTACATCAGGTCCTGCACCAGCAAGTTCAGCAAGTACAGCACCGCAAAGTAGCGGTGCATCCGTGATCACACACACGTCCGGTACCCTGATAACCTCCACATCCTCACTCCAGTGATGCAGCGAAAGCAACAACTCTTTTCCAGATAAAACCACCGGGAACATGTATCTCGCTAATCTGAGACCATGGGAAATAATTTTTAGAGGGGGAGAGAGATCCTTCACGAGGAGGTGTGAGAGTGGAGGAGGAGGAGGGGTTCCTTTTATAGGAGGAGGGGGCAGCCCCATGGCTCCATGCGCATGGGATGGTGTACCCCCACCTCTCCCTCCATAATGGTGAGTGGAGCTTCCGCTTAGCCCACTCCCATTAATTCCATCTTCACTCAAAATTACATTAATTTTTCACCAAATTTAATGCAAGCTCTCATTAAATAAAACTATTTTATTTGTTTTATTCAGAATTTTGTCAATTAATTTAATTAAGAAACATTCATATAAAACCCCTGCAACATTTCAATATCACATGCAGAACCAGTTTCTGCAATTTCACCTGAAACAATTCCGGTTTCCATCGAAATGATTCCAGCACTTTCTTAAATATTTATCTAAAACATATTTGCTCCAAATGGTGTCGGCATCCCTTAAGTGTGTCATCCTACGGTTCCTGAATAATGCATACATGGTTGATACCCCTCTCTGATCAATAATCTGCAGCGGGACCTGGAGATCTGTGCTGACTCCCACACATTCAATGATGACTCTAGTGATCATGTGAACCTTTAATGTCGTAACTACATCCCTTTGTATCACGATGTATTACATGTCCGAGATTCGATCATCGGTATCCCCATACCTAGTTTGATCTCGTTATCGACATGCACTCTTTTATCGTTCCCATGATATAACATTCTAGTGATCATAACACTTCCTTGCAAGTTATCTTAATGTGATATCACCGAGAGGGCCCTGAGTATATCTATCCATCATTGGGATGGAAAAATCCCACTCTTGATCCATGAGCTTCTACATAACACCTTCGTAGCATTGAACCCACATTTATAGTCACACTATCACAGTGTGACGTTTGATGTTATCAAGATACTCTTCTAGTGTTAGTGATTGACATGATCTTATGGTCTAAGGACTAGAATTACTTTGTATGATGTTATAGCAATTTAGACACAATGACTTCAATCGTATTGCTATACTTTGGATGAATGTTCATCACATCATTCCACCAATATTGTGACCTCGTTATTAACAACATCCAATGTCCATGATCAGGAAACCTTGATCATCTTGTTAATCAACGAGCTAGTTGATATGAGAGGCATAACTAGGAACTCTTTATTTGTTTATTAAACACACATGTATTAATGTTTCCAATTAATACAATTATAGCATGCAAAATAAATATTTATCATAAACATGGAATAAGATAATAACCACTTTATTATTGTCTCTCGGGCATATTCCCTTTAGTCTCTCACTTCCACTAGAGTCAATAATCTAGTTTGAAAATCTTTGCGTATTGAACACCTATGGCTTTCTGGTTTTGCATATACGTGATTGCTAGTGGTTAACATAATCTCCGGATCTGACACTTTCAGGTCCGTGTGTATTTGCATATCTTTGCGTCTCTACGCATCACTCATTCTCAAATGAGATGGCATTGTATAAATTTAGTCCTTTCATGAGACCTTTAGTTTCTTTGGGTTAAAACATGTTGATAGTATTGTTGTTATATCTTCATAGTATTAGGCCACTGTGAACCACACCTAGTTTAATAACAAACTACTTAACACAAGTATCCTCTTTTGTTGCTACTATAGCAGTCATATACTTAGCCTTTTGTTGTAGTATCCGTCACAATTTATTAACTTTGGAATTTATCCAAATCCATCATGGAACCTCCTTTCCATTGTATTGTGCCACCAATAGTTTAAATTGAGATAAATTTAATTTGTATCTTGTGACAAACTAGTATCAATGTAACACTTTACAATGAAATATTGTTAACTATTTGTCACTTATACATGATATATTCTATGTTTTCCAAAGCTCATAAGAATATATTTACTATAGTCCAATGATCATCTTATGAATCATTCTGGTATATGCTCACAACATTTAGAGCATAGGACATACTAGATGTGTACATATCACGGTATTATTAATCAAAATATTCATGTGATTTCACTCACCAAGTGTCAATACACTTGAATCTTGATTCAATCCTTTCCATGCAGCAAGAACCTTTCTCGCCGTTTCCATATTGAACCCTTTCAATATCTCATATATGTACGCCTGGCACAACCATATTAGCGCCTCAATCTATCCATATAGACATTGATGCCAAATATTCCGTTTTTTCCCAAGACTTTCATCAAAATCCAATTTTAATGAAATTCTTAATCCGTGCCAATAAAAGATATATCATTTTAATGAAATTTGTCTCAGTGCTCCCACTTAATTTCTTGCAAATACAAGCATCTTCATCGTCTCCAATGAAATTAAATATTTTAATAGTTTCATGATGGTGAAGATTCCAACTCCGTTATGCTTACTTCAACTATTGAAGTCTGTATGCCCTTTTTAGCACCCTTTGAATTAACAAAACCTTTCGCACCATGTCATGTACACGTCCAAGGTAACCATTCCAATAGAAGAATATTGTTTTGTTTGTTCAACTACCATATACCAAATTATTTTTAGCAGTTTCTAAATTAATCCGCAAGACTAAATATCACCATAAAAGATCAAATCTTGTCATAGTCAACTCCTTGAACATTGTCGTAAACTCTTTTCTGACATGTCGACTATTTCATAGATGTCGAACATCCATATCTATTCTTTATAGATCCAAACACGACCGATAGGCTTCATGCCTTTGTGGAAGGTCTTCCAAGTTAAAAAAAACTTGATTTCTCGTGTATGGATACTATCATGGATTCTATGACTTCTAGTCATTTTACGGAGTCAGGGCCCATCATCACTTCTTTGCATGCACTCGGTTCATCATTGTCAAAACAATAACGACTTGTTTATCAAATCTTATTATTTGATTGTTACCCAATGGATACGATTCAAATAGGAACTCTAATCTCCAAGATCACAACCTTTGTAATCACGGGAGCCATGAGCATTGTGGCCGCCACCGGGACACTTTTCGGTGCTGCGCAACTTAGCACATATAGCTAAGGTTCAATAACCTTATCAAATTTCTATTGTCCTCCCACTTAACTTTTCGCAAAAAAATCCTTCTTAAGAAACTTCCCGTTCCAAGCAACAAACTCTTTTGTCCTCGGTGTTATGGAGGAATACCCAACAAATTCTTTTTGTATAACCTACAAAGACGTGCTTATCCGACTTTGGTTGTAAAAAATCTACTTATGCATAGCATACCAAAATTTAAGTAAAGACAACTCGGGTTTTATCCCAAAGCATAACCTTTATGGTGTCATTTCAACGGATCACGATGGTGCTCTTTTTAAGTGTAAAAGTGATAGTCTCTAAAGCTGTAGTCCTTAAAATATAATGGCAGTTTTATAAATGATACCTTTGATCTTACTATGTTAACAAGGTTCGATTCCATCTCTCGAACACTCCATACTCCTATGGTTTATCAGGAAATTCAAATCCATGGAACAATTCCTCAAATCTTAGGTATTTTATTAAATCTATAACTCAAATATATTCCTTTATGATAGAATCATAAATTCTTTATTTTCTTGTTACAATGATCTCCACTCCATCTTGAAAGGCTTTGAACAATTCTCAAATGTTTCAGACTTCTTCCTTATTAAGTAAATATACAGATATATTCACTCAAATTTCCGAAGAAAGCATATGAAGTTTAAAGATCCACCGCACATGGCTACACATAATGGACTATATACATTAACATGCACAATTTCCAATAAGTTAGTCATTCGTTCCTCTTTGGCCTATGAACGAAGTTTCAATTATCTCAAGGAAAGTCTCACAAGCATCAATTGATCAAAATCAAAGACTCCAAAAATCCATCAACATGGAGTTTCTTTATGTTTTCTTTCCAATATAATTTAAACGGTGATGTCACTTTGTAAGTGATCTTTCAATCATTTGTCTTGCGATATTTTAGCATTAGTTTTTATGGACGTGATTTTTCCAACTAGACTTGTAAAAGTTCATCCATCTTCTATGGAATACGGTAATTATTTGAACAACCATTGATCTCGTAATATTGGAAAAAATAACAATTATTTAATCAAATCTTGAAGGTAAGCTTTGATGTCAACGAGAAACACAATAATACTTTATTTTTTTTCGATGAACATCATCACATATTCTTTTGCTAGTCACTTAGGCCATGGCAGTTCATGAATTGAGTGGTTCTGTATGACATTTCATACCAACCAATTCGGTATCCAATACCCAAGTACCACATTGTTTAACAAGCAAAGAATACAACCATAACATGTATATCATCTATATACCTTAGCTGGACATTTCCAATCTTTTCTTTTCCACCAAATATTTTATAGATTCTCTTTCAGCATTTCCTTTTCCTTTTAAAAGAATCTATGAACATCAACACTGGCGCCATACACATGACACATAGTCCAAAGCGTGTATAGTCAAATACTAATACCTTTGAACTTGCACTTTGAAGTTGATCACCATCATCAAATGTTTGGTGTTCTTTCAAAATCCATTCTTTAGTAATATTTTAGTGTAGTAAACAATTTACCTACAACTTCTATTCATCATTATCATGACAACTTTCATGATCAAGCTACTATAGCCTATAAGGACGAATCGTGAGTATAATGTCAGTTCCCAAAACCTTTTTGGGATATTAGGACGTCTAGCATCTCCAACCTTCGCAAATTCTCATACAATACGAGAACATGTATTTTGCCAAATTATACTATATCATGTTGCAACCTAAACTTTGTTTCAGATATCTCAATATCTTTCACACATGATGGTTTATCTGAAACAATTCTTTCAGCTCCTAGATAACCTTGATACTAAAACATCTTTTAAATATCAAGGATCATGGAAGTAGACATGATACTTTAGATACTAACACTGGAATTGTTACTCTTGGTTTAATACTACTTATTAAACTTCATGGAGGAGATGGAGTTTGCTGAAAGTTTGCAATAGGACTTTCAAACTTTAAATTGACACTCAAAACAATACGATACCAGTTCATAAAGTAAATATCAAGAATTCTACAGTTCTATTATCTCAACTAAAACTAAGAGCAAGGTAGTAAACGAATGTCAATGACTACAACAAAATATGCAAACTCACTTCAATTTAAGTTATGATAAATTGAGTTCAACTTTAATCATATTACATGAACTCCCACTCAAAAACGACACCCCTCGTGTCATTTTGGTGATTACATGAACCAAATCCACTACACCAAGTACGATCATCACGTGAGTCGGTGTAGCTTCAAAGGCGAGCATCTATATGGGCATCATATCTACCATATGACTCATGCTTAACCTTTCGGTTCGTGTTCCAAGGCTATGTCTGTACATGCTAGGCTCGCCAAGTAAGAACCTTAGTACTCGCGTATGTAAAACTGTCTTACACCTGTTGTATGAAAGCCGAGAGTCAAGTACACCCGATCATCACGTGATGTCTTGAAACGAAGAACTTTCTTAACGGTGCATACTTAAGGAAGAACACATTTTATCTTGATATCTAAATGATAAATCATCTTATAATGCTACTAAAGAACCATACAAGCAATATAATTAAGATGCAAGCAAACATCATATGCAAAAATTGATATTATATGGTTCTTGGACTTGATCACTATCTTGTGCATCTTGGTATGATCTTTATCATTCCTATATGTGTAAGGCCAAGGTCTATGGAACTTACACTTTGGTATGTTATAATTTCCAAGAGTATCAATCCATACTACAAATTATAACATCACCATATCATGACACTTGCCCAGCAACAATCTAAACTAGACGCCTCTAATTTATCAATTGCAAGTTTTAAGTGGCTTAGGGCTTTCGAAGATAGAACCGGTCTTACGTACGAACATGGAACCACAGCGATGATAACCAGATTATTAGCAACTCGTTGTAAATCAGATATTGACTATAGAAGGAGAGACAGACATCCGCTAGCCACTTATGCAAAACTAGTTGCATGTCAAGCGTGGAACAGGTCTCATGTGTGAGGACATGTAAAGTTAGTCCGGGCCGCTTCATCCTACTATGCCACCAATATCCAAAATACATATAAGAAGAAATAACATGATCATAATCGCCCACATACTCATATGTGTACTACCCGTGCAAAGCATCTACACATAGCAGGCTCTGATACCACTATTGGGTTCGCAGCATAGAAAGCAAAAAAAATCATACGATGTGAACATCTAAGCACCAAGATCTATCTATCTAGATACAAGCAACGAGTGGATATACATCCATAGAGAACATACCCTTGAAGAGCGACAAAGCATTGTTAACGAAACTGATTTCATGGTTGATATAGTCGTACACTTTACAATCTCAAGATCGTGATGAAGTCCAGCGAGTCCAACAGGTCCAACACCAGTAAGTCCATCAAGTCCACCGCAAAGCAGCGGTGCATCCGTGATCACACACACGTCCGATATCGCGACAACCTCTGCATCCTCGCTCTAGTGATGCAGCGGAAGCAGCAACTCCTTTCCAGATAAAGCCACCGGGAACATGTATCTCGCTAATTCGAGACCATGGGGAATAATTTCCAGAGGGGGAGAGATCCTTCACGAGGAGGTGTGAAAGTGGATGAGGAGGAGGGGCTCCTTTTATAGGTGGAGGGGGCATCCCCCATGGCTCCATGCGCATGGGATGGTGTGCCCCCACCTCTCCTCCATAATGGTGAGTGGATCTTCCACTTAGCCCACTGATACGTTGCTAACGTATCCATAATTTTTGATGTTCCATGCTTAGTTTTATCTACTTTCTTGTGTTTTGTCCACACTTTGGAGTACTTTTCATATGATTTCTTGGACTAACCTATTAACAAGAGCCACAGTGCCAGCTGCCTATTTTCTGCTATTTTTGGTTCCAGGAAAGTCAGAAAATGAATATTCTCGGAATTGGACGGGACAAAAGCCAAAGTCAGTTTTTCACCGAGGGACACCTGGAGCCAGAATACGAGACGGAGAGGGGGCAGTCCCACCACCACCTGGCCATGCGGCCAGGCCTGACCCGGGCCAGGGGGTGGTCCGGCCGCCCCAGGCACCCCCTCGGCCTCTCCTTCTGCCTATAAGTTGCCTCCAATACAGAAACCCTAAGGACCCGATCAAAAAATCCACGAAAGAGTCTGTAGCTGCCGTCATCTCCATCCCTAGATCGGGAGGGATCTGAAGCTCTTCCCGGCACCCTGTCGGAGAGGGGAATTCACCCTGGAGGCCTTGTGCATCATCATGCAAGCCTCTGGTGTGATGCGTGAGTAGTTCATCTCTGGACTACAGGTCCATGTAGTAGCTAGATGGCTGGTTCTCCTCCTTTGTGCTATCATATTTAGATCTTGTGAGCTCTGTTCATGATCAAGATCATCTATTTGTAATTCTACATGTTGTGTTTGCGAGGATCCGATGGATATTGACATGCTATTTCAGATTGATTATTGATTCTATCATGTCTTTGTTATTTGTGATCTTGTATGCTTTCCGTTGTTAGTAGCTATCTTGGCCAAGTAGATGCTAGCAACTCCAAGAGTTAGTATTTATGCTCGATAGTGGGTTCATGCCTCTGGTAATCTAGGGAAGTGACAGAAATCTCTAAGGTACTAGATGTGTTGTTGCTACTAGGGAGAAAACAACAATCCTTTGTTCATAGAACAATCGTATTGTTTACTTTACATGCAATTCGTAATGCAATTATCCGTTGCTTGCAACTTAATACTAGAGGGGGTTTGGATGATAACCTGAAGGTGGATTATTAGTCATAGATGCAGTTGGATTACGGTCTATGTATAATGTTGTAATGCCCAATCGAATCTCAAAGGAGTCAAGATGAGTAGTATTCTCTTATTGCTTTCTCGATGTTTGTCAATTGCCCCGCTGTAACTTGTTCACCCAACATGTCATCTATCTTAAGGAGAGCCACCTCTAGTGAACTATGGACCCCGGTCCTTTATTTTACTATCAATCTACAATCAATTGTTTACTATTTTGTGTTTACTTTCTACAAACTATTACTTTCTTCCACTCGATACGTTTAATCCTTTGTTTTTATCAAAACCGGTGAGATTGACAACCTCATCACAAGTTGGGGCCAGAGTTATGTGGTTGTGTTGTGCAGGTCTCCACGTTGCTGCTGACACCGGTAGTGCGCCCTGCCAAAGTTCAGCTAGCTACACCTTTGGGGTGTTTCTTTGCTCCTACTGGATTGATAACCTTGGTTTCATAACTGAGGGAAACTTACTGTTGTGCTCATCATACCTTCCTCTTGGGGTTCCCCAATGAGCTCGTTAGTACACGAGTCAGCAAGTATTTTTCCGCGCTGCTGTTTGGGAGTCAAGGACATCTTCACAAGGGGAGTCCCTCATAACCAATCTCTTTACTTTGTTATTTTTGTTTTGCTTAGTTTACTTTTGCTTTGTTTGCTTGTTTCTTTATCAAAAACACATAAAAATTAGTTTTACAAATTTGCTTTCTTAAAAACACAAAAAACATGACTACTCTTGAAAACACTAAGTTGTGTGACTTCACTAGCACCAACAACAATGATTTTATGAGCACACCTATTGCTCCACCTGTTCTTGAAGCTACTTTCTTTGAAATAAAACCTGCTTTACTCAATCTTATTATGAGAGAACAATTTTCTGCTATTGGTAATGAAGATGTTGTTGCCCATCTAAATAACTTTGTTGAACTTTGTGAGATGCCAAAGCATAGGGATATATATGGAGATATTATTAAGCTTAAATTGTTTCCTTTCTCTTTGAGAGGAAAAGCTAAAGAATGGTTGAATTCCTTAACTAGGAATAGTATTGATTCTTGGACTAAATGCAAAGATGCTTTCATTGGAAAATACTATCCTCCTGCTAAGATTATATCTATGAGAAGTGAAATAATGAAGTTTAAACAATCTGATAATGAACATGTTGCTCAAGCTTGGGAAAGAATGAAATCTTTGGTAAAGAATTGTCCCACTCATGGACTGACTGCTTGGATGATTATCCAAACTTTTTATGCAGGATTGAACTATTCTTCAAGAAATCTATTGGATTCGGCCACTGGAGGTACCTTTATGACCATTACTTTGGGTGCTACAACAAAGCTTCTGGATAATATGATGGTTAACTACTCCGAATGGCATACTGAAAGAGCTCCACAAGGTAAAAAGGTAAATTCTGTTGAGGAAACCTCCTCCTTGAGTGATAAGATTGATGTTATTATGTCTATGCTTGTTAATGGGAAAGCCCATATTGATCCAAATAATTTTCCCTTAGCTTCTTTGGTTGCTCAAGAAGAGCAAGTTGATGTGAACTTTATAAGAAATAATAATTTTGGCAACAATGCTTATGGTAATCACAATTATAGGCCTTACCCTCCTAATAATACTTATGGTTATAATGGCAAACCTGGAACACCTAGTGAAGGAAGAATTTTAGAAGTTGAAAGAGCCACTAAAAACTTCAGGCAAATGCAATATGAACAAAACAAATTATTTACTAAAACTATGGAGGAACAATCTACCATTTTCAAGAATATTAGTCATCAACTTGAGAATTTGAATAGGGAAATTCCTAATTTGCAATTGAGACTTTCTAATGCTGAAAGAAATATATCATCTTTGTCTCAAGCTCAATCCTCTTTGATTAATAAAATGGCTGCTAATCCTGAAACTAATGATAATCCCTTTGCAACCACTAATGCCATACAAGTGAAAACTGATGAAAATGTTAGACTATTAGCTGAATTGCATGCTAAGTGGGAAAGAGAAGATAAAATTTCTAGAAACATTAGTGTTTCTACTATCACTACCACTAGTGTTGAGGCTAGTAATAGCTCTACTACTTTAGATGATAATTATGATTTCGATCTTGATGGTTGCAATATCTCTGAAGTTATTAAGTTCCTACAAAAACTTGCTAAAAGTCCTAATGCTAGTGCTATGAATATGGCCTTTACAAAACACATTACTGAGCTCTCATAAAGATTAAAGAAGAAAAGATGAAACATAAAACTTATATTCCTATAAAACAAGAAGATGGTTGGGAACCCATCATTAATATGAAAGTGAATGATTTTGATTTTAAAGCTTTATGTGATCTTGATAGTAGTGTTCCTATTATGCCTAGAAGGATTTATGATATGCTTGATTTGCCACCACTTGAAGATTGTTATTTGAATGTCCCACTTGATGATAATGCTAGAAAGAAACTCATGGGGAGTATTAATGATGTTCTTATTATGGTTAACAATGCCTATGTCCCTGTTGATTTCTATGTTTTGGATGTTAAATGCAATGCTTCTTGTCCTATTACTTTGGGAAGACCTTTTCTTAGAACGGTTGGTGCCATTATTGATATGAAAGAAGACACCATTAAATATCAACTCCCACTCAAGAAAGGTATAGAACACTTCCCTAAGAAGAGAGTGAAGATTTATTTTGCCTCTCCTATGAAAACAAAATTTGCTCTTAATGCTTCTTCATTTGAGAACACTTGATCATTTTTCTTGCTTCTTATGCCTAACTTAAAGGCGTTAAAGAAAAGTACTTATTGGGAGATAACCCAAAAGTTTTAGATGAGTCTTGGAAGTTATTACTTCAGTAATAACCGCTCCTTATCCTTTTTATTTTCTTTTTGTGCCAAGAGTAACCTCTAATGAGAGAGAAGTAATGATTGGGAAAGTTGATGTCCCGAAACAGATTTCTGTGCTTCACCGTAAAAATTCGTTTAAAATATCTGTACGTCCTTTTGAGGCGTGAATTTTTTTTCTTCTGACCCAGGTTGTTATCTAACTTTTGTTAGTTCAACACTTTTCGATTTGAGCAACAGAAGGTCTTCGAAAAAAATCGTCTTTACCTTCTGATCTATTTTGACAGATTTCTGCCATTTTCTGCATTTGCTTCTTGTTGGTTCCTTTTTGAGTTCTTTTGGGGAATTGAGCTTTTTGAGGGAAGTGCTACAGTAGCTTGTGTTTTAATGGAAGTTTTATTGGTGTTATAACTGAACCTAAAGACTTATTATCTTGAGTGCACTAATGTTGCTAATAAAGATTGTGTGAAGTTTTGTATGAAGGAAAAATTTCAGGTGTATGGAAGGAATGAGTAATGAGATGAAGAATGGACTAAATCTCAAGCTTGGGGATGCCACACGTGTCACCCCAAGAAATATCCAAGAAATACAAGTGTCAAAGCTTGGGTATGCCCAAGGCATCCCCCTCTTCATCAATAAAAATCTCAAGTTTTTTCCAAACACTTCATTTTTATTGTTTCATGCACAGTTGTGTTGTTCTTGGAGCGTCTTCTTTTTCATTTTCGTTTTGGTTTTTTGTTTGCTTTTTTTTCTTAGTTTGCTGAATAAATTGGTTGGACCCCCTCTTTTCATACATTGGTTTTCAAATAGTTTGGTTTGGTTTGGAAAAAGAGTAGGAAAGTTCATGCTTAAGTGGTAAAGCGAGCTTGTTTTTGACTGTGGCCTATGCTTTGTCATGCCATGCTCGATATTGTTTTGGCTTTATGCTTAGTATTCTTTGTTGTAGCATGACTTGTTATAAACAATTGAGATTGCTTAATGTACCTTTGAAGAATCATGCGTTGTTTTAGCATATTAAAGCATAGTATTGTGGTATTCTCCTTTGATGCTTTATTTGGGTTGACTTGGCACATGCTCACACCATGTTATGACTATCCCAAGTCACCATAGCCTTTATGATCCTTTAGTTTTCAACTTGTAGTATCACTTTATGCTTTGATCAATGATGTTTTATCGCTCTGCATGATTATGACCATTATTGCTCTCTTAGTTTGTCGCTCCCAGTATTTTGCTAGCCTCCGTAACCAAGTATGAGTTCCACTCATGCATCCAACTCCTAAAACCAAGTTATTCCAAAGAGTCCACCATACCTACCTACTAGCATATGCTATTCCAAGTATATTCATGTTTTTATCAACCTTCCGAATTAAACTTGTTATGAGAAAACGAGTGATTAAAGCTCTCACGAACTTGATGGCACACTTTACTTTTCTTCCTCTTAATAAACTTGAACCATTGTGTTGCCTATGTTGTATATGCTTGCACTTATTTGTTGGGGATTAGCAGAACCATGCTCTCATGTGGAACGCTTTCAACATTACACTTGTACTTTGTACCTAGTTGATATCATGCTATTTTGTCTATGGATGTCGTCGGTGTGAAATGAAAGGGGAGCTTGTAAGTCCATGGAGTTATGTATGTGTGTTAGAGAAACGCCTGGGCCACTAGTCTAATCCATGCTGTCATGGTGGAAAGCTACAGCGTAACCATAATGAGCTATCTATGAAGCATTCTTCTTATAAAAAAAGAGTCAGATATTGAGAAAAAAGAGAAAAAGAAAAAAAATATGAGAAAAGAGGAAAGAGAGAAAAAAGCACCATATTCCCATGGTAAATAAGAAGATTGCTGAGATGCTCATTGTTTGCTTTCCTTGTCATTTTGATATGGAGATTCTTCTGTATCATCGGGTAAGGGGTACCACGTTGGCGGTTCTGTATGATACACATGTACTTACGATGACAAGAACTTACCGGTGACTAAACTTGAGTAGCATGAAGAGCGGCCCTCGTATTCAAGGGACATGAGATTTCCAACTTATATTGCTGAAAGCTATTAAGTATCATAATTTTTGAAAGCTCTTTATGAAATTTGAATCCCTGCTTCCTTCTATGAAGGCCTTTCTTTTACTTTTTTTGTTGAGTCTCCACCTTCTACCTTTATGCACCTACTTTGAGAGCATAGTGGCTATTCTTAGTTCTATGTGCATTGTCCCAAGACTTGTTGATTGATGCATAACTTTGATATTTCTTGTTTTAAACTATTTGTATCTAGTCACTCTTATGAACTTTGAAGGTGTTCTATGCATTTATGTTTGCTACTCTATGAGGGACAAGCTGAATACTACTATGCTATGTTTTATTTATGTGAAACAAACAAACGTCTTGCAAAGCATTGTTATTCATGAATCTTTTGTTTGTGCCTTTTCATGTTGCAACATAGTTTCTTTGTCTTATTACTAGAACTTTGTCTTTCATGTTATGATTGAAGTACTATGATCCTAGTTATCAATGTTTTACAAATACTTTGATCAAGTTTATGATGGTGCATGTCACCTCAAAAATTATTTTTTCTTTTTATCACTTACCTACTCGAGGACGGGCAGAAGTTAAGTTTGGGGATGTTGATACGTTGCTAACGTATCCTTAATTTTTTATGTTCCATGCTGTTGGGGATCGGCGCAGAAAACAAAAAAAATCCTACGAAGGATCCCCGGAAACTAGCCTAGGACCTATCTATGTAGTAATGCAATAACGGCCAATGCGTAGAGAGTACATACCCTTGTAGACCATACGCCGTTACGGTTGATGTAGTCGTACTCGAAGCCGACCTCAAGGTCGCGAAGCTCCTCGCAGGTCACCCCTTGCTCCTTCTTAATCTTCATCATCTTTATCGTGCAACAACTCCGGCTCACGATATTTAAGCCCCCCAAGTCTTGCACCTCGTGTCTTCGTACACATCCGGTGCACGATGAGACCTCCGGCTCCCCGATCCCGCCGGGAGTACGGAAGTTGATATCCGGCTAAGAATCCCTGCAGCGCAACAGCATACTGCAGGAGTGCCTCGATTGCACAACCCAGACTTGGGGCCATCACTACAAGAGAACTGGCATGTAGAGGCACTATTTTTGTCCTGTAGAGACACTTTTATTGTCTTTACGTACTTGTCGAGACATTTTACACATTGTCTCAAAAGTGTCACTACGGGGAGTGTCTCTTATGTGTTAAGGACACCAGTAATAATGTCTATAAACCTTATAAGACACAACAAAGAGGCATTATATTATGTCTCTACACGTAGAGTAAAAAATACTATGAAAAAACATGTCAAAAGTAATCCTTGAACTCTTGACCTTATTGATAAAGACTTATTCATCCAACCATCTCAACCTTACACAAGATCTTTTTTATACTTGGAATTAGTTTCTTTTGAGTATAGCACAACCTGACTAATACTTAAAAAATGTCTCTATAGAACAAGAAAAATGCCTTAAATAGTGTCTTTACAGAAAATGTAAACACCTTTTGTAATGTGTCTCAATGATTGCCTTTATATAACTTGTCGACACAATTTAGAAAGCCTCAAAAATTGTCTCTAGAATAAAAATTCCATTTTGTTAGAAAAATGTCTTAACTGGTGTCTCTATCATTGAGACACATCCTTCAGTGTCTCAACAATTGTCTCTACAGCATGCAAAATGTCTCTACCTAATTTTTAATGAGACAAAATAAGAAGTGTCTGAACGAGAATGTCTCTATGGTAGGTTTTTGTTGTAGTGCATGGTCACGGCGTATAGAGAGAGGGAGGGGGAGAAAGTCAACCAAAGGACTTCTCCAATTGTCTGTATTTAGTCCTTCCATGGGCACCCCTTGATATAGGCTAAGGGAGGTGTACCCTCCCTGTTAGGTGCCCCATGTGGGACTAAATAGATAAAGAAAACAAGAAAAAGGGGCACTCTAGCCGGCTGGGCCAGTGGGGCCCAAAGACAAAGATGGCACTGGAGAGCCAGTGCAAGACAGCCAGTGGTGGCCGGGCGAGCCCACCACGCTGCCTACTAGCAGCCAAAGTGGCTGCCAGGCGAGTGGCCCGGGTGGGCCTTACGCCCCCGGCGGCCCAAGGCGGTAAGTGGCGGCAGGGAGGGAGCAGCCGGGTGGGTCAAGGGTGGCATGACCGCTGGCGGCTCCTAACACAGGCCGGGTCGAGCCGGCCCGGCGGCCGCGTTACTGTCCACCCTCAGCGGCACCCTTTATCCGTCGCCCGCCAA
The DNA here is from genome assembly GCA_023614405.1 of Avena insularis. NCBI lineage: Eukaryota > Viridiplantae > Streptophyta > Magnoliopsida > Poales > Poaceae > Avena > Avena insularis. Next base: position 435,568,519 of record CM042692.1, read on the forward strand.
CGAGCATGGCCCAGCTCCGTACCGTCCCGTGCGGCGGCTATTATCTGTTGCCCACGTGGGCATATGCTGTTTTTCTTTTCCTATTTTTTGCAGCTTTTCTTTTAGGCTAATTCTCTTCGGGGATTTGGCCTAATATAAAAGCTGCTTTTATAAATCTTAATATAAATATTATTTAGAATATATTAATTCACAATTAACATATAATAAATATATATTTAAATTCCCATTTATTCGAAAACACTTTTCTGGGCTTTTTCTTTATTCTTTCTCCGAACAACTTCGGATTTCTCCACGGAACGATTCCGGCTTTCTCTCTTTCTCTAATATGATTCCGTCTTATGAATGATCACTCTCATCGTACCCTTAAGTGTATCCTCTCACGGCTCGGGAATGCTCTAGACATGATCTGTATCAATGATCAACAGAGGGACCAGGGATATCCATGTGACCCCTATGCATTCCTGATGACAATGTCGTTTGAATCGTCTAAATGTAGCATCCTCTTCCTTTTGTTTCTTGATACAACTTGTCCGAGATCCGATCAATGGTATCCTATACCTTTGTTCAATCTCGTTCACAACAATTTATATTTTCTTGTTACCGTGATATTACATCCCCGTGACCTAGTCACATGTTGCAATATTTATGGATGTAATCTCACCAAGCCGGTCGTATGTATCTTTACCCGTCATGTGGGTAAACAAATCCCGGTCTTGCAGTCACATGTCATCTACTATTCCTTCGGAATACCCAACGTACACCTTTATGGCCACCGTATTACCAGATGACGGTTGATGCAGTCTAAACAGCCTAGGGAAACAGTGAGTAATATGAGCTCACGGTCTAAGGAGAAGGAGTCTAGGTATAGCTGTTGCAACAATGAACTAGATGACTTGATCGTGTTGCAATCCTTCGAGGAATATCCAATCACATCATTCTCCAATGATATGATCTCGTTGTTAGTCGGCATAAATGCCCATGATCTTGAAACCTAGATCATCTTCGTGACCAACGAACTAGTATGAATAGAGGCTACTAGGGACTTGGTTGTTTCATACCACACCTGTACCAATGTTTCTACTTGGCACAGTTCTAGCACAATATGAAACTATTATAAACTAATTAAGATATGACAATAAAATCCTATTTATTATTTGCCTCTAGGGCATATCTCCTTCAGTCTCCCACTTGCACTAGAGTACAAATAATCCAGCTTGCATTTTACTCATATAAACCATATACCATATGCATTTACAGATCATGCATGCTCATGGGAAACATCATGTCCATGTTCTGTTTTAGCAGATCATTATGTCTTTTGCAAATCGTTAATGTCTTCCTAATCTGACATTCACTCCATTATCTTATAATGGGTCGAAGCATTTGTTTGGCGACAAAGTGAGACTTTTGTTTCTAGTGTTTATGATGGCGGTCGTTTTTCACTGTTGTCATCTAAACTTCGAAACACACTTTGCTATCCTTTGTGTATATACTATAGTCATGGCAGCAGATTGAGGCCGGATTCCAGGAGCTTACAATGACGTTAGATCAACGTCGAGGGCTTTCTCATGGGCACTGGGCCTTGGGACACATCATTCTATGTTAAAAGCGAACTAGCCCCGCCATAACATTATACAGCACATCAGATGTAGCCTTTATACTTCTATATCTATGTAGATCCTAGTGCACGAAATGCATCTATGCCACTTACATTGCTTCTTGCGACTTAAGTACAAACTTAATTCTGGTTCAGTGATCAACTCAGGAGTCACTTAAGGACATGTTCTTACAGTTAAGAGCTAGTCCTCCCAACCAGAACCTTTGGTCACATCATGTCGAGTATGCAACATGGTTATATGGAAGAACCTATGACTGAGGCATAGGAGACGCAACGCATCTCTTTCTTTCAACCATAGTTGCAATACTCAATGCTTCATACAGTAAGAACTTCTTTCTTACTTTGCTCCATTCTGAGTTACTTCAGAATCTTGCTTAGGACATTCTGAACATCTTTCAGAATCAAGTCCAGGAAGCATTCGACATTTAGTGTTTATTAAACTCACCAATCTATCTTGATAGATTTTATTGTTTAATAACTTCAACTTCATCCTAACTTAAACATTATTAACACCAATCACATCATTCACACATATGTTGTCCACATATCCCAGAATGATTTCACGCTCCCACTCATATATGACATTCATGTTTGAGATCCAGGGATTTCACTTAGCTCCCACTCAAATATGACATTCAAGTTTGAGATCCAGGGATTTCACTTAGCTCCCACTCAAAATATGTCATCTACATATTATGAATTAGCCAAGCTGATTTGCTCCCACTCAAGTCTAGGTCCTCTCGATAATCTTGGACATTCCAAAATTCTTTTGATCATCATCAATTTGAGAATTCCAATTACGAGATTTCAATGACCATTCATTTCTCGTACTTAGGTCCATCATGCTTCTTTGTAATTCGTAGGTATGTCTTGTTTAAAACATGACAAGTGAATCAACTATAGTTCCACAAACTTGTAGAATATACAGTTGAATCCTACTTACTGTAGTAAAACTATTCACTGAAACTTTATGATCATTATCTCTATTTGTAGAGTTTGGATTCACGAAACAAATTCCGCTGCGCCACTCAACCATTCGGAGGTAAGGTCAAATACCTTGTTTTGATCTTCTACTTTCTTCCATCTGTATCTTCATCAAGACACATCAACTTTGGACAACCACATGTTTGCCCCTTTGTGGAAGATGCATTCATAGCTTCCTAAGAATGCTCTACAAAGACTTGTTTATTCGCCACGACTTCGACTTGTCGAAGTCTCTAGAAACTCGAACATGCCATAACACTTATGGTGTTGTTTCCACGAATCTTTAGATGTTCCTTTGTATTTCAAATGAGTGTTTTGCTTATTTCGATCTCTAACTCTAAATGACAACTATGACCCCTATAAGAGATAATACTATACCATATGTATCTTAATACATAATGATTATGATGTTTAGATATTTCAACAATGTTTGAATTCATCCAATTATCATAATTTGTGAAACACCTTTCACAAGTTCCTTCTATGCTAAACTTAACTTGAATACTTCAGTCATGTCGATCAAATCGAAGAGACTTCGTATTCTTGTTAATTCCAATATCCTCATTTGGTTGTGAACTGATTTGAACAATTCAAATCATTTCAAACTTATGTTTCATTAAGTAAATATTCTTATTCACTTAAGTCCACGATTAACTATTTCCACTACTTGTTGAAAATATGATACATCATTATGTATAAGTTTCACCATTTCTTCGCATATCACCGTTTTACCAGAATGCGGAGTTTTGGTCATTCTGCCCAAGAGGCATGGTTTTGCAAAGTCTCTAGATTAAGCATCTAGGACCCCGATCTTTCATAAAGAACCTGCAATAACCAAAATGACTTAAACTATAGTGTCTTTTCATTATTCAGCTTTGGATATCTTTTAGCATTCTAATCCTTTATAAATGTTTAAACTATTATCATTAACATAGTGATGAGAATAACTTATTTGTAATCGTAATGTGACCATAGGGTATCATTCATAAGAATAGTACAAACTGGTTTGTAACTTATTCATATGAATAATCGTCTTGCCAAAAGCAAGACACACAAACAAGGATTACAAATTTATATTCAAGTCCACTAATCCAAATGACAAACTTTGACGGAAGAGGTGATGTCGGCCATCAACTGTTTTGTTCGTTGTCATCAAGTCTCGTTGCCTCAAATCCAGCAATTCTCAACTAGATCCTCTGTTTTCACAAAATGGGACAAGTATCAAATACTTTGCAAACTACAACGAGTTTTGCAAGAACTACATTTATAATTTGTATATCTTACATGACCTCCATTTGCAATCAAGCCCTTCTAAGAGTTCTCAACTCTAATACAAGATCACTAAGTGTTTTTCCAAACATTCTCTTTTCATCCATGATGGAGGAAAACCCATCCAATGGCTCATACTCTATGTGCCTTATTGTGTAGAATACAAAATGTAGCCCAACTCTCCATCGAATGGAGAATGGCTTATTGGATGATTATGGAGAAAACACAAACATTCTGGAGTCATCGAATTATCTCCTAATGGTTATTGTATTAAGAAGAGAAGATCACCTTTTATGAGGATATCCCTCAGGCGTGGGTATTAATCTATGAAGTTGGACCCTTTTGCTAAGTTCCATATTAAGCAATATATTCCCATGGACGCAAAGGACCTCAATAGGATAGGCTAAGGTCTACTAAGATATTTGCAAACAGACATCTAGACTAAGTTTATAATAAGAGATCAATTTATAATTGGTCTCCACTAAAATGGTCATCCCCTGGATGATTTTAGTGATCGCATGATCCCTATCCTCTACACCTCCCCCGATCATCACGGCCATCAGTGCATTATCAAAGGTAGACATTCACTAATGTCAATCACATCATCCATGTGACTCATGCTCGATCTTTCGATCTCTTGTGTTCCGAGGCCATGTCTGTACATGCTAGACTCGCCAAATCTAACTTGTGTGTATTCGCTGTGCAACATGGCTTACACCCACTGTATGCGAACGTAGATATGTCTGACACCCAGGCCTGTAACCCTGGATCGCCTCATACCGAAGAACTTTCTTGGTGGTGCACACACAAGGGGAACACGGAACATTGGAATTCAATAGGGATTATCGTATTTGCTACCGTTGAGTATATTAATACTAGCACACAATAAGATGTAAAAACAGGTATCAACATCATATGTATAATGTGATATGATATGGTCTTTCTTGCACCTTGATGTCCATCGAGCGCTCCGGCATGATCTCCATCGTGCCCTTGGTTTGACGCCAAGTCCACGACGCCTCCACCAGGTCATTCATCGGAACGATGACTATTACTATACTACTTAGCAACAGAAAAGTAAACTACTTTACCTTTGTAACAACCAATGCCATATCATAATCACATGCCCCTGCAAAATAAAGTTAGACGCCTCTACTTTATCTATTGCAAGTTTTACGTGGTTGTTAGGGCTTTCGCACTAGAACCGTTTCTAAACTACGAACTTTCCAACCACAACATGGATCCGGCAGTTGTCTCTATTACACCCCTTTCGGGGCCCTCCGTTGTAAATGCTATATCAACTATTGAATGAGAGACAGACACCCGCTAGCCACTTATATGGTACAAGCCGTATGTTGAGCGTGGAACCAGTCTCGCGTACGAATACGCGTAAGGTCGGTTCGGGCCGCTTCATCAAACAATACCGCGATATAAACAAGTACACGTTAGAGGATAACAATTAAGGGATTAATGCCCGCGCAATACATGTGCGTACTGGCCGTACAACACTCCTATATATAGATCGGCTCTGATACCACTATTGGGGATCAGCGCAGAAAACAAAAAAATTCCTACGAAGGATCCCCGGAAACTAGCCTAGGACCTATCTATGTAGTAATGCAGTAACGGCCAATGCGTAGAGAGTACATACCCTTGTAGACCGTACGCGGTTAACGTTCCGCGGGGAACGTGGTTGACGTAGTCGTACTCGAAGCCGACCTCAAGGTCGCGAAGCTCCTCGCAGGTCACCCCTTGCTCCTTCTTGATCTTCATCATCTTCATCGTGCCACAGCTCCGGCTCACGACATTTAAGCACCCCAAGTGTTGCGCCTCGTGTCTTCGTACACATCCGATGCACGATGAGACCTCCGGCTCCCCGATCCCGCCGGGAGTGCGGAAGTTGATATCCGGCTAGGAATCCCTGCAGCGCAACGGCGTATTGCAGGAGTGCCTCGATCACACAGCCCAAACTTAGGGCCATGGTCACGAGGTATAGAAAGAGGGAGGGGGAGAAAGTCAACCAAAGGACTTCTCCAATTGTCCGTATTTAGTCCTTCCATGGGCAACCCTTTATATAGGCTAAGGGAGGTGTACCCTCCCTCTTAGGTGCCCCATGTGGGATTAAATAGATAAGGAAAACAAGAAAAAGGGGCACTCCAGCCATGGGCCCACATGGGCCCAAAGACAAGAGCGGCATAGCGGCGGAGAGCAACCAGCCTGACCAGTTGATTGGCGACGAGCCCACCACGACCTGTGACCGCTAGTGACAGCGGCTGAGTGGCCGGGTGGGCCTCAAGGTAAGTGGCGGCGAGGGAGGAGCAGCCCGGGTGGGTGGTGGCGGCCTGGCTGGCCTGGCGGCCTGGCTCCCCTGCGCCCGCGTGGGCCGGGGTCGAGCCGGCCGGCCCGGCGGCCGTCTGGCTGCTGTCCGCCCCCGTGCGGCACCCTTTATCCGCCGCCCGCCCACGAGCATGGCCCAGCTCCGTACCGCCCCGTGCGGCCGCTATTATCTGCTGCCCACGCGGGCCTATGCTGTTTTTCTTTTCCTATTTTTTTGCAGCTTTTCTTTTAGGCTAATTCCCTCCGGGGATTTGGCCTAATATAAAAGTTGCTTTTATAAATCTTAATATAAATATTATTTAGAATATATATTAATTCACAATTAACATATAATAAATATATATTTAAATTCCTATTTATCCGAAAACACTTTTCCGGGCTTTTTCTTTATTCTTTCTCCGAACAACTTCGGATTTCTCCACGGAACGATTCCGGCTTTCTCTCTTTCTCTAATATGATTCCGTCTTACGAATGATCGCTCTCATCGTACCCTTAAGTGTATCCTCTCACGGCTCAGGAATGCTCTAGACATGATCTGTATCAATGATCAACAGAGGGACCAGGGATATCCATGTGACCCCTATGCATTCCTGATGACAATGTCGTTTGAAACGTCTAAATGTAGCATCCTTTTGTTTCTCGATACAACTTGTCCGAGATCCGATTAATGGTATCCTATACCTTTGTTCAATCTCGTTCACCACAAGTTATGTTTTCTTGTTACCGTGATATTACATCCCCGTGACCTAGTCACATGTTGCAACATTTATGGATCTAATCTCACCAAGCTGGCCGTATGTATCTTTACCCGTCATGTGGGTGAACAAATCCCGGTCTTGCAGTCACATGTCATCTACTGTTTCTTCGGAATACCCAACGTACACCTTTATGGCCACCGCATTACCAGATGACGGTTGATGCAGTCTAAGCAGCCTAGGAAAACAGTGAGTAATATGAGCTCACGGTCTAAGGAGAAGGAGTCTACGTATAGCTGTTGCAACAATGAACTAGATGACTTGATCGTGTTGCAATCCTTCGAGAAATGTCCAATCACATCATTCTCCAATGATATGATCTCGTTGTCAGTCGGCATAAATGCCCATGATCTTGAAACCTAGATCATCTTCGTGACCAACGAACTAGTATGAATAGAGGCTACTAGGGACTTGGTTGTTTCATACCACACCTATACCAATGTTTCTACTTGGCACAGTTCTAGCACAATATGAAACTATTATAAACTAATTGAGATATGACAATAAAAACCTATTTATTATTTGCCTCTAGGGCATATCTCCTTCACATGCTTGGTTTTATCTACTTTCTTGTGTTTTATCCACACTTTGGAGTACTTTTCATATGATTTCTTGGACTAACCTATTAACAAGAGCCACAGTGCCAGCTGCCTGTTTTGTGCTGTTTTTGGTTCCAGGAAAGTCAGAAAATGAATATTCTCGGAATTGACGGGACAAAATCCAAAGTCAGTTTTTCACCGGGGGACACCTAGAGCCAGAATACAAGACGGAGAGGGGCTGGGGCCCGACCATGCCACCTGGCCACGCGGCTAGGCCTGGCCCGTGCCAGGGGGTGGTCTGGCTGCCCCAGGTATCCCCTCGGCCTCTCCTTCCTCCTATAAGTTGCCTCCGATACAGAAACCCTAAGGACCCGATCAAAAAAACCACGAAAGAGTTTGTAGCCGCCGTCATCTCCATCCCTAGATCGGCAGGGATTTGAAGCTCTTCCTGACACCCTGCCGGAGAGGGGAATTCACCCTAGAGGCCTTGTCCATCATCATGCAAGCCTCCGGTGTGATGCGTGAGTAGTTCATCTCTAGACTACGGGTCCATGTAGTAGCTAGATGGCTGGTTTTCCTCCTTTGTGCTATCATGTTTAGAACTTGTGAGCTCCGTTCATGATCAAGATCATCTATTTGTAATTATGCATGTTGTGTTTGCGGGGATCCGATGGATATTGAGATGCTATTTCAGATTGATTATTGATTCTATCATGTCTTTGTTATTTGTGATCTTGCATGCTTTCCGTTGTTAGTAGCTATCTTGGCCAAGTAGATGCTAGCAACTCCAAGAGTTAGTCATAGATGCAGTTGGATTACGGTCTATGTATAATGTTGTAATACCCAATCGAATCTTAAAGGGGTCAAGATGAGTAGTATTTTCTTATTGCTTTCTCGATGTTTGTCAATTTCCCCGCTGTAACTTGTTCACCCAACATGTCATCTATCTTAAGGAGAGCCACCTCTAGTGAACTATGGACCCCGGTCCTTTCTTTTACTATCAATCTACAATCAATTGTTTACTATTTTGTGTTTACTTTCTACAAACTATTACTTTCTTCCACTCGATACGTTTAATCCTTTGTTTTCAGCAAAACCAGTAAGATTGACAACCTCATCGCAAGTTGGGGAAAAAGTTTTGTGGTTGTGTTGTGCAGGTCTCCACGTTGCTGCTGGCACCGGTAGTGCGCCCTGCCAAAGTTCAGCTAGCTACATCTTTGGGGTGTTTACTTGCTCCTACTGGATTGTTAACCTTGGTTTCATAACTAGGGGAAACTTACTGCTGTGCTCATCATACCTTCCTCTTGGGGTTCCCCAACGAGCTCGTTAGTACATGAATCAGCATCCACTCCCATTAATTCCATCTCCACTCAAAATTGCATTAATTTTCCACCAAATTTAATGCAAACTCTCTTTAAATAAAACTATTTTATTTATTTTATTGAGAATTTTTTCAATTACTTTTATTAACAAACTTTCACATAAAACCCCCTGCAATATTTCAATATCACATGCAGAACCAGTTTTGCAATTTCACCAGAAATAATTCTGGTTTCTATCAAAATGATTTCAACGCTTTCTTAAATATTTATCTGAAACATATTTGCTCCAAATGGTGTCGGTATCCCTTAAGTGTGTCACCCTACGGTTCGCGAATAATGCAGACATGATCGAGACCCCTCTCCGATCAATAATCAGCAGCGGGACCTGGAGATCCGTACTGACTCCCACACATTCAACAAAGACTCTTGTGATCGTGTGAACCTTTAACGTTACAACTAAATCTCTTTGTCTCGCGATATATTATATGTCCGAGATTCGATCATCGGTATCCCCATACCTAGTTTAATCTCGTTACCGACATGCACTCTTTTCTCATTCCCATGATATAATATTCTAGTGATCATATCACTTGCTTGCAAGCTATCTTAATGTGATATCACCGATAGATCCCTGAGTATATCTATTCGTCATCGGGATGAACAAATCCCACTCTTGATCCATGAGCCTCTACATAACACCTTCGTAGCACTGAATCCACCTTTATAGTCACCATGTCACGGTGTGACGTTTGATGTTATCAAGATACTCTTCTAGTGTTAGTGATTAACATGATCTCATGGTCTAAGGACTAGAATTACTTCGTATGATGTTATAGCAATTTAAACACAATGACTTTGATCATATTGCTCTACTTTGGATAAATGTTCATCATATCATTCCACCAATATTGTGACCTCGTTATTAACAACATTCAATGTCCATGATCAGGAAACCTTGATCATCTTGTTAATCAACGAGCTAGTTTATATGAGAGACATAACTAGGAACTCTTTATTTGTTTATTAAACATACATGTATTAACGTTTCCAATTAATACAATTATAGCATGCAAAATAAACATTTATCATATACATGGAATAAGATAATAACTACTAATTTATTATTGCCTCTCGGGTATATTCTCTTTAGACGCCTTGTGCGGGAACAAAGTTCCTCCTATGCATGGATATGAGGACTTCATCCAAGACCTCCCTCAACAGCTTGCTGGCGGAAGTGCAGACGGGGAAAAAGAAGGAACGTCAAGGCCGCAAGCCTCACATTGGTCACCGAAAAAATGACGACCTTCCTCATCCCTTCTACGTCCAGATCAAGGCCACAACCATGACTGCACTCCAGCTCCCAAACAGCATGAAGACGACAGTGTTGAAGCAGCTGCAGATAAGGCAACAGGTATGCACTTTCCCCCTGAAGACTTCCTCCTTCTGTGAGTACGGTGTGCAACTGCAGCTATTCGAGGGGCAGATGTACTTCATGAAAGGGTGGAGGGAGTTTGCGTCGAAGATCAATCTCTGGGTTAGTGACGTCCTCGCCCTCAAGTACATCAACAAGCAGAAGGGCTTCAAGATGACTCTCTTCAGGGCTTTCAACAGCACGGAGGAGTCGATCACCTGCGATAAGCTCATCTAATCATCCTATCTATTGTTGATTGTATATATAGTCTAGTTTGTCTGATGAATGCAATGTCGAACCACTGTCTTTTGGGTCAAGGGTGTGTACCCCTGATTGTGAACTACCCTAGCTACTCTAGTTTATATGTTGTGTTCTTATGCGCTCTGTTCATAAATGTGTGGTGTGTTGATGTGCTATGGTAAGATCGCCACATTTAAATGTGGTGAGTGTATCAGCTTGTGTAGAAAGAGAAGGAACCCGATTGGACACCAAACACTCATTTTTACATGCGCTGAAAAAACAGACAACCAAACAATCTCAGTCCAAAAAATATGACTCAGACTACCATATAGGCTAACAAAAGCTGGCCCAACGCTCGTTCTCGCCTGGTAGTGCCACGCCCAGCACTCTACCGAAGAGGCCCCGTACGTACGTGGGGACCCTCTCCTGTCCCTCCTGTCGCCTTGCTACTTTAGCCTCCACCTAGTATAGGAAAGTACACTCTCTTTTTTTGACAACGTATAGGAAAGTACACTCGCAAAAGTGGAGCGATCAAGATGCCGTATTTATCGCAAAAGTGGAGCGATCAAGATGCCGTATTTATCGCATCGCTGAGCCAACGCGAGCAAGTTGCTGCGCGCTTGTCGCCACCCCCCCCCCCCCCCACCCCACCACCCCCACCCCACCCCACCCACCCACACACACACACACTTGTAGTTTTCCATTTTTGAGAGTGTACAAGTACTCGCGTAGTGACAGTGAGCAAGCTACCGAGCTATTAGCACTTACGACGTATCTCTTTCACACCAAGCGAATTGCATCTCAGGATGTTTAGGTGGAAAAATGACCAAGTATTAATCTTTGGCCTCTCACTCGAAATCGCGAAAATTTGAGCCTAGAAAATCGAGGAACTGCGATGCTCTGCAAGAAAAGAACTCGTGAACTGGTAAGAAATCCGAGTTGACGTCGGGTGCAGTCCCTTTCAGTGATCAGGGCAGCGATATAGAAACCAATTTTTATTCTGTTATATCCTATTTTGAAATGCGTATGAACCGTAATGTTTTGATTGGCTGTTGCTCCATCCCATGTCTTTTCGTGCATGCATCAAGGAAACATGGATGCCTTCACATATATAACTTCAATTTCGTTTATCGGCCGCGCATGTGGCCTATGTTGAGCCTATCCTATTTTCTCCATGGGTAGTGCTTTAGCTGCTAGTCATTCATGGTCTTCTCTGCTCGTGGTGTGTTACCGTGCTTTCGTAGCCAAGAGAGTGAATCATGGATATCCAAACAGCAACTAATACTAAAAAATGGAAAAAATGAAGAAAAAAATGATTCTCGAGTGGAAGAACCACTGACAGTTTTGGAATGCGAGTATGAGAGCTCGAATCTGGGCGTGACACATACTCGCATTGGGCTATGCCTCGGTCCACAAGAGTAACTAATTTTTTTTTAAATGTTCAACGGGGAGTTAAGCTCGAATCTAGGCGTGGCACATACTCGCATTGAGCTATGCCTCGGTCCACAAGAGTAACTAATTTTTTTTTTAATCCTCACCTGAATATATTTCATCCATGTGCCTATGAGGCTTTGCAGCCTCTACAAGATAGGGTCAACTGAACCAAAGTGTACACGGGGATTACAAGGGAAGAGAGATAACTAAAAAATACGCACACACAAACAAAAAAACTCTTAAGGAGATTCATCTAGGTTTGGAGTGAAACTAGATACTAAAAAAGTCTAGATACACTCCTTTCACAAAGGTAAAACATCTTATATTTTGAAATGGAGAGAGTACAACACTACCGAGGAAAACAGTAGGTGTAAAAGAGATAAGAAGAAGCAGGCGAAATATAAGTGTCATACCATCTGCCATTACTTTTCAGTGAAAAATGTAAGCCTCACGGTCCTTCTATGTTAAATTCACAGAAGAGTAGTGCAGCGAGTACGGTCCAAAACGCATCACTAAACACAGCGGGAAAATGATGTTTCCAACTATATGCAAATCATACTTACTATTCACTGATTCCCAATATGAACAAGACACAGAATGTACCGTCAGACTAAGGCTTAAGTGGGGTGTGACAGTGTGGTCTTAATTTGTACAGACATGAGACATCTGAGGGACTCTTTAGAACAAAAATATTCTAGCAATGTACAAAGAGAAGGAGAATGGAAGATCCAGATGTCATGACTTTGTGCTCTTATGGATACTAACAGAATCTGAATCGAACATGGTCTATTAATTGATGACAGGAAAAAAAAACCTTCGCGTCTCGCGCCGCCCGCGCGGGCGACGGAGACGCTAACCCTAGCACCGCCCCCTTCTCCCTCCTCCCCCCTCCTCCCCCGCCTGCGCCGGCGTGCGCCGCCCGGCTAAGACCGTGCGGTCCGGCGGCGGCGGTCTTCCTCTACCTGCCGCTAGAGGGTCTCGCGGGAGGGCTCTGCTGGCGACGGTGCGCCATGGTGGGACGGCGAACTCGCCCGGCGGCGCAGCGGCAGGTGCTGCAGCGTTGCGCGGCTGCCACGGGGTCGCAGGGCGGCGCGGCGGTGACGCTGTCTGGCGGGGTCGCTCCGGCATCGTGGGCGACCTGCTCGGGACGGGGCGGCTGCGGCGGCGCGTCCGAGGCTCTCCGGCGACGGGACACGGCAGCTTGGACGGCGCGGCTTTGACGGGGTAGGGCGGCACAGGTTGCAGGGCGACGGCTGCCTGGCTGCAGCGGCTCAGCGGCGGAGCCGACGACCCGGATCTGGGCCCGATCTGGGCCTGGCCGGCGGGCCGGGCCTGATCTAAGCCTCGTTGGCACTGCTGCTGCGGCTCTAGACGGCAATCTCCATGGTAATGGTGATGGAGGGCGGTCCCCTCCCCTAGGCGGCCGGATGGCTCGACACCTGCTGCTCCGTTGCCGTCATACCGCGACCTACCCGACGGCTTTATGGTGCGACGCTTGTTGGAGCCTTGACGCGAGTTCGTGGATGCCGGGGCGGCGGCCCCGAAACGTGGACTGCACATGTGTCTCAGCGGCGGTACGGCGTTGCAGTGGTGGTGGGCCTTCTCTTTGGTCCATGTGGGTGGCAAGGAGTGGGCTTCAGGGGGCTCCTGGTGGTGGTGATGTCTACGCACTTCTATTCTTGTAGACAGTTGTTGGGCCTACAAGTGCAGAGGTTTGTAGAACAGTAGCAAGTTTTCCCTTAAGTGGATCACCCAAGGTTTATCGAACTTAGGGAGGAAGTGGTCAAAGGTATCCCCTTTCAAGCAACCCTGCAATCAAGATACAAGAAGTCTCTTGTGTCCCCAACACACCCAATACACTTGTCAGGTGTATAGGTGCACTAATTCGGCGAAGAGATAGTGAAATACAAGTGGTATAGATAATTATAAGTGGTAACGGTGATAGAAAATAGCTTGAAGGCATGGAAAAGACTAAAGGCAAACTAAAATAAAGATGGAAACAAGCAAACATGTAATAGATCTAATAGCAAATGGTGTTTCAGTGCTTAGAAACAAGGCCTAGGGATCATACTTTCACTAGTGAACACTCTCATATAAATATATTCTTCTTTATGATACTACGCCGAACTACTCTCCGGTTGAGCACTCTAATCGATGGTAGGGCTATAACAGCATACCTCAAAGTTTGCTTTCCGCATCTAGATAACCCCGCACTGTCACCTTGAGCACTAGATGGTTCCAACAAACACCACAATTTCATAGAAACATCCAACTCCAAATATAACTCATAACAAGTATTTGTAATCTCTAGCCTAAGTGCCACCATGGTGTGCACACTGTCACTTTCACACACATGGGGAGAGTAGAGATCTATTAAAGCACTTGAGTAGCAAGATAGATCTACTTGATTACAAAGCTCATGATCACAATATGATCATGCATAGAGAGAGAGAGATGAACACATAGCTACCGGTAGAACCCTTAGCCTCAAAAGAGAACTACTCCCTCCTAATCATGGGAATCAGCAATGGTGATGGAGATGGTGGTGGAGATCGATGGAGATGGCTTCGGGGGCACTTCCCGTCGGCAGGTCTTGAACAGACTTTCTGTCCCAATCTCCCTTTGGTGGCGGGGCAATGGAGAACTTTTTGTGGACTTCTGATTGACGATTTAGGGTTTCTGCCTTGGGAGGAATATATAGGCAAAGGAGTGATGTCTATGCACTTCTATTCTTGTAGACAGTTGTTGGGCCTCCAAGTGCAGAGGTTTGTAGAACAGCAGCAAGTTTTCCCTTAAGTGGATCACCCAAGGTTTATCGAACTCAGGGAGGAAGTGGTCAAAGGTATCCCCTCTCAAGCAACCCTGCAATCAAGATACAAGAAGTCTCTTGTGTCCCCAACACACCCAATACACTTGTCAGGTGTATAGGTGCACTAGTTAGGTGAAGATATAGTAAAATACAAGTGGTATGGATAAAAGATAATGGTGCTAGAAAATACTTTGATGGCGTGGAAGAGACTAAAAGCAAACTGAAATAAAAAAGGAAGCAAGCAAACATGTAACAGATCTAATTGCAAATGGTGTATCAATGCCTAGAAACAAGGCCTAGGGATCATACTTTCACTAGTGAAAATTCTCATATAAATATCTTCTCTTCATGATACTACTCTTAACAACTCTCTGGTTGGACACTCTAATCGATGGTAGGGCTATAACAGCACACCTCAAAGTTCATCTTTCCCATCTAGAAAACCCCACACTATCACCTTGAGTACTAGATGAGTCCAACAAACACCACAATTTCATAAAGACATCCAACTCCAAATATAACTCATAACAAGTATTTGTAATCTCTAGCCTAAGTGCCACCATGGTGTGCACGTCACTTCACACACATGGGGAGAGCAGAGATCTATTAAAGCACTTGAGTAGCAAGGTAGATCTATAGATTACAAGCTCATGATCTCAATAAGATCATGCATAGAGAGAGAGAGATGAACACATAGCTACCGGTAGAACCCTTAGCCTCGAGAGAGAACTACTCCCTCCTCATCATGGGAATCAACAATGGTGATGGAGATGGCGGTGGAGATCGATGGAGATGGCTCTAGGGGCACTTCCCTATCCCGGCAGGGTGCCGGAACAAAGACTTTTTGTCCCCCAAATATCCCCTTCGGTGGCGGTGGCGCTACAGAACTTTTCGTGGATTTCTGATTGATGATTTAGGGTTTTGGTATCGGGGGGCTCTTATAGGCGAAGGAGGCAAGGTCAGTGGCCGGCCAGGGGGCCCACACCATGCCCTGGCGCGGCCTGGGCTGGCCCGTGCCAAGGGGGGGTGTGGCTACCCTGTGGCCCTTCTCCGACTCTCCTTCTGGCTCCGTGAGTCCTCCTAGAAAATAGTAACTTTGGCTTTTGTCCCGTCCAATTCCGAGAATATTCATTTTTTGACTTTCCTGGAACCAAAAACAGCAGAAAACGGGCAACTGGCACTGTGGCATCTTGTTAATAGGTTAGTCCAAGAAATCATATGAAAAGTACTCCAAAGTTGGAACAAAACACAAGAAAGTAGATAAAACCAAGCATGGAACATCAAAAATTATAGATACATTTGCAATGCATCAAGGAGGCAAGGTCGGTGGCCAGCCAGGGGGCCCACACCATGCCCTGGCGCGACCTGGGCTGGCCCGTGCCAAGGGGTGGTGTGGCCACCCTGTGGCCCCCCTTCGTATCTCCTTCTGGCTCTGTGAGTCTTCCCGAAAAATAGTAACTTTGGCTTTTGTCCCGTCCAATTTCTGAGAATATTCATTTTCTGACTTCCTAGAACCAAAAACAGCAGAAAACAGGCAACTGGCACTGTGGCATCTTGTTAATAGGTTAGTCCAAGAAATCATATAAAAAGTACTCCCAATATTGAACTAACCACATCAAAGTAGATAAAACCAAGCATGGAACATCAAAAATTATAGATACATTTGCAATGTATCAACATCCCCAAGCTTAACTCCTGCTCGTCCTCGAGTAGGTAAGTGATAAAAAGAAAGAATAATTTTTGAGGTGACATGCACCATCAAAGACTTGATCAAAGTATTTGTAAAACATTCGAAGCTAGGATCATAGTACTTCAATCATAACATGAAAGACAAAGTTCTAGCAATAAGACAAAGAAACTATGTTGCAACATGAAAAGGCACAAACAAAAGATTCATCAATAATAGTGCTTTGCAAGACGTTAGTTTGTTTCACATAAAGAAAACATAGCATAATAGCATTCAGCTTGTCCCTCATAGAGTAGCAAATATAAATGCATAGGACACCTTCAAAGTTCATAAGAGTGACTAGATGCAATACTTTAAAACAAGCAATATCAAGGTATGCATCAATCAACTAGTCTTGGGATAATGTAGATAGAACTAAGAATTGCCACTATGCTCTCAAAGTAGGTGCATAAAGATAGTAGGTGGAGACTCAATATAATGGTGGAAGAAAGTGTTGGAGATATGCCCAAGAGGCAATAATAAAAGTGGTTATTATTATATCTTTGTGTTTATGATGAATGTTTACATCCCATGCTATAATTGTATTATGAGGAAACACTGATACATGTGTGTTTTGTAAACATAAAAGAGTCCCTAGTAAGCCTCTTGTGGAACTAGCTTGTTGATTAAATGATGATCATGGTTTCCTGATCATGGACATTAGATGTCATTAATAACAAGGTTATATCATTAGGAGAATGATGTGATGGACACACACCCATAGTAAGCGTAGCATAAGATCAAGTCATTAAGTTCGTATTGCTATAAGCTTTCAAATGCATAGTAACCTAATCCTTCGACCATGAGGTTATGTTAATCACCATCACCGGATGGGTACTTTGATGACATCAAACACCGCTTCGTAACTGGGTGGTTATAAAGGTGTCATTGGGTATTCTGAAAGTATGTATTGAAGCGCATGGACCAAGATTGGGATTTGTCCAGCCATATGACGGATAGATATGCTTTGGGCCCTCTCGGTGGAATGTCATCTAGTTAGCTTGCAAGCATGTGACTAGGTCACAAGGGATGACATAACATGGAACGAGTAAAGAGTACTTATCGATGTGAGGTAGAACTAGGTATGGAGATACCGACGATCAAACCTCGGATAAGTAGAATATCGCGTGACAAAGGGAATTGGTTTCATATGTTAATGGTTCTATCGATCACGAAGTCATCGTTGAGTATGTGGGAGCCATTATGGATCTCCAGATCCCGCTGATGGTTATTGATCGGAGAGGTGTCTTCATCAGGTCCGCATATTCACGAACCATAGGGTGACACACTTAAGGTTCGAAGTTGTTTAAGTAGATATGGAATGTGCATTTGAAACCGAATGTTGTTCGGAGTCTCGGATTGGATCCGGGGGACATCACGAGGAGATCCGGACTTGTCCGGAGAATAAGATTCATATATTGGGGATCATTTTCTAAGTTAGGAAATGTTCCGGAGTATTTGTATAGGGATTCTAGAAGGTTTCGGAATGTTCCGGAAGGTTCTAGGAGATTTCTTGGAGTTTGCTTGAAAACCAAGAAAGGATCAAGGAGTCCTTGTGGGGCAAGACAAGGAGTCGTGGGGGAGGAGGACTCCTCCCCCCTCCCAATCCGTCGGCCAAGGAAGGGAGGGGAGTCCTACTAGGACTCCCCCTCCCATGGCGCCTCCCTCCTTTAAATAGAGGGGTGGGGGCGCCACCCCCTTGCCCCCTCCACTTCAAGCCCTAGTCGCCGCCTCTCTCCTCCTCCTTCCCTCTGCTCAGGCTTAGGCGAAGCCCTGCAGAATTCTCTACTCCACCACCATCACCACACCGTCGTGCTGCTGGGATTCCGTGGAGAAGATCTACTACCTCTGCCGCTCGCTGGAACTGGGAGAGGAATGTCTGCTGACTCCACGCAGTGACCGATCGTGGAAGCGCTGCCGAACGCTGGCCGAAGGATCGTCCACACGATATTGAGATCGGCAAGTGATCGACTACATCAACCACGAGATCCAATCTCGTAACGCTTTCGGATCTACGAGGGTTAGTACAGATCTATCTCGTTGCACATGTCTAATAGATTAGATCTTGGCTTTTATCTAGATTAGATCTGGGTTTTGTTCGTTCTTGCGATAGAATTTTTTTTGTTTTCCATGCTACGAACCCATCAGTGGTATCAGAGCGGTATCTATGCGTAGATCTGTTGCACGAGTAGAACACAATGGTTTTGTGGGCGTTGGTGCTCATGCCGTCTTTTGCTTTGTGTACTTTGCATCTTGCGGTATGGTGGGATGAAGCGGCTCGGGCTAACCTTACATGTCATCGCACATGAGACTTGCTCCACGCTTGACGTGTAACTTGCTTTGCACAAGTGGCTTTGCGGGTGTCTGTCTCTCCCACCATAGTATAGATCCAATCTACACTTTGCACTCGATATCACTTGTATCAACGTTGTGGTTCAGCCAGAGGTAAGATACGTTCTTATTCGAAAGCCCCAAACCACGTGAAACATGCAAAGAAAATTAGAGGCGTCTAACTTGTTTTTGCAGGGGTTTTGTGATGTGATATGGCCATCATGTGATTGTGATTATATTTGATGTATGCAATGATCCTTGTTGTAATATGGCAACCGGCAGGACAACCATGAAGCGGCGCCACTGACCTTGACGCAATGCTGGCGATGATGGAGATCATGTCCGTGCTTTGGAGATGGAGATCAAAGGCATAAGAAGAAAGGGCCATATCATATCACACTAATTATGAATTGCCTGTGATGTTAATCCTTTATGCATCTTGTATTGCTTAGATCGCGACGGTAGCATCATAAGATGATCCCTCTCACTAAATTTCAAGTAATAAAGTGTTCGTCCTTAGTTGGCATCGTTGCTAAGACTCGTCGTCTCGAAGCATCTCGTGATGATCGGATGTGCTTGCACATGCGGAAACTAAGGTTAATCTTGACGAGCCTAGCATGTACAGACATGGTCTCGGAACACGGAATACCGAAAGGTAGAGCATGAATCATATGAGTGATATGATGAACATGAAGATTGTTTGCCGATGAAACTACATCTTCTCTCGTGAAGATCGGACTTGGTGTAGTGGACTTGGTTCGTGTAATCACTAAGACAATGTGAGGGATGTTGTTTTGAGTGGGAGTTCACCTAGTTAATTTAAGAATTAAAATTGAACTCATTTTATCATAAACTTAGTCTAAACTACTTGCAAATTTGTTGTAGATTATGGCGAATCTCTCCACCAATTTCAATGCGTTCCTAGAGAAAGAAAAGCTTAAGAATAATGGAAGCAACTTCACGGACTGGCTCCGTGTTCTGAAGATTGTCCTCAGGGCTGGTCAGATGACCTATGTGCTCGAAGCACCGCTAGGTGACCCACCTGCAGTAGATGCCACCGATGACGTAAAGAATGTTTACGCCACTCGGAAAAATCATTACTCCACAGTTCAGTGTGCCATCATGTATGGTTTAGAAAGCGGAGCTCGTTGCGTTTGAGCACCACGACCGTTCGAGATCATTAAGGAGCTCAAGCTCATTTTGAGACTCACGCGGCGTGGAGAGCTATGAGGCCTCGAAAAGTTCTTTAACTGTAAGATGGAAGAGGAAGCTCGTTAGCGACGCGTGCTCACCATGTCCGGGCACGCAAACAAGATCCAAGAGTTGGGGATAACGATTCCTAATGAGTTAGGGATTCACCGTGTCCTCCAATCACCGCCACCGAGTTATAAGAACTTTGTGATGAACTACAATATGCACTTTGCATGAACAAGACGTTACTGAACTATCGCATGCTAAAACTGCTGAAGTGGAGATCAAGAAGGAGCACCAAGTGTTGATGGTCAATAAGACCACCAATTTCAAGAAACAGGGCAAGCCTAAGAAAAGGGCAACTTCAAGAAGGACGGCAAGAAAGCCGCACTCGCTAAGAAGCCCAAGGCTGGTCCTAAACCTGAAACTGAATGCTTCTCTTGCAAGGGTGCTGGTCATGGAAGCGAATCGCCCCAAGTACCTGGCGGATCTGAAGAACAGCAACATCAAGAAGAAAGGTATATTCGATATACATGTTATTGATGTGTATCTTACTAGTAATCGTAGTAGTGCCTGGGTATTTGATACTGGTTCGGTTGCTCATATTTGTAACTCGAAACAGGAGTTGCGGAATAAACGAAGACTGGCGAGAGACGAGGTGACGATGCGCGTTGGAAATGGCTCCAAGGTTGATGTGATCGCCGTCAGCACGCTCCCTCTACATCTACCTTCAGGATTAGTTTTAAATTTAAATAATTGTTATTTGGTGCTGCGTTAAGCATGAACATTATATCGGATCTTGTTTATTATTGAGACGGTTACTCTTTTAAGTCTGAGAATAAAGGTTGTTTGATTTATATGAGTAATATCTTTTATGGTAATGCACCTGAGATGAATGGTTTATTCTTATTGAATCTCGATAGTAGTGATACACATGTTCACAACATAGATGCTTAACGAATAAAATTGAATGATAATTCTACATACATGTGGCACTGTCGTCTTGGTCACATTGGAGTGAAGCGTATGAAGAAACTCCATTCTGATGGACTTCTTGAATCACTTGATTTTGAATCACTTGAAAGATGTGAAGCATGTCTAATGGGAAAAATGACTAAGACTCCATTCTCTGGAATAATGGAGCGAGCTACAGACTTATTGGAAATAATACATACTGATGTGTGCGGTCCAATGAGTGTAGCATCGCGTGGTGGATATCGTTATGTTCTCACTTTCACGGATGACTTAAGTAGATATGGGTATGTCTACTTTATGAAACATAAGTCCGAAACTTTCGAGAAGTTTAAGGAATTTCAAAGTGAAGTGGAAAATCATCGTAACAAGAAGATTAAGTTTCTGCGTCGACCGCTGGAGGTGAATATCTAAGTTATGAGTTTGGCATGCATTTAAAGAAATGTGGAATACTTTGTGATTGACACCGCCGGAACACCACAACAGAATGGTGTGTCCGAACGTCATAATCGAACTCTCTTAGATATGGTTCGGTCTATGATGTCTCTTACAGATTTACCGCTATCGTTTTGGGGCTATGCATTAGAGACAGCCGCATTCACTTTAAATAGGGCACCATCTAAATCCGTTGAAACGACAGCGTACGAATTGTGGTTTGGTAAGAAACCTAAGTTGTCGTTCCTTAAAGTTTGGGGTTGCGAAGCATATGTAAAGAAGTTACAACCTGATAAGCTTGAACCCAAAGCGGAGAAATGCGTCTTCAAAGGATACCCTAAAGAAACAATTGGGTATACCTTCTATCATAGATCCGAAGGCAAAGTTTTCGTTGCCAAGAATGGATCCTTTCTTGAGAAGGAGTTTCTCTCGAAAGAAGTGACTAGAAGGAAAGTAGAACTCGACGAGGTTATTGAACCTTCTCTCGGAGTTGAGAGTAGCGCAGCACCGGAAGATGTTTTTGTGCCGCCTGCACCAATTGGAGAGGAAGCTCATGATGGTGATCATGAAACTTTGAACGAAGTTACTGCAGAACCTCGTAGGTCAACGAGGGTTCGTACCACTCCTGATTGGTATGACTCTGCCTTGAACGTCATGTTGGTGGACAACTCTGATGACCCTGCGACGTATGAAGAAGCTATGGTGAGCCCAGATTCTGACAAATGGCTAGAAGCCATGAAATCCGAAATGGGATCCATGTACGAAAACCAAGTATGGACTTTGGTGGACTTACCGGATGGCCGTAAGGCTGTTGAGAACAAATGGATTTTCAAAAGAAAAACAGATGCTGATGGTAATGTTACTGTCTATAAAGCTCGACTTGTCGCGAAAGGGTTCCGGCAAATTCAAGGAGTTGACTACGATGAGACTTTCTCACCAGTAGCGAAGCTAAAGTCTATGAGGATTTTGTTAGCAATTGCTACATATTTCGATTCTGAGATTTGGCAGATGGATGTCAAAACAGCGTTCCTTAATGGTGACATTGAGGAAGAGTTGTATATGGTACAACCCAAGGGTTTTGTCGATCCTAGTGATGCTGACAAGGTATGCAAACTTCAGCGCTCCATTTATGGACTGAAGCAAGCATCCCGGAGTTGGAATCAACGTTTTGATAAAGTAATCAAAAACTTTGGATTTATACAAACTTATGGAGAAGCTTGTATTTACAAGAAAGTGAGTGGGAGATCTGTAGCATTCCTGGTACTATATGTAGATGACATATTGTTGATTGGGAATGATATAGAACTTCTTAATAGCGTCAAAACCTATTTGAATAATAGTTTTTCAATGAAGGATCTTGGCGAAGCGGCATATATTCTAGACATCAAGATTTATAGAGATAGATCAAGACGCCTAATAGCGCTTTCACAAAGTACATACTTAGACAAAGTTCTAAAGAAGTTTAGAATGGAAGAGAGCAAGAAAGGGTTCGTGCCCATGTTGTCAGGTAAGACCTTGAGTAAGACTCAAAGTCCGGCTAGGAAGAAGATAGAGAAAAGATGAATAATATTCCCTATGCCTCGGCCATAGGTTCTATCATGTATGCCATGCTGTGTACAAGACCGGATATAGCACATCCTGTTAGTTTGACAAGCACATATCAAAGTGATCCTGGAATGGAACACTGGACAGCGGTCAAGAATATCCTAAAGTACCTGAATAGGACTAAGGATATGGTTCTTTCTTATGGAGGTGATGAATAGCTTGTTGTAAACGGTTACACTGATGCTAGTTGGAACACCGATCCAGATGACTCGAAGTCACAGTCTGGATACGTATTTATTTTGAATGGTGCTGTAGTGAGCTGGAGGAGTGCCAAGCAAAGCATTATGGCAAAATCTTCAACAGAATCGGAATACGTAGCTGCTTCAGAGGCTGCACAAGAAGCCATATGGATGAAGGAGTTCATTACTGAACTTGGCGTGGTTCCCAGTGCGTTGGACCCGATGGCCATCTACTGTGACAACACAGGTGCCATAGCTAATGCACAGGAGCCAAGGTCACATAGCAAGCTGAAGCACATCAAGCTACGTTTCCATGCTATTCGCGAGTATGTCCGAGATGGTGACATAAAGATTTGCAAAGTACACACTGATTTGAATGTGGCAGATCCGTTGACTAAACCTCTCCCTAGAGCAAAGCATGACCAACACCAGAACGCCATGGGTGTTAGGTATATTACCATGTAATCTAGATTATTGACTCTAGTGCAAGTGGAAGACTGTTGGAGATATGCCCAAGAGGCAATAATAAATGTGGTTATTATTATATCTTTGTGTTTATGATGAATGTTTACATCCCATGCTATAATTGTATTATGAGGAAACACTAATACATGTGTGTTTTGTAAACATAAAAGAGTCCCTAGTAAGCCTCTTGTGGAACTAGCTTGTTGATTAAATGATGATCATGGTTTCCTGATCATGGACATTGGATGTCATTAATAACAAGGTTATATCATTAGGAGAATGATGTGATGGACACACACCCATAGTAAGCGTAGCATAAGATCAAGTCATTAAGTTTGTATTGCTATAAGCTTTCAAATGCATAGTAACCTAATCCTTCGACCATGAGGTTATGTTAATCACCATCACCGGATGGGTACTTTGATGACATCAAACACCGCTCAGAATCGGGTGGTTATAAAGGTGTCATTGGGTATTCTGAAAGTATGTGTTGAAGCGCATGGACCAAGATTGGGATTTGTCCATCCATATGACGGATAGATATGCTCTGGGCCCTCTCGGTGGAATGTCATCTAGTTAGCTTGCAAGCATGTGACTAGGTCACAAGGGATGACATAACATGGAACGAGTAAAGAGTACTTATCAGTAACGAGGTAGAACTAGGTATGGAGATACCGACGATCAAACCTCGGATAAGTAGAATATCGCGTGACAAAGGGAATTGGTTTCATATGTTAATGGTTCTATCGATCACGAAGTCATTGTTGAGTATGTGGGAGCCATTATGGATCTCCAGATCCCGCTGATGGTTATTGATCGGAGAGGTGTCTTCATCATGTCCGCATATTCACGAGCCGTAGGGTGACACACTTAAGGTTCGAAGTTGTTTAAGTAGATATGGAATGTGCATTTGAAACCGAATGTTGTTCGGAGTCTCGGATTGGATCTGGGACATCACGAGGAGATCCGGACTTGTCCGGAGAATAAGATTCATATATTGGGGATCATTTTCTAAGTTAGGAAATGTTCCGGAGTATTTGTATAGGGATTCTAGAAGGTTTCGGAATGTTCCGGAAGGTTCTAGGAGATTGCTTGGAGTTTGCTTGAAAACCAAGAAAGGATCAAGGAGTCCTTGTGGGGCAAGACAAGGAGTCGTGGGGGAGGAGGACTCCTCCCCCCCTCCCAATCCGCCGGCCAAGGAAGGGAGGGGAGTCCTACTAGGACTCCCCCTCCCATGGCGCCTCCCTCCTTTAAATAGAGGGGTGGGGGCGCCACCCCCTTGCCCCCTCCACTTCAAGCCCTAGCCGCCACCTCTCTCCTCCTCCTTCCCTCTCGGGCTTAGGCGAAGCCTCAGAATTCTCTACTCCACCACCATCACCACACCGTCGTGCCGGGATTCCGTGGAGAAGATCTACTACCTCTGCTGCTCACCGGAATAGGGAGAGGAATGTCTGCCGACCGACGCATGACCGATCATGAAGCCGCTGAACGCGGCGTCGGAAGGATCGTCCACACGATCTTGAGATCGGCAAGTGATCGACTACATCAACCACGAGATCCAATCTCGTAACGCTTTCGGATCTACGAGGGTTAGTACAGATCTATCTCGTTGCACATGTCTAATAGATTAGATCTTGGCTTTTATCTAGATTAGATCTGGGTTTTGTTCGTTCTTGAGGTAGAATTTTTTTTGTTTTCCATGCTACGAACCCATCAGTGGTATCAGAGTCGTATCTATGCGTAGATCTGTTGCACGAGTAGAACACAATGGTTTTGTGGGGGTTGGTGCTCGTGTCGTCTTTTGCTTTGTGTACTTTGCATCTTGCGGTATGGTGGGATGAAGCGGCTCGGGCTAACCTTACATGTCATCGCACATGAGACTTGCTCCACGCTTGACGTGTAACTTGCTTTGCACAAGTGGCTTTGCGGGTGTCTGTCTCTCCCACCATAGTATAGATCCAATCTACACTTTGCACTCGATAGCACTTGTATCAACATTGTGGTTCAGTTTCGTAGGTAAGATCCGTTCTTATTCGAAAGCCCCAAACCACGTGAAACATGCAAAGAAAATTAGAGGCGTCTAACTTGTTTTTGCAGGGGTTTTGTGATGTGATATGGCCATCATGTGATTGTGATTATATTTGATGTATGCAATGATCCTTGTTGTAATATGGCAACCGGCAGGAGCCTAATGGTTGTCTTTAATTCTGTTAAGACATGCGTGTCTATTCATCTTGTAATAGCTTTATTTCAAGTAGTTGTAATAGTTGCTGGTGATGATGGACAACCATGAAGCGGCGCCACTGACCTTGACGCAATGCTGGCGATGATGGAGATCATGTCCGTGCTTTGGAGATGGATATCAAAGGCATAAGAAGAAAGGGCCATATCATATCACACTAATTATGAATTGCCTGTGATGTTAATCCTTTATGCATCTTGTATTGCTTAGATAGCGACGGTAGCATTATAAGATGATCCCTCTCACTAAATTTCAAGTAATAAAGTGTTCGTCCTTAGTTGGCACCGTTGCTAAGACTCGTCGTCTCGAAGCATCTCGTGATGATCGGATGTGATAGATTCTACGTGTGCATACAACGGGTGCAAGCCATATTTGCACATGCGGAAACTAAGGTTAATCTTGACGAGCCTAGCATGTACAGACATGGTCTCGGAACACGGAATACCGAAAGGTAGAGCATGAATCATATGAGTGATATGATGAACATGAAGATTGTTTGCCGATGAAACTACATCTTCTCTCATGAAGATCGGACTTGGTGTAGTGGACTTGGTTCGTGTAATCAGTAAGAAAATGTGAGGGATGTTGTTTTGAGTGGGAGTTCACCTAGTTTATTTAAGAATTAAAATTGAACTCATTTTATCATAAACTTAGTCTAAACTACTTGCAAATTTGTTGTAGATTATGGCGAATCTCTCCACCAATTTCAATGCGTTCCTAGAGAAAGAAAAGCTTAAGAATAATGGAAGCAACTTCACTTCACGGGTTCCTAAGATTGTCCTCAGGGCTGGTCAGATGACCTATGTGCTCGAAGCACCGCTAGGTGACCCACCTGCAGTAGATGCCACCAATGACGTAAAGAATGTTTACGCCACTCGGAAAAATCATTACTCCATAGTTCAGTGTGCCATCCTGTATGGTTTAGAAACGGAGCTCCAGAAGCGTTTTGAGCACCACGACCCGTTCGAGATCATTAAGGAGCTCAAGCTCATTTTTGAGACTCACGCGGCCGTGGAGAGCTATGAGGCCTTCGAAAAGTTCTTTAACTGTAAGATGGAAGAGGGAAGCTCCGTTAGCGAGCACGTGCTCACCATGTCTGGGCACGCAAACAAGATCCAAGAGTTGGGGATAACGATTCCTAATGAGTTAGGGATTCACCGTGTCCTCCAATCACTGCCACCGAGTTATAAGAACTTTTTGATGAAGTACAATATGCACTGCATGAACAAGACGTTGCCTGAACTATCGTCCGTGCTGAAAACTACTGAAGTGGAGATCAAGAAGGAGCACCAAGTGTTGATGGTCAATAAGACCACCAATTTCAAGAAACAGGGCAAGCCTAAGAAAAAGGGCAACTTCAAGAAGGACAAGAAGAAAGCTGCCGACTGCTAAGAAGCCCAAGGCTGGTCCTAAACCTGAAACCAATGCTTCTATCGCAAGGGTGCTGGTCACCGAAGCGAATCGCCCAAGTACCTGGCGGATCTGAAGAACAGCAACATCAAGAAGAAAGGTATATTCGATATACATGTTATTGATGTGTATCTTACTAGTAATCGTAGTAGTGCCTGGGTATTTGATACTGGTTCGGTTGCTCATATTTGTAACTCGAAACAGGAGTTGCGGAATAAACGAAGACTGGCGAGAGACGAGGTGACGATGCGCGTTGGAAATGGCTCCAAGGTTGATGTGATCGCCGTCGGCACGCTCCCTCTACATCTACCATTGGGATTAGTTTTAAATTTAAATAATTGTTATTTGGTGCCTGCGTTAAGCATGAACATTATATCTAGATCTTGTTTATTGCGAGACGGTTACTCTTTTAAGTCTGAGAATAAAGGTTATTTGATTTATATGAGTAATATCTTTTATGGTAATGCACCTGAGATGAATGGTTTATTCTTATTGAATCTCGATAGTAGTGATACACATGTTCACAACATAGATGCTAAACGAATAAAATTGAATGATAATTCTACATACATGTGGCACTGTCGTCTTGGTCACATTGGAGTGAAGCGTATGAAGAAACTCCATTCTGATGGACTTCTTGAATCACTTGATTTTGAATCACTTGAAAGATGCGAAGCATGTCTAATGGGAAAAATGACTAAGACTCCATTCTCTGGAATAATGGAGCGAGCTACATACTTATTGGAAATGATACATACTGATGTGTGCGGTCCAATGAGTGTAGCATCGCGTGGTGGATATCGTTATGTTCTCACTTTCACGGATGACTTAAGTATATATGGGTATGTCTACTTTATGAAACATAAGTCCGAAACTTTCGAGAAGTTTAAGGAATTTCAAAGTGAAGTGGAAAATCATCATAACAAGAAGATTAAGTTTCGTGTTCGACATGAGGTGAATATCTAAGTTATGAGTTTGGCATGCATTTAAAGAAATGTGGAATACTTTCGCAGTTGACACCGCCGGGAACACCACAGCGTAATGGTGTGTCCGAACGTCATAATCGAACTCTCTTAGATATGGTTCGGTCTATGATGTCTCTTACAGATTTACCGCTATCGTTTTGGGGCTATGCATTAGAGACAGCCTCATTCACTTTAATTAGGGCACCATCTAAATCCGTTGAAACGACAGCGTACGAATTGTGGTTTGGTAAGAAACCTAAGTTGTCGTTCCTTAAAGTTTGGGGTTGGGAAGCATATGTAAAGAAGTTACAACCTGATAAGCTTGAAACCAAAGCGGAGAAATGCGTCTTCATAGGATACCCTAAAGAAATAATTGGGTATACCTTCTATCATAGATCCGAAGGCAAAGTTTTCGTTGCCAAGAATGGATCCTTTCTTGAGAAGGAGTTTCTCTCGAAAGAAGTGACTGGAAGTAAAGTAGAACTCGACGAGGTTATTGAACCTTCTCTCGGAGTTGAGAGTAGCGCAGCACCGGAAGATGTTTTTGTGCCGCCTGCACCAATTGGAGAGGAAGCTCATGATGGTGATCATGAAACTTGAACGGTTACTGAACCTCGCAGTCAACGAGGGTTCGTACCACTCTGATTGGTATGACTACGCTTGAACGTCATGTTGGTGGACAACACGATGACCTGACGTATGAAGAAGCTATGGTGAGTCCAGATTCCGACAAATGGCTAGAAGCCATGAAATCCGAAATGGGATCCATGTACAAAAACCAAGTATGGACTTTGGTGGACTTACCGGATGGCCGTAAGGATGTCGAGAACAAATGGATTTTCAAAAGAAAAACAGATGCTGATGGTAATGTTACTGTCTATAAAGCTCGACTTGTCGCGAAAGGGTTCCGACAAATTCAAGGAGTTGACTACGATGAGACTTTCTCACCAGTAGCGAAGCTAAAGTCTGTGAGGATTTTGTTAGCAATTGCTACATATTTCGATTATGAGATTTGGCAGATGGATGTCAAAACAGCGTTCCTTAATGGTGACATTGAGGAAGAGTTGTATATGGTACAACCCAAGGGTTTTGTCGATCCTAGTGATGCTGACAAGGTATGCAAACTTCAGCGCTCCATTTATGGACTGAAGCAAGCATCCCGGAGTTGGAATCAACGTTTTGATAAAGTAATCAAAAACTTTGGATTTATACAAACTTATGGAGAAGCTTGTATTTACAAGAAAGTGAGTGGGAGATCTGTAGCATTCCTAGTACTATATGTAGATGACATATTGTTGATTGGGAATGATATAGAACTTCTTAATAGCGTCAAAACCTATTTGAATAATAGTTTTTCAATGAAGGATCTTGGCGAAGCGGCATATATTCTAGGCATCAAGATTTATAGAGATAGATCAAGACGCCTAATAGCTCTTTCACAAAGTACATACTTAGACAAAGTTCTAAAGAAGTTTAGAATGGAAGAGAGCAAGAAAGGGTTTGTGCCCATGTTGTCAGGTAAGACCTTGAGTAAGACTCAAAGTTCGGCTACGGCAGAAGATAGAGAAAAGATGAATAATATTCCCCGTGCCTCGGCCATAGGTTCTATCATGTATGCCATGCTGTGTAAAAGACCGGATATAGCACATGTTGTTAGTTTGACTAGCAGATATCAAAGTGATCCTGGAATGGAACACTGGACAGTGGTCAAGAATATCCTAAAGTACCTGAATAGGACTAAGGATATGGTTCTTTCTTATGGAGGTGATGAACAGCTTGTTGTAAACGGTTACACTGATGCTAGTTGGAACACCGATCCAGATGACTCGAAGTCACAGTCTGGATACGTATTTATTTTAAATGGTGCTGCAGTGAGCTGGAGGAGTGCCAAGCAAAGCATTGTGGCGAAATCTTCAACTGAATCGGAATACATAGCTGCTTCAGAGGCTACACAAGAAGCCATATGGATGAAGGAGTTCATTACTGAACTTGGCATGGTTCCCAGTGCGTTGGACCCGATGGCCATCTACTGTGACAACACCGTTGCCATAGCTAATGCACAAGAGCCAAGGTCACATACCAAGTTGAAGCACATCAAGCTACGTTTCCATGCTATTCGCGAGTATGTCCAAGATAGTGACATAAAGATTTGCAAAGTACACACTGATCTGAATGTGGCAGATCCGTTGACTAAACCTCTCCCTAGAGCAAAGCATGACCAACACCAGAACGCCATGGGTGTTAGGTATATTACCATGTAATCTAGATTATTGACTCTAGTGCAAGTGGGAGACTGTTGGAGATATGCCCAAGAGGCAATAATAAAAGTGGTTATTATTATATCTTTGTGTTTATGATGAATGTTTACATCCCATGCTATAATTGTATTATGAGGAAACACTGATACATGTGTGTTTTGTAAACATAAAAGAGTCCCTAGTAAGCCTCTTGTGGAACTAGCTTGTTGATTAAATGATGATCATGGTTTCCTGATCATGGACATTGGATGTCATTAATAACAAGGTTATATCATTAGGAGAATGATGTGATGGACACACACCCATAGTAAGCGTAGCATAAGATCAAGTCATTAAGTTTGTATTGCTATAAGCTTTCAAATGCATAGTAACCTAATCCTTCGACCATGAGGTTATGTTAATCACCATCACCGGATGGGTACTTTGATGACATCAAACACCGCTTCGTAACTGGGTGGTTATAAAGGTGTCATTGGGTATTCTTAAAGTATGTGTTGAAGCGCATGGACCAAGATTGGGATTTGTCCATCCATATGACGGATAGATATGCTCTGGGCCCTCTCGGTGGAATGTCATCTAGTTAGCTTGCAAGCATGTGACTAGGTCATAAGGGATGACATAACATGGAACGAGTAAAGAGTACTTATCAGTAACGAGGTAGAACTAGGTATGGAGATACCGACGATCAAACCTCGGATAAGTAGAATATCGCGTGACAAAGGGAATTGGTTTCGTATGTTAATGGTTCTATCGATCATGAAGTCATCGTTGAGTATGTGGGAGCCATTATGGGTCTCAAGATCCCGCTGATGGTTATTGATCGGAGAGGTGTATTCATCATGTCTGCATATTCACGAACCGTAGGGTGACACACTTAAGGTTCGAAGTTGTTTTAAGTAGATATGGAATGTGCGTTGTAAACCGAATGTTGTTCGGAGTCTCGGATTGGATCTGGGACATCACGAGGAGATCCGGAATTGTCCGGAGAATAAGATTCATATATTGGGGATCATTTTCTAAGTTAGGAAATGTTCCGGAGTATTTGTATGGGGATTCTAGAAGGTTTCGGAATGTTCCGGAAGGTTCTAGGAGATTTCTTGGAGTTTGCTTGAAAACCAAGAAAGGATCAAGGAGTCCTTGTGGGGAAAGACAAGGAGTCGTGGGGGAGGAGGACTCCTCCCCTCCCTCCCAATCCGCCGGCCAAGGAAGGGAGGGGAGTCCTACTAGGACTCCCCCTCTCATGGCGCCTCCCTCCTTTAAATAGAGGGGTGGGGGCGCCACCCCCTTGCCCCTCCACTTCAAGCCCTAGCCGCCGCCTCTCTCCTCCTCCTTCCCTCTGCTCAGGCTTAGGCGAAGCCCTGCAGAATTCTCTACTCCACCACCACCACACCGTCGTGCTGCTGGGATTCTGTGGAGAAGATCTACTACCTCCGTTGCTCGCTGGAACGAGGAGAGGAAGGTCTGCTTCAACTCCGCACATGTGACCGACTGCGGAAGCGCTGCCGGAATGCGGCGCCGGAAGGATCGTCCACACGATCTTGAGATCGGCAAGTGATCGACTACATCAACCACGAGATCCAATCTCGTAACGCTTTCGGATCTAGGAGGGTTAGTACAGATCTATCTCGTTGCACATGTCTAATAGATTAGACCTTAGATTTTATCTAGATTAGATCTGGTTTTTGTTCGTTCTTGCGGTAGAATTTTTTTTGTTTTCCATGCTACGAACCCATCAGAAAGGCCTTCATAGAAGGAAGCAGAGATTCAAGTTTCATAAAGAGCTTCCAAAAATTATGGTACTTTTTAGCTTTCAGCTCTCATTGCCCCTATCATAAGCATCTTGAAGTGATTAAGGTTAAAGTGAACAAACTATGGTGTACATGCTTGACGAAGTATAAGTTAGGAATCTCATGTCCCTTGAATACGAGGGCCGCTCCTCATGCTACTCAAGTTTAGTCACCGGTAAGTTCTTGTCATCGTAAGTACATGTGTATCATAGAGAATCGTCAACGGGGTACCCCTTGCCCGATGATACGGAAGAATCCCCATATCAAAATGACAAGGTAAGCAGACAACAAGCATCTCAGCAATCTTCTTATTTACCATGGGAATATGGTGCTTTTTTGTCTCTTTCCTCTTTTCATAATCTTTTTTTTTCTTTTTCTTTTTTTTCTCAATATAGGACTCTTTTTATAAGAAGAATGCTTCATAGACAGCTCATTATGGTTACGCTGCAGGTTTCCACCATGTCAGCATGGATTAGACCAATGCCCAAAGTGCTTTCTCTAACACATATACATAACTCCATGGACTTACAAGCTCCCCTTTCATTTCACACCGACGACATCCATAGACAAAAGAGCATGATATCAACTAGGTACAAAGTACCCATGCAATGTTGAAAGTGTTCCCCATGACAGCATGGTTCTGCTAATCCCCAACAAATAAGTGCAAGCATATACAACATAGACGAAATATGGTTCAAGTTTATTAAGAGCAAGAAAAGTAAAGTGTGCCATCAAGTTCGTGAGAGCTTTAATCACTAGTTTTCTCATAACAAGTTTAATTTGGAAGGTAAAAAAAGCATAAATATACTTGGAATAGCATAAGCTAGTAGGTAGGTATGGTGGACTCTTTGGAATAACTTGGTTTAGGGAGTTGTATGCATGAGTGGAACTCATACTTGGTTGTGGAGGCTAGCAAAAGACTGGGAGCGACAAACTAAGAGAGCAATAATGACCATAATCATGCAGAGCGACAAAACACCATTGATCAAAGCATAATACTACAAGTTGAAAACTAAAAGATCATAAATGCTATGGTGACTTTGGATAGTCATAACATGGTGTGAGCATGCGCCAAGTCAACCCAAATAAAGCATCAAAGGAGAATACCACAATACTATGCTTTAATATGCTAAAACAACACATGATTCATCCAAGGCACATTAAGCAATCTCAATTGTTTATAACAAGTCATGCTACATCAAATAATACCAAGCATAAAGCCAAAACAATATCAAACATGGCATAACAAAGCATAGGCCACAGTCAAAAGCAAGCTCTCTTTACCACTTAAGCATGAACTTTCCTACTCTTTTCCAATCCAAACCAAACTATTTGAAAACCAATGTATGAAAGAGGGTGTCCAACCAATTTATTCAGCAAACTAAGAAACCCAAGCAAACGAAAAACCAAAACATAAACAAAAAGAAGACGCTCCAAGAACAACACAACTGTGCATGAAACAATAAAAATAAAGTGTTTGGAAGAAACCTGGGATTTTTATTGATGAAGAAGGGGATGCCTTGGGCATCCCCAAGCTTTGACGCTTGTACTTTTTGGATATTTCTTGGGGTGACACGCGTGGGATCCCCAAGCTTGAGCTTTAGTCCATTCTTCATCTCATTACTCATTCCTTTCATACACCTGAAATTTTTCCTTTATACAAAACTTCACACAATCTTTATTAGCAACATTAGTACACTCAATATAAATAAGTCTTAAGGTTCAGTTCTAACACCAAATAAACTTCCATTAGAACACTAGCTACTGTAGCACTTCCCTCAAAAATCTCAATTCCCCAAAAGAACTCAAAAAGGAACCAACAAGAAGCAAATGCAGAAAATGGCAGAAATCTGTCAAAACAGACCAGCAGGTAAAAACGAATTTTTTCGAAGCCCTTTTGTTGCTCAAATCAAAAAGTGTTGAACTAACAAAAGTTAGATAACAACCTGGGTCAGAAGCACAAAATTTCACGCCTCAAAAATACGTTCAGAGATTTTACACGAATTTTTGTGGTGAAGCACAGAAATCTGTTTCGGGACAACAACTTTTCCAATCATTACTTCTCTCTCATTAGAGGTTACTCTTGGCACAAAAAGCAAACAAAAAGGATAAGGAACAGTTATTACTTCAGTAATAACTTCCAAGCCTCATCTATAACTTTTGGGTTATCTTCCAATAAGTAATTTTCTTTAATGCATTTAAGTTAGGCAAGATAGTTTGAGAAGATGCTCACATAAGAAAAATGAATTGAGAGTAAAAGAGAGCATCAAGAAGCAAATTCAAAGCACATTTAAGTCTAACCCACTTCCTATGCATAGGAATATTGTAAAGAAACAAGTCATGAAAGCACAAAGCAACAAGCATAGGAAAGCAAAACAAGTGCAGCTTCAAAATTTTCAACATAAAGAGGGGAAACTTAATATTGTTGAGACACATAAAACCATGTTTCCTTCTCTCATAATAACTTTCAGTAGCATCATGAATAAAATTAACAATATAACAATCACATGAAACATTCTTATCATGAGCCACATGCATAAAATGATTATTACTCCCCACATAAACATAGTCATTCTTATTAATTGTAGTGGGAGCAAATTCAACAAAATAGCTATCATTATTATTCTCATCACCATAATCATCAAATATAGGAGGCATATTGTAATCATAATTAATTTTCTCCTCAATAGTAGATGGACTGAAAATATCATATTCATCATTGTAATCATCATATATTGGAGGTTTGGTATCATCATAAGCAATAGAATAGCTATCTTCCAAAGCTGGGGAACTAAAAAGATCATTTTCATAAGAACTAGCTTCCCCAAGCTTAGACTTTTCCATAGCATTAGCAATAATGATGTCCAAAGAATTCATAGTAACAAGACTACTATTAGCATGCATGTAAAGTTCCATAGGTTTTTTAATTTTCTCTTCAAACACTTCATGTCCTAACTCAAGATAAATACTATAAAGCTCTCTAATTTTTTTGTTGTTTTCCATTAAGCCTAACTAGTGAAAACAAGCAATAAAAAGACAAAATTGCAGAATCTAAAGGAAATAACTTCGAGCACTCACACCGGAGGATGTGAGTACATTTTACCTTACTTCCCCGGCAAGGGCACCAGAAAATAGGCGTTTGCCGTGGGAGGTTCTTCTTCTTTAATCCTCCGGTGTGAATACCTTTTACCTTACCTCCCCGGCAACGGCGCCAGAAAATAGCTTGATGTCTACGCACTTCTATTCTTGTAGACAATTGTTGGGCCTCCAAGTGCAGAGGTTTGTAGAACAGCAGCAAGTTTTCCCTTAACTGGATCACCCAAGGTTTATCGAACTCAGGGAGGAAGTGGTCAAAGGTATCCCCTCTCAAGCAACCCTGTAATCAAGATACAAGAAGTCTCTTGTGTCCCCAACACACCCAATACACTTGTAAGGTGTATAGGTGCACTAATTCGGCGAAGAGATAGTGAAATACAAGTGGTATAGATAATTATAAGTGGTAACGGTGATAGAAAATAGCTTGAAGGCATGGAGAAGACTAAAGGCAAACTGAAATAAAGATGGAAACAAGCAAACATGTAATAGATCTAATCGCAAACGGTGTTTCAGTGCTTAGAAACAAGGCCTAGGGATCATACTTTCACTAGTGAACACTCTCATATAAATATATTCTTCTTTATGATACTACGCTGAACTACTCTCCGGTTGAACACTCTAATCGATGGTAGGGCTATAACAGCACACCTCAAAGTTTGTTTTCCGCATCTAGATAATCCCACACTGTCACCTTGAGCACTAGATGGTTCCAACGAACACCACAATTTCATAGAAACATCCAACTCCAAATATAACTCATAACAAGTATTTGTAATCTCTAGCCTAAGTGCCACCATGGTGTGCATGCTGTCACTTTCACACACATGGGGAGAGCAGAGATTTATTAAAGCACTTGAGTAGCAAGGTAGATCTACTTGATTATAAAGCTCATGATCACAATATGATCATGCATAGAGAGAGAGAGATGAACACATAGCTATCGGTAGAACCCTTAGCCTCGAGAGAGAACTACTCCCTCCTCATCATGGGAATCAGTAATGGTGATGGAGATGGTGGTGGAGATCAATGGAGATGGCTCTGGGGGCACTTCCTCGTCCCGGCAGGGTGCCGGAACAGAGACTTTCTGTCCCCGGAATCTCCCCTTTGGTGGCGGCAGCGCAGCGGAACTTTTCGTGGATTTCTGATTGACGATTTAGGGTTTCTGCCTCGGGAGGAATTTATAGGCGAAGGAGGCAAGGTCGGTGGCCAGCCAGGGGGCCCACACCATGCCCTGGCGCGGCCTGGGCTGGCCCGCGCCAAGGGGTGGTGTGGCCCCCCTTCGTGTCTCCTTCTGGCTCCGTGAATCTTCCGATAAAATAGTAACTTTGGCTTTTCTCCCGTTCAATTCCGAGAATATTCATTTTCTGACTTTCTGGAACCAAAAACAGCAGAAAACAGGCAACTGGCACTGTGGCATCTTGTTAATAGGTTAGTCCAAGAATTCATATGAAAAGTACTCCAAAGTTGGAACAAAACATAAGAAAGTAGATAAAACCAAGTATGGAACATCAAAAATTATAGATACATTTGCAATGTATCAGTGGCAGCGCCCAGATCGCGTTTGGAAGCTCGGTCGAAGCATGGTGGGGGTCCACGGTACCATTGGGGGCGAGAGTTTTTCCGGGCGAAAGCCCAGTGCTTCGGCGCCGGCAACGGCGACGCCCGCGGGTGTTGTGACCCTCTTGGGGGTGATGTTGTGGCTACTCTCAACCCAGAGGGCTCTAGGTGAAAATCCTAGACCCCCGTGGTCTCGGCGGCGGCGCCGCCTGGGGCGTCGTTACCTTCTTGGAGGCGTTGTTGTGGAGCTCTGGTCTTCGTACCCTCGCCGTCTTCGGTGGCAAGCTAGTCGCTTCCTAGGTTTTAGTGTTTTATCTTTGGTCTGCTTGTAAGAGGAACCCCTCACCACTTTGTATCGGTTTGGCCATTTGGCTTTATTTATAAAGCGGGGCGAAAGGCTAATTCGAGAGATTAAATGATGACAGGGAAGAAATTTGCATACAATCTTTTCGGTCATCGAAAGTGCCCCCCTAGTAATGATTCCATGGATTTGTACGAAATTCAAATGACTATTTTTTAGCAACTAAGAGAAATTCTATCGGAGCCTGTGAATACTCTCGGAACCGTAAAAGTCCGACAACTTTACATTATCGCGATTATGCGAGTTAGCAGATCCCATATATAGGCTCGGTCCGTAAATTTTTTTACGATGTCCGGAAACAATAATCCTACACCTACAGAAACAAACCTACGGAATTAACTTACGGGCTGACGTGGTGGCTAGCTGTTGGTTCTAATTTTTTTCTTTCCTCAAATTTTGGAGCACCTACCGATCAGCTGTGCCCTGCGGTGGTTGTCCGTAATAAAACTTTGTAGAAAGGATCCGTAGATGTAGCATTACTCGTCCGGAAAACACGATCCTGCAGCCTGTACATGTACCGTGCGGAGGGGCAGTTGCGGGTCTGATCTGTATTTCTCCACCGTCTCAGCCTCCACACCGCCATCCGTGCATCGCCTCCCGCCGTCGATTTCTCGCTGCTTTAGCAAAATCGTGCACCGCTGGTTGAAGATCTTGTCTACGTGCTCCGATTCAGATCAAGTATGTTCCAATTTTCAGTGAATCCTCTTGATACAAACCTATTCAGGCGAACGGCGCGGTGCACACGAGCGGCGCACACAAGCAGCACGGGGCAGCGGCGCAGGCGAGTAGCGCAAGCGCACGGCCTGGAGCAAGCGAGCTTGTAGACATGGGGGCTAGCTAGCTAGCTAGGTGGTTTATTCATCTCCCGATCAATTCTATATATGCCGACAACTAGTAGCTAGCGTAGGGGTGCTATTCATCGATTTCATATTCGTTAAGCTAGCTAGCTAGGCAGCGGAGGCGCTAGGGACGCGGGCGGCGGGCGGGGCTGGGTACGGAGGCCCATGCGGCGGCACAGGCAGTTCTAGCAAAGATGATTAATAAGAAAAAAAGGGAGTTTGCACGATAGGTCAATTTGAAACTGTAAAAACGGTTTAAGGTGTCCTGTATACAAGTTTTTAAGGGCGTGTTTGGTTGTTCGGACCGAAATTTTACGTTTTTTATAGTTGGCCCAGCGGATGCTATATGGAAGGAGATTTTGCCCTCGGGCCATGATGGGTTGTTTATTTGGTTGCATGTATTTCTGTTTTCCCATTAGGAGAGTCCATATGGCCACTTTGTTTGGTTTTCCAGATTGGTCTTTGCTGGTGCAAAGTTGCATGTTTGGGAGCCCGCATCCGGCCCGATGTGGTTACCTCGCATGGAAAAATGGTAAGCTTATCAACTAGTCATCAGGGTTTAAGATCGTACATGATCGATCAACATGAATTAGAACAACTGGTAGTAAACAATTCACATGATCAGGCCGACGATGATAATGTCTTTGATCATACTTTCACCCCGTATAAGTGGAAACTGCTCGTGTGGATGAACTGATGGCGGTGGAGTGAAATTGATCTTCATATCTTGTGAGGCTGTGCCTTCTGTGGATGCTCTACTAAGAACTCAGAGTAGGCTTTTTGTGCCTGCTCTAGAGTCTTAAACTTCTTATGGAGGTTGTGCTGGTAACCCATCACTTGTTGGCTACACTCCTCCCATGTCTTGTAGATTCCCGGCTTCTTGCCGTAGTACACCACGTACCAGTTATATTTGTATGAGACATAACACATATCAACATATAAGGATCACAACTAAAGCAGGCAGATCAAGTTCACAAACACAAGGCAATAAACATAAACTAGTTAAGCATGCATGACCATATGGGCACAAGCATCAGCTGTTCCAACCTACCAAGTTAGTGTGATCCAAGCGATCACCACCAACATCTATGGCGACATCCTACCACAACATCAAAAGGGGTGCAATCCTACCATCGCATAATTTCTCCATCATGTGATGGGTTAGTATATACCACCTCACAGTAAACAAGCATAAGTTTTCATCGATTCCCTAGCTATTTCAAAATATACAATTTCTTTTTCATCATGCATGTACTATCGCCACCAACTCCATGATCAGGGAGCAAGTTGTAGTGCTTCGCCAGGAAGGTCCTGAGCCAGAGATCCCTGTGATCCTCCGCCATCTGAACAAAGTCGTTGCCCATAGCCCTATTGTGGAAGAGGTGGTTGAGCGCCACCATCAGAGCCTCACGGTTGAAGCCTTTGGCAGCCATGACGGCGTCGTACAGATATGGGTGGACACCAGGAGGGGAAGTAGGTGATGGCGGTCGCCACCGCTTTCACTGCCTCGGTCATGCACGTGATGGCGACGACGTACTCCTCTCCCAGCAGCGACCTCTTCCTCTTCTTGCAAGGATTGAAGGCAACAACAACGTAGGCATTTTTGCTGCCATCTTAACCAACGCCGACAGCAGGAGAACCTGCGGTGGCATCGGTCTCAGCCTCGTCATCAAGTACCATTGTCTCTGACTTCTGGGTCTGTATGTATTCAGGGCTTGGTTCGCCAAGAGGCTCATTGGAGCCCATTGCAAACCTGCCAATGGCAAGGCCGAAGGAGAAGATGGCCTCCATCTACCTATAGTTAGCAATAGGCTTGTTCAGATACTCGGCATCTTTGGGGTGATCCTGAGATAGGGAATTGCAGGGAGGTTAGCGAGGTTAGCGAGGTTCGGGTTGATAATCATAGGGATGTTACTGAAATTAGTTAATACCGAGATGTCTCCCCTGTAGTGGGCGTCCTCCAAGATGATGGTACAGGTCTTCTTGTCCCAGCTAGCTCCGCTAAGTTCTCTGAGCTTGGAGACATGGATCCACCTAGTCCTCCACTTATGCAGGTGGTTGTACACCTGCTGGGAGGACACCTCGATGCCACAGAACTCAAACACCTTGCGGGCAACAGTGTTCAAGTGCACTTCTTTGAACCCCTTCTCCGTCCTGACACCGCTCTTGATGATCTCACACATCTGGTTGAGCACGAACGCCGAGAGGAAAGGTTCCCACTTCATGGTGCCCTTCACCCCCTTGCACTAGCTTGTTGTTGGGATTTGCCAGCCTTGGCTTTCTTCTTGGCTAAGATCTTGGCAGCTTGCTCTGCAATCTCCTCCATCGTGTACCCGATCATCGGAGGCGTAGACAAGATCTCTGTGCGCTGAGGATAGGTGAGTCTCAGAGGCGAGAGCTAGGATTGGGTCTCATCGATAAAGATCTACTGAGAAACCATGAGGGCCTGGCTGAACTCATCGTGGGTCATGTTCTACAGATCTCACGATCACACATATCAGGACATAGACTAGACATGAACACAAGCTTAAACATGCAATGAGTCCAGAAAAATACCAATCTATGACTATACCTAGCAGTTCAGGCATACTAACATAGATCTACGCAAACTACATTCAGATCTAGGAGGTGCTAACCGGCCGAAGCTACTAGACCTGGGGTTTGATGGAACTCACCAGCATTGGAGGAGCGGAGTACGTCGCCGCTGAAGATCTTGGAGAAGAACGCCTGCACCAGCCGATCTACAACCACCACCACCGCTCCCGCCACTTACATGTTGGCCGATGAAGAACCCTCCCGGTTTGAGAGGTCGAAGAATGGGAAAATGGTGGCGAGGGACGTTGGTGTGGCGGGTGGTGATATATACCGCCGCGCTTTAGTGGGTGGTGACGAAATTTCTCCGGCGGCTTTTGGGGGAAACCCGCGGCTCGCGCCATCGCCGAGGTCGCACGGGCGGCGCAATTCCCCCACTTTTGTACAAGTGGAGATCGGCGTTCTCAGCGGGCCAACTTTTGGCCTGTTTTAAAACTCGTGCCATGCAATAAACTCATGCGGACCGAATAACCAAACGTGCTTATTTCTTCTCGCTGGATGCGAGAAATGGAAATTCGGCCTACCAAACAGATCCTAAGGGTTAAATTTTGAAAGCTCCGTTAGAGTTGCTATAAGGCAGAAGGAAAATCTCTTGCATTCTTTACGTCTTAGCTACAACGGTAAGTTGTTCCAAACACCAAATTAAGTCAGAGGCCACTGTCCAAGCTGAAAGTTCTTACATACAGACCCCCCTGCTAACAATCTAAGAATTCATTAGCTATAAGCCATCATGGGAATGGGATCAGCCAATAAAATCACAGTCTCTGCTAAGCTCACCGGTCAGGATACTGTTATTTATCTTGCTAAAAAATACTGTACATTCTAATCACCATAACGGAGACGCGGTTCCTTCGCCCACTATATAAGCTCCTCCCCTGCTCCCTTCGCTTCACTCGCCTCAAACTTGGATCACATCTCCATTTAGCCTCTCACGCTGCACAGTTCGCTCCTGGGTTGCCCTGCAAAAACAGTGTAAATTCTTTAGCGGCTAGTTGAAACTAAGAGCATAGAGAGAGATGGAGAGCGTGGTGGATGGACATGGAGGAGGGAGCCGCCTTGTGGTGATGGCCGAGCTGAGCCGCATCAAAGAGCTGGTGAAGCAGCTCGACGTGCAGCTGCAAGACTGTCCTGACCTCTGCAAGCACCTGGCCGAGCAGATCTTCACCGTCACGGAGAGGTCCATCGGCATGATCTGCTCCGGGAGCTTCGACGGCCGGAAGCGCTCCGCCATCAGCGCCGGTCTCGACTCGCCGCAGCTCTCCGAGTCCGCGACGCCCAGCCCCCTCAGAACGAACAAGAAGAGGTGAGTGTGGATACTTTCTGAGCAAAATGTTTGAGATTGTCATGATCCACGAATCACTCGTATTTTGGATTTTTCCCCCCTCCCCGGGATTATTGAATCTTGTTCTTGTGGTTGCAGGAAGATGATGGCTAAGGGGAATCATCAGGTTAGAGTGAGCTCGGGTGGAGGAGGAGCAGAGACCCTCGACGACGGCTACAGCTGGAGGAAGTACGGACAGAAGGAGATCCTTGGAGCCCAGCACCCAAGGTTGGTCTTAACACATTCCAGAGCCTAATCCGCACATGGTTTTGAACAGATCTTTTCTTTTTTCGATTTGGTCACCTTGTCTCTGAACTCTGATTGGATATGTTTCAAAAGAAAATGTTCCTATCGGATACTAGTAGTAGGTGATAGAGTGATGCTACTTTGTGCTAATTTTGTACAGTACTGACTTCAGATCTGTCTTAACTGTGCAACATTGCAGGGGATACTACCGTTGCACATACCGAAAAACTCGGGGATGCGCGGCGACGAAGCAGGTGCAGCGCGCCGACGACGACCCGACGCTCTTCGACGTGACCTACCACGGCACGCACACCTGCGTTCACAAGATGGCGGCGGCGGCCAACTTGCAGCCCACGACGCCGAACCGGGACGCGGGTAGCCTTATGAAGAGCCTGAGCTCGAGCCTGACGTTGAACACCGAGGGGCTCACGTCCGGGTCTCAGCAATCCACGCCCTTCAGTTTCTCCTCGCCGCCGGGGCACTACCCGTCCTCCACGCCGTCGACGCCGGAGAACTGTTTCGGGCAAGGCGTGTTGTTCTCGCCGTACCGTCTTGAACTCTCACCGGCGACCTCCGACTCGAGCTGCTACCCCATGAATCACTTCGAGGCGGAGTGGAAGGTGCAGTCTGAGCTCCAGCAATTGGTGTCCGTACTGGTTGACGCGACGAGCACGCCGGCCGTGGAGGAGACCACCTTCTCCCTGGACGGATTCGAGTTTTTCGATTTCGACACGAACTTCGACGTCTGAGACGGTGGCCAGGAGAGAACGCTGAAAGAAAAACCAGATAAAAAATCGCAACAGTAGATACTAGAGAAGCACCCCCACCGTCTGGCAACTTGTAAATGGCAATCAATTTCTGTGCTTTCCTCGAACTAAAATCATGTCAATGAGAGAGCTTGAGCTTCACAGTGCATTCACTATCTAGATCAATGCCTACTACTCCCTCCGTTCGAAAATATAAGACGTTTTAGCTTTGTGAATCGAATGTATCTAGACATCTTTTAGTGTATAGGTTCGTAGAGGTTCGAGTGAACCTATACAC
This sequence comes from Avena insularis, assembly GCA_023614405.1. NCBI lineage: Eukaryota > Viridiplantae > Streptophyta > Magnoliopsida > Poales > Poaceae > Avena > Avena insularis. The sequence continues at coordinate 435,611,859 of CM042692.1, forward strand.
TAAAAGATGTCTAGATACATTCGTTTTACAAAGCTAGAATGTCTTATATTTCCGAACAGAGGGAGTACTACACATTTGAGACCAGAGATATTTATCTCCAAAAAAGAGATTCTACCTGCATGCTAGGTAGCGTGCACGGTTTTATCTTGTTTTTCTCTGTGTCGTCTAGTTTTTGTGAAACTTGATGAAATATGATGACATGATCCAGCACAAATCTCAAAACAATTAATCAATGGATAGCACATACGTGTTATATAACGTGCACGCCAGAAAAATGGCTCTCTATTTATCTCCTTCTCTGTAAACTCCCAACTGAACATTTGGAGGCCGTGCCAATATCCACCAGTACGATTTATTAAACCTGGATGGGCTATACCTAAGCGTATATCCATACATGTTACCGATTCTCCTAGTACCAATATTGGTCCATACTGTTCAAGGCACTGATCACTCAGCCTTGTAGAGCAAAATATGCATAACGGATGAACTTGTAATATAGGGACAAATTTCAATTAGGTGGTATATATACTAATTGCCGGTCATATTTCGACTTTGCTTTCATAATGTAACTGGCACGCGGCAACAACATTATTTGCATCTGTGGTCTGATGTGACTGATATCTAGTATAGTCCATTCGTTGTTCTAGTTGTTGACCAATATCAGTCCAAGTCAGAGCAAGTCCTTCCTAAGGCCTCCTTTGATTCATAGGATTTGCTCAGTATTTTTATAGGATTAGGATCTTGTAGATTTGTTCCTTTTGGAGCCGTTTGATTCATGGGAAGTAATCCTATAGGAATTAATCCTGTAGAAACTCGGTAGTGCAATTTCACAGGAAAAAGTACATGAAGTCTGACCTTAGGAAAAATTCCTTCGTTGCAATCTTGTGCCCATAGGATTGACTTGGACAAGGCACTCTAATCCAATCTAATTCCTTTTCCTTTGGTTTTCCTACCCCATGAATCAAAGGAGGCCTAAACAATTCCGAGTGGAACAAACGGTCATCATCTAGGCCCACCCCTCGACCAATAGTTTGAGGTTGCATGCAACACATAGTTGCAAGATCGTAGTGCACATGATAGAAATTGGGGGCAATACCGTGGTAATATTATTGCTACTATGACTGCAATATATATGCACAAAGTTCAGTTAGATAGTTAGATTGATGAAATGGCAACAAGGATAAGAAGATACCTAGTAGAAAAAGACTTATCCACAAAGATCACATCAGTGGCGCACCTCTAAAGAGTGCCCCACAGATATTTAGCTGTGGCGCACGCGGAAAATGATGCGCCACTGACCTGCACTTATCCGTGACGCACGCTCATAAGTGGGCCTCGGCGCTGGTGGCCAACCCGTCCATGGGCGGCATATCCGTGGTGCACGGGATACGTGTGCGCCACGCATAACAGCGACATCAGTGGCGCACTGCCATTTGGTGCACCACGGGAGTAGGTGGCCCAGGCATCTTAAATTTGTAAAACTTATCAGTGCCGCACCTTTACGTGTGCGCCACTGACCTAGAATATTTGGTGCGCCATAGATAATTTTAAAAAAAATCTTTCTTCAACCCCACCCCTCCCTCCCCCTCCTCGATCTTTTTTTGTTTTGCAAATAATTATAGAAAATGAAAAACACTTTAAAAAATAGAATCCTTTCATATATATGTAGGTTATGTGATTTAGTTTGCAGGAAAATTAAGAAATATAAATTTCGACATTTTTTGCAAAAAAGGTCATGGCATAGTAAAACAGCCATAACTTTTGCATATGACGTTGAAACAATATATAATATATCAAAATGACGAACACGAAATTTGCTACCGATTTTTTAGATTCTCAAAATTCGAAAAAAGTAAAAAGTTATTTTAAAAAATAAGATCAAGTTAATCTCATATTACTTGTGATTTTTGTTTGAGTTCTGATATTTGAAGTCTGTGTGATAACTGAATTCATATCCTTGTGACTCGTATGTGTGTAGGATTTGAGTTCAATCTTGACTTAGGTCAAACCTCTATTTTGAATTCTTTCAAATCATTTGAATTAGTTATCGAATTTTACTTCAATTTCTAGTGACCATTTGGTTACAAAATAACCTCACTAGAATCGAATTTGATATTTTCTATATGACCCTAAAATTTCTATATGCATGCTATGAAAAACATAAAATCATACGTCTACTCTTTCCTAGTGGGGATGTAGGGACTGGGAGTGGGGATGATGATTGTGAGATCCTGGAGTAGGGCTTAATAGCATTGACAAGATACTCATACCAATAAGTTATAACTTTTTTCGAGGCTCATCTTCAATTTTAAAGTAAGTCCAGGTTAAGCGCGTTTGGTCTGTAGCAATTTGAGGATGAGTGACCAACCGGAAAGTTGTTCCATGGTGCGCAGGTAGGTGGGCCAGTCTAATAATCCTAAAGAGCTGCGAGGGGTGACAAATGCTCGGCCATGTGTGGTCGGAGTGTTACAAGTGGTATCAGAGACGATCCTCGCCATTACACGGACGTGTGCGCACTACAAGAATCTGGGCGATCCACGACATTCTGAATTTGTCATGGATGAGGGACAAAATGTCATAGATGGCCATCCGTGATGAATTTCGTGACGAAAAAAATAGGTCACAGACCTCGAGTCATAATTGGATCTATGACTTTTTTTTCATCTGAAAACGTCATGACCATCCGTGACATTCCTGCAATTTCATCACGGCCAACAGGGCCGGCCCAACCCAGGCCCAATTGGTCGTGACGTTTTTTCGTCACATGTAGGTAAATTGCCCAAGAGGCAATAATAAAGTAGGTTATTATCATATCTTCATACTTATGATAAATGTTTACATTCATGCTATAATTGTATTAACCGGAAACATTAATACTTGTGTGATTTGTAAACTAAAATAAGAGTCCCTAGTAAAGCCTCTTGTTAAACTAGCTTGTTGGTTGATTGATGATTGTGGTTTCCCTATCATGAACATTGAGATATTATCAACAACAAGATCATATCGTTAGGAGAATGATATGGTGGACATACTCCTATAGATAAGCGTAGCATAAAGATCAAGTCATTTCAATAGTTCAATTGCTATATGCTTTCTGATACATAGTAACCTAATTCCTTCGACCATGAGATCATGCATATCACCTTTACTGGATGGATGCTTTGATGTCATCAAACACCACACCGTAACAGGGTGGCTATAAAGGTGGCATTGAGTGTTCGGAAAGTATTGGTTGAAACACATGGATCAAGAGTGGGATTTGTCCATCCACATGACGGATAGATCTTCTCTGGGCCCTCTCGGTGAAATGTCATCCAATTAGCTTGCAAGCATGTGACTTGGTCACAAGGGATCACATATCACGGAACGAGAAAAGAGTACTTATCGAACGAGGTTGAACTAGGTATGCGAGATACCGACGATCATAACCTCGGATAAGTAACATATCGTGAGACAAAGGGAAATTGGTATCGATATAAGTGGTTCATTCGATCGCAAAGTAATCGAGAAATATGTGGGAGCCATATGAATTTCCAGATTCCTCTATTGGTTATTGCTCGGAGAAGTGTCTCGATCATGTCCGCATAATTCACGAACCGTAGGGAGACACACTTAAGGATTCGACGTTGTTTGAGTAGTTTTGGTATTATGAGAAAGAGACCGAATGTTGTTCGGAGTCTCGGATGGGATCCGGGATATCACGAGGTGATCCGGAATGGTCCGGAGAATAAGATTCATATAAGGAAAGTCCCGCTTTGAGTAGCGGAATGGTTCCGTGTTTTCATCGGGAACATTCTAGAAGGTCCCGGAATGTCCAAGACCGGAGGGGAAGGGTACATGAATGTGTCATTGTAAGTTGGAATGATTGCATCATGTACTAAGTGTTCTCGCTGTCCAAAATAAAGGGTTTATTTAAATCCTAAATTGAAAAGTCAAACGGCTAGTTTGAAAGTCAAACGGCAAGTTTTGGAAAGTGGAAAGAGGAGGAGAAGTGGAAACCGAGTTGGGAGGGATTCCTCCTCCCCCGGGCGCCCACTCCAAGGCGAGTTGGGGAGGACTCCACTCCTCCCCTTGGCCGGCCAGCCCCTCCCACCTATATAAGGAGGGCAGGCTCCTCCCAGCACACACAAGTTCCTATCCTCTAAACTAAACCCTAGACCTAAACCCCGGTTTAGAGCTATTTCGTTTAGAGCCTTCTAATTGGTTTAGAGCCTTCTAATTGGTGTGTCTAATTACTAGACCACTAATAGCCTCTCATAAGCTCCACCATACTGCACCGCTTAAGGCGAAGCCTCATGGGATCTCCCTCTACTTCCTGTACCACGCCAGGCCACGGAATCGCGAGGAGAGTGCTACAACCTCCGCTGGAACAAGGGAGAGGAAGGTCTTCGCCGAAAATCGAACGTGTGACCGATCAAGGAGCGCTGCTGAACGTGGTACTGAAGGATCGCTCACACGATCTTGAGATCGGAAAGAGTACGACTACATCACCCACGAGAATCTGCTCTCGTTAACCGCTGGAATCTTCGAGGTGAGTTCCACTATCGACTCGTTGCTACAATCTAGTAGATAGATCTTGGCTTGTTTGTTTGTATGCGATAGAAAATTTTGTTTTCCATGCTACGAACCCCTACAAAGGTATCGAGCCGTGTCTATATGTAGATCTGTTGCAGCAGTAGAACACAATGGTCATTGTGGGCGTTGATGCTTTATTGTAGATTGCCTTTTGTGTACTTTGCATCTTGCGGTATGTTGGGATGAAGCGCGGCTAACCTTACATGACATCGTTCATGAGACTTGCTCCACGCTAACATGCAACTTGTATTGCATAAGTGGCTTTATGGGTGCCTGTTTCTCCTAGCATAGTAAAGATCCAATTTACAACGGGTGATCAACAATGCTAGTATCAATGTTGTGGTTCTTGTTCGTAGTTAGAACGACACTTATTGAAAGCCCCAAACCACGTAAAATATGCAAAGAAAGTAGAGGCGTCTAACTTTGTTTTGGGGTGTGCAAAGGATGTGATATGGCCATGATTATGATTATATTTGATGTATGCAATGTTCCTTATTGTAAGTTGGCAACCGCGGGAGCCATATGGTTGTTTTAATTTTGTTAAGACCTGCGTGTCTATTCAAAGTAGTTGTAATAGTTGAAGCTGGTGGACGACAACCATGAAGAAGCCGTCATTGACCTTGATGCTATGCTTGATGATGGAGATCATGTTTGTGCTTGAAGATGGAGATCGGAAGCACAAAGAAGAAAGGCCATATCATATCACATATTATGAATTGCATGTGATGTTAATCCTTTATGCATCTTGTATTGCTTAGTAGACGACGGTCGCATTATAAGATGATCCCTCATGCACATAAATTTCAAGTTCTAAAGTGTTCACCCTTAGTATGCACTGCTGTTAAAGCTTCGCTTCAAAGCACCACGTGATGATCGGGTGTCTTTGATTCCGCGGGTGAATACAACGTAAGCAAGCCAGATTTGCTTATGCGGTAGCTAAGGTTTGATCTTGACGAGCCTAGCATGTACAGACATGGCCTCAGGAACACGGATTACCGAAAGGTAGAGCATGAGTCATATAGTAGATATGATGAACATGTTGATTGTTCGCCATTAAAGCTATATCAACTCTCGTGATGATCGGTTTTGATGTGGTGGATTTGGTTCGTGTGATCACTAAAACAATGTGAGGGATATTGTTTTGAGTGGGAGTTCACCTAGATTAATTTAATTATTAATTAGAACTCAATTTATCATAAACTAAATCAAAGTGAATTTGCATAGTTGTTGTAGTCATTGGCATCCGTTTACCACCTTGCGCTTAGTTATAATTGAGATGATAGAACTATAGAATTCTGGTTAGTTACTTTACGAACTGGTATCGTATTGTTTTGAAGTGTTAATCTAAAGTTTAAAATCCTATTGCAAACTTTCAGTAAGTTCTGGTTACTCCATGAAAGTTTAATAATTGGTATTAAAACAAGAGTGACAATTCCAAAGTGTTAGTATATGAGTATCATGTTTGTCTCCATGATTCTTGATATTCAAAAGATTATCTTAATATCAAGGTTATCTAGGATCTGAAAGAGTTGTTTCAGAAACCATGATGTGTGGAAGATATCGTGATATCTGAAACGAAATTTTGGTTACAACATGATAGAGTATAATATGGCAAAAGTCATGTTCTCATATTTGATGAGAATTTGCAAAAGGTTGGAGACACTAGTTGTCCTAATCTTCCAAAAGGTTTTGGAGAGCAACATTATACTCGATTCACCGTTACAAGCTAAAGTAGCTAGATCATGGATAAGTCCATGATGAGGGTGAATATTTGATGTAGGTAAAATGTTTACTACACCAAGAGATTACTAAAGAAAGGAATTTGAAAGAACACCAAATATTTGATAATGGTGATCTACTTCAAAGTGCAAGTTCAAAGACATTGGTATTTAACTATACACGCTTTGGACTATGTGTCATATGTATGACTCCACTATTGATATTGATAGATTCTTTCAAACAGAAAAGGAAATACTGAAAGAGAATCTCATAAGTATATGGCAGAAAAGAAAAGACTAGAATTGTTCAGTTTAAGTATATAGATGATATATGTGTTATGGCTATATTCTTTGCTTATTAAACAATGTGGTTCTTAAGTATTTGATACTGAATTTGTTGGTGTGAATCGTCATACTAAAAAAACAGAATTCATGAACTACAATGGCCTAAGTAACTAGCAAAAGAATATGTGAAGATGTTCATCGAGAACAAATAAAGGGTTATTTTGTTGCTCGTTAAACATCAAACGCTTGCCTTCAAGATTTGTTTTATCAGGTATTATGAGAACAAAAGGGTTGTTCAAATAATTGCCGTAATCCATAAAAGATGGATGATTCACAAATCTCGTTGGAGAAATCACATCCATAAAACTAGTGCTAAAATTGTCGAAAGACAAATTGATTGAAAGATCACTTAGGAAGTGACATCGCCGTTTAAATTATATTGGAAAGAAAACATGAAGAAACTCCATGTGGATGGAATTTTGGAGTCTTTTGATTTTTGATCAAATGACGTTTGTGAAACTTTCCTAGAGATAATTAAAACTTCGTTCATAGGCCAAAAGGGAATGAATGACTAGCTTATTGGAACTTGTGCATATTGTTGTACGAACTCCATTATGTGTAGTCAAGAGCGATGGATTTCAACTTCATATGCTTTCTCCGAAAATTTGAGTGAATATATGAATATTTACTTAATAAGGATGAAGTATGAAACACTTGAAAAGTTCAAAGACTTTCAAGATGAAGTGCAAAATCATTGTAACAAGAATATGAATAGTTTATGATAAGATCATAAAAGGAAGATATTTAAGTTACAAGTTTAGCATAATACCTAAGATTTAAGGAATCGGTCCGTGGATTTGCATTTCCCGAAACACCATAAAGAGTATGGAGCATTCGAGATATGTAATTAAACCTTGTTTGACATGGTAAGATCAAAGGTATAATTCATAAAACTGCTATTATATTTTAAAGATTAAAAGCTTTAGAGACTACCGTTTTCCACTAAAAGAGCTCCATCATAATCCGCTGAAATGACACCATATAAGGTTATGGTTTGGGATAAAACCCAAGTAGTCCTTTCTTAAACATTGGTATGCTATGCATAAGAAAGATGTTTGCAACCAAAGTCGGATAAACCTGTCTTTGTATTATCATAAGTATTCCTCCATAAACACCGGAGACAAAAGTGTTTGTTGCTTAGAACGCCAAGTTTCTTTGAGAAGGAATTTTCGTGAAAAGTTAAGTGGGAGGACAATAGAACTTTGATAAGGTTAAAAGAACCTTAGCTATATGTGCAAAGTTGCAAAGACCGAAAAGTGTTCCGGAGGCAAGAATAATGCTCATGGCTCACGTGCCTCAAAGGTTGTGGTCACGGAGGTCTAAGTTTCTATTGAAACAAGTAGGTTTGATGAACAATCAAATACCAAGATTTGAGGGTTGAATCATTATTTGAGAATAATGAACCTACTACATGCAAAGAAGCGATGATGGGCCCTGACTCCACAAATGGCTTGAAGCCATAAAATCCGTGATAGTTCCATACACGAGAAATCAAGTTTTGAACTTGAAGGACCCTCAAAAGGTGTAAGACCTTGCGGTTGTGTTTGGATCTATAAAGAAGTAGACATGGATGTTTCACATCTAAGAAATAGTCGACGTGTTGGGAAAGAGTTCACAACAATGTTCGAAGGTTGTATATGACAAGATTTGATCTTTCATAGCGATTTTTAGTCTAGACGGATTAATGTAGCAACCACTACATATAATTTGTTATGTGGTAGTAGAATAAACAAAACAAGTTCTTCTAATAGAATGGTTACCTAGGACGTGTGCATGACACGGTCCAAAGGGTTTTGTTAATTCAAAGGATGTCGAAGCATATGCAAACTTCAATGGTTGAAGTAAGCATAGCGGAGTTGGAATCTTCACTATGATGAAACTGTTAAAAGAGTTTAATTTCATCGGAGACAATGAAGATGCTTGCATTTGCAAGAAATTAAGTGGGAGCGCTAAGACATGTTTCTAATACATTATGTGGAAGACATATTGTTGATTGGAAATAATGTATCTTTTATTAACACATATTAAGAATTTCATCCCGATGAAAGACTTAGGCAAAACCCAAATATTTGGCATCAATAGACGCTAATATGGTTGTGCCGTATACATAGACGAGATATTGAATGAATTCAATATAGAAACTACAAGAAAGGTTCTTGTTGCACAGAAAGGATTGAAAGAGTTCAATGTTGATGATATATTCAAGTGTATTGGCACTTGGTAAGTGAAACAAAGATTCGAGTATAGATTGATACTTGATGTATGAAATCACAAAGAGTATTTATATCAATCATACTGTGATATGTACAAATCCAGATATGTCCTATGCTCTAAATGTTGTGAGCATATACCGTAATGATTTGTAAGATGATCATTGGACAATAGTAAGGATATTCTTATGATCTTTTGGAAGAACTAAGAGTATATTATTTGTAGAAGTGACAAATAGATGGTTAGTTCATTGTAAATGTACTACATTGATACTAGCTTTGTCACAAAGTACAAATTTAGTTTATCTCAATCTAAACTAAGGGTGGCACAATATAATGGAAAGTGAGTTCCATAATGGATTTGAATGAGTTCCAAAGTTAAGACATTGTGATGATACTACAACAAAAGGCTAAGTATATGACTGCTATTATAGCAGCAAAAGAGGGCATTTGTGTCAAGTAGTTTGTTATCAAACTAGGTGTAGTTCACAAATGGATAATACTATGAAGATATATTGTACGACAATATTGTCAACATGTTTTAACCCCAAAAGAACTAAAGGTCACAATCGAAGACCAAATTTATACAAAGCCATCTCATTAGAGAATGAGTGATGCGAGAGACGCAAAGACATGCAATTACACACGGACCGAAGTGTCGATCCGAGATCGCTAACCACTAGCAATCGTGTACATACAACACCTGAAAGCCATAGGTGTTGAATACACAAAGGTTTGAAACTAGATTATTGACTCTAGTGCAAGTGGGAGATCATGGAGATATACCCAAGAGGCAATAATAAAGTAGGTTATTATCATATCTTCATACTTATGATAAATGTTTACATTCATGCTATAATTGTATTAACCGGAAACATTAATACTTGTGTGATTTGTAAACTAAAATAAGAGTCCCTAGTAAAGCCTCTTGTTAAACTAGCTTGTTGGTTGATTGATGATTGTGGTTTCCCTATCATGAACATTGAGATATTATCAACAACAAGATCATATCGTTAGGAGAATGATATGGTGGACATACTCCTATAGATAAGCGTAGCATAAAGATCAAGTCATTTCAATAGTTCAATTGCTATATGCTTTCTGATACATAGTAACCTAATTCCTTCGACCATGAGATCATGCATATCACCTTTACTGGATGGATGCTTTGATGTCATCAAACACCACACCGTAACAGGGTGGCTATAAAGGTGGCATTGAGTGTTCGGAAAGTATTGGTTGAAACACATGGATCAAGAGTGGGATTTGTCCATCCACATGACGGATAGATATTCTCTGGGCCCTCTCGGTGAAATGTCATCCAATTAGCTTGCAAGCATGTGACTTGGTCACAAGGGATCACATATCACGGGAACGAGAAAAGAGTACTTATCGGTAACGAGGTTGAACTAGGTATGCAGAGATACCGACGATCATAACCTCGGATAAGTAACATATCGTGAGACAAAGGGAAATTGGTATCGTATATAAGTGGTTCATTCGATCGCAAAGTAATCGTAGAAATATGTGGGAGCCATATGAATTTCCAGATTCCTCTATTGGTTATTGCTCGGAGAAGTGTCTCGATCATGTCCGCATAATTCACGAACCGTAGGGAGACACACTTAAGGATTCGACGTTGTTTGAGTAGTTTTGGTATTATGAGAAAGAGACCGAATGTTGTTCGGAGTCTCGGATGGGATCCGGGATATCACGAGGTGATCCGGAATGGTCCGGAGAATAAGATTCATATAAGGAAAGTCCCGTTTCGGAGTAGCGGAATGGTTCCGGTGTTTTCATCGGGAACATTCTAGAAGGTCCCTAATGTCCCAAGACCGGGAGGGAAGGGTACATGAATGTGTCATTGTAAGTTGGAATGATTGCATCATGTACTAAGTGTTCTCTCTGTCCAAAATAAAGGGTTTATTTAAATCCTAAATTGAAAAGTCAAACGGCAAGTTTGAAAGTCAAACGGCAAGTTTTGGAAAGTGGAAAGAGGAGGAGAAGTGGAAACCGAGTTGGGGAGGGATTCCTCCTCCCCAAGCCGGCGCCCCACTCCAAGGCCGAGTTGGGGAGGACTCCACCCTCCCTTGGCCGGCCAGCCCCTCCCACCTATATAAGGAGGCAGGGCTCCCTCCTAGCACACACAAGTTCCTATCCTCTAAACTAAACCCTAGACCTAAACCCCGGTTTAGAGCTATTTCGGTTTAGAGCCTTCTAATTGGTTTAGAGCCTTCTAATTGGTGTGTCTAATTACTAGACCACTAATAGCCTCTCTCATAAGCTCCACCATACTCGCACCGGCTTAAGGCGAAGCCTCATGGATCTCCCTCTACTTCCTGCACCACGCCAGCCGGAATCGCGAGGAGAGTGCTACAACCTCCGCCGCTGGAACAAGGGAGAGGAAGTTCTTCGTCGAAAATCGAACGTGTGACCGATCAAGGGAGCGCCTGGAACGCGGGCGCTGAAGGATCGCTCACGCGATCTTGAGATCGGAAAGAGTACGACTACATCACCCACGAGAATCTGCTCTCGTTAACCGCTTTGGAATCTTCGAGGGTGAGTTCCTCTATCGACTCGTTGCTACAATCTAGTAGATAGATCTTGGCTTGTTTGTTTGTATGCGATAGAAAAATTTTGTTTTCCATGCTACGAACCCCTCAAAGGGTATCGTGAGCCGTGTCTATATGTAGATCACAGACGAGTAGAACACAATGGTCATTGTGGGCATTGATGCTTTATTGTAGATTGCTTTTGTGTACTTTGCATCTTGCGGTATGTTGGGATGAAGCGCCCGGCTAACCTTACATGACATCGTTCATGAGACTTGCTCCACGCTTGACATGCAACTCGTATTGCATAAGTGGCTTTATGGTGCCTGTTTCTCCTAGCATAGTAAAGATCCAATTTACAACGGGTGATCAACAATGCTAGTATCAATGTTGTGGTTCTTGTTCGTAAGTTAGAACGACACTTATTGAAAGCCCCAAACCACGTAAAATATGCAAAGAAAGTAGAGGCGTCTAACTTTGTTTTGCGGTGTGTGCAAAGGATGTGATATGGCCATGATTGTGATTATATTTGATGTATGCAATGTTCCTTATTGTAAGTTGGCAACCGGCAGAGCCATATGGTTGTCTTTAATTTCGTTAAGACCTGCGTGTCTATTCAAAATAGTTGTAATAGTTGAAGCTGGTGGACGACAACCATGAAGAAGCGTCATTGACCTTGATGCTATGCCGGTGATGATGGAGATCATGTTCGTGCTTGAAGATGGAGATCGGAAGCACAAAGAAGAAAGGCCATATCATATCACATATTATGAATTGCATGTGATGTTAATCCTTTATGCATCTTGTATTGCTTAGTAGACGACGGTAGCATTATAAGATGATCCTCATGCACATAAATTTCAAGTTCTAAAGTGTTCACCCTTAGTATGCACCGCTGCCAAAGCTTGTCGCTTAAGCACCACGTGATGATCGGGTGTCTTTGATTCCGCGGTGAATACAACGTAAGCAAGCCAGATTTGCTTATGCGGTAGCTAAGGTTTGATCTTGACGAGCCTAGCATGTACGCATACGGCCTCAGGAACACGGATCACCGAAAGGTAAAGCATGAGTCATATAGTAGATATGATGAACATGTTGATTGTTCGCCATTGAAGCTACATCAACTCACGTGATGATCGGTTTTGATGTGGTGGATTTGGTTCGTGTGATCACTAAAACAATGTGAGGGATATTGTTTTGAGTGGGAGTTCACCTAGATTAATTTAATTATTAATTAGAACTCAATTTATCATAAACTAAATCAAAGTGAATTTGCATAGTTATTGTAGTCATTGGCATCCGTTTACCACCTTGCGCTTAGTTATAATTGAGATGATAGAACTATAGAATTCTGGTTAGTTACTTTACGAACTGGTATCGTATTGTTTTGAAGTGTTAATCTAAAGTTTAAAATCCTATTGCAAACTTTCAGTAAGTTCTGGTTACTCCATGAAAGTTTAATAATTGGTATTAAAACAAGAGTGACAATTCCAAAGTGTTAGTATATGAGTATCATGTTTGTCTCCATGATTCTTGATATTTCAAAGATTATCTTAATATCAAGGTTATCTAGGATCTGAAAGAGTTGTTTCAGAAACCATGATGTGTGGAAGATATTGTGATATCTGAAACGAAATTTTGGTTACAACATGATAGAGTATAATATGGCAAAAGTCATGTTCTCATATTTGATGAGAATTTGCAAAAGGTTGGAGACACTAGTTGTCCTAATCTTCCAAAAGGTTTTGGAGAGCAACATTATACTCGCGATTCACCGTTACAAGCTAAAAGTAGCTAGATCATGGATAAGTCCATGATGAGGGTGAATATTTGATGTAGGTAAAATGTTTACTACACCAAGAGATTACTAAAGAAAGGAATTTGAAAGAACACCAAATATTTGATAATGGTGATCTACTTCAAAGTGCAAGTTCAAAGACATTGGTATTTAACTATACACGCTTTGGACTATGTGTCATATGTATGACTCCACTATTGATATTGATAGATTCTTTCAAACAGAAAAGGAAATACTGAAAGAGAATCTCATAAGTATATGGCAGAAAAGAAAAGACTAGAATTGTTCAGTTTAAGTATATAGATGATATATGTGTTATGGCTATATTCTTTGCTTATTAAACAATGTGGTTCTTAAGTATTTGATACTGAATTTGTTGGTGTGAATCGTCATACGAAACAACACAATTCATGAACTACAATGGCCTAAGTAACTAGCAAAAGAATATGTGAAGATGTTCATCGAGAACAAATAAAGGGTTATTTTGTTGCTCGTTAAACATCAAACGCTTGCCTTCAAGATTTGTTTTATCAGGTATTATGAGAACAAAAGGGTTGTTCAAATAATTGCCGTAATCCATAAAAGATGGATGATTCACAAATCTCGTTGGAGAAATCACATCCATAAAACTAGTGCTAAAATTGTCGAAAGACAAATTGATTGAAAGATCACTTAGGAAGTGACATCGCCGCTTAAATTATATTGAAAGAAAACATGAAGAAACTCCATGTGGATGGAATTTTGGAGTCTTTTGATTTTTGATCAAATGACGCTAGAAACTTTCCTAGAGATAATTAAAACTTCGTTCATAGGCCAAAAGGGAACGAAAGACTAGCTTATTGGAACTTGTGCATATTGTTGTACGAACTCCATTATGTGTAGTCAAGAGCGATGGATTTCAACTTCATATGCTTTCTCCGAAAATTTGAGTGAATATATGAATATTTACTTAATAAGGATGAAGTATGAAATATTTGAAAAGTTCAAAAGACTTTCAAGATGAAGTGCAAAATCATTGTAACAAGAATATAAATAGTTTATGATAAGATCATAAAGGAAGATATTTAAGTTACAAGTTTAGCATAATACCTAAGATTTAAGGAATCGGTCCGTGGATTTGCATTTCCCGAAACACCATAAGAGTATGGAGCGTTCGAGATATGTAATTAAACCTTGTTTGACATGGTAAGATCAAAGGTATAATTCATAAAACTGCCATTATATTTTAAAGATTAAAAGCTTTAGAGATTACCGTTTTCCACTAAAAGAGCTCCATCATAATCCGCTGAAATGACACCATATAAGGTTATGGTTTGGGATAAAACCCAAGTAGTCCTTTCTTAAACATTGGTATGCTATGCATAAGAAAGATGTTTGCAACCAAAGTCGGATAAACCTGTCTTTGTATTACTGTTAAGTATTCCTCCATAAACACCGGAGACAAAAGTGTTTGTTGCTTAGAACGTCAAGTTTCTTTGAGAAGGAATTTTTCGTGAAAAGTTAAGTGGGAGGACAATAGAACTTTGATAAGGTTAAAAGAACCTTAGCTATATGTGCAAAGTTGCGCAGCACCGAAAAGTGTTCCGGAGGCGAATAATGCTCATGGCTCACGTGCCTCAAAGGTTGTGGTCACGGAGGTCTAAGTTTCTATTGAAACAAGTAGGTCGGATGAACAATCAAATACCAAGATTTGAGGGTTGAATCATTATTTGAGAATAATGAACCTACTACATGCAAAGAAGCGATGATGGGCCCTGACTCCGTCAAATGGCTTGAAGCCATAAAATCCGTGATAGTTCCATACACGAGAAATCAAGTTTTGAACTTGAAGGACCCTCGAAAAAGGTGTAAGACCTTGCAGTTGTGTTTGGATCTATAAAGAAGTAGACATGGATGTTTCACATCTAAGAAATAGTCGACGTGTTGGGAAAGAGTTCACAACAATGTTCGAAGGTTGTATATGACAAGATTTGATCTTTCATAGCGATTTTTAGTCTAGACGGATTAATGTAGCAACCACTACATATAATTTGTTATGTGGTAGTAGAATAAACAAAACAAGTTCTTCTAATAGAATGGTTACCTAGGACGTGTGCATGACACGGTCCAAAGGGTTTTGTTAATTCAAAGGATGCTGAAAGCATATGCAAACTTCAATGGTTGAAGTAAGCATAGCGGAGTTGGAATCTTCACTATGATGAAACTGTTAAAAGAGTTTAATTTCATCGGAGACAATGAAGATGCTTGCATTTGCAAGAAATTAAGTGGGAGCGCTAAGACATGTTTCTAATACATTATGTGGAAGACATATTGTTGATTGGAAATAATGTATCTTTTATTAACACATATTAAGAATTTCATCCCGATGAAAGACTTAGGCAAAACCCAAATATTTGGCATCAATAGACGCTAATATGGTTGTGCCGTATACATAGACGAGATATTGAATGAATTCAATATAGAAACTACAAGAAAGGTTCTTGTTGCACAGAAAGGATTGAAAGAGTTCAATGTTGATGATATATTCAAGTGTATTGGCACTTGGTAAGTGAAACAAAGATTCGAGTATAGATTGATACTTGATGTATGAAATCACAAAGAGTATTTATATCAATCATACTGTGATATGTACAAATCCAGATATGTCCTATGCTCTAAATGTTGTGAGCATATACCAGAATGATTTGTAAGATGATCATTGGACAATAGTAAGGATATTCTTATGATCTTTTGGAAGAACTAAGAGTATATTATTTGTAGAAGTGACAAATAGATGGTTAGTTCATTGTAAATGTACTACATTGATACTAGCTTTGTCACAAAGTACAAATTTAGTTTATCTCAATCTAAACTAAGGGTGGCACAATATAATGGAAAGTGAGTTCCATAATGGATTTGAATGAGTTCCAAAGTTAAGACATTGTGACAGACACTACAACAAAAGGCTAAGTATATGACTGCTATTATAGCAGCAAAAGAGGGCATTTGTGTCAAGTAGTTTGTTATCAAACTAGGTGTAGTTCACAGCGGGATAATACTATGAAGATATATTGTGCGACAATATTATCAACATGTTTTAACCCCAAAGAACTAAAGGTCACACCGAAAGACCAAATTTATACAAAGCCATCTCATTAGAGAATGAGTGATGCGTGAGACGCAAAGACATGCAATTACACACGGACCGAAGTGTCGATCCGAGATCGCTTAACCACTAGCAATCGTGTACATACAACACCGGAAAGCCATAGGTGTTGAATACACAAAGGTTTGAAACTAGATTATTGACTCTAGTGCAAGTGGGAGACTGTTGGAGATATGCCCAAGAGGCAATAATAAAGTAGGTTATTATCATATCTTCATACTTATGATAAATGTTTACATTCATGCTATAATTGTATTAACCTAAACATTAATACTTGTGTGATTTGTAAACCAAAATAAGAGTCCCTAGTAAAGCCTCTTGTTAAACTAGCTTGTTGGTTGATTGATGATTGTGGTTTCCCTATCATGAACATTGAGATGTTATCAACAACAAGATCATATCGTTAGGAGAATGATATGGTGGACATACTCCTATAGATAAGCGTAGCATAAAGATCAAGTCATTTCAATAGTTCAATTGCTATATGCTTTCTGATACATAGTAACCTAATTCCTTCGACCATGAGATCATGCATATCACCTTTACCGGATGGATGCTTTGATGTCATCAAACACCACACCGTAACAGGGTGGCTATAAAGTTGGAATTGAGTGTTCTGAAAGTATTGGTTGAAACACATGTATCAAGAGTGTGATTTGTCCATACACATGACGGATAGATATTCTCTGGGCCATCTCGGTGAAATGTCATCCAATTAGCTTGCAAGAATGTGACTTGGTCACAAGGATCGCATATCACGAACGAGAAAAGAGTACTTATCAGTAACGAGGATGAACTAGGTATGCAGAGATACCGACGATCATAACCTCGGATAAGTAACATATCGTGAGACAAAGGGAAATTGGTATCGTATGTAAGTGGTTCATTCGATCGCAAAGTAATTGTAGAAATATGTGGGAGCCATATGAATTTCCAGATTCCTCTATTGGTTATTGTTCGGAGAAGTGTCTCGATCATGTCCGCATAATTCACGAACCGTAGGGAGACACACTTAAGGATTCACGTTGTTTGAGTAGTTTTGGTTTTATGAGAAAGAGACCGAATGTTGTTCGAGTCTCGGATGGGATCCGGATATCACGAGGTGATCCGGAATGGTCCGGAGAATAAGATTCATATAAGGAAAGTCCTGTTTGAGTAGCGGAATGGTTCCTGTTTTCATCGGAACATTCTAGAAGGTCCTGAATGTCCCAAGACTCGAGGGGAAGGGTACATGATTGTGTCATTGTAAGTTGGAGTGATTGCATCATGTACTAAGTGTTCTCGCTGTCCAAAATAAAGGGTTTATTTAAATCCTAAATTGAAAAGTCAAACGGCTAGTTTGAAAGTCAAACGCAAGTTTTGGAAAGTGGAAAGAGGAGGAGAAGTGGAACCGAGTTGGGGAGGATTCCTCCCAAGCCGCGCCCACTCCAAGGCCGAGTTGGGGAGGGACTCCACCTCCCCTTGGCCGGCCAGCCCCTCCCACCTATATAAGGAGGGCAGGCTCTCCTAGCACACACAAGTTCCTATCCTCTAAACTAAACCCTAGACCTAAACCCCGGTTTAGAGCTATTTCGTTTAGAGCCTTCTAATTGGTGTGTCTAATTACTAGACCACTAATAGCCTCTCTCATAAGCTCCACCATACTGCACCGGCTTAAGTGCTCATGATCTCCCTCTACTTCCTACCACGCCAGCCGAATCGCGAGGAGAGTGCTACAACCTCCGCTGCCTTTGGAACAAGGGAGAGGAAGGTCTTCGCCGAAAATCAACGTGTGACCGATCATGGAGCGCCATGGAACGCTGGCGCCGAAGGATCGTCTACGCGATCTTGAGATCGGAAAGAGTACGACTACATCACCCACGAGAATCTGCTCTCGTTAACCGCTTTGGAATCTTCGAGGGTGAGTTCCTCTATCGACTCGTTGCTACAATCTAGTAGATAGATCTTGGCTTGTTTGTTTGTATGCGATAGAAATTTTTTGTTTTCCATGCTACGAACCCCTACACTGCGAGCGGTGACAAATGCTCGGCCATGTGTGGTCGGAGTGTTACAAGTGGTATCAGAGACGATCCTCGCCATTACACGGACGTGTGCGCACTACAAGAATCTGGGCGATCCACGACATTCTGAATTTGTCATGGATGAGGGACAAAATGTCATAGATGGCCATCCGTGATGAATTTCGTGACGAAAAAAATAGGTCACAGACCTCGAGTCATAATTGGATCTATGACTTTTTTTTCATCTGAAAACGTCATGACCATCCGTGACATTCCTGCAATTTCATCACGGCCAACAGGGCCGGCCCAACCCAGGCCCAATTGGTCGTGACGTTTTTTCGTCACATGTTACGCCACGTAGCAAATGATGGCTTAATAGTCGTTAGCAGCGTCATTGACACTGTTTCTGTCATCATCAGCTTCGTGGCGTTTATTTTTCGTCACGATAAACATCCGTTAGTGCCGTTTGCTGATGTCACTGTGCACATTTCTAACGTCAAGCGACACGTGGACTAATCAGCAGGTGCTACACAGTATGTTATCCATGATGAATTTCATGACTTTATTCTTTATTGCATAAAACAGTTTCACCAAATCAGTATCACGCCAAATATGCACAATCATAGCTCATTGAAATTCAAAGAAGGTACTTATAAACACATTATGAATTACAGCTTGACTACGTACAGGAAGAATGACAGTTATCCAAAACTCTAGAATGCTTGGGCATCAAACTACTCACGCCTGACTATATACAGGAAGCCCAACTCCAATTACACATGCGTTGTAGATGCTCTAAGCCTGTAAACACAACTACCAACCAACTTCAAACACAACCAAGGAAATGGCAGATACAATCTTCTTCCTTCTTGAGAATAAGTCGGTTATTGTACCAGGAAAGAGATCCTTAGAGAATTGGTACACCACAAACATCGAACCTAATAAATCAAGGTAAAAATGCTTAAGACTTGCATGTTCTCAGGAGATCATCGCGGTAGGTTCTCATAAGTATGAATCAACCATAGGAACAGAAGAGAAAACAATCGACCGTGGGCATTCCGATTGGAGGAGAAGATCTAAAAGGTGCAGACCTTGTAGGGAAGGTTGATGACGATGTCCCCGCCCTTACGGATAGCGCCGGCCTGCTGTGGGTAGGTCTTGGACGCGCCGGAGTTGTCCCTGGACTCGAAGTAGTGGTCCACGCTGTCCTACATCCCCGACGATCCATGTGAAGGACGCGGGCGAGCTCGTTGAAGGAGATGGCATCGACCACAGCAGGGTGGGATGCCGAGGCCCCAGCGGCCAGATCCACGGTCAGCCACCGAGGAGGACGCGTCCTCATCGGAAGGGGCACTGTCAACACCCGGATTTTTAATCTTAGATGCCCGTTATGCCATACCTCGCAATCCCAGGATTACCATTTTTGCGAGACATAACGGATTGGATATCACAGTACATCATCCATTACAAACCATACATAAGTTCTTACACAAATAAGGATCTCGTGATCCAGTCTTAATACAACAAGCAGCCGAAATAAAAGATAAGCGTAGCGGTGGGGTCCATCTTCAGGGGCATAGGCAATATTGACGAAGGCAGATAGTCCTAGTTATCATAGTCGTCCTGCTGGCCATCATCTTGATAGTCTCCTTCATAGTCTGGCCATGAGAATAGCCAGGGACAAAAGCCATGAGTATTCTTTAAGTACTCGCAAACTACCACTAACAAGTAGTATAGTGCTAAGTTAAAGTGCTAAATCTAAGTTTAACTATAAAGTTAAGTTTGAAACCTAAGCTGAGTTCTGAAGCAAAGAAAGATAAAATAAAGTTCTAGAATCACTTAAGTTGGGAAGATATTGTCATAAACACAACCCTGTTGTGGTTAAGTCAAGATTCATCATTCCTTTCATAAGTTATTTTGAAAACATCTGACAACGAAACAGTATGGCCATTCCAACTATCCATAACCGCGGACGCGGCCATTCGAATAGTTTGACACTCTACAGAGGTGGTACACTTTCACCACAAGATTCGATACATCTGTCAGCGATAACCCTGAATCATCATACTTAGTATGCAGATAATCAAACATAACCTTTCCTTTACACACCCTAGTATAAGCACCTCTCCTATGAGCATGGCCTCCCAATCATGACCGTCTGTCATCTTGGGCACTGCATAGGTGGACACCATTGAGAGGTAGCCTCAGATCAAACCTCTCCCGCGAGGGAACTAATACTAATGCATATAAACTTCCGGCTAAGCCTTACCCAATTCAGGTAATGTGGTTGTACGGTAAATTTGGAATGGTATCGCATCCGAATCCAACCATCAGTTTTATAAAAGGGCTAAGGCTCATGCCTCAACATTTTCATCATTATAAACCATTTGTGTTTCTCAACACATGTCAAAACATCTCAATAGAATGACTCATCATTCCAAGGTTTTCATAATACATTTTCACCAAGTGTTCCCATCTAAAGTGACTCAAATTTTTATCTACTCTGAACTACTAAGTTAAGAGTGTTCACTAAGGTGGAAAGATGATGGGTTCAATCTCATGCCATAAAATGAAATCTAAAGCTTATCTAAATAGGTCAAGTTTTATACTCTTTATGCTACCTTCAAAACAAATAAGGGACTTTGTGTAAAGTAAAGAAAGTAAGGCTTGAAAGTAAGACTTGGGGTAAAGACTAGTCCAAGTGGTATTATCAAAGCAGGCCTAAAGCATCTTTGCTTGGGTTATCTAGATTGCAAGGATTAGCTTACATTGTTAATGGTGGCTTGCTAAAGTAAGTTTTGCAAGGGTTAGCGTGCCAATAATAGCTTGCCTTGGTTGGTGTAGTGGTTGAAGTTTTCTTCTTCTTGGTAGAACTCCTCCTCCTTGTAAGCTTGGTCGGTACTATCTTCTATAAATACATACAGAGTAGACAATCACCAAACAATGCTTAACTAGTCTAATTAGTACTCTAAGACACACATTTGATGATCTATTATCATCACAAGCATCACAAGTTTTATTCAATAGTTTCCTCCTTTTTATTTTAGAAAAGTAATTTCTACTCATTGAAAAATTAACTAAGATTTAATATTCACCACTTAAAATATGGTCTCCTGTGGACACATGTCATCACCACATATTCTAACCTGTGGGAATGTAATTTAAGGGTTGGATCATAATTACTTTGGTTTAAGTTCATTATTTAATGATTTAAAGTGACTAGAAATGCCTATATAGCATTATTTTGGTACTAGTCCAAAGTTACCGCATGTAAACCTTAATAGTATTACATATTCAGATAGATATGATGAAATGTGATTTTTGAGAGTTGGAATCAACTCAAAATCTATCTTGGTTGATTTTATAAAAATGTTGCAAGGTGCAAATGCTTCTGTTTTATTATTTTTACTAGGAGATATCTATAACTCTAAATGAATTAAATCCAACGGGCTTGGATAGATATTTTCAGTAGCTTTCGAACAAAATTGGAATAACTTTATTTGGACTTGTAAATCTCTCTGAATTGATTTGCAAACTAGGGAACAGAACTAAGTTTAAACTAAAAACAAAAATCCTAATTCAAACTAATCGGTCGCTGGAACGCTAACGCCTACCTAGTGTCACTCCAAGACGGGCTCAAATTCGGTGGGGTCCACCTGGTCACCATAACGCTGGTTTACACGTGGCGATGTGGAGCGTTGGATTAGAGTGGGGATCAACGGCTGGGGATCATCGTCGACGACAGACCTGTCGCCGGCGAGCTCTAACCCTAGCGGCTCAGTGGGGGTGCATAGAGGGCGTACCAGGGCTCCATCAATGACGGCGAGGCGGGCAAACGGACTGGTGGTCGATGGCGAGCTCAAGGACGGTCGAGGCAGCTCCGGGGGTGGTCGCAATCAGCGGCGCCCTTCTCCTCCAGAGGCGGCCTACTCCGGTGCGATTCCGGCGAACTGCTGCTCCCCGTGCTTCGGCTAGAGGTGTGGGACGATCAGTGAGGTGAGGGGAGTGGAGTGGTGTGCTGCAAATGGCTGGGGGTGCCCTCCTTTTATAGGCTCGATGACGGGACAGCACGGCATGGCCAGGTGACGGTGGCGACATGGCTACGGGCTGCTAGCGGCATGGCTGTGGGCGGCGATTGACACGTGGTCTCCTGGCGGTGCTCTAGGACTTTAATGCGGGCTTAGGGGCGGTGGTATGCGGTCGGACGGAGCTGGCGCTCTCAGCGGCAGAGGCGACGGTGTCCACGGCGAGCGGGGCTGTGAGGCATTGGGAGGTGAACGGGCATGTCCAGCGTGCTCCCTGGGTCGTGGCGACATGGTGGGCGCGGGCTGCGGTCGAGGGGCGGCTTGTGCACGTGTGTCGGGCACGGCGCTCTGGCGCGTGCTCGGCATGGCGCAGCTGCTCTAGGCGCAGGGTTTTCTCGGTGGTCCACTACTTGGCCTGGCTCGGGGAGGGGACAGTGGGCGGTGGTGAGGTGCTGGCTATCTCCTAGACATGGAGAGAGAGGGGGAGGTGGTCTGCTGCCGCGGTGACCAAGTTGGCCGGCGAGGTGGGGCTCGGCATGGCATGGCTTTGCCAATAGGGGGTAGGGGAGTGGGGTGTAATTGCATGGTTAGATCATTAGGAGATAATGGGAGCAAATGGGGGTCAAATGGGAGACAAGATTGGCCAGAACACTATTTAAAATAGTGAATTTGGTTTTGTTTGAAATCTGTCCACAAGGTGTTTGTTGAAATGGCCGCATGAAGCAAAAAATTTGAATTTTGGGTTCAAAATTTTTGAGTGATCTCCACTAGTACTAGGTAGTCTCTGGTTGCAAGGGTTTTGAAAATGGAGTTCATTTGGATGGTTTTTGAAATAGTGGGATCTTCCCATATGAACTAGATTCAATTTGGAACTGCCATTTAAAATTAGCATTTGAATGTTTTTAGCAGATTACAAAGTGGGCCTTGGTACCTCATTATGTGTACTATCAAGGGGTGCAAAGATTCATAATTGTTTCTGTTAGGTTTTGAGTACTAGGAATAGCCAAAGTAGGCATGATAGTTAATTTGGCCAAAATGACCATTCACTTCATTTATTCATTTTGAGTTGTTTTTCTTTGGAAAATGTTTGGGAATGATTTAGATGATGTTTATTTCACCTATAGATCATTTTACAAGCAAAGAATCACAGAACCATGGCAATTCAAATCAACTCCTAACTTAAATGCACATACACATCACTACTAAAAAACAGCTTATAGATAGACAAGATATTCAGTGGCGCATATGTAAAAATATGCGCCACAGATATATATCAGTGGCGCACTAGAAACAATGCGCCATAGAAGTTTGGCACTTCAGTGGCGCACGAAACCAATATGCGCCACAGAAGTCCATATTTCTGTGGCGCATATTTTCGCGCCATCGACTGAATATCAGATTGGCGATATGCGTATGCGCCACAGAAGGTTGATGGGACCAAGCAGCAAAAAAAGAAGGAGAAACTTCTGTGGCGCATATGTCCATATGCGCCACAGAAAGTGATGTTTCTGTGGCACATATAGGTGAATACGCCACAGAACAAGCATATAGGGGGGAAAACAGATCCCACACCCCCCTGGTGGATCGCCTTTTCAGTTTTGTAAAAAATAAACAAAAATGATAGAAACTTCAAAAAAAAAATTCCTTTAAGTTGTAGTTAGATTTTAGGGTATAGATCTAGACAAAATTTAAAAACATGAATTTCGATGTATTTTGCAAAAATAGGTCATGGCCCGGTAAAACGGCTCTAACTTTTGCATACTATGTCGGAAAAAAAATCTTTAACCTATCAAAATGATCGTCTCGAAATTCCCTACTCGAATTCAACGACCTTTGGTCATTCTGAATTTTACATAATCCCCAAATTCGAAAAGAGTAAAAAAGTTATTTAGGGTAGAAGATTTTTTACTGCAAAAAAATAAAAAAGGGGGAGAAACTTCTGTGGCGCATTTCTCCCATATGCGCCACAGAAGTTTTGGGCGGGATTCGAAATTTGAATCCCGTCAGCACCCTTTCTCCCTCCCTTTTTCCTTTTTCTCCCCCTCCCCACTTCTTCTCCCCTCCCCACTTCTCCTCCTCTCCTCCCCTCCTCTCCTCCACACTTCTCCCCTTCTCCTTCCTCCTCCTTCTCCACTCTCCGGCGACCTCCTCCTCCTCCTCCACCACCACCAACTCCGGCGACCACCTCCTCCTCCTCCTCCTCCTCCACCACCAACTCCGGCGACCTCCTCCTCCTCCTCCTCCTCCACCACCACCAACTCCGGTGACCTCCTCCTCCTCCACCAACTCCGGTGACCTCCTCCTCCTCCTCCTTCTCCTCCTCTTCCACCACCAACTCCGGCGAGCTCCTCCTCGTCCTCGTCCTCCTCCTCCACCACCACCAACTCCGGCAACCTCCTCCTAGACCTAGCCATCGCCCGCCACCACCACCACCAACTCCGGCCAGATCCGACCAGATCTAGATCTGGCCCGGGTTTTTTTTTTGAAATTTGAAAAAAACTTTAGTGGCGCATATTGGCCATATGCGCCACAGAAGTTTGAGATCTGGCCCGCCTTTTTTTTGAATTTTGGAAAACAACTTCTGTGGCACATATTAGCCATATGCATGCTGAAGTTTGAGATTAATGGCGCATTTCGAAATGCGCCACTGAAGTTAGTTATCAGTGGCGAGGTATCAGTGGCGACTAACAAATGCGCCACAGATGTTCAAAAAAGGTGCGCCACAGAAGAGCTGTTTCCTAGTAGTGCATGCATGCTTTCATATTTGAAATGGAAAAGTTTTTGTTAACCCTAATTTGGATGATTTGGATCTTGATAAGCTTGGATTAAAGTTTTGGGATGTTACAAACATTCCCCCCTTAAACAAAATCTCGTCCCGATATTTGAAACAAGAAAACTAGGAACTAAAGAGATCTGGGAACTCTGTCCTAATGTAATCTTCGCGCTCCCAAGTGGCTTCCTCCTCGGTATGGTTGCTCCACTTAATCTTGAGAAACTTTATACTCCTGGTCCTGGTGGTTTTGTAAGCTTCTTCCAAGATACGGATGGGCACTTCCCGATAGGTCAGGTCATTGTTGATCTCCACAGCTCTGTGATCGATGTTCTTGAAAACTTCGGTCTTCTCCGGCACTTCCAAGCATTTGCAAAGTAACGAGATATGGAACACATTATGGATGGCTGACATCTCTTCAGGCAGTTCCAGTTGATACGATACTTCTCCTCGACGGTTCAGAATTTTGAAGGGCCCGATATATCTGGGGGCTAACTTCCCTTTCAGACTAAAGCGTTGAGTTCCCTTCAATGGTGAAACCTTGAGATATACAAAATCTTCGACATTGAAAGTCGGGTCTCTCCTTCTCTTGTCAGCATAACTCTTTTTTCTGGATTGGGCGGTCTGGAGGTGCTCACGGACTTTGTGAACCTTCTCTTTGGCTTCTCGGAGAATGTCGGGTCCAAAGATCTGACTCTCTCCTACTTGTGACCAATTCAAAGGGGTTCGGCACTTCCTTCCATATAGGAACTCAAACGGTGCCATCTGCAAACTAGCTTGATAACTGTTGTTATATGAGAATTCTGCGAAAGGCAGGCAATCTTCCCATTTTGATCCATATTCCAACACACAAGCTCTAAGCATATCCTCCAGGATCTAGTTGACTCTCTCAGTCTGTCCATCAGTTTGCGGATGATACGCGGTGCTAAAATTCAACTTGGTTCCTAATCCTTCCTAGACTTTCTGCCAAAATCTCGAGGTAAACTGGGTTCCTCGATCTAACACGATGGTCTTGGGGGTTCCATGCAGACTAACAATCCTAGCAATGTACAACTCCGCTAGCTTCACACTCTGGTAGATAGTCTTGACAGGTATAAAGTGAGCTACCTTGGACATTCTATCAACTATGACCCAGATTGAGTCATTTCCCCTACTGGAAGTAGGCAAACCGGTGATAAAGTCCATTCTGACAGAATCCCATTTCCATTCCAGAATCTGCAATGGTTGCAACAGTCCTGCAGGTCTCTGATGCTCTGCTTTGACTCTTTGACAGATGTGACACTTGGCAATGTAGCTTCCGATTTCTCTCTTAATCTTGTGCCACCAAAATTGCTCTTTCAAATCCTGATACATCTTCGTTCCTCTAGGATGGATAGAATAAAGAGTATCATGATCTTCCTTCATGATAACTTGCTTCAGCTCCGAATCTGCTGGCACACAGATACGTCCTTTGTACCACAACACTCCTTCTTCGTCTTCAATGAATTCAGGTACCTTTCCTGTACCAATACGACGTTTGATACCGTCAATACTTTCATTCCCCTTCTGGGCTTCCTTGATTTGGCTAATCAAAGTGAGTTGAAGTTCAATGCTAGCTAAGAATCCTTTGCTAACCAGTTCAGTCTTGAACTGCTCCAACTCCTCATACAAACTTGGCTGCTTCTCCTTGATCATGGTGTTTAGCCTACACGGCAATCTGCTAAGAGCATCTGCTACCACATTGGCTTTGCCGGGGTGATAGTGAATGTCAAGGTCATAATCCTTGATTAACTCTATCCATCTCCTTTGCCTCATATTCAGCTCCTTCTGAGTGAAAATATACTTCAAGCTCTTGTGATCTGAGTAAATCTCACAGTGATTACCCATCAGATAATGACGCCATGTCTTTAATGCCAGCACTACGGCTGCTAATTCAAGATCATGGGTCGGATAGTTCTGCTCATGCTGCTTCAGTTGTCGAGACAGATAAGCGATGACTTTGCCTTCTTGCATCAATACACATCCTAGACCAATCTTGGATGCATCACAATATACATCAAACGGCTTCTTCATATCTCGCATGATCAATATTGGGGCTGATATCAATCTCTTCTTCAGCTCCTAGAAACTGGCTTCACACTTGTATGTCCATTCAAACTTCTTGTCCTTCTTCAACAATTGGGTCATGGGTCTGGCGATGCTCGAGAATCCTTTGACGAACTTGCGGTAGTATCCCGCTAATCCGAGAAATGCACGGACTTGGGTTTGGGTGGTTGGGGCTTCCCATTCTTTGACATCTTTGATCTTGGCGGGATCAACAGAGACTCCTCCGGCAGACACAATATGTCCTAGGAATCCTACTTCTTTCAGCCAAAACTCACACTTGCTGAACTTGGCATATAGCTGATGCTCTCTTAGGGTTTGTAGGATGATTCTCAGATGTTGCTCATGCTCTTCTTCTGACTTGGAGTAGATAAGAATGTCATCGATAAACAGAACTACAAACTTATCTAGGAAATTCATAAAGATCTTATTCATGAGATTCATGAAATAAGCAGGGGCATTGGTTAATCCAAAAGACATAACCGTATACTCGTATAAACCATAGCGAGTAGTAAAGGCGGTCTTCGGAATATCCGTTGCACGAATCTTAAGTTGGTGATAACCAGTCCTAAGATCAATCTTTGAGAATACCGGCTCGATCCAATCGATCAAATAGATCCTCTATCTTAGGCAAGGGTACTTGTTCTTGATGGTGACGTCATTCAACTTTCTTAATGCATACGCACGGTTGCCTCCATCTTTCTTGTTGATGAATAACACTGGTGATCTCCATGGCGAGGCGCTTGGCTGAATCAAGCATGTTGCTAACATGGCATCTAACTGCTTCTTCAACTCAACTAACTCTGAGGGGTTCATGCTATAGGGTCTCTAGGCTATGGGTCCGGTTCCGGGGATTATCTCGATAATGAACTCAATATCCCTATCCGGGGGCATACCTAGCAATTCATCTGGGAATACGTCGGGGTATTCACAGACTACTCTTACTTGGTCTATGGTGGGTAGGGCTAGACTCTTGTTGCACTTGAATTGGCGAGGTAAGGTTTCAGAGATATGCTCTACTGTGACTCCAGAACTACTGGTCATGGTGATGGCTTTCTTAGCTGTCTATCAGTCCTTTATGCCTTGACATCCAGTCCATACCTAGTACTACTTCCAATCCTTGGGTTCCAAGTACTATAAGGTTGGCATAAAAATCTATCCCATGTATTTTGATAGGCACAACTTTGCAAATTTTTCTAGCTTTTGTAGTTGATCCAGGGATTTGAACTATCATGACATGCTTCAAGTTGGTTGGGTGAATCTTAGTAGTGCATGCAAATTCTTCGGTGACAAATGAATGCGATGCTCCCGAATCAAACAATACGCTTGTTAAAACTGAGTTGACAGAAAACATACCCAGCACTACATCTGGCGCTTCCTGGGCTTCCTCGACGTTCATGTGGAAGAGACGACCGTTGCGGTTGTGAGGGTTCCCTAGGGCAAACCTTCTCATTGGTTGAACACGACGCTGCTGTTGAGCTAGGGCATTCACATTGGTATTGGTGGCAGTCTTCTTGGGACACTCATTGGAGTAGTGACCCTTCACTCCACACTCGAAACAAGTGATCTGGGACTTGTCCTTTGCTGCGACAGGCACAACATTACTGCCAGTTTTGGGTGCAGTGTTGTTGTTGTTATTGTTGTTGCTCTTGGGAGGTGCACGGTTGAAATTGTTGGCATTGCCGTAGTTGTGATGGTTTCCTATGGGCTTCACATTGCCTCCGCTACGGTTGGGGTAGCTGGGGCGAGACGTTGGGGGTCGGTTGTTCCTTGGTGCATATCCGGATGAGGGGTTGGGACGGTACTTCTGGTGACTGCTAGATCTAGATTGCTGCATCATACGATGTTTGTGGTTGTCGTTGGTCCGGTTAATCTTCCCTTCCATCTGAATGGCAGAGTCGACTAGCTCTTCGAGATCCTGAAAACGGATGTTGACGAGGACAGTCTGCATTTCATCATGCAGTCCGTTCAAGAATCTCTCCTTCTTCTTGGCCTCCGTGTTGATCTCATCAGGTGCATATCTGGCAAGTGACAGGAATCTGTCACGGTACTCTACCACAGTCATTCTTCCTTGCTTCAATTCACAGAACTCATCTCTCATTCGGTTGACTAGACCCTGCGGCACGTGGGTGCGGCTAAACTTGACTTTGAAAGCTTCCCATGTCATCACTTGACCATGGTTCATATTGCGGATGCTAGTCCACCAAGCTCTTGCATCAACTGCCAGATAGTGGGTGGCGAAGAGAACTTTCTCGTTTTCATCAACTCCTGCAACTTCTAAGTTGTTTTCCATTGTCTGCAGCCAGTCATCAGCATCTAACGGGTTCTTAGATTGGTTGAAGATTGGGGGATTGGTATTCTGAAATTTTTTGAGTTTGGATCCATGGTGATCCTGATTTCCATGATTCTGGTTGTTGAGGGCCATCTGGGCGATCTGCTGCAATGTTGCTAAATTGGCTTGACGTTCTGCCCTGCTTGCTTCTCTGTCTGCGATGAGATTCTGCAAGATCTGCAGCATTGGGTCTTGCGATGAGCTGCTCCCTCCTTGGTTTCCACGAGTCATCTGAAGGTTGAGGTAGATAAAGGGGTAAGAGGGAAAGTTCTAAGGTTCATGGTTTTGATTTCAAGCTAGAAACTTTGAGTTAGACTCAAGTTTATCAACTAACTCCATTTAATTCATGCAAACAAGAACACGATACAAACGCACACCACAACAATCAAAAGGAAACAGATGGTTTGAAGAACCATTCTGTAAGCTACGATACAGTGGGACCGATACATCTCATGCTACGACAGTGCTCTAGTGCATCTACTTATCATCGATGAAGTCGGAGTCCTCATCGTGAGTGTAGAAGTCCACAACATCCACCTCCAGAAAGTCATCATCATTGTTGAGGTAAGAATCCATGTCTCCCTGGATGTCTTCACCCTCATCGTCTTCCTCCTTTGCTGCAAGCTGAGCTTCCTGCTCCTTGACGGTCTTCTCGAGGTCGGCCACCTTCTTGCGAAGACGGGCGATGGTGCGATCCTTCTTGGCACACTGGCGGCAAAGAGACTGGCGATCCTGGACGAGCAATGCGAAAGTCTAGGCCTTCTGGTCGGCAATGGCACGGTTCTGGTTGGCTAACTCCCTGGCATTGTCTAGTTCCTGTTGTCTGTCGTGCAGCAAGAAGTCAAGATTCTCCACTTGACGCCTCAACTCTGGGTGACTTGGCATCTCCATCGGCATTCCCATGAAGTCACGTCTTGCATAGTGAGCAAAACGTGTTCCCTGGAGTTGGTTGACGCTGAGGGCACATAGACGTGCAAGAGCTTCATGCATTGCCCTAGCTAATCCATCTAGCTAGTTGGTCTCTCTCACGGAGAACTGAATTCTTCCAGAAGTTTGTGCTTCGATTCTTCCTCTAAGATCCGCAGTGACTAGCCACTCTAGGTCTCCTCCTGGGGGTCCTGGAAGTTGAGCTCCAAGAAACTCCGGATGCGGGCATCCCAATAAATCCAACAGTGAATCCAGATCCCTCTCAATCCGTTTCCCAACTGGTAAAACTTGCTGAACTGAGTCTCCATCTACAAGAGTTAAGGATGAGGAAATTAGTGACGTGATCAAGTGTGTCAAATTTTAAGTAGTAATGTAAGAATTTTGAGGAACATAAATTTTTGAGAAAGAATGACTTCACAAGGATAAGAGAGGAGAGAGTTTTTCGTACATACTCACTTTTGGTTTTGAAACTAAGTTTTTGGTTCGGACGTCCATTCTAACTAGGGTCTCCTATGGTCAGGATGGCTCTGATACCAACTTGTCAACACCCGGATTTTTAATCCCAGATGCCCGTTGTGCCATACCTCGCAATCCCAGGATTACCATTTTTTGAGACATATCGGATTGGATATCACAGTACATCATCAATTACAAACCATACATAAGGTCTTACACAAATAAGGATCTCGTGATCCAGTCTTAATACAACAAGCAGCGGAAATAAAAGATAAGCGTAGCGGTGGGGTCCATCTTCAGGGGCACAGTAGCAATGTGACGGCAGATAGTCCTCATTATCATAGTCCTTCTTGCCATCATCTTGATAGTCTCCTTCATAGTCTGGCCATGAGAATAGCCAGGGACAAAAGCCATGAGTACTCTTTAAGTACTCACAAACTACCACTAACAAGTAGTATAGTGCTAAGTTAAAGTGCTAAATCTAAGTTTAACTATAAAGTTAAGTTTGAAACCTAAGCTGAGTTCTGAAGCAAAGAAAGATAAAATAAAGTTCTAGAATCACTTCAGTTGGGAAGCTATTGTCATAAACAAAACCCTGTTGTGGTCAAGTCAAGATTCATCATTCCTTTCATAAGTTATTTTGAAAACATCTGACAACGAAACAGTATGGCCATTCCACCTATCCATAATCGCGGAAGTGGCTATTCGAATAGTTTGACATTCTGCAGAGGTGGTACACTTTCACCACAAGATTCGATACATCTGTCAGGGATAACCCTGAATCATCATACTTAGTATGCAGATAATCAAACATAACCTTTCCTTTACACACCCTAGTATAAGCACCTCTCCTATGAGCATGGCCTCCCAACCATGACCATCTGTCATCTTGGGCGCTGCATAGGTGGACAACATTGAGAGGTAGCCTCATCTCAGACCTCTCCCGCGAGGGAACTAATACTAATGCATATAAACTTCCGGCTAAGCCTTACCAAATTCAGGTAGTGTGGTTGTACGGTAAATTTGGAATGGTATCGCATCCGAATCCAACCATCAGTTTTATAAAAGGGCTAAGGCTCATGCCTCAACATTTTCATCATTATAAACCATTTGTGTTTCTCAACACATGTCAAAACATCTCAATAGAATGACTCATCATTCCAAGGTTTTCATAATTCATTTTCACCAAGTGTCCCCATCTAAAGTGACTCAAGTTTTTATCTACTCTAAACTAATAAGTTAAGAGTGTTCACTAAGGTGGAAAGATGATGGGTTCAATCTCATGCCATAAAATGACATCTAAAGCTTATCTAAATAGGTCAAGTTTTATACTCTTTATGCTACCTTCAAAACAAATAAGGGACTTTGTGTAAAGTAAAGGAAGTAAGGCTTGAAAGTAAGACTTTGGGTAAAGACTAGTCCAAGTGGTATGATCAAAGCAGGCCTAAAGCATCTTTTCTTGGGTTATCTAGATTGCAAGGATTAGCTTGCATTGTTAATGGTGGCTTACTAAAGTAAGTTTTGCAAGGGTTAGCTTGCCAATAATAGCTTGCCTTGGTTGGTGCAGTGGTTGAAGTTTTCTTCTTCTTCTTGGTAGAACTCCTCCTCCTCGTAAGCTTGGTCGGTACTATCTTCTATAAATACATACGGAGTACACAATCACCAAACAATACTTAACTAGTCTAATTAGTACTCTAAGACACACATTTGTTGATCTATTATCATCACAAGCATCACAAGTTTTATTCAATAGTTTCCTCCTTTTTATTTTAGAAAAGTAATTTCTACTCATTGAAAAATTAACTAAGGTTTAATATTCACCACTTAAAATATGGTATCATGTGTACACATGTCATCACCATATATTCTAACCTGTGGGAATGTAATTTAAGGGTTGGATCATAATTACTTTGATTTAAGTTCATTATTTAATGATTTAAAGTGACTAGAAATGCCTATATAGCATTATTTTGGTACTAGTCCAAATTCACTGCATGTAAACCTTAATAGTATTACATATTCAGATAGATATGATGAAATGTGATTTTTGAGAGTTGGAATCAACTCAAAATCTATCTTATTTGATTTTATAAAAATGTTGCAAGGTGCAAATGCTTCTGTATTATTATTATTACTAGGAGGGATCTATAACTCTAAATTAATTAATTCCAATGGGCTTGGATAGATCTTTTTAGTAGCTTTCCAACACAATTGGAATCACTTCATTTGGACTTGTAAATCTCTCTGAATTGATTTGCAAACTAGGAATAGAACTAAGTTTAAAGTAAAAAGAAAAATCCTAATTCAAACTAACTGGGTCACGCGGGAAACGCTAACGGGCCGGCCCAGTGTCACTCCGTGGCGCGGGGCTCAGCTGACAGGGGGTCCACCGGTCAGCGGCTCATAACGCGTGAAGCGGTACGGGGCGATGTGGAGCGTTGGATTAGAGTGGGGATCAACGGCTAGGGATCGTCGTCGACGATGGACCTGTCGCCGGTGAGCTCTAACCCTAGCGGCTCAGTGGGGGTGCATAGGGGGCGTACCAGGGCTCCAGCGACGATGGCGAGGCGGTCAAACGGACTAGTGGTTGACGGCGAGCTCAGGGACGGTCGAGGCAGCTCCGGGGGTGGTCGCAATCAGCGGCGCCCTTCTCCTCTAGAGGCGGCCTGCTCCGGTGCGATTCCGGCGAACTGTTTCTCCCCGTGTTCCAGCTAGAGGTGTGGGATGATCGGTGAGGTGAGTGGAGTGGAGTGGTGTGCTGCAAATGGCTAGGGGTGCCCTTCTTTTATAGGCTCGACGGATGGATAGCGCGGCATGGCCAGGCGACGGTGGCGACATGGCTACGGGCTGCTAGCGGCATGGCTGCGGGCGGCGATTGACGCGCGGTCTCCTGGCGGTGCTCTAGGACTTTAATGCGGGCTTAGGGGCGGTGGTATGCGGTCGGGCGAGGGCTGCGAGGCGTTGGGTGGCGAACGGGCATGTCTGGCGTGCTTCCTGGGTTGTGGCGACGTGGTGGGCGTGGTCTGCAGTCGAGCGGCGGCTTGTGCACGCAGACGGGCAGCCTGGGCGCTGGCTTTCGACGCATGCGCAGCTGCTCTAGGCGCGGGGTTTTCTCGGTGGTCCATTGCTTGGCCTGGCTCGGGGAGGGGACAGTGGGCGATGGTGAGGTGCTGGCTATCTCCTAGACATGGAGAGAGAGGGGGAGGTGGTCTGCTGCGGCGGTGACCAAGTTGGCCGGCGAGGTGGGGCTCGGCATGGCATGACTTTGCCAATAGGGGTAGGGGAGTGGGGTGTAATTGCATGGTTAGATCATTAGGAGATAATGGGAGCAAATGGGGGTAAAATGGGAGACAAGTTTGGCCAAAACACTATTTAAAATAGTGAATTTGGTTGTGTTTGAAATCTGTCCACAATGTGTTTGATGAAATGGCCGCATGAAGCAAAAAATTGAATTTTGGGTTCAAAATTTTTGAGTGATCTCCACTAGTACTAGGTAGTCTCTGGTTCCAAGGGTTTTGAAAATGGAGTTCATTTGGATGGTTTTTGAAATAGTGGGATCTTCCCATATGAACTAGATTCAATTTTGAACTGTCATTTAAAATTAGCATTTGAATGTTTTTAGCTGATCACAAAGTGGGCCTTGGTACCTCATTATGTGCACTATCAAGGGGTGCAAAGATCCATAATTGTTTCTGTTAGGTTTTGAGTACTAGGAATAGCCAAAGTAGGCATGATAATTAATTTGCCCAAAATGACCATTCACTTCATTTATTCATTTTGAGTTGTTTTTCTTTGGGAAATGTTTGGGAATGATTTAGATGATGTTTATTTCACCTAAAAAGATCATTTTACAAGCAAAGAATCACAGAACCATGGCAATTCAAATCAACTCCTAACTTAAATGCACATACACATGCATGCTTTCATATTTTGAAATGGAAAAGTTTTTGTTAACCCTAATTTGGATGATTTGGATCTTGACAAGCTTGGATTAAAGTTTTGGGATGTTACAGGCACCGGCCGCGGCGGTTCCTTCTCTGCTTGCAGCCACGTCGCCTTTGGAGGGGATAGGGACCCCGAAGTCCGGCTCGATGTTGCTTACTCCGCCGACGCGAGGCTATGTGACGAGGTGGGAGCACTATGGTATGGGAGAGGAAGGGTGGAGGAGGAAGAGGGGTGGAGGCATGGTGCGGCGGATCTTGGGGAGCGGCAGCGGCCAATGGGATGAGGAAAGGTAATGAGCGTTAGGGTTTTATCTAGTACACAACTTAACGAAAATTTCGCCTCCCCGCGCGCCTGCGTTTGGCTTTCTCGGCTCTCCCCGCGCGTTGCTTTGTAAAAAAGGCAAAGAACATGGTCATAGTGGGCTAAAGGCCCGCACAACGAAATTCACGATGTTTTCTGCGACGAATTGCCTGTTTTCTCATAAATACTGTTGGGTCCGCAGCATAGAAAACAAAAAATTTCCTACGATGAGAACTACACGCCAAGATCTATCTACTAGGTACAGAGCAACGGGTGGACATACATCCATGGAGAACTTACCCTCGAAGACAACAAGCTTTGTTAACGAGTAAGAACTCGTGGTTGATGTAGTCGTACACTTGCCGATCTCAAGATCGTGAGGAAGTCCGAGCGCCAAGATCCGCACTCGCACACACGTTCAAGCCACCGGACAACCTCCACCTCCTCGCTCCAGCGATCCAGCGGAAGCAGCAACTCCTTCTAGCAACTCCTTCTAGAGCTAATGATGTGACCCCTCACCTCCCCCATTCATGTGGTGGTAACTCCTCCACATTAAAATACCTCTTCACATTCCCTTTCAAAGTCTCCACTTTAAATGCATTAAATTTCTCCAAATTTAATGCTCTCTCATTTAATAAAACTCTGTATATTAAATTTATTCAGAATTTTGTTAATTACTTAATTAACAAACATTCACATATAGCCCCTTGCAATATTTCAATATCACATGCAGAAACACCTTCTGCAATTTTACCCGAAACAATTTCCGGTTTCTATTGAAACAATTCCTGCGCTTTGCAATTCTTTCGTCTGAAACATATGTGCTCCAAAATGGTGTCCGGTAACTCTTAAGTGTGCCACCCTACGGTTCATGAATAATGCAGACATGATCGAGACCCTTCTCCGATCAACAATCAGCAGCGGGACCTGGAGATCCGTACTGACTCCTACACATTCAACGATGACTCCTGTGATCGTGAGAACCTTTAACGCTTGTAACTAAATCCTTTTGTCTCTCGATATATTACATGTCCGAGATTCAATCATCGGTATCTCCATACCTAGTTTGATCTTGTTACCGACATGCACTCTTTTCTCGTTCCCGCGATATAACATTCTAGTGATCACATCACTTGCTTGCAAGCTATCCTAATGTGATATCACCGAGAGGGCCCAGAGTATATCTATCCGTCATTTGGATTGACAAATTCCACTCTTGATCCATGAGCCTCAACATAACACCTTCGTAGCACTGAACCCATCTTTATAGTCACCCTGTTACGGTGTGACGTTTGATGTTATCAAGATACTCTTCCGGTGTTAGCAATTAACACGATCTCATGGTCTAAGGATAAAGATTACTTCGTATGATGTTATAGCAATATAAACACAATGACTTGATCGTAATGCTATACTTCGGATGAATGTTCATCACATCATTCCACCAATGGTGTGACCTTGTTATTAACAACATCCAATGTCCATGATCAGGAAACCTTGATCATCCTGTTAATCAACAAGCTAGTCTATAAGAGAGGCATGACTAGGAACCCTTTTTGTTTATTAAACACACATGTATTGATGTTTCCTATCAATACAATTATAGCATGCAAAATAAACATCTATCATATACAAGGAATACATAATAACAACTTTATTATTGCCTCTCAGGGCATATTTCCTTCAGTCTCCCACTTGCACTAGAGACAATAATCTACTTCACATAGTGATAAATCTAACACCCATGGAGTTCTGGTGTTGATCATGTTTTGCCCTAGGGAGTACTTTAGTCAACGGATCTGCTACATTCAGGTCCGTGTGCACTTTACAAATCTTTATATCTCCATCCTTGACATGCTTGCGGATGGAGTGAAACTGGCGCTTAATATGCTTGGAATTCTTGTGAGACCTTGGTTCCTTTGCGTTGGCTATGGCTCCATTGTTGTCACAATTGATCACCATCGGGTCCAACGCACTGGGAACCACACCCAGTTCCGTTATGAACTCCTTCATCCAAACCGCTTCTGCGTTATACGAAGCAGCAACATATTCCGCCTCCGTTGTTGATCCAGTCACCACAGGTTGTTTGGAGCTCCTCCAACTAACTGCTGCTCCGTTCAAGAGAAATACGTATCCGGATTGAGACTTAGAGTCATCCAGATCAGTGTTAAAGCTAGCATCGACATAACACTTAGCGACTAGCTCTTCTTCACCTCCGTATATAAGAAACATATCCTTAGTTCTTCTTAAGTATTTAAGGATATTCTTGACCGCTATCCATTGTTCCGAACCTGGATCAGATTGGTACCTACTAGTCAAACTAATAGCATGTGCCACATCCGGTCTTGTACATAGCATGGCATACATTATAGAGCCTATGGCTGAGGCATAGGGGATCTTATCCATTATCTCTCTTTCTTCCGCCGTAGCTGGACTTTGAGTCTTACTCAATGTCTTGCCTTGCAACATAGGTAAGAACCCCTTCTTACTTCCGTCCATATTAAACTTCTTTAATATCTTATCAAGGTATGTACTCTACGATAGCCCAATTAGGCGTCTTGATCTATCTCTATAGATTTTAATGCCTAATATATATGAAGCTTCACCAAGGTCCTTCATCGAAAATTTGCTGTTTAGATAACTTTTAACACTGTTTAAAAGATCTAAATCATTTCCAATCAATAATATGTCATCCACATATAATATTAGAAATGCCACATTGCCCCCACTCACTTTCTTGTAAATACAAGCCTCTCCATAAGTTTGGACAAATCCAAACTCTTTGATCACCTCATCAAAGCGGAGATTCCAACTTCGTGATGCTTGCTTCAGTCTATAGATGGATCGCTGAAGTTTGCGCACCTTATTAGCATCCTTAGGATCGACAAAACCCTTAGGTTGTATCATATATAACTCTTCTTCAATATTACCATCGAGGAACGCAGTTTTGACATCCATCTGCCATATTTCATAACCAACTTAAGCATCGCTATGGGAGGGAATGTCTCATCATAGTCAACTCCTTGAATTTGTCGAAACCCCTTTGCGACAAGTCGAGCCTTATAGATGGTCACATTACCATCAGCATCAGTTTTCCTTTTGAAAATCCATTTATTCTCAACGGCCTTTCGGTCGTGAGGTAAGTCCACCAAGGTCCAAACCTGGTTTTCGTACATGGATTCCATCTCGGATTTCATGGCTTCTAGCCATTTGTTGGAATCCGGGCTCATCATCGCTTCTTCATACGTCGCAGGGTCATCCATTTCATCAACCATGAAATTCACAATAGGATTGCCGTACAGTTCAGGAACTGCACGTGTCCTGCTTGACCTGCGAGGTTCGGTAGTGTCCTCTTTCGGAGTTTCATGATCAATATCATTAGCTCTCTCTTCATTAGGTGAAGTCAACTCCGAAATAACTTCCGGTGCTGCACCACTCGCCATTCCATGAAGAGAAGGTTCAATAACCTCTTCGAGTTCTACCTTCCGACTACTCACACCTTTCGCGAGAAACTCCTTCTCAAGAAAGGATCCATTCTTGGCAACAAAGACCTTGCCCTCGAATCTGTGATAGAAGGTATACCCAATCGTTTCCTTAGGGTATCCTATGAAGACGCATTTTTCCGCTTTGGGTTCGAGTTTATCCGGTTGAAGTTTCTTCACATAAACATCGCATCCCCAAACCTTAAGAAATGATAGCTTAGGTTTGTTTCCAAACCATAATTCATACGGTGTAGTTTCAACGGATTTAGATGGTGCCCGATTTAAAGTGAATGCATTGTTTCGATGCATAACCCCAAAATGACAAGTGGCAAGTCGATCGGAGACATCATAGATCGAACCATATCCAATAAAGTATGATTACGACGTTCTAACACACCATTACGTTGTGGTGTTCCAAGGCGTGAGTTGTGAAACTATTCCACGTCTTTCATATGTTCTAAACTCGTAACTAAGATACTATCCTCCATGGTCGGACCGTAGAAATTTGATCTTTCTGTTACGATGATTTTCCACTTCATTCTGAAATTCTTTGAACTTTTCAAAAGTTTCAGACTTGTGTTTCATCAAATAGATATACCCATATCTACTCAAATCATCCGTGAAAGTAACAAAATAACGATATCCACCTCGCGCCGACACACTCATTGGTCGACACACATCAGTATGTATGATTTCCAATAAATCTGTCGCCCGTTCCATTGAACCAAAAAACGGCGTTCTAGTCATCTTGCCCATAAGGCATGGCTCACATGTATCAAATGATTCAAAATCAAGTGATTCCAAAAGTCCATCAGAATGGAGTTTCTTCATGCGTTTAACGCCAATATGACCTAGACGGCAGTGCCACATATATGTAGATATATCATTATCAAGTTTAATTCTTTTAGCATCAACATTATGAATATGCGTAATACTACTATCGAGATCCAACAGAAATAAACCATTCAACACAGGTGCATGACCATAAAAGATATTCTTCATATAAATCGAACAACCGTTGTTTTCAGACTTAAATGAATAACCACTTTGCATCAAACATGATCCGGATACAATGTTCATGCTCAGTGCAAGCACCAAATAACAATTATTTAGGTTTATAACTAATCCCGATGGCATATGGAGAGGCAGCGTTCCGACGGCGATCACATCAACTCTTGATCCATTGCCGACCCGCATCGTGACCTCATCCCTTGCTAGTTGTCGCTTGTTCCGCAGCCCCTGAACCGAGTTACATATATTAGCAACCGATCCCATATCAAATACCCAGGTGCTACTGTGAGTACTAGTCAAGTACACATCAATAACATGTATATCACATATACCTTTGTTTGCCTTGCCGGACTTCTTGTCCGCCAAATACTTGGGGCAGTTGCGCTTCCAATGGCTAGTCCCCTTGCAATAGTAGCACTCGATGTCAGACTTAGGGCCAGCTCGGGGTTTCTTTTCAGGCGTGGCAATAGACTTGCCACCCTTGTTTCCCTTGTGCTTGCCTTTCTTATCCTTCTTGAAACCGGTGGTCCTATTGATCATCAACACTTGATGTTCTTTCCTAATCTCCATTTCTGGTCTTAAGCATTGTGAAGCTCGGGAAGAGACTTCTTCATGCCCTGCATATTATAGTTCATCAAGAAGCTCTTGTAGCTAGGTGGCAGAGATTGGAGAACAGGATGTATGCCTAAGTCAATGGGAATCGTTATTCCCAAGGACACAAGCTTATTGGCGTACCCAGACATTTTGAGTACGTGCTCACTAACGGAGCTGTTTTCCTCCATCATGCAGCTAAAGAACTTTTCTGTAGCATTATAACTCTCTACGGCAGCATGGGTATCGAAAATCATTTTCAATTCTCCCATGGTATCAAAGGCATTGCCATTTTCGAAACGCTTTCAAGTTCTCTAGCCCATACAAGATGCCGCAATGAACTATGTTGTGGTCCTCCGACGAGTTATATAGACGTTCTTTTCCTCGTCAGGCATCAGAGCTGGTGGGGCCTAGCGGCGCATCTAGCACATATTGCTTTTGTGCGGTGATGAGGAGAATCCTCAAATCCATAGCCCAGTTGGTGAAGTTGCTACCATTCGCAGCAAGTTTCTCTTTCTCCATGAACACATTGAAATTAAAAGCAGGTGGTGCCATCTACAACAGAATTTGTAAAGTATATTTAAACTAAGTTTATGATAGATTGAGTTCAACTAATCCAAATTACTAATGAACTCCCACTCAAAAACGACATCCCTCGTGTCCTTTTGGTGATTACATGAACCAAATCCACTACACCAAGTCCGATCATCACGTGAGTCGGTATAGCTTCAAAGGTGAGCATCTATATGGGCATCATATCAACTATATGACTCATGCTTAACCTTTCGGTCCGTGTTCCGAGGCCATGTCTGTACATGCTAGGCTCGTCAAGTAAGAACCTTAGTATTTGCGTGTGTAAAACTGTCTTACACCCGTTGTATGAAAGCGTAGAGTTGAGAACACCCGATCATCACGTGATGCCTCAAAACACGATCCACAAAACCGTGCATACTTAAGGAAGAACACATTTTATCTTGATATCTAAATGAGGGATCATCTTATAATGCTACCAAACGCGCCAAACTAGCAATATAAGATGCTAACATCTAATGTGTGAAGTGAGGTGATATGGTCCATGCATTTGATCTCTATCATTTGCATCGTGGTATGATCTCTATCATTCCTTTGTGTGTAAGGCCAAGGTCTATGGAACTTACATGTTAAGTGAGTTGTAAGAGTATCTATCATACATCTACTTACAACAATACCATATCAAAACACTAGCCTAGCAACGATCTAAACTAGACGCCTCTAATTTATCAATTGCAAGTTTTACGTGGCTTAGGGCTTTCGGAGATAGAACCTGTCTAACCTACGAACATGAACCACAACGAGGATAACCAAGTTATTAGCAACTCGTTGTAAATCAGATATTGACTATAGTTGGAGAGACAGACACCCGCCAGCCACTTATGCAAAACAAGTTGCATGTCAGTCGTGGAACCGGTCTCATGTACAATGACATGTAAGGTTGGTCCGGGCCGCTTCATCCCACTATGCCACCAATATCCAAAGTACATAGAAGATGCAATAACATGATCATCATTGCCCACATATAAACATATGTGTACTACCCGTGCAAAGCACCTACGCATAGATCAGGCTTTGATACCACTGTTGGGTCTGCAGCATAGAAAACAAAAAATTTCATACGATGAGAACTACACGCCAAGATCTATCTACTAGGTACAGAGCAACGGGTGGACATACATCCACGGAGAACTTACCCTCGAAGACAACAAGCTTTGTTAACGAGTAAGAACTCGTGGTTGATGTAGTCGTACACTTGCCGGTCTCAAGATCGTGAGGAAGTCCGAGCGCCGCAACTCAGCAGCGCATCCGCACTCGCACACACGTTCAAGCCACCGGACAACCTCCACCTCCTTGCTCCAGCGATCCGACGGAAGCAGCAACTCCTTCCAGACGAAATGCCACCAGGAACATGTATCTCGCTAATCCGAGACCATGGGGGAATAATTCTAGAGGGGGAGAGAGATCCTTCACAAGGAGGTGTGAGGATGAAGGAGGGAATGGGTGGCCTTTTATAGGAGGAGGGGTGCCCCTCTCTCCATGGCAGCATGGGGTGACCTCACCTCCCCCATTCATGTGGTGGTAACTCCTCCACATTAAAATGCCTCTTCACATTCCCTTTTAAAGTCTCCACTTTAAATGCATTAAACTTGTCCAAATTTAATGCTCTCTCATTTAATAAAACTCTTTATATTAAATTTATTCAGAATTTTGTTAATTACTTTAATTAACAAACATTCACATATAGCCCCTTGCAATATTTCAATATCACATGCAGAAACACCTTCTGCAATTTCACTCGAAACAATTTCCGGTTTCTATTGAAACAATTCTTGCGCTTTGTAAATCTTTCGTCTGAAACATATGTGCTCCAAAATGGTGTCCGGTAACTCTTAAGTGTGCCACCCTACGGTTCGCGAATAATGCAGACATGATCGAGACCCTTCTCCGATCAATAATCAGCAGCGGGACCTGGAGATCCGTACTGACTCCTACACCTTCAACGATGACTCCTGTGATCGTGAGAACCTTTAACGCTTGTAACTAAATCCTTTTGTCTCTCGATATATTACATGTCCGAGATTCGATCATCGGTATCTCCATACCTAGTTTGATCTCGTTACCGACATGTACTCTTTTCTCGTTCCCGTGATATAACATTCTAGTGATCACATCACTTGCTTGCAAGCTATCCTAATGTGATATCACCGAGAGGGTCCAGAGTATATCTATCTGTCATTTGGATTGACAAATTCCACTCTTGATCCATGAGCCTCAACATAACACCTTCATAGCACTGAACCCATCTTTATAGTCACCCTGTTACGGTGTGACGTTTGATGTTATCAAGATACTCTTCCGGTGTTAGCAATTAACATGATCTCATGGTCTAAGGATAAAGATTACTTTGTATGATGTTATAGCAATATAAACACAATGACTTGATCGTAATGCTATACTTCGGATGAATGTTCATCACATCATTCCACCAATGGTGTGACCTTGTTATTAACAACATCCAATGTCCATGATCAGGAAACCTTGATCATCCTGTTAATCAACAAGCTAGTCTATAAGAGAGGCATGACTAGGAACCCTTTTTGTTTATTAAACACACATGTATTGATATTTCCTATCAATACAATTATAGCATGCAAAATAAACATCTATCATATACAAGGAATACATAATAACAACTTTATTATTGCCTCTCAGGGCATATTTCCTTCAAATACATGGGCTTTTTAGGGCCTCGGCCAGGCCGTGACATTTTGGCCAAAACGTCATGGATCCGTGACGAAATTCACGATAGATTTTAGATCGTCATGATAAAAACGTCACGGATTGACCAAAATCAAGTAGTGGCGGGTGAGTGCATGGACATGTGGAGCATGTCACATGTGGGCTCGGAGTGGCACATGTACCAACATTGGATGCACAAACGTGTGCCAAGAGGGAATGTTCCTGGATTGGGGTTAATCGATGATGACGTCAATCTTCTAAGAGTGTGTGTATGTGAGATCCTGGCGTAGGGCTGAATAGGATTGATAGGATCCTCATACCAACAAGTTGCAACATCCTTTCCGGGTCTCATCTTCAAATGAACTCTTGGTTAAGCGTGCTTGGTCTGAAGCAATTTGAGGATGGGTGACCAACAGAGAAGTTGTTTCTAGGTGTGTACAAGGGAGGTCAAAGTACGTAGAAAAGCATAGTGTGGATAGGTGGGACTAGTCTAGAAATCCTAGAGAGCTGCTAGGGATGACAGTCATCAGGCCTGTGTGGCCGGGGTGTTAGAATGAGGATGAGGACGACATGTCCTTATTAAAAAGGACTAGACTGGGTAGGGATTAGTCGATGAGTCACTAATGCCTGAGCCTGGACCGGATATAGGAGGACGTTTCTTCGGTTCGCAAGGACCATTGACCAGACCTAAATCTGAGCTAATAATGGGGCCTAGGGGACGCGTATGTTGCCTCGCATCCGTTTATGCTCCACCATCTGGATATGAACTAAGAGCATCTCTAGTCGACCCCTTAAAAGAGACAGATCCTTATAAAAAAGCTATTTTACGGGTTTAGACGATAAAACAGGCTGAATAGACACCTTAAAACCACGCGACTCTTAATTTTTTTAAGGGGGTCAGTAAAATCATTGTCCCAACCTGTAGATTAAATATTTTTTTGGCCAAACCGAGGGTGCCCCTTATCCCACAATTTGCTTGGCGGGAGGGACGCTTCAGCTTGAAACAGTGTCTTCCGCCGGTGGACCTCCGCCAAGTACCATCGATTCTAACCAAAATTCACGATTCCGGCTAAACCGAGCAGGACGAGCAGAGGCGGGCCAGGGGCAGGCTGCCGAGATCGCGCGCGTCGTTGGCGTGCGGAGGTGGAGGCGGTTGAGC
This sequence comes from Avena insularis, assembly GCA_023614405.1. NCBI lineage: Eukaryota > Viridiplantae > Streptophyta > Magnoliopsida > Poales > Poaceae > Avena > Avena insularis. The sequence goes on from CM042692.1 coordinate 435,656,555, forward strand.
TCGCGATCATCCATGGCGGGTGGAGGAGGAGGCGGGCTTGGGGTCAGGCGGCTAAGCTCGCGCGCGTCCATGGTGGGCGGAGGCGGATGCAAGCCTGGGGCGGGCGACCGAGCTCGCACGCTTCCATGGCCTCACGAGGGCGACAGCGACGGGCGAAGGCGCCTCGCGGGGGGTGGCAGTGACGGGAGGATGCGGATCTCGTGAGTGTGGTGGCGACATGCAGAGCCACCTCGCGTGGGGCGGCGTTGGTGGCATAGTGGGCGGTGGTGGAGGTGCGAGGAAGAAGATAGAGAGGAAAAGACAAAAATAAAAATAAAAATGTTGTTTTTTTGCGCAGAAGGACTAGATTGCATTACACCAAGATTCTTACAGAAAAGTCTAGCAAAACAAAGAAATTACAAAGAGGCCCTAGCTAAACTCTGGCTTCGTCTTCCACGACACAGAACGTTGCGCCGGCGAACCTGCCGCCATCCCTCCGCACTCTTGGACTCGGAGGCTCCCCTCGGCAACAAGGAGGTCGACGCTCCTCAGCATGACACCTCCACCCTGCTCCATGGGCGGCGAGGCCATCTTGGTGAACCGCAACCTCTCCTTTAGGAACTTCAAAACGGCGCCACCATCACGCCGGCACCGGATGGGGAACGACAAGCTCGACGCACCGAAGAACGAAGAGCTCGAGGAGGTCAGTCCGCGCACGCCCGAGCTCTAGAGAGCGCTGACGCCGGAGGAAGAGCAGATCGACCGCAAACACAACACCGCTGGCACCTCCACCTCCCTTGCACCGCCGGCTGAAGCCCTACCTACCCCTACGCTATGTACAACTGCGATTTGGGGATCCCCCGACCTCCCGCCGCCGAAGCGGCCTATGGAGTCCGAGGGATCCGACGAAATCGGCGTCGGTGAGGTGGGGAAGATGGGATCGCCCAAAGATTCTCCTCTCTCTACTGTAGACGGGGAGAGGGGAACGGTCCAAGACGAATACTGGTTACTAAATAAAAATGCTGTTGCACAACGACAGGTGGGCAGAACATGGTAGAGGCTGGTTTAGGGGTCAATTTTATAGTATCTAATCAGCAGTGACCATTTCCAGACTGTAAAAGTGGTTTTCGGAGTCTCTTATACCGTGTTTAAGGTTTCAACTTTTAAGGAGTCTCTCAGAGCTAGGGATGGCAATTGGGACTCGAAACCCGCAAACCTGATGGATACCGCCTTAAACGGGTAGGGTTTGGTAAAAAATTAGACCCTCCAAGTCTAACGGGCGGGTCTGGGGGTGGCAAACCCATACCCGCAGACCCGCTCTAAGCGTTAATCCTATTGCTAATAATTCTATGGCTAACCACACGTCCCACACGGCCACGCACGCACACAACACACATCACATGCACGCTATGAAATATGGAGTCTTGGAGACAACACACACATGCACGCGTCCATTTTCACCGACCCCATTCCAACATCCCATTGTTTCTTCCCGCATGTGTCAACGTCGCTTCCATCTCACGTGCTGGCGGGTACCCGTTGAGACCTCGAACCTGGCTGGATCACGGGTCTGGTAAAAATGAGACCCGACTAACGGGTATGGGGGCGGGCAGAACCGGCTGTGCCATCCCTACTCAGAGCCCCACCTATTTTTTGCGGGGAGAGCCCCACCCATTTGAAATGTCGCACAGCACTTGGGACGAAATTACCTGACCGCTATTTTCCTTTCAGTTTTCTTCGAAATGTAGCAAAGAAGTTGATACCTGATCGGTAATTTCGTCGGAAGTGCGTGTGAAATTTCGTCGGAACTGATATGGCTGCCCTGAGCCCCTGCTACGCGCCAGGCGAACGTAAAATGAAAGGCGACAACAGTCACACAGGAGGCAGGACGTGGTGCCATATCTATCCATGGAGTGTGGCAGCTGCCGTGCACGCCCGTCGCTCCCGCTCCCAGTACCCACGCGGCCGGGGAAACCCTACGCGGCACCCTCTGTTGTCGCCTTGCTGCTTTAATCAACTAGTACCAACTAGAAAAGTACACTTTTGTTTTGAACATAAGGAAATAAATTAACATTAACGATCGTGGTACATCATGGCTCTGGAAAATAGAGCAAGAAACAGGAACGAAAAGTGGCACAGCCTAAAAATAGATGAAAATAACACGTGACGCTGACACCGAAGACTACAAGAGGAACCAAACGGCGATCGCCTATCCGTCGACAATTCGGATCCTCCGAAAGTGCCGCAAATGTAGTCTTCAATGGCCTCTATGCTCCATACCAATTGATGCCCTACGGGTGGTTCTCCCGACAGTCTATCTGGCGTATACATCTGAGGAAGAGTTGGAGTACTGAGCTGTAGATATCGAATATCCTTCACCGAGCTCAAACTCAGGGGTCCCCGCCATTGAATCTGAGAAACCACAACAGAAATATTGCCATCCACTTCTGAGGGATCAACCCGAACAACGGGGACGGTGTCAACATCGTGCTTATCATCGCACCAACAGAACCGTGTGCAGCTAAACTTTAAAAGGAGTTGTTGCTCAGTAGAACTTATAGCACTGCCAACGATTTGCTTTAGGGTCTTTAGTAACGTATGCTCATATGACTGTGATCCAACAATCAGGACCTCCTCCATATCAATGACGACTAAATCCCTAGTCCTGGCCTTGACTGGTATATACAAGAGTGAATTATACTGATATTGCCTTGGCACCAAAGGTTCACATTCCAGTTAAAACAGTCCCAGTTGCAGGCTTCATTCTGAATCGACCCTAATGCATACTCCGCAATCTCCAACTCACAAAAAGAGGCAAAAATTGCATACCCAAAGTTGAAGATCTGAGCACTTGCAAAGCTGTAGACGATCCAAACCGTCTGGCGGGGATTGATCAAGAAAGGCGTTGTTCATTCCATCTTTGGGCCAATGGGTTACTAGTACTACCATTTACGAGCAAGTTAATGCGCGCTTGTCCCAAAATTTCCTATTGGCACTCGTCAGTTGTAGTTTTTTTTTAACGGGTAAGGTCCAGGAGGGCCTAGAGTCTGCATTAACTGGCGGTGGGTGAAATAATTACAACCAGGACCTCAGAAGATAAAGAAAATACAACCAGGTCCTTGACATAAGCAAAGAACACCCTAGCACAGATCGCACAAGCGCGATCGAATCCAACAACGCCGCCGACGACCGGGGGTGGCCACCGCTGCACCCACCGGGGACAAGACCACTTGGGGAGCAGCGCTGAAGAACGCCTCGCCAAGATCTGATAAGAACCTCCCACTTTGGACGAAGAAGATGCTCAAGCTCCACAGGCCGAGCGCAGCAGGGCTACCACTGTGGCCGCATGAAGTAGCGGTGCACCATCGTCGATGCTAAGAAACTGCTGCAGAGGGCGCAGACTCCAGGGACCCTCGGCGCCATCTCCAGGAACCAGCAGCGTCGCTACCAGCACCTCCTCCCTCGCCGCCACGGCCGGGCGAGAAGAAGGGCGAAGCAGCAGGGCCGCCAAGCAGACGGAGACGGCACCAGGCGCGACTTCTCGATAGAGTGGTTGAGCAGCAAGCGAAGCACCCCTTCCCCTCGCCTCCACGACAGGCTAGAGGAGAGCTGCGGCACCGCTCGCCCAACTCCGCGGAGGGGAAGACTCACCAAGGCACTGCTTCACCTTGCCACCACAATCGGCCAGAAGCAAAACCTCGGCTCCAACCCACTCCACCTCAAGAGAACCGGGATACAAAGCAGCTTCATTCGGGACTGCTGCGCTCGCCGCCGTCATCGCTAGCTCCAACCACTGGAGCAGAGAGACAGAGGGGCGAGACCCTAGTCCCCAGATATGGCTGCCACAGTCTGGGGAAGAGCAGCCGCCGGGGAAGAAGCCCACCACTAGCAGACACGCAGAAGACCTATCCCTACCTACTCTGGCGCCAGCTCCCGGCCACCGCTCACCGGCTAGTCCGGTGAGGGCGCCAAAGGAGGGCCCGGCAGGAGGAAGACGACACTCAAGGCTTGCCTCTAGGTTCGTGCGGAACAGAGGAGAAGCCAGTTGAAGTTGTAGGCTGGTGCTACGGTGGTATGCAGTGGGAGGGTGGGAACTCAATTTGACGACACATGCAACAGATATCCGATGGCCCAAATTAAGTTGTAAGATTGCAAGGGCACATGATAGAATTGCTAGAATTATGAATGCTGTATGTAGTAGTTGCTAGATTGTTATTCCCTCCATGTAAGATCAACCGATCGATTTGACAGCCAGGCATGTAGTAGGTCTTTCCAACGAATCTGAATTTCAGAGAGGACGCAGGCAGCTAGTTTCAGCACTTGCGCCTTTTTGACTTGCATAATCGTCAAACATTCAATACACAAACGTACTCATTTTACATAATCAAGTGTGCAAGATCAACCGATCCATTAAATTTAGGAGATGAAAGTTGAGCCAGGGCGGGGGGTCGGAATGCCAAGGACTCGATGAACAAGCAAGGTAGCCAGGGTAGGCAGTAGGAGCATCCGTGTTAAATTGTGGCGTACTAGCTCGCAGAGCCGTCCATGTCATGGCCGTGCCCGTGCCCCACCCCACCCCTTTGGAACCAGACACGCATCTCCAACGAAATTTATTACCGATCACGTAGAAAACTTGCAAGTGAAAAGAGCGAGCAACACACGGCGTACTGGCGCCAAGCGCGCTGCATTGTCCCCCAGGCGAGCGACAGGCGATGGCCCGCCGGGGAAGAAGCGAGACCGGCCGTGTCGTCCAAATGGAAAGGCGACGCCTTTTCTCGTTGCACCACATGCGCGGCCGCGTACCGTACGCAGTCTGCTGGCCCCCACCCCCACGCGGTGCCCGGCTCCCAGACCCACGGCAGCCGCGGGGAAAACCACACGCGGTAGACGGGCGGACTACCCCTCTTGTTGTCGCCACGTTGCTCCGTAGGAATAATCAGCAGCCACCAACCACAACCAGGCCTGGCTCCGGTCCAAATCCTCCGGAGGCGACCGATCGGGAAAGGCGCTGTTCATTCCACTCATTGGGCCGAATGGTTAATGCCTGCGTGTCGCCATCAATTGCATTCGCCAGTTGCTGTTGTAGGCTAGGAAGCGGGAGGGTGGGGATAGGACTCGGTGTGAACACAATTGTGGTCCTTGTGTGGTCCACCTACTGAATATTCTCTAAATATTCTTCAGACCTGCGCGCGTCCAATAAAAGATCTTAATATCATCTCCACTAGCTGGACGTTCCATACTTTTCCAGCCGTGGCTGGTGGCCGAGCTCGCCATCTCCTTGCCGTGCGTGGGGAGAGAGGGGAAAAAGTGGGGTAGGTGGACCACTTTTTTTTTTTGGCTCTGTATGGCTGAACTCGTGTGGACCAACCGAAAAAAACACTCATCCAGCGTTCTGGGAATTGTCTAGGAACGCCGGATGAAAAATTGATGAAAATCAATATAGAAATGCCTCATGAGAATGCTACGGGGGCATTTTTTGCAATTTGGATAAAAAAATGGCCTGAAAATGACCTCCTAGAAATGCTAGTGGAGATGCTACTCCCTCCCTCTGTTTCAAATTACTCTGCCGGCATGCCTATGTAGGTGGGCTAGTACTTCCTTATTTTTTATTTAAAAAAATCCTGGGATTTTTGAAATAGATAGTATGAAATGTATACTACGTATACCAAAAATTTCAGAAATTTTTTGGATGAAAAATGAGACTACTAATCCATCTAGGTAAGCGTGCGCGTGGAGTAATTTGAAACAGAGGGCATGGTCTGATCTCCACTCGTTCGGCATTCCTAGGCCCAAATCCGACGCTATTTAGCGTCGGATGAATGTGACTTTTGGCCTAGGAACGGTCAGATTTCTACTCGCGTTCCCAACCAAACCCAGAATCCGGCGACATATTTGAATTTTTTCTTTCCACCGGTGAAATCTTGTCCGATCATGTTTGATAGAAAATCGCCCAAAATAGTTCAATAGAAACTCGCCCAAAGAGGTTCGGCGATCAAATTATTACAAAAATGAAATGTAGGGGGATCATTCGTCGATAGGGATGGGCTCCTCCACCAGGTCGGCTGCGACAGGGCTCGTCGACGGGTTCGAGGATGTGGACGCAGAGCTCGAGGACGGCGTGGTGGCAGAGACGGTCGGCGCAGAGCTCGGCGTGTTGGCGAAGGGATGTCCTCCTCCAAAATGGTGTTACGGCGCGCCATGTACCAGGCCTTCACATGAGCGCTCATCGCCGAGGTGTCTTCGCCACCCATAAGAAATTGCAGGTATGTGTTCCTCTTCTTCACAGAGAAGTTGGCCTTGAGGAGGTCGAGCTTCTTGTCTTGGTTCTACAGCAGTTGGATCCACCTCCGTTCGACCTTCTCCTCCCTCTTCTTGGCATGGGCCTTCGAGTCGGCAATGCAATTCTCGATGGACACGTGGAGCCGTTCGGCAGGTGGTTCCGTAGCCTTCAGCATCTTGGCTTTCTTCTGGACAAGCTCTGGTCTTCCTTCGCCGGCATCTAGGGGTGGAGCCTCGGGGTTGTCCATGCTGTCAGCCAGTTCTGGCACTTCTCGATCTCGTCGAACACATGGTGGAACTTGAACTCGGTCTTGGTGTTGTCGCGGTACATGCCGTGTGCACGGGCCAGCTGCGAACACAAGGCGAAGCATGAGCCAAGAAAGGTACGAACTCGGCGTAGGATCGACTTAAGGTTGGTGAACTACCTTGTTGTACATACTTGCGTCGCTGATTGGATGACGCCTGATTTCTTCGAGAATGTCGTGTCACTTGTTGCATGCTTTTTGCACAATTCCCCAATGATTCGTCATGAACTTCTCGCCAGGTTCCATGTGGAATTTGTTGTACACCGGGTCCAATAGGTTGCGCTCATCAGACGCCAGCTTGACATGCCTCCAGTAGTTCTCCAAGTTCTAGTTTGCGCTGGTGATGGGGTCCATGCTCACCGTATTCCATGCTTCAGCGAGGCGGATGTCCTCAAGGGTTGTCTACTTGATGCGAGGCTCAGGCGGTGCCACCGTCCTCGGATTCCTGTTCTTCTTCCCCTTGCCCTTGGTCGTCGTTGTGACATCTTCTTCGGCTTCCTCCCCATCTTCGGCTTGTGCCGGGCCATTGGCAAACTCCTGTGATTCCAGGCCATGCTCGGCGTAGGCGAGGGACTGCTCTTGCGTGAAGAACGAGCCCCCGACCGCGGTGGAGCCGGACGCGATCATGTCCGCCATATACGAGTCACCCTGCATTCTGCCGAACATGCTGCAGGCGTCCATGTCAGCAAACTGCGTGACCGAAGAGCTGCTGCCAGCAAACACAAGAGGTTCGTGGCGCATGGCTAGTGAAAGCCCGGTGTAAGCGGGAGAGATGGCGTAGGGGATGTTGATGTCCACGTTGAAGGCCGGCGGGCGAGGTGCAGGGCAAGGGAAGAGAAAATTTGGGTTGAACCCGCTGCCGAACTCAAGTGACACCGAGAACCTCTAGCGCGGGTTCGCTTGGCTCTCTAGAATAGAGCCGGTGAAATCAGTGAGAACCCGGCTGGAGATCCGACGCTAGGTTGGCTCCCCCAAGGCACACCGTACTGTGTGGTGACGAGGGGTGGTGGCCGGGCTATGGCCGCCACATGGGCGGCACGCTCGGACGCCGACTTTGCCTCCATGATTGCCTGCGCCTCCTCCTCTTCACTGACCTCCTTCCTATTCGTCCTCTCCTTTTGGCTCTGTTTCTATCTTCCTCCGCCAGCAATCCTCCACCCAAGCTACGTCAGTCTAGCCGTCTGGACTCGGTGTCTCCTTTCTCGGCTTCTTCTCCTTTGGGTCACCGACGGTGGAAGTGGCGAGAGTTGTGGTGGGGAATGGAAAAGAAAGGCGGGGGGGGGGGGGGAGAATAAAGGCGGGAGCTCGGCCTTGTGTCACCGTGATGGGGTTTGTTGAAGGGGATATGCCCGAAGGCAATAATAAAGTTGTTATTATCTTATTCCAAGTATATGATATATGTTTATTTGGAATGCCATAATTGTATTAATTGGAAATGTTAATACATGTGTGTTTAATAAACAAATATAGTGTTCCTAGTTATGCCTCTCATATAAACTAGCTTGTTGATTAACAAGATGATCAAAGTTTCCTGATCATGGACATTGCATGTTACTAATAACAAGGTCACAACATTGGTGGAATGATATGATGAACATTCATCCGAACTATAGTAATACGATCAAAGTCATTATGTTTACATTGTTATAACATCATACGGAGTAACTTTATTCATTAGACCATGAGATCATGTCAATCATTAACACCGGAAGAGTAACTTGATAACATCAAACTAAAGGGTTCCGCAACAGAAAACAAAAAGAATCCTACGTTGGAACCGCCTAATACTGCCAAGATCTATCTATGTAGTAATGTGGTAACGGCCGGAGCGTATAGAATACATACCCTCGTAGACCGTACGCGGTTAACGTTTCGAGGGGAACATGGTTGAAGTAGTCAAACCCGTAGCCGACCTCAAGGTTGCGAAGCTCCTCGCAGGTCACCCCTTGCTCCTTCTTCATCGTGTAGCAGCTCCGACTCACGACATCCAAGGTGCCTCAAGTGAGGCCCCTCGTGGTTTCGTACACATACGGTGTATGATGACGACCTCCGACTCCTTGATCCCTACCGAGAGTGTGGAAGTAGATCTCCGGCTTGGAATCCCTACAACACAACAGCGTGCTGCAGGTGCGGTGTCTCTTGCATGGACAGTACTTACTTGGGATCGTGCCAACGCATGGAGACGAGAGAGAGGGAAGGAGAAAGTCAACCAAAGGACTTCTCCAAATATTGGTGTGTATTCCTACCCATGGGCACCCCTTTATATAGGGGAGGGGGTGTGCCCTCCCCTTTGGGTTTCCCATGTGGGACTAAACAAGGGAGAGAGGGGGGAGGCGCATGGGCCTCATGGGCCAGCCGGCCAGGGGTGGGCCCCACCCCGCATACAGCCCTAGGCTAGCCCGGTGGGCCCCTTGAGGTGCCTAGGCCTTGGCCCTTCCCTCCTTCGGTTTTTCCTCATGGGCCCTTTTTCCCTAGGAAGTTTGGCCCATTAGTGGAATACCCCTTAAAATTAGATTTCAATATTATACTTAATATTAATTACATTAATTAATATGTAAATATATATTACAAAATCCGATTTGACCCGAAACACCTTTTGGTTCCCTTTCGATTTCCTCCGAACGACTTCGGAACTTACCCGGAACGATTTCGGTTCTCTCATAGAACTTTTCCAGTTTCCTTTTCTCTTTCATATGGTGATTCCAACTTATAGAGGGTCTCTAGCTCATCATACCCTTAAGTGTATTTCCCCACGGCTCGGGAATGGCACAGACATGATCTCCATCAATGATCAATAGCGGGACCGGGATGCCCATAATGAACCCTATGCATTCCATGATGATAACGTTGTTTTAACCGTAAATAGTCGTTTCCCATTCCCTTTGCCACTTCATACCTAGTTCACCCGAGATTTGATCTATGGTATCTCCATACCTTCGTTCGATCTCGTTATCGATGAACTTGTTTTCTCGTTTCCGTGTCGTTGCATTTCGTGACCCAGTCACATGCTTGCAAGCTTCGTTAATGTAACGTCACCGAGATGGCCCCTAATGTATCTATCTGTTACATGGATTGGAAAATCTTGGTCTTGATATGTACTCCTCTACATGCCCCTTTGGGAAACCTGAGTGGCACCTTTTTGATCACCTAGTCACAGTGTGATACTTGATAACCATCTAAGCTCCCTCCAGAATGGTGATTTGCATTACCTCATAGTCGAAGGATCAGGTTGCGAGGTTTCCTTAGTTTATCATTAATGGTGAACTTTGTAACTAGATCTCATTAAGATACAACTGGTTGGGTTGTTCGTCTATCACATCATTCAACTAATGACGTGACCTCATTGTCAATTGGCATAAATGCCCATGATCTCTAAACCCTAGATCATCCTCATGACCAATGAACTAGTTCGCTAGAGGTAACTAGAGACTTGGTTTGTTTACATACCGAACGTGTATTAATGTTTCGTATTAATACAGTTATAGCATAGCATGAAACTATTACGAACTAATTGAGATATGACCATAAAAACCTATTTATTATTTGCCTCTAGGGCATATCTCCTTCAGTCTCCCACTTGTACTAGAGTACAAATAATCTAGCTTGCATTTTACTCATCATAAACCATATCACATATGCGTTTATTGATCATGCATGTTTGTGGAAAAGGTTATGTCCATGTTCTGTTTTAACAGATCATTATGTCTTTGCAAATCGTTAATGTCTTCCTAAATTTGACATTCATACCATTATCTCATAATGGTTTGAAGTATCCGTTTGGCGACAAAGTGAGACTTTGTTTCTAGTGTTTATAATGACGGTCGTTTTCACTGTTATCATCTAAACTTCGAAACACACTTTGCAATCCTCTATGTATATACAACAGTTATGACAGCAGAACGAGGCCGGTTTCCAGGAGCCTACAGTGACTTTAGATCACCATCGAGGGCTTTTTCATGGGCACTGTGCCCTGGGACACATCATTCTACGTTAAAAGCGAACTAGCCCCGCCATAACAATATACATCACATCAGATGGAGCCTTTATACTTCTATATCTATGTAGATCCTAGTGCATGATATCCAACTATGCCACTTACATTGCTTCTTACTGATGACCCACAAGTATAGTGGGTGTATCGCAGTATTTTCGAGGGAAGTGATACCCAATTTATTGATTCGACACAAGGGGAGCCAAAGAATATTTATAGGCCTTAACAACTGAGTTGTCAATCAATTCACACTGAAACAATCTTGCTCACAGCAGTTTATCAGTAGCAACATTTTTGTAGTAGGAATAGTAAAGTAACAACAGTAGTAAAGTAAAGACAACAGTAACAATAGCAGTAAACAGTAGGATTCGAGTGTGGTAGGCATAGGGATGGAAGGACGGGCGTTGCATGGACAAGACAATCCACATAGCAATCAGAACATAGGGCAATTGCAGATAAATGAGATAAAGCATCCAAGTACTAGATAATCCTAGGCATGTGCTCCATATATAGTCATACGTGCTCGCAATGAGAACTTGCACAACATCTTTTGTCCTGACCCATTTGCGGCGGGGCCTCAAGGAACTCTTGGCAATTAAGGTGCTCCTTTTAATAGAGCACCGAGCAAAGCATTAACACTCCGTGAACACATGTGATCCTCACATCAAAGCCATTCCTCCGGTTATCCGATTTACATCGCCGGGGCCATTGGTTCCGGACAACAACATGTGTATACAACTTGCAGGTAAGACCATAAACAATACTATCATAATGAATCAATAACATGTTCAGATCTGAAATCATGGCACTCGGGCCCTAGTGACAAGCATTAAGCATAACAAGTCGCAACAAAGTCATAAAGCACTAATAGAAGATACTAGGCACCATGCCCTAACAATCTGATGCCATTACATGAATGATCTCATCCAATCCCTACCATCCCCATAGCCTACAGCGGGGGATTACTCACTCATAGATGGGGGAAACATGGATGGTCGATCGTGATGATGGTGGCGATGATCTCCTCCAATTTCCCATCTCGGCAGGGTGCCAGAACAGAGTTTCTGGTGCTGTTCCGTGGAATCTGGTGGTGGCGGCGGAGCGGAACTCCTTCTGGAAAAAAGTTGAACCCCACTGAGTTTTTAGGTCAGAAGGCATCTTATAGGCGAAGAGGGAGACCGAGGGGGTGCCGGAGGGACCCACACCACCCCCTGGCGTGGCCTGGGCTGGCCCACGCCACCAGGTGGTGTGGCCACCCTCTGGCCCTTCTTCGTCTCATATTCTGGCTCCAAGTGTCCCCCGGCAAAATAATAACTTTGGTTTTTATCCCGTCCAATTCCGAGAATATTCATTTTCTGACTTCCTCGAACCAAAAACAGCAGAAAACAGGTAGCTGGCACTTTGGCTCTTGTTAATAGGTTAGTCCAAGAAATCATATGAAAATTACTCCAAAGAGTGGACAAAACATAAGAAAGTAGATAAAACCAAGCATGGAACATAAAAAATTATAGATACATTTTCAATGTATCAACATCCCCAAGCTTAACTCCTGCTCGTCCTCGAGTAGGTAAGTGATAAAAAGAAAGAATAATTTTTGAGGTGACATGCACCATCATAAACTTGATCAACGTATTTGTAAAACATTCGAAGCTGGGATTATAGTGCTTCAACATAACATCAAAGATAAAGTTCTAACAATAAGACAAAGCAACTATGTTGCAACATGAAAAGGCACAAACAAAAGATTCATGAATAACAATGCTTTGCAAGACGTTTGTTTGTTTCACATAAAGAAAACATAGCATGGTGGAATTCAGCTTGTCCCTCATAGAGTAGCAAATATAAATGCATAGGACACCTTCAAAGTTCATAAGAGTGACTAGTTACAACTAGTTTAAAACAAGCAATATCAAGGTATGCATCAATCAACAAGGACAATGCACATAGAACTAAGAATGGCCACTATGCTCTCAAAGTAAGTGCATAAAGGTAGAAGGTGGAGACTCAATATATATGGTGGAAGAAAGGCCTTCATAGAAGGAAGTAGGGATTCAAGTCTCATAAAGATCTTCCAAAAATTATGGTACTTATAGCTTTCAGCTCTCATTGCCCCTATCATAAGCATCTTGAAGTGATTAAGGTTAAAGTGAACAAACTATGGTGTACATGCTTGACAAAGTATAAGTTAGAAATCTCATGTCCCTTGAAATACGAGGGCCGCTCCTCATGGTACTCAAGTTTAGTCACCGGTAAGTTCTTGTCATCGTAAGTACATGTGTATCATAGAGAACCGCCAACGGGGTACCCCTTGCCCGATGATACGGAAGAATCTCCATATCAAAATGACAAGGCAAGCAGACAACGAGCATCTCAGCAATCTTCTGATTTACCATGGGAATATGGTGCTTTTTTCTCTCTTTCCTATTTTCATTTTTTTTTCTTTTCTCTTTTTTTTCTCATTATAGGACTCTTTTTTATAAAAAGAATGCTTCATAGACAGCTCATTATGGTTACGCTGCAGGTTTCCACCATGTCAGCATGGATTAGACTAGCGGCCCAGGCGTTTCTCTAACACATATACATAACTCCATGGACTTACAAGCTCCTCTTTCATTTCACACGACGACATCCATAGACAAAAGAGCATCATATCAACTAGGTACAAAGTAACAATGCAATGTTGAAAGCGTTCCCCATGACAGCATGGTTCTGCTAATCCCCAACAAATAAGTACAAGCATATACAACATAGATGACACAATGGTTCAAGTTTATTAAGGGCAAGAAAAGTAAAGTGTGCCATCAAGTTCGTGAGAGCTTTAATCACTAGTTTTCTCATAACAAGTTTAATTTGGAAGGTAAACAAAAGCATGAATATAATTGGAATAGAATAAGCTAGTAGGTAGGTATGGTGGACTCTTTGGAATAACTTGGTTTAAGGAGTTGGATGCATGATCGGAAGTCATACTTGGTTGTGGAGGAGCTGATCCCATATTCTCTCGAACTATATAGAAAAGGAGATCTATATGAATATCAATCATGATAACAAAAAGTGAAGGTAATAAAATAATATTGTGAATGTATTGCTTACATCGACTCTATAATCTTTGTGCTCAGTGGTAAACGTGCGAATGAACTCGTAAATGTATAATCCACATATATTCGTCCTGGGTGGCTGCCTCGCGCACTTTACGAGAATAAAATTCAATCAAAATAATAATCTAGCATCATAATTGTATTGAAACTAGAAGTAAAGAGATGTGCGTACTACTTACCAAGACCGGCTTAAATGTTAGCTTCTCACTAAAGTCACTCGTAACCGCACTCTTGAACTGGTTCCAAACCCTGCCCGGTAAAGAAAATGAATGAGTTATTTATTACGTGATATCTCAGGAAATCAACGAATGAGACTGATGTAGCACGAAAATTACCTCTGGAGCATGTCCTACATGTCCCTAAACTGTTCTGGGGGTCTCTTTAATTGGTCCATGACTTCAATTATTCCCTTATCAAGTTGAATATTTAGCAGAATCTAGTGGAAACTGCACACGTTTATATATACATCAGTAACTTATCAATTACACTTAACATCGAGTAAGAAAAAGTGGATGTGTACAACAGAGTAAGACCCTTACTTCAAATTGTAAGAAAACAGTATGTGGTCACATAAATTTTGCTCCGTTAGAAATCTTAGAAGGTTTTCCTCTGTCTCCTTGGGTTTATACGTTAGCGTATTTACATGTATTTTATCTGGGTCAATGAGCCCCTAAAAAGTGACCTTCTTTTACATTCCTAGATCTTCATTCTGCATAATAATAGAGTACAAAAGGATATAATAAGGATAATTACATGCAATGAACTGAAAAACTGAACAACTTATATGTAGACAATGAATTCAACAACTTATAGACAATAGCAACTCATGAGACTTTTGTGGAGGGCGTCGAAATTGTATAACTGGAAGAGTTCTGGAAACTCAACATTAACCTCGTCGGCTCGGAAGTAGTAGTCATGTGGAACTTTCGCTATGATCATTATTCTGTCCTCCTTTACGGATTTCAAATACCATTTATGTAAACTCTACATTTGTGTTGGCAGTTGTTGGAACTGCTCATCGCTAACCAGAGGCATCCCTGGGACATATGTAGGGCCTACCTGAGCCTTGGGTAACTTGTCGTCCTGGGAACCTAGCAATTCCTCAACAATCACATTCATAGCGGTCGCAAGCTTCACAGCTTCTTCCATATTCTGCTGGGGAATGTCATAGGATACCACCTTGAGGGGTGGGATCGATTTTTTGGCCTGTTTCCCGAGCTGGGGGGACGTCCATTCTTTTCCCGGTTGCACTTTTACTTGATGATTTGCTCCCGCTTGCACTTCTATTTGATTTGATCTTCTTCACTTCCTTTTGAAGTGTGCATAGATAGTCATCTGGCTTATGATGTAAGTCATATTGCGATTTTGTGTTCAGAAAACCAAGTGCATACGCTTTTTTGCTTCTTGGTGTATACCGGGGCGGCTCAGGTTTCTTCTTTTGAAGCTGCGCAACACATTTGGCCTTTGCGATCGATGCGCTTTCCTCTTTAGTATGATCATAAGGTCTGATGGGAAGATTCCGATGAGGTACTCTTGGGAGGGGCAACATTTGTCGTTGTGGGCTGCTGCGTCGTTTAGTACTCATCGACGGAGCACGCTTCCGCTTATTGTCCTTAGCGGGCGGCAAAGACGGCTGACCCTGTGGCGGAGATCGAGATGGACTCGCGCTGTGGTGGTCGTAGTCATGGGGTAGGCTTCTTGGAGGTGATGGAGGTGAAGATAACGTGCGACGACTCGGAGTTGGTGTTGGCCTTGGCGCTGAGCCTGGAAGCTTGATGTTGTTCTTGTCCCATAGAATGATACCATCCAATACTTCTTCGAGTGTCCTCTCACCTTCAGGTCCAGGGATGTCAAGCTCCATTGAGTCCCACCCCGTTGCGATTTCAACCACCCCGACTTTAGCATAGCCAGTTGGAATCTGACGGCCATGCCAGCGTGCGTCAGGTGGACAAGGTAAAGCACATCTGACCGCCACCTTGATGAATAAGTTCTTCACCTTCTGATGGAGCTCACAAGATGTTTGCTCCTTGATTCCATCCACGGGGTAGCCGAGACTGCCATCTACCATCCGTGCATCGTCAGACGAGACCTCCGATTCAGCCACGTTGCTTCTCCGTTGAGATGGGATGGCGGTAATATCGAGTGCAGGATCTTGCTGGCGTGCTACTCCTCAAAGTTCGTCAATCTGTTACTGATGCTTTTCAAGTCTTCCTAGCAAATCGTTGAAACTATCTCCCTCCACCTCCTGTCGTTGCCTCTTTCTCTCTCTCGGCTCCTATAAGTATCTCTGTCTTTGGGAAACCCCATCTCCCACGTATAACTAGGGCCAAGGCCTTGTACTTGTCCTCCGTGTTCGTCATTCCCGAGGACCTTTGTCAGCAAGTCATTCTCTCTACCGAGACGGAACTTTGTTTTCCCCTCTTTAATTTCCTTCACCACTCTCTGCCATGTCTCCCGGTGTATCCTAATCCGTCACTGCAAATAAGGTCCCCTGTATTATCGTCATACTCACTCCCATGCCCAAGGAATCAATTTCTTGCCCTCAAATCCCATTCTTCGCATATTGGTTCTGGAGTGATCTCTTTAATAAGCAGCTCATTCTCTTTAGCATCCCACTTTGGCATGGCAGTCGCCTAGCCCCCTAGCCCCAGGTGATGGTGATATTTCTTCTTCGTGACATTTTTCTTGTTTTTTCCGACTTTTCCTTAGCAGGTTCTGACTCCTTGTACTTCACAAATGCATCTCAGTTAGCCTACTGCTTCGTTAGATAGCCTTTGAATTTAGGAGGAGTCTTCTTCTAATACTTTTCCCATAATGCTTTCTTCCAGTTCTTGAATAGTTCGGCCATCTTCGTAAGAGTCCACTGCTTGACTTTCTTCCTCAATGCAGTTGTGTCGGCATCATCCTCATATACTGGCAGGGTGAAATGTGCCATGAGGTCATTCCAAAGATCCTATTTGTACCTGTTGGCAACATACTCACCCTCTTCCGCCACTTTGGTCTCATTCCAAAGAGAAGAAACATTCGTCAATTTTTATATATACAACATATATCTAGTGATCACCGGACATCATATTATACCTCGTCGGTCTTCGTTAAAAGTCCATCGGTTTCTCCATCATCGGAGTTGTCGTCTCCTCCATCATAGGATCCGGCGGCTTCTCCCTCTCTTCGGTCAACCTCCTCTCCATCATCGGATGGGTTCAGATACCTCGAGGGAGATTCTAATGGATCAGCGTCGTGGATTATATCCTCGAGAATTTCTTCTTGTTCTAGGTCTCTGTAGATTGGACTAGGTGGATCCATCATTTCTACAAAATGCGAGATGCACACAATATTATTTCAAAATGCACACTATATTTGAACATAGGAAAAAAATGCGAGATCCACATTTCTATACAATATTTCTATTCAATATTTCAATTTCAACATGATATTTCTATACAATATTTCCTATACAAATAATTCCTATACAAATATTTCCTATAAAATATTTCTATACAAAAATTTCCTAAAATATTTCCTATACAATATTTTCTATACAAATATTTCCTAAAGTATTTCCTAAAATATTTCCTATACAAATATTTCCTACACAAATATTTCCTAAAATATTTCCTATACAATATTTTCTATACAAATATTACCTAATTAAAAACTTACCGGGGTTGTGGCTGTAGCGGAGCTCGTGACCGGGGCGGTGGCTATGGCGCGGCCGAGGCGATGGCGGTGGCGGAACTTGTGGCGACCGCAGCGACGGCTTGGTGCGGCGATGGAGGGACCGACGCGGGAAGGGCGCTCGACGGAGGGGCCGGCGATGGCGGTGGCGGCCGGCGATTTTGGCAGCTTGGCGGCACTGTGCATGCTCCTCGTGATGCTCCAAGTCCCGGTCGATGGATTCGACCGGGGAAGAAGGCGCTATAAATAACCCCCACTTTAGTCCCGGTGCGTGGCACCAACAGGGACAAAAGGGGGGTGTCTTTGGTCCCGGTTGGTGCAACGCACCGGGACTAAAGGGGTGGGGATGGCTTTTCGGGCCAGCGCGCTGCAGAGCCTTTAGTCCCGGATGGTGTTTTGGGCCGGAACAAAATGCCCAAATTTGCTCGCGCTGGGCCGAATTTAGCGCATGTTTTTTCAAAAAATTCAATTTGCATACTATTTTATTTTTTAAACATTTGAATTATACAGTTTTTGCATACTTATGAATTTGAGAAAAATTTCAACATGAAAAGTTCTTGAATTTGAATAAGTAATCCAAATCTATTTTCTATTTTATAAAATAATTATTGTAACTAGTCAAACTATTAACCATTTTGCCATTTTCAATTTAAAAATGTATTAACTATTATATTTTGCATATTTTTGAATCTCACTAAACTTTCAACATAAAAAATGCTTGAATTTGAATAAGTAATCCAAATCCATTTTATGTTTTATAAAATAATTATTCTAACTAGTCAAACTATTAACCATTTTACCATTTTCAACTTAAAAATGCATTAACTATTATATTTTGCATATTTTTTAATCTCACTAAACTTCCCACTGTTCCCGCCATGTTTTCCCGCCCTTTCGCGCTAACCGGGGATTTTAGTCCCGGTTGAAGCCACTAACCGGGACTAAAGATATTTCCTGCCATTTCCCTTCGCTTCCTGCCATATTTTCCTGCCTTTTCCCTCTATATCTAGGCCAGCCGCTCATGTCTACGCACTTCTATTCTTGTAGACAGTTATTGGGCCTCCAAGTGCAGAGGTTTATAGAACAGCATCAAGTTTCTCTTAAGTGGATTAACCAAGGTTTATCGAACTCAGGGAGGAAGTGGTCAAAGGTATCCCTCTCAAGCAACCCTGTAATCAAGATACAAGAAGTCTCTTGTGTCCCCAACACACCCAATACACTTGTCAGGTGTATAGGTGCACTAGTTCGGTGAAGAGATAATGAAATACAAGTGGTATGGATATAAGACAACGGTGCCAGAAAAGAGCTTGATGGGAGGAAAAGACTAAAGGCAAGAAGATGAAAGCAAGCAAACATGTAACAGATCTAGTTGCAAATAGTGTTTCAATGCTTAGAAACAAGGCCTAGGGATCATACTTTCACTAGTGAACACTCTCATATAAATATCATCTCTTTATGATACTACTCTAAACTACTCTCCGGTTGGACACTCTAATCCATGGTAGGGCTATAATAGCACACCTCAAAGTTCGCTTTCCCCATCTAGATAACCCCTCACTATCACCTTGAGCGCTAGATGGTTCCAACAAACACCACAATTTCATAGAGACATCCAACTCCAAATATAACTCATAACAAGTATTTGTAAACCCTAGCCTAAGTGCCACCATGGTGTGCACGCTATCACTTTCACACACGTGGGGAGAACCAGAGATTCATTAAAGCACTTGAGTAGCAGAATAGATCTATAGATTACAAAGCTCATGATCTCAATAAGATCATGCATAGAGAGAGAGATGAACACATAGCTACCGGTAGAACCCTTAGCCTCGAGGAAGAACTACTCCCTCATCATCATGGGAATCAGCAATGATGATGGAGATGGTGGTGGAGATCGATGGAGATGGCTCTGGGGGCAATTCCCCGTCCCGACAGGGTGCCCGAACAGACTTTCTATCCCCCGAATCTCCCCTTCAGTGGCGGCGGTGCTGCGGAACTATTCATGGAAATCTGATCTGGTACTTAGGGTTTTCGTCCCGGGAGACTTTTATAGGCGAAGAGGCAAGGTCGGTGGAGTACCAGGGGGCCCACACCACCCCCTGGCACGACCTAGACTGGCCTGCACCACCAGGTGGTGTGGCCAGCCCCTGGCCCCTCCTTGTCTCGTCTTCTGGCTCCGTGAGTCTTCCGGTAAAATATCAACTTTGGCTTTTGTCTAGTCCAATTCCGAGAATATTCATTGTCTAGCTTTTCTGGAACCAAAAATAGAAGAAAATAGGCAACTGACACAGTGGCATCTTGTTAATAGGTTAGTTCCATAAAATGTGTAAAACTCCAAAGTGTGGACAAAGCATAAGAAAATAGATATAAAACAAGCATGGAACATCAAAAATTATAGATACATTTGCAACGTATCAGCTGCCATGGCCATCCACACATCCACATCTTCCCCTCTCACAATAATGGACACCGCATACTAGGCCATTCTGACCCTCGAGGAGACCGAGACATTGTGGGCCTCCAGCTACCCATAGCCGCCAGGCTACCGGCTGCCCGCCGACTAGATGCTGAGCGCTAGAGGAGTTCTTGTCCCTCCTCTGCCTCAAGGTTCCACCCACCAGGCGGCCATCATGAACCACTTCTACCTCAAGCTCTCTCCGGAGCAGCGGATGGATCCCCATTGGGATCCCTACAACTACGACACCTGGAATGACTTCTTCGCTAATCGGCATCGTGAATCCGAGGCCGGAGTGGCAAGTGCCCCGGAATATGCCCTGGTTGGGCTTAGGATCCAGCCGCGTGCGCCTAGCGATGATAATGACGACAATAACAAAGACAAAGACGACCCTGAAGCTGTGTACTATAGGGCTAGACATGAGTATGACTAATGGGGGCCTTTAGTCCCGATTCCGTAGTCCCAGGTTTTTAACAACAATAAATTTCTTGAGTGTTAGTCCCGGCTTGTCGCTGGACCGGGACTATAGGGGGTCTTTAGTCCCGATTCCGTAGTCCCAGTTAGGAAACCGGGACTAATGGATCATTTCCTACTAGTGTTGGTCTCTCTACAACTTTCCCGAACTACGAAGATGTTGTTCTATTCTTGTGGTCGGGAGCTAACTAATTTCACATATTAGGGAGTACATCTATGGCCAACTTGTTGGAGATGCCGGAGGACTAGGCTCCGCCGACATCTTTCTCAAGTTGGCCATAGTGTTGTCCCTGCTCTCGCACACCATCAATACGCCAGGGAGCTAACTAATTTCACATATTAGGGAGTGCCTCCATGGCCAGTTTGTTGGAGATTCCAGAGGACTGGATCCTTAGGCATCTCCCTCAAACTGGTCGTAGTGGTGTCCCTGCTCCCTCAAGCTGGTCGTAGTGGATCCTTAGTGTTTGCAGTTGATAACTTCACAAGGATGTCGGCCTATTTATAGTGTCGCCACCCATGTTTAGTCCCGGTTGGTGTCTCCAACCGGGACTAAAGATGAACCTTTAGTTGCAAACACCAACCGGGGATAAACATATTTCCTGCCATGTTTTCCCGCCCATTCCCTCCGTTTCCCGCCACATTTTCCCGCCACCCATGTTTAGTCCTGGTTTGTGTCTTCAACCAGTAATAAAGATGGAGACACCATCTGGGGCTAAACATATTTTCTGCCATGTTTTCCCGCCACGTTTTCCTGCCCTTTCCCTCTATATATAGGTTGGCGACTGTCATGACCACCACACATCCACACATTCCCTGCCACACATCCACACATTCCCCGCCGCCTACTTTAGGATGCCCCCGTGTCCTCGTCCACGACTCGATGGCAACGACGGAGTACTGGGCTCTGTCGGGCATGTCCGAGACTAGGCTCCGCCGGGCTGGCACTGGGAGGTGCTACCTTCCGGGACGTGTAGCTTGGTGAGGAATCCGGGTCCTGTTGTCGACCCAGAGCTTCTTTGGTGGCGGTCGCATGGTTAGGAGCGGTGCAGAGGGAGCCAGCCCCCGAGGAGGTGGTATAGAGGCGTGTTAGGGAGGAGGACGAGCACGTCCACCACTATATGGCTATTTTGGAGGTCAGGTTTTCCAATACCTGGCAGCTTCTTCAGGGACCTCACCCGAGCTATGCTCCTATGATGGTTCGTTCTCTTTGGGTGACCACCTCCCGTGGCTCAGAACCCGGTCGTCGACAGCCAGTTTTATTGAGCAAGATGTATTACATGAAAGGGGGACTTTATGTCTCAAACAAAAGGTTTAATACATTACATAGATTTATGTCTCAAATAAAAGGTTTAATACATTCTTACACATCACCAACATCCCTATCTAGTGTTGTGGTTTTCTTATGCACCATAGCCATGGAGAATCTTCATCATTTAACATGATGCTTGGGTTAGTTTTCACTTTGAAGGGTGAAATTTCATGAAACTTATTGTAATCTTATGACATGTCTGTCTTATCATCCATCCCATGATGTTTGTTTTCCCTAAAAGAACTATGTGGCGCTTTGGCTCATCGTATTATGTATTCTTTTGCTTATCTTTCCTTTTTCTCGGTTTGGTAGACATGTCCTTCACATAGAAAACCTAAGCCACATCGTTGGCTAGGATGAATGGTTCGACCATGTACGCAAGATTGTTGAGATCCTCTGTTGTCATGCCATACTTTTGGTCTACATGTACCCCGCCTCCTATCAGCTTGACCCATTTGCACCGAAACAAAGGGACCTTAAAAGTAGGTCCATAGTCAAGTTCCCATATCTCCTCTATGTACCCATAATATGTGTCCTTCTGCCCATTTTCATCTGTTGCATCAAAGCGGACACCACTGTTTTGGTTGGTTCTCTTTTTATCTTGGGCGATCGTGTAAAATGTATTCCCATTTATCTCGTACCCTTGGAAAGTACAAATAGTCGAAGATGGTAACCTAGCCAACAAGTACAACTGATCTCCAATAGTGGTGTTATTCATGACATGTGTCTACAACCAACTTCCGAAATTCTTCTCGTGTTCCCCTTTAATCCAGGAGTCAGGCTTCCCCGGGTGACGAGGGTTAAACTCATCAATGCCCATTGTTATGGACTTGGGTTTTGGAGAAGGAGGGGGCGCTAGAGGCATCAATCGGCTAGCAAATAAGCACACAGGGACACAAGGTTTACCCAGGTTCAGGCCTCGTAGAGGACCGTACTCCTGCTTGTCTGCTCTTGGAATTATCGAGGGGGTCAAAACTTATAGGGGTGCGCAGATGCAATCTAGCAAGGTCGTGGAAAATAGGGTTGTGATTGTCCTCCTCGCCACCCCTCCTAGCCTTTATATAGATAGGCTAGGTCTCGGGTAGCAGGTCGAGTCGGTTACAGGTTAGGGTTTATCCCTTTAAACTTTCTATCTTAAGCTTCGCCTTATGCCGCAAGCAATCGGAGTCTCCGTGGGTCACTTGAATCCTAGATTGGGCCCTAGTAACACCATGGGCTTCTGCCAAACTGGACCGTATATGCTATGATCGAGTACCTGTAAGGTATGCCCATGTTAGTAGCCCCCGAGTGTCTGGTTGAATCGCAGATTTGAGCGGCGACTTATGAAGTCTTTCGAGTGCATAACTGAGCATATTTTCGAGTGTTCTAATTTGTATCATAGGGATTGTTGATATACGTGCCTGATTTATCCGATGTATCAGAATCATTTAATTGCCTTAGGGCAAAACAACGCAATCTACTAAAGCTCTAGTCCCTGGACTCGAATTCAAAAAAGTGCTGGTGTAATTCAACTCAGGCCGTGGAGGTCTTATAGAGTTGAATTCCAGTGTGTAAGTGTGAGCACTCGATGCGTCCGTCAAGGCTTATTCATCGTACCTGTAGGTACAGATTGTTTCTAGTAGAGCGCAGTAGATGTGTTGCCAGACCTTATTCAGGTCTTATCTTCACGCTGTAAGCGCGGCATCCGAATTTTTGTCATCGTGGAGATGATTCGGGTGACCCAGGAGATGTAGTATCTTTGTAGGGAAAATATGAGGCAAAGTCGCTAGAGCATTCGAGTGTGGATGTTATCAACACATAGTGTAATGTATAAGTAAAATCATAGGGTGCGTGGCCAGCGCTCCCTATGGGAGTAGCCCCGAGTGCCTATTCGAGTCGTAGACTCGAGTGGGGACTATAAGTATTCTATGGCTGCTGTCGCCTTTTTGCTTGTTTCAGTCGAATGTGCTTTCAGCGCTCCCTATGGGAGTAACTCGAAGTCCACAGTCGAATCATAGATTCGAGTGAATGGTTTTTCATGATGCTTGGATGTCTTTACAATGTTCTTCATGTGCGCGATCAACGCTCCTGTTAGGAGTAGCCCCCGAGTGCTTGGTCGAGTCGAAGACTCGATGAAGGACTAGAGTAGTCAAAATGTGCTCTTGCTAGAGTTGATGATGTCAGTGCTAACGGTAAGATGACCTCAGTTGCCCGCGTGAGCGGCTTTGACGGGACGTGACGAGTAGTGGGTCCCATTTTCTTACTTGGGGTTGACCAGGCATGCGTAATCTTCTGGTTCTATGTCTCCTCGATTCTCGCACGTAATGAGGGGAGTTAGACGACGGTTCATGGGTTACCCCTGCCACGCATCTACGTCGATGTGTGCCATGCGTCGTGTTGGTTTTCTCTTGGCCGTTGGATGGCATCTGCTATGAGGTTAAGTAGGGGTTCACCATGCGGTAATTTCCCCACATCTTCGTCTCGCTCGTGCACCTCCGCTATTGCTGCTCTTGCTGTTCCATTGTTCGCATATCCTTTGTGGCATTGTACCAACTCCGTACCTTCCCTAGCTAGTTTATGCAGTCGCAGTGCCAGCGCAAGATGGGCAAGAAGAAGGAATCCTCCACCGCTGGATCTGCGGCTGCCGCTGTAGGCGGCCAACAAGAAAGGCACCGCCACAGCGGGCACCAGTGTTGCTGCCGTGGCAGGGAAGAAGAAGGGCACGGGGACTCGCGTCACCAATGGGTCATGGCGCCCATCCACTATCAAGCCATCAGAGATGTTCACCTAGTGTCAGGATGGAGCACTCCCTGCCGCAGAGGATGACTCTTGCGTTCCCGACAATGAGGTAATCCCCAGTCCTCCTGCGGGTTTTCGAGTGATGTTCCTTGTGTTCATCATTCGCGGTCTTTCTCTCCCCTTCATCCGTTTGTTAGAGGTCTTCTTTGCTTCTACGGGCTCCAGCTGCACTAGTTGTCCCCAAACTCTATCCTCCACATCGCCTGCTTCATAACTCTTTGCGAGTGCTGGCTCGAAATCGAGCCACACTTCAGCCTCTTAAAAAAACTCTTTAAGCTCAAACGTCAGTCAGGGTAGGGCAGTAGTCTACGATGTAGGAGGCTGCGGGATCCACGTCGACTCCAATGTCACCTATTTCGCCATCAAACTCATTGCATCTATCCAAGGGTGGAGGGATAAGTGGTTCCACACCCGTGACCAGAAGGCCGATGGAGAGCACTATGGACTCGCACCCTTCGATCCGGTGGCGGCCTGCAAGAGGAGGATGTCCTAGAAGAATGTTGTGATGCCCGCCAAAGTCTAGGAAACATATACCCTGTATTAGCGTGTCTGCGACCTCGAACACCGCATAGGCAAAGAAGTAGGCGGCGCGGAGCTCATTCGCACTTGGATGCGTCACCGCGTACAGCCTCTGCAGGCCAGGGTACACCCGATGTTCCGCTGGATTGGTACTAGTGATGCCACTCGCATCTCTGTGGAGGGCATTTCTTCTGGTGAAGTGGACAGGATATTTCGGCTGGTGACCAACTTCACCACCAAGGAGGATCTCCCGGGTGACTTAGTCGTGCCTCCTTTCTGCGCCAGCAATCCTCCACTTGAGGTGGATTTCTTTTTGAAGTTTTCTTGATTTTTGATTGCCGGTTAGGTGGTTTATATACTGATGCTTCTTTTGATTGTAGGACTAGAAATTGGCTGCTAGCTTGCCTCCTCAACCTGAAGGAATTATCCCACACAAAGCAGAGGAAGAGGACAAGTCAGGCTCCACCGTCCCTATTGGGGAGGAGCAGGAAGCCCCCGAGTCTAGTGGGCACGGGACTCGCAAGTGTTCCCGTAGCAAGGATTCGGATGCTTCCTCATCGTCAACACCGGAGGATCCTCCTACTGCTGTGGAGGAGCCAATTCCCGGCGTGCCTGTGCGCGCCATGGCTCCTCCTTCATGGAAGAAGCTGAGGTTGCCGAAGGATTCATCTAGTGATTCCTTCGACCTCGTGAATTTTGACAGGTAAGTTTTCATATTTGCGAGTTTGTATTGTCTTTCTCAAAGTCTTTCTCTTCTGAAGTGGTGATGGGTACTTTGCAGTCAAACGGTGTCGTCTTCCTCCGACGACTGCCAAATTGTTAAGGAGTCCGAAGTCACAGACTCCAAGAACAAGGAGGTGGTAGTAGGTCTCCCTCTCCTCCGGTGGTGGCCCACTCCGGTGCCAATTCATCGAGTTCTCCCATGCTAGGGGGCACCAGATGGTTGCACAAACGTCGACTCGACAGGAAGCTTCGGAGTCCCTGGAGGAACATGTAATTTTTCTTCATGCTGTTGGCACTCGAGTTTTGTGTCTAAGGCTCACACTGCCTCCCATTATCTTGTAGCCAATCGTGAAGGATTCCACTCGCCTCGCTAAGCAGATCCTTTCCTTGGGTCGACAGCATGCCCTGCTGGATAACCTCCATCGTGTCGTCGAAGGTCAGTTTTATACTTTTTATTTTCGCTCATCTTGTGTAGAGGTTGGTGAGCCTCATGTTTTGCTGTTTTTTTGTTCCCTGTAGGTGAGAATAATGAACTTCTTCGTCACATCACGTCCATCGAAAAAGGACTTACTGCGGCGGATAATAAACACGAAGAGGCAGTCGAAGCTCTGAAGGAGTCGCAAAAGCACGAGGAAGAGTTTCGCTCTTCTACCGCTGAGAGGGAAAAGTTGTTCGTATAATAGCTCTTCTCCATCACGAAAGCGCTCTCATGTAATCTACTGTCTTACTTGTGTTTTTTCCAATGTGTTTTTCTTCATGATCTTTGTCGTCGTGTTTTCTTGAGATGTCTTGGCGTGAGCTTTGGCCTGTGCTTTGACCGTCTTGGATGCCTTGGCGGCCGTAGGTCTGTAGTAGAGGACCGCAACGTCTACCTCCGAGACACACTTGGAAATGCCAAGGGAGTGTTGAGTCATCTTCGAGAGGAGATGGCTCCCAAGGCCAATTTAATCGAGAATCTTGACAGCCTGGTGCAGTCCTTTGTAGAGGGCGTCCCGATGGACTTCAAGAATTCACAGAGGTTAGTTGGCGCGACCATGGCACTCGCAATGGCGCAAGCCCACGGCATGGAGCTGGACCCCAGCGAGATCTCCGAAGCGATGTCGGTCACCGCGGATGGCCAGCAGGAAGTGTTCTAGCCTTTTGCCACTAGTTGCAGTAAGTATGGGCCTCGACTCATTGATACAGTCGCCAATTACTTGGCGGAGCTGCGGCGAGTGAAGGCGGCAAAGGCTGCGGGATCTAGGGCTACAACTGGGAAGTCTATGGCGTCAGAGACTGCCACAGATTCGAGGAAGCCCCCGAAGTCGAAGTCGAAAAGGCAGAGCATTCCTTAGCCGCCATGTGTAATAGCTTAGCTTTCCCTTTGCTGAACCGTATTTTGTGGGGGTGCCCCCTTTTGATGCTTTGTTGAATTGGAATGCACTCCTTCTTTTTATTGATGTATAGTTGGTCTTATTTGCCTCCTGTTTGGCTGTAATAGGGTCCTTCAAGTGGTCCTCCCGACTCTCTTCCTGCTGATGAAACTGTGGCGCAACCACGTTCAAAGGTGGAGGAGCTGTCGCTGCTTGCGCAACTGCATGATCGCGTGAAGCAGTTGGAGCGAGAGTTTCCTATGATCCGCGATAGTGCGGACGTATGGAAGTCGAAGGCTGATAAGGCCAGTGCGCGCGAGAAGTATCTCCTGGACGAAGTTGCTTAGTTGAACGAGCAATTTAAGTGTTAGCTCTCTATCTTCTTATCCTTTTCTTTAGCCATTTGTGGCGATGCTCTGTCTTATGCTCTGCTCTTGCTTCTTGTAGGTGTTAGAGCTTGTCATCCATAGGATGAGAGGAATCGTGTTGCAATTCAAATGAATAACTTGACCCAGGAGCAGCTACAGGCTAGTGGGTACTTCTGGATGGATCACTATCCTGCAGTTGCGCTAGCGACACTGCAGCATCGTGCAACGCGGGTGCTTCAGTATCTGAAAAAGGCGTAGTCATGCCTTAGGCATATTTTTCAGACGATGTTTCCCCTAGACGTGGTGCCTTCGAGCTTGTTAGCTCTCTTGACGAAGTTTCAAGATATCAAAGCGGTCCACGAGTGTGTGCATCAACAGCTGGTCGCAGGTGCCAAGGCTGCGTTGGCGCTTGTTCGATTGCATCGGCCAGATGTGGATGTCACGGTTGTTGCTGCTAGACCGCCGCCAAAAGGGATGACCTGGAACATGGTGCCACACTACCAGACGGTTGATCGGCCAGCTGAAGATATTGTCGATTTCTTTGAAGAGCAAACAAATGTTCTCCTTTTGCAGCAGTAGTGTAGTTTATACGCTGCACATAGATGTATAAGTGTTGTAAAATTCAGACGATTGTGCTAGGTGTATTTGATACCCGTTAATGTGTAAAGAGCTTGTTATCTTGTATATTTTTCAAGTGTATTGTAATATGCAGTTCCTTTTTGTTAGCCTGACGTATATTCATCTCGGCACCTTGGCAACCTGTCAGGTGCGTTACAGCTGGGTTGGTATTATCAAGGGTTCGATTGGTAGTGCGTCAGCTACTCAGGATACTGTGTTGTTCGTTGAACAAGGTGTAAAGGGTGGCGCAGCCCCCGAGTAAAATAATTGCAAGGAAAAACAAAAAAAACACAAGGTTTGGGGCACTTAGCTTTATTTATTCACAGAATATCACGAGGTACAATGTGTGGCTAAGTAGCCTGGCTGAACAACCTTATTTGTAAAGTAAAACCATCTAAGGGTAGAAACGGCGCAGTTGCATGACATTCCAGGGATTGGAGTATGTGACTCCGCTCTTGAAGTCTTTAAGGAGATAGGCGCCACCTGAGATTACTTCGGTAATCACATAAGGTCCTTCCCAAGGGGACTCGAACTTGAGGTGCCTTTGTTGCTTCAGTCGTAGGGCCAGATCTCCTTCGACGAAGGATCTGGGGCGTAGCCTTCTGCTGTGGTAGTTGCAGAGGTTCTGCTGGTAGATCATGGATCTCTCCACTACAATCTCGCATGCCTCATCGAGGAGGTCGACGGAGTCTTCGAGTGCGAGGTTAGATTCTGCCTCACTATATGCTACCATCCGTGGGTCCTTGTAGCGTACCTTTGCGGGTAGTACCGCCTCGACACCGTGTACCATGAAGAACGGAGTGTAGCCTATGGTGCTGTTTGGAGTTGTGCGCAGGCTCCATAGTCCTCATTGCAGCTCGTCTAGCTAGCATCCGGCAACCTTTTTGAGTGGTCGAAGGAGCCTTTTCTTGATTCCGCTGCAGACAAGGCCGTTGTCCTTTTCGACTTGACCGTTGGTCTGAGGATGTGTCACCGAGGCATAGCTAATGTTGATTCCCAGGTTTTCGCAGAAATCCTAGAACTCCTTGGAAGTGAAGTTCGTCCCATTGTCCGTGATGATGCTATGTGGCACCCCGAAGCGGAAGACGATGGACTCGAAGAATTTGACAGCGCTGGCTCCTGATTGGTTTGTCACCGGCATGGCTTCAATCCACTTGGTGAATTTGTCGACCGCGACCAGAAGGTAGAGGTATCCTCCTCGTGAGGATATCTGGAGCTTTCCGACCATATCGAATCCCCATTGCGTGAAGGGCCAAGCCACTGGTATTGGCCTGAGTTCTGCGCCAGGTGCATGAGCCTTGTCCACGAATCGCTAGAAGGTGTTGCAACGCTGGACGATATCCTTGGCGTCGAGCATTGCCGTTGTCTAGTAGAATCCTGCTCGTAGAGCTTTAGCGACAAGGACGCGACTACCGGCGTGGTGGCTGCATGTGCCTTCATGTATTTCAAGGAGGATTGCTCTTTCGTCCCCATTGGAGACGCACCGTGAAGGACTCCTATGATGCTGTGCTTGTATAGTTCGTCGTTGATGAGGGCGAATGCCTTGGACCGACGCGCTATATGACGCGCATCAGTCGGGTCATATGGCAACCTTTTGCTGAGCAAGTATGTGGCATATGGTTGCGTCCAGGATGGCTCGATCATCATGACCTCCATGGGGCCTTCGAGTCCTATGCCTGGCCCCGTGTCGTCGAGTGTCGTTGGCTCGTTGGGTGGAGTAGCTCCCGAGTCCTTTATAACGCTAGTTTTATGCTCTGAAGCCTTTGGTTTGATGGAGCACTCGTAGATGCGCTCGAGAAATACTCCGGGTGGCACTTGGGCACAAGTGGATCCGACGTTGGCGAGTGTGTCTGCCTCCTCATTGCTCTCGCGGACGAAGTGCCGTGGTTCGCAGCCGTCGAAGTCTCCCTCGAGTGTGTCATAGAGGTCGCGGTAGGCGATCATGTTGTCGCTCAGAGCATCGCACTCATTCATTGTTTGATTGACAACCATCTTGGAGTCACCATAGATGACGAGTCGTTTGGCACCGCAGGCTTTCGCCATCCGCATCCCGTGGAGCAAGGCCTCGTATTCAGCTTTGTTGTTGGAGGCGATGAACTGCATTCGCAGAACATACCTCATCTTTTCACCTTGTGGTGATGTCAGGATGACGCCCGCGCTAGATCCCTCCTTGAGCTTGGACCCATCGAAGTGCATTGTCCATAGATAGGACATGTCTAGCTTGTCGGGGAGCTAGTTTTCCATCCATTGTATGAGGAAGTCCGGCAGAACTTGCGACTTGATCGCGTCTTGCTTCTCATATATGATGTCTCGTGGAGACAATTCGATTCCCCAGAGCGTGACTCATCCAGTGGCGTCGGGACTGTGAGTATTTGCCCAAGTGGGGCGTCGTTCACCACTACGATTGGGTGCTCCTAGAAGTAGAGGCCCAGTCGCCTGGCTGTCATGAAGATGATGTATGCCATCTTCTGATAATGCGGGTACCACTGTTTCATTGGCGTAAGCACCTCACTGAGGTAGTAGACTGGGCGTTGTACCCCGTGGACTTTATTTTCTTCGGCTCGTTGATACGTTGCTAACGTATCCATAATTTTTGATGTTCCATGCTTAGTTTTATCTACTTTCTTATGTTTTGTCCACACTTTGAAGTAGTTTTCAAATGATTTCTTGGACTAACCTACTAACAAGAGCCACGGTGCCAGTTGCCTGTTTTCTGCTGGTTTTGGTTCCAGAAAGTCAGAAAATGAATATTCTCGGAATTGGACCGGACAAAAGCCAAAGTCGTTATTTTCCCGGAAGATTCACGGAGCCAGAAGGAGAGACGAAGGGGGGCCATAGGGTGGCCAAACCACCCCTAGGCGCGGGTCCACCCAGGCCGCGCTAGGGAATGGTGTGGGCCCCCTGGCTGCCCACCGACCTTGCCTCTCCGCCTATAAGATGCCTCCCGATGCAAAAAGCCTAAATCGCCAAGCCTCTAGCCACGAAAAGTTCGCAGCACCACCGCCACCGAAGGAGGGATTCGGGGGATAGAAAGTCTCTGTTCTAGCACCCTGCCGGGACGAGGAAATGCCCCTGGAGCCATCTCCATCGATCTCCACCGCCATCTCCATCACCATTGCTGATTCCCATGATGAGGAGGGAGTAGTTCTCTCTCGAGGCTAAGGGTTCTACCGGTAGCTATGTCTTCATCTCTCTCTGTATGCATGATCTTATTGAGATCATGAGCTTGTAATCTATAGATCTACCTTGCTACTCAAGTGTTTTAATAGATCTCTGCTCTCCCCATGTGTGTGAAGTTGACAGTGTGCACACCATGGTGGCACTTAGGCTAGAGATCTCAAATACTTGTTATGAGTTATATTTGGAGTTGGATGTCTTTATGAAATTGTGGTGTTTGTTTGAACCATCTAGTGCTCAAGGTGACAGTGTGGGGTTTTTTAGATGGAAAAGATGAACTTTGAGGTGTGATGTTATAGCCCTACCAATGATTAGAGTGTCCAACCGGAGAGTAGTTAAGAGTAGTATCATAAAGAGAAGATATTTATATGAGAGTATTCACTAGTGAAAGTATGATCCCTAGGCCTTGTTTCTAAGCATTGAAACACCGTTTGCAACTAGATCTGTTACAATGTTTGCTTGCTTCCATCTTTATTTCAGTTTTCCTTTAGTCTCCTCCATGCCATCAAGCTATTTTCTATCACCGTTACCACTTATAATTATCTATACCACTTGTATTTCACTATCACTTCACCGAACTAGTGCACCTATACACTTGATAAATGTATTGGGTGTGTTGGGGACACAAGAGACTTCTTGTATCTTGATTGCAGGGTTGCTTGAGAGGGGATACCTTTGACCACTTCCTCCCTGAGTTCGATAAACCTTGGGTGATCCACTTAAGGGAAAACTTGCTGTTGTTCTACAAACCTCTGCACTTGGAGGCCCAACAATTGTCTACAAGAATAGAAGTGCGTAGACATCAAGCTATTTTCTAGCGCTGTTGCCGGGGAGGTAAGGTAAAAGGTACTCACATCCTCTGGTGTGAGTGCTCGAAGTTATTTCCTGTAGATTCTGCAATATTGACTTTTTGTTTCTTGTTTTCACTAGTTAGGCTTAATGGAAAACAACAACAAAAATTAGAGAGCTTTATAGTATTTATCTTGAGTTAGGACATGAAGTGTTTGAAGAGAAAATTAAAAAACCTATGGAACTTTATTTGCATGCTAATAGCAATGTTGTTAGTATGAATTATTTGGACACCATTATTTCTAATGCTATGGAAAAGTCTAAGCTTGGGGAAGCTAGTTTTTATGAAATTGATCTTTTTAGTTCCCCAGCTTTGGAAGATAGCTATTCTATTGCTTATGATGATACCAAACCTCCAATATATGATGATTACAATGATGAATATGATATTTTTAGTCCACCTACTATTGAGGAGGAAATTAATTATGATTACAATATGCCTCCTATATTTGATGATTATGGTGATGAGAATAATAATGATAGCTATTTTGTTGAATTTACTCCCACTACAATTAATAAGAATGACTATGCTTATGTGGGGAGTATTAATTCTTTTATGCATGTGGCTCATGATAAGAATGTTTCTTGTGATAGTTATATTGTTACTTTTATTCATGATTCTACTGAAAGTTATTATGAGAGAGGGAAACATGGTTTTATGTGTCTCAACAATATTAAGTTTCCCCTCTTTATGTTGAAATTTTTGAAGTTGCACTTGTTTTGCTTTCCTATGCTTGTTGCTTTGTGCTTTCATGACTTGTTTCTTTACATGATTCCTATGCATAGGAAGTGGGTTAGACTTAAATGTGTTTTGAATTTGCTTCTTGATGCTCTCTTTTACTTCAATTCATATTTCTTATGTGAGCATCCTCCCAAACTATCATGCCTAACTTAAAGGCATTAAAGAAAAGTAATTATTGGGAGATAAACCAAAAGTTTTAGTTGAGTCTTGGAAGTTATTGCTTCAGTAATAACCTCTCCTTATCCTTTTTATTTACTTTTTGTGCCAAGAGTAACCTATAATGAGAGAGAAGTAATGATTGGGAAAGTTGCTGTCCCGAAACAGATTTCTGTGCTTCACCATAAACATTCATGTAAAATCTTTGTATGTCCTTTTGAGGCGTTAATTTTTGTGCTTTTGCCCCTGGTTGTTATCTAAGTTTTGTTAGTTCAAACCTTTGCGATTTGAGCAACAGAAGGTCTTTGAAAAAATTCGTCTTTACATGCTGGTCTGTTTTGACAGATTTCTGCCATTATTTGCA
This sequence comes from Avena insularis, assembly GCA_023614405.1. Lineage (NCBI taxonomy): Eukaryota > Viridiplantae > Streptophyta > Magnoliopsida > Poales > Poaceae > Avena > Avena insularis. The sequence continues at coordinate 435,689,766 of CM042692.1, forward strand.
TTTGCTTCTTGTTGGTTCCTTTTTGGGTTCTCTTTGGGGAATTGAGATTTTTGAGGGAAGTGCTACAGCAGCTTGTGTTTTCATGGAAGTTTTATTGGTGTTGAAACTGAACCTAAAGACCTATTATCTTGAGTGCACAAATGTTGCTAATAAAGATTGTGTGAAGTTTTGTATGAAGGAAAAATTTCAGGTGTATGGAAGGAATGAGTAATGAGATGAAGGATGGACTAAAGCTCAAGCTTGGGGATGCCACGCTTGTCACCCCAAGAAATATCCAAGAAGTACAAGCATCAAAGCTTGGGGATGCCCAAGGCATCCCCTTCTTCATCAATAAAAAATCCAGGTTCCTTCCAAACACTTCATTTTTATTATTTCATGCACAGTTGTGTTGTTCTTGGAGCTGAAGGGTTCGTAGCATGGAAAACAAAAAATTTCTACCGCAAGAACGAACAAAACCCAGATCTAATCTAGATAAAAGCCAAGATCTAATCTATTAGATATGTGCAACGAGATAGATCTGTACTAACCCTCGTAGATCCGAAAGCGTTACGAGATTAGATCTCGGGGTTGATGTAGTCGATCACTTGCCGATCTCAAGATCGAGTAGACGATCCTTCCGGCGCCGCGTTCGGCGCTTTCAGATTGGTCACACGCGTGAGTCGGCAGACCTTCCTCTCCCTGTTCCAGCGAGCAGCGGAGGTAGTAGATCTTCTCCACGGAATCCCAACAGCACGACGGTTGGTGGTGGTGGCGGAGTAGAGATTTCTGCAGGACTTCGCCTAAGCCGGAGCAGAGCGAAGGAGGAGGAGAGAGGCGGCGGCTAGGGCTTGTTATGGGAGAGGTCTAGAGGGGGAGTCCTAGTAGGACTCCCCTCCCTCCTTGGCCGGCGGATTGGGAGGAGGGGAGGAATCCTCCTCCCCCACGAATCCGTGTCTTGCCCCACAAAGGCTCCTTGATCCTTTCTGGTTTTCAAGCAAACTCCAAGAAATCTTCTAGAACCTTCCAGAACATTCTGAAACCTTCTAGAATCTCCATACAAACACTTCAGAACATTTCCTAACTTAGAAAATGATCCCCAATATATGAATCTTATTCTCCGGACAATTCCGGATCTCCTCGTGATGTCCCGGATCCAATCCGAGACTCCGAACAACATTCGGTCTCCAACGCATATTCCATATCTACTTAAAACAACTTCGAACCTTAAGTGTGTCACCCTACGGTTCGTGAATATGCAGACATGATGAAGACACCTCTCCGATCAATAACCATCAGCAGGATCTGGAGATCCATAACGGCTCCCACATACTCAACGATGACTTCGTGATCGATAGAACCATTAACATACGAAACCAATTCCCTTTGTCACGGATATTCTACTTATCCGAGGTTTGATCGTCGGTATCTCCATACCTAGTTCTTCCTCGTTACTGATAAGTACTCTTTACTCGTTCCATGTTATATCATCCCTTGTGACCCAGTCACATGCTTGCAAGCTAACTAGATGACATTCCACCGAGAGGGCCTAGAGCATATCTATCCGTCATATGGATGGACAAATCCCAATCTTGGTCCATGCGCTTCAACGCATACTTTCAGAATACCCAATGACAACTTTATAACCACCCAGTTACGAAGCGGTGTTTGATGTCATCAAGGTACCCATCCGGTGATGGTGATTAACATAACCTCATGGTCGAAGGATTGGGTTACTATGCATTTGAAATCTTATAGAAGTACGAACTTAATGACTTGATCTTATGCTATGCTTACTATGGGTGTGTGTCCATCACATCATTCTCCTAATGATATAACCTTGTTATTAATGACATCCAATGTCCATGATCAGGAAACCATGATCATCATTTAATCAACAAGCTAGTTTAACAAGAGGCTTACTAGGGACTCTTTTATGTTTACAAAACACACAAGTATTAATGTTTCCGGTTAATACAATTATAGCATGGGATGTAAACATTTATCATAAACATAAAGATATAATAATAACCACTTTATTATTGCCTCTTGGGCATATCTCCAACAGGAGCGTCTTCTTTTTCGTTTTCGTTTTGGTTTTTCGTTTGCTTGGTTTGCTTAGTTTGCTGAATAAATTGGTTGGACCCCCTCTTTCATGCATTGGTTTTCAAATAGTTTGGTTTGGATTGGAAAAGAGTAGGAAAGTTCATGCTTAAGTGGTAAAAAGAGCTTGTATTTGACTGTGGCCTATGCTTTGTCATGCCATGCTCGATATTGTTTTGGCTTTATGCTTAGTATTCTTTCCTGTAGCATGACTTGTTATAAACAATTGAGATTGCTTAATGTGCCTTTTAAGAATCATGCATTGTTTTAGCATATTAAAGCATAGTATTGTGGTATTCTCCTTTGATGCTTTATTTGGGTTGACTTGGTGCATGATCACACCATGTTATGACTATCCCAAGACACCATAGCCTTTATGATCCTTTAGTTTTCAACTTGTAATATCACTTTATGCTTAAATTAATGATGTTTTGTCGCTCTGCATGATTATGGCCATTATTGCTCTCTTAGTTGGTCGCTCCCAGTCTTTTGCTAGCCTCCACAACCAAGTATGAGTTCCACTCATGCATCCAACTCCTAAAACCAAGTTACTCCAAAGAGTCCACCATACCTACCTATTAGCATATGCTATTCCAAGTATATTCCTATTTTTATCTACCTTCCGAATTAAACTTGTTATGAGAAAACTAGTGATTAAAGCTCTCACGAACTTGATGGCACACTTTACTTTTCTTGCCCTTAATAAACTTGAACCATTGTGTCGTCTATGTTGTATATGCTTGCACTTATTTTTTGGGGATTAGCAGAACCATGCTGTCATGGGGAACGCTTTCAACGTTGCACTTGTACTTTGTACCTAGTTGATATCATGCTCTTTTGTCTATGGATGTCGTGAAATGAAAGGGGAGCTTGTAAGTCCATGGAGTTATGTATATGTGTTAGAGAAACGCCTGGGCCGCTGGTCTAATCCATGCCTAATCATGGTGGAAACCTACATCGTAACCATAATGAGCAATCTATGAAGCATTCTTCTTATAAAAAAGATATAGAGGTTGAGAAAAAGAAAAAAAATGAGAAAAGACGAAAGAGAGAAAAAAGCACCATTTTCCCATGGTAAATAAGAAGATTGCTGAGATGCTTATTGTCGGCTTGCCTTGTCATTTTGATATGGGGATTCTTCCGTATCATCAGGCAAGGGGTACCCTGTTGGCGGTTCTCTATGATACACATGTACTTACTATGAAAAGAACTTACCGGTAACTAAACTTGAGTAGCATGAGGAGCGGCCCTCGTATTCAAGGGACATGGGATTGCCAACTTATACTTTGTCAAGCATATACTCCATAGTTTGTTCACTTCAAGATGCTTATGATAGGGGCAATGAGAGCTGAAAGCTATTAAGTACCATAATTTTTGGAAGCTCTTTATGAAACTTGAATCCCTACTTCCTTCTACGAAGGCCTTTCTTTTACTTTTTTGTTGAGTCTCCACCTTCTACCTTTATGCACCTACTTTGAGAGCATAGTGGCCATTCTTAGTTCTATGTGCATTGTCCCAAGACTTGTTGATTGATGCATAACTTTGATATTTCTTGTTTTAAACTATTTGTATCTAGTAACTCTTATGAACTTTGAAGGTGTCCTATGCATTTATGTTTGCTACTCTATGAGGGACAAGCTGAATGCCACTATGCTATGTTTTATTTATGTGAAACAAACAAATGTCTTGCAAAGCATTGTTATTCATGAATCTTTTGTTTGTGCCTTTTCATGTTGCAACATTGTTGCTTTGCCTTATTGCTAGAACTTTGTCTTTCATGTTATGATTGAAGTACTATGATCCCAGCTTCGAATGTTTTACAAATACTTTGATCAAGTTTATGATGGTGCATGTCACCTCCAAAATTATTCTTTCTTTTTATCACTTACCTACTCGAGGACGAGCAGGAGTTAAGCTTGGGGATGTTGATACGTTGCTAACGTATCCATAATTTTTGATGTTCCATGCTTGGTTTTATCTACTTTCTTATGTTTTGTCCACACTTTGGAGTACTTTTCATATGATTTCTTGGACTAACCTATTAACAAGAGCCACAGTGCCAGTTGCCTGTTTTCTGCTGTTTTTGGTTCCAGAAATTCAGAAAATAAATATTCTCGGAATTGGACCGGACAAAAGCCAAAGTCATTATTTTCCTGGAAGATTCACGAAGCCAAAAGGAGAGACGAAGGGGGGCCATAGGGTGGCCAAACCACCCCTAGGCACAGGTCCCCCCAGGCCGCGCCAGGGCATGGTGTGGGCCCCTGGCTTCCCACCGACCTTGCCTCTCCACCTATAAGATGCCTCCGGATGCAAAAACCCTAAATCATCAAGCCTCTAGCCACGAAAAGTTCCGCAGTGCCGCCGCCACCAAAGGGGAAATTCGGGGGACAGAAAGTCTCTGTTCCGACACCCTGCCAGGACAGGGAAGTGCCCCCGGAGCCATCTCCATCGATCTCCACCTCCATCTCCATCACCATTGCTGATTCCCATGATGAGGAGGGAGTAGTTCTCTCTCGAGGCTAAGGGTTCTATCGGTAGCTATGTGTTCATCTCTCTCTCTATGCATGATCTTATTGAGATCATGAGCTTGTAATCTATAGATCTACCTTGCTACTCATGTGCTTTAATAGATCTCTGCTCTCCCCATGTGTGTGAAGTTGACAGTGTGCACACCATGGTGGCACTTAGGCTAGAGATCTCAAATACTTGTTATGAGTTATATTTGGAGTTCGATGTCTTTATGAAATTGTGGTGTTTGTTTGAACCATCTAGTGCTCAAGGTGACAGTGTGGGGTTTTCTAGATGGGAAAGATGAACTTTGAGGTGTGCCGTTATAGCCCTACCAATGATTAGAGTGTCCAACCGGAAAGTAGTTAAGAGTAGTATCATAAAGAGAAGATATTTATATGAAAGTGTTCACTAGTGAAAGTATGATCCCTAGCCTTGTTTCTTAGCATTAAAACAATGTTTGCAACTAGATCTGTTACATGTTTGCGTGTTTCCATCTTTAATTCAGTTTGCCTTTAGTCTCTTCCACACCATCAAGCTAGTTTCTATCACCGTTACCACTTATAATTATCCATACCACTTGTATTTCACTATCTCTTCGCCGAACTAGTGCACCTATACACCTGACAAGTGTATTGGGTGTGTTGGGGACACAAGAGACTTCTTGTATCTTGATTGCAGGGTTGCTTGAGAGGGGATACCTTTGACCACTTCCTCCCTGTGTTCGATAAACCTTGGGTGATCCACTTAAGGGAAAACTTGCTGCTGTTCTACAAACCTCTACACTTGGAGGCCGAACAACTATCTAAAAGAATAGAAGTGCGTAGACATCACTCGTTCCACCACAAGCACAGTGCTAACCACCTGGTTGGTGGAGGATATGTATAGTAGTAGCGGCTCTTTTTTGTGAGGTGTCACCAACACCGGCGAGGTGGACAGTAGACGCTTGAGGTCTTCGAACGCTTCTTGTGCTTCGTTTGTCCACTCGAATTTATCATCCTTGCGGAGAAGTTGGTATAAAGATAGTGCCTTTTCGCCCATGCGACTGATGAATCGACTGAGCGCCGCGATTCTCCCGGCCAGCTGCTGGACGCCTTTTAAGTTCTTGGGCTTCTCCATGGCCAGTATTGCCTTTATTTTCTTCGGGTTTGCCTTGATCCCTCTCGCGGAGATGAGATACCCGAGTAGCTGCCAAGGTGGTACGCCGAAGGCGCATTTGTCTGGATTTAGTTTGATCCAGTAGTGGTCAAGGTTATCGAAGGTCTCGCGGAGATCGTCAAGTGACGAGGCTTTCTCCTTGGTTTTGACGATGATGTCATCGATGTAGACTTGGATTTTGCGACCAAGTTGGCTCTTGAGGCAGGCCTGCATGCATCGCTGGTAAGTGGCTCCTGCGTTTTTTAGCCCAAAAGGCATCGTTGTGTAGAAGAAGACACCCAAAGGCGTGACGAACGCCGTTTTCTCCTAGTCCTCCTTCATTCAAATCTGATGATAGCCTGAGTAGGCATCGAGGAAGCAGAGGAGCTCGCATCCTGTGGTGGAGTTGATTATTTGATCGATCCGTGGAGAGAAGTGGTCCTTCAGGCAATGCTTGCTCAGAGAGGTGAAGTCCACGCACATCCGCAGGATATTCGTGTATTTTTTGGGAACGAGCACGGAGTTTGCGACCCATGTGCTTTCCTTGATCTCGCGTATGAAATTAGAGTCGAGGAGTCTGTTGACTTCCATACCAACCGCTTTTGCCCTTGGCTCCGACAGTCGCCGGATTGTTTGCTTGACTGGCCTTGCTTCAGGATGCACGTTGAGTGCGTGCTCGGCGAATTCCCTAGGAACTCCTGGCATGTCCGCTGGACACCAGGTGATGATTTCCCAGCGCTCATGGAGGAATTCGACGAGCGCGAGTTCCTATACAGGACTCAAGTTGTTGGTGATGAGGGCCGTCTTGGTTGGGTCTGTTGTATGGACCTGGACTTTCTTGGTGTGCACCGACGTGTTGAAAGATTGGTCGGGTGAGCTTGGCTTACTTGGGGGAGGCAGACTGTTGTCTGTCGACTCCTTCAATCGCGCCAGCTCCTCCTACATTCCAAAAGACTGGGAGATTCTGTTGAATTCCCTATCACGGCTGTCGGACCTCTCGAAGCTTCCATTGATAGTGATAATGTCGTTTGGGCCCGGCATATTCATCTCCAAGTAGGCGTAGTGTGGTACCGCCATGAAGCTCGTGAACGCGACACACCCGAGGATGTAGTGGTATTGTGAGGGCTAGTCGACGACTTCAAATTCAATGCGCTCTCACTAAAAGTTTTGCAGCATGCCAAAGATGACATCAATGCTGATCTTGCCCAAGGGTTATACACCCTTCCCTAGGATGATGCCGTGGAATGTTGTGTCTAAAACTTCCAGACATGCCAGAGGGATCCTCATTGCACGCAAGGTACTTGTGAATATGAGGTTAATGTCGCTTCCTCCATCCACGAAGACGCAACTCATCTCGAATCCCCCAATCTGTGCCTCGAGTACGAGGGGATAGTGGCCTGGGCGAGGTACTTGGCGCGGATGATCGCGCTTGTCGAAGGTGACGCATGACTCGCTTTCACTGAGGTACTCAGTGGTGGAGGGCGGAGAGTTCATCGCCAAATTGACTTGGCGAGTGATTGCTTTTTGCACTAGATTTGAGGGGCGTCCTTTTTGGATCATCCCATGTTCCCCAGTGCTCGAGGGTATGGCTTGCCTCCATGGTTCTGGACTAGGGCAACCACAGGTGGTGATGGCCCGGGTGGTGGTGGAGGTGCTCCATGAGCCGCAGCGCCCGGTGCAGCTTCGTAGCCCTAGTTCATCGCATCACGATACATCTGGGCCAGGCCTTCGTGGAGCTTGAGGAACTCGCGGCAGTCCTTGAGAAGGTGGCTGGACTTTTTCTTGCCGTCGTGATTGTCGATGTAGAAGTGTATGTTGCACGGTCCGGACGGTATGTCCTGGATGGACGTTCTAGGTGCCTCATCACGAGTGTGGCGCTTCCACACTTGCGTGGTTTTTCCGCTGTTGCGGTTGTCGCCGTGTTTGCCGGTGTAGCCAGTGGCGACCATATCGACCTCTTCGTAGTCCTTGTAGCTGCGCATTTGACATTTTCCTCGGTGGTCGCGCCTACGGCTAAGGTCGTCATCATCATCAGAATGGACACGATTTTTACCGAGTCCTCTCCATCGGCCCACCGATTCGCGATCTCCATCAGGTGGTCGATTGTCTTGGGCTTCGAGCGGCCCAACTCCTCCCTGAGCTCTTTGCGGCACACACCGCCATAGAACGTGTTTATTGCGCGGTCTTCAGAGATGTCTTCTGTAGAATTTTTGATGATGGACCATCTCTGGATGTATGAGCGTAGCTACTCGCTAGTCTTCTGATAACAGCCTCGTAGTTCTTCGATTGATGTGGGCCTTTTGTAAGTGCTCTTGAAATTTCACACGAAGCTGTAGACCAGCTCTTCCTAGCTGCGAATTGATCCGCGCGGAAGATTGTTGAGCCACATACGGGACGCACCTTGCAGCTGTAGCTGGAGGCATTGCATCGTCGTGCTCGTGGTTCCACCGTACAGCCTGACGGAGGAGATGTGATCCTCTAGCCAGATCTTCGGGTCCTGCAGGCCGTCGAATTTTGGATTCTCTGATGGGAGTTTGAACCCCTTAGGCATTCGCTTCTGCCTGATGGCTCTGCTAAAGCAGCTGGTGCCGCATAGCTTGATCCCGTCATCCTTCGAGTCAGTTGAACAGGCATGCCTCGCATCTTGTCGACCTTGCGTTGCGTGATGTCATCACGCGCGTCGTAGTCGCGGTCGTGCCGCCATGCACGACACCGCCAAGATAAGTCATGGCTATCATCGCTGGAGGAGGGTGAAGAATAGCGCCTGGCCAGAGCTTTGTTTTTCTTCGGTTCCGGTGTTGGATCCTTGGTGAGGGCAGCTTCGACTAGCCCCAAGACCGCGATCGTAGATTGGTGCATGGCAACTCGCGGATCCCCAGCCGGTGGCTGGTTGTTGAGGAGGTACATGGTGGCTGCCATCACCGCTGCCTGCGGTGTCTTGGGAGCGCGTTGCCTCGTGTATCCACTGTCATGGAGCCAAAGTCGAGGACTCGCGCGACTTATTCTCACTCCTTGTCGGTGAGGTGAGCTAGTCGAGAGTGCCTCTTGGCGGCCACATGGTCATTGCCCCTTGGAGGAGCATCCTCCCATAGAAGAGAGCTGAGTTCGCCAAAGGCTCGACTCGTTCGCTGCCTTTCTGCACGCATCGAGCTACGCGATTACTTGTTGTTGGCGCTTGTACTCCTCCTTGAGCAGCCAATGGTAACCCATCAACATGTCTTGCGATGAGTTTGGAAGCAGAGGATTGCCCCGCAGAGCTTCTCGACATCGGGCCCACTTGTTATCGTTGAGCTTGATCAGCACGCGCTCTTCAGCGCGCTCATTCTCTATGAGATGCAGGTCTCCTCCCATCCCATTAGTGGTTGGTGCGATGTTGGCAGGACCACCATTCTCGAATGGGATGCCACCGTTGGACGGACTAGTACCGGCGTTGTCGCGATTGACATCGGTGTCACCTGCGTTGATGACGGTGCACATGTAGTGATTGGGGAAGCTGTTGGTTCCGCAACTTTCAGATCCGGAGCCGTAGGCTCTATCCTCTGTGGCTAGGTCACCCAGATTGGATTCGCGACTACTGTTGTTGTCCGTGCCCTCGACTATTGTCAGGGCGTTGAGTTCTCTCAGGGTGCCGATCGGTGGTGGAAACCACGATGCTGGAGCAATCGCGGGGACCATCAGCTAATCAGGGAGGCGAAGTGTTCCCAGCTGACCAACTTGGAAGCGTAAGCTCCCGATCGCTAGGCCGATCCCATCGCCCACGGACTCAAATGTCGGGCGAGTGGCCGGCGTGTGGACGGTGAAGTCGAAAGCGCCAAAGAGGAGGCGAATCTCCACTGTTGCAGAGTTGTAGATCAAAGTTGATGGGGCCGAAGAAGCCGCGACATCACCACTCCCAGTTCCCAGAGACGGCGCCAATTGACGAGGGTTAAACTCATCAACGCCCATTGTTATGGACTTGGGTTTTGGAGAAGGAGGGAGGGCTGGAGGCATCAATCGTCTAGCAAACAAGCACATAGGGACGCAAGGTTTACCCAGTTTTAGGCCTCGTAGAGGACCCTACTCCTGCTTGTCTGCTCTTGGAATTATCGAGGGAGTCGAAAGTTCCAGGGGTGTGCAGATGCAATCTGGCAAGGTCGTGGAAACTAGGGTTGTGATTGTCCTCCTCACCGCCCCTCCTAGCCTTTATATAGATAGGCTAGGTCTCGGGTAGCAGGTCGAGTCAGTTATAGGTTAGGGTTTATCCCTTTAAACTTTCTATCTTAAGCTTCACCTTATATCGTAAGCAATCGGAGTCTTAGTGGGTCACCCGAATCCTGGATTGGGCCCTGGTAACACCGTGGGCTTCTACCAGACTGGACCGTATATGCTAAGCTCGAGTACCTATAAGGTATGCCCATATCACCAGGTTTTTAGAGCGTAGAATATTCTTGTGTTTCTCGATATACGGAGCCACCACGATGGAATTGTGTAGAACTATGTAGTATGCTTGAGTGAAAGAATGCCCGTCCCTACATACCATTGATTTCCTTCCTAGTGTGCCTTTTCCAGTCAGCCTCCCCTCATACCGAGATTCAGGAACACCAATCGGCTTAAGGTCAAGAAGAAAGTCAACACAAAACTCAATGACCTCCTCTGTTCCATAGCCCTTGGAGATGCTTCCTTCTAGCCTAGCATGGTTATGAACATATTTTTTTAAGACTCCCATGAACCTCTCGAAGGGGAACATATTGTGTAGAAACACAAGACCGAGAATTTTAATCTCTTCGACTAGGTGAACTAGGAGGTGCGTCATAATATTGAAGAAGGATGGCGAGAACAACAACTCGAAGATGACCAGACATTGGAACACATCAATATGTAACCCTGATAGACTTTCTTGATCGATTACTTTCTGAGAAATTTCATTGAGGAATGCACATACCTTCACAATGGCTAGTCGAACATTTTCTGGTAGAATTCCCCTCAATGCAACTAGAAGCAATTGCGTCATAAGCACGTGGTAGTCATGAGACTTTAGGTTTTGAAATTTTTCCTCTTTCATATTTACTATTCCCTTTATATTCGATGAGAAGCCAAAAGGGACCTTGATACTGAAAAGGACTTCAAAAAAGATTTCCTTCTCTTCTTTGGTAAGAGCGTAGTTGGCAAGCCCTTGAAATTGCCCTGGATGCTTGTCGTCTCGTCCTTTATGATGTTGCTGGTCCTCCCGTGCTATTTGGGTATCTTTTAACTTCCCATACAAGCCCACGAAGCCTATAATATTCACACAAAGATTCTTTGTCAGGTACATCATGTCGATTGCAGAGCAGACCTTACGCACTTCCCAATAGGGTAGCTCCGAAAATATAGAATTCTTCTTCCACGGGGGTGCGTGTCCATCGGCGTCTTTTGGAATAGGTTGTTCTCTAGGACCCTTTGCAAATATTATATTTAAATCCTTGACCATACCAAATACATCAGCACCAGTACGGGGGATAGGCTTCGTCCAATTTTCTGGCTTGCCATTGAAATGCTTGCCTTTCTTCCTTAAGGGATAACTGGGCGGAAGAAAACGACGAGTGTACGGGTACACATTCTTCCTACAATTATCCAGATATATACTTTCAGTCTCATCTGAATAGTGTGTGCATGCATTGTATCCTTTGTTCGTTTGTCCTGAAATGTTACTAAGAGCAGGCCAATCATTGATGGTTACGAACAACAATGCTTGTAGGTCAAATTCTTGTTGTTTGTGCTCATCCCACACACATACACATGGTTTGGATCACAACTGTAAAAGTTCATGAACTAATGGCCTTAGATACACATCAATGTCATTGCTGGGTTGCTTCGGGCCTTGGATGAGCACTAGCATCATAATGAACTTCCGCTTCATGCATAACCAAGGAGGAAGGTTGTAGATACATAGAGTCACGGGCCAGGTGCTGTGACTGCAGCTCTGCTCCCCAAAAGGATTCATGCCATATGTACTTAGACCAAACCATAAGTTCCTCACGTCACCAGCAAAGTCCGAGAAGTCTCTCTTGATTTTTCTCCACTACCGACCATCAACAGGGTGCCTCAACATCCCGTCTTTCTTACGGTCTTCCATGTGTCATCGCAACAACTTGGCATGTGATGGCTTTGTGTATGGCGCCTAGAAAAGTGCTGGTGCGTGGTTGATGCAGAGATTTTACATGAATTTTTACGGTGAAGCACAGAAATCTGTTTGGGGACAACAACTTTCACAATCATTACTTCTCTCTCATTAGAGGTTACTCTTGGCACAAAAAGCAAATAAAAAGGATAAGGAGAGGTTATTACAGAGGTAATAACGTCCAAGACTCATCTAAAACTTTTGGGTTATCTCCCAATAAGTACTTTTCTTTAACGCCTTTAAGTTAGGCATAAGAAGCAAAGAAAGAATCAAGTGTTCTCAAATGAAGAAGCATTAAAACCAAATTTTGTTTTCATAGGAGAGGCAACAGAAATCTTCTGTCTCTTCTTAGGGAAGTGTTCTATACCTTTCTTGAGTGGGAGTTGATATTTAATGGTGCCTTCTTTCATATCAATAATGGCACCAACAGTTCTAAGAAAAGGTCTTCCCAAAGTAATAGGACAAGAAGCATTGCATTCAACATCCAAAACATAGAAATCAACAGGGACATAGGAATTGTTAACCATAATAAGAACATCATTAAGACTCCCCATGAGTTTCTTTTTAGCATTATCATCAAGTGGGACATTCAAATAACAATCTTCAAGTGGAGGTAAATCAAGCATATCATAAATCCTTCTAGGCATAATAGAAACACTACTATCAAGATCACATAAAGCTTTGAAATCAAAGTCATTCACTTCCATATTAATGATGGGTTCCCAACCATCTTATTGTTTTATAGGAATAGAAGCTTTATGTTTCGTCTTTTATTCTTTAATCTTTATGAGAGCATCAGTAATGTGTTTTGTAAAGGCCATGTTCATAGCACTAGCATTAGGACTTTTAGCAAGCTTTTGTAGGAACTTAATAACTTCAGAGATATTGCAACCATCAAGATCAAAGTCAAATTTATCATCTAAAGTAGTAGAACTATTACTACCCTCAACACTAGTGGTGGTAATAGTAGAAACACTAATGTTTCTAGCAATTTCATCTTCTCTTTCCCACTTAGCATGTAATTCAGCTAATAGTCTAACATTTTTATCAATTCTTACTTGTATAGCATTGGTAGCTACAAAGGGATTGTCATTAGTTTCAGGTTTAGCAGCCATTTTATTAATCAATGAAGATTGAGCTTCAGACAAAGATGATATATTTCTTTCAGCATTAGAGAGTTTCAATTGTAAACTAGGAATTTCCCTATTTAGACTCTCAAGTTGATGGCTAATGTTCTTCAAGATGATAGATTGTTCCTCCATAGTTTTAGTGAATGGTTTATTTTGCTCATATTGCATTTGCATGAAGTTTTTAGTGGCTATTTCAACTTCTAAAATTCTTCCTTCACTAGGTAATCCAGGTTTACCATTATAGCCATAAGTATTATTAGGAGGGTAGGGCCTATAATTGTTATTACCATAAGCATTGTTGCCAAAATTGTTATTTCTTATGAAGTTCACATCAACTTGCTCTTCTTGAGAAACCAAGGAGGCTAAAGGAACATTATTTGGATCAATATGGGCTTTCCCATTAACAAGCATAGACATAATAATATCAATCTTATCACTCAAGGAGGAAGTTTCCTCAACAGAATTTACCTTCCTACCTTGTGGAGCTCTCTCAGTATGCCATTCATAATAATTAACCATCATATTGTCCAGAAGTTGTGTTGCAGCACCCAAAGTGATGGTCATAAAGGTACCTCCAGCAGCAGAATCCAATAGGTTCCTTGAAGAATAGTTCAATCCTGCATAAAAAGTTTAGATGATCATCCAAGCAGTCAGTCCATGAGTGGGACAATTCTTTACCAAAGATTTCATTCTTTCCCAAGCTTGAGCAACATGCTCATTATCAAGTTGTTTAAACTTCATTATTTCACTTCTCATAGATATAATCTTAGCAGGAGGATAGTATTTTCCAATAAAAGCATCTTTGCACTTAGTCCAAGAATCAATACTATTCCTAGTTAAGGAATTCAACCATTCTTTAGCTTTTCCTCTCAAAGAGAAAGGGAAACAATTTCAGCTTAATAATATCAGCATCTACATCCCTATGCTTTTGCATCTCACAAAGTTCAACAAAGTTATTTAGATGGGAAACAACATCTTCATTACCAATACCAAAAAATTGTTCTCTCATAACAAGATTGAGTAAAGCAGGTTTTATCTCAAAGAAAGTATCTTTAGGCACAGGTGGAGCAATAGGTGTGCTCATAAAATCATTGTTGTTGGTGCTAGTGAAGTCACACAACTTAGTGTTTTCAAGAGTAGTCATTTTTTTGGGTTTTCAAATAAGCAAGCAAACTAGTAAAACTAATTTTTTTGTGTTTTTGAATAACAAAACAAATAGAAAGAAAACTAAGAAAAACAAAAATAACAAAGTAAAGAGATTGGTTATGAGGGAGCATCACGATTATACCCCAAGGTTTACTTCACCCAGCATGTTATCTATCTAAGGAGAGCCACCTCTAGTGAACTATGGATCCCGGTCCTTGTCTTTTACATACAATCTACAATCTTTTACTGCTTTGTGTTTAGTTTCTACAAAATTTTACTTCTTTCCATTCGATACATTTAATCCTTTCTACAAACTTTTACTAGCACCGGTAGTGCGCCCTGCCAAGGCTCAGCTAGTAACATCTTTGGGGTGTTTCCTTGCTCCTACTGGTTCGATTAAACCTTGGTTTCATAACTGAGGGAAACTTGCTGCTGTGCTCATCATACCTTCCCCTTGGGGTTCCCAACGAGCTCTACATCAACACCGCCATCAAGCATTTTTCTGGGCGCCGTGCATTGAGCCATCAAGCATTTTTCTGGCGCCGTTGCCGGGGAGTCAAGGACATCTTCACAAGGGGAGTCCCTCATAACCAATCTCTTTACTTTGTTGTTTTTGTTTTGCTTAGTTTCTTTTTTGCTTTTTTTGCTTGTTTTGTCCTTCAAAAACACAAAAAAATTAGTTTTGCAAGTTTGCTTTCTTATTTGAAAAACACAAAAAAATTAGTTCCTATCTCATTATGTCTAGCCTTGCTCCTGTCATTTTATGTCACCCGAGGAAATGATTTTCACTTTTAAACAAGGAATTGAGGAAAGTTTTAAAGAATCTTGGTCTAGAATCTCTGATCTACATGAAAAAACTGAGCCTAAAATGACTCAAAGTTTGTTCCTTAGCAGTTTTTACCTTGGGATTGCTCTTTGCTATAGATATGCTCTAGATGCTGTTGTGGGAGGAGATTTCCTCCATTGTAATGAGGATGATGCTATTAATGCTATAAAGAAATTGATCCTCACTTACAACTTGCCTAGCCAAACTGATACTTCTTTCGCAAAAATATTTGCTAGGTTGGACACTCTTGAGGCTAGCACTATTAGATTAGAGAGTTGCTATAATACGCTTAGGGAGCATCACGATTATGTTCCAATAAACTCTGAATCATCAAAGTGGTTCCCTACAGTAAAGATTGAGATGAACACTGAAACTTTTCAAGCTCGCTGTGATATCATGTCTGAATTTTGCCTTATGCCCAAAGATATTTATAAATCTCTGAATACTTGGGGGCTCATTGAGGGAGGAAAAGAAATATCTCTTACTAATAATACTACCATATTACCTCTTGGAATAGCTGAAGGAGTGTTTACAAAATTCCTTGGGAAAATGATTTCTATTGATTATCTTGTTATTGAATGTGCAGGAAAAGGAAAAATTACACTTGGAAGGTCCCTATTAGAACTCCTTGGAGCAATAATAGATGTGGGAAAGGGGACCATGCACCTTTCTTCTCCACCAAACAATCATATTTTCCCCAAGGTTAAGAATAAAAGTAAGAGAGGTAAGGGCAAGAAAGTTGGTTTTAATGCTTCTTCATTTGAGAACACTTGATTCTTTCTTTGCTTCTTATGCCTAACTTAAAGGCGTTAAAGAAAAGTACTTATTGGGAGATAACCCAAAAGTTTTAGATGAGTCTTGAAAGTTATTACTTCAGTAATAACCACTCCTTATCCTTTTTATTTGATTTTTGTGCCAAGAGTAACCTCTAATGAGAGTGAAGTAATGATTGGGAAAGTTGCTGTCCCAAAACAGATTTTTGTGCTTCACCGTAAAAATTCGTGAGAGAGCTCTGTATGTCGGATTGAGCTGTAATTGTTTGTGCTTCTGACCCAGATTGTTATCTAACTTTAGTTAGTTCAACACTTTTTGATTGGAGCAACAGAAGGTCTTCGAAAAAATTCGTCTTTACCTGCTGGTCTGTTTTGACACATTTCTGCCATTTTCTGCATTTGCTTCTTGTGGGTTCCTTTTTGAGTTCTTTTGGGGAATTGAGCTTTTTGAGGGAAGTGCTACAGTATCTAGTATTCTAATGGAAGTTTATTTGGTGTTAGAACTGAACCTTAAGACTTATTTATCTTAAGTGCACTAATGTTGCTAATGAGATTGTGTGATGTTTTGTATGAAAGAAACATTTCAGGTGTATGGAAGGAATGCGTAATGAGATGAAGGATGGACTAAATCTCAAGCTTGGGGATGCCACACGTGTCACCCCAAGAAATATCCAAGAAGTACAAGCGTCAAAGCTTGGGGATGCCCAAGGCATCCCCTTCTTCATCAATAAAAATTTCAGGTTTCTTCCAAACGCTTCATTTTTTTGTTTCATGCAGAGTTGTATTTTCTTGGCGCGTCTTCTTTTTCGTTTTCGTTTTGGTTTTTCCTTTGCTTTGGTTTGCTTAGTTTTCTTAATAAGTTGGTTGGACCCCCTCTTTCATACATTGGTTTGCAAATAGTTTGGTTTGGTTTGGTTTGGAAAAGAGTAGGAAAGTTCATGCTTATGTGGTAAAAAGAGCTTGTTTTTTACTGTGGCCTATGCTTTGTAATGCCATGCTTGATATTGTTTTGGCTTTATGCTTAGTATTCTTTGCTGTAGCATGACTTGTTATAAACAATTGAGATTGCTTAATGTGCCTTGGATGAATCATGCGTTGTTTTAGCATATTAAAGCATAGTATAGTGGTATTCTCCTTTGATGCTTTATTTGGGTTGACTTGGCACATGCTCACACCATGTTATGACTATCCAAAGTCACCATAGCCTTTATGATACTTTAGATTTCAACTTGTAGTATCACTTTATGCTTTGATCAATGATGTTTTGTCGCTCTGCATGATTATGGCCATTATTACTCTCTTAGTTTGTCGCTCCCAGTCTTTTGCTAGCCTCCACAACAAAGTATGAGTTCCACTCATGCATCCAACTCCTAAACCAAGTTATTCCAAAGAGTCCACCATACCTACCTACTAGCTTATGCTATTCCAAGTATATTCATGCTTTTGTTTACCTTCCACTTGTTATGAGAAAACAAGTGATTAAAGCTCTCACGAACTTGATGGCACACTTTACTTTACTTGCCCTTAATAAACTTGAACCATTGTGTCGTCTATGTTGTATATGCTTGCACTTATTTGTTGGGAATTAGCAGAACCATGCTTTCATAGGGAACGCTTTCAACATTACACTTGGTACTTGTACCTAGTTGATATCATGCTCTTTTGTATATGGATGTCATCGGTGTGAAATGAAAGGGGAGCTTGTAAGTCCATGGAGTTATGTATATATGTTAGAGAAACGCCTGGGCCGCTGGTCTAATCCATGCTGACATGGTGGAAACCTGCAGCGTAACCATAATGAGCTATCTATGAAGCATTCTTCTTATATAAAAAAAGAGTCCTATATTGAAAAAAAGGAAAAAAAAAAGAGATACTATGAAAAGAGGAAAGAGAGAAAAAAGCACCATATTCCCATGGTAAATAAGAAGAATGTTGATATGCTCGTTGTCTGCTTGCCTTGTCATTTTGATAAGGGGATTCTTCCGTATCATCGGGCAAGGGGTACCCCGTTGGCGGTTCTCTATGATACACATGTACTTACGATGACAAGAACTTACCGGTGACTAAACTTGAGTAGCATGAGGAGCGGCCCTCGTATACAAGGGACATGAGATTTCTGACTTATACTTCGTCAAGCATGTACACCATAGTTTGTTCACTTTAACCTTAATCACTTCAAGATGCTTATGATAGGGGCAATGAGAGCTGAAAGCTATAAGTACCATAATTTTTGGAAGATCTTTATGAGACTTGAATCCCTACTTCCTTTTACAAAAGGCCTTTCTTCCACCATTATATTGAGTCTCGACCTTCTATCTCTATGCACGTACTTTGAGAGCATAGTGGCCATTCTTAGTTCTATGTGCATTGTCCCAAGACTAGTTGATTGATGCATACTTTGATATTGGTTGTTTTAAACTATTGTATCTAGTCACTCTTATGAACTTTAAAGGTGTCCTATGCATTTATATTTGCTACTCTATTGAGGGACAAGCTGAATACTATTATGCTATATTTTCTTTATGTGAAACAAACAAACGTCTTGCAAAGCATTGTTATTCATGAATCTTTTGTTTGTGCCTTTTCATGTTGCATCATAGCTTCTTTGCTTATTGCTAGAACTTTGTCTTTCATGTTATGATTGAAGTACTATGGTCCCAGCTTTGAATGTTTTGCAAATACTTTGATCAAGTCTTTGATGGTGCATGTCACCTCAAAAATTATTCTTTCTTTTTATCACTTACCTACTCGAGGACGAGCAGGAGTTAAGCTTGGGGATGTTGATACATTGCAAATGTATCTATAATTTTTGATGTTCCATGCTTAGTTTTATCCACTTTCTTGTGTTTTGTTCCAACTTTGGAGTACTTTTCATATGATTTCTTGGACTAACCTATTAACAAGAGCCACGATTGCCCATTTTGCTTTTCTGCTGTTTTTGGTTCTAGGAAAGTCATAAAATGAATATTCTCGGAATTGGACGGGACAAAAGCCAAAGTGTCTATTTTTCTGGAAGGGATCAAGTGCCAGAATACGAGACGGAGAAGGGCCAGGGGCTGGCCACACCACCTAGCCACGCGGCCAAGCTGGGCCCGCGCCAGGGGGTGGTGTGGTGGCTCTCGGCACCCCCTCGGCCTCTCCTTCCGCCTATATATTGCCCTCGGGACAAAAACCCTAAGTACCCGATCAAAAATCCACG
Source organism: Avena insularis (assembly GCA_023614405.1). Classification (NCBI taxonomy): domain Eukaryota; kingdom Viridiplantae; phylum Streptophyta; class Magnoliopsida; order Poales; family Poaceae; genus Avena; species Avena insularis. Next base: position 435,708,700 of record CM042692.1, read on the forward strand.
AAAGAGTCTGTAGCCACCGTCATCTCCATCCCTAGATCGGGAGGGATCTGAAGCTCTTCCGGCACCTGGGAGAGGGGAATTCACCCTTGAGGCCTTCTTCATCACCATGCAAGCCTCCGGTGTGATGCGTGAGTAGTTCGTCCTTGGACTACGGATCCATGTAGTAGCTAGATGGCTGGTTCTCCTCCTTTGTGCATTCATGTTTAGATCTTGTGAGCTCCGTTCATGATCAAGATCATCTATTTGTAATCATACATGTTGTGTTTGCGGGGATCCGATGGATATTGAGATTACTATTTCAGATTGATTGTTGATTTTATCATGTCTTTGTTATTTGAGATCTTGCATGTTTTCCGTTGTTAGTAGCTATCTTGGCCAAGTAGATGCTAGCAACTCCAAGAGTTAGTATTTATGCTCGATAGTGGGTTCATGCCTCTGGTAATCTGGGGAAGTGATAGAAATCTCTAAGGTACTAGATGTGCTGTTGCTACTAGGGAGAAAACAACAATCCTTTGTTCATAGAACAATCGTATTGTTTACTTTACACGCAGCTTGTAAAGCAATAATCTGTTGCTTGCAACTTAATACTGGAGGGGGTTCGGATGATAACCTGAAGGTGGATTATTAGTCATAGATGCAGTTGGATGGCGGTCTATGTATTATGTTGTAATGCCCAATCAAGTCTCAGAGGAGTCAAGATGATTAGTATATGCATGTATTGCTTTCTCGGTGTTTGTCAATTGCCCCGCTGTAATTTGTTCACCTAGCATGTTATCTATCTAAGGAGAGCCACCTCTAGTGAACTATGGATCCCGGTCCTTGTCATTTACATACAATCTACAATCTTTTACTGCTTTGTGTTTACTTTCTGCAAACTTTTACTTCTTTCCATTCGATATGTTTAATCCTTTGTTTTCCGCAAAACACGGTGAGATTGACAACCTCATCGCAAGTTAGGGACAAAGTTCTGTGGTTGTGTTGTGCAGGTCTCCATGTTGCTACTAGCACCGGTAGTGCGCTCTGCCAAGGCTCAGCTAGTAACACCTTTGGGGGTGTTTCCTTGCTCCTCTTGGTTCGATTAAACCTTGGTTTCATAACTGAGGAAACTTCTTGTTGTGCTCATCATACCTTCCTCTTGGGGTTCCCAGCAGGCTCTACATCAACACCGCCATCAAGCATTTTTCTGCGTAGTGCATTGAGCCATCAAGCAACAGACATCTAGTACCTTAGAGATTTACATCACTTCCCAGTTACGGAGGCATGAACCCACTATCGAGCATAAACACTAACTCTTGGAGTTGCTAGCATCTACTTGTCCAAGATAGCTACTAACAACGGAAAGCATGCAAGATCACAAATAACAAAGACATGATAGAATCAATAATCAATCTGAAATAGCATCTCAATATCCATCGGATCCCCGCAAACACAACATGCGGAATTACAAATAGATGATCTTGATCATGAGCAGACTCACAAGATCTAGACATGAAAGCACAAAGGAGGAGAACCAGCCATCTAGCTACTACATGGATCCGTAGTCCAGGATGAACTACTCACGCATCACACGGAGGCTTGCATGGTGATGAAGAAGGCCTCAAGGGTGAATTCCCTCTCGGCAGTGTGGAAGAGCTTGAGATCCCTCCGGTCTAGGGATGGAGATGACGACGACTCTGAACTCTTCGTGGATTTTTGATGGTGCCAGGGTTTACGTCCGAGAGCATCTTATAGTCGGAAGGGAGGCCGAGGGTACAGGCTGGCCTCACCACCCCCAGGCGCTGGCCAATGCAGCCAGGTGGTGTGGTGGCCCCCGCCCCTCTCTCTCGTACTGCATCCGATGACTTAGGAAAATAGGCACTTTGGCTTTTGTCCCATCCAATTCGAGAATATTCATTTTCCGACTTTCTGGAACCAAAACAGCAGAAAGCAGCTGGCACTATGGCTCTTGTTAATAGGTTAGTCCAAGAAATCATATGAAAAGTACTCCAAAGTGTGGACAAAACACAAGAAAGTGGATAAAACCAAGCATGAAACATCAAAAATTATAGAATGTATCAGCATGTTCTTTGTTTCTGAACAAACGTTTCAACCGTGGTATTATAGGAGCATACCACATCACCTTGGCAGGAACACTCTTCCTAGGTGGCTCGCCCTCAAGATCACCAGGGTCATCTTTTCTGATCTTATACCGCAATGCAGTGCATACCGGGCATTTATCCATATTCTCGTACTTCTCACCGCGGTAGAGGATGCAGCCCTTAGGGCATGCATGTATCTTCTGCACGTCTAATCCTACAGGGCAGACAAGCTTCTTTGCTTCGTATGTACTAGAGGGTAATTCGTTATTTCTTGGAAGCAGCTTCTTCATTATTTCCAGCAACTTTTCAAATCCCGAGTCAGTCACACCGGTCTCTGTCTTCCACTTCAGCAATTCTAGTGTGCTACCCAGCTTCTTCTGGCCATCTTCACAAGTTGGGTACAACAATTTGTTGTGGTCCTGTAACATCTTATCAAACTACAACCTCTCCTTTTCTGTGTCATAGTCTCTCTTTGCATCAGAAATGACCCGACCAAGATCGTCAACTGGCTCATCTGGTTCCCATTCTTCACCCCTTCTTCTTCATTGTCTTCCATTGCGGTATTAGCGTATTCAGGGAACATAGATCGGTTGGTGTCATCATCGTTCTCTTCTTCATCGTCGTCTTCCATCATAACCCCTCTTTCTCCGTGCTTGGTCCAAACATTATAGCCGGACATGAAACCGGACCGAAGCAGGTGGCTCTGGATGACTCTTGAGGAAGTGTGAGCCTACTCATTCCGACATTCAACACATGGACAACACATAAAAACATCCCGCCGCATGTTTGCCTCGGCCACAAGGCGAAAAGAACAGACGCCTTCTTTGTAAGCATCAGAGCGTCAGTCACCGTACATCCATTGATGGCTCATCTACATCATACAACCATATATATCAAACGCAATCACGATGCTCAAATTAGTTGCTAACCTTTTAGGACACTTGGAAACAAAGAGAAAATAGTTGCTAACCTTTTAGGACACTTGGAAACAAAGAGGAGAAACCTTAAGTGTGGCTTGGGCACCTCATATCATGTTTGTCTTGTGTGAACTCAAGTGGCATCGCTCTCACAGGCATTTCATCGAGCACCTCTAGTGCATATGAAGAGAAAAATCTAACACAAACTATGTCACACCTTTCCTCCATGAAAAAATAGAGGAGGGTTGTGCCATATATATAGGGCCATCCCATTTGTCCCGGTTTGAGATACAAACCGGGACTAATGGGGTGCCCGTAGCGCGCAGAAGGCCCTAGACACATTAGTCCCGGTTTGTATCTCAAACCGGGACAAATGCCTCCAACGGGACTGGGACTAATGGTGTCGTACTATTGGGCGACTGGGGTCCGGACCATTAGTACCGCCCCAGCCACGGCCGAGACTAATGGCCCGGACGAATGGCCCGTTTTCTACTAGTGTCCGCCAACAGCAGCTACAAATCCCGACCGAAAAGTATCAAGCCCAATTCCATCCTTCCCCACTCCTTGACCACCCCCTCGATGGCTTCAGAGGAGAGAAAATCGGCAGATCGAGCCTTCTCCTCGCCGGCACGACGAGCCTCCAACCGCTGTCGCGGGAAGCGCTGGCCTCCATCGAACTCCAAGCTTATGCCACGAGCCGAAGGAGGAATCCCAAATAGATAGCAGCAGTAGGCGCTCAAGACTGGGACCTTATTTAGGGGGTGAGCAGTGGCCTTCACCAACGCCGTGTTTGGATTTCCCCATGAGAGCACCACAACAGAGGGAAGAATGATTGCATCGAGCTGGCCCAGTCTAGCAGATCCAACTCGAAGCACTACATGCGAGCCTTATTAGGAGGGATGAAGGAGCTTCCGAAGTCCACCAACACCACCGCATGCCACCGTCCGACCCTCATGTGCGGCAAAGTAGGGGAAGCGCGAGAAGTGGTGGAGCTGGTCGCAAGAACCCACCGTCTGACCCTCAGACGCCATGGAGGCAAACGCCAACAAGGTCAAAACCTAGTCTACACTTACCTACCCTAGATTTACCGTTGTACATAGGGGGCAGGACGCTCACCCTATCTCGACGTCGGTGATAATTGAAGAAGAGGGGGAGAGGGGCCAAACAGCCCTGCTCTGGGAGGAGTCAAGGGTGGAGAGAGCTGAGAGAGTTACCAGTGGTGCGTGGTGTGTTCGTTTCGGATATCAATATTGTTGTTAAAGCTGTGATCCAAATTTATGAGAAGACTAACTTCTGATGTAGCAGATCGAGCCCGACACCCCGGAGAGGTACCTTATATCTAAGAGCGTATGACCAAGGGAGGGATCTTCCCCCGTTGGTCGACTTTTTAAAGATTTTTCCACGTTAAAACGACTATATCCTATGTGTGTGATTTGTTCGTTTTCAGTTATTTTGCTTGTCATGTTTATAACAAACACTTAGATGAACTACAAACAAATTAACCAACCCTAGATAAGACATTTTAAGACTGAGAGTGAAGCTCGCAATGTATGGCGACAGAAGATAAGACGGGAAAAGATACCGATCATCCATCAGCCATTGGCTTCCTCTCTCCGACGTCACGGGATGTCCGTACGCTGACGTAAACGCGCAAGGATCCCCGCACCTGGTCGTCTTCCGCGTTGCTTCGCTGGGCCAATGAGTCGCTAGCTCTGACCAGAAATCAAACCCTGGTTTTCGATCAGTCCAGAACGGGCGCTTTACGGCCACCAGGCAAGCCGCCGATACCCTTTTCCAATTTCCACGAGCAAAAACAAAGCGCGCGTGCGTGCGGATGCCTGGTTAACAAAAGGTTTTGTTCAGATTAGAAAATGTAACTTTCTAGTAAATAGTACTACACAGTTGATGTTGATTGGCAAAAATGTTAACCCAAAAATGAGACACGTACGTACACGCTTCAAAGATTGGGATCTATACTTACCACTACTAGTGTTATATGTTGATCCAAATTCTACAAAGTAAATCTCAACTTCTGACGGAACGGAGCGAGGCCCGTCGCCGGATGCTTGGGCCGGTACGGATCGTCGAAGACCTAGGTTTCCACCGTTATATAAACCTCTTTTAAACCGTCGGCTGGGATAGGTTGCATCTGTAAAATCCCCGACGTTGTGTAAACACTCCGCGTTATAGTAAAGTTTCGCTGGCTGGCGTCCGTGATTTTTTCCCTCTCTTTGTTGGAGAGGGTTTTCCACGTTAAATCTGTGTCCCCCTTGCTGCGATTTTATTTTCGTTCTTCGTTATTTACTTGCCGCAAAACTAAAAACTAGTAATGGTGCACTTCTTTGTTTCGTCTAAGTACAACACTCATAGTACATCGGTAAACCGAGGACGTTTAGAACATCGGTAGTGTAGTACTACTGGATAAGCATTTTCTTCTTACTGAAAACGGAAAAAGGCAAGATCAACCTGCTATTCCAAGACTTAGAAAACTAGACGGATTGATCTGGTTTATCGACGAATGGCTATCTATAATAAAACATGGTTCAAGGATTGAGATGTCATTGGCAATATCTGAATACGCAGACCTTCGAGAAAACAACACAAACGCGTACGCTACAGACACAATCTACGGGTATAAAACGACAATTTCTGCTTTGGACCTCTGTTCTTCAGCAACCCGGAGTTGTTTGTTCTTGGATCAATATCATCCATTAGTCCGATCAAAGAGCAGAAGCTGCCAATGCGGTTCCTGTTCAAGCATTCAAAGGGGCTACTGTGATTACAATTTCCCTTCCTGTGCCAGGATTTTTGCCCTGTTGGCAGGGTGTGACAGCAGGTTAACGGGTCCATGCCGATTAGTATGTGAGGCCCAGTATATAGTGCAGCGAGTACCGTCCAAAACGCATCACTAAACACAGCGGGAAAACTATCTTACGGACCATATGGGTGCATAGTTATTGTTCAAATTGATTTGTTCCCAATATGACAAAGACAATGGTGCAACATCCTACTATTGCCGTAAAGACGGGTGTGACAGACAGCTGGTGCCAGATCTGAAAGATGGGCTCCTCCTTCGGGCGCCTCCTACCTTGCTGGTGCAGATCTCTGATGGCTGGTGGTCGCCAGAGCTGATGCGTGGCTAGGCGGTGGAGGCGGGGACGAGGTCCGAGAGAAATCCCTGGCTGGCTGCGGTAGCCACTACGGTGGTGACAACGTCGTCTTCTTCCCGGAGACACCGTCGAGGTACTCTCCCTTCCGTACCCTTCCCTTCTCTTTATCCAGGAGAAATCCCAACTCTTTCTGGATTGGGCAGCACTGGTGTCTTTTGCGTCGTCACCTTCTTGAAGGTGTTGCTTTGGTTCAGAGGGGACGCGGGCATGCTCTGGTTCTAGATGTAATTGCTAAGGTTCGAGCCATGGTGTTGGCGTTGAGTTTGTTAGTCCACGACCCGTGCAAACTTTGTTGGGTGTCCTTGGTTAGTTACTTTCGCTTGCTCGCCGGCGGCTAGGTGCCCTCGTGCATAGGCAGGGATGGGAAGGGTTCCCCTCCCCCGTTTGGAGCAGTGGGTAGGGACGACATGAGCAAGGTGCTCCATCTTGCAGGCTCTGTCCTGGTGCTCAACGGTGTGGCATCTGCTCTTCTTCGCTACTTCTACATCAACGACCTCACCAAGCAGCTACTTCTCCTCGTGGGTGATCTATGGCCAGGCTTCTCTCGGATAGCTTGCTGCATGCAGTGGAAGGCTTGGTGTGTGATCCTTTGGCATCCTGGTTCCCGGTCCTTCCTCTGCTCTGGGGTGAGCATCTCCATTACCGACAGTTCGTTGCCCGTTGAGCCAAGGTGAGGGGGCAGGGTTCCCTTTTCGGTCATGGAGGAGGATGGTTAGTCGATGGGTCGCCTCCCTAGAGCAGACAGAGGAATGTTTCACTTCACTAGAGGTTCTACCAGAAGATGATTTGCGAAGTTTCCATGATGCTTTGTTCGCGGTTGAAAGCTTCGACGACTAGAAGACGGACTTCTTGTTTATTTTTCTGTTTTGTTGTAGTCTTTGATGTTGTTAGTTATTCTTCATCATCTTGTACCTACCATGTGTTGGTGGTCATGTGTATTCCTTGGCCGGTTAATGGTTTTGTTAACGAAGGAGATATGCCCTAGAGGCAAACAATAAAGGGTTTTATTACCATATCTAATTAGTTTATAATAGTTTTATATCATGCTATAATTGTATCAAGCGGAAACATTGATACATGTGTGGTATATAAACAAACCCAAGTCCCTAGTAGCCTCTATTCAACCAGTTCATTTAGGCAGCTGATGATCAAGGTTTCTTGATCATGGTGCTTGTAAGTCAATTGACAATGAAGTCATATCATCTAAGATGGTGTGATGGACATTTTCCACCTATGATTGTTGCAACATGATCATGTCACTTAATTCATAGTTGCAATTGTCAGAAATGGATTGTCCTAATTCTTAGACCATGAGGTCATATTAATCACTGTAACCCGAGGATTGCTTTGACTGCATCAACCGTCATGTCCGTAACTGGGTGGCCATAAAGATGCATGTTGGATATTACAAAGGGGCATATTGAGGTCTATGCATAAAGATCGGGATTTGTTCTCCTGTGTGACGGTAATATATACTCGGCCCACTCGGTGAATACATCCGTAAGCTGCACAGCGTATGACTAGGTCATGGAGATAGAATTTCACGTGAATGAGTAAAATAGTACTTGTTAGAAATGAGATTGAACAAGGTATCATGATACTGATGGTCAGATCTCGAACAAATCTAGTATCAAATAACAAAGATAATTGGATATATAGTTTAATGTTTGACACGAAGGTGATTCGTGGAGTGCATGAGAGTCAATATGGGCATCCCGGTCCCGCTATTGATCATTGGTCGGCTATCGTCTCGATCATGTCTGTGACATTCCCGAACTGTAGGTAAACACACTTAAGGGCACGCCAACGCTTAGAGATCTTCCTGTAAAATCGAATCACAAAAGAGAGAGAAACCGGAATCATTCTGAAGAGATCTGAAGTTATTCGGAGAAAGAAATAAAGGATAAGATCGAAAGGTGTTTCGGACAAGTAGCAATTTATAATATGAATTTATTATATGTTAATTATGAATTAATATATATTAAATTAATATTTAAGGGCATCTTCCTCAACAGGGCCAAAACCCTTGAGAGAATTGGCTCAGGAGAAAGTCACCTGAAAAGACACCAAACAACACTGCATGTGGGCCAGGCAGCTTACACAGGCAGGTGGACAGGCGAAGCTAGGCACCGCGCGGGAGGAAGACAGCTAGCCATCGCCACGGGCCACAGCCGGCTAGCACACCTGGGCAGGCGCAGGCGCGTGCAGCGCCAGGCGCAATTGGGCCACGAGCTGGCCTACTCGAGCTGTCGTGGCTGACCACCTCCTCGCGCTACTAGAGCGCGTGAGAGAAGCCGGCCCGCCCCGGCGCTGCTACAGCTGGCCGCCGCTGGCGTGCTGCGGGTGGCCCACCCGGGTGCACCTGCTGGCCTAGCTGGTTGCAACTCCTTTTCCCCATTTTCCTTGCCTTTTATTAGTCCCACATGCGAAACCTTTCGTAGGGAGTACCCCTCATCCATATATATAAAGGGGTGTCCATGGGAGGTATTAAACACACAAATCTAGATATCCTCTAAGACACTTTTCATTAGAGAATATCTCTCTCCCTCTCTCTGTATTGCCTTTGTGGTGGTACGTCCCGGAGAAGGACTGTACACACAAAGTCAACATCGTTGTGGCACGTCGTTGTGATGCAGGGGTTTCGACCAGGAGATCTACTTCCGCAACCTCGGCAGGGATCAGAGCCCGGGACGGAGTCGTTGTCTTGCACCGTAGATGTGCGATAACTCGGGGGATCTACCACTAGTAGAAACCTGACCGTCGTGCAAGGAGATGGACAAGGGGTGACGTGAAAGGAGCTACGCGACCTTGATGTCAGACTGGTATGACTACATTATCCACACTCCTGCATGAGCGTAACGCGCTCATGATTATGTCACCACTGTCTTCCTCTGTTGCTATATTACTTTCTAGATAGATCCTGGCATTAGCGTGTTCCAACGTAGTAAATTTTTTGTTTTCTGCCACAGAATCCCTTTAGTTAATTCAAAGTTGGGCTCGTCTGTAGCCTACCATCTGAATGTGGTCTTAATTTATACAAGCATTTAACGGACTTTTTGGAACACATATATCATGACTTTGTGCTCTTATGGACACAAAAGAGATTGGAATAGAAACAAGGTTTATTTCTTATTCCAAAACCCTTACATCAAGAGGCAACCGAGAGTTACAATGTGTTTACTCTCTGATTGATGATCAAGGTATGTGGAAGACAGAATTGGAGCACACTATTTTTGCACCGATCGATGATGAGTTAATCTTGAAGATAAAATTATCTAATCGCCTTAACAATGATGTGATCGCATGGCAACACTAAGCATCGGGAATTTTTAGGTACGTAGCGCATACAAAATGGGTCTCTCAGAACTACCCGAGCAATGCTCCTTTGCGTCTTCAAGTACGGCTGATGCTGAGGATGTTCCGTGTTGGCATACAATATGGAGTTCATCAGTCCCTCCGAAAGTCAAGATGTGTGCTTGAAGAGCGGTAGCAGATGGACTAGCTACTGAATGAAGTATGCGGAGGAGGAAAATACTTCTTACGGGCACATGCAATATATGTTGCGTGGCTCCTGAAACTGTTGCACATGCGTTAATGTAGTGTCCGCATGCAGGTCGGATTTGGGAGGAAATGAGGTCGATTTGGAGTGTGCCCTCGGCGTGAGACATGAGGAAACCGTGTCACAATTGGTTCAAAGTTGTTCTAACAGATTTACCAAATCATATGATTGATAGCACTCTACTGATTGCTTGGCGGAACTGGTTTGCTCGCAAAGAAATCACTCATGATAAGCCTATGCAGACAATAGTCAGTTCGAGGAAGTTCCTTTGCGGTTACATGAATCTGATCAAGCAATGTGACCAGGGACGGAGCCAGAATCTGTGCTTAAGGGGGGCAACCTTACTATGAGGGGGGCTAAACTAGCAAAAATCCTATGAACAAGGAGCTGCCATGGCTAATGTTTCAAAGAAATTAGTGAGCATAGGAGGGGCGTAGCCCCTGCTCGTCCCCCCTTGTCTCCGTCCCTGAATGTGACAGTTGGTCTACTAACGCCATTCTGAAAGAGAAGTAACCCATGGTTGTCGATGGTTCTCTGTCCTCTCCTTTTCGGTGAAGAAGGGACTGGACATACCATGGGGTGTGCCTCCAAATGGCAATGTAAAGCTCACCATTGACGGCTTTTGGTGGGCTTCGGATCGCACTGCAGGTCTAGTTATGGTTATACGAGATGAGGTTGGCCATCCTATTTTTACTACTTCTCGTTTCCTAGAGGATTGTGCTTAGCCACTGGAAGCAGAGCTTGCACTGAGGGTTTAGACATGGAACTCCACCATACTACCCTACCGATCATTGTGGAGACGGGTTGCGTCCAAATGGTGACTGTTGCCAAAGTGTTTTCTCGGGATAGATCGCCTTGCCGCTTTCTAATAGACGAGCTCCGCGCTTAGCTAATCAGGATTCCGTTTGTTCTTTTGTAAAAGTGGAACGTTCTCATGTTAGAGTTAGCCATGTCCTTGCAAATTATGAACGAGCTGAACGTCACGCTGCAACTTGGTTGGGATCGGGACCTGAAGTTGTTCTTCAGTTGCTCGATCAGGACCATATTGTAACTCCACATGTTGAATAAAGTTCTTATTTTACCCGCCAAAAATGGTATATTTCTGATTGGAGAAAAACAAGGTCTATTGATTGATTGATGAGAGGGGGGAAATTTGCAATCCTCCCATAGAAAATACTGCCATAGATTAAAATTATACATAACCAACCAATTTTTGAATGAAAATTTTGTTTTGCCCAGGGCAGCTGTAGTAAGGTAACACGAAATTCTCTAGCAATCTTTTTTAGCCGCAACGGTGAAGTTGGTCCGAACTCCAACCTAAATCAGTGACCAGGGCTGAAAGTTGTTGCATGCAGGACCCTCACCCTGTGCTAACAATGTTTGGATCCATAACCCATAATGGGATCGTCCAATAAGATTGCAGTCTCTTCTAATCATGGTGGGCTATGCCTGCTCCCTCCCACCACCGCCGCTCGCACTTCGCTACGCGGAAGTAGCGGCGGTCGCGGCGGGGCTCCTCCTCCTCCTGGCGCGCGGCGGGGCGACCGACGAAGTCCTATGGCGGAGGCGGCATGACCCCCCAAAGGAAGGCCGGCATGCTACTCCCCTGCTTGCACCGACCGCTCGAGCCGGCTCCGCCAGCCTCGTGGTTCTTCTTGGCCTTCTTGAGCCACCCTGGCTTCTTCATCGTTGGCGGTGGAGGGAGGTGCTGGGAGGGGTGTACCTTGCGATGGAGAGGAGGGAAGTGTGGCACCGACGGACGCATGTGCCTGCTTAAGTAGCCCCTACCCGTGCGAGCACGCGCAGTTTCTCGCGCCTTCGACATCAATGCCGGAGCGGTAACTCAGGCGGCGTCCTGTTAGTCACAAGGAGACGCCCCATCGGCATTGATGCCGAGGACTGCCGCGGTTGCGTCTGAATCGGTGCCGCCGGTCAGGCTGCCGCCCACGCCTCCGAGTCGCTGCCGCGGTTGCATTTGAATCGATGTCACCGTGCCTGTGAATCGCTACCGCGTTAAGCGGTGACGGCAGTGGACGATGGCCAGCGGGAAGAAGCGGCGCTCGGCCACGCAAATTTGGTGCGCTGATGGGTCGAGCCGGACGCGTTGATCGGGATGGGTCGTGCCCTTTGGAGAGATGCCCTTTTATTTTAGCGCTAGATATGTTTTAGTATATAGATAAATGTGAATCTAGATAAATACAAGTCAGTTATTTTGGGACGGAGGTAGTACAACCAAAATCAGACCAAAGCTGAAAGTTCCTGCATGCAGGAACCTGTGCTAACAATCTTTGGATCCATAACACATAATGGGATCGTCCAATAAGATTGCAGTCTCTTCTAAGCTCACCGGTCAAAGTAAGACGCGGTTCCTTCCCCCATTATATAAGCTCCTCCCCTCCCACCCTTCGCTTCACTCACCATCTCGCCTCAATTCCGATAACAGCTCCATTCCGCCTCTCACCCTCTCACAGTTCACAGCACACTCCACAATTTGTTTCGCCTTGAAAAAATAGAGAGGAAATTCTCTAGCGGCAAAAAATTCAGAGCAGAGAGATGGAGAGCGTGGTGGACGGCAATGGAGGAGGGAGCCGTCTGGTGATGACCGAGCTGAGCCACATCAAAGAGCTGGTGAATCAGCTGGACGTGCACCTGGGAGGCTGCCCCGAGCTCTGCAAGCACCTGGCCGCGCAGATCTTCGCCGTCACCGAGAGGTCCATCGGCATGATCAGGTCCGGGAACATCGACGGCCTGAAGCGATCGGCCGGAAGCGCCGGTCTGGACTCACCGCCGTTCTCCGCGACGCCCAGCCCCCTCAGCGGAGTCTCCGACATGCCCTTAAAGGCTAACAAGAGGTGAATACTTACTTCGTGATAAAATTTCGAGCTGCTCTTCACGGTTCATAAATCGCTGGTATTTCGGATTCTTCTTGGGTTAAATTTTTGAGTGGATCTTTGGTTCTTTGATTTCCAGGAAGAGGATGGTGAAAGGGAAGTGTCAGGTTAGGGTGAGCTCGGCGGGAGGAGGAGCAGTCGACGACGGCTTCAGCTGGCGGAAGTACGGGCAGAAGGAGATCCTTGGATCCCCCAACCCAAGGTTGGTTTCGGCACATTTCAGCTCAAGTTTATCTTTTTCAGGGCCGCACATGTTTTTGGAAGTGGCAAAGAAATCTTCTCCTTTTTGGATTTTGATGACACTGGTTGTTCTTTTCATCCCCTGCTCCCAAATGAATGTATGGCATCCACTTGTCAGCTAAGAACAGGGTAGACAGTACACACACATCTCTTGCCTCTGATTGGACATGTTTCAAAAGGAAATGTTCCTATAGGTTAGAGTGATGCTACTTTGTGCTAATTTTGTTCTGATTTCACGGACCATTGCAGGGGATACTACCGCTGCACGTACCAGAAAACACAGGGATGCGCGGCGACGAAGCAGGTGCAGCGCGTCGACGAGGACCCGACGCTCTTCGACGTGACCTACCACGGCACGCACACCTGCGTTCATCACAACACGGTGGCGACGGCGGCGGCAAACGTGCAGTCGGCGACGCCGAACCCGGACGCGCATAGCCTTCTGCAGAGCCTGAGCTCGGGCCTGACGGTGAACACCGAGGGGCTCACGTCCGGGCCTCAGCAATCCACGCCCTTCAGTTTCTCCTCGCAGGCGGTGAGCAGCCTGACGCCGCAGGGGCACTACCCGTCCTCCACGCCGTCGACGCCGGAGAACTGCTTCGGGCAAGGTGTGACGATCTCGCCGTCCCGGCTTGAACTCTCACCGGCGACCTCGGAGTCGAGCTACAGCCCCATGAACCCGTTCGAGGCGGAGTGGAGGGCGGAGTCTGAGCTCCAAAAAATGGTGTCCGCGCTCGTGGCCGCGGCGAGCATGCCGGAGTCCCCAGTGGAGGTGGAGGAGACCTCTTTCTCCCTTGACGGGCTGGAGTTGCTCGACTTCGAGCCGAACTTTGACGTTTCTATCTTCCTTCTCTGAGATGCGCAAACGAAAAAAGAAAAAAGAAAAACGCAACACTAGATTTTACCCAGTCTTTAGAGATGCGCAAGCACCATCTCGATCACTGTAGGTTTTTTGTCCAGGGACAGAGAGAACAACATATGTGTTCTTCTTCCTGGGTCAGTGCAGGTGTACAAGCGTTAGGAGATGAGATTAGTTTACCCTTTTCTTCATGTTTTTTCATTTGGTTTGGACTCCCGACTCGTCGCGAGATGAGCAGGTTTTTCTTGTCAGTTCAGCTAGTAGTTTCCAACAAGGTGAGAAGAGTAGTGCTCTAAGAAAAAGGAGAGTAGGCAAGCACCTGGTATAAATTAAAGCCATTTTTCTCCAAAGGGGTGTGAAAGAGTTGGTAGCATAAAACTACCACAATCTATGCAAAATTCCAAAAATCTACTACTTTATGTTTTCGCTGCAAAAAACTATAGATTTCTAGTCGGTTCTCTTAAATAGCACTAAACTCGGTTTGAACACGAATTGACATAATTTCTGACATGGCTGGCCCACCTAGAGTGTTGATGTGGCAACAGGAGACGACGACCTACATCGGCCGTTAATGGCAGCCGCGGGTCACCACTTTTGTGCGTAAATTTCCAAAAATCACCACCCTTTTGCTTAATATATGAAAAACTACCACGTTTCAAAAAACCTTTTGTTTATTTGCGAAGGTCCATAACTTTTGAATACAAATTCAAATAAAAAACTAATACAAAAAGTGCTTAGAAATGTTTGAATATTTCGAATACAAACTTGCTTCACTATTTCGGATAATTAAAATATACAAACAATTAAAATTTCTTCAATTAGTAATGAAAACTTTGGAAATTCATGACTTTAATTACATAACTCTAAATAATATGTCTAAATTTATTAGAAAAATCCACGGAATTGCTTACTGACATCCATCATGCATGAATATTCCTCTCGGATATTGTTCTCCTACACCAACATCTACGACCACAAGATCTGGTGCGACTTCGCCCCGTGCACATGCACGAAGCCATGACGCGACTCGGTCACCCCGCCATTCCCTTTTCCTCACCTGTTGGACCACTTGAGAGTTTCCCACAAGAACCGTGTGCCCGAAATGTCCTACAGCCGCAACTACTAGGACCCGTGTAAGCCGGTGCTCGCAGGCTCGCGGAGAGTATAGATCATAGGCATCGGGAAATAGGGAACGAAGTTTGTTGCCCAAATTGACGGCAACACCATGGAATCGTCCTATCCGTCAAGTACGTCAGGTCCACGGCGTGCGAATCGTCGCGGTACAAGGTGAAGTTTTGGTCGCTGCGGTCATAGCGTGAACTCCATTCGGTTGAAATGGTGGCGACATCTGAGTTGACGAGAAGACCTTCGTCGGCTGAAGTCGCGCTGGACGGGCTCATGTCGTACCTGTCGAAGCCTCGGTATTAACTGCAAGCTTCTGAGTAGGTTTGAAGTGTGAGTTAACACATCTAATTTTTTTTGTGATGATCCAAATGTGAATACATGTAATGTCGTACTAATTAATTACTTTATATTGGTGACCGACCCATTTGATATGAGAATTCATGGACGAAGGCTGGCGTCAAGCCTCATTTCTAATGCTTGTTGTTGTAGTCTCGCGCAACTACGTGGAGCCTAGCTGCGAGTTCGCCGCCATGTGGACAGTGTTCCTCGCCCACCTCAGAGAAGCCCACTCCACGAGGGTGCGCATTTTTCGCTACGGTAGGAAAGCCAGATACATCTCTTAGCCAGTGTTGGCACCGAGCTCGCATAATGTAGATATCATGAGATCCAGAAACGATGGTATGGTGTTCTGCGTGTTATTTGACGGGCGCGACAATGCCATCTGGATATCTGTCGTGTGAGTCAGTCCTCCAATGTGCTTGTTCCTGTGGTACAAGGTAGATTTGACTTGTGTGTAGTCAAATAACTTCAAGAAGGAGGTATTCTTTGCGAAGAGCATCACATCGCCGGGAAGTGGTGTGCGTGTGACTGAAGAGACTTGCTCTTTGTTGGTTTATCAGTCTAATCTGGTCGCTCGTCGGCCAAATCGACCATCGGAGTTCATCGTAGAATACAAGCTTCACGTCGACGGGATTGGCTAAAGAATAATAATACTGTCTTAATATTCTTCTGATGATCGTAAGGTGAATCCATGCACTTTGTGACAGGATTTTTCTTATCATTTTGGGACATGTGCTTCCTAGCTTAAGGTAGTTCTAAGTATTTTATACGGAGTTCTACTACTGCTAATCTATTTTGTAGTACTCCGAAAATTGTAGTTCTAAGTAATACTTATGTACTGGTACTTGTTCAAAAACGACTGATCGAGTGTAGAATATGGTCCCACTCTCCTTTTGAATCATGGCCTTGTTACATATACCGAATTTCAATGTTTGTGTTGTTGAATCTGTCAATTTCTTTTGGTCATTGTCTGTAATACTGAATCGGTCTTTTTGAAATGCTGTTGAATCTGTCAAGTGCCGCTGAATATGAACAGGGAATTTATCGATATTTTTCTATCTTATTCTGTACTACTGAATCTTTCAAATGCTACTGAATTTGTCAAACGTTTTGTCATTGTTGCTGGGCTGCTTGCAGTAGATTGTGTTGTTGGAACTATTGGCTATGGTTTGGACAGAGGTAAGAGGGGTAAAGATTTGATAGTTTTATGCAATGTGTGTGTCCTTGGTTCTTTAGATTTTTTACATGATTATTTGTCAACAGAATTATCGTTTTTCCCTCCCTTGGTGAGGTCATTTTTTACAATCTGGCTAAGCCACAACACAATGCAATTTTTATTAACAAGCAGTTTTTAGAATTTACTAACGAGCAGTGTTTTTGAGAACAACTAACTAGTAGATTAAAGATAGCACATTCGACCCCTCCTTAGTGCGGTATCAATGGTATGCCATCAGTACCTCTTATGCTAAGCCGAGGGACAGAGGCGTGCCCCCGACAGGGACTGCCAGACCGTTTCCCACTCCGCTTCATTGGAATGAACCTCTGGCTTGTCGCCATCGCTATTGTTGTTGTTGTTGTTGTTGTTGTTGTCGCGGGAGGCTCCATTCCTGGCCTTAGGATTGTTGTTGTTGTTGTTGTTGTTGTTGATGTTGATGTTGTTGTTGTTGTTTTTGTTGTTGTCGCGGGAGGCTCCATTCATGGCCTTAGGATTGGCACCAGTGTCGGCGCCGATGCTAGTGGTGGCGTCGGTGTTGGCGTTGACCATGGTGCAGTAGTAGCGGTTGGTGTAGGAGTTGCTTCAGAGCTCTCCAGATCGGATACGACGTTGTGTTTGTTCCTAAGCGGATCACTTATATCATAGTAGCAACTAGCCTTGTTGTCCGCGTCATAGGCCAAGGAGATGGCGTTCAGCTCGCTAAGGGTCCCGATTGGTGGCGGGATCCACGAGGCTGGTGCAATCTACGGTATGGTCGACTGCTGCAGGATACGCAGGGTGCATGTCTTGGCGACCTGGAAGCTGAAGCCGTCGATCATCATGTCGGCCTCGTTGTCGAGGGGAGTCAAAGGCCAGGCGCGTGGCCGGCGAATGGATGGTGAAGTCGAAGGAACTGATGCTGAGGCGTCCCTCCAACGTGGATGAGTCAAAGATGGAAGGTGATGGGGCCATCAAGGTCGCAACATCAACACGCCCACTTCCCATAGACGCGCCAATTGATGTCGGGTTAACACGTCAATGTCCATAGTTTATAGACCTAGGTCTTGATGAAGAGGGGAGCACTGGAAACCTCGTTCGGCTAGGGACACGGTGTTTATCCAGGTTCAGGCCCCGGGAGGGAAAACCCTGCTCCTGCTTGTTTGCTCTTGATTGAAGATGAACCGAAGGTTACAGGGGTGCCTTGATGGCGATGGTGCGCAGATATAATCTGGCGGGTGTATGTGCTAGGGGTTACGGTAGGTCCTCCTCGTGGCTCTCTCCCAGCCTTTATATGAGGAGGCCGGGTCTCAGGATACCACCGAGTCGGTTACAGATTAGGGTTTCTTTTAACTTTGCATCTAAAGCTTCTCGTATTCTTCAAGGAATCATATCCTTCATGGGCTTGGGGCCGCCCAAAACATCAAGGGATTTATCACCGCTGGTGACTCGCCATGTGGCCTCCCATTGGGCCGAACCGGGTAGGTCCATCTTGGGCACCCGTAGGGCATACCCATGTCACATGGCTACCGTGTGAGCTCCTCTAGATTAGATAGCTCCATGGTGGCCTAGAACACAACCTCCTTCTCCTCCATCATCGGCGCGGGCATCGGTGGTTCATACTCCATCTCCTACTTGACGGGTATCGCCACCGCTTAGGCGGACCAGTCTAGCACATCCTCCTTGTCATCCTCGGGGTCTTCCCACCATTGTTCCCGGTGCATGTCGTCCTCCGCCACGAATCAATCATCACACAGTGGGGAGTTCATGACATACGGGTCCTCCCCTGCAGAAGAACGGCGGGAAGAGCGTCTTGAACCATCGTATCTCTTGGTGGCGTGAGAATGGTCGGCTTGATGTGTTCCTAGCTGGGATGCCCACATGTCAAGAGGTGGCGTCGGGCCAACACTGGGTGGCCCATCTCCCACAACATCTTCGCGACCCTCCGTGGACATGTTGGTGCGGTCCCGGTGGCGGCGACATTGGCGGGAGGACGAACTAACCCCGTGGTCATGGCGGGTTGGCTTCTTCCACGAACCGTTCATCATCGCCGATCGGATTTAGCTTGGGTTTGGGATTAGGGTTGTGGGGAGTGGGAGTGGTGATGACGAGGATGAGGACGGGCAGTCCCTATTAGAGCAAGTACAATAAGGTCCAGTCAGCAGACTATAAGACTTAAAATAGTATATTTGTGCTTAGTTGGATGAGAGAGAAGAGGAGAGAGAAGAGGAGTGGGTGCTTAGTTAAGAGCCAGCTGCAGCACGTGCTCCTAGACACTATGTGAGAGTGAAAAGTGGGTCATACATTAATAAAGTACTATATTTTGATATCTAACTATTATACATATTGACTATTAAATTGACTCTAGATATTTACTACACGTCGGGCCATAACCAAATTTTTTTTATTATCCTGACTCTCAGATGCGTGGGCGTAGGTATATAAAAATTGAGCTTCTTATTGCTTGCTTGCTCTTTAAAAAAGGACTTGCGGCATAGGCGAGAGGCGGTTGGTCACTGCCGCGACCTGGGGCAGAGATAGGAGGACGCTCCCACGGTCCACTTGGACCACACACCCAGCCCAATTTTGAGTTTAAAATGGGGCCTAGCGGACGACCTCGCAGGGATTTGCAGTGTGCCTTAGGTTGTGCCCTCTGTTCGCGCCGATGCAATCAGCTGCGGTCTGATTATGGTTCACCGTTGGATATGCACTAAGGCAGTATAGAGAGCCCCACCCATTTGAAATTTCACACGCACTTCCGACCAAATTACTTGATCGCTATATTCCTTTTAGTTTTGCTTCCAAATGTAGCAAACAAGTTGATACCTGATCGGTAATTTCTTGGGAAGTGCGTGTGAAATTTCGTCGGTACTACTACTACTACTACTGCGTGTTACTCTGTGCCCCTACGACTGTGCGGGAGGCGAAGGTAATTAAAGGCGACAGCAGTCACAGGCCGTGGTGCCATATCGATCCATATCTATCCATGCACGCCCGTCGCTCCAGCTCAAAGTCCGCACCCGGCCGGGGAAGCCATGCGCGGCACCCTCTGTTGTCGCCTTGCTGCTTTTAATCAGCCACCAACCTACTACTATGAAAGTACATTTTCAGCACTTGTGCTGTACGTACCTTCCGAGTCGCATGGAAGACGCAGGAAGCTAGTTTCAGCACTTGTGCTGTACGTACCTTCCGAGTCGCATGGTCAAACATTCAGTACACATGTACGCATTGTTCCAGTCACTATTCCTCTACACAGTTTTACATAATCAAGTTTAGAAGAGGATCCAGTTCATCGAATTTATTTATTTAGGAGATAAAAAGTTGAGCTAGAAGAGGGCGGAATGACGGAATGCCAAAGACTCGATGAACAAGCAAGGTATTGTTACGAACGTCCGTGTTAAATCGTGGCCGTAGCTCGCAGAGCCGTCCATGTCATGGCCGTGCCCCACCCGACACCAGCCCTTTGGAATCAGACACCCACCGATCTCCCACGAAACCGATCACGTATCCACTGCATCTCGACTGAAAAGAGCGAGCAACGGACGGCGCCAAGCGCGCTGCATGTCCCCCTGCCGAGCGGCAGGCGAAAGCAACGCGGTGGCCCGGGAGGAAGTACGTACAGTAGAAGCGAGACCGGCCGCGTCGCCCAAACGGAATGACGGACGCCTTTTCTCGTTGGTGTTGGGCGAGCACCACATGCCTGCCTGTCGCCATCCTGCTGCTGCTCGGAAGCGGGAGGGTGGGGATAGGACTCGGTGTGAACACAATTGAACCCCATTACTGTAGTAATTAGCCCACGTGCTAAATATTCTCGGGACCTGCGCGCATCTAATACAAGATCCTAATCGGCCTCTACGGCTGCATGCTCTGATGGTCACATGCGGTAAGGGTTACCGGAGTAGTCCCCACACGTTGTTCTAAGAGCGTATACAGTTTATGGTTACGTAAAAAAAAGAAAAAAAACTAACTCGTGTAACGAAAAGGAACTGCTGCAGCGTTTAGACTCAACTAATAGAGGCCTACAGAGCTATAAAAAAAAACTGTCAGCTTTTCCCATCTAATTCCTTCGTGAAACAGATTGATTGCCAGCATAATGATGTTAGATTTACATGGGTCGTGACCCATGTAGACAGCTCATGTTGGCTAATAAATGCTGAAATGTCAAAGTCCATCTACTATGGTAGATTGGAAGCTATGTAGGAGACAAAGTTTATCCTATATGCTAATTGGAAGAGAGTTGGATCAGCTTATAAGGTAAGCTCTTTTACTCCCACTAAGTGAGTGAGAAGAGAAGGAGTCCACGCGCACTCCTCCGCCGCCGCCCGCCTCACCCGCGCCACGCGTTTCGTGAATCGAGTTCGAGTTAGAAACTTGTTTTGTGGAACATTCGTGTGCATGTTTAACGCGTGTCCTTGTCTTTCACCACGTGGCGACTCGGTCGGCTCACCTCCCGGGCTATAGAAGGAGAGACAGAACAGATCTAAAAATAGTTCGTTCTTTCTCTGTCTGACTCGCCTTGTTCTTCTTGCTGCTGCTGCTCACTAGACTTCCCTATTCCGGCGACTGCATGCACGGCGGTTATGGGAAAAAGCGCCCGTTGAGATGAGATCCTACGCGTGAGCGATAAGGTTTTTTTTTTGGTCTGGGTCTGGCGCTCGCCACCATATGTTCGTGTGTTCTTCTTCATCAACCGACGACCTCAACAGCACCATGGTCGACATCGACAAGGACCATGCTGCTGCGGTGCTGACCTTCCCGGTCAACTTGTACGCGTTATTCCTCTCTTTGTATGCACTAGTTATTGCTAGATTTCAGATATACTTGATGTGGTTTTTTGGCTGCATGTGTTTAGATCCGCTAGTATTTACATGATGTTGATTTCGGTAATTAATTTCATGTGGAAATTGCCTAATACTCCAACAATCCAAAAATCTTATTTCTTTCGGCAATTTTCATCATCTGCCTTTATTGTTGCGCTCAAACCGAGCTCGTTTACAGGTGCTCATTTTAAGAGATGGCAAGGGAAAACCATCTTGTGGCTCACTACTAGGGGCATAGAAAAGGTTGCAGATGGCACTCCCAGAGGTCTGCTTACTCTCGAAGAAGAGAGAGTGTTCAGGGAGGCCATTGTACTTTTTGTGGGCTCCGTACTCAGTATGCTTGGAGACAAGTTGGTTGATGCATATATGCATATTCGTGATGCCAAGGAACTGTGGGATGCATTGGACGCCTAGTTGGGTGATGCTGATGCCGGTAGTGAACTGTATGCTATGGAGGATGTCAATAACTACAAGATGGTTGAAAACCGATCTCTAGTAGAACAGGCTCATGAGATACAGATCATGGCAAAGGAACTCGAACTCCTCAAGTGTGTGCTCCCGGACAAGTTTATCGTGGGATGCATTGTCACTAAGCTTCCCCCTTCGTGGAGGAACTTTGCCACTTCTCTGAAACATCAGATGCATGGGCGCTCTATTGAGTACCTCATTGGCTCTCTAGATGTTGAAGAAAAGGCGAGGGCAAAATACAAATATACTAGTGGAACCGAGGGATATTATGTTGCCAATATGGTGCAGAAAATGCCCACAAGTTAAGGGAAATAACAAAGTCTGCCAAACTACCAACTTCAACAACAAGAAGAGGTAGAACAAGGAAAAAAAGAACCTTGCCGAGTATGTAGCGAGATTGGCCATTGGGCTCATTGTTGTCCACATAAGAAAACCAAGAAGGGTAAAGATGGACAGATTTCTAAATCTATCAACATGTTCATTGGCAATTCCCCGAGAGGCAATAATAAAGTTGTTATTATATATTCCTTATATATGATAGATGTTTATTTTACATGCTAGAAATGTATTGATTCGGAAACATCAATACATGTGTGTTTAATAAACAAAAAGGGTTCCTAGTCATGCCTCTCTTATAGACTAGCTTGTTGATTAACAGGATGATCAAGGTTTCCTGATCATGGACATTGGATGTTGTTAATAACAAGGTCACACCATTGGTGGAATGATGTGATGAACATTCATCCGAAGTATAGCATTACAATCAAGTCATTATGTTTATATTGCTATAACATCATACGAAGTAATCTTTATCCTTAGACCATGAGATCATGTTAATTGCTAACACCGGAAGAGTATCTTGATAACATCAAATGTCACACCGTAATAGGGTGACTATAAAGATGGGTTCAGTACTATGAAGGTGTTATGTTGAGGCTCATGGATCAAGAGTGGAATTTGTCAATCCAGATGATGGATAGATATACTCTGGGCCCTCTCGGTGATATCACATTAGGATAGCTTGCAAGCAAGTGATGTGATCACTAGAATGTTATATCACGGAAACGAGAAAAGAGTGCATGTCGGTAACGAGATCAAACTAGGTATGGAGATACCGATGATCGAATCTCGGACATGTAATATATTGAGAGACAAAGGGATTTAGTTACAAGCGTTAAAGGTTCTCACGATCACAGGAGTCATCGTTGAGTGTGTAGGAGTCAGTACGGATCTCCTGGTCCCGCTGCTGATTATTGATCGGAGAAGGGTCTCGATCATGTCTGCATTATTCGCGAACCGTAGGGTGGCACACTTAAGAGTTACCGGACACCATTTTGGAGCACATATGTTTCAGACGAAAGAATTGCAAAGCGCAGGAATTGTTTTAATAGAAACCGGAAATTATTTCGGGTGAAATTGCAGAAGGTGGTTCTGCATGTGATATTGAAATATTGCAAGGGGCTATATGTGAATGTTTTTTAATTAAAGTAATTAAAAAAATTCTGAATAAATTTAATAAAAGAGTTTTATTAAATGAGAGAGCATTAAATTTGGAGAAATTTAATGCATTTAAAGTGGAGACTTTAAAAGGGAATGTGAAGAGGCATTTTAATGTGGAGGGGTTACCACCACATGAATGGGGAAGGTGAGGGGTCACCCCCATGCGCCGGCCATGGAGAGAGGGGGCACCCCCCCCTCCTCCTATAAAAGGTCACCCATTCCCTCCTTCATCCTCACACCTCCTTGTGAAGGATCTCTCTCCCCCTCTAGAATTATTCCCCCATGGTCTCGGATTAGCGAGATACATGTTCCCGGTGGCATTTCGTCTGGAAGGAGTTGCTCATTTGGATCGCTGGGCGAGGAGGTGGAGGTTGTCCGTGGCTTGAACATGTGTGCGAGTGCGGATCTTATTCTGAGTTGCGGTGCTCGGACTTCCTCACGATCTTGAGATCGGCAAGTGTACGACTACATCAACCACGAGTTCCTACTGTTAACAAAGCTTGTTGTCTCGAGGTAAGTTCTCGTTGGATGTATGTCCACCCGTTGCTTTGTACCTAGTAGATAGATCTTGGCGTGTAGTTCACACCGTAGGAAATTTTTTGTTTTCTATGCTGCGGACCCAACAGTGGTATCAGAGCCTGATCTATGCGTAGGTGCTTAGCACGGGTAGTACACATATGTTGATATGTGGGCGATGATGATCATGTTATTGCATCTTCTATGTATTTTGGATATTGGTGGCATAGTGGGATGAAGCGGCCCGGACCAACCTTACATGTCGCCATTACATGAGACGGTTCCACGGGACATGCAACTTGTTTTGCATAAGTGGCTGGTGTGTCTCTCTCCTACTATAGTCAATATCTGATTTACAACGAGTTGCTAATAACTTAGTTATCCTCGTTGTGGTTCATGTTCGTAGGTAAGAACGGTTCTATCTCCGAAAGCCCTAAGCCACGTAAAACTTGCAATTGATAAATTAGAGGCGTCTAGTTTAGATCGTTGTTGGACTAGTGTATTGATATGGTATTGTTGTAAGTATATGTATGGTGGATACTCTTAAAACACACTCAACGTGTAAGTTCCATAGACCTTGGCCTTACACACAAAGGAATGATAGAGATCATACCATGATGCAAGTGATAGAGATCAAATGCATGGACCATATCATCTCACTTTACACATTAGATGTTAGCATCTTATACTGCTAGTTTAGGCGTTTGATAGCATTATAAGATGATCCCTCTTTTAGATATCAAGATAAAAATGTGTTCTTCCTTTAGTATGCACTGTTCTATGGATCGTGTTTCGAGACATCATGTGATGATCGGGTGTACTCGAATCTACGCTTTCATAGGAACGGGTGTAAGACAGTTTTACACACGCGAATACTAAGGTTCTTACTTGGCGAGCCTAGCATGTACAGACATGGCCTCGGAACACGGACCGAAAGTTTAAGCATGAGTCATATGGTTGATATGATGCCCATATAGATGCTCGCCTTTGAAGCTATATCAACTCACGTGATGATCGGACTTGGTATAGTGGATTTGGTTCATGTAATCACCAAAAGGACACGAGGGATGTCGTTTTTGAGTGGGAGTTCATTAGTAATTTGTATTAGTTAAACTCAATCTATCATAAACTTAGTCTAAATAAACTTTACAAATTATGTTGTAGATGGCACCACCTGCTTTTAATTTCAATGTGTTCATGGAGAAAGAGAAACTTGCTGCGAATGGTAGCAACTTCACCAACTGGGCTATGAATTTCAGGATTCTCCTCACTGCTGCACAAAAGCAATATGTGCTAGATGCGCCGCTAGGCCCCCCACCAGCTCCTGATGCCCCTGATGAGGAAAAGAATGTCTATGTGACTCGTCAAGAGGACCACAACTTAGTTCATTGCGGCATACTGTATGGGCTAGAGCCAGAACTTCGAAAGCGTTTCGAAAATGGCAATGCCTTTGATACCATGGGAGAATTGAAAATGATTTTCGATACCCATGCTGTCGTAGAGAGTTATAATGCTACAGAAAAGTTCTTTAGCTGCATGATGGAGGAAAATAGCTCCGTTGGTGAGCACGCACTCAAAATGTCTGGGTACGCCGATAAGCTTGTGTCCTTGGGAATAATGATTCCCATTGACTTAGGCATACATCGTGTTCTCCAATCTCTGCCACCTAGCTACAAGAGCTTGATGAACTATAATATGCAGGCATGAAGAAGTCTCTTCGAGCTTCTAACAATTCTTAAGGCTGCAGTGGAGATTAGGAAAGAACATCAAGTGTTGATGATCAATAGGACCACCGGTTTCAATAAGGACAAGAAAAGGCAAGCACAAAGGGAAAGAAGGGTGGCAAGTCTGTTGCCACTTTGAAAAAAACCCGGGCTGGCCCTAAGTCGACACCGAGTGCTACTATTGCAAGAGGAGCCATTGGAAGTGCAATGCCCCAAGTATTTAGGCGCAAGAAGTCCAAAGAAGGCAAACAAAGGTATATGTGATATGCATGTTATTGATGTGTACTTGACTAGTACTCGCAGTAGCACCTGGGTATTTGATACCGGATCGGTTGCTAATATATGTAACTCGGTTCAGGGGCTACGGAACAAGCGACAACTAGCAAGGGATGAGGTCGAGGATCGAATTGACAATGGATCAAGAGTTGATGTGATCGCGTCGGACGCTACCTCTCCATTTGCCATCGGGATTAGTTATAAACCTAAATAATTGTTATTTGGTGCCTGCACTGAGCATGAACATTGTATCTGGATCGTGTTTGATGCAAAGTGGTTATTCCTTTAAATCTGAGAACAATGGTTGTTCGATTTATAAGAATGATATCTTTTATGGTCATGCACCTATGTTGAATGGTTTATTTCTATTGGATCTCGATAGTAATATTACGCACATTCATAATGTTAATGCTAAAAAGATTAAACTTGATGATGATATGTCTACATATATGTACTTTGCCGTCTAGGTCATATTGGCGTTAAACGCATGAAGAAACTCCATTCTGATGGACTTTTGGAATCACTTGATTTTGAATCATTTGATACATGTGAGCCATGCCTTATGGGCAAGATGACTAGAACGCCATTTTCCGGTTCAATGGAACGGGCGACAAATCTGTTGGAGATCATACATACTGATATGTGTGGACCAATGAGTGTGTCGGCGTGAGGTGGATATCGTTATTTTGTTACTTTCACAGATGATTTGAGTAGATACGGGTATATCTATTTGATGAAACACAAGTCTAAAACTTTTTGAAAAGTTCAAGGAATTTCAGAATGAAGAGGAAAATCATCGTAATAGAAAGATCAAGTTTCTATGGTCTGACCGTGGAGGAGAGTATCTAAGTTACGAGTTTAGCACACACATGAAAGAGTGTGGAATAGTTTCAGAACTCACGCCTGCCGAAACACCACAACGTAATGGTGTGTCGGAACATCGTAATCGTACCTTATTGGATATGGTTCGATCTATGATGTCTCTGACTGACTTACCTCTGTCATTTTGGGGTTATGCACTGGAAACAGCTGCATTCACTTTAAATCGGGCACCATCTAAATCCGTTGAAACGACACCGTATGAATTATGGTTTTGAAACAAACCTAATCTGTCATTTCTTAAGGTTTGGGGATGCGATGTTTATGTGAAGAAACTTCAACCGGATAAACTCGAACCTAAAGCGGAAAAATGCGTCTTCATAGGATACCCTAAGGAAACAATTGGGTATACCTTCTATCACAGATCCGAGGGCAAGGTTTTTGTTGCCTAGAATGGATCCTTTCTTGAGAAGGAGTTTCTCGCGAAAGGTGTGAGTAGTCGGAAGGTAGAACTCGAAGAGGTTATTGAACCTTCTCTTCATGGAATGGTGAGTGGCGCAGCACCGAAAGTTGTTTCGGGGTTGACTTCACCTGATGAAGAGAGAGCTAATGATAATGATCATGAAACTCCAAAAGAGGACACTACCGAACCTCGCAGGTCAAGCAGGACACGTGCAGCTCCTGAACTTTATGGCAATCCTGTTGTGAATTTCATGGTTGATGAAATGGATGACCCTGCGATGTATGAAGAAGCGATGATGATCCCGGATTCCATCAAATGGCTAGAATCCATGAAATTCGAGATGGGATCCATGTACGAGAACCAAGTTTGGAACTTGGTGGACTTACCTCACGACCGAAAGGCCGTTGAGAATAAATGGATTTTCAAAAGGAAAACTGATGCTGATGGTAACGTGACCATCTATAAGGCTCGACTTGTCGCAAAGGGGTTTCGACAAATTCAAGAAGTTGGCTACGATGAGACATTATCTCCCGTAGCGATGCTTAAATCGGTTAGGATTATGTTAGCAATTGCTGCATATTTCGATTATGAAATATGGTAGATGGATGTCAAAACTGCGTTCCTCAATGGTAAGATTGAAGAAGAGTTGTATATGATACAACCTAAGGGTTTTGTCGATCCTAAGGATGCTAATAAGGTGTGCAAACTTCAGCGATCCATCTATGGACTGAAGCAAGCATCACGAAGTTGGAATCTCTGCTTTGATGAGGTGATCAAAGAGTTTGGATTTGTCCAAACTTATGGAGAGGCTTGTATTTACAAGAAAGTGAGTGAGAGCAATGTGGCATTTCTGATATTATATGTGGATGACATATTATTGATTGGAAATGATATAGATCTTTTAAACAGTGTTAAAAGTTATCTAAACAGCAAATTTTCGATGAAAGACCTTGGTGAAGCGTCATATATATTAGGCATTAAAATCAATAGAGATAGATCAAGGCGCCTAATTGGGCTATCGCAGAGTACATACCTTGATAAGATATTAAAGAAGTTTAATATGGACGAAAGTAAGAAGGGGTACTTACCTATGTTGCAAGGCAAGACATTGAGTAAGACTCAAAGTCCGGCTACGGCGGAAGAAAGAGAGATGATGGATAAGATCCCTGCCTCGCCATAGGCTCTATTATGTATGCCATGCTATGTACAATACCGGATGTGGCACATGCTATTAGTTTGACTAGTAGGTACCAATCGATCCAGTTCTAACACTTTGGATAGCGGTAAAGAACATCCTCAAGTACTTGAGAAGAACTAAGGATATGTTTCTTATATACAGAGGTGAAGAAGAGCTAGTCGCTAAGTGTTATATCGATGCTAGCTTTGACACCGATCCAGATGACTCTAAGTCTCAATCCGGATACGTATTTCTCTTGAACGGAGCAACAGTTAGTTGGAGGAGTTCCAAACAACCTGTGGTGGCTGGATCAACAACGGAGGCAGAATATGTTGCTGCTTGAGCGCGGAGGCGATTTGGATGAAAGAGTTCATTACAGAACTGGGTGTGGTTCCCAGTGCGTTGGACCCAATGGTGATCTATTGTGACAACAATGGAGCCATAGCCAATGCAAAGGAACCAAGGTCTCACAAGAATTCCAAACATATTAAGCGTCGGTTTCACTCCATCCGCGAGCATGTCAAGGATGGAGATATAAAGATTTGTAAAGGACACACAGACCTAAATGTAGCAGATCCGTTGACTAAAGTTCTCCCTAGGGCAAAACATGATCAACACCAGAACTCCATGGGTGTTAGATTTATCACTATGTGAACTAGATTATTGTCTCTAGTGCAAGTGGGAGACTGAAGGAAATATGCCCTAAGAGGCAATAACAAAGTTGTTATTATATATTCCTTATATATGATAGATGTTTATTTTACATGCTAGAAATGTATTGATTCGGAAACATCAATACATGTGTGTTTAATAAACAAAAAGGGTTCCTAGTCATGCCTCTCTTATAGACTAGCTTGTTGATTAACAGGATGATCAAGGTTTCCTGATCATGGACATTGGATGTTGTTAATAACAAGGTCACACCATTGGTGGAATGATGTGATGAACATTCATCCGAAGTATAGCATTATGATCAAGTCATTATGTTTATATTGCTATAACATCATACGAAGTAATCTTTATCCTTAGACCATGAGATCATGTTAATTGCTAACACCGGAAGAGTATCTTGATAACATCAAACGTCACACCGTAACAGGGTGACTATAAAGATGGGTTCAGTACTACGAAGGTGTTATGTTGAGGCTCATGGATCAAGAGTGGAATTTGTCAATCCAGATGACGGATAGATATACTCTGGGCCCTCTCGGTGATATCACATTAGGATAGCTTGCAAGCAATTGATGTGATCACTAGAATGTTATATCGCAGGAACGAGAAAAGAGTGCATGTCGGTAACGAGATCAAAATAGGTATGGAGATACCGATGATCGAATCTCGGACATGTAATATATCGAGAGACAAAGATTTAGTTACAAGCGTTAAAGGTTCTCACGATCACAGGAGTCATCGTTGAATGTGTAGGAGTCAGTACGGATCTCCAGGTCCCGCTGCTGATTATTGATCAGAGAAGGGTCTCAATCATGTCTGCATTATTCGCGAACCGTAGGGTGGCACACTTAAGAGTTACCGGACACCATTTTGGAGCACATATGTTTCAGACGAAAGAATTGCAAAGCGCAGGAATTATTTCAATAGAAACCGGAAATTGTTTCGGGTGAAATTGCAGAAGATGGTTCTACATGTGATATTGAAATATTGCAAGGGGCTATATGTGAATGTTTGTTAATTAAAATAATTAACAAAATTCTGAATAAATTTAATAAAAAGAGTTTTATTAAATGATAGAGCATTAAATTTGGAGAAATTTAATGCATTTAAAGTGGAGACTTTAAAAGGGAATGTGAAGAGGCATTTTAATGTGGAGGGGTTACCACCACATGAATGGGGGAGGTGAGGGGTCACCCCCATGCGCCGACCATGGAGAGAGGGAACCCTCCTCCTATAAAAGGCCACCCATTCCCTCCTTCATCCTCACACCTCCTTGTGAAGGATCTCTCTCCCCTCTAGAATTATTCCCCATGGTCTCGGATTAGCGAGATACATGTTCCTGGCATTTAAATGCGGAAGGAGTTGTTGCTTCTGGATCGCTGGAGCGAGGAGGTGGAGGTTGTCCGGTGGCTTGAACGTGTGTGCGAGTGCGGATGTGCTGCTGAGTTGTGGCGCTCGGACTTCCTCAC
The DNA here is from genome assembly GCA_023614405.1 of Avena insularis. NCBI lineage: Eukaryota > Viridiplantae > Streptophyta > Magnoliopsida > Poales > Poaceae > Avena > Avena insularis. The sequence goes on from CM042692.1 coordinate 435,738,974, forward strand.
GATCTTGAGATCGGCAAGTGTACGACTATATCAACCACGAGTTCCTACTCGTTAACAAAGCTCGTTTTCTACGAGGGTAAGTTCTCGTTGGATGTATGTCCACCCATTGCTTTGTACCTAGTAGATAGATCTTGGCGTGTAGTTCACACCGTAGGAATTTTTTATTTTCTATGCTGCGGACCCAACATTTATTACCTACTATTCTTTGAGTATTTCAACCCACAGAATGGTGGGTTGATACAGGTGCCAATGTTTATGTGTGTGCTGACATTTCCATGTTCACCTCTTATCAGGCTCGATATTCCTCGGTCATGATGGGGAATGGGTTACATGCTACTGTTCTTGGTGCTGGTATGGTAGATCTGAAGTTTACTTCGGGCAAGATCGTGCAATTGAAGAACGTGCAGCATGTCCCTTCTATGAAATAAGAATCTCGGTAATAGATCCCGTCTTTTGAAATATGGGTTTAAGTTGTATTTGAGTCCAATAATGTTGTACTGTCTAAGTACGGAACCTTTGTTGGAAAAGGCTATGAATGCAGAGGCATGTTCCGTTTTTCATTGGTAGACTTCTGTAACGATGTTGTGAACCATATATGCACTAGTGGTAATGAAACTAATGTTTAACATTCACTACTTTTTCATATTAATTTTGGTTTTATATCGCGGCTTGATGGTATGAGTTTAATTCTGAAATTCACTATGGTCAAAGGCTCTAAGTGCCATGCTTGTGTGCAATCAAAGCAGGCTCGCAAGCCTCACACGCCTATAGAGGAGAGAAACTTAGCACCTCTAGAGCTCATACATTCATATCTATGTGAGATGAATGGTGTGATGAAAATAGGTGGAAAGAAATATTGCATGACTTTGATTGATGATTCTACCAAGTACTGTTATGTATATCTCTTGAAAACTAATGGCCCAAAATATATCGAGCTCGTTGGGGAACCCCAAGAGGAAGGTATGATGAGCACAGCAACAAGTTTTCCCTCAGTACGAAACCAAGGTTATCAATCCAGTAGGAGCAAGGAAACACCCCAAAGGTGTTGCTAGTTGAGCCTTGGCAGGGCGCACTACCGGTGCTAGTAGCAACGTGGAGACCTGCACAACACAACCACAGAACTTTGCTCCCAACTTGCGATGAGGTTGTCAATCTCACCGGTTTTGCTGAAAACAAAGGATTAAACGTATCGAATGGAAGAAAGTAATAGTTTGCAGAAAGTAAACACAAAGAAGTAAACAGTTGATTGTAGATTGATTGCAAAAGAAAAGACCGGGGTCCATAGTTCACTAGAGGTGGCTCTCCTTAAGATAGATAACATGTTGGGTGAACAAAATACAGCGGGGAATTGACAAACATTGAGAAAGCATACAAGCATATACTACTCATCTTGACTCCTTTGAGATTTGATTGGGCATTACAACATTATACATAGACCGCCATCCAACTGCATCTATGACTAATAATCCATCTTCAGGTTATCATCCGAACCCCCTCTAGTATTAAGTTGCAAGCAACGGATAATTGCATTACGAATTGCGTGTAAAGTAAACAATACGATTGTTCTATGAACAAAGGATTGTTGTTTTCTCCCTAGCAGCAACATCACATCTAGTACCTTAGAGATTTCTGTCACTTCCCCAGATTACCAGAGGCATCAACCCACTATCGAGAATAAATACAAACTCTTGGAGTTGCTAGCATCTACTTGGCCAAGATAGCTACTAACAACGGAAAGCATGCAAGATCACAAATAACAAAGACATGATAGAATCAATAATCAATCTGAATTAGCATCTCAATATCCATCGGATCCCCGCAAACACAACATGCAGAATTACAAATAGATGATCTTGATCATGAACGGAGCTCACAAGATCTAAACATGATAGCACAAAGGAGGAGAACCAGCCATCTAGCTACTACATGGACCCGTAGTCCAGAGATGAACTACTCACGCATCACACAGGAGGCTTGCATGATGATAAAGAAGGCCTCCAGGATGAATTCCCTCTCCGGCAGGGTGCCGGGAAGAGCTTCAGATCCCTCCCGATCTAGGGATGGAGACGATGGCGGCTACAGACTCTTTCGTGGATTTTTTGATCGGGTACATAGGGTTTCCATATCAGAGGCAATATATTGGTGGAAGGAGAGGCCGAGGGGGTGCCTGGGGCGGCCAGACCACCCCCTGGCGTGGGCCAAGCCTGGCCACATGGCCAGGTGGTGTGGCTAGGCCCCAACCCCTCTCCGTCTCATACTCTGGCCCCGGGTGTCCCTCGGTAAAATAATGACTTTGGCTTTTGTCTCGTCCAATTCCGAGAATATTCATTTTCTGACTTTCCTGGAACCAAAAACAACAGAAAACAGGCAGCTGGCACTGTGGCTCTTGTTAATAGGTTAGTCTAAGAAATCATATGAAAAGTACTCCAAAGTTTGGACAAAACATAAGAAAGTAGATAAAACCAAGCATGGAACATCAAAAATTATAGATACATTTGCAATGTATCAAAAACCAAAGACGAGGCTTTATATTTATTTAAAATATATAAAGAAGAAGTTGAAAATCAATGTGAGAGAAAGATCAAAAGAATTCGGTCTGATCGTGGTGGAGAATACTTTTCTAATGAGTTCAATTTATTCTATTCGGAACATGGTATTATACATGAGAGGATGCCTCCCAGTTCCCCTCTAATAGATTTGGTTAACGCTATGTTAAACACTACCGGTTTATCCATGATGGGGGAAAGCCATATTGACTTCATGTCATGTCCTAAACTGTGTTCCAACTAAGAATAAAGAGACTACTCATAGCATTGCTTATAGATTTCTTGTGGTGAAATCTGAAGTGTACGACATGACTATCGGTACCATTTTTAAATCAAGAGATGCTATATTGTTTGAGGATATATTTCCTATGAAAGATATGCCTAGCATATCTAATAAGGAATATGATCCAATTTTTGAACCTAAAACTACCACGGAGACTGATGAACAATTAGATGATGAGAGTCAGATTCGGGTGAGGATGACAATGAAGCCCCCACAAGAAGCAAGATACAGAGGACCACAAGGTCTTTTGGTAATAATTTCATTGCGTACCTAGTGGATGACACTCCCACTACTGTTTCAGAAGCTTTTGCATTTATGGATGCAGACTAATGGAAAGAAGCGGTTCAAAGCGAGATAGAATCCATCTTGGCTAATGGAACGTGGGAGATATCTGAACGTCTGTATGGGTATAAACATGTAGGATATAAATGGGTATTTAAAAAGAAACTTAGGGCTGGTGGTACTATTGAAAAGTTCAAAGCTCGTCTTGTGGCTAAAGACTATACCCAAAAAGAAGATGAAGATTTCTTTGGTACTTACTAACATGTGGCTAGATTGACCACAAGTCGAGTACTACTATCACTAGCTGCCTCTCAGGGTCTTCTCATTCATCAAATGGACGTTAAGACGGCTTTCATAAATGGAGAGTTGGATGAGGAATTTTACATGGAACAACCTGATGGTTTTGTACTAGAAGGTCAAGAAAGAAAGGTGTGTAGATTGAAGAAATCTTTGTATGGCCTCAAACAAGCTCCCAAGCAATGGCATGAGAAGTTTGAAAGAACTTTGACATCTGTGGGATTTGTTGTAACACCATGGTGGGGCCAAGGGAGTTATCCTATGTTTGTATGTTGATGACATATTAATTTTTGGGACAAGTATCAAAGTGATTAATGAGGTCAAAAACTTCTTGTCTAAATGTTTTGAGATGAAGGATATTAGAGAAGCTGATGTTATCCTAAACATCCAGATACTGAGAGATAATAATAATGGGATTACACTTGTGCAATCACATTATATGGACAAGATGTTGAGAAGATTTGGATATGATGATTACAAATACTCTCCCACACCTTATGATCCTAGTGTGTTTCTTTGAAAGAATCAAAAGGCGTCTAAAGATCAATTGAGATATACTCTCAAATCATTGGCTCACTTATGTATTTAGCTTGCGCTACGAGGCCTGACATATTGTTTGCTATGAGCAAACTTAGCCGGTTTGTGGCCAGTCCGGGAGATGGTCACTGGCATGCTCTTGAGAGAGTAATGCGCTATCTAAAGGGAACAATGAGATATTGAATTCATTATACCAGGTATCCAAGAGTACGTGAAGGGTATAGTGATTCAAATTGGATATCAGATGCTGATGACATAAAGGCCACAAGTGGATATATATTCACTCTTTATGGTAGTGTTGTTTTATGGAAGTCTTGCAAGCAGACCATCTTAACAAGGTCAACTATGGAAGCAGAACTCATAGCATTAGATACTGCGACTGTCCAAGAAGAATGGCTTCGTGAACTCTTAACAGATTTTCCTATGGTTGAAAAACAAATACCAACAATTCTTACGAACCGTGACAACCAAACTTTGATTGTCAAAGTGAACAGTTTCAAGGATAATATGAAGAGTTCAAGACATGTTAAGAGAAGACTGAAGTCTGTCAAAAAGCTATGAAACTCCAGAGTTATAGCATTGGATTATGTCCAAACAGCTAAGAATCTAGCATATACTCTTACGAAAGGACTATCAAGAAATTTGATAGAAAATGCATCGAGGGAGATGGGTTTGAGACCCACGTGAGTTGTCAAGGGGGTATCCCAACCTATGTGATCGTAGATCCCGTGAATTAGGACATGGGAAAACAAACAAAAACAACTGAGTTGAGAGAAACTTTTAATACTTACACTCCATTGCAGATGCAATTATCTCATAGCAAACTATTAGGAAGGTTGATTACATCTTAATGTGTTCTATCTGTCTCCTTGAGAGCAAAGACGATGTCCTACAGAGCGATCTTGAAAGAACACATCTATATGAGCTACACTGCTGGTCACAGTGTATGATACTTGGGTGAATCTCTAGGAAGTTCAGGAAAGGCCGAGGAGTATCACTTATAAGCTCCACCCGAGGGGTAGCCTATGCCAGCCAAGTACCCGTAAAGGGCATTGAGTGAAACTTGCTGCACATTGTTTAGTTGTAGTAAGCGTATCTCTTTGTCTTGGTGGAAGTTCAACTTAATAGTCTCCACTAAACTATAGGTATATTAAACAGTGATTGAACTAACAAGCCACATGATGTGCCTCTGAGATCTGGTGGGGGATTATTAGATTTATATGGGTCACGGCCCATGTAGACAGCCCTTGTAGTCTAATAAATCCTGAAATCTCAAGGGTCGTCTACCATGGCAGCTTGGGAGCTGTGTGGGAGACAAAGTTTAGTCAAACGTTGCTAGTTGGGAGAGAGTTGGACCAGCTTATAAGGTGAGTTGTTTCACTCCCACTTAGTGAGTGAGAAGAGAAGGTGTCCTCGCGCACTCCTCCTCCGCCGCCGCCTCGCCTCACCCGCACGCGTGATGCGTTTCGTGAATCGAGTTCGAGTTAGAAACTCGTTTGTGGAATACTAAATTTTTGCATGATGCACCAGCTGATGGGTATGTGTCAGCATTCGTGTGCATGTTTGATGCGTGTCCTTGTCTTCCACCGCGTGGCGACTCGGTCGACTCACCTCCCAGGCTATAGAGGGAGAGACATAACAGATCTAAAAACAACTCGTTCTCTCTCTATCTCTCTCGCCTTGTTCCTCTTGTTGTTGCTTCTCTCTAGGTTCCCCATCCGGGCGCCTGTGTGCACGACCGTAAGGGAGAGCAGGCCTCCAAAACCCTGTCCATTGAGATCCTGCACTGAGAGACGGGCGATAAGGTTTTTGGGGAGCGTCTAGGCATGACTGCTCGCCTCTGTTCATCTAGGCCGTTGGGGGCACATGTCACTGCAAACGGGATCAGCCCGGACGGCATGTCCTCCACCCCCCCCCCCCCCCCACAAACGGGGGTTCGTTGGAGTTGGCCTTACATCGCCGACAGGTTGACTTACAAATAAGAAAAGCTCGGACAACCAAAAATTAACTAGAAGTGATAAGATTTCGATGATATTTCATAGATTGGTCCATGTACAACACAAAATCGCTAGGATGAACTAATACAATCCAACTTTTTTTCTGGGAAAGAACACTTGTATTACTCATAAAATCCAGGATTACAATCGGTAAGGCAAATTCTAACTAGCTCATCTGCCCAGAACCGAGCCAAAATGCCGTATGACCTTGGTTCTAGCAAAATTTGCCATGTAGTGACTACATTTATTTTGTCAACGCCTTACATGAGTAACACAAGCTTCACGGAACTTAAGCAAGGTCTTGATCTCTTCAATGACGGTCGCGTACTTCGTGTGATCTAACTCCTCACTCTTCAGTAACTTTAATATCTCCAAACAATCGGCTTCAATTATCATAGGTAGAGAACATCAATGCAGCGTCAATGATAAACCCTCCACAATTGCATGTAGCTTAGCCTCAAGAGGATCACTACAAAACGGGAGATTTCGGCAAGAAAAAATAATAATTAAACCATCTTGACCTCGGGTGATCATCCCAGCTCCAGAAGCTTTCTCCATGAAAGACCCATCCGTGTTTAACTTACACAACCAGAGCGGGGGGTTTGGTCAACAAAGAGGCATTTCGATTGGATTTTCAGTGGAGGAGTGAAAATGGTTCTCATCATGTCCTAGAATGAACTTCCCTTTTAGAATATCCTTTTTTGCAAGATGTTTGATTTGAATAAGAGAATCCAAATTCTCATCATGTCCTAGATGAACTTCCCTTTCAGAATATCCTCTCTTGCATGGGAACTTCCAAAGGAGGAGGTTGTTTTTCATGAGTGACTTCATTATGGACATGCCAAAATCCTCCACAGGGCTGTACAATCCAACTAACCAACTATACTTGACGTTTTGTTTGAACAAGGAGTGCCCCCAAAGGGGCTAGAGGCTTCACATATATTCCAAGCGGTGGAAGTTACAAATGATTACAAATGACCCCATAAAATATGAAGACACACATAGGTCCCTGGTATAAGTAGAAAAGACCTCACTGATAAAAAACAAAAGGCAAACTGGTCCTTCCTCTTCTCCACCACCGAGATGGAAGACAGGCACGCCACCATCAAGCACAAGAGCGCGGGGACATAACCACTTGATCCTGAGCCGACGAGCAATGCGGCGACTGACTTCAAGGGCCTCACGAAGGAGGTTAGAATAATGTCGGAACCCTTTATCGGCTTTTTGATAGATCATGTGCTGACCTTGGATGTCATACGGCTATGAACCACCACCGAGGTGATGCTCAAGAAGATAGCCTCCCAACTCCACTGCTGCCTGGCACTGCAACTTGCGGGAAATGCCAGTAGCAGAGGGTTCTTTACCAAACCTGACGGTGCTACTCGGCCGATCGACTCACCACACCTGCCACGGGTGGGAGACAGACGGCGAAGAAGATCAGCTTGGCATAGAACCCATGAACCCTTCATCCATAGATGTCCATCGCTGCAGCAACTTAGCGAACCTTCCCTTCGAAACACAACCACTATGTCCAAAAGGAGAATACACGTTGACGAGCAACAACAACTAGCATCCAGAATTGCCGACGCCACGCGAAGAATCCGAGATCTCTTCTCAGATCTCCTGCCCGAGATGAGGAGAAGAAGCCGTAGAAGATGCCGCGACGATGAACCCAGGGAACATGCTTATTGGACAAGCAACGGATGAAGAATGCCAAAGAGGAGCTCCCCCACGGAGCCCCAAAATTCAGCGCGACCGACCACTCCAGCGGCAAGCCTGTCATGCCACTGGGGTAGCTGCAATGGAACCACTCCTTCTTGGGCAAAAAGCGGCAAAGACCAAAGGAAACCAGAGCAGCAGCATCGCAGCCTCCCTCCTCGCCACCACGGCCTGCCAGGAACAGCTGCCAAACGGCGCATCTTGCCTCCAATCGGCTCCAGCTCAAATGCCAACTCGAGGATGGCAAAGAAGAAACAACCACAGTCATCTTCCCCCCACCCTCGTCGCCACGGCCGGCCGGGGGATGAGCAGTCCACCACTTCACGCCGCCGCACCTCACCCCCTACCACCAGGGCGAGCCGCTAGACCATGTCCACACAAACTCTCGGCAGAACGCCAAGCAACGGCGAAAATCCACCAAAACCAGAGCCTAAAAACCCTACTACTACTACCTCCGGCGCCTCTCCAAACCCTACCCCAGTGGGCTACTCCAGCATGGAGGGAAGCGGATCGGCCCGACTCGCGATGGTTGACTCTCAACGGGAGGATGAAGGAGGTCGTGCGAGAGGATAAGTCGTGAGTTCGAAGGACTCGTTTTTTTGGGTTACTTGACGTTTTAAGACTGAGAGTGAGGCTCGCCATCCATGGCCACGGAAGATAAGATGGGAAAAGATAATTCCTCAAAATAGCCTTTCGGCCCGCTATATTAATATAGCAACTTCCCGGTACAACGATACAACTGTTGGGGCCTCAGCACAGAAGCCCAAACTAAAGAAGAGAAAAACAATGGCAACAACGGCAGATCGACTAAATGAAGACGGTTCATAACCGATGCACCCTCCCAAGATGTCCTACCACACTTCTAAACCCCCGACGCGTCACGTAAGAAGCAACACCTTCAAGAAGGGATGCGACGATGACGATGTTGCTGCTCGGAATGTCCTAGGGTTTCCCTCATACGGGAAGGTCAGTGAGAAAGGGGTACACCCGACGCCCTTCACGAAGGAATGGCGGCACCCGCAGGCGTCACCCCGCTGGTGTCGGAAAACCGATAGGGATTTCTCCTGACCCCAAAACCACTACCCGACCGCGCCGAAGGCTTCCACCCATCCACGCCGCCCACGAGCATGCGCCACCACGGTTTTGAATCCACCATCGTCGTCTCAATGTGAACCAATGTGGGGCCTCAAGGACGGAAAACTTGGATAAACTAGTAATGGGGCGGCGATTACGCTGACGACGGAGGAACAGCCTCCACCGCTACATGGTAGCCGAACGAACGCCCGGCCACACGGGCCCAATGAGGCTCGACCGGGCCTAGATCGGGCCCATAAAGCCCCCGCCGCCACGCTGCAGCAGGCCAGTTCAGCACCGTCAACCCCCAGAACCTGCCTCCCCGAGCCCACCTTGAGGAAGCAACGCCACCTGCAGAGCTGTTGGCCCGCCCAAACCCAAATGGGACGCAAATGGGCCCAGATCTAGGCCGAGCGGTCACCACCGGCCGCCTGCGCGAGCAGCGGCGCCAGCCGCCTCACTGTCCACCCGGGGTCAGCACGCCGCCGCCGGACACGTCGCTGGCTGAGGAGAACCGCCACCGGCTGCCCTTGCCCGAGTTAGCGTTCGCAGAGGACGGGGTAAAGCAGAGGGAGCCACCGCCGCCAGCACCGCGCGGGCAGCGCCTGACTGCATGGGCCGGTTGCGGCGGGAGGGGGGAGGGGTCGGTCGCCGGGAGAGCTCGGGAGCGATCGCCTTGCTCGGGAGGCGGCGCCGGGGTGAGAGCCCCAGGGGTTTTTTTCCACTGGAAAAAGATAATGTACTACCGATAATCCATCAGCCATTGGCTCCCTCTCTCCGACGTCACGGGATGTCTGTACGCTGACGTAAACACGCGAGGATCCCTGCACCTGGTCGGCTTCCGCGTTGCTTCGCTGGGCCAATGAGTCTCGCTCTGACGAGAAATCAAACCCCACTGGTCTTTAATCCGTCCAGAACGGGCGCTTTACGGCCACCACGCAATGCAATGCAATGCCTTTTTGGCCTTTTCCAATTTCCACGAGCATAGAGCGCGGGTGCATGGTTAACAAAAGGTTTCGTTCAGATTACGAAACGTAACTCTCTATAGTAATACTACGCAGTTGATGCTGACTGGCAAAACTATTATTAACCCAAAAAATGAGACACGTCCACGCTTCAAAGATTGGGATCTCTACAGTACTAGTAATGGTACACCTTTTTTGTTTGGTCTAAGTACAACACTCACAGTACATCGGTAAACCGAGGACGTTTAGAACATCGTTAGTACTCACGGAAAAAGATGTCTCATAGTACTATTTGACTAACTTCGTATGTATCCACTCCTTCCGTTCAGAAATATAAGACATTCTAGCTTTATGAAATGAATGTACCTAGACGTTTTTTAGTATATAGGTCCACTCCGAATCTCTACGAACCTATACATTAAAAGACGTCTAGATACATTCAATTCACAAAGCTAAAACATTTTATATTTCCGACGGAGGAAGTAGATTCTAGACATAGTGTATAGATAGATGTGATATCTTTTACGGAAAATGCACGATCAGCCTGCTATTCCAAGACACGGAAAACTCGACGGATTGATCTGACTTATCGACGAATGGCTATCTATAATTAAACATAGTTCAAGGATTGATGTCATCCGCAATATCTGAATATGCAGACCTTCGAGAAAACAACGCAAACACGTACACTACAGACACACAATCTATGGCTATAAAACGACAACTTCAGCTTTTGAACCTCTATATATTTGTTCTTCACGTAACCCGGAGTTGTCTGTTCTTGGATACTAATATCGTCCATTGGTCTGATCAAAGAGCAGCAGCTGACAATGTGGTTCCTGTCCAAGCATTCAAAGTGGCTACTGTGCTTACAATTTCCCTTCCTGTTCCAAGATTTTTGCCCTGTTGGCGGGGTATGAGTGCAGCGAGTGCCGTCCAAAACGCATCACTAAAACACAGCGGGAAAACGATGTTACGGACCATATGCATGCATAATTAATGTTCAAATTAATTTATTACCAATATAACAAAGACAATGATGCAACGCCGTACTATGTCGTAGGAGGCGCGTGACAATAGAGTGTGGTGGCTGTTGTGGTTTTATTTATAAAGAGAAATAAAACCTTGTTTCCAGGACAAGTAAAAACAAATGTGGTCTTAATTTGAAGGCACCCGCCTCGCTCCCTCTAGGGCGACTCGGGCGGCGAATGAAACCCTAGTGTCGCGACCATCCTTCCCTAGTATCCCTCCTCCACCTCCCCCTCCGCTACTACCAGACATGATAGTCGGGAAGTCGTGCAGCCGCTGAGGAAAGTGGTGTCGAGGATCCAGTCGCTCCGCACCCGGCGGTGGACTCCGGACGTCGAGGCGGCGACCTCAGGCGGTGAGGCGGCGTTGGCTCTGTGGCGAGTAGCGCGAGCGAGTGTTGTCTTCTCCTTGGCCGTGTGGATGGCGAGGAGATGGCAGGGTGTTAGCCGTGGCGCTCGGGCTGCTTGTGGAACCCTATGCCATATCTGAAGGATGGCTCCTCCTTCGGGTGCGTCTACCCTTCAGGTGCGGATATCCGATGGTTGGTGGTCGCGCGAAGCTGGTGCGTGGTTAGGCGTTTGAGGTGGGGACGAGTTCCGGGAGAAATCCCTAGCTGGCTGCGCCAGCCACTACGGTGGTGACGCCTGCATGCGCCGTATTCTTCCCTGGAGGCAATGTCGAGGGTACTCTCCCCTCCCTGCCCTTCCCCTCTCTTTACCCGTGAGAAATCCTAAATCTTCCTAGATTGGGAGGCAGCGGTGCCTTTTGCGTCGTCACCTTCTTGAACGTGCTACTTTGGGTGAGAGGGGACGCGGGCATGCTCTGGTTCCGGATGTCAATGCTGAGGTTTGAGCCATGGTATCGGTATTGAGTTTGTTGGTCCAGGACCTATGCAACCTTTGTTGGGTGTTCTTGGCTTGTCCGTTGCGCTTGCTCGACGGTGATTTGGTGCCCTTGTGCCTAGGCAGGGAGGGGAAGGGCCTCCTCCCCCGTTTGGAGCAGTTCGTAGGGACGTCGTGAGCATGATGATCCTTGTAGTCTCTATCTCTACGCTCAGCGGTGTGGCATCTGATCACCTTCGCTACTTCTACATGAACAATCTCACCAAGCAGCTTCTTCTCCTCGTGGGTGAATCTGTGGTCGACGTCTAGGCTTCTCTTAGTGAGCTTGTTGCATGCAGTGGAAGGCTTGGTGTGTGACCCTTTGGCAACCTGGTTCTTGGTCCTTCCTCTATTCTAGGGTGAGCATCTCCATTACCGACAGTTCGACGCCCGTTGAGCCGGAGCGAGGGGGAAGGGGTCCCTCTTCAGTCATAGTGGAGGATAGTCAGGCGATGGCTCGCCTCCCCTAGAGTAGACATAGGAATGTTTCACTTCGCTGGAGGTTCTACCAGAAGATGATTTGCGACATTTCCATGGTGCTTCATTCTCGGTTGAGAGCTTCGACCACTACATGCTGGACTTCTTGTTTGTTTTTCTGTTTTCTAGTAATCTTTGATGTTGTTAGTTGTTCTTCAGCATCTTGTACCTGCCGTGTGTTGGTGGCCTTGTGTATTCCTCGGCAGGTTGATGGCTTCGTTAATTCAAAGTCAGGCTCATTTTGAGCCTACCGTCTGAATGTGGTCTTAATTTGTACAACCATCCAAGGGACTCTTTGGAACACATATATCATGACTTTATGCTCTTATGGACACAAAAGAGATTGGAATAGAAACAAGGTATATTTCTGTTTCCAAAACCCTTAGACCAAGAGGCAATGGGAGGTACATGCGTGTTTTCTTTTTGATTGGTACAAGGTATGTGGAAGACGGAATTGGTGCGTATTATTTTTGCACCGATCGATGATGCTGCGTTAATCTTGAAGACCAAATTATCTAATCGCCTTGACAATGATGTGATCGCATGGCAACCTGAACAACAACGCAGCGTTAATGATAAACCCTCCACAATTGCATGTAGCTCAGCCTCAAGAGGATCACTGCAAAACAGGAGATTTCGGCAAGCAGAAAAAATAATTTGTTCTTGGATACTCTATATATTTGTTCTTCACGCAACCCGGAGTTGTTTCTTCTTGGATACTAATATCATTCATTGGTCTGATCAAAGAGTAGCAGCTCGCAATGTGGTTCCTGTTCAAGCATTTAAAGGGGCTACTGTGTTTACGATTTCCCTTCATGTTCCAAGATTTTTTTTGAGGGATTGTTCCAAGATTGTTGCCTTGTTGGCAGGGTGTGACAGCAGGTTAATGGGTCCATGCCGATTAGTATGTGAGGCCCAGTATATAGTGCAGCGAGTACCGTCCAAAACGCATCACTAAACACAGCGGGAAAACGATGTTACGGACCATATGCGTGCATAATTATTGTTCAAAATGATTTATTTCCAATATGACAAAGACAATGGTGCAACATCTTACTATTGCCGTAAAGAGGGGTGTGACAGACGGCTGGAGCCAGATCTCAAGGATGGGCCAGACCTCAAGGATGGCTCCTCCTTCGGGTGCGTCCTACCCTGCTACTGTGGATCTCCGATGGCTGGTTGTCGCCGAAGCTGATGTCTGGCTAGGCGTTGGCGGTGGGGACGAGTTCCGTGAGAAATCTCTGGTTGGCTACGCCAGCGACGACGGTGGCATCGCCTGCGAGCGCCGTCCTCTTCCTGGAGGCACGGCTCTCCCCTCCCCGCCCTTTCCCTCTCTTTACCCAGGAGAAATTCCAAATATTCTTGGATTGGGATGCAGCGGTGCCTTTGGCACCGTCACCTTCTTGAAAGTACTGCTTTGGGTGAGAGGGGACGCGGGCGTGCTCTGGTTCCGGATGTCAATGCTGAGGTTTGACCCATGGTGTTGGTGGTGAGTTTGTTGGTCCAGGACCCGTGCAACTTTCATTGGGTGTTCTTGGTTTGTCCCTTGCGCTTGCTCGCGCGGTGGATCGGTGCCCTCGTGCCTGGGTAGGGAGGGGAATTTATTGAATTGCATGCCCTAGCCAACGCAACCAATAGTCAGAACCGATGGAAATGCCTAGGCAATATATTTCAACACTCATCCTACGTCTTTCGCCCTTTAGCCTATTGTGATATATGTTTTGGGGAGGCGCAATATTTTGTTTTTAATTTTGTGTTGGCCAGGATTTAATCCTAGAACCTACTGTTCTGATACCATATTGAATTTCATGCACTAGTCAACGCAACCAACAGTTCGAACTAATGGAAAGGGCTAGGCAATATATTTCAACAGAATTATTCCCCTCCCCTGTTTGGAGCGGCGGGTAGGGACCGCGTGAGCACAATGCTCTTTCTTGCAGGCTCTGTCTCGGTGCTCAGCGGTGTGGCATCTACTCTTCTGCCCTACTTCTACATCAACAACCTCACCAAGAAGCTTCTTCTCCTCATGGGTGAATCCACGGCGGCCAGACTCTCTCGGTGAGCTTGCTGCATGCAGTGGAAGACTAGGTGTCTGAGCCTTTCGCAGCCTAGTTCCTGGTCCTTCCTCTGCTCTAGAGTGAGCATCCATTACTGATGGTACGACGCCCGCCGAGCCAGGGCCAAAAGAACATTTCATGATTTCCTGTGTTCTGTGTGTTAGATAATAATACCATGGAATTTCTAATGTGTTATGTCGTTGTGTTGGAAACGGCATTGCCTAAGAAGTCTAGATAGAGGTGTGGGAGCGAGCAGGGCGACTGCGACGGTGTCCGCAGGCGGGATTGGGTACAAGCGAGTGTAGCGAGACACAGGAAGTACCCAGGTTCGAAGCCCTCATGATGAGGTAAAACTCCTACTCCTGCATGTCTGACAGTATATGTGGATATAATCGGGCTACAAGTACGCTCCTAGAGCTGTATCTGAGATGAACTGAGTGTATGTGTGAGTGCTCGTAGGAGGAAGCTAGCTAGTGGGCAGCAAGCCAGCAAGTGCTAGTGCGTGTGTGTGAGCTGATCGAATGGTGTCTCTGTGAGTGAATGGATTAGAGCGAGTCCCTCCCTTGCCTTATAAAGGTGGCCCAAGGGACATGGTGGGACCCACTTGCCTAACTAGTACTATGTAGGATGTCATGCATGATGTAGTGCATAGTGGATACTAGTGCATACATCATCTGATAAAGTAGTATGGGTTGTGTCTTCTCAGTCTTGTCGCAGTCCTTCTTCTCTGGTACTTGGTGACCTTGGTCTGATCGTAGCAGCTGGGAGCCATCGATCCAGCAGCATCCGACTGGGGCGAGCCGGCCTGGAGGAGCGAATCGGAGCTGGGCGGTGGCGTCAAGCGTGGTGGCCGGCTAAGGCCCAGCCGGAAATGGTGATGCAGGCCGGCTGGGAGATCCTAGTCGGCCCAGGACGCCCAGGTGCTCCGGTTTTCTTTTATCTTTATCTGTTTTTGCCTTTTTTATCCGTCTTGAGTGCTTCTTTGGGGTACCCGGGGATAATCCCCCTGACACTAGCCCCGAGAGCGCGCTGATTTCACCCGAAGGGGGAAATTCGCACGAGCTCCACAAAAACTTGCCATTGTCGTTGTAGATGAAGTTGTTGAACAGCGTCCGGCCGGACACCTCCAGCCCGGGAAGCAACACAACTACAAGGGCGCATGAAGCCTTCCAGGTGTAGCCCCCGAGATTCGGAGTAGCTGACGAAGACAGGTGCTACGAATCTTCTATTTCTTGCCTTTTTCGACACATCGAACTTGCTATCCGGCTGAACGCCTTCACCCGGACCGAAGATCTTGATTACACCGGGGGGGCGCCAGCGCACCCGGTGGGTGTAGCCCCTGAGATTCGAAGTAGTTGGCGAAGACAGGTGCTTTGAATCTTCATCTGTACTTGAAATCCGACTCGGTGTAGTCGTGCCAAAACAAACAAATAGACTTGATTGTCAGTACATCAACATATAGTACACATGCTATCAACCGGATAACGGTTTTATTTTTCAAAAATTAGCTCGTGCTTCTCTGAACACTTAGTCACTTTCCCGTGCGCTCTGCTGTTTACGCTGTGTCCTTGCCGGCCAGCCGGGTTGCGGTCTGGAGCCGGAACCGAAGGGGGAGCTGACAGTACATTGCACACGGCACTGGGGGCTGAGCAGCCAGAAAAAACCAATTAGGCACAAGGCCGGAATGTCCGATCTGTCGCACCCTTCGCCGTTTTTCATGTGGGATGCCTCGGACTTTTGCTCTTGCTAGCCGGACAGCCGGGTTGCGGTCTGTAGCTGAGACGAAGAGTGGGCCTCTGACACCGTCGCACACTACTCAGTCGGTTTACAGGTTTAGCAGGCCAACGGCCAAAGCCCGAGGTAAGGGTTCTTGGCCGGGAAACTGAAAGCGGGAAGGAAAACAACATCTGGAGAGCTCACGATGATGGGTTCGTAGCATGGAAAACAAAAAATTTCTACCGCAAGAATGAACAAAACCCAGATCTAATCTAGATAAAAGCCAAGATCTAATCTATTAGACATATGCAACGAGATAGATCTGTACTAACCCTTGTAGACCTGAAAGCGTTACGAGATCGGATCTCGTGGTTGATGTAGTCGATCACTTGCCGATCTCAAGATCGAGTAGACGATCCTTCCGGCGCCGTGTTCCGGCAGCGCTTCCATGATCGGTCACTGCGTCGGAGTGGAAGCAGACCTTCCTCTTCCCGTTCCAGCGAGCAGCGGAGGTAGTAGATCTCTCCACGGAATCCCAGCAGCACGACAGTGTGGTGGTGGTGGTGGAGTAGAGAATTCTTCAGGGCTTCGCCTAAGCCAGAGCAGAGGGAAGGAGGAGGAGAGAGGCAACTTGAGATCTAGAGAATAGAAGGGGCAAGGGGGTTTGTGCCTCCACCCCTCTATTTAAAGGAGGGAGGCGCGATGGGGAGGTGGAGTCCTTGTAGGACTCCCCTCTCCCTTGGTCGGCGGATCAAGGAGGTGGGGGGAGAGTCCTACTCCCCCACGAATCCTTGTCTTACCTCACAAGGATTCCTTGATCCTTTCTTGGTTTTCAAGTAAACTCCAAAAAATCTTCTAGAACCTTCCGGAACATTCCGAAACCTTCTAGAATCCCCATACAAATACTCCGGAACATTTCCTAACTTAGAAAATGATCCCCAATATATGAATCTTATTCCCCGGACAATTCCGGATCTCCTCGTGATGTCCCGGATCCAATCCGAGACTCCGAACAACATTCGGTCTCCAACGCACATTCCATATCTACTTAAAACAACTTCGAACCTTAAGTGTGTCACCCTACGGTTTGTGAACATGTAGACATGATGGAGACACATCTCCGATCAATAACCATTAGCGGGATCTGGAGATCCATAACGGCTCCCACATACTCAACGATGACTTCGTGATCGATAGAACCATTAACATACGAAACCAATTCCCTTTGTCACGCGATACTCTACTTATCCGAGGTTTGATCGTCGGTATCTCCATACCTAGTTCTACCTCGTTACTGATAAGTACTCTTTACTCGTTCCATGATATGTCATCCCTTGTGACCTAGTCACATGCTTGCAAGCTAACTAGATGACATTCCACCGAGAGGGCCCAGAGCATATCTATCCATCATATGGATGGACAAATCCCAATCTTGGTCCATGCGCTTCAACACATACTTTCGAATACCCAATGACACCTTTATAACCACCCGATTCTGAGCGGTGTTTGATGTCATCAAAGTATCCATCCGGTGATGGTGATTAACATAACCTCATGGTCGAAGGATTAGGTTACTATGCATTTGAAAAGCTTGTAGCAAAACGAACTTAATGACTTGATCTTATGCTATGCTTACTATGGGTGTGTGTCCATCACATCATTCTCCTAATGATATGATCTTGTTATTAACGACATCCAATGTCCATGATCAGGAAACCATGATCATCCATTAATCAACAAGCTAGTTTAACAAGACGCTTACTAGGGACTCTTTTATATTTACAAAACACACAAGTATTAATGTTTCCGGTTAATACAATTATAGCATGGGAGGTAAACATTTATCATAAACATAAAGATATAATAATAACCACTTTATTATTGCCTCTTGGGCATATCTCCAACAGTCTCCCACTTGCACTAGAGTCAATAATCTAGTTAAAAATTTGTGCATTCAACACCTATGGCTTTCTGGTGTTGTATAGACACTATTGCTAGTGGTAAACATAATCTTCGGATCTGACACTTCCAGGTCCGTGTGTATTTGCATTTCCTTGCGCCTCTACGCATTACTCATTCTCCAATGAGATGGCATTGTATAAATTTGGTCCTTTGGTGAGACCTTTAGTTCCTTGGGATTAAATCATGTTGATACAATTGTCATACAATGTATCTTCATAGAATTATCCCGCTATGAACCGCACCTAGTTTGATAACAAACTACTTGACGCAAATGCCCTCATTTGCTGCTACAATAGCAGTCATATACTTAGTCTTTTGTTGTAGTATCTGTCACAATGTTTTAACTTTGGTACTCAACCAAATCCGTTATGGAACTTCCTTTCCATTACACTGTGCCACCCATAGATTAAATTGATATAAACTTAATTTGTGACAAAACTAGTATCAATGCAACAATTTACAATGAACTATTTGTCACCACTATATAAATAATATATTCTTAGTTCTTCCAAAGATCATAGGAATATCCCTACTATTGTCCAATGATCATGTTATGAGTCATTCTGGTATATGCTCATAACATTTAGAGCATAGGACATATCTGGATGTGTACATCTCAAAGAATGATTGATCAAAATATTCTTGTGATTTCACCAAGTGTCAAAACACTTGAATCTCGTGTCAACACACTTGAATCTTGATTCAGTCCTTTCCGTGCATCAAGAACCTTTCTTGTTGTTTCCATATTGAACTCATTCAACATCTTATCTATGTACATTTGGCAAAACCATATTAGCGCCTCAATCTATCCATATAAACATTGATGCCTAATTCTTGGGTTATGCCTAAGTCTTTCATCGAAATGAAATTCTTAACCTGTGTCAATAAAGGATACATCATTTCTAATCAACAATATGTCTTTCACATAATGTATTAGAAATATGTCTTAGCGCTCCCACTTAATTTCTTGCAAAATGCAAACATCTTCATCGTCTCTGATGAAATTAAACCTTTTAACGGTTTCATCACGGTGAAGATTCCAACTCCGCGATGCTCACTTCAACTATTGAAGTTTTGCATACTCTTTTAGCATCCTTTGTATTAACAAAACCCTTTGGATCGTGTCATGTACACGTCCTAGGTAACCATTCTATTAGAAGAACTTGTTTTGTTTGTTCAACTACCATATACCAAAATATTTGTAGTGGTTGCTACATTAATCCGTCCAGACTAAATATCGCTATGAAAGATCAAATCTTATCATAGTCAATTCCTTGAACATTGTCGTAAAATCTTTCCGACATGTCGACTATTTCATAGATGTGAAACACCCATGTCTATTTCTTTATAGATCCATATACGACTGTAAGGTCTTGCACCTTTCCAGGGGGTCTTTGAAATTCAAAGCTTGATTTCTCGTGTATGAAATTATCACGGATTTTATGGCTTCAAGCCACTTAACGAAGTCAGGGCCCATCATTGATTATTTGCATATAGTCGGTTCATCATTGTCAACTCTCAAATCTTGGCATTTGATTACTTACCCGACCTACTTGGTTCAATAGGAACTTAGATCCCCGTGACCACATCCTTTGAGGCACGTGAGCCATGAGCATTGTTGCTGCCTCCGGGACACTTACCGACGCTGCGCAACTCAGCACATATTAGCCAAGGTTCAACAACCTTGTCAAAGTTCTATTGTCCTCCCACTTAACTTTTCACCAAAAATTCCTTCTCAAGAAACTCGACATTCTAAGTGAAAAACACTTTTTTCTTCGGTGTTATGGAGGAATACCCAATGGTTATTCAAAATAGCCTACAAAGTCATGCTCATCCGACTTTGGTTGTAAACATTTTACTTATGCCTAGCATACCAAAAATTTAAGAAAGGACAACCTGGGTTTTATCCCAAACCATGACTTATATGGTGTCATTTCAACGGATCATGATGGAGCTCTTTTCAGTGTAAAAGCGGTAGTCACTAAAGCTTTAATCTTCAAAATATAATGGCAGTTTTATAAATGACACCTTTGATCTTACCATGTCAAACAAGGTTTCATTACATATCTCGAACACTCCATACTCCTATGGTGTTTTGGGAAATGCAAATCCATGGAACGATTCCTCAAATCTTAGGTGTTTTGCTAAACTTGTAACTCAAACATCTTTCTTTATGATCCAATCATAATTTTTTTTTATTTTCTTGTTACAATGATTTTCTACTTCATCTTGAAAGTCTTTGAACATTTTTCAAATGTTTCATACTTCTTCCTTATTAAGTAAGTATATACATATACTCACTCAAATCTTCGGAGAAAGCATATGAAGTTGAAATCCATCGCCCACGACTAGACATAATGGACTATATACATCAATATGTACAAATTCCAATCAGTTAGTCGTCCGTTCCTCTTTTGGCCTACGAACGGAATTTTAATTATCTCCAGGAAAGTATCACAAGCGTCATTTGATCAAAATCAAAGACTCAAAAAATCCATCAACATGGAGTTTCTTCATGTATCCCTAATATAATTTAAACGGTGATGTCACTTCGCAAGTGATCTTTAAATCATTTGTCTTGTGACATTTTAGCATTAGTTTTATGGTCGTTATTTCTCCAACCAGACTTGTATATCATCCATCTATTATGGAATACGGTAATTATTTGAACAACCTTTTGTCGTCATAATACCTGATAAAAATAACAATTATTGAAACAAATCTTGAAGGTAAGCTTTGATGTTAACGAGCAACACAACAACCCTTTGTTTGTTTTCGATGAACATCATCACATATTCTCTTGCTAGTTACTTAGGCCATTACAGTTCATGAATTGTGTTGTCCTGTATGACACTTCATACCAACCAATTCGATATCCAATACCGCAGAACCACATTGTTTAACAACCAAGGAATACATCCATAACATGTATCTTCTATATACCTAAGTTGGATGTCTCCAATCTTTTCTTTTCTGCCAAACATTTTATAGATTCTCTTTCAACAATTCCTTTTCTTTTAAAAGAATCTATCAACATGAATAGTGGTGTCATTCACATGACACATAGTACAAAGTGTGTATAGTCAAATACTAATACCTTTGGACTTGCACTTTGAAGTGGATCACCTTCATCAAATGTTTGGCATTCTTTCAAAATTCCATTCTTTAGTAATATTTTAGTGTAGTAAACATTTTACTTACATCTTCTATTCATCCTTATCATGACAACTTTCATGATCAAGCTGCTATAGCTTATAAAGGTGAATTGCGAGTATAATGTTTCTTTTCCAAAACCTTTTGGAGGATTAAGACGACTAGCGTCTCCAACCTTCACAAATTCTCATCAAATATGAGGACGTATACTCTATCATGTTGTAACCAATACATTGTTTTAGATATCGCAATACCTTTCATATATGATGGTTTCTGAAACATTGTTTTTAGCTCTTAGATAAACTTGATATTAAAAACAATCTTTTGAGTATCAAGAATCATGGAGGCAAACATGATACATTAGATACTAACACTGGAATTGTTACTCTTGATTTAATACTATTTATTAAACTTCACAGAGTAAACGGAGTTTGCTGAAAGTTTGCAACAGGACTTTTAAACTTTAGATTGACACTCAAAACAATACGATACCAGTTCGTAAAGAAAATATCCAGAATTTCTATAGTTCCACTATCTCAACTATAACTAAGCGTAAGGTGGTGAACGGATGCCAATGACTATAACAAACTATGAAAATTCACTTTGATTGTGTTTATGATAAATTGAGTTTGACTAATCCAAATTACAAATGAACTCCCACTCAAAACAACATCCCTCGAGTTGTTTTAGTGATTACACGAACCAAATCCACTACACCAAGTCCGATCATCACATGAGATGATGTAGCTTTAAAGGCGAACAATCAACATGTTCATCATATCATCCATATGACTCATGCTTTAACTTTCGGTATTCCGTGTTCCGAGACCATGTATGTACGTGCTAGGCTCATCAAGGTTAACCTTAGTATCCGCATGTGCAAATTTGGCTTGCACCCGTCGTATGCACACGTAGAATCTATCACACCCGATCATCACGAGATGCTTCGAAACGACGAGTCTTAGCAACGGTGCCTACTAAGGACGAACACTTTATTACTTGATATTTAGTGAGAGGGGTCATCTTATAATGCTACCGTCGCGATCTAAGCAATACAAGATGCATAAAGGATTAACATCACAGGCAATTCATAATTAGTGTGATATGATATGGCCCTTTCTTCTTATGCCTTTGATCTCCATCTCCAAAGCACGGACATGATCTCCATCATCACCAGCATTGCGTCAAGGTCAGTGGCGCCTCTTCATGGTTGTCCATCATCACTAGCAACTATTACAACTACTTGGAATAAAGCTATTACAAGATGAATAGACACGCAGGTCTTAACAGAATTAAAGACAACCATTAGGCTCCTGCCGGTTGCCATATTACAACAAGGATCATTGCATACATCAAATATAATCACAATCACATGATGGCCATATCACATCACAAAACCCCTGCAAAAACAAGTTAGACGCCTCTAATTTTCTTTGCATGTTTTACGTGGTTTGGGGCTTTCAAATAAGAATGGATCTTACCTACGAAACTGAACCACGACGTTGATACAAGTGC
Organism: Avena insularis; assembly: GCA_023614405.1. NCBI lineage: Eukaryota > Viridiplantae > Streptophyta > Magnoliopsida > Poales > Poaceae > Avena > Avena insularis. The sequence continues at coordinate 435,761,464 of CM042692.1, forward strand.
TATAAAGTGCAAAGTGTAGATTGGATCTATACTATGATGGGAGAGACAGACATCCGCAAAGCCACTTGTGCAATACGAGTTGCACGTCAACTGTGGAGCAAGTCTCATGTGCTATGACATGTAAGGTTAGCCCGAGCCGCTTCATCTTACCATACCGCAAGATGCAAAGTACACAAAGAAAAAGACGGCACGAGCACCAACGCCCACAAAACCATTGTGTTCTACTCGTGCAACAGATCTACGCATAGACACGGCTCTGATACCACTGATGGGTTCGTAGCATGGAAAACAAAAACTTTCTACCGCAAGAACGAACAAAACCCAGATCTAATCTAGATAAAAGCCAAGATCTAATCTATTAGACATGTGCAACGAGATAGATATGTACTAACCCTTGTAGACCCGAAAGTGTTACGAGATCGGATCTCGTGGTTGATGTAGTCGATCACTTGCCGATCTCAAGATCGAGTAGACGATCCTTCCGGCGCCGCGTTCCGGTAGCGCTTCCGCAGTTGGTCAAACGTGCGGAGTCAAAGCAGACCTTCCTCTTCCCGTTCCAGCGAGCAGCGGAGGTAGTAGATCTCTCCACGGAATCCCAGCAGCACGACGGTGTGGTGGTGGTGGTGGAGTAGAGAATTCTGCAGGGCTTCGCCTAAGCCAGAGCAGAGGGAAGAAGGAGGAGAGAGGCAACTTGAGATCTAGAGAATAGAAGGGGCAAGGGGGTTTGTGCCTCCACCCCTCTATTTAAAGGAGGGAGGCGCCATGGGGAGGTGGAGTCCTTGTAGGACTCCCCTCTCCCTTGGCCGGCGGATCAAGGAGGTGGGGGGAGAGTCCTACTCCCCCACGAATCCTTGTCTTACCCCACAAGGATTCCTTGATCCTTTCTTGATTTTCAAGTAAACTCCAAGAAATCTTCTAGAACCTTCCGGAACATTCCGAAACCTTCTAGAATCCCCATACAAATACTCCGGAACATTTCCTAACTTAGAAAATGATCCCCAACATATGAATCTTATTCCCCGGACAATTTCGGATCTCCTCGTGATGTCCCGGATCCAATCCGAGACTTCGAACAACATTCGGTCTCCAACGCACATTCCATATCTACTTAAAACAACTTCGAACCTTAAGTGTGTCACCCTACGGTTTGTGAACATATAGACATGATGGAGACACATCTCCGATCAATAACCATTAGCGGGATCTGGAGATCCATAACGGCTCCCACATACTCAACGATGACTTCGTGATCGATAGAACTATTAACATACAAAACCAATTCCCTTTGTCACGCGATACTCTACTTATCCGAGGTTTGATCGTCGGTATCTCCATACCTAGTTCTACCTCGTTACCGATAAGTACTCTTTACTCGTTCCATGATATGTCATCCCTTGTGACCTAGTCACATGCTTGCAAGCTAACTAGATGACATTCCACCGAGAGGGCCCAGAGCATATCTATCCGTCATATGGATGGACAAATCCCAATCTTGGTCCATGCGCTTCAACACATACTTTCAGAATACCCAATGACACCTTTATAACCACCCGATTCTGAGCGGTGTTTGATGTCATCAAAGTATCCATCAGGTGATGGTGATTAACATAACCTCATGGTCGAAGGATTAGGTTACTATGCATTTGAAAAGCTTGTAGCAAAACGAACTTAATGACTTGATCTTATGCTATGCTTACTATGGGTGTGTGTCCATCACATCATTCTCCTAATGATATGATCTTGTTATTAACGATATCCAATGTCCATGATCAGGAAACCATGATCATCCATTAATCAACAAGCTAGTTTAACAAGAGGCTTACTAGGGACTCTTTTATGTTTACAAAACACACAAGTATTAATGTTTCCTGTTAATACAATTATAGCATGGGATGTAAACATTTATCATAAACATAAAGATATAATAATAACCATTTTATTATTGCCTCTTGGGCATATCTCCAACACACGAGGGTTGCTCGAGGTCGGAAAAACACTCACATTGTAGCTGTCGGTGTAGTAGAGTCGAAGACGCGATTCCGTAGTTGTTGCGGGTGCTGGAACGGTCCAACTGACGTTCCAGCCGGATAGCCTGAATCTAGCCGGACAGACAACCAAACGCGGCGTAGTCGAATTCGGTCCCTAGCCGGCCAGACAACCAAACGCGTCAGGACGCGCCGAGCCGGCCTGGTCCAGCCGGAACGGGGTCTAGCCGGTCCAACCGGCAACCAAACATGACGAAGTCGCGCGGAGTCGGCCTGATCCAGCCGGAACGGGTTCGAACCGGACGAATTAGACAGACAAACGGAATCAGTCGGACCAAAATGGTACAACCAAAACTATCATAGCCGGATCTGAAATTTTTCTCTGCTTCACTTTTTTCGGCCGGTTTTCTCCGGACTAGTAATAGGCGGATTTCTTCTTCTCATTTGTTTGTCTTCGGTCGGCTGCTTTCCCAGCCGGCTCTGCCACTCTCTCTTATTTTTTCTCTCTTATTTTTCAACCGGCCAACCTCACAATCATCTCACCCATTTTTCTTTCCTTTATTTTTTCTTTCCATTTCCCTCACCCAGCTGCCCCAGCCGACCTCTCCTCTTCTTTGCATTTTCTTCTAGCCGGCCAGCTTCTTTTCTTTTTCCTCTCGATCTTTTCTATTTCTCTCTTTTTCTAACCGGCCAAACTCCAGCCGGCCCTATCCTTTTTTTCTCACTTTTTTCTTTTCTTTCTTGCACCGACTACAACCAGCCGGCCTTTCGTTACTACCTTTTCTTCTTCCCAACCGGCAGGCCCAGCACGAAGCTGGAGCCAGAACCGAAGGGGGCGCGCGTGCGTCCGGATGCGGAAGACGATGTCAGGGAACAGCCGGACACGGAGGACGCGCTGACTCGCGGGAAGAGCGGCAGCGCGAGTCGGCCACGGCGCTCGGCCGTGCAGCAGGCGGAGCCAGCAGGGCCAACGGCGTGCGGCCTGCCGCGGGATGTGCCAGGCGAGCCGGAGCCGGCAACTGCGAGGCCGCAGGCGCACGGGAGCTACAGAACGGCCGGAGTTGCCGGCGTGCGGGAGGAGCACGCGCGCGAGGGCGCAGCATGCCAGTGGTGGCGGCGTGGCTCACGCTAGCAAGCATAGGCAGGAGCGGCGCGAGTGCTGTGCAAGCCGAACAGGCATGCTGATGGAGCTTAGCATAGTATGCTGAGTAGAAAATAGACATGATGCATGGAATTTGCGGCTGTGTGGTCGTATGCATGTACGTATCTGGCAGTAAATGGCATTATTTGTCCGTCTTTTTCCGCTTAGCTCGTTTGCATGCGCCTGCTAGCTTGCTCTGCTGCTTGCTCGCCTGGCCGAGCGCTGCTGCTGCTAGTTTGCTTTGCTGCTTGCTCACACGGCTGAGCGTTGCTGCTGCTGCCGGCTCGTAATCACTACACGCGCACACCTCTGCCGTCGAGAATGGCGAGGATGATGGAGATAGCAGCGGCCAAGAAGCCATGCCGCAGCCTCCGGTACTTGAAGACGTTGGTGGTGGTGCCGAGGTGGTTGCCGGCTGCACGAAGGACGAGCTGAACGACGCGCGCGTGCAGCCAGGAGCACCACTGCAGCAGCGGATGGTCGCCCGCGCGCCCGCGCGGTCCCCCGCGGCAGCATCGGCATGCAGAGGTGTGGCGGTACAGAGGAGCTTGCAGGGGAGGTTGCTGGAGGTGCACGTCAACGCGCGGACATGCGGCCGAACTGCCGAAGTCGAGGACAAACACGACGTCGGCACGGCAGCGGCGAGCCCCCATCCTCTCGGCGAGACGGCGGCCACGGCAGCGCAGCGGCGGCGAGCCACCGGGAAACTTGATGAAGCGGAGTCAGTGACGATGGCACGGAGGCGACGAGCCCCTGAGTGACTCGAAATGGCGTCAGTGCCAACGATGATGAAGCGGTCCCGTGCGGAACGAGCTCCGATCGCAGCCATACTAGCCTCACGGTGGACGCCAAATGTCGTTGTGTTGGAAACGGCATTGCCTAAGAAGGCTAGATAGAGGTGTGGGAGCGAGCAGGGCGACTGCGACGGTGTCCGCAGGCGGGATTGGGTACAAGCGAGTGTAGCGAGACACAGGAAGTACCCAGGTTCGGAGCCCTCGTGATGAGGTAAAACTCCTACTCCTGCATGTCTGACAGTATATATGTGGATATAATCGGGCTACAAGTGTGCTCCTAGAGCTGTATCTGAGATGAACTGAGTGTATGTGTGAGTGCTCGTAGGAGGGAGCTAGCTAGTGGGCAGCAAGCCAGCAAGTGCTAGTGCGTGTGTGTGAGCTGATCGAATGGTGTCTATGTGAGTGAATGGATGAGAGTGAGTCCCTCCCTTGCCTTATAAAGGTGGCCCAAGGGACATGGTCGGACCCACTTGCCTAACTAGTACTATGTAGGATGTCATGCATGATGTAGTGCATAGTGGATACTAGTGCATACATCATCTGATAAAGTAGTATGGGTTGTGTCTTCTCAGTCTTGTCACAGTCCTTCTTCTCTTGTACTTGGTGACCTTGGTCTGATCGTAGCAGCTGGGAGCCATCGATCCAGCAGCATCCGACTGGGGCGAGCCGGCCTGGAGGAGCGAACCGGAGCTGGGCGGTGGCGTCAAGCGTGGTGGCCGGCTAAGGCCCAGCCGGAAATGGTGATGCAGGCCGGCTGGGAGATCCTAGTCGGCCCAGGATGCCCAGGTGCTCCGGTTTTCTTTTATCTTTATCTGTTTTTGCCTTTTTTTATCCGTCTTGAGTGCTTCTTTGGGGTACCCGGGGATAATCCCCCCGACATGTTCTAAGTGTTGTAGGAAAGCTTTGTGCTTTTGGGGGACCGGATTATCTGCCTCCATCTTGGGACGGATAATCCGGCCAGACCTTTTTGGCCAGGGCTGGCTCTGCGTGGGCTTCTGTCTGGGGGCGGATTTTCTCCCGGACAGTCCGGCCCTCATGTCAGGCCGGATAATCCGGCCCTAGGGGAATCGCCCAAGAGGGCGTCTGCGCGAGCTTCTGTCTGGGGGTGGAATTTCCCTCGGATATTCCGTGGCTGGGGCGGATTTTCTCCCCAGCTGGATAATCTGGCCCTCCCCTAGGGCCGGATAATCCGGTCCCCAGGAGAAGGTGTCAAGGACCAGCCTGCGCGAGCTTCTGTCCGTAGGCGGATTTTCTGCCGGATAATCCGAGTCTGGGACGGAGTTTTTCCAAGGCCGGATAATCCAGCCCTCACTTGGGCCGAATAATCCGCCCCCCACAGGCTCCAATGGCTTGATTTGGAAAGGGGGTATAAAATCCCCTTCTTCCCCATCGAGCAGAACTCTTGATTCATTCGAAAATTGTCAGACCCATTGCAAGAGCTCTCTCTCTAGATCTCCCACTTCAACCACCCGAAGGCTTCGATCTTTGGGGGAATTGAAGGAGGAGACAATCTTCATCGCCATCACGAATCAAGCGCATCAACTCCTCTCCATTCATTTGGAGAAATCTCCGATCTAGTATTCTTGCTAATATCTAGATCTTGTATTTTGTTATTGATAACTTGTTCTTGTGGCAGCTTGTTGTCATTACGGGAGCCTCTAATTTGGTTGTGGAGTTGTTCCCCGCTAGTTGTGTAAAGGCGTCGGTACCCGCCTCGAAGGGTTCCTATAGTGGAAAGGTGGATCAGGCCTTTGGTGGTGGGATCCATCGGAGAACAGGGTGAGGCCTATTGTGGCGTGGTGGTCTTAGTACCGCCCACCCCTCCAACGCAGATGTACTTCCCTTAACAAGGAAGGAACTGCGGTAAAACAAATCATGTGTCTCCGCGTGCTTCACTATGGTTCACTCGTTCCTCTTTCCACTCACCTCTTACTCGATAGTACATAGGTTTACATATAGGTAAATTCTTCTAAATAGTTATCTAGAGAATTTACCTTTTGTGTTAAGCCTAAAATTGAAAAGGCATTAAAATTTGAAGTAGCACCAATTCACCCTCCCCCTCTAGGTGCCCATACGATCCATTTCAATTGGTATCAGAGCCCCAGCTCTTTATTCGGGCTTAACCGCCTAAGAGAAGTATGGGTACCAAGGAGAATGGGAATGATGATGTGTATAAGGTCATAATGGATGACCTCAAGACGTTGGAAACAACCTTGTTGAAATCCTTTGAGACCAAAATGGAGGAGATGCATCAAATGATTGCTCTCCTCACATCATCCGTAGCCCCATCTCCATCCTCCTCTGAGGCCGCCACTCCCTCATCCAAGGATAAGGCTAACACCGGATCCAAGGAAGATGAAGTGGTAGGTGAAAAACATAATGGTTCCACCTCCACGAAGGGAAGTGGTAAGGAGCAATATAGTGAGGTTCATCACTTATATTCCCCCGACCCACCTATCCCTCATCCTCATATAAACAATAGGGGTGATCCACCCAAGCTTACTGCATCTTCATTTAATCAATGGCAATTCTTAATGAAGTCTCATGTTTGCAGCTCCTCTATTGAACTTTGGAGGATTATCGAAGAGGGTCTTCATATTGGAGATCACACCAACCTGACAAGAAGAGAAGTTGTGGATAGCCAATTGAATGCTATTGCTCTCCACATGATACAGCTCAGAGTGGGTTCCAAGGACATGCCCCACATTGAACATCTCAACACAGCTAAAGAAGCTTGGGATGCTCTCATCGATCTCTTTATTGGAAATGAAAGCATGAGAAGGAATAGGTATGATGCCCTTAGTAATGAAGCTGGAGGATTCTACATGTTGGATGGTGATACGTCCATTTTGCATCACTATTCTATATCATAATTTACTGTTATTCATTGATATATTTCATATTAAGAAATGATACTTATGTTATTTCATCTGTTTTTGCATGGTTGATGACTTTTGGAGCATAGACCGCTGCAGTCAGGATTCTGATGGAAAAGGTGTTGTTTGGAGGCAAAATTCGTGAAGATCAGAAAATCCGGGAAAATACATGGAAAATCCTATTTTTCCAGAAGACGAAGGAAGCCAGAAGGGGAGGCTGAGATGGGCCACAGGGGGGCCACACCACCCCCTTGCGCGGGCCAGCCTAGGCCGCGCCACCAGGTGGTGTGGCCGCCCTGGTCCACCCCTGACTCTCCCCTCTGGCGTATATTATCCTCCCGAAACCCTAAGACTCCGGGAGGAATGACAGAAAGGTTCCACCGCCTTTCGGGGTGGAAAACACCAAGAGAGAAAGATCTCTCCGGCAGACAGAATTCTGCCGGGGGAATTCCTTCCCGGAGAGGGGAGATCATCGCCATCAACACCACCATCAAGCTGGACTTCATCGGTATCATCATCATCATCATCACCATCATCACCATCATCACCATCATCACCATCTCCATATCGCTGTAACAATTGGGTTGAATCTTGCATAGTCCTTAGAGGAAACTTTCTCGGTGTTGATAACTCTTTGTAGTTGATGCTATTGAGTGGAACCATTGAATTATTGTTTATGTTCAGATTGTTATACATCATTATTCCATCTCTGATCATGATCCATATGATGTCTTGTGAGTAGTTCGTTTTGTTCTTGAGGACATGGGAGAAGTCATGTTGTTAGTAGTGGAATTGTGTTGAGAAAGATTCAATGGTTTCATATTTAAGTTGTGGTGTACTTCTTCTAGTGGTGTCATGTGAACGTCGACTACATGACACTTCGCCTATATGGGCCTAGGGGAATGCATTGTGTATTTGGCTACTAATCGTAGGGGTTGCCGGAGTGACAGAAACCTGAACCCCCGTTAGGAAACCATTGTGCAAGGAACATCAGGGTCTTAGAGTTTAAAGCTGTGGTTAGATTTCTACCTTAATTACTTTCTTATACTTGCGGATGCTTGCAAGGGGTATAATTATAAGTATGTAGTAGTCCTAGGAAGGTCGGTACATTAGCACAGGTTCACCCACACAACACTTAGCAAACTAAAGAATATTAATCAAGTATATGAAGCGAAAGCACTTGACGATATTCCTATGTGTCCTCGAGAACGTTTGGTCATCTTAAGTAATACAACCGGCTTGTCCTTCGCTGAAGAAAGGATTGGGCCACTTGCTGCATTTATTCCTATTGTCTTTTATTTACTCGTACTTTATTTACTTGCATTATTAAAAACCCCTAAAAATCCGTTTGCTAAGTATTTGCATAGAATTCCTGATCCATACCACTAGCCAACACCTTCTGCTCCTTGTTGGGTTCGACACTCTTACTTATCGAAAATACTGCGATACACCCCCTATACTTGTGGGTCATCAAGACTATTTTCTGGCGTCGGTGCCAGGGAGTGAAGCGCTATTGGAGAGTGGAACTGGTAAAGGAAACTTCTACTATGATTATTGTTTATTTCTGTTAGTTTCTTTATTTTCAATATGGATAATTCACTGAGTTTCTTATTTCGTAATGCTACTACCATTTCTAAGGTAGTAGATGAACGACCACCTGCTGAGAATGATACTTTTAAAATACCTACAAGAATTATTGATCGTGTGTGGATAACTACTATGTTAGGGATGGAACTGTCCATCCTGGTGATCATTTGCTCTTTATACATGAATTATGCGGGTTATTCAAGTGTGCAGGTATTACTACACATCAATTTAAGAATAAGTTATTCTCATTATCACTCAAAGGAAGAGCTGAGGAATGGTATAAGCTGCTGAAGAATGGTCAAGCTCTTGAATGAGAGGAAATAGTACCTCTCTTTTATTCAAAGTTTTATCCTCCTAGTGAGATTCATAACGATCGGAATCATATATACAACTTTTGTCCTCTTGATGGAGAGAGTACAACTCAAGCTTGGAGGAGATTGAAGTTACTAATGCTCAAATGTCCCATTCATGAGCTCCCCAACAATATTATTATCAATAACTTTTATGCAAGACTTTCTCTTCATGATAAGGATTTATTGGATGCCTCTTGTGCTGGATCATTCACTCGCATGGAAGAAGAAGCTAAATGGGATCTTCTAGACCGTATTCAAGATAATGCTGAAGCATGGGAGAATAACAAAGGAAGAAAGTCAGGTATAAATTATGATTATGAATGCATTGAATCTTGTAAGGGAACTGATGACTTTCAAAATATTAAAAATGCTTATGGTCTAGACTCTCAAGCTATTGCAACTTATTTTAAGGCTTTTGCTTCCTACATTGAAGTGCCTAAAAAGAAGTGGAATAAGTATCATGAACCTTATAAAGATATTGTAAGAGTGTTCCCGCGAGAAATACTGAAGTTTATACTACTAATCATGTTTTACCCGAACCTTACATTGAGAGAATCCCTTTCCCAGTTAAGATAAAGGAACATTCTATGATAGCTAGTATGGTTAATGAAAGTACAAATAAAGCTATTGAACCCGATAAACAAATGGATGATGAACCTATAATAGCGAATGTGAAAGACTTTGTCACTAAATATGTAGAAGAGGGACACTTTATCCTTTGTAAGGATACCTCTAATATTGTTTCACAAAGTAGTGTTATAAAAACTAGTATTCCTGTGTTTTCTGTTAGGATAAGTGATCATTGCTACCATGGTTCTTGTGATAGTTATATCACTAAATTTATGCATGATACTTAAAGCTATTATGAGAGAGGGAAGATTGTTCTTATGCATCTCAATAATATCAAGTTTCCTCGTTTTATGTTTAAAGTCTTTATATTGCACTTGTTTTGCCTTCTTATGCTAGTGGTTTCTGGTTTCAACAACTTGTTTGTTTACAAAAATCCCATGCACAGGAAGTGGGTTAGACTTAAACGTGTGTATTTTTGCTTCTTAATGCTCTCTTTCACTTCAATTCATATTCCTAAGTGAGCATCATCAAAATTATCATGCCCATCTTAATGGCTATAAAGAAAGATCTTTTTGGGAGACAACCCAATTTATTTGTGTTTTTGGTTTGTTTTTGTTTTTGACCATGAGAAGAGATTACAACATCCTCTAAATCATTTGGTCAATATTAAGCTTCTGTCTCCATAGGGGTCTCCTACAAGTTATTCTCGGTAGCCAAGGCTGCTGGATGTGATTCCAAGAGCCGAACGAGAATGAATACCACACAAAAGAGTCAAGACCAGGCTCCCTAATAGAATGTTTAACCGATCCATTCCGGATCGATCGAATTGGTACGGAAGTTGTAACATGGGAAAAGCATGGAAAACACGACTTATTTGAATAACCCGGTGACCTTTGAGTCTTGTAAGTTATTACTTTGGTAATAACCTCTCCTTATCTTTTTGTTTGGTTTTTGTATCAAGATCAACCTCTAATGAGAGAGAAGTAAGATTTGGGGAAGTTGCTGTCCCGAAACAGATTTTTGTGCTTCACCGTAATAATTCATGAGAGATCTCTGTATGTAGGATTGAGCTGTAATTTTTTGTGCTTCTGCCCCAGGTTGTTATTTAACTTTTGTTAGTTTTGCACTTTTTGATTTGAGCGACAGAAGATTTTCTAAAAAATTGATCTTTACCTGCTGGTCTGTTTTGACAGATTTTGCCACTCTTGCATTTGCTTCTTTATTCGATTTCTTTTTTGAATTCTTTTTGGGTTTTCAGAAGGAGTTGCTACAGTAGATTATGTTTTGATGGTTTTCAGTTGAAATTGGACTCAAAAGGGTTTTATCACTTCACTTATACTAATGTTGCTAATGAGAACTATGTGAAAGAAATTTCCAGGTTGGTGGAGATAATGGTGTAATAAGGAAGTGAAAGGTTTCATGACTCAAGCAATATGTGTATGAAGATGAAGATATTGATGTTATTCAAGTGGTGACTCCGGAAGAATCTACTAAATACCAAATTCAGAGACCTGTAGAGTCTGTTTTCAAATAGGTAACAGTTCTGGTAAGAAAAGTTCCACGAAAGATCTGTCCAGTTATATTTTTGCAGTTTTTATCCAATAATAAAAGCTACGAAGCGAAAGAGGGACGGGAACGGAGCCAGGGTGGATCACACCACCCTATGGCGCGGGCCCACCCCTGGCCGCGCCACCAGGTGGTATGGCCACGTCGAACTCCATTTCCGACCCGTTTTCTCCCAGTACCTTCCTTTTGTTGTAAAACTTCATAATATAGAATCCCCCGGATCCCCCGAGGTTCGTATATAGTGTTCTTGTCGTGTTTTCGTTTCGATCTGTTTCTACCAGGAACTATTCTTGAAAGTTTATAAGCACAATGATGTCCGTCAAGGATAAGGGAAAGGAGCCTACGGAGGAAGATCTCCAAGACCCCGGGCAGGGGAAGGAGATCAAGCGTGAAGATGAAGAGGAGGCAAAGCACACCGGCACTACCATTGCAAGCATTGGAGTGGTGGCAAACCCTGCCAAGACTATGTCAATTGGAGGGAAGCCTCTTCGTAACTGTTCAGATCCATGGTCACTTCCTCCACGCACCAAGAATCCTTTCCATACCCTTATCCATGAGCATCAATACCAGAATATGCCCAAGGAGAAATTACCCTCCAATTGGGATCTGCCTTGTTCTAGCCATACAGGAAAAGAAGACTACAAGGAGGTAGAGTGGGGAAAGAATCGCAAGAGCTGGAATTCGCAACCCGGCATGATCATGAGCCGTATTGAGCAAAACTCATAGCTGATTCATAATCTCACCTTTGAAATCGAGGACTTGGGGAAATTGATCAAAAAGCTCATTGAGAGGATACCACCACCACCGAAGGAGTAATTCGTCATCAGGTTTGGCATCCCCTTGGTTTGTTCCAAGCTTGGGGGAGTGCCGCGGTATCATATCACTATCTTCTATATTTTTACCTTTTTAGAAGAGTCATATTATGAATAGAGAAGTTATCATGTAGGATGGTTTGCATTATGGAAGTGTCCCCTCTCTCGTTAGATATGTATCCCTTGGTGTGAGTTGCCATTATGGAATATTAATGAGAAGTTCTATCATTAACTCTTTTGCATATCTTATATTAGTTTTCAATTCGTGGTTATATGATTGATCTTGTTGTTAGTATTGGTATCACTTTGGGATCATTGAGTTAATTTAGTTGGTTTCGGAAAACCTGGCTCGATTAGTAGCAACACTATTTTTGAGGGTTGAATGAAAAAGATAAAAGTACTCTTAAAATAAATATAATTTCATCATCTTTCTTTCTTGATTTTCTCATAAGTTTAGTATTCTCTAGCTAAGATCTTTTGTGCTTCCAAGGAAGATTGCATATTTGTTTTTTATCACTTGTATGTTTGTTTGTTTCCTTCAACTCCTATACTTGCTACCCAGCCTTGCTAGCCAAAAACCTGTACTGAGAGGGAATTCTTCTCGTGCATCCAATCCTTAAACCAAAACATGTGCCATTTGTGTCCACCATACCTACCTATTAGCATTATTGCTATTCCAAGTAAATTCATGTTTTTATCTACCTTCCAAAATAAAATTGTTATGTGAAAATTAGCGATTAAAGCTTTAGCCATTGTGCCCATCTATGTTGCGTATATGCTTTAGCTTTGTAAGTTGTGAATTAGCAGAACCATGCTGTCATGGGGAACGCTTTCAACATTGCACTAGTACTTTGTACCTAGTTGATATCATGTTCTTTTGTCTATGGATGTCGTCGGTGTGAAATGAAAGGGGAGCTTGTAAGTCCATGGAGTTATGTATGTGTGTTAGAGAAACGCCTGGGCCGCCGGTCTAATCCATGCTGTCATGGTGGAAACTTGCAGCGTAACCATAATGAGCATCTATGAAGCATTCTTCTTATAAAAAAAGAGATGAGAAAAGAGGAAAGAGAGAAAAAAGTACCATATTCCCATGGTAAATAAGAAGATTGCTGAGATGCTCGTTGTCTGCTTGCCTTGTCATTTTGATACGGGGATTCTTCCGTATCATCGGGCAAGGGGTACCCCATTGGCGATTCTCCATGATACACATGTGCTTACTATGACAAGAACTTACCTGTGACTAAACTTGAGTAGCATGAGGAGCGGCCCTCGTATTCAAGGGACATGAGATTTTCAACTTACAACTTGTCAAGCATATCCTCGTATTTGATCACTTTAACCTTAATCACCCAAAGATGCCTATGATAGGGGCAATGAGAGCTAAAAACTAATAAGTACCATAATTTTTGGGAGCTCTTTATGAAACTTGAAATCCCTGCTTCCCTCTACGAAGGGCCTTTCTTTTACTTTTTAGTTGAGTCAGTAAACCTATTCCTTTCTATCTTAGCAAGTATTTTGAGTTGTTGTGTTTCATTCATTCATATGATGATTTATTCAATCATGTTTCTTATGTTCCCTGTTTGCACATTGCTCTTATCTTGGTGTTTACTACTTTGAAAGCTATCATTGAAAATCAGTTATTTGTGAACTCCAGCAAATTGTCAACTATTCTTTGACCAAGAGCTAAGTTTGCCATTACCGATTATGATTCACTCTATGTATCTTTATTGTGTTTCCTTTACTTATTGCAAGTTAAGTTATATAATAGTGAGTTGTCTTCTATTATGACTTATGTGTTGATGAATGTGATGCTTCCTGTTCGTATTCTTTTATCGACTCTTCACTCCATAAACCTGAGGCCATGTTTATTGAGCTCAGTTTCGCTTGGGGACAAGCGAAGTATAAGCTTGGGGGAGTTGATACGTCCATTTTGCATCACTATTCTATATCACAATTTACTGTTATTCATTGAAATATTTCATATTAAGAAATGATACTTATGTTATTTCATCTATTTTTGCATGGTTGATGACTTTTGGAGCATAGACCGCTGCAGTCAGGATTCTGATGGAAAAGGTGCTGTTTGGAGGCAAAATTCGCAAAGATCAGAAAATCCGGGAAAATACATGGAAAATCCTATTTTTCCAGAAGACGAAGGAAGCCTAAAGGGGAGGCTGAGATGGGCCATAGGGGCCCACCACCCTTGGCGGGCCACCTAGGCGCCACCAGGTGGTGTGGCCGCCCTGGTCCACCCTTGGCTCTCCCCTCTGGCGTATATTATCCTCCCGAAACCCTAAGACTCGGGGAGGGACGACAGAAAGATTTTGCCGCATCTACGGGGCGGAAAACACCGAGAGAGAAATATCTCTCCGGCAGACAGAATTCTGCCGGGGGAATTCCTTCCCGGAGAGGGGAGATCATCGCCATCAACACCACCATCAAGCTGGACTTCATCGGGATCATCATCATCATCATCATCACCATCTCCATATCGCTATAACAATTGGGTTGAATCTTGCATAGTTCTTAGGGGAAGCTTTCCCGGTGTTGATTACTCTTTGTACTTGATGCTATTGAGTTGAACCATTGAATTATTGTTTATGTTCAGATTGTTATACATCATTATTCCATCTCTGATCATGATCCATATGATGTCTTGTGAGTAGTTCGTTTTGTTCTTGAGGACATGGGATAAGTCATGTTGTTAGTAGTGGAATTGTGTTGAGAAAGATTCAATGGTTTCATATTTAAGTTGTGGTGTACTTCTTCTAGTGGTGTCATGTGAACGTCGACTACATGACACTTCCCCTATATGGGCCTAGGGGAATGCACTGTGTATTTGGCTACTAATCGTAGGGGTTGCTAGAGTGACAGAAACCTGAACCCCCGTTAGGAAACCATTGTGCAAGGAACATCAGGGTCTTAGAATTTAAAGCTGTGGTTAGGTTTCTACCTTAATTACTTTCTTGTACTTGCGGATGCTTGCAAGGGGTATATTCACAAGTATGTATTAGTCCTAGGAAGGTCGGTACATTAGCACAGGTTCACCCACACAACACTTAGCAAACTAAAGAAGATTAATCAACTATATGAAGCGAAAGCACTTGACGATATCCCCGTGTGTCCTCGAGAACGTTTGGTCATCTTAAGTAATACAACCGGCTTGTACTTCGCTAAAGAAAGGATTGGGCCACTTGTTGCATTCATTCCTATTGTCTTTTATTTACTCGTACTTTATTTACTTGCATTGTCAAAAAACCCTAAAAATCCGTTTGCTAAGTATTTGCATAGAATTCCTGATCCATACCACTAGCCAGCACCTTCTGCTCCTTGTTGGGTTCGACACTCTTACTTATCGAAAGTACTGCGATACATCCCCTATACTTGGGGGTCATCAGATGGTGAAAACCATGAAGACATGTATAGAAGACTCAAGGGCATCTCAACAACATTTAGAAAGCATGGAGCTACTCACATTGATGATGCTTGGATAAAAAGGAAGTATGTGAGTGCTCTAATGAATTTTGAGCCAACGGACTTGAAGAGCTTGCAAGGTAGACACAACTACCATCAAATGACCTCTAATGAAGTCATGCAAGAAATGGCATGATTCAAAGTTGCTGCAAAGAACACGAAAGATGCTCGTGCCCGTGCCATTGGAATGCAAAAAGGAGTCAATGTTGCTCTAAAGGCTAATGTTGTTGAGCAAGATGAGGACGAAAGAGCTTTCGAGGGTGCCTCCATGGACTGCCCCAATGAAGTCAAACATGCTCATCGTGAGTACCTGGCGTTTTACGCAAGGAACTTTTGGAAGGATCCTGCCAAGGCCAAGTCGGAACTCGAGCGCAAGAATGGGTCAAGTGGAAGAAGAGAAAGTGGCCCAAAACTGAGAACATGCTACAATTGTGGAGATAGGCTGCACTTTGTGGATGAGTGTCCATATCAAAATAGAGAAGACAATGGTGGCAGGCTCATCCTTAAAGAAAAATCCAAGGCGCCTAAGAAGAAGCCATTTATCAAAAAGAATGGCCCTTACAAGAAGCAACCCAAGATTGTCTTGGTGGCACAAGAAGAATACTCCTCTACAAGTGAACATGAACAGGATGAAGATAGTTCTCGTGAGGTGGCTGCTATAGCCACCGCATCGACTCCATCATCTCTCTTCGAATCGCCAACCAAAAACGTCATCAACAACAACGTCACTTGTCTTATGGCAAGAGGGTCCGAGGTATCAACTTCTAGTTCTTCATTCCCTAAGACTAACATAAATATGGATATGGATGATCATACTAGTCTTAAAATGAAAGAAGAAGTTATTGCTTTGGACAACTTTTTCACTAACTTGCAAGGTGAGAACAAACTTCATTTTGATGCTCTTATGAGTCAACATGCCCAAGCCGAAGATCTCCTTCAAGAAAAGGGCAGAATTGAAAGAGAAGATGCCTTGGAGATAGCTTCTTTGAAGAATGCCTTGGAAGAAGAAGAGGAAGCTCGAGTATATTTGGAAGAGAGACTCGAATCCATTGAGGAGTCACATGAAGAAGTTGTGGCTCTGCTCATCAAAGAACGTGACAACGCTCTTGCCAAGGTAAAGAAACTAAAGAAGGAAAAGATTGAATTTTGGGCTGCTCATGCCAGACTCTCGGAGAAGTTTGAAAAACTTGACATTGCCCACAAGGCATTGGAGAGTGAACACTCTACTCTAAATGAGTCTCATGACCAGCTCCAAACTCAATTGAGGAAGTATGATGTGCCCAACACCTCCACATCATGTTATGGAAAAGAAGAACTTGCAAAAGGATCTCAACACAAAGGTAAAGAAGTTCTAGATGAGATACTTAACAAGCAAAGGACAAACAATGGAAAAGAGGGTCTTGGTTATATTCCCAAGACAAAGAACAAGAAGAACAAGAAGAACAAGAAGAAGAAGAAGAAGAGCAAGACTGCTCAACCAAAGACTAGCACCACCACCAATGACAAGTCTAATTATTATGTTTTTGTAGGGGCTAACAATCCTAACTTTGAGTTATATTGCGATCATTATGGTGATGTTTATGCTAGTTATGTAGGTCCTTATGATTGTTACATTCCTTGGTCTATTTGGGTCCCCAAGACCCTTGTCACTAACATGAGAGGACCCATTGAAAAATGGGTACCTAAAACCAAAAAGTAACTTTCTTGCAGGGCTATGCTTCCGGTGGATCTAAATGGGTACTCGATAGCGGATGCACGAGTCATATGACCGGAAGCAAGGAGATCATCACGGAGATGCGGCCAAATCATGATCATATATCCGTTTCCTATGGTGACAAGTCTAAATCTGAGGTATTAGGTCTCGGCAAAGTTGTGGTGGCTCACGATATCTCTCTCGTGGACATCATGCTTGTTGAGACCCTCAGTTACAATTTACTTTTAGTTCACGCCCTTGGTAAGATGGGATTTGCAGTTTTTATTGATGCTGATTTGGTGGTACTCTTGTGGAGCAAGTCTCTAAAAGTCGCTTTCGTGGGATATGTCGAAAATGACCTATACGTGGTGGACTTTTTGGGGAAAACCACTACAGGCCCGATGTGTCTTTTCGGAAAGGCTGACGCGGGTTGGTTATGGCATCGCCGACTAGTCCACGTCAATATGAGAACTTTGCAAAGTCTCCACAAGGGTGGCCACAGCCTTGGACTAAAAGAAAATGTCTCCTTTGCCAAAGATCGTGTTTGCAGGGCTTGTGTTGAAGGGAAAATGCATGACTCTCCTCATCGATGGAAGACTATTGTTTCGTCAAAAAGGATCTTAGAGCTCCTTCACGTGGACCTCTTTGGACCTCCATCTCATGCAAGACTCGGTGGGAAGAAGTATTGCCTCGTGATCGTTGATGACTACTCAAGATACACTTAGGTCTATTTCTTCAAGTTGAAGAGCGAGACTCAACAAACGGTCATCGACTTCGTGAACGAGGTTCAACGTTAACACAACGTCCCTATACTGGCAATAAGAAGTGATAACGGCTCCGAGTTCAATAATTACACCTTAAATGAGTTCCTAGGTGAAGAGGGGATAAGACATCAATATTCCGCTGCGTACACCCCTCAACAAAACGGTCTTGCTGAGAGGAAGAACCGGACTCTAATGGATATGGCAAGGTCTATGCTAGCCGAATTCAAGTCTCCATATAACTTCTGGGCTGAAGCAATCTCTACCGCTTGTCATTCATCCAACCGGTTATACCTCCGTAAAATCTTGGACAAGACTCCATATGAAATACTTACCGGTAACAAGCCAAACATCTCATACTTTCGGGTATTTGGGTGTAAGTGTTTCTTTCTCATCAAGGGAGTTCATTTATCTAAATTTGAGTCTAAGGCTTTAGAAGGTATTTGTGTTGGTTATGGTGCCGGATCCCACAGTTATAGAGTCTACAATAAGCTCTACGAAACTGTTGTAGAATCTTGTAGTGTGGTGTTCGAGGAAAATGATGGCTCCCGTGCAGGGCAAGTTGATGTTTGTGATGCAAATGTTGAAATACCCCAAGATGCCATGAGAAGAATGGGCGTGAGATTTTTCCACCCCATTGAGGAACCCCTTGTGGCGGATCGGGAAGGACAATGCTCTTCTCATGAAGAGCCCTCATCTACACATACTCAACATGCTCCAACCACGGGAGTAACTTCTACACCAACTCCACCAATTGCTGAAGGTCAACATTCTCCTGGATGCTCCAGGCTGGATTATCTGGTCGACACCAGATTATCCGGCCACCTCTCTCCTGACGACCAATCTGCTCATCATATCGAAGAAACATCAGCAAGCTCCAGGCCGGATTTTTCGGCTGACCCTGGATTATCCGGCCCCTCACCAATTCAAGCAAGTTCCAGGCAACCCGCTGATATTGCTCAAGTTCTCCAAGGCCGGATTATCCGGCCTCACCCTCGGCCGGATTATCCGGCCCTGATCAGCAGCCTCCTATTACGACCGCTGACCCACCTCAAGGGAATGTTTCGTCATCTCCTACTACTGATAATCAGACTTCATATCAAGGTCAAGCAAATGATTCCAACAAAGACTCAAGTGATGAAAATATTCCACCGAGAGACAACAAGCTTCTTGAACTTCATCGCAAGGCTCGTGCTGATCGGAACCTTGAGTTAAGGGGTGATGACCCACAAGTATAGGGGGTGTATCGCAGTATTTTCGAGGGAAGTGAAACCCAATTTATTGATTCGACACAAGGGGAGCCAAAGAATATTTATAAGCCTTAACAACTGAGTTGTCAATTCAGCTGCACCTAGAAACAATCTTGCTCACAACAGTTTATCAGTAGCAACAGTTTTGTAGTAGGAATAGTAAAGTAACAGCAGTGGTAAAGGCAAAGACGGTAGTAACAATTGCAGTAAATAGTAGGATTCAAGCACGGTAGCCACAGGGGTGGATCGACGGGCATTGCATGGACAAGACAATTCACATGGCAATCAGAACATAGGGCATTTGCAGATAAATAAGATAAAACATCCTAGTACTAAATAATCATAGGCATGTGTCCCATATATAGTCATATGTGCTCGCAATGAGAACTTGCACAACATCTTTTGTCTTGCTAGCCCGTTTGCAGCGGGGCCTCAAGGGAACTACTGGCAATTAAGGTGCTCCTTTTAATAGAGCACTGAAGCAAAGCATTAACACTTCGTGAACAAATGTGATCCTCACATCAAATCCATTCCCTTCGGTTATCCCGATTTCTATCACTTCGGGGCCATTGGTTCCGGACAATAACGTGTGTATACAACTTGCAGGTAAACCATAAACAATACTATCATAATGAATCAATAACATGTTCAGATCTGAAATCATGGCACTCGGGCCCTAGTGACAAGCATTAAGCATAAAAAGTCGCAACAAAGTCAAAAAGCCCTAACAATCCGATGCCATTACATGAACGATCTCATCCAATCCCTACCATCCCCATAGCCTACAGCGGGGGATTACTCACTCATAGATGGGGGAACATGGATGGTCGATGGAGAAGCGATGGTGATGATGATGGCGATGATCTCCTCCAATTCCCCATCCTTGCAGGGTGCTAGAACGGAGTTTCTGGTTCCGAATCGCGGAATCTGGTGGTGGCGGCGGAGCGGAACTCTTTCTTGAAAAACATTGAACCCCCTGAGTTTTTAGGTCAGAAGGCAACTTATAAGCGAAGGGGGAGACCGAGGGGGTGCCTGGGGCGGCCAAACCACCCCCTGGCGCAGCCAGGCCTGGCCCAGGTGGTGTGGCAGCCCGCCCCACTCAAATCTAATTCAGCTCCGTGAGTCTTCTGGTGAAATAGGATATTTGGCATATTTTCTGGGATTTTCCTGATAGTTGATTTTCCACACAAAAACTAGACACCAAGGTAATTCTGCTAAAAACAGCGTCAGTTCGTGTTAGTTGTATCCAAATCACACATGTTTAGAGGAAAAACAATAGCAAAAGTGTTCGGGAAAGTAGATACGTTTTGGACGTATCAACTCCCCCCAAGCTTAGCTTATTTCTTGTCCTCAAGCAATTCAGTTGAAAACTGAGTGCCATAAAAGAAACTTTCACGAACGCATTTGCTTCATATGATGTATATATTCTTAGCATGTGATCAACTACTTAGGCAATTCATAATAGGGAGTATGCAACTAAGTTTACTTAATAGTCATTGCAAGCTATGAAGAGATTCCAACTCAAAAATAATAAGTAGCATGAAACATAAACATAAGCAACATTATAATGCTCATAACAAGGTATGATAGAGTGGTATCTCGCTTGCCTTTGATTGTAAAGCAAAGATAAATGCCAAGGCACCTTTGAAGTTCAAGTGAAGACTAGAAGTAAAGATATCAAAGATACAAGCGTCAAAGTCATAAAACAATTAATTAAGTTTTGAGACAAGCACATTACACTAAGAATGATAGCTATGCTCTCAAGAAAGTGCTCATAGAATGGGTGGTGACTCAACAAGGAAATGAAAAAGGTTTTGAAAAGTTTGAAAGGCTTCCAAATGCTAAAAGTATGGTACTCATTAGCTTTGAGCTCTCATTGCCCCTATCATGAGCATCTTTAATATGGTTAAGGTGAAAGTGACACAACTAAGAGGATATGCTTGACAAGTTATAGGTTAAAATCTTATGCCCCTTACTTACGAGTACCGAACCTCATGCTACTCAACTTCAGTCACAAGTAAGCTCTTGTCATTGCAAGTACATATGTATCATAGAGAACCGCCAACGGGGTACCCCTTGCACATGACACAGGAGCTATCCCATAATCAAAATGACAAGGCAAGGAGAGAATGAGCATCTCAGCGATCTTTTTATTTGCTATTTGCATAGGTTTTCATTGAGGATACTTCATAGAATGCTTATTATGGTTATGCTGCAAGTTTCCACCATGATTAGGCATGGCTTAGGCTAGCGGCCCAGGTGTTTCTCTACCACATATACAAACTCCATGATCTTACAAGTTCCCCTTTTATTTCACACCGTCGGGATCCATAAGCAAAAGAATCATGATATCAACGAGGTACAAAGTACCCGTGCAATGTTGAAAGCGTTCCCCATGATACATGGTTCTGCTAACTTCAACTCATAAAGCAGGAGCATATACGTAACAAAGATGGACGCAATGGTTCAAGATTATTAAGTGCAAGAAAGTAAAGTGTGCCATCAAGTTCATGAGAGCTTTAATAACTAACTTTCTCATAACAAGCAAACATTTTATTCGGAAGAAAACAAGGCATATTGAATATGCACGGAAATAGCAAATGATGCTAATAGGTAGGTATGGTGGACACTTTGGCAATAATGGTTTTGGGGAGTTGGAAACACGAGTAGAGCTTACTCAGTGCAAGTGAAGGCTAGCAATAGTAAGAGAGTGACAAACGAGAGAGCAGTAATTGTCATAATCATGCTTGCAACAGAATGGGACTAATCATGGCATGAAAGTGATTCAAGACCCCTGAGGCAAAATAATTCATTGAGGCTTAACTGATTATTTCAGTCATTTGCATGCGTGAGCATGTGCCAAGTCAATTCAAGTGAAATATTCAGAGGAGGATACCACGGTGTCATACCAAGTTATGAATAGAGTAATGCATGCAAACATTCATATGACATGCTACAAATTATTAATGAGCTGGAGCTAATCATAAGAAAACAAGAACTACTAAGCATTCATAAATAACATACACCCTACATGAACAGACTAAGTATGCCCACAATGATGAGTATATGTACAAACATGAAAACAAATAGAGTTTGTTACCAGCCTCTTACCACACCTCAAGTTGTCATTAATCCTCATTATTGCCCTTCACGTGTGTGCCTAGAATAATAACATGAAATCAAATTCCACTGAGGACCGCTGAACCCTGCAACAAACTCACAAAACCAAAGAAGAACAACAAATATTTTTGGTGTTTTTGAATTTTAAAAACAAGAACCAAAGAGGGAAGAACAAGCAAAGCAAAATCTTTTTGAGTTTTTTGAATAGTTCAAACAAAGCAAAGAGGGAAAAGAAAACCAAGGCAAAAACAAACAAACAAAGAGAAACAGCAGAAATATTTTTGGTCTTTTTGTGTTTTAGGAAGCAAAAACAAAGAGAGAACGAAAACTAAAAAGAGAACCAAACATGAATATACAAAGTACCGACGAAACATGATATGGAAATGAGTGTGATGTTGGTGTACCTCCCCCCAAGCTTAGGCTTTTGGCCTAAGTGAGTATCAATCCCAAGCTGGCCAGGATGGAGCGTCTCCGTAGTACGGTGAGGAGGTACCCTCGTCCTGGTGCGAGCTCAAGGACGCCCCACCGTAGTGCGCAGAGTAATCTTAGGAGGGCACATCCTCCTGATGCTGCCTGTGGAAACCCAGCAAGCGGAGCTGCTCGTCCACCTCCTCCTTGGAGCTTGACCACGGCCTCCTGTGAACACTGAACAAAGTAGATTGCGGCAAAGGAATCTCCCTTTCATCCCCGTCAGTAAACAACATCCTATATACTAGATTGTCCATATCAGAGTTAGCAGTGACGAAGTGATGTGTTTTCATGGCAGCAAGGTCAAGCCTTTATGGTGCCAATATAGTATCATTTCGATCCACCGAAAGCTCTAATGCATTGACCATTCGTGAAGCGATGATGCCCCCATAAATAGGTCCCCTAGCAGCTAGGCGGCGAGCAATAAGAGAGCCAAGATTGTACCGAGTATCATTGTTAAGCGCAGCAACGAGGAAGGCTAAATGATAATTGGAAATATTACTCGTATTCTCCCTACCAAGAATGCTAGTAGCAAGATAATAGGCAAAGTATCTAAGAGCAGGGAGTTGGATGTTTCTTATGTTCCCGCACTGAGCTATGTGATCATCGTTATTGGTCACCCCACGATAAAGCTCTAGGAAATCAGCGGGTCGCCCTTGAATCTTCTTCACGGTCTCTGCCATGCCTATACCTATAATGCTGCAAAATCTTTCCAATGGCATGGTAAAAGGCAGATTATAAATTCTGAAAGAGACAGTTGACTGATAGGAGGTGTTAGTGAAAATGAAACTCTCAACAAAAGTTTTGGTGAGCATAGCGTATTGCTCACTCTCATCTTGCATATATGAGGTCAAGCCAACCCTCTGAATCAATAGTAAGAAATCATCAAGAATCCCATGTAGCTTGTAAGAAGGTAAAACAAGGAAAGGTAGATGGGTGAGCATCCCCATCATCTCCCTCATTACCAATGCGAGGTGCAATGAGATCTTCGTTGTATGATGGCCTAAACTGAGAGGCTGATCTTGAGGGCCTTGACCTTCTAGGTGTGTCCCTCTCAAATATTTCTCCAAAGGTATGGTTGTTCATCTTTGATATTCTAAAATTTAAACATCTATTAAACAAGTGATTGCAAAGTGAATATATAATGAAGGGCACTACTCATAGGGATTTGTAGAGGCCTAAACATGCATCAAAACTATATCTCTAAGCATTGAACAAGCTTACAAGCTCTCACAGCCTGTCACCTACAGCAGCAAAATACTCAAGATATAAACCACTAAACACAAATCTACTTGGACAAGCGGAGGAGTCACATACTGGAGAACAAATGCTCCAAATTTCAGCTGCAAAGATGGGCTGAGCAAGGAGATCGAAAAATCGTGGGCAAGAAAAGCAAGAACATGATTTCGAGCAATGAACTAGTGTTTTATCAGGAGAGAGAAGAAAGTGGGAAGTGAGAGAGTGAGTGGAGGGCCAAGGGTGGCGCACACCATGGCTAGGCGCGCCCCTAGGCTGGCCGCGCCACCAGGTGGTGTGCCTGCCTGGTGGGGCCCCCTGGTACTCTCCAGGCACTTCTCTGCCCCTTTTTTCACGTAAAAAATTAATATGAATTTTCTGGAATTTTCGAGACACTTTATTTTTGAGCAATTTTCAGGTATACATGAATGATTTTCTGACAGAAAAAGGTCTTTGGAGTAATGCAATGACAAAACAAGGCTAGAACTTCACAAGTTATAAGACACTTTAACAAGCAAGCAAACAACAATAGAAAAGTAAACTAAACAAAAGCAAAAACTAAAATGGATAGAATAGAAGTAAGCAGAGATAATCATGGCGAAAACATTGTTTTGTTCAATGAAATCCTTTTGTTAACAAGGTTGATCAGGTCGTGTTACCAAAACAATTTTATATGAAACAAAACTTTGTATTCCACTAATGATTATGTTACCTCAACCTTGATAGCAATGGTCCCAATCATAATAGTTTCAAATTTTTCTCTTGGTATGGGACAATATATTTCTCCAACTTTAATGCCCTCAACATGTTCTATTGAATTTAAACCATAAGTCCTATTAATCTTCTTGGGGAAATAGACAGTATGCTCCTTGTCATTAACATTAAAGGTCACCTTTCCTTGATTACAATTAATAACAGCTCCTACAGTATTAAGAAAAGGTCTCCCAAGAATAATGGACATATTATCATCTTCAGGCATTTCAAGCACAACAAAATCAGTTAATATCAAGCAATTATGAGCCACTTGAACAGGTACATCCTCACATATACCAACAGGAACAGTGGTAGATTTATTAGCCATTTGCAAAGATATATCAGTTGGTATCAGTTTTTCCAGTTGAAGTCTCTTATAGAGAGAAAAAGGCATGACACTAACTCCTACTCCCAAATCACACAAAGCAGTTCTAACATAACTATTTTTAATAGAGCAAGGAATAGTTGGAATCCCTGGGTCTCCAAGTTTCTTTGGAACCTTACCATTAAAGGAATAATTAGCAAGCAAAGTAGAAATTTCTTCATTAGGGATCTTCCTTTTATTCCAGACAATATCATTCATATACTTTGAATAAGGAGGCAATTTAATAGCATCAGTCAAAGGAATTTCAAAGAATAAAGGTTTCATCCACTCACAAAACTTATTATAGTGTTCATCTTCCTTTGACTTGTGTTTCTTATTAGGGAAAGGCATAGGTTTTTGGACCCAAGGCTCTCTTTCACTACCATGTTTCTTAGCAACAAAATCTTCTTTAGTGTATTTAGCATTCTTAGTGTGCCTTTCTGGTTCTTCTTCAACTTTCTCTTTATCAGGAACATCATTTTCTTCATTACCACTTTCAGTTTCAGCATCAGAGACATATATACTATTAGGATCTTTAGCAGGTTCAGAGGGTTCTACAATAGTTTTCTGTTTCTTTTTTCTTTTCTTACGAGTAGTACCACTATTTTCAGCTTGTTGAGAATCCTTCTCAATTCTTTTGGGATGCCCCTTAGGATATAGAGGATCCTGGGTAGCAGCACCACTTCTAGTTCTAATTTCATAAGCATGTTTTTCCTTGGCAGCATTAACTAGCAAGTCTTTTGCACTTTAATAAGTTGATCTATTTGAGTTTGAACCATTTGAAAATGTTTAACAAGCATTTTAACATCATTAGTGGTTATTCCACAATATCTTTTAACTCAACAATAGCTCTAGAGTTTTCCATTAAATGATTTTGCACCCTTTTATTAAATTATCTTGCTTAACAATAAAAATATCAAATTCTTCTAAGCATTGATCAGGAGGTTTAGAGTAAGGGATATCACCTTCATCAAAATGTTGGAGAGAGTGTACCTCAATAGTGGATGAGTGGGCAATTGGCTTACATAATTCTTCTATAGGAGGTAAATTCTTCACATCTGTAGCTTTAATTCCCTTCTCCTTAAGACATTTCTTAGCTTCCTTCATCACTTCATCATTTAGTTCAATAACTCCCCTCTTCTTTGATGTTGGTGTAGGCGCAGGGATAGCTGGTTCAGGTATAATTGTCTTAGGTATAGCTGGTTCAGGAGGAGTTCAATCTTCATAATTCTTGCTTATTTTAGCCATTAATTCCTCAGCTTCCTTGGGAGTCCTATTCCTAAAAACACAATCATCACAACTATCCAGGTATGTCCTAGATTCTTTAGTTAGTCCATTATAATATATATCAAGAAGCTCATTCTTAGGTAATGGATATCCAGCCTGTGCATGAATCAAAGCACAAAACCTTGCCCATGATTCAGGCAATATCTCTTTTTCTCCCTGTTTAAAATCAAAAAGTTCCTGCAAAATAGCATGTCTAGCACTAGGAGAAAAATATTTCTGAAGGAAGGTACTAATCAAGCAATCAGGGCTATCAATAGATCCAGGAGGTAAATTATGGAACCAAGTTTTAGCTTCTCCTTTCAGTGAAAAAGGGAAAAATTTAGCAACAAAGTAGGTGCGCATCTTAATATCATCAGAAAACAGGCCACTCATGGTAGAAAGCTCAGTCATATGTGCTACCGCACTTTCATTCTTAGTCCCACAAAAAGGTTCTTTCTCAACAATAGCTATGTAAGATAGATCAAGAGAGAAATCGTAATCCTTATCTTTAATGTTTATGGGAGATGCAGCAAACATAGCATTAGGTGACAATTTGGGTTTTATAGTACGCCTCTCAAGGAGACTCTTAGCAGCACTCCTATCATGGGTGTTTTGACATTCTTTAATAAATTCATCGGTCATCTCAATATAACCGTCTTCAATATCATAGCTCTCTCTAGACTCAGGTGAACTAACAGGTGTAGTAGTGTCTTCATTAGAAGTTTTAGTATTTCTAGCTATAGTTCTAGCAATCGTAGCATCTATGAAAGTACCTAATGAACCACTCTTATCAAGCACAGTAGAAGCAGCATCATAAGTATCAGAAGTTTCAGATTCAGCAGTAGTAGCAGTGTGTGTAGCATGTGTATGTGGTGGTGTAAGGAACTTACTCATAACAGATGGTGAATCAAGAGCAACAAAGGTGTTCAGAACCGTACCTCTTCTTGTAGTGGGTGGTAAAATAGGAACCTTGCCATCACGAGACTTACCCATGATGGATGGATGGCAGCGAACAATAGTGATTCCAAGTGGAGTTGATAAATAAAGCTATGCTCCCCGGCAACGGTGCTAGAAAATAGTCTTGATGACCCACAAGTATAGGGGGTGTATCGCAGTATTTTCGAGGGAAGTGAAACCCAATTTATTGATTTGACACAAGGGGAGCCAAAGAATATTTATAAGCCTTAACAACTGAGTTGTCAATTCAGCTGCACCTGGAAAAAATCTTGCTCACAACAGTTTATCAGTAGCAACAGTTTTGTAGTAGGAATAGTAAAGTAGCAGCAGTGGTAAAGGCAAAGACAGTAGTAACAATTGTAGTAAACAGTAGGATTAAAGCGCGGTAGGCACATGGATGGATGGACGGGCGTTGCATGGACAAGACAATTCACATGGCAATCAGAACATAGGGCATTTGCAGATAAATAAGATAAAGCATCCAAGTACTAAATAATCATAGGCACGTGTTCCATATATAGTCATACGTGCTCGCAATGAGAACTTGCACAACATCTTTTGTCCTGCCAGCCCATTTGCAGCGGGGCCTCAAGGGAACTACTGGCAATTAAGGTGCTCCTTTTAATAGAGCACTGGAGCAAAGCATTAACACTCCGTGAACACATGTGATCCTCACATCAAAGCCATTCCCTCCGGTTATCCCGATTTCTGTCACTTTGGGGCCATTGGTTCTGGACAATAACATGTGTATACAACTTGCAGGTAAGACCATAAACAATACTATCATAATGAATCAATAATATGTTCAGATCTGAAATCATGGCACTCGGGCCCTAGTGACAAGCATTAATCATAACAAGTCACAACAAAGTCAAAAAGCAGTAATAGTAGATACTAGGCACCATGCCCTAACAATCCGATGCCATTACATGAATGATCTCATCCAATCCCTACCATCCCCATAGCCTACATCGGGGGATTACTCACTCATAGGTGGGGGAAACATGGATGGTCGATGGAGAAGCGATGGTGATGATGATGGCGATGATCTCCTCCAATTCCCCGTCCTACCAGGGTGCCAGAATGGAGTTTCTGGTTCCGACTCGTGGAATCTGCTGGTGGCGGCAGAGCGGAACTCTTTCTGGAAAAACATCAACCCCCTGAGTTTTTAGGTCAAAAGGCAACTTATAGGCGAAGGGGGAGTCCGAGGGGGTGCCTAGGGCGGCCAGACCATCCCCTGGTGCAGCCAGGCCTGGCCCGCGCGGCCAGGTGGTATGGCTAGGCCCTAGCCCCACTCTGTCTCGTATTCTAGCTCCGTGAGTCTTCTAGTGAAATAGGATTTTTGTCATATTTTCCAGGATTTTTCCTGATAGTTGATTTTCTGCACAAAAACTAGACACCAAGGTAATTCTGCTGAAAACAGCATCAGTCTGTGTTAGTTGTATCCAAATCACACAAGTTTAGAGGAAAAACAATAGCAAAAGTGTTCGGGAAAGTAGATACGTTTTGGACGTATCAAGGGGTCATACCCTTGACAAAGTTGTAGGTGATCTTCGACGATGGGTTTCCACAAGAAGGGAATTGGCAAGTTTTGGTGAGCATCAAGCTCACATCTCAATGGTGGAACCTAAGAAGGTGTTTGAAGCTCTCGATGATCCGGACTGGGTTGTTGCTATGCATGAAGAGTTGAATAACTTTGAGCGCAACAAGGTCTGGAAACTAGTGGAGAAGCCCAAGGATTGTCGCAATGTTATCGGCACTAAATGGATATTTAAAAACAAGCAAGATGATAATGGCATTGTTGTGAGGAACAAGGCAATACTAGTGGCACAAGGCTATTCCCAAGTTGAGGGCATTGACTTCGGCAAGACCTATGCTCCCGTGGCTCGGCTTGAGTCCATCCGTATGCTTCTTGCTTATGTTGCCCATAACAATTTTAAATTGCAGCAAATGGATGTTAAGAGTGCTTTTCTTAATGGTACTCTACATGAGTTGGTATATGTAAAGCAACCCTAGGGATTTGAGGATCCTAACTTTCCGAACCATGTCTACAAACTCGATAAGGCACTCTATGGCCTTAAACAAGCCCCACGTGCGTGGTATGAGCACCTTAAAGAGCGGTTGCTCGACCGTGGCTTCGAAGTTGGGCAAATCGATCCCACTCTTTTTACTAAGAAGGTTAAGGGGGAGATCTTCGTATGCCAACTATATGTAGACGACATCATCTTTGGTTCTACTAATAAAGCTTTTAATGATGAATTTTCAAAGCTTATGACTGACAGGTTTGAGATGTCTATGATGGGGGAGTTATGGTTCTTTCTTGGATTCGAGATCAAGCAACTTAGAGAGGGAACCTTCATCAATCAAGCTAAATACATCCAAGACATGCTCAAGAGATTCAAGATGACAGATCTTAATGGCGTCGCCACTCCGATGCAAACAAAATGTCACCTTGAACTTAACCCCCACGGTAAAGATGTGGACCAAAAGGTATACCGGTCCATGATCGGCTCTCTTCTTTACCTCTACGCATCTAGACCCGATATTGTGTTGAGTGTGGGGGTGTGTGCAAGGTATCAAGCAGCTCCTAAAGAAAGCCACTTAGTGGCGGTCAAGAGGATCTTCCGATATTTGGTTCATTCCCCTAACTTTGGTCTATGGTATCCCAAGGGCTCCAATTTCTCTCTATGTGGTTATACTGATTCATATTGGGCTGGTGATAAGGATGATCGGAAATCAACTTCTGGAGCTTGTCAGTTCTTGGGAAGATCTCTACTTTGTTGGTCATCTAAAAATAAGAATTGTATCTCTCTCTCCACCGCCGAAGCTGAATATGTTGCTGCTGCTAGTGCATGCACTCAGTTATTATGGATGAGGCAAACTTTAAATGAATATGGTGTCAATTGTGACAAAGTTCCTCTTTTATGCGATAATGAAAGTGCAATCAAAATTGCGTACAATCTGGTACAGCACACAAGGACAAAGCATATTGAGATTCGGAATCATTTTATTCGAGACCATGTTGCTCGAGGCGATATTGATCTATCTTTTGTGAGCATGAAGAACCAACTTGCTGATATTTTCACGAAGCCACTTGATGAAGCAAGGTTTTGCTACTTGAGGAATGAGCTAAATATCGTTGATTTAAGGAGCTTGTCTTGATTACCTATGCACTCACTCGCACATCTCAGTCTTATTTGGTCTAGATGTGGGCATGGATATAAGGGGAGTGTGGTCCTAATTGATTGGGCTAACCCTCCCCCCATAATGCCGAAAGCAAGTCAAATCATTTCTATTAATATCATTTTGTGATATGTGAGCTTATTGATGAGTATTGGTCATGAACCCAAGATATATCTTCGCGGTGTCATACCATACACTCCAACAAGGTGGCTTCAGCCACCGCCCTCTTTCATGAGAAGAGTTGGATTTATTTGGATCTTCTTGATCATTTTTAGCTCCTCTCATGATTTTATGGGAAGCACACTCACTTTTGGCTTTTAGTTGCTTTGATTCTTGCAAATTCGAGTGTGTAGTACCATCTCAGTTTGGCTCTCTTAATCCTAAGCCCTTTTCCTACCCCTAAGCCATCTTTTCTTGCACACAAGTCCCTTGTTCATCTTGTGGGGGTGTTGTTCGGAGGAGGATGACGATGGGAACGAGGACGAGGACAAGGATGACGACTACGAGTGATACCTTGGGATGGTAGCATCGCTCTTCTTCCTTTTTGGTGTCTCGATGCCAAAGGGGGAGAAGTAGTTCCATTAGGTCTCCGAGGATTTGCATGGGTCGGGCACAAGCATTTGCACTTTTTCTTTCGTCGTTTTCTTGCTTGTGCCCATTTAGCATTGAACTTTAATTTGTTGTTTGTGTGAAACTTTGTGTCTATGGAGTTCTGGGTTTATCTCGTGGATTACGCCTATGGATTCATCTATCATATCATATTATGTTGGGTATCTATCTCGAGGATGGTGCTTATATTGGTTATCACTTTGATATTTGTGGCTATTTCAAGGACGCCTCTCCCTATCTCGGTGGTATGATTATGATGTTTATATTTCAATGGAATAGACTCGCACCTATTTGTGTGCATTTGTATTCAAATGCAAACTTCTAGTATGCACACATTGAGGGGGAGTCTCTTCCATGTATTTATTGTTGGTGGTCCTGTGAACTTTATTGCAAATCCTAGTATTTTCATCTAACACCAAAAAGAGGGAGATTGAAAGAACATTTCATGATTTCCTGTATTTTGTGTGTTAGATAACAATACCATGGAATTTCTAATGTGTTCTAAGTGCTGCAGGAAAGCTTTGTGCTTTTGCGGGACCGGATTATCCGCCTCCATCTTGGGCCGGATAATCCGGCCAGACCTTTTTGGCCAGGGCTGGATCTGCGTGAGCTTCTGTCTGGGGGCGGATTTTCCCCCGGACAGTCCGACCCTAGGGCAGATTTTCTCCGTCGACCAAATAATCCGGCCCTCATGTCGGGCCGGATAATCTGGCCCCAGGGGAATCGCCCAAGAGGGCGTCTACGCGAGCTTCTGTCTGGGGGCGGAATTTCCCCCGGATATTCCATGGCTAGGGCAGATTTTCTCCCCAGCCGGATAATCCGGCCCTCCCCTAGGGCCAGATAATCCGGTCCCCAGGAGAAGGTGTCAAGGACCAGACTGCGTGAGCTTCTGTCTGTAGGCGGATTTTCTGCCGGATAATCCGAGTCTAGGGCAGAGTTTTCCCAAGGCCGGATAATCCGGACCTCACTTGGGCCGGATAATCCGGCCCCCACAGGCTCCAACAGCTTGATTTGGAAAGGGGTATAAAAGCCCCTTCTTCCCCATCGAGCAGAACTCTTGATTCATTCGAAAATTGTCAGACCCATTGCAAGAGCTCTCTCTCTAGATCTCCCACTTCAACCACCCGAAGGCTTCGATCTTTGGGGGAATTGAAGGAGGAGACAATCTTCATCGCCATCACGAATCAAGCGCATCAACTCCTCTCCATTCATTTGGAGAAATCTCCGATCTAGTATTCTTGCTAATATCTAGATCTTGTATTTTGTTATTGATAACTTGTTCTTGTGGCAGCTTGTTGTCATTACGGGAGCCTTCAATTTGGTTGTGGAGTTGTACCCCGCTAGTTGTGTAAAGGCGCCGGTACCCGCCTCAAAGGGTTCCTATAGTGAAAAGATGGATCAGTCCTTTGGTGGCGGGATCCATCGGAGAACAGGATGAGGCCTATTGTGGCGTGGTGGTCTTAGTACCGCCCACCCCTCCAACACAGATGTACTTCCCTTAACAAGGAAGGAATTGCAGTCAAACAAATCATGTATCTCCGCGTGCTTCACTACAGTTCACTCGTTCCTCTTTCCACTCGCCTCTTACTCGCTCGTAGATAGGTTTGCATATAGGGAAATTTTTCTAAATAGTTATCTAGAGAATTTACCTTTTGTGTTAAGCCTAAAATTAAAAAAGCATTAAAATTTGAAGTAGCACCTATTCACCCCCCCCTCCCCCCTCTAGGTGCCCATACGATCCATTTCAAGAGCGAGGGGCAGGGGTCCCTCTTCGTGTCATGAAGGAGGATGGTTAGGCGATACCCCTTCCCCTAGAGCAGATAGAGGCATGTTTCAATTCGCTGGAGGTTCTACTACAAGATGATTTGCAACGTTTCTATGGTTCTTCGTTCGTGGTTGAGAGCTCTACGACTAAAAGTTGGACTGCTTGTTTCTTTTTCTATTTTGTTGTAGTCCTTGTTGTTGTTAGTTGTTCTTTAGAATCTTGCACCTACTGCGTGTTGGTGGCCTTGTATATTTCCTAGCCAGTTGATGTCTTTGTTAGTTCAAAGCCTGATTCTTCTCGAGCCTACCTCTGAATGTGATCTTAATTTGTACAAGCATCTGAGGGACTCTTCGGAAGACATATATCAAGACTTTGTGCTCTTATGGACACAAAAGATATTGGAATAGAAACAAGTCTATTTTTGATTGGAGGAAAACAAGGTCAATTAATTGATGAGAGGGGAAAAGTATGCATTCTTCCCATAGAAAATACTGGCATGGATTAAAATTATATGGTAGTACCAATTTTAAATGAAAATTATCTTTTGTCGAGAGCAGCTATAGTAAGGTAACAAAAAATGTTTTGCATTCTTTTAGGACATCTCCACCAGGCCGACCTGAACGGCCGACCGAAACGGTCCATTTCTATCTGTTTGAGTCGGGCCGTAGTCGCTTTTAGGTCGTGGTGCGGCCTGTTCGGCATGTCGGGCCCAGCGGGACCACCCATATGTCCGAACCTGGCGAATAGAACTAGGGCGATTTTTTTTTAAAATCAAACAGAGACAATACGCGCTAAAACTGACAAATTTCATACATATTTTTAAGTAATTTACATTCATATATAAAACTAGATTTAAACTAGCCCTAAAACTACTGATCTTCTGGCGCCGGCGCCACCCCGTCCATCTAGGGATCGAGGTCGATATACTCCGGCGACGTCCAGAGGTGCGCCGGTGGCAGGTCTGAGGCAGAGCGCTGGCTGGCTGGTCGATCACTGCATGCTGCGTGGAGCAGCCCACCACACGGAGCAGCCCACCATGGCAGCGCGCGACAGGCCGGTGAGCTGGACGGCCTCCTGGTAGCCGTCCCACATGACGCCCTTGTCCTTCGCGCTAGCCATGATGGCCTTCTCGGTGAAGGCGACCTCGTCGTAGTCCTGTGCCAGGAGCTCCTGGTACTCCAGGGGCATGTGCACGGTGGCAGATGTGGCCGCTTCATCCTCCTCCTTGACGACGATGTCGAGATCGTTGTCATCGCAGAGCTTGGTGTCGGAGTGGTTGACGGCACTGTCATCGTCGGGACCGAAGGCACGGATGGCGCGGGATCCCCATGGCTCAAACTCGCCGCGGAAGGAGCTCGCACGCTACGCCGTGTGCTCGCACTCTAGGAACCGCTTCCAAAACTCCTTGTTCTGGTAGACACAGTCCCACTAGAGGGCATGTGGGAGCTTGCGGACGCGTCGTGCGATATCCTCCCCTAGCGCCTTTCCCTCCTTGGGCGCGGGCGGCATCGACACCCACCCCTGGTTGAGGTGCTAGCCAGTGGGGGGAGACATCATGGTGGCTATGCTCGCCCTCCACCACCGCGCCGCCGCTTCTGAAGTAGCGGCGGTCGCGGGCTCCTCCTACTCTCCTTGTGGCCAAGGCGACCAACGAAGTCCTATGGCGGAGGCGGCATGACCCCCCAAAGGAAGGCCGGCATGCTACTCCCCTGCTTGCACCGACCGCTCGAGCCGGATCCGCCAGCCTCGTGGTCGTTCTTGGCCTTCTTGAGCCATCCTGGCTTCTTCATCTTTGGCGGTGGAGGGAGGTGCTTGGAGGGGTGTACCTTGCGATGGAGAGGAGGGAAGTGTGGCACCGACGGACGCATGTGCCTGCTTAAGTAGCCCCTACCTGTGCGAGCACGCGCAGGTTCTCGCGCCTTCGACATCAATGCCAGAGCGGTAACTCAGGCGGCGTCCTGTTAGTCACAAGGAGACGCCCCATCGGCATTGATGCCGAGGACTGCCGCGGCTGCGTCTGAATCGGTGCCACCGGTCAGGCTGCCGCCCACGCCTTCGAGTCGCTGCCGCGGTTGCATTTGAATCGATGTCACCGTGCCTGTGAATCGCTACCGCGTTAAGCGATCGCTGACGGGTGGGACAGTAGCGCGCGGGAAGGGCGCGCCCTCGGCCACGCAAATTTGGTGCGCTGATGGGTTGAGACGGACGCGTTGATTAGGATGGGTCGTGCCACTGGAGAGACCGCGCACGTCCGACACGTCCGAGAGGACGCATTCGGACGCGCTCGGACGGGTTGGGCCGGCCTGATGGAGATGCCCTTTTATTTTAGGGCTAGATATGTTTTACTATATAGATAAATGTGAATCTATACAAATATAAGTCAGTTATTTTGAGACGGAGGGAGTACAACCAAAATCAGACCAAAGCTGAAAGTTCCTGCATGCAGGAACCTGTGCTAACAATCTTTGGATCCATAACACATAATGGGATCGTCCAATAAGATTGCAGTCTCTTCTAAGCTCACCGGTCAAAGTAAGACGCGGTTCCTTCCCCCATTATATAAGCTCCTCCCCTCCCACCCTTCGCTTCACTCACCATCTCGCCTCAATTCCGATAACAGCTCCATTCCGCCTCTCACCCTCTCACAGTTCACAGCACACTCCACAATTTGTTTCGCCTTGAAAAAATAGAGAGGAAATTCTCTAGCGGCAAAAAATTCAGAGCAGAGAGATGGAGAGCGTGGTGGACGGCAATGGAGGAGGGAGCCGTCTGGTGATGACCGAGCTGAGCCACATCAAAGAGCTGGTGAATCAGCTGGACGTGCACCTGGGAGGCTGCCCCGAGCTCTGCAAGCACCTGGCCGCGCAGATCTTCGCCGTCACCGAGAGGTCCATCGGCATGATCAGGTCCGGGAACATCGACGGCCTGAAGCGATCGGCCGGAAGCGCCGGTCTGGACTCACCGCCGTTCTCCGCGACGCCCAGCCCCCTCAGCGGAGTCTCCGACATGCCCTTAAAGGCTAACAAGAGGTGAATACTTACTTCGTGATAAAATTTCGAGCTGCTCTTCACGGTTCATAAATCGCTGGTATTTCGGATTCTTCTTGGGTTAAATTTTTGAGTGGATCTTTGGTTCTTTGATTTCCAGGAAGAGGATGGTGAAAGGGAAGTGTCAGGTTAGGGTGAGCTCGGCGGGAGGAGGAGCAGTCGACGACGGCTTCAGCTGGCGGAAGTACGGGCAGAAGGAGATCCTTGGATCCCCCAACCCAAGGTTGGTTTCGGCACATTTCAGCTCAAGTTTATCTTTTTCAGGGCCGCACATGTTTTTGGAAGTGGCAAAGAAATCTTCTCCTTTTTTGGGTTCTTTTCATCCCGTGAGAGTTGTTCCCCTGTTCCCAAATGTATGGCATCCACTTGTCAGCTAAGAACAGGGTAAACAGTACACACACATCTCTTGCCTCTGATTGGATATGTTTCAAAAGGAAATGTTCCTATCGGATACTAGTAGTAGGTGATAGAGTGATGCTACTTTGTGCTAATTTTGTTCTGATTTCACGGATCATTAACTGTTCAAGTCATGTTTTTTGATCGCCGTCCTTGACCTGAACTGTGCAACATTTCAGGGGATACTACCGTTGCACGTACCGGAAAACTCAGGGATGCGCGGCGACGAAGCAGGTGCAGCGCGCCGACGAGGACCCGACGCTCTTCGACGTGACCTACCACCGCACGCACACCTGCGTTCATCACAAGACGGCGGCGGCGACCAACGTGCAGCCGGCGACGCCGAACCCGGACGCGCGTAGCCTTCTGCAGAGCCTGAGCTCGAGCCTGACGGTGAACACCGAGGGGCTCACGTCCGGGCCTCAGCAGTCCACGCCCTTCAGTTTCTCCTCGCCGGCGGTGAGCAGCCTGACGCCGCAGGGGCACTACCCGTCCTCCACGCCGTCGACGCCGGAGAACTGTTTCGGGCAAGGCGTGACGGTCTCGCCGTCCAGGCTAGAACTCTCACCGGCGACCTCGGAGTCGAGCTACAACCCCATGAACCAGTTCGAGGCGGAGTGGAGGGCGGAGTCTGAGCTCCAAACAATGGTGTCCGCGCTAGTCGCCGCGTCGAGCATGCCGGAGCATGACGGATTCGAGTGGCTCGAGCCGAACTTTGACGTTTCTATCTACTTTGTCTGAGCGGTAATGCTAGACTTGTCTGAGATGCCAAACGGAAAAAAGCAAAAAGAAAAACGGAACAGTAGATTTTATCCAGTATTTAGAGATGCGCAAGCACCCACCCTCTCGATCAGTGCAGGTTTTTCGCCCAGCGACAGAGAGAACAACATATGTGTTCTTCTTCCTGGGTCAGTGTGCAGGTGTACAAGCGTTAGGAGATGAGATTAGTTTACCCTTTTCTTCATGTTTTTTCATTTTTTTTGGATTCCCGACTCGTCGCGAGATGAGCAGGTTTTTGTTGTCAAATCAGCTAGTAGTGCTCTAAGAACATGAGAAGAGTAGTGCTCTAAGAAAAATGAAAGTAGGCAGCACCTGGTATAAAGCCATTTTTCTCCCAAGGGCTGTGGCATAACCTTGCATAATTTGGGACAAACATATGGCAGTACCCTCCTCTTTTTTTGCGAATGGAAATACCCTGCTTTAAAAGCAAAACAAATTAATACAAAAGAAACAAAACAAATTAGTATTGTACTTTCAAGATATAACAAATTAGAATAGGTTGAAAAACAATTTTAGATTTTCCATGCTCCAACTTTTACCTTCAATATATTTTTGACCCATAAGGCAAGCGCTATGCTGCTCATGTGATAGAACAACCACACAAAAAAATACAAATTTGAACCAAGTTACACGGAAATGAAGCCAAAAAATACAAATGACATGGTTGATCCAAGAATCGTGATATCATCACTGGCGGACCTTCATGGAGGCGAAAAGGGCTCTCGCCCCCTGCCCATGAAGAAACAGGCTTTTATCTGCAGGTATTTGGCCCGTTTGTCCACTAAAATCAGCCTGTAGCTTATATTTTAGCCCTCCCAGCCCATTTGCCCCTCCATAAATCCGGCCCAAGGTCCGCCAGTGGATATCACAAAACTACCTAGATATATTAGGCCCAGTGAGTTACCCGACAAAATGCGCACACGAGCAAAGATGGTGTTGCTACAAGAACTCATGGCACTAAACCTGCAACCGCGGGCCAAGACCATCTTCCACAGTTTGGATATTGTGTGAATGTTGTTCTTTGGCAACGGCTGAAGGAGGAAAGCGACACCGAACACATGTCATAATCATCGGAATCGAACCCCATCAAGAAAAGCTTTTCAGCCGGAGGACCACACAACTAAACCGAACCCCGAGAAGGGTCTAGGCACACCAGACAATAACCATCTTGATCGCCTCAAACTTACTGACGAGGGTTCAACTCGTCAATGCCCATTGTTATGGACTTGGGTTTTGGAGAAGGAGGGAGCGCTGGAGACATCTATCGGCTAACAGAAAGCACACAGGGGACAAAGATTTACCCAGGTTCGGGCCTCGTAGAGGTCCCTACTCTTGCTTGCCTGCTCATGGAATTATCGAAGGAATCGAAAGTTACAATGGTGCGCAGATGCAATCTGGCGAGGGTTGTGGAAACTAGGGTTGCGTGTGTCCTCCTCGCCGCCCCCTCCTAGACTTTATATAGATAGGCTAGGTCTCGGGTAGCAGGTCGAGTCGGTTACAAGTTAGGGTTTTCCCCTTTAAACTTTCTATCTTTAGCTTCTTCTTGTTCTTCAAGCAATCGAGAGTCCGTAGATTACTCGAATCCTTCGTTTGGACCTTGGCGATACCGTGGGCCTATACGTATTCAGACCGTATATACCAAGCTCGAGTACCTGTAGAGTATACCCATGTCAGTAGCCCCCGAGTGTCCAGTGGAATCGCAGATTCGACTGGGGACTTTTGAAGTCTTTCGAGTGCCTGAATGAGTATATATTTCGACTGCTTTTATTTGTGTCATAGGGATTGTCGATATGCGTGCCTGATGTAACCGAAGTATCGGTATCAGTTAACCACCTTAGGGTGAAACAACGCAATCTACTTGAACTCGAGTCCCCGGACTCGAATCCGGAAAAGTGCTGGCGTAATTCGACTCAAGCCACGGAGGTCTTATAGGAGTCGAATTCCAGTTATATGGGTGTGAGCACTCGACGCGTCCGTCAAGGCATATTCATCGTACTTGTAGGCACGGATACATTTCTGGTAGTGCGCACAGCTAAATGCGTTGTCAGGCCTTATTCAGGTCTTACCTTCACGCTGTAAGCACGGCATCCAAATTTTATCATCGCAGAGACGATTTGGGTGACCCAGGAGACGCAGTCTCTTTGTAGGGAAAATTATGAGGCGGTGTCGCCATGAGCTTCGAGTGCGGATGTTATCAACACACAGTTTTCTATATTAATAATCATAGGGTGCGCGACCAGCGCTCCCTCTGGGAGTAGCCCCCGAGTGCCTAGTTGAGTCGAAGACTCAGGCAGGGACTAAAGAATCATTGTGCGACTGCTGTGCTTGGTTGAGTCGAAGACTCAGGCAGGGACTAAAGAATCATTTTAAGCATCGCCGTCTATTGCTTGTTTCAGTCGAATTTGTTTCCGGCGCTCCCTATGGGAGTAACCCATGTCCATAATCGAATCGTATTTCGAGTGGTTGGGTTTGTATTTTGATTGTCCTTATTCCTGTAGAAAGAAAAGAAAATCATAGGGTGCGGCCAGCGCTCCCTATGGGAGTAGCCCCCGAGTGCTCGGTGGAGCCGAAGACTCCAGCAAGGACTAAAGTAGTCGAAGTTTTTCGCTTCGTAGCTTTGATGACGCCGACGCCAGGCGACTGACCTCGCTCGCGGAGCGAGTTTTACGGGACATGACGAGCAGTGGGTCCCACTTCCTGACTTTGATTTGACTGGGCGTGTGTAATCTTTATTTTAACTGTGCCTCCTCGATTTCTGTGCGTAATGGGAGTAGTGGAGGGACGGATCGCGCTTCCCCTTCTCCACGTGTCCAACACGATGTGTGCCACGCGTTCAATAGGGTTTTTCTGAGCCGTTAGATTGCATCTTCCAAGGGTTAAGTAGCGGCGCTACGGCGGTAATTTTCCCATCTGTGCTCATTCTTCTTTGCTGCCATGCCATTGCTGCTACTGTAGGGTTTCGTAGCATGGAAAACAAAAAATTTCTATCGCATACAAACAAACAAGCCAAGATCTATCTACTAGATTGTAGCAACGAGTGTATGGAATAACTCACCCTCGAAGATTCGAAAGTGTTTAATGAGAGCGGATTCTCGTGGGTGATGTAGTCGTACTCTTTCCGATCTCAAGATCGCGTAGACGATCCTTCCGCGCTCGTCGGTAGCTCCTCAGCCGGTCACATCGTTCGACACTCGACGAAGACCTTCCTCTCCTTGTTCCAAAGAAAATGAGGTTGTAGCACTCTCCTCGCGATTCCGGCAGCACAACGGCGTGGTACCGGAAGTAGAGGGGAGATCTCGCAGGGCTTCGCCTTAAGCCGGAGCGAGTATGGTGGAGTATGAGAGAGCTCCTCGGCGATCTAGGTTTTAGACACACCAAGGAGGAGGTGCTAGAGCCGACGGCTAGGGTTTGGGGCACCCCAAGTCGGCGGCTAGGGCAACCCTGGGAGGTGGCGGCAGCAGCAGGAGGTGGTGGCGCCAATCTAGGGTTTTGGAGGAGAGGTACTGTTGTACTAGGAGGGAGCCC
Organism: Avena insularis; assembly: GCA_023614405.1. Classification (NCBI taxonomy): domain Eukaryota; kingdom Viridiplantae; phylum Streptophyta; class Magnoliopsida; order Poales; family Poaceae; genus Avena; species Avena insularis. The sequence goes on from CM042692.1 coordinate 435,801,795, forward strand.
TGCCCCTCCTTATATAGGTGGAGGGGCCGGCGGCCAAGGGGAGGGAGTGGAGTCCCTCCCCAACTCAGCTTGGGTGGTGCGCCGGCTTGGGGAGGAGGACTCCCTCCCCAACTCGGTTTCACCTCCTCCTCCTCTTTTCCACTTTCCAAAACTTGTCGTTTGACTTTCAAACTAGCCGTTTGACTTTTCAATTTAGGATTTGAATAAACCCTTTATTTTGGACAGCGAATACACTTAGTACATGATGCAATCATTCCAACTTATAATGACACACTCATGTACCCTTCCCCTCCGGAGTGCCGGACATTCCGGAACCTTCTAGAACATTCCCGATGAAAACACCGGAATCATTCCCCAACTCCGAAACGGGACTTTCCTTATATGAATCTTATTCTCCAGACCATTCCGGATCTCCTCGTGATATCCCGGATCCCATCCGAGACTCTGAACAACATTCGGTCTCTTTCTCATCATACCATAACTACTCAAACAACGTCGAATCCTTAAGTGTGTCTCCCTACGGTTCGTGAATTATGCAGACATGATCGAGACACTTCTCCGAACAATAACCAATAGAGGAATCTGGAAATTCATATGGCTCCCACATATTTCTACGATTACTTTGCGATCGAATGAACCACTTACATACGATATCAATTTCCCTTTGTCTCACGATAGTTTACTTATCCGAGGTTATGATCGTCGGTATCTCTCGCATACCTAGATCAACCTCAAGCATCGATAAGTACTCTTTTCTCGTTCGTGATATGTGATCCCTTTGCATAAGTCGAGCTTTATAGATGAACATTACCATCAAGATCTGCTTTCTTCTTGAAGATCCATTTGTTCTCGACACCTTCCGCCATCCGGTAAGTCCACCAAAGTCCATACTTGGTTTTCGTACATGGATCCAATCTCGATTTCATGGCTTCTTGCCATTTATTGGAACTGGGATCATCATTGCTTCCTCATATGTCTCGGTCATCGGTGTTGTCCACCAACATAACACTCATAACGGATCATACCAATGCAGTGGTACGAGTTCTCGCTGACCTGCGAGGCTCAGAGCAACTTCAATCGAAGTTTCATGATCTTCATCATTAGCTTCCTCTCTTATTGGTGCACCACAGGAACTTCTTCCGTGTTGCGCTACTACTCGCAATTTCGAGAGAAGGTTCGACAACCTCACAAGTTCTACTTTCCTTCCAAATACTTCTTTCGAGAGAAATTCCTTCTCTAGAAAGGATCCATTCTTGGCAACGAAGATTTTGCCTTCGGATCTGTGATAGAAGGTATACCCAATAGTTTCCTTTGGGTATCCTATGAAGACGCATTTTTCTGCTTTGGGTTCAAGCTTGTCCGTTGTAACTTCTTTACATAGGCTTCGCATCCCCAAACTTTAAGGAACGACAATTTAGGTTTCTTCCCAAACCATAATTCATACGGTGTCGTTTCAACGGATTTAGACGGTGCCCTATTTAAAGTGAATGCGGCTGTTTCTAATGCATAACCCCAAAATGATAGCGGTAAATCTGTAAGTGACATCATAGAACGAACCATATCTAAGAGAGTTCGACACGACGTTCGTACACACCATTACTGTGGTGTTCCCGGTGTGTCAATTGTGAAAGTATTCCGCATTTCTTCAAATGCTCGCCAAACTCGTAACTTAGATATTCACCTCCATGATCAGAACGTAGAAATTTAATCTTCTTGTTACGTTGATTCTCTACCTCACTTTGAAATTCCTTAAACTTCTCAAAAGTTTCGGACTTATGTTTCATGAAATAGATATACCCATATCTACTCAAGTCATCCGTGAAGGTAAGAACATAATGATAACCATCACGATGCTACACTCATCGGACCACACACATCGGTATGTATGATTTCCAACAAGTCTGTAGCTCGCTCCATCATACCAGAAAATGGAGTCTTAGTCATTTTACCCATCAGACATGCTTCGCATCTTTCAAGTGATTCAAAATCAAGTGATTCAAGAAGTCCATCGGAATGGAGTTTCTTCACGCTTCACTCCAATGTGACCAAGACGACAAGGCTACATATAGGTCGAGTTATCGCCGATTTCAAACGTTTAGCCTCAATGTTATTAATATGTGTATTTCCACTATCGAGATTCAATAAGAATAGACCATCTATCAAAGGTTCATGTGCATAAAACATATTACTCATATAAATCGAACAACCATTATTCTTGGATTTAAACAAGTAACCGCCTCGAATAAACAAGATCCCGATATAATGTTCATGCTTAACGCAGCACCAAATAACAATTATTTAAGTATAAAACTAATCTCGATGGTAGATGAAGGGGTAGCGCGTCAACCGCGATCACATCAACCTTTGATCCGCTTCAACGCCGCATCGTCACCTCGTTCTTCACTAGCTTCCGTTTATTCTGCAGACCTGCTTCGAGTTACAAATATGAGCAACCGAACCAAGATCAAATACCTGTGCACTACTCACGAGTACTAGTGAGATACACATCAATAACATGTATATCAGATATACCTTTCTTCTTGATGTTGCCGCTCTTCAAATCCGCCAAGTACTTTGGGCAATTCCGCTCAAAGGACCTTCTCCCTTGCAAGAAAAGCACTCAAGATCGCTTGGGTCCAGCCTTGGTCTTCTTCGTCGGTGTGGTAACTTTCTTACCACCCTTCTTGAAGTGTCCCTTCTGCTTAGACTTGCCTTTCTTGAATTTGGTGGTCTTATTGACCAACAACACTTGGTGCTCTTTCTTGATCTCCACTTCTGCAGATTTTAACATAGCAAACAGTTCTGGCAACTGCTTGTTCATGTTCTGCATGTTGTAGTTCATCACAAAGTTCTTGTAACTTGGTGATAGTGATTGGAGGACACGGTAAATCCCCAAATACATGCAATGACACTGGTGGATCCATGTGTGGTCTCTGAAGAGAACACACATTTCAATGACACTGGTGGATCCATATGTGGTATGTGAAAAGAACAGACGTGCAATGACTCTGGTTGTTGTTACTAAAAAGAACACACATGCAATGACACTTGTGGATCCATAGGTGGTATGTGAAAAGAACACACATTTCAATGACTCTGGTTGTTGTTAGTAAAAAGAACACACATGCAATGACACTGGTGGATCCATAGGTGGATTGTGAAAAGAGCACACATTCCAACAAGGGGAGCATCGAATGGTTGCCCGTATGACAGTGCAGCAGACATCTTCAGGGTCACTGGAGGACCATGTAAGTGTAGCTTTTCTTCGTGTTAGTGTTGCAGTCAATGTTATCTGTTGCCTCTGCTGATTCCTTGTTTGTGCTATAGCTCCTTGTGAAGGAAGCTGCGCACTTGGCAGAACAGGTGATGGCGATGGTTCGCCAGCATGCAATGCTGGAGACGCGACAACGCATGGTTGAAAGTGACTGTTCTACACTTTATTCTTCTTTGTCTGCTCCTTTTGATATAGTTGACTGATGATCAACTTTTGCTTGTCCTGTAGCTGAACATAATGCTTTATTGCGTAACGCCGCCACCATGGAGAAGACACTTGTCGCGGTTGTGAAGGGTCGCGACGAGGCAATCGCAGCGCGTGACGAGGCGCAAAAGCGTGAAGAGGATCTGTGTGCCTCCTTTGCGGCCAGGGAAAAGTTGTTCGAAGAACAACTATTTTCAATCGCCAAGGCCCTCTCAAGTACTTTTGCTTGTGGATATTGTTATTCTTCTCTGCTTCTAATGTTTTTGCTGGTGGCGCTGATGTTTTGGTCCGTGTGTGGGTTTATATCTGAATATTTGGCGATTTGAGCTTTGACCCATGAGCCCTTCGTCGTGATGACGCCTCTGGCGGTCAGTGTTCGTGATCGAGGACCGTAGCGCCGCCGTACAGGATACGCTTTCCAAGGCCAAGGTCGCCCTCAGTCGCCTCCGGGAGGAGTTGATGCCTAAGGCGGAGCTGATCGATAATATGGACGAGCTGGTAGAATTACTCGCCGGGGGTGTGCCTTCTAGCTACAAGAACTCACTCTGTGCGGCTGGCGCGACCATGTCACTCGCCATGGTGCAGGCCCACGGAGTCGAGGTCGATCCTTCCGTGGTGTCGAAGTCGATGCTTGTTGGCGCGGACGGTCAGCAGGTAGTCTTTGCTCCTTTTGCGACTGCCTGTGGCAAATATGGGCATCACTTGATAAATACTGTTGCGAAGTACTCTGAGGAGCTCCAACGTGCCAAGAAGGTGGCGAAAGCTTGACCTCGGGGGCTTGGAAAGTCGGTGGCGTCGATCGCCACGGACTTGATGAAGCCGTCGAAGTCGAAGAAGCCAGCTGCTCCTTAGTTAGCTTTGTAATAGTTTATTAGTTTATGTCCTTTTGTTTAAGAACATGCCTGCTGGCGAGTGTATCTGCTGATACTTATGCTGGTCGTGAATGCATCTGACCCTTTTGTCGTTGTGTTGATTTGGTCATCTTATTTGCTTCTATCTTGACTTGTGGTAGGGTACATCAAGTGATCCTATGAGGGGGACCCAGGACTCGCCAACTCTTGATGATACCGTGGCACCGTCGCGCTCCAGGGTAGCTGAGTTGTCCTTGCTTTTGTGACTGCGTGATCGCGTGAAGAAGCTGGAGCGTGAGTTGCCCGTGCTCCAGGTCAACAGGTAGCGATGTGAAAATGAAAAGGGAAATGGAAAAGCCGCCAGGAAGCGATATCTACTTGGTGAGGTGACGCAGGGCCACCAATTCAAGTGTTAGTTTGCTTGTTCTCATCTTTTCCTTGTAGTCATTCGCAGTAAGTCGTTGTGTACTCATTGCTCTTCTTTGCCGATGTAGTTGTTAGCGTGCGTCATCCGCAGGAGGAGAATGATAGAATTGCCATTCGCCTACATGACCTCACCCAAGAGCAACTTCAAGAGAGTGGATACTTCTGGGCAGATCATGATCGTGCAACTACGCTGGCGACCCTGCAGGATCATGAAGGAAATATGCCCTGAGAGGCAATAATAAAGTTGTTATTATTTGTTCCTTGTATATGATAGATGTTTATTTTGCATGCTATAATTGTATTGATAGGAAACATCAATACATGTGTGTTTAATAAACAAAAAGGGTTCCTAGTTATGCCTCTCTTATAGACTAGCTTGTTGATTAACAAGATGATCAAGGTTTCCTGATCATGGACATTGGATGTTGTTAATAACAAGGTCACAGCATTTGTGAAATGATGTGATGAACATTCATCCGAAGTATAGAATTACGATCAATTCATTATGTTTATATTGCTATAACATCATACGAAGTTATCTTTATCCTTAGACCATGAGATCATGTTAATTGCTAACACCGGAAGAGTATCTTGATAACATCAAACATCACACTGTAACAGGGTGACTATAAAGATGGGTTCGATTACTGAAGGTGTTATGTTGAGGCTCATGGATCAAGAGTGGAATTTGTCAATCCAGATGACGGATAGATATACTCTGGGCCCTCTCGGTGATATCACATTAGGATAGCTTGCAAGCAAGTGATGTGATCACTAGAATGTTATATCACGGGAATGAGAAAAGAGTGCATGTCGGTAACGAGATCAAACTAGGTATGGAGATACCGATGATCGAATCTCGGACATGTAATATATCGAGAGACAAAGGGATTGAGTTACAAGCGTTAAAGGTTCTCATGATCACATGAGTCATCGTTGAATGTGTAGGAGTCAGTACGGATCTCCAGGTCCCGCTGCTGATTATTGATCAGAGAAGGGTCTCGATCATGTCTGCATTATTTGCGAACCGTAGGGTGGCACACTTAAGAGTTACCGGACACCATTTTGGAGCACATATGTTTCATACGAAAGAATTGCAAAGCGCAGGAATTATTTCAATAGAAACCGGAAATTGTTTCGGGTGAAATTGCAGAAGGTGGTTCTGCATGTGATATTGAAATATAGCAAGGGGCTATATGTGAATGTTTGTTAATTAAAGTAATTAACAAAATTCTGAATAAATTTAATAAAAAGAGTTTTATTAAATGAGAGAGCATTAAATTTGGAGAAATTTAATGCATTTAAAGTGGAGACTTTAAAAGGGAATGTGAAGAGGCATTTTAATGTGGAGGGGTTACCACCACATGAATGGGGGAGGTGAGGGGTCACCCCCCCATGCGCCGGCCATGGAGAGAGGGGGCACCCCCCCTCCTCCTATAAAAGGCCACCCATTCCCTCCTTCATCCTCACACCTCCTTGTGATGATCGGGTGTTCTCGACTCTACGCTTTCATACAACGGGTGTAAGACAGTTCTACACACGCAAATACTAAGGTTCTTACTTGACGAGCCTAGCATGTACAGACATGGCCTCGGAACACGGACCGAAAGGTTAAGCATGAGTCATATAGTTGATATGATGCCCATATAGATGCTCGCCTTTGAAGCTACACCGACTCACGTGATGATCGGACTTGGTGTAGTGGATTTGGTTCATGTAATCACCAAAAGGACACGAGGGATGTCGTTTTTGAGTGGGAGTTCATTAGTAATTTGGATTAGATGAACTCAATCTATCATAAACTTAGTCTAAATATACTTTACAAATTCTATTGTAGATGGCACGACCTGCTTTTAATTTCAATGTGTTCATGGAGAAAGAGAAACTTGCTGCGAATGGTAGCAACTTCACCAACTAGGCTATGAATTTGAGGATTCTCCTCACTGCTGCACAAAAGCAATATGTGCTAGATGCGCTAGGCCCCCACCAGCTCTCGATGCCTGACGAGGAAAAGAACGTCTATATAACTCGTCAGGAGGACCACAACTTAGTTCATTGCGGCATACTGTATGGGCTAGAGCCAGAACTTCGAAAACGTTTTGAAAATGGCAATGCCTTTGATACCATGGGAGAATTGAAAATGATTTTCGATACCCATGCTGCCGTAGAGAGTTATAATGCTACAAAAAAGTTCTTTAACTGCATGATGGAGGAAAACAGCTCCGTTAGTGAGCACGTACTCAAAATGTCTGGGTACGCCGATAAGCTTGTGTCCTTGGGAATAACGATTCCCATTGACTTAGGCATACATCGTGTTCTCCAATCTGTGCCACCTAGCTACAAGAGCTTCGTGATGAACTATAATATGCAGGGCATGAAGAAGTCTCTTCCCGAGCTTATGTCAATGCTTAAGACTGCAGAAGTGGAGATTAGGAAAGAACATCAAGTGTTGATGATCAATAAGACCACCGGTTTCAAGAAGGACAAGAAAGGCAATCAGAAGGGAAAGAAGGGCAGAAAATCTGTTGCCGCGCCTGAAAAGAAACCCCGAGCTGGCCCTAAGTCTGACACCGAGTGCTACTATTGCAAGGGGGCCATTGGGCATAAGCCCCAAGTATTTGGCGGACAAGAAGGCCGGCAAGGCAAACAAAGGTATATGTGATATACATGTTATTGATGTGTACTTGACTAGTACACGCAGTAGCACCTGGGTATTTGATACGGGATCGGTTGCTAATATATGTAACTCGGTTCAAGGGCTGCGGAACAAGCGACAACTAGCAAGGGATGAGGTCATGATGCGGGTCGGCAATGGATCAAGAGTTGATGTGATCGCCGTCGGAACGCTGCCTCTCCATATGCCGTCGGGATTAGTTATAAACCTGAATAATTGTTATTTGGTGCCTGCACTAAGCATGAACATTGTATCTGGATCGTGTTTGATGCAAAGTGGTTATTCATTTAAGTCTGAAAAAAATGGTTGTTCGATTTATATGAATAATATCTTTTATGGTCATGCACCTGTGTTGAATGGTTTATTTCTATTGGATCTCGATAGTAGTATTACGCATATTCATAATGTTGATGCTAAAAAGATTAAACTTGATAATGATATATCTACATATATGTGGCACTGCCGTCTAGGTCATATTGGCGTTAAACGCATGAAGAAACTCCATTCTGATGGACTTTTGGAATCACTTGATTTTGAATCATTTGATACATGTGAGCCATGCCTTATGGGCAAGATGACTAGAACGCCGTTTTAGGTTCAAAGGAGCAGTGACGACTTTATTGGAAATCATACATATTGATGTGTGTGGACCAATGAGTGTGTCGGCGCGAGGTGGATATTGTTATTTTGTTACTTTCACGGTTGATTTGAGTAGATATGGATATATCTATTTGATGAAACACAAGTCTGAAACTTTTGAAAAGTTCAAAGAATTTCAGAATGAAGTGGAAAATCATCGTACAGAAAGATCAAATTTCTGCGGTCCGACCGTGGAGGAGAGTATCTTAGTTACGAGTTTAGCACACATATGAAAGACTGTGGAATAGTTTCACAACTCACGCTTCTGAACACCACAGCGTAATGGTGTGTCGAGCGTCATGTCGTACTTTACTGGATATGGTTCGATCTATGATGTCTCTGACTGACTTGCCACTGTCATTTTGGGGTTATGCACTGGAAACCGCTGCATTCACTTTAAATAGGGCACCATCTAAATCTGTTGAAAAGACACCGTATGAATTATGGTTTGGAAACAAACCTAAGCTGACATTTCTTAAAGTTTGGGGATGCGATGTTTATGTGAAGAAACTTCAACCGGATAAACTCGAACCCAAAGCGGAAAAATGCGTCTTCATAGCATACCCTAAGGAAACGATTGGGTATACCTTCTATCACAGATCTGAGGGCAAGGTCTTAGTTGCCAAGAATGGATCCTTTCTTGAGAAGGAGTTTCTCGCGAAAGGTGTGAGTAGTCGGAAGGTAGAACTCGAAGAGGTTATTGAACCTTCTCTTCATGAAATGGCGAGTAGCACAGCTCCAGAAGTTGTTTCAGGGTTGACTTCACCTAATGAAGAGAGAGCTAATGATATTGATCATGAAACTCCGAAAGAGGACACTACCAAACCTCGTAGGTCAAGCAGGACACGTGCAGCTCCTGAACTGTACGGCAATCCTGTTATGAATTTCATGATTGATGAAATAGATGACCATGCGACGTATGAATAAGCGATGATGAGCCCTGATTCCAACAAATGGCTAGAAGCCATGAAATCCAAGACGGAATCCATGTACGAAAACCAGGTTTGGACCTTGGTGGACTTACCTCACGATCGAAAGGCCATTGAGAATAAGTGGATTTTCAAAAGAAAAACTGATGTTGATGGTAATGTAACCATCTATAAGGCTCGACTTGTCGCAAAGGGGTTTCGACAAATTCAAGGAGTTGACTACGATGAGACATTCTCTCCCGTAGCGATGCTTAAGTCGGTTAGGATTATGTTAGCAATTGCTGCATATTTTGATTATGAAATATGACAGATGGATGTCAAAACTGCGTTCCTCAATGGTAATATTGAAGAAGAGTTGTATATGATACAACCTAAGGGTTTTGTCGATCCTAAGGATGCTAATAAGGTGTGCAAACTTCAGCGATCCATCTATGGACTAAAGCAAGCATCACGAAGTTGGAATCTCTGCTTTGATGAGGTGATCAAAGAGTTTGGATTTGTCCAAACTTATGGAGAGGCTTGTATTTACAAGAAAGTGAGTGGGAGCAATGTGGCATTTCTGATATTATATGTGGATGACATATTATTGATTGGAAATGATTTAGATCTTTTAAACAGTGTTAAAAGTTATCTAAACAGCAAATTTTCGATGAAGGACCTTGGTGAAGCTTCATATATATTAGGCATTAAAATCTATAGAGATAGATCAAGACGCCTAATTGGGCTATCATGAGTACATACCTTGATAAGATATTAAAGAAGTTTAATATGGACGGAAGTAAGAAGGGGTACTTACCTATGTTGCAAGGCAAGACATTGAGTAAGACTCAAAGTCCGGCTACGACAGAAGAAAGAGAGATAATGGATAAGATCCCCTATGCATCAGCCATAGGCTCTATAATGTATGCCATGCTATGTACAAGACCGGATGTGGCACATGCTATTAGTTTGACTAGTAGGTACCAATCTGATCCGAGTTGAACACTGGATAGCGGTCAAGAATATCTTTAAGTACTTGAGAAGAACTAAGGATATGTTTCTTGTATACGGAGGTGAAGAAGAGCTAGTCGCTAAGTGTTATGTCGATGCTAGCTTTGACACTGATCCGGATGACTCTAAGTCTCAATACGTATACGTATTTCTATTGAACAGAGCAACAGTTAGTTGGAGGAGCTCCAAACAACCTGTGGTGGCTGGATCAACGACGGAGGCGGAATATTTTGCTGCTTCAGAAGCAGCGCAGGAAGCGGTTTGGATGAAAAAGTTCATTACGGAACTGGGTGTGGTTCCCAGTGCGTTGGACCCGATGGTGATCTATTGTGACAACAATGGATCCATAGCCAACGCAAAGGAACCAAGGTCTCACAAGAATTCCAAGCATATTAAGCGTCGATTTCACTCCATCCGCGAGCATGTCAAGGATGGAGATATAAAGATTTGTAAAGTGCACACAGACCTGAATGTAGCAGATCCGTTGACTAAAGTACTCCCTAGGGCAAAACATGATCAACACCAGAACTCCATGGGTGTTAGATTTGTCACTATATAAACTAGATTATTGTCTCTAGTGCAAGTGGGAGACTGAAGGAAATATGCCCTGAGAGGCAATAATAAAGTTGTTATTGTGTATTCCTTGTATACGATAGATGTTTATTTTACATGCTATAATTGTATTGATAGGAAACATCAATACATGTGTGTTTAATAAACAAAAAGGGTTCCTAGTTATGCCTCTCTTATAGACTAGCTTGTTGATTAACAAGATGATCAAGATTTCCTGATCATGGACATTGGATGTTGTTAATAACAAGGTCACAGCATTTGTGAAATGATGTGATGAACATTCATCCGAAGTATAGCATTACGATCAAGTCATTATGTTTATATTGCTATAACATCATACGAAGTAATCTTTATCCTTAGACCATGAGATCATGTTAATTGCTAACACCGGAAGAGTATCTTGATAACATCAAACATCACACCGTAACAGGGTGACTATAAAGATGGGTTCAGTACTACGAAGGTGTTATGTTGAGGCTCATGGATCAAGAGTGGGATTTTTCCATCCCGATGACGGATAGATATACTCTGGGCCCTCTCGGTGATATCACATTAGGATAGCTTGCAAGCAAGTGATGTGATCACTAGAATGTTATATCACGGGAACGAGAAAAGAGTGCATGTCAGTAACGAGATCAAACTAGGTATGGAGATACCGATGATCGAATCTCGGACATGTAATATATCGAGACAAAGGGATTTAGTTACAAGCGTTAAAGGTTCTCACGATCACGAAGTCATCGTTGAATGTGTAGGAGTCGATCACGGATCTCGTGTCCCGCTACTGATTATTGATGGGAGAAGGGTCTCGATCATGTACGCATTATTCATGAACCGTGGGTGCACACTCACACTAGAGTTACGGACACCATTTTGGAGCACATATGTTTCGACGTAAAGAATTGCAAAAGCGCAGGAATTGTTTCAATAGAAACCGGAAATTGTTTGGTGAAATTGCGAAGGTGGTTACGCATGTGATATTGAAATATAGCAAGGCTATATGTGAATGTTTGTTAATTAAAGTAATTAACAAAATTCTGAATAAATTTAATAAAGAGTTTTATTAATGAGAGAGCATTAAATTTGGAGAAATTTAATGCATTTAAAGTGGAGACTTTAAAGGGAATGTGAAGAGGCATTTTAATGTGGAGGTTACCACCACATGAATGGGGAGGTGAAGGTCACCCCCATGCGCGCCATGGAGAGGGGGCACCTCCCTCCTCCTATAAAAGGCCACCCATTCCCTCCTTCATCCTCACACCTCCTTGTGAAGGATCTCTCCCCCCCTCTAGAATTATTCCCCCATGGTCTCGGATTAGCGAGATACATGTTCTCGGTGGCATTTCGTCTGGAAGGAGTTGCTGCTTCCGCTGGATCGCTGGAGCGAGGAGGTGGAGGTTGTCCGGTGGCTTGAACGTGTGTGCGAGTGCGGATGCACTGCTGAGTTGCGGCACTCAGACTTCCTCACGGTCTTGAGATCGGCAAGTGTACGACTACATCAACCACGAGTTCCTACTCGTTAACAAAGCTCGTTGTCTTCAAGGGTAAGTTCTCCATGGATGTATGTCCACCCGTTGCTCTGTATCTAGTAGATAGATTTTGGCGTGTAGTTCTCATCGTAGGAAATTTTTTGTTTTCTATGCTGCGGACCCAACAGATCATGCGTCGCGAGTGCTGCTCTTTCTGAAGAAATCACAGTCATGCTTGAAGAACATTTATCGAGCGATGTTCCCGCTAGATGATACTCCATCGAGCTTGCTGGCCCTCCTAGCCAAGTTTCAAGATATGTCCGCGGTTCGCGAGTGCGTGAGGCAACAGTTGGTGGCCAGTGCCAAGGCTGCTCTGTCAATGGTGTGATTGCACAGGCCTGACGTAGACATTGTAGCAATTGCGTCTGGGCCACCTGCATCACCAACAGGTTCTGCCTGGAATATGGTGCCGCACTACCAGGCGGTGGATCGCCCAGCAGAAGAGATCGTCGACTTCTTTGAGGAGTAAACCAACGTTTTCTTGTTGCAGTAGTAGCCTAATTTGTATCATGCACATAAGTGTACTTGTGTTGTAAAGTTCATATAGGTGTTGTAGATAATTTATTATCAAATGTGTATAAAGAGATTTGTTAGCATGAGGTGCGTTGCACTATGCGAGTCCTTTTCGTTAGCCTGGCCATGTTTTATATCAGTCCCTTGTCAACCTGTCAGGTGCGTTGCAGCTGGGTTGAGGTTGTGTTAAGGGGTTCGATTGATGTACCAGCTACTCAGGATATCGCGTTTTGGTTCGAAGAACAGATGTGTATAGGGTGGCGCAGCTCCCGAGTACATATATTGACAAAGTAAAGGAGAACACAGAGTTTTAGGGCACTTAGCTTTTATTTATTCGAAGAACAGTGCGAGGTACAATGTGTGGCTAAGTAGCCTTGGCTGAGTAGCCTTATTTGCGATGTAAAAGTAGAAAACAACTAGGGGTAGAAGCGTCGCAGCTGTGCGGCGTTCCAAGGGTTGGAGTATGCGACTCCTATCTCTAAATCTTGAAGGCAATAGGCGCCACCTAGGATTGCTTCTGTAATCACGTACGGTCCATCCTAGGGGGACTCAAGCTTGAGATGCCCCTGCTGCTTCAATCGCAGGACCAGGTCAACTTCGACGAAGGATCTGGGGCGAAGCCTTCTACTATGGTAGTTGTGCAGGTTCTGTTGGTAGATCGTGGATCTTTCTGCGGCGATTTCCCTTGCTTCGTCAAGGAGCTCGACGGAGTCTTCGAGTGCGAGGGATGACTCTTGTTCGCTGTAAGCAACCACGCGCGGCGCCTTATATACGTACTGCTCGGTAGCATCGCCTGCGCCTCCGCACCATAAAGAATGGCGTGTAGCCCGTGGCGCTGTTTGGAGTTATGTCGTAGGCTCTAGAGTTGCGGATTCATCTGGCCAGCAACCCGCGGCTTGTTCGAGTGGTCGTAGGAGTCGCTTCTTGATGCCACTGCAGACGAGCCCGTTTGCTTTTTCCACCTGACCGTTGGTCTGTGGGTGCGCTACTGAGGCGTAGCTGATGTTGATCCCCAAGTTCTCGCAGAATTCTTGGAACTCCTTGGATGTGAAGTTCGTCCCGTTGTCGGTGATGATGCTATGCGGCACGCCAAAACAGTAGACGATGGACTCGAAGAACTTGACTGCGTTGTGCCCTGATTGGTTGGTCACTGGCATAGCCTCGATCCACTTGGTAAATTTGTCGACTGCGACTAAGAGGTAGACGTAGCCTCCTCGTGAGGACCTTGGAAGTTTGCCGACCATGTCGAGCCCCCATTGCACGAAGGGCCAGGCCAATGGGATTGGCCGTAGCTCTGCGCCCGGTGTGTGCGGCTTGTCCGCGAATCACTGGCATACGTTGCATTTTTGGACGATGTCCTTGGCGTCGCACATGGCCGTATGCCAGTAGAATCCAGCTCGTAGGGCTTTGGCAACAAGGACGCGACTGTCGGCGTGGTGCCCGTAGGTCCCTTCATGGATATCGAGGAGGACTGCTTTTCCATCGGCCATGGAGACGCATCGTTGGAGTACTCCTGTGATGCTGCGCTTGTACAACTCGCCGTTGATAACGGCGAATGCCTTGGATCGTCGCGCGATGTGCCGTGCATCTGTCGAATCATCCGGTAGCCTCTTGCTGAGGAGGTACGTGATGTATGGCTGCGTCCAGGATTGCTCGATCATCATGACGCTCATTGGTCCCTCGAGTCCTGTGTCCAGCTCCAAGTCATCGAGTGTCATTGGCTCATTGGGTGGTGCAGCCCCCGAGTCCGTTGCTGTGCTTGTTTTCTTCTCTGCGGCCTTTGGCTTGATGGAGCGTTCGCAGATGCGCTCGAGAAATACCCCAGGCGGTATGGGGGCGCAGGTAGAGCCTATGTTGGCGAGTGTGTCCGCTTCCTCGTTGCTTTCGCGACCTACGTGTCGCAGCTCGCACCCGTCGAAGTCTCCTTCGGGTGTGTCATAGAGGTCGCGGTACGCGATCATGTTGTCGTTCAGTGCGTCGTACTCATGCATTGTTTGGTTGACGACCAACCTGGAGTCGCCGTATATGATAAGCCTCTTGGCGCCGCAGGCTTTTGCCATCCTCATCCCGTGCAACAGGGCCTCGTATTCAGCCTCGTTGTTTGAGGCTATGAACTGCATTCGCATGATGTATTTTAGCTTGTCCCCTTGAGGTGATGTCAGTATGACACCTGCGCCTACTCCATCCTTCCGCTTGGACCCATCGAAGTGCATTGTCCAGAGGTAGGACATATCTGGTTTGTCCGGGAGTTGGTTCTCCATCCAGTGCACAAGGAAGTCAGAGAGAACTTGCGACTTGATTGCGTCGCGCTTTTCGTATGTGATGTCTCGTGGAGACATCTCTATTCCCCAGAGCACGACTCGCCCCGTGGCGTCGGGGTTATTGAGGATATGTCCCAACGGGGCGTCGTTGACTACCACGATTGGGTGTTTCTGGAAGTAGTGGTGCAGTCGTCGGGCTGTCATAAAGACGTCGTACGCCAGCTTCTGGTAGTGCGGGTACCGCTGTTTTGTTGGCGTGAGGACCTCGCTGAGGTAGTAGACTGGGCGTTGTACGCTGTGAACCTTGTTTTACTCAGCTCGCTTGACGACGAGCACTGTGCGGACCACCTAGTTAGTGGCAGAGATGTACGACAGCGGTGGTTCCTTTCGTGAGTCACCAAAGATGGCGAAGTGGGTAGCGGCGCTTGAGATCTTGAATGCTTCTTGCGCTTCATTGTTCCACTCGAATTTTTCAGCTTCTCGTAGGAGCTGTTAGAAGGCGATGCCTTTTCACCCATCCCATCGATAATCGTCGGCGAGGCGCGATTCGTCCGACCAGTTGCTGGACGCCTCTTATGTTCTTCGGCTTCTCCATTGCCAGTATGGCTTTTATCTTCTTCAGGTTCGCTTCGATTCCCCTCGCGGAGATGAGATACCCGAGTAGCTTCCCAGATGGTAAGCCGAAGGCGCATTTGTCCAGATTGAGCTTGATCTGGTAGCGATCGAGGTTGGTGAAGGTTTCGCGCAAATCGTCGATTAGAGAGGCTTCTTCCTTGGTCTTGATTACTATGTCGTCGACATAGACTTGGATGTTGCGACCCAGTTGTTCCTTGAGGCAAGCCTGCATGCACCGCTGGTAGGTGGCTCCCGCGTTTTTTAGCCCGAAGGGCATTGTGTTGTAGCACAACACGTCGAAGGGCGTTGTAAACGCTGTTTTCTCTTGACCTTCCTCCTTCATTCGAATTTTATTATAGCCTAAGTAGGCATCGAGGAAGCAGAGGCGCTCGCATCCCGCGGTGGATTCGATGATCTGGTCGATTTGTGGCAGCGGGAAGTGATCCTTTGGGCAGTGCTTGTTCAGAGAAGTGAAATCCACGCACATCCGCAGGATATCCGTGTCCTTTGTTGGTACCAGCACCGTGTTGGCAAGCCAAGTGCTTTCCTTGATCTCGCGTATGAACTTGGCCTCGAGGAGTTTGTTGATCTCCATTCCGACTTCCTGCGCTCGTGGCTCAGACAGTCGCCTGATTGTTTGCTTGACTGGCCTTGCGTCGGGGTTGACGTTGAGTGCGTGCTCGGCGAATTCCCTGGGAACTCCTGGCATGTCCGCAGGACACCGTGCAAAATTTCCCAGTGCTCACGGAGGAATTGACGGCCGAGTTCCTATGCGGGACTCAAGTTGTTGGCGATGAGGGCCGTCTTGGCGGGATCCGATGGATGGACCTGCACCTTCTTTGTGTGCACAGATGAGTCGAAGGAGAGATCAGGTGAGCTTGGCCTGCTCAGGGGAGGCAGGCTGTTGTCTGTCGTCTCCTTCAATCTCGCGAGCTCCTCCTGCATGCCGAAGGACTGGGAGATTCTGTTGAATTCCCTGTCGCAACTGTCAGATCGTTCAAAGCTCCCGTTGATCGTGATGATGCCATTGGGACCTGGCATTTTCATCTACAGGTAGGCGTACTGGGGCACTACCATGAACCTAGCGAACGCGACGCGCCCGAGGATGCAGTGGTATTGCGAGGGCCAGTCGACGACCTCAAAATCGATGCATTCGCGCCGGAAGTTCTTTGACGTGCCGAAGATGACGTCGAGGTTGATTTTGCCCAGGGGGTATACGCCTTTCCCTGGGACGATGCCGTGGAACGTTGTGTCCGATGCCTCCAGGCAGGTTAGAGGGATTCTCATTGCTCGCAAGGTACTCGCGAATATGAGGTTGATGCCGCTTCCGCCATCCATGAAGACGCGACTCATGTCGAAGCCTCCAATTTGCGCCTCGAGTGCGAGGGGGCAATGACCTGGACGGGGTATCTGAGGCGGGTGGTCGCGCTTGTCGAAGGTGATGCATGACTCGCTTCCACTGTGGTACTCAATGGTGGATGGTGGCGAGTGCGTGGCCAAGTTGACTTGGCGAGTGATGGCCTTCTGCACCCTGTTGGAGGGGCGTCCCTTTTGGATCATCATGGTGCCCATGGCCCGTGGGTACGGTTCGCCTCCGTGGTGCTGGTCCGGTGCGGTTCCGTTCGGGGGTGGCCCAGGTGGTGGTGGCGGTGCGCCATGTGCCACGGCGCCTGGGGCGGCTCCGTAGCCTCTTTCGACAGCATTGCGGTTCATCCGAACCAATCCCTCGTGTAGCTTGAGGAACTCGCGGCAGTCCTTGAGGAGGTGGCTAGACTTTTTCTTGCCATCATGCTTGTTGATGTAGAAGTGTACTATGCATGGCCCGGACAGTTTGTCCTCGATGGAGGTCGCGGGTGCCTCATCGCGAGTGCCTTGTTGCCATACTTGCGTGGTTTTCCCGAAGTCGCGGTATCCGCCACTACGTATCCGCTATTGCGGTTATCGTTGCGTTTATCGGCGTAGCCGGCTGCGACCATGTTGACGTCGTCGCGGTCATCGTAGATGCGCATGCGACGCTTGCCTCGGCGGTCGCGTCTGCGTTCGAGTTCTGCCTCCTCGTCGGAGTGAGCGTGATTCTTTACCGAGTCTTCTCCATCGGCCCATCGATTCGCGATCTCCATCAGATGGTCGATGGTCTGGGGCTTTGAGCGGCCCAGCTCCTCCCTGAGTTCTAGGCGATAGACACCACCGTTGAACGCATCAATCGCGCGGTCCTCCGAGATGTTCTCCGCGGAGTTCTTGATGATGGACCACCTTTGGATGTAGGAGCGCAGCGATTCGCCGGATCTTTATTGGCAGCATCTCAGCTCTTCGATTGATGCAGGCCATTTGTACGTGCCCTTAAAGTTGCGCACGAAGCTGTAAACCAGCTCATCCCAACTGCGAATGGATCCGCATGGGAGGTTATTGAGCCATGCTCGGGCGGCGCCCTGCAGCTGTAGCTGCAAGCATTGCATGGCGATGCTTGTCGCCTCCATGGAGTCTGACGGAGGAGATGTGGTCCTCCAGCCAGATCTTGGGGTCCTGTAGACCGTCAAATTTCGGGTTCTCCGATGGGAGTTTAAACCCTTTAGGCATTCGCTTCTGCCTAATTGATCTGCTGAAGCATCTGGCGCCGCAGAGCTCCCCGTCTTCTTCTTCCGTGTCAGTCAACCGAGCACGTCGTGCCCTTGACTTGTCGATCTTGCGCTGCGTGAGGTCGTCGCGCGCATCGTAGTCACGGTCGTGTCGCCGTGAGCTGCGGCACCGAGACAGGTCGTGACTGTCGTCGCTGGATGAGGGCGAGGAGTGGCGCTTTGCTAGCGCTTTGCCCTTTTTTGGGTCTGGTGTTGGCTCCTTGTCGAGGACGGCCTTGATTAATCCCAAACCCGTGATCGTAGATCGGTGCATGGCAGTTTGGGGATCTCCAGCTGGCGGCTGGTTATTGAGGAGGTACATGGTGGCTGTTGTCACCGCAGTCTGTGGCGTCCTGGGGACCATGTTGCCTCTCGTGTCGACTGTCATAGAGCCGAGGTCGAGGACTTTCATGGCTTCTATGCGTTCTTGTTTGGTAAGATGAGCCATCCGCGATTGCCTCTTCTTGGCGAGGTACTCGTTGCCTCTTGAGGAGGATCCTCCATAGGAGGAGAGCCCAGCGCGACGAAGGCTCGATTCATCCGCTACCTTTTTACGCGCCTCAAGTTGCGCGATTAATTGTAGTTGGCGCTTGAATTCCTCCTTCAGGAGCCAGTGATAGCCCATCAGCAGTTCTTGCAGGGACCCGAAGGGTAGAGGTGTGCCTTGTAAGGCCTCGCGACAGCGATCCCACTCTTGCTCGTTGAGCTTGATTACGACGCGTTCGTCGGTTTGCTCATTGATTATGCTGGGAGGATTGACTGCTCCTCCATTGTTGACGGGGGCGCGATTGCCACCGTTACCGTCGTTGCCGCCATTGCCACCGTTGTCGGCGTTGGGTGGATCGGTGCCGTTACCAGGGTTGCCACTGTTGTCGCGATTGGCAGAGGTGTCGCCTGTGTTGATGACGGCGTACATGAAGTGATTGGGGAGGCTGTTGCTTCCACAACTCTCAGATCCGGAATCGTAGGTTCCATCTTCAGTGGCCAGATCGCTCAGATCGGAGTCGTGACTGCTATCGCTGGCCGTGTTTTCGGCTGCTACAGGGGTGTTGAGCTCACTAAGGGTGCCGATCGATGGAGGGAACCACAATGCAGGGGCAATCGCCGGTGTTGTCGGCTGATCAGGCATGCGAAGCGTGCCCATCTGACCACCTTGGAAGCAGAAGCTCCCAATCGCCAGGCTGATTCCATCGCCCACGGACTCGAAGGCCGGGCGGGTGGCCGGCGTGTGGACGGTGAAGTCGAATGCGCCAAAGAGCTGGCGAATCTCCGCTGTTGCGGAGTTGTAGATCGCCGTTGATGGGGCCGAAGAAGCCGCAACATCAGCACTCCCAATTCCCACAGACGGCGCCAATTGACGAGGGTTCAACTCGTCAATGCCCATTGTTATGGACTTGGGTTTTGGAGAAGGAGGGAGCGCTGGAGACATCTATCGGCTAACAGACAAGCACACGGGGGACAAAGATTTACCCAGGTTCGGGCCTCGTAGAGGTCCCTACTCCTGCTTGTCAGCTCATGGAATTATCGAAGGAATCGAAAGTTATAATGGTGCGCAGATGCAATCTGGCGAGGGTTGTGGAAACTAGGGTTGCGTGTGTCCTCCTCGCCGCCCCCTCCTAGCCTTTATATAGATAAGCTAGGTCTCGGGTAGCAGGTCGAGTCGGTTACAAGTTAGGGTTTTCCCCTTTAAGCTTTCTATCTTTAGCTTCTTCTTGTTCGTCAAGCAATCGAGAGTCCGCAGATTACTCGAATCCTTCATTTGGACCTTGGCGACACCGTGGGTCTATACGTATTCAGACCGTATATATCAAGCTCGAGTACCTGTAGAGTATACCCATGTCACTTACCAAGAAAAAATCTAGCTTAGAGAAACCAAACAAATACTGCGGTGCCTCACCGTAGGTCTTATAGTGGTTCCACTGACACGGTGATCCCGTTGACTAGCCCTCGAGACAGGGCATGTCATGGCTAGCTTAGATTCACGCAAAGAGTAACCAATACCATCATGCATCCAACCTCTTTGCTTCGTGAGTGCCATAGTAAGACACCATCTACGCTCTCTATCGGGACCTAGCCCCGCCAAGCCGATTGTGCACCAGATCCACATTGAGCCAAAACCTCCAAATCCAGCACCGCATAGCCATGCCTCCAACACCATCGGCACACCTCCCCCTCCGCCTTACTAGGTCCGGCTAGCACAATTCATAAATCTAGGAAGAGTTTAGCCGTCGCCGACCATCACCTTGAGCAACAACCTCCCCCATCCCACTACCACCTTTGGAGGCAAGGCAGGGCAGCCCATTGGCACTGTCGCGAGGACCGGGTAGACGGTGTTGAAGAAACATAGAGGGGGTGGGTTACCCCAACCATGCTGTAGGATCCGGTCCAGCGTGGGCAACCTTTTTTTAAGATCAGGGTGGCTAACTTGGGGCTACATTGGGGAGGGTGATGAGGTGTTTTTTACAGCAGAATAATATCAGCTTTGACTGTTCTCACAAATATGTATGAGAAAAAAGCTAGGCACTTTTTTTTGAAAGCCCAATGATACATTTATGTCAACAAGCCAATTTTTAAAATTAATTTAGTGATTAAAGATACGTGTTGTCATGTAGTACTTGGGAACAAACATACAGTATTCTGTACGGTAACGAACTTGCGTATATGCATGGTCATATTTTTGCACCACCTTCAGAGCATGATGTCTTTTATTTTTTGGCAGCACCTTCACAGCATGATATCCATATATAGAATCTTATACCAAGAAAAATTACAATAGAAGAAGAAATAAATTTTCATCAAAGAATAAAACATATAGAGTGCAAACGGATCAATGTGGGTAAAGATAGGCGTTATTTCGAAACTTGTTTACACGAAGGCTCCCTGAAATTAACCGGTCATTTTAGCTTCTCTCTGCATTGCACCTGGGCGGAAAACTCCAAGAAAAAGAGCGAGCAACACACGGCAGACGTACTATGCGGAAATGTCTCCGGGATCCTGCCCCTGATCGAGATCGGCAGACTGGGAGTGGGACTGTGGGAGGAAGAAGAAGAAGACCGCGTCGTGGCGTGCCTTTCCCTTCTTGGCCCGACCTGCGCGCCGGGGCAACGCGGCATCCCACTCCCACTACCACACGCGGCCAGGCGCGCGTCTGCCAGATACCGAGATGGCCAGATGCATGCACCCGAACCGTACGATACCGGACGGAAGCGGTGCGTCCAAAACCAGGGCCGGTTTCCCGTCGCAAACCGTGGGAAGCGGCGGTGTTGATCCATCCTGTGGTGGCTCTGTTCTTGTTTATGCCATCATGGAAGTTGGCAAGCAGCCAATGGGAGCTCGTTACCACTTGGCGCCTCCAAGTTGGGGCCAATGGGAGATCATTGGGTTTTGGTGCACGTGATTCATGAGCACACGTATAAGCTGCACCTGTACTATACTGTGGTACCGTCATGTGGTGGTTGCAAGTGGTTACTTTGTGCGTGTCACGGCATGGCATGAAGGACTATGTTTACGCGTTAATCATGGCCTGCTTGGTGTAGTTTAGCGTTAGTTCGAGCTCCATCTGCTCCGCACATTCGTACATATGTGTGCGGAGTATCACTGATCGATGGTCCTGGCTGGCCCGGCGGACGAGGTCCCGCTGATACAAATGTTATACTCCATTCATACATGAATTATCGTTAGTTTACTACTTTTTCAAACCAGATCAAGTAATTTGAATTTGTCTAGGTTCCTAGACTAAATGGCCGCCAAGTTAATCACATGGGATGGAAATAATAATATTAATGCGGCCAAAACGTGGGGCTCTCATTGAACCCATTCTCACCTCATAAATTATTTTCCACCACACTCCACTCAACATTCCCCCGGGTGCTTCCCAAGAATGAACAAGCAGCTCCAGCGCGCCTTTCTTTGGGCCGGCACAAGAGAAGGTCTCCGGAGTGTGAAACGCAAAATCAGTTGGGACACAGCGTGTAGGCCCACCCTCTTGAAGGTTTGCGGATCTTGCACCTTGAAAATTTTGCGAAAGCTTTGCGCTTGCGATGGCCTTGGTTCGAATCGACATACCTAAGCAAGCTTTGGGTGCGCATGGAAAACCGTTGCAACTCGGTCGACATGCATGAACTCTTTTATGCGGCCACCGACATCTCTGTCAGCAATGGTAAGATCATACCTTTTTGTCATTCCCCTTGGCTAGATGGAAAAAAGGCCAAAGAGGGTATCGCACCGTTCATCTTTGAAGCTTCCACAAGAAAAATATGGAGTGTGCATCAAAGCTCTTCAAAATCATGCTTGGGTCTCAAACATTAAGATGGACTGTAGCTTGACTACTCCTCACATTCATGAGTACATTCGGTTGTGGCCTCATCTTGAAGATATCCATCTCAACAAAAACATTGAAGACTCCGTCACATGGAACCTCTTGGCTAATGCCGAATACTCTACAACGTCCTCCTACAACGCGTTATTCTTGCGAGCTACTCTTACCCACATGAATAAGTTGGTTTGAAAAGTGTGGGCGCCACCTAAAATAAACTTCTTCTCATGGATTGCCAATCAAAACCGGTTCTAGATGGCGGTCCGTCTTCAAAAGAGGAGTTGGGAAAAATGTGGTTTATATGTGACCTATGTAAACAAACTCAGGAAACAGTGGCGCCACATCTCTTCTCCCAATGCCGATACACCAAAAGGTTATGGGGATTAGTCAAATCATGGTTGAGAATCCCATCTATCCACGTCCGAATGGCCAACGGACCAATCTATCAAGACTTGGTGGAATAAGATGGCGAGTAAAGCTACCACGTATCCCAAGGCAATGGCGTGCCTTACTATAGAATTACGGAATATAGATTGTATTGATATTGCTTGAGGTGATTACATTGAGAGCTCTTTGGCTGTTTATATAGTACTAGAAGACTTACTCGCCATCTTAAACTTAAACTATCAAATATAGGCCAAACCGTGATATATCTAACACTCCCCCGCAGTCGGATCGGTAGTGACGAGAACAGCCGTACCATTGCGGACGGTCTGACTGGAGCATAATCCGAAGGCGCGAACTGGAGAGGGAGCCAATGAATGCCGATGTCGATGTAGCCATGTGCGGGGCGCTGTAATCGTGGTCGTTGGTGCCATTGGTGATGTCATCGATGTTGATGAAGTTGATGATGTCGTTGTGTTGTGGTCGATGTCGTCGATGAGCCTGGAGAATTCGCCGTAGTAGTTGAAGTAGACGTAGTTTGAGTCGTAGTAGTCGAGGTAGGCGACACGCATTGCCGAGCTTGCCAAACTCGGGCGCGCGCCGGGGACGAAGGCACGCAGCGGTGTTGCCAATACCGGACGTGCGAAGACAGGACCATCACGAGCCATGCGAGCTAGAGCCGGAGGGAGCAACAGAGAAATTCTTCGTGAACGGTCGGTGCGTAAAAGTTGTCCACGATTTGTCGGAGTAGATGAAGTAGTTGCAAGAAGAAAATTGATTAAGTAAAATATAAAAATTAGACTGCGACTCTGGCGGCGAGGTCGTGGTGGACGAAGACGAAGATGTAGTTGTTGATGGAGATTTGTTGTAGCTGTAGTAGATTTCGGGGATTTAGACCCGTTTTTTCGCTTGTATGAGCGTGGCGTCGCTCGTGAAGAAGAAGAACTTGTTGGCGTGGACGATGACCATGTTTGGTTGTGGTGGCGACGATGCGGCGATGTTGCTGGTGTAGATGATTGTCGGCGATGATGACCACGGGTGATAAAGGTGCAACCCTTTGTTGATGGCGAGGCGCGTACTCGAAGATGCGTGTCCCGGTTGATGTTGACGAAGACGGACCGGCGTGATAACGACGTGAGGATGGAGCAGCCGACGCAGCGCGTGAAGGCGTCCCTTGGGGCATCGCGCAGAGCCTTCTTGGCACAATCGTTGGCGATGATTTTTCGGAGTTGTGTCGACGCCGAGGTTGAAGTAGAAGTGCGTGATGATGACATGCGGCTGTGGACGACGCAATCCGATCTATGATCGGCGAAAGAAAAAGAAACGTCAGTCAAGCGGCCGACGATTTTTTTTTGCGAAGAAGATCTAATCTACTATTGCGCGGCCCCCGGCGGAGAACGATCTCCCCGGAGGCGGCGCGGCGGAAGCGGTGGTGGCTAAACCCTAGGCCGAGGAGCAACACGCTCTGATACCATATAGAATTGCGGAATATAGATTGTATTGATATTGCTTGATGTGATTACATTGAGAGCCCTTGGGCTATTTATATAGTACTAGAAGATTTGGGAGTCAAGAAGAGTACTAGATTTAGAATTTAATTACAAACTTAAACTATTAAATATAGTCCAAACCATGATATACTCTAATACTTACAATGCTCGAAAGTTGCACGGTTTGGAAGGACAAGAATGCGAGAGTTTTTCATAACAAGTTCGCGCCTACGATGATCATTCTCGACACCATCAGAATTCAGAAATGAAGCGCTAGACTTTGCGCAGCCGCCGGGGTGAAGCATTAGGGTAACCCCTTGTCGTATATTTTTGCTGTTCGCCCGGAAGCTCTTGTCGTAACCCTCTTCTTAATTAATTGTGAGGCAAATCTTTTGCCTCCATTTGAATAATAAAAATTTAAATGAAAACATTATAATATGGTGATACAGGCGAATTTTTATAAATCCAAGACACTTATTTCTAGACGGGAGGAGTACTTAGTCATACGCCATTTCAAGGGAAAAGTAATGAGTACTGCCGGGGGAAGTATTATTGAAGAACTTTTTTGTGCCAAAGTGTGTGAGTTAGCAAAAGTGTACAAGTGCTAGGAATCAGCTAGCACGCACTCGATAATTGAATTTTGAGATGTTTAGATAGTACTTCCTCCATTTTAAAATATAAGATGTTTTAGCTTTATGAATAGAGTGTATCTAGACCCTTTTAGTGTGTAGGTTTATCTAAGTTTAGATTGAACCTATACACTAAAAGACGTCTATATACACTACTTTCACAAAATTAAAATATTTTATATTTTAAAACGGAGGGACTATAGCAGAAGAATGCAAGTCCTCCGTACAAACTTTTATTTGCTTCGTTTCAGGCAACGAAAAATGCCATTTAGACTGCAGAATTTTAGTCTCGACGAATCATGTCAGCAGGTTTGCAGATGGGAGGAGTACTTACAGTACGTTTTTCGCGCACCAGAGTCCTGAAAGGACCCCGCGTTGATGTAACAAGTGCACCTTTCCCTGATGGGGCCAGAGAAGTAAATGCTCGTATTTAAGCAGTTACTGGTTTGGCAGTTGCTGCACCCACTCGTCACTCATCAGCGATCCTCTATCATTGTCGGGGTAGGAAAATGGGTTCAAATTACTTTCTTTCTTTATTATTATATGGCGCACATGTTGAGCTTCTCCTGTTTCTCACGAACTGACCTCTGAAAGAAATAAGCGTGCTACTTGTAGCAAGCAGTTAAGGAGGTGTTTGGTAGTCTACGTGCTTTTTTGATAGCACTGCCACGCACATATAAACGCCGAGCCACTTTTCGTTTCTCCTTTGTTAGGCCTACAGTTCTAGTGGGTGCATCGATTGAGGTAGTATACCCATGTTGTTTGGTTGCCTACAAACGAACACCGCAAGTCTGATCCTATCCTCCCGAACACAGGCCACCGCCTAACGCGCACCCGCAAATCGTGAGGACAACGCAGCGCGGTCCGTTTCGGCGCAAACCGGGCCCAAACCTTGGGCTGGAATGCAGTGGGATAGACGCCGGCCTCATTCGATTGTGTCCTCCCGAAGCTTCGACGGGTCCCACCTGGCGGTGACCCAGAGGGAGGGACCGCGTCGTCCCCATCCTCCACACTCCACTTCCACTCCTAGTCCCCACCGTCAAACCCCCAAACCCTAGCCCCCTCTCCACCGACATGCCCCTCCGTCATCGACGACAATGACGAAGGAGAGCTAGAAGGGCTGATTCCGACCAGGCCAGAACGACCACGAGGGTGGCTCCTCCGGCAGCGGCGGCTGTAATCGCCTCCATTCCGTCTCGAGGTCGCCGCCAGCGCGCGGCTCCTCCTCCTCCTCCTTTTGCGATCCACCGGCGCGCGCACCGCCACGCCCGCGCTCCGAGCGGCGCGTGTACGTCAGCATCGAGGCCGTGCGCACGCTAACCGAGGTTGGCATGCCGTGCCGTGGTCAACATGCACTGCCGCGGTGGCACCCGCATGCTCAGGCGCCATCCGTGTCCGCCCCGCCGCTCTCCGGAGATATGCCACCATCGGGCCTTCCTGCCGCCAGATCTAAGGCGGGACCCGGCCTACTCCGTGCACTCTGACCTCTGGGACCGGTAGTTCGAGGCGGAGCACGTGGCGCGGCGCGAGGCCATCGAGGCCCACCTCGAGAACCTCGACGACGACGATGAGGACTACTAGGAGGGTTCCGACGAGGACTCTGGCGTGGACGACGAGGGCGCGAACGAGACTTACCACTTCCCAGCGCCGCAACCCGGCATCCCTGACTGGTCACGCTATAGGTGTGCCGACACCATCGAGTCAGAGGTGTGGCCTCTGGGCTAGGTGGCGGTCAAGCTGGAGGAGCCAGAGCCGACGCAGGCCCAACCGATGACGGAGGAGGAGGAGCTTGAGGCCGCCATCCTCGCGTCGCAGCTGGAGGAGGAGAAGCGGTGGGACGGCACCGCGCAGGCCCTACACGAGTCCTGGGTGGCTGCGCAGGCCCAGAGGCCCCATTCGCTGCCCGCGCTCCCGGCACCTCCTGCTCCGGCCCAAAGCGGCGCCTGGCCACCGCCCTAGGTCTTCATCATCATCGACGACGACGAGACGAGTAGGCGGCACCCAGCCGCAGGACCAGGCGCCGGCCGGCCGGCCAGCAACAACGCCCGCCGGTTCCCCTTCCATACCACGGCACCCAAAATATTGGGGCTTTTTTTTGTTGATATTTTGTGACCGGGACTAGGACCAGGACTTTTTAATTGTAATATATTTAATTATTTCCAGCTTTTTCTTTTTTTCTGCACTTTTTTTTCTTTGCGAGCAGTGGCCGTTGGGGGCGCATACCACCGCAACGGGGCGGAGCCCAGACGACCTGTCCTCCACCTCGCAAATGGACCAAATCGAACGAAATTGATGTCCGAAATGCGGGAACCGTTGAAGTTGGCCTAAGATAATCCCCTCTATCACCTCTAACATTGTCCCAACATGCTATACTACACTTACAGAGAACCGTGTAGAAAAGGCTTCTAAGCTACCCATCTCCACGGTTATGGCATTCGCAAGCAAAAGTGCAAAAATCCAAGCTGCCGTGAACTGAACATCAAATATGTGTCAACCTGGACCGAAGATTTAAGACACTGATAATTTCTTCAGGGACGATTGATAGTTACGGATTCTCGAAAAAAAAAAGAGAGAGATCGCTACGGGCTTGACGTCACGGGCCCACCGAGCGGTGAGGTCATACTGACGTTAACGCGCAACAAGGCTTGAAGATTCCTCCACATGGTCAGCTTCCACGTTGCTTCCCCTTAGCCAATGGGACGCTAACTGTCTCTGACCTCTCCACAAAACTATCAAAGCCCCACTAATTTTTAATCAACCTAGAAACGAGCTCTTTACCACCAAACACGATAAGCTTTCTTTTTACCTTTCTATATGAGCACAGATTAAGCGCGCGCGCGCATCTGACAAAAGATTGTGTGTCACTTCACAACAAAACCGAACTTTCGCCCGTCAGTGGAAGAACTGTAGGTGGCTTTGACAAAATCATGCATGAACCGACTGATCGAGGTACGTACACGCTTTGATGAACTGATGTTGTTAGTGGCAGTGTTAATTTCTAACCTACGCGTCCAGAGGATTTATGCACTATGCAAGTATACTCATTTTACTCAAGAAAAAAAAAGGTACCAGTAGATTATTTAATTTAAGACTTGAAAGAGCTCAAGGGATCGGATTAGAATAACGGCGGAAGAAATGCTTGAACCCGCACATGATCGACCGCTAAGGCTCTATATATGTAGTTGAATACCACGGTATCAACAGCGATACAAGATTACATGTAAACCTAGCTAGAGATAAAACAAAACTTCGGGATTACAATATTAATTTGTTCTTCGGGTACTACTACTAGTTTATATTTTCAAACCTTATAAAAATATCATCCATTGGGCCGATAGATGATTACAGGAGCAGAAGCGCGGTTCCTGTTGAAGCATGCAAAGGGGCAAGTTTGAATTGGTCAGCACAATGGGCAACTGAGTTTAAAAATTCCCACTACTCGATCGCGTTATCTCCTCCTCCTGTCTGTTTTGGCGCCTAACAGTGTTAACGGGTACCGCGCCAATTCTGTTCAGCCCGTTAGAGTTACTAGATCATCACATTTAAGCTTGCTACTATCAATTCATAAACATCATTGTTTGATTAACACTGACACCACGCACTGATGGTAAACAAACAAATGTCAGAAGATTTGGTTAACACCATTGATCAGTCGACTGGAGGGTCGTCAAGAGTATTTGGTACCAACACACAAGTAGCTCGGCAACCGAGACAAGCTGCGGGCGCTAGTAGCTCAACCGCCCTCTGGCGCCGAGGGTGGTGCCTCGGGTCGCTCGTCCTCCCAGGGCCCCCGGGCCCACAACACGCCTCCGGGTTCTCGGTCTCGGGAGAGTGACGTGGCGGTCCCCATTGACTAGTATGGGTACCACCTAGGACGGAAAGGGGTGGCACCTCTCGCTGGCGGTGCTGGAAATGTTGAAGACCCCACCACAGTTGATCCTAGGCGTGGAGACGACGCCGTCGCGCTCCTCCCCAACCCAGCAGGAGCCATCCCCTCCCCGTGCTTCCTCTGCCATCTCCACGGAGGATTCCCTGGACTCTACGGGGGAGGAGTGTGGCTCGGCGCTGGTGGAGGGACTGGCCAAGAAGGCGCGCACCTCGGCTTCAATGGAGATGGCGGGCGTTGAAGAGCCGGTCAAGGACAAGGTCACGGGCTATGAGGTGGAGGCCAAGAAGGACGACTCCATGGTCATCGACAACGGATGCAGCGACATCCTCGACGCCACCAAGGCCGATACTCTGATCCCCAAGGGCCACCGCACCGAGACCGTACATGCAGGACCGTCGAGGAAGACCACAAGCGTGGATGCTGTGGTGTCTTCTTCGGTGCTCCAGCGTGCCCAGCAGCTCACAGCGGAGAAGAACCTGGAGACTCCTTCGAAATGTATAATGCATATCTGAATTCGAAATTCTTACCAAATATTCAAAATCACATCTAGATACGGTTCTTAGGGATAGTGGGATGGTTTTCCTAGCGGAGTATGGCTCTCCCCCAGAGATCCTCTCTATCTCGTGCACTCTAAGGAGGCCACACATGCCACGTTGTCCATGGTTGTTGCACGTAAGGTGGTAGAGGCAGCAGCAATGGCTGATCTCTAGCAGACCGAGTTGGTCGCTATGTCAGTCAAGACGGTCGGGGCCGTCTCCCCTACCTTGGCCTCAAGTCAACTTACCGTGACCTAGACTACCTCCGCTCCATTCGCCAATATGTGAAGCACACACAAAGGGTTGTTGGCTCCCCGCCGTGAGCGGGAGACGTCTAGAACATCCGAGGGTTCGGAAGTCGGGGAACCGAGTTCTTGTCAAATAATTATCCGTTTCACCAATCTAGACTCTGTAGGCTGTAAGAGACGATCAAGGCTTCTTTTTCGGTAATGGGCCTGAGTAGCATTGATCCCTGTTCTTGGTTTGCTTGGCATGCGGTGTCGGTGATTGGCCATTCGGGAGGCATGCTACTCGGAGTGAAGGAGGATAACTTTGAGGTCCTGAGTTGGTCGTCCGGGGTTTTCTACATCTATGCCACGGTCAGATAGCTCGACACGGACACGACATGGGAGTTCTTTATGGTGTATAGTCCGGCATATCACAGACGCTCACTGACCTTTTTGGCCAAGCTTTCCAAGGTTATCTCGTCCTGCTCCCTCTTGGGAGGTGATTTTAACCTAGTTAGGGGGTCAGATGACAAGAGCAATGCCAATATTAACTGCCGAGGGTGCACCGCTTCAAAGATTGCATTGCTAGTTTGGGGCTTCGGGAGATTCTTCATGTCAGGGCACGATATACCTAGTCTAACAAGCAGGCTAGCCCAATTCATTGCATTTTGGACAAGGTGTTCGTCTCCACGGACTAGGAGGTGTTATTCCCGCTGTGCACTCTCATAGCGGGGACCATCCTTGGCTCGGATCACGCCCCTTGTTCTTGACTCTAGGGAAGAGCTCTGGAAGAGGAGCCCGCGGTTCTTCTTCGAGCAAGCCTGGCTGGAGAAGACGGAGTTTGACTCATTGGTGTGTGCCAAATGGCTAGAGCTAGAACATAATGGGGCCACCTGTCTGGACCCAATCGAGGTATGACATTGCCAGGAGAATGGGCTTAGACAGTTCCTAAAAGGCTAGGGGGAAATTTAGGAAGGCAAGACCACGACGACAAGGTGAATTTACTGGATCAAATCTAGGCCTTGGATGCGAGATCCAGTTTGGATGGCCTAGATGAGGGGGCTAGATCCTTCTCTATCATCTAGAGGAGCAGCTTACCCATTTTTCTTAGGCTAAGGACATCTATTGGCGCCAGCGTAGTAGGCAGTTGTGGCTGATCCAGGGGGATGCAAACACGGCCTTCTTTCACGCCTGGGCCAATGCGCGATCCGGCGCCTCATCGCGAGGTAGGATATCATCTCTGAACCTAAAGCATTCGAGGAGCACATTTATGAGTTCTATCGAGCCCTGTTGGGTGTCCCAGGGGAGGAGCGACTTCTTACCTTATCCCGATCCATCTAGCACAGACATGGTTGCGTCTCAGATGAGGAGAACGACTCCCTCATTCTATCCTTCACTTTTGAGGAGCTGGACTAGGTTCTCCAGAGCATGAAGGTGGACTCATCCCTATGACCTGATGGTTTCCCGGTCCTTTTCTTTAAGAAATTTTGGGATGTAGTCAAGCCTTATGTCCTGTCCATTTTAAATGGATTCACCTTGGGACAAGTGGGCATGTCTAGGTTGAACTTATGGATCCTAACTATCATTCCCAAAGTCTAGGGTGCGAATGAGGTCAGGCTTTTTCGCTCAACAGATCCATTCAATGTCATCTTCAAATTTGTGGCTAAAGCCTATGCCATCCGCTTTTCGCCGATCGCGCATCACACCATCAGTAATAGAAAATCTGCGTTTTTCAAGGGTAGGCACATCCCGGAGGGTGTTCTTTCTTTACTGGAGACCACTCATGAGATTAGAGCTAGAAAACTAAGGGGAGTTTTCTTAAAGCTTGATTTTGAGAAAGCCTACGACCGAGTAAATTGGGGTTTTCTTTGGGAGGTTCTGCTGCAAAAATGATTTGACCCTGGTTGGGTGCATAGGATCCTCCATATGGTCTGGGGGGCCAAACCGCAATTGCCATTAATGGTGAAGTTAGCAACTACTTACGCAACGGCAGGGGTGTGAGGCAGGGTGACCCTATGTCCCCTTTGTTGTTTGACTTTGTTGTTGACGCCTCTTTTGCCTCCTTGGATGTGGAAAGGGAGGCATGTCATATAGCTAGAGTTCATAATGTCCTGAACAAGCACCAATCTTGGTTCTTCTGGGAGGGAAGGGGTCCGAAACGCAAGTACCACTAGGTGCGGTGGGCAAACCTAAATTGCTTAGGGCCTTGAGATTTTGGACACCAAGCTGATGGATATTTGCCTGATGGTTGATGGATCCAAAAATAGCCAACTTTTCCCGCATTTAAACATTGTTTTTGTCAAGCAATTGACAAGAAACTCTCTAACTTGCCACCAGTGACTAATAATTGCAAATATATGCAAACCAATGCTTTGATTTGTGTTGTGCAGGAAATCACGCTTTTTAATGTGAAATCAGTAGTCAAAATGAAGATTTTGAGAAAGTCCACACAACCAAGTAATTCTGGAGCAATTGCCAGGCGTCTGCAACTTTAAGGACCACTGGTACGGGCAAGGCCCGTCCGTACCACCGCCTGTACCATGTGGTGGCGGCTCCGTCTCGTCAAACCCTAAAACTTTCATGAAGACGCCTATATATTTTGAGGCCTCGGCCACCATGCAAAAGGCCGCCATTCTGAGATTGCATCACAACACCACGAAAGGAGATCCACATCATAGTTCATCACTTCCATCTTCCATCCCCTCCACTAGCCATAGCCATTACTTTGTACTTGAGATTTCCTTGTGATTCGGCGACCATTGTAAGAATATTTGATTTCAGTCTAAGTATTTTGCACACTGTTTTCTATCTTTGATCTTATTGTTATGAGTGAGTCCTCACGGGCTGCGGGTTGGGGAGAAACCTTGCAGCAATTATGTGCATCTAATCTATGATAGAATTGTGTATTGTTTGAAAGAGGGATTTGTATCTTTTTTTTGTCTCTTGTCTTGATCTTTGGACTTGTAGGTACCCAAGATCCCCGAGATCGATAAAGGCTTGAGGTGAGATACTTGTCTAGCAGCGATCTCATAGAAAACCCAGTGACGGAAAGGACGATATGGTCTTCTCTTAGTGACCTATTCGGAATCACAACAACATCACCTCTTAAGGCTTTGATTTGTGTTTTGCACTTAATAATCGTTTGTAGCACAGTGCTTCGTGGTGCGCTCAGTTGGATCAAAAGACTATTGCTATGCCTGCTGCTCGCAGGGGCTCTATTATATTAGGATGTGTTGCCTACAAGAGATTATCTCTATTGAAACATTACACATGACTGTGCTTATTATTATCTTTTATCCCATATGATGTGTAGTTGCAGGTGGATTTTCAACCCTAGCCTATCTCCATCCATTGAATCTACCCACGATAAAAGTAAACTAGATTGGCCCAGTAAACGGAGGTAAACCAAAAAAAAGTCTTGTAGACGTGTCCTTTTTAATTCCTTTTAGCGTTGTTTCCTAAGGTTCGATTAAACCTAGGTCTACTAGGGAAAAGAACTATGATACTACATCCATGAATCCGGATCGAAGGTATCAATGGTCAAGTGGATTTGAAAAATCTACAACCATGAGTAGGGACTCTGGGCTGATATTCTCTGGGCTAAATACCTCCAAAACAAGGACTTGTTGGTTTTGATAACCATAGGCAAGGCTCTTAATTTTTTAAGGCCATTCAGAGTATTAAACATGTTTTTTGCCTAGGGGAGGGGGGACATAGTGTTAAAAATGGCCGCTCCACCAGGCCGTGTCTCGATTGGTGGTAAGGGTCAGGGCCCTTGCGAGATAGATTGCCCTTGCTATTCGCCATTACATGGGAACCTGAAGCCTCTATGGCCTAGACACTTGGCAGTGGTGAGCGGAATATCCCTTTCTGCCGAAGACTAAGCTCAGTTGAACGGAATGAGTCATGGAATGAGTCTGTTAATCTTTTTTGCCATCTGCATGACGTTTACCTCTCTAGCAAGCCGGATGAGATGACATGGGCACTGGAACCGTCGGGGTGGTTTACGGTCCGCTCTCTCTACCGCAAACTCTGTCAAGGAACCCCCCTAAAACACTTTAGCGAGGTGTAGAAACTTGCCATTCCTCTTAAAATTTGTGTGTTTCTTTGGCAGCTTATCCAAAAGCGCCTCCCCTCTGGCGACAACATCCGTCGTAGGCCAGGCCCATCTAATGATAGATGTATCTTGTGTGGGGATCTTATTTCATTGCTCGCTCGCGCGCTTCAGGTGGAGTGCAGTTAGGGAACTGCTAGCGTGCACTTGGAACCCATCTTGTTATGCCGATGTGTTCCACTACCTCCAATCTATCTCTGGCCAGACCAAGCGCATTTTCTAGTCATGCTATGCAGCCTTTTGTTGGACTCTTTGGACCACTAGCAACAAGTTTACCATTGAGGGCAAATCCCCTTCCCAGCCTTCTCATGTGATGTAAAAATGGCCTCTTATTTAGGGGTGTTGAGAGTTGTGGCTAAACCAAAGGACAAGGAGGCTTTGGGAGTCGTGATCAGCAGGATCCAGACTCTTCTCTCCAGCTTGAGCAATAGGCAGGATTAGTGATCTATTTGTTTTGCTTCTGATGTGTATCGGACTATTTGATGTGAACTTGTAAGACTATTTTAACTGATTATGCCGGTGTTGGCTTTATTAATTTAAAGCGGAGCTCTGATCGAGCCTTTCGTCTAAAATATTCCTTTTCAGAAGGTAGGTAGGTTTTGTTATCCTCTTCTGGCATCGAATTTCTGAATATACACAATCAGAGCAAAGAGTAGGTGTAAAAGAGACAAATAAAAGAAGGAAAAAATGTGCATTCGTTTTCATACCAAGTGAGGGATGCCGTTACTTTCAGTGTGGAGCTGAGCGAAAAAAAGGCACGCGTGCCTTGTGAAGATCAAAATCACGACCTAAAAGGGTACATGGTGCGGCGAGGATCGCCGGAGAGGCATCACCAAAAACACGCGGGAAAGCGATGGTTGGAACCATGCATTGCATTTGCATGTACTCCTATATTATTCCCAATATGAACGAGACAACACGAGCGTCACCGATCATGATTTACTTTAGGAGTGCAATACGTGTGGCCGTGTACAGTCATGTGACTGCATGCTCCCCAAGAGGCTTTTCACAAGGTGTGTTGCCTTGTTTCCAAAATCTGGACAGGAATTCAGCCTTTGCTTATTGTGGAGCGTCTAGAGTAAGGGCATCTTCATTGGACAGATCTAAACGGACGACTGAAACAGTTCGTTTCTGTCCGTATGGGTCAATCCGCGGTCGTTTTGGGGTAGCGGTCCAGCCCGTCCGGCCGACCGTTCCCAACGGCGCGATCCAAATGTCCGCGCCTGGTCAGCGTTGTCCGGAGCTGGCCTTTGCATATGAATAGTTCAGTCAAATTATACAGACAAATATATATTTTAACAACAAATAAATTAGATTAGATAATATAATTAAAATAATGCTTACATATGAATAGTACACGATAGCATTGTTCGATAAAAAATAACCAAATGTCACTCAAATTGTAAAAAACAAATTAGGGGTTACGCGTTTTGATTTCCTGCATGAACCCATATATGCTCAACCAAATCTAGTTGAAGCCGGTCATGGGTTTGCCTGTGACGCAAATTTTCACGCATTTGCATGAATTCTTTCCAAGACACTACACCTGGCTCTGGCTCAACCAATTGACCCTAGAAAACTTAGCCTTGGTCCAAGATATCGTCATCACGCTCGTCCTCGACGATCATGTTGTACATGATCACACAAGCAGTCATCACATCCCACATCCTCTCTGTGCTCCAGGTTCTAGCAGGGAATCGAACAATAGCCCACCTAGACTGAAGCACATCAAATGCTCGCTCCACATCCTTCCTAGCGGCCTCCTGCTATTTCGCAAACCTCTTGCACTTCTCATCTTCAGGGTTGCGGATTGTCTTCATAAATACCATCAGCTAGATAGTACCCCATATCATATGCATTGCTATTGATCTCATAGGAAACTTGTGGGGCATTGCCTTCTGCCAGCCTAGCAAACACTAGAGACCTCTGCAGCCCATTGATATCATTGCTTGATCCAGCCATGCCAAAAAAGGAGTGTCAAATCTAGAGATTATATGATGCAACATCCTCAAGTATGAAAGTGCAACCCTCTGCATGCCCTTTGAACTGCCCTTGCCAACCAAAAGGACAATTCTTCCACTGCCAATGCATGCAGTCGATGCTGCCAAGCATCCCAAGAAGCCCCTACGCTCGTTGATGGACAAAAGACGGGCATTGTCTTTGGTGTTTGGCTCTCTCAGATATACTTTACCAAACACTGCTACAACTGCGCAGCAGAATCTATACATGGCCTCATGGCATGTAGACTCGCTCATGCGCATGTAATCATCGAGGAGATCACGGGCACTCCATATGCAAGCAGCCGAATGGCAGCTGAATATTTTTGGTAGGAGGAGAAGCTAATCCTACCGATGCAATCGTAATTGGACTCGAAGTAGTCGTCGTACTCCCTCACTCCATTGATTATGTCCAAGAACGGGTTCTTGGATATCCGATAGCAGCGACGGAATGCCTTCTCTTTGAAGACCGGATTAGTTGGGTGGAAGTAGTCCTTGTAAAGGCGTATATACCCCTCTTCCCGGTCGTGTTCATGGTTGGCTTCATGCCGCTTCGACGAGCCACCTCTACGCGGCGGGAGGAGGTAGTGATCGTGCACCATATGTGCAGCTGCAAGCAGAATTTCGGTCTTATCGTCGGACGACGACTCGACAAAATTCTTGTAGAAGAACTCGATCCCCTTTCGACTGCTACCCATCTATCCAGCAGGCTACCATCAATGACTATGCGAACTCCCGCAGCGGACCAGATAACCAAGAAAGGATCGGCGAACGCACCTCGGCAAACGATCGAACAAGTTATGCGCGTCCAATCGATAGGCAGAGGCCGAGGGAGGCGGGATGGCATGTGAGCGTCCGGTCAACTCCGGCAACTCGTGTGGCCTGCGGTCGGCCTGCTCGATGTCGCGGAGGTGGGGGATGGCGGCAGCCGACAGTGGCGGCTGCCGCGGCTGTGCCTGCTCTGGCCACGGGATATGGAAGGCGAGGGTTCGGGGAAGGAGTGTCTTTGTGCCACTGGCTACAGGGCCCGGGTGACCAAGAGGACGGACGTGCAAGGCCGCGCGCGCTGTCCGGGCCTACCCAACGGTCACGCAAATTAGGTGCACGGATGGGTCGGCCATGTCGCTGCGACGCCGCGCACATCGCGCGTGTCCGCGCGGACATGTTCGGACGCGCTTAGACGGGATGGGTAGACCGGGTGAAGATGCCCTGATGCATTAGAAATTAATTTGGGTGACCAGCTTCCTCTGATCGGGAGTTCCTCCATAGGAAAGATATCATAGATCAAAATTCACCAAAAGAAAAAAAACCAACTTCCCCTGCTTATCATTTTTGCTGGTTGGTTCAGACTAAAAAATCACTGTCCGAGCTGAAACTTCCAGCAGGGCCCATTTGGCCAATTGTTCCCACCCGATTCGGCATGGTACAACCTCTCTACTAGGCTCAGCGGTCACTATCTTGTTCCTCTGCTCGCCTTAACCCAGTGAGACGCGGTTCCGCGCCCATTATATACGAGCTCCGCCCCTCCCTTCACTCATCAGTCATCACCATCCCACCTCGACCTCCGATCACAGCTCCACGCACACACACCGCTCTGAACTTCCTACCTTCCGATCTCCATTCTAGTAATTTTTTAAGCGGCGAGAAATTTCAGAGCAGGAGGAGAGATGGAGAGCAATGGAGGAGGGAACCGCCTGGTGGTGACCGAGCTGAGCCACATCAAGGAGCTGGTGAAGCAGCTGGACGTGCACCTGGGAGGCTCTCCCGACCTGTGCAAGCACCTGGCCAGGCAGATCTTCGCCGTCACCGAGAAGTCCATCAGCATGATCAGGTCCGGCCACTTCGGCAGCTTCGACGCCCGGAAGCGCTCCGCCGTCGGCGCCGGCCTCGACTCGCCGCCCCTCTCGGCCACGCCCAGCCCCCTCAGCGGCGTCTCTGACACGCCTTTCAAGAAC
The DNA here is from genome assembly GCA_023614405.1 of Avena insularis. Taxonomy (NCBI): domain Eukaryota; kingdom Viridiplantae; phylum Streptophyta; class Magnoliopsida; order Poales; family Poaceae; genus Avena; species Avena insularis. The sequence goes on from CM042692.1 coordinate 435,839,424, forward strand.
AACAAGAAGAGGTAAGCGGATACTAATTGTTTGAACATGTAATGAACTCATGATTCATGAATCGGTCTGATTTTGAACATTTTCCCTCCCCAGATTATTGAGTGGTTGTTTTTGTTGCTGGATTTGCAGGAAGACGATGGAGAAAGGGAAGCGTCATGTCCGGGCGGGAGGAGGAGCGGATGGCCCGGAGGACGACGGCTGCAGCTGGAGGAAGTACGGACAGAAGGACATCCTCGGTTCCCCGCACCCAAGGTTGGTTTTTCGCACTTTTTTGTTTTTCTGAAAGTGGAATTTTTTCAGAGTTCAGAAATGAACAAGCCATTGGTTTATTTGCCGTGCCTGATCTAGATCCTACAACATTGCAGGGGATACTACCGTTGCACGTACCGGAAATCTCAGGGATGCGCGGCGACGAAGCAGGTGCAGCGCGCCGAGGAGGATCCGTCGCTCTACGACGTGATCTACAACGGCGAGCACACCTGCGTGCACAAGGCCAAGGCGCAGCCGGGGGAGGCACGCAGCCTTCTGCAGAGCCTGAGCTCGAGCCTCAAGGTGGAGACCGAGGGGCTCACGCCGAGGGCTCAGCAGCAGGGCTGGAGCGCCACCACGCCCTTCAGTTTCTCCTCGCCGGCGGTGAGCAGCCTGACGCCGTCGACGCCGGAGAGCTGCTTCGGGCAGGGCGTGTCGGCGCCCACGTCCCTCGAGCCCTCGCCGGCGACCTCGGGCTCGAACCACCTCTCGATGAGGGCGCAGTGTGAGTTCGATACGATGGTGTCGGCGCTCATGACCGCCACCAGCATGCCGCCGCCGCTCTCCATGGAGGAGAACACCTTCTCGCTGGACGGAATCGATCTCGATTTCGACGATATCGATGTTTCGTGCTTCTTCGCACCAGATTGTTAAGGAAAACGAAAAAAAAAAGATTAGTACAGATTAGATATGGAGCTTCTTTTTTTGTGGGTTTGTTTTTGGCGGGTAGAGACACAGGCATCAGGTGACCACCCTCTGAGCTCTGGCGTTTGTCCACTGCGAGAGGAGGGAAGAACGGATAAGACAGATAAGTTCTTCCTTAGTGTAGGTGTAAGATTAGGAGATAAAAAAAATAGTGCCTCCTCCTTCGTCCTGTTCATTTCACTTTTTTTTCTACCACCAGGATACTGCATTGTATTATTGATTTTATGTCAAGAAAAATAAGATCCTGTGATCCATGTTTACAATTCACCATCTGATAGGAATCCGAAGTCTTTTCCTCTTGTCCTCCACAATCTTGCAGATAAACCTGACCAAATATCCATAAGATACCTTCTATTTGTCGTGACTATCAAGATTACTTCGTGGTCAGTGAGCCAGATGAAAGTTCATACGTTTCAAACCGTGTGAAATTCTCAGACAACTGAGTCGAGACCTGGGAAAACTTGACCGAAGAAAGTATTTGTTTTTCTTCGAAACAGGAACAGGGTAAAACTTTCATTGTCATGCTACTAGGAATCAGTATCAAAGTTGCCCAGTTCGTTGTATGATATGAGAAAATTCCATAAATCTAAGAAAACATATATTCTTAAGGAGATAAATCTAGGAAAACATCCCGCACACATAAATAGTCCAAATGGTCTAAACATCATGTATAAGCATGAGGTCAAAGATGAAATCAGAACCACACAGCTGGGGCCTGGGAGCAGTCCTCATCACCATTAGGAAACTCATGATGTTGTAGTCATGGCACATGGTATTTGCCATTTGAAGGGAAAGCTAACGAGTACTCCACTTGGAGAAAAGCGTACTCAAGACTTTTTTTAGGTTAAATGGAGAAAAAGCCACCATAACTTTTAAATTTGAAAAACACTGGTACAATTCTTTGTACATTCCATAAACGCCCTTTATGACCATTTTAACACACATACAACTGCACACATACCACATAGTATACAATCGTAGTACATCAACCATATATGTACCAAACTATGCATTGCCATGTGAGGGGCGTTTCCTCACTATATAGCACGCAACCGGTGCCTCGAAAGAGATCACACCGTTCTACCCTAAAACTCAATATGGTGTCAGGAGCCTCTCCTATTTCCCTCTAGCCGCCACCGCTGATTTTTCCTTGCCGCACCACCGCCACCAGGACCTCACACCCCGATCGTCGTCATCGCTACCTCTCCTTCCCCGGCCTCTTGATCAACGACAACCCAAAACACCCTAGATCAAAAACCCATCGCCTCTCCCCCGCTCTCCACCAGAAACCCTAGATCAAAACCAAAACCCCCAAGGACAACATGATCTCTCTCTCTAAGGATTAATCTACTACTTTGTGTTTTTCATCATCAAGACATCTCAAGATCGATGGCGACCCCTTCCTCGTCGGCGTCTGCTGCGGTCTCCCTCGGCTCGCCCCCTGCTATGAAGCTTACTCAAGAGAACTTCCTCTCCTGGCAAACTCAGGTGCTGCCCACCCTCCGTGGTGCCCGCGTCATGGGTCTCCTTGAGGGGACCGACCGTGCTCCTGCCGAGAAGATCGAGACTACAGATGAGAACAAGAAGCCGATCTCCATCCCCAACCCTGACTATAACGCCTGAATCACCAAGGACTAGCAGGTGGTCAGCTTCCTCGTCAACTCTCTCTCCGAGGATGTGCTTCCCCACGTCTATGGCCTTCACCATGCCGTCGATGTGTGGAACGCACTGTTTTCCATGTACTCCACGCAATCCAAGTCTCGTATCTCCACTCTCCGTGGTGCACTCACCAACACCAAGAAGAACGACATGACTGTGCAACAGCATATTACCAAGATGAAAGGGTTTGCTTCGAAACTTGCTGCTGCTGAAAAATGTGTTGATGATGATGAGTTGAAGGACTATATCTTGAACGACCTTGACGACATGTTTAATTCTCTGGTTGATGTTGCCAACACCGTCCCCATGTCTACCCTCAATGACATGTGTTCTCAGCTCCTTGCTTGTGAAAACCATGATGCCATGCTTCAATCCATGGGACAAAATACTGGAAGCTTTACCTCCTCCATCAACGATGTTTCTCGGCACCCCCTCCAAACTTTGGGGTTGCCTACCCTCCACACCCACAACCACCACCACCACCTCAACCTTACATGCCTCCCACTCCACCACCACAACCATGGTTGACTCCACCATCTACCAATCAACAGCCGCCGCCACAACCATACCTATATCCTCCATATACACCACCATCTACATAGTGTATGCCTCCCTATCATCCTATACCATATGTGCCCCACCACCACCACCACAACGCCCTCCACTGCCTCCTCCTCAGAACCGTGGCCCAGCTCACCAGAACCAGCAGCGCCGACCCAAGGGGGCGTGCTAAAAATAAAGACCATGGTCGGGTCACCACTCCATGGCAGGAGGTGTGATATGTAAGATTTGCAAGAAGGAAGGACAACCCGCTAGCGATTGTTGGTGGCGCTATGGTGATGATGAGGAGGAGGAGTTGTATGACACATCCATATAAACCAAAGGTGCCTATGGAGTTGATAGCAATTGGGTCATCGACACTAGAGCTACAAATCATACAATTGGACAACTCAACAAGCTACAATTTCATGAAACATATCAAAGGCTATGATCAAGTTCACAATGCTAGTGGACAAGGTATGGAAATTGCTAATATTAGTCATTCATTTTTGCACACCCCACATTGTTCTTTAAAACTTAAAAATATTCTCCATGTTCCTTCATCAACCATGAACTAACTTTTGCGCACAAACTTGCCCTAGACAACAATGCCTTTATTGAAATTCAACCCTTCTTTTTCTTGATCAAGGACCATGCCACGTTGCACATCATGTTTAGAGGTCCTTGCCATGGCGGCCTCTATCCTCTTGTTCCTGTCTCAACGGGGTCATCATCTAAGCATGCTTTTGTCACCATCAAGCCTTCATCCTCAACATGTCATTGTCGTTTAGGGCATCCATCATATTTTATTGTTCAGCAAATTCTTAGGAAAAATAAGTTGTCATACACACCTGAAATAAATTCTTACATATGTGATCCATGCCAGCAGGCTAAGTGTCATCATCAGCTACCATATCCTGTTTCCACTAGTGTTTTCACAGTTCCCTTGGAACAGATATTTTCTGATGTATAGGGTCCCGCCCCTCTTTCTGTAGGCAAACATGCTTATTATATAAGCTTCGTTGATGATTTTAGCAAATATACTTGGATCTACTTGCTTAAGAAATGTTCTGATATGTATCAAGTTTTTCTTGATTCTAACAATATGTTGAATGCCGGTTTGGTAGAAAAATTCTTACTATGCAAACTGATTGGGGGGGAGTATAAAAAAATGAATGGGTTTTTCCAATGAGTATGCATTGTTCATCATGTCTCTTGTCCCCATGCTCACCAACAAAATGGCTCTGCTGAATATAAACATCGTCACATTATTGAAGTGGGTTTTACCTTACTTGCTAATGCCTCCATGCCTTTCAAATATTGGGATGATGTCTTTTTTACAACCACTTTTTTTTATAAAACCGCTTCCCACAAAAGTTCTCAACTTTGAGACGCCTACAGAAAATCTCTTACAAGTCAAACCCAACTATGAATCCCTATATGTATTTGGATGTACTTGTTGGCCTAATTGTTGTCTGTGCAACAAACACAAAATCTCTTTCCACTCCAAAGGATGTGTTTTTCTTGGTTATAGTTCCAAACGTAAAGGAGTACGATGTCTTGATATGTCTTCTGGCCGTGTTTATGTTTTTCATGATGTTGTCTTTGATAAAAATATTTTTTCTTTTTCTGAGCTTCGTCCTAATGCTTGTAGACGTCTTAGAGAAGAAATTATTCTTCTTCAACAAAATGATCCAACTCTAGCATCTAATGATGGGGCTATGCAAACTAATAATCATTATCTGCAAGTTATTCCTGTTGTTGATTCTCCGCAGGTTGCTCTAGAAAATACGAGAACTCTGCTAAAAATTTGTGTCAAAATGCTGAAGAAAATGGTCCAAATGACACATCAAATAACGCCCCAGACCAGGAGAAAACATCAAACCAGAATCATGCTGATCCCGAGGTGGATTTTGGGCAGAAATATACCTCGGATCGTACCCCATTAGAATCTGACGCCGCGTCTCCTGACCACACCCGTGCGTGCATGTCCGCTAACGACACGTCGCAGCTAGACCCGCCCTCGCCCGCATGTGCGTCTCGGCCTCCAGGTTTGCGCCACTCCTACCTCGGCTCGATCGCCTTCTCCCGCCCATATGTCGTTGTCGCCTCCCGATAGAATGATGCGCGATGAATCGCCTGTCGCGTCGTTGTCGGCCGACGCAGGATCATGTGCCAATGATAAGGACTCAAGTGCGCGTGTCGGCAACTCTGAAGTTTCCAGCGCCAACATGGCTAGGATGGAGGTTCCCTCCCCTGGATCTTCTACAACCTCCACACCTACAGCGGTTCCTGCTGCTGCTCCTAGTGTACAAACACGCCTACAAAAACGTATTCGGCAGCCAAAAATTTATACTGATGGTACGTATCGCTATGCCTTGCTTACATCTACAGATGAATCCAAAAATGTTCCTGAGGCCCTCAAAGGTGAAAATTGGAAATCTTCCATGCAAGATGAATATGATGCACTGCTTTCAAACAACATATGGCATCTTGTGCCACCAAATTCAAATAAGAATGTCATTGACTGCAAGTGGGTTACCGCATCAAGAAAAATGTCGATGGTGTGATTGATAGGTATAAAGCAATGCTTGTTGCAAAAGGATTCGAGCAAAGATATGGTATAGGCTCTGAAGATGCTTTTAGTCCAATTGTTAAGGCTGCTACTATCAAAATTATTCTATCTATTTTTGTATCACGAGGATGGAGTTTAAGGCAGCTAGATGTCTAGAACATGTTTTTACATGGTGTTCTGGAAGAGGAGGTTTACATGAAACAACCACCAGGTTTTGAGTCTTTCGCTACTCCAAATTATATTTGCAAAATTTATAATGCATTATATGGTTTGAAACAGGCTCCTCGAGCTTGGTACTCTCATCTTAGCTCCGAGTTATAAACTGTTGGTTTCCTTGCATCTAGGGCTGACACCTCTTTGTTTCCTTACAACAAGTCAGGTATCACTATGTTTCTATTGATTTATGTTGATGATATCATAGTGACAAGCTCCTCTGATTCAACCATCTTAGAACTTCTTTAGAATTCAAATTATGAGTTTGCTCTTAAAGATCTTGAAGATCTTCATTTCTTTCTGGGACTTGAAGTTTGTAAACAGCCCAACAATTTGCTGTTAACTCAAGAAAAATATGCTACAGACCTGTTGACTCGTGTTGGCATGAAGGACTGTACACCCTGTCCAACACCTCTTTCCATGACTAACACTCTTGCCTTGACAGATAGTTCTCCTCTTAGAATTGGGGATATGACTCGCTACAGGAGTATTGTAGGTGCACTTCAGTACTTAATACTGACAAGGCCTGATATTTATTTTTTAGTTAATAAGGTATATCAGTATCTTTATGCTCTCACAACTTCACATTGGAGTGCTGTCAAGAGGATTTTAGGTACATACATGGTACAATCAAGGTTGGTCTCACTTTTTAGATGTTGAATTCGATCTTGCTTAGTGCTTATTCAGATGTAGACTGGGCAGGAGATTTAGATAACAGACGCTCAACTGGTGGTTTGCTATATTTTTTGTTCTAACCTTGTTTCTTAGAATGCCAGAAAACAACCTACTGTATCCAAATCAAGTACGGAGGCTGAGTATAAGTCTCTGGCAAATGCCAATGCTGAGCTTATTTGAGTTGAAGCACTTGTTCGTGAACTTGGTGTTACCCTCGAGGAAAAGCCATGTCTATAGTGTGATAATGTTGGTGCCGCCTACGTGTCTTCTAATCCGGTTTTTCATGCATGAAACATATTGAGATTGATTTTTATTTTGTTCGAGAACGAGTTGCTAATAAGCAACTTGATGTCAGGTTTATCTCGAGCAAAGATCAAATTGCAAATGATTTTACCAAAAACTTTATGTTACAAGAAACTAGCTGAGTTTATACGTAATCTAAACATCTCCAAGGTCTAGATTAAGGGGCGGCATTAGACATATAATATCAGGTAGTATACGGTATGGTGTAGTACATCAACCGTATACGTATCAAACTATATACTGCTATGTGAGGGGTTTTCCTCACTATATAACATGCAACCGGTGCCTCGAAAGAGGTCGCACCGTTCTACCCTAAAACTCAACACATCATATCATATATGCGGTGGCTTTCATTCGATCAGCCTAGAGCATGCACATTGGTTTAGACAGCTGCTGTTTGCATGTTGTCTCCACGTCAGCATCAAAGAGTATTAAGCACCACCAAATCTGGAATCTGCTGTTAACTAAATAAAAAGTGTATGATGGATTGGTACAACCCTAGTGCACTTGCTAGGAAAAAATAGCTGGCAAATGGAGAACTTTTTAGATGCTGCCATTGTATTCTCAGATAGCATAAATACAACACATGTGTATTGGTTTATTAAAAAAAATATTAGAAAATAACAAAATAATTATTACTCAAAAATGAACTAGCAGCACAAGCTGATTTGGTGGGCCCCGATATGTATACGTATGTATGACGGAAATACGAGTGAATATTGTGTGATATATGTGTTAAAGTGGTCATAATGGTGTCTAAGGAACGTACAGAAAATTGCAGTGACGTTTTTAGAAACTAGAAAGATGCACTTGCATTTCTCAAATAGCAGGGAATTACAGTGTCGTCTATCCAATTTATCCTTTTTTTTTGTCATAGACTGTGTTGAGTGTTTGAGTTAACAAAAACTGTACAACTCTGACAGTAATCTGCTAGCAGGCACTTGCCTTGTAGAAGAAATTGAATTTCGAATTGCTCTTGTAGGAGCAAAGTTATGCTTGGTTAACGTAAGGAAGATGCCATTAAATTGCAAAGCGATTTAGAATGTTACTCTCTATTTCGGCAGATCTGCATGCAGATGGGAGTACTTCCATTTTTGAAAACAAAAAGAAGTCCTGAAAGACAGCGTGTTGATGTAACAAGTGCACCTTTCACTGATGGGGCCAGAGAAATAAACTACTCTATGAAGTTAAGAATTGCTACTCCGTACTTATGGTTTTGGCAGTTGCTCCACCCACTTAAATCAGTGACGCTCTGTCTGTCATTGTCGTACAGTGTAGAAATTTGGGTTCAGATTACTTTCTTTATGTTTTGCACATGTTCAGATTACTAGCCTGTGAACAATTTCATAATCAATATATTGAAGCTTTACTAAAACCAGACCTGAAACCCCACCCAAATCCTCTGCCCAAACCTTCTGCTATACTCTGACATCAAACATAAGAATTAAATCCACCGAACACCCGAATCAGATGCCCATAACCCTAAATCGACACAACATCCATGGATTTCGACGAGAATCGGTGGGTGGAGGCTTACCGTACATAGACACGGGGTCGCCTTTCCGGACGAGGGCAAGGTGCCATCAGCGTGATGCCTTAGCGCGCCACAACAACTGCACCGTGTCACCACCCCTCTTCCCTTCGACGATGACGACCACCGGCAACAACCCTTTCGGCGCCGAACGTCGTGGAGTGGCGTCGTGGAGTGGCGGGGGTCTAATCGCAATAAATGACCTCTTCAGACACTGATAGTGGGTCCCATGAAATACCAACTCTGCCAGTACAACACTACGTATCACCCATTAACGGCGTGTGACGCTCCGACGCGCATTCAATGACGTTAACTCGTATTCCCATTGCATAATGACTGATTTGGTTTCTTTGAACAAGTTCAATGACGTTTGGTGGATTTAACTCGAAATTCTCGGGCCACCGAGACGAGGGAAAATTTGACCGAACATAATAGTATATTTTTTCTTCAAAACCGCTACAGGGTAAAACTTTCATTGTCATGATTGCTAGGAAGTAGAAATCAGTATCAAAGTTGGCCCAGTTCGTTGTCTGATCTGAGAAAGTTCCATAAGTATAAGAAAACATATACTACTTTTGAAGAGATAAATCTAGGAAAGCATCCCGGGGACATAAATAGTCCAAATGGTCAAGACATCAGTAAGCATGAGGTCAAAGATGAAATCAGAAACACATAGCTGGGGCTTGGGAGCAGTCGCGTCACTATTAGAAAACTGATGATGCGTTATATAGTCATGTCACATGGTCTTTGCCATTTCAAGGGAAACTCTACTTGGAGGAAATCGTCCCAGGCCACCAGGGCAAGTAGTCAGAGTGTTGCTGAAGACTCCTTTTTCTTTTCGTGCGCTAGAGTGTGTTGAGTGATTGAGTTAACAAAACTGTACGGGTGTGACAGTAATCAGCTAGCAGGCACTTCTCTTGGAGAAGAAAATTGAATTTCGAATTGCTTTGATGGGAGCAGAAGAAGGCAACTCCTGCAAACTCATGCTTGGTTAACCGTAAGGAAGATGCTGCCATTAAATTGCAAATCGATTTAGAATGTTACTCTTGATTTCGGCAGACCTGCATGCAGACAAAACAAAAGAACTCGTGAAAGACAGCGCGTTGATGTAACAAGTGCAGCTTTCACTGATGGGGCCAGAGAAATAAACTGCTCTTACGAAGTTATTAAGAAACAGACGGTGTCTATAGTACAATTTATAGACAATATTATAGACAACTTATACAACAGTCTGTCTGTAAGTATATATTTTTAGCTATATCTATGTGTGAGTACAAGTTATAGACACCACTGATACAACAACAAAATTATTGTCTGTAAGTTGTCTGTAAGATTTCTACATGTCTAGAACTTTATAGACAGTCTCACTCTCTCACCTCTCCACATCAGCAAAATCATCTATAACCTCCCGTTGCAGACAGCTGACTCGGCATTATTGTACATGTTTGGCAGTTGCTCCACCCACTCATCAGCGACGCTCTGTCATTGTCGTACAGAGTAGAAATTTGGGTTCAGATTACTTTCTTTATGTGTCGCACATGTGGTTCCTGTTGATCTTTCTCCACGCGCCCTGGTGGCCCCTACTGTCGATCTTCTACTAGTACCTCTCATGCAGTCATGCGTGTATTATTTTTCTCTGACAATAGAGTACTGTACTCCAAGTAGCAAGCAATTAAAGCTAAGCTAGCTAGGAGTTGATCTATCAAGGACTACTATGACGGTTAACAGTAGCTGTACTTCCAAATTCCGTAAGATAATCAACTCTATCACCTCTAGCATTGTCCCTCCCGTGCTATACTACACTTGCAAAACTATGTAGAAAAGGCATCTAGCTAGCCATCTCCACGGTTATGGCATTCGCGAGCAAAATCCAAGCTCCCATGAACCGAAGATTAAGACACTGGTACGAAGGAAGTAGCAGCCACGTGCGGCCAAGAATGATACCTTCGGCCAAGCATCTGAATTCGGCCCTAAAGCCATTGCTTAAAATCACGGCGCAGCCGGCTTCCAAATTTTTTTCGCGTCGGCGCGGCTTGTTTTGTTATCCGGCGTTTCCGGCCGGGGCAAGCGGAGGCGTCGGATAGAGCTGAAAATGACACGGGCCAGTTCTGGCAGTGAGATAGACGGCTCGTCTCCCGAGCGTCGTTCCGTCGCCGGCCACGCGGCGGCAAAATTGCTCGCCAGCGCGCTCTCCCGCCATGCCCTTCACGTCTTTTCCACCGCTTCCCGCCCGGGCTTCCCGTCCTTTTCTCGCTATATGTACGCGCGGCGGCCATCGCCATTGCAGATCTACATCATGACCAGACCTCACACCCTCTCCGGCTGCATCTGCGGGCGGCGGTGCTGCTTTTGCCAGTAGGGTCGACGCACAGCCATGCCTGGCCGCCGTGCTCCTCCACCTCGCCCACCGCCCGCAGAAGAGTCGTGGCACTCGTTTCCGCCTCTCCCTGGACCCAACGACACAGACTCGGAGTGCTCCGACCCCGAGTGGATCGACTCCAATGACTCCTGCATAGCCAACAACGATGAGCTAGGCTGGGCCAGTTCCGACCCCGAGTCCAAGGAGCTTTCGTGGCTGTCAATACCCCACGGGCCGGCTTACCAGACCACCGGCGAGCCTTACGGGTGGGACATCTTTCACCAAGTTTTTCTGCCGGCCCACCGCCGGTTGCAACAACTCGACGACGTCTACAGGCGTTTCCTCTATGTGTCGCGCAGAGAGCCCGGCGATGCTGACTTGCGTGCCAGCCATGACCGAGCAAAGGAGGATGTCGAGGCGCAGTTTGCGAGATACAACTCGTTGTTCGACCTATGGAATGTCGCCAGAGGGCTGCCGACGTGCCCTCCTAGCGAGACTAGTGTCTTCGGCCGCTTGAGGTGTTATTAGTTTTTATCTTTTCCTTTCTATGTAAATTGAAGTGTCTGAGTGTAAAAATTGAAGTGTTTGAATGTTTGATTTTTTTTAGGACTGTGTAAAAATTTCAACTTGTTTACAAAAACACACAAGAGATGGAATCAAGTTTTGATATAAGCACGTAGAACATTTAGAATACATCAGCAGACAAACAAGCTACGTGTCCAGGAAAGAGGGTACTAATAGTAGTTAAAAAACTACAAGAAATAACAAGTATCCAAACAGAAACTAGGTGGCCAGAAATATTATGACTAAACATTCTTCCATGCTTGTGTTGTAGCCAATATTTTAAATCTGGTAACTTGATTTTTGCACAAAGAAAATTGCATATTGTTCCCTGTGCATGATCAACTTGAACCCTTTCCATCATCTACTTATATGTGGCATGCATGTTGAAAATTCACTTCTCATTCCTGCAATGAAAAAAAGATTAAGCATGATGGATTTGATGAAATTTGAAAACAAATGACTTTGCAGGTTACACAAAAGAAAAACCATGGATATTGGTCAGCTTTTGGCATGGACGAGTCTAATGGTGATTTGCATTAACTAGAGCACTGAATAACAAAGGTATATGTGTGGTTTTACACATTGAATAATAAAAAATCAGAACTGCCAGATTATTTCTTAATGGTTACAAGGTTATACATGCAGAACTACCAAATTAGCTTTATAACATGGACAGCTTAAAAAATCCATTCTAAGCTGCCAGATTATTTCTTAATGGCTATGAGGATATACATGCAGAACTACAGAAAAATATCTTTATTAGATGGATAAGCTAGAAACCATTCAGAACTACCAGATTATTTCTTAATGGTTACAAGGTTACGCATACAAAACTACCAAAATTAGGTTTATTAGATGGACAAGCTAAAAACATTCAAACTGCCAGATTATTAATCAATGATTACCAGGTTCTATTGGATTAAACTGTCAGGATATTACATAGTAATTGCCAAAAAAATTCCAAGATATAATTACATGTTGGCCATGTTTCCTACCTACTAGCTCTACTCACAGCAACTTCTACAAAAAGATCTAATATGCTTCGTACTAATGTTAAAAAAAATGCAGATATGATGTTTTTGGGTGGAAACAATGAAGCAACACTCTCCGCAGGTGGTTCGCTCGGATTTGCTTGCCCTGGAATGAGTCTCGCACAATCAAGTGCTGCTCACACCCCTTCGGCAGAACAAAACAGTGGTAACGACAGGATCCCAGAAGTCATTTCTACACCGCAACCACTAAGTACACACATGAGATTCGATACATTGGAGGAGGCTGAAAGGCACTACAAGATGTATGCGCGGAGAAAGGGATTTAGGATTAGATATGACTACAGGAAGAAGTCGGAAGTAATTGGAGGGTATATAAGGGCAGCACTTCTTTGTCACAAGGCAGGCCACCAGAAATAACAAAATGAAGACACTCAAAATCCTAAGCCTATTGTGCTAGAGAAGAATAAGAGTACAAACACAAGAACAAACTGCCAAGATCGAATGATGGTGAATTTTAGGGATGGCAGCTGGGTTCTGACAGACTTTTGTGATCAGCATAACCACCCACTCATTAACAAATGGTCACTAACCGGGTTCCTACGATCACACAGAGAAATCCCGTAGGAGGACCAGGATTTCATCAAGGTGCTTCATTCAGTTAATATGGAAACAAACAGGATGATGCAAGTGATGGCTACACTCTATGAGTCACTTTAAGGAGTTCCATATACCCCTAAAGACATGGCAAACTTCAGAGCATCAATTCAAGCTGAGAACAAGTACACAGACATGCAAGATACATTTACATACTCTGATGAAATGAAGCAGCAAGATAAAGATTTTAATTACAGATTCATGCTTGATGATGAAAACAGGGTTGAGAACTTATTTTGGGTAGATGGAGCTGCTAGAAGGTCATACAAACACTTCAATGATTGCATATCTTTTGATGTAACATACTGTACCAATCAGTATAAGATGCCTTTCACTGCATTTATAGGAATAAATAGCCATGGACAGTCTATCCAGCTTGGGTGTGGGTTCTTAAGGAATGAGCTCAGATCTAGTTTTGACTGGCTATTTGAGACTTTCCTAATTGCCATGGATGGTCTAGCTTCAATAAATATAATTACAGACCCGGATTTTGGAATGAGGTCAGGAATAGATAACAAGTTCCCAAACAAATAGGCATAGGAACTGCCGTTGGCATATAGTTGACAAGGCAACTGAAGAAATTGGACCATTAGTTACAAGGATTCCTGTCCTACGAGAAGTGATAAACGATTGCCTAAATTGTAGCTTGTCACGAGAGGAATTTGAAGAGAGGTGGAATGACATGATACAAAAGTTTGGCTTGAATGGACATCCTAAGTTTCTGACACTATATGAGAAAAGAAGTTAATGGGTCTCAGCATACTTTATGAACTCCTTCTACCCATTCCTACAGACAACGCAACGTAGTTAAGGATTTAATGCAGTGCTGAAACAATATATCAGTCCTTCGAACTCAGTCCTCGAGTTTGTTCGTCAATATGCTGCTATCCAAGAAAAGATAATGAAAGCACAAAAGAAAGAAGAAGCAGACTCATCCCTAACTACAGCGAAGACATGGTGCTGGCACCCAATCGAACAACACATGTCAACGGTGTACACACATGGCATATACATCCGTTTTCAAAGAGAAATGCTATACACAATATCCTATAACATAGTACAGACTACTGACATTTACACGCTTGAATGCATAACAAAGTTTGTGCCCACATACCACAATAGAAACTACAAAGTTTATGCAGACCGTGAAAATAGTCGGTACAAATGTCAATGCTGGAAATTTGAGAGAGATGGCATGGTGTGCTATCACATTCTAAAGGTAATTTGTAAACTTGTTATCAGTTACCAGAATAACTGCCAATAGTTACCTACTAGGAAAGTATATGATTGCCAGGTTAAAAAAATGTAGGTCATGTAGTTACTTTATGTGTAAAAAAACAAATGTCACTATATGGTAGATTGGAATGCATATGAAAAGCTGCCAGATTATAAATGACCATAATTGCAAAATTATTTTAGTTTTGACATATTATGTTTTCCTTCTGAGAAACATACTAACTATGCTACCTTATTTTTTTTGTTTTTCCAAATGAAGACCATGTTCATCCTAGGACTGACAGTGATGCCACCGGCATATGTGCTTAAAAGGTGAACATGGAGTGCAGAGGAGAATTTGGTGGAAGAAACACCAGGCCAACCGGCTGAGATGCCAGAGGAGTCTAGGAAGAAGATGTCACTGGCAATAATGTGTAATGAGTTCAAAAGCATGGCACTATACGGTAATCAAACAGAAGATGGGAAGAAGATAATAAGGATGCATCTAAAAAATATGAAGAAGGATTTGGCTTCACTAAAGAGAGAGACAGAGAAAAGAGCAAAAGAAGTTGCTGCTAATTCTACTCTCCCTACAAATTCTTCACAACATACTCCAAACAAAAGAAATCAGCAAGATGCACCTACAAATATGGATGAACAACATCAAAGATCTGGGACAGAAACACATCCACCAAAACGCAAGAAGGCTGCTCCAAAGACATCAGCACCTACATGTGATCCTAGGCCAAGTAACAGCACTAACTTCACAAGTTCATATCCGATTATACCTACAACCGCTACAGCATCTTTAGAAACATCCCATGCTCACATACGTGATCCCTGCAAATCAAACACAAAAGGAAGGAAGAGAAAGTATGCATTTGAGAATGCACTGGACATTGGCAGAAAAGAAGTTCGTGTGTGTAAGCAATGTGGCTCGACGAAACATGATTTGAGAACATGCCCACAAAGATCGCAGCTACCAAACCAGAATTAAAAAAAAAGCCCTCTGGATTACCGCACAAAACAATTACTAAGTGTTCTACATATTTTTCGTTGTTTCATGTTGTAAAGGCAGTGCCATGTATGTCCTATTTACTTCCATATATATTCATGTATGCTCAAGAATTTCACGAAAAAATGAAGAAACAAACAACTATAATATTATCGTATAACATTGTTGTTTAAATTCAACCTCCAGTTCTCCTTTTCCTCATTAAAATCAGCAGTTATCCACTTGTATGGTATGATCCTCCTTAGTTTATATGCATCACCTTTGCCAATTTGTGGGATGTTCTGCCCATCCCAATTCTCAATGTTGTAGAGTGCATGAAAACCACAGTTGAATCTGCGAGGAGAAAAGTAAAAAAAGGCATCAATAAAACTGCGATAAAAACAAATGTAAATCATTTTCTGCAGATAAAAAAAGACAAAAATAGAAAAAGATGTCACACAAGTTTTCCTGCATTGGCACATTAACAATTGTGAGTTCCCAATCCTATATCTGGACCTTCGAGGTGGCATAATGTATCTACCATATAGCCTTGATCCTATTGATTAGTGCATTTGCGTGATCAACGAGACTTTGACTCTCTTTGCCACACATCGAGTCAAGTGCTTCGAACCTTTTGGCTTAAAAGTTCATACACAAGCAATACCAGTGGTTGCCTTCCTTATTTCCTCTGCAGATCTCTTCCAGAACTGGGAAACAAATCTATATAAAAAAACAGAACAAAAAAAGATTACTCGCTCGGGTAATGAAACAAGTTAGCAGATGTCCACTTAGAACAACCTTTTTTGAAATACGAAACAACAATCTTCTTATCAAACTGTCCACTTATCAAAAAGTTGGAGAGCTGATATGGCATTATCATCTTGCCCTCCACTTTGTTTGTACGATGCAGGTACTCGATACCAATTTCCATACAATGATTAGACAATTCACCCCTAACATGTATAGAGTTAGCCAAGTCACCAGTTACAACCCAGCTGTCCGTGTATTTTACAATTTGGTACCTAGTTTAAAACAAGGAATGAAAACGATTAAGCATGAACAACCACTAGCATAAAAAAATCAACAACTATCAGATTTAAATTCAACAACTACCACATTAAAAAGGAACAACTACCAGATTAAGTTTGAACACCTACCAGGTTAAAAATATGAACAAAAAAAATACAAGCCTAAGTATGAGCAGATGGAATAACTACCAGATAAATTTAAACAACTACTATATATATTTGAACAACTACCAGGAAAAGAATAAATGATGTTTACCTTTTTAAATTGGATTTGCTTGGCCTTGCGTGCTTGCTGCTTAGCATGATCTTCTGGTATACATTCTCTCAATCTGAAGTGATTTTATTGAGCTATCAAAGGGGGACACTAGAAATAAGGACGCATTTTTTACCCTCACTTTGTGATCTTGCACCTTCGGTGTTGTGCTTTGAATAGCGTTGCCATCCATGGTGTTTGTGGGGGTTGCAACTGCTTTCAACTCTCTCTTTCTTTTTGAAAATGCTTTACAATAATCCTCATACCTATTAAGCTCTACTGCACTTTCTTCACTAAGGAAATCAATTTTATTGAGGATACAGTCTTCTAGCTCCTTTGACACTTTGAATTCTTTAAAATCGGAGTCAGTGCATGTTTTTTCAACAGGTTTGCTTGATTCATTGTGAAAAAGTAAAAGAAAAATATCAATACAGTTATTCTATGTAAATTGGCTACAATGTAACTTTAGCAGAAAAATGCACACCAAAAAGATCATGTTAATTGCACTACACTGCTGTCATTTTGAACTAGACTCTGGCACACTGACCTTATATATATGTGACCATGTAACGAACACATCAGATGATGTCAAAAAAGCCTACCCAACTAATTAGTCATAATAATCAAGTTATCTACGAGAAATAATTACCATGTTGTTTATAAAACACTCATAGCAACTACTAGATAATCTAGTCACAATTATCAAATTAATTAACCACCACTATCAGATTAATTAGCCATACTAAAAAATATTTGTGTAAACAACTTCATGCCCCTAGACAAACGCAAAGTGGCTGCCTGATTAAATAATATTAGCTTCCAGATAAACTAAACTAAGTTGCCAGATAAAATAAACTTTCTTCCTGTATTTCACCGAAAAAGTGATCACTATTAGGTTTTGAAACATGTAGTTATCACATACAATTAGAGAGTAGAAAAAATTACCAGTTTTATATTACTAAAATATTAGAATAGTTTTTTTCCGTAGAAGAGCATGCATTTTTATTAGCATACTAGCAAAGTTCCATAGACCTTGTGGTTCTGCCCAAGCTATTGGAGCAACATCTTGTGCAAATGCAGGCATCGAATCTTCCTGGGTATCGATTGTGCAAACCATTGGAGAATCATCCACACAATCTTCCTGTGAACTAAACCCTAGGTTGAAAGGTGGTGGTCTAAACATACCCACTCGGTTATCTCTCTTTGAACTAGTAGATGAGCATGCTGCATCAATATGTTTCCTTTTACGAGAAGTCTCGTCTGTTGTGCTTGCCTGTCCTTCGTGAACCCTAGGCAACACTACTTGGTTTATTAATAATTCAGACAACCCTCTAACAAATTCTTAAATTTTTGGTGGAACTATAACAGGTTGCCCACTTGGGAAACCAGGAATCCCCAATTTAGCACCAACAAAAGGGGACAACTTCCATGGCATGTAATAGCTGCTGCTACCCCTAGGAAATGTTCCTTGTGCTACTGGTGAGACCACCATGGTTCTGCACATGTTCTCACTTGGTGCTGCTGTTTTTGATTGCAAGTTATCAACATTGGGTGATATTTGGATTGTATTGGCCTTGTTTTTCCCATCGTCTGAATTATTTTTTGGCTGCCAAAAGAAATTCTTGTAGCATTGCTAGATGATGTAATGTTTGCAGCAGCAGAGGAAACTGTAATAGCAGTGCTCATTGTCTTCCCATCATCGATAATCGCAACAGGAGCATCTTTTTCATTGTTGGTAACCGTCGGGGACACAAAAACGCTGAATTTGAACTCTTCCCATCCTCTAAGGTTGGATAAAAGATGATACTCTTTCCCTTGGCATCACTTACATGGGCACTGTTAACGTTGCTGCCACCTTGAATCTGTGCAAGCCTTGAATATTTCCTAGTAGGTGTGCTGCTTGACAAACTACGACATTTCCTGCACGCACAAAAAAGGCAAAAGGGGGAAGGGAATTAGAAAAAAAATGTTACATACTATATGTAAAATGGTTGATTTTAAAAAACTCAAAAATAACAGTCAAAGTAGTACACCTATGATATGTACGCACACTCTCAGATACAGGGGATTTTCTAGCCATAATTTCTTTTTCATTCCTAGCAGTATTGCTACCCCTAGACTGCTCGTGCACCTTCCCTACATTAGCACTGTAGTATATGAAAAAGAAGATTTAGTTGTCAGATTTATTATGAATAATTATCAGACAACTTATACTTTACTACCAGGTTTTAACAAACGTGACGTTGTAAAAAAGAAGAAATGTAAAAATATTTATTTTCCACATTAACAAGTGGTTACTGCCAGAAAAAATACATTGGTACACAAATGTTAACAAAACTGTAAAAAAGACATACTTGCCAGATTACTTATACATCACTGCCATGCAAATTATACTACTTTGCCAAGATACAACTAGGAATACTATAACTTACCTTGTTTGTAGATTCTTCGAAACATTCTCTTCATTTTCAGTTTTTAAATTGTCTGTACTCATTGGGTCTACTGCTTCAGAACACTTGCTGATAGGTATCCCGAGTCCTTTTGCAACTATACACTTGATGCTGTTATGAAAATTCAATTCACTGGCTCTTGGTTTTAGTGGCTGCTGTTTCAGGGAACTTAGTCTTGCTACAAGACTTGCTGCATCTCCTTTTATTTCCTCTTTAGCTTGTTGGGTACAATCCACCGGGGAATCAACAACGTAATAACCAAATCCTTGACTCCCGTTAGAAGCATCAGTGTCACTAAATGATGGAACCTTGATTTGAGAATGCATACCAGGAGGAGATGCACTTTTGCTAGCCCTGGTTGGGATTTGGTTGGTGGCAGTGATTGTGAAACATTAATGATTTTAGTGCTGCTTGCACGGTGACTAGGTTCTGCATCACCTTCATTTCTCTCATTTCCTTCATCTAAATCTGATGAAGAAGAACCCTGTCTTCATCTCCATTTGGTCCTTGAGCATCACCATGTGCACCTCCTTCATTTAATTCTATTTCATCTGACTCAGTCAAACCTTGAATAAGGTTGCTCAAAAGACTATTAAGCCCAAATACAAAAGTCTGCATGAGATTGAATGCTTTGATATTTTGCTACAAAAAAATAATAAGCTAGTAAATTAGACAACAGAAAATAGTTTCTTACTATGAATCTAATTAGATAGTAGGTAAAAGAAAAAAGGGTTGTGCTAACACGCAACGCCATATATTTTGCCTTGCGTGCAGCGGCCCGCTGAACACTATTTGCCTACTTTGTTTCCACCCCGACCTAATGTACATGCGCGCGAGGCTGAGACTCCACGGTAAAAAATGACTAGAGGCCTACAATATAGATAAAATATGCTCAAGTTGCTCCTTGCTAGCTGCCTAGGGATATCAGGAATTAAAATAGTTGTTAGCATTTTATCAAAAATAAATCAATCACGATTACTAGAAAATAAATTACATTTGGTTGCCACCTTCAAAACATGTTGCAAATTATTAGAAAAAACAATTAGAGACACTTGACAGCTCATTTAAGCATGGTTGCCATATTAATTAAACTGGCTACCAGGTGAATTATACTTGATTGCCATGTTCTAACTATAATGGCTGCCATATCAATTAATCTTGGCTGCCATATTAACTATACTTCAAAGTGATAACTATTAGGTTTCCAACACTGCTTCTGCCATGTAGTCTGCTCCGCATAGAGATGTTGCTTTTGGGATGCCTCTCCACACGACAACACACAAATGGCCTAATGTGCAGATGGACGGCTTATTTTTCATGCCACACGATAAGACTAGACATGCAGCATATGTAAGTAGATTTTTCCAAGAAAAAAATATAACAAACCTTCTCCTTGCATGTAGCATGAATGTTAAGATTCATCCAAACGTCAAAACCATCTGGCCCACCAAAAAGGCCAATTTTCCTAGAAAAATCATCTTTAAACTCATCATTTAGCTGCAAAACATTTGGGGGGAGGGGTGGGGGTTACATAAACACATGAAAAACACATCAGTGTGTGAAAAAAATAGCACAGAAAGAGGAATGTACAAAATGCAAACTCCTGAACAAAAAAGAATTCCTAACCTTCATGGATCCAAAAATGTTTGAATCAAACTCCTAAGCATCCATTTCACCAAGGACATCAATTGCATCCTTAGTCCAGCAATTAATAGCAAATTCAGTATGCTCAAAACCAAGATCAATATGGTCGATGTCGAGAGCAGAAAAGTATCGCAGCTGAAAAAATAAAAAAAATGCAAATAATGAGTATGTATATAATGTAAAACAAAAGGCATTCACATTGACAAAACAAAGCAATAATTTTTTTAAAGTAACAAGGCTAGGTAGCTACCAAATAAAATTGCCTTGGCTGCCAGAAAAAATACACATGGCTGCCACAAAAAAGTACACTTGGATGCTAGGTGAAAAATAAAAAAGGCTGATGGATATGAACACATGGCAGGGTGTACCAGGTATTATACATACAGATGCTAGATTAAAGACATCTCCCAAACAACTAAAATAAAATTTAGAAAAAAGAAAGAAACTCTCACCATGCAATATAACAAACACCCTTTGTGTATATTTGATAGGTGCTTGTGTAGTTCATCAGCAATAAACTTGCACATATTCATTTCTTGAGCTTGATCTACATATCCCTAAGAAAAACATTACCATCACAGATTAGAAAAGACTAACATGTATATACAGGTGTATGAAACTGAAAAGGAAATTAAGAGGAGTTGCAAAAATGTAACATGTAGTCACATACCAGCATTGGATAACATTTGTTACTCATTCTAGTATCAGTAGTTGGAGCGACAACTGTTGAGGTAATGAACAATAACCAAAGCTTCCTGAATGTTTCATCCGCCTCCTCATACTTTTGGTTGTTTCATGTTGTAAAGGCAGTGCCATGTATGTCCTATTTACTTCCATATATATTCATGTATGCTCAAGAATTTCACGAAAAAATGAAGAAACAAACAACTATAATATTATCGTATAACATTGTTGTTTAAATTCAACCTCCAGTTCTCCTTTTCCTCATTAAAATCAGCAGTTATCCACTTGTATGGTATGATCCTCCTTAGTTTATATGCATCACCTTTGCCAATTTGTGGGATGTTCTGCCCATCCCAATTCTCAATGTTGTAGAGTGCATGAAAACCACAGTTGAATCTGCGAGGAGAAAAGTAAAAAAAGGCATCAATAAAAACTGCAGTATAAAACAGTCAGAAATCATTTTCTGCAGATAAAAAAAGACAAAAATAGAAAAAGATGTCACACAAGTTTTCCTGCATTGGCACATTAACAATTGTGAGTTCCCAATCCTATATCTGGACCTTCGAGGTGGCATAATGTATCTACCATATAGCCTTGATCCTATTGATTAGTGCATTTGCGTGATCAACGAGACTTTGACTCTCTTTGCCACACATCGAGTCAAGTGCTTCGAACCTTTTGGCTTAAAAGTTCATACACAAGCAATACCAGTGGTTGCCTTCCTTATTTCCTCTGCAGATCTCTTCCAGAACTGGGAAACAAATCTATATAAAAACACAGAACAAAAAAAGATTACTCGCTCAGTGTAATGAAACAAGTTAGCAGATGTCCACTTAGAACAACCTTTTTTGAAATACGAAACAACAATCTTCTTATCAAACTGTCCACTTATCAAAAAGTTGGAGAGCTGATATGGCATTATCATCTTGCCCTCCACTTTGTTTGTACGATGCAGGTACTCGATACCAATTTCCATACAATGATTAGACAATTCACCCCTAACATGTATAGAGTTAGCCAAGTCACCAGTTACAACCCAGCTGTCCGTGTATTTTACAATTTGGTACCTAGTTTAAAACAAGGAATGAAAACGATTAAGCATGAACAACCACTAGCATAAAAAAATCAACAACTATCAGATTTAAATTCAACAACTACCACATTAAAAAGGAACAACTACCAGATTAAGTTTGAACACCTACCAGGTTAAAAATATGAACAAAAAAAATACAAGCCTAAGTATGAGCAGATGGAATAACTACCAGATAAATTTAAACAACTACTATATATATTTGAACAACTACCAGGAAAAGAATAAATGATGTTTACCTTTTTAAATTGGATTTGCTTGGCCTTGCGTGCTTGCTGCTTAGCATGATCTTCTGGTATACATTCTCTCAATCTGAAGTGATTTTTATTGAGCTATCAAAGGGGGACACTAGAAATAAGGACGCATTTTTTACCCTCACTTTGTGATCTTGCACCTTCGGTGTTGTGCTTTGAATAGCGTTGCCATCCATGGTGTTTGTGGGGGTTGCAACTGCTTTCAACTCTCTCTTTCTTTTTGAAAATGCTTTACAATAATCCTCATACCTATTAAGCTCTACTGCACTTTCTTCACTAAGGAAATCAATTTTATTGAGGATACAGTCTTCTAGCTCCTTTGACACTTTGAATTCTTTAAAATCGGAGTCAGTGCATGTTTTTTCAACAGGTTTGCTTGATTCTGCTGTGAAAAAAGTAAAAGAAAAATATCAATACAGTTATTCTATGTAAATTGGCTACAATGTAACTTTAGCAGAAAAATGCACACCAAAAAGATCATGTTAATTGCACTACACTGCTGTCATTTTGAACTAGACTCTGGCACACTGACCTTATATATATGTGACCATGTAACGAACACATCAGATGATGTCAAAAAAGCCTACCCAACTAATTAGTCATAATAATCAAGTTATCTACGAGAAATAATTACCATGTTGTTTATAAAACACTCATAGCAACTACTAGATAATCTAGTCACAATTATCAAATTAATTAACCACCACTATCAGATTAATTAGCCATACTAAAAAATATTTGTGTAAACAACTTCATGCCCCTAGACAAACGCAAAGTGGCTGCCTGATTAAATAATATTAGCTTCCAGATAAACTAAACTAAGTTGCCAGATAAAATAAACTTTCTTCCTGTATTTCACCGAAAAAGTGATCACTATTAGGTTTTGAAACATGTAGTTATCACATACAATTAGAGAGTAGAAAAAATTACCAGTTTTATATTACTAAAATATTAGAATAGTTTTTTTTCGTAGAAGAGCATGCATTTTTATTAGCATACTAGCAAAGTTCCATAGACCTTGTGGTTCTGCCCAAGCTATTGGAGCAACATCTTGTGCAAATGCAGGCATCAAATCTTCCTGGGTATCGATTGTGCAAACCATTGGAGAATCATCCACACAATCTTCCTGTGAACTAAACCCTAGGTTGAAAGGTGGTGGTCTAAACATACCCACTCGGTTATCTCTCTTTGAACTAGTAGATGAGCATGCTGCATCAATATGTTTCCTTTTACGAGAAGTCTCAATGCATTGTGCTTACTCGCCCGTGAACCCTAGGCAACACTACTTGGTTTATTAATAATTCAGACAACCCTCTAACAAATTCTTAAATTTTTGGTGGAACTATAACAGGTTGCCCACTCGGGAAACCAGGAATCCCCAATTTAGCACCAACAAAAGGGGACAACTTCCATGGCATGTAATAGCTGCTGCTACCCCTAGGAAATGTTCCTTGTGCTACTGGTGAGACCACCATGGTTCTGCACATGTTCTCACTTGGTGCTGCTGTTTTTGATTGCAAGTTATCAACATTGGGTGATATTTGGATTGTATTGGCCTTGTTTTTCCCATCGTCTGAATTATTTTTTGGCTGCCAAAAGAAATTCTTGTAGCATTGCTAGATGATGTAATGTTTGCAGCAGCAGAGGAAACTGTAATAGCAGTGCTCATTGTCTTCCCATCATCGATAATCGCAACAGGAGCATCTTTTTCATTGTTGGTAACCGTCGGGGACACAAAAACGCTGAATTTGAACTCTTCCCATCCTCTAAGGTTGGATAAAAGATGATACTCTTTCCCTTGGCATCACTTACATGGGCACTGTTAACGTTGCTGCCACCTTGAATCTGTGCAAGCCTTGAATATTTCCTAGTAGGTGTGCTGCTTGACAAACTACGACATTTCCTGCACGCACAAAAAAGGCAAAAGGGGGAAGGGAATTAGAAAAAAAATGTTACATACTATATGTAAAATGGTTGATTTTAAAAAACTCAAAAATAACAGTCAAAGTAGTACACCTATGATATGTACGCACACTCTCAGATACAGGGGATTTTCTAGCCATAATTTCTTTTTCATTCCTAGCAGTATTGCTACCCCTAGACTGCTCGTGCACCTTCCCTACATTAGCACTGTAGTATATGAAAAAGAAGATTTAGTTGTCAGATTTATTATGAATAATTATCAGACAACTTATACTTTACTACCAGGTTTTAACAAACGTGACGTTGTAAAAAAGAAGAAATGTAAAAATATTTATTTTCCACATTAACAAGTGGTTACTGCTAGAAAAAATACATTGGTACACAAATGTTAACAAAACTGTAAAAAAGACATACTTGCCAGATTACTTATACATCACTGCCATGCAAATTATACTACTTTGCCAAGATACAACTAGGAATACTATAACTTACCTTGTTTGTAGATTCTTCGAAACATTCTCTTCATTTTCAGTTTTTAAATTGTGCATACTCATTGGGTTCTCGCTTGAACACTTGCGATAGGTATCCAGTCCTTTTGCAACTATACACTTGATGTTATGAAAATTCAATTCACTGGCTCTTGGTTTTAGTGGCTGCTGTTTCAGGGAACTTAGTCTTGCTACAAGACTTGCTGCATCTCCTTTTATTTCCTCTTTAGCTTGTTGGGTACAACCCACCGGGGAATCAACAACGTAATAACCAAATCCTTGACTCCCGTTAGAAGCATCAGTGTCACTAAATGATGGAACCTTGATTTGAGAATGCATACCAGGAGGAGATGCACTTTTGCTAGCCCTGGTTGGGATTTGGTTGGTGGCAGTGATTGTGAAACATTAATGATTTTAGTGCTGCTTGCACGGTGACTAGGTTCTGCATCACCTTCATTTCTCTCATTTCCTTCATCTAAATCTGATGAAGAAGAACCCTGTCTTCATCTCCATTTGGTCCTTGAGCATCACCATGTGCACCTCCTTCATTTAATTCTATTTCATCTGACTCAGTCAAACCTTGAATAAGGTTGCTCAAAAGACTATTAAGCCCAAATACAAAAGTCTGCATGAGATTGAATGCTTTGATATTTTGCTACAAAAAAATAATAAGCTAGTAAGTTAGACAACAGAAAATAGTTTCTTATTATGAATCTAATTAGATAGTAGGTAAAAGAAAAAAAGGGTTGTGCTAACACGCAACGCCATATATTTTGCCTTGCGTGCAGCGGCCCGCTGAACACTATTTGCCTACTTTGTTTCCACCCCGACCTAATGTACATGCGCGCGAGGCTGAGACTCCACGGTAAAAAATGACTAGAGGCCTACAATATAGATAAAATATGCTCAAGTTGCTCCTTGCTAGCTGCCTAGGGATATCAGGAATTAAAATAGTTGTTAGCATTTTATCAAAAATAAATCAATCACGATTACTAGAAAATAAATTACATTTGGTTGCCACCTTCAAAACATGTTGCAAATTATTAGAAAAAACAATTAGAGACACTTGACAGCTCATTTAAGCATGGTTGCCATATTAATTAAACTGGCTACCAGGTGAATTATACTTGATTGCCATGTTCTAACTATAATGGCTGCCATATCAATTAATCTTGGCTGCCATATTAACTATACTTCAAAGTGATAACTATTAGGTTTCCAACACTGCTTCTGCCATGTAGTCTGCTCCGCATAGAGATGTTGCTTTTGGGATGCCTCTCCACACGACAACACACAAATGGCCTAATGTGCAGATGGACGGCTCATTTTTCATGCCACACGATAAGACTAGACATGCAGCATATGTAAGTAGATTTTTCCAAGAAAAAAATATAACAAACCTTCTCCTTGCATGTAGCATGAATGTTAAGATTCATCCAAACGTCAAAACCATCTGGCCCACCAAAAAGGCCAATTTTCCTAGAAAAATCATCTTTAAACTCATCATTTAGCTGCAAAACATTTGGGGGGAGGGGTGGGGGTTACATAAACACATGAAAAACACATCGATTGTGAAAAAATAGCACAGAAAGAGGAATGTACAAAATGCAAACTCCTGAACAAAAAAGAATTCCTAACCTTCATGGATCCAAAAATGTTTGAATCAAACTCCTAAGCATCCATTTCACCAAGGACATCAATTGCATCCTTAGTCCAGCAATTAATAGCAAATTCAGTATGCTCAAAACCAAGATCAATATGGTCGATGTCGAGAGCAGAAAAGTATCGCAGCTGAAAAAATAAAAAAAATGCAAATAATGAGTATGTATATAATGTAAAACAAAAGGCATTCACATTGACAAAACAAAGCAATAATTTTTTTAAAGTAACAAGGCTAGGTAGCTACCAAATAAAATTGCCTTGGCTGCCAGAAAAAATACACATGGCTGCCACAAAAAAGTACACTTGGATGCTAGGTGAAAAATAAAAAAGGCTGATGGATATGAACACATGGCAGGGTGTACCAGGTATTATACATACAGATGCTAGATTAAAGACATCTCCCAAACAACTAAAATAAAATTTAGAAAAAAGAAAGAAACTCTCACCATGCAATATAACAAACACCCTTTGTGTATATTTGATAGGTGCTTGTGTAGTTCATCAGCAATAAACTTGCACATATTCATTTCTTGAGCTTGATCTACATATCCCTAAGAAAAACATTACCATCACAGATTAGAAAAGACTAACATGTATATACAGGTGTATGAAACTGAAAAGGAAATTAAGAGGAGTTGCAAAAATGTAACATGTAGTCACATACCAGCATTGGATAACATTTGTTACTCATTCTAGTATCAGTAGTTGGAGCGACAACTGTTGAGGTAATGAACAATAACCAAAGCTTCCTGAATGTTTCATCCGCCTCCTCATACTTTTGGCCTACTAATTTCAGAAACTTTTGGCCTACTAATTTCACCAGGAAAAAGCCTTGCTGCAATCTTAGCTTCCAAATCATAATCTGCATAGTATTTCACAGCCAACTGTACGTGTGGGAGCCCAATCATCTCATGCACAAACTGCTCTATCAAAGGAACCACTCCACGGTGAGGGATTACAAAAGATTGCCTAGCTGGATCGTAACACTGTGCAAACCAGTAAATGACTGGATTGTGCTGAAGGAAATATGCCCTGAGAGGAAATAATAAAGTTGTTATTATGTATTCCTTATATATGATAGATGTTTATTTTGCATGCTAGAATTGTATTGATCGGAAACATCAATACATGTGTGTTTAATAAACAAAAAGGGTTCCTAGTTATGCCTCTCTTATAGACTAGCTTGTTGATTAACAAGATGATCAAGGTTTCCTGATCATGGACATTGGATGTTGTTAATAACAAGGTCACACCATTGGTGGAATGATGTGATGAACATTCATCCGAAGTATAGCATTACGATCAAGTCATTATGTTTATATTGCTATAACATCATACGAAGTAATCTTTATCCTTAGACCATGAGATCATGTTAATTGCTAACACCAGAAGAGTATCTTGATAACATCAAACGTCACACCATAACAGGATAACTATAAAGATGGGTTCAGTACTACGAAGGTGTTATGTTGAGGCTCATGGATCAAGAGTGGAATTTGTCAATCCCGATGATGAATAGATATACTCTAGGCCCTCTCGGTGATATCACATTGAGATAGCTTGCAAGCAAGTGATGTGATCACTAGAATGTTATATCATGGGAACGAGAAAAGAGTGCATGTAGGTAACGAGATCAAACTAGGTATGGAGATATCGATGATCGAATCTCGGACATATAATATATCGCGAGACAAAGGGATTTAGTTACAAGCGTTAAAGATTCTCACGATCACAGAAGTCATCGTTGAATGTGTAGGAGTCAGTACGGATCTCCAGGTCCCGCTGCTGATTATTGATCGGAGAAGAGTCTCGATCATGTCTGCATTATTCGCGAACCGTAGGGTGACACACTTAAGAGTTACCAGACACCATTTTGGAGCACATATGTTTCAGACGAAAGAATTGCAAAGCGCAGGAATTGTTTCAATAGAAACCGGAAATTGTTTCGGGTGAAATTGCAGAAAGTGGTTCTACATGTGATATTGAAATATTGCAAGGGGCTATATGTGAATGTTTCTTAATTAAAGTAATTAACAAATCTCTGAATAAATTTAATAAAAGAGTTTTATTAAATGAGAGAGCATTAAACTTGGAGAAGTTTAATGCATTTAAAGTGGAGACTTTAAAAGGGAATGTGAAGAGGCATTTTAATGTGGAGGGGTTACCACGACATGAATGGGGGAGGTGAGGGGTCACCCCCCATGCGCCGGCCATGGAGAGGAGGGGCACCCCCCTCCTCCTATAAAAGGCCACCCATTCCCTCCTTCATCCTCACACCTCCGTGTGAAGGATCTCTCCCCCCCTCTAGAATTATTCCCCCATGGTCTCGGATTAGCGAGATACATGTTCCTGGTGGCATTTCGTCTGGAAGGAGTTGCTGCTTCCACTGGATCGCTGGAGCGAGGAGGTGGAGGTTGTCCGATGGCTTGAACGTGTGTGCGAATATGGATGCGCTGCTGAGTTGCGACGCTCGGACTTCCTCACGATCTTGAGATCGGCAAGTGTACGACTACATCAACCACGAGTTCCTACTCGTTAACAAAACTCGTTGTCTTCGAGGGTAAGTTCTCGTTGGATGTATGTCCACCCGTTGCTTTGTACCTAGTAGATAGATCTTGGCGTGTTGTTCACACCGTAGGAATTTTTTTGTTTTCTATGTTGCGAACCCAATAGTGGTATCAGAGCCTGATCTTTGCGTAGGTGCTTTGCACGGGTAGTACACATATGTTTATATGTGGGCGATGATGATCATGTTATTGCATCTTTTATGTATTTTGGATATTGGTGGCATAGTGGGATGAAGCGCCCCGGACCAACCTTACATGTCATCGTACATGAGACCGGTTCCACGACTGACATGCAACTTGTTTTGCATAAGTGGCTGGCGGGTGTCTGTCTCTCCTAATATAGTCAATATCTAATTTAACACGAGTTGCTAATAACTTAGTTATCCTCGTTGTGGTTCATGTTCGTAGGTGAGAACGGTTCTATCTCCGAAAGCCCTAAGCCACGTAAAACTTGCAATTGATAAATTAGAGGCGTCTAGTTTAGATCGTTGCTAGGCTAGTGTATTGATATGGTATTGTTGTAAGTAGATGTATGATAGATACTCTTACAACACATTCAACGTGTAAGTTCCGTAGACCTTGGCCTTACACACAAAGGAATGATAGAGATCATACCACGATGCAAATGATAGAGATCAAATGCATGGACCATATCATCTCACTTTACACATTAGATGTTTGCATCTTATACTGCTAGTTTGGCGCTTTTGGTAGCATTGTAAGATGATCCCTCATTTAGATATCAAGATAAAATGTGTTCTTCCTTGAGTATGCACCGTTCTATGGATTGTGTTTCGAGACATCATGTGATGATCGGTGTACTAGACTCTACGCTTTCATACAACGGGTGTAAGACAGTTTTACACACGCGAGTACTAAGGTTCTTACTTGGCGAGCCTAGCATGTACAGACATGGCCTCGGAACACAGACCAAAAGGTTAAGCATGAGTCATATGGTTGATATGATGCCCATATAGATGCTCGCCTTTGAAGCTACACCGACTCACGTGATGATCGGACTTGGTGTAGTGGATTTGGTTCATGTAATCACCAAAAAGGCACGAGGGATGTCGTTTTTGAGTGGGAGTTCATTAGTAATTTGGATTAGTTGAACTCAATCTATCATAAACTTAGTCTACATAAACTTTACAAATTCTGTTGTAGATGGCACCACCTGCTTTTAATTTCAATGTGTTCATGGAGAAAGAGAAACTTGCTGCAAATGGTAGCAACTTTGATACGTCCAAAACGTATCTACTTTCCCGAACACTTTTGCTATTGTTTCTCCCCTATACTTGTGTGATTTGGATGCAACTAATGCGGACGGACGCTGTTTTCAGCAGAATTGCCTTGGTGTCTACTTTTTGTGCAGAAAATCAACTATCAGGAAAAATCCCGGAAAATATGCCAAAAATCCTATTTCACCCGAAGACTCCAGGAGCCAGAATACAAGACGAAGAAGAGCCAGGGGTGGCCACACCACCTGGTGACGCGGGCCAGGCCAGGCCGCGCTAGGGGGTGGTTTGGGCCCCCCAGGCACCCCCTCGGCCTCTCTCTTCGCCTATAAGGAGCCTTCTGACCTAAAAACTTCGGGGGGTTCGATGTTTTTCTAGAAGAAGTTCCGCAGCGCCGCCACCACCGAAGGGGAGATTCAGGATAAAAGTCTCATTCGGCACCTCACGACAGGAAAGTGCCCCCGGAGCCATCTCCATCGATCTCCACCATCATCTCCATCGACCATCCATGTTTCCCCCATCTAGGAGTGAGTAATCCCCCGCTGTAGGCTATGGGGATGGTAGGGCATGGTGCCTAGTATCTTTTATTAGTGCTTTATGACTTTGTTGTGACTTGTTGTGCTTAATGCTTGTCACTAGAGCCCGAGTGCCATGATTTCAGATCTGAACATGTTATTGATTCATTATGATAGTATTGTTTCTAGTCTTATCTACAAGTTGTATACACACGTTGTTGTCCGGAACCTATGGCCCCGAAGTGACAGAAATCAGGATAACCGGAAGGGAATGGCTTTGATGTGAGGATCACATGTGTTCATGGAGTGTTAATGCTTTGCTCCGGTGCTCTATTAAAAGGAGCACCTTAATTGCCAGTAGTTCCCTAGAGGCCCCGCTGCAAACGGGCTGGCAGGACAAAAGATGTTGTGCAAGTTATCATTGCGAGCATGTATGACTATATATAGAACACATGCCTAGGATTGTATAGTACTTGGATGCTTTATCTTATTTATCTGCAATTGCCCTATGTTCTGATTGCTATATGAATTGTCTTGTCCATGCAACGCCCGTCCATCCATCCCTATGCCTACCGCACTCGAATCCTACTGTTTACTGCTTTTGTTACTACTGTCTTTGCCTTTACCACTGCTGCTACTTTACTATTCCTACTACAAAACTGTTGCTACTGATAAACTATTGTGAGCAAGATTTTTTCCAGGTGCAGCTGAATTGACAACTCAGTTTTTAAGGCTTATAAATATTCTTTGGCTCCCCTTGTATCGAATCAATAAATTGGGTTTAACTTCCCTCGAAAATACTGCGATACACCCCCTATACTTGTGGGTCATCAAGACTATTTTCTGGCGTCGTTGCCGGGGAGGATAGCTTTATTTATCAAGCTCACTTGGATTCTCTATTGTTTGCTGCTATCCATCCATCATGGGTAAGTCTCGTGATGGCAAGGTTCCTATTTTACCATCCACTACAAGAAGAGGTACGGTTCTGAACACCTCTGTTGCTCTTGATTCACCGTCTGTTTTGAGTAAGTTCCTTACACGACCACATACACATGCTACACACACTGCTACTACTGCTGAATCTGAAACTTCTGATGCTTATGATGCTGCTTCTACTGTGCTTGATAAGAGTGGTTCATTAGGTCCTTTCCTAGATGCTACGATTGCTAGAACTATAGCTGGAAATACTGAAACTCCTAATGAAGACAATACCACACCTGTTAGCTCACTTGAGTCTAGTGAGACTTATGATATTGAAGATGGTTATGTTGAGATGACCGATGAGTTTATTAAAGAATGTAAGAACACCCATGATAGGAGCGCTGCTAAGAGTCTCCTTGAGAGGCGTACTATTAGACCCAAATTGTCTCCTGATGCTAAGTTTGTTGCTTCTCCCATAAACATTGTAGATCAAGATTATGATTTCTCTCTCGATCTATCTTACATAGCTATTGTCGAGAAAGAACCTTTTTGTGGGACTAAGAATGAAAGTGCGGTAGCACATATGAATGAACTTTCTGCCATGAGTGGCTTGTTTTCTGACGATATTAAGATGCGTACTTACTTTGTTGCTAAGATTTTCCCTTTTCACTGAAAGGAGAAGCTAAAACTTGGTTTAGTAATTTACCTCCTGGATCTATTGATAGCCCTGAGTGCTTGATTGGTACTTTCCTGCAGAAATATTTTCCTCTGAGTGCTAGACATGCTATTTTGCAGAAACTTTTTGATTTTAAACAGGGAGAAAAAGAGGTATTGCCCGAATCTTGGGAAAGGTTTTGTGCTTTGATTCATGCATAGGCTGGAAGTCCATTACCTAAGAATGAGCTTCTTGATATATTTTATAATGAACTAACCGAGGAATCTAGGACATACCTAGATAGTTGTGCTGATTGTGTTTTCAGGAATAGGAGTCCTAAGGAAGCTGAGGAATTAATGGCTAAAATAAGCAAGAATTATGAAGATTGGACTCCTCCTAAACAAGCTATACCTGAAGTAATTATACATGAACCATCTATTCATATGCCTATTCCAACATCAAAGAAGAGGGGAGTTATTGAATTAAATGATGAAGTGATGAAGGAAGCTAAGAAATGTCTTAAGGAGAAGGGAATTAAAGCTGCAGATGTCAAGAATTTACCTCCTATAGAAGAATTATGTAAGCCTATTCCCTACTCACCCACTATTGAGGTACACTCTCTCCAACACTTTGATGAAGGTGATATCCCTTATTCTAAACCTCCTGATCAATGCTTAGAAGAATTCGATATCTTTATTGTTAAGCAAGATAACTTTAATAAAAGGGTGCAAAATCATCTAATGGAAAACACTAGAGCTATTGTTGAGTTGAAAGATATTGTGGAAAGAACCTCTAATGATGTTAAAATGATTGTTAAACACTTTCAAATGGTTCAAACTCAAATAGATCAACTCGTTAAAGTTCAAAACGACTTGCTAGTTAATGCTGCTAAAGAAAAACATGCTTATGAAATTAGAACTAGAAGTGGTGCTGCTACCCAGGATCCTCTATATCCTGAGGGGCATCCCAAAAGAATTGAGCAGGATTCTCAACAAGCTGAAAATAGTGGTTCTACTCGTAAGAAAAGTAAGAAGAAACATAAAACTGTTGTAGAACCCTCTGAACCTATTATAGATCCTAATAGTATATCTATCTCTGATGCTGAAACTGAAAGTGGTAATGAAGAAAATGTTGTTCCTAATGAAGAAGAAGTTGAAGAAAAACCTGAAAACCACACTAAGAATACTAAATACACCAAAGAAGATTTTATTGCTAAGAAACATGGTAGTTAAAGAGAACCTTGGGTCCAAAAACCTATGCCTTTCCCTGATAAGAAACACAAGTCAAAGGAAGATGAACACTATAATAAGTTTTGTGAGTGGATGAAGCCTTTATTCTTGCAAATTCCTTTGACTGGTTCTATTAAATTGCCTCCTTACTCAAAGTATATGAAGGACATTGTCTCAAATAAAAGGAAGATCCCTAATGAAGAAATTTCTACTTTGCTTGCTAATTATTCCTTCAATGGTAAGGTTCCTAAGGAACTTGGAGACCCAGGGATCCCAACTATCCCTTGCTCTATTAAGAACAGTTACGTTAGAACTGCTTTGTGTGATTTGGAAGCTGGAGTTAGTGTTATGCCTTTCTCTCTCTATAAGAGGCTTCAACTTGAAAAATTAATACCAACTAATATATCTTTGCAAATGGCTGATAAATCTACCACCATTCCTGTGGGTATATGTGAGGATGTACCTGTTCAGGTGGCTCACAATTGCTTGATATTAACTGATTTTGTTGTGCTTGAAATGCCCGAAGATGATAATATGTCTATTATTCTTGGGAGACCTTTTCTTAATACTACAGGAGCTGTTATTAATTGTAATCAAGGAAAGGTGACCTTCAATATTAATGACAAGGAACATACTGTCTATTTCCCCAAGAAGATTGAAAGGACTTATGGTTTGAATTCAATTGAACATGTTGAAGGCATTCAAGTTGGAGAAATATATTGTCCCATACCAAGAGAAAATTTTGAAACTTTATGATTGGGACCATTGCTATCAAGGTTGAGGTAGCATAATCATTAGTGGAGTACAAAGTTTTGTCTCATATGCAATTGTTTTGGTAACAAGACCTGATCAACCTTGTTAACAAAAGGATTCCATTGAGCAAAACAATGTTTTCATTATGATTATCTCCGTTTATTTCTATCCTTTGCTTTTTAGTTTTTGCTTTTGTTTAGCTTTCTTTTTGTTGTTAGTTGCTTGCATGTTAGAACTTCTGTAGTTCTAGCCTTGTTTTGTCCTTGCATCATATTTCCAAAAGAAAAAAATCTATCTGTCAGAAAAATCATTCTTCTATTTCTAAAAAATGCCCAAAAATAAAGTGTCTCGAAAAATTCCAGAAAATTCATATTAAATTTTTACGTGAAAAAAGGGGCAGAGGAGTACCTGGGAGGTATCAGGGGGGGACACCAGGCAGGTACACCACATGGTGGCGCGACCAGCCTTGGGTGGCGCCATGCCCTGGTATGGGCCACCCCTGGCCCCACACTAACTCTCTCACCTGCCACTTTCTTCTCTCCCAAGTAAGCTCCAGTTCATAGCTCAAAATCGCGTTCTTGCTGTGCTTGCTCTTGATTTTTTCGATCTCCTTGCTCAGCCCATCTTTCTTGCTAAAATTTGGAGCATTTGTTCCCTGGTATGTGACTCCTCCCCTTGTCCAAGTAGATTTGTGTTTAGTGGATTATATTTTGAGTATTTTGCTGCTATAGGTGACTGGTTATGAGAGCTTGTAATCTTGTTTGATGCTTAGAGATATAGTTTTGATGCATGTTTAGGCCTCTTGCAAGTCCCTATGAGTAGAATCCTTTTTTATATTTACTTTGCAATCACTTGTTTGATAGATGTTTAAATTTCAGAATACCAAGCATGAACAACCATACTTTTGGAGAGATATTTGAGAGTGATGCACCTAGGAGGTCGAGGCCCTCAAGAACAGCCTCTCAAGCTAGGCCATCATACAATTAAGATCTCATTGCAACTCGTATTGGTAGTGAAAGGGATGATGGGGATGCTCACCCATCCTCTTTTCTTATTTTACCTTCTTACAAGCTGCAGGTATTCTTGATGATTTCTTGCTACTGATTGAGAGGGTTGGTTTGACCTCATATATGCAAGATGAGAGTGCGCAATACGCTATGCTCACCAAAACTTTTGTTGAGAGCTTCACGTTTACTAACACACCTTATCAGTCTACTGTCTCTTTTAAAATCTATGATATGCCCTTCACCATGCCTTTGGAGAGATTTTGCAGTATTGTAGGTGTGCGTATGACAGGGACCGTGAAGAAAATTCAAGGGCGACCCACTGATTTGTTGGAGCTTCACCGAGGGGTGACCAATGATGATGACCGTGTGGCGCAGAGCGGAAAGATAAGAAATATCCAACTCCCTGCTCTTAGATACTTTGCATATTATCTTGCTACTAGTGTACTTGGTAGGGAGAACACAATTAATATCTCCAACTATCATTTAGCATTCCTTGCTGCTGCGCTTAACAATGACACTCGGTACAATCTTGGCTCGCTTATTGCTCGCCGCTTAGCTGCTAGGGGGGCTATCTATGGGGGCATCATTGCCTCGCGTATAGTCAATGCATTAGGTTTTTCAGTGGATCCCTATGATGCTATGCTGGCACCACAGAGGCTTGACCTTGTTGCTATGAAAGCTCATCACTTTGTCACTGCTACTTCTGATTTGGACAGTCTAGTATATAGGATGCTTTTCACTGACGGGGATGAAAGGGAGATCCTTTTGCCACAGCCTTCTTTGTTTAGTGTTCACAGGAGACCGTGGTCGCGCTCCAAGGAGGAGGTGGACGAGCATCTTCGCTTGCTGGGTTTCCACGAGCAGCACCAGGAGGATGTGCCCTCCTATGATTACTACGCGCATTACGGAGGGACGTACTCGAGTTCGCACCAGGATGAGGGGACCTCTTCACGTACTGTGGTGACACTTCATCCTGGCCAGCTTGGGATTGATACCCACTTAGGCCAAAAGCCTAAGCTTGGGGGGAGGTACGCCGACACCGCACTCATATCCATATCATGTTGCGTCGGTACTTTGTATATTCATGTTTTCGTTCTCTTTTTAGTTTTCGTTCTTCTTTGCTTTTGCTTTCTAAAAACACAAAAAGACCAAAAATATTTCTGTTGTTTCTCTTTGGTTTGCTTTTTTTTTGCCTTGGTTTGCTTTCCCCTTTTTTCTTTGTTTGAACTATTCGAAAAACCCAAAAAGATTTTGCTTTGCTTGTTTTTCTCTTTTGGTTCTTGTTTAAAAATCAAAAACACCAAAAATATTTGTCGTTCTTCTTTGGTTTTTGCAAGTTTGCTACAAGGTTCGGCAGTCCTCAGTGGATATTGGTTTCATATTATTATTCAAGCCACACAAGTGAAGAGCAATAATGAGGATCAATGACTACTTGAGGCGTGGTAAGAGGCTGGTAACGAACTCTATTTGTTTTCATTTTGTACATATACTCATCATTGTGAGCTTGCTTAGTCCATTAAGTAGGGTGTATGTTATCTTTGGATGCTTAGTAGTTCTTGCTTTGCTATGATTAGCTCCATCTCGCTAATAGTTTGTAGCATGTCTTATGAATGTTTGCTTGCATAAATTGGTATGACACAGCGGTATCCTCCTCTGAATGTTTCATTTGAATTGACTTGGCACATGCTCACGCATGCACATGACTGTAATAATCAGTTGAGCCTTAATGAATTATTTTGACTTGAGGATCTTGAATCACTTTCATGCCATGAGTAGTCCTATTTTGTTGCAAGCATGATAATGAAAGCTATTGCTCTCTCGTTTGTCGCTCCCTTACTATTGCTAGCCCTCACTTCCACTGAGTGTTTACTCATGTTTCTAACTTCCTAAACCAAATATTTCCAAAGTGTCCACCATACCTACCTATTAGCATCATTTGCTACTCCCGTGCATATTCATTATGCCTTGTTTTCTTCCGAATAAAATGTTTGCTTGTTATGGGAAAATTAGTTAGTAAAGCTCTCACGAACTTGATGGCACACTTTATTTCCTACACTTAATAAACCTGAACCATTGTGAACTCTCCATGAAAGTTATATGCTTGCAAATTATAGGCTGGGGATTAGCAGAACCGTGCTGTCACGGGGAACACTTTCAACACTTGTAAATATATTCCCAGTTGATACCTTGCTCTTTTGTTTGCGGATGTCGTCGGTGTGAAATAAAAGGGAAGCTTGTAAGTTCATGGAGTTATGTATGTGTGTTAGAGAAACGCCTGGGCCGCTGGTCTAATCCATGCTGACATGGTGGAAACCTGCAGCGTAACCATAATGATATCTATGAAGCATTCTTCTTATAAAAAAAGAGAGAGATAGCTATTGAGAAAAAGGAAAAAAGAGAGATATATGAAAAGAGGAAAGAGAGAAAAAGGCACTATTTTCCCATGGTAAATAAGAAGATTGCTGAGATACTCATTGCCTGCTTGCCTTGTCATTTTGGTATGGGGATTCTTCCGTATCATCGGGCAAGGGGTACCCCGTTGGCGGTTCTCTATGATACGCACATACTTACGATGACAAGAACTTACCGGTAACTAAAGTTGAGTAGCATGAGGAGCGGCCCTCGTACTCAAGGGACTTGGGATTTTCAGTTTATAGTCTGTCAAGCATATAACTCAGATTGGACCTCACTTTCACCTTAACCACATTAAAGATGCTTATGATAGGGGCAATGAGAGCTCAAAGCTAACGAGTACCATACTTTCAGCATTTGGAAGCCTTTCAAATTATTCAAAACCTTTTCTTCTACTTGTTGAGTCTCCACATATTCTTTGAGCACCTTCTTGGGAGCATAGTTGTCATTCTTTGTGTTTGCTCCATTACTTGATTATTTGTGTTATGACTTTGATGCTTGTATCCTTGATATCTTTAGTTCTAGTCATCACTTGAACTTCAGAGGTGCCTTGATATTCGTAATCAAAGGGCAAGCGAGATACCACTCTATCATACCTTTTTATGAGCATTGTAATGTTGCTTATGTTTGTGCTTCGTGCTACTTATTATTCTTGAGTTGGAATCTCTTCATAGCTTGCAATGACTATTAAGTAGACTCAGTTGCATACTCTTTATTATGAACTGTCTAAGTAGTTGATCACATTGCTGAGAATATTTACATCATATGAAGCAAATGTGTTCGTGAAAGTTCTTTTATCGCACTCAGTTTTCTTCAGGATAAGCAATAAGCTAAGCTTGGGGGGAGTTGATACGTCCAAAACGTATCTACTTTCCCGAACACTTTTGCTATTGTTTCTCCTCTATACTTGTATGATTTGGATGCAACTAATGTGAACTGACGCTGTTTTTAGCAGAATTGCCTTGGTGTCTACTTTTTGTGCAGAAAATCAACTATCAGGAAAAATTCCGGAAAATATGCCAAAAATCCTATTTCACCTGAAGACTCCAGGAGCCAGCATACGAGACGGAGAAGAGCCAGGGGTGGCCACACCACCTGGTGGCGTGGGCCAGGCCAGGCCGTGCCAGGGGGTGGTGTGTGCCCCCCAGGCACCCCCTCGGCCTCTCTCTTCGCCTATAAGGAGCCTTCTGACCTAAAAACTTCGGGGGGTTCGACGTTTTTCCAGAAGAAGTTCCGCAGCGCCGCCACCACCGAAGGGGAGATTTGGGGGACAAAAAGTCTCTGTTCCGGCACCCGGAGCCATCTCCATTAATCTCCACCATCATCTCCATCAACCATCCATGTTTCCCCCATCTATGAGTGAGTAATCCCCCGCTGTAGGCTATGGGGATGGTAGGGATTGGATGAGATCATTCATGTAATGGCATCAAATTGTTAGGGCATGGTGCCTAGTATCTTTTATTAGTGCTTTATGACTTTGTTGCGACTTGTTGTGCTTAATGCTTGTCACTAGGGCCCGAGTGCCATGATTTTAGATCTGAACATGTTATTGATTCATTATGATAATCTTGTTTCTGGTCTTATCTACAAGTTGTATACACACGTTGTTGTCCGGAACCTATGGCCCCGAAGTGAAGAAATCGGGATAACCGGAAGGGAATGGCTTTGATGTGAGGATCACATGTGTTCATGGAGTGTTAATGCTTTGCTCCGGTGCTCTATTAAAAGGAGCACCTTAATTGCTAGTAGTTCCCTAGAGGCCTCACTGCAAACGGGATGGCAGGACAAAAGATGTTGTGCAAGTTCTCATTGCCAGCACGTATGACTATATATGGAACACATGCCTAGGATTATCTAGAGTTGGATGCTTTATCTTATTTATCTGCAATTTCCCTATGTTCTGATTGCTATGTGAATTGTCTTGTCCATGCAACACCCGTCCATCCATCCCTATGCCTACCGCACTCGAATCCCACTGTTACTGCTTTTGTTACTACTGTCTTTGCTTTACTACTGATGTTACTTTGCTATTCCTACTACAAAACTGTTGCTACTGATAAACTGCTGTGAGCAAGATTGTTTCCAAGTGCAGCTGAATTGACAACTCCGTTGTTAAGGCTTATAAATATTCTTTGGCTCCCCTTGTGTCGAATCAATAAATTGGGTTTCACTTCCCTCGAAAATACTGCGATACACCCCCTATACTTATGGGTCATCAAACTTCACCAACTGGGCTATGAATTTGAGGATTCTCCTCACTGCTGTACAAAAGCAATATGTGCTAGATGCGCCGCTAGGCCCCCCACCAGCTCCTGATGCCCCTGACGAGGAAAAGAATGTCTATGTGACTCGTCAGGAGGACCACAACTTAGTTCATTGCGGCATACTGTATGGGCTAGAGCCAAAACTTCGAAAGCGTTTCGAAAATGGCAATGCCTTTGATAGCATGGGAGAACTGAAAATGATTTTCGATACCCATGCTGCCGTAGAGAGTTATAATGCTACTGAAAAGTTCTTTAGATGTATGATGGAGGAGAACAACTCCATTAGTGAGCATGTACTCAAAATGTCTGGATACACCGATAAGCTTGTGTCCTTGGGAATAATGATTCCCATTGACTTAGGCATACATCGTGTTCTCCAATCTCTACCACCTAGCTACAAGAGCTTCGTGATGAACTATAATATGCAGGGCATGAAGAAGACTCTTCTCGAGCTTCTGTCAATGCTTAAGACTGCAGAAGTGGAGATTAGGAAAGAACATCAAGTGTTGATGATCAATAGGACCACCGGTTTCAAGAAGGACAACAAAGGCAAGCACAAGAGAAAGAAGGGTGGTAAATCTGTTGCCACGCCTAAAAAGAAACCCCGAGCTGGCCCTAAGTCCGATACCGAGTGCTACTATTGCAAGGGGACTGGCCATTGGAAGCGCAACTACCCCAAGTATTTGGCGGACAAGAAGTCCGGCAAGGCAAACAAAGGTATATGTGATATACTTGTTATTGATGTGTACTTGACTATTACTCGCAGTAGCACCTGGGTATTTGATACGGGATCGGTTGCTAATATATGTAACTCGATTCAGGGGCTGCGGAACAAGCGACAACTAGCAAGGTATGAGGTCACAATGCGGGTCGGCAATGGATCAAGAGTTGATGTGATCGCCGTCGGAACGCTGCCTCTCCATATGCCATCGAGATTAGTCATAAACTTAAATAATTGTTATTTGGTGCCTGCACTTAGCATGAACATTGTATTCGGATCGTGTTTGATGCAAAGTGGTTATTCATTTAAATATGAAAACAATGGTTGTTCGATTTATGGTCATGCACCTGTGTTGAATGGTTTATTTCTGATGGATCTCGATAGTAATATTACGCACATTCATAATGTTAATGCTAAAAAGATTAAACTTGATGATGATATATCTGCATATATGTGGCACTGCCGTCTAGGTCATATTGGCGTTAAACGCATGAAGAAACTCCACTCTGATGGACTTTTGGAATCACTTGATTTTGAATCATTTGATACATGTGAGCCATGCCTTATGGGCAAGATGACTAGAATGCCGTTTTCCGGTTCAATGGAACGGGCGATAGATCTATTGGAAATCATACATACTGATGTGTGTGGACCAATGAGTGTGTCGGCGCGAGGTGGATATCGTTATTTTGTTACTTTCACGGATGATTTGAGTAGATACAGGTATATCTATTTGATGAAACACAAGTCTGAAACTTTTGAAAAGTTCAAGGAATTTCAGAATGAAGTGGAAAATCATCATAATAGAAAGATCAAATTTCTACGGTCTGACCGTGGAGGAGAGTATCTAAGTTACGAGTTTAGCAAACACATGAAAGATTGTGGAATAGTTTCACAACTCACGCCTGCCGGAACACCACAACGTAATGGTGTGTCGGAACATCATAATCGTACCTTATTGGATATGGTTCGATCTATGATGTCTCTGACTGACTTGCCACTGTCATTTTGGGGTTATGCACTGGAAACAGCTGCATTCACTTTAAATCAGGCACCATCTAAATCCGTTGAAACGACACCGTATGAATTATGGTTTGGAAACAAACCTAAGCTGTCATTTCTTAAAGTTTGGGGATGCGATGTTTATGTGAAGAAACTTCAACCGAATAAACTCGAACCCAAAGCGGAAAAATGCGTCTTCATAGGATACCCTAAGGAAACAATTGGGTATACCTTCTATCACAGATCCGAGGGCAAGGTTTTTGTTGCCAAGAATGGATCCTTTCTTGAGAAGGAGTTTCTCGCGAAAGGTGTGAGTAGTCGGAAGGTAGAACTCGAAGAGGTTATTGAACCTTCTCTTCATGAAATAGCGAGTGGCGCAGCACCGGAAGTTGTTTCGGAGTTGACTTCACCTAATGAAGAGAGAGCTAATGATATTGATCATGAAACTCCGAAAGAGGAAACTATCGAACCTCGCAGGTAAAGCAGGACATGTGCAGCTCCTGAACTGTACGGCAATCCTGTTGTGAATTTCATGGTTGATGAAATGAATGACCCTGCGACATATGAAGAAGCGATGATGAGTCCGGATTCCAACAAATGGCTAGAAGCCATGAAATCCGAGATGGAATCCATGTACGAGAACCAAGTTTGGACCTTGGTGGACTTACCTCACGATCGAAGGCCGTTGAGAATAAATGGATTTTCAAAAGAAAAACTGATGCTGATGGTAATGTGACCATCTATAAGGCTCGACTTGTCGCAAAGGGGTTTCGACAAATTCAAGGATTTGACTACGATGAGACATTCTCTCCTGTAGTGATGCTTAAGTCAGTTAGGATTATGTTAGCAATTGCTGCATATTTCGATTATGAAATATGACAGATGGATGTCAAAACTGCGTTCCTCAATGGTAATATTGAAGAAGAGTTGTATATGATACAACCTAAGGGTTTTGTCGATCCTAAGGATGCTAATAAGGTATGCAAACTTCAGCGATCCATCTATGGACTGAAGCAAGCATCCCGGAGTTGGAACCTCCGCTTTGATGAGGTGATCAAAGAGTTTGGATTTGTCCAAATTTATGGAGAGGCTTGTATTTACAAGAAAGTGAGTGG
The DNA here is from genome assembly GCA_023614405.1 of Avena insularis. Lineage (NCBI taxonomy): Eukaryota > Viridiplantae > Streptophyta > Magnoliopsida > Poales > Poaceae > Avena > Avena insularis. Next base: position 435,882,524 of record CM042692.1, read on the forward strand.
GAGCAATGTGGCATTTATGATATTATATGTGGATGACATATTATTGATTGGAAATGATATAGATCTTTTAAACAGTGTTAAAAGTTATCTAAACAGCAAATTTTCGATGAAAGACTTTGGTGAAGCGTCATATATATTAGGCATTAAAATCTATAGAGATAGATCAAAGCGCCTAATTGGGCTATCGCAGAGTACATACCTTGATAAGATATTAAAGAAGTTTAATATGGACAAAAGTAAGAAGGGGTTCTTACCTATGTTGCAAGGCAAGACATTGAGTAAGACTCAAAGTCCGGCCACGGAAGAAAGAGAGATGATGGATAAGATCCCTATGCCTCGGCCATAGGCTCTATTATGTATGCCATGCTATGTACAAGACCGGATGTGGCACATGCTATTAGTTTGACTAGTAGGTACCAACTGATCCGTGTTCGAACATCGGATAGCGGTAAAGAACATCCTCAAGTACTTGAGAAGAACTAGGGATATGTTTCTTATATACGGAGGTGAAGAAGAGCTAGTCGCTAAGTGTTATGTTGATGCTAGCTTTGACACCGATCCGGATGACTCTAAGTCTCAATCCGGATACGTATTTCTCTTGAACAGAGCAGCAGTTAGTTGGAGGAGTTCCAAACAACCTGTGGTGGCTGGATCAACAACGGAGGCGGAATATGTTGCTGCTTCAGAAGCGGCGCAGGAAGCGGTTTGGATCAAAGAGTTCATTACGGAACTAGGTGTGGTTCCTAGTGCATTGGACCCAATGGTGATCTATTGTGACAACAATGGAGCCATAGCCAACGCAAAGGAACCGAGGTCTCACAAGAATTCCAAGCATATTAAGCGCCGGTTACACTCCCTAAGGTATTGAACAATAACCAAAGCTCCCTGAATGTTTCATCCGCCTTCTCATACTGAGCTATCCTATTGCCAATTTCAGAAACTTTTGGCCTACTAATTTCACCAGGAAAAAGCCTTGCTGCAATCTCAGCTTCCAAATCATAATCTGCATAGTATTTCACATCCAACTGTCCATGTGGGAGCCCAATCATCTCATGCACAAACTGCTCTATCAAAGGAACCACTCCACGGTAAGGGATTACAAAAGATTGCCTAGCTGGATCGTAAGAGTGTGCAAACCAGTAAATGACTGGATTGTGCTTAGGGAAATATGCCATGAGAGGCAATAATAAAGTTGTTATTATGTATTCCTTATATATGATAGTTGTTTATTTTGCATGCTAGAATTGTATTGATTGGAAACATCAATACATGTGTGTTTAATAAACAAAAAGGGTTCCTAGTTATGCCTCTCTTATAGACTAGCTTGTTGATTAACAAGATGATCAAGGTTTCTTGATCGTGGACATTGGATGTTGTTAATAACAAGGTCACACCATTGGTGGAATGATGTGATGAACATTCATCCGAAGTATAGCATTACGATCAAGTCATTATGTTTATATTGCTATAACATCATACGAAGTAATCTTTATCCTTAGACCATGAGATCATGTTAATTGCTAACACCGGAAGAGTATCTTGATAACATCAAACGTCACACCATAACAGGGTGACTATAAAGATGGGTTCAGTACTACGAAGGTGTTATGTTGAGGCTCATGGATCAAGAGTGAAATTTTTCAATCCCGATGACGGATAGATATACTCTGGGCCCTCTCGGTGATATCACATTGAGATAGCTTGCAAGCAAGTGATGTGATCACTAGAATGTTATATCACGGGAACGAGAAAAGCGTGCATGTTGGTAATGAGATCAAACTAGGTATGGAGATACCGATGATCGAATCTCGGACATGTAATATATCGCGAGACAAAGGGATTTAGTTACAAGCGTTAAAGGTTCTCACGATCACATAAGTCATCGTTGAATGTGTAGGAGTTAGTACGGATCTCCAGGTCCCGCTGCTGATTATTGATCGGAGAAGGGTCTAGATCATGTCTGCATTATTCGCGAACCGTAGGGTGACACACTTAAGAGTTACCGGACACCATTTTGGAGCACATATGTTTCAGACGAAAGAATTGCAAAGCGCGGATATTGTTTCAATAGAAACCGGAAATTGTTTCGGGTGAAATTGCAGAAAGTGGTTCTGCATGTGATATTGAAATATTGCAAGGGGCTATATGTGAATGTTTGTTAATTAAAGTAATTAACAAAATTCTGAATAAATTTAATAAAAGAGTTTTATTAAATGAGAGAGCATTAAACTTGGAGAATTTTAATGCATTTAAAGTGGAGACTTTAAAAGGGAATGTGAAGAGGCATTTTAATATGGAGGGGTTACCACCACATGAATGGGGGAGGTGAGGGGTCACCCCCCATGCACCGGCCATGGAGAGGAGGGCCACCCCCTCCTCCTATAAAAGGTCACCCATTCCCTCCTTCATCCTCACACCTCCTTGTGAAGGATCTCTCTCCCCCTCTAGAATTATTTCCCCATGGTCTCGGATTAGCGAGATACATGTTCCCGGTGGCATTTCGTCTGGAAGGAGTTGCTGCTTCCGCTGGATCGCTGGAGCAAGGAGGTGGAAGTTGTCCGGTGGCTTGAACGTGTGTGCGAGTACGGATGCGTTGATGAGTTGCGGCGCTCGGACTTCCTCATGATCTTGAGATCGGCAAGTGTACGACTACATCAACCACGAGTTCCTACTCGTTAACAAAACTCGTTGTCTTCAAGGGTAAGTTCTCGTTGGATGTATGTCCACCCATTGCTTTGTACCTAGTAGATAGATCTTGACGTGTAGTTCACACCATAGGAAATTTTTTGTTTTCTATGCTGCGGACCCAACATGTGCAACTGCTCACACTTGATATTGAGAAAACTGCCATGCCCCATGTCTACTATGGCAGCGCGTTGGTCGTCAGTTAAACTGTTGCACAACTTTAAGATAGGTGCTGGTGAGGCTCTATTCCGATCTCCGGTGAAAACCTATGAACAAAACAAGAGAATAAATGGATGAAAAGGTTCCTATTACCAGAATACCTATGCATTAAATGCCAGATTAACTAAATGCAACTACCAGGATATTAAATAGGCTCCTATTCCACAAATCCAACTTACATTACTCTTTCTTGCACCTTTTCCCTGCCGAGCAATTATGGCATTCCTTTGATGTTCCTTCCTCCGAGCCATGACATCAAGCCCCTACTGATATATTAGAAAACACAACAAAAAAATTAAAAAATAAAATTATTAGTGTACAGAAAAGTATTCTGAAATAAAAATAATGGTAACATCCCCAAAACCAAAGGCACAAAATAAAAATAGCTAACTTCAAATAAAATTGTCTGTACCCAAAAACTTCCAGATTATATTAAAAAAACTTTCAAATTATATAAAAAACTTCCAGATTACATGTAAAAATAACTTTCAGATTACACTAAAACAACAAGCAGCTTGCTTATAAAAAAGTAACCACCAGATTACACAGGATTGCCTACCAGGTTATATACAAATAACTACCATATTATATACAAATGACTTCCAAATTGTATAAAAACATATCATGTTACTTACGAGAAAAACATCTACCAGGTTATATACAAACAACTACCAGCTTATTTTAAAATGACTACCAGATTATATGAAAAATAACTACCAGATTAAATATCATTTTGCATTATATTCCTAGATCCTAAATATATACTTAATATGACAAAAGTGAAGAATTAGTTTGCCAAAAAGGTTTTGCACTAGATACATAGCAAAAAAAAGGATTAACTCCTACTTGATGAAAAAGTGCTAAAAGGCATGACTGATACATATCCATTTGTGGCATCCAGCAAAACCACTACTAGAAAATCGCGTTGTTTTTGTGTATTGCATCATCATGACCGCATGCTCATGTCATCATGCCACATTGCATTTGAGCATCGTCATCATCTTGCATTTGTTCGCATAAAACTATTTTCGGGAAAACCTAATTTGTTTTCTAAACGCACCGTCTTTGTTCAAACGCAAAACCTGGGTCACCGGATTATTTTGTTTTGTTTGCTATCGGTGTGCAAAAGCCCTGTTTGAAACAAATAAAATATTTAATTATTTTTAGTGGGGCAGTCGAACGGGCCGATTCGACCCGGTCGACCACCCCCGGTATAAATCGGTCCACCTAAACCAGCCCCCTCTAATTCCTAAAACTACCAGTCCTATTCTACCCACCCCTCCTCCACCTCACTCGGACCAATCCCTGGCTGCCACCTCACCCTCTCCCTCCCCTCTAACCTATCCCAGGCCGCCACCTAATCCTACCCCTTTCCCCACCTCTGTCCACCCCACCTGCCCTCTCCCCACTCAACCAGCACACACACGCAACACACTGCCAGCTAGCCTGGTCCCACCCCTCTCTCACCCCTGGAACCAACCCCACGCCACACCGCCCCGGCCCACCCCGCGGGTCCCACTCCCTCCTCTCTCTCCCAGCCCAGCGCGCTCGCCCCATCCCCGTGAACCACCGTCCCCACCGCCTCCCTCTCCTCTTCCTCCTCCCTCTCGGCTGCCCGCGCCGCCCCACTCCGCCGGTTCGACGCGGTCTCTTCTCGTCTCGCCGCCGCCCACCGCTTCCTCCAGCGCCGCCGCCCGCTTGCTGGCCAGCACCTCTCCGTGGTTTCTCCTCGCACTGGCGTCCTCGGCCTGGCCGCTTAACCACTGCCAGTAACCGCCGCCGCCCTTCTTCGGTTCGCCAAGGCCGCCGCCAGATCCTCCCTTCCGCCTTCCGCTCTCGCCTCAGAAGCGCGCCGCTGCAGGAGCTTCCTCGCGACGGCGGCGCTTCGCCTTCGTCATGAGCCGCCTCCAGGCCATCTGTTGTGGGTGCCCTTTGTGGTTGCTCCCAAGATCGATCTGATGCCGCTTCGTGCCAGGAGCCGTTCGCATGTGTGTAATCGTGTCGCTGCCGAGGATGTACAGGATCCACGGTACCTGAAGACACCCCGGTACCAAACCAAGAATACCGCCATCAGTTGGAGACGATGACCGAAGATTCCCTCGGCACACCAAGTTCTCCGTCCCGGAGTCGGATCCGAAGACGCCATGACCCGGAACGCCAAGATCTCCGTATGTACCCCGAAGACTGATCCCGCCGAGACCCGACGACGAACCAAGTCCGTCAACGACGAACAAGTTAGAACCCCAAGATCTTCCCCGACACTGAGGACGCCTACACGGAACGACAAGTTCGCCACACGGACGCGAACCCAAGACCCTGAGGCCCAACGAAGACCGATCCGAAGTGCCAAGGCCTTCGACAGAATCGACAAGATCATCGCGAACCCCAAGGTCTACTTCAAGTTTGCGAACGCCGAGTACTTCTTCCCGGACGCCAAGACCGACCCGACACGTCTGCCCCGACAAAATCGTCAAGAACGACAAGATCGAGCCCGATGCGCCCCCGACACCGAACCCCAGATCCGAACCCCGAGACCGAACCCCGAACCCCGGAACCCCAAGATCGTCGAGCCCCCCAATTGTGTGACCCCTTTTCTCGAGCCCTATTTTATAAATGTAATAACAAATTGATGCATATTAAATTGTCATACTCGCATGCATATTGTCATGTGGTTTGGGGGCATTATGCCGATTCACCTAATAATTAAATATGGGGCCCATATGCGGGCAAATCTAGTCTCATATTGGCCCCATTTAAATTGGTGTAGCGAACCGGTGCTACCTGTTGCCATGTAAAACAACATTTAAAATGGCGGGTATCTAAACAACTAGAACCATATATTTAATTGTCGGGACCCCGGTTCCGCTTAAATCTTGACTAATCGCATCGCACCTTTGCCATGTCATACATCATACATGCATCATGCCGATCTTCTGCCGTTGTATTAAATATTGCATCCGGTGTTTATTCTAGTGTTTTGATTCTTCGCGGATAAGGCCGTTGAGTTGATGCGAGTGTCGACCCGATCTTCGGTTGAATCTTCGACAATGTTTTCAGGCGAGCATCTCCCCCTTTCTACCTATCTTACTTTTCTAGTATTTATTCCCTCCTGTTGTTCTTTTGCTATCTGTGTTGCGATGCTCTAGTTTTCGTACCCGTGATATCCCTTGCAGCCATATATAGCCTTGGACACATCCTATTACCTGTTGTTTGGTAGATAGTTGGACCCGCGCGTCGTAGTCGCTTGCTCAAGTGTTGTTGCGTGTCGTCAAGTACCACAGTTGTTGGAGAAGTGCCGCACGTTTATTGTTGGAGATGATTATGGCTTTAATTATCGTTACTTTAAATTACTGTTTAACAACTAAAATTGAAGTAAGTAAGCAGAGGCATCGGTGGGTGATAGGTAATATTTGGTTTCCGACCGCCCACTTGTGTCCCGTAGGACCCCGAGTTCTTGACACCTGTTCCGAGATCGAGCGCGCTAACCACAGGTGGGGAGATATGGGCCCCCCATTGATTATTACCTGATTTCAAAGTATTGTACTGGGGGCCACAAACTAGTTTGAGGTTTTATTTACTATCCTGTACTTATGCCATGCTTTACCGCTTTAATTAAATTGTGCGATGGATAGCACACTGTACTGTTTAGGATCGGGACACGTTTTCGCGGTGTCGACAGTCCCGATGGGATTTGCCGTCGTTCACGTTCTGCCTACCAAACCCTAAGTCCGTCTCGAGACCGGACGACTTGCTATGAGTTTGACTTGGTGGGTGGCCCCATGTACTTGCTTTGTCCAGGAACGCCGTGACTTAGGCCCCGCCGACATACCGATGGGTGTATGTTAACCGATCTCGCAAAAGGGTCAAGTGCTGTGGATACTTTGGTGCACCCCGCAGGTTAAATCTTTTCGAGAAGCCGTGTCATGGTTATGGACGACTTGGAGCAGTGCTTGATCATAGACAACTATAACTAAAGTTTATTGTTATAAATTGACTTGTATCCGATATGACTAGTAATCAGCTTCACTACAACGGAATGGCTAAGTAAAAGTACCAACAACCTGGGTTTTGGGGTTATCTCATGCTAATTGTATCTCGACTAGTAAGTGTTGCCACTATAACGGAATGGTTAACTAAAGTACCCATCGCTTACTTTATCGGGATGATTATCTAAACCTGACTAGTAAAGTGCCGCAACTATAACTGAATAAGTAAAACTGCCAACTGTGTGAGTTCCTCGGTTGACTTCCTCGTTTGGTCTCGAGGGGGAAACGCCAGGATGGGTTTGTTTGGTGTTAGTATCAGGCTGGTTCCGGATAGGTCTTTCTTACCCCTCTCTGATTGCCGCCAGTTGTATCGAGTCTCTATAGGTGTTCAGCATCTTTGCCGCCGCTTGATCCACCATACCTATGTAGGCGAGGACCGAATTCTAGCCTCGCTGCATGGCCTCGATCGACGCTCTCTCTTTTCCTTTGCCCTTTGTCGGCACCCTTTTGTTTAAGCAGGTTTGAGATCGACGTCGTTAGCGGTTACCCTTCCGCTTGGCACAGGCAGGGTTATGGACGCCATTGGTTATTCTTCAGGGCTCTTAGCCCCATTTGCATCTTGTCCGTAGTCGGACGCTCAATCGTTTTCAAGGTGATTTGGATCTTTGTATGCTATATCCGTATTCTTGACTCTTTGAGTCGCTGTTATATATATATCTGTTCTGTGGGTCCCATCGAGGACTGTTGTGTAATGTTATTACTTCGTTTTCCACCCGCACGAAAGTGCCTGGTGGGCACCTTTGAATCGTTTCTATGCGGGTTTGGCGGGTTTCGCTAAAACTTGCATAGGGTCGATTCTGAGGGTGTTACACCATTACACCAAAATGAAATGAACCACATGTGCGGGTAATGTGATCACAGGTAATGTATGATAATATAGCTGCAATACAGAGTATATATCATCACTGTTTTGATTACATGAAGATATCAAAATGCATCCAAAAACAAATGAACCATGCATGTCGCTGCCCGCACAGAAAAAACACAGCAAAAATGCTGCGCCTACAGGGTAGATTTTCCCCAAAGAGGGTAGGGTATGAATCCTATGGCATTGCAAATAAGATGCCAAAACCTCCTACACACAAATGCTGGCTCTTGCACCACCCCATTGTGTTGACACATGAATGCTATGAACAACATAAAACTCATATGGATCTTGCATATTCACACATGTAAGCACAACCACAAAAATGCTCATCCACTCCTCACCTACACACTCATTTTGACCACCTAGAAAAACAACATGAACTAATCCCCCTTATAACTGCTTTCACCTGGATTACCATTTGCATTGTAAATACTCCTTATGTTCACCAAGAGAACAACAAAAGCAATCTCCCTAAAAAAATCACAATCAAGTAAAAAATCGAGCACCCAACCACCCACCCCACCCACCAGACAACATAGCTACCATTCAGGGGCAGGAATTGATCGAGCCAACTAAAATCGACCACCTACAAAGCAATAACGCCATAGAAATCATGCAGACAACCCAGATCTCGGCCACCCTTGAAGAGCTACCACTCCTCGCAAGCTAGGAACTCGCCATCGCCGCGCCCCCACATACAACCGAGCACCACCACCGGAAAAGGGGGAGGAGAGGATAGAGGGGGAGCAGGACAAACACATCTACGACCTGCCCCCTCCGTCGCAGGTCACAAAATCGCAAGCAACCCCGCTGGAAACAACGCTCCCGCTTCGCAGATGACTGCTCGCTTCGCTGGTAAGAGGAGAGGGCATCAGCGATGGAAATCGCTCCCGAAAACAACATCAAAAACGTCGTCCGCGAGGGTAAAAAGAGCGCCGATAAACTCACCACCATGAGGGACGCGCCGGATCCGTCGGTCAGCGGCGAGAAAGAAGTCCTCCGCTGGCCGCCGCACGAGGGAACGGCGTCGCCGACGAATAGCCTGGATAAGGAAAGGAGAAACCGCTGAGAGAGGAATGAGCGGACAAAAAAAGCCTGGTTAATACACCGCCGACACGTCCCCCAAAATTTAAAACAGTCTCTCACAGACAGGTGTACCCCACTTTCGTGCCACGTAGGCCACGACCGGACAGACCCCAAAACCGTGCGCGAGGGAGGAGTTTTGGCTCTGACGTCACCTGCCGCGCGACGCAGCGACAACGCGGCGCCTTCCCTTAGATTTCTCCATTTTTGTATGAGGGGCACGACTGGGAGCCATCACCCCCTCCCCTGATCTTGAACTTATCCGGCACCCCGCCATATGGTCCAAAATAGAGCGGCGGACGTATTTAGAGACGAGTGGAAATGCTCTTACAGATTAAAAAATAAAAAAGGATCGCAACGGGCTTGACGTCACAGGCCCTTCCGTCGCTGATGTCATATGTCGTTAACGCGTAGAATGGCTTGAAGATTCCTTCGTCAGGTCAGCTTCCACGCTGCTTCCAATAGCCAATGGGTTGCTAACTCTGACCTCTCCACAAACTATCAAACCCACCAGTTTTTAATGCCTATAGAAATGGGCGCTTTATGTCATGTCATAACAAAACTGAACTTTCTCCAGTCAGATGAATATCTGTCTGAAGATAGATATACTAGCTTTGACGAAATCATGAACTGACTGATCGAGGTACACGCTTTGATGAACTGATGCTGTTTGTGACAGTGTTAATTTTCATTCCGCGGGAACTAGCCTACTAAGCGGATAGAGTATTTCAGCTGCATTAGCCTACTATGCATAACGCAAGTGCACTCTTTTTGCCGAAAAAAGAATAATGCAGATTAACTAATTTAAGACGTACTTGAAAGAGCCTATGATCGACCACTAACGCTCTATGTAGTTGAATATTACGGTATCAACAGCTAGCGATACAAGATTATATGAGATATAACAGTAAACATATTGATTATAATATCTCTTTTTTTTGAAGGAATTATAATATCTCGCATGGCAGGATTATACAATATCAATCTGTTCTTCCGGGGGCAGTACTAGTACTAGTTTATATTTTCGATGATTGCAGTAGCAGCTTCTGCTGATGCGCGCGGTTCCTGTTGAAGCATGCAAAGGGGCAAATTTGAATTGGTCAGCATCATAGGCAACTGAGCTTAAAAATTCCCACTACTCGCGGTATCTCCTTCTCCTGTGTCTTTGGCGCGGCCTAAGTTTCCTAGTAGTACTACTTACTACTACTGTTAATGGGTAGTATTCGCCAATTCTGTTAGACCCGTTAATAGGATCATCACAAAACCTTACTACTGTGAGTTCATAAGCATCATTGTCTGATTAACACTGCCACAACGCACTTATGGTAAACATATATCGTATATGTGAGATCAATGGTACTCGCTCTGCCCTAAAATAAATGACTTGATTGCATTTGTCAAGATTTTCACACGTTTTAGCGTGTATACATACAAATCCAAGTCACTTATTTTCGGGTAGAGAGAGTACAAGATTTGGTACCAACATTGATCGGTGTATGGAGGATCATCAAGAATATTTGGTTTCAATACAAGTACTCACTCTGTTCCAAAATAAGTGATGTGGCTTTGTCTAAATTCGTATATATCTAGACATAGACGTATTTTGACAAAGCCAGGTCACTTATTTTAGGTCTGGGGAGTATATAATAGCTGATATTCCTGTTCAAAAGGTAGGTAGACATATGCTATCCAGTGCTGGGATCGAATTCTTGACATCTGGATACGCGAGCAGAGAAATAATTAGTTTTTAAAACAAAGAGAAATCATTAGTAGGTGTAAAAGAGACAAAAACAGAGAAGGAATCATGTGCATGCGTTTATTTTCATACCAAGTGAAGTGATGGATGCCGTTACTTTCAGTGTGGAACTGAGCTAAAAAAAAAAAGACACGCGTGCCGTCTGAAGATCAAAATCGCGACCTACTAAAAGGCAAGGGTACATGGTGCGGCTAGGATCGCCGTAAACGCATCACCAAAAACACGCGGTAAAGCGATGGTTCGAACCGTGATGCATTGCATGTAGAGGAGCACATTATTCCCGATATGAACGAGACAACACGACGTCACCTATCATGATTTTACTTTAGGATTAGGAGTGGCAGAAATGCTATCAAGGTTGTGCAGACAATTGTTAAAAGAAGTTCCGTAGACAGAAAAGTCATCCATAAATATTTCTATAATTTTCTCATAAAAGCCATAAAAGATAGTAGACATGCATCTTTAGAAAATAGCAGGAGTATTACATAAACCAAAAGACATACGTCTATAAGCATAAGTTCCATAAGGGTCATACTTTGGTTACTAATGCAGGATTAAAGCACTTTGTGGAAGATGAACCTTGTCAATTTGTGAAACTAACTATGTCTGTAGTACAGGACTTTCAATTTATCACTCTTTGCCTAACCTCATAGTCCATTACAAAATTTACAATATAGCTGTCGACCTTTCTCTCGATAACTACCTGTGACCATGTACACTCATGTGACTGCTTTACAACATAAAGTCGAGGCTTTTCTTGCCTTGTTTCCATAATATGGACAATAATTCAGCCTTCGCATAGAAATTACCTTGGGTGATCTGCTTCCTCTCATCTCATGTTCCTCAATCTCATAGACCAAAATTCACCAAAAGAAAATTCTGTGGAAATAACTTTTGACGTTTGCTCTAGTACAACCCCTCACACCAAACTCAAACACAAGGACGGCTGAGATCGCTCAATACCCCGTCCAAATATATGTAGTCCTGTACAAAATATGTATAACCCACCTAAGTAGTACGAATATGTAGCATATGTATAGGTACGAGCATGTGTACACCGGTACTGGCCGGCGGGCTGGTGGCGGTGGCGGTTGTGGCCGGCACGCGGCGGCGGTGCTGGGCGGCCACGATGCAATCCGATGTGGTTCTGGTTGGCACGAGCCTCGACATGGCCTTGTAGGTGTGTGCCGACAAAGTTGTTGGCAGTGCGTCGGCGCTGCGGTATGTAGGCAGGACGGCGACCCGACGGACAGTCCGGCGGACATGTCTGATTGTTTGTGAATGATCACGAGAAGGAGCCAGACATGTCCGACGACTTGTCCGACCTAGTCAGAAAGGAGTAAGGGCATCTCCACCAGGCCGACCCAAACGGGCGACCGAAACGGTCCATTTATGTCCGTTTGGATCGGTCTGTGGTGGCTTTTGGGTCGGGGTCCGGCCTGTTCGGCCGACCGCGCCCAGCGGTGCGGCCTATTTGTCCGCGCTTGGCCATCACCAACGCCGGCGTATTTCCATTGTCTTCCCGCCGCCAGCCGTCTCCCGCCTTTTTTTCCTGCCGCTTCCCGTGAGTTCTAGACGTTTCCCGCCGCGTCTAGGCGCCGCCATAAAAAGGGGAGGGCGCCGAGATATCTTCGACCAGACCCGCGCCACCCCAAGCACAAAATCACCATTCCTACCCGCCGTCGTCATCCCGACGAGCTCCGTGTAACCCTGACGCCGATAGAGAAGAGGTGCCCGAGCGCCCGCCGCTCTCGTGGTGGTCGAACCCGCCGGAATCTCCGATTTCGGGGCGCCCGCAGATTTACACGCTGCACTCCGGGCCACCATGTCGCCCTTTCTACAACCATCACGTGACCACCGGCGAGCCTTTAACGATGGAGGTGGCAGAACGCGTCTTCCTGTCGGAGTACCAGCGATGGGACCAGCTCGCATTGGTGTGTGGCGACCTCCGGGAAGCGGTGCGGGCCATCCCGACGATGCTTCCCTGCGAGCCCACCTCGATCGAGCTGAAGAGGAGGTGCAGACGCAGCGGGCGATCATCGTGTCTCTCAATGACGAATGGTGTATCTGACCCGACGCAGCCGGCGGCAGCGCGTTGTTGTAGGTGTCCGTAGTGTGCTTGTAACAAAATGTTCTAGGGCTTGAATAAAGATTTTCATTACAAATGGCTAATGCCTACATTGATTCATCGTACATGGCGCGCGCGCATCCTAGCCTACTCGTCGGAGTCGAAGTCAGAGGAGGAGGTCGAGCGGTACCATCTCCGGCACATGTTGTCGTCGAAGAAGCTGACGCCTAGCCTTCCTTCGCCGTCGTACTTGAAGACGAGGATGTTGCCCGCTTTGATCTGGTGCACACGGGCGAAGCAATCCCAGCCATTACTGAGGTACAACTGGCCGAGGTGGTCGAACTGCAGATCGACTAGGTACCTGGTGGTCCGAAAACCGTTCGCTCGCAGGATGACAAGCCGAGGCGGTGCCTCGCCGAATCTGCGGGGCAGGAGCAGCCTGTCACTCGACATGCCGAAGTGGATGGCCACGGCAAACTAGATGCCTGGGTCGACCTCGTCGGGCGACGACGGTGTTGAGGGAGAGCGTGGTGGCGCGCTGATTTGGCCGCATCCTCTATGCCTCCCTCGACGGCCACGGCCGACACGCCCTCCCCTCGATCCTTCGCTGTCGGCCTTGTCTAGCTACAGGTAGTGGAGAACATAGAGAAGAAGGTGGAGAGAATGGTATGGTGTGGGAAAAAATGGCCGCGGGCGGCCAGATAAAAAGGCCCGGCATCGGATGCCGGCGCGAAGGCCGAAGAGACGACATTGAAGGGTCTAGTGAGGAGGCCAGGCGTCGGGCGGCGCCTGTAGCGGCGGTGGAGAGCGTGGTGATGACCCACAAGTATAGGGGGTGTATCGCAGTATTTTCGAGGGAAGTGAAACCCAATTTATTGATTCGACACAAGGGGAGCCAAAGAATATTTATAAGCCTGAACAACTGAGTTGTCAATTCAGCTGCACCTGGAAACAAATCTTGCTCACAACAGTTTATCAGTAGCAACAGTTTTGTAGTAGGAATAGTAAAGTAGCAGCAGTAGTAAAGTAAAGACAGTAGTAACAAAAGCAGTAAACAGTGGGCTTCGAGTGCGGTAGGAATAGGGATGGATGGACGGGCGTTGCATGGATAAGACAATTCACATAGCAATCAGAACATAGGGCAATTGCAGATAAATAAGATAAACCATCCAAGTACTCGATAATCCTAGGCATGTGTTCCATATATAGTCATACGTGCTCGCAATGAGAACTTGCACAACATCTTTTGTCATGCCAGACCGTTTATAGCGGGGCCTCTAGGGAACTACTGACAATTAAGGTGCTCCTTTTAATAGAGCACCGGAGCAAAGCATTAACACTCCGTGAACACATGTGATCCTCACATCAAAGCCATTCCCTTCCAGTTATCCCGATTTACATCGCCGGGGCCATAGGTTCAGAACAACAACATGTGTATACAACTTGCAGATAAGACCAAAAACAATACTATCATAATGAATCAATAACAAGTTCAGATCTGAAATCATGGCACTCGGGCCCTAGTGACAAGCATTAAGCACAACAAGTCCCAACAAAGTCATAAAGCACTAATAAAAGATACTAGGCACCATGCCCTAACAATCTGATGCCATTACATGAACGATCTCATCCAATCCCTACCATCCCCATAGCCTACAGCGGGGGATTACTCACTCATAGATGGGGGGAAACATGGATGGTCGATGGAGAAGCGATGGTGATGATGATGATGGCGATGATCTCCTCCAATTCCCCGTCCCGGCAGGGTGCCAGAACGGAGTCTCTAGTGCTGTTTCGTGGAATCTGGTGGTAGCAGCGGAGCGGAACTCCTTCTGGAAAAACATCGAACCCCCCTCCCAGAGTTTTTAGGTTAGAAGGCTTCTTATATGCGAAGAGGGAGACCGAGGGGGTGTCTGGGGCCACCACACCATGCCCTGGCGCGGCCAGGCCCAGCCCGTGCCTGGGGGTGGTGTGGCCAGCCCCTGGATCTTCTCTGTCTCGTATTCTGGCTCCTGGAGTCTTCTGGAAAAATAGGCACTTTGGCTTTTGTCCCGTCCAATTCCGAGAATATTCATTTTCTAACTTTCCTGGAACCAAAAACAGCAGAAAACAGGTAGCTGGCACTGTGGCTCTTATTAATAGGTTAGTCCAAGAAATCATATGAAAAGTACTCCAAAGTGTGGACAAAATACAAGAAAGTGGATAAAACCGAGCATGGAACATCAAAAATTATAGATACATTTGCAATGTATCAACATCCCCAAACTTAACTCCTGCTCGTTCTCGAGTAGGTAAGTGATAAAATGAAAGAATAATTTTTGAGGTGACATGCACCATCAAAGACTTGACCAAAGTATTTGTAAATATTCAAAGTTGAGATAATAGTACTTCAATCATAACATGAAAGACAAAGTTCTAACAATAGGACAAAGAAACTATGATGCAACATGAAAAGGCACAAACAAAAGATTCATGAATAACAATGCTTTGCAAGACGTTTGTTTGTTTCACATAAAGAAAACATAGCATAGTGGCATTCAGCTTGTCCCTCATAGAGTAGCAAACATAAATGCAAAGGACACCTTCAAAGTTTACAAGAGTGACTAGATACAAATAGTTTAAAACAAGCAATATCAAGGTATGCATCAATCAACAAGTCTTGGGACAATGCACATAGAACCAAGAATGGCCACTATGCTCTCAAGAAAGTGCTCACAGAATGTGTGAAGACTCAACAAGGAAATGAATAGGTTTTGAAAAGTTTGAAAGGCTTCCAAATGCTAAAAGTATGGTACTCATTAGCTTTGAGATCTCATTGCCCTATCATAAGCATCTTTAATATGGTTAAGGTGAAAGTGAGGTCCAATCTGAGTGATATGTTTGACAGACTATAAACTGAAAATCCCAAGTCCCTTGAGTACGAGGGCCGCTCCTCATGGTACTTAACTTTAGTTACCGGTAAGTTCTTGTCATCGTAAATACGTGTGTATCATAGAGAACCGCCAACGGGGTACCCCTTGCCCGATGATACGGAAGAATCCCCATATCAAAATGACAAGGCAAGCAGACAATGAGTATCTCAGCAATCTTCTTATTTACCATGGGAAAATGGTGTTTTTTCTCTCTTTCCTCTTTTCGTAAATCTCTCTTTTTTTCTTTTTCTCAATAGCTATCTCTCTCTTTTTTTATAAGAAGAATGCTTCATAGATATCATTATGGTTACGCTGCAGGTTTCCACCATATTAGCATGGATTAGACCAGCGGCCCAGGCGTTTCTCTAACACACATACATAACTCCATGGACTTACAAGCTCCCCTTTTATTTCACACCGACGACATCCGCAAACAAAAGAGCAAGGTATCAACTGGGTATATATTTACAAGTGTTGAAAGCGTTCCCCCGTGACAACACGGTTCTGCTAATCCCCAGCCTATAATTTGCAAGCATATAACTTTCATGGAGAATCACAATGGTTCAGGTTTATTAAGTGCAGGAAATAAAGTGTGCCATCAAGTTCGTGATAGCTTTACTAACTAACTTTCTCATAACAAGCAGCCATTTTATTCGGAAGAAAACGAGGCATAATGAATATGCACGGAAGTAGCAAATGATGCTAATGGGTAGGTATGGTGGACACTTTGTAAATATTTGGTTCAGGGAGTTGGGAACTTGAGTAAAACATACTGAGTAAAAGTGAAGGCTAGCAATAGTAAGGGAGCGACAAACGAGAGAGCAATAACGACCATAATCATGCAGAGCGACAAAACATCATTGATCAAAGCATAAAGTGATACTACAAGTTGAAAACTAAAGGATCATAAAGGCTTATGGTGACTTGGGATAGTCATAACATGGTGTGAGCATGTGCCAAGTCAACCCAAAGAAAGCATCAAAGGAGAATACCACTATACTATGCTTTAATATGCTAAAACAACGCATGATTCATCCAAAGCACATTAAGCAATCTCAATTGTTTATAACAATTCATGCTACAACAAAGAATACTAAGCATAAAGCCAAAACAATATCAAACATGGCATAACAAAGCATAGGCCACAGTCAAAAACAAGCTCTCTTTACCACTTAAGCATGAACTTTCCTACTCTTTTCCAAACCAAACCAAACCAAACTATTTGAACACCAATGCATGAAAGAGGGAGTCCAACCAATTTATTCAGCAAACTACGCAAACTAAAAACCAAAACAAAAACGAAAAAGAAGACGCTCCAAGAAAAACACAACTGTGCATGAAACAATAAAAATGAAGTGGTTGAAAGAAACCTGAGATTTTTATAGATGAAGAAGGGGATGCATTGGGCATCTCCAAGCTTTGACGCTTGTACTTCTTGGATATTTCTTGGGGTTACACGTGTGGCATCCCCAAGCTTGAGCTTTAGTCCATCCTTCATCTCATTACTCATTCCTTCCAGACACCTGAAAATTTTCCTTCATACAAAACTTCACACAATCTTTATTAGCAACATTAGTGCACTCAAGATAATAGGTCTTAAGGTTCAGTTCTAACACCAAATAAACTTCCATTAGAACACTAGCTACTGTAGCACTTTCCTCAAAAAGCTCAATTCCTCAAAAGAACTCCAAAAGGAACCAACAAGAAGCAAATGCAGAAAATGGCAGAAATCTGTCAAAACAGACCAGCAGGTAAAGACAAATTTTTTCGAAGACCTTATGTTGCTCAAATCAAAAAGTGTTGAACTAACGAAAGTTAAATAACAACCTGGGTCAGAAGCACAAAAATTCACGCCTCAAAAAGACGTTCAGAGATTTTACACGAATTTTTACGGTGAAGCACAGAAATCTGTTTCGGGACAGCAACTTTCCCAATCATTACTTCTCTCTCATTAGAGGTTACTCTTGGCACAAAAAGCAAATAAAAAAGGATAAGGAGCGGTTATTACAGAGGTAATAACTTCCAAGACTCATCTAAAACTTTTGGGTTATCTCCCAATAAGTACTTTTCTTTAACGCCTTTAAGTTAGGCATAAGCAAAAACTAAAATGGATAGAATAGAAGTAAGCGGAGATAATCATGGTGAAAACATTGTTTTGTTCAATGAAATCCTTTTGTTAACAAGGTTGATCAGGTCTTGTTACCAAAACAATTTCATATGAGACAAAACTTTGTATTCCACTAATGATTATGTTACCTCAACCTTGATAGCAATGGTCCCAAGCATAATAGTTTCAAATTTTTCTCTTGATATGGGACAATATATTTCTTCAACTTGAATGTCCTCAACATGTTCAATTGAATTCAACCATAAGTCCTTTCAATCTTCTTGAGGAAATAGACAGTATGTTCCTTGTCATTAACATTGAAGGTCACCTTCCCTTGATTAAAATTAATAACAACTCCTGCAGTGTTTAAGAAAAGGTATCCCAAGAATAATAGACATATTATCATCTTGAGGCATAATAATTTGAGAGGATGCTCTCATAAGAAATAAGAGTTGAAGTAAAAGAGAGCATCAAGAAGCAAATTCAAAAGACATTTAAGTCTAATCCACTTCCTATGCATAGGAATCATGTATGCAAATAAATTCACAAAGAACAAAGTGACAGGCATAGGAAGATAAAACAAGAGTAACTTCAAAACTTTCAGCACATAGAGAGGTGTTTCAATACCATGAAAACTTCTATAACCATATTTTCCTCTCTCATAATAATTTTCAGTAGCCTCATGAATAAACTCAACAATATAACTATCACATAAAGCATGCTCTTCATGATCTACAAGCACTAGAGCTTTATTATAAACATTTTCAAAAGAAACCTCAGGAACATAACATCCATTCTCCTTTAGTAAGCATGGGGGACAATCAAATAATGTAAGGGATAAAGAGTTACTATCATTAGAAGGTAGGCATGGGTAGCTAATCCATTCTTCCTCCTTTTGTTCATCACTCTCCTCTTTTTCATCTAATGAGATTTCAGGTTCATCAATTTCTTCTTCCATAGTATCCTGCAAGGCATTAGTCTCTTCCATTTGTGGAAAACATCTATTAAAATATTCAAGAATATAGCCATTTTCGTCCTTGTAATTATCAAAGCAAAATTTAAGTATACCATAAACCTCATATTTGTAAGGTGAATCATCAATATTTTCAAGCAAACTAGCAAGTTCAAAAGCACCTTTCCAAGCAATAAATTCTTCAATTTGTTCCGCATCATAAAATTCATAAATTCCTTTAGCATAGGAAGATATGGTATCATTATCATTATACTCACATTGAAAAGGGAGGTGTGTATACCTCTTTCTGCAACAAGATTCATCACAGCAATAAGTAACATTATAAGTAGAGCACACGTTTCTAGCAATGGTATACAATCTATCAATTTGTTCCCATAAGTGTTTCCCTTTTTGTGACAAGCGGTGTTCCTTATAACAATATTTTTGATCTTCCGTGAACCCATCTTGCCAATAAGCTTCAGTTTCAAAGAAACCAACCATTGACAACAAGCATGATAAGGCAAGACAATAACATACCTACGAAAATAACAACTAGAGTAGGAACTACTTTTTTTTTGTATTTTTGATAAAGAAACAAGAAAACAAGGAGAAAATAAACTTAGCTTGAACAATAGTGATTCCAAGTGGACTTGATAAATAAAGCCATGCTCCCCGGCAACGGCGCCAGAAAATAGTCTTGATGACCCACAAGTATAGGGGGTGTATCACAGTATTTTCGAGGGAAGTGAAATCCAATTTATTGATTCGACACAAGGGGAGCCAAAGAATATTTATAAGCCTTAACAACTGAGTTGTCAATTCAGCTACACCTGGAAACAAATCTTGCTCAGAGAAGTTTATCAGTAGCAACAGTTTTGTAGTAGGAATAGTAAAGTAGCAGCAGTAGTAAAGCAAAGACAGTAGTAACAAAAGCAGTAAACAGTGGGATTCGAGTGCGGTAGGCATAGGGATGGATGGACGGGTGTTGCATGGACAAGACAATTTACATAGCAATCAGAACATAGGGCAATTGCTGATAAATAAGATAAAGCATCCAAGTACTCGATAATCCTAGGCATGTGTTCCATATATAGTCATACGTGCTCGCAATGAGAACTTGCACAACATCTTTTGTCCTGCCAGCCCGTTTACAGCGGGGCCTCAAGGGAACTACTGGCAATTAAGGTGCTTCTTTTAATAGAGCACCAGAGCAAAGCATTAACACTCCGTGAACACATGTGATCCTCACATCAAAGCCATTCCCTTCCGGTTATCCCGATTTCTGTCACTTCGGGGCCATAGGTTCCGGACAACAACATGTGTATATAACTTGCCGATAAGACTAAAAACAATACTATCATAATGAATCAATAACAAGTTCAGATCTGAAATCATGGCACTCGGGCCCTAGTGACAAGCATTAAGCACAACAAGTCGCAACAAAGTCATAAAGCACTAATAAAAGATACTAGGCACCATGCCCTAACAATCTGATGCCATTATATGAACAATCTCATCCAATCCCTACCATCCCCATAGCCTACAGCGGGGGATTACTCACTCATAGATATGGGAAACATGGATGGTCGATGGAGAAGCGATGGTGATGATGATGGTGATGATCTCCTCCAATTCCCCGTCCCGGTAGGGTGCCAGAACGGAGTTTCTGGTGCTGTTTCGTGGAATCTGGTGGTGGCGGTGGAGCAGAACTCCTTCTGGAAAAATGTCAAACCCCCTAGAGTTTTTAGGTCAGAAGGCTTCTTATAGGCGAAGAGGGAGACCGAGGGGGTGCCTGGGGCCACCACACCATGCCCTGGCGCGGCCAGGCCAAGCCCGCGCCTGGGGGTGGTGTGGCCAGCCCCTGGCTCTTCTACGTCTCGTATTTTGGCACCTGGAGTCTTCTGGAAAAATAGGCACTTTGGCTTTTGTCCCGTCCAATTCCGAGAATATTCATTTTCTGACTTTCCTGGAACCAAAAACAGCAGAAAACAGGCAGCTGGCACTGTGGCTCTTGTTAATAGGTTAGTCCAAGAAATCATATGAAAAGTACTTCAAAGTATGTACAAAACACAAGAAAGTGGATAAAAGCGAGAATGGAACATCAAAAATTATAGATACATTTGGTGCACGGAATCGGTGGATAAAACCGCCAGTCAGCCTTCTACTAGAGAATCTGAATCGGTGCCGCTGCGTGGGTGTGAATCAACACCTCGGTGGCTGACGGGTGAGACAGAGGCACCAACGGGCAGGACACACCTTCCGTCGGTGTTCGTGCGGGCCGACGCAACCGTTTCTCATATTTGGTGCACAGATGGGTCGGTTCGCGCGAGTTTTTCTAGTTGGGTCGTGCCGCTGGGGCGCAGCGCACGTCCCGTGCGTCCGCGTGGACAAGTTCGGTCGCGTTCGGACGGGTTGGGTCGGCCTGGTGGAGATGCCCTAACCTGACTCTCTGCATCCTGTCCAAGACTGTCCGGCAAGGCCTTGATCGTGAGGTCGGTCGGCAGCAGCTGTGATCGACACTGGCAAGATGAATCGTGGTTAGCTGGCTCGGGGTTGAATGCGGGATAGAGGTTGAAAAGACTCGTATGGCTACGCGTGGGCATACATTGGTATACGGTTAGAGCACCTCCACTCGGCTCCCTGGCTGGGCCTCCCCAGGCCCTTTTTTGTGTTGAATCGTGTTTTTTTGCCCAGTCGTGCCTCTCGAGACCCAAATATCGCCGGATCGGGCTGTTTATGCATCCGGTGATCGCAAGCCGACCCCAATGCGTCGGGGAGCTGCCGCGAGTGCCGGATAGAAGAATCGCGCGCGACCCTCCTGTCAGTGGCCCTTGCTTGGCAGCGGCACAACTCGGCTGTAGTCATCTCCTCGGCTCCCGCGCGCTATTAACAGGCCGGAGTTGCAGCCTTTTTAGGCGAAAGGGCACGCGATGCAGTAACGGTGCGCCACCGCCAAGGCTCCCGTGCATTCCCGTGTCGTCTACAGAGTCCCCGCGTGCGCATCGCCTCCCCTCATAAAATCTCGCCCCGAAAAATCCCCCAAATCCTCCATCGCCATTGCTGAAACCTTGCCCAAATCACGAGCACCCACCACCATCATCCATGGCAGAGAAGTACTCAGGCGACAGCGTGCCGGCCAACGGCTTCGACCCCGTTCGCTCCACGAGTGGGAGGGCCAAATCATGTACGAGGCGGGTTACCCGGCACCGCAAGATTTCCGGGCGCCTCCCAGCTGGCGGCTGAGCACCGGCGGCGTCCCCATCCCACCGCCGCCGCGGGACGCGGCCATGGCGGAGGAGATCGAGAGGGTCCTCGCCATGATGAGCGACGAGGAGCACGGCCACACGGACCACCACCCCGACAACCACGCCGCCTGGGAGTGGTACTTCCGCGACCGCTTCGAGCGTGATCTCCGGGCGTATGACGGGCCGCCACCGGTGCCCATCCGCAACAACGCGGAGAGCCGGCGGCGCTGGTGGAGCACCCCTGGCCGCATGCTGACGACCGTCCTCGAACAAATCGAGGACGGCAACTTCCCCGTCCTCCAGATTCCGCCACCGCCTTCGTGTTCCTTCTCGCGACATTGGGGGTCCTCCTGGACGCCTTGGCGCATGGCCACATCCTCCTCGTCCGCGTCGGGCTCGCGCTCCCGCTCGCCAGGCTCTGCGCCACCCTCGACGCGCAGGCACGCGGACATGCGCGTCAAGCTGGAGCCTGTCTCACCGCCGTGCACCCGTGCCCGCGGCAGCATCGTCATTAGCGAGCGGTGGGCTCCAGCATCACCGGAAGACCACCTCCGTCTCGTCCGCCCAAAGCGCGAGCCGGGTTCTAGCTCCGGCCTCCTCACCCCTAAGCGCGACCCAGCTCCAGCGGTCTACGCGTGCCAAAGAAGGAGCCTAAGGAGTGGGCGAGCGCCGACGCCGAGGAAGATTTCCTCCTCAAGCAGGCACTGGCAGCGTCGCTCAACGACATGCCGCCAATGCCGCTGAAGAGGCCCCGCGGTGGTCGCGGAGGGAGTGGGAGAAGGCCGAGGCGGAGTGCCAGCGCCGCGAGCTGGAGGAGGCCGTCCGCCGCAATGTCGTCGACCTCGACGACTGCGACTGGGAGGAGCCGAGCCCACCGCGGCGTGTCGGGGACGTAGGCCAGCGGAGCAGCCGCCATGCGCCACCGCCGGAGTCGCCGCCCAGGGACTACATCGACGACGAGGACGACGATGACAACTCTCGGCTCGGCATGTAGTCGCCTAGTATTTTTTGTTCTTATCTAACGTACCGAAGTTGAATTCAAATATATGCAAGAATTCGATCGAAAAACTTCGAACTTCGGCTATATTGTATAAGTCCTCCTAAATTTCGCCTGAATTTCATTGTGTTTGTTTAAGTTTTGTTCATCATTTGAATGTTTCGCCGAGGTTTGTCGAGGAGGGCTGGCCACGCCAGTGGGAATATGGCCCTCCCCAGGCCAAAAAAATTGATCCATCCGGCGCAAATTCGCACCGGATTTGGGCCTGGAGAGCGCCAACGAGTAGAGGTGCTCTTAGATATGGGCTTGGATGGGATTCTTTGAATTTTAAGACGGGGTTATACCGCAGCAAGTCCGCAACTTTTTCAGGAAAATAATTCCATGAGATCTAGTCCCCGTGGACCAACACATGTCATTAACATTGGCATTTGTGTCAGTTTAGATTTAAAAATATACAATCAAAAGCTGTGATTTTTCTCTCTTTTACACATATCAATCACAGAAGTTGGTTCACGGAGATGATTTTGTAGACCATCTTCCATAGAATTATTTTCGTCCCTGTTTATCATTTTTGCTGGTTGGTTCAGACTAGAAAATCACTGTCCAAGCTGAAGCTTGCTTCTTGCAGGGTTCTTTGCAAGTTATTGGCCAATTAGATCAACCTCTCTACTGGGCTCACGGGTCACTATCTTGTTCCTGCTCACCTTAACCCAGTGAGACGCGGTTCCGCCCCCCATTATATACGAGCTCCACTCATCACCATCGAACCCACCTCAACCTCCTCCGATCACATCTCCACGCAAACACATCCCTCTCTGAACTTCCCAACTAGAAATTTCAGAGCAGGAGGAGAGATGGAGAGCAATGGAGGAGGGAGCCGGCTGGTGGTGACCGAGCTGAGCCACATCAAGGAGTTGGTGAAGCAGCTGGACCTGCACCTGGGAGGCTCTCCCGACCTCTGCAAGCACCTGGCCAGGCAGATCTTCACCGTCACCGAGAAGTCCATCAGCATGATCAGGTCCGGCCACTTGGGCAGCTTCGACGGCCGGAAGCGGTCCGCCGTCGGCGCCGGCCTCGACTCGCCGCCCCTCTCGGCCACGCCCAGCCCCCTCAGCGGCGTCTCCGACATGCCTTTCATGAAGAACAAGAAGAGGTGAGCGGATACTTTCGGAGCAAATTGTTACAGCTTGTGATGAATTCGTGATTGAAGAACTAGTCTTAGTTCCAACATTTTCCCATGATTACTGAGTGGTTGGTTTTTGTTGCTGGATTTGCAGGAAGACGATGGAGAAAGGGAAGCGTCATGTCCGGGTGGGAGGAGGAGCGGATGGGCCGGAGGACGACGGCTACAGCTGGAGGAAGTACGGACAGAAGGACATCCTTGGTTCCCACCATCCAAGGTTGGTTTCCGCACATGCTTTCGGAAGGCCAACGAAATCATTTTCTGTGAGATCGATCATGGAGATCTCTCTTTTGGATTTGGGTACCGTGTTTGTTTGTTTTTCTGTGGAAGTTGTAGCCTTTCCTCTGTTCCCAAATGGGACCGCATACACTTGTCAGTGCATACATCTGTTGCCTCAGTCCCAAAGCAGTTGTTACTACTGTATTGGATACTGGTTGATGCTACTTGTGATAAATTCTTTCTGACACCTAAATCCTAATTTCTTTTCTGAAAGTGAAATTTTTCAGTGTTCAGAAATGAACAAGCCATTGTTTTTTTTTCTGCCGTGACTGATCTGGATGCTACAACATTGCAGGGCATACTACCGTTGCACGTACCAGAAATCTCAGGGATGCGCGGCGACCAAGCAGGTGCAGCGCGCCGACGAGGATCCGTCGCTCTACGACGTGATCTACAACGGCCAACACACCTGTGTGCACAAGGCGGCGGCGGCCAAGGCGCGGCCGGAGGACGTGCGCATCCTTCTGAAGAGCCTGAGCTCGAGCCTGAAAGTGGAGACCGAGGGGCTCACGCCGAGGGCTCAGCAGGGCTGGAGCGCCACCACGCCGCCCTTCAGCTTCTCCTCGCCGGCGGTGAGCGGCCTGACGCCGTCGACGCCGGAGAACTGCTTCGGGCAGGGCGTGTCGGCGCCCACGTCCCTCGAGCCCTCGCCGGCGACCTCGGGCTCGAACCACCTCTCGATGAGGGCGCAGTGTGAGTTCGATACGATGGTGTCGGCGCTCATGACCGCCACCAGCATGCCGCCGCCGCTCTCCATGGAGGAGCTGGACGGAATCGATCTCGATTTCGACGATATCGATGTTTCGTGCTTCTTCGCACCAGATTGTTAAGGAAAACGAACAAAAAATTAGTACAGATTAGAGACGCAGCATCTTTGTTTTTTTGTGGGTTTGATTTTGGCGGGTAGAGATCGCAGCATCAGGCGTTTGTCCACTGACAGAGGAGGGAAGAACGGATAAGACAGATAAATTCTTATCTATTCTTCCTTAGTGCAGGTGTAAGATTAGGAGATAAAATTAGTGCCTCCTCCTTCGTCCTGTTCCTTTCCTTTCTCTTATTTTTTTGCCGCCAGGGTGTTGCATTGTATTATTAATTGATTTTATGTCAAGAGAAATAAGATTCGCTGATCCACGTTTACAATTCACCATCTCCTAGGAATCAGAAGTCTTTATGATCTTGTCATGCACAATCTTGCAGAAAAACCTGACCAAATATGGATAATGTACCCGCTATTTGTCGTGTCCATCAAGATTACTTCATGCTTCATGGACCGTGAGCCAGATGAAAGTTTATACGTCTCCTCTTAAGCCAAACCGTCTGAAATTCTTCAGTTAAATCCATCAAACGCCATTAACCTTGACAGCCGAAATCAAATTAGTCATTGAGCTAATATGAGTTTACGGTCATTTAATGCTTGTCGAAGCGTCACGCGTGGTTACTGGGCGATACAAAGCGTTGTACTGGCTGAGGTGGCGTTTTTCGCGGGACCCACTGTCAAAGCCTGAAGCGGTTAATTACGCGACGCATACATTTGCTAGGGGCTTTTGTGCGAAATCGTCAACGACTACATCCCCCTCCCCCCGCCCCGTGCGGTGCGACCGGACCCATTCGCATCCTTTCTCTGACCTACGCCGTTCCCCTCCTCTGGTCCTAACCCTAAATCAGCGGTGCCGCTGCAGTTTAGTCACTGGAGTTCTACAACGGCCGTTAGAGTGTCGTCGTTGCCTCACTATGTATAGCGCAAACTCCAAACATTGTGCGCTCTACCGTGCGGCCCCTCCATTTCCGCTCATTATGTTCCCCGACTGCAGGCGAGTGGTGAAGCAGTGTCTGTCGGGGATGCTGGAGCACCCGCCTGGGTGTACTACAAGTGCAAGCAGCATAGGGTAAGTGCATTTCTTCATAATTTTGATCCATTTGGTTATGTCTTCTCTTATGTTGAAAGTGGAAAATTTTAGTTCGCTTTGTTTTGATTTGGTAGTTTGTTTGCAATTTCTCGTTTTGGGGAGCTTGAGTACATTGGATATTTGATCGAGCACAAGTATCTTCGAGGGGCCGCTGTTGTTGATGCTCTGGCCTAGGCAGAGGAAAGAGGGGAAGAACTCTAGCTGAGGAAGGAGCAGTAGAATTCTGACAAGGGTGCCAGGACTGGAGCTCAAACAAATCATACTATTAGATGTAGTTAAGGAGGTTTTAGTTGTACTAAAGATTGTTATGGTTCTGCTCCTTTGAGATTTGTACAAATGTGTGTTGTCCTTGTTCTAAAGAAGTGAGGATAAGATGAGCTAGTAATGATGTTGAAGCAATGTAGTGTCGTGAAGTGATGTGTAGGTGTTTATAGTTTAGTTATCTAGTGAACAATCTTTTGAGTAGCAGTGCAATGTAATGGTCATTGTAATGAATATGTGCAATGTGATGAACAATGTGATGCAATGATTAGTTTAGTAATGTGTGATGCTTAACATTTAGAATATGTGTAAGAGTTTCTTCCATTGTGACTAGAATTAATAAGTGTAATGGAAGATTATCTGCAATTGAGAAATAAATGTATACATTGAGAAATCAGAACTTCTCACACATTGTGAGGAAATAAAAGCACGTAAAGATAGCTGACATTTCTTTTCACACACTTCCCTTACCCTCTTTGGATGCAACTATATGTTCTGATAGCTCTCCTAAGCAAGTACTCCCTCCGTTTAGAAATATAAGATGTTTTAGCTCTATGAAATGAATGTATCTAGACACATTTTAGTTTATAGGTTCACTCCAAACTTCTACGAACCTATACACTAAAAGATGTCTAGATACATTTGATTCATAAAGCTAAAACATCTTATATTTCTAAACGGAGGGAGTACATATTACAAAACACCTGGCTAGTTGAAAACTTTAGATCATTCAGATCATCCTCTTTGAAAGTTTGGAATTTCATGTGGATTATTTCATAATCAGATTCAGGTCCCCATAGATCCTCACCCTCTGAATCCTCCTCTTTTAATTTACAATTGATTTTTGCTTCCCCTTCTACTTCCACTGATGACTTTCACTAATGTAATACTTTTCTTCACACTTGGACTACCACTTCTTAACGGGACTTTCTATCCTTTTCATTGTCATGGTCTGAATCTCCATCTACATTATATGCATAGAGGTCATCATCACCATCACTAACTGTTAGGCCACGTAGAGATAAAACATAAAATTCCTAAGTGATGATCCCAAGATCTAGTCGAGGTAGAAGGCCATGAGGATTACCACTAGATACGCGGTTGCGGAACTGATGAAGCGTGTCACTTGATGTAGTGAAGTCCTCACGATCCGATCAAATCTACGATCGTCGAAGTGTTGATCGTACAACACCTCTGCCAGTACCCACATGTACGATGAGGAGTGCTGACGGTGGACTACTAGGTTCGGTACGGTAGCTTCACTGAAATGGAGTTAGGGTTTCCATCGCATGGAATGATCTAACTGTGCCCCTTGGGCATCTGCACCCAGTATATATAGGGAGTGAAAGTGAACTCCACTCACTTGTGGCCCATTCACTAAAGCCTATATTAGTCACTGTGATTTCAACTCACTAACTCAGTCCGTGTCTAATTTGAGTCCAACCCAAACATATTTCTAGTTTGGGTCCAACCCAAACTTGCTCCCACTCTTAAGTGTGTGACCTGACAGGATCATGGTGACTCGAACACGATTTGAGTCTTACTCATAATCGATCAGCTCCTAACAGAACGTGTCGACTCCCAAGTACCAAAGAGTCATGAAGACATACTTTCAATGCGACTTGCGTCTAAGTCCATTTTGCCTCACGATACATATTGTCAAGCTATAGGCGAATAATCATCATCCTTCAAATAGCTCAACTCTCTTCTTGATACGAGATAAGTGATTCATCTGACTAACTCTTAGTTGGACGCCTCGGTTAAAACTTAACCGAGTCGTGCATGGCCATGCTTTCCAGATCATATCATCCGAGAGGGCCTAGAGAATATATCTCCAGTCGGAGGGGGAAAATCCCATCCTGGTCATCCAGATCACGCATCTTGATTCTCAGCCGACTCGAACTCTGCCTTTATAACTGCCCTTTGATGGGACATCGTTTGATAGAACCTAAGTCAGTGATCCATAACTCGGTTTGTCCAACAACCTCGGGTGTAAGGATTATATTGATCGAGACATACAAATGACGACTTGTTTGTTGTATCTCAGTATGGGTCAGTCTGACTTGCTAAACTCTTTAGCTGAACCCATGTAAGTCGGAATAGCATCAGCATGCCCATGACAAGTGGAACCACGAGTCATCCGCTGACTTTCACATTAGTCTAAGTTGTGTGTCCAGCATAACCTCAACGACCAAGGACATTTAGTATAAACAACATGAATACATAGTTCCACAACCGAATTACATATTCAATGATACATATCAGAAGTTCATACTAGGACAATATAACAACTTTATGAATACATCAGGAATAACATCATACATGATTTCCTCTAGGGCATATTCCCAACACTAAGAGCATAATCAAAATCTAGAAGCTCAAAGTCTGAATCTTCTTCATCCTCATTGTCAGACTTATCTTCCCCTTGTTCTTCTTCTTCTTCTTCAGTTACTTCAGAAACATGTTCAGTGTTGAAGCTCTTCCTCTTGCTTAGCCTTGTTGGACAAACAACTTTAAATCGTACTGGATATTGTTCATCATGAGTACCTACCTTCTCACTTTGTGTGCTAAAATTTGGACGGATAACTTGAATTGGTTCTAGAGCTTGTTCACCTTGAATACCTACCATCTCTATTTCTCTATTGCTTCTTGGCTTACAAGGGCTGATAACAGGGGGAAATTGAGCTACTGGATAATGCACTACATTATCCCAATTCATACCATCCAAACTCTCCTCATGATCCAAAAAAAGCTTGAAGTGGTGCTGACCAATATCATCTAGAGTGATCATAAAATTTGTGGCCACTTCATCTCTAATTTCCCTCAAACCATTGTTTTTGATAGTGAGCATTGGAATATAGTAAAAACCTTCATTCTTCCTGACATCTCATAGCTAATCTCTTCCACAATCTTCTAAACCATCAAAGGTGACCAAGTTAAAGTATCAACTTGATCATAGTAGATAATGTGGCAATCTAGGTAAGTTCTTTTAGTACCATTGCCAACAAAGATGCCACCATGACTTATTTAGAGTGAAAAAAATGTATACCTTGATCATGCAAATTAACACTCCATCATAAGATATAGCCAACTAACTAACTGTGGTGACCCAGCATACCACTGCATGATGTAGTATACTATAGTCGTTGACATAACACCAATGAAACACTGCTCCACTAGTATTACATCCCTCAGACTGGTACAACAGAAACATAGCAGGTCGAAGACATGACTATAGATTACAACTCGTCTCTTTACAAAAGATCCAGAGAACACTCTAAGTTATGGAGAGAGAAAGAAACTTCCTACAAATAAGAACCAGAAATAATAACTCATAAATATTATACAAATAGACTAGCATCTAAACTATTTGGCTTGCAAATGCTTCTATTGCATTGCTCTACAGAAGTAGGTTCTATGGCTAGATATTATACTCCTATCTAATCAACAACTTCGTCTTCACTTCAGTTGATGCATATGTTTTCTCCATTGACTTCATTGAAGAGCTTGAGCTTTTGATGATGATTCCTTTAAGCGTTTGTTGGTGTTGATGATGTTATCATCAGCTTTAGAATCTAGCAAGGGTTAAGAAGATACGGTTGAGTACGAGCGTACTCAGCAAGTTCACTAAAAGGAGTGTATGATGCACTATCTACAGCCACAGACCATAGGTCGTAGGATATGTAGGTTTTTGTAAACATTTCTTTAAAGATTGTTTTTATTCTGAAAAACTATGTTCATCTGCCTTCATAGGATTATCATAACTTCATGGAGTTCCTTTCCTGTCGTGTTCTTAGCTCCTTCCTGGAACAGGGAGTAACATGTCACAATTTTATACACTCTACAGAGGTGTGTTGCTTTACCCATTAGAGACCTTAGCCTTGTTGCGCATCTAAGTCATGAGCTTGTCCACACTTTCTTGGTATGGGGCCTAGTCTAAGATCCAAGCCATTCGTTGTCCTTATCCGCGGCCCCATATGACAACAAGACCGTCCAAGCAGATCTACCTCTGTTAACCCCCTTACATGAAGATATAACTCTAGTAGCCCCTCGAAGACTCTATAAACAGATCATGTCCCTAGCAATCCTTGATAAAATGGTAGGTATACCTCCGATAGCCTCTCACAGATAGTCTAGACACCAATATCGTGGGGCACTAAGGCGTCCCACCCATGTGTTGGATCCTTAGCAAGGAATCTACAACCTCACGATAAGGTCGTTCGTTGGCATACGAAAGAAAGAAGATCCAGATGACTTCCCGTCCCATTCCAAGTCTTATGGTTAACGCATGTTATATGACGCAAGAATCACTAGCGACATTGGTTGTTTAAGTCCTAGATAATATGTTCCTTTACCACCAGAACTCTAATAGTAGGTTATCACCATTAGGTAAATAACCCATAATCATATAATTATGGAAACAGAGTTTCTGACCATTTTGAAATACAGGTGATGACAACATTGGATTTGCAAACACTTGATAGAAAATAACCAAAGGACATGAGTAAGTGTGAACTTGCCTTTGTGATTACAAGATTATGCAATCACGGTCTTCGAGACGATATAAGATCTAACATCTGAAAATAGCATCATTGGTTCGTTAAGGACTAATGTTTAAAGAAGCAATATGCTATTATGCATAAGTAATGATATGCATTTTGTAAAACTCCTAGAGTAAATCCCCAATATTACAAGTGAGTTGAACTTAGGTGATTTCTTTAAGATTTGGTTTATCTTCAAGTTTACTTCACAAGCAAATAAATCTAGAAGGAACTTAAGTCTTAACACATAAGATATGAAAGTACAGTACAATAATAATCCAAGATTGAGGTTAATTGCCATCTGGTAACAATGATGAAAGTCCATGTGTTGGGTTGCTAAGAGATGAAATAAACTATTATATAGTTGTTGTTTGAAGTGGCAAAAAGAATAACCTTCAAAGAATATGTTGTTTAGGTTATGTTCATCAATCTTGAATATTTCTAGGATTAAAGTTATATTTTTTAATAAAATACAATTGATGTTGAGTCATTATACTTTTGGTTGATTGTATAACAGACCAAAGTTAACTATAAAAATATGAATAAACTTAAGGCAGAACGTTTATGGTATTTTTAGACCAAGGATTCAAAGATATGATGCTTGAGTTTATATTTGTAAATTACTCAATATGGTTCTTTTGGTATAATACATTTTAATTTCTATTGTAAACAAATAAATATCTAAAGGTGATTTTTTTGAACATAATAATTATTACTATGGCTTTATCTAAGTAGAATGGATGCTTCAGTTCCCTTTACATGTTCTACCCCAATTACAAAGGTAAAAGTAATCTTTAAAGTATTTAAACTTCATCTTTATAATTATTAATGAAAGAGTACCAATTATTCTTGGCAATAAATTATAAAAACTTAAGTAAAGTTAAAAGGAATTTATTTGAATTTATAAATGAGAAGGGAAATTATATCTCTTTTATTTTAATAAAAGAAAAGGACTATAAGGTTGATTATAACACTTATTTGTTTATAAATCCTAAATTGACTTGGAATTTTTTAATTAGCATTATTATAAAATAGTAGATTTATTTTTATATATAAGAATGATTTTTTTGATTTTTATAACTTCTCCTTATTTTGGTATATTTCATCTAGGATTTTGGTGTATTTATTATTTAGTTGTATTTTATTTAACTTAGATAAGTAATGTTATATTTTTCCAAGTAGAGATTATTTTTGTGATCATTTTAATATATTATATGTATTTTTAGGATTTTTCTACATTTTTCTGGAGTTAAAACAATCTTAGGGTATTTTGGTAATTTTCTAGTTTACTTCTTTATTGTTCTATTTATTTTCCCATTTTCTTCTTTTTTTTCTAACCCCAACCCACGAGCTCTCTAGCCCACAAGCCGATTTAGCCCAATTTGGCCCAGCCGGGCTTGGGGTCAAACTCCGGGTGCGCATTCGATTAATTTGGTTAAATCGGTTCGATTTATATGATTTTCGGTAAATATGATTTTAATACTTCGGTAAATACGGTTTTGTATAAAAATACGGTTCGGTTTCGGTAATAACCAAACAAATTCAGTTCGGTTTCGGTAATATCCTAACTAACCAAAGTTGACGCGATTTTTGAAATAACAAGTAAGTTTTATAGACATTTATTTCGGTTTTGTATCTTTTATGACCCAACTGAATGTATTTCATGAGAAATAAATAAAAGATAAGAAAATTATGGCTAAATAAAAAATTGAGAGTTAGTAGGACTTGAACTCATGACCTACACACTAGACAACAATTAACCACAAGGTCAAACCACCACCACGACAAAGCATTTTTCTTGCATAGGATCACTTTAAACGATATATAAGACATACACGTGAAGTTGGACTTTGCTTAAACGGTAAATTCTTTGTTGTGCTAGGACAATCGGTTTTATTCGGTTTAACCATGTTTTTTCGGTTATAAACTGAAATAACCGAAGTGCATTCGGTTTGCACATTTGCCATCTGTAACCTTAACCATAAACCAGAAAAACCAGAAATTCAGATGCGGTTAGGTTTTTTTGGTTCGGTTTTTGGTTTCGGTTCAGTTATGCGTAGCCGGAGGTCAAACCCCACCCCAGGCCAACCCTTTTCCTCTATTCCTCATCTCTTCTCGCACGCAGACGCGCACGCCCGCACAGCCCCGCGCTCCCCTTCTAGTTGCTAGTGACGTCACCGCCTCCGCTCCCGACGTTGGCTTGCAGCTGCCCTCTTGCCTGGCCACCTCCACTAGTACCCCACTGTCTCAACTCCTCCCTACGCCGCACGAGCCCTCAGCTATGGCTAACCCTAACTGTGTGGGTCGGTGCTCCGGTGGCCCCACACCCTATCAATCACGAGCTCCTCTGGGATTTTGCAATCCAGGGCATTCAAGCGCTTAATGTAGCCAGACATTCTGACTACATGCTCACTAATACTACCGTGCTCTTCCATCTTGGCGGAGAAGAAGAGCTCGGAAGCATCATACCTCTCCGCCCGAGCCTATGGAGCAAAGACAGCCTTGAGATCTTCAATGATCTCAAAAGCATTCATCTTCTCAAAATGCTTTTGAACCTCCGGCTCTATTGCATAGAGCATTCCACTTTGGATGAGGGAGAAATCATCTGCCTTGGACTGCTAGACATTCTTTTCATCCTGGGAGACGGAATCTGTAGGCTTAGCTAGAAGCTCAGCCTTGATGACATGTCAACTTGTAGGGGACTAGGAGGATCCTCAGATTGCGGAACCATGTGGTGAAGTTGGTTCTCCTTCTCCTTCTCTAGGAAGGTGCTAAGGTTGAAGGTGGGTGGGCGAGACATCTACAATGCATTTGCAAAGTGTTTAGACCATGTTCTTAATAATGAGTTCAAGTTTTAATTTATGCAGCTAAACTAAAACAAAAAGAACTCCCACTCAAACGATCATCCCTCTATTCGTTTACTGATCACATGACCCCAATCCGCTACTCCACCCCCGACCGTCATGGCCGACAGAGCAGTTTCAAAGGTAGACATTCTCAATTTCAACCACATCTCATGTGATTCATGCTCGAACTTTCGGTCTCTTGTATTCCGAGGCCATGTCTACACATGCTAGGCTCGCCAATTCTAACTTGTGTGTATTCTTAGTGCAATATGGCTTACGCCCACTATATGTGAATGCATATATGTCTGACACCCGATCGTCACGGCTTGCCTCATAACAGGTAACTTTCTTAGTGGTGCACACACAAGGGTAATACTATAACTAGAAATATCCTATTATGCTACCGTTGTATATTCTAACATACTAGCATAATAAGATGCAAAAAGGAATACTTCAAAAGTATGGTGTCATGACATGGTTGCAACATCTTGATCGCCATCGAGAGCTCCAATGAAATGTTTCACAAACTTGTCATTGCCATGTCACAATATGCCCCTATGCAAAATAAAGTTAGACACCTCTACTTTATCTATTGCAAGTTTTACACGGATTTAGGACTTTCACGGAAGAACCCCTTCCCACCTACAAACGTAGATCCCACAACAATGATTCAATGAATGCCTTTTTCCTTCCCTTTTTAGGGCCCTCCAATGTCGATGCCATATCAACTACTGTAGAGAGACAGACACCCCCAAAGCCACTTAACTGAGGACTAGTCTCGTGAATCACCACGTACGGTTGGTTGGGGGACGCTTCATCAAACAATGTCGCGATATGAACAAGAACATAAAAGAGGGTAGCAACTAGAAAATCAATTTCTACATATTGCTATGTGTTATATCCGTACGACATGCCTACCCATAGACCCTCTCTAATACAACTGTAGGGTTCCGAAGCCGAACAAAAAAAATTCTAACTACGTGAACACTAATACCAGGATCTATACTATGTAGACATAAGTAACAGAAAAGGAAGACGATATCCATACCCTTGAAGACCGAGGAACGCCTTACACAATAAGGAGTATGTTGCTGAATACGATCATCTCCAAGCAACCCAAGTGTGGTGCCTCCGAAGTACTACACACGTTCGGTGTATGCGGCGTCTCCCGAGCTCCGATCCAGCCGAGCAGCGGAAGAGGAAGATGGCAGACCGAAGATCACACGACGGTAGTGTGAAAAGTGGAGAACTCAAAATCCTCAAGGTCCTTTCCAATATTACGGAGAAATCCTCAAAGGAAATGAGAGAGAGAAGAGAGAATGGGATAATTCCAAGGGGAGGGGATGACCCCTATATATAGTGGGAGGGGTCAAACCCCACCCCAGCCCATTGTTTCGTTCCAAGGGGTAGGCGGTGTGAGACTAAACCCCACAGCCGCCGGCCACCAAGGGGGAGCCTCTAGCCCTAGGTGGGCCCCATGTGGGAAGCCCACCAAGCCCTGGCCGGCTGGCCCTCCCCCCTAGGCGCCTTGCCCCTTTGGGCCACCCCTCCGGGTGAGGCCCATTAGCAATGGGCTGCCTTTAAAAATAAAATAAAGTATATATTTTAATATTAATTCAACTAATTAATATAAAATATACATATTATTATATTCCTTCACTCCATAACTCCTTCCGGACCCCTCGATCAACATCGAGTATTACCCGGAACTATTCAAGTTTCTCTCTCTCTATTTCTCCTACGGTACCACATCTATCCCTATGCGTCGCCACCCTTAATAGTGACATACTTCGGTTCGGAAACACTCCGGACATGATTGAGACCTCTCTCATATCAATGATCATCAGCATGACCTGGATGCCCATGATGACCCCTGTGCATTTCACGAATCTCATCGCTCAAACTGTTAACGTCATTTCTCATTCCCTTTGCCAGTTGATATCTAGTTCACCCGAGATTTGATCTTTAGTATCCCCATACCTTTGTTCAATCTCGTTGTTGATGAACTTGTTTACTCGTTCCCTTGTCGTTGCATTCCGTGACCTAGTCACACACTTGCAAGCTTCGTTAATGCAATGTCACCGAGATGGCCACATGTATCTATTGGTTACATGGATTGGCAAATCCTGGTCTTGCTATGTACTCTTCTACGCGCCCCTTTGGGAAACCTGAGTGGCACCTTTTTGATCACCCATTTACGGTATGATACTTGATACCATCTAAGATCCCTCTAGAACGGTGATTTGCATTATCTCATAGTCTAAGGATCTGGTTGTGAGGTTTCCTTTGTTTATCATTAATGGTGAACTTTGTAACTAGATCTCATTATAATACAACTATTGGATGATTTCTATCATATCATTCGACCAATGACATGACCTCATTGTCAATTGGGATAAATGCCCATGATTTTAAAACCCTAAATCATCCTCATGACCAATGAGCTAGTTCACTAGAGGTAACTAGAGACATGGTTTGTTTACATACCACACGTGTATTAATGTTTCGTATTAACACAGTTATAGCATAGTATGAAACATATTATGAACATATAAGAGATATATCAAACAATATACTTTATTATTTGCCTCTAAGGCATATCTCCTTTAGTCAGCCACTTGCACTAGAGTACAAATTAATCTAGTTTACAATAGGCAAGAACCTAACACCGATGGCATCCTGGTGTTGCTCATGCTTGGCTTGTAGGAGAACTTTAGTCAAAGGATCCGCAACATTCATATCCGTGTGTACTTTGCAAATCTTGATTTCCCCTTCATCAACATTTTGTCGGATGACATGGAACCATAGCTTGATGTGTTTGGCCATGAAATGAGTTCTTGATTCCTTTGCGTTTGCAATAGCGCCCGTGTTGTCACAATAGATCGTCACGGGGTCTTGCACACTTGGAATAACTCCCAGTTTGATGGTGAAATTCCATAGCCAAATAGCTTCATTCGCCACATCAGTAGCAGCTATGTATTCTGACTCCATTGTAGATTGCGCTACTACTGGTTGCTTCTTGATCTTCCAGCTTACCGCCCCACCATTCACCAGAAACACAAATCATGTCTAAGACTTAGAGTCATCAGGATCTGAGTGCCAGCTCACATCCACGTAACCAGTTACTTTTAGAGCTTCATCATTTCCTCCATAGACTAGGACCATATCCTTTCTTCTCTTGAGATACCTTAGGATATTTTTCACAGCTGTCTAGTGATCCGTTCCTGGATTACTTTGGTATAGGCTCGCCAAACTGAGAGTCAATGCAACATCAGGTCGAGTACTTAGCATTGCATACATGATAGATCCTATGGCTGAGGCATAGGGGATGTAAGACATCATTTCTCTATCAGCACATGTTGCTGAACACTGAGTCAAACTCAGTGTGCTACCTTTTGTTACATGCACCAAACCCCTTTTGGCATCTTCCATTTTGAACCTCTTCAAAATATTCTCAAGGTAAGTACTTTGACTTAATGAAATCAGGCGTCTCTATCTATCTCTATAGATCTTGATACCTAATATGTATGCAGCTTCACCTAAGTCCTTCATGGAAAATTGATTACTCAAATATGCTTACACGCTTTCCATAAGTTCCACATTATTTACCATAATTAATATGTCGTCCACATATACTACTAGGAAAACCACTACGCTCTCACTCAATTTCTTGTAAACACAGAACTCTTGTTGATTTTGGACAAATCCAAAACTCTTGATCACTTGATCAAAATGTTGGTTCTAGCTCCGAGATGCTTGCTTTAGTCCATAAATGGAACACTAAAGTTTGCATATCTTCCCAGCATCCTTAGGATCAACAAAACCTTCTGGTTGCGTCATATACAACTCTTCATCAATGTCTCCATTGATGAACACGGTATTAACATCCATGTGCCATATTTCATAGTCGAAATGAGTAGCAATTGCTAGTAGAATCTGGACAGTTTTAAGCATCACTACGGGACAGAAAGTCTCATCACAGTCAACCCCTTGAATTTGTCGAAACCCCACTGTGACAAGTCGAGTTTTGTGAATGGTCACATTACCATTCACATCTGTCTTTTTCTTAAAGATCCATTTATTTTCCATGGCCTTGCGGTCTTCCAGAAACTTGGTTTTCGTACATGGATCCTATTTCGAATTTCATGTCTTTTGCCATTTCTCGGAATCATCACTTTCCATAGCTTCTTTGTAGTTTGCAGGTTCCTCTTGTTCATTCAGAATGACAGTCATCACAAGACTACTGTACCAATCAGGAGTGGTACGTATTCTTGCAGACTTGCGAACCGCAAGAATTTTGATGTGGTTGTCTTGATCATTATCATTTGATTCTTCTTCCATGTTGGAGGGCGATTTCAGAACAGCTTCCGTTGCGCTACTCGGAATCTAGAGAGAAGGATCAACAACCTCATCTTCCTCAATTCTCCTTCCACTAACTCCTTTAGCAAGAAACTCTTTCTCAAGAAAGGTGTCGTTCTTCGCGACAAACGTTTTGCCTTCGGCCTGGTTTTAGAATGTATACCCAACGGTTTCCCTTGGGTATCCCACAAATATACATTTTTTCTCCTTGGGTTTGAGTTTGTTAGGCTATAGTTTCTTGATGTAAGCCTCACATCCCCAAACTTTCAGGAATGACAACATTGGCTTCTTGTCGTACCACATCTCATATGGGGTTATCTCCACATATTTGTACGGTGCTTGGTTTAAAATAAAAGCGGCAGTTTCTAACGCATATCTCCAAAACGATACGGACATATCAGTCAAAGATATCATGGACCGCACACTATCCAATAGAGTACGGTTACATTGTTCTGACACACTGTTACACTGTGGTGTCCCGGTTGGCGTAAGCTGTGGTATGATCCTACAATCCTTCACGTGCATGTTAAACTCATAACTCAAATACTCGCCTCCCTGATCCGATCAAAGATGCTTGATTTTCTTGTTAAGTTGATTCTCTACTTCCTTCTAAAATTCCTTGAACTTTTCAAAGGTTTCAGATTTGTGCTTCATCAAGTAGATGTATCCATATCTACTAAAATCATCAGTAGAGGTAACAAAATAATGATAACCATTCTGCGTTGAGATGCTCATTGGTCCGCATACATCTGTATGTATGATTCCTAGTAGGTCCGTGCTGACTCGCGTACTAACGAGCTTGTTGGGGAACCCCAAGAGGAAGGTATGATGAGCACAGCAGTAAGTTTCCCTCAATTATGAAACCAAGGTTATCAATCCAGTAGGAGCAAGGAAACACCTCAAAGGTATTGCTATCTAGACTTTGGCAGGCCGCACTACCAGTGTTAGCAGCAACGTGGAGACCTGCACAACACAACCACAGAACTCTGTCCCCAACTTGCGATGAGGTTGTCAATCTCAATGGTTTTGCTGAAAACAAAGGATTAAACGTATCGAGTGGAAGAAAGTAATAGTTTGCAGAAAGTAAACACAAAGCAGTAAACAGTTGATTGTAGATTGATGGTAAAAGAAAGGACCCGGGTCCATAGTTCACTAGTGGTGGCTCTCCTTAAGATAAATGACATGTTGGGTGAACAAACTACAGCGGGGAAATTGACAAACATCGAGAAAGCAATATGCATATACTACTCATCTTGACTCCTTT
Source organism: Avena insularis (assembly GCA_023614405.1). Lineage (NCBI taxonomy): Eukaryota > Viridiplantae > Streptophyta > Magnoliopsida > Poales > Poaceae > Avena > Avena insularis. Next base: position 435,922,102 of record CM042692.1, read on the forward strand.
GAGACTTGATTGGGCATTCCAACATTATACATAGACCGCCATCCAACAACATCTATGACTAATAATCCACCTTCAGGTTATCATTTGAACCCCCTCTAGATTAAGTTGCAAGCAACGGATAACTGCATTACGAATTGCGTGTAATGTAAACAATACAATTGTTCTATGAACAAAGGATTGTTGTTTTCTCCCTAGTAGCAACAACACATCTAGTACCTTAGAGATTTCTATCACTTCCCCAGATTACTAGAGGCATGTACCCACTATCGAGCATAAATACTAACTCTTGGAGTTGCTAGCATCTACTTGGCCAAGATAGCTACTAACAATGGAAAGCATGCAAGATCACAAATAACAAAGACATGATAGAATCAATAATCAATCTGAAATAGCATCTCAATATCCATCGGATCCTCGCAAACACAACATGTATGAATTACAAATAGATGATCTTGATCATGAACGGAGCTCACAAGATCTAAACATGATAGCACAAAGGAGAAGAACCAGCCATCTAGCTACTACTTGGACCTGTAGTTCAGAGATGAACTACTCACGCATCACACTAGAGGCTTGCATGATGATGAAGAAGGCCTCCAGGGTGAATTCTCCCCTCCAGCAGGGTGCCGGGAAGAGCTTCAGATCCCTCGCGATCTAGGGATGGAGATGATGGCGGGTACAGACTCCTTCATGGAATTTTGATCGGGTACTTAGGGTTTCTCTATCAGAGGCAATATATAGGCGGAAGGAGAGGCCGAGGGGTGCACAGGCGGCAGACCATTCCTCGCAGGCCAAGCCCGGTCATGTGAGGTGGTGTGGCGGGCCCCAGCCCTCTCCGTCTCGTGATTACGCTCCGGTGTCCCTCGGTGAAAAACTGACTTTGGCTTTTGTCCCGTCAATTCGAGAATATTCATTTTCTGACTTTCCTGGAACCAAAAATAGCAGAAAATGCAGACCGGGTAATGGCTCTTGTTAATAGGTTAGTCCAAGAAATCATACGAAAAGTACTCCAAAGTGTGGACAAAACATAAGAAAGTAGATAAAACCAAGCATGGAACATCAAAAATTATGGATACATTAGCGACGTATCAACATCCCCAAGCTTAACTCCTGCTTGTCCTTGAGTAGGTAAGTGATAAAAAGAAAGCATAATTTTTGAGGTGACATGCACCATCATAAACTTGATCAAAGTATTTGTAAAACATCGATAGCTGGGATCATAGTACTTCAATCATAACATGAAAGACAAAGCAACTATGTTGCAACATGAAAAGGCATAAACAAAAGATTCATGAATAACAATGCTTTGCAAGACGTTTGTTTGTTTTACATAAAGAAAGCATAGCATAGTGGCATTCAGCTTGTCCCTCATAGAGTAGCAAACATAAATGCATAGGACACCTTCAAAGTTCATAAGAGTGACTAGATACAAATAGTTTAAAACAAGCAATATCAAAGCTATGCATCAATCAACAAGTCTTGGGACAATGCACATAGAACTAAGAATGGTCACTATGCTCTCAAAGTAGGTGCGTAAAGATAGAAGGTGGAGACTCATCATAAAATTAAAAGAAAGGCCTTCATAGAAGGACGTAGGGATTCAAGTCTCATAAAGAGCTTCCAAAAATTATGGTACTTATTAGCTTTCAGCTCTCATTGCCCCTATCATAAGCATCTTGGAGGTGATTAAGGTTAAAGTGACACAATTAAGAGGATATGCTTGACAAGTTATAAGCCGAAGTCTCATGCCCCTTACTTACGAAGACCAAACCTCATGCTACTCAACTTTAGTCATAAGTAAGCTCTTGTCATTGTAAGTGCATGTGCATCATAAAGAAACCAGCAGGTACCCTTGCACATGATACAGGAGCTATCCCATAATCAAAATGACAAGGCAAGCAGACAATCAGCATCTCAGCGATCTTTTTATTTGCTATTTGCATAGGTTTTTATTGAGGATGCTTCATAGAGTGCTCATTATGGTTATGCTGCAAGTTTCCACCATGATTAGGCATGGCTTAGGCTAGCGGCCCAAGCGTTTCTCTAACACACATACAAACTCCATGATCTTACAAGTTCCCCTTTTATTTCACACTGCCGGGATCCATAAGCAAAAGAACATGATATCAACGGGGTACAAAGTACAAGTGCAATGTTGAAAGCGTTCCCCATGATACATGGTTCTGCTAACTTCAACTTATAAAGCGCAAGCATATACGCAACAAAGATGGACGCAATGGTTCAAGTTTATTAAGGGCAAGAAAAGAAAAGTGTGCCATCAAGTTCGTGAGAGCTTTAATCACTAGTTTTCTCATAACGAGTTTAATTTGGAAGGTAGACAAAAACATGAATATACTTGGAATAGCATATGCTAATAGGTAGGTATGGTGAACTCTTTGGAACAACTTGGTTTTAGGAGTTGGATGCATGAGTGGAACTCATACTTGGTTGCGGAGGCTAGCAAAAGACTGGGAGCAACCAACTAAGAGAGAAATAATGGCCATAATCATGCAGAGAGACAAAACACCTTTGATCAAAGAATAAAGTGATACTACAAGTTGAAAACTAAAGGATCATAAAGGCTTATGGTGACTTGGGATAGTCATAACATGGTGTGAGCATGTGCCAAGTCAACCCAAACAAAGCATCAAAGGAGAATACCACTATACTATGCTTTAATATGCTAAAACAACGCATGATTCTTCCAAAGCACATTAAGAAATCTCAATTGTTTATAACATGTCATGCTACAGCAAAGAATACTAAAAATAAAGCCAAAACAATATCAAGCATGGCATGACAAAGCATAGGCTACAGTCAAAAACAAGCTCTCTTTACCACTTAAGCATGAACTTTTCTACTCTTTTCCAATCTAAACCAAACTATTTGAAAATCAATGCATGAAAGAGGGGGTCCAACCAATTTATTCAGCAAACTAAGAAAACCAAGCAAACGAAAACCAAAAACAAAAAACGAAGACGCTCCAAGAACAACACAATTGTTCATGAAATAATAAAAATGAAGCGTTTGGAAGGAACCTGGGGTTTTTATTGATGAAGAGGGGGATGCCTTGGGCATCCCCAAGCTTTGGCGCTTGTACTTCTTGGATATTTCTTGGGGTGACACGCGTGGCATCCCCAAGATTGAGCTTTAGTCCATCCTTCATCTCATTACTCATTCCTTCCATACACCTGAAATTTTTCCTTCATACAAAACTTCACACAATCTTTATTAGCAACATTAGTGCACTCAAGATAATAAGTCTTTAGGTTCCGTTCCAACACCAATAAAACTTCCACTAAAACACAAGCTACTGTAGTACTTCCCTCAAAATGCTCAATTCCCCAAAGAGAACTCAAAAAGGAACCAACAAGAAGCAAATGCAAATAAAGGTAGAAATCTGTCAAAACAGACCAGCAGGTAAAGATGATTTTTTCGAAGACCTTATGTTGCTCAAATCGGAAAGTGTTGAACTAATGAAAGTTAGATAACAACCTGGGGAAGAAGCACAAACATTCACGCCTCAAAAGGACATATAGAGATTTTACACGAATATTTACGGTGAAGCATAGAAATCTGTTTCGGGGCAGCAACTTTCCCAATCATTACTTCTCTCTCAATAGAGGTTACTCTTGGCACAAAAAGCAAATATAAAGGATAAGGAGCGGTTATTACTAAAGTAATAACTTCCAAGACTCATCTAAAACTTTTGGGTTATCTCCCAATAAGTACTTTTCTTTAACGCCTTTAAGTTAGGCATAAGAAGCAAGAAAAAGAATCAAGTATTCTCAAATGAAGAAGCATTAAAACCAAATTTCTTGCCCTTACCTCTCTTACTTTTATTCTTAACCTTGGGGAACATATGATTGCTTGGTGGAGAAGCAAAGTGCATGGTGCCCTTTTCGACATCTATTATTGCTCCAAGGAGTTTCAATAAGGATCTTCCAAGGGTGATTTGTCCTTTTCCTACACATTCAATAACAAGATAATTAGTAGAAACCATTTTCCCTAGGATCTTTGTAAACACTCCTTCAGTTATTCCAATGGGTAATATTGTGGCATTATTAGCAAGAAAATTTTCTTCTCCTCCTTCAGAAAGCCCCCAAAGATTCAAAGATTCGTAGATATCTTTGGGCATAAGACAAAACTCAGACATGATATCAGAGCAAGCATGAAAAGTTTCATTGTTTATAGCAATCTTTACTGTGGGAGGCCATTTTGAGGGTTCAGAATTTATTGGAACATAGTTATGATGCTCTCTAAGTGTATTATAGCAATCTTTCAAACTAGCAGCGCTGGCCTCAAGAGTATTCAATCTAGCAAATATGTTTATGAAGGAAGAATCAGATTTGCTAGGCAAGTTGTTAGTAAAGACCAACTTCTTTATGGCATTAACAACATCATCTTCATTGCATTGGAGGAAATATCATCCTACTACATCATCCAAAGCATATATATAGCAAAGAGCAATTCCAAGGTAAAAGCTGCTGAGGAACAAGCTTTGAGTCATTTTAGGTTCAGTTTCTTCATGTAGATTAGAGATTCTAGACCAAGCTTATTTGAAACTCTCTTCAATTCCTTGTTTAAAAGTGAAAATCATTTCCTCAGGTGACATAGTGATTGGAGAAATGCTAGACATAAAGGCAACTTAAGATAGGAACTATTTTTTTGTGTTTTTAATAAAGAAAGCAAACTAGTAAAACTATTTTTTTTGTTTTTGATAAACAAACAAGCAAACAAAACAAAAATAAACTAAGAAAAACAAAAATAACAAAGTAAAGAGATTGGTTATGAGGGACTCCCCTTGTGAAGATGTCCTTGACTCCCCGACGACGGCGCCAGAAAATCACTTGCTGACTCGTGTACTAACGAGCTCGTTGGGGAACCCCAAGAGGAAGGTATGATGAGCACAGCAGTAAGTTTCCCTCAGTTATGAAACTAAGGTTATCAATCTAGTAGGATCAAGGAAACACCTCAAAGGTGTTGCTAGCTAGACTTTGGCAGGGCGCACTACCGGTGTCAGCAACAACGTGGAGACCTGCACAACACAACCACATAACTATGTCCCCAACTTGTGATGAGGTTGTCAATCTCACTGGTTTTGCTGAAAACAAAGGATTAAACGTATCGAGTGGAAGAAAGTAATAGTTTGCAGAAAGTAAACACAAAGCAGTAAACAGTTGATTGTAGATTGATGGTAAAAGAAAGGACCGAGGTCCATAGTTCACTAGTGGTGGCTCTCCTTAATATAGATGACATGTTGGGTGAACAAATTACAGCGGGGCAATTGACAAACATCGAGAAAGCAATATGCATATACTACTCATCTTGACTCCTTTGAGACTTGATTGGACATTACAACATTATACATAGACCGCCATCCAACTGAATCTATGACTAATAATCCACCTTCAGGTTATCATCCGAACCCCCTCCAGTATTAAGTTGCAAGCAACAGATTATTGCTTTACGAACTGCGTGTAAAGTAAACAATACAATTGTTCTATGAACAAAGGATCGTTGTTTTCTCCCTAGTAGCAACAACACATCTAGTACCTTAGAGATTTCTGTCACTTCCCCAGATTACTAGAGGCATGAACCCGCTATCAAGCATAAATACTAACTATTGGAGTTGCTAGCATCTACTTGGCCAAGATAGATACTAACAACAGAAAGCATGCAAGATCACAAATAACAAAGACATGATAGAATCAATAATCAATCTGAAATAACATCTCAATATCCATCGGATCCCCACAAACACAACATGTATGAATTACAAATAGATGATCTTGATCATGAACGGAGCTCACAAGATCTAAACATGATAGCACAAAGGAGAAGAACCATCCATCTAGCTACTACATGGACCCGTAGTCCAGAGATGAACTACTCACGCATCACACTGGAGGCTTGCATGATGATGAAGAAGGCCTACAGGGTGAATTCTCCCCTTCGGCAGGGTGCCGGGAAGAGCTTCAGATCCCTCCCGATCTAGGGTTGGAGATGACGGCGGCTACAGACTCTTTCGTGGAATTTTGATTGGGTACTTAGGGTTTCTGTATCGGAGGCAATATATAGGCGGAAGGAGAGGCCGAGGGGGTGCCTGGGCGGCCAGACCACCCCTAGCGAGGGCTAAGCCTGGCTGTGCGGCCAGGTGGTGTGGCTGGGCCCCAGCCCCTCTCTGTCTCGTATTCTGGCTCCGGGTGTCCCTCGGTGAAAACTAACTTTGGCTTTTGTACCGTCCAATTCCGATAATATTCATTTTCTGACTTTCCTGGAACCAAAAACAGCAGAAAACAGGCAGCTGGCACTATGGCTCTTGTTAATAGTTTAGTCCAAGAAATCATATGAAAAGTACACCAAAGTGTGGACAAAACATAAGAAAGTAGATAAAGCCAAGCATGGAACATCAAAAATTATGGATATGTTAGCAACGTATCAGTCCGCAACCCTCTCCATTGTGCTAGAGAAGGGTGTCCTAGTCATCTTGCCCATGAGGCAAGGCTCGCATGTATCAAGGGGTTCAAAATCCAATGATTCAAGGATTCCATCTGAATGAAGCTTCTTCATGCGCTTAACACCAATCTGACCAAGATGGCAATGCCACATAAACATGGAATTATCATCATTATGCTTACAACGTTTAGCATCAATATTATGGATGTGAGTATAGAAATCAAGATCTAGTAAGAATAAACCATTACACATAGGCGCATGAACATACAAAACATCATTCATATAAATAGAACAACCATTTGTTCCGGATTTAAATGAATAATGATCTTGCAACAAGCACGATCCACTCACAATATTCATACTTAATGCGGGTACATAGTAGCATTTATTCAAAACCAAAATCAATCATGACGGCATACATAGAAGTAAAGTGCCGACGGCCACCACATCGACCTTCGTGCTGTCGCCGACGCGCATCATCACCCCGTCCTTCCCCAGACGCCTCTTACTCCGCAGCTCCTGTTGAGAGTTATAAATGTGAGCAATAGAACTGGTATCAAATACCCAGGTGTTACTCCTGGTGCTAGTAAGGAACACATATATAACATGCATATCAAATATACCTTTGTCTTTGGCGGCTATCTTGTCCTCAAGGTACTTGGGGAAGTTGCGCTTCCAGTGCCCATCCCCTTTGTAGTAGTAGCACATGGTGCCGGGCCTAGGAGTGGGCCTAGTAGCCTTATAGGTGTTGGCAACAGGTTTTACATCCTTATTAGGTTTATTGCCCTTTCCCTTTTTCCCCAACTTCTTAAAGTTGGTGGTCTTATTAACCATCAACACCGTGTGCTCCTTCTTGATCTCTACCTCAGCAGTTTTGAGCATGGCGAACACCTAAGCAAGTGTCTTATTCATCCCTTGCATGTTGTAGTTCATCACAAAGCTCTTGTAGCTAGGGGTAGTGAGTGCAACGCCCTATCAATCGCGAGCTCCTCTGGATTTTCAATCCAGGGCATTCAAGCGCTTAACGTAGCTAGACATTTTGACTACGTGCTCACCAATACTGTTGTGCTCTTCCATCTTGGCGGAGAAGAAGACCTCAAAAGCATCATACCTCTTTGCCCGAGCCTGTGGAGCAAAGACAGCCTTGAGATCTTCAATGATCTCAAAAGCATTCATCTTCTCAAAACGCTTTTGAACCTCCGGCTCCATGGCATAGAGCATTCCACTCTAGATGAGGGAGAAATCATCCGCCTTGAACTGCCAGACATTCTTTTCATCCTAGGAGGCAGAATCTGCAGGCTTAGCTGGAAGCTCAGCCTCGATGACATAAGTCAACTTGTAGGGGACTAGGAGGATCCTTAGATTGCGGAACCATGCGGTGAAGTTGGTTCCATCAATTTTTAGCTTGTCCTTCTCTAGGAAGGTGCTAAGGTTGAAGGTGGGTGGGCGAGACATCTACAATGCATTTGATACGTGTTTAGACCATGTTCATAATAATGAGTTCAAGTTTTAATTTATGCTGCTAAACTAAAACAAAAGGAACTCCCACTCAAACAATCATCCCTCTATTCGTTTAGTGATCACATGACCCCAATCCGCTACTCCACCCCTGACCGTCACGGCCGGTAGAGCAGTTTCAAAGGTAGACATTCTCAATGTGAATCACATCTCATGTGATTCATGCTCGACAATTCATTCTCTTGTATTCCGAGGCCATGTCTACACATGCTAGGCTCGCCAATTCTAACTTATGTGTATTCGTAGTGCAACATGGCTTACACCCACCATATGCAAACACAGATATGTGTGACACCCGATCGTCACGACCTGCCTCATAACGGAGAACTTTCTTGGTGGTGCACACACAAGGGGAATACTATAACTAGAATTATCCTATTATGCTATCGTCATATATTCTAACATACTAGCATAATAAGATTCAAAAAGGAATACTTCAAAAGTATGGTGCCATGACATGGTTGCAGCATCTTGATCGCCATCGAGAGTTCCATGTCATAAAACTTGTCATTGCCATGTCATAATACACTCCTATGCAAAATAAAGATAGATGCCTCTACTTTATCTATTGCAAGTTCTACCTGGCTTTAGGGTTTTTGCGGAAGAACCCCTTCCCACCTACGAACGTAAAGCCACAACATGGATTCAACGATTGCCTTTTTTCTTCCCTTTTTAGGGCCCCCAATGTTGATGCCATATCAAATACTGTAGAGAGACAGACACCCCCCAAAGCCACTTAACTATGGACCAGTCTCGTGAATCACCACGTAAGGTCAGTTGGGGCCACTTCATCAAACAGTGTCCGATATGAACAAGAACGTAAAAGAGGGTAGCAACTAGAAAATCAATACCCACATATTGCTATGTGTTCTATCCATATGACATGCGTACCCATAGACCCTCTCTGATACCACTGTAGGGTTCCGGAGCAGAAAACAAAAAAAAATCTAATTACGCGAACACTAATACCAGGATCTATACTATGTAGACATAAAAAATGGAAAAGGAAGACGGTATTCATACCCTTGAAGACCGAGGAACGCCTTACATCGGAAGGCGTATGTTGATGAAGACGAGCAGCTCCAAGCACCCCAAGTGTGGTGCCTCTGAAGTACTACACACGTGTAGGGTTCATTGCATGGAAAACAAAAATTTCTATCGCAAGGACGGACAAAACCAAGATCCAATCTATGGAAAAGCCAAGATCTAATCTATGAGATAAGTGCAACAAGATAGATGAGAACTAACCCTTGTATATCTAAAGACTTGATCGAGATCGGATCTCGTGGTTGATGTAGTCGATCACTTGCTGATCTCAAGATCGAGTAGATGATCCTTCCGGCGCCACGTTCCAGCAGCGCTTCCGCACTCGGTCACACGTACGAAGTCGATGTAGATCTTCCTCTCCTTGTTCCAGTGGGCAGTGGAGGTAGTAGATCCCCTCGGAATCCCAGCAGCACGATGGCGTGGTGGTGGAGAAGTCCTGTAGGGCTTCGCCTAAGATGGAGCAGGAGGAAGGAGGAGGAGGGTGGTAGCTAGGGTTGGGAGGAAGGGGCAAAGGGGGAGGCGCCCCATCTCCCCTCTTTATATTGAGGGGGCGGCCTAGGGTTTCCCCCCTTGGCCCCACCCCCTAGTTCCGGCGCATGAGGGGAGGAGGGAAGTTCTCTTCCCCCCAAGTCTTATCCCTTTCTTTCTAGGGTTTCAAGTTTATCCCTTAAGAACCTTCCAGAACCTTCCAAAACCTTCTATAAGCTCCAAACAAATATTCCGCAACTTTTCTGAATCCCCAAAAATGATTTCCATTATATGAATCTTATTATCCAGACCATTTCGGATCTCCTCGTGATGTCCTGGATCCAATCCGAGACTCCAACAACATTCGGTCTCCAACTCATATTCCAAATCTACTTAAACAACATCGAAACTTAAGTGTGTCACCCTATGATTCACGAACTATGCAGACATGATTGGGACACCTCTCTGATCAATAACCAATAGCGGTACCTAGAGATCCATAATGTCTCCCACATATTCAACGATGACTTCATGATCGATAGAACCATTAACATATGAAATTGATTCCCTTTGTCACGCGATACTCTACTTATCCGAGGTTCGATCATCGGTATCTCCATACCTAGTTCCACCTGTTACTGATAAGTACTTGATACGTTGCAAACGGATCCATACTTTTTGATGTTCCATGCTTGGTTTTATCTACTTTCTTATGTTTTGTCCACACTTTGGAGTACTTTCTATACACTTTCTTGGACTAACCTATTAACAAGAGCCACGAAGGCCGCCTGCTTTTCTGCTATTTTTGGTTCCAGGAAAGTCAGAAAATGAATATTCTCGGAATTGGACGGGACAAAAGCCAAAGTCAGTTTTTCACCGAGGGGGACACGGAGCCAGAGTATGAGACGAAGAGGGGCCAGGGGGCCGCCAAACCACCTGGCCGCGCGGCTAAGCCTGGCCCACGCCAGGGGGTGGTCTGGCCGCCTCGGGCACCCCCTCGGCCTCCCCTTTCGCCTATAATATGCCTCCGATATAGAAACCCTAAGTACCCGATCAAAATTCCATGAAAGAGTCTATAGTCGCCGTCATCTCCATCCCTAGATCGGGAGGGATCTAAAGCTCTTCCCAGCACCTTGCCGGAGGGGAGAATTCACCCTGGAGGCCTTCTTCATCACCATGCAAGCCTCCGGTGTGATGCGTGAGTAATTCATCCGTGGACTACGGGTCCATGTAGTAGCTAGATGGTTGGTTCTTCTCCTTTGTGCTACCATGTCTAGATCTTGTGAGCTCCGTTCATGATCAAGATCATCTATTTGTAATCCTACAGGTTGTGTTTGCGGGGATCCGATGGATATTGAGATGCTATTTCAGATTGATTATTGAGTCTATCATGTCTTTGTTATTTGTGATCTTGCATGCTTTCCGTTGTTAGTAGCTATCTTAGCCAAATAGATGCTAGCAACTCCAAGAGTTAGTATTTATGCTCGATAGTGGGTTCATGCCTCTAGTAATCTGGGAAGTGACAGAAATCTCTAAGGTACTATATGTGTTGTTGCTACTAGGGAGAAAACAACAATCCTTTGTTCATAGAACAATCGTATTGTTTACTTTACACGCAATGCGTAATGCAATTATCTATTGATTGCAACTTAATACTGGAGGGGGTTCGGATGATAACCTGAAGGTGGATTATTATTCATAGATGCAGTTGGATTACGGTCTATGTATAATGTTGTAATTCCCAATCAAATCTCATAGGAGTCAAGATGAGTAGTATATGCATATTGCTTTCTCCATGTTTGTCAATTGCCCCGCTGTAATTTGTTCACCCAACATGTCATCTATCTTAAGGAGAGCCACCACTAGTGAACTATGGACCCCGGTCATTTCGTTTACCATCAATCTACAATTGTTTACTACTTGTTGTTTACTTTCTACAAACTATTACTTTCTTCCACACAGTACGTTTAATCCTTTGTTTTCAGTAAAACCGGTGAGATTGACAACCTCACTGTAAGTTGGGGGCAAAGTTCTGTGGTTGTGTTGTGCAGGTTTCAACGTTGCTGTTGGTGCTGGTAGTGCGCCCTGCCAAAGTCTAGCTAGCAACACCTTGGAGGTGTTTCCTTGCTCCTACTAGATTGATAACCTTGGTTTCATAACTGAGGGAAAACTTACTATTGTCCTCATCATACCTTCCTCTTGGGGTTCCCCAACGAGCTTGATATATTTTGGGACATCAAGGACTTTTTCTGGTGCCGTTGCCAGGGAGCCAAGGACATCTTCACAAGGGGAGTCTCTCATAACCAATCTCTTTACTTTGTTTTATTTTTTTGCTTAGTTTATTTTTGCTTTGTTTGCTTGTTTCTTTATCAAAAACACAAAAAATAAGTTTTACTAGTTTGCGTTCTTTATTAAAACATAGAAAAAATAGTTCCTATCTTAAGTTGCCATTATGTCTAGCATTGCTCCAATCACTATGTCACCCGGGGAAATGATTTTCACTTTTAAACAAGGAATTGAAGAGAGTTTCAAAGAAGCTTGGTCTAGAATCTCTGATCTACATGCAAAAATTGAACCTAAAATGACTCAAAGCTTGTTCCTTAGTAGTTTTTACCTTGGAATTGCTCTTTGCTATAGATATGCTTTGGATGCTATAGTGGGAGGATATTTCCTCCAATGCAATGAGGATGATGCTGTTAATGCCATAAAGAAGTTGGTCTTTACTTACAACTTGCCTAGCAAATCTGACTCTTCCTTCATAAACATATTTGCTAGATTGAATACTCTAGAGACCAGCACTGCTAGTTTGAAATATTGCTATAATATACTTAGAGAGCATCATGACTATGTTCCAATAAACTCTGAACCCTCAAAATGGCTTCCCACAGTAAAGATTGCTATAAATAATGAAACTTTTCATGCCCGCTGTGATATCATGTCTGAATGCTGTCTTATGCCTAAATATATCTATGAATCTTTGAATATTTGGGGACTTTCTGAAGAGGGAGAAGAAATATTTCTTGCTAATAAAGCCACAATATCACCAATTTTAATAGCTGAAGGAGTGTTTACAAAGATCCTAGGGAAAATGGTTTCTACTGATTATCTTGTTATTGCATGTGTAGGAAAATGACAAATTACACTTGGAAGATCCCTATTGAAACTCCTTGGAGCAACAATAGATGTGGAAAAGGGCACCATGCACTTTGCTTCTCCACCAAACAATCATATGTTCCCCAAGGTTAAGAATAAAAGTAAGAGAGGTAAGGGCAAGAAATTTGGTTTTAATGCTTCTTCATTTGAGAACACTTGATTCTTTTTCTTGCTTCTTTTGCCTAACTTAAAGGCGTTAAAGAAAAGTACTTATTGGGAGATAACCCAAAAGTTTTAGATTAGTCTTGGAAGTTATTACTTCAGTAATAACCGCTCCTTATCCTTTTTATTTTCTTTTTCTGCCAAGAGTAACCTCTAATGAGAGAGAAGTAATGATTGGAAAAGTTGCTGTCCCGAAACAGATTTCTGTGCTTCACCGTAAAAATTCGTGTAAAATCTCTGTACGTCGTTTTGAGCTGTGAATTTTTCTGCTTCTGCCCCAGGTTGTTATCTAACTTCCATTAGTTCAACACTTTTTGATTTGAGCAACAGAAGGTCTTCGAATAAATTGGTTTTACCTACTGGTCTATTTTGACAGATTTCTGCCATTATTTGCATTTGCTTCTTGTTGGTTCCTTTTTGAGTTCTTTTGGGGAATTGAGCTTTTTGAGGGAAGTGCTACAGTATCTTGTGTTTTAATGGAAGTTTTATTGGTGTTGAAACTGAACCTAAAGACTTATTATCTTGAGTGTACTAATGTTGCTAATAAAGATTGTGTGAAGTTTTGTATGAAGGAAAAATTTCAGGTGTATGGAGAGAATGATGTAATGAAATGAAGAATGGACTAAAGCTCAAGCTTGGGGATGCCACCCCGTGTCACCCTAAGAATTATCCAATAGTTACAAGCGTCAAAGCTTGGGATGCCCAAGGCATCCCCTTCTTCATCAATACAAACCCCAGGTTTCTTCCAAACACTTCATTTTTATTGTTTCATGCACAGTTGTGTTGTTCTTGGAGCGTCTTCGTTTTTCGTTTTTCGTTTTTGTTTGCTTGGTTTTCTTAGTTTGCTGAATAAATTGGTTGGACCCCCTCTTTCATGCATTGGTTTTCAAATAGTTTGGTTTGGATTGGAAAAGAGTAGGAAAAGTTCATGCTTAAGTGGTAAAAGGAGCTTGTTTTTGACAGTGGCCCATGCTTTGTCATGCCATGCTTGATATTGTTTTGGCTTTATGCATAGTGATATTTGCTGTAGCATGACATGTTATAAACAATTGATATTGCTTAATGTGCCTTTGGAATAATCATGCGTTGTTTTAGCATATTAAAGCATAGTATTGTGGTATTCTCCTTTGATGCTTTATTTGGGTTGACTTGGAGCATGCTCACACCATGTTATGACTATCTCAAGTCACCAAAGCCTTTATGATCCTTTAGTTTTCGACTCGTAGTATCACTTTATGCTTTGATTAATGATGTTTTGTCGCTCTGCATGATTATGGCCATTATTTCTCTCTTAGTTGGTCGCTCCCAGTCTTTTGCTAGCCTCCATAACCAAGTATGAGTTCCACTCATGCATCCAACTCCTAAAACCAAGTTATTCCAAAGAGTCCACCACACCTACCTATTAGCATTTGCTATTCCAAGTATATTCATGTTTTTATCTACCTTCCGAATTAAACTTGTTATGAGAAAACTAGTGATTAAAGCTCTCACGAAATTGATGGCACACTTTACTTTCTTGCACTTAATAAACTTTAACCATTGTGTCCATCTTTGTTGCGTATATGCTTGCGCTTTATAAGTTGAAGTTAGCAGAACCATGTATCATGGGGAACGCTTTCAACAGTTCACATGTACATTGTACCTAGTTGATATCATGTTCTTTTGCTTATGGATCCCGGCGGTGTGAAATAAAAGGGGAACTTGTAAGATCATGGAGTTTGTATTTGTGTTAGAGAGACGCCTGGGCCGCTAGCCTAAGACATGCCTAATCATGGTGAAACTTGCAGCATAACCATAATGAGCACTCTATGAAGCATCCTCAATAAAAACCTATGCAAATAGCAAATAAAAAGATCACTGCGATGCTTATTGTCTGCTTGCCTTGTCATTTTGATTATGGGATAGCTCCTGTATCATGTGCAAGGGGTACCCCATTGGCGGTTCTCTATGATACATATGTACTTACAATGACAAGAGCTTACTTGTGACTGAAGTTGAGTAGCATGAGGTTCGGTCTTCGTAAGTAAGGGGCATGAGATTTCAGCTTATAACTTGTCAAGCATATCCTCTTAGTTGTGTCACTTTAACCTTAATCACCTAAAGATTCTTATGATAGGGGCAATGAGAGCTGAAAGCTAATAAGTACCATAATTTTTGGAAGCTCTTTATGAAACTTGAATCCCTACTTCCTTCTATGAAGGCCCTTTCTTTTACTTTTATGTTGAGTCTCCACCTTTTATCTTTATGCACCTACTTTGAGAGCATAGTGGCCATTCTTAGTTCTATGTGCATTGTCCCAAGACTTGTTGATTGATGCATAACTTTGATATTGCTTGTTCTTAAACTATTTGTATCTAGTCACTCTTATGAACTTTGAAGGTGTCCTATGCATTTATGTTTGCTACTCTATGAGGGACAAGCTGAATGCCACTATGCTATGTTTTCTTTATGTGAAACAAACAAACGTCTTGCAAAGCATTGTTATTCATGAATATTTTGTTTGTGCCTTTTCATGTTGAAACAATAGTTGCTTTGTCTTATTGTTAGAACTTTATCTTTCATGTTATGATTGAAGTACTATGATCCCAGCTATCAATGTTTTACAAATACTTTGATCAAGTTTATGATGGTGCATTTCACCTCAAAAATTATTCTTTCTTTTTATCACTTACCTACTCGAGGACGAGCAGGAGTTAAGCTTGGGGATGTTGATACGTTGTAAACGTATCCATATTTTTTGATGTTCCATGCTTGGTTTTATCTACTTTCTTATGTTTTGTCCATACTATGGAGTACTTTCTATACACTTTCTTGGACTAACCTATTAACAAGAGCCATAGTGTCAGCTACCTGTTTTCTGCTATTTTTGGTTCCAGGAAAGTCAGAAAGTGAAAATTCTCGGAATTGGACGGGACAAAAGCCACAGTCAGTTTTTCACCGAGGGGGACACGGAGCCAGAGTACGAGACGGAGAGGGGCCAGGGGCGCCACACCACCTGGCTGCGCGGCCAAGCCTGGCCCGTGTCAGGGGGTGGTCTAGCCGCCTCGGGCACCCCCTCAGCCTCCCCTTTTGCCTATAAGATGCCTCCGATACAGAAACCCTAAGTACCCGATCAAAATTCCACGAAAGAGTCTGTAGCCGCCGTCATCTCCATCCCTAGATCGGGAGGGATCCGAAGCTCTTCCCGGCACCCTGCCGGAGGGGAGAATTCACCCTGGAGGCCTTCTTCATCACCATGCAAGCCTCTGGTGTGATGCGTCAGTAGTTCATCCTTGGAATACGGGGCCATGTAGTAGCTAGATGGTTGGTTCTTCTCCTTTGTGCTACCATGTCTAGATCTTGTGAGCTCCGTTCATGATCAAGATCATTTATTTGTAATCCTACATGTTGTGTTTGCGGGGATCCGATGGATATTGAGATGCTATTTCAGATTGATTATTGATTCTATCATGTCTTTGTTAATTGTGATATTGCATGATTTCCGTTGTTAGTAGCTATCTTGGCCAAGTAGATGCTAGCAACTCCAAGAGTTAGTATTTATGCTCGATAGTGGGTTCATGCCTCTAGTAATCTGGGGAAGTGACAGAAATCTCTAAGGTACTAGATGTGTTGTTGCTACTAGGGAGAAAATAACAATCCTTTGTTCAATCGTATTGTTTACTTTACACGCAATGCGTAATGCAATTATCTGTTGCTTGCAACTTAATACTAGAGGGGGTTCGGATGATAACCTAAAGGTGGATTATTAGTCATAGATGTAGTTGGATTAAGGTCTATGTATAATGTTGTAATGCCCAATCAAATCTCATAGGAGTCAAGATGAGTAGTATATGCATATTGCTTTCTAGATGTTTGTCAATTGCCCCGCTGTAATTTGTTCACCCAACATGTCATCTATCTTAAGGAGAGCCACCACTAGTGAACGATGGATCCCGGTCCTTTCTTTTACCATCAATCTACAACTGTTTACTACTTTCTGTTTACTTTCTGCAAAATATTGCTTTCTTCCACACAATATGTTTAATCCTTTGTTTTCAGCAAAACCGGTGAGATTGACAACCTCACTATAAGTTGGGGGCAAAGTTATGTGGTTGTGTTGTGCAGGTTTCCACGTTGCTGCTGGCGCCGGTAGTGCGCCCTACCAAAGTCCAGCTAGCAACACCTTGGAGGTGTTTCCTTGCTCCTACTAGATTGATAACCTTGGTTTCATAACTGAGGGAAAACTTACTGATGTGCTCATCATACCTTCCTCTTGGGGTTCCCCAATGAGCTTGATATATTTTGGGCCATCATTACTCTTTACTCGTACCGTGGTATGTCATGTCTACGCACTTCTATTCTTGTAGACAGTTGTTGGGCCTCCAAGTGCAGAGGTTTGTAGAACAGCAGCAACTTTTCCCTTAAGTGGATCACCCAAGGTTTATCGAACTCAGGGAGGAAGTGGTGAAAGGTATCCCCTCAAGCAACCGTGCAATCAAGATACAAGAAGTCTCTTGTGTCCCCAACATACCCAATACACTTGTCAGGTGTATAGGTGCACTAGTTCGGCGAAGAGATAGTGAAATACAAGTGGTATGGATAATTATAAGTGGTAACGGTGCTAGAAAATAGCTTGCCGGCGTGGAAGAGACTAAAGGCAAACTGAAATAAAGAAGGAAGCAAGCAAACATGTAATAGATTTAATAGCAAACGGTGTTTCAGTGCTTAGAAACAAGGCCTAGGGATCATACTTTCACTAGTGAACACTCTCATATAAATATATTCTTCTTTATGATACTACGCTGAACTACTCTCCGGTTGAACACTCTAATCAATGGTAGGGCTATAACAGCACACCTCAAAGTAAGCCTTTCCCATCTAGATAACCCCACACTGTCACCTTGAGCACTAGATGGTTCAAACAAACACCACAATTTCATAAAGACATTCAATTCCAAATATAACTCATAACAAGTATTTGTAATCTCTAGCCTAAGTGCCACCATGGTGTGCACGCTGTCACCTTCACACACATGGGGAGAGCAGAGATCTATTAAAGCACTTAAGTAGCAAGGTAGATCTATAGATTACAAGCTCATGATCTCAATAAGATCATGCATAGAAAGAGATATGAACACATAGCTACCGGTAGAACCCTTAGCCTCGAGAGAGAACTACTCCCTCCTCATCATGGGAATCAGCAATGGTGATGGAGATGGTGGTGGAGATCGATGGAGATGGCTCCGGGGGCACTTCCCCGTCCCGACAGGGTGCCGAAACAGAGACTTTCTGTCCCCCGTATCTCCCCTTCGGTGGCGGCCGCGCTACGGAACTTTTCCTGGATTTCTAGTTGATTATCTAGGGTTTCTGCCACGGGAGGAATATATAGGCGAAAGAGGCAAGGTCGGTGGCCGGCCAGGGGGCCCACACCATGCCATGGCGCGGCCTAGGTTGGCCCGCGCCAAGGGGTGGTGTGGCCACCCTGTGGCCCCCTCCGACTCTCCTTCTGGCTGCATGAGTCTTCCGGGAAAATAACAACTTTGGCTTTTGTCCGGTCCAATTCTGAAAATATTCATTTTCTGACTTTCCTAGAACCAAAAACAGCAGAAAGTAGGCAACTGGCACTGTGGCATTTTGTTAATATGTTAGTCCAAGAAATCATATGAAAAGTACTCCAAAGTTGGAACAAAACACAAGAAAGTAGATAAACCAAGCATGGAACATCAAAAATTATAGATACATTTGCAATGTATCAACATCCCCAAGCTTAACTCCTGCTCGTCCTCGAGTAGGTAAGTGATAAAAAGAAAGAATAATTTTTGAGGTGACATGCACCATCATAAACTTGATCAAACTATTTTTAAAACATTCAAAGATGGGATCATAGTACTTCAATCATAACATGAAAGACAAAGTTCTAGCAATAAGACAAAGAAACTATGTTGCAACATGAAAAGGCACAAACAAAAGATTAATGAATAACAATGCTTTGCAAGACGTTTGTTTGTTTCACATAAAGAAAACATAGCATATTGGCATTCAGCTTGTCCCTCATAGAGTAGCAAACATAAATGCATAGGACACCTTCAAAGTTCATAAGAGTGACTAGATACAAATAGTTTAAAACAAGCAATATCAAAGTTATGCATCAATCAACAAGTCTTGGGACAATGCACATAGAACTAAGAATGGCCACTATGCTCTCAAAGTAGGTGCATAAAGGTACAAGGTGGAGACTCAATATAATGGTGGAAGAAAGGCCTTCATAGAAGGAAGCAGAGATTCAAGTTTCATAAAGAGCTTCCAAAAATTATGGTACTTATAACTTTCAGCTCTCATTGCCCCTATCATAAGCATCTTGAAGTGATTAAGGTTAAAGTAAACAAACTACAGTGTACATGCTTGACGAAGTATAAGTTAGAAATATCATGTCCCTTGAATACGAGGGCCGATCCTCATGCTACTCAAGTTTAGTCATCGGTAAGTTCTTGTCATCGTAAGTACATGTGTATCATAGAGAAAGCATGTGGTACCCTTGCCCAATGATACGGAAGAATCCCCATATCAAAATGACAAGGCAAGCAGACAACGAGCATCTCAGCAATCTTCTTATTTACCATGGGAATATGGTGCTTTTTTCTCTCTTTCCTCTTTTCATAATCTCTTTTTTTCTATTTTCTCTTTTTTTTCAATATAGGACTCTTTTCTTATAAGAAGAATGCTTCATAGACAGCTCATTATGGTTATGCTGCAGGTTTCCACCATGTCAGCATGGATTAGACCAGCGGCCCAGGCGTTTCTCTAACACATATACATAACTCAATGGACTTACAAGCTCCCCTTTCATTTCACACCGACGGCTGATACATTGCAAATGTATCTATAATTTTTGATGTTCCATGCTTGGTTTTATCTACTTTCTTATGCTTTGTTCCAACTTTGGAGTACTTTTTATACACTTTCCTGGACTAACCTATTAACAACATGCCATAGTGCGATTTCTTTTACTGCTGTTTTGGTTCAGGAAAGTCGGAAAATCAATATTCTCGAAATTGGATGGGACAAAAGCCAAAGTCGATATTTTAGGATGACTCACGGAGCGTAAGAGGAGGCGGAGAGGGCCACAGGTGGCCACACCATATGGTCTTGAGCAAGCCACGCCATACCAGTGGTGTGGGCCCCTGAACGGCACCGACCTTGCCTCTTCGCCTATATATTCCTCCGACGAAACCCTAAATCGTCAAGCCTCCACCACGAAAGTTCTCGCACCGCCGCCAGAAGGGAGATTCAGGACGAAAGTCTCTGTTCGCACCCTGCAAGAGAAATGCCCGGAGCCGTCTCCATCGATCTCCACCACCATCTCCATCACCATTGCTGATTCCCATGATGAACACATAGCTACCGTAGAACCCTTAGCCTCTAGAGAGAACTACTCCCTCCTCATCATGGGAATCAGCAATGGTGATGGAGATGGTGGTGGAGATTGATGGAGATGGCTCCGGGGGCACTTCCTCCCTGGTGCCAATAGAGACTTTTCTCCTCGAATCTCCTTCGTGGCGGCATGCTGGAACTTTTCATGGATTTCTGATTGATTATCTAGGGTTTCTGCCTCGGGAGGAATATATAGGCGAAAGAGGCAAGGTCGGTGGCCGGCCAGGGGGCCCACACCATGCCCTGGCACGGCCTAGGTTGGCCCACACCAAGGGGTGGTGTGGCCACCCTGTGGCCCCCCTCCGACTCTCCTTCTGGCTCCATGAGTCTTTCGAGAAAATAACAACTTTGGCTTTTGTCTGGTCCAATTCCGAGAATATTCATTTTCTGACTTTCCTGGAACCAAAAACAGCAGAAAACAGGCAACTGGCACTATGGCATCTTGTTAATAGGTTAGTCCAAGAAATCATATGAAAAGTACTCCAAAGTTGGAACAAAACACAAGAAAGTAGACAAACCAAGCATGGAACATCAAAAATTATAGATACATTTGCAATGTATCAGTATGACATCCCTTGTGACCTAGTCACATGCTTGCAAGCTGATTGGATGACATTCCACCAAGAGGGCCTAGAGCATATATATCCGTCATATGGATGGACAAATACCATTCTTGATCTATGCCACCTTTATAACCACTTAGTTACGAAGTGGCGTTTGATGTCATCAAAGCACTCATCTGGTGATTGTGATTAACATAATCTCATGGTCGAAGGATTAGGTTACTATGTATTTGAAAGCTCGTAGCAAAACAAACTTTAATGACTTGATCTTATGTTATGCTTACTATGGGTGTATGTCCATCACATCATTCTCCTAATAGTATGATCTTATTATTAATAACATCTAATGTCCATGATCATCTATTAATCAACAAGCTAGTCTTAACAAGAGGCTTACTAGGGACTCTTTTACGTTTACAAAACACACAAGTATTACTGTATCCTATTAATACAATTATAGCATGGGATGTAAACATTCATCATAAACACAAAGATATAATAATAACCACTTTATTATTGCCTCTCGGGCATATGTCCAACAGTCTCCCACTTGCACTAGAGTCAACAATCTAGATTACATGGTAATATACCTAACACCCATGATGTTCTGGTGTTGGTCATGTTTTGATCTAGGGAGAGGTTTAGTCAACGTATCTGCCACATTCAGATTAGTGTGTACTTTGCAAATCTTTATGTCACCATCTTGGACATACTCGCGAATAGCATGAAAACGTATCTTGATGTTCTTCAGCTTCTTGTGTGACCTTGGCTCTTGTGCATTACCTATGGCACCCATGTTGTCACAATAGATGGCCATCGGTTCCAATGCACTAGGAACCACACCAAGCTCAGTAATGAACTCCTTCATCCATATCGCTTCTTGTGCAGCCTCCTAAGAAGCTATATATTCTGATTCAGTTGAAGATTTTGCCACAACGCTTTGCTTGGCACTCCTCCACCTCATTGCCGCACCATTAAAAATAAATACGTATCCAGATTGTGACTTTGAGTCATCTGGATTGGTGTTCCAACTAGCATCGGTGTAACTGTTTACAACGAGCTCTTCATCACCTCCATAAGAAAGAACCATATCCTTAGTACTTTTTAGGTACTTTAGATATTTTTGACCACTGTCTAGTGTTCCATTCTAGGATCACTTTGATATATGCTGGTTAAACTAACAACATGTGTGATATCCGGTCTCATACATAGCATGGCATACATGACAGAACCTATGGCCGAGGCATAGGGGATTTTACTCATCTTCTCTCTATCTTCTGCCGTTGTTGGACTTTGGGTCTTACTCAAGGTCTTACCTAGCAACATGGGCAAGAACCCTTTCTTGCTTACTTCCATTCTAAGCCTCTTTAGAACCTTGTCCAGGTATGTACTTTGTGAAAGCGCTATTAAGCGTCTTGATCTATCTCTATAAATCTTGATGCCTAAAATGTATGCCACTTCGCCAAGATCCGTCATTGAAAAACTATTATTCAAATAGGCTTTGACACTTTTAAGAAGTTCTGTATTATTCCCAATCAACAATATGTCATCCACATACAATACTAGGAATGCTACAGAGCTCCCACTCACTTTCTTGTAAATACAAGCTTCTCCGTAGTTTGTATAAATCCAAAGTTTTTGATCACCTTATCAAAATGTTGATTCCAACTCCAGGATGCTGGCTTCAGTCCGTAAATGGAGCGCTGAAGTTTGCATACCTTGTCAGCATCTTTAGGATCGACAAAACCTTTGGGTTATACCATATACAACTCTTCCTCAATGTCACCATTAAGGAAAACCGTTTTGACATCCATCTTCCAAATCTCATAATCAAAAAATGTAGTGATTGCTAACAAAATCCTCACAGACTTTAGCTTTGCTACCGGTGAGAAAGTCTCATCATAGTCAACTTATTTAATTTGTCGGAACCCTTTCGCGACAAGTCAAGCTTTATAGACAGTAACATTACCATCAGCATCTATTTTCCTTTTAAAGATCCTTTTGTTCTCCACAGCATTGCGGCCATCTAGTAGGTCCACCAAAGTCCATACTTGGTTTTCGTACATGGATCCAATTTCGGATTTCATGGCTTCTTGCCATTTGTTGGATTCTAGGCTCATCATTGCTTCTTCATATGTCGTAGGGTCATCGGTGTCATCCACCAACATGACATTCAAGGCAGGGTCATACCAATCAGGAGTGGCACGAACCCTCGTGGACTTGCGAGGTTCAGCAGCAACTTCGTTCGAAGTTTCATGATCATCATCATTAGCTTCCTCTCTTATTGGTGCAGGTGGCATAGAAACATCTTCTGGTGCTACGCTACTCTCAAATCCGAGAGAAGGTTCAACAACCTCATTGAGTTCTACTTTCCTTCCAGTCACTTCTTTTGAGAGAATCTCCTTTTCAAGAAGGGATCCATTCTTGGCAACAAAAACTTTGCCTTCGGATCTATGATAGAAGTTATACCCAATTGTTACTTTAGGGTATCCTATGAAGACGCATTTTTACGCTTTGGGTTCAAGCTTGTTGGGTTGTAACTTCTTTACATAAGCTTCACAGCCCCAAACTTTAAGGAACGACAACTTAGGTTTCTTACCAAACCACAATTCATACGGTGTCATTTCAACGGATTTAGATAGTGCCCTATTTAAAGTGAATGCGGCTGTCTCTAAGGCATAACCCCAAAACGATAACGATAAATCTGTAAGAGACATCATAGACCGAACAATATCTAAGAGAGTTCAATTACGATGTCCGGACACACCATTATGCTGTGGTGTTCCCGGCGGTGTCAATTGTGAAAGTATTCCGCATTTCTTTAAATGCATGTCAAACTCGTAACTTAGATATTCACCTCCATAGTTAGAACGCAGAAACTTAATCTTCTTGTTATGCTGATTTTCTACTTCACTTTGAAATTCCTTAAACTTCTCGAAAGTTTCGGACTTATGTTTCATAAAGTAGATATACCCATATCTACTCAAGTCATCTGTGAAAGTAAGAACATAACAATATCCATCGGGTGATGCTACACTCATTGGACTGCACACATCGGTATGTATTATTTCCAATAAGTCTATAGCTCGCTCCATTATCCCAGAGAATAGAGTCTAAGTCATTTTTCCCATTAGACATGCTTCGCATCTTTCAAGTGATTCAAAATCAAGTGATTCAAGAAGTCCATCGGTATGGAGTTTCTTCATGCGTTTCACTCCAATGTGACCAAGACGACAGTGCCACATGTATGTGGAATTATCATTCAATTTTATTTGTTTAGCATCTATGTTGTGAACATGTGTATCACTACTATCGAGATTCAATAAGAATAAACCATTCATCTCAGGTGCATGATCATAAAGGATATTACTCATATAAATCGAACAACCATTATTCTCAGACTTAAACGAATAACCATCTCGTAAACAAGATCCATATATAATGTTCATGCTTAACGCATGCACCAAATAACAATTATTCAAATTCAAAACTAATCCCGAAGGTAGATGAAGAGGGAGCGTGCCGATGGCGATCACATCAACCTTGGAGCCATTTCCAACGTGCATCGTCACCTCGTCTCTCGCCAGTCTTCATTTATTCCACAGATCCTATTTCGAGTTACAAATATGAGCAACCGAACTAGTATCAAATACCAATGCACTACTATGATTACTAGTAAGATACACATCAATAACATGTATATCAAATATACATTTCTTCTTGATGTTGCCGTTCTTCAGATCTACCAGGTACTTAGGGAAGTTGTGCTTCCAGTGACCTTCACAATTGCAGTAAAAGCACTCAGTATCAGGCTTAGGGCCAGCCTTGGGCTTCTTAGCAGGTGCAGAAGCTTTCTTGCCGTCCTTCTTGAAGTTGCCCTTGTTCTTAGGCTTGCCCTGTTTCTTGAAATTGGTGGTATTATTGACCATCAACACTTGGTGCTCTTTCTTAATCTCCACTTCAGCAGTTTTCAGCATGGAGAAGAGTTCAGGCAACGTCTTGTTCATGCAATGCATATTGTAGTTAATTACAAAGTTCTTGTAACTAGGTGGCAGTGATTGGAGGACATGATGAATTCCCAATGCATTAGGAATAGTTATTCCCAATTCTTGGAGCTTGTTCGCGTGCCCAGACATTTTGAGCACGTGCTTGCTAATGGAGCTGCCCTCTTCTATTTTATAGTTAAAGAACTTCTTGGAGGCCTCATAGCTTTCCATGGCCGCATGAGTTTCAAATATCAGTTTGAGCTCATTAATAATTTCAAAAGGGCCGCGGTGCTCAAAGTAGTTCTGAAGCTTCGATTCTAAACCGTGCAGGATGGCACACTAAACTGTGGAGTAGTGATTCTTCTGAGTGAGGAAAACATTTTTAACATCATCGGGAGCATCCTCTGCAGGTGGGTAACCTAGCGGTGCATCGAGCACATAGGTCAACTGACCAGCGCTGAGGACAATCCTCAATCCACGGAACCAGTCTGTGAAGTTGCTTCCATTGTTTTTCAGCTTTTCTTTCTCTAGGAACACACTAAAGTTGATGGAGGGGGTCGCCATGATCTACAACATATTTGCAAAGAGTTTAGACTAAGTTTACGACAAATTAAGTTCAAATTTAATTCTTAAATTAACTAGGTGAACTCCCACTCAAAACAACATCCCTCATGTTGCCTTAGTGATTACACGAACCAAATCCACTACACCAAGTCCGATCTTCACGAGGGAAGATGTATCTTCAAAGCTAAACAATCAACATGTTCATCATATCATTCATATGACTCGTGCTTTACCTTTTGGTACTCCGTGTTCCGAGACCATGTTTGTACATGCTAGTCTCGTCAAGGTTAACCTTAGTATCCGCATGTGCAAATCTGGCTTGCACCCGTTGTATGCACATGTAGAATCTATAACACCCGATCATCATGAGATGCTTCGAAACGACGAGTCTTAGCAACAGTGCCTACTAAGGACGAACACTTTATTACTTGATATTTAGTGAGAGGGATCATCTTATAATGCTACCGTCGTGATCTAAGCAACACAAGATGCATAAAGGATTAACATCACATGCAATTCATAATATGTGACATGGTATGGCCTTTCTTCTTGTGCCTTTGATCTCCATCTCCAAAGCACGAACATGATCTCCATCATCACCAGCATGGCGTCAAGGTCAGTGGCACCGCTTCATGGTTGTCCATCACTAACATCAACTATTATAACTACTTGGAATATAGCTATTACATGATGAATAGACACACATGTCTTAATCAAATTTAAAGACAACCATTAGGCTCTTGCCGATTGCCATATTATAACAAAGATCATCTCATACATCAAATATAACCACAATCTCAACTTGGCCATATCAGATCACATGCCCCTGCAAAAACAAGTTAGAAGCCTCTAATTTTCTTTGCATGTTTTACGTGGTTTGGGGCTTTCGAATAAGAACCGTTCCTACCTACGAACAAGAACCACAACGCTGATACAAGTGTTGTCAAATGAAAATTGTAAATTGGATCTTAACTATGGTGAGAGAGACAGACACCCGCAAAGCCACTTGTGCAATGCAACTTGCACGTCGAGCGTGGAGCAAGTCTCATGTGCGATGACATGTAAGGTTAGCCTAGGCCGGTTCATCCCACCATCCCGCAAGATACAAAGTACACGTGATGCAAACGACAATAAAAACATCAACACCCACAAAACCGTTATGTTCTACTCTTGCAACAGATCTACGCATAAACACGGCTCTGATACCACTATAGGGTTTGTTGCATGGAAAACAAAAAAAATCTATCGCAAGAACGAACAAAACCAAGATCCAATCTAGGGAAAAGCCAAGATCTAATCTACGAGATAAGTGCAACGAGATAGATGAGAACTAACCCTTGTAGATCTAAAGCCTTTGTAGAGACCATATCTCGTGGTTGATGTAGTCGATCACTTGCCGATCTCAAGATCGAGTAGACGATCCTTCCGGCGCCGTGTTCTAGCAGCGCTTCCGCACTCGGTCACATATACGGAGTTGATGTAGACCTTCATCTCCCTGTTCCAGCAAGAAGCAGAGGTAGTAGATCCCCTTGGAATCCTAGCAGCACGACGGCGTGGTGGTGGTGGAGGAGAAGTCCTGCAGGGCTTCGCCTAAGACGGAGCAGGAGGAAGGAGGATGAGGGTGGCGGCTAGGGTTGGGAGGAAGAGGCAAAGGGGGAGGCACCCCCTATCCCCTCTTTATATAGAGGGGGCGGCCTAGGGTTCCCCCCTTGGCCCCACTCCCTAGGGCCAGCGCATGAGGGGAGGGGGGTTTCCCCAAGTCTTATCCCTTTCTTTCTTGGGTTTCAAGTTTATCCCTTTAGAACCTTCTAGAACCTTCCAAAACCTTCTACAAAGCTCCGAACAAATATTCTAGAACTTTTCTGAATCCCCAAAATGATTTCCATTATAAGAATCTTATTCTCCGGACCATTCCAGATCTATGTCCTAGATACAATCTGAGATTCCGAACAACATTCGGTCTCCAACTCATATTCCAAATCTACTTAAACAACATCGACCCTTAAGTGTGTCACCCTACGGTTCACAAACTATGTAGACATGATCGAGACACCTCTCCGATCAATAACCAATAGCGGGACCTAGAGATCCATAATGGCTCCCACATATTCAACGATGACTTCATGATCGGTAGAACCATTAACATACGAAACAGATTCCCTTTGTCACGCGATACTCTACTTATCTGAGGTTTGATCATCGGTATCTCCATACCTAGTTCTACCTCATTACTAATAAATAATCTTTACTCATACCATGGTATTACATCCCTTGTGACCTAGTCACATGCTTGCTAACTAATTGGATGACATTCCACCGAGAGGGCCCAGAGCATATCTATCTGTCATATGGATGGACAAATCCCTTTCTTGATCTATGCGCTTCAACACATACTTTCAAAATACCCAGTGCCACCTTTATAAACACCTAGTTACAAAGTGGCATTTGATGTCATCAAAGCACTCATCTGGTGATGGTGATTAACTTAATCTCATGGTCGAAGGATTAGGTTAGTATATATTTGAAAGCTTGTAGCAAAACGAACTTTAATGACTTGATCTTATGCTATGCTTACTATGGGTGTATGTCCATCACATTGTTCTCCTAATGATATGATCTTGTTATTAATAACATCCAATTTCCATGATCAGGAAACCATGATCATCTATTAATCAACAAGCTAGTCTTAACAAGAGGCTTACTAGGGACTCTTTTACGTTTACAAAGCACACAAGTATTAGTGTTTCCTATTAATACAATTATAGCATGGGATATAAACATTCATCATAAACACAAAAATATAATAATAACCATTTTATTATTGCCTCTTGGGCATATCTCCAACAACACGTTCGGTGTAGGCGGCGTCTCCCAGGCTCTGATCCAGCCAAGCAGCATAAGAGGAAGATGGCGGACCGAAGATCACATGATGGCAATGTGAAAAGTGGAGAACTCAAAGCCCTCGAGGTCCTCTCCAATATTATGGAGAAATCCTCAAAGGAAATGAGAGAGAGAGAGAGAAGAGAGAATGGGATAATTCCAAGGGGAGGGGTGACCCCCTATATATAGTGGGAGGGGAGGGGCACCACCCAAGGGGCAGGCGGTGTGGGACTAAACCCCACACCTGCCAGCCACCAAGGGGGATCCTCCGGCCCTAGGTGGGCCCCACGTGGGTATCCCACCAAGCCCTGGCCGGCTGGCCCTCCTCCCTATGCGCATTGCCCCTTTGGGCCTCCCCTCCGGGTGAGGCCCATTAGCAATGGGCTGCCTTTAAAAATAAAATAAAATATGTTTTTAATATTAATGCAACCAATTAATATAAAATATACATATTATTATATTCCTTCACTCTAGAACTCCTTTCGGACCCTCCCGATCAACATCAGGGATTACCCGAAACTATTCCAGTTTCTCTCTATTTCTCCTATGGTATTGCATTTATCCGTATGTGTCCCCACCCTTAAGGATCACATCCTTCGATTTGGAAACACTCCGGACATGATTGAGACCTCTCTCATATCAATGATCATCAGCGGGACCTGGATGCCCATGATGACCCCCGTGCATTTCATGAATCTTATCACTCGAACCGTTAACGTTGTTTCCCATTCCCTTTGCCAGTTGATACCTAGTTTACCCAAGATTTGATCTTCAGTATCTCCATACCTTCGTTCGATCTCATTACCGATGAACTTGTTTACTCGTTCCCATGTTGTTGCATTATGTGACCCAGTCACATGCTTGCAAGCTTCGTTAAACAACATCACTAAGATGGCCACATGTATCTATTCGTTACATGAATGGGCAAATCCTGGTCTTGATATGTACTCTTCTACGCGCCCCTTTGGGAAACCTGAGTGGAACCTTTTTGATCACCCGTTTACGGTATGATACTTGATATCATCTAAGCTCCCTCTAGAACGGTGATTTGCATTATCTCACAGTCTAAGGATCAGGTTGTGAGGTTTCCTTTGTTTATCATTAATGGTGAACTTTGTAACTAGATATCATTATGATACAACTGTTGGATGTCTGTCTATCATATCATTCGACCAATGACATGACCTCATTGTGAATTGGCATAAATGCCCATGATCTCGAAACCCTAGATCATCATCATGACCAATGAGCTAGTTCACTAGAGGTAACTAGGGACATGGTTTGTTTACATACCATACGTGTATTAATGTTTCGTATTAACACAATTATAGCATAGTATGAAATGTATTATGAATATATAAGAGATATATCAAACAATACACTTTATTATTTGCATCTAGGGCATATCTGCTTCACTTATCAGTTGGATGCATAGATGGTGTGCTCAAATGTGTACAAAAGAAACAATTATGGTTTCATTACTTGCATTAGATTTCATCTACTTATACTTGATTTTGTAGTATGTAAATAAATTAATTTGGTCGGTTCATACTTGATTATTAGTGTACATGTCAGGTGTAAGAGTGAGCATAGATCACTGCAATATGAGTACATATAGTTTGATTGTTGTGTTCTGGCTGGTTATACTTAGGTATACTTATACATAGTTTCAGGATGATTTCATGATCATTCTAGCATTCTAGTGTATGTAGTGGCTTATGTATATATATGTATAGTTTGATATCAAAACCATACTTGGTTTATAGATCAGTGATACAAGTGTAAGTGTGTGACTAGAATTCTTATGCTGATAATTGCCTCCTAATATCCATCTGCAGGGCATAGAAATTTTCTATACATGCTTCTTTGTCGTTTTAATTTTTTAGATTTTATTGCTCTCTCTACATTTGGTTAAGGTGTGTGTATAAACTTGTTACTTAGTCATAAGCTTGTTGATATGTTCCAATAATTGTTGGAGGGTAACTAACAACATATGGTGTTGGTATTATGAGCTTAACTGAATTAACTATGTACCTGAGCTTAGCTCTAGATCACCTAGATCAAATATATGCTACATGGTACCTTTTGTATCCCCATATGTCTATCTGAACCTTATGATTCTATAAACTTGCTTAAACAATGTCTATCTATCTGTTTGTATGGTAGATACCCATGATTTGATGATCTCTAGCTAGCTTAGCTAGAGAAAGGATTTAAGGTATTTTTTAGATGGTCCATAAATATTTTATGCCCAGTTTGGATACCTTTCTGGTTTAGAGAGACCCTGTGGCTACTGTTAGTGTACCTACCACTAGGATACCTCCCTCTGGAGTGTACACAGTGGTGGTTATCCTCTTGAAGTTGGTTGTTTAGATTAATTATGTGGGAAACTCTAATTGGGATGTTGATGATGTTAAGGCTGAGGCCACTAATATTTGGATCAAATACTGTTGTTGCCTTATTTTTAAACCCTAGGATGATTCTATATACCATTTGTATACAATTTTGAGGGTACTCTTCCACCACAGTATATTTCAAACAAATCTGATAAGAATAGGTTTGGTACTTGATGTTTTGTGTTAAGCAACTTAGTGGCTTCTACTGTTATTAAATCTGCTATTGTGGTGCCTCCCATGTGGAGTGTGCACAACAGTAGATGTAAATGGTATGATCTGCTGCTAAGTAATATGTCCCTACTAAGGATGCACAAGATGAAGCCATATTATGGATAAGACATATACGGTGTTGGCCTCAAGATTTCTGTCATTATTTTGCAAAGTCACTCTTTGCAAAACTGAGAATAATCTTCCTCTTAAAATTCATTTCTTTGGACTCTTATGCTGATATGAACAGATATGTAAATACTAATCCCATTCCAAAGTTTCTAGTACTCTACCTTGGCTTCCTAGATCTTGTTCTAGGTAACTTGTGATTATAGACTCTGGATATCAAACTTTTTGTGGATAGCCTTTTTTTCCATGGTTGTTGTTAACCTGCTCCTTCTAGATCTCATGTTGACCTTCTTGTCATTGTGGCACTGGCCTGATCCTTCTAGTGAGGTTGCCAACTCTTCCTGGTGGTCAGCAAGTATCCTTCTTCCTGGCAAGGCTTCTTTTTCTCTCTTGACATGAGGATTGGCTCTAGGTGATCATAATGGTGTGATGGTGTTCGATGTTCTAGTGCTGTGGACTGAAGGAAAAATGGTGTGGTGTGGATGAGAAGTGAAATGGTAAGCTAGAAGTTGTGCTATGGTTGCTTTCTCTGTTATCTACT
Organism: Avena insularis; assembly: GCA_023614405.1. Lineage (NCBI taxonomy): Eukaryota > Viridiplantae > Streptophyta > Magnoliopsida > Poales > Poaceae > Avena > Avena insularis. The sequence goes on from CM042692.1 coordinate 435,953,585, forward strand.
CCTTGTTGTTGTTGCTGTGTCGACAACATGTACTATTGCATGTATGTGTGAGCTGCTTGTGGGTGGACCTTCTCTGGTTCAATTTGCCACGTTAGTCTTGGGGATGATATCAAGTAAAGCTATGATCTTTCCTGATGTTTTTTACCTTTTGTCTTTTACTGATCTAGTGAAACTTGCCCCTTTATCTACCAGTGATGCACTAGTCTGAGGCAACAAGATCTGATAAAAAAAAGTTTCTATCAATTGGCCCCTTTTAATTACTCAATGATGTGATTATCATAGAAACTCTATGCTTAGCTGAGAGTAACACTAACTCCTCCTAACCCCTTTTCTTTATTCTTTATTTGTCTTTTTCTCTTGCATAAACAAGAACACTTGGAAGATGGAGATCAAGATTTAGATTAGGATCTTCTTTATTCTTCTATAATTTGCTTTTCTTTCAAACACTTGCAAGAACATTGTAAATATTGTGTATTGCTATTATTGTATTAAAGATTTTCTTTTATTCATTTATTTAATTTTTTCAATTTACTTTACTTGAAACAATGTGAAGACATTATTGTTTTAATAATGTGATAAAGTCAACTTCCTTTTGTGTAATTTTTTCTTTTATTTGTATATGGTAATAACCATTTATTCTTATTATTATAATAAAGTATATCTTACTTATTCATAATTGTGCTAAAATTATGAAATGCCTTAATTATAAAGCAATTTCATTTTGTTTTGAATTCAATATGATGTTAAAATATTCCCAATTGAATTATTTTCTCCAAGTCAAAGAAATCAGCAAGGGTCATGTCGAAATATATCGCACTTGCCCTAATGTTTCCATTAGCATAAGAGAGGTCTCGATCCCTCTACACTCTTTTAGTTTTGCTCAAAAATTCCCCAGATTTTCTTATGCATGAATGTAATGCACAAACATGTGTCCTCTCTATTTCTAGCCTCCAATACTAGAATGTTACACTAATAGTGAACTCCAAATTTAATTACCAACTACTACAATAGTTCATCCACACCTAAATATTGTATCAAGATACTGCACATGCAAACAATGTCTATGGCATCATCATCCACTAGTCTGTGAACAATTTCACTATCAAAAAATTGAAACTTTACTAAACCCTACCAAAAAACCCACCCAAATCCTCTTCCCAAACCTTCTGACATCAAACATGAGACTTAAATCCATTAAACATCCGAATTGGATGACTAGAACCCTAAATCGACACAACATCCATGGATTTTTATGAGAATCAGCGGGTGGAGGGCTTGCCATACATAGGCACGGGTTCACTTTCTGGCCACCGGAAAGGCGCCATCGCCATGATGCCTGAGTGCACCACAACAACAACAGCACGTCACCACCTCTCTTCCCCCTCGACGATGACGACCACCGGCAACAACCCTTTCTACGCCAAACGTCATGGAGTGGCGACAACGTCGCTCTGTTTCTGCTTCCACCTCAGAATAATCGGTGAGGCAGAGTTGAAACAGCGGGAGCAGCTGTCTGAAAATAGACAGGGTTGGGTAGGGGTCTAATCTCGGTAAATGACCGCTTCACACACTGATAGTGGATCCCATGAAACTCCAACTCACGGCGCTACGTGTTCAATGCATGTTAACTTGTATTCCCTTCATACAATGACTGATTTGGTTTCCTTGGACAAGTTCAATGATGTCTGATGGATTTAACTCGAAATTCTCACACAACTGAGACACGACCAGGGAAAACTTGACCGAACAACGTAGTAGTGTAATTTCTTCGAAACTGCTAGAGGGTAAAACTTTCATTGTCATGATTGCTAGAAATAGGAATCAGTATCAAAGTTGGCCCATTTCGTTGTCTGATATGAGAAAGTTCCATAAATATAAGAAAACATATAATTTTAAAGAGATACATCTAGGAAAGCATCCCGGGCACATAAATAGTCGAAGTTCCATAAATATAAGAAAACATATAATTTTGAATAGATACATCTAGGAAAGCATCGCAGGCACATAAATAGTCGAAATGGTCCAAACATCAGTACTAGTATAAGCATGAGGTCAAACAACGGCGGAGGACGGAAAAAATTTAAGGTAGGGCGAACTCAAATAAAAAGTAAATACCAATCCGGTCTTGCTGATCTTCGGTATCGAGAAAGCCCTTTCAACTGTTGTTGTCATCACCAGTAAACGCAATGCCAACTCAACAAGGCGATAAACGATATGAAGCATGATGTATCATTCAAATATTAAGATAATCTCCAAAGTCTTTAATTCTACGCACGTGAATGATGGATATCTCAAGGTTATCTGATATAGGCTCATGCTCACAATAAGATAAATCTCTGTAAGCCGAGAAATTTTATTCACATTGAACCTATAAACTGAGTCACTTGAGTCAAGACAAGAAGATCTGAAGCAAATCTATTAACAACTCTTCAAAGCGATGGTTAAAATTAGTTGTAACAGATTTTATAAAAGAAATAGAAGGTGTCCAGACTCCAAAATAATGAATTGTGGCCTAGTGTCTTCTCTCTTTTAATGATTTTTTACTTATTTTTTTTACCATTTTGTCCATACTTAGAATTGTGGTATCATTTTTGCGCGAAAATTCACATCTTTCAGGAGTGCTATAACATCATTTTTTCAATTAAGCAACCATGTCAATTATAATTTTAGATCAATTGTATATACAAGCCAAATTAGAAACATACAACATAAACCATCACATAATTAGAGTTGATTTTGGCCACACGCCATAAGGTGGTCAAAATACTCTGAGATCCTCCTTAGATATCCCATCTCGGACATTGTTTAGAGTCTAGTTTTATTAGATCGAGAGTTAGCTATTGCAAAGAGAAAGAGTTGATTTAAAACTAGACTACACCTAGTTCTTATTTTACTTCAAAATCAGTTTTATATAGTGTTTACTAAAACAAGTATAACTTTCTTATACGAAGTCCATTCTCAACACATGACCACTCAAATTATTTTAAAAAAACATGCGCATGTAAAGATTTTTGCCACAATCAAGGTAGAGCGGCTTCCCTACCATGGCCTACTGGGAGCTCCGTCCGTGAGGTCAAATATGAAATCAGAACCAGACAGCTGGGGCCTTAGAGCAGTCCTCGTCACCATTGGGAAACTCATCATGTTATAGTCATGTCTAATATGGTCTTTGCCATTTCAAGGGAAAATTAACGAGTGCTCCTCTTGGAGGAAAGCGTACCAGGGGAAGTAGACAGAGTGTTGCTGACGACTCCTTTTTCTTTTCGTGTCATAGAGTGTATTGAGTGTTTGGGTTAACAAAAACTGTACAGTAATCAGCTAGTAGGCACTTCTCTTGGAGAAGAAATTGAATTTTCGATAGTGAGTGACTGCAAGAACAATGTCATGCTGAAGAAAACTAACTATCCTCCCCTCCCGCATCGCTCCCACGAGCAATGGGTGGGTGTGTGTGTGGGGTAGCGTGCTGCGGGAAGCTTCCTCCTCCCTCCTCCTCCCCTTGCGGGACACGCCGGCGGCAAAGCCGCTCGATGTCGGTGGTAGTGGGGCCCCTCGTCCCCCCCTGCTTGTTGAGGCTTGGCGCGCGGTGCGGCAGTCAGGGTGGTCTAGCCCGGCGGAGGAGTGGTATGGTGGCATGGAGGTCCGCGTGGGGTAGGGACGCGAGGCTCGGGTACTGACGGTTCTCTGCAGGGAGGGGTACCTTGCCGGCCGCCGCGTCCGGCCGTGGCTAGGTTGGCGACGCTCTGGCACGATACAAGTGGCAGAGGGGCGGCAGACACTGCCCTGGGTGGTGAAGGTGGCGGCGGCGGCAGGGGGTTGATGGCGGTTCTACTCCCCCGGCTTTAGGCCCTTTGGGCCTAATCTAGGCTAGGATGGGCCGAGTCAGGCCCTGTTACGCCGACTCGGGTAGGACCTAGGAGGAGCTCGTGACAAGGGTGGCGGCGCTAGCGCCACGTATGCTGTAGCAAGGCAGCGGGGGCTTCACAGGCCTGCCCGGTCGGGCCTAGGGTGCTGAACATGAGAGTAGGCCTACGTGCTGCAACGTGGTGGTAGGGACTTTACGGATCAGACTTGGCTCCGACCGGGCTCTCAGTCTGGTATGTCCTTCGTGTCGCGCCCGGCCATCACCCGCCGTTGGCGGTGGAGGATGCCCTCCAGCTGGCTTTGCGGTTGCCACCCTCCGGATCCCATTGGCCAGGTCTGCTCTTGCCACTGCATTCGGTCGGCTACCGTCTATGGTTGTGGAGGTTGTTCTCTCCCATGGGGCTGCGGTATTGGCGCTCCTTGCCTACAGCTCTTTCCTTTCGGTCCGATTGGCCTCGTAGTGTTTGTCATAGGGAGACAACGATGGTGTCTTCAAGACCGTGATGGTGCATTTTGGTGGGCGGCGAGCTTGGGAGGGGGGGGGCTTCAGACTGTCTGGGTGGTGGGTTTTAGGGGTCGGGAGAAATCCCTGTCGGCATTGCCAGCATCGACGCCGTGACGTCTACGGGCGCCACCATTCTCTATGCAGGGCATCAGGTGTATCCCCGCCCACCCCTCCATGTACCGGGATAAATCCTAGGACCAGTCTGGGCATCAGCGTCGTTGTCGTCGCCACCCCTTCTTGAAGGCGTTGCTTGGTACGACGGTTCGAAGGAATAGGAGCGTGGTGGGAATTTTTTGGAGGGCACGGCGGTTGCGAGTCATCCTCGCTTTTGTCGATCCGGGCGTTGTCGGCATTCTTTTCTATTTTCTTTCTCTTGTTTTTTCTTTTATGCTTAGTTGTGTTGTCTTCCCCAGTAGTGATCTCGTTGGTGTGCTGGACTGTGTTGGTTGCTATATTAATAAAGCGGGGTAAAAACATGTTTCGAGGAGAAATTGAATTTTCCAATTGCTTTGATAGGAGCAGTAGAATGCAACTCCTAAAAACTTGTGCTTGGTTAACTTAAGGAAGATACTTACCGTTGAATTGCAAAGCGATTTAGAATGTTGCTCTTCATTTGGGAAGATCTGCATGCAGATGGGAGTACTTCCATTTTTGCAAAGAAAAGAAGTCCTGAAAGACAGCGTGTTGATGTAACAAGTGCACGTTTCCCTGATGGGGCCAGAAAAATAAACTCCTCTAGGAAGTTAGGAACTGCTACTTACTGTTTTGGCAGTTGGTCCACCCACTCATCACTCATCAGCGACGCTCTGTCATTGTCGTACACGGTAGAAAATGGGTTCAAATTACTTTCTTTCTTTATGTGTGGCACGTGTGGTTCCTGTTGAGCTTTCTACTACTACTACTACCTCTCATGAGGTCATGCGTATTTTTTTCGTCAGAAAATAGAGTAGTGTACTCCAAGTAGCAAGCAATTAAAGCTAAGCTAGCTAGGGGTTGGTCTATCAAGGAGTACGACAGTTAACATCAGGCACTGTACTTCCAAGCTCCGTAAGATAATGCACTCTATCGCTTCTAACATGCTAGTACTACTACACTTACAAAACTGTCTAGAAAAGGCATCTAGCTAGCTATCTTAACGGTTATGGCATTCGGAAGCAAAATCCAAGCAACCATGAACTAAACACCAAATATATGGAAACCTGGACCGAAGATTAAGACACTGGTACTAAAGGAGTACGTAGCAGCCAAGAATGATACCTTGTGGGACGATTGTTAGTTCCGGATTCTCAAAAGAAAGAGATCGCTATGGGCTTGGCGTCAGAGGCCCTTCCGACGCTGAGGTCACCTGTCTGTAACGCGTAAAAAGGCTTGAAGATTCCTCCATCGGGTCAGCTTGACAGCTTCCACGTTGCTTCCCTGCTTATCCAATGGAACGACGCTAACTCTGACCTCTCCACAAACTATCAAACCCACCACCAATTTTTAATCCATCTAGAAACGGGCGCTTTACCACCAAACACGATAAGCTCCTTTTTTTTTCTGTCTTTCGATGAGCACAGATTAAGCGCGCGCGATCGAATCTGACAAAAGATCGATTTCATGTCACGCCACAACAAAACTGAGCTTTCTCCGGTCAGTTGATAGCTTTGACAAAATCATGCATGAACCGTACACGCTTTGATGAACTGATGCCTATTGGTGACAGTGTAAATTTTCATTCTGCAGGAATTTGGCTACTAGAGTATATGCGGGCAGAGCATTTCAACAGCAATAGCCTATTCCTATGCATAATGCAAGTGCATATTCCTTTTACCGAAGAAAGAATAATAATGCAGATTAACTAATTTAAGACTTGAAAGAGCTCAACGGATCGGACTGAAATAACGGCGGAATAAATGCACATGATCGACAACTAACGCTCTATGTAGTTGAATATCACAGCGATACAAGATTATATGTAAACCTAGCTAGGGATAAAACAATACCTCGGGCTCGGGATTACAATATCAATATGTTCTTCCGGTACTAGTACTAGTAGTCTAGTACTAGTTTATTACAGGAGTAGTAGTTTCGATGATTGCAGGAGCAGCTTCTGCTGATGCGTGCGGTTTCTGTTGAAGCATGCAAAGGGGCAAGTTTGAATTGGTCAGCATTAGCACGGGCAACTGAGCTTAAAAATTCCCACTACTCGCGTTATGTCCTCCTCCTGTCTGTTTGGCGGCCTAAGATTCTTGCAGTGTTGGCAGGGCATGCGAGTAATGGGTAGTATTTGCTAATTCTGTTGAACCCAATAGAGTTACCGGATCATCATATTTAAGCTTGCTACTATCAACATCATTGTCTGATTAACACTGATACTAATGAACATATATATATGTCCGGAAATCCCTTTTGGCTCAACTTTGTCTAGATACGAATGCATCTAGTCTAGATACTTAGCTAGATACATACGAATCTACTAGTACTAGCTAAAGTTGATATGACCGGATGAAGTACCAACATTTGATCAGTGTACAGGAGGGTCGCCAAGAATATTTGGTACCAACACAGGTACTCCCTATACCAACAGACCACCGGGATGTTGGTACCAACACAGGTACTCTCTTCGTTTCAAAATATAACGCGTCTAAGGATTAGTCAAAAAAATCAAAGTTTTCTAAGTTTAACCATGTTTAGACACAAAAATATGGACATTTACAACACTGAATGAATATCAAATGATTCATCATAAAGTATATTTTACTAATATGTTCATTTGATATTGAAGATGTAATTTTTTTTTCTCCTAAATATTTGGTAAGGCGCCTTATATTTTCTGACGGAGGGAATATATAATAGCTGTACTACGACTCTTTTGATATTCCTGTTCAAAGGTAGCTAAGATATGCTATCCACTGCTGGGATCGAATTCTGGACATCCGCATGTGTAAGTATGCGTAAAACAGACAGAAAAAGGAAACATGTGCATAGGTTTATTTCCATACTAAGTGATGGATGCGTTATTTTCAGTGTGAAAGTGAGCCCAAAAAAAAAAACGCATGCTGTCTCAAGATCAAAATCACGATCTAAAAGGAGTACATGGTGCGGCGAGGATCGCCAGAAACACATCAGCAAAAACACGCGGGAAAGCGATGGTTCGAATCATGAATTGCATGTACTAGAGTACATTATCCCCAATATGAACGAGACAAAACGACGTCACCTATCACGATTTACTTTAGGAGTGGCAAAGGGCATATATATGCATACGTGTGACCATGTACAGTCATGTGACTGCATGCTTTACAACATAAAGTCGAGGCTTTTCTTGCCTTGTTTCCATAATATTGACAATTCTTTTAAAAAAATCTGGACAATAATTCAGCCTTTGCATAGCAAATTACCATGGGTGATCTGCTTGCTCTGATCATAAGTTTCCTCCCTAGGAAAGATCTCATGGATCAATTCACCAAAAGAAAATTATGTGCAAATAACTTTTCCTGGTTGGTGCATAGGCCGGGGAAGTGAAATCCTCCCTTTTGAGGGCCAACCCCTCCCGACTCCCCCTCCTCCAAGCGCACCCTGGTGCCGCCGTCAGCTTTCACCTGTCACAACCCTCCCTCCTTGGTCTACCCTTCGCTGCTGCCGCAGACCGGCACTGGCGTATGGCGGCAGTCTGACGCCGGGCGGGGCCGTGAGGGTAGATCGCGGTGGCTGTGTCGCTGGTGGTGGTTGGGGTCGGCGATGGTTCTTCGGCTACGCGCGGCGGCCAGGGCGGCGTCCCTGGTCGTGTGGCGGCGGTGGCTGCCCCCGGACGTGAGATCCGATCGTGGAGATCGGCTGCTTGCGGCGGCTGGGCCGATGCCCAGATCTTGTTGCGGCAGCGGCTTTCCCATCGGGTTTTGGTGAATGGTGTGGCGACTGTGGTCGTAGGTCTAGGCTTCCACCTAGATCCGCCATCGGCACGGCCTTTTGGTTGCCTGAAGGTGTGTGGGGAGGCGGCACGATGCTTCTTGCTCGGGCAGATCGACGGGGGCACGTGGTTATTGCAGGCTTGTCTCTTCCGCCGAAGGGGGCGGGCGGTGGTCGGAGGCCTGGGGGCCTGTTGCTCTGTCCAATAATGGCGGGTGGTCCTAGGGTTCCTTCAGCGTGAAGACAAAGATCTGCTTATTGCTTGCTCTCATTGATCTAGCCTAGAGAGGCGGGTTCCGGAAGGTTCCGCCGGTGAACTCCCATGGGCGCATTATGCCTGGAGATTGCTGGATCGGAAGGTATTTGGTCATGCGTACCCATATTTTTCTGGCCGTTTGGTTTTAGCGGGAGCGTTGCGAAGCTCCACTGTTTGTTACCATCACGTTTCATGTCTTCGACGATCTATGATGAAGTCAGATGCAGAGAATGTTAGAAAAGTAGGAACATGAGGCCAGTAATGGTGATTTGAGTCTTTGAGGCGACGAGGAGCTGGCTGCGTGATCTGTGACTCACGACAACGACTGTTTGTGGGGGCGACAACACAGGAGTTCCCAATCTTACCTTGCAGGGTGAAAATCTAAGGTCTGACCTTAATTGGTTGTGTCTGGCAATGACCTTGTTGAAGGCATTGTTTTGCGAGTGAAGACTTTCTCCGGGGTGAAAACCTTGATCTTTGATCGCGCAACGACGGCGCTTGTGCACTGTTTCCTTCTTGAAGGCGTTGCTATTGAAGTGGTTGGACTACTGGTGTTGTTCTGGTGGTGTTAGTGTCGTTGCTTTGAGGAATAGTTCTCTGTAGCAGGATTTTTCTTTTTTGTAATTCTTCTTCCTTTTTTCTGGGTTGTGTGCATCCGTAAGGCCGTTAGGGCATGCGTTGTTGCAGAGGCTGGGTGTAATTGGTATCTCCGCGATATTAATATATATTTTTCTAAAAAAATAACTTTCCCTGTTTATCGGTTTTGCTGGTTGGTTCTGTAAGACTAAAAAATCACTGTCCAAGCTGAAGCTTCCTTCCTGCAGGGTCCTACTACCCGTGCATATGAGCATCCATTTGTCCCAACCCGATTCGGCATGGTATTGCCCAATCAGATCAGCATCTCTACTGGGCTCACCGGTCAGTATCTTGTTGTTTCTGCTCACCTTAACCCAGTGAGACGCGGTTCCGCCCCCCCATTATATACGAGCTCCTCTCTTCTCTCCACTCATCACCATCCAACACCTCAACCTCCGATCACAGCTCCACGCACACCCATCGCTCTGAACTTCCTCTGTTCTGATCTCCACTTTTTAGCGGCGAGAAATTTCAGAGCAGGAGGAGAGATGGAGAGCCTTGTGGATGGCAATGGTGGAGGGAGCTGCCTGGTGGTGACCGAGCTGAGCCACATCAAGGAGCTGGTGAAGCAGCTGGACGTGCACCTGGGAGGCTCTCCAGACCTGTGCAAGCACCTGGCCAGGCAGATCTTCACCGTCACCGAGAGGTCCATCAGCATGATCAGGTCCGGCCACTTGGGCAGCTTCGACGGCCGGAAGCGCTCCGCCGGCGGCGCCGTCCTCGACTTGCCACCCCTCTCGGCCACGCCCAGCCCCCTCAGCGGCGTCTCCGACTTGCCTTTCAAGAACAACAAAAAGAGGTGAGTGGATACTTCTAAACAAATAATTCGAGCTTGTGATGAACTCGTGATTCCACTCGTAGTTTGGATTTCTTGAGGGCTAAATTAATGAGTGGATGTGTGTTGCTGGATTTGCAGGAAGACGATGGAGAAAGGGAAGCGTCATGTCCGGGTGGGAGGAGGAGCGGATGGGCCGGAGGACGACGGCTACAGCTGGAGGAAGTACGGACAGAAGGACATCCTTGGTTCCCACCATCCAAGGTTGGTTTTCGCACATTTATTTCACCCAAAGTTTATTTCTTTTTTTTCGCTAGCCTAATCCGCATATGTTTTCGGAAGTGCCAAGGAAATCATTTGCTTTGCTTTCGGTGAGATCATGGAGATCTCTCTTTCCACTGTTCCCAAATGTACTGCATACACTTGTCAGAGGGGAACAGGGTAGGGAGTGATTGGATATGTTCCAAAAGGAGTTGTTCATGTTAGATACTAGTAGTTGATTGATGCTACTTTGTGATAAATTCTTTCTGACATCCCATTCATAACTGTCTTTCTGAAAGTGGAAATTTTTCAGAGTTCTGAAATGAAAAAGCCATTGTTTTTCTGCCGTGACTGATCTGGATCCTACAACATTGCAGGGCATACTACCGTTGCACGTACCAGAAAACTCAGGGATGTGCGGCGACGAAGCAGGTGCAGCGCGCCGACGAGGATCCGTCGCTCTACGACGTGATCTACAACGGCCAACACACCTGTGTGCACAAGGCGCGGCCGGAGGACGTGCGCATCCTTCTGAAGAGCCTGAGCTCGAGCCTGAAAGTGGAGACCGAGGGGCTCACGCCGAGGGCTCAGCAGGTCTGGAGCGCCACCACGCCGCCCTTCAGCTTCTCCTCGCCGGCGGTGAGCGGCCTGACGCCGTCGACGCCGGAGAACTGCTTCGGGCAGGGCGTGTCGGTGCCCACGTCCCTCGAACCGTCGCCGGCGACCTCGGGCTCGAACAACCTCTCGATGAGCGCGCAGGGTGAGTTTGACACGATGGTGTCCGCGCTCATGACAGCGGCAACCACGCCGCCGCCCGCCATGGAGGAGACGTCGTTTCTCCCTGATCTCGCCGAGTTCCAGACAACCTCTCTGATCTCGCTGGACGGATTCGATCTCGATTTCGACGTTTCTTGCTTCCTCGCATGAGATTGTTGCGAAGAAGAGAGAAGTAAAAAAGAAAATTACGCAGTAGTAGAGATTAGAGATGCAGCTTCAGGTGGCCACCCTCTGAACTCTGGCGTTTGTCCAGAGACAGAGGAGGGAAGAACACTCGAGTTCTTCCTCAGTGCAGGTGCAAGATTAATTTAGGAGATATAAGATTAGTGCCTCCTCCTTCATCCTTTTTTTTTTCCTTTTGCCACACCACAAGGGTGTTACATTGTATTATTCTTTTTTTTATGTCAAGAAAATAAGATTATGAGATCCATGTTTACAATTCATCATCTCCTGGGAATCGAAAGTCTGTTTTTGCACAATCTCACAGATAAACCTGATCAAATGCCAAAACTTGTATTGTATTTTGTCCATCGAGATTTACTTCATGGACAGAAGCGTGTGAGCCTAATGAAAGTTAGGCGTGTCCCCTTAAGCCCAACCGTGTAAATTTCTTAGAGAACCGAGAGACAAGACTAGGGGAAAACTTGACTGAGCAAAGGTTTTCTTTCAAATCGGTACAGAGTGAAAACTACCATTGCCGTGCTAGGAATTCACTACTCCCTCCGGTCCATACTAATGTTCTTAACTTTGTCTAGATTCAGATGAATCTAGTCTAAATTATTAACTAGGTACCTCCAAATCTAAATAAAGTTGAAAACAATAATATGGGCCGGAGGGAGTATGAAAGTTGGCCCAATTCCTTGTCCGATCTAAGAAAGTTCCATAAATTTAAGAAAACATATCTTCATGAAGAGATAAATCCAGAAAAACATTCAGGGCACACAAATAGTCCATGTTCCAAACACCGGTCCTACTATAAGCATGAGGTCAAAGATGAAATCAGAACCACACAGCTGGGGCCTGGGAGCAGTCCTCATCACCATTAGGAAATGTTTCGTTCCTTGTCGTCATCTCGAGGAAATTGCCGAAGAACGCATGGGCTCACATTTGGGAGCTTTTCCAGCCTCTCCTCTTTACCATCAGGCTTCCAATTTGCCGATGCAGAAATCCTCAATGATATCGAAGACTCTCGTGCCATGTTGCGGCCTGGAAAGCGCGTCGAGGTAATATATTAATGTCAGGCTGAAAAACGCAACGGTACAAAGATTGTGAAAGTGCGCCTATGGCACCTTGTAAAGTTCTCTAAAATATTTTCTCTCTTAATACAGTGACGTGCAAGCTTTGCGCGTTATTGAGAAAAGATACTAGTGGAATAGAAATACTAATAGAAAAGTCAGACATAGCTCTCCTGACAAAATTAATGAGAAAGAAACATCCCAATCAGGCTAAGAAACATCCACATCAGTGTTGTTGTTTAATGTTTTAACTTGATTTTCCCTGTTGAAGAATCCATCATCTGGATCTTCCTGTTTTAGTTGAAGACGATGTTAATTTACTTACTCCCTCCGATCCAAATTAATTGACGCAGATTTGTCTAGATTCGAATGTATCTAGACATGTTTTAGTGCTAGATACATCCGAATCTAGACAAATTAAAGTCAATTAATTTGAATCGGAGGGAGTATTTAAATATCTCATGTCTTGTTTTGGATAAAAACATCAACATATCTCCGATCATGGATATGGACCAATCATGTTTTTTGCGGGACGAACCCACAGACTTTTAGTGAGAACAAAACTACATGTCAACTGCCCAAACATAACCAAATCATTGCACAATAACTTTGGATTATGAGAGCAATAACAAATCATGGATATCATAACCTAATTTTGCATGTTGTTGCAATTGGGAAACTAGAAATATCCTTGTTCGGTGTGCTGTTCAAAATCGACTTTGAAAAAACTTTTGACAAAGTCAACTGGACTTTCTTGATGAAAATTGTAAAAATGAAAAATATTCCTGATAAGATGATTGACTGGATTTTTAGTTCAGTTACTGGGGCAAAGGTTGTTGTTATGGTCAACAATGGTTGGGATCATACTTTTGCACACATCAAGGTCTGAGACAGGGGACCCAATGTCCCCCATTCTCTTTGACCTGGTGGCTGATGCATTGGCTATCTTGATTGAAAGGGCAGTAGAAGGTGGACTGATTACTGCTCTGTCTCTTGATCACATGGAAAAACAGTGACTGAGATGGAGCAACTGAGAAAATGGGGAAAAAACTTGGATGTTGGCAAGGAAGACTTACATCAATTGCTGGTAGAACTATTTTGATTAATCCTTCTCTTACCAGTATCCTCCTTTACATGTATTGCTTTTATAGAGTTCCTTTTGGGGTTAAAGATAAACAAGATGCTCTGAGAGCAGGGTTTCTTTGGAGTGGAAAAAGAAATATCACCTGGTTAGGTGGGATCAAGTTTGTAGGCCAAAGGATTGCCTTGTTGTCAAGATGGATATCTGTTATTTATTTAAGTTGTATTATGTTTTTCTTCCTTATTTTTGAGATTGTCTTCTATTGAAGATTGCATTATATTCGAAACATTCTCTTTCCAGGAATATGTTTATTTAACTTTGTTTATCATGGAAAAGAAAACATATTCCTGAAAAAAGAATGTTTCAGATTATAGTAAGATACGTGCTTCAATCTCAAAATTATTTTCTTTTTGGCTAAAGACAATCTCAATATTACTCAAGAAATGTGTTCAATGTCAATATTACTCTTTGTAGATTCTTAGAAAACTGCCGCCGAAGTGGCCAGAGGAAGCTGAGATTAAATTTTGCCAAAAATGTGTGCAACTGATAAATTTAGGAAGCATGCATAGTGGTACGCAACATTTGTCGTTGGTTGTATTGAACGACTTAAGAGAAGAATTACTTATAACTACTGGAATATATTACGAAGACTATTCGCTAAAAAATAAGTGGAATAAGATAAGATAGTATCACCAAAAAGTCTTGAATCTTTGGAATGGAAAAGAAGGTTTAAAAAAACATTACAGGTACTTTGCGCACACATGTTATTTTGTTAAATTTTGATAGTTAGTTCTATATTGCCTATTATTGTAGGATAATTTTAATGTTGTTTTGATTTCAGAAATGTAAGAGGGCGATCAAGGATATTGCAGAAGCTAAAATAGTTGAATATTTTGAATTGATAGAGATAATAGTTACTGGTAGGAGAAGTGGCAGCCAATTGAATGGAGAGGTATACTCCTAATTCTTTCTCTCTTTTTTTTTTGAGAGGACAGACTGCATTTTATTAATCTTCAACAGAATCTACAACAAACGCCGATACAATACAGTCCGGCGGACTACTAAACCAAGTCTTACAAATCTTATTCGTACAGCCTTACTTAGCCAACTTATGATTTCCTCTAGAAAACTAAATTACCCCTTAGAATCAATCAAAACATTTATCTGGCTAGTGCTCCAAAAAAGCTTTCTGACCAAGGATGTTTTACTTCATAGGGGGGTGCATATGTATGTTTTGTGGAAAAAATGAATAGATTGATCACATCTTTTTTGCATGTCCTCTAGCCAGATACCTCTAGAATATTGTGAGTGCAACTATTGGAATGAACTGCCATTTTGATAATGCAGATCATTGCCTAATCAGCTGGTTAAAAAAATTGGGAAAAATCGAGCTCTCTCTTAGCTGTAAGTGTGGCAGCGATTTTGTGGAGTATCTGGAAAGCAAGGAACAGAGCCTGCTTTTAGAACACATGGACAGCTGAAACATCGGATGTCTTGTATAATGTGTGTTTCCGGATTAATTGGTGGAGTGCTTTGCAGGTGAAGGAGGACGAAAAGGTGGAGTTGTGACAATGCACAAGAACTCTAGGGCAGGTCGCGGCTGAGGTCTATCGGGCGAGAAGAAGCTGGAACTCTTGGGCACCAAGAATTGGAGGATGACTGAGTTTCCATGTCGGTAACCTAGGGCGTTAGGCTGTTGTCTTGTTGCTACCTTAGCTTATCTGTTAGTTCTATTGGGTGGGTGTGTCTCGAATTAGTTGGTGCTGGCTGTAGTCTCGGTGGGTGGGTTTGTCGCTGATGGGTGTGTGGTGGATGTTTTCAGACTATGTAGCCTTCTGGTTTCTGCTAATGGAAATCCTGCTAATGGAAATCGGGGAGAAATCCCTTTCATCAAAAATAAATCGTTGTTCCTTGATAGGTATCTACTAACTCAGGTCGCTTAAGTGATTTAGAATGCGATAAATATTCAAAACTCTGATGGGGTATAATGATCCATAAGTCTTTTAACCCTATCACTGACTGAATTACTAACAGGCAAAACTATCACTAAATTACTAAAAGATCTTCAATAAGTTTAACCTTGAAAGGTGCAGTAGATTAATGCCTGATAGTTGGGTCATACATCGTACATAACATAATCAAGAGTCATGATTTAAGAACATTGCTGACAGAATACGATGTAAAAACAATTTATGAGATGTTACGCATGGAGTTACATCATACCCGAAAAATCCCTCAGTCGAATCACCACCAGCACTGTTTAGAATGGCATCACCACCTGGATGTTCCTCCACATATGGAGTTACATCGTAAACCTGCCGAATGATGACAATATAGATTTCCAAATTTCAATCTAGACAGTAATGCAAAGAATGGCAGTCGGTAAACAGGTAGATTGTTTTGTTCCAACCTTGTCCTTAATTATGATCCAACAATCCGTCCTTGTGTTGTGAGTTGATACATCTTTCTTTGAATAGCTCCTAGATGTCTGAATTGGAAATATCAGTAAGCACATAATGAGAATGTTGTGCATTTTGGATTAACCTAGAACAATCTTGCCCATCAATTATCTAACATAAAGAACACTTGACGAACAATCTAATAATGAAAATGCTCAAGAAAAAGCTCCTCCTTAAAGTAGATGTTGATGCACTACAGAAAGCCACACTATCCTAATATGGAGAATGAACACCTTTCCATTTCCTCCTGAACTTGCTTCCTTCCCTTTCTCTGCATTGCAACATCTACTCAGAACCGATAAATCTGAATCAAGTTCCCTTAAGGTTACAAGCCATGAACCCTTTTTACCTTTGATGTTGGATCTTGGGATAACAAAGAGCGCTCCCAGTACAAGAAGCACAACAAGTGAGATGAGGATGATAATGTCCATTTGGCACCCAAGGAACTAGTACTGGACAGTGTATTAACTAAAGTCGTGTTCTGAACAGAAAAATTGGCTGCAGTCAGCAAAAATTACAGCAAACATGGCACCACTGATTTAACAGACAGGGAGCAACTATACAACGGACTACCGAATCATCAACCTCTGAAAAGTTAATTTAAAGCGAGACATGGTTACTTGGCTCCCTGTTCTAGGTCTGCATTGTTCAGCAGTACTGACAGGGATTAACACTACTAGCTGCGGCCTAGACTGTTCTAGGTCTAATTTTTCATCTACGGTGTGTAATCAAGGTCAACTTGCTAATGGCAGACTGTTTTAGAGAAGAGCTCAAAGATGGTACTCATTCTGTCCAGAAATAAGTGACTTGCATTTGTCTAGATTAGCATGTACCTAGACGTGTTTTAGTATAATCAAGGTCAACTTGCTAATGAAGGAGGGAGTATTATTGTCCGAGTTAGGTTCTGCTCAGATCTCGTATCTAGGACCTACTCGTATTCTACCTCAGACGGTCAGACCCGGTCTCCAACGCCGGGAGTTTTCGGCAGCAAATCACTCAAATTCGAAGATTCCCCACTCCTTACATCCCAAATAGGCCGATCTTGCACGAAATCTGACGATGAACTGTGTGAGCAACGAAATTCGGTCGCGTGCGGAAGGTTCTAGAAACGTACCTGGAGAACTGCGTAGGAGAAGCCGATCGAACCAATGAAACGGGCTGCCGGCGGCCCTAGCAGTTGCAGCAACGTGGATCTAGCTAGACAAAGGCGAAATTCGAGAAAAATGGTTTCAGTATAGAGTATATATTCACTGACCGTGCCCATGCGACAATCTCGTGCGGGGATCTAGATTCCTAATGCAGCTGAAAAAAATTAGGTTAGAACTGGCCAACGGGCCTGTTAGCATGCGTGCCCTGGCCTGGTATCACGTCGGTGACTCCTAAAACTACGTCGGCCGGGAGAGGGGTGGCAGCCTCACCGGCCGAAGAGTACGTGGACGAAGAGAGAGCTCGATGGTGGGCGGCGGAGCGAGCGCGTAAGTGCGGCAGGGGAGAGGGTGAGTGAGCGTGGCGGCGGATTGGGGGAGAATTTGGGGGCGGCAGTCTATGCCACCTGTTTTGGAGCCTGAACGAAAAAAAAAAGAGGGGATTTTTGGTGGGTTGGGCTAATTTTGGCGCTAAGATTTTGGGTTTCCCGCGAGCCGGCCCATTACCCTCGAGCTATTGGTCGGCGTTACTTTCCCAACCGATAGTTTGACGTGCATACAAACATTTTTTTTTACAGGAAAGAACTTTATTACTCGACAATAGTCAGATCAGTTACAAGCTGAGGCATAAGGAATGGAGGAGGTTCATCATACCAATGCCCCAGGGTGGAGCAATTGGCTTGCCTAGCTAGTTCATCAGCTGCCCCGTTAGACTCTCTAGGGCAGTGTTTAAAGATTACATTACCAAGTTCTCCACCTAATCTTTTGCACTCATGGATGATCGCCGCTGCCGAACCTCTGAATGGATCGTCAATATTCATGGCGTCCACTATTGTTGAGCTGTCCGAGTTTATTAGTATTCGGTCGCATCCCCAGTGCCTTGCTAGCTCCAGACCATGTTGCATTGCTAGTGCTTTCGCATCTTCTAATCCTTCCGCATGGACGATCAATTGGTTCTACACGCTAAGAAGCATCCTTTTGAGTCTCGGAGAATAGCTCCACTAGCACCCGTTTTTGTTCGTTCTTCAAAAGTTGCATCAACATTCAGCTTGATAACTTCTTTCGACGGTTTCTCCCAACCGTGTCGACGTATGCCACTTCCACCTCTTGATTTTGTTGCTGCTAGATAATTTGTAGCTAGAACCGTTATCGACATAGCTGTTCTTTGGGGAGTCTGTAACTTCTCTCCTTGCACAGCTTGTCGTTGTTCCCACCAAATGTACCAAGAGGCCACCGTAAACATAGTTTGCAGGTCCGGTTGTCCCAAAGTCGGTGATTTATATCGGTTGAGACCAATGAGGTACTCCAAGGACACAGATCCTGATCTGTCATAAGTCAAAGCTTCTCTAACCAGCTCCTGCAATCCCAGCGCTTTCCACACTTTCGATGCCCGGTCACAGGTGAACAGTGCATGTCTAATATCTTCCGCTCCATTAGAGCAAACCAGGCATTGCGCTGAAACTTTGACATGTCGATCTGCTAGAATTGATCTACATGGGAGGGTTCCATGCAGAGCCTTTCAATTAAAAATCTTAACTTTTGTTGGAACTTTGAGCCGCCACAGCTTCTTCCAAACGGGGTTAACCTCCGCCGATCCAAGTCCTGACGTACGACTCATCTTGCGGCCGTGTTGATGCTCCCATTCGACATGATAAGCTGATCGGACAGAGAATAGTCCGATTTTTGAGTAGTTCCATGCCACGAAATCTTCCATACCATCTGATAAAGGGATTTGAAGGATCTTTGATGCGTCAATTGCCCAGAAGTTTTGTGGCACCAGTTCTTCATCCCATCGCAGTGTGCTCAGATCAATCAGCTCATGCACATGTGATACTAGACGGTTGCCTCGCGGGGTGAGTACTTTGGTCGAATAATTTCTCGGTAGCCAACCATCCTCCCAGATCCTCACCCTGTGTCCATCTCCAATCCTCCATATTGCTCCTTTTTTCAAACATTGTACATGTCGTTGTATTAGGAACGGCAGTACCTAAACAGGTTAGATAGAGGCGTAGGGACTACCAGGGAAGCTCTTGATGATGTCCGCAGGCGGGATTGGATACGAGCAAGTGTAGCGAGACACGAGAAGTACCCAGGTTCGGAGCCCTCGTGGTGAGGTAAAACTCCTACTCCTGCCGATCTGACTATGAGTGGTATACGGGATATAATCACTCCTTGAGCTGTATCTTCTATCTACCTTCTTCAATACACTCAGACCCCCCTTGCTATGAGAGTCTTGCCCCTCCTTATATAGGCAGGGGGCAACGGTCTCACTGGCCAGTCCGGCTGGCGGGCCCCACAGGCAGGTCCCAGCCGGCTGGTCATCTACAGTATTCGGTACGGTTACATCCCATCGAGGTACATGCGGTAGGATCGTCGTGGGTACAGTGAATGCTGTGCGAGCCTATCGTCAGCATCTGGCCACTGTGCCCGCGTCACCCAACAAAGTCTTCGGTAGGGCCGTGTAGTTGCGAGTCTTGTCGTCGTACCAGGGAGTACCGCGCACTGTGCAGCACGTCGCCCTGTCCTCCTGATTGCGTCCGGCTACGCTAATGTAGCCGGTCCTGTGTCTTGTTGCTCCTCCTGATTCCGGCTACTGGATAGTAGCCAGTACGAAGTGTCCGGGTCCGACTACTGGAAGGTAGCCAGACGCGAGCCTCCTGCCGTAGTTTTTGTTCAATGGGGTATCCGGAGGTCATTCCCCCGACACTAGCCCTCGAGCGCGTGTAGATTTCGTCCTTTGGTGAAATGTGCACGCGCTCCCTCCCGAATTTGAAATTTGTGACCGGCTACGCCTGGCAGTTGCGCTACCCGTGACGTTAGTGCTGACGCCGGCCACGTGCACACGCGCCATCATTGCACTGCGGCGCACAGTGTAATGTCTTGTCGTGCGTCGCCTCGGGAGACTGTTGTTTGGCTCTTCGGATTCCGCTCCAGGATCTTCTTCGCACTCGGCGCCTGCACAAAGGATCTGGCGTGGTGGAGGGAGCGGGGCGCGGCTCGATGGGCGCCGCGTGGCACCGCAAATGGTTGCCCTCCTGGGCCTTTAAAGGGTCGCCTGGGGAGGGCGGTTCCTCCCTCCGCTCGCTGCCTTCCTAGTTTCCTCCCTGCGCCCTTTCCTTCTCGCCTTGCCTCGCTTCCTCTTGTCGCCATAGTTCGCCGCGCCGCCCGTTTAGCGCCACCGGAGACATGGGTCACCGCCACTCCACATCCGGTACGATGGCCAACGAACCGGTGATGGCTTCGGAGCTCGGCACCTGGTGTGGTTCCTCCGTCATGGAGGAGCACATCGAGAAGTATCGTGCCACCCGCGTCCTGCCGCCGGAGACGGAGGTGAAGGTGCGGTTGGCGCCGGCGGGAGAGGAGTCGCCGCACCCGGCGGAGGGGGAGCGGGTTATTTTCCTTTCCCACCTCGCCCGCGGATTCGCTCTGCCGGTGCATCCCTTCTTCCTGACGTTCCTTGTGTTCTTTGACTTGCACCTCCACCACCTCGGCGCCAACGCCATCGGCATGCTGGCGCACTTCGTGGCGTTCTGCGAGAGCTATCTCGGGATCCAGACGGATCTCGGGTTGTTCTGCCGGTTGTTCTGCGTCCGACCGCAGGTGAAGTTTACCCAAGGGCCGCTGGTGACGTGCGGTGATGCCTCCATCTACTCCGGCATGCAGACCGGCTACCCGAAGTTCCGGCTGCAGGACATAGTGTGACTGTGGCAGCAATCATACTTCTATGTCAGCAACGTCACCGCCATCGACCGGATCAATCTGCCGGCTTTCCAGGACATGGAATCTAGCCGGCAGAATTGGGACTTGAAGATCCACTGGGAGAAGGCGGAGTCGGACGCGATGTTGCAGCGGATGCGCTCCCTCGTCACCGCCAGCTTGACCGGCCTGGACATCACACTTAGTTGGATGTCCCGGCTGATGATGCCGCAGCAGCAGCGCGCACACAAAATGTGCTTCTACTCCGGCTAGCTGGACCCGGCCCGGCTATCCCGCCGTGATCCCCGCCACCACAACCTTAAGGAGTGGGTGTGGACGATTACGAAGGAGCGGCTACCGGAGCACTGGAAGTTCGGGTTGGTCCCCTACAGCCGGGACAACTGCGTGCCCCGGGTAAGCTTCTCTCTAGCCGGTTTTCTTTGTTTCCTGGCCCTTCTTTCTATTCGGCTGAATTTTGTCCTCTTTCTTTCGCAGACCTTCCCCTGCATCATCCGGAAGGAGGGCGAGACCCCCCTCCAGAACTTTACGCCTGACCTTCCCGAGCCACGCGCTCGCCGGTCCGGCGAGGAGTCGGTTGGGGACCGCGACATCTTCCCCAGCCGAAACGACGAGCCGACGCACGACCCCCACGTGGAGGTCGATGAGGAGGAGGAGGCCGAGCCGACTCCCGAGCCGGCCCGGCGCCGCATGGCGGACGGCGACTCCGGCCGGTCGGGCGCCGGTGGGAGCAGCTCTAGCCGGTCTGGTGCCGGTGGGAGCGGCTCCAGCCGGTCCGGTGCAGGAGGAGGCGGGTCTAGTCGGCCTGCCGTGGAGGAGCCAGCCCACAAGAGGAGCCGAAATGATGCCCTTCCCCTAGACGCCTTGGCCGCAAGAAGGGGCCACCCCCCGTGGTGTCGGGGTGAGTCATCTGCTGACCTTGCTTGTTGCTTCTGCCTTCTCTCTTTCTTTTGTGTAGTTTTTTTGTCTTTTGCCTTACTTGCTTTTGTCTTTCTCTTATCTTCAGTTATTCAGCTCGCTGGTCTCTTTCGGTGCCGCGAGCCCGGCGCGGGCGCCCACTGGCTCGCCGCCCCACGCGCCGGACACCGTGCCACCTCCGGCTGCTTCTTCCCCCTCCTTCGCCTAGGGCTTCGTCTCCGCCCCCACCTTGGGCTGATTCGGCTACCGCAATTAGAGCAGGGGACGCCCCACCGACCACGATGGTGTAGTCGGAAACAACTGCGGCAGCCCCACAAAATGGACATAGTTCCCTCGTGGCAGTGGGGAGGGCTCCACTGGCAAGGAGCTCGTGGTTGTCGCTGACGACAACTCCGACGATGAGCCGGGGGAAGAGTGGCGAACGGCAGTGCTGGAGGCGAAGGAGTCGCTGGTCGCCAACGTTGTTGACGATGATGCTTCCTCTGCCGCCTCACTGGCGGATCTGGCTGCCACCCTCGAGATGGTGGTGAAGGAGATCCGGCTGCTCGAGGCCACGGCTAGCGGCAACCAGACCCTGGAGCAGAAGCTGGCAGCCGCCAACGGGACCTCCCAGAGTAAGTTTTTATCCGGATTCCATTGTCAGACACTTTCATCTTCCTCCTCTTCCCACATTCTTTTTTTTGCTGATAGTCGGTTTCCGTAGCCATCATGGTGTGCGCCCAGCGAGAAATCGATCATCTGAAGAAGGCGAACGATCACCTGAGCAAGTCCAACTCCATGCTCCGGTTGCAGAACAAGGACTGGCACGCCAAGACGGACGCGCTGGAGGCCACCCTCAAGGAGCGCGACTCCACCCTCGCCAGTCGGGCCTAGGCCTTTGATCTTCTCGATGCCTAGAGCAAAGACCAAGAGAAGGAGATCAAGTGGCTAGCGGACCGGGAGAAGGCTTTGCTTGAGGAGTTGATGCAGGTTGGGCGCACTGCCAAGGGTAAGTTCTTTTCCGACTAGCTTCATCTTTTCGGATCCGGTAACCGGATCTGACTCTTTTTTCTAACAGCGTTTTATCCCGGCATAGACCTGCTGGCGTACAACCGACTGCAGGAGAACTGGCCCGAGGAGCAACCCACTGCCCAGGAGCTGGTCGTCCTTCTTGGCGAGGAGGCCGCTAAGCTCCGCCAAGCGGCCCGGGCGGTCTCGAGTTCCTGTGGCCGGACGCGGCGGCTCTAGAGACGATGGTCCAGCTGGCGGCCAAGGTGATGGAGGTGCTGGCTGCTGTTGATCATCTGCGGGACCTGGCGGCGCGAGCTGGAGCAGAGATGGCCTTGGCCTTGATGCTCTCCTGGTACAAGGACGCCCGCGTCGAGAAGATCAACAGGGGCTTCCGCGCCGGCGCCGACCTTACCGCCATCCGCCAAGCCCATCCGGAGCTCCGCGCCTCCACCATCAAGATTGGTGACTACACGGACGTTGACGAGGTCATCATCGACTCGGAGTCCGCCGGGACGCCGGATGCGAGAGCCGAAGCCTCGTCGCAGCCGACTGGCGGGGACATCAGAGCCAGAACTGCCAGTGCGCCTCCTTCGCCTCCCGAAACCGCCTCCGGCCAGGATCAACCTCACGGCAAGGGCCCTGCCGCTTAGATATGATCCTCGGGATGCCGGGTGAACTTGTAATTATTTCGTTTTGTTGAATTTTGTTGTCTATGCCGGCTGTCTCTAACGCTGGGTGAAACTTATGGGAGCTTTGACTCCCTTTTTATCCAATCGTACTATTTGCTTGCTTCCATCTTGTGATTTTCTGTGCGCTTCGAAGTTTTTAACTTTACCCGATTACACTTATCCGACTATGTTCACCCGGCTAGACACCTTCAGTCGGGGGAACTCCAACTCCAGTGGGGGCGCGCCAACGCACCCACTGGGTGTAGCCCCCGAGATTCGGAGTAGCTGGCGTAGCCAGGTGCTTCGAATCTTCTTCTTTCTTTTCTTCAAGCCCTTAGCTTCGTCCGGCTAGACGCCTCTAGCCGTCTAAGACAACCGGGAGATATCCGGTTACCTTGCCAGGCTGAACGCCTTTAGTCGGGGGATCTTCAACTCCAGTGTGGGCGTGCCAGCGCACCCACTGGGTGTAGCCCCCGAGATTCGGAGTAGCTGGCGGAGCCAGGTGCTTCGAATATTCTTCTTCCTTTTCCTGCCCTTGCCCTCACCTGGGCTCCATATATCCGGCTAAACTCCCTTTATCCGATCGGAACTACATGGTTCCACTGGGGGCGCACGAGCGCACCCAGTGGGTGTAGCCCCCGAGATTCGGAGCACTTGATGAAGGTAAGGACTTTGAATCTTCCCTCTCCTTGAAGTCCGACTCGATGTAGTTGTGCAAAACAGATACACATG
The DNA here is from genome assembly GCA_023614405.1 of Avena insularis. Classification (NCBI taxonomy): domain Eukaryota; kingdom Viridiplantae; phylum Streptophyta; class Magnoliopsida; order Poales; family Poaceae; genus Avena; species Avena insularis. The sequence goes on from CM042692.1 coordinate 435,977,489, forward strand.
TAGGCCCATTTGTTAATAGGTTGGTCGGTTAAAGTATTGCTTATTAGCCGGAAGACAGCTTTAGTTTTTGAAAACTAGCTTGTGCTTCTCTGGTCACTTAGTCACTTTCCCGTGCGTTTTGCTGTTTACGCTGCGTCCTTGCCGGGAAGCCGGGTTGCGGTCTGCAGCCGGAATCGAAGGGAGCTGACAATACATTACGCATGGTATAGAGGGCTTAGTAGCCGGATAATCTCAAACTAGGCGCAAGGCCGGGACGCCCGATCCGTCGCATCTCCTCCCCGTCTTTTATGTGGGATGCCTCGGGCTTTTGCTCTTGCTAGACGGACAGCCGGGTTGCGGTGTGTAGCTAAGACCAATGGTAAGGAAATCGGTAATCATTAACTGCTCGGTCAGCTTGGGACTAGCAACTAATCAGAATTCGGATAATTAACTGATTTAATCGGTCGGCTATTAATCGGTGCAACCTACACAAATTAGCACCTAAAATACGTATATATAAGAAAGAAATAATATATGGGTCTTTATATGCCCGACTCTACTTATCTAGGTCCCAGAATCCCATTAAGAATATTACGCTTCTCATCTCTGACCTTATCTTCAAGGTCATGAGCGACTCATGATCCACCAGCTGGCACCATGTTCCCTCCTTCTGTTTATCCTCGTCTGACCTCTGAAGTTGCTCTTCTCCCACCACCTACCCAATGTACTGGTTGGTGATGGCGGTAATCGAGCTCTTGGAGGCGGGAATCTAGCGGGAGCATCACAAAACCTACATCATTGGGACGACTAGCGGTTGGAAGGACGATATACGTTGAATTTTTTGCAACTTTTTTGACCAAGTGTAGTAGTTAACCGGAAATATACCTAGTAATCGGTCTGCCATAGCTATTAGTTGGGCTAAAGGATTAACACAACCGATTAGTGGTAATCGACACAGTTAGGTCCCTAGTAGGGATTAATCGGCCTATTAATCGCTAATTCGGACGATTTTTTGAACAGTGGCTGAGACGAAGAGTGGGCCTCTGACATCACCGCACACTACTCAGTCGGTATGTCGATTTAGCAGGTCGGGCCAGCCGGCGAGCCCCCGGGTAGGGGTTGCTGGAGCCGGAAAACGGAACCGGAAAAAAGGATGCACATAAAAATTTCTGGCAAGGAGCCTCCGAGTATCTCTCGGGGCTCCGCATTTTTCATTCGTAAAGTACGTGGGATACATACACTGTCTGGCGACTAGGTGTGAAACGGACGGAGTAGGGCCATGTTCCAGGAGCGTTCCGTCTCCTCGTCCGACTTGTCCATCTTGTTCTTGCACGGCTGCTACGTGTCGATGAGGTAGTACAAGTTGTTGTGCAGCGCCCGACTGATGATGAAGGGGCCCTCTGATGGCCAAAAATATATCGAGCTCGTTGGAGAACCCCAAGAGGAAGGTATGATAAGCACAGTAGTAAGTTTTCCCTCAGTTATGAAACCAAGGTTATCAATCCAGTAGGAGCAAGGAAACACCTCCAAGGTGTTGCTAGCTGAACTTTGGCAGGGCGCACTACCGGTGCCAACAACAACATGGAAACATGCACAACACAACCACAGAACTCTGCCCCCAACTTATAGTGAGGTTGTCAATCTCACCGGTTTTGCTGAAAACAAAGGATTAAATGTATTGTGTGGAAGAAAGTAATAGTTTGCGTAGTAAATGTAAAGCAAGAAATTGTAGATTGATGATAAAAGAAAGGACCGGGGTCCATAGTTCACGAGTGGTGGCTCTCCTTAAGATAGATGACATGTTGGGTGAACAAATTACAGCGGGGCAATTGACAAACATCGGAAAGCAATATGCATATACTACTCATCTTGACTCCTTTGAGATTTGATTGGGCATTACAACATTATACATAGATCTAATCCAACTGCATCTATGACTAATAATCCACCTTCAGGTTATCATCCGAACCTCCTCCAGTATTAAGTTGCAAGCAACAGATAATTGCATTACGCATTGTGTGTAAAGTAAACAATATGATTGTTCTATGAACAAAGGATTGTTGTTTTCTCCCTAGTAGCAACAACACATCTAGTACCTTAGAGATTTCTGTCACTTCCCCAGATTACTAGAGGCATGAACCCACTATCGAGCATAAATACTAACTCTTGGAGTTGCTAGCATCTACTTGGCCAAGATAGCTACTAACAACGGAAAGCATGCAAGATCACAAATAACAAAGACATGATAGAATCAATAATCAATCTAAAATATCATCTCAATATCCATCGGATCCCCACAAACACAACATGTAGGAATTACAAATAGATGATCTTGATCATGAACGGAGCTCACAAGATCTAAACATGATATCACAAAGGAGGAGAACCAGTCATCTCGCTACTACATGGACCCGTAGTCCAAAGATGAACTACTCACACATCACACCGGAGGCTTGCATGGTGATGAAGAAGGCCTCCAAGGTGAATTCTCCCCTCTGGCAGGGTGCCAGGAAGAGCTTCAGATCCCTCCCGATCTAGGGATGGAGATGACAGCGACTACAGACTCTTTCGTGCAATTTTGATCCGGGTACTTAGGGTTTCTGTATTGGAGGCATCTTATAGGCGAAAGGGGAGGCCAAGGGGGTGACGGAGGCGGCCAGACCACCCCTGGCGCGGGCCAGGCTGGGCCTCACAGCCAGGTGGTGTGGCGGCCCCCTGGCCCCTCTCCGTCTCGAACTCTCTAGGTATGTCCTATTCCTAAAAACACAATCAGCACAACTATCTAGGTATGTCCTAGATTCCTCGGTTAGTCCATGATACATTGCAAATGTATCTATAATTTTTGATGTTCCATACTTGGTTTTATCCACTTTCTTGTGTTTTGCTCCAACTTTGGAGTACTTTTCATATGATTTCTTGGACTAACCTATTAACAAGAGCCACCGTGCCTGCCTGCTTTTCTTGCTTTTTGGTTCCACGAAAGTCGAAATGAATATTCTCGGAATTGGACGGACAAAAGCCAAAGTGCCTATTTTTCCTAAGTCATCAAGTGCCGTATCACGAGACGGAGAGGGGCCAGAGGTCACACACCACCGGCCAAGGCCAGGCTGGCCCGTGCTGTGGTGTGGTGTGGCCCCGGCACCCTCGTCTCCCCTTTCGCCTATAAGATGCCTTCTGGATCGAAAAAACCCTAAGTGCCCGATCAAAATCAACAAAAGAGTCTCAGAGCCACCGTCATCTCCATCCCTAGATCGAGGGATCTGAGCTCTTCCCGACTCGCCGAGAGAGGAATTCACCCTGGAGGCCTTCTTCATCACTATGCAAGCCTCCGGTGTGATGCGTGAGTAGTTCATCCTTGGACTACGGACCCATGTAGTAGCTAGATGGCTGGTTCTCCTCCTTTGTGCTTTCATGTCTAGATCTTGTGAGCTCCGTTCATGATCAAGATCATCTATTTGTAATTCGGCATGTTGTGTTTGCGGGGATCCGATGGATATTGAGATGCTATTTCAGATTGATTATTGATTCTATCATGTCTTTGTTCTTTGTGATCTTGCATTCTTTCCGTTGTTAGTAGCTATCTTGGCCAAGTAGATGCTAGCAACTCCAAGAGTTAGTATTTATGCTCGATAGTGGGTTCATGCCTCTGGTAATCTGGGGAAGTGACAGAAATCTCTAAGGTACTAGATGTGTTGTTGCTACTAGGGAGAAAACAATAATCCTTTATTCATAGAACAATCGTATAGTTTACTTTACATGCAGTTCATAAAGCAATAATCTATTGCTTGCAACTTAAATCGGAGGGGTTCGATGATAACCAAGGTGGATTATTAGTCATAGATGCAGTTGGATGGCGGTCTATGTATAATGTTGTAATGCCCAATCAAGTCTCAAAGGAGTCAAGATGATTAGTATATGCATGTATTGCTTTCTTGGTGTTTGTCAATTGCCCCGCTGTAATTTTTTCACCCAACATGTTATCTATCTAAGGAGAGCCACCTCTAGTGAACTATGGATCCTGGTCCTTGTCTTTTACATTCAATCTACAAACTATTTACTTCTTTGTGTTTACTTTTTGCAAACTTTTACTTCTTTCCATTCGATACGTTTAATCCTTTGTTTTCCGCAAAACACGGTGAGATTGGCAACCTCATCGCAAGTTGGGGACAAAGTTCTGTGGTTATGTTGTGCAGGTCTCCACGTTGCTACTAGCACCGGTAGTGCGCCCTGCCAAAGCTCAGCTAGTAACACCTTTGGGGTGTTTCCTTGCTCCTACTGGTTCGATTAAACCTTGGTTTCATAACTGAAGGAAACTTGTTGTTGTGCTCATCATACCTTCCTCTTGGGGTTCCCAACGAGCTCTACATCAATCACACACCAGCACTTTTCTGGGCGCCGTGCATTGAGCCATCAACATGCACCATCATAAACTTGATCAAAGTATTTGTAAAACATTGATAGCTGGGATCATAGTACTTCAATCATAACATAAAAGATAAAGTTCTAACAATAAGACATAGAACTATGTTGCAACATGAAAAGGCACAAACAAAAGATTCATGAATAACAATACTTTGCAAGACGTTTGTTTGTTTCACATAAAGAAAACATAGCATAATGGCATTCAGCTTGTCCCTCATAGAGTAGCAAATATAAATGCATAGGACACCTTCAAAGTTCATAAGAGTGACTAGATACAAATAGTTTAAAACAAGCAATATCAAAGTTATGCATCGATCAACAAGTCTTGGGACAATGCGCATAGAACTAAGAATGGCCACTATGCTCTCAAAGTAGGTGCATAAATATAGAAGGTGGAGACTCAACATAAAAGTAAAAGAAAGGCCTTCATAGAAGGAAGTAGGGATTCAAGTTTCATAAAGAGCTTCCAAAAATTATGGTACTTATTAGCTTTCATCTCTCATTGCCCCTATCATAAGCATCTTTAGGTGATTAAGGTTAAAGTGACACAACTAAGAGGATATGCTTGACAAGTTATAAGCTGAAAACCCATGCCCCTTACTTACGAAGACCGAACATCATGTTACTCAACTTTAGTCACAAGTAAGCTCTTGTCATTGTAAGTACATATGTATCATAGAGAACCGCCAACGGGGTACCCCTTGCACATGATACAGGAGCTATCCCATAATCAAAATGACAAGGCAAGCAGACAATGAGCATCTCAGCGATCTTTTTATTTGCTATTTGCATAGGTTTTATTGAGGATGCTTCATAGAGTGCTCATTATGGTTATGTTGCAAGTTTCCACCATGATTAGGCATGGCTTAGGCTAGCGGCCCAGGCGTTTCTCTAACACAAATACAAACTCCATGTTCTTACAAGTTCCCCTTTTATTTCACACCGCCGGGATCCATAAGCAAAAGAACATGATATCAGCGGGGTACAAAGTACAAGTGCAATGTTGAAAGCGTTCCCCATGATACATGGTTCTGCTAACTTCAACTTATATAGCGCAAGCATATACGCAACAAAGATGGACGCAATGGTTCAAGTTTATTAAATGCAAGAAAAGTAAAGTGTGCCATCAAGTTCGTGAGAGCTTTAATCACTAATGTTCACATAACAAGTTTAATTCGGAAGGTAGATAAAAACATGAATATACTTGGAATAGCAAATGCTAATAGGTAGGTATGGTGTACTCTTTGGAATAACTTGGTTTTAGGAGTTGGATGCATGAGTGGAACTCATACTTGGTTATGGAGGCTAGCAAAAGACTGGGAGCGACCACCTAAGAGAGCAATAATGGCCATAATCATGCAGAGCGACAAAATATCATTAATCAAAGCATAAAGTGATACTACAAGTTGAAAACTAAAGGATCATAAAGGCTATGGTGACTTGGGATAGTCATAACATGGTGTGAGCATGCGCCAAGTCAACCCAAATAAAGCATCAAAGGAGAATACCACAATACTATGCTTTAATATGCTAAAACAACGCATGATTCTTCCAAGGCACATTAAGCAAACTCAATTGTTTATAACATGTCATGCTACAACAAAGAATACTAAGCATAAAGCCAAAAAAATATCAAGCATGGCATGACAAAGCATAGGCCACAGTTAAAAGCAAGCTCTCTTTACCACTTAAGCATGAACTTTCCTACTCTTTTCCAATCCAAACCAAACTATTTGAAAACCAATGTATGAAAGAGGGTGGCATGGGTATACCCTGCCAGTACTCGAGCTTGGTATATACGGTCCAGATATGGTGGAAGCCCACGGCGTTGCCACGGCCCAATGAAGATTTCGAGTGACCTACGGACTCTCAGTAACTTGCGAAATAAGAAGAAGTCTAAAGATAGAAAGTTTGAAGGGCAAACCCTAATCTGTAACCGACTCGACCTGCTACCTGAGACCTGTCCTATCTATATAAAGGCTAAGAGGGGGCGGCGAGGAGGATACACGCAACCCTAGTTTCCACAACCCTCGCCAGATTGCATATGCGCACCATTGTAATCTTCGATTCCTCTGTTAATTCCATGAGCAGACAAGTAGGAGTAGGGACCTCTACGAGGCCTGGACCTAGGTAAACCTTGCGTCCCTATGTGCTTGTTTGCTAGCCGATTGATGCTTCCAGCGCTCCCTCCTTCTCCAAAACCCAAGTCCATAACAATGGGCATTGCTGAGTTAAACCCTCGTCAATTGGTGCCGTCTGTGGGAATTGGGAGTGATGATGTTGCGGCTTCTTCGGCCCCTCCAACTGCGATCTACAATTCCGCAACAACGGAGATTTGCCAGCTCTTCGGCGCGTTCGACTTCACCGTCCACACGCCGGCCACTCGCCCGGCTTTCGAGTCTGTGGGCGATGGAATTAGCCTGGCAACCGGGAGCTTCCGCTTCCAAGTTGGTCAGGTGGGCACGCTTCGCATGCCGGACCAGCCGACAACACCATCGATTGCCCCAGCATCGTGGTTCCCTCCGCCGATCGGCACCCTCAGTGAGCTCAATGCCTCGACAACAATCGAGAATACGGACAGCGACAGCAGTCGCGAATCCGATCTAGCAACTGAAGGTGGAGCCTACGGTTCTAGATATGAAAGTTGTGGGAGCAGCAGCTTCCCCAACCACTTCATGTGCGCCGTCATCAACACGGGCGACTCCTCCGCCAATCGCGACAACACGGGCAACGGTGGCAATGGAACCGACCCGCCAAACGGTGGAATACCCAATGGCGGACCACCCAACGACGGCCCCACTAATGGCGCCCCAGTCAACAACGGAGGGGTAGTCGAACCTCCAACTATGATAAACGAGCAAACTAGTGAACGTGTCGTGATCAATCTCAACGATCTCGAGTGGGCCTGCTACCGAGAAGCCCTACAAGGCCACCCTCTGCCTTTCAGCTCCCCGCAAGAACTGCTGATGGGCTACCATTGGCTCCTAAAGGAGGAATACAAATGCCAACTGCATACACTCGCGCAACTCGAGGCGCGTAAAAAGGCGGCAGACGAGTCGAGCCTCTGATGAGCTGGGCTATCCTCCCACGGAGGATCCTCCTCCAAGTGCAACGAGTACATCGCTAACAAGAGGCGATCTCGACTGCCCACCTCACTGAACAAGAGCGTGTAGAAGCTGCAAAGGTCCTTGACTTCGGCTCCATGATGGTGGATACGCGTGGCAACGTGCTTACAAAAATGCCACAAGCTGTGGTAACGGCGGACACCATGTACCTCCTCAATAACCAGCCACCAGCTGGAGATCCTCGAGCTGCCATGCACCGATCTACCATCGCAGGCTTGGGGTTAATCGAGGCCGCTCTCGACAAAGAGCCAACACTGGAGCCAAAGAAAAACAAGGCTCTGGCAAAACGCTATTCCTCACCCTCGTCCAGCGACGACAGTCACGACCTGTCTCGACGTCGCCGCTCACGGCGACACGACCACAACTACGACGCGCGTGATGACATCACGCAGCGCAAGATCGACAAGTCAAGGGTGCAACGTGCCCGATCGACTGACTCGGAAGACGAAGACGTGGAACTATGTGGCGCCAGATGCTTCAGCATGGCCATCAGACAAAAGCGAATGCCCAAGGGGTTCAAGCTCCCGTCAGAGAACCCAAAGTTTGACGGTCTGCAGGACCCGAAAATCTGGTTAGAAGACCACATCTCCTCCGTCAGGCTCCATGGTGGGAGTCGAAGCACAGCCATGCAATGCCTACAGCTACAACCGCAGGGTGCCACCCGAGCTTGGCTCAATAACCTCCCGCATGGATCCATTCGCAGCTGGGACAAGCTGGTTTACAACTTCGTGCGCAACTTCAAGGGCACCTACAAAAGGCCCGCATCAATCGAAGAGCTGAGATGCTGCCAGCAAAGATCGGGCGAATCGTTACGCTCGTACATCCAGAGGTGGTCCATCATCAAGAACTCTGCGGAAAATATCTCGGAGGACCTGGGCAATTGACGCATTCAACGGCGGCGTTCGTCGCATAGAGCTCAGGGAGGAGCTGGGCCTCTCGAAGCCCAAAACCATCAACCACCTAATGGAAATCGCGAATCGGTGGACAGATGGAGAAGATTCGGTGAAAATCGCGTTCACTCCGACGACGATGCAGAACTCGAGCGCAGACGCGATCACCGAAGCAAACATCAAATGCGCATCTATGATGACCGCGACGACGTCAACATGGTCGCAGCTAGCTACGCTGACAAGCGCGACGACGGTCGCAACAGCGGCTATCGCAACGGCAGATATCGCGACTCTGGGAAAACCACGCAAGTATGGCAACGCCGCCCTCGCGACGAGGCACCCGCAACATCCATTGAGGACAAGCTATCCGGGCCGTGCACCATGCACTTCTACATCGACAAGCATGACGGCAAAAAGAAATCCATCCACCTCCTCAAAGACTGCCACGAGTTCCTCAAACTTCATGAGGTCCTGGCTCGGATGAATCGCGACGCGGTCAACAGGGGCTATGGAGCCGCCCCAGGAGCTGTGGCACATGGAGCTCCTCCACCACCACCACCCGGACCACCGCCAACCGCAGCTGCGCCTGACCAGCATCACGGAGGCGAGCCGTACCCACGGTCCATGGGCACCATGATGATCCAAAAAGGCCGCCCCTCCAACCGGGTGCAAAAGGCCATCACTCGCCAAGTCAATTTGGTGACAAACTCACCACCATCCACCACTGAGTACCTCAGTGGAAGCAACTCCTGCATCACCTTCGACAAGCGCGACCACCCGTGCCAAGTACCTCATCTAGACCATTGTCCCCTCGTACCCGAGGCACATATCAGAGGCTTCGACATGAGTCACGTCTTCATGGACGGTGGAAGCGGCATTAACCTCATGTTCACAAGTACCTTGCGAGCAATGAGGATCCCTCTGACCTGCCTAGAGGTCTCGGACACGACATTCCACGGCATCGTCCCAGGCAAAGGCATATATCCCCTTGGCAAAATCAACCTCGACATTATCTTCGGCACGCCGAAAAACTTTTGATGTGAACGCATCGACTTCAAAGTCGTCGACTGGCCCTCGCAGTACCACTGCATCCTCGGACGTGTCGTGTTCGCCAGTTTCATGGCAGTGCTGCTACTTCTACCTACAGATGAAAATGCCAGGCCCCAACGGCATCATCACAATCAACGGGAGCTTCGAAAGGTCTGACAGTTGCGACTGGGAATTCAATAGAATTTCCCAGTCCTTCGGCATGCAAGAAGAACTCGCAAGATTGAAGGAGTCAATAGACAACAATCGGCCTCCCCTGAGCCGACCAAGTTCACCCGACCTATCCTTCGACTCGTCGGTGCACACGAAGAAAGTTCAGGTCCACCCATCGGACCCAGCGAAGACGGCCCTCATCGCCAACAACTTGAGTCCCGCATAGGAACTCGCGCTCGTCGAATTCCTCCATGAGCACTGGGAAATCTTTGCCTGATATCCAGCGGACATGCCAAGAATTCCTAGGGAATTCGCCGAGAACTCACTCAATGTCAACCCAGACACAAGGCCAGTCAAACAAACAATTCGGCGACTATCTGAGCTAAGAGCAAAAGCGGTTGGAATGGAGATCAACAGACTCCTTGACGCCAAATTCATACGCGAGATCAAGGAAAGCACTTGGCTCGCCAACACGGTGCTAGTACCAAAAAAGGACATGGATATCCTACGGATGTGCGTGGATTTTACCTCTCTGAATAAGCACTGCCCAAAGGATCACTTCCCGCTACCACGAATCGATCAGATCATCGACTCCACCGCAGGATGTGAGCGCCTCTACTTCCTCGACGCCTACTCAGGCTACAATCAGATTCGAATGAAGGAAGAGGATCAAGAAAAAACATCGTTTACAACGCCTTTTGGTGTGTTCTGCTATAACACAATGCCCTTCGGGCTAAAAAACGCAGGAGCAACCTATCAGCGGTGCATGCAGGCTTGCCTCAAGAACCAACTTGGTCGCAACATCCAAGTCTATGTTGACAACATCGTAATCAAGACCAAAGAGGAAGCTTCACTAATCGGTGATTTATGCGAAACCTTCGCCAACCTCGACCGCTACCAGATCTAGCTCAATCCAGACAAGTGCGCCTTTGGTGTACTGATGTCTACGCACTTCTATTCTTGTAGACAGTTGTTGGGGCTCCAAGTGTAGAGGTTTGTAGAACAACAACAAGTTTTCCCTTAAGTGGATCACCCAAGGTTTATTGAACTCAAGGAGGAAGTGGTCAAAGGTATCCCCTCTCAAGCAACCCTGCAATCAAGACACAAGAAATCTCTTGTGTCCCCAACACACCCAATACACTTGTCAGGTGTATAGGTGCACTAATTCGGCGAAGAGATAGTGAAATACAAATGGTAATGGTGATAGAAAATAGCTTGATGGCGTGGAAAATACTAAAGTAAAACTGAAATAAAGAAGGAAGCAAGCAAACATGTAACAGATCTAGTAGCAAACGGTGTATCAATGCTTAGAAACAAGGCCTAGGGATAATACTTTCACTAGTGAACACTCTCATATAAATATATTCTTCTTTATGATACTACACTGAACTACTCTCCGGTTGAACACTCTAATCGATGGTAGGTCTATAACAGCACACCTCAAAGTAAGCCTTTCCCATCTAGATAACCCCACACTGTCACCTTGAGCTCTAGATGGTTCCAACAAACACCACAATTTCATAAAGACATCCAACTCCAAATATAACTCATAACAAGTATTTGTAATCTCTAGCCTAAGTGCCACCATGGTGTGCACACTGTCAACTTCACACACATGGGGAGAGCAGAGATCTAATAAAGCACTTGAGTAACAAGGTAGATCTATAGATTACAAGATCATGATCTCAATAAGATCATGCATAGAGAGAGATGAACACATAGCTACCGGTAGAACCCTTAGCCTCGAGAAAGAACTACTCCCTCCTCATCATGGGAATCAACAATGGTGATGGAGATCGATGGAGATGGCTCCGGGGGCACTTCCCTGTCCGTGAGGTGCCGAACAGAGACTTTCTCTCTCGAATCTCCTTGGTGGTGGCGGCTGTGAAACTTTTCGTGGATTTCTGATTGATTATCTAGGGTTTTGGTATCGGGAGGCTCTTATAGGCGAAGGAGGCAAGGTCGGTGGCCAGCTAGGGGGCCCACACCATGTGTGGCGCCCCGCAAAAACCACTACTAGAAAATCGCGTTGTTTTTGTGCATTGCATCATCATGACCGCATGCTCATGTCATCATGCCACATTGCATTTGAGCATCGTCATGTCATTATGCATTTGTTTGTCTAAAACTATTTTCCAAACGCCTAGTTTTGTTTTCCAATATTCCCGTATTTATTCAAATTAAAACCCGGGTCTCCGGAATATCTTGTTTATCTACCAACGGTTTACTAACGCCTCGTTTTTAATAAATAAAATATTTAAACTATTTTTGGGAGGCAGCCAGCCATGCCCGAAAGCCGAGCCGGCCACCTCCAGATAAAAATCCTACCTACCCCAGAACCACCCAAACCCTTTTCTACCCAATCCTAGTCTACCCAGCCCCTTCCTCCACCCTCCACCTCACCCCTACCAATCCCATGCTGCCACCTCACCTCCTGGCCCCACTCCCACGCACACTGACCCACACCCACAGGCGCGCATCCCACCCTTTTCCTTACTGCCACCGACCAGACCGTCCCACCCCGCCTCCTCTGTCCGTTTCCCCACACCAACCCACGCACGCAACCCACGCACACCACCCGACCAACCGACCCCCTTCCTCGGTCCCCGTGCTACCCCACGATCCCCCTCTCTCTCTCCTCTCGCGCCCTCCCAGCTCCTGCAGCGATCGTCCACCACCAACCCCTCACCCACTACCCGGCCCCACCCTGCGACCCTGCTCCTTGCACGCCTCCCTCGTGTCAATCCCCACCTACCCCCGATCGAGTCACCGCCAGCTCTCGAGCGCCCACCGACCCTCCTCTGTCCTTGGTGCATGTCATGCCGCCTGCTCGACCTCCTCCATGAGCCCCTTCCTCTCATGTTGGCGCCTCGAACTCCCCCGAGCAGACCGCTGCCCCTCACGAGCTCCCCAGCGCCTCCCGGGACCACCGTCGCTGCCACTCGCCGTCGTTCGAGCCGCCGCCGTGTGTCCCCGCACATCCTCGCCTCTGCGCTCCATGGCGCCCCTGCTTTGGCCGCCGTCGGCCCGGACCCGCCGCCGCCAGCGCGCCGTCGCTCGCCGCCGCGTTCTCCTCCGGCCAGCGCCCCGTCCGCCTCGAGCTGTCGCCTCCGAGCCGCCTGCGCCTCCTCCGCCGCCTCTCCCAAGACAAAGATCGCGTCCCAACCCGACCAGCCCCGTGACGGTCGTCTCTCTGTTGGCGTCGTCCTCCGCCACCAGCAGGCCCCGCGGCCGCGCATCGTCGAGCCGGCCCCACAACCTGCAAGTCTTCCGCCGCCTGGTTGACTCCATCGCTCAAGCCCCACGCCCGCACATGGTGCTCTGCTGGGCCTCGCCCGGTTCCTCAAGAATGCCCTGGCCCGTCGACCCTGCTCCCTGCCATGGGCTGCCGCCCCGAGCCTCCCTACATCATCACGAGCCCCACCGGCGCCAAGCCCGACCACAGCTTCCATCTCCCATGCACAAGGGAGGCACTCTGATTCGGGTCTCTGCCATCTACAGCTAGCAGCAACACTTTTGGTCTTCTCCTGTTTTAACGTTGAGTCCTACATCGTCCGGTGACGCCTCACGTCTCTGAAGCTAATTCTACGAGCCCATACTCCTTGAGTTGTTTTGCTTCTGGCCTCGGATGTATGCATGAACGAGTTCTCCTATAAGGCTATCTGCAACGTGTTTAACGCCAAGTTCTGCATCACCAAGGTCTTACGAGTCAAGTTTGTCATTGATGCCGGAGTCCAAGAGCACCAAGCCTGCCAGGGACCGACGACAAGACCATCTTGTGGGAACGGAGGATCTTCACCGACACAATACAAGTAGTCCATCGACATCATCCCCGGACTTGAAGCCCTGATCGATCAAACCCTGACATGTTCTCCTTCCTCTCCGAAGACCGATCCCGGCGAGACGAACCGAACCCTCAGCCCCCAAGATCGCCGAACCCCGATGTGTGAACCCTTTTCCAAGTCCTATTTTATAAATGCTATATATAAAACTTGTTGCATATTAATTGTTCATCTCGCATGCATATCATGTGGGTTGGGGGTATTATAGTCGATTCACCTAAATTAAATATGGAGTCTATATGCGGGATACCTTTGTCTTATTCCGGAATCCATTTAAATTTGTATAGCGAATCGATGCCATGTTTTGCCCTGTTAATACAACATTTAAATTGCGGGGTTTCTAAATAACTTGAATCTTCTAATTAATCGTCGGGACCCTGATTCCGCTTAATATGGCCTAATTGCACCGCATCTGTGTCATGCCATGCATATCATAAGCATGCCAGATCTTCTGCCGTAGTAATAAATATTGCATCCGGTGTTTCTTCTAGTGTTTGCTTCTTCGCAGATTAGGCCGATGAGTTGATGCGAGTATCGGCAAGTTCTCCAGATATGAACCGTCGGCAGCATTTTCCCAGGTGAGCATCTCTCCCCCTTCTACCTATTTTGTATTTATAGTCTTTATTTTCCTCTTGTTGATCTATTGCTATCCGTGTCGCGATGCTTTAGTTTCCGTGCACCAGTTATATCCCGTGCAGCCTCTATATTGCCATGGACACCTCCTAATACCTGTTGTTTGGTAGATAGCTGGCCTTGCGAGTCGTAGTTGCTTGCTCAGGTGCGATCTCGTGTTGTCGAGTACCACAGTTGTTGGAATGTTGGCAGATGTTTATGGTGGAGATGCTTAATGGTGGAGATGATCATGTCTTTCTTAACAACTATTAAATTGCTAGATATAACTAATGCAGAGGCATCAGTGGGCAATAGATGTTATTTGGTTCTTCCACGCTCACTTGTGTCCCGTAGGACCCCGAGTACTTGATACCTGTTCCTTGATTTTTCGCACTATCCACATCCGGGAGGCCTTATGGACCCCCCCTGAGCTAGAGCTTGATTCATTTCTATTTCTTGGGGCCACAAGTAGTTTGGGGCTTTATTACTATCCTGTACTTATGCCATGCTTTACTGCTTTATTTAAGATTGTGCGTGGAGCACCTGTACTATTTAGGATCGTGACACGTTTTCGCTGTATCGACAAGCCCAATCACACTTTCGGGTTCCCAGTCGTTTACAGCCATCCACACAAACCCTGGGTCCGTTCCGGAGCCGGCCAACTTTGTTGCGGGTAGCTTAGTGGGGTGCCCCCCTGAAATATTTCCGAATCCTGTGATCGCTTTGTCGTGAATGCCTCGTTGGGTTTTGAGTTGGTTTTTCCGAGGTTGATCGAGTGTGTGTTGCTATTTGTGCACCCCTGCAGGGTAAAACTTTCTGAAAGCCGTGTCCACGGTTATGGACGACTTGGAGCACAGTATCTCGATCATAGACAAGCATAACTAAAGTAGTGCTATAAATTTGACTTAATATATCTGACTAGTAATCAGCTTCACTATAACGGAATGGATATTAAAAATGCCAACCACTGGTGGACCTGGGTTGTTTTGTTATATCTGCCTAGTAAGTATTGCAACTCCAATGGAATATAAAAGTGCCAACAACTGCTGGGTTTTGGGATTCCTCAGAACAATTATATCTGGCTAGTAAATGTTCCAACTACAACGGAATGTTAACTAAAACTGCCCACTACTTCTACTTCAGGATGACTCAAGTTCTATATCTGATTAGTAAGTGCTGCAACTATAACGGAATGAGTAAAATTGCCAACTATGTGAGTTCCTCGGTTTGACTTCCTCGTTTGGTCTCGAGGGGGAAATACCAGGAAGGGTATGATTGTTGTTAGTATCAGGTTGGTCCTGAATAGGTCTTTCTTATCCCTCTCTAATAGCCGCCAGTGATACCGAGTCTCTATAGGTTGTTTAGTGCCGCTGCGCTGCCGCTTCAGCCCACCATACCTATGTAGGCGAGAGCCGCCGAATCCTAGCCTCGCCATGTACTGGCCTTAGTACTGACGCTCCTCTTTTTCCTTTGCCCTTTGTCGGCACCCCTTTTGTTTTAACAGGTTCGAGTTCGACGTCGTTAGCAGGGTTACCCTTCCGGCCTGGCCTGGGCAGGGTTATGGACGCCATTGGTTATTCTTCAGGGCTCTTAGCCCCATTTGCATCTTGTCCGTAGTCGGACGCTCTATCGTTTTCAAGGTGATTTGGATCTTTGTATTGTATATCTGTATTCTTGACTCGTTGAGTCGCTGTTGTATATATATCTGTTCTGTGGGTCCCATTGAGGACTGTTGTGTAATGTTATTACTTCGTTTTCCACCCGCACGAAAGTGCCTGGTGGGCGTCCTTGAATCGTTCCTATGCGGGTTTGGCGGAAAGGGCTAAAACTTGCATAGGGCCGATTTGAGGGTGTTACACCATGCCCTGGCGCGGCCAAGGGGGACCCGCACCTAGTGGTGGTGTGGCCACCCTGTGGCCCCTCTCCGTCTCGTATTCTGTCTCCGTGAGTCTCCAGGAAAAATAGGCACTTTGGCTTTTGTCCCGTCCAATTCCGAGAATATTCATTTTCTGACTTCCTGGAACCAAAAACAACAGAAAACACGCAACTGGCACTGTGGCATCTTGTTAATAGGTTAGTCCAAGAAATCATATGAAAAGTACTCCAAAGTTGGAACAAAACACAAGAAAGTAGATATAACCAAGAATGGAACATCAAAAATTATAGATACATTTGCAATGTATCACGTACCATCTGGGCAACTACTCGGGTATCTCATCTCCGCGAGAGGGATCGAGGCGAACCCGAAGAAAATAAAAGCCATACTGTCCATGGAGAAGCCAAAGAACATAAGAGGTGTCCAGCAGCTGGCTGGGCAAATCGCGGCGCTCAGTCAATTCATCAGTCGAATGGACGAAAAAGCACTGCCCTTCTACCAACTTCTCTGTAAAACTGACAAGTTCGAGTGGACCAACGAGGCACAGGAAGCATTCGAAGATCTCAAGCGTCTGCTGTCCACCTCACCAGTACTGGTGACCCCACACGAAAGGGAACCACTGTTGCTGTACATCTCCGCCACCAACCAGGTGGTCAGCACGGTGCTCGTGGTAGAACGAGCCGAAGAAAACAAGGTCCACGGGGTACAACGCCCAGTCTACTACCTCAGCGAGGTACTCACGCCAACAAAGAAGCGGTACCCGCACTACCAGAAGTTAGCGTATGGCATCTTCATGACAGCCAGGCGACTGCGCCACTACTTCTAGGAGCCCCAATCGTGGTGGTCAACGATGCCCCGCTTGGACATATCCTCAACAACCCAGACGCCACTGGACGGGTCGCGCTTTGGGGAATCAAGCTGTCTCCACGAGACATTACATATGAAAAATGCGACGCGATCAAGTCACAAGTTCTCCCTGACTTCCTCGTGCACTGGATGGAGAATCAGCTCCCTGAAAAACCAGACACGTCCTATCTCTGGACGATGCACTTCGACGGATCCAAGCGAAAGGACGGAGCTGGCGCAGGTGTCATACTAACATCGCCTCAGGGAGACAAGCTGAAATATATTCTGCGAATGCAGTTCACCGCCTCCAACAACGAAGCTGAATACGAGGCCCTGTTACACGGGATGAGGATGGCAAAAGCCTGCGGCGCCAAGAGGCTCATAATATACGGCGACTCCAAGCTGGTCGTCCACCAGACAATGCACGAGTGCAACGCACTGAACGACAATATGATCGCCTACCGCGACCTCTATGACACACTCGAAGGGGACTTCGACGGTTGCAAACTGTGGCACATAGGCCACGAAAGCAATGAAGAGGCAGACACACTCGCCAACATTGGCTCTACCTACGCCCCCATACCACCTGGGGTATTTCTCGAGCGCATCTGCGAACGCTCCATCAAGCCAAAGGCCGCAGAGAAGAAAACAAGCGCAACAACGGACTTGGGGGTTGCGCCGTCCAATGAGCCAATGGCACTCGACGACCTAGAGCTTGACACAGGACGAAGGACCGATGAGTGTCATGATAATCAAGCCATCTTGGACCCAACCGTACATCACATACCTTCTCAGCAAGAGGCTACCGGACGATCGGATTAACGCACGACACATCGCGCGGTGATCCAAGGCATTCGTCGTCATCAACGGCGAACTGTAGAAATGCAACATCACATGAGTACTCCAATGATGCGTCTCAAACGCTGACGGAAGAGCCGTTCTCCTCGACATCCATGAGGGGACTTGCGGACACCATGCCGGCAGTCGCGCCCTCGTCGCCAAGGCTCTACAAGATGGATTCTACTGGCCCACGGCCATGCATGATGCCAAGGACATCGTCCAAAAATGCAACGCTTGCCAGCGATTCGCGGATAAACCACACGCACCTGGCGTGGAGCTCCGGCCAATTCCATTGGCCTGGCCCTTCGTGCAATGGGGACTCGACATGGTCGGCAAGCTCCCAAAGTCCTCCTAAGGAGGCTACGTCTACCTCTTGGTCGCAATCGACAAATTCACCAAGTGGATAGAGGCCATGTTGGTGACTAACCAATCTGGAGCCAGTGCAGTCAAGTTCTTCGAGTCCATTGTCTATCGCTTCGGCGTGCCACACAGCATCATCACGGACAATGGGACAAACTTCACCTCTAAGGAGTTCCAGAGCTTCTGCGAGGACCTGGGAATCAATGTAAGCTATGCTTCAGTAGCTCATCCACAGACCAACGGTCAAGTCGAAAAAGCCAATGGGCTCATCTGCGGCGGAATCAAGAAGCGACTCCTCAGGACACTCAAACAAGCTGCAGGATGCTGGCTAGACGAGCTGCAATCCGTACTCTGGAGCCTACGCACAACCCCAAACAGTGCCACGGGATATACCCCGTTCTTCATGGTACACGGTGCTGAAGCAGTGCTACCCGCAGAGGTACGGTACAAGGCACCACGAGTGGTCTCTTACAGCGAGCAGGAGTCAACAATTGCACTCGAAGACTCCGTCGACCTCCTTGATGAGGCACGGGAAATAGCCGCAGAAAGATCAACAATCTACCAACAGAACCTGCGCAACTACCACAGCAGAAGGCTACACCCTAGGTCCTTCGTCGAAGGAGACCTGGTCCTGCGACTGAAGCAACAAGGGCATATCAAGCTCGAGTCCCCTTGGGAAGGACCGTTCGTGATTACAGAAGTAATCCCAGGTGGCGCCTATCGCCTCAAAGATTTCGAGACAGGAGTCGCGTACTCCAACCCCTAGAACGCCGCGCAGCTGCGATGCTTCTACCCTTAGTCGTCTTTTATTTCTTGCATCACAAATAAGGCTACTTAGCCACATATTGTACCTCGTACTATCCTACGAATAAATAAAGCTAAGTGCCCCAAACTCTGCGTCCTTTTATTTATTTTTGCAATTTATCCACTCGGGGGCTGCGCCACCCTATACACATCTGTTCTACGAACCAACGCGATATCCCTTGACAAACACCAACCCAGTTGCAACGCACCTGATAGGTTGGCAAGGTGCTGAGATAACAAAAAGTTAGGCTAACGAAAAGGAATCGCATAGTGCAACGCACTCGCAAAACATACGAGATAACAAGCTCTTTATATAAATCAATGTTAATCAATTATACACAACATATATATATGAACTTTACAACACTAGTGCAACTATGTGCAGGATACAAACTAAACTATTGTTGCAACAAAGGAACGTTTGTCTACTCCTCTAAGAAGTCGACGAATTCTTCCGCTGGGCGATCCACCGCCTGGTAGTGAGGAACCATGTTCCAGGTCGAACCTACTGGCAGCGATGGCGGTCCGGCAGCAACCACTGCAACATCCACATCAGGCCTGTGCAGTCGCACCAGCAACAGAGCAGCCTTGGCACCAGCCACTAACTGTTTCCTTACACTCTCACGGACTGCACTCAAGTCTCGAAATTTTGCAAAAAGGGCCAGCAGGCTCGATGGAATGACGTCCAGCAGGAACATTGTCTGATAAATATTCCTTAAGCACGATTGCGACTTCTTCAGGAAGTGAAGCACTCGCGAAGCATGATCCTGCAGGGTCGCCAGTGCGATTGCGCGATCATGATCTACCCAGAAGTATCCACTCACCTAAAGCTGATCTTGGGTCAGATCATTCATGCGAATGGCAATCATGTCCTTCTCATCTTGCGGATGGCGTGCACTGACAACTATATCAAGCAAAGGCAAAAGTATGAAGACAGTGAACTACCGCGAGTGGCTACAAGAAAAGATAAGGAAGCAGAAAGCTAACACTTGAATTGGTCGCCCAGCTGCGCCACCTCCCCTAGCAGACATTGCTCTCGGGAAGTGGCCTTTTCTGCCCTCGACTTCCATACATCCGCATTACCACGGAGCACGGGCAGTTCGCGCTTCAACTGCTTAACGCGGTCACAGAGTCGCGAGAGCAGAGACAACTCATCCACCCTTGAGCGCGACTGCGCTAAGGTATCATCAGTGGATGGCATATTCCTAGGTTCACTCGAAGGACCAGTCGATGCGCCCTATCACAAGCCAAGCAAGAGATAATAAGAAGACTAAAGCAATACATGGACAAAAGACTCGAGTGCATTCAAGCATAATAAAGTATCAACAGATACACTCGCCAACGGCATGTTCCAAACAAAAGACAGGCTATTAACTATTACAGATATGACTACTAAGGAGCAACTGGCTTCTTCGACTTAGACTTTGGTTTTGGGGCCTCATCAGTGCCCCCAGCGCCGCAACCTTCGCCGCCTTCTTGGCTCGCTGTAGCTCCTCAGAGTACTTCGCAACTGTGTTGATTAGCTGCGGCCCGTACTTGCCACATGCAGTTGCGAAAGGAGCAAATACTACCTGTTGTCCATCCGCGCTGATAGGCATTGCCTTGGAGACCACAACAGGATCAACCTCGACTCCATGGGCTTGAACCATCGCGAGTGACATAGAAGCGCCAGCCGCACGGAGTGATTTCTTGAAGCCTGTAGGAATGCCTCCAGCAAGGGACTCCACTAGATCATCTACATTTTCGATTAGCTCAGCTTTAGGCGCTAGCTCCTCACGGAGGCGACTGAGTATGCCCTTGGCCTTGATCATCATCCCCTGGATGGAAGCACTACGATCTTCGACTGCCGAGACGGCACCTGCCAAGGCATCATCATGATGGAGCGCCTGGGCGTCGAAGCTCAGACCGCCGTCATCTACACAAGAACCAAGTGTTGGCACAAAAGTCAGCACAATAACAAATTCGAAAGAAGGACACAACAAAAATCCAGACGAGGGAATACCTGAAAGAGCCTTAGAAATCAAGAAAAGTTATTCTTCGAACAACTTCTCCCTAGCCATGATGGAGGCGCGCAAATCCTCCTCGCGTTTCCGCGATTCGTCAAGCGCCGCGACTGCCTCATCGTGACCCTTCACCGCCGCGGTGAGTGCCTTTTCGAGGGAAGCGGAATCGCGAAGGAGGGCATTATGCTCGGCTGCGACATAAAAAAAGACAGACCGCCAGTCGAGTATATCACAAGGAAGAAGAGAAGTAAAAACACTCACTTTCAACCACGCGATGGCGATTGTCGAGCATTGCATGCTGGCGACCCATCGCAAGCACCTGCTTCGCCAGGCGAGCAACTTCCTTCACAATGAGCCGCGATGGGAGAAACAGTAAAGGATCAGCAGATGGTATGGATGATAAATTCGACTGCAAAAATCAGAAGAAGCAACACTACACATACATGATCCTCCAGTGACTCCAAAGTTGATTGACGCGCAGTCGTCCGGACAACCATCTGATGCTCCACATCGTGTGGAGAACTTGATGAATTATGCCCGGAGTGGGCCGCCAATGGAGGAGAAGGAGTCCGCTTAGCCACTTTCTTGGCCTTGGAGGTCGCGACTCTAGATTCTTTCAAAAATTGGACGTCGCCAGAAGATGATGACGTCGGTTGACTGCAGAACAAAACCAACATCAAGAAAATGCAACTCCAAAGAGGAACCAAAAAGAAGAATTGTATATTTACCAATCAAACTTGTCAAAATTGAAGGTTTGGCCCTCTGACTCCGACGACGACTCCTTCGGCAGCCGCATCTTCTTGCGGTAATACGGCGCCACAACACTCACAGGAATGGAAGGTATCGGCGACTCTGCACCAATAGCTGGGCCTTCCGGAGTCGAAGGAGATGATGCATCTGAATCCTCGCTGCGCAAACACTTGCAAGTGTCCGGACTGCTAGACTCGGGGGCTTCCTCCTCCACATCAGATGGGACGGTCGACTCCGACTCGTCCTCTTGTAAAGCTTCATGAGGAATAACCCCCTCAGGAAGAGGGGGCATACAGGGAGTCACCTTCCAATCCTGCATACAGACAACAAGTCAGCAGAAGTCAAGGAAAAAGAAGCATTCGACAAACAACGCTACTCCATAGCACAACCGTACCTCAGGAGGAGGATTAGAAGCATCCAATGGAGGTACAACTGGTTCACTGGGGAGCACATCCTTGGCGGTGTACTTGGTGACCAGTCGCACCCTTTTATCTACTTCACTCGCGGAAATGCCATCGGCAGATACGCGAGTGACATCGTACGCGCTAGCCCACTGGAACATAGGGTGGACTCTGGCCTGCATGGGCTAGACGCGACGGTGCAACCACGTACGAATAAAGGCGCAGCCTCCCTCTTCTTTACCCATGCAACTCTCGAGGTTGGAGACACGCTCATACGGCACATCTGTCTCCGCAGACTCGCTGGGCATCACCACGTTCTTCCAGGAGCGCCTCCTCTTGCACGGCGTCGCGGGATCGAAAGGCGTGAGTCCGAAGTGGTCTCCGTCGGCCTTCTGGTCGTGGATGTAGAACCACTTGTCCCTCCACCCTTGGACGGATGCCATGAGTTTGATGTCAAAATACGTGACGGAGGAATCGACGTGGATACCGCAGCCTCCTACATCATAGACTACGGAGCCAGACGCCGATT
The DNA here is from genome assembly GCA_023614405.1 of Avena insularis. Classification (NCBI taxonomy): domain Eukaryota; kingdom Viridiplantae; phylum Streptophyta; class Magnoliopsida; order Poales; family Poaceae; genus Avena; species Avena insularis. The sequence continues at coordinate 435,999,968 of CM042692.1, forward strand.
GGCGCTTCAGCTTGAAGAGACGCTTGAAGAGGCCAAAGTGTGGCTCGATTCCGAGCCAGCACTCTTAAAGTGTAATGTAGCAAGCAACATGGAGGATGGAGTTGGGGGACAACTGGTGCAGCTGGAGCCCATAGAAACAAAGAAGTCCCCTGAAGAAAGGATGCAGGGGCAGCAAGAGACCGCGGATGATGAACGCTAGGAACATCACCCGGAAACCAGCAAGAGGACAAGGGGTTACCTCACCACCTGGAACTCGCGAGTCAGCGACCGCGGGAGACACAACCCCGTCTTGGCGCAGGAGACGGAGCTCAGACGACTTGATAACGGACGCGCGCTGATGTCTACGCACTTCTATTCTCGTAGACACTTGTTGGGCCTCCAAGTGCAGAGGTTTGTAGAACAGCAGCAAGTTTTCCCTTAAGTGGATCATCCAAGGTTTATCGAACTCAGGGAGGAAGTGGTCAAAGGTATCCCCTCTCAAGCAACCCTGCAATCAAGATACAAGAAGTCCCTTGTGTCCCCAACACACCAAATACACTTGTCAGGTGTATAGGTGCACTAGTTCGGCGAAGAGATAGTGAAATACAAGTGGTAATGGTGATAGAAAATACTTTGATGGCGTGGAAGAGACTAAAGGCAAACTGAAATAAAGATAGAAGCAAGCAAACATGTAATAGATCTAATAGCAAATGGTGTTTCAGTGCTTAGAAAAAAAGGCCTAGGGATCATACTTTCACTAGTGAACACTCTCATATAAATATCTTCTCTTAATGATACTACGCTGAACTACTCTCCGGTTGGACACTCTAATCCATGGTAGGGCTATAACAGCACACCTCAAAGTAAGCCTTTCCCCATCTAGATAACCCCACACTGTCACCTTGAGCGCTAGATGGTTCAAACAAACACCAAAATTTCATAAAGACATCCAACTCCAAATATAACCCATAACAAGTATCTGTAATCTCTAGCCTAAGTGCCACCATGGTGTGCACGCTGTCACTTTCACACACATGGGGAGAGCAGAGATCTATTAAAGCACTTGAGTAGCAAGGTAGATCTATAGATTACAAGCTCATGATCTCAATAAGATCATGCATAGATAGAGATGAACACATAGCTACTGGTAGAACCCTTAGCCTCGAGAGAGAACTACTCCCTCCTCATCATGGGAATCAGCAATGGTGATGGAGATGGCGGTGGAGATCGATGGAGATGGCTCCGGGGGCACTTCCCCGTCCCGGCAGGATGCCAGAACAGAGACTTCCTATCCCCCGAATCTCCCCTCGGTGGCGGCAACACTGCAGAACTTTTTGTGGCTGGAGGCTTGACGATTTAGGGTTTATGCATCGGGAGGCTCTTATAGGCGAGAGGGGAGACCGAGGGGGTGCCGGAGGGGCCCACACCACCCCCTGGCGCAGCCGGGCCTGGCCCGTGCCACCAGGTGGTGTGGCCACCCTCTGGCCCTTTTCTGTCTCGTATTCTGGCTCCAAGTGTCCCCCGGTAAAATAATAACTTTGGCTTTTGTCCCGTCCAATTCCGAGAATATTCATTTTCTGACTTCCTGGAACCAAAAACAGCAGAAAATAGGCAGCTGGCACTGTGGGTCTTGCTAATAGGTTAGTCCAAGAAATCATATGAAAAGTACTCTAAAGTGTGGACAAAACATAAGAAAGTAGATAAAACCAAGCATGGAACATCAAAAATTATAGATACATTTGCAATGTATCACGCGCCACACGCCATTGGTGACGTGAGTGCCCGCGCCTTTCTTCTTCCCGGCGACGGCGGCGCTGGTGCCCGCAGCAGCGGAGCCGCCCTTCTTCTTTGCAGCGGTAGTGGCGGCGGCGGATTCAGTCGCGGCACCTCCTTTCTTCTTCCCCATCTGGCGGTGGCGATGCGACCGGAGGAAGTAACTAGGGAATACGCGGAGCTGGTCCAGTGTCGCGAAGAAGATGAACTCTAGGAAGCAGAGGAGTGGAAGTAATGGCGACGGAGGCAAAGGCAGAGAAAAGAGCAGATGGGAAAAATTACCGTCGTAGCAAAGCTACTTAACCCCTGGAAGATGTAATCCAATGGCCAGCAAAACCCCTATCAAACGCGTGGCTCCCATTGTGATCGACATGTGGAGGACTCGAAGCGCGAACCGTCCCCCACTACCCCCATTACGCACGGAAATTGAGGAGGCGCAGTTAAAACAAAGATTACGCACGCCCGGTCAAGTCAGGGTCAGAAAATGGGACCCACCGCTCGTCATGTCCCGTCAAACCCGCTCACGCGGGCAACTGAGATCATCACATCGTCAACACTGATGTCGTCAGAAAATTGAGTAGCACAAGACTTCGGCTACTTTAGTCCTTGCTCGAGTCTGCGACTCCACCAAGCACTCGGGGCTACTCCCATAGGGAGCGCTGGTCGTGCGCCCTATGATTTTTTTCTTTCTCTCTTCTGCAGGAATATGGACATTCAAAGCATACGCAATCACTCGAATCCGCGATTCGACTATGGACATGGGTTAATCCCATAGGGAGCACCGGAAATAAATTCGACTAAAACCAGCAAACAAAAAGACAACAGCTGTCGCAAAAGTTCTTTAGTCTCTGCCTGAGTCTTCAACTCAACCAGGCACTCGGGGGCTACTCCCATAGGGAGCGCTGGTCGCGCACCCTATGATTATCTCAGACGTCGATCGGTGTCGATAACATCCACACTCGAAGTTTATGGCGACACCACCTCATGATTTTTCCCTACAAAGAGATTGCGTCTCCTGGGTCACCTGAATCATCTCCGTGATGACAAAATTTGGATGCCGCGCTTGCAGCGTGAAGATAAGACCTGAGTAAGGCCTGTCAACGCATTTGCTGCGCACTACCAGAAATATATCTGTGCCTACATGTACGATGAACATGTCTTGATGGACGCGTCAAGTGCTCACACCCATATACTGGAATTCGACTCCTGTAAGACCTCTGCGGCTTGAGTCAAATTACACCAGCACTTTTCCGAATTCGAGTCCGGGGACTCGAGTTCGAGTAGATTGCGTTGTTTTACCCCAAAGTAGTTAACTGATACCGATACATTGGTTAAATCAGGCACACACATCAACAATCCCTATGACACAAGCAGAGAACTCGAAAATACTCAATCATGCACTCGAAAAGCTTCATGAAGTCCCTAGTTGAATCTGCGATTCCACTGGACACTCGGGGGCTACTAACATGGGTATACCCTGCCGGTACTCGAGCTTCGTATATACGGTCCAGATATTGTGGAAGCCCACGGTGTTGCCACGGCCCAATGAAGATTTCGAGTGACCTACGGACTCTCAATAACTTGCGAAACAAGAAGAAGTCTAAAGATAGAAAGTTTGAAGGGCAAACCTTAATCTGTAACCGACTCGACCTGCTACCTGAGACCTGGCCTATCTATATAAAGGCTAGGAGGGGGCGGCGAGGAGGATACATGCAACCCTAGTTTCCACAACCCTCGCCAGATTGCATCTGCGCACCATTGTAATCTTCGATTCCTCTGTTGATTCCATGAGTAGACAAGCAGGAGTAGGGACCTCTACGAGGCCTGAACCTAGGTAAACCTTGCGTCCCTGTGTGCTTGTTTGCTAGCCAATTTATGCTTCCAGCGCTCCCTCCTTCTCCAAAACCCAAGTCCATAACAATGGGCATTGATGAGTTAAACCCTCGTCAGAGGGGGTCCAACCAATTTATTCAGCAAACTAAGAAAACCAAGCAAACAAAAAACAAAAACAAAAACTAAAAGGAAGATGCTCCAAGAACAACACAACTGTGCATGAAACAATAAAAATGAAGTGTTTGGAAGAAACCTAGGATTTTTATTGATGAAGAAGGGGATGCCTTGGGCATCCCCAAGCTTTGACGCTTGTACTTCTTGGATATTTCTTGGGGTGACACGCATGGCATCCCCAATCTTGAGCTTTAGTCCATCCTTCATCTCATTACTCATTCCTTCCATACACCTGAAATTTGTCCTTCATACAAAACTTCACACAATCTCTATTAGCAACATTAGTGCACTCAAGATAATAAGTCTTTAGGTTCAGTTCCAACACCAATAAAACTTCCATTAAAACACAAGCTACTGTAGCACTTCCCTCAAAAATCTCAATTCCCCAAAAGAACTCAAAAAGGAACCAACAAGAAGCAAATGCAAATAATGGCAGAAATCTGTCAAAACAGACCAGTAGGTAAAAACCAATTTTTTCGAAGACCTTCTGTTGCTCAAATCAAAAAGTGTTGAACTAACGAAAGTTAGATAACAACCTGGGGCAGAAGCACAAAAATTCACGCCTCAAAACGATGTACAGGGATTTTACACGAATTTTTGCGGTGAAGCACATAAATCTGTTTCGAGACAACAACTTTCCCAATCATTACTTCTCTCTCATTAGAGGTTACTCTTGGCACAAAAAGCAAATAAAAAGGATAAGGATCGGTTATTACTGAAGTAATAACTTCCAAGACTCATATAAAACTTTTGGGTTATCTTCTAATAAGTACTTTTCTTTAATGCCTTTAAGTTAGGCATAAGAAGCAAGAAAAAGGATCAAGTATTCTCAAATGAAGAAGCATTAAAACCAATTTTTTTTGCCTTACCTCTCTTACTTTTATTCTTAAACTTGGGGAACATATGATTGTTTGGTGGAGAAGCAAAGTGCATGGTTCCCTTTTCCACATCTATTATTTCTCCAAGGAGTTCCAATAGGGATCTTCCAAGTGTAATTTGTCCTTTTCCTACACATTCAATAACAAGATAATCAGTAGAAACCATTTTCCCTAGGATATTTGTAAACACTCCTTCATCTATTCCAATTGGTGATATTGTGGCATTATTATCAAGAAATAGTTCTTCTCCCCCTTCAGAAAGTCCCCAAAGATTCAAAGATTCATACATATCTTTAGGCATAAGACATAATTCAGTCATGATATCACAACGAGCATGAAAAGTTTCATTATTTATAGCAATCTTTACTGTGGGAAGCCATTTTGAGGGTTCAGAATTTATTGGAACATAGTCATGATGCTCTCTAGGTGTATTATAGCAATCTTTCAAACTAGCAGTGCTGGTCTCAAGAGTATTCAATCTAGCAAATATGTTTATGAAGGAAGAATCAGATTTGCTAGGCGGGTTGTAAGTAAATACCAACTTCTTTATGGCATTCAAAACATCATCCTCATTGCATTGGAGGAAATCTCCTCCCACTACAGCATCCAAAGCATATCTATAGCAAAGAGCAATTCCAAGGTAAAAACTTCTAAGGAATAAGTTTTGAGTCATTTTAGATTCAGTTTTTTCATTTAGATCAGAGATTCTAGACCAAGCTTCTTTGAAACTCTCTTCAATCCCTTGTTTAAAAGTGAAAATCATTTCCTCAGGTGACATAGTGATTTGAGCAATGCTAGACATATTGGCAACTTTAAGATAATATTTTTTTTGTTTTTAATAAAGAAAGGAAACTAGTAAAACTATTTTTTTTGCGTTTTTGATCAAGAAAGCAAACCAGTAAAACTATTTTTTTTGTGTTTTTGATAAAGAAACAAGCAAACAAAGCAAAAGTAAACTAAGCAAAAAAATAACAAAGTAAAGAGATTGGTTATGAGGGACTCCCATTGTGAAGATGTCCTTGACTCCCCGGCAACGGCGCCAGAAAAAGTGCTTGATGGCCCAAAATATATCGAGCTCGTTGGGGAACCCCAAGAGGAAGGTATGATGAGCACAACAGCAAGTTTTCCCTCAGTTATGAAACCAAGGTTATCAATCCAGTAGGAGCAAGGAAACACCTCCAAGGTGTTGCTAGCTGAACTTTGGCAGGGCGCACTACCGGTGCCAGCAGCAACATGGAAACCTGCACAACATAACCACAAAACTCTGCCCCCAACTTACAGTGAGGTTGTCAATCTCACCGCTTTTGCTAAAAACAAAGGATTAAACGTATTGTGTGGAAGAAAATAATAGTTTGCAGAAAGTAAACAGAAAGCAGTAAACAGTTGTAGATTGATGATAAAAGAAAGGACCGGGGTCCATAGTTCACTAGTGGTGGATCTCCTTAAGATAGATGACATGTTGGGTGAACAAATTACAACAGGGCAATTGACAAACATCGAGAAAGCAATATGCATATACTACTCATCTTGACTCCTTTGAGATTTGATTGGGCATTACAACATTATACATAGACCATAATCCAATTGCATCTATGACTAATAATCCACCTTCAGGTTATCATCCGAACCCGCTCCAGTATTAAGTTGCAAGCAACAGATAATTGCATTACGCATTGCATGTAAAGTAAACAATATGATTGTTCTATGAACAAAGGATTGTTGTTTTCTCCCTAGTAGCAATAACACATCTGGTACCTTAGAGATTTCTGTCACTTCCCCAGATTACTATAGGCATGAACCCACTATCGAGCATAAATACTAACTCTTGGAGTTTCTAGCATCTACTTGGCCAAGATAGCTACTAACAACGGAAAGCATGCAAGATCACAAATAACAAAGACATGATAGAATCAATAATCAATCTGAAATAGCATCTCAATACCCATCAGATCCCCGCAAACACAACATGTAGGAATTACAAATAGATGATCTTGATCATGAATGGAGCTCGCAAGATCTAAACATGATAGCACAAAGGAGGAGAACCAGCCATCTAGCTACTACATGGACCGGTAGTCCAAAGATGAACTACTCACGCATCACACCGGAGGCTTGCATGGTGATGAAAAAGGCCTCAAGGGTGAATTCTCCCCTCCGGCAGGGTGCCGGGAAGAGCTTCAGATCCCTCCCGATCTAGGGATGGAGATGACGGCGGCTACAGACTCTTTTTTGGAATTTTGATCCGGGTACTTAGGGTTTCTGTATCGGAGGCATCTTATTGGTGAAAGGGGAGGCCGAGGGGGTGCTGGAGGCGGCCAGACCACCCCCTGGTGCGGGCCAGGCTGGGCCGCGCAGCCAGGTGGTGTGGCGGCCCCCTGGCCCCTCTCCGTCTCGTACTCTGGCTCCTTGTGTCCCTCGGTGAAAAACTGACTTTGGATTTTGTCCCGTCCAATTCTGAGAATATTCATTTTCTGACTTTCCTGGAACCAAAAACAGCAGAAAACAGGCAGCTGGCACTATGGCTCTTGTTAATAGGTTAGTCCAAGAAAGTGTATAAAAATTACTCCAAAGTTGGAACAAAACATAAGAAAGTAGATAAAACCAAGCATGGAACATCAAAAATTATGGATACGTTAGCAACGTATCACCCTCCCAAGGTGGTGATAGCTTGTGCATGCCCTTCGTGTTCTGCACCAGCCGGAGAACCAGATCGCCTTCACGGAATGCGACAAGGCGGATCCGGCTCGAATGGTAGTTGCTTAGGCGCTGCTGGTACAGGGCCGATCTGGACAGTGCCAGCTCGCGGGCCTCCTCGAGGAGGTCCACACCATCCTCTCGCGCCTCCTGGTTGGCTTTTTCGTCATAGAGGAGTTTGCTCGGTGAGTTGAACTCAATGTCCGTGGAGAGGATAGCTTCCGAGCCGTAGACAAGGAAGAATGGGGTGAAGCCGGTTGACCTATTCGGCATGGTGCGGAGGCTCCACAGTACAGCCGAAAGTTCCTCAGTCCAGCATCCGGGCGATCGTTCCAAGGGCTCGATGAGGCAGGCTTGATGCCGTCTAGCACTAGGCCCTTTGCCCTTTCGACCTGCCCATTGGACTGTGGGTGTGCGACAGAAGCGAGGTCCAGCCGGATGCCCTTGTTGCTGCAGAACCGGGCGAAGGCCCCCTTGGTGAAGTCGTGTCGTTGTCGGTGATGATGCTGTTGGGGTAGCCGAACTGGTTAATGATGTCTGTGAATAAGGTGATGACTATCGCCCCATCCAGCTTCCGGATCGGCTTGGCATCTATCCACTTCATGAACTTGTCTACCGCCACCAGCAGGTGGGTCATGTCCGCACGTGCCCGCTTGAAGGGGCCGGCCATATCGAGGCCCCAGACGGCGAAGGGCCAGGTGATCGATATGGTCTTGAGTACCATTGCCGGCATGTTCCTGAGCTGCCCGAAGTGTTGGCAACTGTTGCACACGCGGGCCAGCTGCTCGGCATCCTCGAGGGTGGTGGGCCAATAGAAGCCGTGGCGGAACACCTTGGTGACTATTGCCCTAGATGAAGCGTGATGCCCGCACTCGCCCTGGTGGATGTCCTTGAGTAGCTGGTAGCCCATGTCTACGTCGACACATCGCTGGAAGATGCCGGATACACTGTGTTTGTACAGCTCCTTGTTGATAATGGTGTACGTGTGCGGGCGTCGCCGGATTTGCCTGGCCTCTACTTTGTCATCCGGAAGTTCTCCGTTGGCGATGTAGTTCATGAAGGGATGCGCCCAGGATGGTATCTCCCGGATGGTGAGGACGCTCTCGTTCTCCGGCTGAGGGATGTCAGGGGGTCACCCGGGTGAGGTACCCAGAACGGCAGTCCCCGAGCCGCTTGATGAGCCGGTAGCCCCCGGGTCTTGCGAGCCGAAGGGTGCAGACGTGCCGGAGTCAGTGCGAGCCTTTTTCTTGGCAGGTTCTGCCGGTTCCGCGTCTGCCGTGCTGTCAACCGGAATGCTTCCCGCCTAGATAATGGAATCTGACTCTAGAGACGGATTGATGGAGGGTTTGTGCAGATGCTCCAAGGAGACCCCTGGTGGGATCGCCTGTCTGGTGGATCCGATTCGGGCGAGCGAATCGGCTGCCTCATTGTTGACGCGAGGGACGTGATGGAACTCACATTCGTCGAAGCAGGCACTAAGCTTCTGCACGTGGAACCGGTGGAGGGCCATGTTTGCATCGTGGGCATCCCATTCTCCGGATACCTGCTGTACCACTAGATCTGAGTCGCCGAAGCAAAGGATCCGGTTGACGCCAATCTCCCTGGCTAGCCAGAGGCCATGCACCAGCGCCTCGTACTCGGTGACGTTGTTGGAGGCCTTGAAGTGTATCTGGAGAACATACTCCAGCCGGTCTCCTTTGGGCGAGGTGAGGACGATGCCGGCTCCCAAGCCCCCGAGCATCTTCGAGTCATCAAAGTGCATCCTCCAGTGGTCCGAGTCAGGAACCGGGGGAGGTATTGGGTTTCGGCCCAGTCGACGAGGAAGTCTGCCAGGGCCTGTGACTTGATTGTGAGCCTTGGCTCGTACTGGATGGAGTAGGCGGCGAGCTTGATGGCCCACTTGGTGAATCGTCTAGTGGCGTCCTTGTTGCCGATGATTTCCTAAAGGGGTGCGGTGCACACGACCTTAATCGGATGCTCCTGGAAGTAGTTCTTGAGCTTCTTGCACGCCAGGTACACGCCGTAACACATCTTCTGGTAGTGGGGGTAGTTCTGCTTGGAGAGGGAGAGAATCTCGCTAAGGTAGTAGACGGGTCGCTGAACCGGATGAGCCTTGCCTTCCTCGGGGCACTCCACCACCAGGACGACGCTGACGACTCGGCTGATGGCTGCTATATAGAGCAACATCGGCTCCTTGCTAGCCGGTGTGGCTAGAACCTGCGCTATGGATAGCATGCGCTTGAGGTCATGAAAGGCGGCGTCAGCCTGCGAGGTCCAGGAGAACTTATCCATCTTCTTCATCAGCTGGTATAGCGAAAGTGCCTTCTCCCCTAGCCGGCTGACGAAGCGACTGAGGGAGGCAGGCATCCGGTGAATTTCTAGACTCCAAGCAAGCTCTTGGGTGGCTACATTCTCTCGATGGCCGCAATCTTCTCCGGGTTCGCCTCGATCCCTCGTTGTGAAACGAGGAAACCGAGTAGCTGGCCAGATGGGACACCGAAGACGCACTTCTCCGGGTTCAACTTCATCTGGTACCGACGGAGGTTGCTGAACGTTTCCCCCAAATCCTCGAGGAGGGTGCGCTTCTCCTTTGTCTTGATGATGATGTCGTCTACGTAGGCATGCATGTTTCGGCTGATCTACGAGTGCAAGCATTTCTGCATACATCACTGATAGGTAGCGCCTACATTTTTCAGACCGAAAGGCATGGTTACATAGCAGAAAGCCCCATACGGGGTGATAAACGACGTCTTTATCTGGTCAGCCGGGTTTAGCCGGATCTGATTGTAACCGGAGTAACAATCCAAAAAGGACAACAAATCGCAGCCGGCCGTGGAATCGACAACCTGATCGATACAGGGCAAGGCGAAGGGGTCGTTTGGGCATGCCTTGTTCAGGCTGGTGTAGTCGATACACATGCGCCAAGTCTTGTTTTTCTTCAACACCAGGACTGGGTTGGCCAGCCAGTCCGGGTGGTACACTTTCATAATGAACCCGGCTGCAAGGAGCCGGGTGATCTCATCACCAATGATCTTTCTCTTCACTTCTACGAACCGGTGCAGAGGCTGCTTGAACGGCTTGGCAGCCGGCCGCACATGAAGAGAGTGCTCGGTGAACTCCATCGGCACACCTGGCATGTCCTTGGGTGACCATGAGAAGATGTTCTGATTCTCATGGAGGAAGTCGACGAGCGCGCCTATTTGCTGTCCAAGTTGGCACCAATGGTGATGAACTTGGTTGGGTCGGAGGGGTCGAGCAGAATCTTCTTTGTCTCCCTGGCCGGCTAGAAAGCTGCATCCCCAGCCGGCTTCCTGCTAGTCGGTATTTCTTGCTGGGCCATGGCCACATTGCACATGATCTCGCGCTTCTCTTCGGCTATGATGAGGGCCTCAACCAGCTTGGAGCCGGCTGAGGTGCACTCTATCGACCGTCTGAAGCAGCCGGGGATGGTGATCACGCCGTTTGGCTCTGGCATCTTCGTCTTGAGATACGCGTAGTGGGGGATGGCCATGAACTTGGCGAGGGCGGGGCGCCCGAGGAGAGCGTGGTAGGAGCTCGACAATTTAACCACCTCGAACCATACTGGCTCGCACCGAAAGTTCTCCTCAGTCCTGAAGATGACGTCCAGCTAGATTTTACCTAGCGGGGCGCAAGCCGGCCCCGGTAGTACGTGATGACCCACAAGTATAGGGGGTGTATCGCAGTATTTTCAAGGGAAGTGAAACCCAATTTATTGATTCGACACAAGGGGAGCCAAAGAATATTTATAAGCCTTAACAACTGAGTTGTCAATTCAGCTGCACCTGGAAACAATCTTGCTCACAACAATTTATCAGTAGCAACAGTTTTGTAGTAGGAATAGTAAAGTAATAGCAGTAGTAAAGTAAAGACAATAGTAACAATAGCAGTAACACCAGAGCAAAGGAATAACACTCCGTGAGCACATGTGATCCTCACATCAAAGCCATTCCCTCCGGTTATCCCGATTTTTGTCACTTCGGCGCCTTTGGCTCCGGACAACAACGTGTGTATACAACTTGCAGGTAAGACCATAAACAATACTATCATAATGAATCAATAACATGTTCAGATCTGAAATCATGGCACTCGGGCCCTGGTGACAAGCAATAAGCATAACAAGTTGCTACAAAGTCAAAAAGCACTAATAGTAGATACTAGGCACCATGCCCTAACAATCTGACGCCATTACATGAATGATCTCATCCAATCCCTACCATCCCCATGGATGGTCGGTGGAGAAGCAATAATGATGATGATGATGGCGATGATCTCCTCTAATTCCTCGTCCCGGTAGGGTGCCAGAACAGAGTTTCTGGTTCCGAATCGCGGAATCTGGTGGTGGCGGCGGAGCGGAACTCTTTCTGGAAAAACGCCGAACCCCCCTTGGTTTTTAGGTCAAGAGGCAACTTATAGGCGAAGAGGGAGGCAGAGGGGGTGCCTGGGCTGGCCACACCACCCCCTGGCACGGCCAGGCCTAGACCGTGCGGCCAGGTGGTGTGGCTGGGCCCCAGCCCCTCTTCGTCTCATATTCTGGCTCCTGGTGTCCCTCGGTGAAAAACTAACTTTGGCTTTTGTCCCGTCCAATTCCGAGAATATTCATTTTCTGACTTTCCTAGAACCAAAAACAGCAGAAAACAGGCAGCTGGCACTGTGGCTCTTGTTAATAGGTTAGTCCAAGAAATCATATGAAAAGTACTCTAAAGTGTGGACAAAACATAAGAAAGTAGATAAAACCAAGCATGGAACATCAAAAATTATGGATACGTTTGCAACGTATCAACATCCCCAAGCTTAACTCCTGCTCGTCCTCGAGTAGGCAAGTGATAAAAACAAAGAATAATTTTTTAGGTGACATGCACCACCATAAACTTGATCAAAGTATTTGTAAAACATTCATAGCTAGGATCATAGTACTTCAACATAACATGAAAGATAAAGTTCTAACAATAAGACAAAGCAACTATGTTGCAACATGAAATGGCACAAACAAAAGATTCATGAATAACAATGCTTTGCAAGACGTTTGTTTGTTTCACATAAAGAAAACATAGCATAGTGGCATTCAACTTGTCCCTCATAGAGTATCAAACATAAATGCATAGGACATCTTCAAAGTTCATAAGAGTGACTAGATACAAATGTTGGAATTATGCCCTAGAGGCAATGATAAAGATGTTATTATTATAATTCTTGTTCATGATAAAGTTTATATTCCATGCTAGAATTGTATTAAGCGGAAACTTTAATACTTGTGTGGTTTGTGAACAACACCGTGTCCCTAGTACGCCTCTATGGACTAGCTCATTGATCAATGATGGTTAAGGTTTCCTAATCATAGACATGAGTTGTCAATTGATAATGAGATCATATCATTGGGAGAATGATATGGTGGACAGACCCAAACTAAGCGAAGCAATTAGATCGTGTCCTTGTGTTCATCTTTGCGAAGCTTTTCCTATGTCAAATATTGTATTCCTTAGACCATGAGATAATACAACTCCCTGGTATCGGAAGAAAGCTTTGAGGTCATCAAACGTCATCCTATGAGAGGGTGATCATAAAGGTGTCTCTCAGGTGATCGGAAAGTATCTGTTGGGTTGTATGTATCGAGATGGGATTTGTCCCTCCCAAGTCGGAGAGATATACTTCGGGCCCACTCGGTAATCGATATCAACACCGCTTGCAAGCATGTGGTTAAGGAGTTAATCACAAAGTGATATCGGATTACGGAACGAGTAAAGTACTTGCTGTGAACGAGATTGAACTAGGTATGACGATACCGACGATCGAATCTCGGGCAAGTAAAATATCGCGAGACGAAGGGAATATATATATGGGATTGATCGAATCCTGGCATCGTGGTTCATCCGATATGATCATCGATGAATGTGTGGGAGTCAATATGGGTGCCTGCACCCGTTGATTATTGATAGAAGATAATGTCTGCATATTCTCGAACCCGCAGGGTCACACACTTAACGTGTCTCGACGCTAGGATAGATTGGATAATTGGTTTATGAATTTTTGTTAGGAGTCTCGGATGGGATCCGGGATATCACGAGAGGTTCCGGAATGGTCCGGGGAATAAGATTCATATAAGGCAGTGCAGTTTTTGGAGTTCGGAATTGTTCCGGGTTAATCGGTATTGTACCGGAAGCTTCTAGAACCTTCAGGAAGGGGGCCAACGTGGTCCCACCTTCCGGGAGGGGGCATGGGCCTATGAGGGAGTGTCCTGGCCGCATTGGGCCAGGGGCACAAGGCCCCATAGGGCCCAGCCGATTCTAGATAGATTTAACTCGTTTAAATCTAGGGATAGAATTTCTAGATAAGGGGATAAGTTTAAATCGTTTAAACTAGAGATAGGCTTGGAGGAGGGGCTAGGGCTGGCCGCCACCACCCCCTCTATATATAGAGGGCTGGTGCGCCCCCTACCCCCCGGACACATCTCCCTCCAAGCCCTAGTAGCCCTGCTGCCTTCCTCTCTCCCTCCCGATCGCTTGCAGCGAAGCCTGCCGCAGAAGTCTCCATCAAATACACCACGCCGTCGTGTTGTAGATCCAATCCATCTCTCCACCATACTTGCTGGTCCGAGGAAGGAGGAGACGTCGAGGTGCTGCACGTGTGCATCTCACGGAGGCACCGCCACTTGTGGTGCTAGATCGGATCGGATCGCGAGGAGGAGAAGCGAGTACGACTACATCACCCACGTTCGATTTAACGCTCACCGTGCGAATCTTCAAGGGTATGAAGATCTAATCCAATCTCTCTCGTTGTTTGCATCTCCTAGATTAGATCTTGGCTTTCCCTCTGTTCGCTTCCGTAGAAAATTTTGATTTACTATGCTGCGAAACCCTTCAAAGGGTATCGAGCTAGATCTATGCGTAGATGTGATTCACGAGTAGAACGCAACATGGTTGTTGCGGCGTTTATGTTTTCTGTGCAAGCCTCTTGTTTGTGTTCTTCTTATGACGCGATAGTGAGATTGAAGCGGTCCAGGCCAACCTTACGCGACGCCGTCATGAGACCGCTCGCACTTGACGTGTGGCTTGTACCACACATGCGGTGGTGGATGTCGCTCTCACTATAGTTGTCATGGGATTAATACCGAGTTTGGCAACCATAATATCACCGTTGTGGCTTTCCGTAGGTAAGAATCGTTTAGCATCTACTCCCATAAGCCACGTCACACATGCACCAACAACGTAGAGGCGTCTCACTTGTTTTTGCCGGGAGTGTTTTCTGGGATATGGTCTGGCCCAAGATGTGAGGTGTATATTGTAGGCGATGAGCATGTTGTGTAATGTTTCACGACTTGCATGTCGATGAGTACACAACCGGGGGAGCCATATGGTTGTCTTTATAATTGTGTATGACCTGCGAGTCAACTTCTTATACGCCATGTAATAGCTTTACTTTATCGCTAAGTAGTTAGCAATAGTTGTAGTTGCTATTTGTGGTGGAGGCAATCATGGTGGAGTGATGGAGATCATGCTTAACGCACAAGATGGAGATCATTGCGCCAAGATTGGCTATACCATGTCACATAAAGTTATATGCATGTGATGTTTATCCTTTTATGTATCTTATTATGCTTAGATCATGACGGTAGCATTATAAGATGATTCCTCACTTAAAGATCAAGATAAAACTGTTCTCCCAAAGTATGCACTGCTATGAAAGTTCGTCATGTCCAAGCATCACGTGATGATCGGGTGCTATAGACTCTCGCTCACATACAACGGGTGCAAGCAGTTTTGCACACGCTGAAATACTTGGTCTAACTTGACGCAGACATGGCCTCGAACACAAGAACCGAAAGGTTAAGCATGAGTCATATGAATGATATGATCGACACTTCGTTGTCCACCATTGAAACCACATCTCTTCTCGTGATGATCGGATTAGGTGTGGTGAATTTGGATCGTGTTCACTAAGCAACTTGAGGGATGTTGAATTTAGTGGGAGTTCATCTAGTAATTTGATTAAGTTGAACTATTTATCATGAACATAGTCTAAATTATACTTGCAAATCAGTAGATCACATGGCCAAGTCCAACTTCAACTTCAACGTTTTTGCTGAGAAAGAAAAGCTTAGAAACAATGGGTCTAACTTCACCAACTGGTTCTGCAATCTAAGAATCATTCTGTCTGGCGGACAAAAGGACTATGTCCTTGAGAAAGCGTTAGGTAACCCTAGCGCAACTGCGCGCTGATGAGAAAGCCGCCTATCGATCAAGAAAGATGATTATGGTGTGATTAAGAGCACCATGTTGTTTGCTATGGAACCGAACTTCAAAATCGTTTTGAAAACTATCCGGGCCCTTTGAGATTCTCGAGGAGCTGAAAACCATGTTTCGCACTCAGGCCCGTTCTAAGAGATATGAGATCTCCAGAAGTTCTTTAACAAGATGGAGGAAGGGAGTTCCGTTAGTGAGCACACCATTAAGATGTCGGGCTACACTCAACGCCTTGAGCAATCGGATCGCAAGATTCCAGAGGAGCTCAAGATTGACAGGTTCTGCAATCACTCCCTCCCAGCTACAAAAGTTTTGTAGTGACTCACAATCAGATTGGTTCCATCGATATGATCACCGAGCTCTTCGCAAAGTGAAGGCTGCGAGGTGGACATCAAGAAGGATAATCATGTGTTGATGGTCAACAAGCCCTCCTTTAAGAAAGGTAAAGGTGCAAAGAAGCCCTTCAAGAAAGGCGGCGCAAGCGCGTGCTGCTCGCCGAGAAGAAGCTCAAGTCTGGTCCCAAGCCGGACATCGAGTGCTTCTATTGCAAGGACAAGGGTCACTTTGGGCATAGTGTCCGAAGTACTTAGCGGACAAGAAGGCTGGCACCATCAAAGGTATATTTGATATACATGTTATTGATGTTTTCCTTGCTAGCCCTCGTTGTAGTGCCCAGGTATTTGATCTTGGTTCGTTGCTAATATTTGTAACTCAAACAGAGCTACGGAATAGACGCGACTTAGGGATGAGGTGACGATCTGCGTTGGCAACGGATCAAGAGTTGATGTGATGGCCGTCGGCATGCTCTCCTTAGTTTTACCTTCGGATTAGTTTTAAACCTTAATAAGTGTTATTATGTGCCTGCGCTGAGCATGAACATTATTTCTGGATCGTGTTTATTGAAAGACGGTTATTCATTTAAATCGGAGAATAATGGTTGTTCTATTTATATGAGTAACATCTTTTATGGTCATGCACCTCTTGTGAATGGTTTATTTCTTCTAAATCTAAAGGGATGAAACACACATCCATAACATTGAGGCTAAGAGATGCAAAGTAGATAGTGATAATACTACTTATTTGTGGCAATCGCTGCTCAGGTCATATTGGTGTAAAGCGCATGAAGAAACTCCATTCTGATGGACTTTTGGAGTCTCTTGATTTTGAATCATTTGACACATGCGAACCATGCCTCATGGGCAAGATGATCAAAACCTCGTTCTCCGGAATGATGGAGCGAGCAACGGACTTGTTGGAAATCATACATACCGATGAAGTAGGACCGATGAGTATTTCGACGCGCGGTGGATATCGCTATTTTCTCACTTTTTCGGATGTCTTGAGTTGATATTGTTTTATCTATTTAATGAAACATAAATCTGAAACGTTTGAAAAGTTCAAAGAATTTCAGAATGAAGTGGAGAACCATCGTAACAGAAAGATTAAGTTTCTACGATCCGATCATGGGGGCGAATATTTGAGTTATGATTTTCCCACGCATCTCAAAGCAAGTGGAATCGTTTCACAACTCACGCCACCCGGAACACCACAACAAGAATGGTGTGTCTGAGCCAAATCGAACCCTATTAGATATGGTCCGATCGATGATGTCTCTTACTGATTTGCCGTTATCATTTTAGGGTTATGCATTAGAAACCGCTGCATTCACTTTAAATAGGGCTCCATCTAAATCCGTTGAGACGACACCATATGAACTATGGTTTGGTGCTAAACCTAAGTTGTCGTTTCTTAAAGTTTGGGGATGCGAAGCTTACGTCAAGAAGTTGATGCCGGACAAGCTCGAACCCAAAGCGGAGAAATGCGTCTTCATAGGATACCCTAAGGAAACTATTGGGTATACCTTCTATCACAGAACCAAGGCAAAGTGTTTGTCAGAAGAACGGTTCCTTTCTTGAGAAGGAGTTTCTCTCGAAAGAAGTGAGTGGGAGGAAAGTAGAGCTAGACGAGGTTATTGAACCTTCTCTTGAATTGGAGAGTAGCGCAAGACCTGAAATTGTTCCGGTCACCGCACCAACAATAGAGGAAGCTAATGACAAGGATCATGAAGCTTGGACGATGCTGCCATGAACGTCAGCAGTCGACAAGGTCGCGCGTGCCCTCCCGAGTGGTACGGCAACCCTGTCTTGTTAGTAGAAGACGGTGAACCTATGAACTATGAGGAAGCGATGATGAGCCCAGACTACGAGAAATGGCTAGAAGCCATGAACCGAATTGGGATCCATGAGCGAAAACCAAGTATGGACTTTGGTGGACCTCCTAGCGACCGAAAGGCCGTTGAGTGCAAATGGATCTTCAAGAAGAAAACGGACGGATGGTAATGTTACCGCCTATAAAGCACGGCTTGTTGCTAAAGGTTTTCGACAAGTTCAAGGTGTTGACTACGATGAGACTTTCTCTCCGTAGCGATGTTTAAGTCCATTCGATTTTATTAGCAATTGCTGCGCTTCATGATTATGAAATATGGCAAATGGATGTCAAGATCGCTTTCCTCAATGGCAACATTGATGAAGAGTTGTATATGATGCACCGAAGGTTTTGTCGATCCTAAGGATGCTGATAAAGTATGCAAACTTCAGCTCCATTTATGGATCAAGCAAGCATCTTGGAGTTGGAACCTTCGTTTTGATCAAGTGATCAAGAGCTTTGGATTTGTTCCAAATTGCTCAAGCTTGCATCTACAAGAAAGTGAGTGGAGCTCGGTGACGTTTACGGTACTATATGTGGATGACATATTGATTATTGGAAATGACATCAACATGCTTAACGATGTGAAGAGTTATTTGAACAAGTGTTTTTCAATGAAAGACCTAGGTGAAGCTGCTTATATATTGGGCATCAAAATCTATAGAGATAGACAAAGATGCCTGATAGCTTTAAGCCGAGTACATACCTAGACAAAGTTCTAAAAGGTTCGTAATGGATAAGGCATTGAAAGGTTCAGACCTATGTTGTCGTAAGATATTGAGCAAGGCTCGGTGTCCATTCTGATGAAATGATAGGGAAGCTATGAGCAAAGTGCCTTATGCCTCGCCATAGGTTCCATCATGTATGCCATGTCAGTACTAGACCGGATGTGTCCAATGCTCTTAGTTTGACGAGCAGATATCAAAGTGATCCAGGAGTGGAACACTGGACAGCCGTGAAGAACATCCTAAGGTACCTAAATAGGACTAAAGAAATGTTCTTAGTCTATGGGGGTGATGAACAGCTCGTCGTAAAAGGTTACGTCGATGCTAGTTTCGACACCGACAAGGATGATTCTAAATCTCGCATGTGATACGTGTATATTTTGAATGGAGGAGCTGTGAGCTGGAGAAGCTGCAAGCAAAGCGTGATCGCGGGATCTACAGTAGAAGCGGAATACATGGCTGTTGCAGAAGTGTCAAGTGAAGGATTTTGGATCAGAAACTTCATCACTGAGCTTGGCATGGTTCCAAGTGCATTGGACCCACTGGAGATATTGTGTGACAACACTGGCGCCATAGCACTCGCTAAGGAACCAAGATATCATCCAAAGACCAAGCATATCAACCGCAAGTTTCATATAATCCGAGATTATATAGCAGATGGAGATCTGAAGATCAGCAAAGTACATACAAATCTGAATGTCGCAGATCCATTGACTAAACCTCTTCCACGTGTAAAACATGATCAGCACCTCAGTGCCATGGGTGTGAGATTGTTGCCAAATGTAAACTAGATTATTGACTCTAGTGCAAGTGGGAGACTGTTGGAATTAGGCCCTAGAGGCAATGATAAAGATGTTATTATTATAATTCTTGTTCATGATAAAGTTTATATTCCATGCTAGAATTGTATTAAGCGGAAACTTTAATACTTGTGTGGTTTGTGAACAACACCGTGTCCCTAGTACGCCTCTATGGACTAGCTCATTGATCAATGATGGTTAAGGTTTCCTAATCATAGACATGAATTGTCAATTGATAATGAGATCATATCATTGGGAGAATGATATGGTGGACAGACCCAAACTAAGCGAAGCAATTAGATCGTGTCCTTGTGTTCATCTTTGCGAAGCTTTTCCTATGTCAAATATTGTATTCCTTAGACCATGAGATAATACAACTCCCTGGTATCGGAAGAAAGCTTTGAGGTCATCAAACGTCATCCTATGAGAGGGTGATCATAAAGGTGTCTCTCAGGTGATCGGAAAGTATCTGTTGGGTTGTATGTATCGAGATGGGATTTGTCCCTCCCAAGTCGGAGAGATATACTTCGGGCCCACTCGGTAATCGATATCAACACCGCTTGCAAGCATGTGGTTAAGGAGTTAATCACAAAGTGATATCGGATTACGAACAAGTAAAGTACTTGCGTGAACGAGATTGAACTAGGTATGACGATACCGACGATCGAATCTCGGCAAGTAAAATATCGCGAGCGAAGGGAATATATATATGGGATTGATCGAATCCTGGCATCGTGGTTCATCCGATATGATCATCGATGAATGTGTGGAGTCAATATGGGTGCCTGCACTGTTGATTATTGATAGAAGATCATGTCTACATATTCTCGAACCCGCAGGGTCACACACTTAACGTGTCTCGACGCTAGGATAGATTGGATAATTGGTTTATGAATTTTTGTTCGGAGTCTCGGATGGGATCCGGATATCACGAGAGGTTCCGGAATGGTCCGGAGAATAAGATTCATATAAGGCAGTGCAGTTTTTGGAGTTCGGAATTGTTCCGGGTTAATCGGTATTGTACCGGAAGCTTCTAGAACCTTCCGGAAGGGGGCCAACGTGGTCCCACCTTCCGGGAGGGGGCATGGGCCTATGAGGGAGTGTCCTGGCCGCATTGGGCCAGGGGCACAAGGCCCCATAGGGCCCAGATTCTAGATAGATTTAACTCGTTTAAATCTAGGATAGAATTTCTAGATAAGGGGATAAGTTTAAATCGTTTAAACTAGAGATAGGCTTGGAGGAGGGTTAGGCTGGCCGCCACCACCCCTCTATATATAGAGGGCTGGTGCGCCTCACCCCGGACACATCTCCTCCAAGCCCTAGTAGCCCTGCCGCCTTCCTCTCTCCCTCCCATTTGCGGGCATGACCTCTTGCAGAAATTCTCCACCAAATACACCACGCCGTCGTGTTGTAGATCCAATCCATCTCTCCACCATACTTGCTGGTCCGAGGAAGGAGGAGACGTCGAGGTGCTGCACGTGTGCATCTCACGGAGGCACCGCCACTTGTGGTGCTAGATCGGATTGGATCGCGAGGAGGAGAAGCGAGTACGACTACATCACCCACGCCCGGATTTAACGCTCATTGTCGCGAATCTTCAAGGGTATGAAGATCTAATCCAATCTCTCTCGTTGTTTGCATCTCCTAGATTAGATCTTGGCTTTCCCTCTGTTCGCTTCCGTAGAAAATTTTGATTTACTATGCTGCGAAACCCTTCAACAAATAGTTTAAAACAAGCAATATCAAAGCTATGCATCAATCAACAAGTCTTGGGACAATGCACATAGAACTAAGAATGGCCACTATGCTCTCAAAGTAGGTGCATAAAGATAGAAGGTGGAGACTCAACATAAAAGTAAAAGAAAGGCCTTCAAAGAAGGAAGTAGAGACTCTAGTTTCATAAAGAGTTTCCAAAAATTATGGTACTTATTAGCTTTTAGCTCTCATTGCCCCTATCATAAGCATCTTGAAGGTGATTAAGGTTAAAGTGACACAACTAAGAGGATATGCTTGACAAGTTATAAGCCAAAATCTCATGCCCCTTACTTACGAAGACCGAACCTCATGCTACTCAACTTTAGTCACAAGTAAGCTCTTGTCATTGTAAGTACATATGTATCATAGAGAACCGCCAACAGGGTACCCCTTGCACATGATACAGGAGCTATCCCATAATCAAAATGACAAGGCAAGCAGACAATGAGCATCTCAGCAATCTTTTTATTTGCTATTTGCATAGGTTTTTATTGAGGATGCTTCATAGAGTGCTCATTATGGTTATGTTGCAAGTTTCCACCATGATTAGGCATGGCTTAGGCTAGCGGCCCGGGCGTTTCTCTAACACACGTATAAACTTCATGATCTTACAAGTTCCCATTTTATTTCACACCGCCGGGATCCATAAGCAAAAGAACATGATATCAACGGGGTACAAAGTACAAGTGCAATGTTGAAAGCATTCCCCATGATATATGGTTCTGCTAACTTCA
Organism: Avena insularis; assembly: GCA_023614405.1. Taxonomy (NCBI): domain Eukaryota; kingdom Viridiplantae; phylum Streptophyta; class Magnoliopsida; order Poales; family Poaceae; genus Avena; species Avena insularis. Next base: position 436,021,776 of record CM042692.1, read on the forward strand.
AATTATAAAGCGCAAGCATATACGCAACAAAGATGGACGCAATTTTTCAAGTTTATTAAATGCAAGAAAAGTAAAGTGTGCCATCAAGTTCGTGAGAGCTTTAATCACTAGTTTTCTCATAACAAGTTTAATTCGGAAGGTAGATAAAAACATGAATATACTTGGAATAGCATATGCTAGTAGGTAGGTATGGTGGACTCTTTGGAATAACTTGGTTTTAGGAGTTGGATGCATGAGTGGAACTCATACTTGGTTATAGAGGCTAGCAAAAGACTGGGAGCGACAAACTAAGAGAGCAATAATGGCCATAATCATGCAGAGCGACAAAACATCATTAATCAAAGCATAAAGTGATACTACAAGTTGAAAACTAAAGGATCATAAAGTCTATGGTGACTTGGGATAGTCATAACATGGTGTGAGCATGCGCCAAGTCAACCCAAATAAAGCATCAAAGGAGAATACCACAATACTATGCTTTAATATGCTAAAACAACGCATGATTCTTTCAAGGCACATTAAGCAATCTCAATTGTTTATAACAAGTCATGCTACAACAAAGAATACTAAGCCTAAAGCCAAAACAATATCAAGCATGGCATGACAAAGCATGGGCCATAGTCAAAAACAAGCTCTCTTTACCACTTAAGCATGAACTTTCCTACTCTTTTCCAATCCAAACCAAAATATTTGAAAACCAATGTATGAAAGAGGGGGTACAACCAATTTATTCAGCAAACTAAGCAAACAAAGCAAATGAAAAACCAAAACAAAAACAAAAAAGAAGACGCTCCAAGAACAACACAACTGTGCATGAAACAATAAAAATGAAGTGTTTGGAAGAAACCTGAGATTTTTATTGATGAAGAAGGGGATGCCTTGGGCATCCCCAAGCTTTTACGCTTGTACTTATCGGATATTTCTTGGGGTGACATGCGTGGCATCCCCAAGCTTGACCTTTAGTCCATCCTTCATCTTATTACTCATTCCTCCCATACACCTGAAGTTTTTCCTTCATACAAAACTTCACATAATCTTTATTAGCAACATTAGTGCACTCAAGATAATAAATCTTTAGGTTCAGTTCCAACACCAATAAAACTTCCATTAAAACACAAGCTATTGTAGCACTTCCCTCAAAAAGCTCAATTCCCCAAAATAACTCAAAAAGAAACCAACAAGAAGCAAATGCAAATAATGGCAGAAATCTGTCAAAACAGACCAGCAGGTAAAGATGATTTTTTTGAAGACCTTCTGTTGCTCAAATCGCAAAGTGTTGAACTAACTAAAGTTATATGACAACCTGGGGCAGGAGCACAAAAATTCACGCCTCAAAAGGATGTACATAGATTTTACACGAATTTTTATGGTGAAGCACATAAATCTGTTTCGGGACAGCAACTTTCCCAACCATTACTTCTCTCTCATTACAGGTTACTCTTGGCACAAAAAGAAAATAAAAAGGATAAGGAGTGGTTATTACTGAATTAATAACTTCCAAGACTCATCTAAAACTTTTGGGTTATCTCCCAATAAGTACTTTTCTTTAACGACTTTAAGTTAGGCATGATAGTTTGGGAGGATGCTCACATAAGAAATATGAATTGAAGTAAAAGAGAGCATCAGGAAGTAAATTCACAACACATTTAAGTCTAACCCACTTCCTATGCATAGGAATCCTGTATGCAAATAAATTTATAAAGAACAACGTGACAGACATAGGAAGATAAAACAAGAGTAACTTCAAAACTTTCAGCACATAGAGAGGTGTTTCAATACCATGAAAACATCTACAACCATATTTTCCTCTCCCATAATAATTTTCAGTAGCCTCATGAATAAACTCAACAATATAACTATCACATAAAGCATGCTTTTAATGTTCTACAAAAACATAATTTTTATCCAGCTCAAAAATAGTGGGATTAAAACCTTCAAACCCACTTTTAACAATTCTATAACAAGATGACTGATCATTCAATATGGGACCATCGTCTAGAGCTTTATCATAAACAATTTCTAAGCAAAACTCTTTAGTACCATGCATATCGAAGTTAGGCACAAATAAAGGATTATCACGGATAACACGAGCATAACATTCATCCTCCTTTGGTAAGCATGAGGGACAATCAAATAATATAAGGGATAAAGAGTTACTCTCATTAGAAGGTAGGCATGGGTGGCTAATCCATTCTTCCTCCTTTTGTTCATCACTCTCCTCCTCTTTTTCATCTAATGAACTTTTAGGTTCATCAATTTCCTCTTCCATAAGATCCTGCAAGGCATTAGTCTCTTCCATTTGTGGAAAGCATCTATTAATATATTCAAGAATATAGCCATTTTCTTCCTTGTAATTATCAAAGAAAAATTTAAGTATATCATAAACCTCATATTTATAAGGTGAATCATCAATATTTTCAAGCAAACTAGCAAGTTCAAATGCACCCTTCCAAGCAATAAATTCCTCAATTTGTTCCACATCATAAAAGTCATAATTTTCTTTAACATAAGAAGATATGGTAACATCATCATTATACTCACATTGAAAAGGGAGGTGTTTGTACCTCCTACAGCAACAAGATTTATCAAAGCAATAAGTAACATTATAAGTAGAGCACACGTTTATAGCAATGGTATACAATTTATCAATGTGTTCTCGTAAGTGTTTCCCTTTTTGTGACAAGCGGTGTTCCTTATAATAATATTTTTGTTCTTCCGTGAACCCACCTTGCCAATAAGATTCAGTTTCAAAGAAACCAACCATTGATAGAAAGCATGATAAAGCAAGACAATAACAGACCAACGAAAATAACAACTAGAGTAGGAACTAATTTTTTTGTATTTTTTATAAAGAAACAAGCAAACAAGGCGGAAATAAACTAAGCTTGAACAATAGTAATTCCAAGTGGACTTGATAAATAAAGCTATGCTCCCCGGCAACGACGCCAGAAAATAGTCTTGATGACCCACAAGTATAGGGGGTGTATCGCAGTATTTTCGAGGGAAGTGAAACCCAATTTATTGATTCGACACAAGGGGAGCCAAAGAATATTTATAAGCCTTAACAACTAAGTTGTCAATTCAGCTGCACCTGGAAACAATCTTGCTCACAACAATTTATCAGTAGCAACAATTTTGTAGTAGGAATAGTAAAGTAATAGCAGTAGTAAAGTAAAGACAATAGTAACAATAGCAGTAAACAGTAGGATTCAAGCGTGGTAGGCATAGGGATGGATGGACGGGCATTGCATGGACAAGACAATTCATATAGCAATCAGAACATAGGGCATTTGCAGATAAATGAGATAAAGCATCCAAGGACTAAATAATCATAGGCATGTGTTCCATATATAGTCATACGTGCTCGCAATGATAACTTGCACAACATCTTTTGTCCTGCCAGCCCGTTTACAGCGGAGCCTCGGGGGAACTACTGGCAATTAAGGTGCTCCTTTTAATAGAACACCGGAGCAAAGCATTAACACTCCATGAATACATGTGATCCTCACATCAAAGCCATTCCCTCCGGTTATCCCGATTTCTGTCACTTCGGGGCCTTTGGCTCCGGACAACAACGTGTGTATACAACTTGTAGTTAAGACCATAAACAATACTATCATAATGAATCAATAACATGTTCAAATCTGAAATCATGGCACTCGGGCCCTAGTGACAAGCATTAACCATAACAAGTTGCAACAAAGTCAAAAAGCACTAATAGTAGATACTAGGCACCATGCCCTAACAATCTGACGCCATTACATGAACAATCTCATCCAATCCCTACCATCCCCATAGCCTACAACGGGAGATTACTCACTCATAGATGGGGGAAACATGGATGGTCAATGGAGAAGTGATGATGATGATGATGGCGATGATCTCCTCCAATTCCTTGTCCCGGCAGAGTGCCAGAACGGAGTTTCTGGTTCCGAATCGCGGAATCTGGTGGTGGTGGCGGAGCGGAACTCTTTCTGGAAAAACGTCGAACCCCCCCCCTTGGTTTTTAGGTCAAGAGGCAACTTATAGGCGAAGTGGGAGGCCGAGGGGGTGCCTGGGCTGGCCATACCACCCCCTGGCGCGACCAGGCCTAGCCCGCGGCCAGGTGGTGTGGCTGGGCCCTACTCCCTCTCCGTCTCGTATTCTGGCTCCTGGTGTCCCTCGGTGAAAAACTAACTTTGGCTTTTGTCCCGTCCAATTCCGAGAATATTTATTTTCTGACTTTTCTGGAACCAAAAACAACAGAAAATAGGCAGCTGACACTATGGCTCTTGTTAATAGGTTAGTCCAAGAAATCATATGAAAAGTACTCTAAAGTGTGGACAAAACATAAGAAAGTAGATAAAACCAAGCATGGAACATCAAAAATTATGGATACGTTTGCAACGTATCAGTACGCTGTGGAATGTCGTGGTAGTCGGGCACAGGTCGCACTCGTGGATGCCAAGCTTCTCCAGTGATGACCGGTAAAGCAGGTCGAGGCTGCTTCCCCCGTCGATGAGGACGCACGAGAAACGATAGGTGAGCTTGTTGGAGACGATGAGGGGGTCAAGCACCATGGCATAGCCCCCGGGATTCGGAAGTTGATCCGGCTGGTCCTCCCGGCTCTAGGTGATGGGGGTCTTCGACTAGTTCAGGTACTGGGGGGACTAGGGAGACGATGGCGTTGACCTCCTTGGAGCGCCGTCTACGGTTGTGCTTGTCGTCCAACTCAGTCTCGAAGATGTGGTAGGCGGCGTGCGGCTGGGGGTAGCCGTTGTTGTTGTTGTTGCCGCTGTTGCCGCTGTTACTGGCGTCGGGTGATGTCGATCTGTTTCTTGGCCGCAGCCAGCTCGATGGCTTCTTGCAGGAGGAGCTGCTTCTCCATGGCGAAGTTGGCCTTCGCCTCCTCCGGGTTATCCCCGGTGTTAAACAGCATCAGGAGCCGGTCGATGGCCTCTTCCACTAGGTTCTTCGACCGTGGCGGGGCGGAAGTTCCGACCTCGTCCGCGCCCTGCTCTCGAGGACGGCGAGGTTGGGAGCTAGAGCCGGCCATCATGACCTCGACGCCGCGAGGAGTGACGGTGGCACCGCTGCCGAGGTGCAGCGGCTCCATGACAGAGGCGATCTCCCTAGGGAAATGTTCCGACACGGTGGCAACGTAGACGGGGAGGTCGCCGAAAAGCAGAATGGAGCCATTTGCCAGAAACATGGATCCGATGAAACACGAAGCGTTTTCGATGATGAAGTCGAACTTGCCGAGTGTAAGCACTAGGCCGGAGGCCACGCGCTCACCGGCTGAAGTGCGGGGTCCTGTGCGGAATGTTACTCCGATCGAAGCCATGTAGCCCCACGGTGGGCGCCAACTTCCGTTGTATTGGGAACGGAAGTACCTAAACAGGTTAGATAGAGGTGTGGATACTAGCAGGGAAGCTCTCGACGGTGTCCGCAGGCGGGATTGGATACGAGCAAGTGTAGCGAGACACGAGAAGTACCCAGGTTCGGAGCCCTCGTGGTGAGGTAAAGCTCCTACTCCTGCCATACTGACTATGAGTGGTATACGGGCTACAATCGCTCCTTGAGCTGTATCTTCTATCTACCTTCTTCAATGCACTCAGACCCCTTGCTACGAGAGCCTTGCCCCTCCTTATATAGGCAGAGGGGCAACAGTCTCACTGGCCAGTCCGGCTGGTGGGTCCCAGCCGGCTGGTCATCTACAGTATCTGGTACGGTTACATCCCATAGAGGTACAAGCGATAGGGTCATCGTCGGTACAGTGAACGCCGTGCGAGCCTGTCGTCAGCATCTAGCCACTATGCCCGCGTCACCCAGCAAAGTCTTCGGTATGGCCGTGTAGTTGCGGGTCTTGTCGTCGTACCAGGGAGTACCGCGCACTGTGCAGCACGTCGCCCTGTCCTCCTGATTGCGTCCAGCTAGGCTGATGTAGCCGGTCCTGTGTCTTGTTGCTCCTCTTGATTCCGGCTACTGGATAGTAGCCAGTACGAAGTGTCCGGGTCCGACTACTGGAAGGTAGCCGGACGCGAGCCGCCTGCCATAGTTCTTGTTCGGTTGGGGTATCCGGAGGTCATCCTCCCGACAGTACACCAGCCATGATGCTCTGCGAAGTAAAGGACGCCCCTTTTTTCAGTTTAACCGAGAGCAGTTCTTCATTGGGGTAGTACTTGGCCTTTAGAATTTTTGCACAAAGGGAGTTTGGATTAGAGACTAATCTCCAAGCCTGTTTGGCCAGCATTGCCAGATTAAAGCAATGAATATCTCTAAACCCCATACCTCCTTTCTCCTTCGGTACACACATCTTCCACCAAGCAAACTAGTGCATCCTCCTTTGGTTTTCGTCATCACCCCACCAGCATTGAGACATCGCATCTATAATTCCCTTTATAACTGATTTAGGAATTTTAAAGACCGACATCGCATAAGATGGTATGGCTTGTATAACCGCTTTAAGAAGCACCTCTTTGCCTCCTAGTGATAATAACTTCTCCTTCCAGCCTTCAATACGCTGACAGATTCGTTCCACCAAATACTTAAAGCAATCGCTTCTTTCTGCACCCACATAAGTTGGCAAGACAAGATACTTATCAGACAGCGATTCCGTAAGTATATTAAGGATTGTGCATACCCTGGCTCGCATTTCCACCTTCGTGTTTGGGCTAAAAAAGATTCATGATTTTGCATCACTCACCAGCTGTCCGATGCTCCACAGTGTTCATTTAGGATCCTTTTCAAACAGTTTGCATTCTCCTCGTTTGCCTGCATCAACATGAGAGAATCGTCTGCGAAAAGCAGGTTAGTTACCACAGGGGCGCCGCGACAGACACACACCCCTTAAAGCTCGTCTGCCTCCTCGGCGTGATTAATTAAACTTGCGAGCCCTTCCGCACATAACAAAAGAAGGTATGGGGATAGTGGATCCCCCTGCCTCAGCCCCCTCGACGGCTTAATGGTATCCGTCTCATTTGAATTAAAACGGACCCGGTACTCCACTCTACTAACACAGGACATAATCATTTGCACCCATCTCTGTTGGAAGCCCAACTGAAGGAGCATTTTCTCTAGGAAATACCACTCAGTGCGGCTGTAAGCTTTATGCATATCCATTTTGACTGCCCATAGTCCCACTTTTCCTTCTCTTCGATTCTTGATCATGTGAAAACTCTCATAGGCTACCAAAACATTATCTGTAATTAGGCGTCCAGGCACGAACGCACTCCATGTGGGGCTGATAATGTCTGGCAAGATCAACTTTAGTCTAGCTACAAGCATCTTGGAGATGATCTTGTAGACCATGTTACATAGGCTTATAGGCCTGAACTGAGACACACTCTCTGGATTTTGCACCTTTGGGATCATAACAATTGTAGTGTTATTTCATCCTTCTGGGATCACTCTAGAATTTATTGCATTCAACGCTTCTTGCACTAGTTCATCCTCTAGCATGGTCCAAAATCTTTTGTAAAAGATGGCATGCAGTCCGTCAGGCCCTGGAGCCTTGAGATCCCCAATACTAAACAGAGCTTTCCATACATCATCCTCATTATATGGTGCAAGCAAGGCGACATTCATCTCCTGTGTCACTCAGCCGTGCACCTTATTCATTACCTCAGGATCTGGCTCTTCAACTTCTGAGTGGAAAAGGCCGGCAAAGTAATTAGACACCAGGCTATTCAGCTCATCCGCTCCTTCCCTCCAAACCCCATTTTCATCCTTCATTTTTTTAATAATATTCCTTTTCTTACGCGGTGTGGCTGTATGATGGAAGAACACAGTGTTCCTGTCTCCATGTCACAGCCAGTTAGCCCGCCCTCTCTAAAGCCAAAAGATCTCCTCTTGATCGAGGAGGTTCTCAATCACCAGCTGTACCTCTTTGTGTCTCGCTACCGAATCCGTAGTCATTGGCCCCCTTTTTTTAGATCATCTAGCTCTTTCTGAAACTTGCAGATCCTATGCCTCGGTCCTTTAAGCTCCTTTCGGCCATAGGCATGGAGCTTCAATAGTTGGTCTAGAACATTATCGACGGACTATAAGTTGGTGTGCTCTGGTTTTCCCGACCAAACATTCGTCACTTCCGACCAATAGTCCATCACCACTATTGACTATTGCCGACCAACATCAGCAGGAAGACGTTTGGAAATTGGTTGAATAGAATGGATAAAGGTGATAAAGATTGTATATGCATTGGGGATATCGGTTTTATGTTGGACTATTTGGAAGTTGTAATGATATGATTTTTAATAGGGAAGCTTCAACAAATTTTTTTGCAGGTTATTCGCTTGACTATCCACTGGATCCAATTATGCTCCAATTTACTTCGGGAGGACCAGCGCAAGAGTACGGTGGCTGGGTGCAACCGTTTGCTACAGGTTGCGCATGACTTTTAGTACGTGGCTTTTGGGTGGCGTCGCACTAGTAGGCTCCAAGATGTTTAGACTTTTTATGATTCTATTTTTTAGATGGTTGATTCATGTTTCGACCCTCTGTGATCCTTGATTGTAACGTACTGAATCTTTGAACTCTGTAATAAAAGGATGTGTGCATCACCATGATGCAGAGGCCGGGGTTTAGCTCCCTATTTCGAATTTTTTTTCATCTATCTACAGAATCCCCGAAGATTATTTTTGAGCATACCTATCATGAGGCAAAGTGTGCTGCTCACGAGCTTAGCTAGGGCATGATATGAGTATGTGTGGCTCGATGACCTTCGAGAGTCTATTCGATCTATTTTTCTTTAGATGTAACCTTGATTCTAGATAAATAAAAAAATTGCCGCTAAAAAAATAGCATGAAAATCTCACCCAGTCCGGTAGCATCGGTCCTAGGTTTAGATCATCGTGTATATATGTGTAGCCAAGGTATGAACTTCTATTTTATTGGCAAGAAATTAAAAAATTAACTAGATAGAATTATCCGATCATTTGTGTTTATTTTTGGTCCGAGTCCGCTCCGGTTCGCTGCTCTATATCCGTAGTCCGATATAACCCGTATCCAAAACTGCATCCATTCATTATCCGGTCTGGTCCGCTCCGAATCCGGCAAAAAAGTATGCTAAAAGATACGCTGAGAACATTATCCGATCCAATCCATTTACATCATATATCACTAGTGGAAAACAGGGCTATAGTCTCGGGCCATAACGGGCTCTAGTCCTGGATTCGCACTCGGGACTGCGAATTCTGGACTAGAGGTCCTCCAGCCTCCGCCACGTTGCCGCTGCCACGTGGTGGCCTATAGTTCCGGTTCGTAGCAAACTAGGACTAGAGATAGGCCGGATCGTAACACCACCCAGGACTAAAGATTTTTTTTCGAATTATTTTTTGAATTATTTTTCTTGAATTGTTTGACTCTCACTTGGTAACATCAACTCGTTAATCTCTCACTTGGAACACTTTTAACACTAAGTACACTTAATCTTAGGTCAAATTACACTCGTGGTCAAACTTTTCGTCGGTCACTCATCCTAACACTACTCCACCCCAGCATGCTTAATTTCTCCGTTCCATCAGGATGACCTTAAGTGAGAAAAATTATACCTTATTGTCAACACTACCATATCAATCCTATTAATACTTATCAATATGTCACACGTCTTTATTTTTTAAAATTACAAAAAATATTTAAATAAACAAAAATAAATAAGTTATAATAATATTTTATTCAAACAAAAACAAAATAGCTAAAAAATAATATTTTATTTACTTATTGCTATAAATAAAGCGTTGCAGTGCCTCTATAGATAACCTGTACAAGAAAAGATGATTTATTATTAAAAAAATTATCGACCATATAACGACAATTGCTCCTACTTAATAAGAATTATGTACTTATTATCAATCTCATGCAACCAGTTGTCAAATTTATTGGCAACACTATGAGAAGGAGGCAGTTTAAAAACTACTTGGATGACTAATATATAGAACGGAAAAATTTGCATTAGAATAATAAATGTTTGATTGTAACATCATGATAACAAAATGCACATTGCTTACTCTCGTGCCATTTCCTTTAAAGCAAGGTTGTCTTTTATAAGAATCAACCCTCGATGTAGATACTATGCAAATATTTTTTTTTTTTAAAGGTATCCCTGTCTTTGTTTTTTTTGTTTGTTATCATCAAGTAGCACCACAAGCTGAACTAATGCTCTATAATTAGAATCTACGGAGAATTTAGCACTCTCATGTATATTCCACTAAAACACATCAGGACCCTCAGACGTATGCAACGGGGTTAAACAACGTAATAGATTGCTCCACGATGCGAGTTTTTATCCGAATAGGTCCCTCTCGATTGTCACATTCGAAGGGAAAAATTGTAGCATCGTGGCTATGGTATCCCCTTTGTGGCATACAATGTTGTATAGAGCTGGATATTATTCATGGAGTGTGCCAATACTAAGCCCTTATCCTGCTAGAAACGAATCTCCAAACCATCCTTAATAAAACGTGCCGAGAGGGAAGAGATGTTTTTCCGTGGCCATCAGCCCTCCAAAGTGTGAGTCTCTCGACTTACATGGCGCTCGAGACAAAGCTTCCGAGCTAACATATTTCCTTGTCACGAGGATTTACCGTACAACATCCTTGTAAGTATGTGCGTGGATCTGTGTGTATACGTGGACGACATTCACAGTCTAACAAATACATTTACCAGATTTCGGTCAAAGAAAACAAGAGTACGATCAAGCTAGTATAATTTTCGTAAGACCGTGACTGACACAATCCTGTTGTCCACTCAACGTGAAGCACAATGCCCTCGGCGCACCCCTTTGGCAGTGGGCCGGCCCATTATGCGCTATTCCAGGTAGTTTTCCATTTTTGTTTTGTTTTTCTCTTTCTCTTTCTCTTTTCATTTTTTTTATTTTTTGTTTCTTTCCTATTTTTTTTTGTTCATGTTAGAAAGTTCAGATTTTGAATAATGTTCAGGTTTGGAAAAAGTTAGATATTGAAAGTGTTCAGATTTTTAAAATATTAAAATTTGAAGAATGTTCAGATTTTGAAAAGAAAATAAAATGTCCACATTTTGAAAATGTCTAGTTTTGAGAAATATTCAGATTTAAACATTTTTAATAAAAAATTAAAAATATTTTTTAAAAAATTACAATTTGGGAAAAGTATTTATATTATATTTTTAGTTTACAACATAAAGTAATAAGAGAGAGAGAGAGAGAAAAACTACATATTATCTGGGCCGTACTGGGAGCGGCCCATGAAAATAGAGAGATCTGCAAATATGCGCACCTATGTAACCACGGCAGGAACAACGCCCATGCGAACCATTCACAACAGAACACCGCGATGAACCCGGATTTCCTAAAGGCGCCTGAATGTAGCGGAGTGCTGACGTTAGCATGATGTCAGCGTGATGTCCGCCACATACTGTCCAGAAAGCTGAAACATTTATGAAACTTAAATAACATGTTGTATTGTTCACGGACTGTTTTGAATGTTTTAATAATGTTTTAATCGGTTTTAATTCTGTTTAAATTAGTGACGTCAGTATGACATCAGCACGACATCATCTATGTGCAGACTAAAAAAAAGGACTAAACGGATGCACCGATCTCAAAGCGGAAATTAAAAATGACCTTCCGAACACCGCGTCCAGTGTGAGCGGGGTGGTCACGGAGCCTTCTCAACGGAGAAAAGTGAGCGCTGCTAGGGAAACTTGGCGAATTGCCCATTCCTATACGCGATTGCGCGTATGCCATCCCAGCCCCCGCTAGCTTGGAGCCATGGAGTACTATTTGGCGCTTGCCGCTTACGACGACGACCACGACGACTAGCGCAGCTGCTTTGTGGAGCTTACATATATAGCGTATACGATAGACATCAATTGACGTTCCAGATCTGCATGAGCTGTTGCATACACACACCGCTAATCCATGGCCATGGCCATGGCCATAGCCAAGTGCCGTCTAGTCCTCAGCTTTCCGTCCATTCTCCTGGTCATATCTAGCTGCCTTCCGCATGTCACCTCGCTTAGCTTCAACTACAACTTCTCATCGCCCGGCGACCTCGCCGGCGCTGACCTCAAGTACATGAACGATTCCGTCCCCGGCCCCGACCAGATCGACCTCACGAACCTCTCGAGGAGCTGGAGCACCGGCCGCGTCGCCCACGGGCAGGCCGTGCGCCTCTGGGACGACACAACCGGCAAGGTCGCCAGCTTCACCACCAATTTCACCTTCGCCGTTAAGTCCCTCAACGTGACCATGAGCCAGGCAAGTCATAGAAATTTTTCCGAGATCTTCTCCCTCGTGATCGAGTTGTTAATATTTATTAAGTATCCATGCTTGCGCCTGTCGCACGCAGGGTGATGGCATGGCGTTCTTCGTGGGACCTTACCCGCCGAGCATGCCGACGGACGCGACCGGCGGCTTCCTGGCGCTGATCAACAACCCTGGCATCCCGGCCAACACCTACTTCCCGCCGACCGTCGGCGTGGAGTTCGACACCTTCAGGAATGTCGACTGGGACCCCGACGACACCGTCAACCACATGGGCGTCGACGTAAACAGCATCAGGTCCAGGGCGTACGCGGCGCTGCCGGACGGGATATTCAATGGGGCCCTGTCGGCGTCGGTCAGGTACGACGCCAGCGCGGCCATGCTCTCGGCCACGCTGCGGTCAGATGATATGCCCGAGCTAAGCGCTTACACCGTCAGCGCGAACGTCGACCTACGGGCCGCCGGTCTGCCGCAGGACGCGGCGGTAGGGTTCTCGGCTGCCATCGGGGACTTCGTGGAGCAGCACCACATTCTTTCTTGGTCGTTCGAGTCCAGTCTGACCGGTAAGTGGCTTCACACCTGTTGAAGTGTCTCACCGCCTCTCGTCTCGTTAGAACCATGAAATTGGGGGCCCTGTTTGGTTGTGTTATTGCATATGTTCAGACTTCTATCCATTCTGTTTGTTATGGTGTGGGCTGCATTGTTGTATGATCTCCATATATAGTTGCTCTCTTCGAGAATCGAGAGTTCTGTCTTCCAGTTCCAGTACAATCTAATTATTTAGGAAGTTCACAATGTTTATTAGCACATAAAATTGGCTAACTCGACATGTTTATTTACAGATGACATAACCTCACAGAGGAACAACACAGGTCTGTTATCGTTCAACTATTGGATGTTCATATCTCACATTTCATCACCTTAAAACTATACCAACTCATAACGCTTATTGACAGATGCCACAGATCCAAAGACAAAAAGCATAGGTCTAACGGCAGGGCTGGTATCCGCTGGTATCTGCATATTCCTCGCTGTAGCCGCATGGCTCGGTTACCTAGTTCTGAAAAGAAAGGGCATGCACACCAAGAAGGCGCCTGATGCAGAGACCCCTCTCGACCAAGACATGGACAACGAGTTCGAGAAGCGGGCAGGGCCTCGGAGATTCAGTTACAGGGAGCTTTCCCAGGCGACACGAGGATTCTCCGACGAGGAGAAGCTCGGCGAAGGAGGCTTCGGGGCAGTGTACCGAGGTTTCCTCCACGAGCAGGGGCTACATGTGGCCATAAAGAGGGTCTCCAAGACGTCGAGCCAGGGGAGGAGGGAGTACATCGCGGAGGTGACCATCATCGGCCGGCTGCGCCATCGCAACCTTGTCCAGCTCGTCGGATGGTGCCACAATGCCGACGAGCTCCTGCTCGTCTACGAGCTCATGGAGAACGGCAGCCTCGACGCCCATCTCTACAATTCCAAGAAATTGCTAACATGGTCAGCCAGGTACAAGATCATTCTTGGGATGGGCTCTGCGCTGACGTACCTGCACCAGGAGTGGGAGCAGTGCGTGGTGCACAGGGACATCAAGCCGAGCAACGTGATGTTAGACTCGTCGTTCAACGCCAAGCTGGGGGACTTCGGGCTGGCGCGCCTCGTCGACCACAGCCGCGACGGACGCACGACGATGCTGGCCGGCACCAAGGGGTACATGGACCCGGAGTGCGCGGTGACCAGCCGGGCCAGCGCCGAGACCGACGTGTACAGCTTCGGCGTCGTCCTCCTGGAGGTTGCCTGCGGCCGGAGGCCCGTCGTCTCGGAGCTGCAGGATGAGAGCAAGGTCGTGCTCGTCGAGTGGGTTCGGGACATGTACGGGAGAGGCACGCTCCTCGACGCGGCGGACGCGCGGCTCGACGGCGACTTCGACGCACAGGAGATGGAGCGCGCGCTGGTCGTGGGACTCTGGTGCGTGCACCCGGACTACGGCTTCCGGCCGACCATCCGGCAAGCCATGAGCGTGCTCCAGTTCGAGGCGCCGCTTCCAGAACTCCCGCCGGAGTTGCCGGTGGCGATGTACGCGCCGCCGCGTCAAGGGTACAGATCGAGCTACACGTCATCGACTGGGAGCTCCGGTACCGGCAGACGCTCGTCGACGAGTGACCGGTCAGCGGAAAGCCGTTCTTTTGCCACTGCAGAAACAAGGAAGCCCACGAGGACGATTGCGTCGACGACAAATCCGACCGCTGGCACGAGAACGACCGAGCAGGTGCAGTCCACGCACTACACTTCCTAGCACGCGTGTGTTCTGTTGTTCGTCAAGTCAAGGAGTGACTGTTTTGTGTTTTGCTTGGGATGGCACACAAATGTTGAATTAAAAGGAAGTTACCGTTGAATTTCCATCTAACACTGGCGTCTGCGTTTCTGTCTCGGTGTGAGTCGAGCGTTTGGTAGGCCGTTTGTGGTCGCCCATTGGCAACGAAATCATGTTCATGGGCCAGGAAGAACTGCCTACTCGGTCGTTTTCAGCGAGTCACACTCGTCAAAAAGTGGAACGTGGCGTCCCCGCAAATGCGACCATCGGAGATGGCGGGAGGACGAGCGAGCTCGCGTGCTGCAGCGAAATTATGGCGGACGGTGATTGAATTACACCCGACGCAATTTCGCTCATCGTTCGCCCAAAATGGCCCCCCTATTTAGCCATCGACCGTCACCGCCGAAATCAAGCCCTCCGTTCCCCCTTCCGCGCTACTCCCTCCTCTGATCTCCATGGGCATGGCGCGAGCTTGGACCTCGAGCGCGGCGATGTAGGCGGCCGACGGCCTGCTTGAATCCATGTCCTCCCCGACCCATGTGCTAGATGTTGTTTCGCTTGTTGTAAGAATCTCGGACCCTCGATCTAGCTTAGATCTATGAGGATGTGGCTAGATATATGGATCTGCAACCATTGATATTCGTCCTGCTCGACTGTAGGTCATTCTGCCATCTCACTCGAGCACGTCCATGTTTGTCCTGCCGTCACCCCCCTCGAGCACGTCCACGGTGGTCCTGCCGGCTCCTCCCCCACTTCCCCGACCTCTGTGTTGATACCTACTCCTCTCGTTGTAAGTAAAAACTCCACCCCTTCATGTTGTAGCTATATTGTGTGTTCGTTGGTCATCTGTGATAGCCATTGTATCACTGATTATTACTATTCTTGCTATCATGGTAGGATTTAAGAAAGGTGCTTGCAGTTGTTTTCGTTTCTACCATGCTTAAATGACTGTACAACATCATGCCTACTAGCTCCCCCGACTTGTCTGCTCCTTCTGTGCAGAACATTGACATGAGCTGGATCCAGCTTACCAAAATGCCATTTCTTTGCCCCTCTCCCCAAATCTTCAGTGGGCCGGAAACCTGCTTTAACAGAGTTCTTCCTAAATATGATGGTTGAGCTCGTGAACAGGGGAAATGAACTATGCGTTCGGGTTCAAAGAGAGGCAGGTGCAGAAGGTTGCGAATGATATTATTGACTTCACTGGGAACATATTGACCAATATTCAGCTCTATAGCCATGTGAGAAAGTGGAGAGTGAAGCAGAACCTGATTGGCAAGCTTAGATAGGGCGTCAAATGGTGTGAGGACAACATGGCCTTTATGGTCGATGATGATGACATGCTGAAGCAAATGCTCATGGTAAGATGGCATGACCGTACTTCTATATTTTACCATGTTCGTAACATGTTCGTAACCTACAAATTGATGTGCACTAACACTCTTTTTTTTGAACCGTAGGCCTACCCGAAACTCCTTGAGTTGGTACACATGTCTATAACCAACTATGTTCGGATGAAGACCATCTTCATGCCAAAGTATGTGGATCGTAGACTATATACTATATACTACCTTGTGAACAACAAAGAAGCAGATACCGCCTATGCTAACATGGGTCCTGGTGAGAGGAGGGTCTGGCTTAGGACCTGTATACGCAACCATTTCGATTAGGGCTTCTGCTCATGATCTGTTGATGCGGTCATATATATTTTGGAAGGTGGTCTCATATCCCTCCGTTAGTAGGATTTGATGAAAACTTACCCCCGGTATATAATATTGTGGGAGTTGGTATATAATAACTCTTTTGATGATGAACTTGTGATGAATCATGAGTTGTTGTTTTTTGGTATTTAGCTCGTGGTGCATCAACTATTTGGGTAACTGTTATTGAACTGATTCGGTAGTATCTTCTTCTCTTCTTGAAGTGATTAACTAGTATCATCTTTTCTTGTTGAAGTGATTATATACTATCAACTGTATGATAATATCATTATTCATGAGAAGAGATTACTGTAGAAGCTGTGTTAGAGACAACCAAATAGCTGCCTTCTATTTGTGGCTTGCTCGCTGGGATGTAAAGCCTGCAACCAAACAGCCGCCACGCAAATCTCTAACAGGGTAGCTAGAACATGCAAAAAAATCCATGTTGCCTACCAAACGAGTGCCCCTTGTGTTCAATCCCGGGGTTTTGTGTGTTGCGTGGCATCTCTGTCCACCAAGCAGTCTTGGAATTTAATCAGTTTCTATCACATGATCACGTAACACACACAGGGCCGGCTCTAGGGGATCGCCACCCTGGCAACGGCCAGGGGCCCATGGACAAGGGGGCCTAAAATTATGTAGTCCTGTGTATATACCGTACATCTGCAAAGGCCCAATACCGATCGCTGGCAGCCCTGATCGTTGGAAGGCGAGTAGGCGCGAGTTACGTGCGATGCCACGCATACGCATCTGCCAGGATCGCGTGTCCTGGAGGCGGTGCGGGCTCGCAATCTCCCTTCCTTCTCCCCTCCTCGACGTGACGGCTCTGCTCCTGACTCTTTGACCGGAGACACTCGATCACACCACCAGCAACAGCAGGCCTTGATCGGCTGATCGTCAGACGACACTCGGCAGACGACAGACAACGGCTGATCCGATCCTCTCTACGCCCTGGTATATTAAATCTCAGCCTTGTCGCTTATCGAGTCTTTTGCGTTTTGCCTTTTATTTTTCTATTTATTTTTAATTCTTTATATGATGTAGTCGATTCCTCTGTAATTTTAGGTGTTATGGCGCCAAGACAGATGTCTAGTGCTGCGAAAAGAAATAAACGGAAACCAAAGATTGAACTTATTCAATAAAAAAAGGTGCTTTAAAAAAGTATTTTCCGGCAGCAAGTAGTGTTAATGTCAATGATGATAAACAAAGTCAAGAATCTGAACCCGGACAAGATGATGATCATAATTCAAATGTTGATGATGAGATCAACGAATAGTCCTCGGATGTGGTGGGTAAGTAACTAAATAGTTTCGACTTATGTATAAGCAAGTAACTGACTAACTATAGTTTCTTAAATTTAAATGTAGATCTTGATGTTTCTAAGAACAATACGGAGGATGAAAATTTGCAGCAATATTATTATTGGAATTATTTCTTATTTAAGGTAAACAAACTAGCAACAAATACTAATTATATTTTGAAACTAAAATGTATGGTTGTATGTTAACTTTTATTTTGATAGTGACAGTAGATACATATGATAAATTTTCTTTATATGTCTATATATACATTAATCTTAGGGCTCCATGCCGTCGACTTTGCCTAGGGCCCTCAAAAACATAGAGCCAGCCCTGCACACACACCCCCTCACACATGCACACACACAACGCACATCCAACACTGGCGACACACACACGCACACCTGTCACACCTAGCACACACACACACACACACCCAGGAGCTAGGATACACGCACTCACACACGCGTGCACACACAAGCACACATGCACAACAAATCGCACGCACATGTTCCACATGTCAATGGAATAGAAAATGAAGGTGACAGCTAAAACCAGATTGTTATAAATTTTAGAAAATGAGCTTTGAATTGCCAAATATACCAAGGTGGCCACAACTTTTAGGAGGTTTGCTAAAAAAAATCAGCGGATGAGCACTTATAGCAAGGCTGCTGGAGCTGTTCTTTTTGGCAACAATTGCTAAAATAACAATTAGGGGCAAATATTGGAAGACTGTTGGAGATGCTTTCACCATGGATTTATTTTTTAACATATCTAATTGTTCTTGGGTACACAAATAGATTAATTCATGAATCTTAAAGCCACCTGCTAGGTTATTAACTAGGGCCTGATCCACATAAAAAACTAGTGCGATCCGAGAAATATTTTCAAGAAGTTGATGGTACCATTCATTAATCAAAGTGGTTACAAACACACACTTGTTTCAGGAAGGAACTAATATAAATGATCCAAATAAGACTGTAAATAGCTATTCCAATTTCTTACAGAAGATGGGGTGTGGCAAGAGTTGCTACACAACAATTATCTAAGAAGTAAGACTTTGTCTCAAGTGAAAGCTAAACCAACTGATTCACCTTTTTGGAAAGGTCTCATGGGTGTTAAAGATGAGTTGTTTGCTAGGATTTTTCTCAAGGTTAGTAATGGCATGAATACCCGTTTCTCGGAGGATGTTTGGCTAGGAGAGAAGACTCTCTCACATCAATATCCTTCTCTGTATAATATTCTCTATAGGAAAAATGTATCCGTTCATTCAGCGTTATCACAAATCCTCTAAACATAGGTTTCAGAAAGAGTTTAACCGGTAACAAATGGTCTGCATGGTTGCACCTTTGTCAAAGATTAATGCAAGTTGTCTTGACAGATGAACCAGATTCATTTGTTTAGCGGTAATCGGAGAATGGGGTATTCACTGTTAAATCTATGTATGTCGATCTCATGAACGGACTTCCGAGATTCACAAGAAGTATCTTTGGGAGTTAATTTTTTTCTTAAGATCAAAATTTTCATGTGGTTCCTAAATGGCAAAGTTTTGTTAACAAAGGATAATCTTGGAAAGAGAAGTTGGAATGGTTGTCAAATAAAATGTTGCTTTTGTAATGATCATGCAAACCGTTAAACATTTATTTATATCGTGCCCTTTCGCAAAAATCATTTGGCGCATCATTTATTTCACATACAATATCTCACCTCCTTCCATTATTACTAATATATTTGGGAATTGGCTAAATGGGTAGACAGGGGTAATAAAGCTAGAATTCGCATAGGCGTTTTGGCTTTATATTGGTCCATTTGCAGGTGTCATAATAATATTATTTTTAGAAAGGTAGGAGCTTCTTCTTTTTTTTAGGTTATCCATATGGTGTCATACTACATTCAACTCCGAGCTTCCTCGTCCCAGAGCATCAGCGAGAACCCATGGTTTTTGGACGCAACCGTCTCTCGCTCAGGATGCCAAGATGCAGAGGCTAGGGTATTCCCCCATTTTAAAAAAATAAAAAATAAATGATCCAAATAAAATATGAGCTAACATGAACGAACCCACCAGATTGTCGCATATATAGCTTCCACTATTTTAGGTCATCTACTAGAGAAGCTCCAACGCTCAACACGATCCTCCGGAATCTAGTCATGCGGAGCTTACTATTCAATCCCCAATACACTTCTTTAGGGAAGTGGACATATGAATCCGCTATCCAGATTTAAGTTCTCCCCCAATACACTTCTTTAGGGAAGTGGACATATGAATCCGCCATCCAAGTTTAAGTTCTCACGGATACATATTTAAGTTATTATTTCTTATAGTTGTGTAGAATATGTGTATACTACAGTTGGACTTGGATTACTGGTAGGTTACGTGTTGGAGTGTTGGAGTCGAACACTTCTAACCCGACCTAATAAATAAAGGTACCGGGAGTAGCTAAAAGAGACTAGACGCGAGTTGTAAGTTAGATACAACATTGATTTCGTGGACGGACCGGTGGCCATTAATCATGCCCCACAAATGTAGGCATTAATCGTTGAATCGTGTTACCAAACATCGTCTCCTGTCTACTTTTTGCAATGATATAATCTTGTTATATGCTAACAAGTGGTATCAAAGCGTTGCAGATTACTTTCATGAAGCGGATGATCTAGATGAAGGCGAGGTGATGGTGGTCCTAAGGGAGGCAGGATTATGTCGGAGCGTAGGACAGAGCTTAGTGACAAAGAGTTAGGACTGAACCCACCCAAGTTTCCAAAGGCAACGACAAGGGGGTGTGGAGGGGTGTCCCGCACATTATGCTACGTGTTGTTCATGGCAATGGAATACCGTCGACAAGGGATGACATTGATCGTGGGCACGACGATGAAAGGCAACCATGTTGTTGAAGCAGATCATATCGGCAAGCACCTTCGATTGGATAGTTTGGCGCACAAGTTGGGGTAGCTATCGTACTGGCTGAAGGCCGCACAACAGGTTCAAGCAGCCATAATGGTCAGTTCTGGGGAGGTCGTCCTGATGAGAAGAGACCAAGTGTGGTTAAAAAGGACTCAGCGAGTCCTGATATCATCATGGTTAGGTCTATGATGCACATATATAAGCATATGTGGCTCTAAGATTCGGTTGCATCTACTAGAGCTATACATGTTTGATTCGACAAAGGTGTGGACCGACTTAGGATAGAAACGTGGGGTCAGACTAGGTGGAGGTAGATCCGAACTATCTCGAATCAGGATACGTTCTGGTTGGTGGTCAAGTCCTACTAGGTTACGACTTATAGTTGAGAAGCGGTAGGCACCACAAGGTCAATAAAAGGAGAGGTCGTAGAGGGATCAGATCACAGAGCTCATGAGTTACGCTCAACCAAAAATATCGAGCAAGGGAATTTCGAAAGCGAGCTAGGCCGCGTGAGAAATTTTTGCTGAACCGGAGGATATGCTCGGGTCGGTCTGATTACTCTGACCTAAGCGATCCGATCGGCGGCTTTTCGTGGGAGTGTAGTAGGTGGATGAGATTTCTACGTCAACTAGGTTTGAGGTGACAAAGTTTGATGGTACACGCAACTTCTAGTTATGGAAATCATGAGTCAAGTTTTTGTTGGGGTATCAACGAGTCCAAGAAGACAACTAAAGTTGATGCCATGAAACTTGCCAAGATGGATGTTGAAGACTGGGTTGAGATGCAAGTCATAGTAGATGTAACCATACGACTGGGCCTAGCTGACTAGTTCATGCATCATGTAAGAAACAAGGAGTCACCAAGTAAAATCTAGAAGAGGTTGGGAGCGCAATTCGTAGACAAGACCGCTCCCAATAAGTTGTTTCTGACAAAGGATTTTTATAGCCTGAAGATGCAATAAGGGATGAACCTTACTAAGAATGCCAATGACTTCAACTGTATGATCTTAGACCTGGAATGAGGTCAAGGTGGAGGATGAGGACAAGGCCTTACTTATTCTTACTTTTTCGCCTAAGTCTTACAAGAGATTGGTTGTTAATCTGACATATGGAAAGACAAGCATCACTATAAGCGAGGTTCAAATGGCACTATTATCTTATGATCAAAGAGAAAATAAAACTTCTAAGAAAGGTGCTTCTACTGGTGCAGCAAGGGATGATGGTCAAACATAATCAAAGTGGTAAATTTGGCAAGAAGAGAAAGGGAAGAAAGAGCCACACTATTTTAATTGTAATGAGTGGGATCATACTAGGAAGCATTGTTGTGACACCCCAGGATCAGGGCTATACAAAATCCTAGACCTCGGTATGATATAAGCCTAACGTAGAGCTTGAGGATATCCCGTGAGAGAATTGATAACACAATAGTGACCGTATGACAAAAAATTATTACAGCAAGCACATAACTGAGGTGAGGATCAAAATATTACATGCAGAGTTCACTGACCACAAACATTAAACAACGGAAGAAAAATTATGCTATTAAGTATAGAAGACTTAACAAATGGCCGAAGAGGCCTGAAGCATAACGATGACGTCCCATCCCATAGATTCCAGGCTGCCAACCGAGAATCCCAAGCTACTTGTCGGTGTCGATGTCGTACATAACTCATCTTTAGGGAACACTCACTCTGCTACAAAAGTATCAACGAAGCAAGGGTAAGTACATGGTGTACTCCGCAAGACTTATGTCTAGTGGAGTTATTTTGCATAAAGCTATCTTTGTTTCTAAAACAAGAGGGACTAGAAACTCATCTAATCAGAACATTTTAAAAAGGGGATAAGAGAGTGATATCTCCAACTAAATTGATCATCATCTTTTGATATCCACCAAATCATCCTCATCACTATCAACTAGGATCACCCCTAGTACCCACCAAGTTTTACGATTAAGTTAATATTCTCTATAATCTTAGAATATGGTCACCAAGCGCTCATAACCATGAACACGGATTTTCGAAAAGATTTAACCCTGCAGGGGTGTACACCTTTATCCACACATACTAACTGACTCTTAATGCCAGTACATTAGCCCTCTTCCTTGGAAGGCCGACAGAGGGTGATTATACACGAACTTTATCTTTCTTTCGCCAAAACCATGAGTCATGCCCTAAGGATGGTTCCGTCGTAACGGGTCAAATCCCGAAGCCGGTCCCTAGAGATGTGAGGCAATGTTGATTTATCAGGGGCTCTATCCACCCCAAGCAAACCCGACCATGCTTACCTACCTGTTATGATGCACCTCCTTCACCGTCTTCGAGAACAACCAAAATTCATATGCTAAATGGAACGCCTGAACTATGTGACTCATGAAATCTACTAGGCAAGTTAGTTACTCGTGGGGTTTTCTAGGCCTCGTGCGTCTGTATGTTCGTCTCGATTCCAAAGGCAAGAACTCAGGTCCTAGTGGTGGCAAGCATGGGACTACAAAAACCACAAACACGGTGGCCTCCCATACAAGCCTTAGCATGTTTAACCTCATAACACCTACATACCTCATTCTCCTGTGATACTATATTCTTTGCATCTTTGATACATCTTCGAATGGATCAGGACACACATATAAACTCTAGCAGTGGACACAAGCCAAACCTAGTTATGATAGGATCAGTGGATCAGGTAATATAAGCTCAAAGGGAGTAATGTAACAGATAAGATACTCTATCTTTCGATAAAAGACCACAGTAGAGCGTATGCATCATGGCAGGAATTGAAATATTTTGAAAGCATGGGATTGTATAATGGTGGGGCTATGCTTTCCTTTGACCGTTGATAACCAATAAAGAGATCTTCGTAAACCTTGTACTTGACTTGATTACATTTGATCAAGTATTGATCTTCAATCTTCAATGGTGTTGATCTCTGTCTTCGATCTCGACTCATTCTCGAATTCTACCAGAAAGAAAGGGAAACAATCAACACATGGCATTGATACAATTCTCAAGCAAGAATGATGATACGACAAGTTAAGTAGTGCTTAATGGAACCCTAATACATTCTTGACAATTTAAATGGGGTCCAAGGGCACTACAAGAAATGTGTCAAACTATGACCTTTTAATAGTGACCGTGGACAAAATCGTCATAGAGTTATAATGATTTTGAACTAGATGGTCGTAAGAAGTTCGGGACCCTAAAAATCTGCGACGATTTTGCTGAAAAACGTCATAGTTTCGTTAGCTGAAATCGTATAGAATAGAAGATGTAGCCTACGACGTTATTTATAGCTAACTAGGACGAATTAAAATTGTCATAGCGTTTAAATTAGGATAAGTTGAATTGACTAGTCAGCCACATGAGTAATAGTGCCTAAGTGGCATGCCTAAAGTGTCATTTTTTACTATACATGTACAAATATTTGCTTATGTGGCATATTTAATTATCAGATTGTCAATATTTGCATTTTTTTTGCTTCGATTGATTATTCCACAAAAAGGGGATTGGCCGTTGCTTATGTGGCATATTTAACTATTAGTGTCAATATTGGCAGCTTTTTTTGCTTCGATTGATTATTCCGCAAAAAAGGGATTGACCGAGGTTTGAACCCATGACCACCTCACCTTAATAGAGTGGCCTTACCACCAAACCACACGAGATATGGTCTAGCAAATTTATTCTTGCCTATAGTGAATATTCTGCAAAAAAGAGTGCGGCCAGCCTCACCTTCCTACCGTAGTCTTACCACGATAGCAGACGAGTTCTCCTGTCGTACTCCCGCACTTAAACTTTATGAGTGTTACCCATCTGCCGGGACTGGGCCTTAGTGGCCCGAATCATGTGATCTTGTGTCACACATTTTTTTTAAAAAATTGCTTCACCGAATGGGCCCATAGGCCATAAGAGGGCTGGTATAGAGGGCACACGTGGGATTTATTTTATTTTGAGTCAAAAATTAATAGAGATAGTTTAGTTATTTCATTTTTAGAGGTAGTTTAATTATTTCTTAAAAGTCAACAAAAGTATATTTTACCGTCAATTTTACGTGTGACCTTGGATTAAGACAATATAAAAATCAATTTTCTTTAGACAATGGATTTTATACATGTACCTATAAGTACGAGACCTATCATGTACGCATGTTACTACTAGAGATTCGTGCATAAAGTTGGCAGCACGTTGCACTATTCACATTACGTCACGGTAAGCAGAAAGTATAATTTTTTTTGCAATTATGTCACATAATATAACACCGCACGAAGATTTTACTGATTTTTTTTTTAAAATTATGCCCATTTCAAAAAATTGCGGTCAAAATGGCACGCATGATGGTTCTTAGCTACGGTGGTACCTTCTAAACCTATGAATGTATCTGTGATGAAACGGCATATTCTAAAACTAAAAATGATTTTTGCAAATAATCATGAACATTAGATGATATACATATAGTTCAAACTGCACCCACTTTCTACCGATTTAGCAGGACTTTGTCTCGCTAAACATGCATTAGATTTCTGATAAAATAGCATATTGTGAGTCTAAAAATAATTTTTTCAAAAAATCATGAGCATTAGAAAATGTACTTGTAGTTCAAATCGGAGCCACATCCTACCGATTCGACAGGAATTTTTTTTTTATCAGGGATGGACGGAAAAGTTTGAGATACCCCAGTTCGGACACTACCTATGTAATATGGTATAGTGTTTTTGAAAAAAAAGATGGTACCATTTTGAATTTACCATTTGGTGGTTGCTTCACAAAACCCTTTTTTATGCTCGAAAAATGGAAAATGTCTTTTCCATACGACGAAAAGGAAAACTTCCTGCTGCAACATTGTTCACCATCTCAAGATGCACATACATGTACAATATGGACATATTATCATAAACTATACCGCAATTTTATCCATAACATTGGTCGTTTGGCCTGAAAGCCATAAAACCTTGCACATGATAACTCATTTCTGAGAAGGTTTTTTTAAAGATTCAATCAATATACCAATTTTGGTATTTTTCCTTTCAACTAAGTCACATAAAATGATACCAAGCAGAGGTTATAAATTGTTAGGACCATTTTTGAATTTCTTATGTCCGTTTCAAACTATGGTTAAAACGACGGGCATGAAGGTTCTTAGCTAGGGGATGAGACGGTAAACTTGTATTAGATCTATGATAAAATAGTATATTGTGAGTCTAAAAATGATTTTTGTAAAAAATCATGCGCATTAGATAATGTATCGGTAGTTCAAATTGGACCCACTTCCTACCGATTTGGCATGAGTTTGTCTTTTTCACCAGGGATGAATAGAAAGGTTTGAGATACCCTAGTTCGGACACTACCTATATAATGTGGAATAGTATTTTTGAAAAATAAGGTAGTACCATTTTAAATTAGCCTTTGGTGGTTGCCTCACAAAACGCCCCGTTTTTGGCGCTCAGAAAATTGTTTTTTCGTGCGACAAAAAGGAAAACTTTCTCCTGCAACATTATTCGCCATCCCAAGATATACATACATGCATAATATGGGCACATTATTATAAACTATGTCACGATTCTAACCATAACATTGGTCGTTTTGCGTGAAAGCCATTAAACCTCGAACATGATAGGTCATTTCTGAGAAGTTTTTTTATATGCAATCAATATACCAAGTTTGGTATTTTTTTTTGAAACTATGTCACATAATACGACACCACGTGAAGTTTTCATATTGTTTGGATCGTTTTTAAATTTCTTATGCTTGTTTCAAACTATGGTCAAAATAGCGGGCACGAAGGTTCTTAACTAGGGGATAAGCCTCG
This sequence comes from Avena insularis, assembly GCA_023614405.1. Lineage (NCBI taxonomy): Eukaryota > Viridiplantae > Streptophyta > Magnoliopsida > Poales > Poaceae > Avena > Avena insularis. The sequence continues at coordinate 436,047,987 of CM042692.1, forward strand.
CAAAACTTATATTGGAACTCTGATAAGACAACATATTGTGAGACTAAAAATTATTTTTGCAAAAAATATGAGCATCAGATAATATATCTGTAGTTCAAATCGGACCCACTTCCTACCGATTTGGCAGTAATTTATCTTTTTCATGAGGGATGGACGGAAAGGTTTGAGATACCCCGATTGGGAAATTGTCCATGTAAGGTGGTCTAGTATTTTTGAAAAATGAGGGGATAGCATTTTGAATTAGACATTTGGTGGTTGCTTCACAAATAGCCGCGTTTTTGGCGCTCGGAAAATGGAAAATGGTTTTTCGTTCGATGAAAATGAAAACTTCCTCCTGCAACATTGTTTGCCATCCCAAGATGCACATGCGTGCACAATATGGGAAAATTATCACAAACTATACCGCGATTCTGGCTATAATATTGGTTGTTTAGCCTAAAAGTCATGAAACTTCGAACACGATAGGTCATTTCTGAGAAGGTTTGTTTGCGATGCAATCAATATACCAATATTTGGTATTTTTCTTGCAACTATGTCACATAATATAATACCATGCGAAGTTTTCACATTGTTCGAACCAGTTTTGAATTTCTTATGCCCGTTTCAAACTATGATGAAAACGGCGGGCATAAAGGTTCTTAGCTAGGGGATGAACCTCGCTAAACTTACATTAGATCTATGATAAAACAGCATATTGGGAGTCTGAAAACTATATTTGCAAAAAATCATGAGCATCATATAATGTACGTATAGTTCAAATTGGACCCACTTCCTACAAACGGCAGGAATTGGTCTTTTTCATGAGAGGTGGACGGAAAGGTTTGAGATACCCTAGTTGGGACATTGTCCATGTAAGGTGGTCTAGTATTTTTTGGAAAATGGGGTGATAGCATTTTAAATTAGCCATTTGATTGTTGCTTCATGAAACGCCCCATTTTTGGCGCTCCGAAAATAGAAAATGGTTTTTTCGTGCGATGAAAATAAAAACTTCCTCCTGCAACATTTTGCCATCCCAAGATACACATATATGCACAATATGGGCATATTATCAGAAACTATGCCACGATTCTGTCCATAACATTGGTCGTTTGACCTGAAAGCCATAAAACCTCGAACATGATAGGTTATTTCTAAGAAGGTTTTTTGAGATGCAATCAATATACCAAGTTTGATATTTTTTCTTGCAACTATTTCACATAACACGACACTGCACAAAGTTTTTACATTATTCGGACCGTTTTTGAATTTCTTATGCCCGTTTCAAACTATGGTCAAAACGGCGGACATGAAGGTTCTTAGCTAGGGGATGAGCCTTGCTAAACTTGCATTGTTTCTCTAATAAAACAACATATTTTGAGTCTAAAAATAATTTTTCTAAAAATCATGAGCATTAGATAATATACGTGTAGTTCAAATCAGACCCACTTCCTACCGATTCAGCAGGAATTTGTCTTTTTTACCAGGAGTGGATAGAAAGGTTTGAGATACTCCAGTTCGGACACTGCCCATGTAATGTGGTATAGTAATTTTTTTAAATGGGTGATAGCATTTTGCAAAGTATATTTGGTGGTTGCTTCACAAAACGCCTCGTTTTTGGCTGTTGGAAAATGAAAATGCAGTTTTGGTGCGCCGAAAAACAAAACTTAAACAATAATCCTGAGCACTTAAAATATGTGACAAGACGCGCATGCACGACTAAATATAAATATAAATACCTTGCTATGCAACCATTTGTGTTTTTTAAGCTGCTCAGAACATAAATAAAGCTATCAAACCCTCAATTCTTGGACACTTTTGTCCAACCAATCAGAATGCAGGAAGAAGGCTATCCACGTATCACCCCATGGAAGGGGATCTTAACAATCTCTAACGCTCCAAAACTCACCCCACCGAAATTTTGGAGGGAACGTGCGCCAGTTGCGAAATTTCTTGGTGCCCAGAGCCCTTTGATTTTCGGCCACGGGACATTGAAATTTGGCCCACAAATTCGGTCTAGGTCAGGCCTCACCCCCACCCATCGCTCATACCTCTACCTCGTCTCATCTCTCACCCACCCGCACGCGCCACCTCCACTCAGATACCATTCTCCTTCCCTAGCGCGCAGTCGCCGGCCACCCCAGACCTCTAGTGCCCCTCCTCCCCTCAACCATCTTCTGCTCCATCTCTCGACCTCCCCTATCTCCCCCTCCACCAGACGTTACACTACCAAGATTGGAAGCCTTCGCGGTCCTGTCAACGGAAGCCTCAATAATCAAGCTCCAGCTCAGGGTGCTCGCGGGCTACCTAAGGGGAGTAGCCATCAGCTAGGAGGGTGCAGGGGGAGGAGGTGTCGACGTCGCTGTTGCAAGCGAGGAGGATCCGGGGCGCGAGGTGGAGTGGTGGGTGGAGTCCAAGTTGCTAGGGCGCATCTTCGGGCCGGACATCTTCCAACGGGTGGCGCTCTACGGGATCAATGTCATTGTGCAGGCCATCATCGGCCACATCAGGGACCTCGATCTCACAACCTTCTCCATCGCCTCCACCGTCGTTGCTGGATTCAACTTCGGCTTCCTGGTAAGCCCACATCCTGATCATACTTTCTCGCGGTGTCTTGCTTTTTGTATCTCATCCATGCCGTTGGAGCACACTATATTTATCTCGTTCGTGTATACATTCATATCTCCAATGTCAGTTAAGTCAATGTAGATATAATTAAGTGTCAAACCTCTATGAGATCTCATTTTGTTATGATTTGAAGCCACAAATGGTATATGCAATCTGAAGTTCTGAGCATCATTTTATTAGGTTTGTTGTTTTATTTGTGGTATGACACAAGGTGTGCTACTGTTACTTTTGTGTTATACAACACTACTTAATAAAATGATGTGCTTAAAACTCTAGATTGCAGATGCAAGCCAATCCAACCTGAATAATATTTTTTGTTTCATCATACATTAGTATCTAGGGATTTCTATTTTCGTGCCCTCCGTTTGAGTTGTACTCAGTTTTCCCGATCCGCTTAGTTTTTCCTCACTTTTGCCCATCTCCTTGTACAAAACTCTCATAATGTATGGAACTCGCCATCCGTCAGCCTTGCCGTTACGTGCTGACAAGTGGAGCCGTGTTCAGTCGGGTCCCGTAGTGGACCCTCACCGTTACGTGCTGACGAGTAGGGCCGCGTTCTATCGGGTCCCGTAGTGTACCTTTGTCGTTACATGCTGACAAGTGGGGTCGTGTTCAGTCGATTCCCGTAGTGGACACCTCTCTCAACTTATGCAGACCAGCATCGGACCCACAGCTTATCCATGTGAGCACCAGACCCACAGCTTATCGACGTGAGCGCCGGACCCACAACTTACCCAGGTTGGCGTTGCAAGATGGGACCCCGAGCCAGCCCCGCGCCCGTACCCGTGCTGTTGCTTCATTTTCATATAGTGAAATGTAATGCATATACGAAAATTATACACATATGAACTCTTTTAAATCGCACTTAGGACATGATAATGTTGTGCTAATAATATCTTGATTATTTATCATTTCCATGGAGTGAAATATAATGCATAAACTTGTGTATATAAAAATTATACACCTTTGAACTCTTTGAAATCGCACTTAATACGTGATAATGTCGTGCTAAGAAAATCTTAAGAGATTATCATTTTCATAGAGTGGAATGTAATGCACAAACTTGTATATGCGAAAATTGTAAACCTTTGAACACTTTTAAATTGCACTTAATATGTGATAATGATGTGCTAATAAATTTTTGAGAGATTAGTATTTTCTCCTCCATTTTCATAGAGTGGAATGTAATGCATAAACTTGCATATACGAAGTTTATACACCTTTGAACTCTTTGAAATCGTACTTAATACGTGATAATATTGTGCTAAGAAAATCTTGAGAGGTTATTATTTCCATTGAGTGAAATATAATGCATAAACTTGCGTATACAAAAATTATAAACCTTTGAACTCTTTGAAATCACACTTAATACGTGATAATGTTGTGCTAAGAAAATCTTGAGAGATTATCATTTTTATATAGTGGAATGTAATGCATAAACTAGCATATACAAAAATTATACACCTTTGGGCTCTTTGAAATCGCACTTAGGTCATGATAATGTTGTGCTAATAAAATCCTGATCATTTATCATTTCCATGGAGTGAAATATAATACATAAACTTGCGTATATGAAAATTTTAAACCTTTGAACACTGTGAAATCGCACTTAATAACGAGATAATGATGTGCTAGCAAAATTTTGAGAGATTATCATTTTCTCCCCCCATTTTCATAGAGTGGAATGTAATGCATAAACTTGCATATACGAAAATTATACACATTTGAACTCTTTGAAATCACACTTAATACGTGATAATATTGTGCTAAGAAAATCTTGAGAGATTATCATTTTCATAGAGTAGAATATAATGCACAAATTATACACCTTCGAACATGTTCCCTTCAAATTGTATTCAAGTTCATTTGTTTATGGAGTTAAAGTACTAGTGGCATACTCGTTATTTTGCATGGATAGAGGGGTGCCCTCGACAGATATAGGGGTTATCCTGTCTGCTAGATTACAGAGGATCAACAGTTGGTGGGCACGATCCGTGTGACAAGTGTCTCGACCAATCAGAGCGTAGTAGCGAAGATGTGCATAGGTGCGAGAGCTTGATACAATGAGAGGGGAAAACTGAGTAGCACTTAAGAACCAAGGGCAAAACTGAGTAGAACTTAAAAACCAAGGGCAAGACTGACAAAGGGATTCAAATAGAAAATAGAAAAAGATTTAAAAAATGGAAAATGCGTCTTTTATACAATAAAATACATCTTGGCATACATCAAACTATTTGCAATTCAAATATACACCAGTTTGACAATTATTGCCTCATTCAGACAAACTATGTTTTGGGGAGGGATGTTTTGGGAAGAGGCTTGAGTAGAAAGACATGAACCTTCATAGATAGTAGGTGATTTGAGAAGTGGCGATTTAGGTTAAAACTTGGTTTATATACATTTCTTATGGTGGCATGTCACGTAATAAGACTCCCTGGATAGATGCCACTATGATTTGCTCTTTTTGAATTTGTTGTGCATAAAATGACTCAATTAGCTAGCTAAAACCTATTCATTGACTCTCTGTTGACTAGCCACCGGAGGGTAAAACTGAGTATATTGCACACGACGGTGTTAGTACTGGAGGGCAAAACTGAGTACAACCAAACTGCCAGTGTTACACTCGAGGGCAAAACTGAGTACAACTGAGTTGCGGGGTTAGTCGAGGAAAAAAGTGACTCCGCAGTAGCGTGTAAGCGGTAGCTAACACGTGTGGCCGTGCACGGTGCAGTAGCATATGCGGTTACGCGGTGCACGGTAGTGCAATGAAACATCGCTGCCCTTCTCCTTTAATAGAGGCCTCCCTACTCTCACTCATCACTCACTTGCTCACTCAACCGTCTCCACTATCCCATCACATTCCGCAAAACCCCAAGAAAACCCCAACCACGATGGTGATGGATAAGAACGACATGGTGGCCATCGGTGCCTCCAAGTCCGCGGCCGAGAGGCCCGTCCCGTTCCGCATCATCGTGAGCGCCCCGTGAGAGGCCCCACCGGTCTCAGGCAGTTCTCGCTCGGCTAGGACCCCTACGAGGAGGTTGATTACATAAGGCCAGAGAACCCCTATGACACCAGCATCACTGACCCATGGTCGGAGGTAACCAGGGTTTTCTCCCCTTCCCTTGTTCTTCCCTGTTCCCATCATTGGATGCTAGATCGTATGTTATTAGGGCTCAGCTGTTCGTATTTTTACAGTAGCTAATCCTCTTGTGTTAGATCTCGTATTTCGATGAATCCCCCTGTTCGTATTTGAACCCCCCTGTTCGTAGTTGGGATCAGTATTCGATTTGGTTTGAGATTTGGGGAATAATCAGGAGATCTAAATCGGTTAATTTATGCAAATAATCAATGCCGATAATCAAAGTATCTCAATCATGTCCTTATTGCACTCTCGTTTTTCCAACAGAGGATAGCGATGATGTCATAGCGACGACGAGTCTAAGGACACCAAGACTTGTCATGTGCTGAGGAGGCTGAAGTCCGACCAGTACAACAACTTCTTTGCCGCCGACGTGTACAGGTGCCCCTTCTGCCCCACCAGGAGCCTCCGCGCCACGGACTTCAACTCCCTCGTGAAGCATGCCGAGGAGGTGAGGACCTGCAGCGAGTCCGTGAACATCCACGTCTTCATAGCCAAGCACCAGGCGCTCGGTCTTCATCTCTGCAATCTCCAGAAGGTGGCTATCAAGGAGGGTTGCATGCCCCGATCAAGCCCAAGGCGCCCAAAGTCAAGGGACTAGGCATCAAGAAGTGGAGGAGGCGCTAGAGGGAGGAGGCGGAGGCCCTCCTAGCAGAGGCCATGAGGGGCCACTAATCTGCTGCTGCTGCTGCTGTAAAGTAGCTTCTTTTGTCTTGTCTATGTTGAACTTATCCGCTGCTGCTGAACAGCCTAATTGTCGAACCTCGTTAAGTACCGTACTATATAACCTATATTAGCTGCTTTATCTACATCTGCTCTGTTTACTAAATTTATTTATGGTGCTGGTTAGTTTTGCTGCTCTAGATTTGCTACCAGATTGGGGAAAAACTAGGGCAAAAGGAATAATGAATGAAGAGAGAATCTACTCTAGATTCTCTACCTTTTTGGGCAAAAAAACAACACAACTGTTAGTGAGAGAGAGGGGAAAATACACTCTTAAAAAGGCCAATCATAAAAATAACAAAAATGAAAAGTTCCAATTTAGGCGACAGGACGCACGTAACCACCAAACGCGCCCCACATGGTCCCACACCACGTCCCCCATAATCAGCCAGAGATGGATGACTGGTTCTCTGTGTATCCTGGCCCCACCTGTCAGCATGTAACAATCGAGGCGACATAACGTAACGCTCAACGCTCGACCCCTCCCCCCAACGCGGTCCCACCGGTCATCATGTAACGTTTAAGCCTTTGACCTGACGACATCCTCCCGTCTGAGCGTATGTGAGGGTTTCAGAATGGAGGGAGGGCAAAAGTGAGGAAAACTAAGTGGATGGGGAAAACTGAGTACAACTAACGAACCAGGGGTACGAAAATAGAAATCCCTAGTATCTATTTCAAGCCAAGTCGTGTATCCAGTGTTACCCATTTGCTTATTTAACTAGAAAGGTGAGCATTATGCAACACATGGATGAGGCACCATATAATAATGTAGAATTGGGAACCTTTTTTGTGCAAACTATTGCTTATTATTGGCTGATATAAGAAACCCAGCTGTTCAGAAGATTTCATTGACGTTTATTACTTCTAAAGCAAAAGCATTTCTTGTGATATTCATAGAAATTATAGCAAGCCTTTTGTATACCTTGCAATTGTAAAACTTCCGTGTGCTGATCCGTCCTTTTCCTAGCATTTTATTGGAATCAGTTGCTGCCATGTAGTAATATGTTAGTGTAACCAGTAACATCACATAAGCCATCAATCGAACAGCCATGAACTCGCCTTGCTATTTTCCTTGTGTTGATTTCATGTGTACACATCATGTACCTTCAGATACAATTTCAAAGAAACGTGAGCTAACTCAATGTTGTTCTTGTAGGAAGGCTCATGAATGAAGTAGTCAAACTACTGAAATGAAAATGGCTAGACCTGATGTTCCTCTTGTATCTATATTATTCATTTTGTTATGATCTTATTCATTGGAAATGATAATATGGTATATATGCCCTTTTGTAATTTGTTAGGGATGTTTCTAATTTGATGATTGTGCTATAATAATGCATCAACATGAGATAGAAATTAGTTGCGACAACCTTGTTTTCTCTATTTATATGTAGTCATCATTAGATGGTTAATTTAGTTTGTGATTCTTATTGTATCTCAAGCAGTATACTTTTCTATTTCTTTCCATGAACAACTACTGGTGTATTATGCAAACAATAACAAAGCTAGAGATCCTATGGTATAATTAATGAATACTTCATTGTTAATTCTTGCTTATTTTGGTGTCTTGTAGTACTGTTTTCAGTAGTTTTTATTGTGGACCATCTATACAACAACACTTACTTCAGTAGCAGTAGCAGTAGACTACCATGCTTATGTGTGCAGATGATTCTACAACGAGATCAATTTTTTTATATTTTGTCAATTTTACAGTTCTGTTTCATGAATATCATACTTGCTATGTCCTCGTGCTAGGACTCGATGAAGTAGGATTTCAATTCTGTCATTGTTCTATCTTGATTGTTCATGATGGCCTTTTTTCTCTTAGGCTATTTTATGTACCTCAAGCACTGCATTCCTTATTTCCCAGGGGGTATACTTGGTTCAAGAGGTTTACTATCTGCTACTACCGTCACACTCAAATGTCGACGACCTCCCATGACCAGAAGTTGTACTTCACCATCGAATCCCCCTTCTATGCTCCTCCAGAGGTATACATATGTGTTTCCCCCTCTCTTGATCCATTTCTCCCTCCAATCCGCGGCCTTGTAGGTTGATTCCAATCATGAGAAACCTACGTATGTTTCTAGGATTTTGGATGGTCCTTGTTAATTCACCTATGTGAGGTGCTTGCTTGATGTTATATTTTCATAATCAATTAATTCATGATTAGTTTTGATACCTGTACTGTCCTATTTGATATGTAACTGCTACAACATCTGTTTATTTTCTTTCTAACTGATCTATGTTATTTTTAGAAGATATTTCTTTCTTTCCAACTGACAACAATTACCATGTTTTCCTTTCTTTTACAGGAGCTCCCGGATGAAGGTGGAAGAATCGAAGGCTTCATAGTCAGCAAAGAGTTGATGGTCATATTTTTTGTGGCTAGTTGTATCTTCCTGGGAGTTGTTAGTCATATTTTTTATGGCTAGTTGTATGTCAGTGGGTAATTTGGACCACGTAATGGTTGTAGTATTTCTAGGTTTTGTTAATTATGTCTGACTGTATAGTTGTATCTATACTGTATTTTTGTAGTTGTTTTGTATTCCTACGTTATGTCTGATTGTGATATACTGAATATGATTTTCGCTGTGCTTACTAAAATATTGATTATTTAATGCTTGTACTTTTGAAATGAATCAAATGTTAGTTGGGCTCTAAAAAGGCCATGGCCTAAAAAATATTGGACTAGAGCAGCGAGCAATATTTATAAAAAATTGTTGAAATAAAAAAGAACAGAGAGCTAAAAAGGCCTTGCCCACGAAAATAAAAAGGCCAAAATATTAGGATTGACCCAAGCAGCAAATAAGAGTTGTCAACAAGAAATTAATGGACTGAATTTTGGGCGTGGCCCATGTAAACTACTGAAATGGATCGGGATGATTTTGTGTCACATAGGCTCAGCCACGTAGGATCTGACCTGGCGAGGCCAGTTTATCCGTAATGATATCGGATCATCATAATGGTTATGACGATCCAATATCGTCATAGATGGTTATGATGATTTCAAAAGAAAGTCGTTATAGTACATTTGCGATGCCTAGCTTTCGACGATCTTATTTTCATCATAGGATCGTCATAGATGGACTACTGTGACGAAAATGGAGGGTCATAGAAGTCCATATTTCTTGTAGTAGGGGTGCAAACCCTAATTTAGGGAGAACCTCGAAATCACCTATGGGGATTCATCTTGTTCTCTAATGAAACTTGTTAGTTTAAGTTGCTGAACAATGCATGATTTTGATGTTAAGAGATAGATCTCATTTTCCTGAACATTTTGATATATTATACATATTTTTCTGATTTACAGATAATAAGATATTGAATTACCATATTTGTTCAAGTTCTGAAATAAAGGAAAAAAACTTTTTATATAGGGCAACAACTAGCCACAGTGAATGACAAAGGGGACCCAGTGCACCTCATCCTCCATGTGTGAAAGGTGGGACCCAGCCTGGTTTGACTGAGCTTACGGCGCGCGGATGACGTCTTGACAACGTCATGGTGACATCAACGACAGTGGGCATCTCCTAGGTCGTCAACAACAATGGCTCTGGAGGGCGAGCAGAGATGCGTGAGGGTGTGCATTAGAACCGGGAGAGAGAGGCGAACAAGAGGGTGGAAGTGCCGCTCAATTTGGGTCACTAGAGAGTTGGCGACAGCGACCGTCGGCACATGGCGACCTATCCCTATGGACCACGGGAGGACCATTGGAGGGGATGTGGAGGTTCACGAGCTCACCCTAGATGCGAGTATGGTGATGTGGAGGCTCGAGATGGATGGAGGTGACGACACTATAGCGGAGCCAGTCGGGATTGAGGAATAAGATGGATGATGGTGTCGACTCTGAGAACCCCGTCCCAATTAATTTTGCGGGGAGGTAGAAGACGGTGAGGCAGTGTCGCTACCATGCTTAGTGGGGCTTGGGGAGGCGTCAATCGGGGGCGGTGAACGGTGTCTACATCGGCTAGGGTTCCACAGTGTTTGGGGAACGAGAGAGAGAGGTCGCGAGAGGGAGAGAATGGCCAGGGGAGAGAGTGGCATGCCTCGATGACCTTATCCTCACAGGGGCGTCGAAGTAGGTGCTTATCCCCTCTCCAGGAAGTGACGGATGGCAGCAAAGAAAGCGACGCAAAAGGATAGCCTCGGCGCTTCCAGGCAGCTGTTGTCGTTGATGGGGAAGATGACACGTGAAAAGGGTACACGTTCCTAGGCCTTGGATGGGCTGCTAGCTGGTGCACAAGGCTGCACTACGAGACAGATAGGCACGGAAAGGAGTGGGCTACGGCTCAACTACTCTTAGGCTTTTATTTTGTAGAAACCTTTTTCCATTGATGTTTCTCTTTTTCTCTTTTCTAAAATCATTTGATCTTTGTTATGAACAATTCAAATTTCTAGGTTTTGTAAATAGTTTGAAAACAATGCGGGGACCTTAGGACTATTTTGGCTCCATAACTTTGACCTTTTCAAAATATTTTCAAAACTCATTTTGAATGGATTTGAGAGGGAGAGGGAATTAGGGTTTAGGGTTTTGTTTTGTTTTGCTTTGCATTTTTGTATTTAGCAAAATACATGATGATCATGAATTCACAAACAAACCCTAATTAGTATTTAAGTAAAACTGGGGTGTTACAACTCTATTCCCCTTACAAGAATATCGACCCGAGATTTCAAAGGTAGGAAGAGAGAGAAAGAAATAGGGTTGCACTAAGGATAACAGGGAACACACTAGAAAACACATCAAGTATCTCATTGTCAACTCATGATTGGAGTGTTCTAAACAACTCTGAGATGACAAACATGAAACACACAAAGGTGACAGAGGAAATAAGAGGAGAAGGTGTCTAGGTGATAGATAACTAGTCTTCATAAGGATTGATACTAGGGAGCTTACATAAGGTTTAACTTCTGAGGGAAGGAGGATCAACAGAAAGAACACGACCACAGACTTCGAGATGTGAAACTCCACTAGACGACCTAAGTAGAGCTTCATTAACACAGATATATAGATCAAGAAAACCAAGCTATTGAACTAATTTTGACACATAAAGGTCACCCGTTCATTTAACAAAAGGCCAAGACAGAAAGGTTGTTTTGATGGAGAGGACTCATAAGAGTCACAAGAAACACGTAAAAAGAGAAAATTTTGATTACCAAAATCACAGTCACTTTGAAGATGGCCGAGAAACGAACGAAACTCTGTATTCATCCAAGACTATCAAAATCTTTGCCAAAGATCATGGTATTACCTTACACCACCAGATGAATAGATAACAAGATTCCTGACAACAATTACTTGGCACAACCACTTGCCAACATGAAAGGGTCTAGAGGATCGACCGAGAGACATTTAGCGACTCTACATTAAATGTTCTCCTTGATGTTAGAGACACGATACATCAAGTAAAAGGCCAGATTTCAGATACAAAGGAAACCATAAGAACAAATCCTATAATAAAGTATAGAAGGATCCTCATGAAGAGTGGTTTTTGTTGCTGATTCAAGAGAATATGACAGTAGGCCTTTTGGCTAATTGTGTAAACCATTACATCAATCTTGAAGGATTTACAAGCAGACCGATGTCAAAACCTTGAAGAGCACCAACCATCATATCTGCTTGAGATTCATATTTGGTTAGTTGGGAAGATACTTCAGAGTCAACATGTCTAAATAGAAAGTGTGCAACATTTACCACAAAAGTGAAGTTACTAGATTCTCAAGATATACTACAGTTTCAAGCTCCGAAAGACTGGGTTAAATTTCTAGACCGATGTATTAGCAAATTTTCGGAGGACAACTGCTCATGCATCAAGTACTTGCAACAAAATACAACTATGTTCATGAGGAAACAAATGTAACTATACTCAAATCCACAGCGACATCTTTCAACAACTGCACATGAATCAGATAAGGTTACTTCTAATATCCAGAACACATACTTCGAGATGGCTCGAAGACGGTTCTCAAAAGTTTCCCACATTAATGCCAACTATTCCATATGAATCTAGACTAGCATGGAGAAAATAAGTATGTCATCGACGGGCTCAACAGCAAGCTTATCGAGATACTCCAAGAAATTGGACTCATATGTTAGGTGAATGATGGCTCAATGCACGGTGCCCAAAAAAGTGCTGGTGCGGTGTTGATGTAGAGCTCGTTGGGAACCCCAAGAGGAAGGTATGATGAGCACAACAGCAAGTTTCCCTCAGTTATGAAACCAAGGTTTAATCGAACCAGTAGGAGCAAGGAAACACCCCAAAGGTGTTACTAGCCGAGCTTTGGCACGGCGCACTACCGGTGCTAGTAGCAACGTGGAGACCTGCACAACACAACCACAGAACTTTGTCCCCAACTTGCGATGAGGTTGTCAATCTCACCGTGTTTTGCGGAAACAAAGGATTAAACGTATCGAATGGAAAGAAGTAAAAGTTTGCAGAAAGTAAACACAAAACAGTAAAAGATTGTAGATTGAATGTAAAAGACAAGGACCAGGATCCATAGTTCACTAGAGGTGGCTCTCCTTAGATAGATAACATGCTGGGTGAACAAATTACAGCGGGGCAATTGACAAACATCGAGAAAGCAATACATGCATATACTAATCATCTTGACTCCTTTGAGACTTGATTGGGCATTACAACATAATACATAGAACGCCATCCAACTGCATCTATGACTAATAATCCACCTTCAAGTTATCATCCGAACCCCCTCTAGTATTAAGTTGCAAGCAACAGATTATTGCTTTATGATACATTGCAAATGTATCTATAATTTTTGATGTTCCATGCTTGGTTTTATTCACTTTCTTGTGTTTTGTTCCAACTTTGGAGTACTTTTCATATGATTTCTTGGACTAACCTATTAACAAGAGCCACAAGATACCGCCTGCTTTTCTGCTGTTTTTGGTTCCAGGAAAGTCAGAAAATGAATATTCTCGGAATTGGACGGGACAAAAGCCAAAGTGCCTATTTTTCCGGAAGGGATCAAGTGCCAGAATACGAGACGGAGAGGGGCCAGGGGCACGCCACACCACCTGGCCCACGCGGCCAGGCCTGGCCCGCGCGGCCAGGCCTGGCCCGCGCCAGGGGGTGGTGTGGTGGCTCCCGGCACCCCCTCGGCCTCTTCTTCCGCTATATATTGCCCTCGGGACGAAAACCCTAAGTACCCGATCAAAAATCCATGAAAGAGTCTCAGAGTCATTGTCATCTCCATCCCTAGATCGGGAGGATCTGAAGCTCTTCCGGCACCTGCCGGAGAGGGAATTCACCACAGGCCTTCTTCATCACCATGCAAGCCTCCGGTGTGATGCGTGAGTAGTTCATCCTTGGACTACGGATCCATGTAGTAGCTAGATGGCTGGTTTCTCCTCCTTTGTGCTTTCATGTTTAGATCTTGTGAGATCCGTTCATGATCAAGATCATCTATTTGTAATTCATACATGTTGTGTTTGCGGGGATCCGATGGATATTGAGATGCTATTTCAGATTGATTATTGATTCTATCATGTCTTTGTTATTTGAGATCTTGCATGCTTTCCGTTGTTAGTAGCTATCTTGGCCAAGTAGATGCTAGCAACTCCAAGAGTTAGTATTTATGCTCAATAGTGGGTCCATGCCTCTGGTAATCTGGGGAAGTGACAGAAATCTATAAGGTAGTAGATATGCTGTTGCTACTAGGGAGAAAACAACAATCCTTTGTTCATAGAACAATCGTATTGTTTACTTTACACGATTAAGAAGCAATAATCATTGCTTGCAACTTAATCTTTGGAGGGGTTCGGATGATAACCTGAAGGTGGATTATTAGTCATAGATGTAGTTGGATGGCGGTCTATGTATTATGTTGTAATGCCCAATCAAGTCTCAAAGGAGTCAAGATGATTAGTATATGCATGTATTGCTTTCTCAGTGTTTGTCAATTGCCCCGCTGTAATTTGTTTACCCAGCATGTTATCTATCTAAGGAGAGCCACCTCTAGTAAACTATGGATCCCGGTCCTTGTCTTTTACATACAACCTACAATCTGTTACTGCTTTGTGTTTACTTTCTGCAAACTATTACTTCTTTCCATTCGATACGTTTAATCCTTTGTTTTCAGCAAAATACGGTGAGATTGACAACCTCATCGCAAGTTGGGGAGAAAGTTCTGTGGTTGTGTTGTGCAGGTCTCCACGTTGCTACTAGCACCGGTAGTGCCCCCTGCCAAAGCTCAGCTAGTAACACCTTTGGGGTGTTTCCTTGCTCCTACTGGTTCGATTAAACCTTGGTTTCAGAATCGAGGGAAACTTGTCTTTGTGCTCATCATATCTTCCTCTTGGGGTTCCCAACGAGCTCTACATCAACCACGAGCCATCAACACTTTTCTGGGCGCCGTGTATTGAGCCATCAAGCGATTTTCTGGTGCCGTTGCCGGGGAGTCAAGGACATCTTCACAAGGGGAGTACCTCATAACCAATCTCTTTACTTTGTTGTTTTTGTTTTGCTTAGTTTCTTTTTGCTTTGTTTGCTTGTTTTGTTCTTCAAAAAAAACACAAAAAAATTAGTTCTACTAGTTTGTTTTCTTATTTCAAAAACACAAAAAAAATTAGTTCCTATCTTGAGTTGCCACTATGTCTAGCCTTGCTCCAATCACTATGTCACCCGAGGAAATGATTTTCACTTTTAAACAGGGAATTGAGGAAAGTTTTAAGGAAGTTTGGTCTAGAATCTCTGATCTACATGAAAAAACTGAGCCTAAAATGACTCAAAGCTTGTTCCTTAGCAGTTTTTACCTTGGAATTGCTCTTTGCTATAGATATGCCCTAGATGCTATTGTGGGAGGAGATTTCCTCCAATGTAATGAGGATGATGCTATTAATGCTATAAAGAAATTGATCCTCACTTACAACATGCCTAGCCAAACTGATATTTCCTTCGCAAAAATATTTGCTAGGTTGGATACTCTTGAGGCTAGCACTACTAGATTAGAAGGGTGCTATAATACACTTAGGGAGCATCACAATTATGTTCCAATAAATTATGAACCATCAAAGTGGCTCCCTATAGTAAAGATTGAGATAAACACTGAAACTTTTCAAGCCCGCTGTGATATCATGTCTGAATTTTGCCTTATGCCCAAGGATATTTATGAATCTTTGAATCTTTGGGGCTTACGGAAGGAGGAAAAGAAATATCTCTTGCTAATAATACTACCATATTACCTCTTGGAATAGCTGAAGGAGTGTTTACAAAGATCCTTGGGAAAATGATTTCTATTGATTATCTTGTTATTGAATGTGCAGGAAAAGGACAAATTACACTTGGAAGGTCCCTATTAGAACTCCTTGGAGCAATAGTAGATGTGGAAAAGGGGACCATGCACCTTTATTCTCCACCAAACAATCACATTTTCCCAAAGGATAAGAATAAAAATAAGAGAGGTAAAGGCAAGAAAGTTGGTTTTAATGCTTCTTCATTTGAGAACACTTGATTCTTTCATTGCTTCTTATGCCTAACTTAAAGACGTTAAAGAAAAGTACTTGTTGGGAGATAACCCAAGAGTTTTAGATGAGTCTTGGAAGTTATTACCTCTGTAGTAACCTCTCCTTATCCTTTTTATTTGCTTCATGTGCCAAGAGTAACCTCTAATGAGAGTGAAGTAATGATTGGGAAAGTTGCTGTCCCGAAACAGATTTTTGTGCTTCACCGTAAAAATTCCTGAGAGAGCTCTGTATGTCTTATTGAGCTGTAATTTTGTTTTCTTCTGCCCCAGGTTGTTATCTAACTTTCGTTAGTTCAACACTTTTTTATTTGAGCAACAGAAGGTCTTCCAAAAAATTCGTCTTTACCTGCTGGTCTGTTTTGACAGATTTCTGCCATTTTCTGCATTTGCTTCTTGTTAGTTCCTTCTTGAGTTCCTTTGGGGAATTGAGCTTTTTGAGGGAAGTTCTACAGTAGCTAGTGTTCTAATGGAAGTTTATTTGGTGTTATAACTGAACCTTGAGACTTATTTATCTTAAGTGCATAAATATTGCTAATGAGATTGTGTGAAGTTTTGTATGAAGGAAAATTTTCAGATGTATGGAAGGAATGAGTAATGAGATGAAGGATGGATTAAAGCTCAAGCTTGGGGATGCCACGCGTGTCACCCCAAGAAATATCCAAGAAGTACAAGCGTCAAAGCTTGGGGATGCCCAAGGCATTCCCCTTCTTTATCAATAAAAATTCCAGGTTTCTTCCAAACGCTTCATTTTTATTGTTTCATGCACAATTGTGTTTTTCTTGGAGCGTCTTCTTTTTATTTTTTGTTTTGGTTTTTAGTTTGCTTGGTTTTCTTAGTTTTCTGAATATGTTGGTTGGACCCCCTCTTTCACACTTTGGTTTGCAAATAGTTTGGTTTGGTTTGGAAAAGAGTAGGAAAGTTCATACTTATGTGGTAACAAGAGCTCGTTTTTTACTGTGGCCTATGCTTTGTCATGCCATGCTTGATATTGTTTTGGCTTTATGCTTAGTATTCTTTGCTGTAGCATGACTTGTTATAAACAATTGAGATTGCTTAATGTTCCTTGGATGAATCATGTGTTGTTTTAACATATTAAAGCATAGTATAGTGGTATTCTCCTTTGATGCTTTATTTGGGTTGACTTGGCACATGCTCACACCATGTTATGACTATCACAAGTCACCATAAGCCTTTATGAACCTTTAGTTTTCAACTTGTAGTATCACTTTATGCTTTGATCAATGATGTTTTGTCGCTCTGCATGATTATGGCCATTATTGCTCTCTTAGTTTGTCGCTCCCAGTCTTTTGCTAGCCTCCACAACCAAGTATGAGTTCCACTCATGCATCCAACTCCCTAAACCAAGTTATTCCAAAGAGTCCACCATACTACCTACTAGCTTATGCTATTCCAAGTATATTCATGCTTTTGTTTACCTTCCACTTGTTATGAGAAAACTAGTGATTAAAGCTCTCATGAACTTGATGGCATACTTTACTTTACTTGCCCTTAATAAACTTGAACCATTGTGTCGTCTATGTTGTATATGCTTGCACTTATTTGTTGGGAATTAGCAGAACCATGCTTTCATGGGGAACGCTTTCAACATTGCACTTGGTACTTGTACCTAGTTGATATCATGCTCTTTTGTATATGGATGTCGTCGGTGTGAAATGAAAGGGGAGCTTGTAAGTCCATGGAGTTATGTATACGTGTTAGAGAAACGCCTGGGCCGCTGGTCTAATCCATGCTGACATGGTGGAAACCTGCAGCGTAACCAGAATGAGCTGTCTATGAAGCATTCTTCTTATAAAAAAAGAGTCCTATATTGAGAAAAAAAGAGAAAAAAGAGATACTATGAAAATAGGAAAGAGAGAAAAAAGCACCATATTCCCATGGTAAATAAGAAGAATGCTGAGATGCTCATTGTCTGCTTGCCTTGTCATTTTGATATGGGGATTCTTCCGTATCATCGGGCAAGGGGTACCCCATTGGCGGTTCTCTATGATACACATGTACTTACAATGACAAGAACTTACGGGTGACTAAACTTGAGTAGCATGAGGAGCGGCCCTCGTATACAAGGGACATGAGATTTCTGACTTATACTTCGTCAAGCATGTACACCATAGTTTGTTCACTTTAACCTTAATCACTTCAAGATGCTTATGATAGGGGCAATGAGAGCTGGAAGCTGTAAATACCATAATTTTTGGAAGCTCTTTATGAGACTTGAATCCCTACTTCCTTTTACAAATGACCTTTCTTCCACCATTATATTGAGTCTCCACCTTCTATCTTTATGCACCTACTTTGAGAGCATAGTGGCCATTCTTAGTTCTATGTGCATTGTCCCAAGACTAGTTGATTGATGCATAACTTGTTATTGCTTGTTTGAAACTATTGTATCTAGTCACTCTTATGAACTTTGAAGGTGTCCTATGCATTTATATTTGCTACTCTATTGCGGGACAAGCTGAATACTATTATGCTATGTTTTCTTTATGTGAAACAAACAAACGTCTTGCAAAGCATGTTATTCATGAATCTTTTGTTTATGCCTTTTCATGTTGCATCATAGTTTCTTTGCTTATTGCTAGAACTTTGTCTTTCATGTTATGATTGAAGTACTATGATCCCAGCCTTGAATGTTTTGCAAATATTTTGATCAAGTCTTTGATGGTGCATGTCACCTCAAAAATTATTTCTTTTTATCACTTACCTACTCGAGGACGAGCAGGAGTTAAGCTTGAGGATGTTGATACATTGCAAATGTATCTATAATTTTTGATGTTCCATGCTTGGTTTTATTCACTTTCTTGTGTTTTGTTCCAACTTTGGAGTACTTTTCATATGATTTCTTGGACTAACCTATTAATAAGAGCCACGATTGCGGTACTTTTGTTTTCTGCTGTTTTTGGTTCCAAGAAAGTCAGAAAATGAATATTCTCGGAATTGGACGGGACAAAAGCCAAAGTGCCTATTTTTCGGAAGGGTTCAAGTGCCAGAATACGAGACAGAGAGGGGCCGGCCACACCACCTGGCCGTGCGACCAGGCCTGACCCGCACAGGGGGTGGTGTGGTGGCTCCCGGCACCCCCTCGGCCTCTCCTTCCGCCTATATATTGCCCTCGGGACGAAAACTCTAAGTACCCGATCAAAAATCCACGAAAGAGTCTGTAGCCGCTGCCATCTCCATTCCTAGATCGGGAGGGATCTGAAGCTCTTCCCCACCTGCCGAGAGGGAATTCACCACAGAGGCCTTCTTCATCACCATGCAAGCCTCCGGTGTGATGCGTGAGTAGTTCATCCTTGGACTACGGATCCATGTAGTAGCTAGATGGCTGGTTTCTCCTCCTTTGTGCTTTCATGTTTAGATCTTGTGAGTCTGCTCATGATCAAGATCATCTATTTGTAATTCATACATGTTGTGTTTGCGGGGATCTGATGGATATTGAGATGCTATTTCAGATTGATTATTGATTCTATCATGTCTTTGTTATTTGAGATCTTGCATGCTTTCCGTTGTTAGTAGCTATCTTGGCCAAGTAGATGCTAGCAACTCCAAGAGTTAGTATTTATGCTCGATAGTGGGTTCATGCCTCGTAATGGGGAAGTGACAGAAATCTCTAAGGTACTAGATGTCTGTTGCTACTAGGAGAAAACAACAATCCTTTATTCATAGAACAATCGTATTGTTTACTTTACACGATTCAGAAGAAATAACTGCTGCTTGCAACTTAATCTTGGAGGGGGTTCGGATGATAACCTGAAGGTGGATTATTAGTCATAGATGCAGTTGGATGGCGGTCTATGTATTATGTTGCAATGCCCAATCAAGTCTCAAAGGAGTCAAGATGATTAGTATATGCATGTATTGCTTTCTCGGTATTTGTCAATTGCCCTGCTGTAATTTGTCTACCCAGCATGTTATCTATCTAAGGAGAGCCACCTCTAGTAAACTATGGATCCCGGTCCTTGTCTGTTACATACAATCTACAATCTCTTACTACTTTGTGTTTACTTTCTGCAAACTATTACTTCTTTCCATTCGATACGTTTAATCCTTTGTTTTCAGCAAAACACGGTGAGATTGACAACCTCATCGCAATTTGGGGACAAAGTTCTGTGGTTGTGTTGCGCAGGTCTCCACGTTGCTACTAGCACCGGTAGTGCGCCAAAGCTCGCCTAGTAACACCTTTGGGGTGTTTCCTTGCTCCTCTTGGTTCGATTAAACCTTGGTTTCAGAATCGAGGAAACTTGCTGTTGTGCTCATCATACCTTCCTCTTGGGGTTCCCAACGAGCTCTACATCAACCACGAGCCATCAACACTTTTCTGGGCGCCGTGCATTGAGCCATCACTTTACGAACTGCGTGTAAAGTAAACAATACGATTGTTCTATAAACAAAGGATTGTTGTTTTCTCCCTAGTAGCAACAGCACATCTAGTACCTTAGAGATTTCTGTCACTTCCCAGTTACGAGGCATGAACCCACTATCGAGCATAAATACTAACTCTTGGAGTTGCTAGCATATACTTGGCCAAGATAGCTACTAACAACGGAAAGCATGCAAGATCACAAATAACAAAGACATGATAGAATCAGTAATCAATCTGAAATAGCATCTCAATATCCATCGGATCCCCGCAAACACAACATGCAGAATTACAAATAGATGATCTTGATCATGAACGGAGCTCACAAGATCTAAACATGAAAGCACAAAGGAGGAGAACCAGCCATCTAGCTACTACATGGATCCGTAGTCCAAGGATGAACTACTCACGCATCACACCGGAGGCTTGCATGGTGATGAAGAAGGCCTCCAGGGTGAATTCCCATCTCCGGCAGGGTGCCGGGAAGAGCTTCAGATCCCTCCCGATCTAGGGATGGAGATGACGGCGGCTACAGACTCTTTCGTGGATTTTTTGATCGGGCACTTAGGGTTTTCGTCCCGAGAGCAATATATAGGCGGAAGGACAGGCCGAGGGGGTGCCGGGAGCGACCATACCACCCCCTGGCGTGGGCCAGGCCTGGCCGCATGGCC
Source organism: Avena insularis (assembly GCA_023614405.1). Taxonomy (NCBI): domain Eukaryota; kingdom Viridiplantae; phylum Streptophyta; class Magnoliopsida; order Poales; family Poaceae; genus Avena; species Avena insularis. The sequence continues at coordinate 436,068,991 of CM042692.1, forward strand.
AGGTGGTGTGGTGTCCCCTTGGTCCCTCTCCGTCTCGTATTCTGGCACTTGATGACATCCAGAAAAATAGGCACTTTGGCTTTTGTCCCATCCAATTACGAGAATATTCATTTTCTGACTTTCCTGGAACCAAAAACAGCAGAAAACAGGCAGCTGGCACTATGGCTCTTATTAATAGGTTAGTCCAAGAAATCATATGAAAAGTACTCCAAAGTTGGAACAAAACACAAGAAATTGGATAAAACCAAGCATGGAACATAAAAAATTATAGATAAATTTGCAATGTATCAACATCCCCAAGCTTAACTCCTGCTCGTCCCCGAGTAGGCAAGTGATAAAAAGAAAGAATAATTTTTGAGGTGACATGCACCATCAAAGATTTGATCAAAGTATTTGCAAAACATTCAAAGCTGGGATCATAGTACTTTAATCATAGCATGAAAGACAAAGTTCTAGCAATAAGCAAAGAAACTTATGATGCAACATGAAAAGGCATAAACAAAAGATTCATGAATAACAATGCTTTGCAAGACGTTTGTTTGTTTCACATAAAGAAAACATGGCATAATAGTATTTAGCTTGTCCCTCAATAGAGTAGCAAATATAAATGCATAGGACACTTTCAAAGTTCATAAGAGTGACTAGATACAATAGTTTAAAACAAGCAATATCAAGTTATGCATCAATCAACTAGTCTTGGGACAATGCACATAGAACTAAGAATGGCCACTATGCTCTCAAAGTAGGTGCATGAAGGTAGAAGGTGGAGACTCAATATAATTATCGTGGTGGTGTCACGGCAGATGCCATGGATAGGCTAAAGGTGGGGACTAATATGCGCTAGGGGAATCCAGGGAGGGATAGTAGAGTGATTCTCTACACAGAAGCTTTGTATTGATGTTCTAACTCCAAGATTACAAGTGCTCCTTGAGCTGTATTGACAAGAGGAGGAAGAAGAAACTATCTTACTCTTGCCTACTATCTAGCCCAAGAACCCTAGATCCACTAGTGCTCAACCAACTAGAATTCTGCCAACCCCCTCTCCCAGAACCCTAACCCCCCTTATATAGTGGTGGTTCGGTCCTGGCCTAGGGCATACGTGGAGGCATATTCCTAAGAATATGCCCCCTCCCAAAGTAGTAACCCGACAGGGGTGCTTTTCCCCCGCGTCACACTTGCTTTAGCGACGTAGCCTCTGCGGCGCCCGCGTCAGCCGACGTGAGCGTCGTCACCCTTGTCGGCCATGATCCGGTGGTCCTGCCCTTGCTTTATTCGCTCATCCAGTACGCACCGGACCTTCTTTTTTGACCAGAGAGATTCCTTCCTTCTCCTAGAAGCCAAGCGAGGATCCGGATCACAGTAGATCCGGCCACACCTATTCCTGCATATAAGTTAGACAAGCATTTCCGACTTACTCCTCAAGTCGGACGAGATAACGTTAGGCGTCCCCCCTGGCCCGGGTTACTCCGTGATCCGGCCTGCCTTGAGGTGACTCGGCCAGCATCCGCTTTGACCTTGCCGACCCTCGGCTAACTCGGCCCTTATACCCCGGAGTGACCCTACCCGGGGGTATCCCCCCAACATTAGTCCCCGAAGCTGGTGCGGTCTTAGCGGCCTTGGTCGCTAAGGCCACATCAGGTTCATTCATATTCGAGCCTCGGGCGTTTAGTTCTCGGATTATATGGATTTACGTTCCCTTCGCACGCTCCAAGTTTTCACTTGCCGGCCGGGTCACCACTTCGGCTCGGATCCTATGGTTTTACTTTCCCTCTGCACATTTCAAGTTTTCACTTGCCGGCCGGGTTACCATTGTGGCTCGAATCCGGGCCTTGCTTCCTTCTCTCATACGCCAACCCACGTAAAGGTTAATCATTACGTTGCCTCAATTTAAGGGCCTGCACAGTAACCGCCGTAGTAACTGTCAGTGATTACTGTGCGTGGGTTACGTCACGCCTGTCTCCTCGTTTACCGCAACTACACGTCGTGTCATGGGTCGTATTTACTCTGTGGCCCCCGGTGTGGCTCCTCTCTGATTGGCTGATGCCGGTGATACACGGCCACACCATGTGGCTCTCCGACGTAGCACGATCCCACTCATCGATCACTGGGGGCAGTTAAGTAGGGGAGGGGCGTGTCCCTTAGCACTTTTCTATCTCCGCGCCCCTTTACCCGTTCCTCTTCTTCTTTCTCACGACCACGCCACCGCCAGTGCCCGTTGCAGCAGCGCCGCCGCCGCACCTTCTCCGCGCCTCCGCACCGCAGCCACCGCCGCACAACTGCTTAGCCACGGGTCCTCGTCAATCTAGACCACGGAGCCCCGCCGCCGCTAGTTCCAGCGAGGACAGCGGATTCGAGATGACGGAGGAGGAGCTCATCGTCGTCGAGCAGGAGATGGAGGAGGACACCGGCGCGGCGGACCGCGGCGCGTGGGCCGGTTCGTGGGTCTGCCAGGACGACATCGACTGGCTCTACCGGACCCGGCATATTCCCGCCGGCGTCGCCGCTCGTCTCCCCTCCTCGGAATTGGCCCCCTCACCCAATCCGGGTGAGTTCGTTGTTTTCCTATCCCATTTCCAACGGGGATTTGGTCTTTCGGTGAGTGATTTCTTCTAGGACTGGGTCCGGACCTATCACTTGCAACCACATCATCTCCCGGCGAACGCCATCACCTCTCTGTCCGCTTTCGTCTCTACGGTCGAGGGCTACACCGGACTATGGCCCACGAAGGAGCTGTGGATCCGGTTCTTCGGCCTCCGTCGCAACGTCGTCCCCAACATCCACGTTGAGTCGGAGGACAAGCAGCTCACTCAGTTCGGAGCTGCCTCGATCTCGCCCCGGAGATTTTCAATCTTTCCTCGGGTCACCGGGCTTGACTCCTGCAAAGGATGGGCCCGGACCTTCTTCTACGTCCGGAACGAGGGTACCGAAGACTTGATTCGGTTGCTGCCCTACGCTCCGGGTCCCCCTGACACGGATTTCTGGGAGGAGGTCGCCAAAAAACCTACAGCTCTGGCCAACCAAGTCCACAAAAGGTTCGCGGAGCTGAAGAAGCTCGGATTGCGCAATGAAGATGCCATGATCACATTCATGCACAACCGAATCTCTCTCTCCCCTCCAGCGACGCACTCACAAGTTGTGCCACATGAGCTTCAGCCGCGACCCCAACCGAACCTCCTCGTTCGAGTTGAGCAATACGGAGATCTTCCGCCGGGTCAAGGCTCTTTTCACCACCCATAAGGATTTCTCCGCCGAATGGACGTGGGGAATCGAGCATTACTGCCGTGATGGCTCCCTCCACGGTAAGCTTCAAGGGTAAACTTATTTGGATCAATTACGGTCGGTTCTTATCATATTTTGACTCGCTCTTTGTGATTTTTCTCCGCTTCTCCAAACCCTCGAGGATGGTACAGATCCGACCCTTAAGTGGGCCGGACCGAAATCCCGGATGAGGAGGAGCGGACCAGAGATGTTCCTCCCCACGACCGACGCCACCAAACGACCCAGCGGTAAATTCTCTTCTCTTAGAGATTGGCCCGACGATGAGGATGACTCGGATATCGACATGATTGAACCCGTTGAGGCTGTCCCTCTTTCTTTTGCCTTCCCGGCATCAGCAAACCCCGGTGGGCATATCCACGAGGATCCTCCACTTGCCACGGGCGAGCCTGTTCCGGTGGCGTCGAAGAAGAAGCGCGGATCCGCGTCAAGTTCTTCTTCTGAACCTTCTCAGCCTACCAAAAGGCAAAAGAAGGTCGGAGACAAGACTGCCTCCAAACGGGCAGGCAAAGCCCCGGTACGGAGGGCCCGGAAACCTAAGGAGGCCGAGACCTCGGATGCGTAAGTCATTCTTCACTGCGCAACACACTCTGCCCCTGCATCGGGGTAATTTCACTCCTGACATCATTTTCTTTTGCAGGGATCCTATGGAGGTCCCTCAGAGCAGATCGAGCATCTCTTCTCCCCTTCGGTCCGGTCCTTCCCCTCCTCGTGACGACGAGTCACGCCCGCTGAGCCCTATTCCGGAGGGCTCTGCGGCCGCTCCGGGTTCCACAGTACCTTCTCCAGAGGAACGCGACCTCGGATCGGGAGGGGTCGGATCGACCGAGGCAACGGCGTCCGCCACTTCGGCATTGCCGCAACCAGCAACCACCAAGTCTACCGCAACTCCAGCACCAGCAGCTCCAGACCAGCCACGAATCAGCGCTGTCCGGCTCAAGAAACCACAGCAGCTCCAGTCCGCTACCAAAGCTCCGTGCCAAGTTAAATACGCCTCGTCCGAGTCATGCCAAGCTCGGCGAGGAACCACTCCAGCAGCTTCCAAGGGCAAATCCACTATGGTCACATCCTCCTAGCAAGCTAAAGGCAAGAAGGCTCCGGATGCTGCCAAGTCTACCTCCGTCGAGGCCGGGCAGCGAACCTTGTCGTCAATGCTTCCGAAGAAGTCACCAGCAGCGACGGATCCTCCTGCCGAGCCAGCCGATTCGCAGCAGATGGTTCTTCACACCAGCCCAGCTCTTGCCCTGATTGAGAGGAAGGAAGATCACGCAAAGGGCTTGGTGGCACCCCACATGCCCACTGGCGAACAGTACCCTCCGAGCCTTATCGAGTTCGTCATGAACTGGAATAAGGCAGAGTTCGTCTACAATGACGATCTCCCGGAAAAGTTCGGCCTCGCTGAATTTTCCGCTCAGATGAATACCGCCGCCAAGGCCATTAACCTCGCTAGGCGAATGATGGAGGTACGTCGTTTCTTCTTTACATGCTGTAGATAATAACCATTAGTCCCCGAGCCTCCGGCGGAGTAACTTGTTACTCGGTCGGATGCTCATTAGAAGATCAACGTAGCTGCATGTAAACTTCAAATATGCACACATTTAGAGCCGGGTTAAGTTCCACTTGGCCCGGATCTTGCACACTTCGAATATGCACACACCTAGAGCCGGGTTAAGTTCCGCTTGGCCCGGATCTTGTACACTTCGAATATGCACACACCTAGAGCCGGGTTAAGTTCCGCTTGGCCCGGATCTTGTACACTTCAAATATGCACACACCTAGAGCCGGGTTAAGTTCCACTTGGCCCGGATCTTGTACACTTCAAATATGCAACAAACTAATTTTACACTCCTGTACCTTTGTCAGGTAACTACCAATCACCGGAGCGCCGAATTTCAGCGCCTGCTTGATACCCACAAGATCTTGCGTGCAAAACATGTTGAACTTGGCGCGGAGCATGAAAAGAGGGGTAATTTCCTCCCTCAACACCTCTCCGTTTCACTTGTTTCCGCTGGACTAACCTCCTCATTCGGTTTTTTGCAGCTGGGGTGGAGGCTGAAAACAAAATTATGCGGAAGAACTTGGAGGAAATCCGAGGTATGTCCTCTTTCGCCCAACCTTGTTGTGTTTTCCATTTCTTCTTCTCCTTGGATCGGCAAACATTCACTCCTCGGCTTTGCCGGGTCAACATACTATTTCAGCATCGCTTGAGGATAGTGTGCCCGTGCCTGATATGATGCTGCATTTTCTCGAACAAGCAGGACAACATCTAGCCGAGCTGAAGAAGAAGAATGATGAGCTTGCCCTCCTCCGGACCAAGGACGACGAAATAGCCAAACTCAAGGCCGAGATGGAGAAGATGAAGGCCCAACACAAAACCGAGCTTCAAAAAGTTGGCCATAACTTCACCGAAGAACGTGAGCGCTTTACCCTCCAGATCTCCAAGGACCAGGACCTGCTCAAGGAATCCGAGGTCCAGCTTGGGTCGGCGCTCGCTGAGCTTGAACAACTTCGCCAGAGACGCGACAGTTGTATCAAGGAGTTGACCCGGATCCATCGGCATATCTCACGTAAGTTTCTTCCCCTTATCCGACATAGTTTTCCGGGTTAGCTCATATGCCTTTGCTTCAGCATCTTCCCTTTCCTTATTTTCGCATCACTTTCGGAGGGTACTCCCCATCGCCAAAGGTCGTTGTTGCAAAATTCCGCCGAGAGAGGGGCACTCCCGTCGCTCCTGATGGTGAGAGCGTCCCCTTAGACATGGAGGACCTGTTGGTCAGCGTGTCAGCTCGGGTGGAAACCATCAAGAACTATGGGAAAGATCTCCTCGATGTTGCGGTCCGGATCTACAACACTTTCTGGCCAAGCGAGAGCGCTCGGAAAAGCATCACACTCCTCGCTGAGAAGCTATTGGAAATCGAGACACAGCTTGATCTCTGGAGAGAATCCGCCGGGCGTGCCGCAGCAGATACCCTCCTCCATCATATCCTTACATGGTACGAGAAGATCGACCTGAGCCTCCTCACACGCCGGCGCACCGGATCCAAATGGACCGATGATCCGGAGTGGGTAGCTCGGCGCCAGGCTTGCGCCTACAGCCTTGTCAAATATTCTCCCATCCATGACTGGGTTGATGGGCCGAGCTTTCTGGAGTCCGACGAGGAGGAGCATATGGAGAACGTGGAGGATGGGTTAGGTGAGGATGGAGAAGATGTTGCTTCAGATATTGAAGACAGTGATGACAACGCCGAACTTCCTCCTCCTGCCGCTCCTTAGTGGAAAAAACTTGAAAATTTATCAGATCCCCGGTATGCCGGGTGCAATTGTATGCTAAATACATGATATTTTGCTACTATGCTTGTATGCCGGATTAACTTGGGCGTAGTCCCCGAGTTTCATTTTCTTGTTCGTCCAATTCTCCGGCTCGATCCGTGTCTACCTTGATTCGGTTTTACGACTTACGAATCCGAGCCTCAAGAATCGTCTTAACAATACTTAGAAACTTTGAGGCTTGGCTCAAAATCATTCAACATAATAACTTGAAAGTAAATACGGGGTTAGTCCGAAAAAGAAAACAAACGTTAGCTGGAATAAGTTCGTTTCCTTAGTGGTTTTTCATGTGCTACGCAATTCCAAACTTGTTCCCTTGCTTGCCATGAAGCCAATTCTTGTTGGACAGCAACAAATCGAAGGGTTGGGTTTTTGGTGCTCACACATTACTAATCCGGGTTAAGCGAAACGAGTCATTCTAGCTAACGCATAAAAAGTAACAACAACCGTTTATTAAGCAGTCCCGAGTTCTTTGCTCGAGGCTCCGCTATTTCATTGATAAGCTCATTGCTGACATACATACCGACATATGAGAAGACTCGGATACATACACTTCTTAGCTAAGTGTAGAAGGGACGAAGTAGTGCTACATTCCACGGTCGCTTCGATTCCTCTCCGGACCTGTCCGCCTTGTTCTTTTCCTGTGGCTTCGCATCTATAAGATAGTATGAATCATTGTGCAATGCTTTGCTCACAATGAATGGCCCTTCCCATGGGGGGGATAACTTATGCATGCAGCGATGCGTTGTACCAACCGAGCACCAGATCGCCTTCCGAAGACTCGGGGAACACTTTCCGGCTATGGTAGCGTCGGAGATTTTGCTGATATATGGCGGATCTGGGCGGTGCTTCTCTCGCTTCTTCCAGCGATCAACATCATTTTGCGGGCTTCTTACACTTCGCTTCTGCGTATTAGGCGACCCTAGGCGAATCATGCTCTATGTCGGCTAATGTCTGACTTCTGCCCCATATACCAGAAAGAATGGCGTGTAGGCTGTTGATCGATTCGGAGTTGTTCTTAAACTCCACAATACCGCTGGTAGTTCTTCTATCCAGCACCCCGCTGATCTTTGCAGCGGCTCAATGAGCCGGGGTTTTATCCCGGATAGCACTAATCCGTTGGATCTTTCCACTTGTCCATTTGATGCGGGGTGGGCTACCGAGGCTACGTCGAGTCGGATTTTCTTGTCTCGGCAAAAGCGCGCAAATGCTCCTTCCGTGAAATTCGTTCCATTGTCAGTTATAATGCTGTGTGGATAACCATATCTCAAGATGATGTCTTTGAGAAATGTCACGGCGGTAGCTCCATCGCACTTTCTTATAGGCTTCACTTCGATCCATTTTGTAAACTTGTCCACCATGACCAAGATGTGTGTCATGTTTCCTCTTGCTGGTTTGAACGGGCCAACCATATCCAAGCACCACACAGCAAATGGCCATGTAATTGGTATGGTTTTGAGTTCCGACATAGGCATATGTGTCTTGGTGGCGTACCTTTGACAACCATTGCATTTTCTCACCAGATCTTCTGCTTGCTCCAAGGCACTTGGCGGTAGAATCCATCTTAGAACGCCTTTGCCACTAAGGCCCGGGATGAGGCATGATGCCCGCATTCTCCTTAGTGTATATCTCGGAGGATGTTAAGTCCTTCTTCCGGGTCAACACACCACTGGAGGACATTGGTTACACTCCGTTTGTTCAGCTCGGAATTGATGATTGTGTAAGCTTTGGCTCTCCTCTGAGTTTGCCTGGCTAGCACTTCCTCAGTGGGTAAGGTTCCATCTTTCAAGAATTGGTATATAGGTAGTGCCCAAGCTGGCATCGCTCGCGTAGGGAACATCTCCTCATCAATTTCCATCCGATCCATCGGCATAACTTCAGCCAGATCACGCTGAACAGTCCCCGGGTCTAGCGAGGTAGTCCCCGGGTTCGGCGTGCTACCTCCCATGTCAATGTCCATGGGCTCAGCTCCGGATTCCGCGTTTTCCGGGACATAGATTGAGTCGGTTCCTGGGGACGGCCTGATAGAAGGTTTTCTGAGGTGCTCCAATGCTACGCCCGGTGGCATGTACCTCGTCACTGCAGGCATAACCGCGTTAACCTCCATATGTTGACGCTGCAAGCTCTTCCTATCTGTTTCCTCTGTTGTGAACACACAATAGCTCTGGTGATGTTCCCTGTACTCATTTCTTCCCTCATTTCCGGAGTATCTCTGATCCGGTTGTTGCTGGTTTTCCACCTGATGCACTGCATCCCTTCTCTCATTGTTGTCATACCTCGGTGGAGGGGGAGGCAACATTAGTTGTTGCGTGTTTGCTCCGGAGAGCAATTGCCGCCGGGGTAACTCCTGCCGAGGTTGATCATTCCGGGATGCCTGAGCATTCCCCGAACCACCTTGTTCTATCTTACGCATCCACTCACATTGCCTCGTTGTGTGACCCGCCGGGCTGTTCGGATTTGGCGTGTGAAATTTACACGGCTGGTCCAACATTGACTCATAGGTATACCTCGGACGGTCTTTCTTTTCTTGCCATTGCTTCTTCTGCTCCGGAGTCCACGTTTTCTTGCCATCGTTTCGAGGAGTCCATTACCCTCCCGTTTTCTGGCGTTGGTTGCTCCCTGCTCCGGGTTGATCTTGATTCACAGCTGCAACTTGTTGCAAACTATACCGATGATCCGGTCTATCGTCCCTCCTTTTTCCCCTGTAATCATTCCTCCGGGATGACCCGGCTCCATCCCTCGGATAGTACTCCTCATTTGACTCGTTCGACGCGATCCTGGGTTGAGTCGGGTCACCCAAAGCATATGAATCCGCAATCCGGATCATCTCTGCCAACGTGACTGGCATTTTCCTTTGCAATTTCATCCACAACTCGCTGCCATATCTGCACCCTTGTGCGAACCATGCTATAGCTTGTGACTCTATGACTCCCTCACACGAGTTTCTCACGGTACACCACCGGGTCAAGAATTCACGATCCGTTTCATTAGATCTCTGCTTGCACATCGCCAGGGTCTGCGGTCTATTCGGTCTCTGATATGTACTTGAGAAGTTGTTGATAAACATTTCTTCAAAATCTATCTAGCAATTGATGCTTCCGGGTGGTAAATTATTCAGCCATACTCTGGCCGGACCTTCCAACATCTGGGGCACATATCGTACAGCCCATCTCAAGTTGCCAGTTGCAATTTTCACCGCCGTAGCATAGTTTATCAGCCAATCCTCCGGCTTGGTACTGCCGTCATACGTCTTCGTGCCCCTGGGCAAATGGAAGTTGGGTACTGGCGGTTCCTTCATGATCCGGGGTCCAAAGCACGCTGGACCCGGAGGACCTTGACATTCGATCTGTTCCGACCTATACAGGCGATCTAGATTTAACCTGGCATCATCCAGCATCAAATCCCTGCTTCCCAATCTCGACCCTATCACATGATAGTCCGGTCTTGCGTATCCTGCATTCATCATCTCCGAGTCTCCGTCATTGTATCGGTTTTGCTCTCGTTGTGCTCCTCTCTGTTGCATACCTCGGCCAGCACTTTGCTCTTGCCTTGGTATATTCCGCTGCTGCGGCTGACCTGCTCCTGCCGAGTTTTGCTGTCCGGCATTGCCGTTGGCAGCATTCCCTTGACCGGCATTGCCTTGGTCGTGATTACCTCGGCTAGCTTCACCTCGGCTCACACTTTGTCGATCGTCGTTTTTCCGCATCTCTTTTTCTTTTCCCGCACGCGTTGGGTCGTACGGGACGATCTGCTTGTTCCGCCTGGCCGAGGTTACTACCTCTTCTCTCCTTGGGCCACCATGAGGCGATGATGCGGCTCCAGCGGATTTCTCCGGGTTACCCATCGCCGAATGGACGACCTTAGAAGCTCCAACTCTCTCCGGGTTACCTCTCAGCAGCTCCTCGTTCTGCCTGTTCGCGATCCGAACCAGCTCGTTAACCCGGTCTTGCTGCCTCTGACGGGCCTCACCCGTCAGACCCTCTAGTTCGGACGCTGCGGCATCTGCTGCTCTAAGGTTCTTCGCCGGGGTACTATACTTCGGCAACCCCACAGACAGATAATTTTCCGACCCTTCTGGTCCATCATCACCTTCTTCGTTCATCTCGTTTATGAGATTTCTCCCTTTTACTTTTACCGTGTCAACTTTGTTTGCCTTTGCGTATTCACGCAGCGTCATGTTCAATGACTGCTGAGCCGCCGCTATTTTCTTTGCACCCTCCAGTATTTTTTGCCGGGTTTCCTCTAGCTCGGCCTGTGCCTGAGCCGGATCTACCACTGCTGCCACCGGGTTTGCCAAGCTATCCATAGCTTCCCTCAGCATGTTCTCAGGCCTCTCTAATGGAGGACCCCTAGCTTTCCTTGATGCCTTAGGCGTTACCTCCGGGTCTGGCGCTGGATCCTTGCTCATGCTCGCGCCTGGCGCAGTCATCATCACCTCTGCATGGTGCAGGGAAGCGGCGTCTGGCGCCCATGAGCCACGATGATGGGTGGTTCTCCCGCATCGATGACACGACGCGGATGAACGCAAGACACGTCCACAGCAACGTAGACCTTGTGCACACCGAGCTTGACGAAGATGCCGTTGCGCGGAAGGGGGCGTGTGCCAAAGCAGCCAGCGTTGTCGCTGACGTAGTCCAGCGCTCCAAAACGAGCCGGAGCCCGGATGCGTTCGCGGTGCCGATGAGGTTTCCGTCGGATCTTCACCCACTGCTAGCTGCTAGCCAGTGGGCGCCAAAGCCGTGGTGGTGTCATGGCAGATGCCATGGATAGGATAAAGGTGGGGACTAATATGCGCTAGGGGAATCCAGGGAGGGATAGTAGAGTGATTCTCTACACAGAAGATTTGTATTGATGTTCTAACTCCAAGATTACAAGTGCTCCTTGAGCTGTATTGACAAGAGGAGGAACAAGAAACTATCTTACTCTTTCCTACTATCTAGCCCAAGAACCCTAGATCCACTAGTGCTCAACCAACTAGAATTCTACCAACCCCCTCTCCTAGAACCCTAACCCCCCTTATATAGTGGTGGTTCGGTCCTGGCCTAGGGCATACATGGAGGCATATTCCTAAGAATATGCCCCCTCCCAAAGTAGTAACCCGACAGGGGTGCTTTTCCCCCCGCGTCACACTTGCTTTAGCGACATAGCCTCTGCGGCGCCCGCGTCAGCCGACGTGAGCGTCGTCACCCTTGTCGGCCACGATCCGGTGGTCCTGCCCTTGATTTATTCGCTCATCCAGTACGTATCGAACCTTCTTTTTTGACCAGAGAGATTCCTTCCTTCTCCTAGAAGCCAAGCGAGGATCCGGATCACAGTAGATCCGGCCACACCTGTTCCTGCATATAAGTTAGACAAGCATTTCCAACTTACTCCTCAAGTCGGACGAGATAACGTTAGGCGTCCCCCTGGCCCGGGTTACTCCGTGATCCGGCCTGCCTTGAGGTGACTCGGCCAGCATCCGCTTTGACCTTGCCGACCCTCGGCTAACTCGGCCCTTATACCCCGGAGTGACCCTACCCGGGGGTATCCCCCAACAATAATGGTGGAAGAATGGCCTTTATAAAAGGAAGTAGGGATTCAAGTCCCATAAAGAGCTTCCAAAAATTATGGTACTTATAGCTTTCAGCTCTCATTGCCCCTATCATAAGCATCTTGAAGTGATTAAGGTTAAAGTGAACAAACTATGGTGTACATGCTTGACGAAGTATAAGTCAGAAATCTCATGTCCCTTGTATATGAGGGCCGCTCCTCATGATACTCAAGTTTAGTCACCGGTAAGTTCTTGTCATCGTAAGTACATGTGTATCATAGAGAACCGCCAACGGGATACCCCTTGCCCGATGATACGGAAGAATCCCCATATCAAAATGACAAGGCAATCAGACAACGAGCATCTCAGCATTCTTCTTATTTACCATGGGAATATGGTGCTTTTTCTCTCTTTCCTCTTTTCATAGTATCTTTTTTTTCTCTTTTCTCTTTTTTCTCAATATAGGACTCTTTTTTTATAAGAAGAATGCTTCATAGACAGCTCATTATGGTTACGCTGCAGGTTTCCACCATGTCAGCATGGATTAGACCAGCGTCCCAGGCGTTTCTATAACACATATACATAACTCCATGGACTTACAGCTCCCCTTTCATTTCACACCGACGACATCCATATACAAAAGAGCATGATATCAACTAGGTACAAGTACCAAGTGCAATGTTGAAAGCGTTCCCCATGAAAGCATGGTTCTGCTAATTCCCAACAAATAAGTGCAAGCATATACAACATAGAAGACACAATGGTTCAAGTTTATTAAGGGCAAGTAAAGTAAAGTGTGCCTTCAAGTTCGTGAGAGCTTTAATCACTAGTTTTCTCATAACAAGTTTAATTCGGAAGGTAAACAAAAGCATGAATATACTTGGAATAGCATAAGCTAATAGGTAGGTATGGTGGACTCTTTGGAATAACTTGGTTTAGGGAGTTGGATGCATGAGTGGAACTCATACTTTGTTGTGGAGGCTAGCAAAAGACTGGGAGCGACAAACTAAGAGAGCAATAATGGCCATAATCATGCAGAGCAACAAAACATCATTGATCAAAGCATAAAGTGATACTACAAGTTGAAAACTAAAGGACCATAAAGGCTATGGTGACTTGAGATAGTCATAACACGGTGTAAGCATGTGCCAAGTCAACCCAAATAAAGCATCAAAGGAGAATACCACTATACTATGCTTTAATATGCTAAAAAAACGTATGATTCATCCAAGGCACATTAAGCAATCTCAATTGTTTATAACAAGTCATGATACAACAAAGAATACTAAGCATACAGCCAAAACAATATCAAGCATGGCATGACAAAGCATAAGCCACAGTCAAAAACGAGTTCTTTTTACCACATAAGCATGAACTTTCCTACTCTTTTCCAAACCAAACCAAACTATTTGCAAACCAATGTATGAAAGAGGGGGTCCAACCAATTTATTCAGCAAACTAAGCAAACGAAAAACCAAAACCAAAACGAAAAAGAAGACGCTCCAAGAATAACACAACTGTGCATGAAACAATAAAAATGAAGCGTTTGGAAGAAACCTGGGATTTTTATTGATGAAGAAGGGGATGCCTTAGGCATCCCCAAGCTTTGATGCTTGTACTTCTTAGATATTTCTTGGGGTGACACGCGTGGCATCCCCAAGCTTGAACTTTAGTCCATCCTTAATCTCATTACACATTCCTTCCATACACCTGAAAATTTTCCTTCATACAAAACTTCACACAATCTTTATTAGCAACATTAGTGCACTCAAGATAAATAAGTATTAAGGTTCAGTTCTAACACCAAATACACTTCCATTAGAACACTAGCTACTGTAGCACTTCCCTCAAAAAGCTCAATTCCCCAAAAGAACTCAAGAAGGAACCAACAAGAAGCAAATGCAGAAAATGGCAGTAATCTGTCAAAACAGACCAGCAGGTAAAGACGGATTTTTTCGAAGACCTCCTGTTGCTCAAATCAAAAAGTGTTGAACTAACGAAAGTTAGATAACGACCTGGGGCAGAAGAACAAAAATTCACGCCTCAAAAATACGTTCATAGGTTTTACACGAATTTTTACGGTGAAGCATAGAAATCTGTTTCGGGACAACAACTTTCCCAATCATTACTTCACTCTCATTAGAGGTTACTCTTGGCACAAAAAGCAAATAAAAAGGATTAGGAGAGGTTATTACAGAGGTAATAACTTTCAAGACTCATCTAAAACTTTTGGGTTATCTCCCAATAAGTACTTTTCTTTAACGCCTTTAAGTTAGGCATACGAAGCAAAGAAAGAATCAAGTGTTCTCAAATGAAGAAACATTAAGACCAAATTTTGTTTTCATAGGAGAAGCAAAAGAAATCTTTTCTCTCTTTTTAGGGAAGTGTTCTATACCTTTCTTGAGTGGGAGTTGATATTTAATGGTTCCTTCTTTCATATCAATGATGGCACCAACAGTTCTAAAAAAAGGTCTTCCCAAAGTAATAGGACAAGAAGCATTGTATTCAACATCCAAAACATATAAATCAACAGGGACCTAGGAATTGTTAACCATAATAAGAACATCACTAAGACTCCCCATGAGTTTCTTTTTAGAATTATCATCAAGTGGGACATTCAAATAACAATCTTCAAGTGGAGGCAAATCAAGCATATCATAAATCCTTCTAGGCATGATAGAAACACTACTATCAAGATCACATAAAGCTTTAAAATCAAAGTCATTCACTTTCATATTAATGATGGGTTCCCAACCATCTTCTTGTTTTGTAGGAATAGAAGCTTTATGTTTCATCTTTTCTTCTTTAATCTTTATGGGAGCATCAGTAATGTGTTTTGTAAAGGCCATGTTCGTAGCACTAGCATTAGGACTTTTAGCAAGCTTTTGTAGGAACTTAATAACTTCAGAGATATTGCAACCATCAAGATCAAAATCAAATTTATCATCTAAAGTATTAGAACTATTACTAGCCTCAACACTAGTGGTGGTAATAGTAGAAACACTAATGTTTCTAGCAATTTCATCTTCTCTTTCCTACTTAGCATGTAATTCAGCTAATAGTCTAAAATTTTCATCAATTCTTACTTGTATAGCATTGGTAGATGCAAAGGGATTCTCATTAGTTTCTGGTTTAGCAGCCATTTTATTCAAAGTAGATTGAGCTTCAGCCAAAGATGCTATATTTCTTTCAGCATTAGAGTTTTTCCTCAATAGTTTTATTGAAAACAGTTTGTTTACTAATAAACTCTTTAAGCATAACTTCAAGTTCAGAGGGAGCACTCTTATTATTGTTGTAAGAATTTTCATAAGCATTACCATTGTTGGGAGGATATGGCTTATAATTGTTGTTACCAATTTTTTTCCTATAAGCATTGTTACCATAAGCATTGTTGCCAAAATTGTTATTTCTTATGAAGTTCACATCAACTTGCTCTTCTTGAGAAACCAAGGAAGCTAAAGGAACATTATTTGGATCAATATGGGCTTTCCCATTAACAAGCATAGACATAATAATATCAATTTTATCACTCAAGGAGGAGGTTTCCTCAACAGAATTTACCTTCTTACCTTGTGGAGCTCTCTCAGTATGCCATTCAGAATAATTAACCATCATATTGTCCAGAAGTTTTGTTGCAACACCCAAAGTAATGGTCATAAAGGTACCTCTAGTAGCAGAATCCAATAGGTTCCTTGAAGAATAGTTCAATCCTGCATAAAAAGTTTGGATGATCATCCAAGCAGTCAGTCCATGAGTGGGACAATTCTTTACCAAAGATTTCATTCTTTCCCAAGCTTGAGCTACATGCTCATTATCAAGTTGTTTAAACTTCATTATTTCACTTCTCATGGACATAATCTTAGTAGAAGGATAGTATTTTCCAATAAAAGCATCTTTGCACTTAGTCCAAGAATCAATACTATTCCTAGTTAAGGAATTCAACCATTCTTTAGCTTTTCCTCTCAAAGAGAAAGGAAACAATTTCAGCTTAATAATATCACCATCTACATCCCTATGCTTTTGCATCTCACAAAGTTCAACAAAGTTATTTAGATGGGAAGCAGCATCTTCATTACCAATACCAGAAAATTGTTCTCTCATAACAAGATTGAGTAAAGCAGGTTTTATCTCAAAGAAAGTATCTTCAGGCACAGGTGGAGCAATAGGTGTGCTCATAAAATCATTGTTGTTGGTGCTAGTGAAGTCACACAACTTAGTGTTTTCAAGAGTAGTCATTTTTGTGTGTTTTCAAATAAGAAAGAAAACTAGTAAAACTAATTTTTGTGTGTTTTTGAATAAGAAACAAGCAAACAAAGCAAAAAGACACTAAGCAAAACAAAAACAACAAAGTAAAGAGATTGGTTATGAGGGACTCCCCTTGTGAAGATGTCCTTGACTCCCCGGCAACGGCGCCAGAAAAATGCTTGATGGCTCAGTGTACGGCGCCAGAAAAGTGCTGGTGCGGTGTTGATGTAGAGCTTGTTGGGAACCCCAAGAGGAAGGTATGATGAGCACAGTAGCAAGTTTCCCTCAGTTATGAAACCAAGGTTTAATCGAACCAGTAGGATCAAGGAAACACCCCAAAGGTGTTACTAGCTGAGCTTTGGCAGGGCGCACTACCGGTGCTAGTAGCAACGTGGATACCTACACAACACAACCACAGAACTTTGTCCCCAACTTGCGATGAGGTTGTCAATCTCACCGTGTTTTGCGGAAGCAAAGGATTAAATGTATCGAATGGAAAGAAGTAAAAGTTTGCAAAAAGTAAACACAAAACAGTAAAAGATTGTGGATTAAATGTAAAAGACAAGGACCGGAATCCATAGTTCACTAGAGGTGGCTCTCCTTAGATAGATAACATGCTGGGTGAACAAATTACAGCGGGGCAATTGACAAACATCAAGAAAGCAATACATGCATATACTAATCATCTTGACTCCTTTGAGACTTGATTGGGCATTACAACATTATACATAGACCGCCATCCAACTGCATCTATGACTAATAATCCACCTTCAGGTTATCATCCAACCCCTCCGATTAAGTTGCAAGCAATAGAGTAGTGCTTTACGAACTACGTGTAAAGTAAACAATACGATTGTTCTATGAACAAAGGATTGTTGTTTTCTCCCTAGTAGCAACAGCACATCTAGTACCTTATAGATTTCTGTCACTTCCCCAGATTACCAGAGGCATGAACCCACTATCGAGCATAAATACTAACTCTTGGAGTTGCTAGCATCTACTTGGCCAAGATAGCTACTAACAACGTAAAGCATGCAAGATCACAAATAACAAAGACATGATAGAATGAATAATCAATCTAAAATAGAATCTCAATATCCATCGGATCCCCGAAACACAACATGCAGAATTACAAATAGATGATCTAGATCATGAACGGAGCTCACAAGATCTAAACATGAAAGCACAAAGGAGGAGAACCAGCCATCTAGCTACTACATGGATCCGTAGTCCAAGGATGAACTACTCACGCATCACACCGGAGGCTTGCATGGTGATGAAGAAGTCCTCCAGGGTGAATTCCCCTCTCCGGCGGTGCCGGAAGAGCTTCAGATCCTCCCGATCTAGGGATGGAGATGACGGCTCTGAACTCTTTGTGGATTTTTTGATCAGGCACTTAGGGTTTTTGTCTCGAGGGCAATATATAGGCAGAAGGAGAGGCCGAGGGGGTGCCGGGAGCGGCCATACCACCCCCTGGCGCGGGCCAGGCCTAGCCGCGTGGCCAGGTGGTGTGGTGCCCCCCTGGCCCCTCTCCGTCTTGTATTCTCTCACTTGATGACATCCGGAAAAATAGGCACTGTGGCTTTTGTCCCGTCTAATTCCGAGAATATTCATTTTCTGACTTTCCTGGAACTAAAAACAGCAGAAACGAGGCATCTGGCACTATGGCTCTTGTTAATAGGTTAGTCCAAGAAATCATATGAAAAGTACTCCAAAGTTGGAACAAAACATAAGAAAGTGGATAAAACCAAGCATGGAACATCAAAAATTATAGATACATTTGCAATGTATCAGTGAACAAGGCTAAAATACTGGTCAGACCGAAGGACATGAGGATGTACTCAAGTGAAACATCACGAGTAGCAACATCATCAAGATTGTCCTTGGAACTGAGTCTAATTTGAAGATAACCCGAATCAAATCAAAGGCACGGGAACATAAGATATCCACGAAGGAAATATTATCTTTCTTCAACATGAACAACACTAGGCGTCCATAAGAAGGACCATAGTCGATTAGAACTTCTGTCTTAAAACTCTCCAAGTTGTTGTTTAAGCTCAACCAACTGGTTTAGGGGTATCCAGTATGGATCCTTGGAGAAAGAAGCGGTTTAGGGAAATAGCTTACTCAAGAACTTGACAAAATAGTCATGTGGCAACATGGCGATACACCTAGAAGACATCTAGAATATCACGAACCACCGATATGACGCTTAGTTTGAGAGGGAACTTGCTTTTTCAGGGCAAGAAGACACAGTCTTAGAGATTCGGCACTAGCCTAACTCTTTTACCAAAGGGAATGTACTAGAATAGAGGACTTGGTAGCACAATCATGTTTCACTTAGTGATAGGGTAACCATCATGCTAAGAATGACACAAATGTCCTTGGAGTTCCAAGCAATAGGAATTGCTAAGAATCTTAGATGGCCACATTATTATGCACACACATCATTCTCGAGCATGAACAGGTCAGAGGAAGGGTGGGTAAAGATGTGTAAGAGCATCACGCATTAAGAGGGTCATGAAACTTAGCATGACCTCTTAGTAGAGAAGGGTTTGATACTTTAAGGTAGAACAAATAGATGCTAATCAATGCCTCTTAATCTATGGATTACAACACTTTGACCTGGTCATAGAAATGACGAGGTACTAGAGTTTGTTTCTCCTAACATTCCGAAATGGCTTGTCTTGATGGAACTCAAGAGTATATTTCATTAGAAGACACTAATGCACATTACTACTTAGCTACCAATTGGTAGACAAGCGTCAGAAACAACAAGGGAAAAGGAACATTCTAAGGATAGAATCCCTGGATGTGGATGCATAGATTATCAATCTTTTGGAAACCAATGCAAAAAGGGGAGGTGGCAAAGTCACGAGTGTAGATATGAGACTCACGAAGAACACTCTTATCATGGTCTATTTGGTTCCATTAAAGAACATCTTCCATAGCATGTGGTAGGGGAAATCCTTAATTGTCACGATTCAGTCGCTACAATAACCACAAGATCGAAGGCTAGAATTGTAGTACCAGCCAACCTGAGGAAATGCCTAAACATTTTACAACAGGCGTCAATAGAATGGATCTTGGGTTAAAGATTAGCTTCATGTACAAGATTCACAACACTAGAATCCAACACAATCCGGGACCTTCATTTCAAGTCCAAGGGCTAAAACTTGAGAAACAAGTAACTACTACTTGAGTAACATAGCATACACTAAAGCGAAAGGAAACATCAAAGCCTAGAACAGAACACTGTTGCACCTATAACATAATGTTGTGGCCCAGAAGGTAGAGAGATCATGATGGAAAGAAATCTCTCAGTTGAAACAAAGCAAGGGTAACAAGGAACTCACACTACACACAACTCTAGAGAACTCAACACTAGGTCAACTGGTTAAGAAACGACATACCCAGAAGGCACCTAAGCTTTGAAAGACTAGAAAAGATATCAAAAAAATTTCAAAGTCAACACAAGATAAGATGACCCAGAGTTAGAGTGATACCATATAAGGAGGAAAAGAAGCATACTAGAGTTTTCTCAAATAATTTTCATATTTGAAATAGTGTTCATAAGAACTGGACTCAATATCGTACAATAGAAAGATTTTCCTATGGTCGGTACTGCTCTGATACTAAAGACTATGGCACCCCTGGGATCAGGGCTAGACAAATCCCAGATCCCAGTCTTACATAAGCCTAACTAGAGCTCGATGATACCTAGTGAGAGAATCGGTGATGACTACAAGTGCACAGATCGATTGTAGCTAGTTTCGAAATAAGAGTATCGAACCCACATAGAGCTATTTGGTTAATGTATTTATGACCCTCGTCATTGTCTACCAAAGGATACTTGGAAGCCACCTTTTATTTCAAGTAAACGGTGTTTGAAAGGTTTTTTGTTGAATGTAGCAAGTAATTAAAACAAGTAAAAGGAAGCGAGTAACAAAAGCGTTTGGGAACATGGTTGAACTTAATAGGGCTAAAGCATTCTTGGGGGTGTAGGATACACCTCTAGCATGATATTATTAATCATAATTAGGATAACCTATTTCTTGTGTCATAACATGTGTGGAGAGAGCTCCATAATAATATGTTCACTATAAGGCTTGTAGGCAGTCACTTTGTTGAGCCAAGAATGAGGTCACCACTAAATAACCACTGCGATGTTTGAGAGTAGTCACCCATATAGACCACTGCAATTAAGGGTCTCCCCGTGGATATCATAATTAGCTTAGGGAATCTCTCTTAATCCTCCTTTGACCGTGCAGGTTACTAGCCGGTGCTTATAGTCACAATATCTCTAGGCACACTTCCAAACACGTCTAAAGGATTTCACCCTCTTATTTAGTCCCGAAGGCAAATCATATGTGGCCGACTACACATACCATCTAAAGAGAGAGATCAGACACCCATCATACACCCATCATAGACCAATAATTCGATGGACACAAGTATAGATCATCTTCATATCAATTCATAGTAGTGCTAGGGTTTCTCTATCTCCCCAAGAATGAGGGAAACTACTCACACATGGAAGCAATTAGCGACATCAACATAATCAAATGGATGGATAAAAGTATGGGGATAAATCTAGTACAAACCACAATTGAATCTGGAATTACAACAAGATCTAATGAATGAAAGATGGGGGTAATAGTGGTGATGGTGATGCAGTGGTTGATGATGAAGGGGATGATGCGATGTCCTCTGATGATCCGTGAAGCAGCAAGGATTTTCCCTTCTCCAAGTTCCTCCTTTAGATCCCTTTCTAGTGTGGTTTTGCGTGGCTCAAGGTTGCTGTGAATGTCGGATCTGTGATCTGTCTTTGAAGGGAGAAAGTATTTGACGAAGTGGTCATGCTGCCACGTGGTACAGGCAGATGGTATGGGCGGGTTCCGCCCGTACCACTGGTCGTTCACACTACAGTAGCTTTCCTTCATGTTTGCTATTCTCCCAGGTGCGAAGATAAATCAATTAAATGACTTCTATCACTTAAAAAAACACATTACAACATAATATAGGATCCTATTGAAACAAGGACAAAAGGTGCGTGCAAACGCAGTAAAATACCAAAACTTCTATTCTACTTATGCAAAAATGAAAGGTAAATATGCTTCAGTTTTGAACTAATCAACTCCCCCAAGCTAGACTCTTCTTCGTCACTAAGAAAGATGGTGTCTTATGGACAAGTTCATCATGTTCATGAGGCATGAGTCAATACAATAAATGAGGCAGAAAATTGAAACATGAATACAATATTAGATGCAAAGTTATTTAGGGGGTATTATCACACCCTTACACATCACATGACTTAGAGGCATCCACACCTTTTTGTATCAATGAATTATACGAAGTTTTTAGTGATTCAACATACTATATAATCGTAAGGTTAAATTGGTTGAGCACTTAATTTGAGTAATGAAGATTCATGATCATTCCTTTTCTTTTTCTCTTTTCAAGCTTGTACATTTCTTTGGCCTTGAAATTCTTTTGATAGCTGGTCTTTGATCTCTCTTCTTTCTCTTTTTTTATAGCACAAATTCTTGATCATGCTCACTACTTTTATTGGCTTTTAAAAAAAACCGTGACTATAATATGCTACCAAAATTCTTCTTATCATAATTCAATCAATACTTTTATTGGTGTGGAAGACCCTAAAATCATGACAACTCTACAAGTATCATAACACTCAACCTAATTCAATCATCTAATATATTAGTCATGAATCAAAATATAACTTCAAATATCATAAAGTTTTGAAACTTAACAGATATAATTCTTTCCTTGAACAGAAGGGAGCTTGAAGTTGATGTAATTAATGCAAATTCTTAAATAGAAACCTAACCTGCATGTAGTAGAGTAAACATGCTAAAACTGTAAGATAGATTACAAGGTCTTCACTGATCCCCCCAAGCTTGTAATAAAGGTAGGGAGGATCCCAAAAATCCTTGTGAGTACCTACTCCTTCTTGGGAGTGAAGAAGTCATCATCATCATCATCTTCTTCTTCCGCCTTGAGGTTGCAAGCATGAGAAATACACGCGAATCGAGTGGACAACTGTGTGATGCTAACATGTTGTTATTTAATTATTTTGCTTAGCATCTTCCCATCGTCAGCCATCTCCATGATAATCTTAGTTAGGAGTTGAACTCTACCATTAATGTCATCGACTTTCTTTAAGAGGTCTTTGCCCATCATCTAGTAAGAGTCAACTCCTTCCCCAATAGTTTCAGCACAAGCTTTGGAAATCTTTTCAAGGCTCTTAATATTTTCCCTAATATCATCTCGTGTTTCCTCTTTTTGAGAAGAGGATCCATGATGAGATTTGAGAGAAGATCCATGGAGGTTATACCTATAGGGTTGTGTGGGGGTTCTTCTTTGTTCTTCCATTGTTCCATGTGCCTGAGCATCGCCAACTTGTGTGGAAACATATCCTCCTAGTTGGGAAGTGGAACCACTTGAGTAGACTCTTTAGTTGAGGAAGACAGAGAATCCCTCTCGAATTCCCTTCTATTGGCTTGTGTTGCAGGAACATCTACCTTCTTAGTCCAGATCTATTTGATATGAAAAGGTTATACGTTGGAAACGTATCTATAATTTTTGATGTTCCATGCTTGTTTTATATCTACTTTCTGATGTTTTGTCCACACTTTGGAGTATTTTTACACATTTTTAGGAACTAACCTATTAATAAGATGCCACAATGCCAGTTGCCTGTTTTCTGCTATTTTTGGTTTCAGAAAAGCCGAAAAACAAATATTTTCAGAATTGGACCGGACAAAAGCCAAAGTCAATATTTTATCGGAAGACTCATGGAGCCAGAAGACGAGACAGAGAGGGGCCAGGGGCTGGCCACACTGATACATTGCAAATGTATCTATAATTTTTGATGTTCCATGCTTGGTTTTATCCACTTTCTTGTGTTTTGTCCACACTTTGGAGTACTTTTCATATGATTTCTTGGACTAACCTATTAAAAAGAGCCACAGTGCCAGCTGCCTATTTTTTGCTGTTTTTGGTTCCAGGAAAGTCAGAAAATGAATATTCTCGGAATTGGACGAGACAAAAGCCAAAGTGCCTATTTTTCTGGAAGTCATCATATGCCAGAATACGAGACGGAGAGGGGCCAGGGGGCCACCACACCATCTGGCCGCGCACCCAGCCTGGCCCGCGCTAGGGGGTGGCTGGCCACCTCTGGCACCCCCTCGGCCTCCCCTATCGCCTATAAGATGCCCTCGGGACAAAAACCCTAAGTGCCCGATCAAAAATTCACGAAAGAGTCTGTAGCCGCCGTCATCTCCATCCCTAGATCGGGAGGGATCTGAAGCTCTTCCCCGCACTTCTGGAGAGGGAATTCACCACAGAGGCCTTCTTCATCACCATGCAAGCCTCCGGTGTGATGCGTGAGTAGTTCATCCTTGGACTACGGATCCATGTAGTAGCTAGATGGCTGGTTCTCCTCCTTTGTGCTTTCATGTTTAGATCTTGTGAGCTCCGTTCATGATCAAGATCATCTATTTTGAATTCTGCATGTTGTGTTTGCGGGGATCCGATGGATATTGAGATGCTATTTCAGATTGATTATTGATTCTATCATGTCTTTGTTATTTGTGATCTTGCATGCTTTCCGTTGTTAGTAGCTATCTTGGCCAAGTAGATGCTAGCAACTCCAAGAGTTAGTATTTATGCTCGATAGTGGGTTCATGCCTCTCGTAATCTGGGGAAGTGACAGAAATCTCTAAGGTACTAGATGTGCTGTTGCTACTAGGGAGAAAACAATAATCCTTTGTTCATAGAACAATCGTATTGTTTACTTTACATGCAGTTCGCAAAGCAATAATCTGTTGCTTGCAACTTAATACTGGAGGGGGTTCGGATGATAACCTAAAGGTGGATTATTAGTCATAGATGCAGTTGGATGGCGGTCTATGTATAATGTTGTAATGCCCAATCAAGTTACAAAGGAGTCAAGATGATTAGTATATGCATGTATTGCTTTCTCGATGTTTGTCAATTGCCCCGCTGTAATTTGTTCACCCAACATGTTATCTATGTTAAGGACAACCACCTCTAGTGAACTATGGATCCCGGTCCTTTTCTTTACATACAATCTATAAACTGTTTACTGCTTTGTGTTTACTTTCTACAAACTATTACTTCTTTCCATTCGATACGTTTAATCCTTTGTTTTTAGCAAAACACGGTGAGATTGACAACCTCATCGCAAGTTGGGGACAAAGTTCTGTGGTTGTGTTGTGCAGGTCTCCACGTTGCTACTAGCACCGGTAGTGCGCCCTGCCAAGGCTCAGCTAGCAACACCTTTGGGGTGTTTCCTTGCTCCTATTGGTTCGATTAAACCTTGGTTTCATAACTGAGGGAAACTTGCTACTGTGATCATCATACCTTCCTCTTGGGGTTCCCAACGAGCTCTACATCAACACCGTACCAGCACTTTTCTGGCGCCGTACACTGAGCCATCACACACCACCTGGTGGCACGGGCCAGGCCAGGACACGCCAGGGGGTGGTGTGGCCCCCTCAGGACCCCACCGACCTTGCCTCTTCGCCTATATATTCCCCCCAGGACGAAAACCCTATATACCAGACCAGATTTCCATGAAAAATTCTGCCGTGTCGCCGCCACCAAAGAGGAGATTCGGGGGATAGAAACCTCTGTTCCGGCACCCTGCCAGGATGGGGAAGTGCCCTTGGAGCCATCTCCATTGACTCCACTGCCATCTCCATCGCCGTTGTTGACTCCCATGATGAGGGGGGAGTAGTTCTCTCTCGAGGCTAAGGGTTCTACCGGTAGCTATGTGTTCATCTCTCTCTCTATGCGTGATCTTATGAGATCATGAGCTTTGTAATCTATAGATCTATTCTACTACTCAAGTGCTTTAATGAATCTCTGCTTATCCCCACGTGTGTGAAGTTGACAGTGTGCACACCATGTGGCACTTTGGCTAAGATTACATAAATACTTGTCATGTGTATAATTTGAGTTGGATGTCTCTATGAGATTGTGGTGTTTGTTGGAACCATCTAGCGCTCAAGGTGATAGTGAGGGGTTATCTAGATGGGGAATGCAAACTTTAAGGTGTGCTGTTATAACCCTACATCGTCCAACCGGAGAGTAGTACAGGGTAGCATCATGAAGAGAAGATATTTATATGAGAGTGTCCACTAGTGAAAGTATGATCCCTAGGCCTTGTTTCTAAGCATTGAAACACTATTTACAATTAGTTCTGTTACATGTTTGCTTGCTTCCACTCTTATTTCAGATTGCAATTACCACTTATAATCATCCATATTACTTGTATTTCACTATCTCTTCGCCGAACTAATCCACCTATACACCTGACAAGTGTATTGGGTGTGTTGGGGACACAAGAGACTTCTTGTATCTTGATTGCAGGGTTGCTTGAGAGGGATACCTTTGACCACTTCCTCCCTGAGTTTGATAAGCCTTGGGTGATCCACTTAGGGGAAACTTGCTGCTATTCTAGAAACCTCTGCACTTGGAGGCCCAACACTGTCTACAAGAATAGAAGCGTGCGTAGACATCAAGCTATTTTCTAGCGCCGTTGCCGGGAGGTAAGGTAAAAGGTACTCACATGTTCTGGCTACTAAGCTATCTTCTAGTACTGTATCTAGTGTGTGAGTGCTCGAAGTTATTTCCTTTAGATTCTACAATTATATCTTTTTGTTTCTTGTTTTTATTTTCACTAGTTAGGCTTAATGGAAAAAAATAATTTAGAGAGCCTTATAGTATTTATCTTGAGTTAGGACATGAAGTGTTTGAAGAGAAAATTTAAAAACCTATGGAACTTTATTTTCATGCTAATAACAATGTCATTAGTATGAATTCTTTGAACACCATTATTGCTAATGCTATGGAAAAGTCTAAGCTTGGGGAAGCTGGTTTTGATGAGCATGATATTTTTAGTCCCCCAAGCACGGAGGAGAAAATTTATTTTGATGATACTATACCTCCGATATATGATGATTACAATGATGAGTATGATATTTTCAGTCAACTACTATTGAGGAGAAAATTAATTATGATTACAATATGCCTCCTATATTTGATGATTATGGTGATGAGAATAATAATGATAGCTATTTTGTTGAATTTGCTCCCAGTATGATTAATAAGAATGACTATGTTTATGTGGGGAGTATTCATTCTTTTATGCATGTGGCTCATGATAAGAATGTTTTATGTGAAAATTTATTATGAGAGAGGGAAACATGGTTTTATGTATCTCAACAATATTAAGTTTCCCCTCTTTATGTTGAAAATTTTGTTGCTTTCCTATGCTTGTTGCTTTGTGCTTTCATGACTTGTTTCTTTACAAGATTATTTTTCATAGGAAGTGGGTAAGACTTAAATTTGTTCCATATTTGCTTCATGATGCTCTCTTTTACTTAAACTCATATTTCTTATGTGAGCATCATCGAAATTCTTATGCCTAGCTCAAAGGCGTTAAAGAAAAGCACTTATTGGGAGATAACCCAAATTTCTATTCAGTAGGTTTTTCTTTTGTTGAGTCTTGGAAGTTATTGCCTCTGTAATAACCTCTCCTTATCCTTTTTGTGTGGTCTTTGTGCCAAGAATAACCTCTAATGAGAGAGAAGTAATACTTGGGAAAGTTGCTGTCCCGAAACAGATTTTCGTGCTTCACTGTAAAAATTCGTGCAAAAACCCTATTCGTCGGATTGAGCTATAATTTTTTGTGCTTCTGCCCCAGGTTGTTATATAACTTTCGTTAGTTTAACACTTTTCGATTTAATCAACAGAAGGTCTTCGGAAAAATCGGGTTTTTTACCTGCTGGTCTGTTTTGACAGATTTCTGCCATTATTTGCATTTGCCTCTTAATCTCTTTCTCTTTGAGTTCTCCTTGATCATTTGAACTTTTAAAAGGAATTGCTACAGTAGCTTGTATTTTAATGGAAGTTTTACTTATGTTGAAACTGAATCTAAAGACTCATTATCTTAAGTGCACTAATGTTGCTAATGAAGATTGTGTGAAGTTTTGTATGAAGTAAATTTTAAAATGTAGGGAAGAACAATGTGATAAGATGAAGTATGGACAAACGCTCAAGCTTGGGGATGCCACCCGTGTCATCCCAAGAAATATTAGAGAAGTACAAGCGTCAAAGCTTGGGGATGCCCAAGGCATCCCCTTCTTCATCAATAAAAATCTCAGGTTTTCTTCCAAACACTTCATTTTTATTGTTTCATGCATAATTGTGTTGTTCTTGGAGCGTCTTCGTTTTTGTTTTTAGTTTTCTTTTGCTTAAATAAGTTGGTTGGATCCCAACACACTTCTTTTGGAGAGAGATACACCCCGTTATTCATTGCCTAGAACACTCTAGTTTTCACTCTTATTGTTCTGTGAGTGTTCTCCTTTGCTAGCATTGCGTTTAGCTTTAGTTTTCGATTGGTGTTGGAAAAGATTAGGAAAGTTCATGTTTATAAGTGGTACAAAAAGGAGCTTGTTTTGACCGTGGCCTAGATTTTATCATGTCATGTTTGATATTGCTTTGACTCTATGCTTAGTGATTATTGTTGTAGCATGACTTGTTACAAACAATTGAGATTGCTTAATGTGCCTTGAAAGAATCATGCGTTGTTTTAGCATATAAAAGCATAATATTGTGGTATTCTCCTTCGACGCTTTATTTGGGTTGACTTGGCGCATGCTCACACCATGTTAAGACTATACCAAGTCACCATAGCCTCTATGATCATTTAGTTTTCGACTTGTAATATCACTTTATGCTTTAATTAATAATGTTTTGTCGCTTTGCATGATTATGGCCATTATTGCTCTCTTAGTTGGTCGCTCCCAGTCTTTTGCTAGCCTCCATACCAAGTATGAGTTCCACTCATGCTTCCAACTCCAAATAAAACCAAGTTATTCCAAAGAGTCCACCATTCCTACCTATGAGCATTTGCTATTCCAAGTATATTCATGTTTTTATATACCTTCCGAATTAAACTTGTTATGTGAAAATTAGTGATTAAAGCTCTCACGAACTTGATGGCACACTTTAATTTTCTTGCACTTAATAAACTTGAACCATTGTGCCCATGTATGTTGCGTATATGCTTGCGTTTTGTAAGTTGTGAATTAGCAGAACCATGTTATCATGGGGAACGCTTTCAACATTGCAGTTTATTTAGTTGATATCATGTTCTTTTGCTTATGGATCCTGACGGTGTGAAATGAAAGGGGAGATTTTAAGGCTCATGGAGTTCGTATATGTGTTAGAGAAACGCCTGGGCGGCTGGTCTAAGCCATGCTTAATCATGGTGGAAACCTGCAGCGTAACCATAGTGAGAAATATATGAAGCATCCTCTATAAAAAAACCTATGCAAATAGGAAAGAAAAAAGAAAGAAAAAAAGAAAAATAAAGATGCCTATGCAAATAGGAAATAAAAGGATGCTGAGATGCTCATTGTCTGCTTGCCTTGTTATTTTGATATGGGGAATCTTCCATATCATCGGGCAAGAGGTACCCCGTTGGCGGTTCTCTATGATACACATGTACTTACAATGACAAGAACTTACCTGTGACTAAACTTGAGTAGCATGAGGAACGGTACTCGTAAGTAAGGGGCATGAGATTTTCAGCTTATAACTTGTCAAGCATATCCTCATATTTGTTCACTTTAACCTTAATCACCTAAAGATGCTTATGATAGGGGCAATGAGAGCTGAAAGCTAATAAGTACCATAATTTTTGGAAGCTCTTTATGAGACTTGAATCCCTGCTTCCTTCTATGAAGGGCCTTTCTTTTACTTTTTATGTTGAGTCTCCATCTTCTATCTTTATGCACCTATTGAGAGAGCATAGTGGCCATTCTTAGTTTAATGTGCATTGTCCCAAGACTTGTTGATTGATTCATAACTTTGATATTGCTTGTTCTTAAACTATTTATATCTAGTCACCCTTACGAACTTTGAAGGTGTCCTATGCATTTATGTTTTGCTACACTATGAGGGACAAGCTGAATAACATTCTCATTATGTTTTCTATATGTGAAACAAACAAACGTCTTTCAAAGCATTGTTATTCATGAATCTTTTGTTTGTACCTTTTCATGTTATAACATAGTTGCTACATCTTATTGTTAGAACTATATCTTTCATGCTATGTCAAAGTTCTATGATCCCAGCTATCAATGTTTTAAAAATACCTTGATCAAGATTACGATGGTGCATGTCACCTAAAAAATTATTCGTTTTTATCACTTACCTACTCGAGGACGAGCAGGAGTTAAGCTTGGGGATGTTGATACGTTGGAAATGTATCTATAATTTTTGATGTTCCATGCTTGTTTTATATCTACTTTCTTATGTTTTGTCCACACTTTGGAGTATTTTTACACATTTTCTGGAACTAACCTATTAACAAGATGCCACAGTGCCAGTTGCATGTTTTCTGCTATTTTTGGTTTCAGAAAAGCTGGAAAAGAAATATTCTCGGAATTGGACCGGACAAAAGCCAAAGTTAATATTTTACCGGAAGACTCACAGAGCGAGAAGACGAGACGTAGAGTGGCCAGGGGCTACCAACACCACCTGGTGGCGCGGGCCAGACTAGGCCGCGCCAGGGGGTGGTGTGGGCCCCTCAGGCCCCCACCGACCTTGCCTCTTCGCCTATATATTCCCCCCAGGACGAAAACCCTATATACCAGATCAGATTTCCACGAAAAGTTCCGTAGCGCTGCCGCCACCGAAGAGGAGATTCGGGGGTCAGAAATCTCTGTTCTAGCACCCTGCCGGGACGGGGAAGTGCCCCCGGAGGCATCTCCATCGACTCCGCCGCCATCTCCATCGCCGTTGCTGACTCCCATGATGAGGAGGGAGTAGTTCTCTCTCGAGGCTAAGGGTTCTACCTGTAGCTATGTGTTCATCTCTCTCTCTATGCATGATCTTATGAGATCATGAGCTTTGTAATCTATAGATCTATTCTGCTACTGAAGTGCTTTAATGAATCTCTGCAAATCCCCACGTGTGTGAAGTTGACAGTGTGCACACCATGTGGCACTTTGGCTAAGATTACATAAATACTTGTCATGAGTATAATTTGAGTTGGATGTCCCTATGAGATTGTGGTGTTTGTTGGAACCATCTAGCGCTCAAGGTGATAGTGAGGGGTTATCTAGATGGGGAATGCGAACTTTAATGTATGCTATTATATCCCTACATTGTCCAACCAGAGAGTAGTTCAGGGTAGCATCATGAAGAGAAGATATTTATATGAGTGTCCACTAGTGAAACTATGATCCTGATGTCTACGCACTTCTATTCTTGTAGACAGTTGTTGGGCCTCCAAGTGCAGAGGTTTGTAGAACAACAGCAAGTTTTCCCTTAAGTGGATCACCCAAGGTTTATCGAACTCAGGGAGGAAGTGGTCAAAGGTATCCCCTCTCAAGAAACCCTGAAATCAAGATACAAGAAGTCTCTTGTGTCCCCAACACACCCAATACACTTGTCAGGTGTATAGGTGCACTAGTTCGGCGAAGAGATAGTGAAATACAAGTGGTATGGATAATTATAAGTGGTAACTGCAATCTGAAATAAGAGTGGAAGCAAGCAAACATGTAACATAACTAATTGTAAATGGTGTTTCAATGCTTAGAAACAAGGCCTGCCACCACCGAAGGGGAGATTCGGGGCACAGAAAATCTCTGTTACCACTTATAATCATCCATATTACTTGTATTTCACTATCTCTTCGCCGAACTAGTGCACAGACATCAAAAGGCTGCATAGTTCTTGAACGATCAAGTGAGATCTGAGGTGTCATAGTAGAAGACAAAGAAGGAAAAACCCTAGATCTGAAAGATGAAGGTGAAAGACAAAAGGAGAAGAGGTGAAACCAAAAGGGAAAAATAGACTTAGATGAAAAAGGGACCGGAGTCGGTCACAATTAATGGTACGGGAGGGCCCCGTCCGTACCATGCGTCCGTACCGACGCCTTGCCGACCTAATTTTTTTTACAATATCAAGAATTAAAAACGAGGAAGAAAAAGTGTTGGTAATGAACTGCCATACGACTGCCATATTGCGACCGGTCATACAGAAATGCGAGAAAAGCAGCGAAGTCTTGGCGACAACGACCCTTTGATACAGGCGTGTATGCCTGTATGGCCCGGTCGTACCGAATTTCAAGAAAACGATTGCAAGGTGCTTTCTGCTTAACGACCAATGGTACGGGTGCGGCTGCCCGTATGGCCTGCCCGTACCAGGTCAAAAAATAGGTCAGAAAAACAGAAAAACAAATGGGAAGCAAACAACACAACAAGATGATTTGCAAAGCTTCTGGAACAACAAAAATTAAGCTGCTAAGACCTTATTTGATATATTCCTCGACCAAGATTAAGGGGATTAGCTCCACCGTGTTGACTTCCCCAACTCTATAGTGTTTTAAACGCTGCCCATTAACAATCCAGGATGAAGTGGAGGGAGTAGTATTTTTCAGTTTGACCGCTCCCGAGGGGTACGCCTCCTCAACTTCATAAGGTCCTTCCCACTTGGATTTTAGCTTACCTGCAAAAATCTTAAGCCTAGAGTTATAGAGCAAAACCTTATCTCCAGATTTAAATTATTTATTTTCTAACTTTCTATCATGCCATTTCTTTACTTTTTCCTTAAATATTCTTGCATTTTCATAGGCCTTATTTCCGAGTTCATCAAAAGCAAGAATATCCAATAAACGTTTTCTCCTGTAGTTTTAAAGTCAAAGTTCATAGTTTTAATAGCCCAACGAGCCTTATGCTCTAACTCTAACGGGAGATGACAAGCTTTATCGTAGACCAACTTATATGGTGTCATTCCCATTAGATTTGTCAATTTTGTGCGATACACCCATAATGCACCATTAAGCTTCATAGCCCAATCCTTTCTTGATTTATTCACCATCTTCTGGAGTATGACTTTAATTTCCCAGTTAGACAGTTGCACTTGCCCCACTGGTCTGTGGGTGATAAGGTGAGGCTACTCGATGATCGACTCCATATTTTTGAAGTATTTTGCTGAAAGTATCCTTCATAAAATGAGTTTCGCCATCAGTAATCAAAAATCGAGGTACTCCAAACCTAGGACAAATGATGTCTTTAATCATCTTGATGGAAGTGGTTGCCTCTGCATGGGAAGTGGGTATAGCTTCTACCCACCTGGTAACATAGTCAACAACAACAAGAATATGAGTATAACCGTTAGAGGGAACAAAAGGTCCCATAAAATCCATCCCCCAAATATCAAATGGCTCTATTATGAGATTATATTTCATGGAAATTTCTTGTATTTTGCCAATGTTACTCATACATTGAGACACATTACAGCTCCTAACATAACCATGAGCATCCCCAACCAAGGTTGGCTAGTAAAATCCTGACTGTAAGACCTTGGCTGCTATACGGTCACCAGCGTGATGTCCCCCATAAGGACTGCATGGAAGGCCCTAAGAATAGCTCCCACCTCGTGGTCAGATACACATTTCCTAATTATCCCATCAATACCATGCTTGTATAAGGGTCATCCCAAAAGTAATGCCTTAAATCATTAAATAATTTCTTTCTTTGATTGCAATTCACTCCTTTTAGTAGAATCTTACCTACAAGAAAGTTAGCATACTATGCAAAGCAAGGATCACGTGACTCTATAGCAGTAGGATATTCTCCTAGTAAACATTCGTTAATGGGAATGGGATCTTCTATACTACCCTCCATATGTGAGAGATGATCAACAACGAGATTATCCTTACCTCTTCTATCCACTATTTGTAGGTCATATTCCTGAAGTAACAAGACCCATTTAGTTAGATGGGGTTTAGCATCTTTCTTAGCTATAAGATATCTTAAAGCCTCATGATCTGTATGAACTATTACCTTTGAATTGATAATGTAGTGTCTAATTTTTTCACAAGCAAAAAACCACAGCTAAAAACTCTTTTTTCAGTTGTTGCATAATTTCTTTCATATTGATTGAAAACTCGACTAGCATATTGAATGACGTTTAGGTTTGATCCTTCTCTTTGTGCTATAATGGCCCCAACAGCATAGCCACTAGCATCACACATAATTTCAAATGGCTCATCCCAATTTGGTGGTTGAATAACAGGTGCAGAAACTAGCACTCTTTTTAATTGTTCAAAGGAATCAATGCAATTTATATCAAAATAAAAAAGGGTATCTTTATCTAGGAGATGGGTTAAAGGAGCAGCTATTTTAGCAAAATCCTTAATAAAACGCTTATAGAAACCAGCGTGCTGATGGCTCAATGCACGGCGCCTAGAAAAGTGCTGGTGCGTGGTTGATGGAGAGCTCGTTGGGAACCCCAAGAGGAAGGTATGATGAGCACATCAGCAAGTTTCCCTCAGTTATGAAACCAAGGTTTAATCGAACCAGTAGGAGAAAGGAAACACCCTAAAGGTGTTACTAGCTGAGCTTTGGCAGGGCGCACTACCAGTGCTAGTAGCAACGTGGAGACCTGCACAACACAACCACAGAACTTTGTCCCCAACTTGCGATGAGGTTGTCAATCTCACCGTGTTTTGCGGAAAACAAAGGATTAAACGTATCGAATGAAAGAAGTAAAAGTTTGCAGAAAGTAATCACAAAGCAGTAAACAGTTTGTAGATTGTATGTAAAGAAAAGAGGACCGGGATCCATAGTTCACTAGAGGTGGCTCTCCTTAAGATAGATAACATGCTGGGTGAACAAATTACAGCGGGACAATTGAAAAACATCGAGAAAGCAATACATGCATATACTAATCATCTTGACTCCTTTGAGACTTGATTGGGCATTACAACATTATACATAGACCGCCATCCAACTGCATCTATGACTAATAATCCACCTTCAGGTTATCATCCGAACCCCTCCGATTATTAAGTTGCAAGCAGATTATTTCTTCTGAACTGCGTGTAAAGTAAACAATATGATTGTTCTATGAACAAAGGATTGTTGTTTTCTCCTAGTAGCAACAACACATCTAGTACCTTAGAGATTTACATCACTTCCCAGTTACGGAGGCATGAACCCACTATCGAGCATAAATACTAACTCTTGGAGTTGCTAGCATCTACTTGGACAAGATAGCTACTAACAACGGAAAGCATGCAAGACCACTAATAACAAAGACATGATAGAATCAATAACCAATCTGAAATAGCATCTCAATATCCATCGGATCCCCACAAACACAACATGCAGAATTACAAATAGATGATCTTGATCATGAACGGAGCTCACAAGATCTAGACATGAAAGCACAAAGGAGGAGAACCAACCATCTAG
This sequence comes from Avena insularis, assembly GCA_023614405.1. Taxonomy (NCBI): domain Eukaryota; kingdom Viridiplantae; phylum Streptophyta; class Magnoliopsida; order Poales; family Poaceae; genus Avena; species Avena insularis. The sequence continues at coordinate 436,103,692 of CM042692.1, forward strand.
CTACTACATGGATCCGTAGTCCAAGGATGAACTACTCACGCATCACACCGGAGGCTTGCATGGTGATGAAGAAGGCCTCCAGGGTGAATTCCCCTCTTCGGCAGGGTGCCAGGAAGAGCTTCAGATCCCTCCCGATCTAGGGATGGAGATGATGGCGGCTACAGACTCTTTCGTGGATTTTTGATCGGGGACTTAGGGTTTTCGTCCTGAGGGCAATATATAGGCGGAAGAAGAGGCCGAGGGGGTGCTGGGAGCGGCCACACCATCCCCTGGCGCGGGCTAGGCCTGGCCGCGCGGCCAGGTGGTGTGGTGGCCCTTTGGCTCCTCTCCGTCTCGTATTCTGGCACTTGATGACTTCCGGAAAAATAGGCACTTTGGATTTTGTCCCGTCCAATTCCGAGAATATTCATTTTCTGACTTTCCTGGAACCAAAAAACAGCAGAAAACAGGCAGCTGGCACTGTGGCTCTTGTTAATAGGTTAGTCCAAGAAATCATATGAAAAGTACTCCAAAGTTGGAACAGAACACAAGAAAGTGGATAAAACCAAGCATGGAACATCAAAAATTATAGATACATTTGCAATGTATCAACATCCCCAAGCTTAACTCCTTCTCGTCCTCGAGTAGGTAAGCGATAAAAATAAAGAATAATTTTTGAGGTGACATGCACCATCAAAGACTTGATCAAAGTATTTGTAAAACATTCAAAGCTAGGATCATAGTACTTCAATCATAACATGAAAGACAAAGTTCTAGCAATAAGACAAAGAAACTATGATGCAACATGAAAAGGCACAAACAAAAGATTCATGAATAACAATGCTTTGCAAGACGTTTGTTTGTTTCACATAAAGAAAACATAGCATAATAGTATTCAGCTTGTCCCTCAATAGAGTAGCAAATATAAATGCATGGGACACATTCAAAGTTCATAAGAGTGACTAGATACAAATAGTTTAAAACGAGCAATATCAAGTTATGCATCAATCAACTAGTCTTGGGACAATGCACGTAGAACTAAGAATGGCCACTATGCTCTCAAAGTAGGTGCATAAAGGTAGAAGGTGGAGACTCAATATAATGGTGGAAGAAAGGCCTTTGTAAAAGGAAGTAGGGATTCAAGTCTCATAAAGAGCTTCCAAAAATTATGGTACTTATAGCTTTCAGCTCTCATTGCCCCTATCATAAGCATCTTGAAGTGATTAAGGTTAAAGTGAACAAACTATGGTGTACATGCTTGACAAAGTATAAGTCAGAAATGCTTGACAAGTTATAAACCGAAATCTCATGCCCCTTACATACAAAGACTGATCCTCGTGCAACTCAACTTCAGTCACGAGTAAGCTCTTGTCATTGTAAGTACATGTGTATCATTAAGAACCGCCAACGGGGTACCCCTTGCACATGATACGGGAGCTTTCCCATAATCAAAATGACAAGGCAAGCATACAATGAGCATCTCAGCGATCTTTTTATTTGCTATTTGCATAGTTTTTTATTGATGATACTTCATAGAGTGCTCATTATGGTGATGCTGCATATTTCCACCATGATTAGGCATGTCTTAGGCTAGTGGCCCAGGCGTTTCTCTAACAGACATACAAACTCCATGATCTTACAAGTTCCACTTTTATTTCACACCGCCGGGATCCGTAAGCAAAAGAACATGATATCAACGGGGTACAAAGTACAAGTGCAATGTTGAAAGTGTTCCCCATGATACATGGTTGTGCTAATTTCAACTTATAAAGCGAAAGCATATACGCAACAAAGAAGGACCCAATGGTTCAAGTTTATTAGATGCAAAAAGTAAAGTGTGCCATCAAGTTCGTGAGAGGTTTAATCACTAGTTTTCTCATAACAAGTTTAATTTGGAAGGTAAACAAAAGCATAAATATACTTGGAATAGCATAAGCTAGTAGGTAGGTATGGTGGACTCTTTGGAATAACTTGGTTTAGGGAGTTGGATGCATGAGTGGAACTCATACTTGGTTGTGGAGGCTAGCAAAAGACTGGGAGCGACAAACTAAGAGAGCAATAATGGCCATAATCAATGCAGAGCGACAAAACATCATTGATCAAAGCATAAAGTGATACTACAAGTTGAAAACTAAAGGATCATGAAGGCTATGGTGACTTGATATAGTCATAACATGGTGTGAGCATGCGCCAAGTCAACCCAAATAAAGCATCAAAGGAGAATACCACTATACTATGCTTTAATATGCTAAAACAACGCATGATTCATCCAAGGAACATTAAGCAATCTCAATTGTTTATAACAAGTCATGCTACAGCAAAGAATACTAAGCATAAAGCCAAAACAATATCAAGCATGGCATAACAAAGCATAGGCCACAGTCAAAAACAAGCTCTTTTTACCACATAAGCATGAACTTTCCTACTCTTTTCCAAACCAAACCAAACTATTTGCAAACCAATGTATGAAAGAAGGGGGTCCAACCAATTTATTCAGAAAACTAAGCAAACAAAGCAAATGGAAAATCAAAATGAAAACGAAAAATAAGACGCTCCAAGAACAACACAACTGTGCATGAAACAATAAAAATGAAGCGTTTGGAAGAAACCTGGGATTTTTATTGATGAAGAAGGGGATGCCTTGGGCATCCCCAAGCTTTGAAGCTTGTACTTCTTGGATATTTCTTGGGGTGACACGCGTGGCATCCCCAAGCTTGAGCTTTAGTCCATCCTTCATCTCATTACTCATTACTTCCATACACCTGAAATTTTTTCCTTCATACAAAACTTCACACAATCTTTATTAGCAACATTAGTGCACTGAAGATAAATAAGTCTTAAGGTTCAGTTATAACACCAAATAAACTTCCATTAGAACACTAGCTACTGTAGAACTTCCCTCAAAAAGCTCAATTCCCCAAAAGAACTCAAGAAGGAACCAACAAGAAGCAAATGCAGAAAATGGCAGAAATCTGTCAAAACAGACCAGCAGGTAAAGACGAATTTTTTCGAAGACCTTGTGTTGCTCAAATCAAAAATTGTTGAGCTAACGAAAGTTATATAACAACCTGGGGCATAAGCATAAAAATTCATGCCTCAAAAAGACGTTCAGAGATTTTACACGAATTTTTACCGTGAAGCATAGAAATCTGTTTCGGGACAGCAACTTTCCCAATAATTACTTCTCTCTCATTAGAGGTTACTCTTGGCACAAAAAGCAAATAAAAAGGATAAGGAGTGGTTATTACTGAGGGAATAACTTCCAAGACTCATCTAAAACTTTTGGGTTATCTCCCAAAAAGTACTTTTCTTTAACGCCTTTAAGTTAGGCATACGAAGCAAGAAAAATGATCAAGTATTCTCAAATGAAGAAGCATTAAGACCAATATCAAAAAATTGTTCTCTAATAACAAGATTGAGCAAAGCAGGTTTTATCTCAAAGAAAGTATCTTCAGGCACCGATGGAGCAATAGGTGTGCTCACAAAATCACTGTTGTTGGTGCTAGTGAAGTCACACAGCTTAGTGTTTTCAAGAGTAGTCATTTTTTTGGATTTTCAAATAAGAAAGCAAACTAGTAAAACTAATTTTTTGTGTTTTTGATAAAGAAACAAGCAAACAAAGCAAAAAAGAAACTAAGAAAAACAAAAACAACAAAGTAAATAGATTGGTTATGAGGGACTCCCATTGTGAAGATGTCCTTGACTCCACGACAACGACGCTAGAAAAATCCTTGATGGCTCAATGCACGGCGCCCAGAAAAGTGCTGGTGCGTGGTTGATGTAGAGCTCGTTGGGAACCCCAAGAGGAAGGTATGATGAGCACATCAGCAAGTTTTCCTTAGTTATGAAACCAAGGTTTAATCGAACCAGTAGGAGCAAGGAAACACCCCAAAGGTGTTACTAGCTGAGCTTTGGCAGGGCGCACTACCGGTGCTAGTAGCAACATGGAGACCTGCACAACACAACCACAGAACTTTGTCCCCAACTTGCGATGAGGTTGTCAATCTCACCGTGTTTTGCGGAAAACAAAGGATTAAACGTATCGAATGAAAGAAGTAAAAGTTTGCAGAAAGTAAACACAAAGCAGTAAACAGTTTGTAGATTGTATGTAAAGAAAAGAGGACCGGGATCCATAGTTCACTAGAGGTGGCTCTCCTTAAGATAGATAACATGCTGGGTGAACAAATTACAGTGGGGCAGTTGACAAACACCGAGAAAGCAATACATGCATATACTAATCATCTTGACTCCTTTGAGACTTGATTGGGCATTACAACATAATACATAGACCGCCATCCAACTGCATCTATGACTAATAATCCACCTTCAGGTTATCATCCGAACCCCCTCCAGTATTAAGTTGCAAGCAACAGATTGTTGCTTTACAAACTGCGTGTAAAGTAAACAATACGATTGTTCTATGAACAAAGGATTGTTGTTTTCTCCCTAGTAGCAATAGCACATCTAGTACCTTAGAGATTTCTGTCACTTCCCAGTTACGAGGCATGAACCCACTATCGAGCATAAATACTAACTCTTGGAGTTGCTAGCATCTACTTGGCCAAGATAGCTACTAACAACGGAAAGCATGCAAGATCACAAATAAAAAAGACATGATAGAATCAATAATCAATCTGAAATAGCATCTCAATATCCATCGGATCCCCGCAAACACAACATGTATGAATTACAAATAGATGATCTTGATCATGAACGGAGCTCACAAGATCTGAACATGAAAGCACTAAGGAGGAGAACCAGCCATCTAGCTACTACATGGATCCGTAGTCCAAGGATGAACTACTCACGCATCACACCGGAGGCTTGCATGGTGATGAAGAAGGCCTCCAGGGTGAATTCCCCTCTCCGGCAGGGTGCCGAGAAGAGCTTCAGATCCCTCTCGATCTAGGGATGGAGATGACAACAGCTACAGACTATTTCGTGGATTTTTGATCGGGGACTTAGGGTTTTCGTTCTGAGGGCAATATATAGGCGGAAGGAGAGGCCGAGGGGGTGCCGGGAGTGGCCACACCACCCCCTGGCGCGGGCCAGGTGGTCTGGTGGCCCCTAGCTCCTCTCCGTCTCGTATTCTAGGAAAAATAGGCACTTTGGCTTTTGTCCCGTCCAATTCCGAGAATATTCATTTTCTGACTTTCCTGGAACCAAAAACAGCAGAAAACAGGCAGCTGGCACTGTGGCTCTTGTTAATAGGTTAGTCCAAGAAATCATATGAAAAGTACTCCAAAGTTGGAACAAAACACAAAAAAGTGGATAAAACCAAGCATGTAACATCAAAAATTATAGATACATTTGCAATGTAGCACGTGCCCAAGAAAGTTCTTTACCCCTTTTACATCTTGTGGAATTGGCAACTTTTCTAAAGTAACAAGATTTGAACTGTTAACCTCAATCCCTTTTTCAAAAACTCTATGACCGAAAACTATACCTTCTCTTACCATAAATCAGCGGTGCTCCCAATTGAGAACCATCTTAGTTTGTCTACACCACTGTAAAACTCTATCAAGATTATAAAGACACTGCTCAAATGAAGTTCTGTACACAACAACGTTGTTTGTGAGAGCTTCCATAGAGATTTCTACAAAACTGTCAAATATCTTCAAAACACACTCTTGAAAAGTAGCAGCTGTGTTACAGGCATTAGTCGGTAAGCATAAGTTCCGTGAGGACAAGTGAAAGTAGTTTTTTCTTGGTCTTTGGGTTGAATAAATTTTTTAGAGTAACCTAGATAGCCGTCAAGAAAACAGAAGTGAGAGTTACCAGACATCCTTTCCAAGATGCTATTCATGAGAGGTATTTTATTGTAATTTTTTATGGTTTCCTTGTTTAATTTCCTAAGTATATACACATTTTATACCCTGATATTGTTCTAGCAGGTATTAATTCATCCTTATCATTATTAATTATTGTTATACAGCCTTCCCGAGGTATACAATGAGTTGCGCTTACCCATTTTCTATCAGAGATTGGATAGATAATACCATTGTCTAACATACATATGACTTATTTTCTTACTACCTCTTTCATTCTGGGATTCAACCTTTTTTGATTAGCAACACATGGTTTATCATCCTCAACCATAAATATTTTATCAGTCACTATGGAAGGATCTACCTCTTTTATGTCGCTAAGAGTGTATCCAAAAGCTTCATGTTGTTTGACAAGTACTTCTAACAATTTATTATTTTCTTTAGGAGAGTGCTTATCATCTATAATTACAAGGCATTTACCTTGCTTGTCTAAGAATTCATACATGGGCACCTGGAGGGGGAGGCTTTAGAACAAGAGGTGGTGGATCCTCATCTCCTTTTCTTTCAAGTTCTTAGATTTCGTCTCTAAGGAGATTCTCAATTTCTGGTGCAGCATTGAGGATTTTATCCAAATCTTCTTTTGTAGAGTCATTTGGGAGTGAATCATTATTTGTCAAACTCCTCTCCAACTCGGATTGTGGAGTGCCAAAATAGATTGCTGGCAATTCTTCAATAGTTCTTTCCTCTTTAACCTCAATTTTCTTCTCATAAGGCAACTTTGTAAATTGGCTGCAATCAAATTTTAAAACTTCTTCCCCAAACTCTAGAGACAAAACTTGTTTCTTGTTATCAATATACATATTCATAGAGCTGTAAAAACGATTACCAAAAATGACGGGGCAAATAAAGTCCAAGCAAATTTTCAATAATATGAAAATCAACTAGGTACACAAGTGCTCCTACAGAAACGCAGGCATTGTGAAGAATCCCATGAGTCTGAAGGAAATATGCCCTAGAGGCAATCATAGAGATGATTGCATTTCATATGTATCCATGAGTTATTATAATGTTCCTTGAATATCCATATATCAGGCTACTTGTATTGATTAGCAATTATGTGAATTCTTTGTGAAACTCTTTACTTGTATGGTTATCTAATAGTTGTCCCTAGTCAGAGTTCATGTGAGGACACACGTGAATATTAGACTAGCACATCGATTGGTTGATGACTATGTTTCACAAGTCATAGTCATGGAGATGTCAAACCAATGATGTGGACACATGTTATGAGCATGGGGTTGGACTGACCCAACTTGAGACTGGCAATAATACTTGTAGCTCTCTCTACACATCATGTACATTTTGTCCTTAGACCTGAGATTGTCGCATGTACTTGAGATATGGATCGACCTACTTTGGGGCTACCAAACACTACTCCGTAACTGGGTAGTTATAAAGGTAGCTTTCGGGTTTATCCTGATACATGCTACAAGGCATTGGTCAATCAAGATGGGATTTTCCCCTCTCTTCTTGAGAGAGATATCTCTGGGCCCCTCGAGTGATCGGATCTAGAAATGCATGGCCGTGCTACATACGGTTAAGAGTTAACCTAGTAAAGGGATTCCGAATCACAGTATCGAGAAAGAGAGGTCCGCTTGGAGCTAGACCAAATATTGTAGGGAAAAGGGAAAGACATGTACTCAACCTTGTGATGGTTCTTCCAAATAATCTGTATATGCGTTTAGGAGTTGGCACGTCTTGCTAGAGGCCGCTACCAACTATTGATGGAATAAGTATACTTGTGTCATGTCTATACGTGTATGAATCTATAGGGTCACACACTTTAGAGGCTGGAAGCCTAATGAGGATTGGATCCGAATTAGGCCAGGCTTAGGCTACTAATGGGCTGCTAATGTAGATGGCCACCAAGGGTGCCTATATAAGAGAGAGTGAGGCGAGCTGAATAGGGTTGAGCATTCCACCCAGCCACCACTCCTCTCACGCCTGTGTTGCACATGCAGACCTAGCAGTCTGGCGTGTGACCTTCCACTCCGGACGTGTGCATACCTTAGAGGTGCTGCAGCTATAGCACTTGGACGATCTGCACAAAGGGGAGCTGCTCGTGGGACGAGGACAAGGAGGAGACGTAGAACATCCACACTGCCCCGGCGTGCTTCATTGAGTTCCACAACTGCGTGTCTAGTGGTAATCCCGTGATCTATGACAATAGTATTCCTGGTTGACGTGGTAGATTTTTTTTGATTTACGCTAGTGTAGCCTACCTGTAACCCTAAAGTGGCATCAGAGCCGATGTTGTTAAGTCAAAGGTTTGGGAAGTTTGCATATGGTGATATGCAGATTGATATGAATGATGTGATCGTTTGTATGGCGGTGGTTCTGGATTGATCTATGATCTTGTTTTTCGTGATCGTGATTCTAAGGTCGTCGAACGACTTAACCTATTAGTCGGTTTCCGCCATCGGGGTAGACGGTGACACATAAATCCAGTTGAATCACGCGAAGATCAATATGATTGATCGAATCGGTAACTAGATCTAAATCGATGTACCGTGATCAAAGGAAATTGATCGAATCGGAACAATAGTCGGTTTATGGTAAATTTGATTTGCCAATCAAAATCCTTAAGGAAAATTGTATAGATTCGATCTCTCATTTTTCACAGTTGCGCTGCCCCTTCGAACCCTGCAAGGGGGAGACCCCCTAGACCCCCCTTAGTCGTAGCCCCTTTTGTATCTCGTTAAGGTTCCTAGGTGCTACGATTTCACATGATTCAGTAGAATGCGATTCTATGCACAACTTGTTTTTGCAGGATGTATGTGATCAGTATGGCCCAAATATGTATGTGATGCATGCATGTATTTTTTAGGACCTACGTGTCGTGAGTAGGGCAACACGGCTGGAGCCAAATGTGTTGTCAATTATTGTAATGGCCTGCGTGCCAACTTGTGATGATCCCAATACCATGTAATTTTGATTACTAGCTGTCAGGAGTAATAGCTTGTATTAGTTCTTGGAGAACTCATCAACTTGGAGGATGGCTCGCATAGAGCATGAAGATGGAGATGATCATGGTGGACAGGTTCTATGGCGATCACCATGAGAAAATGGGCCATATTGTATCACATCTATGTGAATGCCATTCTTATATGTTTTACGACTATGCATGCTTAGTTCATAGAAGTAGAACGATCCCTCAAAAATTTTAAGTTAAACCATGCCCTCACAACCAAACCTTGCACCATCCTGTGCCATGTACAATCGTTTGTGGGTCTATGAAATTAGGGTGTCACGGTTTTCCTTGGCTAGATGGGTTTGTATCGGATACCTACACGCATAAGGGTTGGTGAGCTTAACAAGGTCATCTTAATAGTTGGACCTTGGGGCATAAAGGTTGGGCGCCTAGTTTTGACATAGAGATTTCACCCAACAATAAGAGTCATATGTGGTATGATTAGCAAAAGTTGCTTACCGATTTACCTTCTCTTCTAGCAGTGATGCTAAAGCTCACTAGTCGACTTGTTAATTGTGGATATTGAATCACTTTGTATCAATAGAGGGATGTTGATTTAAGTGGGAGTATATGCTATTAAATTGTTTAATATGTTTTACTCTTTCATGGTTACATGGCTTAGTATTTTGCATGTTTTTATGTTGTAGATCAATGGCACCGAACACTTCATCACCTTTTGCTTTGTGTTCGATTCTTGAAAAAGATAAACTAAATGGAACAAACTATTCGGACTGGGTCCATAACCTGAGAATTGTTCTCAGGGCTGATAAAAAGGAAACTGTTTTGGATACCCCAATCCTAGATGAAACTACTGATAATGCAACTGCTGGCCTTAAGAATGCCTACAAGAAAGCATGTGATGAATCTCTTGAGGTTAGCTGCCTTATGTTTGCATGCATGGAACCTGATCTTCAAAAGTAGTTTGAGGATCAGGAAGCGTATGATATTATCGTCGCGCTTAAGGACATGTTCCAGACTCAGGCTAGGACTGAGTGGTACAATGTCGCTAAGTCCTTTGTGGAATGCAAGCTCGCAGAGGGAGCAGCTATAGGCCCCCATGTGATCAAAACGGTTGGTTACAGTCAGACTTTGGAAAAGCTTGGTTTTCCATTAGGCCAAGAGTTGGCTACTGATTTCATTTTGGCGTCTCTTCCATCTAGCTATGGGCATTTCATTTCGAACTACCATATTCATGGGGTGGAGAAGGGTCTTAATGAGTTATGTGGGATGCTGAAAACAACAGAATGTGACATTAAGAAGTGTGCAGGGCATAGCCATGTGATGGCTGTGTAGAACAAGCCTAGCTTCAAGAAAAAGGGTACTTCTTGGCAAAATAAGACGGGCAAGGCTAAGGATACGATCGCTAAGACAAAGCCTGCACCCAAGCAAAAGGTTGGACCTGCAGAAGACACCGAGTGTTTATTTTGTCATGAACATGGCCACTAGAAGAGAAACTGCAACAAGTACCAGGCTTCTTTGAAGAAGAGTGGAAGTAAGAGTACTTCCCACTCAGGTATGCTTGTTGTAAATGTTGTGGACATTTTTCTCGCAGATTCTTATGTTAACTCTTGGGTATTTGATACCGGACCGGTTGCTCATATTTGCAATTTGATGCAGGGGCTAATAAGGACTAGAGAAGTGCAGAAAGGTGAAGTGGATTTTCGCGTCGGAAATAAAGCAAGGATTGCTACAATATTCGTCAGCATGATGCAGCTTCACCTTCCATCAGGATTTATTATAGAGTTAAATAATTGTTATTACATTCCTAGTATGGGTCTAAACATTTTATCACCTTCATGTTTGACGAGGGATGGTTATTCATTTGCGAGTACAAACAATGGTTGTGTAATCTCTAAGAATGCTATGTTTATGGCTGATGCTCCCATTGTGAATGGGTTATTTATTTTAAATCTTGATGATGCATCTGTTTACAATGTTAGTGCTAAAAGGCTTCAACCTAATGATTTGAGTCCTACCTATTTATGGCATTGTCGTTTGGGGAATATAAGTGAAAAGCGCATGAAGAAGCTCCATGGTGATGATCTTCTAACTTTGTTTGATTTGAATCATACGAGACATGTCAAGCTTGTTTACTTGGAAAGATGACCAAGACTTCTTTACGGGTTTTCCTGAGAGAGTGACAAACTTGTTGGAACTCATACATACTGATGTATGTGGACCAATGAGCACGACAGCCAGAGGATGATATCACTACTTCTTCACTGATGATTTCAGTAGATATGGATATGTCTACTTGATGAAGCATAAATCTAAAACTTTTGAAAAGTTCAAAGAGTTTCAGAGTGAGGTAGAGAATCAATGTGGCAAGAAAATAAAGGCCTTGCGATCTGATCGTGGAGGTGAATATTTGAGTCACGAATTTAGCAATCATCTTAAGAGTTGCGGAATTGTTCCACAGCTCACGTAGCCCGGAACGCCTCAAAGAACCGGGGTCTCCGAATGGCGCAATCGAACTTTGTTGGACATGGTTCGTTCGATGATGAGCTAGTCGGATTTACCATAATCATTTTGGGGTTACGCTCACACTAAACAGGATACTGTCTAAATCTATAGTTAAGACACCATATGAGATGTGGACTGGAAAGAATCCCAGTTTGTCTTTTCTAAAGATTTGGGGTTGTGATGCATTTGTCAAGCGACTTCAGTCGGACAATCTAACACCCAAATTGGATAAATGCATTTTCGTGGGATATCCAAGGGAAACCTTAGGGTATTATTTCTAAAACTGAGAAGAGGGCAAAGTGTTTGTCGCTCGTAGCGGTGTTTTCCTAGAGAAAGAGTTTCTCACAAATGGAACGAGTGGAAGATCGGTGCGAGTTGAAGAAGTTCAATATGAGCCAGTCGGGGATGCTTCTACGAGTGATGCTATTGTAGATGAACAAGTTGAGGAACCCGTGGCAATAGAAGCACCACAACCACGAAGGTCGGCGAGGCTCCGTGAAGCGCGGGAATTATTATTGTTAGACAATGATGAGCATACGACCTATTCAGAAGCGATGGTGGACTCAGACTCTGAGAAATGGCTGATTTCCATGAGATCCGAGATAGAGTCCATGGGAGAAAATCAAGTTTAGAACTTGGTTGACCTGCCTGATGGTTTTAAAGCCATCGAGTGCAAATGGATCTATCAGAAGAAGATTGATATGGATGGAAATGTTCACATCCATAAAGCTCGACTTGTTGCAAAAGGTTTTCGACAAGTTCAAGGAGTTGATTACAACGAGACTTCCTCACCTGTAGCGATGCTTAAATCTATACGGATCATTCTAGCCATTGCTGCATATTTCGACTATGAGATATGGAAGATGGACGTCAAGACGGCTTTCTTAAATCGAATCCTTACTAAGGATGTGTATATGATGTCGCCCGAAGATTTTGTCGATCCAAACAATGCTGGAAATGTATGCAAATTTCAAAAGTCTATTTATGGGCTAAAGCAAGCATCTCGGAGTTGAAACATTTGATTTGATGAAGTTGTAAAGGAGTTTGGCTTCATCAAAAACAAACAAGAACCTTGTGTGTATAATAAAGAAAGTGGGAAATCACTTGTATTTCTAATCTTATATGTAGATGACATATTACTGATTGGAAATGACATTCCTACGCTCGAGTATGTTAAGACCTTATTGAAAAATATTTTTTCTATGAAGGACTTAGGAGAAGCGGCATATATTCTCAGTATCAAGATCTATAGAGATAGATCAAAGAGGCTAATTGGATTAAGCCAGAGTACATACATTGACAAAGTGTTGAAATGGTTCAGCATGGAAGAGGCAGAAGGGGTTCTTGCCCGTGTCTCATGACATTAAACTCAGCAAGACTCACTGTCCTTCAACCACTGATGAGCGAGAGCGCATGAGTAGGGTTCCATATGCTTCGGCTATTGGATCCATCATGTATGCTTGATGGCTCAATGCATGGCGCCCAGAAAAATGCTTGTTGGCGGTGTTGATGTAGAGCTCGTTGGGAACCCCAAGAGGAAGGTATGATGAGAACAACATCAAGTTTCCCTCAGATATGAAACCAAGGTTTAATCGAACCAGTAGGAGCAAGGAAACACCCCAAAGGTGTTACTAGCTGAGCTTTGGCAGGGCGCACTACCGGTGCTAGTAGCAACATGGAGACCTGCACAACACAACCACAGAACTTTGCCCCCAACTTGCGATGAGGTTGTCAATCTCACCGTGTTTTGCGGAAAACAAAGGATTAAACGTATCGAATGGAAATAAGTAAAAGTTTGCAGAAAGTAAACACAAAGCAGAAACAGTTTATAGATTGTATGTAAAAGACAAAGGACCGGGATCCATAGTTCACTAGAGGTGGCTCTCCTTAGATAGATAACATGTTGGGTGAACAAATTACAGCGGGGCAATTGACAAACACTGAGAAAGCAATACATGCATATACTAATCATCTTGACTCCTTTGAGACTTGATTGGGCATTACAACATTATACATAGACCGCCATCCAACTGCATCTATGACTAATAATCCACCTTGAGGTTATCATCGACCCCCTCCAAAGATTAAGTTGCAAGCAACAGATTATTGCTTTACGAACTGCGTGTAAAGTAAACAATACGATTGTTCTATGAACAAAGGATTGTTGTTTTCTCCCTAGTAGCAATAGCACATCTAGTACCTTAGAGATTTCTGTCACTTCCCCAGATTACCCGAGGCATGAACCCACTATCGAGCATAAATACTAACTCTTGGAGTTGCTAGCATCTACTTGTCCAAGATAGCTACTAACAACGGAAAGCATGCAAGATCACAAATAAAAAAGACATGATAGAATCAATAATCAATCTGAAATAGCATCTCAATATCCATCGGATCCCCGCAAACACAACATGTATGAATTACAAATAGATGATCTTGATCATGAACGGAGCTCACAAGATCTGAACATGAAAGCACAAAGGAGGAGAAACCAACCATCTAGCTACTACATGGATCCGTAGTCCAAGGATGAACTACTCACGCATCACACCGGAGGCTTGCATGGTGATGGAGAGGGCCTCCAGGGTGAATTCCCCTCTCCGGCAGGGTGCCGGGAAGAGCTTCAGATCCCTCCCGATCTAGGGTTGGAGATGACGGCGACTACAGACTCTTTCGTGGATTTTTGATCGGGCCCTTAGGGTTTTCGTCCCGAGGGCAATATATAGGCGGAAGGAGAGGCCGCGGGGGTGCCGGGAGCGGCCACACCACCTCGGCGGGCCAGGCAGGCCGGCCCAGGTGGTGTGGTGGCTCCTCAGCCCTTCTCCGTCTCGTATTCTGGCACTTGATCCCTTCCGGAAAAATAGGCACTTTGGCTTTTGTCTCGTCCAATTCCGAGAATATTCATTTTCTGACTTTTCTGGAACCAAAAACAGGAGAAAACATGCAGCTGGCACTGTGGCTCTTGTTAATAGGTTAGTCCAAGAATTCATATGAAAAGTACTCCAAAGTTGGAACAAAACACAAGAAAGTGGATAAAACCAAGCATGGAACATCAAAAATTATAGATACATTTGCAATGTATCAATGACATGTGCTTGCCTAGATGTTTCCTATGCTCTAAGTGTTACGAGCAGATACCAGGCTGATCCAGGTGAGAGCCATTGGACAGTGGTAAAGAATATCCTTAAGTACTTGAGAAGGACTAAGGATATGTTCCTAGTTTATGGAGGTGATGATGAACTCAGTGTAAAGAGTTACACAGATGCGAGTTACCTTAATGACTCAGATGACTCCAAATTGCAATCAGGTTATGTGTTTGTCATGAATGGTGGTGCTGTGAGCTGGAAAAGTTCCAAGCAAGATACAATGGCCTTCTCTTCAACATGAGCTAAATATATTGCCGCCTCGGAGGCTGCAAAGGAAGCTGTTTGGATTAGGAATTTCGAGATCGCTCTTGGTGTGGTTCAGGGCACGTACAATCCCTTGGACATTTATTGTGACAACAATGGTGCTATTCCACAAGCCAAGGAACCTAGAAAGCACTAGAAGAACAAAGATATTCGCATGTGTTACCATCAGATTCATGAGTTCATTGGTGATGGTAGTTTCATGTTATGCAAAATACATACAGACTCAAATGTTGCTGATCCCTTGACAAAGCCACTCCCACAGCCTGCGCATGAAGCGCACACAAGAGCAGTAGGTATTAGATACTATCTAGATTGACTCTAGTGCAAGTGAGAGACTTAAGGAAATATGCCCTATCTAGAGGCAATCATAGAGATGATTGTATTTCATATGTATCCATGAGTTATTATAATGTTGCTTGAATATCCATATATTAGGCAACTTGTATTGATTGGCAATTATGTGAATTTTTTGTGAAGCTATTTACTTGTATGGTTATCTAATAGTTGTCCCTAGTCAGAGTTCATGTGAGGACACACATGAATATTAGACTAGCACATCGATTGGTTGATGACTATGTTTCACAAGTCATAGACATGGAGATGTCAAACCAATGATGTGGACACATGTTATGAACATGGGGTTGGACTGACCCAACTTGAGACTGGCAATAATACTTGCACCTCTCTCTACACATCATGTACGTTTTGTCCTTAGACCTGAGATTGTCGCATGTACTTGAGATGTGGATCGACCTACTTTGGGGCTACCAAACACTACTCCATAACTGGGTAGTTATAAAGGTAGTTTTTGGGTTTGTCCTGATACATGCTACAAGGCATTGGTCAATCAAGATGGGATTTGCCCCTCTCTACTTGAGAGAGATATCTCTGGGCCCCTCGAGTGATCGGATCCAAAAATGCATCACCATGCTACATACGGTTAAGAGTTAACCTAGTAAAGGGATTCCGAATCACAGTATCGAGAAAGAGAGGCCAGCTTGGAGCTAGACCAAATATCGTAGGGCAAAGGGAAACACATGTACTCAACCTTGTGATGGTTCATCTGAATGATCTTTATATGCATTTAGGAGTTGGCACGTCTTGCTAGAGGCCGCTACCAACTATTGATGGAGTAAGTGTACTTGTGTCATGTCTATATGTGTATGAACCTATAGGGTCACACAATTTATTAGGGGCTGGAATCCTAATGAGGATTGGATCCAAATTAGACCTTGCTTAGGCTACTAATGGGCTGCTAATGTAGAAGCCCACCGGGGATGCCTATACAAGAGAGAGTGAGGCGAGCTGAATAGGGTTGAGCATTCCACCCAGCCGCCACTCATCTCACGCCTGTGTTGCACGTGCAGACCTAGTAGTCTGGCGTGTGACCTTCCACTCCGGACGTGTGGATACCTCGGAGGTGCTGCAACTATAGCACTTGGACGAGCCACGCAAAGGGGAGCTGCTCGTGGGATGAGGACAAGGAGGAGACGCAGAACATCCACACTGCCCCGACGTGCTTCATTGAGTTCCGCAACTGCGCTTCTAGTGGTAATCCCATGATCTATGACAATAGTATTCCTGGTTGACGTGGTAGATTTTTTTTTGATTTACGCTAGTGTAGCCTACCCTTAACCCTACAAAGTCTGCTGCAAGGTTTGGTTAGAAAGCATAAAGGTAACTTTGGATGGTTCAAGATCTAGTTCATTAAGATGGCACCCCAACTCTTCATAGATTGTGTAAGGCATAATGTTAATGGAAGAGTTTAAGTCAAAAAACCCTACATAAGTAACTCCCCTAAACAAAAAGGGATTTTCTGTTGACTTCTATTCTTACCATCAAACTTGATTCTAATCATATCAGAAGATTCTCTTCCTACCACTATCACTTCATCCTCAAATACCTCAGGTTCTAGAAGTTCTTTTACTATGCCAATGTTCTTTTATTATGCCAATGTTCTTTTTGATAGTTTCTAGGTTTTTAGCTAACCCCCTATCCTTTTCTTTCTTTCACCCTCACTCTCTATTATTTTTGTGAGGATAGTTTCCCCCTCACATAGCATCTATTTTTTTCATTTGTGAGTATTTGTCCTTGTGACTAGCTCTAGGGGGCTTATCCTTACTAGGCGGTGTGTAGGGTTCCCATTCTTTTAGGATCTGCAAATATTCAGCATAGGTTTTAACAATTTGAACAATCATACGGGGGTCAAGGTTGAAATTTCCAAGCAGTTTTTCTACTTTTCCCGAAGCTAGAAATATTCTCAAACAATTATACTCTATAGGATTTTCTTCGTTAAGTTTGGCTCCACAATAAGCTTTCTCTATCCTATGCACTGTGTCTAACAAGTTCTAGGCTCTTTCAACACTAAATTCAGTAAATGACCCATTGGTAAGGGAGTCTAATTCATTTCTATTATTAGTGCTCAAACCTACATAGAAAGTATGTATTACCAACCAAGGCAGGAAGTTGTGGTGGGGGTAGTGATCGAGCAGTCCCCTAAACCTTGTGTATCCTTCATGCAAGCTTTCTTCAGGTTTTCCTTTAAAATTGGTGATCATTCATCTCACTCGAAGAGTTTTTGTGCTGGGAAAGAAATTGACTAAGAACAAAGAGGGTAAACTCTCGCAGGAGTTAGTAATCTGTTTAGTACTTTGAATATACCAAGAACGGGCCTCATCAATAAGAGTTTGAACAAAAGAGAAGATTTAACCTCATCCTCGGTGAGTATATTAAGACGAAAAGTCCCACATGTATCTTCAAAGAACCCTACATGCTCATACTGATCTTCCGTACCGTCCCCTGCAAAAAATTTAGTATGCAAATGATCCAAAAGCATGGGGTTAATATCGTACCCTCTAGGGTTGTTGGATTTTAAATAGGCGTCCGTGGGTGGATCTCTGAATTCTTTACAGCCTCCAGCTAAATTATATGTCGATACTCGCCCATGGTGTTTACCTGAAACTAGTAAATAACTTTAGTAAAACAATTAGTAGAATAAGCAACTAATAACAAAGACCAATAACTCTTAGCTCCACGGCAATGTTGCTAGAAAATAGCTTGATGACTTCAAGTGCTCAGATCGATTGTGACTAGTTTCGAAATAAGAGTATCAAACCCATAGAGAGATATTTGGTTAAGGTCTTTATGCCCCTCGTGACTATCTACCAAAGGATACTTGAAAGCCTCCTTTGGTTCCAAGTAAAGGGTGTTTGAAAGGTTTTTGGTTGAATACAGAAAAGTAATTAAAACAAGTAAAAGGAAGCAAGTAACAAAAGCGTTTGGGAACATGGTTGAACTCAATAGGGTTAAAGTGTTCTCAGGGGTGTAGGATACACCTCTAGCATGATATTGTTAATCATAATTAGGATAACCTATTTCTTGTGTCATAACATGTGTGGAGAGAGCTCCATAATAAGATGTTCACTACAAGGCTCATAGGAACACACTTTGTTGAGCCAAGAAGGAGGTCACCTCTAAATAACCACTGCGATGTCTAAGAGAAGTCACCCATACAGACCACCGCAATTAAGGGTCTCTTTGTGGATATCATAATTAGCTTAGGGAATCTCTCTTAATGCCCCTTTGACCGTGTAGGTTGCTATCCAGTGCTTATAGTCACAATAGCTCCGAGCACACTTCCAAACACGTCCAACGGATTTCACCCTCTTATTTAGTCTCGAGGGCAAATGATATGTGGCCGACTACACATACCATCTAAAGGAAGAGATCAAACACACATCATAAATATATCATAGACCAATAAGTCGATGGATATAAGTATATATCATCTTTATTTCAATTCATAATAGTGCTAGGGTTTCTCCATCTCCCCAAGAACGAGGGAAACTACTGACACATGGAAGCAATCAACAACATCATCATAATCAAATGGATGGACAAAAGTACGAGGATAAATCTGGTGCAAACCACAATTGAATCTGGAATTGCAACAAGATCTAATGAATGAAAGATGGGGTAATAGTGGTGATGGTGATGCATCAGCTGATGATGAAGGGGATGATGTGATGTCCTCTTATGATCCGTGAAGCAGCAAGGATTCGCCCTTCTCCAAGTTCCTCCGTCAGATCCCTTTCTGGTGTGGTTTTTCATGGCTCAAGGTTGCTATGAATGTCGGATCTGTGATCCGTCTTTGCCAGGTGAAAGTATTTGACGAGGCGGTCATGCTGCTACGTGGTACTGGCGGGTTCTGCCCATACCACTGGTCATTAAAACTGAAGTAGATTTCCTTCATGTTTTCTATTCTCCTAGATGCAAAGATAATTCAATTAAAGACTTTTATCACTTAAAAATATCATATTACAACATAATATGATAGTTCCAATTGATATGTTCATAAGAGACTTAGTAATTCGGGATCATGTTGAAACAAGGACAAAAGGTGCGTGCAAATGCAGTAAAATCTATTCTACTTATGCAAAAACGAAAGGTAAATATGCTTCAATTTTGGACTAATCAAGCTCCAAGAGCGCAATTGTACTGTAAGTTTCTTGCTTAATGGGAAATCTCACAACCTCTCTTTCTATCAATTTTGTGATTGCTTCGGGTTCTCCCATGGTAGAGTGCTTGATACTACTGAGGATGTCCTCTTTGAGTCAATGCATGCTTGAGATTAGATTTGTGTCAACAGGAACACCGATTATTTACGGAACAAGAGCGCCACCATCCAGAATCCAACCATCTGCTACTTCGCCACCTTCTTGGCGAATTCTATCTTTAGGAAGGGATATATCGGGTCTAGCGAGCCCTGAGATAAGTGTAATTTATATGGCTCTCCACTCCGAGATGCAGCACAAGGTAAACTTGGGTGCTATGCTCATCTAGCACTTCTGCCGCCAAAGTTCGGCTCACTAGGGTGACATACATTGTGGTGCCTTGATCACTCAGATTGTCTACGCAAGCAAGTTTGCATGCCCCGTGAGAGAGTTGTGGCTGGTAGTAAGATCTTGGATTACAACCATATGGTAAGCACCGCATTCATGGGAGTACACATGCCCCAACGCTCCCTCCGTGCTTATCAATTTTATTTTGAGCCTAATAGTGACATCCACCAAGTTTTGCTTCCATTTGTCCATGATTTTGGTTTGCCAAGAAGACAAAGTTGGGTCCTCGACGAGGAGGAGTTCCAGCAAGCAATGATTTCCTCGGGGAAGATTGTACCCCTGGGAGGTGATGGCTCAAGATATATTCGAGCTCGTTGGGGAACCCCAAGAGGAAGGTATGATGAGCACATCAGCAAGTTTTCCCTCAGTTATGAAACTAAGGTTATCGAACTAGTAGGAGCAAGGAAACACCTCCAAGGTGTTGTTTCCAACTTGGAATCCCGCACAACACAACCACAGAACTTTGCCCCCAACTTACAGTGAGGTTGCCAATCTCACCGATTTTGCTGAAAACAAAGGATTAAACATATTGTGTGGAAGATAGTAATTGCTTGCAGAAAGTAACAGTAAACAGTAAATAGATTGCAGATTGATGGTAAAAGAATGGACCGGGGGTCCATAGTTCACTAGAGGTGATTCTCCTTAAGATAGATAACATGTTGGGTGAACAAATTACAGAGGGGCAATTGACAGACACCGAGAAAGCATACATGCATATACTAATCATCTTGACTCCTACGAGATTTGATTAGGCATTACAACATTATACATAGACCATAATCCAACTGCATCTATGACTAATAATACACCTTCAGGTTATCATCCAAACCCCCTCTAGTATTAAGTTGCAAGCAACAGATAATTGCATTAAGCAAAGTGTGTAAAGTAAACAATACGATCGTCCCATGGACAAAGGATTGCTGTTTTCTCCCTAGTAGCAACAACACATCTAGTACCTTAGAGATTCCTGTCACTTCTTCAGATTACTAGAGGCATGAACCCACTATCGAGCATAAATACTCCCTCTTGGAGTTGCTAGCATCTAGTTGGCCAAGCTAGCAACTAACAACGGAAAGCATGCAAGATCACAAATAACATAGACATGATAGAATCAATAATCAATCTGAAATAGCATCTCAATATCCATCGGATCCCTGCAAACATAACATATAGGATTATAAATAGATGATCTTGATCATGAACGGAGCTCACAAGATCTAAACATGGTAGCATAAAGGAGGAGAACCACCCATCTAGGTACTACATGGACCCGTAGTCTAGGGATGAACTACTCATGCATCACACTGGAGGCAGTCATGGTGATGAAGAAGGCCTCCAGGGTGATCTCTCCCCTCCGGCAGGGTGCTGGGAAGAGCTTCAGATCCCTCCCTATCTAGGGATGGAGATGGCGGCGGCTACAGACTCTTTCATGGAATTTTGATCGGGTTCTTAGCATTTTTGTCCCGGGAGGCTTTTATAGGCGGAAGGGCAAGGTCGGTGGACACCAGGGATCCCACACCCCTGGTGGCGCGCCTCCCAGGCCACATCGGCACCAGGTGTGGCTGCCCTAGTGCGCCACTTTATCTCCCCTCCGGACTATGTTGCTTCGGGTAAAATATTGACTTTGGCTTTTGTCCGGTCCAATTTCGAGAATATTTCCTAACTAGATATTCTGAAACCAAAAACAGTAGAAAACAGGCAACTGGCACTGTGGCATCTTGTTAATAGGTTAGTTCTAGAAAATGTGTAAAAATACTCCAAAGTGTGGACAAACCATAAGAAAGTAGATATAAAACAAGCATGGAACATCAAAAATTATAGATACGTTTACAACGTATCAACATCCCCAAGCTTAACTCCTACTCGTCCTCGAGTAGGTAAGTGATAAAAAAGAAAATAATTTTTGAGGTGACATGCACCATCATAATCTTGATCAAGGTATTTGTAAAACATTGATAGCTGGGATCATAGTACTTTAACATAGCATGAAAGATATAGTTCTAACAATAAGACATAGCAACTATATTGTAACATGAAAAAGTACAAACAAAAGATTCATGAATAACAATGCTTTGAAAGACTTTTGTTTGTTTCACATATAGAAAACATAATGAGAATGGTATTCAGCTTGTCCCTCATTGTGTAGCAAAACATAAATGCATAGGACACCTTCAAAGTTCATAAGGGTGACTAGATACAAATAGTTTAAGAACAAGCAATATCAAAGTACTAATCAATCAACAAGTTTTGGGACAATGCACATTAAACTAAGAATGACCACTATGCTCTCTTAATAGGTGCATAAAGATAGAATATGGAGACTCAACATAAAAGTAAAAGAAAGGCCCTTCATAGAAGGAAGCAGGGATTCAAGTCTCATAAAGAGCTTCCAAAAATTATGGTACTTATTAGCTTTCAGCTCTCATTGCCCCTATCATAAGCATCTTTAGGTGATTAAGGTTAAAGTGAACAAATATGAGGATATGCTTGACAAGTTATAAGCTGAAAATCTCATGCCCCTTACTTATGAGTACCGTTCCTCATGCTACTCAATTTTAGTCATAGGTAAGTTATTGTCATTGTAAGTACATGTGTATCATAGAGAACCGCCAACGGGGTACCTCTTGCCCGATGATATGGAAGATTCTCCATATCAAAATAACAAGGCAAGCAGACAATGAGCATCTCAACGATCTTTTTATTTGCTATTTGCATAGGTTTTTATTGAGGATGCTTCACAGATTACTCACTATGGTTATGCTGCAAGTTTCCACCATGATTAGGCATGCCTTAGGCTAGCCACCTAGGCGTTTATCTAAAACATATACAAACTCCATGATCTTACAAGCTCCCCTTTTATTTCACACCGCCGGGATTCATAAGCAAAAGAATCATGATATCAACTAAATAATGTGCAATGTTGAAAGCGTTCCCCATGGTAACATGGTTCTGCTAATTCATAACTTACAAAGCGCAAGCATATATGCAACATATATGGGCACAATGGTTCAAGTTTATTAAGTGCAAGAAATTAAAGTGTGCCATCAAGTTTGTGAGAGCTTTAATCACTAATTTTCACATAACAAGTTTAATTCAGAAGGTAGATAAAAACATGAATATACTTGGAATAGCAATAACGCTAATAGGTAGGTATGGTGGACTCTTTGGAGTAACTTGGTTTTATTTGGATTTGGATGCATGAGTGGAACTCATACTTGGTACATGTGGAGGCTAGCAAAAGACTTGGGAGCGACCAACTGAGAGAGCAATAATGGCCATAATCATGCAAAGCGACAAAACATTATTAATTAAAAGTGATATTACAAGTCAAAAACTAAATGATCATATAGGCTATGGTGACTTGGTATAGTCTTAACATGGTGTGAGCATGCGCCAAGTCAACCCAAATAAAGCATCAAAGGAGAATACCACAGTATTATGCTTTTATATGCTAAAACAACGCATGATTCTTTCAAGGCACATTAAGCAATCTCAATTGTTAGTAACTAGTCATGCTAAAACAATAATCACTAAGCATAAAGTCAAAGCAATATCAAGCATGACATGATAAAGTCTAAGTCACAGTCAAAAACAAGCTCCTTTTATACCACTTAAGCATGAACTTTCCTATTCTTTTCCAATCCAAATCAACTTATTTGAAACTATGTATGAATGCGGGGGTCCAACCAATTTATTTAAGCAAACTAAGCAAAAGAAAACTAAAAACAAAACAAAGACGCTCCAAGAACAACACAATTGTGCATGAAACAATAAAAATGAAGTGTTTGGAAGAAACCTGAGATTTTTATTGATGAAGAAGGGGATGCCTTGGGCATCCCCATGATTTGATGCTTGTACTTCTTGAATATTTCTTGGGGTGACACGGGTGGCATCCCCAATCTTGAGATTTTGTCCATACTTCATCTTATCACAATGTTCTTCCCTATACTTTAAAATTTCCTTCATACAAAACTTCACACAATCTTCATTAGCAACATTAGTGTATTCAAGATAATAAGTCTTTAGGTTCAGTTTCAACACAAATAAAACTTTCATTAAAACATAAGCTACTGTAGCAATTCCTTTTAAAAGTTTAAGAATTTTGGCAAGGCTCAAAGAGAAAGAGATTTAAGAGGCAAATGCAAATAATGGTAGAAATTTGTCAAAACAGACCAGCCGGTAAAAACCAATTTTTTCGAAGACATTATGTTGCTCAAATCGAAAAGTGATAAACTAATGAAAGTTAGATAAAAACCTGGGGCAGAAGCACAAAACATTACAACTCAATCCGACATACACAGATTTTTCACGAATTTTTACAGCGAAGACCAAAAATCTGTTTCGGGACAACAACTTTTCCAAGCATTACTTCTCTCTCATTAGAGGTTACTCTTGGCACAAAAACCACAAAAAATTATAATAAGAGGTTATTACTGAGGCAGTAACTTCCAACACTCAACAAAAGATTCCTAAAGAAATTTGGATTATCTCCCAATAAGTGCTTTTCTTTAACGCACCTTGAGCTAGGCATAAGAAGCAAGAATCAAGTATTCTCAAATGAAGAAGCATTAAGAGCAAATTTTATAGGAGAGGCAAAAGGAATCTTATCTCTCTTATTAGGGAAGTGTTCTATACCTTTCTTGTGTGGAAATGGATATTTAATGGTGCCTTCTTTCATATCAATAATGGCACCAACAGTTCTAAGAAAAGGTCTTCCCAAAATAATAGGACAAGAAACATTGCATTCAACATCCAAAACATAGAAATCAACGGGGAAATATGCGTTATTAACCATAATAAGAACATCATTAATACTCCCCATGAGTTTCTTTTTAGCATTATCTTCAAGTTGGACATTTAAATAACAATCTTCCAATGGTGGCAAATCAAGCATTTCATAAATATTTCTAGGCATAATAGAAACACTACTATCAAGATCACATAAAGCTTTGAGATCAAAATCATTCACTTTCATATTAATGATGGGTTCCCAACCATCTTCTAATTTCATAGGGATAGAAGCTTTATGTTTCATCTTTTCTTCTTTAATTTTTATGAGAGCATCAGTAATGTGTTTTGTAAAGGCCATATTCATAGCACTAGCATTAGGACTTTTAGCAAGCTTTTGTAGAAACATAATTACTTTAGAGATATTGCAACCATCAAGATAAAAATCATAATTACCATCTAAGGTAGTAGAGCTATTGTTTCCATATTTCGAAGAATTTCAACATTTTTATTAGAGAAGCTTCCATTGGTTTTAGGCATTGTTGCAAAAGGAATGGGGACTTCATGTGGTTTGCTAGCATCAACATTAGTAGTGGTGATAGTACAAATACTAATATTTCTAGCAATTTCATCTTATCTTTCCCACTTAGCGTGCAATTCGGCTAACAGTCTAACATTTTCATCAATTCTAACTTGTATGGCATTAGTAGCAGCAAAGGGATTTTCAATGGTTTCAGGTTTAACAGCCATTTTATTAATCAAAGAGGATTGTGCTTCAAACAAAGATGATATATTTCTTTCAGCATTTGAAAGTTTTTCCTCAATAGTTTTATTGAAACCAGTTTGTTTACTAATAAAATCTTTAAGCATGACTTCAAGTTCAGATGGTGCACTCCTATTGTTGTTGTAGGAATTTCCATAAGCATTACCATTATTGGGAGGATATGGCCTATAATTATTATTACCAAATTATTCCTGTAGGCATTGTTGCTAAAATTATTATTTCTAATAAAGTTCACATCAACTTGCTCTTCTTGAGCAACCAAAGAGGCTAAGGGAACATGATTTGGATCAATATGAGCTTTCCCATTAACAAGCATAGACATAATAACATCAATTTTATCGCTCAAGGAGGAGGTTTCTTCAACATAATTTACCTTTTTACCTCGTGGAGCTCTCAGTGTGCCATTCAGAATAGTTAACCATCATATTATCCAAAAGCTTTGTTGTAGCACCCAAAATAATGGTCATAAAGGTACCTCCAGTAGCAGAATCCAGTAGATTTCTTGAAGAATAATTTAGTCCTGCATAAAAGATTTGGATAATCATCCAAGCAGTCAGTCCATGAGTGGGATAATTCTTTACCAAAGATTTCATTCTTTCCCAAGATTGAGCAACATGTTCATTATCAGATTGTTTAAATTTCATTATTTCACTTCTCATAGATATAATCTAAGCAGGAGGATATTATTTAATGCAAGCATCTTTGCATTTAGTCCAAGAATCAATACTATTTCTAGTTAGGGATAGCAACCATTCTTTAGCTTTTCCTCTCAAAGAGAAAGGAAACAATTTAAGCTTAATAATATCTCCATCTATATCCTTATGTTTTTGCATCTCACAAAGTTCAACAAAGTTATTAAGGTGAGCAGCAGCATCTTTAGTAAAAAAACACCAGAGAATTGTTCTTTCATAACAAGATTGAGTAAAGCAGGTTTAATTTCAAAGAAAGTAGATTCAGGAATAGGTGGAGCAATAGGTGTGCACATGAAAAAATTGTTGTTGGTGCTAGTGAAGTCACACAACTTAGTGTTTTCAAGAGTATTCATTTTTATGTTTTTTAATAAAGGAAGCAAACTAGTACAACTAGTTTTTTTGTGTTTTTGATAAAAGAAACAAGCAAACAAAGCAGAAATAAACTAAGCAAAAAAAACAAAGTAAAGAGATTGATTATGAGGGACTCCCCTTGTGAAAATGTCCTTGACTCCCCGACAACGGCGCCAGAAAAAAGGCTTTGATGGCTCAAAATATATTCGATCTAGTTGGGGAACCCCAAGAGGAAGGTATGATGAGCACAACAACAAGTTTTCCCTCAGTTATGAAACCAAGGTTATCGAACCAGTAGGAGCAAGGAAACACCTCCAAGGTGTTATTTCCAACTTGGAATCCTGCACAACACAACCACAGAACTTTGCCCCCAACTTAAAGTGAGGTTGTCAATCTCACCGGTTTTGCTGAAAACAAAGGATTAAACGTATTGTGTGGAAGATAGTAATTGCTTGCATAAAGTAACAGTAAACAGTAAATAGATTGTAGATTGATGGTAAAAGAATGGACCAGGGTCCATAGTTCACTAGAGGTGATTCTCCTTAAGATAGATGACATGTTGGGTGAACAAATTATAGCGGGGCAATTGACAGACATCGAGAAAGCATACATGCATATAGTAATCATCTTGAATCCTACGAGACCGTAATCCGACTACATCTATGACTAATAATCCACCTTCAGGTTATCATCCAAACCTCCTCCAGTATTAAGTTGCAAGCAACAGATAATTGCATTAAGAAAAGTGTGTAAAGTAAACAATACGATCGTCCCATGGACAAAGGATTGTTGTTTTCTCCCTAGTAGCAACAGCACATCTAGTACCTTAGAGATTCCTGTCACTTCCCCAGATTACTAGAGTCATGAACCCAATATCGAGCATAAATACTCCCTCTTGGAGTTGCTAGCATCTACTTGGCCAAGATAGCTACTAACAATGGAACATGCAAGATCACAAATAACATAGACATGATAGAATCGATAATCAATCTGAAATAGCATCTCAATATCCATCGGATCCCGGTAAACACAACATGTAGGATTACAAATAGATGATCTTGATCATTAACGGAGCTCACAAGATCTAAACATGGTAGCACAAAGGAGGAGAACCACCCATCTAGCTACTACATGGACCCGTAGTCCAGGGATGAACTACTCACGCATCACACCGGAGGAAGTAATGGTGATGAAGAAGGCCTCTAGGGTGATCTCTCCCCTCCGGTAGGGTGCCGAGAAGAGCTTCAAATCCCTCCCGATCTAGGGATGGAGATGGTGGCGGCTACAGACTCTTTCGTGGAATTTTGATCAGGTTCTTAGGGTTTTCGTCCTGGGAGGCTTTTATAGGCGGAAGGGCAAGGTCGATGGAGCACCAGGGGGCCCACACCTCCTGGTGGCGCGCCCCACAGGCCGCGCCGCCACCAGGTGTGGCTGCCCTGGTGCGCCACTTTGTCTCCCCTCCGGACTCCGTGTTGCTTCGGGTAAAATTTTGACTTTGGCTTTTGTCCAGTCCAATTCCGAGAATATTTCCTTACCAGCTTTTCTAAAACCAAAACTACAGAAAACAGGCAATTGGCACTGTGGCATCTTGTTAGTAGGTTAGTTCTAGAAAATGTGTAGAAATACTCCAAAGTGTGGACAAAACATAAGAAAGTAGATATAAAACAAGCATGTAACATCAAAAATTATAGATACGTTTACAACGTATCAGATGGGACCCCAACTGGGAGAATGCAGGAGGCAGCCAACTAGCAGCAGCAAGATGATGATTAAAAAATTTGGAACACCATGGTATGGGATGACTATGATTAGCAACATCACCATCAACAACCTTCTACTCAATTCCACGAGCAGCAGGGTATGCCTCAACCTCAGCTGGGATTCAATTATGTCCTGAGAAGTGACTTTGACCAAGTGGTGCATCACATCGACAACATGGAAAACACGTTGCATGATGTGAACGCCAACATCATCACTCTTACACTAGACTTCACCACCTTCATGACCGAGTTCCCCAATCTCTATTTGTCGTGGTGGTGGCACGGCAGATGCCATGGATAGGCTAAAGATGGGGCCAATGAGTGCTAGGGGAATCCAGGGAGGGAGAGCGTGGTGATTCCACGCACGGAAGTTCTTGTATTTCCTCTATCAATGGTGTTTACAAATGCCCTTGAGGCTCTGAGCAAGAAGGAGATGATGTCTCTTACTCCCTACGAAGTAGCCCTAGAGTTCTACCTTATACAGAGAGAATGATTGGTCGATCGGCCCTCTCTATGGAGGCCCCGGTGCTTCTTATATAGGGAAGCCCGGGTTACAATTCTAGGGCACAGGTGGCAGCATATTCCACGAATATGCTGCTTTCATAAAGCAGATGCTTCTTTATTCTCTTTAACGGCTCGTCCGGTCTTTGGACGTAACCCATAGCATAATCCTTGTCTTTTGGCATCACCAGACACGGGCTACGTCATCCGGCTTTGCCCGTGTCACCTTGGTCGCCCCTGACCCGCTGGTCCTATTCTTTACTTTACTTTGCTCATGCTACAGCTACTAAAGCCACCTTTTGACCAGCGGGGGATTCCTTCTCTTGGAAGCTAAGATAATCCGGCTAGCATATAGCTAATCCGGCTTACCAAGTTACCTGCAAAACAGATAGACATGGTCGGCATATATCTTATGCCGATCGGACCATAGTCAAGGAGATGCTCCATGGGCTAGGTCACACCGTGATTCGGCCTACCTTGAGGTGACCCGGTCAGCACTTGCTTTGACCGTGCCATACCCCGGCTAACTTGGCCCTTATACCCTGGTGTTACCCTACCCAGGGGTATCCCCCCAACATTAGTCCCCGAAGCTGGTGCGGTCTTAGCAACTTTTAGTTGTTAAGGCCACATTAGGTTCCCTTATCCGGATCTTTTGCTCCTTAGGCCGAGTTACCTCGTAGACCGGAGTTTCTCATCTTGCGACCCTTTGCTCATTCCGAGTTATTCCTCGTTGGCTAGGTCTTTTGCTCGCTTATCCGTGTTACCTTTCCTTCTCTTGTACACTTCTCCACATCCTACGTGGAGGGTAATCATCATTTTGCCTCATTTTAAGGGCCACGCCCATTTAATGCGCCGGTTACTATCGCAATGTCAGGAATAACTGCTATAAACGTCCCTTCACTGCAGCGCCTCGTTAACCGTAACGTTGCATAACATCGTGGGGTCATCTGTTGGGTCCGCAGCATAGTAAACAAAAATTTTCCTACGATGAGAACTATACGCCAAGATCTATCTACTAGGTACAGAGCAACGGGTGGACATACATCCATCGAGAACTTACCCTTGAAGACAACGAGTTTTGTTAACGAGTAGGAACTCGTGGTTGATGTAGTCGTACACTTGCCGATCTCAAGATCGTGATGAAGTCCAGCAGGTCCGGCTCCAACACGTCCATCAGATCCAGCTCCAGCACCACCAAGTCCAGCACCGCAAAGAAGCGGTGCATCCATGATCGCACACACGTCCGGTACCCCGACAACCTCCGTCCCTCGCTCTAGCAAAGCAACGAAAGCAGCAAATCCTTTCCAGATAAAGCCACCAGGAACATGTATCTCGCTAATCCGAGACCATGGGGAAATAATATTAGAGGGGGAGAGAGATCCTTCACAAGGAGGTGTGTGTGAGAAGTGAGGAAGAGGGGGGACTTTTATAGGAGGAGGGGGGGTGCCCCTCCTTCATGGCCGGCGCATGGAGGAGGTGCCTCTTCACCTCCTCCATTCATGTGGTGGTAACCCCTCCACATTAAAATGCCTCTTCACATTCCCTTTTAAAGTCTCCACTTTAAATGCATTAAATTTCTCCAAATTTAATGCTCTCTCATTTAATAAAACTCTTTTATTAATTTTATTCAGAATTCTGTTAATTACTTTAATTAACAAACATTCACATAAAACCCCCTGCAACATTTCAATATTACATGCAGAACCAATTTTAGCAATATCACCCGAAATAGTTTTGGTGTCTATTGAAATAATTCCAGCGCTTTCTCAAATCTTTATCTGAAACATATTTGATCCAAATGGTGTCGGTATCCCTAAAGTGTGTCACCCTACGGTTCGCAAATAAGGCAGACATGATCGAGACCCCTCTCAGATCAATAATCAGAAGTGGGACCTGGAGATCCATACTGTCTCCTACACATTCAACGATGACTTCTGTGATCGTGAGAACCTTTAATGCTAGTAACTAAATCCCTTTGCTCGCGATATATTACATGTCCGAGATTCGATCATCGGTATCTCCATACCTAGTTTGATCTCGTTGCCGACATGCACTCTTTTCTCGTTCCCGTGATATAACATTCTAGTGATCACATCACTTGCTTGCAAGCTATCTCAATGTGATATCACCGAGAGGGCCCAGAGTATATCTATCCGTCATCGGGATTGACAAATTCCACTCTTGATCCATGAGCTTCATGTCACATCCCAAGATTTTCCAAATCTTGTAATGTGAAAATAAATGAATAAAATAAAACTTTGTTTGATTTTCAAGGCCAGAAGAAACTTTTTGTATTCAATTGGGACTTCAAACCAGTTGGATCAAATAAAATCCTAAAGGGATTTATAAAGATAAACATTTAACAAAGGCAAATAAAATGTTTTGGAGTTACTATTTTGGATCTTTAAAATAAAAAGATTTGGTTTTCAAAAGCAAAGATAGAATTATAAATAAAGATTATATTTTAAAGAGCCAAATTAATTTTGGCCAAGCATTTATAATAAAATATTTTGTTTTGATAAAATGAGTAAAGGTTTATTTAAATAAAATAATAAGGATGTAATATCCAAATTTTATTTAAGTAAAGGCTTTTCCCATTTTAAATGAACACTAAAATTTATTTATTTATTTTAAATAAGTTTTCCAAGTATTTTATTACTACTTTGAAATCTTTTTATAAAAGGTTTTGGTTTTCAAAATGAAAAGAAATATTTTAAATAAAGATTATTTTATAAAACCAAATTAAACCTTGGCCAAGATTTTGAAACAAAAGGTTTTGTTTTGATTAAAATAGTAGAGGTTTATTTAAAATAAACTAAAAAGGATTTAAATATCTAAGTTTTATTAATAAAGGCTTTACTATTTCCAAAACATCAAAACTTATTTATTTACTTTAAATAAGTTTTCCAAATATTTTATATTCTCAAATAAAACCTACTGAAGTGTTTTGATTTTATTTATATTTCCAATAAAGATTTTAAATAAAACAAACCCTACTTGATTTATTAACTAAGGTCCATTTTATTTAATTGTTAATGGACCCTATAGAAAAAATGATATTTTGTTTTAAACAAACTTTCCAAGTATTCTTTATTTTCAAATAAAACTTACTGATTTGATTTTGAAAATATTTGGATTTCAAATGGAAATTTTATTATTTAAATCAAACCCTATTTTATTAATAAACTAAAGATCCATTTTATTTAATTATTGAATGGATCCTAAAATGAATAAAAATATTATTTTATTTTGAGTTTTGGTTTATGTTAATAAACAGAACCAAATTCAAAGTACAAAGTTGAGTGATTGTTTGAATTGTTTGAATGGTTTGATTGCTTGAATAATTGATTGAAAATTCAAAACAGAAAAATAGTAATAGAAAAGGAAAAAGATTTTAGACAGAAAAAAATAGAGCAAACGACCTGGCCCAGCTGCCCAATTAGCCCACCTAGCTCCCTCTTCCCCAAGCATTCTTTTCTCACTCATAAACTTACCCTTGCAGAGTGACAACTGGACCCCACCCCACTCCCTTCCTTTCACTGCCAAGCGGACCCACTCGCCTGTTCATCGTTTTCACCCTCGCCCGAACCGTTTTCTTCACCGCAGAAAGAACCCGCTAAGCAGCTGACTGGTGGACCCAACCCCCTTTCCTATTCTATCGCTGACAGGTAGACCCCACTCCTCCTGTTCATCTCTCACACCCGCGCGACCCTGTCTTCCCCAAACCTCGCTGCCGTTGCTGCCTTCAATCCGCGCGTTCAATTCGTATTGATGCCGCGCCTTAAACCTCGCCGTGACTGCACGCTATTAAGCGCCTGCGTCTTCTCCTTCTTTCCCCTCTGTCGCCACTCCTTCTCCGCCCCCAGGCCGCCCCAATTTCCTCCCCGAGCATCCTCTGCTCCGACGACCCTCCTCGCCGATTTCGGCCAACACACACCCCCTCCTGCCACCTCGAGCACGCAGCGGTGCTCAGCATTCCCCAGCGGACCCTTCTGTAGCCGCAGCTCACCCGCGGGCGCACCTGAGCCTCGGCAACGACTTTCCCGAGCCAGCGCTGCCGTCTGCTCCAACTACGACAACGTCTCCCCGGTAAACCTGACCTCCCCTCTCATCCTCGTTGACACGATGATGATATCCAAGCTCATACGAACCTAACAACACCTTCCGTTTGTCCTAGGGTGCACCCTATCCTCGCCTTCGACAACCTCCAGCATCGCCGCCGTCTGGTTCTTCTCTGACGACGTCCCCAGGTAGTATCCGACCGCCCCTCCTCTTCTCCTTCACGCACGCGTCACCGCACTGACCTTGTGCAGCTAACCCAGTCCTCCGTTTATCTTCTCGTGGACCACAGCTTCGTCTTCGACCTTGACCAGAGCCAACCGCCGCCAGAACGAACTCCGGCGAGAGATTCCACCTGACCCCGTGCGCCCCTTGGACTATCACGACCACGTCGAGCTTTCCCACGACCCAGCGATCACGGTGAGCCTTCTCCTTATCTTCCTTGCGTCCAGTATCACCGGTGACTACCTCGCCTGAGCGCTGCCGCCAGAGCGCCGCCGCCAGCGCCGCCGATTATTAGTCAGAGTAGTTAGGACCGTTAGATTTGGATCTGACGTTTAGGAAAGAAAGTGAGCGAAGGGGTATCGAGAAATCTGTGCCGTGCGATCCCACTTTGATCTAACGCTCCACAGCGAACGATCCGTGCGAACCGGTACCGATGAATTAGAATAAGACACGTGTCCCTGCTGGTTTGATTTAAAACAGAATTGATCTAATTGATGTTCAGTTTTGTAAAATCCATAACTTTGAATCCACACGTCCAAATTTTGCAAATTTTATGTCGTTGGATTCAGGAGAGCAAGACCTAGCGAACCATGCCCTTGGTTTAGCAAATAGTAACTGTTAGTTTGTTTGTTTTTGCAGATTCTTTTGTGTGCTTGTTTAGATTAGAAAAAATGTTTAAAAATGATTTTAGGGTTAAAACCTTTGCAATTTGGATTGTTGTGACCTTACTGACCCTAGGAACCAACCCCTGTTTTGGAAAATGAATTTGGAAAAGTTTAGAATGGATTAATTAGTTTAGTCCATTTCTAGCTAATTAAAACTATTGATTTGTTTATGAAAATGATTTTGAGTAAAAACTTTGGAGAAAATGGTTTGGACCAAACCTATTGACCCAAAACACCAAGTTTTGCAATAGCAACTCATTTGGTGAAACAAAATAATGATTCTTTGATTTAAAACCATTTCTAGCCAAATAGAAATGTGGTTTATTTATTAAAAATGATTTTGGAAGAAAACCTTTGGAAAATGTTTTGTTTTAAACTCACTAACCCCAAAACCCAAGTTTTGTGATTTGAAAACATATTTGGTGAACCCTATAGATTAATGCCCTAGTAAAACTATTTCTACACCACATAAAATGATACTTTGTTTTGAAAATGGTTTTATAGTGAAACCTTTTGCAAATGACTTTGCCACTTTACAAAATGACCAATAGATGTACCCAAATGTTTATAACCCACTAGGAACCACTTTTTCAAACAAAACAAAGCTTGGCATGCTTGCATGCATTACTTTGACTTTGTGATTTTATGTGTGTTGTTTTGCTTGATTGGTAGATTGAGTGTGTGCCTTGCTTGATTGATTTGTAGTGACTTGAAGAGTGTGATTGTTGCAAGGACAAGGAGTGAACCTATACCCTCTACCAAAAAGGCAAGTGATGCTTCATATCTTTTGTCCCATTACTTTCACTATGCATTAGTGTTTTTGCTAAGTAAAACTTGCATGGTTTTTATTTTGCTAAGTATAGACCTTGCTATAGGAAAACCTAGTAGATGAATCCTTAGTAGGATTTTTCATAAGTTAAGAATCCTATTACTATCAAGCTTAGCCTAGCTAATAGAAAACATGGGTGGAATATATTCACACTATGGAAAAATATTCTAAGTCTGAGGACTTGTGTTTTGTTTAATAAAACAACTAAGTTAATGAATCACCTGGGTGGAATGGGACTTGCTTGGTGGTTTTTGGTTGAGTGGTTCACAAGGCCCATTTTTATGGTTTACCTTAGTGTATCTCACTTGTGGATGGCCACCCAGGAACAAAGAGATTTGAGATGTCAAATGTTGAGAAGCTTCAAGTGCAACCACTTGGCAATATGGGCTCTGCCATGATCATATAGGTTGCAAGAACTTAGCCATATGGACAGTGGGTGGTAGTGTTTGATAGGTTGGAACGCGTCCATGATGGTCTAGGGGAAAGCTTCTGAAAGATCTTGTCTTGGGAAACCAAGTCTTGTGGGGAAAGTGCACCACCTCTGCAGAGTGTAAAACCTAAGTACTTAGCCATGTCCCTGGTAAAGGACAATTTGAGCATCAAGACATGGAAGCAATCAAGAATCTCATCATTCCAATTTCTAAGTAAAACTTGTGGTTGAACAAGGGTTGTTTGAATTCTTCAATCTTTGATGGAGAGATGGCTTGGTACAAGGATCTTGAAATCTTAGATTGGGAAAAATGATTTTGCCAAACAAAACTTAGTATTTTCAAATGTTAAGGAAAAATCTATTTTGAGCAATGCAAGCCTCAACTCCACTTAGCCAAATGCATATAGATGATAGACTCCACTATATTACCATAGTATCACTTGCCAATACAATTCAAATGTATTGACCCTTTGTGGCTGTAACTTGTATGTTGCAGGTTTGATTGTTTTTAGTGAAGATTGATTGATTAGGATTACAAAGTCTACAACCAACATCTGCCTGTGGCACTTTGAAGATGAAGGACCCAATGCTTATAGTTATTCCGCTGCAATGTAATAGCCAAATGAGCTATGTTTGATGTAATAAAATTATGTTCTTCCTGGTTATAAAGTTATATTATGACCTTTGTTTCTTGATATTACATCTAAACTATGGATGCTAGCTATTGATCCAGGGACTAGCATTGTAAACACAGGGGGCTCAATCTTATTAAAGGTTGGGGACCCTACAGATGGTATCAGAGCATTGTGTTGCCTGTAGGATTTGTAAACCTAGGATTGGACAAAAACCCTTAGAAAAATAGGAGTTGTATTTGTTCCAAAAACTTATTTATAAAACAATCTTGTAAACTCTTTCCTCAACCATTTTGGTTTCAACTCTACTTCTCTTCTAGTTCAACTTGATGGAAAAGCCTACCCCATGACCAAAGACTTCACCATGTGCAAAGGACTTCTCCAACACTTTCAACTCTAGTGACTTCAACATCTTCAGCATGCTCACTAAGGACTTCCAACTTGGATACTACTAAGGAAAACAAGTGAGACAAGAAATGTTTCTAAAGATTTGGAGACTAAGGAAACACAACCTAGAAGGAGCCTACATCATTTGAAGTATTGCAACCAAGAGTTTTTCCCAAGGAAACCATGATCTCATGCAAGAAGGATCAACCAAGAAGGATGGAAAGGTCACAAGTGAACCATATAGATGGACCACCATTTATAGTTAAAGTCAAACACACCAACTTATGTGGTGTAACAAAAAAATATTTTTGGTTGCCTAAAAATATGCTTGAAACTTGTTGTTTGAGTGGAATGTTTTGTTTGTGATTGCTTGCACATTTCTTGTGTGAATTGTGATGTGTGTGATTAGAATTGATTCCTTAGAAAAATCTTTTGCCTATTCTAATCCCAACCCAACCCAAACAAATGACTTCTCCAAGAGACTCCAACATCAAGGTTGATGACATCAACAACTCCAGCATGAAAGAGCTCATAGAAACCCAACACCAGCTGAACCAACTAACAGCTCAGTTCATAGCCAGCAATAGTGATAAAGATCCAGCACTGCAAAGGTTTTTGGAAGAACAATCCCAACTGATGCTTAAGGTGGCTAATCAAATGATCAGCATAGAAGAAAACTATCCAAAAAGAGTGTATGACAACAAGGATGACAAAGATGTTATTCTACATGGAGCCCCAGCTTGCATTATTTGTGGAGACAAGGACCATACTTCCAAGGAGCATGAAGATCAATGCCCTAACTGTGAAGAAAATCATCCTGTTGGACTATGTCCCACATCTCAAGCTACTTGTTTCCTATGTGAAGGAAATAATCATGTCCCTATCCAATGCCCCATCTATGCCATTGTTGAACAAAGGAAACAATAAGGATCCAAGTCTATCAAAGGAAAAGGACCACTTATACCTCTAAACAAGACCACCCAATTCAAGGGATCAAAGAAACCCAAGAAACCAAGACCAAACATGCACCTTGTGCAATGTCGTAAATGTAAGGAAATGGGACACTATTCCAGTGAGTGTCCAGAGAACAAGAAAAATAAGAGGATTGACCAAGTGATGTGCAACAATTGCGAAGAGCTAGGCCACTATGTAGCAACTTGTCCACTGAAGATACGTGATGAACTCAATCTTATCACATGTTACAATTGTGGTAACCAAGGACATTATGCAAGCAATTGTCCAGAAAGAATGAAGAACACGTTGAACAAGCCTATGAAGGATCTCAACCTTGGCCCATGAGTCAAATATGGAAATAAAGGACACTATGCAGATGTTTGCCCAGAGAAGTTTCCCCAGGATCCCAAGAAGGCCAACATCTAGTTTAGTTGGAAATTTTTTAAGGGTGGTAGTACCCTAGTTGTTTTGAACCTGCTTGTAACCCTAACCTTCCCAAATCTCGGGGACGAGATTTATTTTAAGGGTGGTAGCCTGTCACATCCCAAGATTTTCCAAATCTTGTAATGTGAAAATAAATGAATAAAATAAAACTTTGTTTGATTTTCAAGGCCAGAAGAAACTTTTTGTATTCAATTGGGACTTCAAACCAGTTGGATCAAATAAAATCCTAAAGGGATTTATAAAGATAAACATTTAACAAAGGCAAATAAAATGTTTTGGAGTTACTATTTTGGATCTTTAAAATAAAAAGATTTGGTTTTCAAAAGCAAAGATAGAATTATAAATAAAGATTATATTTTAAAGAGCCATATTAATTTTGGCCAAGATTTTATAATAAAATATTTTGTTTTGATAAAATGAGTAAAGGTTTATTTAAATAAAATAATAAGGATGTAATATCCAAATTTTATTTAAGTAAAGGCTTTTCCCATTTGAAATGAACACTAAAATTTATTTATTTATTTTAAATAAGTTTTCCAAGTATTTTATTACTACTTTGAAATCTTTTTATAAAAGGTTTTGGTTTTCAAAATGAAAAGAAATATTTTAAATAAAGATTATTTTATAAAGCCAAATTAAACCTTGGCCAAGATTTTGAAACAAAAGGTTTTGTTTTGATTAAAATAGTAGAGGTTTATTTAAAATAAAATAAAAAGGATTTAAATATCCAAGTTTTATTAATAAAGGCTTTACTATTTCCAAAACATCAAAACTTATTTATTTACTTTAAATAAGTTTTCCAAATATTTTATATTCTCAAATAAAACCTACTGAAGTGTTTTGATTTTATTTATATTTCCAATAAAGATTTTAAATAAAACAAACCCTACTTGATTTATTAACTAAGGTCCATTTTATTTAATTGTTAATGGACCCTATAGCAAAAATGATATTTTGTTTTAAACAAACTTTCCAAGTATTCTTTATTTTCAAATAAAACTTACTGATTTGATTTTGAAAATATTTGGATTTCAAATGGAAATTTTATTATTTAAATCAAACACTATTTTATTAATAAACTAAAGATCCATTTTATTTAATTATTGAATGGATCCTAAAATGAATAAAAATATTATTTTATTTTGAGTTTTGGTTTATGTTAATAAACAGAACCAAATTCAAAGTACAAAGTTGAGTGATTGTTTGAATTGTTTGAATGGTTTGATTGCTTGAATAATTGATTGAAAATTCAAAACAGAAAAATAGTAATAGAAAAGGAAAAGGATTTTAGACAGAAAAAAATAGAGCAAACAACCTGGCCCAATGCTTTACAATGCCCCTAGCCCAGCTCCCTCTTCCCCGAAGCATTCTTTTCTCACTCATAAACTTACCCGCACAGAGAGTGACAACTGGACCCCACCCCACTCCCTTCCTTTCACTGCCAAGGGGACCCACTCGCCTGTTCATCGTTTTCACCCTCGTCCGAACCGTTTTCTTCACCACAGAAAGAACCCGCTAAGCAGCTGACTGGTGGACCCAACCCCCTTTCCTATTCTATCGCTGACAGGTAGACCCCACTCCTCCTGTTCATCTCTCACACCCGCGCGACCCTGTCTTCCCCAAACCTCGCTGCCGTTGCTGCCTTCAATCCGCGTGTTCAATTCGTATTGATGCCGCGCCTTAAACCTCGCCGTGACTGCACGCTATTAAGCGCCTGCGTCTTCTCCTCCTTTCCCCTCTGTCGCCACTCCTTCTCCGCCCCCAGGCCGCCCCAATTTCCTCCCCGAGCATCCTCTGCTCCGACGACCCTCCTCGCCGATTCCGGCCAACACACACCCCCTCCTGCCACCTCGAGCATGCAGCGGTGCTCAGCATTCCCCAGCGGACCCTTCTGCAGCCGCAGCTCACCCGCGGGCGCCCCTGAGCCTCGACAACGACTTTCCCGAGCCAGCGCTGCCGTCTGCTCCAACTACGGCGACGTCTCCCCGGTAAACCTGACCTCCCCTCTCATCCTCGTTGACACGATGATGATCTCCAAGCTCATACGAACCTAACAACACCTTCCGTTTGTCCTAGGGTGCACCCTATCCTCGCCTTCGACAACCTCCAGCATCACCGTCGTCTGGTTCTTCTCCGACGATGTCCCCAGGTAGTATCCGACCGCCCCTCCTCTTCTCCTTCACGCACGCGTCACCACACTGACCTTGCGCAGCTAACCCAGTCCTCCGTTTATTTTCTCGTGGACCACAGCTTCGTCTTCGACCTCGACCAGAGCCAACCGCCGCCAGAACGAACTCCGGCGAGAGATTCCACCTAACCCTCTGCGCCCCTTGGACTATCACGACCACGTCGAGCTTTCCCACGACCCAGCGATCACGGTGATCCTTCTCCTTATCTTCCTTGCGTCCAGTATCACCGGCGACTACCTCGCCTGAGAGCTGCCGCCAGAGCGCCGCCGATTATTAGTCAGAGTAGTTAGGACCCTTAGATTTGGATCTGACGTTTAGGAAATAAAGTGAGCGAAGGGGTATCGAGCAATCTGTGCCGTGCGATCCCACTTTGATCTAACGCTCCACAGCGAATGATCCGTGCGAACCGGTACCGATGAATTAGAATAAGACACGTGTCCCTGCTGGTTTGATTTAAAACAGAATTGATCTAATTGATGTTCAGTTTTGTAAAATCCATAACTTTGAATCCACACGTCCAAATTTTGCAAATTTTATGTCGTTGGATTCAGGAGAGCAAGACCTAGCGAACCATGCGCTTGGTTTAGCAAATAGTAACTGTTAGTTTGTTTGTTTTTGCAGATTCTTTTGTGTGCTTGTTTAGATTAGAAAAATTGTTTAAAAATGATTTTAGGGTTAAAACCTTTGCAATTTGGATTGTTGTGACCTTACTGACCCTAGGAACCAACCCCTGTTTTGGAAAATGAATTTGGAAAAGTTTAGAATGGATTAATTAGTTTAGTCCATTTCTAGCTAATTAAAACTATTGATTTGTTTATGAAAATGATTTTGAGTAAAAACTTTGGAGAAAATGGTTTGGACCAAACCTATTGACCCAAAACACCAAGTTTTGCAATAGCAACTCATTTGGTGAAACAAAATAATGATTCTTTGATTTAAAACCATTTCTAGCCAAATAGAAATGTGGTTTATTTATTAAAAATGATTTTGGAAGAAAACCTTTGGAAAATGTTTTGTTTTAAACTCACTAACCCCAAAACCCAAGTTTTGTGATTTGAAAACATATTTGGTGAACCCTATAGATTAATGCCCTAGTAAAACTATTTCTACACCACATAAAATGATACTTTGTTTTGAAAATGGTTTTATAGTGAAACCTTTTGCAAATGACTTTGCCACTTTACAAAATGACCATTAGATGTACCCAAATGTTTATAACCCACTAGGAACCACTTTTTCAAACAAAACAAAGCTTGGCATGCTTGCATGCATTACTTTGA
Source organism: Avena insularis (assembly GCA_023614405.1). Taxonomy (NCBI): domain Eukaryota; kingdom Viridiplantae; phylum Streptophyta; class Magnoliopsida; order Poales; family Poaceae; genus Avena; species Avena insularis. Next base: position 436,144,154 of record CM042692.1, read on the forward strand.
CTTTGTGATTTTATGTGTGTTGTTTTGCTTGATTGGTAGATTGAGTTTGTGCCTTGCTTGATTGATTTGTAGTGACTTGAAGAGTGTGATTGTTGCAAGGACAAGGAGTGAACCTATACCCTCTACCAAAAAGGCAAGTGATGCTTCATATCTTTTGTCCCATTACTTTCACTATGCATTAGTGTTTTTGCTAAGTAAAACTTGCATGGTTTTTATTTTGCTAAGTATAGACCTTGCTATAGGAAAACCTAGTAGATGAATCCTTAGTAGGATTTTTCATAAGTTAAGAATCCTATTACTATCAAGCTTAGCCTAGCTAATAGAAAACATGGGTGGAATATATTCACACTATGGAAAAATATTCTAAGTCTGAGGACTTGTGTTTTGTTTAATAAAACAACTAAGTTAATGAATCACCTGGGTGGAATGGGACTTGCTTGGTGGTTTTTGGTTGAGTGGTTCACAAGGCCCATTTTTATGGTTTACCTTAGTGTATCTCACTTGTGGATGGCCACCCAGGAACAAAGAGATTTGAGATGTCAAATGTTGAGAAGCTTCAAGTGCAACCACTTGGCAATATGGGCTCTGCCATGATCATATAGGTTGCAAGAACTTAGCCATATGGATAGTGGGTCGTAGTGTTTGATAGGTTGGAACGCGTCCATGATGGTCTAAGGGAAAGCTTCTGAAAGATCTTGTCTTGGGAAACCAAGTCTTGTGGGGAAAGTGCACCACCTCTGTAGAGTGTAAAACCTAAGTACTTAGCCATGTCCCTGGTAAAGGACAATTTGAGCATCAAGACATGGAAGCAATCAAGAATCTCATCATTCCAATTTCTAAGTAAAACTTGTGGTTGAACAAGGGTTGTTTGAATTCTTCAATCTTTGATGGAGAGATGGCTTGGTACAAGGATCTTGAAATCTTAGATTGGGAAAAATGATTTTGCCAAACAAAACTTAGTATTTTCAAATGTTAAGGAAAAATCTATTTTGAGCAATGCAAGCCTCAACTCCACTAAGCCAAATGCATATAGATGATAGACTCCACTATATTACCATAGTATCACTTGCCAATACAATTCAAATGTATTGACCCTTTGTGGCTGTAACTTGTATGTTGCAGGTTTGATTGTTTTTAGTGAAGATTGATTGATTAGGATTACAAAGTCTACAACCAACATCTGCCTGTGGCACTTTGAAGATGAAGGACCCAATGCTTATAGTTATTCCGCTGCAATGTAATAGCCAAATGAGCTATGTTTGATGTAATAAAATTATGTTCTTCCTGGTTATAAAGTTATATTATGACCTTTGTTTCTTGATATGACATCTAAACTGTGGATGCTAGCTATTGATCCAGGGACTAGCATTGTAAACACAGGGGGCTCAATCTTATTAAAGGTTGGGGACCCTACACTTCAACATAACACCTTCGTAGCACTGAACCCATCTTTATAGTCACCCTGTTATGGTGTGATGTTTTGATGTTATCAAGATACTCTTCCGGTGTTAGCAATTAACATGATCTCATGGTCTAAGGATAAAGATTACTTCGTATAGTGTTATAGCAATATAAACATAATGACTTTGATCGTAATGCTATACTTCGGATGAATGTTCATCACATCATTCAACTAATGTTGTGACCTTGTTATTAACAACATCCAATGTCCATGATCAGGAAACCTTGATCATCTTGTTAATCAACAAGCTAGTCTATAAGAGAGGCATAACTAGGAACCCTTTTTGTTTATTAAACACACATGTATTGATGTTTCCGATCAATACAATTATAGCATGCAAAATAAACATTTATCATAAACATGGAATAAGATAATAACCACTTTATTATTGCCTCTCGGGCATATTCCCTTCAGTCTCCCACTTGCACTAGAGTCAATAATCTAGTTTGAAAAACTTTGCGTATTGAACACCTATGGCTTTCTGGTGTTGCATATACGCTATTGCTAGTGGTTAACATAATCTACGGATCTGACAGTTTCAGGTCCGTGTGTATTTGCATGTCTTTGCATCTCTACGCATCACTCATTCTCAAATGAGATGGCATTGTATAAATTTGGTCCTTTGGTGAGACCTTTAGTTCGTTCGGGTTAAAATTTGTTGATATTATTATCACATAATATATCTTCATAGTATTAGCCCACTTTGAACCACACCTAGTTTGATAACAAACTACTTAACACAAATGCCCTCCTTTGCTGCTACTATAGCAGTTATATACTTAGCCTTTTGTTGTAGTATCCGTCACAATGTCTCAACTTTGGAACTCATCCAAATCCATCATGGAACATCCTTTCCATTACATTGTGCCACCCATAGTCTAAATTGAGATAAATTTAATTTGTATCTTGTGACAAAACTAGTATCAATGTAACACTTTACAATGAACTACCTTTAACTATTTGTCACTTACACATGATATATTCTTAGTTCTTCCAAAGCTCATAAGAATATCTTTACTATTGTCCAATGATCATATTATGAATCATTCTGGTATGTGCTCATAACATTTAGAGCATAGGACATGTCTGGATATATACATATCACGGTATAATCGATCAAAATCTTCATGTGATTTTACTCATCAAGTGTTGAAAGACTTTAATCTTGATACAATCCTTTCATGCAGCAAGAACCTTTCTTGTTGTTTCCATATTGAACCCTTTCAATATCTCATATATGTATGTCTGGCACAACCATATTAGCACCTCAATCTATCCATATAGATATTGATGCCAAATATTTCGGTTTTGCCCAAGTCTTTCATCGAAATCTTATTTTAATGAAACTCTTAACTTGTGTCAATACAAGATACATCATTTCCAATCAACAATATGTCCTCTACATAATGTATTAGAAATATGTCTCTGTGCTCCCACTTAATTTCTTGCAAATGCAAGCATCTTCATCATCTCCGATGAATTTAAACTCTTTTAACAGTTTCATCATGGTGAAGATTCCAACTCCGCTATGCTTAATTCAACTATTGAAGTTTGCATGCCCTCTTAGCACCCTTTGAATTAACAAAAACCCTTCGGATCGTATCATGTACACGTCCTAGGTAACCATTCTATTAGAAGAACCTTGTTTTGTTTATTCAACTACCATATACCAAATTATATGTAGTGGTTGCTACATTAATTCGTCAAGACTAAATATCGCTATGAAAGATCAAATCTTGTCATAGTCAACTCCTTGAACATTGCCGTAAACTTCTTTCCGACATGTCGACTATTTCATAGATGTTAAACGTCCATGTCTATTTCTTTATAGATCTAAACACAACTGATAGGCTTCATGCCTTTCCGGAGGGTCTTCCAAGTTCAGAAACTTGATTTCTCGTGTATGGATACTATCACGAATTCTATGACTTCTAGTCATTTTATGGAGTCAGGGCCCATCATCGCTTCTTTGCATGTAGTCGGTTCATCATTGTCAAAACAATAACGACTTTCTTATCAAATCATACTATTTGCTTCTTACCGACCCACACGGTTCAATAGGAACTCTAATCTCCGAGATCACACCTTTTGTAATCACGGGAGCCATGAGCATTGTGGCCGCCACCGGGACACTTTCCGGCACTGCGCTACTTAGCACATATAGCTAAGGTTCAACAACCTTATCAAAGTTCTATTGTCCTCCCACTTAACTTTTCGCGAAAAATTCCTTCTCAAGAAACTTGACGTTCCAAGTGACAAACTCTTTTGTCCTCGGTGTTATGGAGAAATTCCCAACAAATTCTTTGGGATAACCTACAAAAACGTACTTATCTGACTTTGGTTGTAAGCATTTTACTTATGCATAGCATACCAAAATTTAAGAAAAGACAATTCGGGTTTTATCCCAAACCATAACTCATATGGTGTCATTTCAACGGATCACGATGGTGCTCTTTTCAGTGTAAAAGCGGTAGTCTCTAAAGCTTCAATCCTTGAAACATAATGGCAGTTTTATGAATGACACCTTTGATCTTACCATGTCAAACATGGTTTGATTTCATCTCTCGAATATGTCATACTCCTATGGTATATCAGGAAACACAAATCATGGAACAATTTCTCAAATCTTAAGTGTTTTGCTAAACATGTAACTCAAATATCTTCCTTTATGATCGAATCATAAACTCTTTATTTTCTTGTTACAATGATTTTCCACTCCATCTTGAAAGTCTTTGAACAATTTTCAAATGTTTCATACTTCTTCCTTATTAAGTAAATATACAGATATATTCACTCAAATTTTCAGAGAAAGCATATGAAGCAAAAAAGGTTCCATCGCATATGGCTACACATAATGGACTATGCACATCAGCATGCACAATTTCCAATAAGCTAGTCATCCGTTCTTCTTTGGCCTATGGACGGAGTTTCAATTATCTCGAGGAAAGTCTCACATGCGTCAATTGATCAAAATCAAAGACTCCAAAAAACCCATCAACATGGAGTTTCTTCATTTTTTCTTTCCAATATAATTTAAAACAGCGATGTCACTTCATAAGTGATTTTTTTAATCATTTGTCTTGCGACATTTTAGCAACAGTGTTTATGGATGTGATTTCTTCCACTAGACTTGTAAAAGTTCATCCATCCTTTATGGAATACGGTAATTATTTGAACAACCATTGTTCTCATAATACCGGAACAAAATAACAATTATTAAAACAAATCTTGAAGGCTAGGTTTGACGACAACGAAAAACACAATAACACTTTATTTGTTTTCGATGAACATCATCACTTATTCTCTTGCTAGTTTCTTAGGCCATTGCAGTTCATGAATTGCATTGTCCTGTATGACACTTCATACAGCCAATTCGGTATCCAATACCGGTATCCAGTACCTAAGAACCGCAATGTTTAACAAGCAAGGAATACAACCACAACATGTATATCTTCTATATACCTAAGTTGGACATCTCCAACCTTTTATTTTCTACCAAATATTTTATAGATTCTCTTTTAGCAATTCCTTTTCCTTTTAAAAGAATCTATCAACATCAATTGTGGTGTCATTCACATGACACATAGTACAAAGCGTATATAGTCAAATACTAATACCTTTGGACTTGCACTTTGAAGTGGATCACCATCATCAAAATGTTTGCTATTCTTTCAAAAATCCATTCTTTAGTAATCTATTAGTGTAGTAAACATTTTACTTACATCTTCTATTCATCCTTATCATGACAACTTTCATGATCAAGCTACTATAGCTTATAAGGAAGAATCACGAGTATAATATCAGTTCCCAAAACCTTTTTGGTGGATTAGGACGCATAGCGTCTCCAACCTTCACAAATTCTCATACAATATGAGAACATGTATTTTGCTAAATTATACTCTATCATAATGCAACCCAAAAACATTGTTTCAGATATCACAATATCTTTCACACATGATGGTTTCTGAAACAATTTTCAGCTCCTATATAATCTTGATATTAAAACAACTTTTGAATATCAATAATCATGGAGGCAAACATGATACTTTAGATACTAACATTGGAATTCTTACTTTTGATTTAATACTACTTATTAAACTTAATGGAGTAAATAGAGTTTGCTGAAAGTTTGCAATAGGACTTATAAACTTTAAATTGACATTCAAAACAATACGATACCAGTTCGTAAAGTAAATATCCATAATTCTATAGTTCTATTATCTCAAATAAAAACTAAGCATAAGGTAGTGAACAGACGCCAATGACTACAACAAATTATGCAAATTCACTTTGATTTAGTTTATGACAAATTGAGTTCGACTAATCCAAATTAGAAATGAACTCCCACTCAAAAACGACATCCCTCGTGCCTTTTTGGTGATTACATGAACCAAATCCACTACAACAAGTACGATCATCACGTGAGTTGGTGTAGCTTCAAAGGCGAGCATCAATATGGGCATCATATCAACTATATGACTCATGCTTAACCTTTTGGTCCGTGTTCCGAGGGCATGTCTGTACATGCTAGGCTCGCCAAGTAAGAACCTTAGTACTCGCATGTGTAAAACTGTCTTACACCCATTTGTATGAAAGCATAGAGTCGAGTACACCCGATCATCACATGATGTCTCGAAACACGATCCATAGAACGGTGCATACTTAAGGAAGAACACATTTTTATCTTGATATCTAAATGAGGGATCATCTTACAATGCTACAGAAAGTGCCAAACTAGCAGTATAAGATGCTAGTATCTAATGTGTAAAGTGAGATGATATGGTCCATGCATTTGATCTCTATCATTTGCATCGTGGTATGATCTCTATCATTCCTTTGTGTGTAAGGCCAAGGTCTATGGAACTTACACGTTGAGTGAGTTGTAAGAGTATCTATCATACATCTACTTACAACAATACCATATCAATACACTAGCCCAGCAACGATCTAAACTAGACGCCTCTAATTTATCAATTGCAAGTTTTATGTGGCTTAGGGATTTCGGAGATAGAACCGTTCTCACCTACGAACATGAACCGCAACGAGGATAACCAAGTTATTAGCAACTCGTTGTAAATCAGATATTGACTATAGTAGGAGAGACAGACACCTGCCAGCCACTTATGCAAAACAAGTTGCATGTCAGTCGTGGAACCGGTCTCATGTACGATGACATGTAAGGTTTGTACGGGCCGCTTCATCCCACTGTGCCACCAATATCCAAAATACATAGAAGATGCAATAACATGATCATCATCGCCCACATATAAACATATGTGTACTACCCGTGCAAAGCACCTACGCATAGATCAGGCTCTGATACCACTATTGGGTCCGTAGCATAGAAAACAAAAAATTTCCTACGATGAGAACTATACGCCAAGATCTATCTACTAGGTACAGAGCAACGGGTGGACATACATCCATCGAGAACTTACCCTCGAAGACAACGAGTTTTGTTAACGAGTAGGAACTCGTGGTTGATGTAGTCATACACTTGCTGATCTTAAGATCGTGATGAAGTCCAGCAGGTCCGGCTCCAGCACGTCCATCAGATCCAGCTCTAGCACCACCAAGTCTAGCACCGCAAAACAGCGGTGCATCCGTGATCGCACACACATCCGGTACCCCGACAACCTCCATCCCTCGCTCCATCAAAGCAGCGGAAGCAGCAACTCCTTTCCAGATAAAGCCATCGGGAACATGTATCCCGCTAATCCGAGACCATGGGGAAATAATACTAGAGGGGGAGAGAGATCCTTCACAAGGAGGTGTGTGTGAGAAGTGAGGAAGAGGGGGGCCTTTTATAGGAGGAGGGGGGTGCCCCTCCTTCATGGCCGGCGCATGGAGGAGGTGCCTCTTCACCTCCTCCATTCATGTGGTGGTAACCCCTCCACATTAAAATGCCTCTGCACATTCCCTTTTAAAGTCTCCACTTTAAATGCATTAAATTTCTCCAAATTTAATGCTCTCTCATTTAATAAAAATATTTTATTAATTTTATTCAGAATTTTGTTAATTACTTTAATTAACAAACATTCACATAAAACCCCCTGCAACATTTCAATATTACATGCAGAACCAATTTCAGCAATATCACCCGAAACAGTTTTAGTGTCTATTGAAATAATTCCAGCGCTTTCTTAAATCTTTATCTGAAACATATTTGCTCCAAATGATGTCGGTATCCCTTAAGTGTGTCACCCTACGGTTCGCGAATAAGGCAGACATGATCGAGACCCCTCTCAGATCAATAATCAGAAGCGGGACCTGGCGATCCATACTGACTCCTACACATTCAACGATGACTTTTGTGATCGTGAGAACCTTTAATGCTAGTAACTAAATCCCTTTGTCTCGTGATATATTACATGTCCGAGATTCGATCATCGGTATCTCCATACCTAGTTTGATCTCGTTACCGACATGCACTCTTTTCTTGTTCCCGTGATATAACATTCTAGTGATCACATCACTTGCTTGCAAGCTATCTCAATGTGATATCACCGAGAGGGCCCAGAGTATATCTATCCGTCATCGGGATTGACAAATTCCACTCTTGATCCACGAGCCTCAACATAACACCTTCGTATCACTGAACCCATCTTTATACTCACCCTGTTACGGTGTGATGTTTTGATGTTATCAAGATACTCTTCCGGTGTTAGCAATTAACATGATCTCATGGTCTAAGGATAAAGATTACTTTGTATAGTGTTATAGCAATATAAACATAATGACTTTGATCGTAATGCTATACTTCGGATGAATGTTCATCACATCATTCAACTAATGTTGTGACCTTGTTATTAACAACATCCAATGTCCATGATCAGGAAACCTTGATCATCTTGTTAATCAACAAGCTAGTCTATAAGAGAGGCATAACTAGGAACCATTTTTGTTTATTAAACACACATGTATTGATGTTTCCGATCAATACAATTATAGCATGCAAAATAAACATTTATCATAAACATGGAATAAGATAATAACCACTTTATTATTGCCTCTCGGGCATATTCCCTTCATCATCTGCTCTTGTAGTCCCTCCCGTGGCCTTGCTCTGATTGGCTGTTCTGGCTGCGTACACGCTCGTTGCACGCGGCGTGTCGCCCACAAAGGATCCCACGACGCGCGTGTTACGCGGTTAAGTAGGAGGCGTGGGGCGATTTCAGGGGAAGTTCCCCCATTTCCTCTGCGCTTCCCAGCCTCTCTCTCTCTTTCACAGCAACCTCACCGCCACCACCAGTTTCCTACTACACGAGCGCCACCGCGACCATGCTCAGGCAGCCACTCGCACCTGCACCGCCGTTCCCGTTCACAGTTTCCATCACTGGGCCTTGTGCTTCCCGGTTTCCTTCCTCCGGCTATCTCTACTCTGATTACTCCCTCGAACACCTCGAATCCACAATGTCTGAGGCGGAGGTAGCGGTGGTGGCGCAGCAGGAAGAAGGAGCGGAGGGCCACGAGCGCGGCTATTGGGACGGCTCCATTGTCCGTGAGGAGGACCTTGATTGGCTCCACGCCACGCAGCGCATCCCCGCCGGCATCGCCTGCCGCCTCGCCTCCGGTGAAGTCACTCCTTCCCCCAAATCTGGGGAATACGTTGTTTTTCTGTCGCATTTCCAACGTGGCTTCGGCCTTCCCACTTCCGATTTCTTCTTTGATTTGATTTCTACATACAAGTTGCAACCGCATCATCTTCCCGCAAACGCCATTACCTCTCTGTCCTCCTTCGCTTCGGGCATTGAGGGGTACATTGGCCTCTGCCAATCAAAGAACTTTGGATCAAGTTCTTTGGCCTCTGGAGGAACGTAGTTCCGGACAAGGAGCATACCCCAGAGGACAAACACTTGACCCAGTGTGGCGCCGCCTCCATTTCTCCCTGGAAGCAGTCCGTATTCCCCCGGGTCACCGGACTCGAATCTTGCAAGGGCTGGGCCCAGACTTTCTTTTATGTCTGGAACACCACCAAGGAGGACCTGATTCGGCTGCTCCCCTTCAGACTTGGCCCTCCTGACACCTCTCGTTGGGAGAGCATTCCGAAGCGGCCCACGACCCTGGCGAATCAAGTGGAGCGCCAGATCAAGGAGCTTCTCAAGGAGAAACTCTGGGGGGGAGGACATTATAATTACTTTCTTCCGCAGCCGGGTCTCCCCCCTCCAGAAGTGAGCCCACAAGATCTGCTACCTTAGCGGCCCTCTCGACCCTCATCGGACTTCTTCCATCGAGCTGGATAAATTTGTGGTTTACCGCCAGGTTAAGTCCATATTCAATGTGGAGAAGGAGTTCTCCGAGGATTGGGAGTGGGGACTTGAGCCCTTCACCCGGGTCAACCCTCCACCAAAGGTGAATTTTCCTTTTCTTGTTTTCCGAATCTTATCTGTATGTCGATTCACTCTTGTAACTCGTCAAGTATTGCTTTGTTCTCAGTGATTCCTCCAGCAGCCACTAGAGGATGGCGAGCAAGTGGTTGCCGGACTGCACCGAGGAGCACGAGGAGGAGCCTAACCCGGAGGCTTTCCTGCCTACCCCGAACATCGTCCGACACAGCGCTGGTAAGGACTCTTCTCTAAGGGATTGGCCTATTCTCTTACGCGCACCTGGCTATGTTCAAATGTTCAGCTAACCCGGACGATTAGGTCCACGAGGTTCCTCTGCTTGCAACTGGTGGCCCGGCCCCAGCTCCGTCCCAGAAGTGCGCGACTACCTCGGCCGCAGCTTCGGAGTTATCGCCGCCCAAGAAGAGGCAAAAGAAGTCCAGGGTTAAACCCTCGGCCAAGCCTGCCGCCAAGAGCATGGTTCGGAGGGCGCCCAACCCTCGGGATCCTCCTACCGCGGATTAGTAAGTTCTTTAATACTTCTTCTTGCCTTTGTTTCTTATTGACTCCTCTTTTTGACTTGGTGCTTTTTCTTTCTCAGAGCTCCTAGGGATATTCCTCAGAGCGGCCCCGGCATTGCCTCCCCACTCTGGAGCAGTCCATCTTCCCCCTGCAATGACAATTATCGTCCACTCAGCCCTATTCAAGAGGGCTCCGCGGTTGTGCCTGACTAGAGCCCACCTTGCCAAGAGGAGGGCAACGTCAGCGCGCGGGGGTAGTGGGGTGGATCTGGATACGGCAATGCCGGATCTCCCCGGTTCCTTGGCCTCAGCGCCAGATCCTGAGGTGCCAGCTTCATCGGCGCCGCCCCCAGCAAATCCTTTTGTTCTAGTACCAGCTTCAGCAGCACCAGCTCCAGCACCAGCAGCACCAGCCCCGGCAGCACCAGCAGCAGCAAAGACCTCCAAGCCTCCCATCGGCTCCCTCCGGGTCAACCCCTTCTATGGCAGATATTTTTCAATCAATTCCTCCACCTTCATCCGACAAAGTCAAGAAGACTTCTGGGTCAGCAAAGGTAACTTCATCCGGTTCTACTTCTTCTGGATCAGAGGGAAGCCAACAACTGGTTTTGCATACCAGTCCCATTGCAGCTCAATCCGCCAGGCGGGAGGCCACGTGAAGGGTCTTGTGGCAAACTACTCTCTGAGCGGCGAAAGCTACAGTCCACTACTCCTTGAGTATGTGAAGAACTAGAACAACGCTGAATTCGTCGACCCTCAAGACGATCTGCCAGAGAAGTTCGGCCCAGCCGAGTTCAGCGCCCAGATGAACTCCGCTACCAAGGCTATCTCCTTAGCTGGCCGGATGATGGGGGTAATTCTTTTTCTCTATTATTGATGCTTTACATAACTGAGAACTCGTAGATATAGCCCCTAGTCCCTGAGCCTCCGAGGGAATAACTTGTTATTCGGTAGGATGCTCCTTATATAACTTAACTTTTGTTCATAATGACATCAAATTTTAGTAGATTTAGAGCCGGGTCTAGTTCCCTTGGCCTGTATCTTATGTACTTTGAATATCCACACACCTAGAGCCGGGTTAAGTTCCACTTGGCCCGGGTCTTGTATACTTCGAATATCCACACACCTAGAGCCGGGTTAAGTTCCACTTGGCCTGGATCTTGTATACTTCAAATATCCACACACCTAGAGCCAGGTTAAGTTCCACTTGGCCCGGGTTTTGTAGACTTCAAATATCCACACACCTAGAGCCGGGTTAAGTTCCACTTGGCCCGGATCTTGTATACTTCGAATATCCACACACCTAGAGCCGGGTTTAGTTCCACTTGGCCCGGGTTTTGTAGACTTCGAATTGTTTTTACCTTGCCTCTGAACTTTGTAATTGCCTTGCTTATTTTAGATTACCACTAGCCGCCGATCCGCTGAGTTCCAGCGCCTGCTGGACTCCTACAAAGACATTCGCGTGTGTTATGGTAGAGTCTTGGTGGAGTACCAGAAGAGAGGTAATTTTCCATTCTTCCTCTTCCTTGTTCATTCAAACTTCTTAGGACTCATATGAATTTGTTGTCCAAATTATGCAGCTGAGGTTGAAGCTGAGAACATAATCATGAGGAAAAACCTTGCGGAAATCAAAGGTGAACCAATCCCCTTCACATGACCGTTGTATTTTCCTTACTTTATCCGGTGGACACTTTTACTTTGGGTCCTCCGGATCATTATTCTATTGCAGTTGCTCTCAAGGATAGCGTCACCATGCCTGAAATGATGACTCATTTCCTCAAACAAGCAGGGAATCATGAGGCTGAGCTGAAAAAGAAAGATGCTGAGATAGCTTGGCTCCAATAGCAGGACTCGGAGATCACTCGGCTGAATGCCGAAATTCAGAGGCTCAAGGGCTTCCATCAGTCCGAGTTGGAGAAGGCCGACCAAGAGTTTGCTGAGGAGAAAGAGCATCTAGCAACGCAAATCTCCAAGGATAAGAGCCTACTGGAGGAAGCCGACGTCAAGCTTACGTCGGTGACCATCGAATATGAAAAACTCCAGGCCCATAGTGCCAATGTTGATTCCGAGCTTCAGCAACTACTCTTCCAGATCTCACATAAGTTTTTTGCTGTTTCTTGATGTGCTGCCCTCCGGATTTGGTCCTTTTGTTCACTATTTTTCTTCTTATTCTTAGGCAAATTCCCAGAGAGCGACACTCTCGCTGCCTCTGCCGTACGCCAGTCCCGCGAACAGCGTGGGATTCTTGCTGCCCTGGTGCCGAGCCAATTCCTTATACCATAGAGGATCTCCTGGCGAGTCTCACCGCTCGTCTTGAGGTAGTGAAGAATCATGGCGCAGATATTATCCCAGCGGCAACACGGATGTTCAACTGCCTCTGGCTCAGTGAAACCATTCCAAAGAAAGTCTTGGCTTTCATAGCCAAGTTAATGGAGTGTGACACGCAGCTGCATCTGTGGCGCGGATCTGCAGCACGGGCTGGGGCCAATATTGCTTTTAAATTTGCTCTCTCCTGGTACGAAGGAATTGACCTTGGATTGCTCACTCGCATGCGCACCGGGTCTAAGTGGTGCGAGGATCCGGAGTGGATTGCGCGCCGCCAGGCCTGTGCTAACAAGCTCATCCAATACTCCTTCTGCCATGCTTGGAATGAGGGGCCGAGTTATCTTGATGTTGCTGATGAAGAGATTGTCTCTGGAGCTGAAGAGGAAGGGAGTGAAAGCGAGGGCTCCGAACTAGGCGATGAGGCTGAAGATCTGGAGGATAGCGATGCTAACCCGAAGGATGAAGCCGAAGCTAGCGCTCCTCCCCCACACTCCGGAGTGCCTCCCTCCTCGATAGATGATTCGTCTGCTGCTCCTGCTCCTTGAAAAACACTGGTCATATTTATCAAATCCCCGGAATGCCGGGCATAGATGTATTTAAATACTTTGGTTTGGTTGTGCTACAATTTTATGTTCAGAACTAAGTTCTATTGTTGGATTATCGTGGGCAAAGTCCCCAGTTTCGTTTTCTTGTTCCCCCAATTTCTGACTCGGCTCACGTCTACCTTGATTCGGTTTTTTGACTTACGAGTCCTAGGTTCAGAAAATTGACTTAACAATACTTGAAACTTTGAGATTAGCTCAAAATGATCTGGCATTTTAGTGATCTGAACAAACTAAGGGTTAGTCAAAAACCAATGTCGGCCCGCTTAAGCTCTTTCCCTTAGTCATTTTTCATGTGCCTTGCCATTCCAAACTTGTTCTCTTGCTTGCCATGAAGCCAATTCGTGTTGGACAACAGCAAAGTCGAAGAGTTAGGTTTTTGGTGCTTACACATTACTAATCCAACTAAGGTATAAGCGACTTAACCCAGCCAACATAAAAATACGAAAACTAGAAAAGCATTATAGCAGTCCCTGAGTCTCTGCTCGGGGTGGCAAAGTTTTTATTGATACCCTCATCGTCGACATACATACCGACGTATGAGTAGCTCGGATACATTCACCTCTTAGGTGTAGAAAGGACGAAGTAGTGCTACATTCCACGGTCGTTTGGACTCCTCTCCGGACCTGTCTGCCTTGTTCTTTTCCTTGGGCTGTGCATCAATAAGATAGTAGGAATCATTGCGCAAGGCTTTACTCACAATGAAAGGTCCTTCCCATGGAGGGGATAACTTATGCATGCCAGCAGTGCGCTGTATTAGCCGTAGTACCAAATCACCTTCCTGGAAAACTCGGGGGTTTACTTTCTGGCTGTGATAGCATCGGAGATTTTGCTGATATATGGCGGATCTGGACAAGGCAAGTTCTCTCGCTTCTTCCAGCAGATCAACATCATTTTGCCGGGCTTCACGCACTTCGGCTTCTGTGTATTGGGTGACTCTTGGCGAATCATGCTCTATGTCGGCTGGTAATACAGCTTCTGCCCGATATACTAGAAAGAATGGTGTGTAGCCTGTTGATCGATTCAGAGTTGTTCTTAAACTCCACAGTACTGCTGGTAGTTCTTCTATCCAGCACCCCGCTGATCTTTGCAGCGGATCCATGAGCCAGGGTTTTATCCCGAAAAATACCAGCCCGTTGGATCTTTCCACTTGCCCGTTCGATGCGGGGTGGGCTACTAAGGTGACATCCAACCGGATCTTCTTTTCTTGCCAGAACCTCGCAAACGCTCATTCAGCAAAATTCGTTCCATTATCAGTTATGACGCTATGGGGATAGTCGTATCTTAGAATTATATCCTTGAGGAATCTCACTATTGTTGCCCCATCACATTTACGAATTGGTTTTACTTCAATCCATTTGGTGAACTTGTCAACCATGACCATAATATGGGTCACCCCTCCTTTGGCCGGCTTAAATGGTCCTACCATGTCTAGGCACCATACAACAAATGGCCATGTAATGGGGATAGTTTTGAGCTCCGACATTGGTAGGTGAGTTTTTGTGGCGTATCTTTGACAACCATTGCATTTTCTCGCCAAGTCCTCTACTTGCTCCAAAGCACTGGGCTAATAAAATCCATGCCGGAAAGCTTTTGCTACTAAGGCCCTTGAGGAGGCATGGTGGCCACATTCCCCTTGGTGAATATCCCGGAGTATCTCAAGTCCTTCCTCCGGATCAACACACCGTTGTAGTACTGACGTCACACTTCTTTTGTATAGTTCGGAGTTGATAATTGTATAGGCCTTTGCCCTTCTCTGAATTTTCCTTGAACTTATTTCATCATCCGGCAAGATTCCCTCTTTCAGGAAATCAAGAATTGGCTTTGCCCAAGTTGGTACAGTCCGGACGGGAAATGGTTCCTCATCAACTTCCATTGCATCCACCGACATAACTCCTGTCGGATCAAGCTGAATAGTCCCCGGGTTTGCTGAGGCAGTCCCCGGGTTTGCTGAAGCAGCCCCCGGGTTTGCTGAGGTGCTTCCCCATTCTATCTCCATAGGTGCAGCTCCTGATCCGGAGAGTGCCGGGATGTAAATGGAATCTGATTCAGGTGATGGTGTGATATATGGTTTTCTTAGGTGCTCCAAGGCAAGATTTGGCGGGATTGGCTGCCGGGATGAGCCCAACTTAGACAGCGTATCCGCCGCCTCCTTTTCAATCCGGGGTATGTGATGGAACTCACATCCTTCAAAGAATCCACTTATCTTTTGAACATGGAACCTGTATAGGGCCATGTTAGCATCCAGGGCATCCCAATTTCCAGACACTTGCTGCACCACCAAATCTGAATCTCCAAAGCACTGTATCCAACGTATCCCTACTTCTTTTGCCACTTTGAGACCATGCACCAACGCTTCGTACTCAGCCACGTTATTCGAGGCACTGAAGTGGATTTGAAGGAAATATTTCAGTTGATCCTTCTTGGGCGATGTAAGCACTACTCTGGCGCCCAACCCATCTTTCAGTTTGGATCCATCGAAGTGCATTTGCCAATAATTGGAGTCCGACAAGGGTGGCTCGTATTGCATTTCAGCCCAGTCCACAAAGAAATCCGCCACAGCTTGTGACTTGATGGCATCCCTTCTATCGAACTGTGGTGCATAGGGAGCTAACTCGATAGCCCACTTTGCTATCCAGCCTCTTGCGTCTTTGTTACTCATGATTTCTGAAATGGGTGCCTCATGTATCACCTTGATGGGGTGTTCCTCAAAATAGTGTTTGAGTTTCTTGGCCAACATATATACGCCGTATGCCATCTTCTGATAGTGAGGATAGTTCTGTTTCGAGGCTGATAATACCTCGCTCAGGTAATACACCGGCCTTTGCACTGACTTTCCTTCCTCCTCACGCTCCACTACGATCACTGCACTTACGACTCGGTTGGTCGCGGTTACGTAGAGAAACATTGGCTCCTTAGGTAGTGGTGCGGCTAGGATTGGTGCAGTAGATAACATATTTTTTAACTCTCGAAATGCAAGATCCGCCTGTGGCGTCCAGGTGAACTTGTATGCATTTTTCATTAGTTGGTAGAGGGACAAGGCCTTCTCTCCCAACCGACATACGAACCGACTTAACGATGCCAGGCAACCAGTGAACTTCTACAAATCATTAAGGCATTTTGGCAGCTCCATTCTTTCTATGGCCCGGATTTTCGTCGGGTTAGCTTCAATGCCACGGCTAGACACCAAAAAACCGAGTAACTTTCCAGCGGGTACGCCAAAGGTACATTTCTCCAGGTTCAGCTTCATTCGGAACCTTCACAAGTTCGCGAATGTCTGTCGGATATCATCAAGGATCATATTGCTTTCCTTGGTTTTTATTATGGCATCATCCACATAGACTTGCACATTTCAACCTATCTGATCATGTAAGCATTTTTGCATGCATTGCTGGTACATTGCTCCTGCATTACGTAATCCAAACGGCATAGTGCAATAGCAATAAGCCCCATACGGGGTAATAAACGTAGTCTTTATTTGATCATCCGGATTCAGGGGTATCTGGTGGAAACCAGAATACGCATCAATGAATGACAGCAGATCACATCCGGCCGTTGAGTCTATGACTTGGTCTATCCTAGGGAGTGGAAATGGATCTTTGGGACACGCCTTATTCAGGTTCATGTAATCAATACACATGCGCCATACCACAACTATGTTCAGATCATCTTTCTTTTTCTCCACTAGAACCGGATTAGAAAGCCAATCCGAGTAGAGTACTTCCATGATAAATCCGGCCGCTAAGAGCCTAGCTATTTCGTCTCCAATGACTTTCCTCCTGTCTTCGGCAAAACGCCGGAGTGGTTGCTTCACCGGCTTAGCCCCGGGTCTCACGTTCAATGAGTGCTCAGCCAACTCCCTCGGTACACCTTGCAGATCCTGAGTAGACCAAGCAAAGATATCCCGATTCTCACGGAGGAAGTTGACGAGCTCGCTTTCCTATTTGCTGCTTAACCCAGCACCAATAGTCACGGTGCGCTCTGGGAACTGATCATCGATTGGCACTTTCTTCGTGTCCTTAGTTGCTTGGAATGACACGCTCCCGTGCGGGTTGGTCAGGGCCGGCATATGTTGTTGTGGGGATTGGGCTAGTGCCACTACTTCCAGTATCTTCCTTTTTTCTTGAGCTATCACAAGTGACTCGACTAAATTAGATCCGGCTGAGGCGCACTCGATCGAACGCCGGAAATCCCCTGATACAGTTATCACGCCCCTTGGTCCGGGCAACTTCATCTTAAGGTAACTGATGTGGGTCGTTGCCATGAATTTGTTTAGTGTTGGCCTGCCGAGTAACGCATGATAAGCGCTCTCCAGATTCACCACTTCGAATTCCAAGTTCTCAGTGCGGCAGTTGTCTCTTGTGCCGAATAACACGTCGACCCAGACTTTGCCAATTGGCTCACAGGAAATACCCGGTACAATGCCGTGAAAGGTGGTCCTCGTTGCTTGCAACATGTGCTCTGTTATCCCCAACTTGTGCATGGTATCCTTGTACATGATGTTGATACTGCTGCCATTGTTAATCAGTACCTTGGAAAACCTTACATTGAGATTCGGCCCGATGAACGTCGGATCCAGGACCAGAGCATAGGTTCCTGGGCTTGGCATGATCTTTGGGTGATCCTTGACACTCGATGTAATCTCCTGATCCGCCCAAAGCATATATCTTACTACTGCCTGCATTACTGCATTCACTTCCATATGCTGGCGCTGCAAGCTTTTCCGGTCATTCTCTTCCGTGGTGAACACACAGTAGCTTTGATGATGTTCCCTGTACTCATTTCGTCCCTCATTCTCGTTGTAACCTTGACCTTGTGGCTGGTTATTGCCCACTTGATGTACAACATCGCTTCTTTCCGGATTCTCGTACCTCGGAGGAGGTGGTGGTAGCATCAGTTGCTGTCCATTCCTGCATGTCAGTAATGGTGGCCGTGGTGCTTCATTTCTAGGTGCTTCGTTCCGAGCTGCCTGAGCATTCCCCGAACTTCCCTATTCTAATTTCCTCATCCATTCACATTGCCAGGTTGTATGATTCGCTAGGCTATTTGGGCTTGGCATATGGAACTTGCAAGGCTGATCCAGCATAGAATCAAATGTATATCTCAGTCTATCTTTTCGTTCTTGCCACTTCTTCTTCTGCTCCGGGGTCCAAGGTTTTTTCCCTTCATTTTTTTGCTGCCAGTTTTGCCCTCCAGTCTTTTGGCGTTGACTGGCTCCAGCATTTGATTAATCCCAGTCCACTTCTGTGACCTGTTGCGATTATATCGGTAATCCAGACGCTCATTCCTTCTCTTTCCTCGAAAATCGTTCCTCGTTGACGATCCGGAGCCATCTCGGCCGTAATACTCCTTGTTTGCTTTGCTCGACATTAGCCGAGGTTGCGTTGGATCACCCAAGGCATACGAATCTGTGATCCGGATTGTCTCAGCCAAGGTAGTTGGCATATCTCGTTGTAGCCTCTGCCACAGCATACTTCCATATCTGCATCCCTGAGCAAACCACGCAATAGCTTGTGATTCAATTACTCCTTCCACCAGTTTCGCACATTGCACCACCGAGTCAGGAAATCTCTATCTGGCTCATTCGGTCTCTGCCGGCATAACACGAGAGTCTGCGGCCTGTTGGGTCTCTTGTACGTGCTTGAGAAGTTGCTAAAGAACAGCTCCTGGAAATCTAACCAACAGTTGACACTCCCTAGTGGTAAATTGTTCAGCCAAACTCGCGCTGGTCCTTCCAGCATCTGCGGCACATACCTTACCGCCCATCTCAAATTTCCTGTTGCAGTTTTGACCACTTTGGCATAGTCAATTAGCCAATCCTCTGGCCTGGTACTACCATCATAAGTTCGGGTTCCTCTGGCCAGCTGAAAGTTCGGCGCTGGTGGCTTGTTCATGATTCGGGGCCTAAAGCATGCTGGACCCGGTGGACCTTGTATCTCTATTTGCTCCGACCTATAAATCCTATCCAATTTCAGCCTCGCATCATCCGGCTGCAAGTTCCTGCTTCCCAGCCTTGATCCCATTATGTGGTGATTCGGTCTGGGATATCTGTCGTTGACCATAGCTGAATAACCATCATTGTATCTTTCCTGATCCGGACGAGCATTTCGTTGTGCTGCTGCTTGTCCCGCGCTCCCCTCTTGCCGAGGTGCACGCTGTTGCTGCGTCAGAGGTAGATTTTGCCCCGTTTCCCTGGGGTCACGCTGTCCGGCATTGCTGTTGGCAACATTTCTTTGACCAGTATTACCTTGGTCATGGTTACCTCGGGCAGCCACACCTCGGCTGGTAGCCTATCTTCATCAACTTGCACTGCTTTGCTTTTCCAGCCCTTACCGGGTCATAGGGAACCATTTGTTTGTCTCTTATTTTGGAGTCTACCATTTCTTCTCTCCGGGGATTGTGACCCGGAGACAATGCGGCTCCTCTGGATCTTGCCGGGTTATTTCTGGCTGAATGTACCACCTGTGAGGCTCCTGGTGGTGCCGGGTTAGCCTTGTTTATTTCTTCATTTTGCTGGCAAGCAACTCTTAACAAGTGGTTTACTCTCTCTTGCTGCCTTTGCCGGGCCTCTCCGGTTAAACCTTCTAACTCGGACGCGGCCGCATTTGCTGCCCTGAGGTTCTTTGCCGGGGTACTGTACCGATCCAACCCTCAAGTTACTATCGTGGCTGTCTAAACCGGCCTAGGCTCGTACTCCTTGTCAATTTTAGTGATCAGGTTCCTGCCCCAAATTTTCACTCCATCTATGTGGTTAGCCTTAGCATATTCTCTCAAGGTGATGTTCAAGGACTGGTGCAGCTCTGCTACCTTCTTTGCCCCAGCTAACATTTTCCGCCTAGTTTCCTCTAACTCAGCTTGTGCCTGAGCCGGATCTACCATAGGTGCTATTGGCGTTGCTAGGCTATCTATTGCTTGCTGGAGCACATTCTCTGGCCTTTCTAGTGGAGGAAACCTAGACCTGGTCTGTTTTGGTGTTACCTCTAGCTCTGGCGCTGGATCTTTGCTCGGTCCCACGTCTGGCGCGGTCATCAGGACCTCAACGTTGCTAGTGGGGCAAGTGATACGCACTCCACGAGCTGCGCTGAGAGGTGGCTCGCCTCCCTCGACGATGTGCCGCGGATGAACGCAGGACTCATCCACACCGACGTAGATCTTGTGCGCGCCAAGCTTGGTGAAGACGCCATTGCGCGGTGGAGGGTGCCTGCCGAAGCTTCCTGCATTGTCGCTGACGTAATCCAGTGCTCCAAAGCGCTGATCCAAGCCTGAGACGATACGCTCGCCGGTGCTAGAGAAGTTTCCCGTCTGAATTTTCACCCCTGCTAGCACCGCTAGCCCCACGGTGGGCGCCAACTGTCATGGTGGTGGCACGACAGATGCCATGGATAGGCTAAAGATGGGGCCAATGAGTGCTAGGGGAATCTAGGGGGGAGAGCATGGTGATTCCACGCACGGAAGTTCTTGTAT
Organism: Avena insularis; assembly: GCA_023614405.1. Taxonomy (NCBI): domain Eukaryota; kingdom Viridiplantae; phylum Streptophyta; class Magnoliopsida; order Poales; family Poaceae; genus Avena; species Avena insularis. The sequence goes on from CM042692.1 coordinate 436,164,852, forward strand.
TTCCTCTATCAATGGTGTTTACAAATGCCCTTGAGGCTCTCAACAAGAAGGAGACGATGTCTCTTACTCTAGCCCTAGAGTTCTACCTTATACAGAGAGAATGATTGATCGATTGGCCCTCTCTATGGAGGTCCCGGTGCTCCTTATATAGGGAAGCCCGGGTTACAATTCTAGGGCACAGGTGGCAGCATATTCCATGAACATGCTCCTTTCCTAAAGCAGATGCTTATTTATTCTCTTTAACGGCTCGTCCGGGCTTTGGACGTAACCCATAGCGTAATCCTTGTCTTTTGGCGTCACCAGACACGGGCTACGTCATCCGGCTTTGCCCATGTCACCTTGGTCGCCCGTGAACCGCTGGTCCTCTTCTTTACTTTACTTTGCTCATGCTACAGCTAATAAAGCCACCTTTTGACCAGCGGGGGATTCCTTCTCTTGGAAGCTAAGACAATCCGGCTAGCATATAGCTAATCCGGCTTACTAAGTTACCTGCAAAACAGATAGACATGGCCGACATAAATCTTATGCCGTCCGGACCATAGTCAAGGAGATGCTCCATGGGCCGGGTGACACCGTGATTCGGCCTTCCTTGAGGTGACCCGGTCAGCACTTGCTTTGACCGCGCCGTACCCCGGCTAACTCGGCCCTTATACCCCGGTGTTACCCTACCCGGGGGTATCCCCCCAACACTATTCGTACCATCCGTACCAGCAGCCGTCGCCCAACGATGGTGACGATAATTAATCCAAGATAGGCCAAAAGCCTAAGCTTGGGGAGGTTGAACTCCTACCCACCTTTTGCATTCATATTCTTGTTTTCTTCTTTTGATTTATTTGTTTTTGTTCCAGCAGCATGTTTAATTTCAGTCTGCATTTATAAAAGAAAACACAAAAATTAGATCAGCTTTTATCTTGTTTTGTGTGAAGTTCTCTTGGCTCTTTTTTTGATCTTTTGCAGGTTATTCACTTCAAGTGACTTAGCTATGGAGAAGAACACGAGGAGTCAACTCAAGTGAGAAATGAGCAAGCAAGAGGAGGTACCACATTCCTATTTTCCCTCTTTCTGTAAGTAAATTCATGAATGTACTATGTTTGTTCAGTTACACTTAACTTCCAATCCATGCCTAGCTTGTTATCTTTTAGGACTTAATCTCAAGGATAATGTCACTACTTTGGCTTTGACCTATGACAATCATTATCAATTAGAAAAACAACCTTGTTGGATTAAATTCCAATCTTTCTAGAACAAGATAAAGTTTCTTCTTGACAACTTTGGTGCCATGTTTTTATCTCAAGGTTTTAATCTTAGTAGCACTCAATCCCGCATCTTAATGGTTTGACTTCATAACACCTTTTGAAAAGGAATTGTTTGAAAGAACAAATATCTTGCGGTGATTGAGGGAGGTGCCAAACCTACCTTGCCTAGTTTAAAAGAGTTACTTATTTGAAAATATTTATGAGAGTACCCAAACTTCATGGAAATAACAACTCCTATGGCCTACTAATGATATTGAGTTCATCTCAGATTTCGGCTATGAGTTGGGTAGAAATTTGTAGCATTGCTACGGTGTGCAAAATTTTAATTCCATGAGCCCAAGTACTCGAGAGAAATAAACTACTATCAGGATATGAGCCGAAAGTATTTGATCCTTCTGGAAGTCTTGGCATCATCTCACCACTTAAAATCTTTAAAAGTTCTGGTAAAACAAGGAAAAGATGGGGTGTTGGAAAGCCACAATTTTTGAAGTGGGCGTTAATGAAAAGCTCTAAGTTTATCATTGTTTTGACATCTACTAGTGCACCCCTAATTGGACTAAAGCATCCTTGGTTAAAAATATTTTACTCTCATAAAAGAGGGGCACTGAAAAGAATTGATTCACAAGCCTAACCAATTTTTTGGCAGTCTCTTTTGAGTTTAAGACTTATTAGCTAGTGAGTTATATGTGGATACTAAGCAAACTTAAGTGCAATTGTTCAGATATATTATGCTCATGTTTAAGGTTTCAGGATTTATGACGATGGAATATGGTACAACCTTAAACTTGTCAGTTTTCTGCTTGGTTTTATTTCTTGCTATTATTTATTATAGCTTTGTCACTCGAGGGTGAGTAACAACTAAGCTTGGGGAAGTTGATAGCTCCAAATATTGACACTTTTTATCGATGATTTTCCGACAGTTTTCACCAGGTTTTGTTGGTTTTGATCTTTCTACTAACGATAATATTGCAAATTAGCGAAACCTTGGTTTCTTATGTTGGTTTTCAGGTATTGAATACTTTTGGAAGATCTAAGAGGATTTATGAGCTAATTACATCTGATTGAGGAAATCCCCAATTGAAGCCCCTCTCATTAGAGGCGTCTAGGGGCCGTAACGACCACTAGTACGATTGGAGGCCACCCGTACGGCCTGCCTGTAGCACCTTCCTTTGCCTTTGTTATATCAATACAAGCAAATTTTTTGAATGAGGGGGGACAAAAAGACGAACACAACCACCACAAACAATTCCAGAAGAGAGGATGTCAGATCTAAAGGAGAAGAACATTGTCTCACCCTTCAATAATCCCTAACCTCTCAATCATCCACTCCGCCATCATCCCCACTTGTACTAAGAGAGAGAGAGAGAGAGATTCACACTTGTAAGATTAGGGTTTGAACCTTTGATCAACCTTGGTTTGTATTCGATTTGATCTTCAACCGATACTATGTCTTGCTATGGTCAAGTTTAGTTGATTTCTATTTGTAATACCATTATGCCTTTGATCTGTCTTCCTCTCATGTTTGAGTAAATCCCCATAGGCGTGGGAGTTGTAGGGTATTGGTAAGATGTGTTGTGCCTTGATGTCTACGCACTTCTATTCTTGTAGACAGTTGCTGGGCCTCCAAGTGCAGAGGTTTGTATAACAGCAGCAAGTTTTCCCTTAAGTGGATTACCCAAGGTTTATTGAACTCAGGGAGGAAGTGGTCAAAGGTATCCCCTCTCAAGCAACCCTGCAATCAAGATACAAGAAGTCTCTTGTGTCCCCAACACACCCAATACACTTGTCAGGTGTATAGGTGCACTAGTTCGGTGAAGAGATAGTGAAATAAAAGTGGTATAGATAATTATAAGTGGTAATGGTGCCAGAAAATAGCTTGCTGGCGTGTGGTTGACGTGGGAAAAGACTAAAGGCAAACTGAAATAAAGAAGGAAGCAAGCAAACATGTAACAGATCTAATTGCAAACGGTGTATCAATGCTTAGAAACAAGGCCTAGGGATCATACTTTCAGTAGTGAACACTCTCATATAAATATCTTCTCTTTATGATACTACTCTTAACTACTCTCCAGTTGGACACTCTAATCCATGGTAGGGCTATAACAGCACACCTCAAAGTTCATCTTTCCCATCTAGATAACCCCACACTGTCACCTTGAGCACTAGATGGTTCAAACAAACACCACAATTTCATAAAGACATCCAACTCCAAATATAACTCATAACAAGTATTTGTAATCTCTAGCCTAAGTGCCACCATGGTGTGCACACTGTCACTTTCACACAAATGGGGAAAGCAAAGATCTATTAAAGCACTTGAGTAGCAAGGTAGATCTATAGATTCCAAGCTCATGATCTCAATAAGATCATGCATAGAGAGAGAGATGAACACATAGCTACCGGTAGAACCCTTAGCCTCGAGGAAGAACTACTCCCTCCTCATCATAGGAATCAGCTACGGCGATGGAGATGGTGGTGGAGATCGATGGAGATGGCTTCGGGGGCACTTCCCGTCCCGGCAGGGTGCCGGAACAGAGACTTTCGGTCCCCCGAATCTCCCCTTCGGTGGCGGTGGCGCTGCGGAACTTTTTGTGGCTGGAGGCTTGATGATCTAGGGTTTTTGCCTTGGGGGAGATATATAGGCGAAAGAGGCAAGGTCGGTGGTCGGCCAGGGGGCCCACACCATGCCCTGGCACGGCCAAGGGGGACCCGCGCCTAGGGGTGGTGTGGCCACCCTGTGGCCTCTCTCTGGCTCTCCTTATGGCTCCGTGAGTCTTCCGGGAAAATAACAACTTTGGCTTTTGTCCGGTCCAATTCCGAGATTCTGACTTTCTGGAACCAAAAATAGCAGAAAACATGCAACTGGCACTGTGGCTCTTGTTAATAGGTTAGTCCAAGAAATCATATGAAAAGTACTCCAAAGTGTGGACAAAACACAAGAAAGTAGATAAAACCAACCATGGAACATCAAAAATTATAGATACATTTGCAATGTATCAACATCCCCAAGCTGAACTCCTGCTCGTTCTCGAGTAGGTAAGTGATAAAAAGAAAGAATAATTTTTGAGGTGACATGCACCATCATAAACTTGATCAAAGTATTTGTAAAACATTGATAGCTGGGATCATAGTACTTCAATCATAACATGAAAGACAAAGTTCTATCAATAAGGCAAAGCAACTATGTTGTAACATGAAAAGGCACAAATAAAAGATTAATGAATAACAATGCTTTGCAAGACGTTTGTTTGTTTCACGTAAAGAAAACATAGCATAGCGGCATTCAGCTTGTCCCTCATAGAGTAGCAAACATAAATGCATAGGACACCTTCAAAGTTCATAAGAGTGACTAGATACAAATAGTTTAAAAGAAGCAATATCAAGGTATGCATCAATCAACAAGTCTTGGGACAATGCACATAGAACTAAGAATGGCCACTATGCTCTCAAAGTAGGTGCATAAAGATAGAAGGTGGAGACTCAACATAAAGGTAAAAGAAAGGCCTTCATAGAAGGAAGTAGGAATTCAAGTTTCATAAAGAGCTTCCAAAAATTATGGTACTTATAGCTTTCAGCTCTCATTGCCCCTATCATAAGAATCTTGAAGTGATTAAGGTTAAAGTGAACAAACTATGGTGTATATGCTTGACGAAGTATAAGTTGGAAATCTCATGTCCCTTGAATACGAGGGCCGCTCCTCATGCTACTCAAGTTTAGTCACTGGTAAGTTCTTGTCATTGTAAGTACATGTGTATCATAGAGAACCGCCAACGGGGTACCCCTTGCCCGATGATACGGAAGAATCCCCATATCAAAATGACAAGGCAAGCAGACAACGAGCATCTCAACAATCTTCTTATTTACCATGGGAATAAGGTGCTTTTTTCTCTCTTTCCTCTTTTCATAATCCTTTTTTTCTTTTTCTCTTTTTTTTTCTCAATATAGGACTCTTTTTTATAAGAAGAATGCTTCATAGACAGCTCATTATGGTTACGCTGCAGGTTTCCACCATGTGAGCATGGATTAGACCAGCGGCCTAGGCGTTTCTCTAACACATATACATAACTCCATGGACTTACAAGCTCCCCTTTCATTTCACACCGACGACATCCATAGACAAAAGAGCATGATATCAACTAGGTACAAAGTACCCGTGCAATGTTGAAAGCGTTCCCCATGACAACATGGTTCTGCTAATCCCCAACAAATAAGTGCAAGCATATACAACATAGACGACACAATGGTTCAAGTTTATTAAGGGCAAGAAAAGTAAAGTGTGTCATCAAGTTCGTGAGAGCTTTAATCACTAGTTTTCTCATAACAAGTTTAATTTGGAAGGTAAACAAAAACATGAATATACTTGGAATAGCATATGCTAATAGGTAGGTATGGTGGATTCTTTGGAATAACTTGGTTTAAGGAGTTGTATGCATGAGTGGAACTCATACTTGGTTGCGGAAGCTAGCAAAAGACTGGGAGCGACCAACTAAGAGAGCAATAATGGCCATAATCAGGCAGAGCGACAAAACATCATTGATCAAAGCATAAAGTGATACTACAAGTTGAAAACTAAAGGATCATAAAGGCTTATGGTGACTTGGGATAGTCATAACATGGTGTGAGCATGCGCCAAGTCAACCCAAATAAAGCATTAAAGGAGAATACCACAATACTATGCTTTAATATGCTAAGCATGATTCTTCCAAGGCACATTAAGAAATCTCAATTGTTTATAACAAGTCATGCTACAGCAAAGAATACTAAGCATAAATCCAAAACAATATCAAGCATGGCATGACAAAGCATAGGCCACAGTCAAAAACAAGCTCTCTTTACCACTTAAGCATGAACTTTCCTACTCTTTTTCCAATCCAAACCACACTTATTTGAAAACCAATGTATGAAAGAGGGGGTCCAACCAATTTATTCAGAAAACTAAGAAAACAAAGTGCACGACAAACCAAAACAAAAACGAAAAAGAAGACGCTCCAAGAACAACACAACTATGCATGAAACAATAAAAATGAAGTGTTTGGAAGAAACCTGGAATTTTTATTGATGAAGAAGGGGATGCCTTGGGCATCCCCAAGCTTTGACGCTTGTAATTCTTGGATAATTCTTGGGGTGACATGTGTGGCATCCCCAAGCTTGAGCTTTAGTCCATCCTTCATCTAATTACTCATTCCTTCCATACACCTGAAATTTTTCCTTCATACAAAACTTCACACAATCTTTATTAGCAACATTAGTGTACTCAAGATAATAAGTCTTTAGGTTCAGTTCCAACACCAATAAAACTTCCATTAAAACACAAGCTACTGTAGCACTTCCCTGAAAAAGCTCAATTCCCCAAAAGAACTCAAAAAGGAACCAACAAGAAGCAAATGCAAATAATGGCAGAAATCTGTCAAAACAGACCAGCAGGTAAAGACGAATTTTTTTGTAGACCTTCAGTTGCTCAAATCAAAAAGTGTTAAACTGACGAAAGTTAGATAACAACCTGGGGAAGAAGAACGAAAATTCACGCCTCAAGACGACGTACAGATATTTTACACGAATTTTTACGGTGAAGCACAAAAATCTGTTTCGGGACAGCAACTTTCCCAATCATTACTTCTCTCTCATTAGAGGTTACTCTTGGCACAAAAAGCAAATAAAAATGATAAGGAGTGGTTATTACTGAAGTAATAACTTCCAAGACTCATCTAATACTTTTGGGTTATCTCCCAATAAGTACTTTTCTTTAGGGCCTTTAAGTTAGGCTTGATAGTTTGAGAAGATGCTCACATAAGAAACATGAATTGAAGTAAAAGAGCGCATCAAGAGGAAAATTCAAAACAAATTTAAGTCTAACCCACTTCCTATGCATAGGAATCTTGTAAAGAAGAAAAGTCATGAAAGCACAATGAAACAATCATAGGAAAGCAAAACAAGTGCAACTTCAAAATTTTCAACATAAAGAGGGGAACCTAATATTATTGAGATGCATAAAACCATGTTTCCCTCTCTCATAATAACTTTCAGTAGCATCATGAATAAAAGTAACAATATAACTATCACATAAAACATTCTTATCACGAGCCACATGCATAAAATTATTATTACTCTCCACATAAGCATAGTCATTCTTATTAATTGTGGTAGGAGAAAATTTAACAAAATAGCTATCATTATTATTCTCATCACCATAATCATCAAATATAGGAGGCATTGTAATCATAATTAATTTTCTCCTCAATAGTAGGTGGACTGAGAATATCATATTCATCATTGTAATCATCATATATTGGAGGCATAGTATCATCAAAGTAAATTTTCTCCTCCATGCCTGGGGGCTAAAAAGATAATTTTCATAAAAACTAGCTTCCCCAAGCTTAGACTTTTCCATAGCATTAGCAATAATGGTTTCCAAAGAATTCATACTAACAACATTGCTATTATCATGCAAATAAAGTTCCATAGGTTTTTTAATTTTCTCTTCAAACACTTCATGTCCTAACTCAAGATAAATACTATAGAGATCTCTAATTTTGTTGTTGTTTTCCATTAAGCCTAACTAGTGAAAACAAGAAAAAAATTTGCAGAATCTAAAGGAAATAACTTCAAGCACTCACACCGGAGGATGTGAGTACCTTTTACCTTACCTCCCCGACAATGGCGCCAGAAAATAACTTGATGTCTACGCACTTCTATTCTTGTAGACAGTTGTTGGGCCTCCAAGTGCATAGGTTTGTAGAACAACAGCAAGTTTTCCCTTAAGTGGATTACCCAAGGTTTATCGAACTCAGGGAGGAAGTGGTAAAAGGTATCCCCTCTCAAGCAACCCTGCAATCAAGATACAAGAAGTCTCTTGTGTCCCCAACACACCCAATACACTTGTCAGGTGTATAGGTGCACTAGTTCGGCGAAGAGATAGTGAAATACAAGTGGTATAGATAATTATAAGTGGTAATTGCGGAAAATAGCTTATTTGGCAGTGGTTGGCGATGGGAAAAGACTAAAGGCAAACTGAAATAAAGAAGGAAGCAAGCAAACATGTAACAGATCTAATTGCAAACGGTGCATCAATGCTTAGAAACAAGGCCTAGGGATCATACTTTCACTAGTGAACACTCTCATATAAATATCTTCTCTTTATGATACTACTCTTAACTACTCTCCGGTTGGACACTCTAATCCATGGTAGGGCTATAACAACACACCTCAAAGTTCATCTTTCCCATCTAGATAACCCCACACTGTCACCTTGAGCACTAGATGGTTCAAACAAACACCACAATTTCATAAAGACATCCAACTCCAAATATAAATCATAACAAGTATTTGTAATCTCTAGCCTAAGTGCCACCATGGTGTGCACGCTGTCACTTTCACACACATGGGGAGAGCAGAGATCTATTAAAGCACTTGGGTAGCAAGGTAGATATATAGATTACAAGCTCATGATCTCAATAAGATCATGCATAGAGAGAGAGATGAACACATAGCTATCGATAGAACCCTTAGCCTCGAGGAAGAACTACTCCCCCCTCATTATGGGAATCAGCAACGGAGATGGAGATGGCTCCGGGGGCACTTCCGCATCCCGGCAGGGTGCCGGAACAGAGACTTTCTGTCCCCTGAATCTCCCCTTCAGTGGCGGCAGCGCTGCGGAACTTTTCGTGGCTAGAGGCTTGATGATCTAGGGTTTTTGCCTCAGGGGAGATATATAGGCAAAAGAGGCAAGGTCGATGGCTTGCCAGGGGGCCCACACCATGCCCTGGCACGGCCAAGGGGGACCCACGCCTAGGGGTGGTGTGGCCACCCTGTGGCCCCTCTCCGGCTCTCCATCTAGCCCCATGAGTCTTCCAGGAAAATAACAACTTTGGCTTTTGTCCGGTCCAATTCCAATAATATTCATTTTCTGACTTTCTGGAACCAAAAACAACAGAAAACAGGCAACTGGCACTGTGGCTCTTGTTAATAGGTTAGTCCAAGAAATCATATGAAAAGTACTCCAAAGTGTGGACAAAACACAAGAAAGTAGATAAAACCAAGCATGGAACATCAAAAATTCTAGATACATTTGCAATGTATCATGCCTCCTTTATTTCCATCCATTTGTGATTTTTTTTGTGATTATTATAATGTGATAATGAATATATATGTTTGCCTAATGCTTGTTGTCTAATTTAAGGGCCCGGATAACATGATCCTGAGATCTCATAGGTATGAACTTATTTACTAGTGAATCAGCAACCCCTGAGTGACACGACCGATATCAAAGAGGTGCTAATGTACTACTCGAGGATAACAAGGAACCACCAAGCCTAAAGCCTTGACCTGGTCGAAAGACCCTAAGTAATGCACTGACCATTGCTATGGTAACTAGCAGATGGATCATTGGGATTTGGAATAATCTACCAAGAGGATTCCTAGTCAGTATATGGGTTGCTTGCCTACTCATGTATGAATAAGAAGTATCACAATCACTTATCTCATTTGGCACATTCACTATTACCATGAATCTGTTCTCTCCACGCCTAACTTCTCATCTGCAGGAGTCCCAAACACTTTTCTCACTCTTTATTTTTTTATGTTATTTACTTCTAGCATCTTTATTTACTTAAATTTCCACATAATCCACTCATCCACATCCACTCTCTGCACTTACAGTCAATTCACTCAAGACAATGTGACACCTTGGGTGCAGCAGAAACGCCTCATAAAGACACTTCCCTAAACTCCTTATTGGGATCGATATAAAAATTGGAATTAATACTTTCATGAAAACATGCTCTGACGAACCTGTGCTCTTGCAGGCCATCACGCGCCTCATCGGCTTCCTCACTGACCATCGTCCAAAGCCATCATCAAGCTCTCTTCATGGGATCCAGGCTATATCCAATGGCTGTAGCTCAGATCTAGGCGGACTAGGACATGAGGAAGCGTAGGTTTGTACCTTTTTCTATTGTTCGCACTTGTGTATGCGCATCTCATCCTCTCCTTGATCCTGTAGTTACATGGTATGTATGTCCTGCCTTGGTGGTCTATTGTATAGTTAGGGGTTTGGGGATATCAGGTGCTATGGCTACGAATAGAAAATTTCTCAACATGTAATTTATTATTAGCTTGATTACTAACACTTGGGCCTTATATTGTTCGGGAATTGGTGATGCGCTGCATTAGATAGAATTGTACATCATGTTATCCTTCGAGATGTGATGACTTCGAGATGAGTGTTGTGGTACCTTGTTCTCTGCCTTGTAATTCTCAGTTCCAAGATCAATTTGTATCCCAGATCCTTCATCTCTAAACATAGTGTGTAAAATCATTAGAAGCATTTTAGATGACTGCTATGGTACCTTCACTAGTACAAAATCGTTACTTCGAGACTATACCTCGAGCCGGTTTACCTCTAAAATACAAATCACTGGCTGTGTTCATCAACCTCAGGCGGTCGTAATTTCTTGACCTCCTTTAACTCAAACCTCATACGATTGTGAATTCGCACCATCTCTAGTATGGCTTCCACCCTTAGCCGTTCGTTAAACCAAAACGCCTCTAAGTGGACCTGAGACGACGAAAATTATTGATCGTCTCTTTATAAATTTAGCGTGTATCCATCAATAAATAATCACTGCCTCTAAGAACATCCCGAGGCTAGCGGTTATAACGAGCATTGCAAAAACTTGTAGCTAGGGCGGTCATTAATTGAAACCGCCTCAAATATATATCTGACTAGAGGCAGTTTAAATTATAAACTGTTTAAGATCTCGTTTGTTGTTTTTCCTGTGGGATGCATCTCCTTTGCTGACTATATATATGGATCAAGGAATCGATGCCATCACTCTTGTGCTAGGGTGATCAAGTTTGTCAGTGTTATTTTGAAGGTGCATTTTAATCTTGACCACTTTTATTTTTGTACAATCTATTTTCTTGCAAAATGATTAGTACCACATACAATCATGCAATCAATTGTCACATAATGATTACTAACACATACAATCATGCTCAGAGTAATAATTAACTACTTCGTGCATTTAAAAAACCTGGACATGGCTATTATAACCGCGACTAGGATAACAATGGCACCAAAGGCATATTGTAGACATCTTTCCTTCCGAATAGCATACTTTTTTTATCTTATTCATCTTCAACCTAGTTCTTTGCCTACTTTCTTGCTTCTTGATGTTGTGTGCATTAATGTTATCGGCCAACACCAACTCTATTTGCCCCTTGTCTTCCACAGCCCTTTCCATTTTTTGCTAACAGTTTTCATTGCTTGTTTCATCATTCGGATTGTGTCATGATCTAGCCTTAGCTTCTCTTCTGTCTTCCTTAATTATTCATTCGTCTTCCTCTTCTGCTCCCTTGTAAAGTCCAATTCTCTTAGGACAGTGACTTTTGCGTCTAGACAACGTTGGAACTCGGCACATCCATCACGAATACCGCAGTCACAGGTTGATTCCTAGAAAAAAATTAAAAACAAATTGAATTCAGAAAATCTCAACAGATGCATCCAAAAATTCAAGACAAATAGAATTAGAGTGACGAAATCTAGAAGCTTAGTACCTCATCCGACAAGGAAGAGTAGTTCCCAAGGCCGACGAGGATCTCGCGGTCGCCCATTGTCCTAACCATGGTGACACGTACGCAGGCGGCGTAGATCTGAGGCACGACGACGATTTGACGTATGCATCACCTCGTGGTGGCGAAATCCAGATGTTGGGGTTCTTGATCTAAAACGTGGCCAACGGACGGCGACGGGTGGGGGCAGCCGGCGGTAGTGGTTTGGGAGGGAGAATGGAGAGGGTGCTGGGCAGAAAGGGGGCTTCAGAAGAGTGAGGAGGAAATCTAGGAGAAGGGTCGGATCGCAGGTCATAAAGAGGAGAATTCATACCCTCCAGATAATAACCGGCCGTCTCGGTAAAATGCCTTTTTGGATTACTTCAATTTTCATATATTTGTTTTAGGATAAATGTTGTATTAAATGCATGTGAATTCATATTTTATTACTTGTGCATATTAATTTGTTTTATTTTGCAGATGGACCATAGGTGGATGTACCTAGGGAATCGTGCGACCTAAGTGTACCTTGATGGTGTCAAGGAGTTTTTGAACACAGCTAAAATGAATGCAGTTCATACAGAGAACCCATGGATACTTTACCCATGCTGTGACTATAAAAACATCGAGAGTTTTACAAGCATTTCACAAATTCAGACACATTTGATCAGAAGGGATTCATGGCAGGGTATGGTTATTAGATCCAGTACGGAGAAGTACGACAAAGTACATATGAGGAGGGTGATGCTAATGAGGAGGGTGATGCTAATGAGGATGCCAACATGGATGATGTTGAGATTACCACCATATTTCCACCAACTGATGATGAGTTTGGTCGAACAAACGACATGGACAATATATCATCGCAAGGGGACATGGAAGATGTTGAAGAAGACAATGTGAGTCAGATGTTGCGGGAGTTGAAAGAAAACTATGGTGATCAGAAAATGAATGATAAATATGCTTGCATGATCAAAGACTCGGAGACACAAATGTATCATGGGTGTAAGCCGCACTACACAAAGTTAGTTACTGTGCTAGAACTGATGCAGATCAAGAAACGTTCAGATGGTTATATAAGAGTGTAACCAAGTTGTTAACTTTCTTACAAGACTTCCTTCCTGAAGGAAACCACATGCCAGATAGTTTTTTCAAAGCTAAGCGGATTGTGTGTCTGTTGGGAATGGAGGTTCAGAGAATACATGCATGTAAAAATGATTGTATTTTGTACTGCGGTGATGCCTACATCAATTTGCGTGAATGTCTGGTGTGCAAATTTCCAAGGTTCAAGTTTCCCAAGGTTGAGGCAACTAATATGGCAGATGACAGCAGCAGTGAGTCTAACCTGGACACTGATCAGGTGAGCAAGAAGAAGCATAAAAACTGGGTAGGAAGGACATCCCGGCAAAAGTGTGTTTGTACCTGCCTATTATTCCTCGTTTGACATGCTTATATGCAAACCCAGATATGGAAAAAGTGATGTGTTGGCACGCAGAGGAGCGCATTCAAGACGACATGCTCAAACACCCTACTGACTCTCCACATTGGAGGAACGTCAATAGGTTGAAGCCTTTGGGTCCAGATGGTGATCGTTTTGGAGATGACCCTAGAAATGTGAGGTTTGCACCGAGCACCGATGGAATGAACCCGTTCGGAAACTATAGTACGACCCATAGCACCTAGTCCGTGAATCTCAGCATTTACAACCTTCCTCCATGGTTATGCATGAAGCGAAAGTATATCATGCTCGCAATACTAATCCAGGGCCCCAAGCAACCTGGTGACGTCATTGATATGTACCTTGCACCTTTGGTGGAAGATTTGAAACTTCTTTGGATTAGAGGAGTAAAATATATGATGCACATGTGAAGGAAAACTTCCCTGAGATGCATGTTATTCATAACCATCAATGGTTATCTAGCCTATGGGAACTCCTTCGACCAGGCTATAAAAGGGACCTATGCATGCGTCTAGTGCCTAGACAAGACAACAAGTAGGTATTTACATGAGTGTAAGAAAATGGTGTACATTCAGACTAGAATGTTTTTTCCAAAGGGTCATAAATATCATACTCTAAAGAAAAAGTTTGATAACACTTGTGAGAATGATTTGGCTCCTCCAATTTTAAATTTAAGTCAGATCTATGATCAGCTTAAACACTTGAGTGTTGTGCATGGAAAAAGACAACGATTCAAATGCAGGGGCAGAGGAAGAGGCAAAGGCAAATGCAAGGACAAAGAAATAGATATAGATGACCAAACTCGCCAAATAGAACCAGTCTGGAAGAGGAGATCGATACTATGGGACTTACCTTATTGGGAGCATGTCAACGATCGACATTCCATTGATGTGATGCATGTTGAGAAGAATGTGTTAGAAAAGCATAATAGGGACATTGCTCAACATGAAGGACAAAACTAAAGATAGTGCAAATGCATGACTTGAAGCTGCTAAACTCAGAGGGGAAAACCCACCTGAGGTTGATGCTCAAGGAAAGCCAGCCCCTGTGTATTATGTCTGTGACAAAGTACAGGGAAAAAGTTTGTGTGATTCTCTATATGGCATTCCAACGGGCTAGGACGCAAACATGCAAAGGATTGTTTCAAAGACAAAAAATAGAGTAACGGGTATGAAGTCACATAATTGCCATGTTCTGATGACACAGACGCTCCCTATCGCGATAAGGAATGTCTTGACATCACATGTTTGAGACACTCTAACACGTTTGTGTGAAATTTTCAACACAATTTCTCGGAAGGTGATTGATCCTAGTAAGTTGGATGAGCTAAAAATGGAAGTGGTGGAGACTCTGTGCAATTTAGAGACGATATTCCCTTTGTCGTTCTTCGATATCATGGTACATCTCACTGTCCACCTTATGCACGAGATAAACATGTGTGGTCCCGTATATCTGTGAAGCATGTACCCATTTCAAGCTACATGGGAATTCTTAAGAACTATGTTAGGAATCAAGCATGTTCATAGGGGAACATCGTTGAGGGCTATGTAACCAAAGAGGTGGTTGAGTTCTGTCTTGATTACATGGCATGTCTTGACCCAGTAGGGGGGCCTAGGTCTGTCCATGAGGGGAAGCTTACTGGTGTCGGAACGAGTGGAAAGATCAAGTTCAGGTCGACTCACACTGAATATAATCAGGCGCACTATGTTGTGATGAAGCACATGGACAAAATCACTCCATACATAGAAGAACTCTGTGACAGTCTACGAGCAATGCATCCCCATCGATGTTCCATCGAGACACTCCATGTCGAGGAGTTCAACACCTGGTTCAGTGATCGACTACGTGATGTTGAAGCAAAAGATCCCAGAATTGCTGCTCTTACAAGAGGCCCTACATGTGAGGTCAAACAGTTTCAGGTGTATAAGATCAACGGGTACACATTTTCTATGAAGAAAAAAGATAGCACAACAATGACACAAAACAGTGGTGCAGTTTTTTTAGGTAATTGAAGAAAATGATGAAGAAATGACACAACTCTACTACGGATACATAGAAGAGATTTGGGAGTTAGACTATGTGGATTTCAAGTTTCCATTGTTCCACTGTCATTGGGCTCATAGGAATCAGGTGGATCCAAATGACGATGGCCAAACTACTGTGAACCTTAATTGTGCTGCTTACAAGAACGAGACATTCATACCAGCTAACCTGGTTCATCAAGTCTCTACATCGTTGACTCGAGGAATAAGAAGAGACATGTAGTTATGCCATCAAAAAGGAGTATCATCAGTGTCGATGGCATGTTCTCCGAGGAAGATTACAACAATATCGATGATGTTCCTGGCCCTTCGTGATCGGTCAATCAAAGAGACCAACAAGATGAAGTTCTTTTGGAAGAACCGCACATTCGTGATCAAGACTCTGGAGAATGAATTTGTATGACTAATACAAACATTTGTATGAAGTTGTAATAAATTTCTAAGTAGTTATGAAGAATATTTAGACTAATCCAAACATGTTATGATATATTAGCAACATTTACTATATCCAGGGTGTTTATGAGGCTGGTAGTGGATTTATGGAGTGGTTGGGGATCCGAATATGGCACAACGCATATGCGATCATGTGTTTAACAAATGTGTCTAATAAACTTTTAGAGGTTGTTAAGAAAACAACCCGTCTGACGTAGCAGGTTCAGAGGTGGTTTAAAAAAATACATCTGAGGTAGCAACTGTTAGAGGTGGTTATTAAAATAACCCGTCTGAGGTGTGACTAGGAGGCCATGACGGAGCATGGACGGCGGTGACCCAAAGACACATTGGTGTCCGCTCCTCCACCATTTTATTGCAATGCATTATATGAACACGCATTACAAATAATAACATTAGACAAAAATATATAGCTAGATAATGATATATTAATAAGATTGTGCTGCAAACATTACGAACAAACAACATTGAGAAATAAAAATATATACAACTAGAACCAAAGGTTAGCTAGCTAGTAGAGGATAATATATTACATAGCCAACAAGTGCATCCACTGGCTAGATCAGTCAAAAGCAAACATACTAGTGATCACTAGTTGTTTCTGCCCCCCAGCCATCGTCTCCCTTCTCCCACTTGTTCTCCCCCCAACCATTGTCTCCCTGCTCCCACCTGTTCTGCCCCCAGCCATCACCTCCATGCTCCCACCTGTTCTGTCCCTAGCCATCAACTCTCTGCTTCCACCTCTTCTATCCCTAGCCATCGCCTCCCTGATCTGACCAGTTTTGTCCCCATCCATCGCCGCCCTACTTCCACCTGTTCTGTCCCCAGCCATGCCCTCCTTCCTACTGGACATTCTTCACATGTTTGGACCTCCTATAATCCTCGACGGTCTTGCATTTCGGACAGAGATTATCATTCAAAATTGGCTTGCCTAGACCTATACCTACCTTCATCTTCAAGATCTTCTTGTACATCTTGTAGCTCACATAGCCATCAATTGCAGCATACTTCAGCTGATCCGGGCTAAGCATCTGATGCCATATCTTCTGCATATCCTATGTACACTTATCCTTCATATCTAGGTAGAATCCGTTGATGATGTCCACCGCAAGATAACCCATGCTAGCCCTGGGTCCCCGATCAATCATCTTGTACACTTCCTGGATGTCGACGTAGTACTCAGCAGGTATATGTATATTTTAGACCCAGAGGATATCCCTGTCTCTCCTTATATCAACACTAGCAAAAGTAATCTGCTTCTTCTCCAAGAACTAATGAATCCCTCGATGCCCATCGCCATACCTCGGGCTCCTGCAGAAATGATAGACTAGCACATGTTGTAGCAAAGCTAGTTGCACCACCGCGACTGTCTGTGGCTCAGCACTACCACGAGGAGGGTAGGTGTACTCGAGGTCCAACCCAATAATGTGATACTTTTTGATTCAAGCCAAGCCTCGTACATGACAAGAGTTTCTTAGACCTTCGAGTCCTCATTGGTGTACACCACCGTCAGCACGGTGGTGCTATGTGCAGTGATGGAGACCGTGTCTGTGAATCTCCATCAGTCATTGACCGGTAGGCGGCCGGCCATGGCGAAAAGGAAGAGGGGTGGTTCTGCCGGAGTGAGGAAGAGGAATGGGGGCGCGGGTGTTGCAAAAATGAGGAAGATAAATGGGGGCGCCGGAGAGAGGGAAGAGGAAGTGGTCAGAGCAATGCCGCAGATGATTTATAGAACTGGCGTGGGTGATTTTGGCGATGGAATAGGAAGAGGGAGAAGTGGGTAAGAGGAAGAGGAACTGCCCGCAGTAATGTCGCAGTGCAGTTTCATGAATTGGCTAGTGACGAGGGTTTAACTCGTCAATGCCCATTGTTATGGACTTGGGTTTTGGAGAAGGAGGGAGCGCTGGAGGCATCAGTCGGCTAGCAAACAAGCACACAGGGACGCAAGTTTTACCCAGGTCCAGGCCTCGTAGAGGTCCCTACTCCTGCTTGTCTGCTCTTGGAATTAAAGAAGGAATCAAAGATTACAGGGGCGCGCAGATGCAATCTGGCGAGAGTTGTGGAAACTAGGGTGGTGATCGTCCTCCTCGCCGCCCCCTCCTAGCCTTTATATAGATGGGCTAGGTCTTGGGTAGCAGGTCGAGTCGGTTACAGATTAGGGTTTTCCCTTTGAACTTTCTATCTTAAGCTTCTTCTTGTTTCACAAGCAATCGAGAATCCGTGGGCCACTCGAATTCTCCACTAGGCCTTGGCAACACCATGGGCTTCTGTCGTATCTGGACCGTATATACCAAACTTGAGTACCTGTAGGGTATACCCATGTCAGTAGCCCCCGAGTGTCCAGTGGAATCACAGATTCGACTGGGGACTTTATGAAGTCTTTCGCGTGCATGACTGAGCAATTTTCGAGTGTTCTATTTATGTCATAGGGATTGTTGATATACATGCCTGATTTATCTGATGTATCAGTATCAGTTAACTGCCTTAGGGCAAAACAACGTAATCTACTCAAACTCGAGTCTTTGGACTCGAATTCGGAAAAGTGATGGCGTAATTCGACTCAGGCCACGGAGGTCTTACATGAGTCGAATTCCAGTGTATAAGTGTGATCACTCGACGCGTCCGTCACGGCATGTTCATCACACCTGTAGGTACGGATATATTTCTGGTAGTGCGCAGCAGATGCGTTGCCAGGTCTTATCTTCACGTCGTAAGCGCGGCATCCGAATTTTTGTCATCACGGGGATGATTCGGGTGGCCCAGGAGATGTAATCTCTTTGTAGGGATAGTATGAGGCGGAGTCACCATAGCATTCGAGTGTGGATGTTATCAACACAAAGTACGATGTACAAATATCATAGGGTGCGCGACCAGCGCTCCCTATGGGAGTATCCCCCGAGTGCCTAGTTGAGTCGAAGACTCAAGCAGGGACTAAAGACCTTTTGTGACTGATGTCGTCTTTTGTTGCTTGTTTCAGCCAAATTTGCTTCCAGCGCTCCCTATGGGAGTAACCCATAATTCACATTCGAATCGTAGATTCGAGTGGTGGGTATGTCCTGAATGTTCATATACCTGCATAAAGATGAATCATAGGGTGCACGACCAGCGCTCCCTATCGGAGTAGCCCCCGAGTGCTCGGTTGAGTCGAAGACTCGAGCGAGGACTAAAGTAGTCGAAATCTTCTGCTGCTGAAATCAATGACGTCAGTGATGACGATGTGATGACCACGGTTGCCCGCGTGAGCGGCTTTGATGGGACGTGACGAGTGGTGGGTCCCACTTTCTGACTTTGATTTGACCGGGCATGTGTAATCTTCTGTTTTAACTGCGTCTCCTTGATTTCCGCGCGTAATGGGAATAGTGGGGGGACGATTCGTGCTTCAGCCTCGCCACGTGTCGATGGCGATGTGCGCCACACATGTAGTAGGATTTATGCTGGCCGTTGGATGGTGTCTGTGAGGAGGTTAAGTAGTAGCGTAGCTGCGGTAATTTCCCCATCTATCTTCTTTGCTCGCACCTCCATCGCCATTGCTGCTGCTCTCTGCTTCCCTGCGCACTTTCACTTTGCGGCACTGGACTAGCTCCATGTCTTCCCCAGTTACTTCCTCCATTTCTCATCACCATCAGAAGATGGGCAAG
Organism: Avena insularis; assembly: GCA_023614405.1. NCBI lineage: Eukaryota > Viridiplantae > Streptophyta > Magnoliopsida > Poales > Poaceae > Avena > Avena insularis. The sequence goes on from CM042692.1 coordinate 436,184,245, forward strand.
AAGAAGGGAGGCGCCGCCGCTGGGTTCGCGGCTGCCATTGCCGCCACCAAGAAGAAGGGCGGTACCGCCGTGGGTACCAGCGCCATCGGCGCTGGGAAAAAGAAGGGCACATGCACCCGCGTCACCAACGGCGCTTGGTGTGCGTCCATCATCAAGCCCGCCAAGCTACATCTTCATCATCGAGATGGAGTTCTTCCATCCGTGGAGGACGACTCGTGAGTGCCCGACGAGGAGGTAATCCCTTGTCCTCCTCCTGGTTTCCGGGTGATGTTCCTTGTGTTCATCATCTGAGGTCTTTCTCTCCCCCTGCATCCTTTCTTCAGGGGTCTCCTTTGTTTCTACGCGCTCTAGCTGCATCAGCTGTCCCCAAATTCTATTCTCCACATCTCCTGCTTCATTACTCTTTGCAAGTGTTGGCTCGTAGTCGAGCCGCACTTTGGCCTCTTCAAGAGGCTTTTTAAGCTGAAACGCCAGTCGGCATCCGGTTCAGTAGTCTACGACGTAGGAGGCTGCGGAATCCACGTCGACTCCTCTGTCACCTACTTTGATATCAAGCTCACTGCGTCCGTCCAAGGGCGGAGAGACAAGTGGTTCTATATCTGCAACCAGAAGGACGACGGAGAGCACTACAGACTCGCGCCCTTCGATCCTGCGACGCCGTGCAAGAGGAGGCGCTCTTGGAAGAATATCGTGATGCCTGGCGAGCCCGAGGAAATGGAGGTGTTGTATAAGCGCGTCTGCGACCTCGAGAGTCACATAGGCAAAGAAGAGGGAGGTGTTGCCCTCATTCGCACATGGTTGCGCCGCCGTGTCCAGCCTCTACAGGCCAGAGTCCATCCCATGTTCCGCTGGGCCAGTGCGAACGCTGCCACTCGCGTATCTACCGATGGCATTTTTGCGGGTGAGGTTGATAAGAGGGTGCGACTGGTGACCAAATAAACTACCAAGGAGGTTCTCCCAGGCGAACCAGTCGTGCCTCCTTTTGACACCTCAAACCCTCCTCCTAAGGTAGAATTGTACTACAAAGTAGCTTCCATTTTCGATTGCCTTTTACGACGCTTTGATATATAATATTGTATCTTCTGAATGCAGGATCGTAAGGTGTCTCCTAATTTTCCCCCTCGTCCTGAAGGGGTTATCCCTCGCGAAGTGGATGAAGAGGACGAGTCGGAGTCGACCGTCCCAATCGAAGATGAAGAGGGAGCCCCCGAGTCCAGCGACCAGGGCACACGCAAGTGTTCCCACAGCAAGGACTCGGATGCCTCGTCGCTGACGATGCCAGAAGGCCCTTCTTTTGTTGCGGAGGAGCCAACCCTGCCGTTCCTGTGCGCTCAATGGATCCTCCTGCCCGGAAGAAGCTGCGACTACCGAAGGAGTCGTCAGAGTCGGAGGAGCAATCCTTCGACCTTGATAGATTTAACTGGTGAGTTCTGCATTCGCCACTTTGTAATGGTTTTTGTTGGAGCTGTTTTCCCTAAAGTTTTTGTTGGATGTGTTTTGTAGTCAAGCGGCATCATCATCTTTTAAAGATGTCCAATTTGTGAAGGAATCCGGAGTCGCAAACTCCAAGGCCAAGGAAGTGGCCGAACGATATTCCTCTCCTCCATTCGTGGCCCACTCTGGGCACAACTTGTCGAATTCCCCGCATGCTGGGGGACACCAGGTGGTTGCCCGAATGACTGCGCAACAGTCATCTTCGGAGTCTCTGGAGGACCATGTAAGCATCCCTTTGCTGTTTTGGCAGTCGAATATATACTTGGTGTTGTTCCTGAACTTTGTTTTCTTCTGATGTAGCTCTGTTGGGGGGATACCCCCGGGTAGGGTCACGTCGGGGTATAAAGGCCGAGTTAGCCGAGGTACGGCAAGGTCAAAGCAGGTGCTGGCCGAGTCACCTCAAGGCAGGCCGAATCACGGGGTAACCCGGACCAGGGGATGTCCACCAAACTGGGTCTCAGCCGACTTATGTCGTACGTTGGTAAGACGTACCTAACTTGTATGCAGGTACAGGTGCGGCCGAATCAACTAGGTACGATCCGGGTTATATCAAGCTTGTAAGAGAAGGAAGGTATCTCGCTGGTCAAAGGATGACCACTGTATGCAGAGCGTGAGCGAAGCGGACAGAGGCCAGGACCACCGAGGCGTGGCCGACAAAGGTGACGATGCCTGTGTCGGATGACATGGGCGCCGTAGAGGCCCACGTAGCCTCTGCATGGATGACGTTGGGAAAAAGTGACCCGGTCGGCTTACTATTTTGGGAGGAGGCATATTCCACGTATACCCTAATTGGAGACCTAGCCACCCCTATATAAGGGGGGCTAGGGCCTCTGTAGAAAGGGTTGATCTCTAGAGGATAGTGTTTTACTAGTGTGTTCCTGAGGGTCAGCTAGTGGTGAGAGTAAGAGAGTTTCTTCTTCCTCCTCTTCCCAATATAGCTCAAGGAGCACTTGTAAACTGTGGAAGTGAATCAAATAGAAAGCAACTGTGTGTGGAATCACCACACTATCCCTCCCTGGATTCCTCTAGTGCATCTTGTCCCCACCTTTAGCCTATCCATGGCATCTGTCGTGACACCACCACGACAGTTGGCGCCCACCGTGGGGCTAGCAGCGCTAGCAGGGGTGAAAATCCGGACGGGAACCTTCATCGGCACCGGCAAACGCATCGTCTCCGGGATCGTTCAGCGCTTTGGAGCGCTGGACTTCGTCAGCGACAACGCTGGCTGCTTCGGCAAGCGTCCTCTTCCGCGCAACGGCCTCTTCGTCAAGCTCGGCGCCCACAAGATCTACGTTGCAGTCGATGTGTCGTGTGTTCACCTGCAGCACGTCGTCGAAGGAGGCGAGCCACCCCTTATCATGGTTCGTGGGGCGTGTATCACTCGCTCCCCTGACCACGCCGAGGTGATGATGACTGTGCCAGGTGCTAGCGCAAGCAAGGATCCGGCACCATGTCCGGAGGTAACACCCAAGGCACTGAGAAAAAGTAGAGGTCCTCCTATAGAGAGGCCAGAGAATGTGCTACAGCAGGCGATGGATAGCTTGGCAAACCCAGTAGCAGCAGTAGTAGATCCGGCTCAGGCACAGGCCGAGCTAGAGGAGACTAGGCAAAAAATACTAGAGGGTGCGAAAAAGATAGCCGCGGCTCAGCAGTCGTTGAACATGACACTGCGTGAGTATGCAAAGGCAAATAAGGTAGATGCGGTAAAAGTAAAGGGGAGAAACCTCATGAGTGAAATGAACAAAGAGGGTGATACTAGGATTGAGGAATCAGAGAACTACTTGTCCGTGGGGCTGCCGAAGTATAGTACCCTAGCAAAGAACCTTAGAGCAGCAGATGCAGCTGCATCCGAGTTAGAGGGTCTGATGGGTGAAGCCCGTCAGAGACAGCAAGATAGGGTCAATGAGTTGGTTCGGATCGCGAATAGGCAAAATGAGGAATTACTCAGGGCTAACTCGGAGAGAGCTGGGCCTCCAAGATCGTTCATTCGGTGGTGGGTAACCCGGAGAAATCCGCTGGAGCTACATCGTCTCCTCATGGTGGTCCTAGGAGAGAAGAGGTAGTAACCTCGACCAGGAGGAACAAACAGATAGTCCCATATGACCCGGCAAGGGCAGGGAAAGGAAAAGAAGTGCAGAGAAATGACGATCGACAACGTGTGAGCCGAGGTGAAGCTGGCCGAGGTAACCGCGACCAAGGAAATGCCGATCAAGGGAATGTTGTAAGCGGCGATGCCGGACAGCGTAATTCGGTAGGTGCAGGGCAACCGCAGCAACGGAATATACCACGGCAAGAGCGCAGTGCCGGCCAAGGTATGCAACAGAGAGCAGCTCTACAAGAGCAAGATAGATACAATGATGGTGATTTGGAAATGGTGAACGCTGGGTATCCTAGGCCGGACTATCACATGATAGGGTCGAGATTGGGAAGCAGGAATTTGATGCCTGACGATGCTAGGTTAAAACTAGATCGTCTGTATAGGTCGGAGCAAATTGAATGTCAAGGTCCTCCGGGTCCTGCATGTTTTGGGCCCCGGATCATGAAGGAACCTCCGGTACCTAACTTCCAGCTACCTAGAGGCACTAAGACATATGACGACAGCACAAAGCTGGAGGATTGGTTGATTAACTATGCTACAGCTGTAAAAATTGCTACAGGCAACTTGAGATGGGCTATGAGATATGTACCCTAGATGTTGGAAGGGCCAGCGAGGGTATGGCTAAACAATTTGCTACCCGGAAGTATTAACTGTTGGATCGATTTTGAGGAAATGCTTGCCAGCAATTTCTCAAGTACGTATCAGAGGCCGAATAGGCCACATACCCTAGCAATGTGCAAGCAGAAACCGAATGAGACAGACCGGGAGTTCCTAACCCGGTGGTGTACCGTGCGAAACTCCTATGAGGGTGTAATTGAGTCACAGGCCATAGCATGGTTTGCGCAAGGGTGCAGATATGCAAGCATGTTGTGGCAAAGATTGCAAAGGGATATGCCAACTACATTGGCAGAGACAATCCGGATCACAGATTCGTACGCCTTGGGTGATCCAACTCAACCTAGGCTAATGTCAAGTGAGTCAAACGAGGAATACTACCAGCGAGATGGAGCCGGGTCATCCCGGAGGAATGATTACCGAGGTAAAAGAAGAGATGACAGACTAGATTACCGATACAGTTTGCAACAAGTTGCTGCTGTGAATCAAGATCAACCTGGTGCAGGAACCAACCAACGTCAGAAAACTAGAGGACATCAATGGACTCTGAGAAATGATGGCAAGAAAACTTGGACGCCAGAGCAGAAGAAACAGTGGCAAGAAAAGAAGGACCGTCCAAGGTATACTTATGAGGCAATGCTGATCAGCCGTGTAAATTTCACATGCCAAATCAGAGTAACCCAGCGGGTCACACAACTAGGCAGTGTGAGTGGATGTAAAAGATAGAACAAGGTGGTTCGGAGAATGCTCAGGCACCTCGGAATGATCAACCCCGGCAGGAGTTACCCGGCAGAAATTGCTCTCCAGAGCAAACCCGCAACAGTTAATGTTGCCTCCCCCTCCGCCGAGGTATGACAATCATGAGAGAAGGGATGCAGTGCATCAAGTGGAAGACCAGCATCAACCGGATCAGAGGTACCCCGGAAACAAGGGGAGGAATGAGTACAGAGAGCATCATCAGAGTTACTACGTGTTTACCACAGAAGAGACAGACAGAAAGAGTTTGCAGCACCGACACATGGAAGTAAATGCGGTAATGCCAGCTGTGACGAGGTATATGCCTTGGTCGAATCAGGAAATTACCTGGAGAATCAAAGATCATCCCAAGCTTATGCCAAGTCCTGGTTCATATGCGCTAGTGTTGGACCCAGCATTCATCGGGCCGAACATCAATGTGAGGTTCTCAAAGGTGTTGATTAACAATGGCAGCAGCATAAATATCATGTACTTGGACACGATGCGCAAATTGGGTATCTCGGAGAACATGCTCCAAGCTACAAGGACAACTTTCCATGGCATTGTGCCAGGCATTTCTTGTGAGCCCATAGGCAAGGTCCGGGTTGACGTATTGTTCGGCACAAGAGATAACTGCCGGACTGAGAATTTGGAGTTCGAGGTTGTCAATTTGGAGAGCGCATATCACGCGTTACTCGGCAGGCCAGCTCTGAACAAGTTCATGGCAAGTACTCATATTAGTTACTTGAAGATGAAGCTGCCCGGGCCAAATGGTGTGATTACCATAACTGGTGATTTCCGACGTTCCATTGAGTGCGCGTCAGCCGGGTCTAACCTGGCCGAGTCACTTGTGATTGCGCAAGAGAAGAGAAAAATCCAAGAGGTGGCGGTGTTGGCTCAATCCGCGCAGCAGTATATGCCGGCGCTGAGTAATCCGCATGGTAGTGTCTCATTCCAAGCGACAAAAGATACCAAGAAAGTGCATGTTGATGATATGTTCCCAGAGCGCACCGTAACAATTGGTGCCGAGTTAAATGACAAATAGGAAAGCGAGCTCGTCAACTTCCTCCGTGAGAATCGGGATATTTTTGCTTGGTCCACACAGGACTTGCAAGGTATTTCGAGGGAGTTGGCCGAGCACTCTTTGAATGTGAGACCCGGAGCAAAGGCGGTGAAGCAACCTCTCCGCCTCTTCGCCGAAGATAGGAGAAAAGTCATAGGAGATGAGATAGCTCGGCTGCTAGCAGCTGGATTTATCATGGAAGTACTTTACCCGGATTGGCTATCTAATCCGGTGCTGGGGGAGAAGAAGAAGGACGATCCGAACATGGCAGTGGTTTGGCACATGTGTATCGATTATACGAACCTGAATAAGGCGTGTCAGAAAGATCCATTCCCACAGCCAAGGATAGACCAGGTCATAGATTCCACTGCTGGGTGTGAACTGTTGTCATTCATTGATGCATATTCTGGTTTCCACCAAATACCTCTGAACCTAAGTGATCAAATAAAGACCGCGTTTATCACCCCGTATGGGGCTTATTGCTATCGCACCATGCCATTTGGTTTACGTAATGCAGGGGCAACGTACCAAAGATGTATGCAAAAATGTTTGCACGACCAAATTGGTCAAAATGTGCAGGTATACGTGGATGATGTGGTTATCAAGACCAAGGAAAGCAAAACGCTCCTTGACGATATTAGGCAGACATTTGCGAACCTAAGGAAGTTCTGAATGAAGCTTAACCCGGAAAAATGCACCTTCGGTGTCCCGGTTGGAAAATTACTCGCATTTCTTGTCTCCAGCCGAGGTATCAAAGTCAATCCAACTAAAATCCGGGCCATAGAGCGAATGGAACTGCTGAAGTGCCTTAACGATGTCCAGAAGTTCACTGGTTGCCTGGCATCCTTAAGTCAGTTTGTATGTCGGTTGGGAGAAAAGGCACTGCCTCTCTATCAACTCATGAAAAAGTCGGACAAGTTCATTTGGATGCCGCAGGCCAATGAAGCCTTTATCCAATTAAAGAAAATGTTAGCCACTGCACCAGTGTTAGCCTCTCCACTATCAAAGGAGCCAATGTTGCTCTATATAGCCGCAACCAACCGAGTTGTAAGTGCGGTAATTGTGGTAGAGCGTGATGAAGAGGGTAAGTCAGTGCAAAGGGCAGTATATTACCTAAGCGAAGTGTTATCCGCATCAAAGAAAAATTATCCGCACTATTAGAAAGTGGCGTATGGTGTGTACATGTCGGCTAAGAAGCTAAAACACTATTTTGAGGAGCACCCCATCAAAGTAATATGTGAAGCTCCCATATCCGAGATAATGAGTAACAAAGATGCAAGTGGCAGGATTGCAAAATGGGCAATTGAGATAGCCCCTTATGCGCCACAATATGACAGAAGAGAAGCAATCAAGTCTCAGGCTGTGGCCGACTTTTTTGTGGACTGGGCCGAGGTGCAGTATGAACCACCATTACCAGATCCAAACTATTGGAGAATGCACTTTGATGGATCAAAAACAAAAACCGGGTGAGGCACCGGAGTAGTACTTACCTCGCCAAAAAATGACCAGCTGAAGTATGTGCTGCAGATCCATTTCGCAGCATCAAACAATGTTGCCGAATATGAGGCACTTGTGCATCGGCTCAAAGTGGCAAAAGAAATTGGGATATGTCGGATCCAATGCTTTGGAGACTCGGATTTGGTAGTTCAGCAAGTGTCGGGGCTGTGGAACGCTCTTGATCCAAACATGGCATTATACAGATTCCATGTGCAGAAGATATCTGGTTACTTTGAGGGATGCGAATTTCACCATGTACCTCGGGTGGAAAATGAGGCCGTCGACGTATTATCGAAGCTCGGATCAACCTAACAAGCAATTCCACCAGGTGTAGCATTAGAACACCTCAGAAAACCATTTATCAGGCCGTCCCCAGAAACCGACTCAATCTACCTCCCGGAAGATCCGGAGTCCGGAGCTGTACCCATGGACATTGACATGGGAGGTGGTACGTGAAACCCGGGGACTGCCTCGGCGAACCTGGGGACTGCCTCGGCGAACCCGGGGACTGCTTAGCATGATCCAGCTGAGGTTATGCCGGTGGATCAGATGGAAATTGATGAGGATGCGTTCCCAGCGCGAACTATACTAGCTTGGGCATTGCCCATATTTCAATTCCTGAAAGATGGAACCTTACCCGCTGAGGAGGTGTTGTCTAGGCAAACTCAAAGGAGAGCAAAAGCATACACGATCATCAATTCCGAGCTATACAAAAGGACTGTGACAAACGTTCTCTAGCGATGTGTTGACCCGGAAGAAGGGCTTGACATCCTCCGAGATATACATCAAGGGGAATGTGGGCACCATGCCTCGTCCAGAGCCTTAGTAGCAAAAGCTTTCCATCATGGGTTCTACTGGCCAAGTGCCTTAGAACAAGCAGAGGATTTGGTAAGAAAATGCAATGGTTGTCATAGGTATGCTACCAAGACACATATGCCAATGTCTGAGCTCAAGGCCATACCTATTACTTGGCCATTTGCTGTATGGTGCTTGGACATGGTTGGCCCATTCAAACCTGTGAGGGGGAACATGACCCACATCTTAGTCATGGTTGATAAGTTTACAAAGTGGATCGAAGTAAAGCCAATAAGGAAATGTGATGGAGCTACGGCCGTGACATTCCTCAAGGATATCGTCTTGAGATACAGTTATCCTCACAGTATCATAACAGATAATGGCACGAATTTTGCTGAAGGAGCATTTGCACGATTCTGCCAGGATAAGAAGATCCGGCTAGATGTAGCCTCGGTAGCTCACCCCGCATCGAACGGACAAGTGGAAAGATCCAACGGATTGGTATTATCCGGGATAAAAACCCGGCTCATTGAGCCGCTGCAGAGATCAGCGGGGTGCTGGATAGAAGAACTATCAGAGGTACTGTGGAGTTTAAGAACAACTCTGAAGCGATCAACAGGCTATATACGCCATTCTTTCTGGTATATGGGGCAGAAGCTGTATTACCAGCCGACATAGAGCATCACTCGCCTAGGGTAACCCAATACACAGAAGCCGAAGTGCAAGAAGCCCGGCAAAATGATGTTGATCTGCTGGAAGAAGCGAGAGAATTGGCATTGTCCAGATCCGCCATATATCAGCAAAATCTCCAACGCTATCATAGCTGGAAAGTAAACCCCCGAGTTTTCCGGGAAGGTGATCTGGTACTCCGGTTGGTACAACGTACTACTGGCATGCATAAGTTATCCCCCCCATGGGAAGGGCCATTCATCGTGAGCAAAGCATTGCACAATGACTCATATTATCTCATCGATGCAAAACCACATGAGAAGAACAAGGCGGACAGGTCCGGCGAGGAATCTAAGCGTCCATGGAATGTAGCTCTACTTCGTCCTTTCTACACTTAGCAGAGAAGTGTGTGTATCCGAGTCACTCATATGTCGGTATGTATGCCGGCAATGAACTTATCAATGAAATCTTGGCGCCTCGAGCAGTAACTCGGGGACTGCCTTAATAATATTTGTTGTATTTGGTGTTTATTATTTATATGTCGGCTGGCCTAAGTTGTTTCTACCTCTTCGACTTGCTGCTGTCCAACAAGATTTTGCTTCATGGCAAACAAGAGAACAAGTTTGGAATTGCGTAACACATGAAGAACGACTAAGGAAAGGAACTTAATCGAGCCGACATTTGTTTTTCGGACTAACCTTATGCTTATTTTAGGTTTACTATGCTGAATTATTTTGAGCTAATCCTAAAGTTTCCAAGTATTGTTAAGTCAATTTTTGAAGCTCCGACTCGTAAGTCATAAAACCGAACCAAGGTAGACACGAGCCGAGCCAAGAAATTGGAGGAACAAGAAAATGAAACTCGGGGACTACGCCCAAGTCAATCTGGCATAAAAACTTAGAAGCAGAATATCTCTTATGTGCTTAATACAATTGCACCCGGCATACCGGGGATCTGCCGAAATTCAAAGTGTTTCTAATCAAGGAGCAGCAGGAGGAGGTAATTCGGCGCCAGCGGGTGCAGCCCCAGCTTCAGCTTCAGAGTCATCTTCATCTTCCTCGATGTTCGAAGCTTCGTCCTCTTCATCCTCACCCGAATCATCTTCAGCATTTTCGTCCTCGGCGGCGCCTAGGAAGCTTGGTCCCTCGTTCCATTGATGAACGGGGGCATATTGAATGAAGCTATGGGCACAAGCCTTGCGCCGAGCTATCCATTCCGGGTCATTAGACCACCTCGATCCGGCGCGCATGCGCTCAAGGAGATCGAGGTTGATCTTCTCTTACCATGTAAGCATGTAGTAGAGAACGATCTCAGCTCCGGCGCGTCCGACAGATTCTCTCCAAAGATCGAGCTAGGTCTCGCACTCCATTAAACCTGGCGAAGAGAGTTGCGGTCCCCTCCGGAGTATCTTCATCAGGCCAAAAGGCATTGAAGATCCGGACTGCCACATCTAGGATGTCCTTGTCGTAGTTCATCACAATTTCGACACGAGAAGACAAGCTGACCAGCAAGTCCTCCATGTCATAAGGAATTTCTCCAGCGCCAGGAGCTATTAGGGTACCCCTCTTCTAGCGGAACTTGGCGACATCAGTAGTTGCAATAGCATTTCCCTCTGGAAATTTGTCTGAAAATAAGACAGGTGAAATAAGTAAGGAAGGTTGACCCGCAGAGATTCATGACAGCTGAAGAAAAAGAACTTACGAGAAATGTGGCTGTGGATCCAGGTTAGCTCCTTGGTACACTTGTCACACCTCTCCCGGAGTTGCACAAGCTCAGCATTCGCCGACTCAAGCTTAGAGTCGGACTCCTTTAGCAGTTCTTGGTCCTTGGCGATCTGGAGGTTGAGGCGCTCGCGCTCTCAGGCACGGGCACACTATCTTCAAGAGAGGCTGAAATAGTTTGTTGACCCGGAAAAGCCGAGGTATGAATATTTGCCGAGCCAAGGAGAAAAGGAAATAGAGTGCGGAGGAAGGTTAAGCAAAAAATGACTTACCCTTTATCTGCTCCAAGTTCTTCCTCCTGATAGTATTCTCGGCCTCCACCCTAGCTACGAAATCCGAATGATGGATTAGTTCGGCGGAAAAAGACGAAGAAAAATGGAAAAATGCCAAGGAAAAAACTTACCCCTTTTCTCGTGTTCGGCGAGAAGTGTAGTATGTTTCGCGCGCAACATCTTGTGAGTATCCAAGAGACACTGAAACTCAGCGCTCCGGCGATTGGTGGTCACCTAAAAAGAACACAGAACGATAGCTTAGTCTTATGCATGTTCGAAGTGTACAAAATCCGGGCCAAGTGGAACTTAACGCGGCTCTAGGTGTGTGCATATTCGAAGTGTACAAGATCCGGGCCAAGTGGAACTTAACCCGGCTCTAGGTGTATGCATATTCGAAGTGTACAAGATCCGGGCCAAGTGGAACTTAACCTGGCTCTAGATGTGTGCATATTCGAAGTGTACAAGATCCGGTCCAAGTGGAACTTAACCCGGCTCTAGGTGTGTGCATATTCGAAGTGTACAAGATCCAGGCCAAGTGGAACTTAACCTGGCTCTAGGTGTGTGCATATTCGAAGTGTACAAGATCTGGGCCAAGTGGAACTTAACCTGGCTCTAGGTGTGTGCATATTCGAGGTGTACAAGATCCGGGCCAGTGGAACTTAACCCGGCTCTAGGTGTGTGCATATTCGAAGTGTACAAGATCCGGGCCAAGTAGAACTTAACCCGACTCTAGGTGTGTGCATATTCAAAGTGTACAAGATCCGGGCCAGGTGGAACTTAACCCAACTCTAGGTGTGTGCATATTCGAAATTATTAAGGAGCTACGTTAGTTCTCTAAGGAGCATCCGGCCGAGTAACAAGTTACTCCCTCGGAGGCTCGGGGACTAATGGCTATATCACTAATATCTACTACATGTTAAGGAAAATACGAAGTAACGTACCTCCATCATCCGACCTGCAAGGTTAATTACCTTTGCAGCGGTATTCATTTGGGCAGCAAACTCGGCGGGCCCGAATTTCTCCGGGAGATCATCATTGTGAACGAACTCCGCCTTGTTCCAGTTGTTTACAAACTCGATTAAGGTCGGAGGATAACATTCGCCGCTGAGCATATGGGGAGCAACCAGACCCTTGGCATGGGCTTCCTTCCGTTCAACCTGGGCAGCAGCAAGGCTGTTGTGCAAAACGAGTTGCGCATCAGCTAACCCGGCAGAGGTGTCCGTTGTCGGCGGGGTCTTCTTCGAAAGCATGGATGCAAGTGTACGCTGTCCATCCTCGATTGACGTTGCCTTGGCAGTGTCAGGAGCCCTTTTGCCCTTGGGCTGCTACTGAGAAGTTGAAGTTGCTGCAGCGGATTTGCCCTTGGGGCTGCCTGGGTGCTAGCCTTGGTACTGCTAGTGCCTTCTCGCCGAGTCTTGGAAGACTCGGACGAGGCGGAGGAACTTGGTGCTGTTGCTGGCGCTTTTGCTATTGTTGCTGGTGCTAGAGCTGATGCTGATGCTGATTTCTATTTCGGCGGGGGTGCTGAAGGAACCTCGGTGGTGGCTAGTTGCGGCGGTGCCAAAGAAGGAGCAACTGTAGCCTCGGCAGAACTGCTTCCCCCCGTTCCGAGGTTGCCCTCCTCTTGACGAGGTGGGCTAGAACCCGGAGCAGCCGCTGAACCCTCCTGAATGGGGCTCAACGAGCGTGAATCATTGCCACGAGGGGGAGAAGGGCTATGTCGGAGCGGCGAGGCTATGCCAGATCCACTTTGAGGAACCTGCACCACGGCCCTAACGAATCAAATCATGAATGATGAGAAACTCTAACAAAGGAAGAACAAGTGAATAACAAAGGGAGAAGTGACTTACTCATCCGAGGTCAAGGGCTCCTTGGGCTTGCGGGCTCTCCGGGCTACGGCCTTGGTCGTGGACTTGGTGGTAGCCTTGTCTGTGGACTTCTTTCGCCTTTTGGTTGGCTTGGAAGTTCTAGAGGAAGAGGCATATGCGGCCCCCCATTTCTTAGATGCGACCGAGACAGGCTCACCCATGGCAAGGGGAGGATCTTCATGGATCTGCCCACCAGGGTTAGCTGATGTCGGACAAGCGTAAGACAGGGGGATAGCGTCAAATGCCTCCATCACCTCAACATCGGATTCATCTTCATCGTCAGGCCAATCTCTAATGGAAGAGAGTTTACCGGTGTGTTGCTTGGTCGCATCAGCCATCGGCAGGAACATCTCCTGATCCGGTTCCTCCTCGTCCGAGGCATCTCGGTCAGGCGCCCATTTAAGAGAAGGCTCGGTGCCATCCTCAATAGTTTGCTGAAGAAACATCTAAGGGAAAGAAAAGGCAAATGGATCAAATCTACAACAAAAATCGACATACGATTCAACTCGGAAAGAGATTGGGGCACGAGACTTACCGCGGGGGGAAGCCTATCTCGGCAGAAATGTTTGATCCCCCATGTCCACTCAGCAGAGAAGTGCTTGTTGGTGGTGAAGAGGGCCTTGACCCGGTGGTAGATCTCGGTGTTGCTCAACTCGAATGAGGAGGTCTGGTTGGGGTCACGGCCCCAGCTCATGTGGCAGAGTTTCTGCGTGCGTTTCTAGAGGGGGGAGATTCGGTTGTGGACGAATGTGATCATTGCATCCTCGTTGCACAATCCCAGATCCATCAGCTCCTAGAACCTTTTATTGACTTGGTTCGCCAGGACGGTGGGCTTCTTGGGGACCTTGTCCCACAGATCCGGATTAGGAGGACCCGGAGCGTAGGGGCGCAGCCATATTAGATCTTCATCCGTGCCATTTCTGACATAGAAGAAGGTTCGGGCCTAGCCCTTGCAGGAGTCAAGCCCCATGACTCGGGGGAAGATGGACTGTTTCCGAGGAGAGATGGAAGCTGCACCGAACTACGTGAGCTGCTTGTCCTCCGAGTCAAGCTCTCTATTCGGAATTACGTTCCGGCGGAGGCCGAAGAACCGGATCCAGAGCTCCTTTGTGGGCCACAGTCCGGTGTAGCCCTCGATGGTGGAAGCGAAAGAAGAGAGTGAGGTAATGGCGTTAGCCGGAAGATGGTGCAGCTGAAGCTCGTAGGTGTTGAGCCAGTCGTTGAAGAAATCGCTAACAGGGAGCCCAAAACCGTGCTGGAAGTGGGAAAGGAATACCACATACTCACCCGGATTGGGTGAGGGGGCAAGCTCCGCGGCGGCAAGGCGTGCGATGACGCCCTCCGGCATACGCCAGGTGCGGTACAGCCAGTCAATATCATCTTGGTAAACCCAGGACCTAGCCTAGGCGCCGCGGTCAGCGTTCCCCGCGTCCTCCTCCATTTCCTGCTCTACGAAGGCGAGCTCCTCTTCTGTCATCTCAAGGTCACTGTCCTCACTGGCGCTAGCGGCGGTGGGGGGCAGTTGCCTGGACAGGCGAGGACCCATGGCGGAAGAGATGCGGGGAGGTGGCGGCGGCTAAGCGAATGCGATGGCGGCAAGTATGGCGTACTGTCGCTGGAGAGGAAGAGGAAGAAGAAGAGGCAAAGGGGGCGTGAGAGTGGGGAAAAGACCCAAGGGGCGCCCCCTCCCCTATTTAACCACGCCCTTGAAGGGTAGTGGGATCACGCTGTGCGGACGGGCCACACGGTGTGGCCGTGTATGGCCCGGATCAACCAATCAGCAACGAGCCACATGAAGGGCCACAGGGCATAGGAGATCCCATGACGTGATGTTATGATACAGTTAACGAGGAGGCAGACACGATGTGACGTGTGCTACAGTAATATCTGACAATTACTGCGGCGGTTACTGGCATGGGCCCTTAAAATGAGGCAAAGTAATGATTAACCTCCACGTGGGGAAGCGTACGAGAGAAGGAAGAATGACCCGGATGAGTATGAGGTGACCCGGCCAGCGAGTGAAAACTCGGAATGTGCCAAGGGAAAGTAAACCTATGAAATCCGGACTATGAGGTAACTCGGAAAAGGAGCAAAAGGCTCGGTAAAATTGAACCTGATGTGGCCTTAGCGGCTAAGGCAGCTAAGACCACACCAGCTTCGAGGACTAATGTTGGGGGGATACCCCCGGGTAAGGTCACGCCGAGGTATAAAGGCCGAGTTAGCCGAGGTACGACAAGGTCAAAGCAGGTGCTGGCCGAGTCACCTCAAGGCAGGCCGAATCACGGGGTAACCCGGACCAGGGGATGTCCACCTAACTGGGTCTCAGCCGACTTATGTCATATGTCGGTAAGACGTATCTAACTTGTATGCAGGTACAGGTGCGGCCGGATAACTAGGTACGATCCGAGTTATATCAAGCTTGTAAGAAAAGGAAGGTATCTCGTTGGTCAAAGGATGACCACTGTATACAGAGCGTGAGCAAAGCGGACAGAGGCCAGGACCACCGAGGCATGGCCGACAAAGGTGACGATGCCTGTGTCGGATGACGCGGGCATCGCAGAGGCCCACGTAGCCTCTACATGGATGACGCTGGGCAAAAGTGACCCGGTCGGCTTACTATTTTGGGAGGAGGCATATTCCACGTATGCCCTAATTGGAGACCTGGCCACCCCTATATAAGGGGGGCTAGGTCCTCTGTAGAAAGGGTTGATCTCTAGAGGATAGTGTTTTACTAGTGTGTTCCTGAGGGCCAGCTAGTGGTGAGAGTAAGAGAGTTTCTTCTTCCTCCTCTCCCCAATACAGCTCAAGGAGCACTTGTAAACTGTGGAAGTGAATCAAATACAAAGCAACTGTGTGTGGAATCACCACACTATCCCTCCCTGGATTCCTCTAGTGCATCTTGCCTATCCATGGCATCTGTCGTGACACCACCATGACAAGCTCATCGTGAAGGAAGCTGCTCGCCTGGCGGAGAAAGTCCTGGACATGGGTCGACAACATGCGTGACTGGACAATCGCCACCACGTTGTTGAAGGTTAGTTTTGGCTTTGCCTTTGTCTTCGTGAAGTTTCTAGATTCGATTGATGATACGTTATGTTCCTTTGCAGTTGAGCATAACAAACTTATCTGTCATGCTGCTTCACTCAAAAAGGCGCTTGCCACAGCGGCGGAGAGTCGAGACGAAGCAATCATGGCCCCGGAGGAGTCGCAAAAACGCGAAGAAGACTTGCAAAAACGCGAAGAGGACTTGCGCGCCTCCAATGCCGAGAGGGAGAAGTTGCTCAAGGAGCAACTTTTCTCGATTGCCAAGTCCCTCTCAGGTATTTTCGCAGCTGAATTTTCGTTGTTTCTTGCTGCGACATCATGTTATTGTGCTAACACTTTGCTGTATGTAGATGTCAGTGGCCTGATCTTTGACGCCCAGGCCCTTCGGCGCGACAATGCGTTGGCTGGTGCTGTCGCCACAGTCAAAGACCACAGCGCTTCCCTTCAGGTGACGCTAACGAATGCCAAGGGTGTGCTCAGTCGCATCCGCAAGGATCTAACCCCCAAGGCTGAGCTGATTGACAACCTTGAGGACCTGGTGGAATCCCTTGCTGGGGGTATTCCCATGGAGTTCGAGAACTCCCAGCGGTCTGTTGGCGCCACCAAGGCACTCGCGATGGTGCAAGCCCATGGCATGGAGGTGGACCCCACCACGATCTCCAAGGCGATGCCCGTCGGCGTAGATGGCCAACAGGTAGTGTTTGCTCCCTTCGCTACTGGCTGTGGTAAATATGGGTCACAGCTCATCAATACAGTCGCCAAATACTCCGAAGAGCTGCAACGAGCGAAGAATGTGGCGAAGGCTGCAACGTCGGGGGCTGGCACCGGAAAGTCTGTGGCATTAGAGACCTCCACGGATTCGACGAGGCCCCCGAAGTCCAAGTCGAAGTCGAAGAAGCAGACTGCTCCTTAGTAGCTATTCTGTAATAGTTGTAGTTTATTTTTGTGTTGAAACCATGCTTTTGTGGGAGTATCCCTGTCGAGACTTTGCCGTTCCTGAATGCATTCGAGCCTTTTATCAATGTATTCTTGGTCCCTTATTTTCTCTTGCTTGGTTTGTTATTGGGTACGTCGAGTGGTCCTTCGAGTGATCCTCTTGATCCTCCACCCACCGATGAAACCTTGGCACAGCCGCGCTCAAAGGTGGAGGAGTTGTCCTTGCTTTCACGACTGTGCGATCGCATTAAGCAACTAGTGCGTGAGTCGCCCATCCTCCGCGGTAGCGCAGATGTATGGAAGTCGAAGGCGGAGAATGCTACCGCCCGCGAGAAGTATCTCTTGGAGGAGGTGGCACAGCTGAGTGAGCAGTTCAAATGTTAGCTTTCTGCCCTCTTATCTTTTCTTTTAGTCAGTCGTGGCGATGCCTTGTCTTCATACTTTGCCCTTTTGTTTGATGTAGTTGTCAGTGCTCGTCATCCGCAGGATGAGAAAGACCGGATTGCCATTCGAATGAACGATCTGACCCAGGAGCAACTACAGGCGACTGGGTACTTTTGGGTGGACCACGATCGTGCGGTCGCGCTTGCGACCCTGCAGGATTGTGCTTCTTGAGTACTTCACTTTTTGAAGAAGGCGCAGTCATGCCTTAGGCATATCTATCAAACAATGTTTCCACTGGACGCCGTCCCTTCAAGCATGTTGGCTCTTCTAGCGAAATTTCAAGATTTGAGTGCGATTCGTGAGTGCGTGCGACAGCAGTTAGTAGCTGGTGCTAAGGCTGTGTTGTCGCTGGTGCGACTACATAGGCCAGATGTAGATGTTGCAGTTGTTGCCGCTGGACCGCCACCTCCGCTAGAGGGTATGACCTGGGACATGGTTCCTCACTAACAAGTGGTTGATCGCCCAGCGGAAGAAATTGACGACTTCTTTGAGGAACAAATGAATGTTCTCCTGTTGCAGCAGTAGCATGACTTGTATCCTGCACATAATTGTACAAGTGTTGTAAAGTTCATATGAATATGTTGGATGTAATTAATACTTATTGATATGTGAAGAGCTTGCTAGCTTTTATATTTTGCGAGTGTATTTGTACTCTGCAGTTCCTTTTCGTTAGCCTGACTTGCGTTATCTCAGCTCCTTGCCAACCTGTCAGGTGCGTTGCAACTGGGTTGGTGTTTATCAAGAGTTCGATTAATGTTGCATCAGCTACTCACGAAACTGCGATTTGTTCGTAGAACGGAAGTGTAAAGGGTGGCGCAGCCCCTGAGTGATCGATTTGCAAGAAAATAAGGAAAACACAGAGTTTTGGGGCACTTAGCTTTATTTATTCACAGAATAGTACGAGGTACAATGTGTGGCTAAGTAGCCTGGCTGAATAGCCTTATTTGTAAATGTAAAAAACGACTAGGGATAGAAGCAGCGCAGTTGCGCGACGTTCTAGGGATTGGAGTATGCGACTCCGGTCTCAAGATCTTTAAGGCGATAGGCGCCACTTGGGATTACTTCTGCAATCACGTAAGATCCCTCCCAAGGGGACTCGAGCTTGAGGTGCCCTTGCTGCTTCAGTCGCAGGACCAGGTCTCCTTCGACGAAGGATCTAGGGCGTAGCCTTCTGCTGTGGTAGTTGAGGAGGCTTTGCTGGTAGATCATTGATCTCTCCGCTGCGATTTCCCGCGCGTCAAGAAGGTAGACGGAGTCTTCCAGTGCAAGAGTTGACTCCTGCTCGCTGTAAGCGACCACTCGCGGGGCTTTGTAGCGTACTTCTACGGGTAGCATCGCTTCAGCACTGTGCACCATGAAGAACGGGGTGTATCTCGTGGCACTGTTTGGAGTTGTGCGTAAGCTCTAGAGTACACATTGCAGCTCATCTGGCCAGCATCCGGTGGCTTGTTCGAGTGGCCGGAGGAGTCACTTCTTGATTCTGCCGCAGACGAGGCCGTTGGCCTTTTCGACTTGACCGTTGATCTGCGGGTGAGCCACCGAGGCATAGCTTATGTTGATTCCCAGGTTTTCGCAGAATTCTTGGAACTCCTTGGAGGTGAAGTTCGTCCCATTGTCCGTGATGATGCTGTGTGGCACTCCAAAGCGGTAGACAATGGACTCGAAGAAATTGACAGCCTTGGCTCCTGATTGATTTGTCACCGGCATGGCCTCGATCCACTTGGTGATTTTGTCGACTACGACCAGGAGGTAGACATAACCTCCTCGCGAGGATTTCGGGAGCTTGCTGCCATGTTGAGTCCCTATTGCACGAAGGGCCAAGCCAATGGTATTGGCCGGAGTTCTACGCCAGGTGCGTGCGGTTTGTCCGCGAATCGCTGGCAAGCGTTGTAGTGCTGGACGATGTCCTTGGCGTCACGCATGGCCGTGGACCAGTAGAATCCGTCTCGTAGAGCTTTGACGACAAGGGCGCGACTGCCAGCATGGTGCCCGTAGGTCCCTTCGTGGATGTCGAGGTGGACGGCCCTTCCGTCCTTGTTGGAGACGCACCGTTGGAGCACTCTAGTGATGATGCGCTTGTACAGTTTGTCGTTGATGACAGCGAATACCTTGGATCGTCGTGCAATGTGTCGCGCGTCAGTCGGATCATCTGGCAGCCTCTTGCTGAGTAGATATGTGATGTAGGGTTGTGTCCAAGATGGCTCGATCATCATAACGCCCATTGGTCCTTCGAGTCCTGTATCAAGCTCTAGGTCGTCGAGTGCCATTGGCTCATTGGGTGGCGTAGCGCCCGAGTCTGTTGACGCGCTTGCTTTCTTCTCTGGAGCCTTTGGCTTGATGGAGCGTTCGCAGATGCGCTCGAGAAATACCCCAGGTGGTATGGGGGCGCAGGTGGATCCAATGTTGGCGAGTGTGTCAGCCTCTTCCTTGCTTTCGTGGCCTACGTGCTACAGCTCACAGCCATCGAAGTCCCCTTCAAGTGTGTCGTAGAGGTCACGATAGGCGATCATGTTGTCGCTCAGTGCGTCGCACTCGTGCATAGTTTGGTTGACCACCAGTTTGGAGTCGCCGTAGATGATGAGACTCTTGGCGCCATAGGTTTTCGCCATCCACATCCCATGGATTAGAGCCTCATGCTCAGCTTCATTGTTGGAGGCAGTGAACTGCATTCGCAGAATGTATTTCAGCTTGTCTCCCTGGGGCGATGTCAGTATGACACTTGCGCCAGCTCTGTCCTTTCGTTTGGACCCATCGAAGTGCATTGTCTAGAGATAGGACATATCTGGCTTTTCGGGGAGCTGGTTCTCCATCCAGTGCACGAGGAAATCAGGGAGGACTTGCGACTTGATCGCGTCGCGCTTTTCATATGTGATGTCTCGTGGAGACAGTTCGATTCCCCAAAGCGCGACTCGCCCGGTGGCATCAGGGTTATTGCGGATATGCCCGAGCGGGGCGTCGTTGACCACCACGATTGGGTGCTCCTGGAAGTAGTGGTGCAGTCGCCTGGCTATCATGAAGACGCCGTACGACAGCTTCTGGTAATGCAGGTACCGCTGTTTTGTTGGCGTGAGCACCTCGCTGAGGTAGTAGACTGGGCGCTAGACCCCGTGGGCCTTGTTTTCTTCGACTCGTTCCACCACAAGCACCGTGCTGACCACCTGGTTGGTCGCGGAGATGTAGAGCAACAGCAGCTCTTTTTCACGTGGAGTCACCAGTACTGGCGAGGTGGATAGTAGACGTTTGAGGTCTTCGAATGCTTCTTGCGCCTCGTCCATCCACTCGAACTTGTCAGTTTTGCGGAGAAGTTGGTAGAAGGACAGTGCCTTTTCGCCCATTCGACTGAGCGTCGTGATTCGCCCAACCAGCTGTTGGACGCCTCTTACGTTTTCTGGCTTCTCGATGGCCAGTATGGCCTTTATTTTCTTCGGGTTTGCTTCGATCCCTCTCGCGGAGATGAGATACCCGAGTAATTGCCCAGATGGTACGCCGAAGGCACATTTGTCCGGATTGATCTTGATCCCGTAGCGGTCGAGGTTGGCGAAGGTCTCGTGTAGATCGTCGATTAGCGAGGCTTCCACTTTTGTTTTGGATGATGTCATCAACGTAGACTTGGATGTTGCGACCAAGTTGGTTCTTGAGGCAGGCCTGCATGCACCGCTGATAGGTGGCTCCTACGTTTTTTACCCCGAAAGGCATTGTGTTGTAGCAGAACACACCAAAGGGCGTTGTAAACGCCGTTTTCTCTTGGTCTTCCTCCTTCATTCGAATCTGATTTTAGCCTGAGTAGACATCAAGGAAGCAGAGACGCTCACATCCCGCGGTGGAGTAGATGATTTGGTCGATTCGCGATAGCGGGAAGTGATCCTTTGGGTAGTGCTTATTCAAGGAGGTGAAGTCCACGCACATCTGCAAGATATCCGTGTCTTTTTTGGGCACAAGCACTGTGTTAGCGAGCCAAGTGCTTTCCTTGATCTCGCGTATGAATTTTGCGTCGAGGAGTCTGTTGATCTCCATTCCGACTGCTTTTGCTCTTGGTTCAGGCAGTCGCTGAATTGTCTTCTTAACTGGCCTTGCGTCTGGATTTACGTTGAGTGAGTGCTTGGCGAATTCCCTGGGAACTCCTGGCATGTCCGCTGGACACCAGGCGAAGATCTCCCGGTGCTCACGGAGGAATTCGACGAGCGAGAGTTCCTATGCGGAACTCAAGTTGTTGGCGATGAGGGCCATCTTGGTCGGGTCTGTTGGGTGGACCTGGACTTTCTTCGTGTGCACCGACGAGTCAAAGGACATGTCGGGTGAACTTGGCCTGCTCAGGGGAGGCAGACTATTGTCTGTCGACTCCTTTAATCTTGCGAGTTCCTCCTGCATGCCGAAGGACTGGGAGATTCTGTTGAATTCCCTATCGCAGCAATCGGACCTCTCGAAGTTGCCGTTGATTGTGATTACGCTGTTTGGACCTGGCATCTTCATCTGCAGGTAGGTGTAGTGCGGCACTGCCATGAACCTTGCGAACGCCACACGCCCGAGGATGCAGTGGTATTGTGAAGGCCAGTCGACGACTTCAAAGTCGATGTGGTCTCGCCGAAATTTTTGTGGTGTGCCAAAGATGACGTCGAGGTTGATTTTGTCCAGGGGATATATGCCCTTTCCTGGGACGATGTCGTGGAACGTCGTGTCTAAAACTTCCAGACACGTCAGAGGGATCCTCATCGCATGCAAGGTACTCGCGAACATGAGGTTAATGCCGCTGCCGCCATCCATGAAGACGCGACTCATTTCGAAACCCCCAATCTGCGCCTCGAGTACGAGGGGACAGTGGCCTGGACAAGGAACTTGGCGCGGGTGGTCACGCTTGTCGAAGGTGATGCATGAGTCACTTCCACTGAGGTACTCAGTGGTGGAAGGTGGAGAGTTTATCGCCAAGTTGACTTGGCGAGTAATGGCCTTCTGCACTCGATTTGAGGGACGCCCTTTTTGGATCATCCCCATGTTGCCCACAGCTCGTGGGTATGGCTCGCCTCCATGATGCTGGACCGACACGGCCGCGGGTGGTGGTGGTCCGGGCGGTGGTGGAGGAGCTCCATGTGCCACAGCGCCTGGGACGGCTCCATAGCCCCTGTTGACTGTGTCGCGATTCATCCGGGCCATGCCCTCGTGGAGTTTGTGGAACTCGCGGCAGTCCTTGAGAAGGTGGCTGGATTTCTTCTTTCCATCGTGCTTGTCGATGTAGAAGTGCACGTTGCATGGCCCGGACAGTTTGTCCTCGATAGATGTTGCGGGTGCCTCTTCGCGAGTGCGGCATTGCCACACCTGCGTGGTTTTTCTGCTGTCGCGGTATCCACCACTATGGTATCCGCAGTTGTGGTTGTCATCATGTTTGTCGACGTAGCCGCCTGCGACCATTTTACCTCAATGCGGTCGTCGTAGACGCGCATCCGACGTTTGCCTCGGCGGTCGCGTCTACGCACGAGGTCATCATCATCGTCAGAGTAGGTACGGTTCTTTATCGAGTCTTCTCTGTCAGCCCACCGATTCGCGATTTCCATCAGGTGGTCGATCATTTTGGGCTTCGAGCGGCCCAGCTCCTCCCTGGGCTCTATACGGCGAATGCCGCTGTTGAATGCGTCGATTGCGCGGTCCTCCGAGATGTTTTCTGCGGAGTTCTTGATGATGGACCACCTCTGGATGTACGAGCGTAGCGATTCGCCCGATATTTGCTGGCAGCTTCTCAGCTCTTCGATTGATGCGGGTCTTTTGTAAGTGCCCTTGAAATTGCGCACGAAGCTGTAGACCAACTCTTCCTAGCTGCGAATGGATCTGCGCGGGAGATTGTTGAGCCATGCGCGAGCGGCGCCCTGCAGCTATAGCTGCAGGCATTGCACGGCCGTGCTTTGACTCCCGCCATGTAGTCTGACGGAGGAGATGTGGTCCTCCAACCAGATTTTTGGGTCCTGTAGACCGTCAAATTTTGGGTTCTCTGATGGTAGTTTGAACTCTTTAGGCCTTCGCTTCTGCTTGATGGCCCTGCTGAAGCATCTGGCGCCACAAAGCTCAGTCTCGTCCTCTTCTGAGTCAGTCGAACGAGCACGTCTTGCCCTCGATTTGTCGATTTTGCACTGCGTGAGGTCATCGTGTGCATCGTAATCGCGATCGTTCCGCCGTGAGCGGAGACACCGAGACAGATCGTGGCTATCGTCGTTGGACGAGGGAGAGGAGTAGTGTTTTGCCAGAGCCTTGCTTTTCTTTGGCTCTGGTGCAGGCTCTTTGTCGAGGGCGGCCTCGACTAGCCCCAAGCCCGCGATTGTAGATCGGTGCATGGCAGCTCGTGGATCCCCAGCTGGCGGCTGGTTGTTGAGGAGGTACATGGTAGCCACCGTTACCGCGGCTTGCGGCGTCTTCGGGAGCACGTTGACCCGTGTATCCACCGTCATGGAGCCGAAGTCGAGGACTTTTGTGGCTTCCACGTGTTCCTCCTCGGTGAGGTGGGCCAGTCGAGATCTTCTTTTGTTGGTCAGGTACTCGTTGCCTTTGGAGGAGGATCCTCCGTGGGAGGAGAGCCCGACTCGGCGAAGGCTTGACTCGTCCGCCACCTTTTTACGCGCCTCGAGTTGCACAATTGCATGTAGCTGGTGTCTGTATTCCTCCTTCAGTAGCCAATGGTATCCCATCAGCATGTCTTGCGGGGAGTTGAGGGGCAGAGGATTGCCTCGCAGAGTTTCTCGACAGCGGGCCCACTCATTGTCATTGAGCTTGATCACTACGCCCTCTCCAGTGTGTTCATTCACTATGGTCGGCGGTTCTCCTCCCGCTCCATTGTTGACGGGCACGCCGTTGCCACCGTTGGTGGGGCCGCTGTTGGGCGTACTGCCGTTGGGTGGTCCGGTGTCGTTGGGTGTGCTGACATTGGGCGGTCCGCTGCCAGATCCGGTGCCGACGTTTTCGCGATTGGCGGTAGTGTCGCCTGCGTTGATGATTGCGCACATGAAGTGGTTGGGGAAGCTGTTGCTCCTGCAACTTTCAGATCCAGAGCCGTAGGCTCCGTTTTCAGTGACCAAGTCACCTAGATCGGATTCGTGACTGCTATCACTGTCCGTGCTCCCAGCTGTTGCCGAGGCGTTAAGCTCACTGAGGGTGCTGATTGGTGGCGGGAACCATGATGCCGGAGCAATCGCGGGTGCCGTCGGCTAGTCCGGCATGTGAAGCGTGCCCATCTGACCAACCTAGAAGCAGAAGCTCCCAATCGCCAGACTGATTCCATCGCCCACGGACTCGAAAGCCGGGCGACTGGCCGTCGTGTGGACAGTGAAGTCGAACGGGCCGAAGAGCTGGCGAATCTCCGTTGTTGCAGAGTTGTAGATCGCGGTTGATGGGGACGAAGATGCCGCGACATCAGCACTCCCAGTTCCCACAGACGGCGCCAATTGACGAGGGTTTAACTCGTCAATGCCCATTGTTATGGATTTGGGTTTTGGAGAAGAAGGGAGCGCTGGAGGTATCAGTCGGCTAGCAAACAAGCACACAGGGACGCAAGTTTTATGCAGGTTTAGGCCTCGTAGAGGTCCCTACTCCTGCTTGTCTGATCTTAGAATTAACGAAGGAATCGAAGATTACAGGAGCGCGCAGATGCAATCTAGCGAGAGTTGTGGAAACTAGGGTGGTGATCATCCTCCTCGCCGCCCCCTCCTAGCCTTTATATAGATAGGCTAGGTCTCTGGTAGCAGGTTGAGTCGGTTACAGATTAGGTTTTCCCTTTGAACTTTATATCTTAAGCTTCTTCTTGTTTCACAAGCAATCGAGAATCCGTGGGCCACTCGAATTCTCCACTGGGCCTTGGCAACGCCGTGGGCTTCTGCCGTATCTGGATCGTATATACCAAACTCGAGTACCTGTAGGGTATACCCATGTCAGCTAGGGATCAAGGCGACGGACAGAGGAGAGTATATCACAGCGACGGTTCGTGATAAAACAGGGGCACGGGAGGTTGTGCGTCCCATCATTTTGACGCGCAGAGGCAGCCGTAATTACTAACCTTCTCCTAGGAAGTTGCCGCGTGTACCCGACGTTTTTAGAGATGGTTCTTTTAGGCGGCTGTCTAAGGATGACTATTAGAGACGCTTAGGAATAATGCATGTCTTAGGGTGTATCGCCGACGACGACAAATTGGCACGGCGGTGTCTGCTTCTCCACCATCAAGGACGCTGTGATCTTGCCGGTTCTAAAGTATATATATCTCATACTCCATAATATATAGTAGCAGTTCAAAAGTTAATAAAAGATAATAATTCAACCCATCTCTATGATAACTATAAGCAGTTCAAAAGTACTCTAGAATGAGCACAAAATCACCCTGACATATATACAACAAAGTTTGATGAATGAACATGCAATATCTAGAACAACGGATCATCATTGACTTCATCATTGTCACTGACTTCATCATCACTTCATCGTCAACAGGAGGTCGTGCCGATATTACATCTTCTGCATCATCACTAGTCGCAAATACAACATATATATTCATTAGAAAGATCACTCTCCTTCTCCTTGGACCCGACTAGAGTCGACATATCAATTTTTTTGTGCCTGATTAATGCTTTCAGCATCCTGTTGTTCTCTTTCAGTCTAGCACGATCCCTATGACGCTTGTCCTAATCTCCATGTAGATGGCATGCCACGTTCGTAGCTCTTTAATGATCCGCTCTTGCGTCTTGTTCTCGTAGGTAGATGATCCAGGAATATCCAGAAACTCCACATCTCTGGAAGCCCTGTTCTGTTGTAATTTCTTGGTTACACCTTTGATAGGATTGTCAGGGGGCTCTGTGAATACAATGCTTCTTGTAGCACATGCTAGAGTTGTACTATAGTTTGGTGACATGCTGAATGAATGCATGAATGTATGGAACATACACTAGTGACCTCCGGCGATCGATCATGTTACTCCTTATCTCTTGATACACGAGATCCATAAAGTCAATCTTTCCTTCCTTCCTTTGTAGGATAAACTAGATGAGGTTTTTTGCATATCCACACATGCTAGAGGAGTCTCCCGACTTTGGGAGCAAGGTCCACCGAAAAATCTTGTGCAATGTGTCAAAGAAGGGCAAGAGGCCACCAATTTTCCCATACACAACAGCATTACCCTCAGGATGGGGAGCTGGATGATAGCAACCATTCAGTTCATTGGGCTTCTTTGTAAGATCATCATGGATACAGATGAAATTAGTATCATCTAGATCAACCATATTGATTCCAAGAGCTGCAACAAATTCACTAAGTGGGGCATGGTATTCTTTGTCATCGGTCATCCCCCGAAAATGCCTAGAATCATCCTTCTCAAGAAAGAGGGTACAAAAGAATTGTATGACCACTTGTTCATTGTAGTGACACCTGAACTCCATGATCTTCACTAAGCCTAGGAGATCACATGTTTCAAATATGTTGAGACATCTTTCCTTGTTTTTCTTGATGTGCCCAAAGTCGATTGCCCTTTGAGGAGCAACCTTAGTTTTAAGTAGGAGAATCATCTCAAAGACCTTTTGCTGATTTAATGTGTGGAACCATTTGCCGGTACCTTTATGTCTCTTAGCCTCATACTGATTTTCATCCCAACGAAGAGCTTCGTACCGGCGCTTCGGCAATTTCATCAAGCTTCTATTTTTTTCAAGCAATGCTACTTTGGGAGCTACGATTATGACCTTCTTTGCGGCGGGGTTTGACGAGCTTCCTACCATATCAGTTGCATCTCTCTTCGCAACAGTTCTTTTAGGATTTGTCCTCCTATTCACCCCAGTCGTCGCAACCACGTGCCTATTCCCTTTTTTCTTCGCAACCTTGTTCCTTTTCCCTTTCTTCTTAGCAACCTCATGCTCACTTGAACCTATGGTATCTATACCTAATAATAAAGGACAGATCGTTTCTCCCGGTACAACACCTTTTTTGAACCGTTTTGCCCTCCCACCAAATCCCATATTACAACCAGCACAAAGAAAAAAAGTCCCACCTATGATCGATCACCATATGTATCACGTCGGGTCTCTTAGGCCTCGCTCCGAAAACAGACCAGGTCAACATACATGCACGCACGGTTTCTCTAAACTCCCATATATACACCACCGGATCTAGCTACTAGCCGACTCCACACGTCCATCGATCTGATCTCGTACGTGGTTTATCTATCGCGTCGATGGCCTCTGCCGACCGTCTGTCTGCTATCCCCGACGACGTGCCCCAGCGCATCCGAACTCGTACGTGGTTTATCTATCGCGTTGATGGCCGCACCCGACCGTTTGTCCGCTCTCCCCGGCGACGTGCCCAGCGCATCCATTCCTTCGCACCAGCGAAGGGTGCCACGTCCACGGCCGTCCTCTCGCGACGGTGGCGTCCGGTATGGCGCCGGGAAGGCACCGTCATCCTGGACAGCAACCTCTACGACCTTGCCGCACGCAGGAGCCCATCCTCCAAGCCCTTCCTACGCAACGCCGTGAAGCTCCTGGAGGCCTTCCGCCGCGGCGGCACGGAGCTCAAGCATCTCACCTTGCTCCTGGACGCTCATCATGTCCGCCGCCGCTCGATCGCAAGCTGGACGGGATCGGCCGCTGACTAGGGTTCGGAAGAGAACGCAGGGAGGACGAGATGGAGGCGAGCTCCTGGACAGCACCCAGCCGTGCTGGAAGAAGAGCAGGGGACGATAGCGTTGTGCGTGAGGTCGAGCTCTAGAGAGGCGGCAGGGAGCTTGAGGCTTCCACGATAAGTTCACGGCGTCGAGGGTGGGCGACTGAGTGTCGATGCTTTCTCCCCGTCCCTATTTTTTCCAAGCGCATAAGCCAATGGATTGGAGTTGATTTGTTTTCTCGCGATGGTCCTCAGGCGTGTGATCGGATGACTGGTGCAGACAACTGAATCCCGTCTAGCGCACGGAAATTTTGGTGTCATGGTATTTTGATGAAGAGGGATTTGCCGACTGCCACTCTGTGTTATTTATTTTATTTTCTCTTCAAAGGGTGATCCAATTTTCTATCAAGTATATCTATGGGTCCTGGATATGGTCAAATTGCTTGGTCTGGCTAAGGAAGCAAATAAAAAAGGCAGTAGCGATGCATCCGCCACACATATTTTTGTTTCTCGTTACAACACACGGAAACATGTGCTGGAATTATCGTCAAATTTTACGCTTCGTTGGACTTCTATTTTGTAGGGTTCCTTATAAATAAGGATGACGCTCACCTGCTTACAAGTATATGCGGTATTACAAGTCGGTGCAGCCAGGGGCTTGCAATCTATTTTTTTAAAATATACTTATATGAATAAAAAACAAAACATGACTACATCTACAATGGTGACAAAAAAGGAGAGAAGTGTCGACACAAATTGTTTGCTGGACTATTTGAGTATTCTTGTCACCCGGTGCAGCACACGGGCACTTTTACTAATAATATAATCTATCTACTAATTTACGTAGCGGTAGGTTCGTCAACACAGAAAAATTTCCGTCTGCCATAAAAAGACGGTTTTGTCCTTGATAGTTCAGACATATTACATCTCTGCCACCGCAAAGTCAAAATCAAAATCTGGATGATCTGTTTGGTGCCCGATCTCGCCCGCATACCCCATCCCTGTCGAGCTCGCCGGCGTTGGACCCTGCCTCAAGACCGGCGCCGCCCTCTAATCCCTGAATCGAGCCAGCCGACGACGCCTTCCAGTCTCGCCCATCCCCTACCTCGAGACCAGCGCCGCCATCTAATCCCTGCATCTAGCCAGCCGGCGGGAGGAGCTTGCACGCGTGGCCGGCGAGTAGGTGGGCGTTGAGCGGCTCCTGCAAGTGGGGCAGCGACGATGAGGATGAGCACGTGCCGGCAGCGGTGCTGTTTTTGATCTGGGATGTTACGGCTCTAGGAATTGGAGTGCGTCAATTTGGGTCAATCTCGCCTCCACCTTCCTCTATCGGGCTGCCCTCCTCCTCCTCCTCTCGATCTATGTGGGGCCACGGGAGCTTAGCAGTGGCGCTCGCGCTGGGTCACGGGCACATCTCGCATAGCGTCGACTCCATCTTCTCGCTGGTCCGCCTCACTAGAAACTGCAATGGCTTCGAGATCCCCTAGCTCCGTGTCCTCTAATCCACACAAAGCCGCATCGCCGCCCAGATAATCTCCTCGCGACGCCATCCACGACCCTGATGGCTCCCCGTTCTCCTTTCTCTTGTTCCCTTCTCATCTCTGACCGGATCAACTGCTCATCTGAAGAGAGGGAGGAACAGGTGGCCAGGGAAGCGTAGGTAGTGGACTTGAGGGTTGAGACGGGCCAAGGTCCCGTTGATTTTTGACTGGAGGTTGGAGGAGGCGAGCGGAGGGAGGTCAATCTGGACGGCGTCTTTCGCCGGCAGCGGAGCAGGGCACGCGGTTGATGAGAAGAGGATGGAGGAGGCTGAAGCAGTGGGAGGTCGATCTGGCCGGCGGCAGGGGCAAGTGGGAGCAGGGTGGAGCGTGAGCAGCCGGGCGAGTAGCCGCCGACCGGTGGACCATGGCGGAGCTGCAGCGGCGCAGGCCAGATATCATACGGATTCGCCTGCATTTCCTTCAATTTCGTCCATTTTTATAGCCCAACTGCCGCTGTTCAGGGATATGATACCGATTTAGTTTATCAGTACAGGTTTGGCTAATCTGCACCATCGATGTCCGCGTGCTCTTGCTCCTTTTCAACGCCTCACGATTGAGTTGAAGAACTAACCTGCTTAAGTGCAGACTCCCGAGGTGCAAGGATGTGCCACCATTGTCGTCGGGAAGGTAACACGTTATCAGATGGTTCAGTCTTCGTTAGAGTGAAGTATGGAAACACGTGCTGTCATAAGATCATAAGCTTTGTTTTTTACTGTGTGTGGTTTTGTTCAGGCTTGTTTAACAATCAAATAAGCAGAGTGTTCAGGCTTGTTTAACAATCAAATAAGCAGAGTTATTGGTTTTGTATTGCTGCACTTCGATTGATGAATGTCCATGCTCTCATTGCTGTGCTCCGTCAGGTGATTGTTCATATCTTAGTACCTTACCACCGCTATGAAAGAGCCCAAGCATCTGATTGAATCAGCCGATATGAAAATACAACATGTCAACGGAGAGGGGGCAACCAGCTTAATCATGAATTGTAAGTAGGCAGCAGAGAGTAGAGTGTTGTTTTTTTTGCGTATATTGTTAAACCCTGTTTCTTATAAGATACAGTGTATAGCAACCAAGGCTGTTGCTTTTAGCTACCTCAACAAAGAAAAGGCGGGGTGCAAAGTTGATTAAATACACACGACATTATTGTTGTCACTTTTTTTCTGGCTATAAGAGAAATGTGAAGTGCTCACACGATTCATTGAAAACTTGGCACATTACTATGTTTTTTTCTTAAAGAATACAAACTTGCCTCTGACCATCAAATTAAATGTGAATAACCCGTCCTCCTCTCTTTTAAATAAGAGGCGCTTCCGGTAAATTAAATGTGAATAACCCGTCCTCCTCTCTTTTAAATAAGAGGCGCTTCCGGTTCTGTGCGTGCTTCAAACAATTTTGTTTTCTCCATATTACCATATCTCTAGAGTCAATAATTTTCTATGAGGAACTACTGAACTCAATCACTTGCTGCCGTTACTCAACAGTTTTCTGTTGAGGTCTATCCCGTAGAGATAGTCAAATTGGATCAGTGATCAATTTTTAGGTTTCGTCGTAAACCGAATTGGTTACTTCCAATTACGTAAATCAATAGTTCAAACCGTACTTATTCGTACGAAAGAATTTTTCAAATTGTTTACACGGAAGTGTAAATTAGAAAATCATAATTAGCCAACAAACATATAGCTTTCCCTTCATCACCCTTATTAATGTTAACATACTGAACCATGAACTACAAGTTGCTAAAGCTGAAAAGGCATGATGTGAATGAAAGAAAAAATATAATGTATAACTCATCTTCTCGCGGTAAAGATGGAGGCTGACCGAGGAGATACGTAAAATGGAGAGAAAGAAGCAGGGCACATCACAGAAGCTGGTGGAGAAAGATAACAAATCTATATCTAGCACGACACATTTTAAAAAACCACGTGATAGTCAACTAGTCATTCTTGACATGCATGTTAACTAAAATTTAATTTTCTGGTTTTTTTTCCCGTGGCAATGCACGGACACTCTGCTAGTAACAATAACAATAATCTAAAAAGATTCACGTCGTTTGTTACCGTCAATTTCCATCTGCCTTGATTTGACGATTTTGCCCCTGCCACTCTGAGATATTTACCTACCCTGCCACCGCGAAGTGAACCCGCAAAAGAAAAAAATCCCCGATCGGGGGAGAAGGGAATCCAGGGGCGGCTCCGCGCAGGCACGGTCGCAAGCTCCTTCGCCTCCATCCCGCTCCACCCCCAATCGACCACGACCTCTTCCCCACCGCTGGAGCTTCTCCCTGCCTCACCAAGGGCGCGGCGCTGAAGAGGAGTACGTCCAGACGGTCCAGGCAGTCCCGCAATCCTCCTGTCCTCTCTCGTGAGAGCGCTGCCGCCTGGGTTCCTTCGATGTTCGATGGTTGGACACCGCCGCCACACACCAGATCTCCGGTCAACGCAGCATCCCTTCCCACCCGCGGCCGATTCCCTATCTCCGATACCCCCAGGGTGTGCCGGACCCTGCAGGATGCTGAGGCGCGGCCGATTCCCTGACTCCGATTCCCCCAAGGTGCGCCAGACCCTGCAGGACGCTGAGGAGCACCAGGATGTTCTCCCAAATCACCCGCGGTCCGCAGTCTCCAAATCCGCCACCAAATTCCACCCCCGGTTGCACACCATATCTATACCGCCGGGATTGGAGTACCGCCGCCGAGTTCGGTCGCCAGCCGCCGGTCCACTGCCTACACCGGCCGGGATTGGAGCAGTCGAGATGGTGTTATGCGCGCGCAGCAATCTTCCCCGGCCAACCATCTCGGCTGTGTCGATTGGGGGTAGAAAGCAAGAGGAAAAGGAGCTCCGCGGAGGAGGCGGAGCTGCGTCGCTCCGGTCCAGTCGGCGCCGCTGGCTAGGAGGAGGTAGCCGGGGTGGTCCAGCTCTTTCTGTTGCTGAGATATGCAGGGACAGAGAGGAACAAGGGCAGCCGATGGAGAGTGTCGATAGAAGACGAGACGCCATAGCTGTGGATAAGCCAAGACTGTGCGTCTGGTGCTACGGCGAGGGCGGCCGATGCTCTAAGAATGCTCTAAGAATAAGACCAAGCAGCACGTGGACCAACTCAACACCCAGGCTGTAGGCAAACGTATTTTTCTGGTTTCTGCATTCAGTCGAATCTGATTTTCCATCGATTATTAGTTGTTAGTTAGCTGTAATTACTTAATTAGGGTAGTAAGCATGTACTCATAGCTTATAGCTGCTTAAGGTCCAAAGCCTGAGTTCTGGTTGGTGTGCAATGACCCTATCAAGTTATTTAGCAAAATTTTCGGGACGATCCTATTTTGCTCTGGGTGGGTGCATATGCTCCTGTTATTAGAGTTTAATTTTCAACAAATTTCGAAATATTAAAAGAATTCGAAAAAATACGTGTGCGTACATCTCCATATTTAGGTGTTCACAAAGTCGTTTCACGCAAAATAGATGTTTTGTGTGTTTTTCAAAAAAAGACAAATTTAGGTGATAAAATAAGGCTCTCCACGAGACATGTTTTGTCTGTTTACACAACCAACAAAACATATCGGTCTAGTTTTTCGTGAAACCGCACGTGTGCTTAGGGGCGGAGCTCCCCTTTGGGCAAGATAGGGCACCCGCCCTACCTTGTTTTTTGCAAAAAAGTTCATATATACAAGTATTATATCTCTCTCTATTCGATTTTCTGAACTGTTCGTTCGTCTGGGGGAAAGGAGGGGGAATTAAGGATTAATGGGCCGCGTTTGGATTGATGGCTCTACCAACTAAGCCTTGTTGGGCCACGCGGAGGAGCGTGGCGATCCAACAAACGAGGCAGCCCTTCAGTCAGCGCCTCGGACCTGACGTTGGACCAAGACGCCGCTTCTCTTCCAAATGACAGGCGCTCTGGCCTCCTCCTCAGATCCGTCCAGGCCGGGCGGCTCGATGTCGGATCGAGGAACGCCAGAAGAGCTTGATGCAAGCGGGCGGAGCAACTGATTCCGTCGATAGGCTTGAGGTCCAGGGCGTGGGCGATTCAAGCGCGGCATTCAAGGTCACGGATGTGGCGGAGTAGCCTCTCGCCGATGGCGGACGTGAGTAGCAGGACTCGGCGGCGTCACACGCACTAGCCAAACAGGTCACAATATTGTACCTCGATTTATCAAAACTGTTGAATCTATGCCTGGAAATAATATAGTTCTACAGTACTTCGGTTTTAAAAATCCTCTGTACATAGTATAAGTGATTATATTTAGGATATAAAGTGTACAATATTGATGTTTGCAAATGATTTTGATACTTCGTATCAAATATTTATGTTCTAAAATTTGTCCTACCATAATTTTTTTTCGTCCTTCGCCACTACGTGTGCTCGTAGAATGTGGAGATACACACGAATATATTTTTCTAAATTTTTTTAACAACTTGAAATATATGGTTTTAATAAAGGGATCATATACACAAATGGGATCACATGTTCATTTCCGAAATTTTCACTCCTTTTCTAGACGCCTGGTTTAGCTCTTTACTGCTAGGCTTGAGCTGTGGACTTTCTGTACCTGAGTTGGATACATTTTATTCACGTTTTACCCCCACAATTTTTATTATTACTGGTAGTTTGGTACATTCATTACATAATGAAAATAAATGTACTCCAAATTGCAGGATTTTAGGCGCATCCATGATCCAACAAAAGTAGTAACTGTTGAATTACAGTTTCAAATATATACAACCAGTTTCTTCCGAAATAATGTAGTGTTGTTGATTTAATTTTTGAATAGTCTTATTCTTTAAAGCGGCTTCGGAGTTGACTGAATCTGTGATTGGGTACAAGAATTGGTCCAGAATCATTTAATGTCTTTTTGGCTACTTTTGGTGGTCCGGTTGTTCAATTCTTTTCTAAAGTCATATCATGTACCGACAGTTTTAACGCATGTGAGAGTCATGGCCAGGAGCTCTTTTAATTTGGTAATTTCTATTTTTCTTCGCTGACGGATACTTGGTGATTGATTTTTTTTGTAGGATCATGAATTTGTTAGATATCTAGAAGGGTGTGATAAAGAACTGGACTTCAATGACGATAACGTCTATGTAAGATGTAGTACAAACTTGTTTCTTCACTTCTTGTAGTATTTCTCGTTTCTCTCCCTTGAGGATTATATTTGGTAGGTTGTTTTGAAGGATGATCAAGAAAGTGATGATAAATCTATGTTTGTGCGTAAGGAGGAACCAAAAGAAAGTGTTGTGTGTTATGATGGAAATGGATCATTCCTGGTGCAACCTTGCACAAGATAGGACGATGTGTTCTATCGGGTCAGTTCTTTAGAGCATTCATTGTGAATACTGGAAGTGCTTATTTATTTTTTTTGCGAAATTCCACCGATCTATTAATAATCATCAATTGAAGTACAAAGAATCCCAAAAGTAATAAAAAATATAAATAGTTCACTGATCCACCAAACGACGACTACAAACACTGACATGAGCTAAAGGTGCTCACCGGAGCAGGGCAAAACTTGTTGTAGTAGACGGACGGGAAGTCGTCTTGCTAAGGCCCCAAGGCACCAGCGCACCAGAGAAGCAACCATCGCCGAAGATGACAACCATAGATCAAAAGAGATTGGCTTCAAACCACACCAACGAATATAAAAAAAGACTGGATCCCAAGAGATCCGTCAGACACATGAATCCACGCACGCTCCGCCGATGCTAGACGCACCGCCTAAGCAAGGATAGTACGGGGAGTACCTTATTCTGACTATATCACGTAGTCACCGCCTCAACTTCCTGAAGAAGATACTGAAAATAGTATAAATAAAGCACTAAGACCTCCCGCCGGCGAGGGGCCGTGGTCCGCCATGCACGGACCGGTGGCGTCGCCGGCAGAGGGAAGGAACCCTAGATGGGTTTTGGCCGTCCTCTCTTGGAGCTCCTCTCTATTCTCTCCGTACCGGTTCGTTTCCTAAGATTACTCGAAGTGCTTATTAACATGCTTTTGTGTACATCTGTCAATCTTAAGTGGTGCGCACACCTAAAAAAGACAAATGGTATCAATTCAATTGATTTTACATGATATGTCTAAATTTTCCTGCTAGATTGAGCTAAATTGTACCATCATGACATGAATGAACACCATCAATGATCGGTGAATAAGCTAACCTGCTGAAGTGAAATCTGGGGACACAAATCAGTTACAAACACAAAATATAGGCATGTCACATCTTTACATAGCCGTTATCATGCTGATTATAAAAATATGTTTTCGCTGGCATATCTCTGCGTCATCGAGAATTTTACATGTGCAGTCATAAAGCTTGTAACCGTGGAAAAAGGCATTCAGCTAGTAATAATAATCTCTTCTTTACTATAAAAAGTCTAGAGGTAGGTTCGTCTACATAGTTTTCCGTCCGAATTTTCGTTGGACCGTTTAACCTAGGCTGTTCGAAAAAATTACAACTTATGCCACCGCTAAGTCAAACGTCCTGGTCACGCGAGTAACCCCACCCACCGCGCCGCCCACCACGCGGTCTCTTCCCCTCGCCTCCTCTCGTGCTTCTGGGCGATTCCCCGGCCAGTTGGACTGCCAGCCGGTGCAGAGCACCAAGATGACGTGGCCTTCGTGACGCCGCCGACTCAGCCAGCCTCCCTCTCATGCTCGCGGCCGTACTCCTCGGCGGTCGGACCTGCCGCACGCCGGTGCCACAGCACCAGCAGGACGGTGGGCCTTCGCGGTGCTGCAGACTCCGGCTCCGTCTGGACCCGCGCCCTCCTGCCACGCCCGCTCGGCTCCCGCGTCCACAGGGAGGAGAAGTACTCAGACCGGGCTTAGCCGACGTAGCTAAGACCAGCTCAGCGCTC
This sequence comes from Avena insularis, assembly GCA_023614405.1. Classification (NCBI taxonomy): domain Eukaryota; kingdom Viridiplantae; phylum Streptophyta; class Magnoliopsida; order Poales; family Poaceae; genus Avena; species Avena insularis. The sequence continues at coordinate 436,220,488 of CM042692.1, forward strand.
CTCCTCCAGTAATCAGCAGCGCTGTTCAGGTTCAGGACCAGCGAAGGATTTGTTGTACCAGAAGACCAGCACATGCAAGGATGGTAAAGAGAAAGTCAGTTTCCATGCGCTTCACCTGCTCGATCAAATTCCCACATGAAAATTAGTTGTGAATTGGTTCATGCTTTTTCTCCTGTAATCGAACTAAAATTCTAAAAATTTACTGGTAGAGCTGATCAACGCGCAACTTAAGGGCAACACAAATGGGCGGACACCAAAGACATGGAGCTCGCCATGGACTTCATCGTGGTTCTGTAGGTGAAGGACACTACCTGGGTAGTATATGTCGTCGTCTAAATGAGCATATCAGCAGGAGTAGTTTTGGTTGATTCGATTGCAATTTAACTTTTGTTATGCTTCCATATTCTTACCAGCGAGGGGTGGTTGATATTTCAGAGGAGAACGACCTGACCTGTCATTAGAGCAAGCCCCTGCGTCAATAGTACTATCCTTGCTGTTATACCAAATTCAGTCGTACGAGTATAGTTTGGGGTTGCGGGGGCCGACGTAAAGTCTGCAATGTGACCGATCATGGTTAGCCACGCCAAGTTCCCTTGACTCCTCGTGTCATCAGCTCTTACTACTTGGCAAGCCAAACTCTGCAATAGAAGTGAACGTCTATTGCTTACATGTGCCGATGCTTCACTAAGATAATTCCGTCAGACCCACTAATCTTCAATAATCTCTATATATTAAATTATAGTACTGTAGTTATATTTATAGTCTAAACTATTGCACAATGTCTAGCTACCATCAACTATCTCTTGCAATGTTTTCGCATCTTAATTCGCACAGCTTTTAGTAAGTGATCTAAGAAACCCAACTTAAGTTTTACCTTGTTAAGGATAAAAAGCTCAATATTCCAATTCTTAACAATCCCGAGTCTTAAAGAGCTAAGGTGTTGCATTAGTCTATCTCTAGCTAGGAAGCCGTCGTCTCGGATGTGGTTGCCTTCAAGGACAGCGTCACCTAGCATGCACGAGGTCGCCGTGGTCGTGGATGGAGTGCGTGAGGTCATATTCACCTTGGACATGGCGCACGAGATTCATGCCATTGAAGTGTCCTCCATGTTGCGCATAAGTCCATCGTTGGTCCGCAGCGTTATTCACCATGCGGTTATAGTAATAATAAAAGGAGGAGTGTTTCTCTCTTTATCCGTCTAAATACGCTTTCGTTCATCCATTTTTACGCTTTCATATGCAATGTTGCGGCGCGTCCCTCTTCCACGCTACCTCTCCGATATGCGTACAACTTGGTCCTACCCAATACACGTGTATATATTGCCGACTACACGACAGATCCGTCACGAGAGCGGAGAGCTCCGCTGCTCCGGTCAGGGTCTCGTGGGCCTGGAGCGTTTTGTCGAGGTTCGGCGGTGAGCTATATGACGCGGGATAGTTACCAGGTGTGGTATACGAGCTGGTGCCGAGACGGCTGGAAGATACGGTGTTGGGGTTGGACGTCGACAAGATGTGCTGCGGGGACCAGGACGTGGGGCGCGACCAGATGCAGTATACATACGGATTGTCGGCAACGTTTGGGTGCCGTGTGGCGGCGCTGAACTCCGGACCCCTCCGCTGGTCCAGGACACGAAGGAGATTGATCTGAGGAGATATATCAAAGTTTATGGAGAAGGGCTTGGCAAGCTTGTCAACATCCTCAAGCGCAAGTCAAAGGCTGACCGGCCTGACTTCACCGCCTCGACCTCACCCCGTCGCCGGTGCCTTTCACGCTACTATCGACTTCAGTGAGTCGTTGACTTCACCTGGTCGATGGAGGCTCCTCAAGTTGAAGCTTGAGGAAGAGCCGAGCTGATTTGCTTGTTTAGTACTGAAGCAATTTGTTCTGATCCAATCTGCGCTTCTGTGTCCTCTTCTTTCGATGATCATCGGCGACGGTGGAAAGTGTTGGGTTGCAGCGACTACAAGCGGCAAGAAGCGGCATCACAGTAGGAACGACCTATTAGTAGAGCGGAGCTAGCATGGACAAGCAACAATAGCAGGAACGAGCTGAGAAACAAAATTGGGCCTGCCTTTCGTTGAATATAGATCTAAGGCACGGACAAATAATATAGAACAAAGCTGCAGCTACTAGTGGACGAATTTTTACGCAACTTGATTCATGAGAGCACAATATTGCTGCGCTTAATTAACAACATGCAAGGAGGTAATTTATTATTCAGAGCCAACTTGTTGGTTCTGTTGCAAGATTCTTATTATCGTATATATATAGTGCAATGTTCGATTCTATTAAAATGCTTGCCTCTGTTTCGTCCATTGCATATGATACTTCGCTATAGAATCCTGTTTGGCCACTCATGGAGATCAAATAGTACCAGCCTGCTACTAGATGTATGAAGGCTTTGCAGATCGAGAAGTGCTTAAATTTATGTTTATCCAAGTTCTTTTACCTCTTTGTTTTTCATCCCTGGCTACAGAGTTTTCATGGTTCATTCCCTCCCCACAGAAGCCTGCTTGGCCACTCCCTAGGATCAAATAGTATCAGCCTGCTGCTGGATGTATAAAGGCTTTGTAGATAAAAAAAACAGTCCAATTTTTGTTTATCTAAGTTTTTACCTCTTCTTTTGCAAGCCTGGCTACAGAGTTTTCCTGGTACTTTCCCTACTGTGATATATGTGCCTTTCCCCACTATGTGTGTTTTTCTGCTTTTCTTTTGCTCTTTCCATTGGCTATGTACACACTTCTTCCCTAAAATCTTTATGGTATTTCTTGAGTTATATACATATATTTACCTATAAACTTATGAGTAATTCACTAATTTTTATTTAACTAATCACTTAAAAAAAATCTTCCTCTGCCTCCTTGAGTGCGGAAGTGTAGAAAATCTTATCCAAATATATTGTTGCAGCTACGCATTGTGTAGCACCTGCCACTATGTATGCGTGGAGTCCTCGAGATTGATTACATGATTGAAATGTCTTTCTCCGAGTTGTAAACGTAGATTTTTCATAACTTTAAGATGAGAGAGAAGTTCAGAATAATCATGTTGACCGAACCATGGATGATATATGAGTGACTTGTAGTGGTGGCATGGCTAGAAAAGCCGACATACAAGCAAAGAGGGAGCAAACAAAGATGATTTTATGCCTTTTTTGTGTCTGTGGGTTTTTCTTCCCCGTTGCAATGCACGGGCATATTTCCTAGTAAGATAAAAATTATAGAAAATATGAACTCTAGAAAATATGAACAGATCTATTATGTATACTTTGTTCAAGTGTGAGTTGGGTAAATATATTAAGATGTAATAGCTAACTATCCTAACTCTGACGAAACTGAATTGTAATAAACATCTAACTCTTGAAACTGAATCCTGCGCTGAATCAGTACGAGATCTACTAGCAAGGAGGGCGTGGGATGACAAGGAGGGCGGTGGAGTCATGGGCTAGCAAGGAGAGGGGCTACGGCGGCATCACGGTCACACGAGAGGCAGCGGAGACATTGGGATAGGGTTTGAGTGGCGGCGGCCGACATGATAGGGTTTAAGTGGCGGCGACCGACGTGCCCGTAAGATAGGGTTTGACTGGCGACAGACGGCGGGATAGGAAATATTAACACCGATCTGTTCCCCGAAGAACAGGTAGGCAATGAGTGATGACCGCCCAAGGGAGATCCCACGAACGAGATAAATCCGGAGTTGGTTCCAATCTGGAGTGTCTAGATAAATCTAGAGGCCCGACTTTAGTTTTACTAGTATTTTTCAATAAATATTGGTCTAAACTTGGGAATTGTAATCATATAACTTAACATACCACATAATGTTGGAAATCTGATTTTTCAGAATATGAAAAAAATATTTCCAATTTGTTCATAAAACTTGCCATTTGTTCATTTCTATTTTTAATAAAGTCTAAAAATACTCAGGTAATTATGAAACTTTCCATTTGTTCATTTTACGGTACCTAGATAATGTGATAAAAATATTAGTCAATTCTAAAACACTTGTACCGATGTTGCTTTGTAACGAGTACATCAACAGCACAAGTATCATACCTACTAGGGTGAACTCCAAAGTTTGTACTACGTCGCATACTTTCTTCAGTGTAGCAACTCATTTCTTGGTAGAGGAATTCATTTCACACTACTAATCACATATTCAACTTTGATTACCTTTTAATTTTGAATAATTTGCATGTTTTAGACTTTTTCTAACCCAGAGTGCCCTAATAAATCCGGGGTGTTCGAACTTTGCTCTTTCACAGCAGGCGGAGCTTCCTTTTAGAGATGGTTAGATATTTTGACAGCCTGCGAGGTCCTGGATCTAAATATTTTGAAGCTGTGGCGGCAAAACCAAAATTTTGGGCAAAATAGGGGGACAGTGCATCTTTTCCTCATTTGTCCCCGCCCATCCAGCCCGGCCTGAAGTGTTCAAACCCTCGCTGTCGCCGCCCTTCCCCTGCCGCTCCTCCCCGCCGCCTTTGTTCCGCTTGTGCTCCTCTCCGCCGCCTTCGTTCTGCTGCTGCTCCTCCCCGCCGCCGTCCTCCCCACCCGTCCTGCCCATCGCAGGCCAATCTCTCTCGCGTGCAGATCTAGTGGCTCCCACACCGGCCATTCCACCCCTTCTCCACCACCGCCGACGAGGATTCTCAATGAGACCGCACTCACTGATCCATGTCGCTGCCCTGCTCCTCACCGATGTCGGGATCCCCGGTGCCCTCGCCGCTCCGGGGTTCTCACCGCTTAGCGGATGCCGCTGCTGATGATAACGAGGACATCGACGAAGGGCCAGAGTCGCCGTCACGCCTGACATGGTGAGAGTCTTTGAATTTTTTGTTTTTAGTTATCTTCAGGACCTTTTTCCTTTAAAAATAGGATATATTGTAGGTATGTGCACATTCTTGATTGTAAGTACCTTGTCCTGTTAAAGTTCAGTAGCATAAAATGGTTTAGTCCCAAGTACTAAGAGTGCCTAATATAATTCTTACACAATGAAGTGCATTTTTAGTTAGTATACTATTATTTTGTGTGTTATCTCATATCTATATTGATTTTCTACATAAGCAGTAACGACTCTGACCCAGTGCCGTTGATATCTACATGAACCAGAAGGGAGAAAAACAGAAAAGGTGACAGGCGTGGGAAAACAAGTAGACCGGAGCGTAAGTTCATCTTGACACACATCAATCCGAAAAATGGTGTTCTGTTAAAGCCGGATAATGCAAGAAAAAAGTTCTTGAGGATTTGTGGGGTTGTGGCACGAGAACGAGTGTCCATCACCTTTACGGGATGGAGGAAAATATCGAAGATCGCTCGTGATAAGGTTAAGGCAGAGATTCTCAAGTATTTCACCATCCGACCGAAGGAGTTGCTCCATGTTGAGCGAGCGGCTATAATGCTCGCATGCAAGGCCTGGAAGCAATGGAAGTCCAGGCTCGTGATAGAGTTCATGGATACAGACTAGCCCCCTTGATCTGTACCCACGGATCACCCAAGAGGCTTGGGATGAGTTTGTGGTGCAAAAAAATCTGTGGAGTTTAAAATAAAAAGTCAAAAAGCAAGAGAGCGCACCCTATTATTCAAGAACCACCACAGAATGGGGACTGCTGGGTATACGGGCATGGCCCATAAATGGGAAGAACAGGATTTAGAGGCAGAGGCACTAGGACATCAGAAACCGTTTGGAGATATTAGAGACGAGAGGGCAAGAGACTGGACTAGAGCAAGGGCTAAATGTGACAAAAACGGGCGGTGTGCCAACTTTAGTTAGGGCTGAGGAATCGTAGCATATGTAAAATTGGTGAGGCTTCACATGTTATCTAGAATTGATGATTATTTCATCAACAAATTCACCCTTTGGTCTAAAGGATTCACTAATTTGTTTTATAGGTTGCGAAGGATGCTGAGAAGGAAGCAGACGTCTTCAAGGGAGATGTCCTCGTAGTGGTTTTGGGCCCAGAGCACCATGGTCGCACGAGGGGGGTAAGTTCCATTGCCCCATGGAAAACAGGATGCGATTAGAAGTTAGAGGACAAGCGTGCTTGCAAAAAAAGCTAAGAAGGAGCTTTATGAAAAAGAGATGCGAGAAAAAATGAAAGTGGAAATACTTGCAGAGTTAAGAATGGAATTGGAGTTGACGGGTCATCCCATTCCAACGTCTCTTGTCCCGTAGCCTCCTCCGATTTTGAGCAATTGTGCTTCTTCCCAACTCATTATCGGTTCTGGTACAGACGCTAGTATGGACGCTAATGTGATCAGCTATCCTTGTGATCACATAGAGGTAATTAAACCCATTGATAATGCAAAGCATGTATTACATCAAATGAATTATGCATTGTCATATGGCATGCTAGTTGGCCTAATCCTTCTTTGTAGGTAGCCACCACCTTCTAGCTACTAGCGAGGAAAGTCGGCTCGGATCGACCCGAGCCGGTTGCCTGTCCTCTTCGTGACGGTTTTGCTAGGGTCAACATTGATGATGTCCAACAGGGGTGCAATGAGATCGCTTTGATGGTCCCTCCCAATGAAGAAATCATGACTCCGATTGAGGCGAAGGGCACTTCATCCAGTGGCCAAAGAAAGATATCCTTCTTGAAACGCCAGCTATCCTGGCCTCGACACACCTATTGTAACACATCATCCACTAGGCCCCGGGGGTGTCACTCCTAGAAGCTTAATAGGATATCTAGACTGGGCTTACAGACCAACACTAGTCTTTTCTACGCACTTTGTCCTCACTCATGCGCACTCAGTACACACTACCTGGTTAGTCACCCATCCTAGAATTACTCTAGGATAAGCACGCTTAACCTTAGAGTTATTTTTCGAATGAGCTTTCGGAAAAGAAGTTGCAACTTGTTGGTATGAGTATCCTATCAATCCTACTAAGCCATGTGCCTGGATCTCACATACATCCACCCTTTAGAAGATCAATGCCCTCATCGATCAAGCACACCCCAGGAACTTCCCCTCTTGGCACACATCTGTGCGTCCAGTGCCGGCACATGTGCCATGCCGTGTCCACTCTGGGCCACACGCTCCATGCTCCACATGTCCCACCACTGACCTGCACACACCCGTTTAACAGCAAGGATCGACTCTAATACCACTTTGTAAAACCCCGTCCACTTGGCCCCGGGGGTGTCACTCCTGGTAGCTTAATAAGATATCTAGATTGGCTCCACAGATCAACACTAGTCTTTTCTGCGCACTTTGTCCTCACTCATGCGCACCCGGTACCCACTTCCCAGTCGGTCACCCATCCTAGAATTTCTCTAGGCCAAGCATGCTTAACCTTAGAGTTCTTTTTCGAATGAGCTTCCGAAAAAGAAGTTGCAACTTATTGGTATGAGTATCCTATCAATCCTATTAAGCCATATGCCCGGATCTTACACCTATCACCGACAACACTGACTCCCAACATCAAGGAAGCACCGGTTTTTCAAGTTGATGATGATCATTTATAAAACGAAGCAATCGGTATCCCGCCCGCGAGTGTGCCTGCCAAGACCTCAATCAGTGTTGTTGTGCTAACTCCAACAAATATGGCGCACTCCTCACAAGAAGCGCCACCCCCATAAAAGAAGTTTCCCCCCAATACGCCGTGGGCCGTCCCCCAGAATATCCCTCCTCCAAATATGCCGCCTCGTCGGAATGTGCCACTGCCCCAGGATATTATATCACTAACAGTACGTGCCACTGCTGATACCCCCGCTAGTGTGCCCAAGGCTAAAGAAACTGAAGATGCTACCCCTACCAGTGTGGCCACCAAGACCAGGGTTGACATGCCAATTACTCCAACGAATAAGGCGTTGCTGTCACAAGTACCCGCTGAATCCCCGAAGATAGCAGAGAAATTAGCGTCTGCATCTACCGTAAAAGACCACAGTAATGTGCCCAATGATAAAGACACCACGCCTATTTTGGCCGCCAAGGGGGTGCCACTAGCATCAACTAGGATCATGCGCTCAAATGCGCATTTGAAGCCGACAGAGAATCCTCGAGCTCCTGTGAAAACCAAAGCTACCACGGGCAAGGCCAAAAATAATGGAAGAACTTCTACAAAAACTGCGAAGAGCAAGCAACAGTCACCAGCTAATCTTGCTGATGTGGACCTCAGTCAAATGGACACCCAGCTGTTGCATTCATTCTTTGAGGAGGGGGGGGGGGGTAAGGTGTGGGAGGCCCAGATACACGAGATGTTTTATAATCCTGGGGGGAAACTAATAAAAGGTGATGTTAGTTGTGTTGAGGCTGAGTTTGGCAAAGAAATTGCATTGTTGTACAAGCACTATGTGGATAATTTAAAGAAGCTAGAGAGCATGTAAGAAATTGGAATATTCGATCGCTTACCTGCTGAAACCTTTCACCATCATGACAGCATGAGTGATGCTTCCGATTTTTTCGTGACGTGGAAGGACTTTAACCTGGCTATGAATATGGACAACTTAGGCATCTACACAATGGGATGCGTGCAATTGTGAGTATTTAACAATAAATGTGTCAATATATATCTAGCATGTATGCTTCTAGCTACCAGCTATCTATACAGTTTTAAAATTGTTCATATATAGATGTGTTTGTATGTAGGTTATTATTTGTGAGAGCCAGGACCTATAAGCATAAAATATTGTTCGTCGACCCCACCATTTCTTTGCAAGCGTGCATGGACATTAACGAAAGGAATGTCGAGGATTACATTATCAACGCGTTGGAGAAGAACAAATATCAGGAACTAATTCTATGACCTTTTCATAAAGAGTAAGCTAGCTTAATTACTACCGCATCCTCGTTTACGAATTTGAGTGGTTTCATCCAACTAATAATTAGTTCAACTTTTAGTTTTCACTGGATTTTTATCACTATCTCACTTCTGGATGGCCATGTCCATTATCTCGATTCTTATGGTAATAAAAAGAATGCAAATTATGATGATGTATAGAGGCTTATTAATAGGTGATTTAATATTTTTATCTGCATAATAAAAGTGATATACATCCTGGTTTTGTAATGATATTTTTTTGTCTTCCTGCTTTTAGATCGTTTAAATTAGTTCGTTCAAAAGAAGGAAATGCAAGGAAGAACTACAAAGAGCCAGTCCATCACATGGTGAACCGGTTAGGGCACTTGTACACATATATATGCATGCATGTTAAATATATTGTCTGGGTAATACGGTCATTTCCACATATGCTCTGTTTTAGTGCCACCAGTAGCCTCCATCGACCCATCTTTGCGACTACTATGTTTTCCATCATATGAGCATCATGATGGCCAACCTGATTGTTCCTAGACCAAATCTAACAACTGGTATGCAAACATTATCTTTTTTGTTTTATTAAAATATTCTTCTTAATTGTACCGGTTTTGATCATGATTTAATTTACATAGTGTCCATAAATTGAAGAGACGGTACTGTCGATGGCCAAGCTAAAAATGATCTGCGCGGAGCTTGCTGAATTTCTTGCTCAACAAGTGCTAAAAGGCGACGGAGAGTTCCACGGTGAATCCTTTTGAGAGCAAGTATATGCCAAACATTATTATACTATAGTCGATTGTTAGGGTTCTTGAAACTGTAATACTTGACATGCCTTGCTAGCTATGTTAATGCTAGTGTTTACATTGATTTGTGGTATGTACTGTGGTGTACATTGATTTGTGTGACATATTAGCTATGTCAGGGTTCTTGAGACTTCTCTTGACAATAAATATATTATTTGTATTCCAGTTGCATTCTGAATTATTCCGATCAGTTCGGATAATATGCTCCTGGTAAACAGTAGCCGAAAGCTGCCTAATACCTGTATGAATCACTAGAGGCAGTTTCTTAAAAACATCGTCTCGGTGCAAAGTTAACCTAGAGACTGACAAGGAAAAAGGCTGACTCCCCTTAGGAAACTCTAAGAGACAGCTGTAGGTTAACTCTATCTCAGATTTTAGAGGCGGATACTATAATAACTAGTCTCAAAGAGGAAATGTATTAGAGATAGACGAAACATGGAGCCATCTCAGGTCTGAAACTTATGGAGGAGGTTTATCATAAGAGCCTACTCAGGTGTCCTGACTATTGGAGACGGTCCCTAGTATAGGCCATCTGAGGTTGACGATTTCTTGCAAGTGGTTCGAAATATGGGTCGTCTCCATCTCGTACATGTTAGAACCATTTTAATTTTTGCACCGTCTGAGGTCTTGTATCTTAGAGCCGCAAAGAAAAACCAGCTCAGGTGGTGTGCTCTTAAAAGCTATGCGCTTGAGCCGGAACGAGAAACCAGCTGAGGCCCATGGAAAATTGACGTATCTAAGTAACGCGTTTGTACTAGTGCTTGTTCTTTGTCCATTATAATTTATCAAAGGTTAAAATGGCTACTGATGCTTCTAATAAGGATATGCTAGAATAATGTCAACATGAGATGTTTGAAAACCTCGACCTATGCTGCCATGACATTCTTAACTTGTCTTGCATTGTACACTTCACATCTCCACTAGCATGTTCATATTAGTTACTGCTATACTTCCATGACTTTCTTACATTGTACTATTGTATCACTCACATAGACTTATTCGTACACTTGTCTGTTTTATCAATGCTATTTAATTTTTCCATATTTGTACACAAGTTCTATCATGATTAACAAATTCTGCTACTTAAACTTATTTGTACACTTGTCTGTTTGATCAATGCTATTAGATCATCTGACCTAGTAAATGCCACTACTGGTTAGTATGTCTAATGTTGTACTTCAAGTGCATCCTAAAGGTCCTTACTTTTTTTAGTTCCCTGTGTGAGGCACAAGGTGAGCCGCGACAGCTGATCCTGTAGCCGCGATGGCCAGCAAGTCGGGGCTGATGAGCTCTGGCTGTTGGAGGTCAAGAAGCCGGGGTACGTGGTGGAGATTTATGGCAGGGCTAGTGGCAAAACTTTTGGGTAGGGAGGCAGGGCCTATGGTGGAAACATTCGGTAGGAAGGAAGGGTTCAGCTGGAAGGGAGGCGATGGCCTGGATGACGAAATGTTGTCTTCTAGAATATTTCTAGATCTGATTTAGTTTTATTCCCCAATCTCAGTTTTGCTTGTTCAACATGCAGTATATTCTTTCACTATATGATTCTTCTACGAAACGTGATCCGCCTCCTGATTGCATACATGAGATCTGGGTCAAATCACCGTGGCAGCGATGGAGGAGGAATCTCTGAAGCTACGGAAGAGAGTTCATACTAGGGTTCTTAGTTTGGTATTATTTCTCTACTACTATCTTGCGAGTTTTGAGTTTCTAATGTATGGTATGTTCTTTCTCGACAAGGGACTGAGCCAAGCATATATACCAGGAACTTATGCTAAGATAATTTTGTATTCTACCAAATGATTCAAGCACGTTTGCTGCATTTCATGAGCACACCTCTTTTTTTTGGAGTGCATCTGAATTTATATATAGTTTAACTTTGGCTTGCTGATATATTTTCCAAGATAATGCATGTATACCTTGAATCCTAAATTTCTCTGATTATTAAGTGTCTCTCTGATTAACAATTACATGTGTACAGAAAATCCTTTTTTCCGATATCTTCTTAGATAGCTTCACAAGTTATATATATTAGTCAAACATAAACCATGAGGTTGTGCTACATGCTAATGTAAAGAAGATACGACCCAAAGGTTTTGCCACTTGCTAAATTTATCTTAACACTAGCCACTAACAAGTTAATCTTTTCTATTTAAACCCATGTCGCAACCTTGTTTGCGATGGCTAGGGTTATGCATCTGGCATTAAGTTCAGAGTGGATGGATTTCTAGCTTCTCAATTTTGTTTTGTACAAATTTAAGAGACTATTTCAATATTTGTTTATCTAGATCTAAGTTTGTTTAGGCATGGCAACATACTGACATTTGTGCTGCTAGTAAATTCTTATTGATCTTGATGTATACAGTATATGCACTCAAATTTGATTATGTTTCCTATAAATTTATATGCAACTGCACATAAGCGTGATTATTAGAATCTATTTCCAGTTATGTTTTAAGGCATGATGTACTTCAAGTGCGTCCTCAAGGTCCTTATTTTTTTTGCTTTTTATATCTTATCCATACAAATGTGTTCTAATTTATCTATAGAGCTCACATGTTGCCTTTAAATAAAATCAAGTTTTTTAAAGGATGTTTTATCTTCATTCCTTAGCTACTTTTGCAGTGCCCCAAGACTATGACAACCTCCATATACCAGACACGCACCACATGATAGAGGTTCGCCTTGGCATGTCAAGGGACTTGTCTGCCCTAGTTTCATTTGATTCTACCCATATATTCATGCTCCTTGTCCAACATCTATACTGGTTAGATCCTATCTTGGATTGGGGAAACATGAGAACTAATGGGCATTGCATCAGTTTTAATTCGTAATGTCAATTGTAATGTATTTGTTTTTTATTTTGGACCTCTAATATTTACTTGTTACTTGTCTTAAAATTTTCTATACGAAGTAAGTATGGAATTGGGACTTGAACTACATATTACTCTAGGAATCTGTGGCCTTGTTGCCTTTTCTTCCTTTGTATGTACCTAGTCTTTATGCTTATTGTTGTCCATAATGAATAACACTGGATGTTTACGAAGTTTCATTAGATTATATATGATTGCCAATGATGTATATGTTCTCTATTATGTATATTGCATGTCTTTAGAATATATATGTCTGTACCTGTTATTTATGCTTGTAGCTGTCCAAAAAGAATAACAGTATATGCCCACATGTCATCAGAATTTGCTTCTCAAAAGTGCAAATTGTTCGCTATTATTGAAGTTGATCTGACTTGTTGAGTCTGGCCTGTAGCAGTACTTGTTCTCCAGATATATTTTATTTTTTCCATTTTGTGTATTCATCCATGATCTTGTATGTTAATTTTTTGTTGTATGAATTCTCACTTACATCTCACATAGTATTTTGCCAAAGTAACCTTTTTAATTTTATTACAGTATGCTCCATGGTTTTATTTAATTTTTACAAACAAGTATGACAACTTACCTATGTATGTACTCACATGGGGAAGTGTCGCTTGCTCCATCTCAACTAATGTAATATATAGCTCATTTGGTCGTTCATTCCATGTTTTCTTGTGATCACGAGTTAATTAGTTTTTTTGGCCTCTATAGTGTGCAAGAATATTACCCCCAAAGCATGCTATTTGCATACTAAAATTAGCACCAAGAGTCCTAGATACATTCTACCTCGCTCGCTAGTATTTGATATTAATCTGTTCTCAATCCTTGCTTCCTATTCTCATCTGGATTAATGAAGACAAATAAAGGGAAATTCTCAGTTTCTTAGCCTTGTTGGGGCATGAACCGACGATGATGGAATAGACCCTCTCTGGCTAGGACTTCCTCGCCGACCCTGGTAGGAGCACATGGTGGAGGTGCCACAAGCATCAATGCACCTATATTTTTCTCTGCATTTTTTGCGAACTAGGATGTTTAGTGTGGAGGAGGATATGGCTAGTATCGGTAGTGTACCATGGACGATCCTATTTTATAAGTGTTGTGTCTGTGTACTAGCAATGTAAAGCTGGTGTGTTCTCATTTTTCTTGCAATGTGATAGCAGCCATTGAGATTACCTTATTGTAGCAATGATATGTAACACCCTCGAATTGGCCCTATGCAAATTTTAGCGATTTCCACCAAACCCGCATAGAAACGATTCAAAAATGTCCACCAGACACTTGCGTGCGGGTGGAAAATAAAGTAATATCATTACACAATAGTCCCCGATGGGACCCACAGAACATATATATACAACAACGACTCCATGAGTCAAGAATACATATATACAATACAAAGATCCAAATCACCTTGAAAACAATACAACATCTGAGTACGGATAAGATGCAAATGGGGCTAAGATCCCTGAAGAATAACCAATAGCGTCCATAACCCTGCCCAAGCCAAACCGGAAGGGTAACCCTGCTAACGTCGTCGAACTTATACCTGTGAAAACAAAAGAGGTGTCGACAAAGGGCAAAAGAAAAAGGGAGCGGTCAGTACTAAGACCAGTACACAACGAGTCTAGCATTCGGCGGCTCTCGCCTACATAGATATGGTGGACTGAAGCGGCAACGAAGCATTCACTAAACAACTTATAGAGAGTCGATAAAACTGTTGGCTATTAGAGAGGGATAAGAAAGACCTATTCGGAACCAACCTGATACTAACACAAAACATACACATCCTGGTATTTCCCCCTCGAGACCAAACGAGGAAGTCCCTCCGAGGAAACTCACATAGTTGGCAGTTTTATTCATTCATTCCATGGTGGTTATCCAACTTACTTGTCATATCAGATTCAAGTCAAATTATAACAGTAATGCTTTAGTGTAAGCTGTCTATGATCGAGAAACTATGCTCCAAGTTATCCATAACCGCGAACACGGCTTTTCAAAAAGATTTAACCCTACAGGGGTGCACCAAAGTTTCCACACGCACTTCCACCCTGTTTGCCAGATCAATTAACATACACCCATCGGTATGTCGACGGGGCTTCGGACACGACTTATTCCTAGACCCAAAGCAAGTACATGGGAGCCACCCAAAAGAGCTACCCGTACGAGGTGTAGCTAATCCTCGTACAGACCCATAGGTTGCATGGACTTATCACGCGAGAAGAGGTCATAGACAATATATTCCCGTGACAGAGTGTTGCACCTACGCAATAGCAATAAATGCTCATCGAGCAACATGTAATAATATCTCATACATGACATACATGGCATAAGTACAGTAGGTGACGTATAAAGCCTGGACTATTTTGTGGCCCCCAAAACAATACTTTGAAATCAGGTAATAAGCCGATAGGGATGCCTGCCCATACACCCCACATGTGGTTAGCGCGCTCGATCTCGGAATAGGTGTCAAGAACTCATGTCCTAGGTGGACACAACTGGATGGGATAATAACCAGATCTCAACTATTGTCCACCAGTGCCTCTGCATTATATCTATTTCCAGCATTTTAATTATCAAGTTATAAGTAAAACAATGATTTTCTCCACCATTAAGCATATGTCAACCCCCAACAAGTGTGGAACATCGACGTCGCGAAGCAGCACCTAAGCAAGCAACTATGACTCGCAAGGCCGACTGTCTATCATACAACATGCAATAGGAGGTTTCCAAGGAAATATAGGTTGCAGGGGATATAACTGGTACGGAAAACTAAAGCATTGATAACACAGATAGAAATAGATCAACATGAGGAAGTAAAGACTATAAAAGCAAAATAGGTAGAAAGGGGGAGAATGCTCTCCTGGGAAACATTGCCGAAGGTCCATCCGAAGATCGGGTCGAAGCTCACATCAACTCAACGGCCTAATCCGTGAAGAAGCAAAGCACTAAAATAAACACCAGATGCACTATTTAATACTACGGCAGAAGATCGAGCATGATGCATGTATGATACATAAATGGAAAAGATGTGATGCAACTAGGAAATTTTAAGTGGAACCGGGGTCCCGACAATTAATTAGGAGGTTCATGTTGTTTAGGTACCCTGCAATTTAAATGTTGTCTTAACAAAGCAAAACATGGCATCGGTTCGCTACACAAATTTAAGTGGAGCCAATTTAAGACTAGAATAGTCCGTATATAGTCTTCATATTTAATTATTAGATGAACCGGCTAAAATCCCCCAAACCACATGAGTTGTGTGCAAGCATGAAAATTTTAAATACAATAGGTATATTGATGGAAATTTGTAAAATAGGGGCTCAGATCGGGTTCACACATGTCGGATCGATGACCTTGGGTTTGGAGGGGGTTTGACGGGTTTGGGTCGACGAGGTAAGGCATTCGGATTCGGGGCTTCGGATCCATGAAGAAGGTCTTGGCGTTCCGTGTCGAAGATGTTCAGTGTCGGCTGTCAATGACGGGCTTGGGTCGGCATAGGTGGTCTGCGGGGTCGATCTTGTTTATTTGTGGGACTTCCTGTCCAAAGGCATCAGGAGATTTTCGTCAACATCTCCATCTGGGAAGGCCTCACACTATAGCCTCAAAGGGGAACAAGCGGAGTGTCTAGGCAGCAGCATCAACACTTGGTACAGGAAACAGGACACAAGCCAAGCAAGTACGCAACATCGCTACAAGGCCATGTCCCATACAGATGTATCCTCAAACACCTTCCGTTTGTGCTGCAACCGAAGGAAATCGACTTGGTGGTGTCAACCTAGATCGGAAGACAACATGCTCATATGACTTGCATCCGGAGATAGGAGCATCGAGCGCGTGAGCGTAGGCGGCGGCGCATGCACGATGGGGCATTGGAGCGAGGGAGAGGTGGTAGTGGCGACGACCGATGGCGGTAGCAGGCTCTGAGGAGGCGGCAGCGCCCTAGGCAGTGCTCGCGTAGAGAGAGGCCGGTGGGGAGGTTGCAGTGGGGCCGGGAGGAGGACGTTTGATGGCGAGGCTGAGGCCGGAGGTGGGGAAGGTGGTCGGCGACGCGAGGAGGTAGAGGCAACACTGAGGTTGAGGGAGAACAGCGGGGCGGCGGAGATCCATCAGAGAAGCGGGGCAGCAGGGCGAGCTTGGCCGGGTCGATCGATGAGGCGACGGCTGGTGAGGATGCGGGGTGGTCGGAGCCAGACAAGGAGCGACAGAGGGCGGGGTGGTTGGTAGCGGACGAGGGAAATGAGGGAGAGCAGGGTGGGGGTCCGACGTGTACGGGTGTGGCCAGGGCGTCGCGTCGGTCGGGAAGGTATGGGGAACAGGGTCGAACGTGGGTGTATGATGGCTCTGAAATATAGTCATCTACGTCCACATTTAAACTGGATATTATTCATATTTTTGATGAAATATCTCTCTAAATCCTGCCACTAATGCCTAATGATCAGAGGGGTATGCAATCCTTCTTTCTATTTTTCCCTGCGCAGATAATGCTGTTTGATGATGAGAATCACTACATTAAAGTCAAAGATACAAGATCTTCAACAACTAGAAGAAACCAGGAGTCGTGGGTCGGAGGCAGACGCTTTAACGACCAACTATACGACCTAAATAAAATTATGGCCGTATAGTTCTAGCCGTATAGTTGCCATCGACACTGCTAGGTCAAACAGAACAACTTTTGAGAAGGGACCCCTATATAAAGAGGCCTCATGCGACAAGAAAAGAGCGCTCACAGAAACCATCAGCCACCCCCAGATCTCCATCCACAACATCGAAGAGGTGCTGAAGGAATAGACTTAGATCTAATCTCTCCACCACCATAGCCATATTCCACCACTTGTAATAGTAGATCTCTTCTTCGATTGGCGACATTGTAAGACTATTGCTATCAATCTCATGATTTCCACTACAATGTTTATAATCTTTGATCTCATCTCTATGTGTGAGTAATTCTCCTTGGGCTAAGGGCTTCGCCCTAGGCATGTAGCTTTTATGCATGTTATTTATCATAGATAGGATAATGTATTAGTTTGTATGACATGATGATTATTGTATCCTCTCTTTCCTCAATCTAAGGACTTGTCAGGTACCCAAAACCCCGAGGATTGAGCCAGGTATAGGGAGTATGAGTAATGACTAATCTGTAGGTTAGGAACCCCAGTGACAGAAGGGGTAGTACGACTATATGTGCGGGATTTACTTGGGATCAACGGTGTCATCACTATGCATATCATTAGTTCTCTTTCTTCTATGGATGAGACTAGTAGGTTATTGCTATAAGCGGTTGCGGAGGCAATAGCAATTATGGATGCACTGCCCACATATAATTTATCTTGCTCTAACAATTACATGCATACTTTATTTTTATCTTTTATTCCCATCAGATGTTTTGCACAGCTACTGGTGAAACCGAATGCCCTAGGCCCTCTCTCTCTCCATCATCGACAACTGCAAAAAGACGCAAACTCTTGGTCTGGTAAAAACAAAAAAGGAATTCTAAAACTCCCGAAGGTCTGTTAAAGTAACTTCACTACGCTTCTGCTTCCCGAGGATTCGAAAAACCTAGGTCTACTAGGGAAAAAGAGCTATACTACATCTGTAATCCGGATCGAAGGTATCACCCTTTTTCTGGCACAGTGGCTGGGGAAGCAACAACTACCTTGGTGAGGTTAGTAGGAACCTTACTAATTTTATTCTTGTTTTTAGTTTTGTTAGTTTGCTTTCAGTCTTTATTTGAAAAACAAAAAATTAGTTAGTCTTTAAATTCTTGTTTTTATTATTATCATAAGTCTCTGTTTAAGCAAACCCAAAAACATAGGAAATATGGCTGAAAAGAAGCTTGGGGAGTTTGCAACTCCCAATAATGATTATTTTTGTACTTCTATTACTCAGCCAGCAATTGCTGTTGATGACTATGAAATTAAGCCCCATTATTTAAGTTTGGTTCAACAGAATCAATTTTGAGGCTCTGCTATTGAGGACGCAGGTATGCACTTGAATACTTTCACTGAAATATGTGATATGATGCATATAAAAGATGTTGACCCCGATGCGGTCAAATTGCGTTTATTTCCTTTATATCTTAGAGGAAGAGCAAAACAATGGTTGCTAGCTTTGCCTAAAAATACTATTATATCATGGGTGGGATGTACTTCTTTATTTATGACTAAATTGTTCCCACCTGCAAAGACTATGTAAACTATGATCTAATATTACTAGTTTTAGACAGGAAGAGCGTGAGCCACTAGTGCTTGCCTGGGAGAGGATGAAAGAATGCTTAAGAAACTGTCCCAGCCATGGGATGAAAGATTGGTTAATCATCCATTTATTTTATAATGCTCTTAGTCCTGTGTCTAAGTCTATGCTTGATACTGCAGCTGGAGGATCATTTATGGGTAAACATATTACCGAAGCGAAGCAGCTGCTAGACAATATGCAAGACAACCATGCCCATTGGCATGTGGAAAGATCAAACACGAAGAAGGTGAACTCCGTCTCACCACAAGAAAATGAAGAACTCAATGCCAAGCTGGATGAGCTCATATTAGTCGTAAAAGATAAGGAAACCCTGCTAAGAGCTATCCCAGAAACTAATATTGAAGAAGTAGACTTGATAGCTCGTAATGATTATAACCCTGCTTGGAATAAAAATTATATTCCTAATTTTCAGAAACACTATTATAATCTCACAGGTAACTCTAAAAATAATATGGGATCAAGTAATGGTAGTCTCCAAGAAACACTTAAATCTTTTACAGATTCACAATATGAGCAAAACAATATCCTTGTTAAAATAAGGAGAACCATGATGCTATGCTTGGTAAATTATCTAACCAAGTTGTAAGTTTGAGGAATGATTTGCAGGTCCTCCAAGAAAGGACGAGGATTGTTGAGGCACAACTAGGTAAGATAACCGAGAGTCAAACTCTCATTCTAGCTCAATTCGTAGGTAAAGCTGAGCCCAATCCTGTTGAAGACCTCAAAATGATAAGAATCCAAAGGGAGGAGCCTGAGGAACTTTATTATATTAACGCTCCCTCACCAAGTTACACCGTTGAAGATCTTGTAAAAAGGATCAACATTGAGATTCTGGTGAGTGAAGGAAATGATGAGGCCATGTATCAACACTTCGTTAATCAGGTAGCAATAAAGGTACATGAGATTGAAGAAGAATATAAGAAAATTGCTGAAAAATTACCTGTTAAGCTTGATGATATATTTGAGCCTACTATTAAGATTAAAATTGGGACCAATGAGATAGCTGCACTTTGTGATCTTGGTGCAAGCGTTTCAACAATTCCAAAGAGTCTTTTTAATAACTTAAATCTTGGCTCTTTGAAATCATCGAGTTAAAACTACATCTTGCAGATTCTACCTACAAACAAGCTGTAGGAATTAAGGAGAATATTTTAGTTTACATTAAAGGCTGTCATGCTCTTATTGATTTTGTTATTGTTGACATGCCTGAAGATGCTAATGCTCCTATTATATTAGGCCATCCTTTCTTAAGAACTATTGAGGTTTTGATTAATCTCCATGAAGGGAACGTGAAGCTTCAATTGTCTTCGTGGGATCCTTTTGTTATTTATTTTTCTAGGAATAAGAAAGCCAAGCATGATAAAAAAAGGAGGCCATCACTTTGAAGGCCAACTATTTTGGAGTGGGTGTTCTACTCATCTAGCTTAAGTGAGAAACATCAAGGTCAAGCTATTGACCATAAAAGAGCGCTGCATGGGAGGCAAACCATGTGAAATAAAGGTTTGAGTAAAGTTTTAAGTTTTGGTTTAAGTTTATGTTTAATAAAGAGTGCTAGAAAACTCCAGTTGAGGAGAAGAAGTTCGGTAGTACTAAAAATCCTGTTATATACATGCTGTTGTTGGTCGATAATTTTAACTGTCAAATTTATGTCAAAAACAAGGTAATTCGCTAAGTTTTAGTATAAGAAGTAATTCTCGAAGAAACGGAAACTTTTTGATGGGTAGAGAGAGTTTAACGACCAACTATACGGCGGGAATAAAAATTTCGGCCGTATAGATACTTTTGCCATCGACAATTTTTCTTTTAAAAGTACTAATGGTTTAACGACCAACTATACGGCGGGAATAAAAATTCTGGCCGTATAGCTCCATTCGTAAAGATATCGATGCTTTCATACAAATTATTTCCCAGGTACAGACGGTTTGACGACCAACTATACGGCATGAACAAATTGTTCTGGCCGTATAGTTCTAGCCGTATAGCTGTGCCGCTAGGTGGAAACCCTAAAATTTTGACAGCGAGCCAACTATACGGCAAGAACACACTGTTCCAGCCGTATAGTTCCACCCGTATAGTTGCGTTTGACCACAAAAACGCCACGGGAGGTACTTCCAACCCCAAAATTTCAATCCTTTTTCTTTCTTCTACCTCCAAACGCTCTCAAAACCTCAAGAGATCTTCATCTCTACTCAATTTTGTTTGATTTCCTCGCACACAAGTGATCTACGGTATGTTTGCAAATTCATCTTTGAAATATTGTAATTATCAATCTAGGGTGAGACCTACTATGAACTAATTGCCATTATTCTCTTGCCTAGATTATTATTTTGAGGGGATTCTTTAGTGTGCTATAATGAGGAATATGTTGTGCCTATTATTGCTGGATCAAAAAGTTGTACTTTTCCCTATTATTTTTAGATGATGAACACAAGGAGCCAAACTCATGCTCCTGCCGCCGCTAGCACTTCTCGGGCTGTCACTCAAGAACGCATGGGGATACGGTTCAGGAATGAGTGTAACACCCCAGTTTTAGCTAATCCTAATTAGGGCTTTGTTTGTGCATTCATGAGCATCATATCTTAAAATGCATGAAACAAGAAAAGAATGCAAAAACCTAAAACCCTAGCTATTTCTCCTTCCTCTTAAAAAAAATTCAAAATGGGTTTGAATATTTTGAAAACCACCAAAATAGTGGAGCCCAAATTGATTAAAGGGCCCTACAATATTTTCTATAGTTTACAAAAGTTTATGGTATTTTTGAAATGATTCAAACAAGTATTTGAAAATTCAGAATTGAGAAAGGTTTTAGCTAAAAAAATGTAGCAGTAGTAACCAGGCCGCGCAGCCCAGGCCAACCCATCTCTTCTCTTCCCTCTCTACCGCTCGCGAGCGCTAGGTAGCAGCCCAGCAACCGGCCCACGTCGGCCCAGGCCCACTTACCTCTTTGCTGTCTTCTTTCTCCTCAAGCCAAGCAACTCGGTGTCGTTGCCGACGCCGTCCTCTGATGCTACGATGCGCGCCCCGCGTGGAGATCCCCGCTGCCATCCTGGCCGAGGATAAGATCGTCTCGCCATGATCCTCTTCGCCTTATCCTCTCATTCCCCCCAGCGCCTCTCTCTCGTTTTCCCCACGAGACCGAAACCCTAGCTCCGGCCAGAGCTTGCCTTCACCGTGGTTCTGCATCTCCCCGTGCCCTACCGACAACGCCATAGGCTCCGCCTCATCGCCCTGACCGTCCTTGCCAAAGGAATCAAGGAGTGGAGCTCCGAATCGAGCCATGCAACCTCCTTCTTCCCTGACCCCGACGAAGCTCTCTGCCGCCAATCCTCGCTCTTCTGGCCTCATTGCGCCTCGCCGTCGCCCCGTTGGCTCCATGGTGAGCTCCTGGTCCGAAAGGAATCCTTAATCCTCCCCCTCTTGCTCTGTAGCCGCGTCCCGATGATGCTCTGCAAGCCCTGCCACCGCCGCTCGCTATAGTGGTGTGGCATCCCGCTAAAACCACTACTAGAAAATCGCTGTGTTTTGTGCATTGCATCATCATGACCGCCTGCTCATGTCATCATGCCACATTGCATTTGAGCATCGTCATCATCATGCATGATTTGTTTGAAAACTATTTTCGAAAAAGTCCGGTTTTGTTTTCTAAACACCCCGTCTTTATTTCAAATTAAAACCCCGGCCTCTTTCGGATATTTTTGTTTTGTCTAAAATTAATTTACAAAAGGTGTTTAAAATAAAACAGAACAAATAGATAAGAAAACTATTTTTGTTCGGGAGGCCGCCACCGGCCAGGCCCAAAGGGCCCAGTTGGCAGCAGCCTACCAACCGGCTAAAAACCAAACTAGTCAAAAACCCTAACCCTGGATCCCTCCTACCTAACCCTAATC
This sequence comes from Avena insularis, assembly GCA_023614405.1. Taxonomy (NCBI): domain Eukaryota; kingdom Viridiplantae; phylum Streptophyta; class Magnoliopsida; order Poales; family Poaceae; genus Avena; species Avena insularis. The sequence goes on from CM042692.1 coordinate 436,243,048, forward strand.
CCCACCTAGTCCTACCCTAACCACCCATCTCCCGCCGCTAGCAGCGCAGCAGCTGCCGCAACACCCACCTGTGCGCCTGCGTGATGCGGTACACATGCATGTGTATGTGTTGAACCACCTAACCCCCCACACACCCCTATGCGCTGCCGCAACCAGAACACACCGCCACCACCCCTCACGCTTGTCCCCACCACATCCTCGCTCGCGAGCGACGCAAACACCCAGCCCTGTCCGCTCCCGCATGACCCAGTCGCCACCAACCCTGGCCCCACCACCCACCGTGTACCCCTGCGCGATCTCGACACGGACCCCGTCCCCAACCTCCTTCCTCACGATCCCCTCCACCCCGCCTCTATCTCCCTCCCCTGCTCGTGAACCTCCCAGGCGCCTCTACACCGCTGCCGCCCTCTCTCCTCTCTGAAGGAAGCACCCCCGTGGCCGACGTTCCTAGCCCTGCCACCAGTGCCGTCCTGCAGCCCGGCCCAGACCCGAGCGCCTCTGCCCCGCCACCTGCGCCGCCTTCCGCTGCTCCCGGCTCGCGTGACTCCACCTGGCGACCTCGACCTTGCGGCCATGAGCGCCTGTGCCTCCTCGCTGCCGGCCTGCACCTCAGTGCCGCGCCACCCGCTTCACCGAGCCGCGTCGCCCTCCTCTTCACCGTGGCCCCCTCCTTCTCTGGCTCCGGCCGCCTCTCTCGCCAGCGCCGCTATTCCTCGGCCCACGGGCTCCGTCTCTCGCCGGTGAGGCCATCGTGCTCGTATCCGGCCCGGGCCCTCCCCATCGTCCCGGCCGAGCTCGACCCTGCCTCCTCCCGCCGAGCTCCTCACCCCGCGCCTCCATCTTCTGAGTGCCCCATCTCCCGCGACCCTACCTTCTGCCGGTCGGTGACCTCGCCTCCAAGTGCAGCTCCGCTGCACCCACACCTTGTTGTCCTCCGCCTATCTAAGGCCCTTGTCAACGCCACCTTTCCGTGCCGTCGTCCCCTTGTTTTTGGTCTGCGTGACCCCTCCCCTCAAACTCTCTGGTTATCACCGCCTCGTGCAGGTGATGTATTCCACCTCGCGCGTGTGCGTAGGCAGCAACATCACGTCTCCCTGGCCTCCTACAGAATTTGATGCCTCAAGGATGTCCTCTAGCTAGCAGCGCTTAGGCCCAGTGGCTTCTTCCTGTTTCGTGCCTGCAATTCCAGTTGTAGCATCCGCGAGGCCAAGTACTCCCTGTGAACATCGTCTTTGTTGCATTTGTCCTATACTCCAAGTTCTTCGAGGAGTCCTGATGGCGATGCAGTCATCGACAATGCTATCCAAGTTCGACACCGAGACTACAAAGTGGAGTCATTGCCAAGTTCTTCCGATGACCGATGAGAGAAGTGAGACAAGCCAAACCGAACACGGTGCCACTCCAAGACCACCGATGCTTGAAGATGTACCCAAGGGATTTCGAGAAGACACGCCAAGAACTCCTTCCCAGGATCCGAAGACCGAACCTTGGCGCGCCAAGTTCTTCGACCCGGAGGACCAATCCATCGGAACGCCAAGACCTCCTTCTGAACCCGAACCACATCGAACCCCAAGATCGCCGAACCCTATGTGTGACCCTAAGCCTCTATTTTTATAATATGACATATACCTGTCGTACCATTAAATCATCATGCTTGCATACATGTCATCTGGTGGGTTGGGTTAAATAGTCGATTCACCTAAATTAAATATGGAGTCTATATGCGGGCTTTTCTAGTCTTATATTGGCTCCATTTAAATTTGTGTAGTGAACCGATGCCATGTATCGCCTTGTTAAGCCAACATTTAAATTGCGGGGTATCTAAATAACTTGAACCTTATATTTAATTGTCGGGACCCCGGTTCCGCTTAATATTGCCTAGTTGCATCGCATCTTTGCCATGTCATGCATCATACATGCATCATGCCCGATCTTCTGCCGTAGTATTAAATAGTGTATCCGGTGTTTCTTCTAGTGCTTTGCTTCTTCACGGATTAGGCCATTGAGTGGATGCGAGTGTCGACCCAATCTCCAGATGAATCTTCGGCTATGTTTCCTAGGCGAGCATCCTCCCTCTTTCTACCTATTTTGCATTTATAGTCTTTACTTCCTCCTGTTGATCTATTCCTATCTGTATTGTGATGCTTTAGTTTCCGTGCACCATTTATACTCCTCGTAGCCTCTATATTGTCATGGACACATCCAATTGCCTGTTGTTTGATAGATAGTCAGCCTTGCGAGTCGTAGTTGCTTGCTTATGTGTTGCTTCACGTTGTTGTCGTTCCATCGTTGACAGCAAGTTGGCACATGATAAATGGTGGAGATGCTTAATGGTGGAGATGATCATGACTTTAAACACAACTATTAAATTGCTGGGATAACTAATGAAAGAGGCACCGGTGGGCAATATATGCCATTTGGTTTTTCATGTCCACTTGTGTCCCGTAGGCCCCGAGTACCTGATACCTGTTCCTTGACTATTCACACTATCCACATACGGGAGACTCTATGAATCCCCCTTAGCCAGAGCTTGATTCATTTCTTATTTCTTGGGGCCACAAACTAGTTTGGGGTTTTATTACTATCCTGTACTTATGCCATGCTTTACTGCTTTATTTACGATTGTGCGTGGAGCACCTGTACTGTTGTGGATCGCGGCACGATTTCGCGGTATCGACAAGCCTAGTCACACTTTCGGGTTCCCAGTCGTTTACATCCATTCTCGCAAACCCTGGGTCCGTTCCGGAGTCGGCCAACTTCGTTGCGGGTAGCTTAGTGGGGTGCCCCCCTGAAATATTTTATGAATCCTATGATTGCTTTGTCGTGAAAGCCTCGTTGGGTTTTGATTTGGTTTTTTCGAGGTTGATCGTGTGTGTGTGTTGCTATTTGTGCACCCCTGCAGGGTAAATCTTTCTGAAAGCCGTGTCCGTGGTTATGGACGACTTGGAGCATAGTATCTCGATCATAGACAAGCATAACTAAAGTAGTGCTATAAATTTGACTTGATATATGACTAGTAATCAGCTTCACTACAATGCAATGGATAATAAAAGTGCCAACAACTGGTGGAACTGGGGTGTATCGTGTCATGTTATACCTGCCTAGTAAGTATCGCAACTCCAATGGAATGAAATAAAAGTGCCAACAACTGCTGGGTTTGGGATGTCACATGCTAATTGTATCTGACTAGTAAGTACTATAACCACAACTGAATGGTTAATTAAAAACTGCCCACTACTTATGCTATCAGGATGACTCATGCTATCTATATCTAATTAGTAAGAGCTTCAACTTTAATGAAATGAATACAACTGCCAACTGTGTGAGTTCCTCGGTTTGACTTCCTCGTTTGGTCTCGAGGGGGAATACTAGGATGGGTATGATTGGTGTTAGTATAAGTTTGGTTCCGAATAGGTCTTTCTTATATCTCTCTAATAGCCGACAGTTTATCGAGTATCTATAGGTTGTTTAGTGCATGCTTTGCTGCCGCTTCAGTCCACCATACCTATGTAGGCGAGAGCCGCCGAATTCTAGCCTCGCTGTGTACTAGCCTCAGTAATGACGCTCCTCTTTTTCCTTTGCCCTTTGTCAGCACCCCTTTTGTTTTAGCAGGTTTGAGATCGACGTCGTTAGCAGGGTTACCCTTCCGGCTTGGCCTGGGCAGGGTTATGGACGCCATTGGTTATTCTTCAGGGCTCTTAGCCCCATTTGCATCTTGTCCGTACTCGGACGTTGTAACATTTTCACGGTGATTTGGATCTTTGTATTGTATATCTGTATTCTTGACTCGTTGAGTCGCTGTTGAATATATATCGGTTCTATGGGTCCCATCGAGGACTATTGTGTAATGGTATTACTTCGTTTTCCACCCTCACGAAAGTGCCTGGTGGGCGTCCTTGAATCGTTTCTATGCGGGTTTGGCAGAAAGGGCTAAAACTTGCATAGGGCCGATTCGAGGGTGTTACAAGTGGCAGCTCCGGCGACCATCCCGTAGCAGCGCCGCCGGTTTTAGGTAGCCCATGTTTTGCTGATTCGAACGCGCGTAGCCCCGCAGCCCCGCTCGCCCTCCTGCGCCGTCACCGGCCACCGTCTGCCATGCCCTGCTGGTGATATGACGTGGCTCCCGTGTGGAGTCCGCGTGTCTGTCACATGGGTCTGACGTGGCCCATGCCCCACCTGTCAGCCACATCGGGTAGACTCAACCCCGGTGAAAAACAACCCCCACCTCTGTGCTAACATCATAGTGGCGCAGTAAAGTTTAATAAACTGTTTTAATAATTCCAGAAAAAGGTTTTAATATGGTAAATTCAATAACTAATTATTTATAAGTCAGAAAAATACAAATAATATATCAAATTGTTCAGAAAATGAGATCTTTAAAATAGACTCATAATCATGCATTGTTCAACAATTTTAATTGCAAGTTTAATTAGAGAACGAAATCAACCCCTCACAGGTGTTCCGGGTTTTCCCTGTTCTAGGGTTTGTGACCTCGGTCCCGTTTAAATTGACAAGCATGCATTAGGGTCTCATTTCAATGCTATTAAACTTGTCATATAATCATACTTGCTTGAGCATTGCATCAATGCCATGTGTTGATTGTTGTTTCCCCTTTTTTCAAGTGTTTGCTTCTTTCTGGTAGAATACGATATCGAGATCAAGATTGAAGACCGAGATCAACACCATCGAAGATTGACGAACAATACTTGACCAACTATAATCAATTCAAGCACAAGGCTTCCAAAGATCTATATCTGGGTATCAACAAACAAGGCAAGCATAGTGATACATTGCAAATGTATCTATAATATTTGATGTTCCATACTTGGTTTTATCTACTTTCTTATGTTTTGCCCACACTTTGGAGTACTTTTCATATGATTTCTTGGACTAACCTATTAACAAGAGCCACGATTACCGGTACTGCTTTTCTCTGTTTTGGTTCCAGGAAAGTCAGAAAATGAATATTCTCGGAATTGGACGGGACAAAAGCACAAGTCAGTTTTTCACCGAGGGACACCTGGAGCCAGAATACGAGACGGAGAGGGGCTAGGGCCCGGCCACACCACCTGGCCGCGCGGCCAGGCCTGACCCGCGCCAGGGGGTGGTCTGGCCGCCCTAGGCACCCCCTCGGCCTCTCCTTCCGCCTATATATTGCCTCTAATACGGAAACCCTAAGGGCCCGATCAAAAATCCAAGAAAGAGTCTGTAGCTGCCATTATCTCCATCCCTAGATCGGGAGGGATCTGAAGCTCTTCCCGGCACCCTGCCGGAGAGGTGAATTCACCCTGGAGGCCTTCTTCATCATCATGCAAGCCTCCGGTGTGATGCATGAGTAGTTCATCTCTGGACTATGGGTCCATGTAGTAGCTAGATGACTGGTTCTCCTCCTTTGTGCGTTCATGTCTAGATCTTGTGAGCTTCGTTCATGATCAAGATCATCTATTTGTAATTCTGCATGTTGTGTTTGCGGGGATCCGATGGATATTGAGATGCTATTTCAGATTGATTATTGATTCTATCATGTCTTTGTTATTTGTGATCTTGCATGCTTTCCGTTGTTAGTAGCTATCTTGGCCAAGTAGATGCTAGCAACTCCAAGAGTTAGTATTTATGCTCCATAGTGGGTTCATGCCTCTGGTAATCTGGGAAGTGACAGAAATCTCTAAGGTACTAGATGTGTTGTTGCTACTAGGGAGAAAACAACAATCCTTTGTTCATAGAACAATTGTATTGTTTACTTTACATGTAAATCGTAATGCAATTATCCGTTGCTTGCAACTTAATACTGGAGGGGGTTCGGATGATAACCTGAAGGTGGATTATTAGTCATAGATGCAGTTGGATTATGGTCTATGTATAATGTTGTAATGCCCAATCGGATCTCAAAGGAGTCAAGATGATTAGTATATGCTTGTATGCTTTCTCGATGTTTGTCAATTGCCCCGCTATAATTTGTTCACCCAACATGTTATCTATCTTAAGGAGAGCCACCTCTAGTGAACTATGGACCTCGGTCCTTTATTTTACTATCAAATCTACAATCAACTGTTTACTGCTTTGTGTTTACTTTCTGCAAACTATTACTTCTTTCCATTCGATACGTTTAATCCTTTGTTTTTCAGCAAAACCGGTGATATTGACAACCTCATCGCAAGTTGGGGACAGAGTTCTGTGGTTGTGTTGTGCAGGTCTCCACGTTCTTTACTTGCACCGTAGTGCCCTACCAAAGTTCAGCTAGCTACACCTTTGGGGTGTTTCCTTGCTCCTACTGGATTGATAACCTTGGTTTCATAACTGAGGGAAAAAATTCGTCTTACCTGCTGGTCTGTTTTGACAAATTTCTGCCATTTTTTTTGCATTTGCTTCTTGTTGGTTCCTTTTTGAGTTCTTTTGGGGAATTGAGCTTTTTGAGGGAAGTGTTACAGTAGCTAGTGTTTTAATGGAAGTTTTATTGGTGTTAGAACTGAACCTAAAGACCTATTATCTTGAGTGCACTAATGTTGCTAATAAAGATTGTGTGAAGATTTGTATGAAGGAAAATTTTCAGGTGTATGGAAGGAATGAGTAATGAGAGGAAGAATGGACTAAAGCTCAAGCTTGGGGATGCCACACATGTCACCCTAAGAAATATCCAAGAAGTACAAGCGTCAAAGCTTGGGGATGCCCAAGGCATCCCCCTCTTCATCAATAAAAATCCTAGGTTTCTTCCAAACGCTTCATTTTTATTGTTTCATGCACAGTTGTGTTGTTCTTGGAGCGTCTTCTTTTTCGTTTTTGTTTTGGTTTTTCATTTTCTTTGTTTGCTTAGTTTGCTGAATAAATTGGTTGTACCCCCTCTTTCATACATTGGTTTTCAAATAGTTTGGTTTGGTTTGGAAAAAGAGTAGGAAAGTTCATGCTTAAGTGGTAAAGATAGCTTGTTTTTGACTGTGGCCTATGCTTTGTCATGCCATGCTTGATATTGTTTTGGCTTTATGCTTAGTATTCTTTGTTGTAACATGACTTGTTATAAACAATTGATATTGCTTAATGTGCCTTTGAAGAATCATGCGTTGTTTTAGCATATTAAAGCATAGTATTGTGGTATTCTCCTTTGATGCTTTATTTGGGTTGACTTGGCACATGCTCACACCATGTTATGACTATCCCAAGTCACCATAAGCCTTTGTGATCCTTTAGTTTTCAACTTGTAGTATCACTTTATGCTTCGATCAATGATGTTTTGTCGCTCTGCATGATTATGGCCATTATTGCTCTCTTAGTTTGTCGCTCCCAGTCTTTTGCAAGCCTCCGCAACCAAGTATGAGTTCCACTCATGCATCCAACTCCCTAAACCAAGTTATTCCAAAGAGTCCACCATACCTACCTACTAGCATATGCTATTCCAAGTATATTCATGTTTTTATCTACCTTCCGAATTAAACTTGTTATGAGAAAACTAGTGATTAAAGCTCTCACGAACTTGATGGCACACTTTACTTTTCTTGCCCTTAATAAACTTGAACCATTGTGTCGTCTATGTTGTATATGCTTGCACTTATTTGTTGGGGATTAGCAGAACCATGCTGTCATGGGGATTTCAACATTGCACTTGTACTTTGTACCTAGTTGATATCATGCCCTTTTGTCTATGGATATCGTCGGTGTGAAATGAAAGGGGAGCTTGTAAATCCATGGAGTTATGTATATGTGTTAGAGAAACGCCTAGGCCGCTGGTCTAATCCATGCTGAAATGGTGGAAACCCGCAGCATAACCATAATGAGCTATCTATGAAGCATTCTTCTTATAAAAAAAGAGTCCGATATTGAGAAAAAAGAGAAAAAGAAAAAAAGATTATGAAAAGAGTAAAGAGAGAAAAAAGCACCATATTCCCATGGTAAATAAGAAGATTGCTGAGATGCTCGTTGTCTGCTTGCCTTGTCATTTTGATATGGGGATTCTTCCGTATCATCAGGCAAGGGGTACCCCGTTGGCGGTTCTCTATGATACACATATACTTACGATGACAAGAACTTACCGGTGACTAAACTTGAGTAGCATGAGGAGCGGCCCTCGTATTCAAGGGACATGAGATTTCCAACTTATACTTCGTCAAGCATATACACCATAGTTTGTTCACTTTAACCTTAATCACTTCAAGATGCTCATGATAGGGGTAATGAGAGCTAAAAGCTATTAAGTACCATAATTTTTGGAACCTCTTTATGAAACTTGAATCCCTACTTCCTTCTATGAAGGCCTTTCTTCCACTTTTATATTGAGTCTCCACCTTCTATCTTTATGCACCTACTTTGAGAGCATAGTGGCCATTCTTAGTTCTATGTGCATTGTCCCAAGACTTGTTGATTGATGCATACCTTGATATTGCTTGTTTTAAACTATTTGTATCTAGTCGCTCTTATGAACTTTGAAGGTGTCATATGCATTTACGTTTGCTACTCTATGAGGGACAAGCTGAATACCACTATGCTATGTTTTCTTTATGTGAAACAAACAAACGTCCTGCAAAGCATTCTTATTCATGTATCTTTTGTTTATGCCTTTTCATGTTGCAATATAGTTTCTTTGTCTTATTGCTAGAACTTTGTCTTTCATGTTATGATTGAAGTACTATGATCCCAGCTTCGAATGTTTTACCAATACTTTGATCAAGTTTATGATGGTGCATGTCACCTAAAAAAATATTCTTTCTTTTTATCACTTACCTACTAGAGGACGAGTAGGAGTTAAGCTTGGGGATGTTGATACATTGCAAATGTATCTATAATTTTTGATGTTCCATGCTTGGTTTTATCTACTTTCTTATGTTTTGCCCACACTTTGGAGTACTTTTCATATGATTTCTTGGACTAACCTATTAACAAGAGCCACAGTGCCAGCTGCCTGTTTTCTGCTGTTTTTGGTTCCAGGAAAGTCAGAAAATGAATATTCTCGGAATTGGACGAGAAAAAAGCGAAAGTCAGTTTTTCACCGAGGGACACCTGGATCTAGAATACAAGACGAAGAGGGGCTGGGGCCCGACCACACCACCTGGCCGCACGGCCAGGTGTAACACCCTCGAATCGGCCCTATGCAAGTTTTAGCGCCTTTCCACCAAACCCACATAGAAACGATTCAAACGCCCACCAGGCACTTTCGTGCGGGTGGAAAACGAAGTAATACCATTACACAACAGTTCTCGATGGGACCCATAGAATAGATATATATATACAACACGACTACATGAGTCAAGAATACCGATATACAGTACAAAGATCCAAATCACCTTGAAATCGCTATAGTGTCCGAGTACGGACAAGATGCAAATGGGGCTAAGAGCCCTGAAGAATAACCAATGGCGTCCATAACCCTACCTAGGCCAAGCCGGAAGGGTAACCCTGCTAACGACGTTGAACTCATACCTGCTAAAACAAAAGGGGTGCCGACAAAGGGCAAAGGAAAAGAGGAGGCGTCGATCGAGGCGATTGCAGCGAGGCTAGAATTCGGCGGCTCTCGCCTACATAGGTATGGTAGACTGAAGCGGCAGCGAAGCATGCACTAAACAACCTATAGAGACTCGATACAACTATCGGCTATTAGAGAGGGATAAGAGAGACCTATTCGGGACCAACCTGATACTAACACCAGACATACCCATCCTGGTATTTCCCCCTCGAGACCACACGAGGAAGTCAAACCGAGGAACTCATACATTTGGAAGTTTTATTCATTCCATTATAGTTGAAGCACTTACTAGTCAGATATAGATAGCATGAGTCATCCTGATAGCATAAGTAGTGGACAGTTTTAGTTAACCGTTCAGTTGTAGTTGCAGTACTTACTAGTCAGATACAATTAGCATATGAAATCCAAAACCCAGTAGTTGTTGGCACTTCTATTTCATTCCATTGGAGTTGCGATACTTACTAGACAGGTATAACATGACACGATACACCCTAGTTCCACCAGTTGTTGGCACTTTTATTATCCATTCCATTGTAGTGAAGCTAATTACTAGTCACATATTAAGTCAAATTTATAGCACTACTTTAGTTATGCTTGTCTATGATCGAGATACTGTGCTCCAAGTCGTCCATAACTGCGGACATGGCTTTCAGAGAGATTTACCCTACAGGGGTGCACAAATAGCAACACACACACGATCAACCTCGGAAAAACAAAATCAAAACCCGACGAGGCTTTCACGACAAAGCAATCAACTGATTCATAAAATATTTCAGGGGGCCACCCCACTAAGCTATCCGCAACGAAGTTGGCCGGCTCCGAGACAGACCCAGGGTTTGTGACAATGGCTGTAAACGACTGGGAACCTGAAAGTGTGACTGGGCTTATCGATACCGCGAAAACATTCCATATTCCAAAACAGTACCGGTGCTCCACGCACAATCGTAAATAAAGCAGTAAAGCATGGCATAAGTACATGATAGTAATAAAGCCCCAAACTAGTTTGTGTCCCCAAGAAATAAGAAATGAATCAAGCTCTGGCTAAGGGGGATTCATAGACTCTCCCATATGTGGATAGTGCGAATAGTCAAGGAATAGGTATCAAGTACTCGGGGCCTACGGGACACAAGTGGACATAAAAACCAAATAGCATATATTGCCCACCGGTGCCTCTTTCATTAGTTATCATAGCAATTTAATAGTTGTAATTAAAGACATGATCATCTCCACCATAAACATCTGCCAGCATTCCAACAACTGTGGTACTCGACAACACGAGATCGCACCTGAGCAAGCAACTACGACTCACAAGGCTAGCTATCTACCAAACAACAGGTATTAGGAGGTGTCCATGGCAATATAGAGGTTGCACGGGATATAACTGGTGCACGGAAACTAAAGCATCGCGACACAGATAGCAATAGATCAACAGGAGGAAATAAAGACTATAAATGCAAAATAGGTAGAAGGGGGAGAGATGCTCGCCTGGGAAACACTGCCGAAGGTTCATCCGAAGATCGAATCGACAATCGCATCAACTCATCGGACTAGTCCGTAAAGAAGCAAATGACTAGAAGAAACACCGGATACACTATTTAATACTACGGCAGAAGATCAGGCCTGATGCATGTATGATGCATGACATGGCAAAAATGTGGTGCAACTAGGCAATATTAAGTGGAACTAGGGTCCCGACAATTAATTATATGGTTCAAGTTATTTATCTACCTTGCAAATTAAATGTTGGATTAGCAAGACAAAACATGGCATCGATTCGCTACACAAATTTAAATGGAGGCTAATATAAGACTAGAATAGCCCACATATAGTCTCCATATTTAATTATGAGGTGAATCGACATACTGCCCCCAAACCACATGATATGCATGCGAGATGAACAATTAATATGCAACAAGTTTTATATATAGCATTTATAAAAAAGGGCTTGGGAAAAGGTGCACACATCTGGGTTCGAAAGATCTTGGGTTCCGGGGGTTCAGGTCCGGTCTCAGGGTTCGACGGGAAAGGTGAGGTTCGATTCGATGGGATCGGTCTTCGGAGGTTGTCGAAGGACTTGGTTCGGCGTCGGCGGCTCATCGGATTCGCCCTGGTCGGTGTCAATCTTGTCGTCTCGAAGATCTTGTCGGGTCCGCATACTGGGTCGGTCTTGGCGTTCGGGATGAAGAACTTGGCATATCCGTGGCGATCTTGGTGGTCTTCGGGTTCGGCTCTTGGCGTCTGAGAGGAAGTACTTGGTGGTTCCGAGAAGGAGGTCTTGTCGCATCCGATGGATCGGTCCTCGAGGTCGGAGAACTTGGCGCGCCAGGGTTCGGTCTTCGGATTTCCGTGAAGGGGACCCATGACGGAGGTCTTGTCGGTGTTGAACTTGGTGCTTGTTCCTCTTCGGAAGTTCCTGGCGATGATCATACTTGCGACACGATCTGACGCTGCGGACCACGAGGTGATAAGGAGAACCGCGATGTTGCACTGGTACTGATAAGGGAGCTAACTTCAACTGGCCACCAGAGAACTGTGTTGCTCCATCTCACAAAAACATGGGCGCCCACACATACTTGCTCGCGCGGACAGCAAGCAAGGACAAACAAGAGAAGGCAAGGAGGTTGTGGTGACCGAAGCTTGGTAGGGGAGCTTGCTGTAGGGACATGGCAGCGGCCGATGATGCGGGGGAACGCGGGAGCAAGGAGGAGAGCGGTGCGGCCGGGTCGAGAGTGGACTCCAGGGGACGTCCCTGCTCACGTTGATGCTGTAGCAGAGGAGGCGTGCGACGGCGATGGCCCGATGGACGGGACCCACAAAGGCCACAGCGCGCCGGGCTTGAGGCGGAGAGGCGTGGGTGCGTCCGTGTAGGGAGAGGCGGCTGGTGGCGGTGCTCGGAGAGGCAGAGGGCGAAGCGAGCGGTGCTCACTAGCCGGCGGCGGAGAAGGGGCTAGCTCGCCTGGGCGCATGGGTACCAGGGAGGAGCTCGGGGCAACGCGGTGGGGCTCGACCGCTCGATTTGCAGCGGGGAGGAAGGATCTCCGGGCGGCAAGGAAGGGCCAGGACAGAGAAGGCGAGCGATGGCTGAAGGTGCTCGAGCGCTGCAGGCGATGGAGGCGAGGGGGGATGCTGAGGATGTGGCGGCGGCTCGTGCTGCAGGGGAACGACCGATGACCTGGAGCTTGGCCGTGGACGATGGTGGTGGCGACGATTGAAGGAGGAGGGAGGAGCCTGGCAGTGGCGCCATGGGAACGGAGGGAGACCGGGCCTCCAGCGTTGTTGCTCGGGATGAAAAACGACGGGGAAAGGGGTTGGTGGCGATGCGATCGAGGGGATCGGTCGGGGCTGAGACGGGCGTGGTTGGTGGGGCTAGGGACACGGGATGGACACGGGGTGCGGGAGCGGGGATCGCGCGTCACAGCCAGAGAGAGGGGCGACGCTGGGGTGGGCCAGGTCACGGGAGGAGCGGGGTGGTTTTGTCGCGGGGTGGGGTGGCGTGTGGGGCCGGAGGCAGGGTGGGGCCCGACTAACGACGCGGTAGGTGGTAGGCGGATGGGGAGAGCTTAGGGTTAGGATTTAGGCTAGGAAGGAGGTGGCCGGCTGGGCTTTGGGCCTGGTTGGCTGCCTCCAAAAAAACAACTTAAACTTTTACTTATTTAAGACGGGGATTTTGCAAACCGTTTTTAGACAAACCAAAATATTCCGGAGACCCGGGTTTTTAGTTTGAAATAAAGGCAGGGTATTTAGAAAACCAAAACTAGGCTTTTCGAAAATAGTTTCAGACAAACAGATGCATGATGATGACGATGCTCAAATGCAATGTGGCATGATGACATGAGCATGCGGTCATGATGATGCAATGCACAAAAACACAGCGATTTTCTAGTAGTGGTTTTAGCGGGATGCCACACCAGGCCCGGCCCACGCCAGGGGGTGGTCTGGCCACCCCAGGCACCCCCTCGGCCTCTCCTTCCGCCTATATATTGCCTCTGATATGGAAAACCTAAGGGCCCGATCAAAAATCCACGAAAGAGTCTGTAGCCGCCGTCATCTCCATCCCTAGATCGGGACGGATCTGAAGCTCTTCCCGGCATCCTGCCGGAGAGGGTAATTCACCATGGAGGCCTTCTTCATCATCATGCAAGCCTCCGGTGTGATGCGTGAGTAGTTCATCTCTGGACTACGGGTCCATGTAGTAGCTAGATGGCTGGTTCTCCTCCTTTGTGCTTTCATGTCTAGATCTTGTGAGCTCCGTTAATGATCAAGATCATCTATTTGTAATTCTGCATGTTGTGTTTGCGGGGATCCGATGGATATTGAGATGCTATTTCAGATTGATTATTGATTCTATCATGTCTTTGTTATTTGTGATCTTGCATGCTTTCCGTTGTTAGTAGCTATCTTGGCCAAGTAGATGCTAGCAACTCCAAGAGTTAGTATTTATGCTCGATAGTGGGTTCATGCCTCTGGTAATCTGGGGAAGTGACAGAAATCTCTAAGGTACTAGATGTGTTGTTGCTACTAGGGAGAAAACAACAATCCTTTGTTCATAGAGCAATCGTATTGTTTACTTTACACGCAATTCGTAATGCAATTATCCATTGCTTGCAACTTAATACTGGAGGGGGTTCGGATGATAACCTGAAGGTGGATTATTAGTCATAGATGCAGTTGGATTACGGTCTATGTATAATGTTGTAATGCCCAATCGAATCTCAAAGGAGTCAAGATGATTAGTATATGCTTGTATGCTTTCTCGATGTTTGTCAATTGCCCCGCTGTAGTTTGTTCACCCAACATGTTATATATCTTAAGGAGAGCCACCTCTAGTGAACTATGGACCCCGGTCCTTTCTTTTACAATCAAATCTACAATCAACTATTTACTGCTTTGTGTTTACTTTCTGCAAACTATTACTTCCTTCCATTCGATACGTTTAATCCTTTGTTTTCAGCAAAACCGGTGAGATTGACAACCTCATCGCAAGTTGGGGATAGAGTTCTGTGGTTGTGTTGTGCAGGTCTCCACGTTGCTGCTGGCACTGGTAGTGCGCCCTGCCAAAGTTCAGCTAGCTACATCTTTGGGGTGTTTCCTTGCTCCTACTGGATTGATAACCTTTGTTTCATAACTGGCAGAAAACTTACTGCGGTGCTCATCATACCTTCCTCTTGGGGTTCCCCAACGAGCTCGTTAATACACGAGTCAGCACATAGCCCCACACATAAAAGAATCCTATGCTTTTGAAAGTATTTCATTCTTTCCATGATGCGTACGATTGTACTATGGTCTTTTATCAATAGATAGAGTATCCTATCTATTGCATTACTCCCTTGAGCTTATATTACCTGATCCACTGCTCCTAGCATAACTAGGTTTGGCTTCTATGCACTGCTAGAGCTTTTATCTATGTCTTGCTTAGCCATGCGTAGCTATCAGTGCTGGTTCATCTAGATGATGTACCAAATGCAGAGAATCTAGTATGACAGGAGAACGATGTATACTAATGAGGTAAGATCAGTGGTAAAGGTTGAACATGCTAAGGCTTGTATGGGAGGCCACGGAGGGATGTGGTTTTTTTAGTCCCATGCTCGCCACTACTAGGACCCGAGTTCTAGCCTCTTGAACCAAGACGAGCGTACAACCACACGGGGCCTAGAAAACCTCACGGGTAACTAACTTTCCTAGTAGATTCCATGAGTCACATAGTTCGGGCGTTCCATTCGACATATGCATTCTGGTTGTTCTCGAAGGGGGCGAAGGAGGTGCATTCATACAGGTAGGTAAGCGTGGCTGGGGTTGCTTGGGCTAGATAGCGCCCCTGATAAACCAACCTCACCCACATCTCTAGGGACCGACTTCGGGATTTGACCAGTTACGGCGGAACCATCCTTAGGGTGTGACTCATGGTATCAGCGAAAGCGAGGTAAAGGTCATGTCCAACCACCCTTTGCCGGCCTTCCAAGGAAGAGGGCTAATCATGTGGCATTAAGAGTCGGTTGGTACGTGTGGGTAAAGTTGTACACCCTTGCAGGGTTAAATCTTTTCGAAAAGCGTGTCCACGGTTATGGACAACTTGGGAACAGACGTGAAGATCATAGAGAACTTTAACCTAATCGTA
This sequence comes from Avena insularis, assembly GCA_023614405.1. Taxonomy (NCBI): domain Eukaryota; kingdom Viridiplantae; phylum Streptophyta; class Magnoliopsida; order Poales; family Poaceae; genus Avena; species Avena insularis. The sequence continues at coordinate 436,258,611 of CM042692.1, forward strand.
AAACTTGGCAGTTCAACATGTGCTTAAGGATGTTTCCTCATGGGTACGAGGGGTGATCCTAGTTGTGAGATGAGGATTACTTTGGTGGATATCAAGATGATGATCAATTCTTCGGAGATGTCGCTCTTGTATCCCCTTTTAAAATATTCTAATTAGACGAGCTTCTTCTCTCCCTTGTTTTATAAACAAAGATGGCTTTATGCAAAATAACCCCACCGGCCATAAGTCTTGCGGAGTACACCCTGTACTCACCCTTGCTTTGTTGATACTTTTGCAGTAGAGTAAGTGTTCCCCTGAAGACCTGTTTGGTACGACATCGACACCGACGAGTAGCTTGGGGATTCCCGGCTGGCAGCCTGGAATCTATGGGCTGGGATGTCATCATTATGCTTCAGGCCTCTTAGGCCATTTGTTAAGTTTGCTATACTTTATAGCATAATTTGCCTTCCGTTGTTTGATGTTTGTGGTCAGTGACCTCTGCTTGTAATATTTTGGCTCTTCGCTCAGTTATGAGCTTGCTGTAATAATTTTTTTGTCGCAGGGTTACTGTTGTGTTACTGATGTCTCACTGAATATCCTCGAGGTCTAGGTTAAGCTTATGTCAGGCTAAGGTCTGGATTTGTTTAACCCTGATCTCGGGGGGTGTTACAGATCTTGGTATTAGAGCAGTACCAACCGTAGGAAAACCTTGCTATTGGTCGATATTGAGTCTAGTGCTTGTGAAAACTATTTCAAATATGAAAAGTATTTGTGAAAACTCTGGTATGCTTCTTTTTCTCCTTATCCAGTTTCGCTCTAACTCTGGGTCATCTTACCTTGTGTTGACTTTGGAAAAGTTTTGATATCTTTTCTAGTCTTTCAAAGCTTAGGTGCCTTCTAGGCATAACGTTTCTCAACCAGTTGACCTAGTGTGAGTTCTCTAGAGTTGTGTGTGTTGTGTGTTCCTTGTTTCCTTTGCTCTTCTTAAGCCGAGAGATTCCTTTCCATCATGATCTCTCTATCTTTTGGAACCCACAATATTATATTGTATGGATCCATAGTGTTTTGTTCTAGGCTTTGAGGTTTCCTTTCGCCTCGTGTGCCTCCTTTTCATATGTTTGGGTACTTCAGAAGTCGTTTCTATTGGGTCCGCAGCATAGAAAACAAAAATTTTCCTACGGTGTGAACTACACGCAAAGAACTATCTACTAGGTACAAAGCAACGGGTGGACATACATCCAACGAGAACTTACCCTTGTAGACAACGAGCTTTTATAACGAGTAGGAACTCGTGGTTGATGTAGTCATACACTTTCCGATCTCAAGATCGTGAGGAAGTCCGAGCGCCGCAACTCAGCAGCGCATCCGCACTCGCACACACGTTCAAGCTACCGGACAACCTCCACCTCCTCGCTCCAGCGATCCAGCAGAAGCAGCAACTCCTTCCAGACGAAATGCCACCAGGAACATGTATCTCGCTAATCCGAGACCATGGGGAAATAATTCTAGATGGGGAGAGAGATCCTTCACAAGGAGGTGTGAGGATGAAGGAGGGAATGGGTGGCCTTTTATAGGAGGAGGGGGGTGCCCCCTCTCTCCATGGCGTGCATGGGGGTGACCCTCACTCCCCATTCATGTGGTGGTAACCCTCCACATTAAAATGCCTCTTCACATTCCCTTTTAAAGTCTCCACTTTAAATGCATTAAATTTTTCCAAATTTAATGCTCTCTCATTTAATAAAACTATTTTTATTAAATTTATTCAGAATTTTGTTAATTACTTTAATTAACAAACATTCACATATAGCCCTTGCAATATTTCAATATCACATGCGTAACCACCTTCCGCAATTTCACCAAACAATTTCTGGTTTCTATTGAAACAATTCTCGTGCTTTGCAATTCTTTCATCCTGAAACATATGTGCTCCAAAATGGTGTCCGTAACTCTTAAGTGTGCCACCCTACGGTTCGCGAATAATGTAGACATGATCGAGACCTTCTCCGATCAATAATCAGCAAGGACCTCGGATATCTCGACTCCTACACATTCAACGATGACTCCTGTGATCCTGAGAACCTTTAACGCTTGTAACTAAATCCCTTTGTCTCTCGATATATTACATGTCCGAGATTCGATCATCGTTATCTCCATACCTAGTTTGATCCCGTTACCGACATGCACTCTTTTCTCGTTCCCGTGATATAACATTCTAGTGATCACATCACTTGCTTGCAAGCTATCCTAATGTGATATCACCGAGAGGGCCCAGAGTATATCTATCCGTCATCTGGATTGACAAATTCCACTCTTGATCCATGAGCCTCAACATAACACCTTCATAGTACTGAACCCATCTTTATAGTCACCCTGTTACGGTGTGACGTTTGATGTTATCAAGATACTCTTCCGGTGTTAGCAATTAACATGATCTCATGGTCTAAGGATAAAGATTACTTCGTATGATGTTATAGAAATATAAACATAATGACTTGATCGTAATGCTAAACTTCGGATGAATGTTCATCACATCATTCCACTAATGGTGTGACCTTGTTATTAACAACATCCAATGTCCATGATCAGGAAACCTTGATCATCCTGGTAATCAACAAGCTAGTCTATAAGAGAGGCATGACTAGGAATCCTTTTTGTTTATTAAACACACATGTATTGATGTTTTCGAATCAATACATTTCTAGCATGTAAAATAAACATCTATCATGTATAAGGAATATATAATAACAACTTTATTATTGCCTCTCAGGGCATATTTCCTTCACTTGCAACGAAATACAACTGTGTCCTTAAGATACAGAGTTAACTCTATTCGAATCCACGACGACATCTTTCGACAATTGCCTGTGAATCAGAGAAGGTTACTTCTAACATCCAAAACACATACCTCAAGATAACCCGAAGATGGTTCTCAAAAGTTCCCAACATTAATGCCAAATGTTTCATATGAATCTATTTTATCTTGGAGAGGATATGGATGTTATCGATGGGTTCAATAACAAACTTATCGAGATACTCCAAGAACATGAACTCATATGATGTATAATCAAGGCAGAAATACTGGTCAGACCAACGGACATGAGGATGTGCTCAAGTGAAACATCACGAGTAGCAACATCGCCAAGATAGTCCTTGGAACTAAGTTTGATTTAACGATAACCCAAATCAAATAAAAAGCGAGGAAGATAACATATCCATGAAGGAAATACTATCTTTCTTCAACACAAATGAAACTAGACATCCTTTTAAGATGAACTAAGTCAGATAGAACTTTTGTCTTACAACTCTCCAAGTTGTTGTTAAAGCTCAACCAACTAGTTCAAGGGTATCCAACACAGATCCTTGGAGAAAGGAGCAGTTCAGAGAACTAGCTTGCTCAAGAACTTGACAACACAGTCATGTGGAAACATGGCGATACTTCCAGTAGACATCTAGAATATCATGAACCACCGATATGTCACTTAGTTCGAGAGGGATCTTGCTTGGTAAGGCAAGAAGACATAGTCTTAGATCTTTGGCACAAGCCTAACTCTTTGACCGAAGAGAGTGTACCAGAATAGCGGACTTGGTAGCACAATCATCCTTTGCTTAGTGACAAGGTTAACCAGTCATGCTAAGAATGACTAAAATGTCCTTAGAGTTCAAAGCAATAAGGGTTGCTAAGAATCTCAGATGACCACATTATTATGCACACGCATCATTCATGAGCACGAAAGCTCAGAGGAAGGGTGAGTAATTATGTGTAAGAGCATCACTTCATTAAGAAGGTCATGAAACTCAACACAACCTCTTAGTGTAAAAGGGTGTGATACTCTAAGGTAGAACAGAGAAAAGATAATCATGCCTCTTAATCTACAGATTACAACACTTTGACCTGGTCCTAGGTATGACAAGGTACTGGAGTTTGTTTCTCCTGACATCCTGAAATGTTTTGTCATGATGGACCACAAGAGTATCTTGCATCGGAAGGCACCAATGAACAATGCCACTTGGCTACTAACTGATAGACAAAGGTTAGAAACAACAAGGGGAAAAGGAACATGCTCAGAATAGAATCCCGAGATGTGGATGCATAGATTATCAATCTTCCAAAAACCGATGCAGAATAGGGAAGGTGTGGCAGAGTCATGAATATAGATATGAGACACATGAGGAGTAGTCTTGTCGTGATCTATTTGGTTCCATTAAAGAACATCTGCCATAGCTAGTGGTAGGGGAAGTCCTTAGTTGTCGAGATTCAATCGCGACAAAGACCACAAGCTTGAAGGCCAGAATTATAGTACCAGCCATCCTAAGGTAATGTGTGAACATTAGCAACAGGGGTCAATGGGATGGACCTTGGCTTAAAGATCAGCTTCATGTACAATATTCACAACACAGGATCCAGCACAATCCGGGATCTTCAATTGAAGTCCAAGGGTTAAAACCCAAGAAACAAGTAACTACTACTTGAATGACATAGAGTGCACTTCAAGATAGTAATCACAAGGTATCTTGCAAGAGAAGAAACTGAAGGAAATATGCCCTGAGAGGCAATAATAAAGTTGTTATTATATATTCCTTATATATGATAGATGTTTATTTTACATGCTAGAAATGTATTGATTCGGAAACATCAATACATGTGTGTTTAATAAACAAAAAGGTTCCTAGTCATGCCTTTCTTATAGACTAGCTTGTTGATTAACAGGATGATCAAGGTTTCCTGATCATGGACATTGGATGTTGTTAATAACAAGGTCACACCATTGGTGGAATGATGTGATGAACATTCATCCGAAGTATAGCATTACGATCAAGTCATTATGTTTATATTGCTATAACATCATACGAAGTAATCTTTATCCTTAGACCATGAGATCATGTTAATTGCTAACACCGGAAGAGTATCTTGATAACATCAAACGTCACACCGTAACAGGGTGACTATAAAGATGGGTTCAGTACTACGAAGGTGTTATGTTGAGGCTCATGGATCAAGAGTGGAATTTGTCAATCCAGATGACGGATAGATATACTCTGGGCCCTCTCGGTGATATCACATTCGGATAGCTTGCAAGCAAGTGATGTGATCACTAGAATGTTATATCACGGGAACGAGAAAAGAGTGCATGTCGGTAACGAGATCAAACTAGGTATGGAGATACCGATGATCGAATCTTGGACATGTAATATATCGAGAGACAAAGGGATTTAGTTACAAGCGTTAAAGGTTCTCACGATCACAGAAGTCATCGTTGAATGTGTAGAGTCAAGATGATCTCAGTCCGCTGATTATTGATCGGGAGAAGGGTCTCGATCATGTCAGCATTATTCGGGAACCGTAGGGTGGAACACTTAAGAGTTACCGGACACCATTTTGGAGCACATATGTTTTAGACGAAAGAATTGCAAAGCGCAGGAATTGTTTCAGTAGAAACCGGAAATTGTTTCGAGTGAAATTGCAGAAGGTGGTTCTGCATGTGATATTGAAATATTGCAGGAATATGTGAATGTTTGTTAATTAAAGTAATTAACAAAATTCTGAATAAATTTAATAAAAATAGTTTTATTAAATGAGAGAGCATTAAATTTGGAGAAATTTAATGCATTTAAAGTGGAGACTTTAAAAGGGAATGTGAAGAGGCATTTTAATGTGGAGGGGTACCACCACATGAATGGGGGAGGTGAGGGGTCACCCCCCATGCGCCGGCCATGGAGAGAGGGGGCACCCCCCTCCTCCTATAAAAGGCCACCCATTCCCTCCTTCATCCTCACACCTCCTTGTGAAGGATCTCTTTCCCCCTCTAGAATTATTCCCCCATGGTCTCGGATTAGCAAGATACATGTTCCCGGTGGAATTTCGTCTGGAAGGAGTTGCTGCTTCCGCTGGATCGCTGGAGCGAGGAGGTGGAGGTTGTCCGGTGGCTTGAACGCAGTGGAAAAGTGCGGATGCGCTGCTGAGTTGCGGCGCTCGGACTTCCTCACGATCTTGAGATCGGCAAGTGTACGACTACATCAACCACGAGTTCCTACTCGTTAACAAAGCTCGTTGTCTACAAGGGTTAGTTCTCGTTGGATGTATGTCCACCCGTTGCTTTGTACCTAGTAGATAGATCTTGGCGTGTAGTTCACACCGTAGGAATTTTTTTATTTTCTATGCTGCGGACCCAACAACAAGTACTTGATGTATGAGTAGTTCTCCTTGGACAAGTTGTTAATACATGAGTCTAGAAATGTAGATCAGTCTATTGGAGCTTGACACTAAAGTCCATGTCTTGAGAATCTAGTAACTTTACCTTGTGGTAAATGTTGCAAACTTTCTATTCGGAATGCTGAGTCTAAAGTATCATCTCACCTAACCAAATCTGAATCTCAAGCAGATAGGATGGTTGGTGTTCTTCAAGGTTTTGACATTGGTCTCTATGTAAGTCTGACATAATTGATGTAATGGTTGACACAACTAGTCGGAAGACCTATTGCCATATTCTCTTGAATCAGCAAATAGCAACCACTCTTCATAAGGCTCCTTCTATGATTTATTATAAGATTTGTGCTTATGGTTTACTTTGTATCCGAAGTCCGACCCTTACTTGATGTCCGCTATCTCGAACATCAAGGAGAACATTTAAAGTAGTGTTGCTAAATGTCTCTTGGTCGATCCTCCAGACCTTTTCATGTTGGCAAGCCTCCCCTTGTGCCAAGTAACTAAAGTCTGAGAATGAAGTTTCTTTTTCCTCGTGTCATCAGGAATCTTCTTAATTATCTGGTGGTGTAAAGTGATATCATGATCTTTGGCAAAGATTTTGATAAACCTGGATGAATAAAGAGTTTCCTTCGTATCTCGATCATGTTCACAGAGTGACTACGATTTTGGTAATCAACAGTTTCTCTTGTTACATGTTCCCTATGACTCTTACAAGTCCTTGCCACAAAACAACCTTCTGTTGAACGAAGAGTGACCCTTCTGTATCAAAAGTAGTTCAACAACTTGGTTATCCCTATCTCTGTATCCCTGAACGCTCTACTTAAGTCATATAGTAGAGTTTCGATTCTCGAAGTTTGTGGTCATTTTCTTTCCGTTGTAAGCTTTCCATTTCAGAAGCTTAAACCCTTCTGAAACTCCATGGTCTCAATCCTTATGAAGACCAGTTATCTATCAACTTGAAACCTATCTCCTTTTGTTTCCTCTATTACCTTGATGTGTTTCATGCTTGTTATCTCAGAATTGTTTGTGAACACTCCTTCATGAGTTGACCATGAGATACTCGGTGTGTTGTTTAGTGTGTTTCCCTCTTATCCTTAGAAGTGACCATGTTTCTCTTCCTTCTTCCTACCCTTGGAATCTCAGGTCAAGATTCTCGTAAGGGGGATAGAGCTGTAACACCCCAGTTTTAGCTACTCCTAATTAGGGCTTTGTGTGTGCATTCATGAGCATCATATCTTAAAATGCATGAAACAAGAAAAGAATGCAAAAACCTAAACCCCTAGCTATTTCTCGTTCCTCTTAAAAACAATTCAAAATGGGTTTGAATATTTTGAAAACCACCAAAATAGTGGAGCCCAAATTGATTAAAGGGCCCTACAATATTTTCTATAGTTTACAAAAGTTTCTGGTATTTTTGAAATGATTCAAAATAGAAAGTATTTGAAAATTCAGAATTGAGAAAGGTTTTAGCTAAAAAAAATGGAGCAGCAGTAACCACGCCGCGCAGCCCAGGCCGACCCATCCCTTCTCTTCCCTCTCTCACTACTAGGAAATTGGCCTTTAGTGGCGCACCTGGAATCATCATCCGTGGCGCACTAGCAGTGCGCCAGACCTTCTTCTGACTATCTCTCAGCCGTGGCGCCCGGCCTAGTGCGCCACGGTTGTGTAGGGACAGGCGTAGCGCACCTGCTAGTGCGCCACAGATGTTTGGGCAGGTGCGCTACCCCTGGGATCTTCTGTGGCGCACTACCAAGTGCGCCACTAAACTTCCATAGTGCGCTTTAGGTGTAGTGCGCCACAGAAGGTACACCATGTGCGCCACAGATGTATTTTTTGTTTTTTTTAATTTCCGAGCCAGATTATATGCAATACAGATTATATACAATATTACAGCAGATATACACACACAGATACAAGATATACAATTATATATATAAATACTTAATATGAAAAACAAGATTGAAACAAATACATATAGATAAGTCTCATACATGAATACATAGTCTAAGTTAATTACATTGTTTCGATTATGTTACAAAGTAGTAGTTGGTGACATGCGAATACATGTGTCGATCGAACAAGTTAGAGCTCGGAAGCTCGCCTAGACATCTAAACTAGCTAGCTAGACACAAGCTGGATAAATAACCAAAGAAGATAAGCATGATCACCGCCACACGAAGGTGTAGGTCTTCATCCGTTCCTTGTCCTAACTCCCGCTAGATAGCGTGTATCTAGCTTCGCCTCCGCCATAGTGTTGTACCCTTTGTAGCTATTGCCGCTGAAACGGTGCACCGTCTCCGCAGTCTTCCCAATCATCGAGACTCGAACCCGTCCCTTGTACACGACGCACCACGTCATCTATAAGTTGACAATAATAATTAACCGACTATTGAAAAAACATATATAATTAAAGTCGCATATGAAGATACACTTATAGAAAGTACTCCTAAATCAAAAGACCAAACTCAAAAAGCATGCCTCATATATAACTAGGTTGTTCGACATAGAATATGCTACGATGGAACTGTCCGCCAAGTAGGATGCACAACACGGACCTATGCATAGCACAAAGGCGGACAATCCCATCGCGGCACATTCACATATAGTGTGCCACGACATTTCAATCATCGGCATTATTCTTGAAAAAGACCAAAGTAACTCAAAAGCATGCCTCATATATATACATAGGTCGTTGACACAGGAATATGCTCTACGACGGAACGTACACCAAGTAGGATGCACAACACTGGACTTGTGCATAGCACAAAGGCGTATAATCCCATCGTAGCACATTCACATATATAGTGGGCCACGACATTTCAATCATCGGCATTATTCTCGAAAAAGACCAAAATAACTCAGAAAGCATGCCTCATATATAACTAGGTTGTTCGACACAGGAATATGCTACGATGGAACCGTACGCCAAGTAGGATGCACAACACCTGGACTTGTGCATAGCACAAGGCGTACAATCCCATCGTAGCACATTCACATATATAGTGTGCCACGACATTTCAATCATCGGCATTATTCTTGAAAAAGACCAAAGTAGCTCGAAAAGAATGCCTCATATATAACTAGCTAGGTCGTTGGACACAAGAATATGCTATGACGGAACAGTTAGCCAAGTAGGATGCACAATTCCTGGACTTGTGCATATCACAAGGCTAACTATCCCGTCATAGCACATTCACATATATATTGTGCCACGACATTTCAATCATCGGCATATTCTCGAAAAGACAAACTAGCTCGAAAAGAATGCCTCATATATATATACATAGGTCGTTGGACACAGGAATATGCTACGATGGAACGGTGAGCCAAGTAGGATGCACAAGACCTGGACTTGTGCATATCACAAGGCTCACAGTCCCATCGTAGCACATTCACATATATAGTGTGCCACGACTTTCAATCATCGGCATTATTCTCGAAAAAAGAGTAAGGAAAAAAAGAAGGACCAAATTGAGCAAAGGACCAAATAGTAAGCAAAAAAACCAAGCATTGATTGATATATAATAATAATAAGCAAAATAAGTTCACTTGTCGTCCACACACACACACAAAGGTCATCTATAGTTTGTAACTACAACTAGGCCAACATCAAGCCTTCTGACTCGGCTTAGGGAACGGGAGGACGCCCTGTCTCGTCATGAACTTCCTATAGTCACCCTGCATCTCTAGGCGATCTTCTATGTCACGGTTATTCGGGATATTTCCTCCGTAGAAGATCCCCCCCGAAGTCATGACATCACGAAAGATGATTACCCCAAACTGCTGCTGGATGCGATACATCTCTTGTCTAATATCCGAATCATTGATCTTGGCCTTTGCTTCGGCCCACTGTTTGAGATGATCTGGGAGCGTAGAATTCTGCTGGTCAAGTAGGAACGCCCTCATGTGATGGAGTGCGTAGTAGGCTTCCTTCTTACTGTTTTCCGGCTGCTTCACGCAGGGGAACTCCGTTACATGGTTGAAGACGTGCCTGCCAAACTTGACCTTCTTACGCACGAAGTTGGTGCCTTCCGTCGAGGCAAAGCCAGTGAGAGCATCATCCAGAACTTCCTTGATCTTGTCGTAGTTTTTCTTCTTTTCTAGACTCCCCGAGTCGAAATACGTGGCGTGGGAATGCTTCGGCGATAAGGAGATGAGCGTGCAGTGTTCATCTCTGCGCAAAAAATTCAAATGGAATGTGTTGGAAAAAGAATGATGATGATCTAATAAAGCCAATCGACGGTGGCGAGTGAATAACGACTTACTCGGGAAAGTAAGGCACGAGAATGTATTCCTTTGTCTTGTTCGCCATGAGGATTCTTTTTAGGTACGAGGCCACGATACGTCGTTTGGCGGGGGAACCCAAGCAGCCGTCACGCATGTAGTAGGGGTCCACTATAGCGATGCCCGGTGTCTTCTCTCTAATGATCTGCGTGGCCAGGCTGAGAGAAAACAGACGGACCATGGTATAGTGCAGCGGGTATAGGTGGAACATATTGAAGATGTCCTCGAACCGCAGGAAGAACAGATCCGCGGGGGCAGTGTCGACGAAGCCCAAGCCTGGTGGCACCTTAACCACGAATACCGGGTGCGAGGGATCTTTCTTCGATAGAAGGCGTCTCTCTATCGTCAGCACGCTGTCATGCACACTCTGCGATTCGAACTGGCGAGCTTCCGCAAATTCTTAGGTAGCATGGGCTCACCCGCCACATGAATCCTCCACATAATACCCTCGGGTCTTGGTGGCCCGTCCCGAAACCTGATCGGATTCGCAGTTGTTGACGCCACCGGCTGGCTCGAGCTGCTAGATTTTCTTTTCCTGCCCTTTTTTCCTTTTGGAGAGCGGGCAGGCACCGCAATCTGAGCACTAACCGCCCTATGTAGTGTGTCAGGGCTTAGAATAAAGGGCCGCTTGGTTGTATTAGCTGGCTCTGTAAAGGCGCAAGCTGGAGGCGTCTCCTGAGAACCAAACAGACGCTTGGTGATAGTGGCTTTCTCTGTGGGGCCACCAGCTAGGTCTTCTTCGTTAAACCGAGTGCTGAAGAAGTGATCATTCCAGTCTTCGCCGTCCTCGGCGGATCTGCGCCATGTGCATATCATCAACATGATCATCCGACCCACCGCGTGGAGGTGACGAGGGCGGTAGGTTTTGCCACCGCTTGTCGCAACACGACAGCGGTGCTGTTGTTATCAGGGCGTGATGGCCCCGCCGTCCCCAAACGGATCATGCTCTTTGGCCATAGCAAGAATAAGCGAAGCAACTTCGAGGATGACTCTTCTTCATCCGCTCACGGGGTTGAATGGGAGGTTCAGTCGTCGCAGCAGCCCTTAGCACCCGACTAATTTTAACCTGTGCACGCCATCCGCATCGGCTTTGAGTGGAACGTCTTGCAAGGGTTGAACGATGGTACCCTTGGCAACATCCCTCACCGTTGTTCACGTAGCATAAGAGAGTGCAAGGAACATCCGTCTCAGAAAACATGTACGGCGTCGTCGAGCGAGATGCCATAAGAGTAATAGATGGCATGAAAGGCGGTAATTAAAGCAATTTGTTTACCGTGATGGCGTCGAGATCGGCTAATGTCGACGCACGCATCTGGCGACAGGCGGCAAGAGACGGAAGGGCTGCTTGATGGCGCGGTCTGGCGCCGTGTATTCTCCCTACCGACGGGTGCTTGAGCTCCGGTGCCGCGACGATGGCAGGGGGGCACAAACATGTACTCCGGCGCCGGTGATGGCAGGGGAGTCACCAACACTTACGGTGCCGCTGGTGCTGGCGGAGTCACGAACACGTAGTTCGCTGATTCGTCGGCGCCAGCGTTGTTCGAGTGGCTGCCGACCATGCTTGGAATCGCACGGCCCTACTCGACCACCCGCACTCCAGTTCGCTATTGACTCCACCAAGGTAGGAAGGACGTGAGGGTGATTGCCACGTTGTCTTGGACGATCTGCGGGATCCGCCACTTGTGCCTTAAGTTCTTGAACCTCTCGGTTTTCCTCCTCGCTCCTTCCGGCGGCGCCACATGCGTCCTCGGCGGTGGACAAAATGATCCACCCAATTCTTACCCCGAGGCGGCCAGACGGCCAGCAACGGCTTCTTCAGAATCGGCTCTATTTTCTTGGCCGGTTCATCGCCTGTTAAAAGGGTTATCCCACCGGTGGACGTCGACCCACAGGATGAGGAACCACAGGATCCATGACTAGCAACAATTTCCTCCTCCTGCAGAAGAAGTAATATTGAATCATTTAGATCATCGATTAGATTGCAATCATGTTGATCCGCTGTAATTAGATTATACTTACCACAATTTCCTCGAATTCCTTCACCGCAGGATCCGCGGTGAGTTGTTTGGTTTTTGGGTCCACATGGTAACGGGCCCTGATGAAGTTTCGAACCTGCCCGGGTTCGAGTTTAGCAAAGGGGTTTTCTATCCCCTTGGATCTATACTCCTCCTCCTTATTCCATTTGGCCTCCACGGTTCAGATCCACCAGATCCGAGATGGTGATGACCTATATTCATCGCTCGCAGCGCTTTCCCCGATTACTATTGGCTGTGGCTCTTCAGATTCACACCTCTCCTTGAACTCCCGGAACTGATCTTCGTGATCTGGGTCAATCTTCCGGATCTCCTCGAGACTTTTGCCTTCTTTATAGATCTTCTTCTTTATCCGGTTCTCCAGCTGCCAGCGGTGCTCATCTTTGTGAGGGCGGATTTGTTTACTTGCTCCCATGATAATTTGTGTTCGATACTTAGCGGGAACTTGTATCTTATGTGCAGCTTCTCAAGAGGAGTGTGCAAGTGGCCATTATCTTTATGCCGGAGATTCTCGGTGTTGATCGAGATGGTTGTCCGGTGATCGCCGCCACTTGCCCACCGCACTTTTGACGACAAGGGCGGGCTCCAAAGGAACCCCGATGGGCTCACTGTAATTTCCTCCCCGACCGTGTCGACCGTGTTCGGGCGCCGGTCCTTCGGCTTCTTCTTCTTCTTCTTAGGAGGGTTGCTACCACCCCGTGCCCTCGCCGCCATCGGGTTTCATCGCTGCCTTCCTTCGCTTCTTCCTCCGCCTTCCATCTCATCATCCTCGCTCTCCGGGATGGTATTCCTCATCGCCTTCTAGACGCTGGGCCGCCTCCCGAATGTCAATTGTTTATTCGAGGTCTGAGTTCTTCAGCTGATGCACTTAGAACATCCATCCTCGCCGTTGTCACACATCTTTGCACTAATAAAAACAAATAATTGGTTAAATGCACGAAAAATCCGCATGACCTTTGCTAATTTTCTTAAACTGAGTGCCCGATTTACGCGAAACGGAAGTTAATCAACATTCCGCAAAATCGGACTCATTTCATACAAGAACCTGCATACACGACATAATAAAGTGCCTCATACAAGCACAATCACAATTTCAAGTGCTACAATTATATCACCAGCATTATATCACCTGTCATTGATGATAGCAAGCAAATACATGCAGATTATAGCACCTGTCATTATATGACAGCAAGCAAATACAAGTTTATATGACAACAAGTAACTTATATGACATCAAATATGACAGCAAATATGGTCATATTATATGACAGCAAGTTTTCACCATGTATTTTCAAACCAGGAGCATTTTAAACCAGGAGCATTTTAGATCAGCACTAGCAAATATGGTCGATTATCGAGAAGGAGTAGCTGGTCATATACAAGTATTAGGAGAAGGAGGCATCATCAACAAGAAATAGTAGATCCAGATAAGCCAGAAGGATCAAGAGCTCAAGTATAAAACTAGGATAGCAAGCTAATCAATTCGAAACACATCCACAACACATTTCAGCAACTTGTGCAATACTAGGTAAATATCCATTCCTATGATCAATCATAGCATCTGTTCTATTATGAAAAGATTTTTTAAAAGGGGAAGCTCTCAGTCTTGCATAGAAATTCTATGCAAGGCTCACCATAGAGCTTTGGAGCACTCAAGCATCTGTTCTTATTTAAATCTTGTGCCTCAGCCTTTGCATCATAGGTCTGGAACCAAGCATACACATAAATCATCAAGAACAAATGACATTTGACCAGTTACATTAGTCAAAGTAGTAGAAGATCATATTCACTATGGTCATGCTGTGCACCAAGTAATAAGGTTCCACAAAGAGTAACTGATAACTAATAAGGCCACTATAATTTAAGCTCATCTGCAAGCAAGTACAAATATCACATAAATCATCTTCCTAGACAAATAGTTTAGGAATCATTGATAAGGTCACCTTATTTACATAAGATAATATGTGCTTATAGCCTCAGTCTATGCATCCTTGGCCTGGGAAATATTTCCACCAATGTAATAACAACAAGAAGCCATGCTACTCAAATTGGTGTGCACACTCTAGGTAGAGGCACCACAACAACAACCAAAGGCATTAGATCTCACTAGAGCCAGACACTATACCCATTTCATTATGCAGCAGAGATCAATTAAATGAATCTAATCATCTTCCTAGACAAATAGTTTAGGAATCATTGATAAGGTCACCTTATTTACATAAGATAATATGTGCTTATAGCCTCAGTCTATGCATCCTTGGCCTGGGAAATATTTCCAACAACCGTAACACAACAAGAAGCCATGCTACCCAAATTGGTGTCAGGCACACTCTAGGTAGAGGCACCACAACAACAACCAAAGGCATTAGATCTCACTAGAGCCGGACACTATACCCATTTCATTATGCAGAGATCAATTAAATGAATCTAATCATCTTCCTAGCCACCAATCTAGAAATCATTTCATCTCTACAATCATTCTACCTAGCTTATGATCAGCTAAGGATAACCACCTTAGTATGTCTTTGACTCAAGATAAAACCTCAGCCTTTGCACCATTTGCTAGCCAAGTAAGTGAGCAAGATATGTTTTTGATCAATTTATGAGAGTAGGGTTGCTGTAGTAATACACATTTGATAGACAACAATTAAATGCATCCAGAATCTATTTGTAAGTCACACAAGTACATCACAGCCAATAGAAAATCCTTAATAAAACATATACACCATGCTGGACCATAGCCCATGTATTTGGGTGATCAAGTGATTTGCAAGAAACATCCCCTACACATAAATAGAAGTAAATCATAGAAAGTTGGCATGCCTATAATTATCTGGACTAGTACATGCCTATAATTATCTGGACCATGAACCCTAACTTCCTTCTAGTTCATACTCCTAGTCTCTGGTAATGGTAACAGAGATGAACCAGAACCATGAACCATGAACCCTAACTGCTGGAGACAGGAGGAGAGAGAGGGAGAGACAGGGGAGGGGCGACTCTGGCATGTCCGAGGCCACCATACAGAGGGAGAGAGAGGGACAGAGGGAGAGAGAGGGAGAGACAGGGGAGGGGCGACTCCGGCGTGTCCGAGGCCACCATACAGAGGGAGAGAGGGACGGAGGGAGAGAGAGGGAGAGAGGAGACAGGGGGAGGCGACTCTCACCTCCGGGCGGAGTGACGGCGGCGGCGACGGTGGCCTCCACCTCCTCAAGCGGCGTGAGATCCTCCTCCTCCACTGGCGCGAGATCCTCCTCCTCCTCCACAAGCGGGCGCGAGATCCTCCTCCTCCTCGAGAGCCTTGTGTGGCGGTGGCGGATCGACAGCACAGGCGGTGGCGGATCGAGAGCCTTGATGTGGCGGTGGCGTGTCTGTGAGATGCGGGATGAGAGGCGGGTCGACGTGGCATCGCTGGTTGATTAGTCCAACCCACATTGGCGCACCTGGCCAAGTGCGCTACGAATAACCGTAGTGCACTTGGCCAGGGTGCGCTATGCCTATGTGGGTTGGACTACCAGATAAGAGGGCGGCCACCCCACTAGTTAACACTAGTACTCTTATCCCACTGGTTCTGCCCCTTAGCTCTATTCTAAACTATGAGCACCCAGGTTCGAATCCTGGTGCTCCACTTTTTTATTTTTATTTTAAAAATACTTTTAAATGTTCCAAAAAATGCCCATAAGTGGTGATATATGCCATACAAGTTTTGTTTTGTTTTTAAAATACTTTTAAATATTCCAAAAATGCCCAAAAGTGGTGATATATGTCATAAAAGTGGTGATTCAAAGTATAACTAAATTTCATAATAATTTGTCCATTAATATTACAATCTTTTTCAACCATGCGTTTTACAATATTTTTTGAGCTAGCGTTTTACAATCTTTTTTCCCTTCTTTGTCGCGGTTAAATAATTTAGCCCCGGCACTTTAATGTTTCTTCTTTCGAACGGGCTACCTTTTTTGGGTAGGGTTGTCCTTTTTCTTCATGTGATGTATGTTGCTGCATCATAGTCGTCGTCATCTTCAATCTTTGGATCGCCGTACTGGTCGAAGTCTTGCTCGTTGGTGACTCCATCCATTCCGATGATGTTTCTTTTTCCTCTCCTCACGACAACACGGCTAGGCTTTGTCGGGTCGGTAATGAAAAAACATTGGTCCACTTTGGTAGCCAGTACCCACGGTTCATTTTTCAGCCACGCTTGCACCGTGACCTTGGATTTGGCTGCTTGGTATAACCATGGTTGTGAAATACCGTCTTCTCTTCGACGCTCTTTGCCCATCGACACGGAACATCGCACCTTTTATCCACGTGAGTCGAGCTCCCGGATCTCCTCGATTCTTCGTAGAATCTTTCCTTCACGTTGTCATCGGTGTAGAATTCGACGTTACGCTGAGTTCTGATAATCACACTTGTTGTCCTTTTCCTCCGTAGAATGTGTAGCCGCTGATATCATACCGATAGGTCACCAGGTTTTGCATCGGTCCTCGCGACAAGGTGAATATGATCTTTCCGTGTCGGAAGAATGCGAGCGCTGGGGATTATCAAGGAGCGCCTTCCTAAACCAACGCGTGAAATCGGTTGTGCTCTTTGATTATTTCTCCCTGCGTCCTCTGTATGCCCCATCCGTACTTATTCTATATTATCCTTTTGTGCTTTTGTACCCAAGGATCAACCAGTTCTAAATGCTATAGCGCGATGAGGTTTGCTCGATCAAAGTCTGCGCGTCGAAAATCGAAGTCTGCATGCAGTATGCGACGACCCTCTCGGTGACCAGATCCGTCGAGCTTGCCAAGGTGCCTGTTGACGGGAAGACCGGCGTGGTTCTCGATGTCTGGATAATTCGTGCGTAAAGAGATGCACTCTTCGCCGTAAAGCCCTTGGCTATGCTTCCATCTCGACGGACCTGCTAACGTATCCTTTGATGTGTCCGCTCATCCTTTCGAACGCCATCATCTGCGGAGGAACATCGCCCGAGTTGTACGATGTCCTCCACGACATGGACCAGCAGATGCACCATAATGTCGAAGAATGCGGGTGGGAAGTAGACCTCAAGCTCACATAGTATCACCACGATCTCCTCCTAGCCTTCCGAGCTGATTCAAGCCAATCGACTTCCTAGAGATGACGCCGAAAAACTTGCATAGGCCAAATAACGTTTCACTGGACGTGCTCGTCCATTATCCCTCTAAGTGCGACCGGAAGTACTGCGTCATTAGCACGGCACAGTCGTGAGACTTCATGCCACGAACCTCTGCTTCACTGCCTAGGTATCTCGCTTATCTTGCCAGCGTAGCCGTAAGGAAATTTGACTCCTAGAAGGCACTTGAAAAACTGTTTGATCTCATCCGGCTTAGAGTGAAGCAAGAAGGAGGCAGTAATATTCATTCTTCTTGAACTTTTTACCCTTCCGACGACCTTGTGTCGTCTCCAACTCATGATCATCGCCATCTTCCATCATCAGGAGTAGGCCCTCCGTGAAGCTCCTTCCGGATACCCAAGCATATCAGGTCGTGCCTTGCTTTGACCATCTTTCGTCCTATCGGCATGTTGATTATGGTGGCGACAGACTCTCGCACACGCTTTTCATGATATGCATGATGTCGAGGCTATGAGGCGTGGAGAAACTTCCAGATGGCAACTCCCGTAAACAGACCTTGTTTTCCATACCTTCATCAGCGGCTTGTCTTGTTGCTGCCTCTTTCGCTTCTTTCTAGGCTTAGGACAATCTTTCCAGTTTTCAACAACTCTTCCACTTCTTCGCTGCTCCTCGCCCGGGATTCCTCGGGTCTCTAATTTGCCATCGAACAGGTCTCCACGTTTTCTCCATGGATCATTCTTGCCGAGCCACCTCCGGTGCGCCATGAACACGGTTTTCGATGACCCTGGATCTTTCTCTAGTTGGAGATAGCTTGTGTTATCCATGCACCTAACGCATGCGTAGAATCCTTGGATAACCTGCCCCGAGATATACCCAAACCTAGATAGTCTTGCACCGTAGTGACCAACGCGGCTCTCATAGTGAAATAATCTTGTCGACGGCGTCGTAAGTATTGGCTCCAGATTCCCATAACGTGGCTAGCTCCTCTTTCAACAGCCCGAGATACAGATTGATGTTGGTACCAGGTTGTTTCGGCCCTTGAATTAGCATACACATTTGTATGTACTTCTTCTTCATGCACAACCATGGAGGGAGGTTGTACATCCATACAAACACGGGCCAAGTCTTGTGCGTGCTGCTCAGCTACCGAACGGATTGAGTCCATCGGTGCTCGCACAAGCCTGATGTTCCTCGAATCTCCACGAATTCTGGAATTCGAGGTCCAATGCTTTCCAGCGGCTAGCATCCGAAGGTGCGGCCAGCTCATCCTTTTCGGGTCATCATCATCTCCTGGCTTCTTCCTTTCCGCATGCCATCGCATGAGCTTCGCTTCCTTAGGGTCTCGAAATAGCGCCGCAGACGGAGTGATAGGAAAGTACCATACCACTTTTCGAGGTGCTTTCTTCCCTTTCTTGTATCGACTCACGCCACACCGGACATGTGGTTTTCTCCGTGTCCTCGCCCGATAAATGATGCAATCGTTGATGCATACGTGATATCTAACGCGTCGGTAGATCGAGAGGGACGATTTTCTTGGCATCCTCGATACTAGTTGGACATGTGTTCTCCTCGGAGACGATCGTGCGAATGCCATCATATCGTCGAAGCTTGCATCGCTCAATTTGTGCTTTGCCTTCATCTCCATAGCCTTGAGCGTTACATTCAACCGGGTATCATCGGGCCTGCATCCTTCATACATTGGAGTAACCGCGTCTTTCTCAAGTTGCGCAAGCTTGGCTTTCTATCTAGCGGAAGCCCTAGCGTTACTCGTCTGCTTGAGAAGCAGCTCTTGCACATAAGGGTCCCGCACCCAGCCTGACGTTGTTCCATCGCTCGCTCCTCCGCATCTAGATCATCATCATCCCGTGCCTTCAGCACCTTCACCATCTCCAGAGACTCTTCATCATCTCGCCCGTTCTCGCCGTGATGATGATCATCGTCATGTTGGCCACCTTCTTCACCGTCTCCATCATCTACGTCATCGCTTATCCAATGAGTGTATCCATCCATGAAACCATGGCGGAGCAGTTGCGCCTGCAGATTCCCGGAATCTGGGTCGATCACCCAGTTGAGTTTGCATCTTCTGCACGGACATCTTATATCTGTCTTGTTATTTCGTATCATGTCGGCCGTCGCACATTTCAAAAATCTAGCCACAATGCCTTCGCTCATTATGCGGACCATTTTTGCCTGCACGATGTACACGGTACAATTTTGAAGTCTATTAGAACCACATAATGAATGCATGCATGCAATGGTCGATAGAAAATTTCGGCATGACCTATCCTAAAATTAGGACCTTTGCGAAATGCCAAAGTCTTGCCAAAATGGAAATGAATCAACATTTTGGCAAAACAAATGGCAACTTGTTCACATACAAACACAAGAGAGAGAGAGAGACCGATCCATACACACATGAACATATCATTATCCTCTCCATACACACATGCATGAGCATCATCGATACTCTCCATATACACACACATATGACCATCGATCCTTTCCACATACACACATCATGAGCATCGATCATCTACATACATATGAGCACAACATCATCCATATACACATGAACACATCCTTACATGGACAACTTACCGATCGCGAGAAAGATGGAAAGGAGAGGTGCGCGCGTCGACCGGAGAAGGATAGATGAGAGACCGGAGACCTCCTCTATTACTTATGTAACATCCAAAGCAAGTTTTACATGCTAAAAATGGTGAATGTGTGGAGAAATTGAGGTGGGAAGGAGAAGATCCCGACTAGATCTAAGGAGGAAGAAGAAGGGGAAAGTGAAGTGTGGGGTGGTGGATGTGGTCACACATGTGCACATAAAGTGTTGTCCTAAAGAATGACACATTGGTGGCGCACGCCCTAGTGCGCCACAGGGAGTACAAACATCTGTGGCGCACTATGCCATGTGCGCCACGGATGCTCCTACTCCCTATGGCGCACTAGGCCGTGTGCGCCACAGAAGTTTGTGGCCGTTTCAGAGCAGAGGGGGGCATGCGCTTAGGCGTAGCGCACCAGCCCCATGTGCGCCACAGATGACCCTAACAACCGTGGCGCACATGACTATAGTGCGCTACAGATGTTTGGCATGCGGCCAACAGGGCCCTGGCCCACACACATCTGTGGCGCACTATAGTCATGTGCACCACAGTTGTTTTAATTATTAGTAGGGCACTGCCCACAGGTGAGCCACGCCTGTTTTAGCCGTGGGGCACTTCAACCATGTGAGCCACGGATGTGCTGATTACCTATAGCCGTTTTCCTAGTAGTGTCTACCGCTCGCGCGCTAGGTAGCAGCCCAGCAACCAGCCCACCTCGGCCTAGGCGCACTTACCTCTTTGTTGTCTTCTTTCTCCTCGAGCCAAGCAACTCGATGTCATTGCTGATGCCGTCCGCCGCCGCTGCGATGCGCGCCCCGTGTGGAGATCCCTGACACCATCCTGGCCAAGGATAAGGATGTCTCGCCGTGATCCTCTTCACCTTATCCTGTCATTTCCCCCAGCGCCACTCTCTCGTTTTCCCCGCGAGGCCGAAACCCTAGCTCCGGCTAGATCTCGCCTTCACCGCCGTTCTGCATCTCCCCGTGCCCTGCCGACAATGCCATAGGCTCCGCCTCATCGCTCTGACCGTCCTTGCCAAAGGAATCAAGGAGTGGACCTCCGAATCGAGCCCCGCGACCTCCTTCTTTCCCGACCCCGACGAAGCTCTCCGCCGCTAATCCTCGCTCTTCCGGCCTCCTCGCTCCTCGCCGTCGCCCTCGTTCGCTCCATGGTGAGCTCCTGGTCCGAAAGGACTCCTTAATCCTCCCCCTCTCGCTCTGTAGCCGCCTCCCCATGATGCTCTGCAAGCCCTGCCGCCGCCGCTCGCTATAGTGGCAGCTCCGGTGACCAATCCGTAGCGGCGACGCCAGTTTTAGGTAGCCCATGTTGCGCTGATTCGAACGCTGTAGCCTTCAAGCCCCGCCACCTCTGTGTTGTCGCTGACCCCGCTCTGCTTGGGCGCCACCGAGTGTGTCGCCAAGCACTGCCTGGCCAAGGCTCTGCCCAGCCATGGCTCCCATGTGGAGTCCGCGTGTCCGCCGCATGGGTCTGACAGCCTATGCCCCCACCCTATCACATGGCTACAGTGCTCACAGAAACAAGGAAACAACCCCCACCCCCTGTTATGCCGTGGCGGCGCAAGAATTTTAATAAACTATTTTAATAATTCCAGAAAAGGGTTTTAATCTGGTAAATTCAATAAGTAATTATTTATAAGTCATAAAATATAAATAACATATCAAATTGTTTAGAAAAATGAGATCTTTACAATAGACTCATAATCATGCATTGTTCAACAACTTTAATTGCAAGTTTAATCAGAGAACGAAATCAACCCCTCACAGGTGTTCCGGGGTTTCCCCTGTTCTAGGGTTTGCAACCTTAGATCCCGTTTAAATTGACAAGCATGCTTTAGGGTCTCATTTCAATGCTATTAAACTTGTCATATCAGCATCCTTGCTTGAGCATTGCATTGATGCCATGTGTTGATTGTTGTTTCCCCTTTCTTTCCGGTAGAATACGATTTCAAGATCGAGATCGAAGACCGAGATCAACACCATCGAAGATCGACGAACAATACCTGACCAACTATAATGAAGTCAAGCACAAGGCTTCCGAAGATCTATATCTAGGTATCAACAAACAAGGCAAGCATAGCCCCACACATAAAAGAATCCTATGCTTTTGAAAGTATTTCATTCTTTCCCTGATGCATACGATTCTACTGTGGTCTTTTATCGATAGATAGAGTATCCTATCTATTGCATTACTCCCTTGATCTTATATTACCTGATCCACTGCTCCTAGCATAACTAGGTTTGGCTTGTGTGCACTGCTAGAGCTTTTATCTGTGCCTTGCTTAGCCATGCTTAGCTATCAGTGCTGGTTCATCCAGATGATGTACCAAATGCAGAGAATCTAGTATGACAGGAGAACTATGTATACTAATGAGGTAAGATAAGTGGTAAAGGTAAAACATTCTAAGGCTTGTATGGGAGGCCATAGAGGGATGTGGTTTTTGTAGTCCCATGCTCGCCACTACTAGGACCCGAGTTCTAGCCTCTTGAACCAAGACGAGCGTATAGCCACACGGGGCCTGGAAAACCTCATGAGTAACTAAATTGCCTAGTAGATTCTATGAGTCACATAGTTCGGGTGTTCCATTCAACATATGCATTCTAGTTGTTCTCAAAGGCGGTGAAGGAGGTGCATTCATACAGGTAGGTAAGCATGGCCGGGGTTGCATGGGGTAGATAGCGCCCCTGATAAACCAACCTCGCCCACATCTCTTGGGACTGACTTCGGGATTTGACCCGTTACAGCGGAACCATCCTTAGGGTGTGACTCATGGTCTCGGCGAAAGCAAGGTAAAGGTCATGTCCAACCACCCTTTGCCGGCCTTCCAAGGAAGAGGGCTAATCATGTGGAATTAAGAGTCAGTTGGTACGTGTGGGTAAAGTTGTACACCCCTGCAAGGTTAAATCTTTTCGAAAAGCCGTGTCCACGGTTATGGACACCGTGGAAATGGACATGAAGATCATAGAGAACTTTAACCTAATCGTAAAACTTGGCAGTTCAACATGTGCTTAAGGATGCTTCCTCATGGGTACGAGGGGGTGATCCTAGTTGTGAGATGAGGATTACTTTGGTGGATATCAAGATGATGATCAATTCTTCGGAGATGTCGCTCTCTTATCCCATTTTACAATATTATGATTAGATGAGCTTCTGCTCTCCCTTGTTTTATAAACAAAGATGGCTTTATGCAAAATAATCCCACCAGCCATAAGTCTTGCGGAGTACACCCTGTACTCACCCTTGCTTTGTTGATACTTTTGTAGCATAGTAATTGTTCCCCTAAAGACAAGTTTGGTACGACATCGATACCTACGAGTAGCTTGGGGTTCCCGGCCGGCAGCCTGGAATCTATGGGCTAGGACGTCATCATTATGCTTCAGGCCTCTTAGGCCATTTGTTAAGTTTGCTATACTTGATAGCATAATTTGCCTTCCGGTGTTTGATGTTTGTGGTCAGTGACCTCTGCTTGTAATATTTTGGCTCTTCGCTCAGTTATGAGCTTGCTGTAATAATTTTTATGTCGCAGGGTTACTATTGTGTTACCGACGTCTCACTGGATATCCTCGAGGTCTAGGTTAAGCTTATGTCAGGCTAAGGTCTGGATTTGTTTAACCCTGATCCCGGGGTGTCAAAATGAGCTCCAACATGATCACTTCGATAGGATCAAGAACCGAGAGGTGGAGGCAACCAAGTGGGCTTGCCCCATTATATTGAACCAACTCGGTATTTCCAATGACTTCCATTTACTTTGCAATAGGGTTGGCTTGCAAAACTTTGTGTTCAATGATGTTCCTACCTATCACCGGTTAACCATTGAATTCTTAAGCTCCTTGCAAAGCACCATTAAACTATGGCATGGAGAAGACCGAATTGAAGGAAATATGCCCTGAGAGGCAATAATAAAGTTGTTATTATGTATTCCTCATATATGATAGATGTTTATTTTACATTCTATAATTGTATTGATCGAAAACGTCAATACATGTGTGTTTAATAAACAAAAAGGGTTCCTAGTTATGCCTCTCTTATAGACTAGCTTGTTTATTAACAAGATGATCAAGGTTTCCTGATCATAGACATAGGATGTTGTTAATAACAAGGTCACAACACTTGTGAAATGATGTGATGAACATTCATCCGAAGTATCGCATTACAATCAAGTCATTATGTTTATATTGCTATAACATCATACGAAGTAATCTTTATCCTTAGACCATGAGATCATGTTAATTGCTAACACCAGAAGAGTATCTTGATAACATCAAACGTCACACCGTAACAGGGTGACTATAAAGATGGGTTTAGTGCTACGAAGGTGTTATGTTGAGGATCATGGATCAAGAGTGGAATTTGTCAATCCCGTTGACGGATAGATATACTCTGGGCCCTCTCGGTGATATCACATTAAGATAGCTTGCAAGCAAGTGATGTGATCACTAGAATGTTATATCACGGGAACGAGAAAAGAGTGCATGTCGATGTGATCAAACTAGGTATTTGGATACCGATGATCGAATCTTGGACATGTATTATATCATGAGACAAAGGGATTAAGTTACTAGCGTTAAAGGTTCTCACGATCACAGAAGTCATCGTTGAATATGCAGGAGTCGGTATGGATCTCTAGGTCCCGCTTCTGATTATTGATCTGAGAGGAGTCTCAATCATGTCTGCATTATTCGCGAACCGTAGGGTGACACACTTAAGAGTTACCATACACCATTTCGGAGCACATATGTTTCAGACCAAATAATTGCAAAGCGCAAGAATTGTTTCGATAGAAACCGGAATTGTTTCGGGTGAAATTGCAGAAAGTGGTTCTGCATGTGATATTGAAATGTTGCAAGGGGTTTTATGTGAATGTTTGTTAATTAAAGTAATTAACAAAATTCTGAATAAATTTAATAAAAGAGTTTTATTAAACGAGAGAGCATTAAACTTAGAGAATTTTAATGCATTTAAAGTGGAGACTTAAAAAGAGAATGTGAAGAGGCATTTTAATGTGGAGGGGTTACCACCACATGAATGGGGGAGGTGAGGGGTCACCCCCCATGAGGTGCCGGCCATGGGGAGGGGCACCCCCCTCCTCCTATAAAAAGCCCCCCTCTTCCTCCTTCTTCCTCACACCTCCTCGTGAAGGATCTCTCTCCCCCACTAGAATTATTCCCCATGGTCTCGGATTAGCGAGATACATGTTTCCGGTGGCATTTCGTCTGGAAGGAGTTGCTGCTTCCGCTGCATCGCTAGAGCGAGGAGGTCGATGTTGTCCGGTGGCTTGAACGTGTGTGCGAGGATGGATGCGCTGCTGATTTGCAGCGCTCGGACTTCCACACGATCTTGAGATCGGCAAGTGTACGACTACATCAACCACGAGTTCCTACTCGTTAACAAAACTCGTTGTCTTCGAGGGTAAGTTCTCGATGGATGTATGTCCAACCGTTGCTCTGTATGTAGTAGATAGATCTTGGCGTATAGTTCTCATCATAGGAATTTTTTGTTTTCTATGTTGCGGACCTAATAGTGGTATCAGAGCCTGATCTATGCGTAGGTGCTTTGCACGGGTAGTACACATATGTTTATATGTGGGCAATGATGATCATGTTATTGCATCTTCTATGTATTTTGGATATTGTTGGCATAGTGGGATGAAGCGTCCCGGACCAACCTTACATGTCATCGTACATGAGACCGGTTCCACGACTGACATGCAACTTGTTTTGCATAAGTGGCTGGCGGGTGTCTATCTCTCCTACTATAGTCAAAATCTGATTTACAACGAGTTGCTAATAACTTGGTTATCCTTGTTGTGGTTCATGTTCGTAGGTAAGACCAGTTCTATCTCCGAAAGCCCTAAGCCACGTAAAACTTGCAATTGATAAATTAGAGGCGTCTAGTTTAGATCGTTGCTGGGCTGGTGTCTTGATATGGTATTGTTGTAATTAGATGTATGATAGATACTCTTACAACACACTCAACGTGTAAGTTCCATAGACCTTGACCTTACACATAAAGGAATGATAGAGATCATACCACGATGCAAATGATAGAGATCAAATGCATGGACCATATCATCTCACTTTACACATTAGATGTTAGCATCTTATATTGCTAGTTTGGCACTTTTTCTAGCATTGTAAGATGATCCCTCATTTAGATATCAAGATAAAATGTGTTCTTCCTTAAGTATGCACCATTTTGTGGATCGTGTTTCGAGACATCACGTGATGATCGGGTGTACTCGAATCTACGCTTTCATAGGAACGGGTGTAAGACAGTTTTACACACGCGAATACTAAGGTTCTTACTTGGCGAGCCTAGCATGTATGCATATGGCCTCGAACACGGACCGAAAGGTTAAGCATGAGTCATATAGTTGATATGATGCCCATATAGATGCTCGCCTTTGAAGCTACATCAACTCACGTGATGATCGGACTTGGTGTAGTGGATTTGGTTCATGTAATCACCAAAAAGACACGAGGGATGTCGTTTTTGAGTGGGAGTTCATTACTAATTTGGATTAGTTGAACTCACTCTATCATAAACTTAGTCTAAATAAACTTTACAAATTCTGTTGTAGATGGCACCACCTGCTTTTAATTTCAATGTGTTCATGGAGAAAGAGAAACTTGCTGCGAATGGTAGCAACTTCACCAACTGGGCTATGAATTTGAGGATTCTCCTCACTGCTACACAAAAGAAATATGTGCTAGATGCGCCGCTAGGCCCCCCACCAGCTCCTGATGCCCCTGACGAGGAAAAGAATGTCTATGTGACTCGCTAGGAGGACCACAACTTAGTTCATTGCGGCATACTGTATGGGCTAGAGCCAGAACTTCGAAAGGGTTTCGAAAATGGCAATGCCTTTGATACCATGGGAGAATTGAAAATGATTTTCGATACCCATGTTGCCGTAGAGAGTTATAATGCTTCTGAAAAGTTCTTTAGCTACATGATGGAGGAGAACAACTCCGTTAGTGAGCACGTACTCAAAATGTCTGGGTACGCCGATAAGCTTGTGTCTCTGGGAATAACGATTCCCATTGACTTAGGCATACATCATGTTCTCCAATCTCTGCCACCTAGCTATAAGAGCTTCGTGATGAACTATAATATGTAGGGCATGAAGAAGTCTCTTCCCGAGCTTCTATCAATGCTTAAGACTGCAGAAGTGGAGATTAGGAAAGAACATCAAGTGTTGATGATCAATAAGACCACCGGTTTCAAGAAGGACAAGAAAGGCAAACTCAAGGGAAGGAAGGGTGGCAAATCTGTTGCCACACCTGAAAAGAAACCCCGAGCTGGCCCTAAGTCTGACACCGAGTGTTACTATTGCAAGGGGACTGGCCATTGGAAGTGCAATTGCCCCAAGTATTTGGCGGACAAGAAGGCCGGCAAGGCAAACAAAGGTATATGTGATGTACATGTTATTGATGTGTACTTGACTAGTACTCGCAGTAGCACCTAGGTATTTGATACGGGATCGGTTGCTAATATATGTAACTCGGTTCAGGGGCTACGGAACAAGCGACAACTAGCAAGGAATGAGGTCAGGATGCGGGTCGGCAATGAATCAAGAGTTGATGTGATCGCCGTCGGGACGCTACATCTCCATATTGTTGGGTCCGCAGCATAGAAAACAAAAAATTCCTATGATGAGAACTACACGCCAAGATCTATCTACTAGGTACAGAGCAACGGGTGGGCATACATCCATCGAGAACTTACCCTCGAAGTCAACGAGTTTTGTTAACGAGTAGGAACTCGTGGTTGATATAGTCGTACACTTGCCGATCTGAAGATCGTGTGGAAGTCCGAGCGCCGCAACTCAGCAGCGCATCCGTACTCGCACACACGTTCAAGCCACCGGACAACCTCCACCTCCTCGCCCAATGATCCGGTGAGCAAGCAACTCCTTCCGCATTTAAATGCCACTGGAACATGTATCTCGCTAATCCGAGACCATGGGGGAATAATTCTAGAGGGGGAGAGAGATCCTTCACGAGGAGGTGTGAGGAAGAAGGAGGAAGAGGGGGGCCTTTTATAGGAGGAGGGGGGTAACCCCTCCCCATGTCCGGCGCATGGGGGGTGACCCCTCACCTCCCCCATTCATGTGGTGGTAACCACTCCACATTAAAATGCCTCTTCACATTCCCTTTTAAAGTCCCCACTTTAAATGCATTAAAATTCTCTAAGTTTAATGCTCTCTCATTTAATAAAACTCTTTTATTAAATTTATTCAGAATTTTGTTAATTACTTTAATTAACAAACATTCACATATAACCCTTTGCAATATTTCAATATAACATGCAGAACCACTTTCTGCAATTTCACCCGAAACAATTTCCGATTTCTATCAAAACAATTCCTGCGCTTTGGAATTCTTTCGTCTAAAACATATGTGCTCCAAAATGGTGTCCGGTAACTCTTAAGTGTGTCACCCTATGGTTCGCGAATAATGCAGACATGATTGAGACTCCTCTCAGATCAATAATCAGAAGCGGGATCTAGAGATCCATACTGACTCCTGCATATTCAACGATGACTTCTGTGATCATGAGAACCCTTAACGCATGTAATTTAATCCCTTTGTCTCATGATATAATACATGTCCAAGATTTGATCATCGGTATCCAAATACCTAGTTTGATCTCGTTATGGACATGCACTCTTTTCTCGTTCCCGTGATATAACATTCTAGTGATCACATCACTTGCTTGCAAGCTATCTTAATGTGATATCACCGAGAGGGCCCAGAGTATATCTATCCTTCAACGGGATTGACAAATTCCATTCTTGATCCATGAGCCTCAACATAACACCTTCGTAACACTGAACCCATCTTTATAGTCACCCTGTTACGGTGTGACGTTTGATGTTATCAAGATACTCTTCCGGTGTTAGCAATTAACATGATCTCATGGTCTAAGGATAAATACTACTTCGTATGATGTTATAGCATTGTAAACATAATGACTTGATCGTAATGCTATACTTTGGATGAATGTTCATCACATCATTTCACAAATGCTGTGACCTTGTTATTAACAACATCCAATGTCCATGATCAGGAAAGCTTGATCATCTTGTTAATCAACAAGCTAGTCTATAAGAGAGGCATAACTAGGAACCCTTTTGTTTATTAAACACACATGTATTGACGTTTCCGATCAATACAATTATAGCATGAAAAATAAACATATATCATATATAAGGAATACATAATAACAACTTTATTATTGCCTCTCAGGGCATATTTCCTTCAGTCTCCCACTTGCACTAGAGACAATAATCTAGTTCACATAGTGATAAATCTAACACCCATGGAGTTCTGGTGTTGATCATGTTTTGTCCTAGGTAGAGCTTTAGTCAACGGATCTGCTACATTTAGGTCCGTGTGTACTTTACAAATCTTTATGTCTCCATCCTTGACATGTTCGCGGATGGAATGAAATTGACGCTTAATATGCTTGGAATTCTTGTGAGACCTCGGTTCCTTGGCGTTGGCTATGGCTCCATTGTTGTCACAATAGATCACCATCGGGTCCAATGCACTACGAACCACATCTAGTTCCGTAATGAACTCTTTCATCCAAACCGCTTCCTGCGCCGCTTCTGAAGTAGCAACATATTCCACCTCCGTCGTTGATCCAGCCACCACAGGTTGTTTGGAACTCCTCCAACTAATTGCTGCTCCGTTCTAGAGAAATACGTATCCGGATTGAGACTTAGAGTCATCCGGATCGGTGTCAAAGCTAGCATCAACATAACACTTAGCGACTAGCTCTTCCTCACCTCCGTATGTAAGAAACATATCCCTAGTTCTTCTCAAGTACTTGAGGATGTTCTTGACCGCTATCCAGTGTTCTGAACCTGGATCAGATTGGTACCTACTAGTCAAACTAATAGCATGTGCCACATCCGGTCTTGTACATAGCATGGCATACATTATAGAGCCTATGGCCGAGGCATAGGGGATCTTATCCATTATCTCTCTTTCTTCCGCCGTAGTCGGACTTTGAGTCTTACTCAATGTCTTGCCTTGCAACATAGGTAAGAACCCCTTCTTACTTCCGTCCATATTAAACTTCCTTCATATCTTATCAAGGTATGTACTCTGCGATAGCCCAATTAGGCACCTTGATCTATCTCTATAGATTTTAATGCCTAATATATATGACGCTTCAACAAGGTCTTTCATCGAAAATTTGCTATTTAGATAACTTTTAACACTATTTAAAAGATCTATATCATTTCCAATCAATAATATGTCATCCACATATAATATCAGAAATGCCACATTTCTCCCACTCACTTTCTTGTAAATACAAGCCACTCCATAAGTTTGGACAAATCCAAACTCTTTGATCACCTCATCAAAGCGGAGATTCCAACTCCAGGATGCTTGCTTCAGTCCATAGATGGATCGCTGAAGTTTGCATACCTTATTAGCATCCTTAGGATCGACAAAACCCTTAGGTTGTATCATATACAACTCTTCTTCAATATTACCATTGAGGAACACAGTTTTGACATCCATCTACCATATTTCATAATCGAAATATGCAGCAATTGCTAACATAATCCTCACCGACTTAAGCATCACTACGGGAGAGAATGTCTCATCGTAGTCAACTCCTTGAATTTGTCGAAACCCCTTTGCAACAAGTCGAGCCTTATAGATGGTCACATTACCATCAGCATCAGTTTTTCTTTTGAAAATCCATTTATTCTCAACAGCCTTTCGATCGTGAGGTAAGTCCACCAAGGTCCAAACCTGGTTCTCGTACATGGATTCCATCTCGGATTTCATGGCTTCTAGCCATTTGTTGGAATCCGGGTTCATCATCGCTTCTTCATACGTCGCAGGGTCATCCATTTCATCAACCATGAAATTCACAATAGGACTGCCGTATAGTTTAGGAGCTGCACGTGTCCTGCTTGACCTGCGAGGTTTAGTAGTGTCCTCTTTTGGAGTTTCATGATCAATATCATTAGCTCTCTCTTCATTAGGTGAAGTCAACTCCGAAACAATTCCGGTGCTGCGCTACTCGCCATTTCATGAAGAGAAGGTTCAATAACCTCTTCGAGTTCTACCGTCCGACTACTCACACCTTTCGCGAGAAACTCCTTCTCAAGAAAGGATCCATTCTTGGCAACAAAAACCTTGCCCTCAGATCTGTGATAGAAGGTATACCCAATCATTTCCTTAGGGTATCCTATGAATACGCATTTTTCCGCTTTGGGTTCGAGTTTATCCGGTTGAAGTTTCTTCACATAAAAATCGCATCCCCAAAATTTAAGAAATGACAACTTAGGTTTGTTTCCAAACCATAATTCATACGGTGTCATTTCAACGGATTTAGATAGTTCCCGATTTAAAGTGAATGCAGCTGTTTCCAGTGCATAACCCCAAAATGACAGTGGAAAGTTAGTCAGAGACATCATAGATCGAACCATATCCAATAAATTACGATTATGACGTTCTGACACACCATTACGTTGTGGTGTTCCGGCAGGCGTGAGTTGTGAAGCTATTCCACACTCTTTCATGTGTGTGCTAAACTCGTAACTTAGATACTCACCTCCACGGTCAGACCGAAGAAATTTGATCTTTCTATTACGATGATTTTCCACTTCATTCTGAAATTCCTTGAAATTTTCAAAAGTTTCAGACTTGTGTTTCATCAAATAGATATACCCGTATCTACTCAAATCATCCATGAAAGTAACAAAATAATGATATCCACCTCGTGCCGACACACTCATTGGTCCACATACATCAGTATGTATGATTTCCAATAAATTTGTCGCCCATTCCACTGAACCGAAAAACGACGTTCTAGTCATCTTGCCCATAAGGCATGGCTCACATGTATCAAATGATTCAAAATCAAGTGATTCCAAAGGTCCATCAGAATGGAGTTTCTTCATGCGTTTAACGCCAATATGACCTAGACGGCAGTGCCACATATACGCAGATATATCATTATCAAGTTTAATCCTTTTAGCATCAACATTATGAATATGTGTAATACTACTATCGAGATCCAATAGAAATAAACCATTCAACACAGGTGCATGACCATAAAAGATATTATCCATATAAATCGAACAACCATTGTTTTTAGATTTAAAGGAATAACCACATTGCATCAAACACAATTTGGATACAATGTTCATGCTCAGTGCAGGCACCAAATAACAATTATTTAGGTTTATAACTAATCCTGATGGCATATGGAGAGGTAGCGTCCCGACGGCGATCACATCAACTCTTGATCCATTGCCGACCCACATCCTGACCTCATCCCTTGCTAGTTGTTGCTTGTTCCGCAGCCCCTGAACCGAGTTACATATATTAGCAACCGATCCCGTATCAAATACCCAGGTGCTACTGCGCGTACTAGTCAAGTACACATCAATAACATGTATATCACATATACCTTTGTTTGCCTTGTCGGACTTCTTGTCCGCCAAATACTTGGGGCAATTGTGCTTCCAATGGCCAGTCCCCTTGCAATAGTGACACTCGGTGTCAGACTTAGGGTCGGCTCGGGGTTTCTTTTTAGGTGCGGCAACAGATTTTCCACCATTCTTTCCCTTGTGCTTGCCTTTCTTGTCCTTCTTTAAACCGGTGGTCTTATTGATCCTCAACACTTGATGTTCTTTCCTAATCTCCACTCTGCAGTCTTAAGCATTGACAGAAGCTCGAGAAGAGACTTCTTTATGCCCTGCATATTATAGTTCATCACGAAGCTCTTGTAGCTAGGTGGCAGAGATTGGAGAACACGATGTATGCCTAAGTCAATGGGAATCGTTATTCCCACAGATACAAGCTTATCGGCGTACCCAGACATTTTGAGTACGTGCTCACTAACGGAGCTGTTCTCCTCCATCATGCAGCCAAAGAACTTTTCAGAAGCATTATAACTCTCTACGGCAGCATGGGTATCAAAAATCATTTTCAATTCTCCCATGGTATCAAAGGCATTGCCATTTTCGAAACCCTTTCGAAGTTCTGGCTCTAGCCCATAGAGTATGCCGCAATGAACTAAGTTGTGGTCCTCTTGACGAGTCATATAGACATTCTTTTCCTCGACAGGGGCATCAGGATCTGGTGGGGGTCCTAGCGACACCTCTAGCACATATTGCTTTTGTGCAGCATTGAGGAGAATCCTCAAATTCATAGCCCAGTTGGTGAATTTGCTACCATTCGCAGCAAGTTTCTCTTTGTCCATGAACACATTGAAATTAAAAGCAGGTGGTGCCATCTACAACAGAATTTGTAAAGTTTATTTAGACTAAGTTTATGATAGAGTGAGTTCAACTAATCCAAATTACTAATGAACTCCCACTCAAAAACGACATCCCTCGTGTCCTTTTGGTGATTACATGAACCAAATCCACTACACCAAGTCCAATCATCACGTGAGTTGATGTAGCTTCAAAGGCGAGCATCTATATGGGCATCATATCAACTATATGACTCATGCTTAACCTTTCGGTCCGTGTTCCGAGGCCATGTCTGTACATGCTAGGCTCGCCAAGTAAGAACCTTAGTATTCGCGTGTGTAAAACTGTCTTACACCTGTTCCTATGAAAGCGTAGATTCGAGTACACCCGATCATCACGTGATGTCTCGAAACACGATCCACAGAACGGTGCATACTTAAGGAAGAACACATTTTTATCTTGATATCTAAATGAGGGATCATCTTACAATGATATAGAAAGCGCCAAACTAGCAGTATAAGATGCTAACATCTAATGTGTAAAGTGAGATGATATGGTCCATGCATTTGATCTCTATCATTTGCATCGTGGTATGATCTCTATCATTCCTTTGTGTGTAAGGCCAAGGTCTATGGAACTTACACGTTGCATGTGTTGTAAGAGTATCTATCATACATCTACTTACAACAATACCATATCAATACACTAGCCCAGCAACGATCTAAACTAAACGCCTCTAATTTATCAATTGCAAGTTTTACGTGGCTTAGGGATTTCGGAGATAGAACCGTTCTTACCTACGAACATGAACCACAACAAGGATAACCAAGTTATTAGCAACTCGTTGTAAATCAGATATTGACTATAGTAGGAGAGACAGACACCCGCCAGCCACTTATGCAAAACTAGTTGCATGTCAGTCGTGGAACCAGTCTCATGTACGATGACATGTAAGGTTGGTCCGGGCAGCTTCATCCCACTATGCCACCAATATCCAAAATACATAGAAGATGGAATAACATGATCATCATCTCCCACATATAAACATATGTGTACTACCCATGCAAAGCACCTACGCATAGATCAGGCTCTGATACCACTATTGGGTCCACAACATAGAAAACAAAAAATTTCCTACGATGAGAACTACACGCCAAGATCTATCTACTAGGTACAGAGCAACGGGTGGACATACATCCATCGAGAACTTACCCTCGAAGACAACGAGTTTTGTTAACGAGTAGGAACTCGTGGTTGATGTAGTCGTACACTTGCCGATCTGAAGATCGTGTGCAAGTCCGAGCGCCGCAACTCAGCAGCGCATCCATACTCGCTCACACGTTCAAGCCACCGGACAACCTCCACCTCCTCGCTCCAGCGATCCAATGAAGCAAGCAACTCCTTCCGCATTTAAATGCCACTGGAACATGTATCTCGCTAATCCGAGACCATGGGGGAATAATTCTAGAGGGGGAGAGAGATCCTTCACGAGGAGGTGTGAGGAAGAAGGAGGAAGAGGGGGGCCTTTTATAGGAGGAGGTGGGGGTACCCCCTCCCCATGGCCGGCGCATGGGGGTTGACACCTCACCTCCCCCATTCATGTGGTGGTAAGCCCTCCACATTAAAATGCCTCTTCACATTCCCTTTTAAAGTCCCCACTTTAAATGCATTAAAATTCTCTAAGTTTAATGCTCTCTCATTTAATAAAACTCTTTTATTAAATTTATTCAGAATTTTGTTAATTACTTTAATTAGCAAACATTCACATATAACCCCTTGCAATATTTCAATATCACATGCAGAACCACTTTCTGCAATTTCATCCGAAACAATTTCCGGTTTCTATCGAAACAATTCCTACGCTTTGCAGTTCTTTCGTCTGAAACATATGTGCTCCAAAATGGTGTCCGGTAACTCCTAAGTGTGTCACCCTACGGTTCGTGAATAATGCAGACATGATTGAGATCCTCTCAGATCAATAATCAGAAGTGGGATCTGGAGATCCATACTAACTCCTGCATATTCAACAATGACTGCTGTGATCGTGAGAACCTTTAACGCTTGTAATTTAATCCCTTTGTCTCATGATATAATACATGTCCGATATTCGATCATCGGTATCCAAATACCTAGTTTGATCTCGTTACCGACATGCACTCTTTTCTTGTTCCCGTGATATAACATTCTAGTGATCACATCACTTGCTTGCAAGCTATCTTAATGTGATATCACCGAGAGGGCCCAGAGTATATCTATCCGTCATCGGGATTGACAAATTCCACTCTTGATCCATGAGCCTCAACATAACACCTTCGTAGTAATCGAACCCATCTTTATAGTCACCCTGTACAAAGGTGACATTTGATGTTATCAAGATACTCTTCCGGTGTTAGCAATTAACATGATCTCATGGTCTAAGGATAAAGATTACTTCGTATGATGTTATAGCAATGTAAACATAATGACTTGATCGTAATGCTATACTTCGGATGAATGTTCATCACATCATTTCACAAATGATGTGACCTTGTTATTAACAACGTCCAATGTCCATGATCAGGAAACTTTGATCATCTTGTTAATCAACAAGCTAGTCTATAAGAGAGGCATAACTAGGAACCCTTTTTGTTTATTAAACACACATGTATTGACGTTTCCGATCAATACAATTATAGAATGCAAAATAAACATCTATCATATATAACGATACATAATAACAACTTTATTATTGCCTCTTAGGGCATATTTCCTTCACATATGCCATCGGGATTAGTTATAAATCTGAATAATTGTTATTTGGTGCCTCCACTGAGCATGAACATTGTATCCGGATCATGTTTGATGCAAAGTGGTTATTCCTTTAAATCTGAAAACAATGGTTGTTAGATTTATAAGAATGATATCTTTTATGGTCATGCACCTGAGTTGAATGGTTTATTTCTATTGGATCTCGATAGTAGTATTACGCATATTCATAATGTTTATGCTAGAAGGATTAAACTTGATAATGATATATCTGCATATATGTGGAACTGCCATCTAGGTCATATTGGCATTAAACGCATGAAGAAACTCCATTATGATGGACTTTTGGAATCACTTGATTTTGAATCATTTGATACATGTGAGCCATGCCTTATGGGCAAGATGACTAGAACACCGTTTTCTGGTTCAATGGAACGGGCGATAGATTTATATGAAATCATACATACTGATGTGTGTGGACCAATGAGTGTGTCGGCGCGAGGTGGATATCGTTATTTTGTTACTTTCACGGATGATTTGAGTAGATACAGGTATATCTATTTGATGAAACACAACTCTGAAACTTTTGAAAAGTTCAAAGAATTTTAGAATGAAATGGAAAATCATCGTAATAGAAAGATCAAATTTCTGCGGTCCGACCGTGGAGGTGAGTATTTAAGTTACGAGTTTAGCACACACATGAAAGAGTATGGAATAATTTCACAACTCACGCCTGCCGGAACACCACAATGTAATGGTATGTTGGAACATCGTAATCGTACTTTATTGGATATGGTTCGATCTATGATGTCTCTGACTGGAGTAAATTGTAGAAAGCTACCACAATTCGGGCAGTCAGAACGAATCGGTACCAACATTCGTAATTTTTGCGTGTCAGTACCAATTCTGAGTCACAGTGTTGCGAATCGCACTAATTCTTGGCTAAGAGCATTTTGACAGCAGGACTGACAGTAAGAGCCCACTTGTAAGAGCTGACTTGGCAGCCCATGTGGAGAACGAGCTCAGGTGGAGGTAGGGCCCATCTGTCATCCACCCACCTTATTTCCCCTCCTCTTTCTTCTTCCTCCCATCTCCATTAGACCCGTCCGACCCCGCCATGGGCTACCCCGCCCTCCTCTTCCCCACTAGTTGGCGATCTCCGGCCGCCCTCCTTCGCCAGAGCACGCGCTGCCCCCACGCCTGCATAGCCCGATCCACCCCGGCCAGGGAGGAGGCGGTGGCAAGCTTGCAGAGCTTGCTGGTCGGCGCCCGGAGGGGCGTACGGGGCGAGCTCCAGGAGGTGTGCACGGGAGCAAGGCTTGCTGCCAGAGAGACGGAACGGATAAAGAGGGGAGGTCGAGGACGCGATGACGGGGTCGGTTCCGAGGCCACCGGAGAAGAACAAGAGGGAGATGGCAGGTTCGAGCTTGTCGGGGCTCGTGAGCGTGCAGCCAGGAGCCAAGAGCGTCGGTGGATGCCGAGGTCATGGGGCGTTACATGGGGCTCGCTGCGGGGTGAGCGGCCAGTGGCCGGCAGCGGCTACAGAGGGACGCCAACGCAGCAAGCGGGGAATGGAGGACGCAGGGTTGGTGGACGGCTCGCGATGGAGAGAGAGGGAGCGGGGTCACGGGGTGGGTCGGGCTACGCAGGCCCCCACGGGTGGGGCTCACGTCCAGCTCAGCTCATTCTCCATGGTGGCAATTTTTATCGACTAGTCCACCCTGTTAGATGGGTCCCACTTGTCAGGAAACACGTTAAAATGCTATCAGATGAAAATTAGTGTGATTTGCAACGTTGTGTCCGAAACTTGGTACTGACTCGCAAAAATTATAAATGTTGGTACTGATTGGTAAGTGGAGCCCGAAATGTGGTAGTAATCTGCAATTTACTCCTCTGACTGACTTGCCACTGTTATTTTGGGGCCATGCACTAGAAACTGCTGCATTCACTTTAAATAGGGCACCATCTAAATCCGTTGAAATGACACCGTATGAATTATGGTTTGGAAACAAACCTAAGCTGTCATTTCTTAAAGTTTGGGGATGCGATGTTTATGTGAGGACACTTCAGCCGGATAAAATCGAACCCAAAGCGGAAAAATGCGTCTTCATAGGATACCCAAAGGAAACGATTGGGTATACCTTCTATCACAGATCCGAGGGCAAGGTTTTTGTTGCCAAGAATGGATCCTTTCTTGAGAAGGAATTTCTCGCGAAAGGTGTGATTAGTCGGAAGGTAGAACTCGAAGAGGTTATTGAACCTTCTCTTCATGAAATGGCGAGTAGCGCAGCACCGGAAATTGTTTCGGAGTTGACTTCACCTAATGAAGAGAGAGCTAATGATATTGATCATGAAACTCCGAAAGAGGACACTACCGAACCTCGTAGGTCAAGTAGGACACATGCAGCTCCTGAACTGTATGGCAATCCTGTTGTGAATTTCGTGGTTGATGAAATGGATGACCCTGCGACGTATGAAGAAGCGATGATGAGCCCAGATTCCAACAAATGGCTAGAAGCCATGAAATCCGAGATGGAATCCATGTATGAAAACCAGGTTTGGACCTTGGTAGACTTACCTCACGATCGAAAGGCCGTTGAGAATAAATGGATTTTCAAAATAAAAACTGATGTTGATGGTAATGTGACCATCTATAAGGCTCGACTTGTCGCAAAGGGGTTTCGACAAATTCAAGGAGTGGACTACGATGAGACATTCTCTCCCGTAGCGATGCTAAAGTCGGTTAGGATTATGTTAGCAATTGCTGCATATTTCGATTATAAAATATGGCAGATGGATGTCAAAACTGCGTTCCTCAATGGTAATATTGAAGAAGAGTTCTATATGAGACAACCTAAGGGTTTTGTCAATCCTAAGGATGCTGATAAGGTATGCAAACTTCAGCGATCCATCTATGGACTGAAGCAAGCATCCCGGAGTTGGAATCTCCGCTTTGATGAGGTGATCAAAGAGTTTGGATTTGTCCAAACTTGTGGAGAGGCTTGTATTTACAAGAAAGTGAGTGGGAGCAATGTGGCATTTCTGATATTATATGTGGATGACATATTATTAATTAGAAATGATATAGATCTTTTAAACAGTGTTAAAAGTTATCTAAACAACAAATTTTTGATGAAAGACCTTAGTGAAGCGTCATATATATTAGGCATTAAAATCTATAGAGATAGATCAA
Organism: Avena insularis; assembly: GCA_023614405.1. Classification (NCBI taxonomy): domain Eukaryota; kingdom Viridiplantae; phylum Streptophyta; class Magnoliopsida; order Poales; family Poaceae; genus Avena; species Avena insularis. The sequence goes on from CM042692.1 coordinate 436,298,015, forward strand.
GGCGCCTAATTGGGCTATCGCAGAGTACATACCTTAGTCAGATATTAAAGAAGTTTAATATGGACGGAAGTAAGAAGGGGTTCTTACCGATGTTGCAAGGCAAGACATTGAGCAAGACTTAAAGTCCGGCTATGGCGGAAGAATGAGAGATAATGGATAAGATCCCCTATGCCTCGGCCATAGGCTCTATAATGTATGACATGCTATGTACAAGACCGGAAATGGCACATGCTATTAGTTTGACTAGTAGGTACCAATCTGATCCAGGTTCGGAACACTGGATAGCGGTCAAGAATATCCTTAAGTACTTGAGAAGAACTAGGGATATGTTTCTTATATACGGAGGTGAAAAAGAGCTAGTCGCTAAGTGTTATGTCGATGCTAGCTTTGACACTGATCCGGATGACTCTAAGTCTCAATCCAGATACGTATTTCTCTTGAACGGAGCAGTAATTAGTTGGAGGAGTTCCAAACAACATGTGGTGGCTGGATCAACGACGAAGGCGGAATATGTTGCTGCTTCAGAAGTGGTGCAGGAAGCGGTTTGGATGAAACAGTTCATAACGGAACTAGGTGTGGTTCCTAGTGCATTGGACCCAATGGTGATCTATTGTGACAACAATGGATCCATAGCCAACACCAAGGAACCGAGGTCTCACAAGAATTCCAAGCATATTAAGCGCCGGTTTCACTCCATCCGCGAGCATGTCAAGGATGGAGATATAAAGATTTGTAAAGTGCACACGGACCTAAATGTAGCAGATCCATTGACTAAAGTTCTCCCTAGGGCAAAACATGATCAACACCAGAACTCCATGGGTGTTAGATTTATCACTATGTGAACTAGATTATTGTCTCTAGTGCAAGTGGGAGACTGGAGGAAATATGCCCTGAGAGGCAATAATAAAGTTGTTATTATGTATTCCTCGTATATGATAGATGTTTATTTTGCATGCTATAATTGTATTGGTCGGAAACGTCAATACATGTGTGTTCAATAAACAAAAAGGGTTCCTAGTTATGCCTCTCTTATAGACTAGCTTGTTGATTAACAAGATGATCAAGGTTTCCTGATCATGGATATTGGATGTTGTTAATATCAAGGTCACAACATTTGTGAAATGATGTGATGAACATTCATCCGAAGTATAGGATTACGATCAAGTCATTATGTTTATATTGCTATAACATCATACGAAGTAATCTTTATCCTTAGACCATGAGATCCTGTTAATTGCTAACACCAGAAGAGTATCTTGATAACATCAAACGTCACACCGTAACAGGGTGACTATAAAGATGGGTTCAGTGCTACGAAGGTGTTATGTTGAGGCTCATGGATCAAGAGTGGAATTTGTCAATCCCGATGAAGGATAGATATACTCTGGGCCCTCTCGGTGATATCACGTTAAGATAGCTTGCAAGCAAGTGATGTGATCACTAGAATGTTATATCACGGGAACAAGAAAAGAGTGCATGTCAGTAACGAGATCAAACTAGGTATTTCGATACCGATGATCAAATCTCGGACATGTATTATATCATGAGACAAAGGGTTTAAGTTACTAGCGTTAAAGGTTCTCACGATCATAGAAGTCATCGTTGAATATGCAGGAGTCAGTATGGATCTCCAGGTCCCGCTTCTGATTATTGAACTGAGAGGAGTCTCAATCATGTCTGCATTATTCGCGAACCATAGGGTGACACACTTCAGAGTTACCGGACACCATTTTAGAGCACATATGTTTCAGACGAAAGAATTGCAAAGCGCAGGAATTGTTTCGATAGAAACTGGAATTGTTTCGGGTGAAATTGCAGAAAGTGGTTTTGCATGTGATATTGAAATGTTGCAAGGGGTTTTATGTGAATGTTTGTTAATTAAAGTAATTAACAAAATTCTTAATTTATTTAATAAAAGAGTTTTATTAAATGAGAGAGCATTAAACTTAGAGAATTTTAATGCATTTAAAGTGGAGACTTTAAAAGGGAATGTGAAGAGGCATTTTAATGTGGAGGGGTTACCACCACATGAATTGGGAGGTGAGGGGTCACCACCCATGAGGGGATGGCCATGGGGAGGGGCACCCCCCTCCTCCTATAAAAGGCCCCCCTCTTCCTCCTTCTTCCACACACCTCCTCGTGAAGGATCTCTCTCCCCCTCTAGAATTATTCCCCCATGGTCTCGGATTAGCGATATACATGTTCCCGATGGCATTTAAATGCGGAAGGAGTTCTTGCTTCACTGCATCGCTGGAGCAAGGAGGTGGAGGTTGTCCGGTGGCTTGAACGTGTGTGCGAGGACGGATGCGCTGCTGATTTGCAGCGCTCGGACTTCCACACGATCTTGAGATCGGCAAGTGTACGACTACATCAACCACGAGTTCCTACTCGTTAACAAAAGTCATTGTCTTCGAGGGTAAGTTCTCGATGGATGTATGTCCACCCGTTGCTCTGTATCTAGTAGATAGATCTTGGCGTATAGTTCTTATCGTAGGATAATTTTTGTTTTCTCTGCTGCGGACCCAACACTAACACCTTGTAGGCACGTAATGAGTTCACGAGACTCAATAAGGAGGACATCTTAGTCCTTGCAAAGGTTGCTTTCAACAACTGCAACTTGTTAGTTAACTTGGGCGCAATCCTTATGCGCTACCTAGAACACCAATCCTCCCAAAGCCAGGACCAATCACAGGTGGAGGCGTCATCACCGTGCTTGCCAATGCCCTAGGCATCGACCTAGGTGAGCAAACTGTCGGTTTATCTACTTTTAAAGCTTGTGGAATGCTCACTAGGAGAGGTGGTGTTTATTACCTGCATCTTGCTGGAGCTGGGCGTATCTACCCCTCTCCTTTGCCTAATGTTCTTTTCTCTATCGAGGAAGGACGTTTCCTATATGACTTGCAGGTTGAGCAACACCAACCCGAGGAGGAGATTCCGGATGAGGATGAGGACCAAGAAGAGGAGCAAGAAGTTCCTTATCAGGAAGAGCAGCCATCAACCCGCTTCGCTACATATCAAGACTTCCAAGAACTTGGAGGGACTGTGGAGAGGATGCATAGCCTCTCTTTAAACCTCCGAGAATCCACTAGTAATTTATCAACTCAATCTGCGAACTGGAGTTCTGACTTTTTCCTACCACCACAATGATTTGAAGGGCTTATAAAAGCCTAAGCTTGGGGAAATTTCCTCATTTATCTTTATTTGACGCTTATTTTCTTTTATTTATTTCGAGGTTATGTTTTTAATTCGAGTTTATAAGAACTTGTGTTGGTTTCCCCAACACTTTATCTTTATTTATTTCTATTTGCTTTCGAGATTTTCTAGCCGAGCTTTGCTGCCAATTTTCTATTCTTTAATTCCCTCTCTTAAAAACAACAAAAATATTTCTCCATTTATCTTTATTTTCCCTCTTTTTTTCTTTCTGCCTCAAGGTTTTTATGTATTTGCAGGAAGAGTGATTGACTTCGAGTTTATAAGAAACGAATCAAAAAGGAAGAGAGAAGTGGAACCAAACATCAAAGGTATGCCTTATGACTCTCCACTTTTGAAGTTTGAGAAACCCATGCTAGTTAGTCGTAAATGTTGAGATATTATATTGGTGGAGTGAGTCTTTGTATTGTAGTAAAAATTTGTTTGCATGGGTATTTAATTGGGTACGTTTTGTTCCAACTCTTGTAGTTAACCAAGTCTTTCCTAAAAATTTGCTAAACAATTGTAATAATAAAAAGTCTCACAATTGAAGGCTTGGGTGTTCTAGTGTTTAGTCTTGAAGCCTTATTTTTAGAGACACTCAAAACCACGGAATATAATGATTGACTTAACAACTCTCTTTAAAATGAATTGTTCCATTAAATTAATGTTTAGCGATTTTTGTGAGCATACCAAAATTTGACTTGTGAATCATAAGAATGATATAGCTTTACGCGTGTCAAACTTCATGGAATGCCAACAACTCACTAGCCTACAAACGATCTTCATGAAGGAAACTCCTAGTGACATGGGTATGCCCAATAGGCACTCAACTACAGCCTACCTGGTGCGGCCCGACGGAAGGCGCACTCGACGACCTGCACAGGTCCATGGCGCCCATGACGGTTCGACTGATATGAAGCCCATATGGACACGGACTCCCAAACGCACAAGATAAGGAAACCTCAAGACTAGAGTTTGAATACAACTTGTAACCAACTCGTATTGGTACCTGAGACCTAGCCTCCCCATATATAAAAGCTAGGAGGGTCTAACGAGAAGGCAATCTCTCAATCGCGACTCCCACAATAGACAATAGATCTAGACATCGATCTCTTGCACATAAGCCAGATCCAATCTGTGCAACACCGCCATCGGCGACCTTGTAATCCTTCAGATCATCATCAATCAAGAGCAGACAAGCACGAGTAGGGTCATCTACGAGGCCTGAACCTAGGTAAACCTTGCGTCCCTGTGTGCTTGTTTGCTAGCCGATCGAGACTTCCATCGTTCCCCTCTTCTCCAAAATCCAAGTCCATAACAATGGTCATTGATGAGTTAAACCCTCGTCAATTGGCATCGTCCGTGGGGACTGGGAGTGTTGATGTTACGATCTCGACGGCCCCATCACCAGCGATCTACGATTCGTCGTCTATTGGAGGCTAGATCTAATTCAACTCTCCCATAATCAAACGGTGACTGGATCACGTCCGGTTGATCTGCTGTCCCCTGTGTCGGGTGGCTAAGTCCGACAAAAATTGGGACCACAAGATCGTGGACCTGCCTCAGGGAGGTAGTCGAGCACACACGCGACAGACGGCATGCACAGACATGAGTTCCCGCAGAGGATACGACGTAGACAAGCTGCACCAACAATTTGGAAATAATATGAAGCAGACACGCATGTTCTTACTGTCCTACGTCAGGCATCAAGCAATAAAAAACGGGATCAATACTTTGCAGAGAAGCTCACGGTTCGATCGCGTGTGGGCACAGCCTATGGGTTTTTTCTATTCTACCTCCTATTCCTCTCACGTACTCATTACTTCATCAAAATTAATTGTTTATTTGGATCTATCCTTACAAGTTTAATTGAATACATGCATTGAGTTGGATCGTGGAGACAAGATGGAGTGTCTACTTTGTAGACTGGTGGTACGTACGCCCAGCCACGACTCGCCGCCACATCGATCTCGACAGCCACGTAGACTCCGTCCATGTCCAGACCGCCGCGCGACTCTATGTCCGCCGTGTGATCTTGTCTGCTGCGTGAACTCCTGACCACCATGTCGGCTACTTGTCTGCTACATCGGGTAGCGACTTCGGCCAACAAATATTTGACGATTCTGTGACAGCGACTACTCGTTCGTCGTGTCACTCGCCGCTACATCGACTCCCTCAAAGGAAAATCCAACGACCCCGCCTGACCCACCGCGGTCTACGACTTTGACAACCCGCTGCGGCCTACGGCTTTGGCGACTCGGGGGCTCCCTCAGCGGCGGTGGCCTCATGCGTCCTTCGACTCCGGCAACTTTCTACGGTCTTCGGATGAGGTGACCCGATACGGTCTTCGACTACTATGGCCCGTTAAAGTCTTCATATGTGGTAACTCGTCATCACCGCGCGACTCCCGCCCGCCGCGAGACCCGCTACGGCCTTCGGCTGCAGCGACCCGCTACTATCTTCGGTTGCGGCAAACTACTGCCGCCATATGCTTCGGCGACCTACCGCGTCGACCCCAATCCGTCGCACCGGCTTTCGATCGCCGCCTCGACCACATCGACTCTACACTCGGGTACCCAGCGACTCGTTGCGCCCTTCGACTCCGTCGTGCAACCCGCTTCGGTCCTCGACTCCAGCGACTCGGGGGCTCCCTCAGCATTGGCAACCTAGTGATTCGCTGCGTCCTTCGACTCCGGCGAGATGTTGCCTCCTTCGGCAATGGCAACCTATGCCGCCATCGGGTGTGGCGACCTGCTACAACCTTCGACTCCCGCAATCTGCTACCGCGTCGACTACGTCCGTGTCCACATCGATTTCATCCACGACAACTATCCATAAAGCTAAGTTCTCTACTTAGAGACGATTTCTTACTTTAATCGCACTCAAAACACTCGGGGGCTACGCCCTCTTCGAGTAACCTAATGTGTCATCGACTCCACACACTCGAGCACCTCATACGCGACAGCCCGAGTAGCTGATTCTGCCTGATCGTCGAATTCTTGAACTCCGAGTACCTCAGCAAGGCACTGAGACTAAGGGTAATCAGGCTAACGAAAAGGCCTAGCATACAGTGCAAAAGTGTCGACTCGATTGGCACCGGAATTTTACTTTACAAGACAACATGCAAATATTATTTACAAGATGCAAGTACTTCATAACTCTTCATGTTTTGTGCAGCTTACAAGGATGTCGACTTCGTCGAGCTATTCTATCGGGTCCTCCAACAGGAGTCGACAAAAAAATGGCTACGGCATACACTCGAGACCCGAGTCGAGTATCTCCTCGGATGGTTGCATCGCTTGATGCTGCACACATACGACGTTGGTTGCGCACCCGACAGAAATGACTGTGTCGACTCCATCTGCATCGTCGACTCATCCGGCTAATCACCGCATGACTTTGACTACATCGTCGATTCTTGGCTCAATATGCATGAGACGCTGACTCGATGCACTTCCGAGTCAGTGGTTTCTCCTCGTAGGATTGTCGACTGCATCTGCAAGATACAAGATTCGAGTCTCTGCCCGAGTCTATGACTCCGTCAGACACTCGGGGCTACTCCAAACTGAAGCGTTGAATGTGCATATACAAGATTTTCGAGTGGCACGCTCTAAATCCTCACTCGAATCCACGATTCGACTAAGGACTAGGGGGCTACTCCCATAGGGAGCGCTGGCTGTGCACCCGAAGAAATTTTTAAAGATATCCAAGCATTATGAAAACCCTTCACTCGAATCTAGGATTCGACTGTGGGCTTCAGGTTACTCCCATAGGGAGCGCTGAAAGCATATTCAACTAAAACAAGAAAACAACGACAGTAGTCACAAAATACTTATAGTCCCCACTCGAGTCTACGACTCGAATAGGCACCCGGGGGCTACTCCCATAGGGAGCGCTGGTCGCCCACCCTATGATTACTTTTCCTTGCACATTGTACTGTGTGTTGATAACATCCACACTCGAATGCTATGGCGACTCCACCTCATATTTTCCATGCAAAGAGACTGCGTCTCCTGGGTCACCCGAATCATCTCCGCGATGACAAAATTTGGAGGTCGCGCTTACAGCGTGAAGATAAGACCTGAATAAGGCCTGGCAACGCATCTGCTGCGCACTACCAGAGATATATCCGTGCCTGCAGGTACGATGAATATGCCTTGACGGATGTGTCGAGTGCTCACACTTATACACTGGGATTCGAACTCTATAAGACCTCTGCGGCATGAGTCGAATTACGCCAGCAATTTCCGAATTTGAGTCCGGGGACTCGAGTTTGAGTAGGTGATGTTGTTTTTCCCTAGAGCAATTAACTGGTCCCGATCCGTCGAGCGCACCAGGGACGTTTACCATCATCCCTATGAACTACTACAAATTCGACTGACCCGATAAACTTCCAGGTGGAGTGCTTCGCACTTGACATAACTGTCGACTCTGACATCCTAATGCAAAGATCAAGACTTCTGAGTCTCCACCCGAATATACGATTCGCATGGACACTCGAGGGATACTGACATGGGTATGCCCAATAGGCACTCAACTATAGCCTACCTGGTGCGGCCCGACGGAAGGCGCACTCGACGACCTGCACAGGTCCATGACGCCCATGACGGTTCGACTCATATGAAGCCCATATGGACACGGACTCCCAAACGCACAAGAAAAGGAAACCTCAAGACTAGAGTTGGAATACAACTTGTAACCAACTCGTATTGGTACCTGAGACCTAGCCTCCCCATATATAAAGGCTAGGAGGGTCCAACGAGAAGGCAATCTCTCAATCGCGACTCCCACAATAGACAATAGATCTAGACATCGATCTCTCGCACATACGCCAGATCCAATCTGCGCAACACTGCCATCGGCGACCTTGTAATCCTTCAGATCATCATCAATCAAGAGCAGACAAGCAGGAGTAGGGTCCTCTACGAGGCCTGAACCTGGGTAAACCTTGTGTCCTTATGTGCTTGTTTGCTAGCCGATCGGGACTTCCATCGCTCCCTTCTTCTCCAAAACCCAAGTCCATAACAATGGGCATTGATGAGTTAAACCCTCGTCACCTAGATTTCGGCTCTGAGTTGATTATACATATGTAGCAACAATGTTATAATGGGTAAGATTCTTGGCACTCCCGGGTAGCTGTGTTCATGATGGAATCACTCCTCTTGCTGTTATGAGAAATCATTGTACAAAAGGAACAAAAACCTTGGTAATGCCACGAGTGTCCATCACAACCCGATAAACTAAAACAAAATCTTGGGCATGCTCTCAATTACTTAAGAACTGAAATTCTTGAAGGATAATGAATAGAAAAGTAGTGCTTGAAAAGTCTTGATTTATTGATGTGGGAGAATTGAGATAGTCTAGTAAATATGCTTTTCATGACAACTTTCACACTCTCAATTTTACATGATTATACTATATTGTTCAAAGGCAAGCCTATGAGTTGATTACATGACATGGAATAATGTTTACTCATTTGAATCATCCATGTTAACAATAATTTTTCTGTGCTATAAGGATGCATGAAACCCATATGATATGCTTGCCATTACTCTATCTATGCTGAAGTTTTTCATATTTATAAAGTGGAGGAAACATGAGACTATCAATCATGAGTAAGATCATCATCTCGTTATTTCAGTTTAAATGTTGAGTTCCTTTTTGGTTTTGGTTTTCTTGCTCGAGGACGATCAAGTTTAAGCTTGGGGAGGTTGATGGCTCTGAAATATAGCCATCTACGTCCACATTTAAACTAGATATTGTTCATATTTTTGATGAAATATCTCTCTAAGTCCTGCCACTAATGCCTAATGATCAAAGGGGTATGCAATCCTTTCTTTCTATTTTCCCTACGCAGATAATGACGTTTGATGATGGGAATCACTACATTTAAGTCAAAGATATGAGATTTCCAACAACCAGAAGAAACCAGGAGTCATGGATCGGAGGCAGACGCTTTAGCGACCAACTATACGACCGGAATAAAATTCCGGCTGTATAGTTTTTGCCGTATAGTTGCCATCGACACCGCTAGGTCAAACAGAACAACTTTCGTGAAGGGACCCCTATATAAAGAGGCCTCGGGCGATGAGAAAAGAGCGCTCACATAAACCATCAGCCACCCCCAGATCTCCATCCACAACACCGAAGAGCCGCCGGAGGAATAGACTTAGATCTAATCTGTCCACCACCATAGCCATATTCCACCACTTGTAATAGTAGATCTCTTCTTCAATTGGCGACATTGTAAGACTATTGCTATCAATCTCATGATTTCCACTACAATGTTTATGATCTTTGATCTCATTTCTATGTGTGATTAATTCTCCTTGGGCTAAGGGCTTCGGCCTAGCCATGTAGCTTTTGTGCATGTTATTTATCATAGATGGGATCATGTATTAGTTTGTATGACATGATGATTATTGTATCCTCTCTTGCCTCAATCTAAGGACTTGTCAGGTACCCAAGACCCCGAGGATTGAGCCAGGTATAGGGAGTATGAGTAATGACTAATCTGCACGTTGGGAACCCTAGTGACAGAAGGGGTGGTACGGTTGTATGTGCAGGATTTACTTGGGATCAACGGTGACGTCACTATGCATATCATTAGTTCTCTTTCTTCTATGAATGAGACTAGTAGGTTATTGCTATAAGTAGTTGCGGAGGCAATAGCAATTATGGATGCACTGCCCACATATAATTTTTCTTGCTCTAGCAATTACATGCATACTTTATTTTTATCTTTTATTCCCATCAGATGTTTTGCACGGCTACTAGTGAAACCGAACACCCTAGGCCCTCTCTCTCCATCATTGACAACAACAAAAAGACGCAAACTCTTGGTCCGGTAAAAACACAAAAGGAATTCTAAAACTCCCAAAGGTCCGTTAAAGTAACTTCACTATGCTTTTGCTTCCCGAGGATTCGATAAACCTAGGTCTACTAGGGAAAAAGAGCTATACCACATCCGTAATCCGGATCAAAGGTATCAGTGTACGTAGGTCTGTGGTGTCACGCGGGTGTTGCAATGTGCGGGGGTGGGACCGGCAGGAGCGTGCGGCACCGGGTCGGCAGGGTGGTGGCATTGCCAGTTGCGGCGGGGGTGGGGATTAGGTAGGGACTGGGTTTGCGGTAGGTTAGGGTTTAGTTTTCTAGGGTTTGATCTAGAAGAAGTAGGCTTAGGGTTTGGGGTAGTAGGTGGTCTGCCCGGTGGGGCCCTTTGGGCCGGACCGGCTAGACTGCCTCCCCCCAACCAAATATTTTATTATTATTATTATTTTTTAATGTAAATAAAAGATTTTGTAAAATAGTTTTAGACAAACAAAATATTCGGAAGGGTCTAGGGTTTTGGTTTGAAATAAAGAGAGAGGATATTTAGAAACTAAGATAGGCTTTTGGAAATAGTTTTTAGGCAAACATATGCATGACGTCATGATGATGCTCAAATGAAATGTGGCATGATGACATGAGCATGCGATCATGATGATGCACAAAATGGAAACAACAAGCCATTTTCTAGTAGTGGTTTTACCCGGGGTGCTACAATTCGACACCACTAATGATGGATCTCGCCCTTGAGATCTACCTCGTGGTACGGGGAATAAGGAAGATGATCTGAATCTTCTGGCTTCATATAAATCCTCTCGACACCACTAACAAATATTATTTCTCCATCTTGAAATCAGTGACACCACCAACAAGTGTTGTTGCTCACGTTCATCGAGAGAACACTCCAGAGAACAAAGACGAAGGTAGAGGTCTCAAAAGTTAAGGCCACCTCTAACTATCATGAGAGGATAGAAAAAGTGCAACCTAATCCACTACAATGTACAAGAGCGAATAGAATGAGTAGTCAGCATGTGGGTCAATCCATCACGCACCCAAAATATTACTCTGCATATGCAGTAGAAAATCGCGCAACCCATTCTCGGAATTTAAACTGAAGATCTTCACGAGCGATGTTCAAAAACAAAAGAGTGATGCAGGCTTTTCATAAGATTTGGCATAGATGATGTCGTCACATCGGAGAACACCAGAAGATACAAAGATTTTTTTAGTAATTTTTGGTCCACTGGATGGTACAACAGAGGAAAATTCTTCTAATAGCATGAATACCAGATGTAGAAGCATCGTTACAAGAGGAAGGAAACGAAACCCTGAAAGTATGGCAAAAACCCATCCACGAGAAATCCTGGACTAGAAGAAAAGATAAGAGAGTAGATTCAAAACACGCAAAGGTAAGGCAAGAATAGCATAGGGGTAAGGAGTAAAAGCAGACCTACTCAGATCTACCCAACCAATTTTTCAAAATAGTTTTGACACTCTACAATGTATGTTAGCTAGGTTATCCTACAGGTTGGATCGGTGGGGTATCACAACTGCTGAGCTCTGATACCACTTTGTAACACCCTCGAATCAGCCCTATGCAAGTTTTAGCAATTCCCGCCAAACCCGTATAGAAACAATTCAAAGATGCCCACCAGGCACTTGCGTGCGAGTGGAAAACGAAGTAATACCACTACACAATAGTCCCTGATGGGACTCATAGAACATATATATACAACAATGACTACATGAGTCGAGAATACAGATATGCAATACAATGATCCAAATCACCTTGAAAACGATACAACATCCGAGTACAGATAAGATGAAAATGGGGATAAGATCCCTGAAGAATAACCAATGGCGTTCATAACCCATCCTAGGCCAAGCCGGAAGGGTAACCTTGCTAACATCGTCGAACTTATACCTGTGAAAACAAAAGGGGTGCTGACAAAGGGCAAAGAAAAAAGGGAGTGTTCAGTACTGAGGCTAGTACACAACGAGTCTAGAATTTGGCGGCTCTTGCCTACATAGATATGGTGGACTGAAGCAGCAGCGAAGCATTCACTAAACAACCTATAGAGACTCGATACAACTGTCGGCTATCAGATAGGGATAAGAAAGACCTATTCGGAAGCAACCTGATACTAACACAAAACATACTCATACTGGTACTTCCCCCTCGAGACCAAACAAGGAAGTCCCTCCGAGGAAACTCACGCAGTTGGCAGTTTTATTCATTCATTCCATGGTGGTTATCCAACTTACTAGTCATATCAGATCCAAGTAAAATTATAATAGTAATGCTTCAGTGTAAGTTGTCTATGATCGATAAATTGTGCTCCAAGTCGTCCATAACCGCGGACACGGCTTTTTGAAAAGATTTAACCCTACAGGGGTGCACCAAAGTTTCCACTCACACTTCTGCCCTGTTTTCCAGATCAATTAACATACACCCATTGGTATGTCGATGGGTGTTTGAACATGGCGTGTTCCCAGACCCAAAGCAAGTACATGGGGGCCACCCAAAAGATCTACCTTTACGAGGTGTAGCTAATCCTCGTACAGACCCATAGATTGCATGGACTTGACGTGAGAAGAGGCCATAGACAATATATTCCCGTGATAGAGTGCCACACCTACACAACAGTAATAAATGCTCATTGAGCAACAGGTAATAAGCATCTCATACATGGCATACATGGCAAAAAGTATAGTAGGTAATGTATAAAACCCGAACTAGTTTGTGGCCCCCAAAACAGTACTTTGAAATCAGTTAAAAAGCCGATAGGGGTGCCTGCCCATACACCCCACATGTGGGTAGCACGCTCAATCTCAGAACATGTGTCAAGAACTCCAGTCCTAGGTGGACACAGGTGGGCGGGATAATAACTAGATCTCAACTATTTTACATCGGTGCCTCTGCATTATTCCAGCATTTTAATTATCAAGTTATAAGTAAAACAATGATTTTATCCACCATTAAACATATGCCAATCCCCAACAACGGTGGAACATCGACGACGCGAATCATCACCTGAGCAAGCAACTACGACTCGCGAGATCGACTATCTATCAAACGACATGCAATAGGAGGTGTCCAAGGAAATATAGGCTACAGGGGATATAACTGGTATAGAAAACTAAAGCATCCATAACACATATAGAAATAGATCAACAGGAGGAAGTAAAGACTATAAAAGAAAAATAGGTAGAAAGAGGGAGAATGCTCGCCTGCGAAACATTATCGAAGGTCCATCCAAAGACCGGGTCGAAGCTCACATCAACTCAATGGCCTAATCCGTGAATAACTAAAGCACTAAAAAACATTGGATGCACTATTTAATACTATGGCAGAAGATTGAGCATGATGCATGTATGATACATGACATGGCAAAGATGCGATGCAACTAGGTAATTTTAAGCGGAACTGGGGTCCCGACAATTAATTAGGAGGTTCATGTTGTTTAGGTATCCCACAATTTAAATGTTGTCTTAACAAGGCAAAACATGACATCAGTTTGCTACACAAATTTAAATGGAGACAATATAAGACTAGAATAGTCTGCATATAGTCTCCATATTTAATTATTAGATGAACCGGATAAAAGCCCCCAAACACAATGAGATGTATGCAAGCATGAACAATTTAAATGCAACATGTATATCGATGGCAATTTATAAAATAGGGGCTCAGATCAGGTTCACACATGTCGGATCGACTATCTTGGGGCTCGGAGGGGGTTCGGGTTGACGATGTCAGGCCTTCGGATTTGGGGCTTCGGATCGTTGAAGAAGGTCTTGGCGTTCCGTGTCGAATATGTTTGGTGTCATCTATCGATGAAGTGCTTGGGTCAGCATCGGTGGTGTCTGGGGTCGACTTTGTTTGTTCGCGGGACTTTGTGTCCAAAGGCATCATCTCCATCTGGGAACGCCTCGCACTACAGCCTCAAAGGGGGAACAAGCGGAGCGTCTAGGAAGCAACATCAACACTTGGTACAGGCAACAGGACACAAGCCAAGAGAGTACACAACATCGCTACAAGGCCATGTCCCATAAATAAGTATCCTCGAACACCTTCCGTTCGTGCTGCAACAGAAGGAAATTGACTTGGCGGTGTCGACCCAGCTCAGAAGACGACAGGCTCACAGGACCTGTGGCCGAAGATAGGAGCGTCGAGCGTGGGAGCAAAGGCGGCGCACACGCATGATGGTTGTGAAATATAGCCATCTACATCCACATTTAAAATGGATATTATTCATATTTTTATGAAATATCTCTCTAAACCCTTCCACTAATGCCTAATGATCAAAGGGGTATGCAATCCTTTCTTTTTATTTTTCCCTACACAGATAATGACGTTTGATGATGGAAATCACAACATTAAAGTCAAAGATACGAGATTTCCAACAACCCAAATAAACCAGGGGTCATGAAGTGGAGTGCTGACTCGTGTATTAACGAGCTCGTTGGGGAACCCCAAGAGGAAGGTATGATGAGCGTAGCAGTAAGTTTTCCCTCAGTTATGAAACCAAGGTTATCAATCCAGTAGGAGCAAGGAAACACCTCCAAGGTGTTGCTGGCCGGACTCTAGCAGGGCGCACTACCGGCACCAGCAGCAACATGGAAACCTGCACAACACAACCACAGAACTTTGCCCCCAACTTACAATGAGGTTATCAATCTCACCGGTTTTGCTAAAAACAAAGGATTAAACGTATTGTGTGGAAGAGAGTAATAGTTTGCAGAAAGTAAACAGAAAACAGTAAATAGTTGTAGATTGATGATAAAAGAAAGGACCGGGGTCCATAGTTCACTAGTAGTGGCTCTCCTTAAGATAGATAACATGTTGGGTGAACAAATTACAGCGGTGCAATTGACAAACATCGAGAAAGCAATCATGCATATACTAATCATCTTGACTCCTTTGAGATTTGATTGGGCATTACAACATTATACATAGACCGTAATCCAACTACATCTATGACTAATAATCCACCTTCGGGTTATCATCCGAACCCCCTCCAGTATTAAGTTCCAAGCAACAGATAATTGCATTTCGCATTGCGTGTAAAGTAAACAATACAATTGTTCTATGAACAAAGGATTGTTGTTTTCTCCCTAGTAGCAACATCACATCTAGTACCTTAGAGATTTCTGTCACTTCCCCGGATTACTAGAGGCATGAACCCACTATCGAGCATAAATACTAACTCTTGGAGTTGCTAGAATCTACTTGGCCAAGATAGCTACTAACAACGGAAAGCATGCAAGATCACAAATAGCAAAGACATGATAGAATCAATAATCAATCTGAAATAGCATCTCAATATCCATCGGATCCCCGCAAACACAACATGTATGATTACAAATAGATGATCTTGATCATGAACGGAGCTCACAAGATATAAACATGGTAGCACAAAGGAGAAGAACCAGCCATCTAGCTACTACATGGACCCGTAGTCCAAGGATGAACTACTCACGCATCACACCGGAGGCTTGCATGGTGATGAAGAAGGCCTCCAGGGTGAATTCCCCTCTCCGGCAGGGTGCCGGGAAGAGCTTCAGATCCCTCCCGGTCTAGGGATGGAGATGACGGTGGCTACAGACTCTTTCATGGAATTTTGATCGGGTACTTAGGGTTTCTGTATCGGAGGCATCTTATAGGCGAAAGGGGAGGCCGAGGGGGTGCCCGAGGTGGCCATACCACCCCATGGCACGGGCCAAGCTTGGCCGTGTGGCCAGGTGGTGTGGGCGGCCCATGACCCTCTCCGTCTCGTATTCTGGCTCTATGTCCCCCTCCGTGAAAAACTGAATTTGGCTTTTGTCCCATCCAATTCCGAGAATATTCATTTTCTGACTTGCCTGGAACCAAAAACAACAGAAAACAGGTAGCTGATGACCCACAAGTATAGGGGGTGTATCGCAGTATTTTCGAGGGAAGTGAAACTCAACTTATTGATTCGACACTAGGGGATCCAAAGAATATTTATAAGCCTTAACAACTGAGTTGTCAATTCAGCTGCACCTGGAAACAATCTTGCTCACAGCAGTTTATCAGTAGCAATAGTTTTGTAGTAGGAATAGTAAAGTAGCAGCAGTAGTAAAGCAAAGACAGCAGTAACAAAAACAGTAAACAGTGGGATTCGAGTGCGGTAGGCATAGGGATGGATGGACGGGCGTTGCATGGACAGGACAATTCACATAGCAATTAGAACATAGGGCAATTCCAGATAAATAAGATAAAGCATCCAAGTACTAGACAATCCTAGGCATGTGTTCCATATATAGTCATACGTGCTCGCAATGAGAACTTGCACAACATCTTTTGTCCTGCCAGCCCGTTTGCAGCGGGGCCTCTAGGGAACTACTGGCGAGTAAGGTGCTCATTTTAATAGGGCACCGGAGCAAAGCATTAACACTCCATGAACACATGTGATCCTCACATCAAAGCCATTCCCTTACGGACAACAACGTGTGTATACAACTTGCAGATAAGACCAAAAACAATACTATCACAATGAATCAATAACATGTTCAGATCTGAAATCATGGCACTCGGGCCCTAGTGACAAGCATTAAGCACAACAAGTCGCAACAAAGTCATAAAGCACTAATAAAAGATACTAGGCACCATGCCCTAACAATCTGATGCCATTACATGAACGATATCATCCAATCCCTACCATCCCCATAGCCTACAATGGGGGATTACTCACTCATAGATGGGGGAAACATGGATGGTCGATGGAGATGATGGTGGAGATCGATGGAGATGGCTCCGGGGGCACTTCCCCGTCCCGGCAGGGTGCCGGAACAGAGACTTTCTGTCCCCGAAATCTCTCCTTCGGTGGTGGCGGCGCTGCGGAACTTCTTCTGGAAAAACATCGAACCCCCTGGAGTTTTTAGGTCAGAAGGCTTCTTATAGGCGAAGAGGGAGACCGAGGGGGTGCCTGGGCCACCACAACATGCCCTGGCGCGGCCAGGCCCAGCCCGCGCCTAGGGGTGGTGTGGCCAGCCCCTGGCTCTCCTCCGTCTCATATTCTGGCTCCTGGAGTCTTCTGGAAAAATAGGCACTTTGGCTTTTGTCCCGTCCAATTCCGAGAATATTCATTTTTTGATTTTCCTGGAACCAAAAATAGCAGAAAACAGGCAGCTGGCACTATGGCTCTTGTTAATAGGTTAGTCCAAGAAATCATATGAAAAGTACTCCAAAGTGTGGACAAAACACAAGAAAGTGGATAAAACCAAGCATGGAGCATCAAAAATTATAGATACATTTGCAATCCCCAAGCTTAACTCCTGCTCGTCCTCGAGTAGGTAAGTGATAAAAAGAAAGAATAATTTTTGAGGTGACATGCACCATCAAAGACTTGACCAAAGTATTTGTAAACATTAAATGCTGGGATCATAGTACTTCAATCATAACATGAAAGACAAAGTTCTAGCAATAAGACAAAGCAACTATGATGCAACATGAAAAGGCACAAACAAAAGATTCATGAATAACAATGCCTTGCAAGACGTTTGTTTGTTTCACATAAAGAAAACATAGCATAGTGGCATTCAGCTTGTCCCTCATAGAGTAGCAAACATAAATGCATAGGACACCTTCAAAGTTTACAAGAGTGACTAGATACAAATAGTTTAAAACAAGCAGTATTAAGGTATGCATCAATCAAGAAGTCTTGGGACAATGCACATAGAACTAAGAATGGCCACTATGCTCTCAAGAAAGTGCTCATAGAATGTGTGAAGACTCAACACGGAAATGAACAGGTTTTGAAAAGTTTGAAAGGCTTCCAAATGTTGAAAGTATGGTACTCATTAGCTTTGAGATCTCATTGCCCCTATCATAAGCATCTTTAAATGGTTAAGGTTAAAGTGACGTCCAATCTGAGTTATATGCTTGACAGACTATAAACTGAAAATCCCAAGTCCCTTGAGTACGAGGGCCGCTCCTCATGCTACTCAACTTTAGTTACCGGTAAGTTCTTGTCATCGTAAGTATGTGTGTATCATAGAGAACCGCCAACGGGGTACCCCTTGCCCGATGATACGTAAGAATCCCCATATCAAAATGACAAGGCAAGCAGACAATGAGTATCTCAGCAATCTTCTTATTTACCATGGGAAAATGGTGCTTTTTTCTCTCTTTCCTCTTTTCATAAATCTCCTTTTTTCTCAATAGCTATCTCTCTTTTTTTATAAGAAGAATGCTTCATAGATATCATTATGGTTTGCTGCAGGTTTCCACCATGTCAGCATGGATTAGACCAGCGGCCCAGGCATTTCTCTAGCACACATACATAACTCCATGGACTTACAAGCTCCCCTTTTATTTCACACCGACGACATCCGCAAACAAAAGAGCAAGGTATCAACTGGGTATATATTTACAAGTGTTGAAAGCATTCCCCATGACAGCACGGTTCTGCTAATCCCCAGCCTATAATTAGCAAGCATATAACTTTCATGGAGAGTTCACAATGGTTCAGGTTTATTAAGTGAAGGAAATAAAGTGTGCCATCAAGTTCGTGAGAGCTTTACTAACTAACTTTCTCATAACAAGCAAACATTTTATTCGAAAGAAAACAAGGCATATTGAATATGCACGGAAGTAGCAAATGATGCTAATGGGTAGGTATGGTGGACACCTTGGCAATATTTGGTTTAAGGGAGTTGGAAACATGAGTAAAATACTCAGTGGAAGTGAAGGCTAGCAATAGTAAGTGAGTGACAAACAGGAGAGCAATAATGGCCATAATCATGCAGAGCGACAAAACATCATTGATCAAAGCATAAAGTGATACTACAAGTTGAAAACTAAAGGATCATAAAGGCTTATGGTGACTTGGGATAGTCATAACATGGTGTGAGCATGTGCCAAGTCAACCCAAATAAAGCATCAAAGGAGAATACCACTATACTATGCTTTAATATGCTAAAACAACGCATGATTCATCCAAGGCACATTAAGAAATCTCAATTGTTTATAACAAGTCATGCTACAGCAAAGAATACTAAGCATAAAGCTAAAACAATATCAAGCATGGCATGACAAAGCATAGGCCACAGTCAAAAACAAACTCTCTTTTACCACTTAAGCATGAGTATTCCTACTCTTTTCCAAACCAAACCAAACCAAACTATTTGAACACCAATATATGAAAGAGGGGGTCCAACCAATTTATTCAGAAAACTAAGCAAACCAAGCAAACTAAAAACAAAAACGAAAACAAAAAAGAAGACGCTCCAAGAACAACACAACTGTGCATGAAACAATAAAAATGAAGCGTTTGGAAGAAACACAGGATTTTATTGATGAAGAAGGATGCCTTGGCATCCCCAAGCTTTGACGCTTGTACTTCTTGGATATTTCTTGGGGTGACACGCATGGCATCCCCAAGCTTGAGCTTTAGTCCATCCTTCATCTCATTACTCATTCCTTCCATACACCTAAAATTTTTCCTTCATACAAAACTTCACACAATCTTTATTAGCAACATTAGTGCACTCAAGATAATAAGTCTTAAGGTTCAGTTATTACACCAAATAAACTTCCATTAGAACACTAGCTACTGTAGCACTTCCCTCAAAAAGCTCAATTCCCCAAAAGAACTCAAAAAGGAACCAACAAGAAGCAAATGCAGAAAATGGCAGAAATCTGTCAAAACAGACCAGCCGGTAAAGACGGATTTTTTCGAAGACCCTCTGTTGCTCAAATCAAAAAGTGTTGAACTAAAGAAAGTTAGATAACAACCTGGGGCAGAAGCACAAAACTTGACGCCTCAAAAAGACGTTCAGAGATTTTACACGAATTTTTACGGTGAAGCACAGAAATCTGTTTCGGGACAACAACTTTTCCAATCATTACTTCTCTCTCATTAGAGGTTACTCTTGGCACAAAAAGCAAATAAAAAGGATAAGGATAGGTTATTACTAAAGTAATAACTTCCAAGACTCATCTAAAACTTTTGGGTTATCTCCCAATAAGTACTTTTCTTTAACGCCTTTAAGTTAGGCAAAAGCAAAAATTAAGTAAGCGGAGATAATCATGGTGAAAACATTGTTTTGTTCAATGAAATCCTTTTGTTAACAAGGTTGATCAGGTCTTGTTAACAAAACAATTTCATATGAGACAAAACTTTATATTCTACTAATGATTATGTTACCTCAACCTTGATAGCAATGGTCCCAATCATAATAGTTTCAAATTTTTCTCTTGGTATGGGACAATATATCTCTCCAACTTGAATGCCCTCAACATGTTCAATTGAATTCAAACCACAAGTCCTTTCAATCTTCTTGGGGAAATAGATAGTATGTTCCTTGTCATTAACATTGAAGGTCACCTTCCCTTGATTACAATTAATAATAGCTCCTGCAGTATTTACGAAACAGGTCTCCCAAGAATAATAGTCATATTATCATCTCCAGGCATAATAGTTTTAGAGGATGCTCTCATAAGAAATAAGAGTTGAAGTAAAAGAGAGCATCAAGAAGAAAATTCAAGATGTATTTAAGTCTAACCCACTTCCTATGCATAAGAATCATGTATGCAAATAAATTTGCAAAGAACAAAGTGACAGGCATAGGAAGATAAAACAAGAGTGACTTCAAAACCTTCAGCACAAAGAGAGGTGTTTCAATACCATGAAAACTTCTACAACCATATATTCCTCTCTCATAATAATTTTAGTAGCCTCATGAATAAACTCAACAATATAACTATCACATAAAGCATGCTTTTCATGATCTACAAGCACTAGAGCTTTCCTAAACATCTTCAAAAGCATCCTCAGGAACATAACAATCATCCTTCTTTAGTAAGCATGGAGGACAATCAAATAATGTAAGGGATAAAGAGTTACTCTCATTAGGAGGTAGGCATGGGTAGCTAATCCATTCTTTCTCCTTTTGTTCATCACTCTCCTCCTCTTTTTCATCTAATGAGATTTCAGGTTCATCAATTTCTTCTTCCATAGGATCCTGCAAGGCATTAGTCTCTTCCATTTGTGGAAAGCATCTAAAACATTCAAGAATATAGCCATTTTCATCCTTGTAATTATCAAAGCAAAATTTAAGTATACCATAAACCTCATATTTGTAAGGTGAATCATCAATATTTTCAAGCAAACTAGCAAGTTCAAAAGCACCCTTCCAAGCAATAAATTCTTCAATTTGCTCCGCATCATAAAAGTCATAAATTCCTTTAGCATAGGAAGATATGGTATCATTATCATTATACTCACATTGAAAAGGGAGGTGTTTATACCTCTTTCTGCAACAAGACTCATCACAACAATAAGTAACATTATAAGTAGAGCACACGTTTCTAGCAATGGTATACAATCTATCAATTTGTTCCCATAAGTGTTTCCCTTTTTGTGACAAGCGATGTTCCTTATAATAATATTTTTGATCTTCCGTGAACCCACCTTGCCAATAAGCTTCAGTTTCAAAGAAACCAACCATTGACAACAAGCATGATAAGGCAAGACAATAACAGACCAACGAAAATAACAACTAGAGTAGGAACTAATTTTTTTGTATTTTTGATAAAGAAACAAGCAAACAAGGAGAAAATAAACTTAGCTTGAACAATAGTGAATCCAAGTGGACTTGATAAATAAAACTATGCTCCCCGGCAACGGTGCCAGAAAATAGTCTTGATGACCCACAAGTATAAGGGGTGTATCGCAGTATTTTCGAGGGAAGTGAAACCCAATTTATTGATTCGACACAAGGGGAGCCAAAGAATATTTATAAGCCTTAACAACTGAGTTGTCAATTCAGCTGCACCTGGAAACAATCTTGCTCACAGCAGTTGATCAGTAGCAATAGTTTTGTAGTAGGAATAGTAAAGCAGCAGCAGTAGTAAAGCAAAGACAGCAAGAATAACAAAGAATGGGATTCGAAAGTGGTAGGCATAGAGATGGATGGACGGGCGTTGCATGGACAAGACAATTCACATAGCAATCAGAACATAGGGCAATTGCAGATAAATAAGATAAAGCATCCAAGTACTAGACAGTCCTAGGCATGTGTTCCATATATAGTCATACGTGCTCGCAATGAGAACTTGCACAACATCTTTTGTCCTGCCAGCCCGTTTGCAGCGGGGCCTCTAGGGAACTACTGGCAATTAAGGTGCTCCTTTTAATAGAGCACCGGAGCAAAGCATTAACACTCTGTGAACACATGTGATCCTCACATCAAAGTCATTCCCTTCCGGTTATCCCGATTTCTGTCACTTCGGGGCCATAGGTTCTGGACAACAACGTGTGTATACAACTTGCAGATAAGACCAAAAACAATACTATCATAATGAATCAATAACATGTTCAGATCTCAAATCATGGCACTCGGGCCCTAGTGACAAGCATTAAGCACAACAAGTCGCAACAAAGTCATAAAGCACTAATAAAAGATACTAGGCACCATGCCCTAACAATCTGATGCCATTACATGAACGATCTCATCCAATCCCTACCATCCCCATAGCCTACAGCAGGGGATTACTCACTCATAGATGGGGGAAACATGGATGGTCGATGGAGATGATGGTGGAGATCGATGGAGATGGCTCCGGGGGCACTTCCCCGTCCCGACAGGCTGCCGGAATAGAGACTTTCTGTCCCCCGAATCTCCCCTTCGATGGTGGCGATGCTGCAGAACTTCTTCTAGAAAAACGTCGAACCCCCTGGATTTTTTAGGTCAGAAGGCTTCTTATAGGCGAAGATGGAGACCGAGGGGGTGCCTGGGGCCACCACACCATGCCCTGGCGCGGCCAGGCCCAGCCCGCGCCTAGGGGTGGTGTGGCCAGCCCCTGGCTCTCCTTCGTCTCGTATTCTGTCTCCTGGAGTCTTCTGGAAAAATAGGCACTTTGGCTTTTGTCCTATCCAATTCCGAGAATATTCATTTTCTGACTTTCCTAGAACTAAAAATAGCAAAAAACAGGCAGCTGGCACTGTGGCTCTTGTTAATAGGTTAGTCCAAGAAATCATATGAAAAGTTCTCCAAAGTGTGGACAAAACACAAGAAAGTGGATAAAACCAAGCATGGGGCATCAAAAATTATAGATACATTTGCAATGTATCAGCAGCTGGCACTGTGGCTCTTGTTAATAGGTTAGTCCAAGAAAGTGTATAAAAAGTACTCCAAAGTGTGGACAAAAAATAAGAAAGTAGATAAAACCAAGCATGGAACATCAAAAATTATGGATACGTTTGCAACGTATCAACATCCCCAAGCTTAACTCTTGCTCGTCCTCGGGTAGGTAAGTGATAAAAAGAAAGAATAATTTTTGAGGTGACATGCACCATCATAAACTTGATCAAAGTATTTGTAAAACATTGATAGCTGGGATCATAGTACTTCAACATAGCATGAAAGATAAAGTTCTAACAATAAGGTATAACAACTATGTTGTAACATGAAAAGGCACAAACAAAAGATTCATGAATAACAATGCTTTGCAAGACATTTGTTTGTTTCACATAAAGAAAACATAGCATAGTGGCATTCAGCTTGTCCCTCATAGAGTATCAAACATAAATGCATAGGACATCTTCAAAGTTCATAAGAGTGACTAGATACAAATAGTTTAAGAACAAGCAATATCAAAGTTATGCATCAATCAACAAGTCTTGGGATAGTGCACATAGAACTAAGAATGGCCACTATGCTCTCAAAGTAGGTGCATAAAGATAGAAGGTGGAGACTCAACATAAAAGTAAAAGAAGGGCCTTCATAGAAGGAAGTAGAGATTCAAGTTTCATAAAGAGCTTCCAAAAATTATGGTACTTATTAGCTTTCAGCTCTCATTTCCCCTATCATAAGCATCTTTAGGTGATTAAGGTTAAAGTGACACAACTAAGAGTATATGCTTGACAAGTTATAAGCTGAAATCTCATGCCCCTTACTTGCAAAGACCGAACCTCATGCTACTCAACTTTAGTCGCAAGTAAGATCTTGTCATTGTAAGTACATATGTATCATAGAGAACCTCCAACGGGGTACCCCTTGCACATGATACAGGAGCTATCCCATAATCAAAATGACAAGGCACGCAGACAATGAGCATCTCAGCGATCTTTTTATTTGCTATTTGCATAGGTTTTTATTGAGAATGCTTCATAGAGTGCTCATTATGGTTATGCTGGAAGTTTTCGCCATGATTAGGCATGGCTTAGGCTAGCAGCCCAGTCGTTTCTCTAACACAAATACAAACTCCATGATCTTACAAGTTCCCCTTTTATTTCACACCGTCGGGATCCATAAGCAAAAGAACATGATATCAACTAGGTACAATGTACAAGTGCAATATTGAAAGCGTTCCCCATGATACGTGGTTCTGCTAACTTCAACTTATAAAGCGCAAGCATATACGCAACAAATATGGATGCAATGGTTCAAGTTTATTAAGTGCAAGAAAGTAAAGAGTGACATCAAGTTTGTGAGAGCTTTAATCACTAATTTTCACATAACACGTTTAATTTGGAAGGTAGATAAAAACATGAATAAACGTGGAATAGCAAATGCTAATAGGTAGGTATGGTGGACTCTTTGGAATAACTTGGTTTTAGGAGTTGGATGCATGAGTGGAACTCATACTTGGTTATGGAGGCTAGCAAAAGACCGGGAGCGACCAACTAAGAGAGCAATAATGGCCATAATCATGTAGAGCGACAAAACATCATTGATTAAAGCATAAAGTGATACTACAAGTCGAAAACTAAAGGATCATAAAGGCTATGGTGACTTGGGATAGTCATAACATGGTGTGAGCATGCGCCAAGTCAACCCAAATAAAGCATCAAAGGAGAATACCACAATACTATGCTTTAATATGCTAAAACAACGCATGATTCTTCAAAGGCACATTAAGCAATCTCAATTGTTTATAACATGTCATGCTATAGCAAATTTCACTAAGCATAAAGCCAAAATAATATCAAGCATGGCATGACAAAGCATAGGCCACAGTCAAAAACAAGCTCCTTTACCACTTAAGCATGAAATTTCCTACTCTTTTTCCAATCCACACCAAACTATTTGAAAACCAATGCATGAAAGAGGGAGTCCAACCAGTTTATTCAGGAAACTAAGAAAACCAAGCAAACGAGAACCAAAAACAAAAAAACATAGATGCTCCAAGAAAGTAGATAAAACCAAGCATGGAACATCAAAAATTATGGATACTTTGCAACGTATCATGGAGATAGAAGCTTTAACGACCAACTATACCGTGAAAATAAAATTCTGGCCGTATAGTTCTGGACTTATAGTTGTCATCGACACCGCTAGGTCAAACATAACAACTTTCATGAAGGGACCCCTATATAAAGAGTCTTCAGGCAACGAGAAACAGTTACCCGGAGAGCCCCTCCCAGAACCCCAGAAACCTGCTTCCACAACATCAAAGTGCCGTCGGAGGAATAGACTTAGATCTAATCTCCAAACCCTTCTCCGCCACCATAGCCATATTCCACCACTTGTAATAGTAGATCTCATCTTTGATTGGCGACATTGTAAGACTATTTGCTATCAATCTCATGATTTCCATTGCAATGTTTATGATTGTTGTTTTCATCTCTATGTGTGAGTAATTCTCTTTGGGCTAAGGTTTTCGGCCTAGCCATGTAGCTTTTGTGCATGTTATTTATCATAGATGGGATCATGTATTAGTTTGTATGACATGATGATTATTGTATCCTCTCTTGCCTCAATCCAAGGACTTGTCAAGTACCCAAGACACCGAGGATTGAGCCAGGTATAGGGAGTATGAGTAATGATTAATCTGCAGGCTGGGAACCCCAGTGACAGAAGGGGTAGTACGGCTGTGTGTGAGGGATTTACTTGGGATTAACAGTGACATCACTATGCATATCATTAGTTCTCTTTCTTCTATGGATGAGACTAGTAGGTTATTGCTATAAGCGGTTGTGGAGGCAATAGCAGTTATGGATCCACTCCCCACATATAATTATCTTACTATAACAATTACATGCATACTTTATTATTATCTTTTATTCCCATCAGATGTTTTGCACAGCTAAAGGTGAAACTGAAAGCCCTAGGCCCTCTCTCTCCATCGACAACAACAAAATATAGCAAACTCTTAGTCCGGTAAAACACAAAAGTATTCTAAAACTCTCGAAGGTCCGTTAAAGTAACTTCACTATGCTTTCTGCTTCCTGAGGATTCGATAACCTAGGTCTACTAGGTAAAAGAGTTATACTACATCTGTAATATGGATCGAAGGTATCAACCCTTTTTCTGGCGCCGTTGCCGGGGAAGCAATAACTACCCTGGTGAGGTTAGTAGGAACCTTGCTAATTTTAATTCATGTTTTTAATTTTGTTTGTTTGCTTTCAGTCTTTATTTGGAAAACCAAAAAAATTAGTTAGTATTTAAATTCTTGTTTTTACTATCATAAGTCTTTGTTTAAGAAAACCCAAAAACATTGGAAATATGGCTGAAAAGAAGCTTGGGGAGTTTGCAACTCCCAACAATGATTATTTGCGTACTCCTATTACCCAGCCATCAATTACTACTGATGATTATGAAATTAAGCCCCACTATTTAAGTTTTGTTCAACAGAATCAATTTGGAGGCTCTGTTGTTGAGGACGCGGGTATGCACTTGAATACTTTCACTAAAATATGTGATATGATGTGCATAAAAGATGTTGACCCCAATGCGGTCAAATTGCGCTTATTTCCTTTCTCTCTTAGAGGAACAGCAAAAGAATGGTTGCTATCTTTCCCTAAAAATACTATTGCATCATGGGTGGAGTGTACTTCTTTATTTATGACTAAAATTTTCCCACCTGCAAAGATTATGCAACTAAGATCTAATATTACTGGTTTTAGATAGGAAGAGCGTGAGCCACTAGCGCTTGCATGGGAGAGGATGAAAGAATGCATGAGAAACTGTCCCAGTCATGGGATGGAAGATTGGTTAATTCTCCATTTATTTTATAATGCTCTTAACCCTGTGTCTAAGTCTATGCTTGATACTGCAGCTGGAGAAATATTTATGGGTAAACATATTACCGAAGAAAATCAGCTGCTAGACAATATGCAAGACAACCATGCCTAGTGGCATGTGGATACATCAAACACGAAGAAGGTGAACTCCGTCTCACCACAAGAAAATGAATAACTCAATGCTAAGCTAGATGAGCTCATATTAGCCGTAAAAGGTAAAGATGAGCCCAATCCTGTTGAAGATCTCAAGATGATGAGAATCTAAAGGGAGAAGCCTGAAGAACTTGATTATAGTAATGCTCCTTCATCGAATTACACTGTTGAAGATCTTGTAAAAAGGATCAATATCAAGATTCCGGTAAGTGAAGGAAATGAGGAAGCTATGTATCAACACTTTGTTAATCAGGTAGCAATAAAGGTACGTGAGCTTGAGGCATAATATAAGAAAATTGCTGAAATATTTCCTGTGAAGCTTGATAATATATTTGAGCCTACTATTAAGATTAAAATTGGGACCAATGAGATAGTTGCACTTTGTGATCTAGGTGCAAGCATTACAACAATTCCAAAAAGACATTTTAATAAGTTAAATATTGGCTCCTTTGAAATCACCGAGTTAAAATTACATCTAGCAGATTCTACCTAGAAACAAGTTATAGGTATTAAAGAAAATACTTTAGTATACATTAAAGGTTTTCCTTCTCTTATTGATTTTGTTATTGTTGACATGTCTGAAGATGCTAATGCTCCTATTATATTAGGCTGTCCATTCTTAAGAACTATTAAGGCTTTGATTAATCTACATGAAGGGAACGTGAAGCTTCAATTGTCTTCATGGGATCCTTTTGTTATTCATTTTCCCAGGAAGAAGAAAGCCAAGCATGATGAAAAGGAGGCCATCACTTTGAAGGCCAACTATTTTGAAGTGGGTGTTCCACTCTTCTGGCCTAAGTGAGCAACATCGAGGTCAAGCTATTGACCATAAAAGAGCGCTTCATGGGAGGCAACCCATTTGAAATAAAAGTTTGAGTAAAGTTTTTAAGTTTTAGTTTATGTTTTATGTTTAATAAAGAGTGCTAGAAAGCTCCACTTTGGGATAAGAAGTTCGGTAGTACAAAAAATCCTGCTTTATATATGCTGATGTTGGTCGAAAAATTTTACTGTCATTTTTCTATCAAAAACAAGGTGGTTCGCTAAGTTTTAGGATAAGAAATAATTCTCGAAGAAATATAATTTTTTTGATGACTACAGAAGGTTTAACGACCAGCTATACGGCGGGAATAAAAATTCCAGCCGTATAGTTTGACCGTATAGAAATCTTTGCCATCAACAATTTTTTTTGTAGGTACTAAAGATTTAATGACCAACTATATGGCGGGAATAAAAATTCCATCCGTATAGTCTGGTCATATAATTATCGTTGCCTTTATAAAATTTTCTTTCCAGGATAAAGAAGGTTTGACAACCAACTATACGGCAAGGATAAAAATCCCGGTCGTATAGTTCTGGCCATATAGTTGCGCTGCTAGGTGAAAACCCTAAATTTTGGACATCAGACCAACTATACGGCGGGAACAAATTGTTTCGACTGTATAGTTTGGCCATATAGTTGCGTTGGACCACAAAACCGTCACGGGAAGGTACCCCCAACACCAAAACTTCAATCATTTTTCTCTCTTTTACCTCCAAACTCTCTCAAAACCTCAAGAGATCTTCATCTCTA
Organism: Avena insularis; assembly: GCA_023614405.1. Taxonomy (NCBI): domain Eukaryota; kingdom Viridiplantae; phylum Streptophyta; class Magnoliopsida; order Poales; family Poaceae; genus Avena; species Avena insularis. The sequence continues at coordinate 436,326,755 of CM042692.1, forward strand.
CTTAATTTCGTTCGATTTCCTCGCACACAAGTGATCTACTATATGTTTCTCCTCCGATCCTCCAATTACTTTTTGCAAATTCATTCTCGATCTGTTATGATTATCAATCTAGGGTGAGACCTACTATGAACTAATTGCCATGATTATCTTGCCTAGATTGTTATTTTGAGGGGACTCTTTAGTGTGCTAAGATGAGGAATATGTTATGCTTATTATTTTTGGATCAAAAAGTTTTATGTTTTGTCTTTCATTATTATTTTAGATGATGAACACAAGGAGCCAAACTCGTGCTCGTGCCGCCGCTAGTTCTTCTTAGGCTGCCGCTCAAGAACACATGGGGATACGGTTCAGGGATGAGCTCCAACGTGATCGCTTCAACAAGATCAAGAACCGAGAAGTGAAGACAACCAAGTGGGCTTGCCCCATTATATTGAATCAACTAAGTATTTCTAATGACTTCAATTTATTTTGCAATAGAGTTGGCCTGCAAAACTTTGTATTCAATGGTGTGCCTACTTATTGCCGGTTAACTCTTAAATTTCTAAGTTCTTTGCAAAGCACCATTAAAGCATGGCATGGAGAGGACATGATTTATTTCCGACTTATGAAAAACAATTATGCTTTATCACTAGATGAATGGTGCGCATGTTTTAATTTTCCAAACAATAATGCTAATGCCTTACGTGCATCCTTTACTGGCATAGACCCTTCCCCGGAACTTTATTATAATGGAATGAGTTTTACTTCTAGAGTAAGCAAGAGGAAGAATATTCAACATCTTGCAATTCGCTATTTGTTCTAAGTTATTGCTAACACCTTGCAGGAACAAAATGAGTTCACGAGACTCATGAGGAGGACATCTTAGTCCTTGCAAAAGATGCTTTCAACAACATTGACTTGTCACTCAACTTGGGGGCAATTCTTGTGCGCTACCTGGAGTACCAATCCTCCCAAATCCAAGGACCAATCACAGGTGAAGGCATCATCACCGTTCTTGCCATTGCCCTAGGCATCGACCTAGGTGAGTTGCAACCAGTGCTAGGTGGATGAAGTGTTGGTTTCTCTACTTTAAAACCTTGTGGAATGTTCACTAGGAGAGGTGGTGTTTATTACTTACATATTGTTGGAGCTGGGCGTCTCTACCCCACTCCTTTGCCTAATGGTCTTTTCTCTATCGAGGAAGGATGTTTGCTATATGACTTGCAGGGTGAGCAACACCAACCCGAGGAGGAGATTCCGGATGAGGATGAGGACCAAGAATAGGAGCAAGAAGTTCCTTATCAAGAGGAGCAGCCACCAACCCGGCTCGCTACATACCAAGACTTTTAAGAACTTGGAGGAACTGTGGAGAGGATGCATAACCTCTCCTTGAACCTCTGAGAAACAACTAGTAATTTATCAACTCAATTTGCAAACTGGAGTTACGACTTTTCCCGCCACCACAATAATTTGAAGGGCTTGCAAAAGTCTAAGCTTAGGGAAGTTTCCTCATTATCTTTATTTGGCGTTCATTTGGTTTTATTTATTTCGAGGTTATGTTTTTAATTCGAGTTTATAAGCACTCGTTTTGGTTTCCCCAACACTTTATCTTTAGTTATTTCTATTTGTTTTCGAGACTTTCTAGCCGAGCTTTGCCGCCAATTTTCTATTCTTTAATTCCCTCTCTTAAAAACAACATTTTTTTTCCATTTATCTTTATTTTCCCTCTTCCTTCCTTTCTATTCTCCTTGTGGCTTTCACATATTTGCAGGAGAGTGATCGACTTCGAGTTTTTAAGAAGCAAATCAAAAGGGAAGAGAGAAGTGGAACCAATCATGAGAGGTATGCCTTAAGACTCCCCACTTTTGAAGTTTGAGAAACTCATACTAATTAGTAGTAAATGTTATGATATTATATTGGTGGAATGAGTCTTTATATTGTAGTAAATTTTGTTTACATGGGTATTTAGTTGGGTACGTTTTGTTTCAACTCTTGTAGTTAACCAAGTCTTGGCTAAAAAAAATTGCTAAACAATTGTAATAAGAAAAAGTCTCACAATTGAAGGCTTGGGTGTTGTAGTGTTTAGTCTTGAAGGTTTATTTCTAGAGACACTCAACACCACAAAAAATAATGATTGACTTGATAGCTCTCTTTAAAAGGATTTGTTCAATTGAATTAATGTTTAGCGGTTTTTGTGAGTATTCCAAAGTTTGACTTGTGAATCATAAGAATGATATAGCTTTATTCGTGTCAAACCTCATGGGATGCCAACAACTCTGCGAGCCTATGGACGATCTTCATGGAGGAAACTCCTAGATTTTGGCTATGAGTTGATTAAACATGTGTAGCAGCAATGCTATAATGGGTAAGATTCTTGGCATTCTCAGGTAGCTGTGTTCATGATAGAATCACTCCTCTGGCTGATATGAGTAATCATTATGCAAAAGGAACAAAAACATTGGTGATGCCATGCGTGTCCATCACAGCCCGATAAACTAATTAAATTTTTGGCATGCTCTCAATTACTTAAGAACTGAAATTCTTGAAGGACAATGAACATAAAAGTAGTGTTTGAAAAGTCTTGATTTATTGATGTGGGATAATTGAGATACTCTAGTGTATATGTTTTTCATGACAAACTCTCACACTCTCAATTTTACATGATTATAATTTATTGTTTAAAGGCAATCCTATGAGTTGATTACATGACATGGAATAAGATTTACTCATTTGAATCATCCATGTTAACAATAATTTTACTGCGCTATAAGGATGCATAAAACCCGTATGATATGCTTGCCATTACTCTATCTATGTTGAAGTTTTTCACATTAATAAAGTGGAGGAAACATGAGACTACCAATCATGAGTAAGATCATCATCTCGTTATTTTAGTTTAAATGCTGAGTTCCTTTTTTATTTTGATTTTGTTGCTCGAGGACGATTAAATTTAAGCTTGGGGAGGTTGATGGCTGTGAAATATAGCCATCTACATCCACATTTAAACCAGATTATTATTCATATTTTTTATGAAATATCTCTCTAAACTCTGTCATTAATGCCTAATGATTAAAGGGGTATACAATCCTTTCTTTCTATTTTCCTACGCAGATAATAAGATTTGATGATGAGAATCACAACATTAAAGTAAAAAATACGAGATTTCCAACAACCAAAAAAATCCACCTATTAAAAGATGCCCACCCAATCAAAGTTGTTCGTACGGTGTAAAAACATGATGATGACAGGGCAATTAAGCTAAGTCTTAACTTACTGAGAATTAGCCACGCCATAGGAAAATCAAACACAACAGAACTGTAGACGCTGCTACCAACTACTCGTAGCACTAGAACATGAAACACTTTGACCAACGACGGAACAACAGATCGCGCGCTACGAAGAGTAGGTGGATTGAACAGGCTCATAAGTCGTGCCGGCGTCCTGGCTGGTCGTAGACGCGATCGTCCTGGTGCGGCTCGTGGCATCAGCAGTTGCAAAAGAACGGCGGTTGTTCGTCGTCGGGTCACTTGTCGACGAGAGCCCGGCGGTGCTGGAACTGCTGGCAATCGACGACGTGTAGCTCGACCCATGCCCTCCTCGCGGCGGCGCGTACACCGGCACTGGTATGAGTTCCGGAAGCGGCGCCTCGACCTGGAGCACGCTCATGGCTTGCCGGATGGACGGTCGGAAACCGTAGTCCGGGTGCACGCACCAGAGTCCCACGACCAGCACGCGCTCCATCTCGTGCGCGTCGAAGTCGCCGGCGAGCCGGGCGTCCGCAGCGTCGAGGAGCGTGCCTCTCCCGTGCAGGTCCCGGACCCACTCGATGAGAACGACCTTGCTCTCGTCCTGCAGCTGCGGGATGACGGGCTTCCGGCCGCATACGACCTCGAGTAGGACGACCCCGAAGCTGTACACGTCGGTCTCGGTGCTGGCCCGGCTGGTCACCACGCACCCTGGATCCATGTACCCCTTGGTGCCGGCCAGCATCGTGGTGTATCCGCTGCGGCTGTGGTCGACGAGGCGCGCCAGCCCGAAGTCCCCCAGCTTGGCATTGAACGACGAGTCGAGCATCACGTTGCTGGGCTTGATGTCCCTGTGCACAACGCACTGCTCCCACTCCTGGTGCAGGTACATGAGCGCAGAGCCTACGCCAACAATGATCTTGTACCTGGCTGACCATGTTAACAACTCTGTCGAATTATAGAGATGGGTGTCGAGGCTGCCGTTCTCCATGAGCTCGTAGACGAGCAGGAGCTCGTCGGCGTTGTGGCACCATCCGACGAGCTGCACAAGGTTGCGATGCCTTAGCCGCCCGATGATGGTGACCTCTGCGATGTATTCCCTCCTTCCCTGGCTCGACGTCTTCGACACCCTCTTGATGGCCACATGGTGGAGCCCGTGGTCATGTAACAAACCTCGGTAGACTGCCCCGAACCCGCCCTCGCCGAGTTTCTCCGTGTCCGAGAATCCTTTCGTTGCCCGCGACAACTCGCTGTAACTGAATTTGCGAGGCCCAGCGCCCTTCTCAAACACGTTGTCCATGTCTCGGCCAAGAGAGATCTCTGCATCCAAAGCTTCTAGCCTGTGTATACCCTTTCTTTTCCGGTATTGGCGATAACTGAACCATGCGGCTATGGTGAGAAATACTAGTACGAAGATACCAGCGGAGACTAGCCCGGCTATTAGACCTATGTGTTTTGTCTTTGGATTTGTGACATCTGTCAATAAGGTACTGAGTTTGTAATTTCAGTGTGATGCATGATAGATTCTATAGATGCATGGTAAAGAAGTTGAACGACCAAGAAACACATGAAGCCACTTACGAGTAAGAGTGGTCTCGAATGACCAAGAAAGAATCTGGTGCTGCTCGACTAGATCCCCAATGGCTGCCGAGAAACCGACCGACGCATTCTGCGGCAGACCGACATCGGCCCGTAGGTCGATGTTTGCGCTGACGGTATATGCAATCTCACTCGGTGGGTCAACCAACCGCGAGATGCCCGAGAGCATGCTTGCTTTGGCGTCATACTTGATTGATGCCGACATGATCCCGTTGAAGCTCCCGTCCGGCAATGGCATGTACTCTTTCGATCTGATGTCATTGACGTTGATTCCAAGGTGGTTGTTGGTACCATTAGGATCCCATTCGTTATGGACCGCATCAAACTCCACGCCCAGCGTAGGCGGGAAGGTGTTTGCCCCGTTCTCACGGTTGTTGAAGAGCGCCAGGAAGCCGCCTGCCGCGTCCTTTGGCATGCTTGACGGGTAAGGCCCAACAAAGAACGCCATTCCATCACCTCCCTGTGGCGCAAGCAATACTAATGTTTAAATTCCCTTAAATTTCCCTAAGAAAAACTAGTGCTTAAAACATTCTAAAAAGATTAAAAAATGCTTCTATCTTTCATTCGCTGATTTTTCCATCTAACAGAAAGGAGATTGTTAAACTTAATTTGTAAAGGCATATGGAACTTTGTTAGCACAGCCCCGGCCGCCGACTACTTTCCGACGACACCGACGAGGAAATTCCGACGAGACGACACGCACGTATCCGATAACTTCCGCTGAGATGCACGTGCTGCTAGCCGATCGATTCTTTTGATCTAACTAGTACACTCACGCACGCACACGCAAAACAACTTTGATTGCCAAAGGCTCTTGTCGAGCCTTGCTTTCTCTCTTGTATTGCTTTAACCTCACACGATCTGATCTGGTACAAGCACGGTTACACGCGTATAAGTAGTACCAAGCTAGCTAGCAGTCCCAATCGGTATCCAACTCCTAGTAATACTCGATATGGTGCAACCAAGTTTGAACCGAACAGCACCTAGGTGTACTACTCCACTGCTCAGATACAACTCAGATACGCGACGCCGTGCCGGTGCCGGACAGCCGGAGTGCTTAATCCTAACAATCACCCCCTAAGCACGACGTACTCTCTTCGTCTTCGACCGGGGTCACAAATGCGCCGGTTGCTCCTCGCCGACGTCTTCCTTAGCATTGCTTTCGCCATCCCCTTCCTTGGCACCCATGTCACCGACATTGCTTTCGCCGGCTTCTCCATGGTTTCACATCGACCCTTCTCGTCCGCGTCCTTCTTTTCCGCGTCCTCCTTGTCGATATTGTCCATGAATGTGTCTTCAGTCTTCACTGGTTCCTTGATGAACAAACATTGATTCTCGTACTCCATCTTCACCAGATAATTTACCGTCCAAAATTCTTTCTTCGGATAGTAGTCCAGCACGTCTCGCATGCGTGCTTGCATCGGTCGTAGTCGTCTCATCTCCAGTGCAGTCGGAGGCTCTGCGACATACTCTTCTGCGTCCGACAACGCGCTTGTTTCTTCAGTTTCTGAACCTTGTGTGCCTCCACGTAGAGCTCCTAGAGTCAACGACTCTACATGCAGCGTATCCTGCATGCCTATTTCTGAGCCAATTTCTTGACTCACCACCACATCATATGGCCCTTTCACTTCTGGACACTCCTTTGCCCCAAGCTCTTCACGTGGATCATCACCTCCTGTACTAGCAGATGATGAGCTAAACACAACACCTTCTAGCTCTGTTTTTTCTGACCACGGACTAGCCTTTTCTCCGGAGACTTTTCCTTCTGGGAGTATCCCTAGTGCTTCTGGTCTGGTGTCCACGCCTAGAGCATCCCCTAGACCTTCAATCTCTTCTGGGTCCAAATTTGCTGACAAAGATAAGCTTGGTTGATCCATATTTTCTTCATACTCAAGATCCCACGTGATGTGAAAAGATGAATATTCCGGTTCCTTGGAGCCCCAATTCCATGATTTCTCTTCCTCAAAGACTACGTCGTCCGTGAAAACCACCTTATTGGTATAGGGGTTGCACAAACGGTATCCCTTCGAGCCTTCATAGCCTGTCATGATCATTGGAGTACTCTGATTCACCTTATGCGCCACACATCCAAAAGTACGAAGATGATCAACCGAGGGCTTCCGTCCGTACCATGCTTCATACGGAGTCATACCAACTCCACTCTCAGTTGGTTCCATGTTCAGCAAATACACAGCCGTATTGACTGCCTCACCCCAGAAGTTTCCTGGCAAACCTTTACTCTTCATCATCCTTCGTGCCATGGTCAACACGGTTTGATGCAGCTCGCCTTCCTGATCAATGCGTAGAGATCTTATCTTCGCCTCCACCTTAAACTCTCCGGCTTCCTTGATCTTCTCGAATGCTTGTTGTGCTTGATACTTACTTTTCAGCAACACAATCCACATGTATTTACTATGATCATCCACCGCAAGCATGAAGAACTTATTGCTGGACGGAGTTGTAGGCGAAATTTCAACGCATAGACCGCCATGATCAGATTCTGAAGCTTCACTCGCCTCAAACGTGGCTTCACGTAGAAACCGGACACTCCGTTGCTCGTGATCCACACACGGTAGATCGTGATCCACTTGCGCCACAATCTCCGTACCCGGTGATGGAGGATCCTCCTCATCCTTCAGCTCAGTTACTTCGAGCATCAGCATCATCGGTCCATCATCATCTCCTTCCTGGGCGATGAGAGCCCTCTCCTTCGACGATTTCTTGCAATCCTTCTTGAAGTGACCGAGCTCGCCGCACTTATGACATCTTACTTTCTTGATGTCAAACTTCCTTCGCGGCGGGGCCTCGTCCTCGTCCTCCCCTACGATATACTTTTTCGCTGGGCGAGAATCTTCTCTATCACTCCTGCTGCCGGATGCTTTATCGCCCTTCTTTTCCTTGGCGAACAACGCTCGAGCCATAAGCATGAGATGCTCATCCACTTTCGCGTCGCCATAGGTGATCTTCATCCGCTCGTCGTGCGCCTTGAACCGTCCAACTAGATCATCCATCGTGAGAGTCTTGAGATCAACGCATTGCTCAATTGCCGAGACAACGGGTGAGTAACGCGGCGGCGCCACGCGGAGGAAACGCCTCACAATAGAGATCTCATCCAGCTTCTCGCCAAGTCCGCGAATCCCATTGACCAGTGTAGCGACCCTTGAAGCAAAAGCGTCTAGCGTCTCATCTTCTCCCATCTCCGATTCTCGCATTTCTTCCGCAAGGTCTGCGAGGGTCGCCATGGACGCCGCTGCGCTCAAGATTTAGCGTCTTGAGCGTATCCCACACCTCCTTTGCAGATTTCTTCGAGATCAGGTGTTGCATCAGATCCGTTGGCACCACCGAGCAGATGGCCGTGAGTGCTAGTCGGTCTAGGTGGTACTTCAACGCGCCCTTCTTGAACTCGTCGCCGCCTGGATCGACAGCCTCCCAGAGTCTGGCGCCTTCTAACGCCCACTCCATCTGGACCGCCCAGACCGTGTAGTTGTCGCGGCTGTACCGCGGATACTGCATCGACACCGGTGCACCCGTAGCCGCACCAGAATACTCGCCCACCTCCTTCGTCATGACCTCCCGTTGCTAGGAGATCCTCCACGAGGCTCTGATACCAATTGTTAGCACAGCCCCGGCCGCCGACTACTTTCCGACGACACCGACGAGGAAATTCCGACGAGACGATACGCACGTATCCGATAACTTCCGCTGAGATGCACGTGCTGCTAGCCGATCGATTCTTTTGATCTAACTAGTACACTCACGCACGCACACGCAAAACAACTTTGATTGCCAAAGGCTCTTGTCGAGCCTTGCTTTCTCTCTTGTATTGCTTTAACCTCACACGATCTGATCTGGTACAAGCACGGTTACACGCGTATAAGTAGTACCAAGCTAGCTAGCTAGCAGTCCCAATCGGTATCCAACTCCTAGTACTACTCGATATGGTGCAACCAAGTTTGAACCGGAACAGCACCTAGGTGTACTACTCCACTGCTCGTATACAACTCGTATACGCGACGCCGTGCCGGTGCCGGACAGCCGGAGTGCTTAATCCTAACAAACTTTGCTTGACTGGGATGTGCAGGTGTTCAGTTGAATAAATGTTTAACTGAGCAGTCGTTGCATATTTCTACATGTAAAGGAATTTTAATTTTCTTCATATTTTCTACATGTAAAGGAGTATAATAAGTGATGCACAAATTGATTCGATGACAAAATTAAAATTTCTATTGAAAGGAAGGACTGGTACTAAAACGCTACGTCATAAAATTTCTACTTGCCGGACTGCTGCTGTTGACGGGCTTGACGAAGAAGGTGAAGTTGGTGGTGAAGCTGGCGACCTTGCCGGTGCTGTCGTCCCAGAGACTGACCGGCTGCCCGTGAGCTACGCGTCCTGTGCTCCAGCTCCTGGAAGAGTTGGTCAGGTCGATTCGATCGAGGGCGGGGGCAGAGTCGTTCCAGTACTTGAGGTCGGCGCCGGCGAAGACGTTGGGACGGGAGAAGTTGTAGTCGAAGCTGAGGGAGGTGACATGAGGAACGCAGCTCGATATGAGTAAGAACAAGCTGGGGAAACCAAGGACAAGAAGGCACTTGCTGGCTCTCTTCATCACCATGGCCGTGAAGTAACGTTATGTGTAAGCTCGCACTCATTGTAATGTCGACACTATATATGCACAAAGGGCAGCACCTCTTCCACTGCCCCCCCCCCCCCCCCAAACACACACCCCCAACCAACCACATACGGCGTCCGGCGCTTCTCGGATAAGTTCACGATTTTGGAGACGCTGGCTACCAGTCATGCCCACCATACAAAAAATAATCGAGCATTCAAATAATTCAGTTTTTACATTCACCTTCAATTTTACGTAGAAAGAAAAAGATAAACTAACGCCTCCGGTGGCCGAAGGCGCTACTCTCGCCAGGAGCGCGTGGTGGCGACGGCGGCAGCTCTCTGGCAACACCCCACAGGTCGAACAATGAGTTGTATCTTGCTAGCTGCGCCTCGACCTCCTCCTTTGCTCGGTCACGATTGGCACACAAGTCAGCGTCGTCGGGCCGTATGTGCGATGCATAGAAGAAACGCCGGTAGACACCGTCGAGTTCTTGCAGCCGGAGGTGCTCCAGCAGAAAACTTGGCGGAAGATGTCCCACCCATAAGGCTCACCGGTGGTCTGGTAAGCCGGCCCATGGGGTATCGACGGCCGCGGAAGCTCCTCGCGCTCAGGCTCGAAACTGGCCCAGCCCAGCTCGTCGGTGTTGGCTAGGCAGGAGTCGTCGGAGTCGATCCATCCGGGGTCGGAGCACTCTGAGTCGGTGTGGTTGGGTCCAGGGAGAGGCGGAAACGGGTGACACGGCTCTTCTACGGGCGGTGGGAGAGGTGGAAGAGCACGGCGGGTAGGCATGGCTATGCGTCAGCCCTACTGGGGACAGCAACACCGCCGGCCACCGCCCTAGATGTAGAGGGAGAGGGTGCGAGGTCTGACCATGGTGTAGATCTGCAATGGCGATAGCCGCCGCACCTACATATAGCGAGAAAAGGGTGGGAATCGGTGGAAAAGGCGGGAAGCGGTGAAAGGGCATGGCGGGAGAACGCGCTGGTGAGCAACTTTGGCGCCGCGTGGTCGGCAATAGGACGACGCTCGGGAGATGAGCCGGCTATCTCACTGTCAGGGCTGGCCCGCGTTGTTTTGAGCTCCATCTGGCGCCCCCACTAGCCCCCTGTGGGTTGGGTTCGGCCTGCGGGGACCGGATGGCAAAACAGGCCACGCCGGCAAAAAAAAGTTTGGGGGGGAGGGGGGCTGGGCGCGATTTTGAGCGCCGGCACCTCCCATAGCCCTTTAGGGGGGCTTTAGGGCCCCCGAGTGGAGATGCTCTAAGAACTTGTTGAGGTTGCTCTAGTCCTCCCTCCCCTGTCTCGCCCTTCCCCCCTGCGAGGGCGAATAGCGGAAAAAACCCTAGTGCCGCTGTGTACTCCCCCTCTCCGCCGTTGCCAGGGTGGGCCACCATGCTTTTCCTCCACGGGTGCCGACGTCAGCAATGGTGGCTAGACTCTCCCCTGCGTGCAAGCCATGGTGGTACGACGCATGGCATCCTGCGGCGGTGTTCCTCGGATATGCGGTAGGCTGAGGATCGCAGGCGGCTATGCCCTCCCTCTTGGCCTAGATCTGGGCCCGGGCGGGCCCAATATAGGTTCGGGTGCACTACCTCATGCAAGGTGGTGGATTTCCTAGTGGACGAGGGCAAGGACTAGTGCTGGGGTTGGCGTTGACGGTGGTACTCTTGCTGCACTACGCTAGAGGGGCTTGAGAACCTACTTTGTTCCTGTCGTTGCACCTGATCTGCTACCGCCTTGTGGCGGTGGAGGTAGTTCCTGATAGAAATATGCCCTAGAGAGAATAATAAATGTATTATTATTTATATTTCTGTTTCATAATTAAGTTTATTATTCTGTTTTATAATTGTATTAGTTCCGAATAATGTGTATTTGGAGAAAAACCCTAATACATGTGTGAAATAATAAACACCAATAATGATATCCCTAGTCATGTCTCTGAGACTAATACGTATATCAACGATAGTTTCGGTTTCCTAACTATGAGCAAAATTACAATGTGATTGTGGTTTTGCTGGTGACATATGTGATCGGAGTTGTTGGAGAACAATAACGATGAATAGACCCAAACGTGAGATACCTTGAAACACGTCGTCAATATTTGTTATCGGTATTTTCTCATAAACAATGTATTGCCTTTACTAGAGATCGTTAGACCACAAGAGACATATGAACTTGGGTATAATATGGGCATGGCAAGATGGTCCAAATATTGTTATTGACGGAGTAATTATAAAGTTGATGCTTGTTCATACCGGATGGTTTTTCAATTATTCACATGGAGTGCTTGTGGGGATTGATGCTCCTGGTGATGGATAGATACACTCTGGATCCATTCATGTACTATGAATTTCGTCATCGTCTAGCCGAACATGTGATCAAGTTCTTGAACACATAAACATCCATAGTGCGGGATGAGTAAAGAGTACATGTCAGGTAACGAGAATAACCTAGTGTTTCATCTTGGGCAATGTAAAGTATCGACGAATAAATACAATATGTATCAGACTCAATACTACAGTTCACACGATAAAGGTCTTCGTGTTATTTGCGGGGGTTGCTACTTGTATCAAGACACTGATAGTAATCATTGTCATAGAATGAGTTCGAGACATGTCCACAAATATCCGAACCCACAGGGTCACACACTTAAGACGTTTTCGGCATTTTAGAACATGAGTGAGAATAAGATAGTTGAATGAAGTAATCCCAAAAAGATATTTCAGAGTGTCTTGGAATATTCTGGAGGTGTCCGAGATATCACCGGGAGTGGACAAAATTGTTCCGGACATTAAAAGAGGATACTGGGAATATTTTAGGAAGGTTCCGAATTGATTCGGAGGTGTCTGGAATTTAATTTAGGACGCTTCAGAATAAAAATTTATATTAAATAATTAATAAGGAACTAGTATTATTTATTATCCCAGTGGGTCTCATGAGCCCACTGGGCCACACGCGCAAGCGGGGAGGAGAGTCCCTGGCCGAATCGGCCAGGGCTCCCCCATGGCTGGTGGGTGGGGGTGGGGCGGGTTAGGTGGTGGGGGGAGGAGTCCTCCCCAGACTCCGGCGTGGTTTGTAGGAGAGGAGAGGGAGGAGGACTCGTAGCGGAGTCCAACTCCTCCTATCCTACTCTCTCTCATTGGTGCTAGGAGGCATTTATTGAATCCTTGTAGGACATGGAGTCCTACTCCTATTCACCCTTTGGGAGAGGAGATGCCACCTATATATATGAGGGGGGAGGGCAAGGGAAAACACACACAAGTTCCCGAGGAGCCCATCCCCTAGCCTCCGCTGCCTTCCTCCGATGCTCGTCCTCGCCCTCTTCCTCGCATCGTTGTGATCGTTGCATGGAGGAGATCTTCATCAACACCTAGGGCTGCTTGTCTTCTACCCCATCCAGATTCAATCTAGCCGGACGACGGAGTGCTGCCGGATCTTCATCGACACGTTCCCGGTTCGTCCGCGAGTTCTTGATCTCGCCTCAACGTGGTGCCGTTCTCGTTGCACGTGTGGATACCGGTGGAGTTGCGACACTTGGAACACTAGATCATCAGAGCTGTCCGTGGGATAATACATCTCCTCGCGACTTGCTAAGGCTTGTTGCGGGGATCGACGCATGACCAACCTCGTCATTGACAAACTTCTGCTAGTTCGATTTTCGAGGATATGATTCGTTACCTCCTCACTCGCATTGGATCTTGGTTATACGCTAGAATAATTTGTTTTGCATAACACCTTCCCCAACAATTCCCTCCCGCGCGCTACTGTACTGCCAAGCGTCCTCGGAGTTTCTTCTCCTTGGTATTACCGGCCTCGCAATGTGGGTCACAGTGAGATGATGGTGGTGACTGTAAGTCCGTGGTGGCATGTGCTGGTGGGCAGCGATCTTGGTGGAGCAATATGGAGCGTCCGACAGTGTAGTATTCCGAGGGGTTGAGAGAAATTCTTGTTGTCCCGACGCTGATGCGGTGACGCCTGCGGGTGTCACCGTCCTTCCTGGAGGACATCAGATGTATCTCTTTTCCACCTAACGTAGCGTAGGGGGAACCCTAGGACCAGTCCGGGCTGCAACATCGTTGTTATTGCTTCCCTTTTTGGAGGTGCTACTTGGTACACGATGCTTCGAAGTGCTAGGAGTGTGGTGGTACTTCTCTAGAGGGCGCAGCGGTTGCGAGTCGTCTCCGATTTTCTCGAACCGTCGTTTTGTTTTCTTTTCTTTCTTCTTGTTTCTTTTTGGACTTGAGTTGTGTTGTTTGTCCCAGCATTGTTCGCAAAGTTGTATCGAGTGATTGCTATATTAATATATCAGACAAAATACTATTTTGATAGAGAACCTGTTGAAACCGAATCAACGTGGAAAGACAAATTCGAGTAGGAACCAAGTCAAAAAATTTATTAGCGACTAATCAACAATAATTGAAATATGGTGATGCATCGACCATTTGAAGCAGGAGAAAAAAACTCCCCCTCCACCTCCCACGTCGCTCCCATGAGCGGCCGAGGAAACCCGAGCCACCGGCGAAGCAGCCCCCACCTCTCCTACCTCCCATACCCTCGTCGCCGCTGGGGCATGCTGCCGGACGAAGCCCGGTCGGCGTCGGTGGAGGCAGGGCCCTCTCTCCCTGCGTTCGGGGTCGCCAGCACAGGCGGTTGCGACGAGCGTTCGCAGTGCGCTATCATGGGGCAAGTTGGCATGGAGGTGGGTGTTGGCGGCAGAGGTCGAGGATGTGGCGCATCGGCGTGGAGGGTTGCATGAGGGTGGTGTTTCTCTCCCTAGCGCTCGGGGGTGGAGCCTTCTCTTCCTCCCGGTGGCGGTGTATCAAGGGTTGTAGTGGCCGAGCTCTGGCTAGGTGGCGACGTCGTGGTGGCACGGTCGTGGTGCTGCGGGGCTGCGTGGCAATGCGGGGCAGCGGCCTGTTGTGGGGTGGTGCCGGCGGAGCCCTTTTGGCCCAGATCTGGGTCGGGGTGGGCGGGCATTTCCTGTGTAGCCCGTCCTACAGATGGTGATGGTGGGTAGCTCGTACAGGGGTGCAGCGGTGACAGCGGCCGACCGGTTGCACCATGGTGGTGGACTTTATGGATCCTATCTGGGCCTGGCCAGATTCTCTTGGGACTGGTGTGCCTCTTGGGGGCTTTACGGCCTGCTTGGCCTGGCCGGACCTAACTGAAACTGGTGTGCCTTGCAGCCGCGTCCGGTCGACTACTTACTTTGGTGGTGGAGATAGTTCCCTCCTGCATGCCCATGGTTCTGCTAGCCCCATCTCAAGTTACTCATAGCTCCGTCTTGTAGACCTCATGATGGTGGCTTTGGTGAGACGACGATGGCGACTCTGTAACCGTAGTGGCGTATGCTGGTGGGAGGCGAGTTTGGCGTGGTGTCGAGGCCGACCTCACGGGACTCCTCTGCAACATTGTCTGGGGGTAGTGGATAGGGTCTTTTTCGGGAGAAATCCCTTGTCGGTTCGGCCGACTCCGACGCGGTGCCGCCTCCGAGTGGTATCATTCCTTCCTGAAGGGCGTCGTGGATACCCTTCCTCCACTTCCCTCAGTGTGACGGGAAACCCTAGGATTCAGTGCGCTGATCCGAGCAGGAGCCTCGACGCTTTCTTTTTTAAAGGTGTTGCTTGGTACTTGATGATTTGGTGCTAGGAGCGTGGTGGTACTACTCCGATGGATGCAACGGTTATGGGTCTCCTTCGCTTAGTCGATCCGACTATGTTTTTATTTTGGTTTTTTTTCTTGTTTGGGTGTGTGTCGGCTGCTGCCCTAGCCGGTTTCGGTTCGAGATTTCCTTTGGTTGTATCGTGTGGTTTGTTATATTAATATAGCGAGCGAAAGACTATTTCAAGAACAATAATTCAAATATAATGGTCGTGATAGACCTCGATTGGTATTAAACTACTAGTAATACCCTGCTTTCGAAGCAAAAGGGACACCAACATGGTCGCGTCACGCGTGTTGAGTACGACGTAGGTGGCCGTGTGGGTGGCCGCAAAAACACGACAAGTGAGCTACACTAAGAATTCGTGTCTCGCCTTTTCCAGCAAAACTATCTGGCTAGCTGACTCCACCACACTCTACAGATACTCTAGCTAGATACGGTGGAAAGTTCTGTTCACGGCGGCTGAGTCGTTGGAGATTAACGCGTCGGGTCATTTCATCCAAGCTTGTAGACGCACCATCGCTGTATGAATGTTGGCCAGATTGTTTATGGAAAATGATTGCCATCCCCGGACGACATCGTCCGGGTCGCAACCGCACGCGCCCGTGCGAATCCGCGCGCCACGCCACGCCGTTGCTCTCCTCTGCCGCCGGCCGCCGCACGCCTCCGCGCGCCTGCCGCATGGCTGCCTCGGCACCGGCCGCCGCCCGCCTCCGCGCGCCTCCGCGCGCGCCGCCGTGCGGCTGCCTCGCCGCACGTCCCTCGAAACCCTAGATTCATATTTTTTTCGCTTCCTTGCTTCTTTGCTACCCGTGGTGGTCAAATTTGCTACATACGGCAGTCGGCGTTGCCACGTTCGACGAAATATTCTGCTACATAGCATGTTTTTGCGACAATGTTTTCGATGAATTCGGGTTTTCTACATGTTTGTTATTTTTTTGCTACATTTGTTTTCTGATTTTGCTATAATATCGTAAATTTTTTGCTGCGTGACATCTCCGGTGAGGCATCCGATGAGTTATCTATAAAAGTCTTCGTCGATGTCTCTGACGAAGTAGGTTTTTTGCTACATTAGAAGAACTTTTTTGCTATAACCGTATTATGGTTTTGCTACAACAGTGTCAACTTTTGGCTGCAAGGTCTCCGGCGAGAGTCACTGGCGAGTTTTTTCCGATGTTTCCGGCGAAGTCGGTTTTGCTACATTAGTACAATTTTTTTGCTGCATGGTCTCCGGCGATGACTCCGGCGAGACGTTCTATTTCTGGAACGAATCGTTTTTTTTTGCTTCGGAAGCAAAAGCAGAGACATTTACAGCAAACGCGGGGACATCTACAGCAAACGCGGGATTTGGACCGATTTTTAGACACGTGTCGCACGCGGAAGCAGGACGATGGGAGACGCCTAGCACGCGCAATTTATCCACTTTGACTCGCTTGCTGTCTCACTCTCAAGTTCGTGCAACTTTAACCATTTCTTTCCATTACCAATCCAGCGATTACTTCGTCTGTACATCTCAGAGCTCGCATGCACACGCACGGCAGCACCGCGACCTTCCCCTTCAGATCAAGCCACACAATTCACTTCCAGTGACCAGTGATGTCGAGAGCACCACGAGCCGAGAACACCAGTGCAAAACATCAATCGTCTGGCACACACATTTTTTTTTCCGAGCAACTAGCAGAAGCACTGTCTTTTCTATTAGAAGAAGAGAATTGGCCGGTTTAAAAGAAAAACTGGCCAAAACCTGGCACAAACGTATATACACACAGGTCCGGTTTAAAAGGGGAACCGGATCAAAAAACACACCCCAAGCGGCACAGTTTTCAGGAAAAACCGGCAAAACCAAAGACGAGGCCACACTACCTAGCTCGACTAGGTCTGGAGCACCGCCGACCGACACCAGCACAACGGCAACAGCGGGCGCAACAAAACGCCTGGTCCACGTCCTCAGAAAGAAAGTCAGAGCCGAAGGAACGGCTAGGTCTCTCAGGCTTCATGCGCGAGAGGCAGGCCGCAGCAAACCCGCCAGCGGCACTCGCACGCCGACATGACCCGAAGACATCAACTCAGCCGGTAGCACAAGCAACATCGAGAAAAGCTTCCCTCAATCCGTAAAATAACGCCTCCGCAAAGGTAACGACGTCCAGGAGACGTTGCTGTCATCCAATCAGGTGAGCCTGATTTGGGTTTTCACCCCGGAGTGAGGGACGGAGGAGGGCCGGGTCTCCACGACAACACCCTCAAGAGGGAGAACGGTGCCCTCATGCACCGCCGATGTCGGCACCGACCAAGTCGGGCAAGACTTTCGTCCGGAGATCCGCGACCACAAACTCCAATGGACAGCCACAAGGATAGCGAGAACTCCCCGGGTTCTTCTCGATCAACTTGACACGGGCATGCGAGATGGAACCTCTAGAGCCTATTCATTCTTCTTCAAGCCACCGCCAACACATAGCGCTGTCAAACTCAACATGAGCGTGGAGATCCTCTAACCTTTGAACCACCTTGATATATCCACCTCCAATCCTCCATTAGCACCATGGTAATCGTGGTTGATGCCCTTATCGATTGTTACCAAAGAGACCGACGGAGGTGGATCTTAGAGTCACCAATGTCCATCTGCAATGTCAATGATGGCACCTGCGCTGGGATTGCGGCTGACTCAGATGGTCGTGGTAAATACTCTCTCTGTTTAAAATATAAAATGTTTTAGCTTTGTAAATCAAATGTATCTAAATTTTTTTAAGTATATAGGTCTACTCAGGTTTAGAGTAAATCTACACATTAAAAAAATTTAGATATATTTTATTCACAAACATAAAATATCTTATATTTTAAAACGGAGAAGTAGATTGGAACAACCGGGGTGCAATCCCGCAACCTGAGATTAGGCTTCTTGAGCCCATCGCTGCCGAGCAGCACATCCAGGTCGGGGATCTTCCACCGGCACGATGCGCCCACTAGTACGAAATCATGTCGGTCTGCCTTGAATTCCACGCGGCGGTACAAGTGAGGAACCCCCAGCTCTAATTCCTGCACAGTGACGGGGTCCTGGAAAACCGGGTACCCAGAGATGCCTAGACATTGTTAGGATAGCCAGCCAGCTAAGGCAGGTTGTAGTCATCCGGCTTAGCAGGAGACGGCACTCGCCAAGCCTATCGCCTAGCTCCTGCATGGAATAGCCGGTAGTTGAGACCATTCTTGTACGCGTTCTCCTTAGCTGCGTCCTTGATATCCGTGCTTTAAGTCATCATCGGTTCATTGATGAACAACTAGTGCTTTTTTAGTTCATCGTTACCGAATTATTAATCGTTCGAAATTCCTTCTTCAGATAATAGTCCAACACGCGTCGCATGTGTGCTCGCGTCGGTCGTAGTCGTCTCATCTACAGTGCAGTCGGAGACATCACAACATACACTTCTACGCCTGACATAGCGCTTGCTTCTTCAATTGTGGATCCTCCCTGAGGTACCATGTCGCGCTCTCGCGACTCGCCTATGTGATCTTTTCGAAGTAATTTATCATCGGGATTCACACGAGCATGCATAGCAAAACCAACAAGCTCCTTTCCTGACAAGTTGCTGGACTTCCACGCAAGACACCGAAAGCCTTGAATGGGTCTTGTGCCCAATCTCCAAATATCTTTGGTACTTCCACGTGAGGGTACAAGCTGAGCTAGCATGCTCCTTTCCCCTGGCCCGGTCGAAGCAATACTAGAACCCCTCCCATCCTTTCGGCTTTCTACGTTGCCCGGCAAGTCTTCTTCTGTCCTAGTTAACCTGTCACCTGGACCGCTTCCTCTTGTTGGAGCATCTAGTCCACCTGATTCTGCTGGGTTGCACTTCTCTTCTAGAACGTGAGTCCCTGCTGATGCTGGGTTGTAGCTTCCGCAACAAGCCCGAGAGCTTACTGGCCTCCCTGCCGCTTTCTTCGACATTACAATGCGCACGCTGCTAAGCCTATTTGTTTCTTCTGCTCCAATTTCTGGGATGGGCGCCCCTGAACCTCCCCGCGAAGTTCCTCCTGGTGGGCCTTTTTTTTAGTCCGCCTCCTTCTGGTGTTTCTAGGCCGCCATCCCTTGGACCTTCCCTTGGCCCGAGCTCCGCACATGGAGCACCTCCTTCTGGGCTGTTGAGCAGCACACACGTGCCACGTTTGCCTACAGCTTCGGGTGGATGTCCTGGCGTGCTACTGTATTCATCATGCAACGAGACATCTTCTCGATCCTGGACGTCATGTCCTGCGATGTCGGTAGTCCGAGTACTCTCCGGCTGCGCTTCTGAACTTGAGGTGAACTCCTCCTTCTCTGAACTTGACATACTCACGCCGACTTCTTCTGACACCTTGGTTGTCGTACTTGGCGTCGCCACACTTGACGAACCAACCGTGGTCACTTCCGGTTCTACCAATATCATCTCGTCGTTTAAGACAACCTCCTGCTGCCCCACGTGAGCACTAGTGTCGTCGACACCTGCGCATACCACCTTGATCGCTCCCCGCACATCCTTCGTCGATTTCTTTCCGACGAGGTGCGGCAGCATGTCCGTCGGCACAACCGAGTAGAGCGCCGTCAACGCTTGACAATCCTCTCGGTACTTCGCACCTTCCTTGACGTACTCATTGCCGCTGGGATCGATGGGCTCCCAAATATCTTGACCTTCCATGGCGCACTGCATCACAAGTGCCCATAGCCCGTAGTACTTGCGATCCAGACGCGTATACAAAGCCGCGCCCACCATCTCAAATGCTGGTGCCGATGCTGAGTTTTCACCAAGCTTCACCATCGCCATGACCTCCTTGTACTTTCAGCAGATCACAGACGACGATCTTGGCTCTGATACCAATTGTTGGCCCAGACCCGGCAATACTTTCGCCCGGATGACGACCTTCAATAGCTTCTGCCGCCGAGTACTTTCCGATGACTACCGACGAAGACCTTCGGCGAGACGACACACACATACTAACTTCCGCCGCGATATGCGATGCATGTTCAGCTATCAGGATGATGCTAGCTGATCGATTCTTTACGATTGGCTAGTTCCACTAACGTACACACGCACAAAACAATTGATGGCTAAAGGTCCGTGTCGGACTTGCTCTTTTCAATTGATTCACAACTCACGATCTGGTTTCTTACAGGACCTGGTACATGTATATATATATGAGAGGCAGCTAACCAACTCAAACACTTCATCCACTCCGTGCTAACTCCTAATTGTTGGAAATATACCCTAGAGACAAATAGTTATAAGGAATATTATCATATTTCATATAGTTTATGATTAAGTTTTGTATCATGCAATAACTGTATTGAGTGGAAACATCAATACACGTGTGATATACAAACAACCAGGGGTTCCCAGTGAAACTCTAGTCACTGGTCCATTGGTCAACAGATGATCAAGTTTCCTGATCATGTGACATTTATACCAGTTGGAAATAGAGTCAACTCATTCTGAGAATGAGATGATGAACCAATACCCAACTTAAACATCGTGACCCACGAAGTTCAAGTTACAATGATTAGAAATGGATCCTCGTAGACTATTCCTTAGATCGTGAGGCTATATCAATCACTATCTCCTGAGAGTGCTTAGATAGCATCAAGCACCACTTGGTAATTTTGTGGTTATAAAGGTGTGTTCAGATACTCGGAGAAA
The DNA here is from genome assembly GCA_023614405.1 of Avena insularis. Taxonomy (NCBI): domain Eukaryota; kingdom Viridiplantae; phylum Streptophyta; class Magnoliopsida; order Poales; family Poaceae; genus Avena; species Avena insularis. Next base: position 436,347,509 of record CM042692.1, read on the forward strand.
ACCGTAGAGGCAATATATGTCCAGAGCGGGATTTGTCCATCCACGTGACGAAAAGATACTCAAGGGCCCACTCGGAGAAGTTATATCCAATAGATGCGCAACGCGTGATTTGATCATAGGGATATCACTTGTCAGAACGAGTCAAGTAGCATTGTTCGGTAATGAGATTGAACACGACATGGTGATGTCATTGATCATATCTCGGGCAATGCAAGTATCGAGAGACAAAGGGAATAAGACACGACTGTCCCGGTTCAAACGATGAAAGATCTTCGTGGAACGCACAGGGGTCACATGGCCATCCAAGTCTCTTTGTCGATCATTGGTGCGGAATTCGGTGACGATGGATGGATATCATGACGTGAAGGACCATATCACATTGCATTTACATTCAATGTTATTGTTCGTATATCTTATTGTGTGCTAGTATTAGATACTCGACGGTAGCGTAATAAGATGATCCCTGTTAAAATTACCAATGATTGTGTTCTCCCTTAGTGTGCACCACCAAAAAAGTTCTTCGGTATGAGGCGACCCGGGGTGATTGGGTGTTAGACATATCTACGTTCGCATACAGTGGGTGTAAGCCATGTTGCACAGCGAATACACTATGGTTGAGTTGGCGAGCCTAGCACGCCATAGAAGCGTGGCCTCGGAACACGATGGTTGAAAGATCGAGCACGAGTCGCATGAATGATGTGATCGACGTTTAGCGTCCACCCTTGAACCCACATTGATGGCCATGATGATCGGGGGAGATGTGGCTGATAGGGGTCTTGTTATCACTAGAAACCCTTATAGGGATAGGTGTTTCTGAGTGGAGTTATTATTAACTTATTTAATTATAAACTTAGTCTAAATTCCTTTTGCAATTGTAAATGTAGAAAATTTCTCCCTGATGCCACCTTTTCTGATGATGATTGATTGATTAGAAGGAGAGAAGCTCAGATTAGATGGATCAAACTTCTCTATATGGGTTGCGCGTCTCCATATTCTCCTTAGCGAGAATTACGTGGTCGACTACATACTCGACGGGATGGATTTGGATCAGCCCATTGACCTAGAGACCCTAGAGAAGCGGGAAGACCGCTATCTCCATCGGGAGATGGCCTCCTTCATTTCAGTTACAATGCGTTTCGGAATGGTGGACGAGCTGTGGCCTTTCATGGGTGATGTCAACCCTCGTACAGTAATGATATAGCTTAGGACACATTTCGTGGAACAAGCACGCATATGGGAGCATAAGCTGATGGGAGACTTCCTCTCCATTAAGATGGAGGAGAACTCATCACTTGACGACCACTTGGAGCGCATGCATGATGTGTACATGAGGCCTGCATACTTCTTGGATAGCTGGATGACGGGCTCTTTTGCAAATAGTGTTGTGCTGTGGTCGCTGCCACCAAGTTACCAAGAACAAGTCAGGACTTGCATTATGAGAGGCGACGCGGAATCAATGGAATTCCACCGGTTCGTATCACATCTCAGGAATGTGTTGGTTGAACCAGATGTCGCTCAGGTCATCAATGACAAAGGTATATATTTAATATACAATTTTATAAATGTTATAATCTTGCAAACACATTTGCAGTGTTAAGTATATTTGATATTTGTTCTGTTTTACTAAAAACAGGTCCTTCTACATGAGAGGTGCTTGCTAGAGAGGAGGTGACGTTGCGTGTTGATGGCGAGCATGATGATGATGGCCGACGACACTCTCCCTCGATATTTATCATTTAGTTTATGTTTTGGACAGTTATTGTAATCAAAATATTATGAACTTCTTTAGTGTGTCTCACACTTTGTGAGACGGTTATTCATATGAGTTTGTAACAAACAGTTGTTCCACTTTTATGAGTGATTTCTATTTGCGTTCATATCTTGTTTGATTATATGTGAATTGTCCTGGTTATTTTGAAACTAATTGATAATGCATGAACATTTGTAAAATATTGAAATGCCTTTTAAAAAAATACCCAACTTAATGATATATTCATTAATGAATGAAACCATTGTTTAAATTCAAAGTTATGTTGATAATATGTGAAAGTCATTCGATTTCTTATCACATATAAAACATGCCTAAGTTCATAAAAATAAATTGACAACCGTGTATTACTTGAATACAAAGTGTTTAAATGAATTGTTAAAAGTAAATACATATTCGATGTATTGTGTTTTAACGAAAATGGTAATTATCAGTATATGATTGTTTAATGTGTAAATAAGTTTACCAAAGGAAGCATAAGTATGAAACTACTTGATTTGATCAAAGTGTTTCATCAACAAAGGGTATAAATATAAATGAGAATCTAATTACTACGAATTGATCAATGGTAATAAAATTCGACTTTATAAAAATGGCATAAAATAAATTGTGAAATGCAAAGCGTTTTGAAACGTCAAAATGCAAAGCATCACAATGTGATATTAGATATCAAAATGGGTGAATAGAAGGCACCAAATAAATTGTTGTAGTGTAGATGTAGAGACCATTAGTTAGAAATAGTTAGCACTCAATTAGAAAATATAGTGAACCATCTGGATTCGTGAAAGCGGCTCCATATCTAGTATGGATTGTTGTAAAAGTTTTGGGGTTATTCAATATAACCAAAACAATAGCGAATAAGTCCTTATAGAGTATTCATTGGAAACTTTGAATATGAAATCCATAGCTAAAATCAAAAGAGAAGCAAAACTTGTATTGCTTGGATTTTGGTACATTCTTGAGAAAGTTCACTTTTAGTGATATTTCTCGATTATGGAGCAATTGGAAGATAGTGAAAAACACGATGAGGATTCAAATCCCTGCATCAGAGTGTTGATAAGCGCAACAGAAAATGTTCCTGAACGATTTTATTCACAAAGGAAAGAATCAATGATAATGATCATTGTGTGTTCCCCACTGATATTTTCACTACATGAAGTAGGATTCAAAATAATCCATATCTTGTATGGAGACATTTGTGAATCATTTGTCATGATTCTTGGAATATGACATACCTACGAACTACTAAGGAAATAATGGTAAACTAAAATTATGAGAAATCACAAAGCAAAATTCACTTGAGATTAGAAAGCAATTCGTTGCTGGATCTCACAAGTAAAAGGGGTTACTTGAATTTTCTCAAATGACTGCAAAGCCATAGTGGAAAAGGGGGTGAATGACAAAAGCACAATTTGTCAAGTATTGGACGAATTCAAATAAATTTGATTCAAGTGTGCTAAATGTCCATTGGATTTAAAAACCAGTAAAAGTACTAGTATCTCATAGCAAAACTCCAAGTTTGATATTTGATCAAAGGATTTTGAAATTGTTCAAAATATTGAGTAGATATGCAGTTTGCATGAAATTGAGTGGGAGCTATGAAAGTCTTCCTAAAACAATATGTGATTGACATATTTTTGACTGGGAGCAATATAAGTCCCAAATTCAAATATGTAGGAACATAGGTTGAGTAAGAGTAGTGACCCATACCCAGATATGTTAGGAACATATTTTGAGTGGGAGCTTATAGAGTGATTCTTAAGGATGTTAAGAATAAAAGCGCAAGTACCGATAAATAATGATTTATAAGGTGTAGAAGTTGATAATAGGTGTATTATGATATTATGTAGTATTCCTAAAGGGATTCTGAAAAGGGTTTCAGAATAGAAGTTAATTAAGGAACTCGTCCTTAATAAGTCAAGTTAGGAATAGTATTAAGTTTAACATCAATGGTTGAAATAAAGAAAAGGATGATCATCATCCACTATGTTGAGACATAGGTTCAATCTTAGAAAACCATGATGATAACTTAACATAATATATGATCCAATAAGGAACGTTTAAAAGTGATTAAGTTCGAATCACATAACATTGAGCTAAATTTGTCCACGGTGTCTAATAGAGAACTGTAGACATATTTTCCAAATCCATAAAGGATGGCATATCTTAAAGCATAAAGAGTTATGTTATAAGGGAATATGTTGGAAACTCCTGTAAATATCGATTAAAGTCAAGTAGGAAGTGAGGTGAACAAAATATCAAAAGTTGCACGGAATGCACTAGTGTTTCGATGAATACATTTATAATAAGAGATAAGGGTACCATCTAAAGTGTTGTATAATGTTATGGCGGGGCTAGTTCGCTTTTAACGTAGAATGATGTGTCCAAGGGCACAGTGCCCATGAGAAAGCCCACGAGGTTGATCTAAAGTCACTGTAGGCTCCTGGAATCAGGCCTCATTCTGCTGCCATAGCGACGATGCATACACACAGATGTTATCATGTGATGATAAAGTATTAATGTCAATGAAGGTGACATTAGTAAGTTGCAAAGGATTTGGGACTGTAAAGTACAGGCCCAAGACTCAACCTCTTCCAAGAGCAAGCATGTTCAGGGTACCGGATATATGATGCCAATGATTGAGAACAAATGCAACTAGTGTATTTATACTCTAGTGCAAGTGGGAGACTGTTGGAAATATGCCCTAGAGACAAATAGTTATAAGGACTATTATCATATTTCATATAGTTTATGATTAAGTTTTATATCATGCTATAACTGTATTGAGTGGAACCATCAATACACATGTGATATATAAACAGCCAGGTGTTCCTAGTGAAACTCTAGTCACTGGTTCATTGGTCAACAGATGATCAAGTTTCCTGATCATGTGGCATTTATGCCAGTTGGAAATGGAGTCAACTCATTCTGAGAATGAGATGATGAACCAATACCCAACCTAAACATCGTGACCCGATCATGTCACGAAGTTCAAGTTACGATGATTAGAAATGGATCCTCGTAGACTATTCCTTGGACCATGAGGCTATATCAATCACTGTCTCCCGAGAGTCCTTAGATAACATCAAGCGCCACTTGGTAATATAGTGGTTATAAAGGTGTGTTCAGGTACTCGGAGGAAACCGTAGAGGCAATATATGTCCAGAGCAGGATCTGTCCGTCCATGTGACGAAAGATACTCAAGGGCCCACTCGGAGAAGTTATATCCAATAGCTGCGCAGCGTGTGATTTGTTCACAGGGATATCACTTGTCGGAACGAGTCAAGTAGCATTGTTTGGTAATGAAATTGAACACGACATGGTGATGTCATTGATCAGATCTCGGGCAATGCAAGTATCGAGAGACAAAGGGATTAAGACACGATTGTCCCGGTTCAAACGACGAAAGATCTTCGTGGAACGCACAGGGGTCACATGGCCATCCAGGTCCCTCTGTCGATCATTGGTGCGGGAGTGTCCCGACCATGTCTGGAGTGTTCCCGAACCGTGGGGTATCACGCTTAAAGGCTTGATGATGCTTAGAGAGTGTTTATACGATCGGAAGAATCGCCGAAGAATAGTAGAGACAAAACCGAAAGGGTTTCGGTAAGTCCGGAGGATGTCCAGAGTGGAGGTGGAAGGTGTTCCATAGCCATGGAGGTTGAATAATATGTGAATGAATGTTAAATATTGATTTAATCATTTATTTATAATTATTTAATAAAAGAGAAAATCAATTTAAATGGTCAAAGGCTTAACGGGCCAATTCCGGAGGGAAGAGGGCCCATTAGGGAAAAGGCAAGAGGGAGAAGGGCCAAGAGGGGAGGTCGGCGCCCTAGTGGGCCATCCCCCACCCCCCGCGCGGGGCCCATGGGGTGGCTGGTGGTGCCACCCCCTCCCCCTCTCTTCTCCTTTAGTCCCACCCCAGGACTTTGAGGGAGGTAGTACCTCCCCTCCCCCTATATATAGTGGGGGTATTTGGCCAGATAAATACACATAATATTCAATAAAGGTCTTCTCACTTTCGGGAAGACCTCCAATTGATATTCTCTCTCTCGTGACCATGGTCCCAAGTTCGGACTGCGCGAACAAGAGACATCTTCACCGTAGAGCGCCGTCGCGCTGCAGGATTTGGATCCAGGAGCTCTACTTCCGCAACTGCTGCTGGATCGGGGAAGCGGGAGTCATCGTCAGGCACCGGACATGTGTAACTCCCCGCGAGGTGTCAAACTTGAGGCACTCAAGTTGTTGGAGCCAAAGGAGCGCAAGGACTTCATCACGACCTTGAGGTCAGCTTCGGCTCGTCTACATCAACCACGCTCTCCTGAGCATTGACAACACTTTAGGTCTTCAAGGGTAAGTTTGCGAAAAGCCCCTCCTGTTACTGTATTACTAATAGATAGGTCCTGACAACATCAGGGGTTTAGGGACGTAGGGTAAAAAAATTATTGTTTTCATGCGCGGAACCCCTACACTAATCTCATACATGCACGATTCCTACATTGAACCATATACGTTTACTACTTGTATACGCGTACGGTGCTGTGCCGACGTGCTGGAGTGTAACGTGCTTAATGCTAACAATCATGTCGGCCTGCCTTGAAGTCCACGCGGCGGTACAAGTGACGAACTCCCAGCTCCAATTCCTGCATTGTGACAGGGTCCTGGAAAACCAGGTACCCAGAGATACCGAGACATTGTTAGGATAGCCAGCCAGCTAAGGCAGGTTGTGGCCATCCAGCTTAGCGAGAGCCGACACTCGCCAGGCCTATCGCCTAGATCCTGCACGCAATAGCCGGTAGTAGAGACCATCCTTGTTCGCGTCCTCCTTGGCTGCGTCCTTGATATCCGCACCTTTAGTAATCATCGGTTCCTTGATGAACAACCAATGCTTTTTGTAGTTCATCTCCACCGAATTATCAATCATCTGAAATTCCTTCTTTGGATAGTAGTCCAACATGTGTCGCATGCGTGCTCACATTAGTCATAGTTGTATTATCTATAGTGCAGTCAGAGACATCACGACATACTCTTCTGCGCCCGACATAGCGCTTGCTTCTTCAATTGTGGATCCTCCATTTACTGGCTAAGGTACCATGTCGCGCTCTCGTGACTCGACTATGTGATCTTTCCGAAGTAATTTCTCATCGGGATTCACACGAGCATGCATAGCAAAACCAACAAGCTCCTTTCCTAATAAGCTGCTGGACTTCCACGCAAGACACGGAAAGCCTTGAATGGGTCTTGTGCCCAATCTCTAAATATCTTTGGTACTTCCACGTTAGGGTGCAAGCTGAGCTAGCATGCTCATTTCCTCTGGCCCGGTCGAAGCAACACTAGAACCCCTCCCATACTTTTGGCTTTCTACGTTGCCCGACAAGTCTTCTTCTGTCCTAGTTAACTCGTCACCTGGACCGCTTCCTCTTGTTGGAGCATCTAGTCCACCCGATTCTGCTGGGTTACACTTCTCTTCTGGAACATGAGTCCCTGCTGATGGTGGGTTGTAGCTTTGGAAACAAGCCCGAGAGCTTACTGGCCTTCCTGTCGCTTTCTTCGGCATTACAACACGCACGCTGCTAAGCCTATTTGTTTTTTCTGCTCCAATTTCAGGGATGGGCGCCCCTGAACCTCCCCGCGAAATTCCTCCTAGCGGGCGTTTTTCTTTTAGTCCGCCTCCTTCTAGTGTTTCTGGGCTGCCATCCGTTGGACCTTCCCTTGGCCCGAGCTCCGCACATGGAGCACCTCCTTCTGGGCTGTTGAGAAGCGCACCCGTGCCATGTCCACCTACATCTTCTGGTGGACGTCCTGGCATGCTACTGCCTTCATCATGCAACGATACATCTTCTCGATCCTGGACGTCATGTCTTGCGATGTCGGTAGTGTTGGAAATATGCCTTAAAGACAAATAGTAGTAAGGACTATTATCATATTTCATATACTTTATGATTAAGTTTTATATCATGCTATAACTGTATTGCGTGGAAACATCAATACACGTGTGATATATAAACAACCAGGGGTTCCCAGTGAAACTCAAGTTACTGGTTCATTGGTCAACAAATGATCAAGTTTCCTGATCATGTGGCATTTATGCCAGTTAGAAATGGAGTCAACTCATTCTAAGAATGAGATGATGAACCAATACCCAACCTAAACATCGTGACCCGATCATGTCACGAAGTTCAAGTTACGATGATTAGAAATGGATCCTCGTAGACTATTCCTTAGACCGCGAGGCAATATCAATCACTGTCTCCCGAGAGTGCTTAGATAGCATCAAGCGCCACTTGGTAATGTAGTGGTTATAAAGGTGTATTCAGGTACTCGGAGGAAACCGTAGAGGCAATATATGTCAAGAGCGGGATTTGTCCGTCCATGTGACGGAAAGATACTCAAGGGCCCACTCGGAGAGGTTATATCCAATAGCTGCGCAGCGTGTGATTTGATCACAGGGATATCACTTGTCGGAATGAGTCAAGTAGCATTGTTCGGTAACAAGATTGAACACGACATGGTGATGTCATTGATCAGATCTCGGGCAATGCAAGTATCGAGAGACAAAGGGAATAAGACAGGAGTGTCCCGGTTCAAACGATGAAAGATCTTCATGGAACGCACAGGGGTCACATGGCCATCTAGGTCCCTCAGTCGATCATTGGTGCGGGAGTGCCCCGACCATGTCTAGAGTGTTCCTGAACCGTGGGGTATCACGCTTAAGGGCTTGATGATGCTTACAGAGTGTTTATAGGATCGGAAGAATCGCAGAAGAATAGTAGAGAGAAAACCGGAAGGGTTTCGGTAAGTCCGGAGGATGTCCAGAGTGGAGGTGGAAGTGTTCCATAAAAATACATTTTGAATAATATGTGAAGTAATGTTAAATATTGATTTAACCATTTATTCATAATTATTTAATAAAGAGAAAATCAATTTAAAAGGTTAAAAGGCTTAATGGGCCAATTCTCGGAGGGGAGAGGGCCCATTAGGGAAAGGAGAGAAGGAGAAGGGACAAAGGGGGTGGCCGGCTGGGCCTAGCCCCCCCGCGCGGGGCCCACTAGGGCCGGCCGGTGGCTGCCCCTCCCCCTCCTCTCCTTTAGTCCCACCCCGGGACTTTGAGGAAGGTAGTACCTCCTTTTCCCCTATATATAGTGGGGGTATTTGGCCAGATAAATACACACAATAATCAACAAAGGTCTTCTCACTTTTGGGATGACCTCCAATTGATATTTTCTTTATCTCTCTCTCATGACCGTGGTCCCAGTTCGGACTGCGTGAACGAGAGACATCTTTACCACGGAGCGTCGTTGTCTGCGGGATTCGGATCCAGGAGCTCTACTTCCGCAACTGCTGCTGGATCGGGGAAGCGGGAGTCATCGTCAGGCACCGGACGTGTATAACTCCCCACGAGGTGTCACACTTGCGGCACTCAAGTCGTTAGAGCCACAGGAGCGCAAGGACTTCATCACGACCTTGAGGTCGGCTTCGGCTCGTCTACATCAACCACGCTCTCCTGAGCATTGACAACACTTTTCGGTCTTCAAGGGTAAGTTCGCGAAAAGCCCCTCCCGTTACTATATTACTAATAGATAGGTCCTGGCAACATCAGGGGTTCAGGGGCGTAGGGTAAAATTTATTGTTTTCATACGCGGAAACCCTACAGTGATATCAGAGCTAGATCTATGCGTAGTAATGCTAGTACGCGTAGAACACACGAGATATAGCGTGTGGGCGTTGATCTTTTAGTTGTTACCCTCCCACGTGTACTTGTGCATACCACAGTAATGCTTGATGAAGAGGCCCCCAACCGACTTTACACGTTCATTCGCAAGACTGGTCCACGCTTGACATACGGCTTGTACCGTACAAAGTGGCTTAGGGGGGTGTCTGTCTCTCTCGCATTAGTTGGTATGCCATTGGCAACGGAGGTCCCCGAAAGCGGTGTAGTAGAGACAACTACTTGATCAGCGTTGTGCTGAAAGTTTGTTGGTATGAACGGTTCTTGTGCGAAAGCCCATTCAGCCATGTAAAACATGCAAAGATAAAGTAGAGGCGTCTAACTTTGTTTTGCAGGGGGGCGTTGCTTTGTGATATGGTTGTGGCAAAGGTAAAGTTATTACCTTATGTTACATAGTAGTAGATAGTCACGGAGGTGACGGACTACCACGCCGGAAAGACACCGATACCCTGGTGTCTACGGCGCCAGAACCCTGGCGCCGGAATCCGGTGACGACGGATGGAGATCATGACGGGAAGGACCATATCACATCGCATTTACATTCAATATTATTGTTTGTATATCTTATTGTGTGCTAGTATTAGATACTCGACGGTAGCCTAATAAGATGATCCCTGTTAAAATTACCAATGATTGTGTTCCCCCTTAGTGTGCACCACCAAGAAAGTTCTAAGGTATGAGGCGACCCAGGGTGACTGGGTGTCAGACATATCTACGTTCGCATACAGTGGGTGACGAGGGTTTAACTCATCAATGCCCATTGTTATGGACTTGGGTTTTGGAGAAGGAGGGAGCGCTAGAAGCATCAATCGGCTAGCAAACAAGCACACAAGGACGCAAAGTTTACCTAGGTTCAGGCCTCGTAGAGGTCCCTACTCCTGCTTGTCTGCTCTTGGAATTAACAAAGGAATCGAAGATTACAATGGTGCGCAGATGCAATCTAGCGAGGGTTGTGGAAACTAGGGTTGCGTGTGTCCTCCTCGGGGCCCCCTCCTGGCCTTTATTTAGATAGGCAAGGTCTCAGGTAGCAGGTCGAGTCGGTTACAGATTAGGGTTTGCCCTTCAATCTTTCTATCTTTAGACTTCTTCTTGTCTCGCAAGTTATTGACAATCCGTAATACACTCGAAATCTTCATTGGGCCGTGGCAACGCCGTGGGCTTCCACCGTATCTGGACCGTATATACCAATCTCAAGTACCGGCAGGGTATACCCATGTCAGTAGCCCCCGAGTGTCCAGTGGAATCGCAGATTCGACTGGGGACTTTATGAAGCCTTTCGAGTGCATGACTGAGTATTTCAAGTGCTCTATTTGAGTCATAGGGATTGTTGATGTGCGTGCCTGATTTAACCGATCTATCGGTGTCAGTTAACTACCTTAGGGTAAAACAATGCAATCTACTCGAACTCGAGTCCTTGGACTCGAATTCGGAAAAGTGCTGGTGTAATTCGACTCAAGCCGCGGAGGTCTTATAGGAGTCGAATTCCAGTATATGGGTGTGAGCACTCGACGCGTCCGTCAAGGCATGTTCATCGCACCTGTAGGCATGGATAAATTTCTGGTAGTGCGCAGCAAATGCATTGTCAGGCGTTATTCAGGTCTTATCTTCACGCTGCAAGCGCAGCATCTGAAATTTTGTCATCACGGAGATGATTCGGGTGACCCAGGAGACGCAGTCTCTTTGTAGGGAAAAATATGAGGCAGTGTTGCCATAGATTTCGAGTGTGGATGTTATCAACACTCAGTACGATGTACCAATAATCATAGGGTACGCGACCAGCGCTCCCTATGGCAGTAGCCCCCGAGTGCCTGGTTGAGTCGAAGACTCAGGTAGGGACTAAAGAACTTTTGCGACTACTGTCATCTTTTGTTTGCTTGTTTCAGTCGAATTTATTTCCGGCGGTCCCTATGGGAGTAACCTGTGTCCATAGTCGAATCGTGGATTCGAGTGGTTGGGTATGCTTTGAATGTCCATATTCCTGCAGAAAAGGAAAAAAATCGTAGGGTGCGCAACCAGCGCTCCCTATGGGAGTAGCCCCCGAGTGCTTGGTGGAGTCGAAGACTCGAGCAAGGACTAACGTAGTCAAAGTCTTCTGCTGCTCAATCTTTGATGACATCAGTGCTGACGATGTGATGATCTCAGTTGCCCGCGTGAGTGGGTTTGACGGGACGTAAAGAGCAGTGGGTCCCATTTTCTGACCCTTACTTGATCGGGCGTGCGTAATTTTTTGTTTTAACCGCGCCTCCTCGATTTCTGCATGTAATGGGAGTAGTGGGGGAAGGTTCGTGCTTCAGGTCCTCCACGTGTCGATCGCGATGTGCGCCACGAGTCCGATAGGGTTTCTGCTTGCCGTTGGATTACATCTTCCAGGGGGTTAAGTAGCAGCGTGGCTGCGGTAATTTCTCATCTGCCCCCTCTCTGCTTTGTGCCTCCATCTCCATTGCTGCTGCTCTCTGCCTCCGAGAGTTCATTTCGTTCGCGGTGCTGGACCAATTCCGGGTTTTCCCGAGTTATTTTCTTCGCTCTCATCGCCACCGCAAGATGGGGAAGAAGAAAGGAGGTGCTGCCGCTGAGTCCGCCACCGCCACTGCCGCTGCCAAGAAGAAGGGTGGCTCCGCTACTGCGGGCACCAGCACCGTTGTTGCCGGGAAGAAGAAGGGCGCGGGCACTCACGTCACCAAGGGCATGTGGCGCGCGTCCATCATCAAGTCGTCCGAGCTCCGTCTCCTACGCCAAGACGGAGTTCTGTCTCCCGCGGTCGGTGACTCACGGGTCCCAGGTGGTGTGGTAACCCCTTGTCCTCCTGCTGGGTTCCGGGTAATGTTCCTAGAGTTCATCATCCACTGTCTTTCTCTACCCCTACATCCTTTATTCAGGGCCTCCTTTGTTTCTATGGGCTCCAGCTGCACCAGCTGTCCCCCAACTCTATCCTCCATATTGCCTGCTACATTACGCTTTACGAGTGCTGGCTCGGAGTCGAGCCGCACTTTGGTCTCTTCAAGCGTCTCTTCAAGCTGAAGCGCCAGTCGGCATCTGGCTCTGTAGTCTACGATGTAGGAGGCTGCGGTATCCATATCGACTCATCCGTCACTTACTTTGACATCAAGCTCATGGCGTCCATCCAAGGGTGGAGGGACAAGTGGTTCTACATCCGCGACCAGAAGGCCGATGGAGACCACTTCGGACTCGCGCCTTTTGATGCCGTGGAGCCGTGCAGGAGGATGCATTCTTGGAAGAACGTGATGATGCCTGGCGAGTCTGAGGAGATAGATGTGCTGTACGAGTGCGTCTGCGACCTCGAGAGTCGCATTGGTAAAGAAGAGGGAGGTTGTGCCCTTATTCACACGTGGTTGCGTCGTCCCGTCCAGCCCCTACAGGCCAGAGTCCACCCTATGTTCCAGTGGGCTGGCGTAGACGATGCCACTCACGTATCTGCCGATGGCATTTCCGCGAGTGAAGTAGATAAGAGGGTGCGGCTGTTGACCAAGTACACTACCAAGGATGTACTCCCCAGTGAACCAGTCGTGCCCCTTTTGATGCTTCTAACCCTCCTCCTGAGGTATGATTGTGCTACGAAGTAGCTTTATTTTGTCGAGTGCTTCTTTTTCTTGACTTGTGCTGTCTTGTTTTCTGTATGCAGGATTGGAAGGTGTCCTCCAGTTTGCCCCTCTTCCTGAGGGTGTTATTCCTTGCGAAGTGGATGAGGAGGACGAGTCGGAGTCGACCGTCCCATTTGAAGAGGAGGAGAACACCCCCGAGTCCAGCGGTCCAGACACTCGCAAGCGTTCGCGCAACGAAGATTCGGACGCGTCATCTCCTTCGACTCCAGAAGGTCCAGCTATCGGTGCTGATTCGCTGATTCCTGCCGTTCCTATGATTGTTGTGGCGCCATCTTACCGCAAGAAGATGCAGCTGCCGAAGGAGTCATCGGAGTCGGAGGGCCAAACCTTCGATTTTCATAATTTTGATTGGTAAGTATACAACTCTTCTCTTGGTTCTTTTTTTTTGAAGTTGCATTTTCCTGATGTTGGTTTTGTGCCATAGTCAACCAGCGTCGTCATCTTCTGGCGACGTCCAATTTTTGAAAGAATCTGGAGTCGCAGACTCCAAGGCCAAGGAAATGGCTGAACAAACTCCGTCTCCTCCATTGGCGGCTCACTCCGGGCACAATTCATCAAGTTCTCCACACGATGTGGAGCACCATATGGTTGTCCGGACGACTGCGTGGCCATCGACTTTGGAGTCACTGGAGGATCACGTATGTGTGATATTGTTTTCTCTTGCAGTCAAATTAATCATCCATGTTATCTGCTGATCCTTTTGTTGTTTCTCTTGTTGCAGCTTATTGTGAAGGAAGCTACTCGCCTGGCGGAGCAAGTGCTTGCAATGGGTCGCCAGCATGCGATGCTGGACAATTGCCATCGCGTGGTTGAAAGTGAGTGCTTTTTGCTTCTTCCTCTTCATCTTTGTGATATACTCGACTGACGGTCTATCTTTGATTGTTTTGTAGCTGAGCTTAATGCGCTTCTTCGCAACGCCGCTTCCCTTGAAAAGACGCTCGCTGCAGCGGTGAAGAGTCGCGATGAGGCAGTCGCTGCGCTTAACAAATCACGGCAACACGAAGAGGATTTGCGTGCCTCCATCGCTGCTAGAGAGAAGTTGTTCCAAGAACAGCTCTTCTCGATTGCCAAGGGTCTTTTAGGTAAATCTTCGTCTGGGTTTCCGTCGTGTCCTTTCTTTCGAATTTGTTATTGTGCTGACCTTTTTGGCCAATGTTTTGCTCTGTGTAGATGCCGGCAGTCTGAGCTTCGACGTCCAGGTGCTCCATCGTGATGATGCCTTGGCAGGCGCCATCACGGTAGTCGAAGATCGTAGTGCTTCCATCCAAGGGACGCTAGCCAAAGCCAAGGGTGTACTCAGTCGCCTCCGTGAGGAGCTAGCGCCCAAAACTGAGCTGATTGAAAATGTAGACGATCTGGTGGAGTCCCTTGCTGGAGGCATTCCTGCAGGTTTCAAGAACTCGCTTCGTGCGGCTGGCGCTTCTATGTCACTCGCGATGGTTCAAGCCCATGGAGTCGAGGTGGATCCTGCTGCGGTCTCCAAAGCAATGCCTGTCGGCACGGATGGTCAATAGGTAGTTTTTGCTCCCTTTGCAACTGCCTGTGGCAAGTACGGGCCGCGGCTTATCAACACAGTCGCGAAGTTCTCTAAGGAGCTGTAGCGAGCCAAGAAGGCGGCGAAGGCTGCGGCATCAGGGGCCGGCAGGAAGTCTGTGGCGTCTGATACTGCCACGGAGTCGATGAGGCCCCCGAAACCGAAGTCCAAGTCGAAGAAGCCAGTTGCTCCTCAGTAGTCATATTTGTAATATTTAATAGCTTGACCCCTTTTGTCTAGAACATGCCATTGGCGGGTGTATCTGTTGATACTTTGTTATGCTTGAATGCACTTGAGTTTTTGTCCATGTATTGCATGGTCTTCTTATTATCTCTTTGCTTGGCTTGTAATAGGGCACATCGATTGGTCCTTCGAGTGAGCCTCGGAATCTGCCATCCACTGATGATGCCTTAGCGCAGTCGCGCTCAAGGGTGGTTGAGTTGTCTCTGCTTTCACGACTACGTGACCGCGTTAAGCAGTTGGAGCGCGAACTGCCCGTTCTCCGTGGTAACGCGGATGTATGGAAGTCGAGGGCAGAGAAGGCCAATGCCCGAGAGCAATATCTGCTAGGGGAGGTGGAGCAGCTGGGCGACCAATTCAAGTGTTATCTTTCTGCTTCCTTATATTTTCTTGTAGCCACTCGCGGTAGTTCTTGGCTTCATACTTTTGCCTTTGCTTGGTATAGTTGTCAGTGCGCGTCATCCGCAGGATGAGAAGGACAGGATCGCCATTCGCATGAATGACCTAACCCAAGAGCAGCTTCAGGCGAGTGGATACTTCTGGGTGGATCATGATCGTGCAATCGCACTGGCGACCCTGCAGGATGGTGCCTTGCGAGTGCTTCACTTTTTGAAGAAATCGCAATCGTGCTTAAGGAATATCTATCAGACAATGTTTCCGCTAGACATCGTTCCCTCGAGCCTGCTGGCTCTTCTTGCTAAATTTCAGGACTTGAGTGCGGTCCGCGAGTGTGTGCGGCAATAGTTGGTGGCTCGTGCCAAGGCTGCTCTATCGCCGGTGCGACTGCATAGGCCTGATATAGATGTTGCAGCGATTGCTGCTGGACCGCCGGCGCCGCTAGCAGGTTCGACCTGGAACATGGTCCCTCATTACCAGGCGGTGGATCGCCTAGCGGATGAAATTGTCGACTTCTTCGAGGAGCAGACAAACGTTCTTTTGTTGCAATAGTAGTTTAGTTTGTACCCTGCACATAGTTGTACCAGTGTTGTAAAGTTCATATATTTATGTTGTGTATAACTGATTGATATTGATGTATATAAAGAGCTTGTTAGCTCGTATGTTTTGCGAGTGCATTGCACTATGCGATTCCTTTTCGTTGGCCTGACTTGTGTTTATCTCAGCACCTTGCCAACCTGTCAGGTGCGTTACAGCTGGGTTGGTGTTTGTCAAGGTTTAGATTAGTGTGTTAGCTACTCAGGATATCGCGATTGGTTCGTAGAACAGATGTGTAAAGGGTGGCGCAGCCCCGAGTATATAGATGGCAAAAAATAACAGAAAAACACAGAGTTTGGGGCACTTAGCTTTATTTATTCGTAGAACAGTATGGGGTACAATGTGTGGCTAAGTAGCCTTGGCTGAATAGCCTTATTTATGATGAAAGAAATAAAAAACGACTAAGGGTAGAAGCGCCGCAGCTACGCGATGTTCCAGGGGTTGGAGTATGCGACTCCTGTCTCGAAGTCTTTGAGGCGATAGGCACCACCTGGGATTACTTTTGTAATCATGTATGGTCCCTTCCAAGGGGACTCGAGCTTGAGATGCCCTTGTTGTTTCAGTCGCAGGACCAGGTCTTCTTCGACAAAGGACCTGGGGCGTAGCCTTCTACTGTGGTAGTTGGGCAGGTTCTGCTGGTAGATCGTTGATCTTTCTGCGGCGATTTCCCGTGCCTCATCGAGGAGGTCAACGGAGTCCTTGAGTGCAATTGTTGACTCCTGCTCGCTGTAAGCGACCACTCGCGGTGCCTTGTACCGTACCTCTACGGGTAGCACCGCTTCAGCACCATGCACCATGAAGAATAGGGTGTATCCCGTTGCACTGTTTGGGGTTGTGCATAGGCTCTAGAGTACGGATTGCAGCTCGTCTGTCCAGCATCCTGCGGCTTGTTCGAGTGGCCTGAGGAGTCTCTTCTTGATTCCGCCGCAGACAAACCCATTGGCTTTTTTGACTTGACCGTTGGTCTATGGATGAGCTACTGAAGCATAGCTTACATTTATTCCTAGGTCCTCGTAGAAGCCCTGGAACTCCTTAGAGGTGAATTTTGTCCCATTGTCCGTGATGATGCTGTGTGGCACTCCGAAGCGGTAGACAATGGACTCGAAGAACTTGACTGCACTGGCTCCATATTGGTTAGTCAGCGGCACGGCCTCTATCCACTTGGTAAATTTGTCGACTGCTACCAGGAGGTAGACGTAGCCTCCTCGTGAGGACTTTGGGAGCTTGCCGACCATGTCGAGTCCCCATTGTGCGAAGGGCCAAGCCAATGGTATTGGCCGGAGCTGCGCGCCAGGTGCGTGCGGTTTGTCCGCGAATCACTGGCAAGCGTTGCATCTTTGGACGATATCCTTGGTGTCGCGCATGGCCATGGGCCAGTAGAATCTGGCTCACAGAGCTTTGGCGATGAGGGCGCGACTGCAGGCATGGTGTCCGCAGGTCCTCTCATGGATGTCGAGGAGAACGGCCCTTCCGTCAGTGTTGGAGACGCACCGTTGGAGTACCCCTGTAATGCTGCGCTTGTATAGTTCACCGTTGATGACGGCGAATGCTTTGGAGCACCATGCGATTTGCTACGTACTGGTCGGTTCGTCCGGCAGCCTCTTGTTGAGAAGGTATGTGATGTATGGTTGAGTCCAAGAGGGTTCGATCATCATGATCGCCATGGGTCCTTCGAGTCCTGTGTCGAGCTCCAGGTTGTCGAGTGCCATTGGCTCATTGGGTGGCATAGCCCCCGAGTCCGTTGTTGCGTTTGTTTTCTTCTCTGCGGCCTTTGGCTTGATGGAGCGTTCGAGATGCGCTCGAGAAATACTCCAGGTGGTATGGGGGCGCAGGTAGAGCCAATGTTGGCGAGTGCGTCCGCCTCTTCATTGCTTTCACGGCCTACGTGCCGCAGCTCGCAGCCGTCGAAGTCCCCTTCAAGTGTGTCGTAGAGGTCACGGTAAGCAATCATATTGTCGTTCAGTGCGTCGCGCTCGTGCATTGTCTGGTTGACGACCAGTTTGGAGTCGCCGTAGATTATTATCCTTTTGGCGCCGTAGGCTTTTGCCATCCACATCCCGTGCAACAGGGCCTCGTATTCAGCTTCGTTGTTGGAGGCGGTGAACTGCATTTGTAGGATGTATTTCAGTTTGTCTCCCTGAGGCGATGTCAGTATGACTCCTGCGCTAGCTCCGTCCTTTCGCTTGGATCCGTCGAAGTGCATTGTCCAGAGATAAGACATATCTGGTTTTTCAGGGAGTTGATTCTCCATCCAGTGCAGGAAGTCAGGGAGAACTTGCGACTTGATCGCGTCGCACTTTTCATATGTAATGTCTTGTGGAGACAGCTCGATTCCCCAAAGTGCGACTCGTCTGGTGGCGCCGGGGTTGTTGAGGATATGTCCAAGCGGGGCGTCGTTGACCACCACGATTGGGTGCTCCTGGAAGTAGTGGCACAGTCGCCTGGCTGTCATGAAGACGCCATATGCCAGCTTCTAATAGTGCGGGTACCGCTGCTTTGTTGGCGTGAGTACCTCGCTGAGGTAGTAGACTGGGCGTTGTACCCTGTGGACCTTGTTTTCCTCGGCTCGTTCCACCACGAGCACCGTACCGACCACCTGGTTGGTGGCAGAGATGTATAGCAGCAGTGGTTCCCTTTCGCGTGGGGTCAACAGTACTGGTGAGGTAGACAGTAGACGCTTGAGGTCTTCGAAAGCTTCCTGTGCCTCTTTGGTCCACTCTAACTTGTTAGCTTTGCGGAGAAGTTGGTAGAAGGGCAGTGCTTTTTCACCCATTCGACTGATGAATCGACTGAGCGCCACAATTCGCCCAGCCAGCTGCTGGACACCTCTTACATTTTTTGGCTTCTCCATGGCCAGTATGGCTTTAATTTTCTTCGGGTTCACCTCGATCCCTCTCGTGGAGATGAGATACCCGAGTAGTTACCCAGATGGTACGTCAAAGGCTCATTTGTCCGGATTGAGCTTGATCCGGTAGTGGTCAAGGTTGGCGAAGGTTTCGCGTAAATCGTCGATTAGCGAGGCTTCCTCTTTGGTCTTGATTACAATGTCGTCAACATAGACTTGGATGTTGCGACCAAGTTGGTCCTTGAGGCAAGCCTGCATGCACCGCTGATAGGTTGCTCCTGCGTTTTTTTAGCCCGAAGGGCATTGTGTTGTAGCAGAACACACCAAAAGGTGTTGTAAACGCCGTTTTCTCTTGATCTTCCTCCTTCATTCGAATCTGATTGTAGCCTGAGTAGGCGTCGAGGAAGTAGAGGCGCTCACATCCTGCGGTGGAGTTGATGATCTGGTCGATTCGCGGCAGCGGGAAGTGATCCTTTGGGCAGTGCTTATTCAGAGAGGTAAAATCCACGCACATCCGTAGGATATCCGTGTCCTTTTTTGGTACTAGCACTGTATTGGCGAGACAAGTGCTTTCCTTGATATCGTGTATGAATTTGGCATCGAGGAGTCTATTGTTCTCCATTCCGACTGCTTTTGCTCTAGGCTCAGACAGTCGCCGAATTGTTTTCTTGACTAGCTTTGTGTCTGGGTTGACATTGAGTGCGTGCTCGGCGAATTCCCTAGGAACTCCTGGCATGTCCGCTGGACACCAGGAGAAGATTTCCCAGTGCTCACGGAGGAATTCGACGAGCGCAAGTTCCTATGTGGGACTCAAGTTGTTGGCGATGAGGGCCATCTTGGCTGGGTCCGATGGGTGGACCTGAACTTTCTTCGTGTGCACCGACGAGTCGAAGGACAGGCCCGGTGAACCTGGCCGGCTCAGGGGAGGCAGAGTGTTGTATGTCGACTTCTTCAATCTTGCGAGTTCTTCCTGCGTGCCGAAGGACTGGAAAATTCTGTTGAATTCCCTGTCGCAACTGTCGGACCTTTCGAAGCTCCCGTTGATTGTGAGGACGTCGTTGGTACCTGGCATTTTCATCTGCAGGTAGGCATAGTGTGGCACTGCCATGAACCTAGCGAACGCGACACGTCCGAGGATGCAGTGGTACTGTGAAGGCCAGTCGACGACTTCGAAGTCGATGCGTTCACATCAAAAGTTTTTCGGCATGCTGAAGATGACGTCGAGGTTGATTTTTCCAAGGGGATGTATGCCCTTGCCTAGGACGATGCCATGGAATGCCGTGTCCGAGACCTCTAGGCAGGTCAGAGGGATCATCATTGCTCGTAAGGTACTCGCGAACATAAGGTTAATGCCGCTTCCACCATCCATGAAAATGCGACTCATGTCGAAGCCTCCAATATGTGCCTCGAGTACGAGGGGACAATGGCCTAGGAGGGGTACCTGACACGGGTGGTCGCCCTTGTCGAAGGTGATGCAGGAGTCGCTTCCACTGAGGTACTCAGTGGTGGATGGTGGTGAGTTTGTCGCCAAGTTGACTTGGCGAGTGATGGTCTTCTGCACCCGATTCGAGGGGCGTCCCTTTTGGATCATCATGTTGCCCATAGCCCATGGGTATGGCTCGCCGCCTTGATCGTGGATCGGTGCGACCGCGGATGGTGGCCCTCCAGGTGGTGGAGGAGGATCTCCATGTGCTACAACGCCTGGGCGACTCCGTAGCCTCTATTGACGGCGTCGCGATTCATCCGTGCCAAACCCTCGTGGAGCTTGAGGAACTCGTGGCAGTCCTTGAGAAGGTGGCTCGATTTCTTCTTGCCGTCGTGCTTGTCGATGTAGAAGTGCATGTTGCATGGCCCGGACAGTTTGTCCTCGATTGTTGTCGTGGGTGGCTCTTCACGAGTGCGGCATTGCCAAACTTGCGTCGTTTTCCTGGAGTCGCGGTGTCCACCGCTGCGATAGTCGCTGTTGCGATTGTCGTCGCCCCTGTCGGCGTAGCTGGCTGCGAGCATTTTGATGTCGTCGCGGTCATCGTAGATGCGCATTCGATGTTTACTTCGGCGATCGCGTCTGCGCTTGAGCTCAGCTTTGTCGTCGGAGTGAACACGGTTTTTCACCGAATCTTCTCCATCTGCCCACCGATTCCTGATTTCCATCAGGTTGTCAATGGTTTTGGGCTTCGAGCGGCCCAGCTCCTCCCTGAGCTCTATGCGGCGTACGTCGCCGTTGAATGCGTCAATTGCCCGGTCCTCCGAGATATTTTCTGCGGAGTTCTTGATGATGGACCACCTCTGGATGTACGAGCGTAATGACTCGCCCGACCTTTGCTGGCAGCATCTCAGCTCTTCGATTGACGCGGGTCTTTTGTAGGTGTCCTTGAAGTTGCGCACAAAGCTGTAGACCACCTCATCCCAGCTGCGAATGGATCCGCGCGGGAGATTATTGAGCCAAGCTCGGGCGGCGCCCTGTAGCTGTAGCTGTAGGCATTGCATGGCAGTGCTTTGACTCCCACCATGGAGCCTGACGGAGGAGATGTGGTCTTCCAACCATATTTTCGGGTCCTACAGGTCGTCAAACTATGGGTTCTCCGATGGGAGCTTGAACCCCTTGGGCATTCGCTTTTGTCTGATGGCCCTGCTGAAGCATCAGGCACCACAGAGATCCACGTCTTCGTCCTCTGAGTCAGTCGATCAGGCACGTCGTGCCCTTGACTTGTCGATTTTGCACTGCGTGATGTCATCACGTGCGTCGTAGTCGTGGTCGTGTCGCCGTGAACGGCGACATCGAAACAAATCATGACTGTCATCGCTGGACGAGGGCGAGGAATAGCGTTTTGCCAGAGCCTTGTTTTTCTTCGGTTCTGGCATCTGCTCTTTGTCGAGAGTGGCCTCAATTACTCCCAAGCCTACGATCGTAGATCAGTGCATGGCAGCTCAGGGATCTCCAGCTGGTGGCTGGTTGTTGAGTAGGTACATGGTGGCCGCTGTCACCGCTGCTTGCGGCGTCTTTGGGACCACATTGCCCCGAGTGTCGACTGTCATAGAGCTGAACTCGAGGACTTTCGCAGCTTCTATGCGCTCCTGCTCGGTGAGATGGGCCATTCGAGATCGTCTCTTGTTGGCCACGTATTCGTTGCCTTTGGAGGAGGATCCTCCATGAGAGGAGAGCCCGGTCCTTCGAAGGCTCGACTCGTCTGCTGCCTTTTTACGTGCTTCAAGTTGCACGATTGTTTGTAGCTGGCGTCTGTACTCCTCCTTTAGTAGCCAATGGTAGCCCATCAGCATCTCTTGCGACGTGCCTGGAGGCAGAGGATTGCCTCGTAGAGCCTCTCGGCAGCGGGCCCACTCGAGATCGTTAAGCCTGATCATGACACGTTCACCAGTGTGTTCGTTCACCATGGTTGGAGGTTCGACTGCCCCTCCATTGTTGACAGGTGCGCCATTGCCACCATTGGCGGGGCCGCCATTGGGTGGTCCGCCGTTAGGTATGCCACCATTAGGCGGATCGGTGCCAGATCCATTTCCACCATTTTCGTGATTAGCGGTGGAGTCGCCGGTGTTGATGACGGCACACATGAAGTGGCTAGGGAAGCTGTTGCTCCCGCAACTTTCGGATCCGGAGCCGTAAACTCCATCTTCCATTGCTAGGCCACCCAGATCGGATCTGTGACTGCTATCGTTCTCCGTGCTTTTAGCTGTTGCTGAGGTGTTGAGCTCGCTGAGGGTGCCGATTGGTGGCGAGAACCATGATGCTAGAGCAATCGCGGATGTCGTCGGCCGGTTAGGCATGCGAAGCGTGCCCATCTGACCAACTTGGAAGCGGAAGCTCCCTATTGCCAGGCTGATTCCGTCGCCCACGAACTCGAAAGCCGGGCGAGTGGCCGTCGTGTGGATGGTGAAGTCGAACGCACCGAAGAGCTGGCGAATCTCTGCTATTGCAGAGTTGTAGATTGCGGTTGATGAGGCCGAAGAAGCCGTGACATCAGCACTCCCAGTTCCCACAGACGACGCCAATTGATGTGGGTTTTACTCATCAATGTCCATTGTTATGGACTTGGGTTTTAGAGAAGGAGGGAGCGCTGGAAGCATCAATCGGCTAGCAAACAAGCACACAGGGACGCAAAGTTTACCCAGGTTCAGGCCTCGTAGAGGTTCCTACTCCTGCTTGTCTGCTCTTGGAATTAACAAAGGAATCAAAGATTACAATGGTGCGCAGATGCAATTTCGCGAGGGTTGTGGAAACTAGGGTTGCGTGTGTCCTCCTCGCCGCCTCCTCCTGGCCTTTATATAGATAGGCCAGGTCTTAGGTAGCAGGTCGAGTCAGTTACAGATTAGGGTTTGCCCTTCAAACTTTCTATCTTTAGACTTCTTCTTGTCCCGCAAGTTATTGTGAATTAGTAAGCTACTCGAAATCTTCATTGGGTCGTGGCAACGCCATGGGCTTCCACCGTATCTGGACCGTATATACCAATCTTGAGTACCGGAAGGGTAAACCCATGTCGGTGGGTGTAAGCCATGTTGCACAGCGAATACACTAAGGCTGAGTTGGCGAGCCTAGCACGCCATAGAAGTATGGCCTCAGAACACGGATGGTCGAAAGATCGAGCACGAGTCGCATGAATGATGTGACCGATGTTTAGCGTCCACCCTTGAATCCACATTGATGGTCGTGATGATCGGGGGAGATGTGGCTGATAGGGGTCGTGTTATCACTAGGAACCCTTATGGGTATAGGTGTTTCTGAGTGGAGTTATTTTTAACTCATTTAATTATAAACTTAGTCTAAATTCCTTTTGCAATTGTAAACGTAGAAAAGTTCTCCCCGATGCCACCTTTCCTGTTGATGATTTATTGGTTAGAAGGAGAGAAGCTCAGACTAGATGGATCAAACTTCTCTATGTGGGTTGCGCGTCTCCACGTTCTCCTTAGCGAGAATGACGTGGTCGACTACATACTCGACGAGATGGATTTGGATCAGCCCATTGACCTAGAGACCCCAGAGCAGCGGGAAGACCGCTATTATCGTCGTGAGATGTCCTCCTTCATTTCAGTTACAATGCGTTTAGGAATGGTGGACGAGCTGTGGCCTTTTGTGGGTGATGTAAACCCTTGTACGGTAATGCTACAGCTTAGGACACATTTCGTGGAACAAGCACACATATGGGAGCATGAGCTGATGGGATACTTCCTCTCCATTAAGATGGAGGAGGACTCATCACTTGATGACCACTTGGAGCACATGCATGATGTGTACATGAGGCCTGCATACTTCCTGGATAGCTGGATGACAGGCTCTTTTGCAAATGGCGTTGTGCTACGGTCGCTGCCACCAAGCTACCAAGCACAAGTCAGGACTTGCATTACGAGAGGCGACGTGGAATCAATGGAGTTCCACCGGTTCGTATCACATCTCAGGAATGTGTTGGTTGAACCAGATGTCGCTCAGGTCATCAATGACAAAGGTATATATTTGATATACAATTTTATAAATGTTATAATCTTGCAAACACATTGGCAGTGTTAAGTATATTTGATACTTGTTCTGTTTTGTTGAAAACAGGTCCTTCTGCATGAGAGGTGCTTGCTGGAGAGGAGGTGACATTGTGTGTTGATGGCGAGCATGATGATGATGGCCGACAACACTCTCCCTCGACATTTATCACTTAGTTTATGTTTAGGATGATTATTGTAATCAAAATATTATGAACTTCTTTAGTGTGTCTCACACTTTGTGAGACGGTTATTCATATGAGTTTGTAACAAACAATTGTTCTACTTTTATGAATGATTTCTATTTGTGTTCATATCTTGTTTGATTATATGTGAATTATCCTTGTTGTTTAAAACTAACTGATAATGCATGAACATTTGTAAAATATTGAAATGCCTAAAAATACCCAACTTAAATGATATTTCATTAATGAATGAAACCATTGTTTAAATTCAAATTTATGTTCATAATATGTGAAAGACATTTGATTTCTTATCACATATAAATCATGCCTAAGTTCGGCAAAATAACTTGAACACCGTGTATTACTTGAATACAAAGTGTTTAATGAATTGTTAAAAGTAGATACATATTCGATGTATTGTGTTTTAACAAAAATGGTAATTATCATTATATGATTGTTTAAATGTGTAAAGTAGTTTACCAAAGGAAAAATAAGTATGAAACTATTTGATATGATCAAGGTGTTTCATCAACAAAGGGTATAAATATA
Source organism: Avena insularis (assembly GCA_023614405.1). Classification (NCBI taxonomy): domain Eukaryota; kingdom Viridiplantae; phylum Streptophyta; class Magnoliopsida; order Poales; family Poaceae; genus Avena; species Avena insularis. The sequence continues at coordinate 436,372,459 of CM042692.1, forward strand.
AAAGAGAATCTAATTACTATGATTTGATCAATAGTAAGATTCGACTTTATAAGAATGGCATAGACAAAATTGTGGAATACAAAGCGTTTTGAAATGTCAAATTGCAAAGCATCACAATGTGATATTAGATATCAAAGTGGGTAAATAGATAGCACCAAATAAATCATTGTAGTGTAGATGTAGAGACCATTAGTTAGAAATAGTTAGTACTCAATTAGAATATATAGTGAACCACTTGAATTCGTAAAACTTTTGGGGCTATTCGATATAACCAAAACAATAGCGAATAAGTCCTTGTAGAGTATTCATTGAAAACTTTGAATACGAAATCCATAGCTGAAACCAAAAGAGAAGCAAAACTTGTATTGCTTGGATTTTGGTGCATTCTTGAGAAAGCTCACTTTTAGTGATATTTCTCGATTATCAAGCAAATGGAAGATAGTGAAAAACACGATGGGGATTCAAATCCCTACATCAGAGTGTTGAGAAGCGCAACGGACAACGTTCCTGAATGATTCTCTTCACAGAAGGAAAGAATCAATGATAATGATCATTGTGTTTTCCCCACTGGTGTGTTTTCACTACATGAGGTAGGATTCAAAATGTAACCCATATCTTGTATAGAGACATTTGTGAATCATTTGTCATGATTCTTGGAATATGACATACCTACGAACTACTAAGGAAATAATGGTAAACTAAAATTATGAGAAATCCCAAAACAAAATTCCCTTGAGATTAGAAAGCAATTCAGTTGCTGAATCTCACAAGTAAAAGGGGTTACTTGAATTTTCCCAAATAACTGCAAAGCCATAGTGGAAAAGGGGGTGAATGACAAAAGCACAATTTGTCAAGTATTGGACGAATTCAAATGAATTTGATTCATGTATGCTTAATATCCACTAGATTTAAAACTAGTAAAAGTACTAGTATCTCATAGTTAAACTCCAAGTTTGATATTTGATCAAAGGATTTTGAAATTGTTCAAAATAGTGAGTGGATATGCAATTTGCATGAAATTTAGTGGGAGCTATGAATGTCTTCCTAAAAACAATATGTGAATGACATATTTTTGAGTGGGAGCAATATAAGTCTCAAATTCAAATATGTAGGAACATAGTTTGAGTAAGAGTACTGACTCATACCCAAATATGGTAGGAACATATTTTGAGTGGGAGCTTATAGAGTGATTCTTAATGATGTTAAGAATAAAAGAACAAGTACCAATAAATAATGATTTATTAGGTGTAGAAGTTGATAATAAGTGTATTATGATATTATGTAGTATTCCTTAAGGGATTCTGAAAAGGATTTCAGAATAGAAGTTAATTAAGGAACTAGTCCTTAATGACTCAAGTTAGGAATAGTATTAAGTTTAAACATCAATTCTTGAAAGAAAGAATAGGATGATCATCATCCACTTTGTTGAGACATAGGTTCTATCTTAGAAAACCATGATGATAACTTAACATAATATATGATCCAATAAGGAACGTTTAAAAGTGATTAACTTTGAATCACGGAATGTTGATCTAAGTTTGTCCACACTGTCTAATAGAGAACTGTAGACATATTTTCCGAATCCATAAAGGATGACATATCTTAAAGCATAAAGAGTTACGTTATAAGGGAATGTGTTGGAAACTCCTGTAAATACCGATTAAAGTCAAGTAGGAAGTGAGGTGAACAAAACATCGAAAGTTGCACAGAGTGCACTAGTGTTTGCCAGGAATACATTTATAATAATAGATAAGGGTACCATCTAAAGTGTTGTATAATGTTATGGCAGGGCTAGTTCGCTTTTAACGTAGAATGATGTGTCCAAGGGCACAGTGCCCATGAGAAAGCCCTGGAGGTTGATCTAAAGTCACTGTAGGCTCCTGGAATCAGGCCTCGTTCTGCTGCCATAGCGACGATGCATACACACAGATGTTATCATGTGATGATAAAGTATTAATGTCAATCAAGGTGACATTAGTAAGTTGCAAAGGATTTGGGACTGTAAAGTACAGACCCAAGACTCAACCTCTTCCATAAGCAAGCATGTTCAGAATTAGGATATATGGTGCCAATGATTAAGAACAAATGCAGCTAGTGTATTTGTACTCTAGTGCAAGTGGGAGACTGTTGGAAATATGCCCTAGAGACAAATAGTAGTAAGGACTATTATCATATTTCATATAGTTTATGATTAAGTTTTATATCATGCTATAACTGTATTGAGTGGACACATCAATACACGTGTGATATATAAACAACCAAGGGTTCCCAGTGAAACTCTAGTCACTGGTTCATTGGTCAACAGATGATCAAGTTTCCTGATCATGTGGCATTTATGCCAGTTGGAAATGGAGTCAACTCATTCTGATAATGAGATGATGAACCAATACCCAACCTAAACATCGTGAACCGATCATGTCCCGAAGTTCAAGTTACGATGATTAGAAATGGATCCTCGTAGACTATTCCTTAGACCGTGAGGCTATATCAATCACTGTCTCCCGAGAGTGCTTAGATAGCATCAAGCGCCACTTAGTAATACATTGGTTATAAAGGTGTGTTCAGGTACTCGGAGGAAACCGTAGAGCCAATATATGTCAAGAGCGGGATTTTTCCGTCCATGTGATGGAAAGATACTCAAGGGCCCACTCGGAGAGGTTATATCCAATAGCTACGCAGCGTGTGATTTGATTACAGGGATATCACTTGTCGGAACGAGTCAAGTAGCATTGTTCGGTAACGAGATTGAACACGACATGGTGATTTTATTGATCAGATCTCGGGTAATGCAAGTATTGTGAGAAGGGAATAAGACACGACTGTCCCGGTTCAAACGACAAAAGATCTTCGTGGAACGCACAGGGGTCACATGGCCATCCAGGTCCCTCTGTCGATCATTGGTGCGAGAGTGTCCCAACCATGTCTAGAGTGTTCCCGAACTGTGGGGTATCACGCTTAAGGGCTTGATTATGCTTAGAGAGTGTTTATAGGATCGGAAGAATCGCCGAAGAATAGTAGAGAGAAAACCGGAAGGGTTTCGGTAAGTCCGGAGGATGTCCGGAGTGGAGGTGGAAGTGTTCCATAACCATAGAGGTTGAATACTATGTAAATGAATGTTAAATATTGATTTAATCATTTATTCATAATTATTTAATAAAGAGAAAATCAATTTAAAAGGTCAAAAGGCTTAATGGGCCAATGCCCGGAGGGGAGAGGGCCCATTAGGGAAAGGATAGAGGGAGAAGGGACAAAGGGGGTGGCCGGCTGGGCCTAGCCCCCCCCCCCCCCCGCGTGAGGCCCACTAGGGCCGGCCGGCGGCTGCCCCTCCCCTCCTCTCCTTTAGTCCCACCCCGGGACTTTGAGGGAGGTAGTACCTCCTTTTCCCCTATATATAGTGGGGGTATTTGGCCAGATAAATACACACAATAATCAATAAAGGTCTTCTCACTTTTGGGAGGACCTCCAATTGATATTTTCTCTATATCTCTCTCTCTCGTGACCGTGGTCCTAAGTTCGTACTACGCGAACGAGAGACATCTTCACCGCGGAGCGCTGTCGCGCTGCGGGATTCGGATCCAGGAGCTCTACTTCCGCAACTGCTGCTGGATCGGGGATGCGGGAGTCATCGTCAGGCACCGGATGTGTGTAACTCCCCGCGAGATGTCGCACTTGAGGCACTCAAGTCGTTGAAGCCACAGGAGTGCAAGGACTTCATCACGACCTTGAGGTCGGCTTCGGCTCGTCTACCTCAACCACGCTCTCCCGAGCGTTGACAACGCTTTTCGGTCTTCAAGGGTAAGTTCGTGAAAATCCCCTGCCGTTACTGTAGTACTAATAGATAGGTCCTGGCAACATTAGGGGTTCAGGGGCGTAGGATAAAATTTATTGTTCTCATACGCGAAACCCCTACAGGTAGTCCGAGTACTCACCGGTTGCACTTCTAAACTTGAGGTGAACTCCTCCTTCTCAGAACTTGACATACTCACGCCGACTTCTTCTAACACCTTGGTCGCCGTACTTGGCATCGTCACACTTGGCGAACCAACCGTGGTCACTTCCGGTTCTACCAATATCATCTCGTCGTTCAAGACAACCTCCTGCTGCCGCACGTGAGCACTAGTGTCGTCGACACCTGCGCATACCACCTTGATCGCTCCCCACACATCCTTCGCCGATTTATTTCCGACGAGGTGCTGCAGCACGTCCTTCGGCACAAACGAGTAGAGCGCCGTCAACGCTTGGCAATCCTCTCGGTACTTTGCACCTCCCTTGACGTACTCATCGCCGCCGCGATCAATGGCCTCCCAAATCTCCTGACCTTCCATGGCACACTACATCACAAGTGCCCATATCCCGTAGTACTTGCGATCTAGACGCGGATACAAAGCCGCGCCCACCGTCTCAAATGCTGGTGCCGATGCCGAGTTATCACCATCGCCATGACCTCCTTGTACTTTCAGCAGATCACGGACGACAACCTTGACTCTGATACCAATTGTTGGCCCAGACCCGGCAATACTTTCGTCGAGACGACGACCTTCAATAGCCCCTTCCGCCAAGCGACTGGCTCTCCGGACCAGGGAAGGAGACGCGTTACCAACAACGCACACACAACCTACACCAGGAGCATGACCAATACGGTCGGGCATCACGCTCGGGGACTCACTCATACGTCAGTCCTACCCACGCTCGGGGAGTCGCCACCCAGAAGACGCGAGGGATAAAAACAATGCACAAATAAAACAAACACACAAAAGTACACAATCGAGTTATACCCCATTAAAGGGCGGACGCGCTCGGGGACTCGCTCAATCAAAGCAATCCTTAAACAAAACTCAACACACATTCCTAGTCAACACATGAGTCGATCGACTCCCTGTGGCGTACATTGCAAAAATACCTTACAACATTCGCCACTTGGCATACATCACAACTTGGACAATTACATTGTTTACTCCACAGGCCCTGATGAAGAAGCAGCGCCACCCCCCTTGACGCGCACAAAAGGCTGCCACAGGTTCGTCGGGTACGTTGTCAGTGACTTCGACAACGACGACCGGAAGGGCTGCTCCGACTTCATGTCGCGGTGCTCCGGCTCGGGGTCGCCAGGCGCCAACACCATCTCCTGATATGGCAGCAAATCCCCCATCGCCAGGACACGATCAGCGTAAGGGGTGGCCTTCGCGGTCAGCCTCAGCACCTCCGACATCTCTACCATGCCGGTCACCGACGGATAGCCACTCGTCACATCGTCAAGGTCGAAATCGTCGGGGAAATGGGCGATACCCAAGCTCAACGCTGTGGCGGCCCCGCGCCTGAACGCCGAGCGCGTCATCCATTCCACAACGGTAGGCATCTCTTCCAGATAGCGCCACACCTCCGTAAGCCCCCCAGGGATGACCTCGGTGGGAGACACGCCCTGAAGAGCCGCCTGGATGCACAACGCCGAGGCCGTGGCCGCATTCACCACGGCAGTCACGCATTGTGAAGCGTTGTAAGTTTGCACCACCGGGTCGTTTTGGCCTACCACAGCTGCAAAATCAAATGTTAGTGAAACAATGAAACCCCCAAAGCGGGGACTTGACAAAAGGGTAAAGCAAAGACAGAGACTCACCAAGGAGTTTGCGGCAGTTCTCCTTGACGTGCTTCTCCAAGGCAGTTTGCTCGTTGTGCAGCCCCACGATGACAGAGTCCGTGGCTTTGCGTTCTTCTTCAGCAGCGGCGACGGCAGCTTTCGCCTGCTCCTCCGAAGAAATTGAGGTTGCCTTAGCCTCCTCCAAGTCCTTGACCAAGGAGGCTATTCGCCCATTCGCCGCGTCTAGTTCAGCGACTAGGACATACCCCTCACGGGACTTGGAGATCTCAGCCGGGAAACCATCTGCAAGTGAAGACATCAGAGCAATGCACACAACCAGCTTACATCGGAAAAAGAAGAACAAAAGACAAACAAATACTCACCAATAGTCTCCTAAAGCCGCCGGTTCACCTCCTGCGCGTCGCGCATGTCTCGCTCCAAGCGCTCTCTTGCGGCCTGGCGATCAGTCGACTCCCTTTGCAGTCCCTACAAACAAAGAACCCACCTAAGCATTTGAAAAAACAAAATCCAGTTCCCAGCCGCTGAAATTCTGTGACCAGGAACTCGGGGACTGGAGAAGGAGGAAAAAGAAACTCAATTCCCAACCGCCGAAACCCAGCGACTAGGAATTCGGGGACTGGAAAGGAGAAAGAGGTTCAGTTCCCAGACGCTGACATTCAGCGACCAGGAACTCGGGGACTGGACATACCTGAATAGAAGAACCGAGCATCTTGTGAAGCTCCCCGGCGTCAGTCGACGGGACCATGAAGGAAGTGCGCCCGTGGCGGGACCCAATGTCCGCATCCACGACTTCTGGATTCTGCGGAGACTGCGTGTCCGCCACACTTGGAAACCCTCTCGCCATGAAGTGCGGGAAGGTCGCCGATGCTCTGGCAGGAACGCTGGTTGCTGGGGCTGGCGCATCCGGCACGGACGCATCCGCTGCTGGTTCCGATCGCGTCGCCATCACTTCTTCGGCGACTGGCACAGCAGCCGACTCCGCGGCACTACCCTTGGTCGCAGCAGCATCGGCGCCCCCCTTCTGCTTCTTCGCGGCCTCAGCGGTCGCCACTTCATCGGCGACCTTTCTCTTCTTGGATGGTTCGTCCTCTCCCCTGTCGGTGGCCGGTGGAATCTTAGCCACCGAAGGACGTCCAATCTTCTTAGCCCCTGACCTGCGCGAGCCCCCTCAGTCAAAACAACGACAATACAAAAGGAGCAAGATAAATTGGGACGAGGGAGCGCTACTTACTTGGCGACCGGAAGGACGCGAAGCCTGGTACTAATGTGGGCGGGCTTGTCCAACTCTGGACCCAGCTTACGGCTGAGCCCCCTCTCGAAGACGTCTGAAGCCCACGAAACCGAGGGCTTCCTCGACGACGAAGCTGCAGTTGCTGGGATCTCCGGCTTCGATGCGGCCGCCTTTGACGGCTGTGGCGACTTGGACGCCATCGCCCTAGCTGCTTCTTGGCTTGGAACCCCCTAGGTCGTCGGCGCAATCACCGCCAGGGGAACCTCTACCACCACCACCGTGTCCTCGCCCTCCAACCCCTTCGCCGGGACTGCGTCCCTTGGGGCTTTGTGCGAGACCTCGGGAGTTCCTTCGTTGCCGGAATCATCATCCGACTCGAACACCACCGACGACTTGGCCGATGACGCAGGCCTTTTTAAATTGGCGACTTGGGCGGCCTTCGGCGGTGATGCGGGGCGTACGCTCTGCGCGACCTCGTCGCCTTCGTCGTGCTCGTCCAGGCTACGGCTCGCCTCGACTTCACGTTGTTTCTGCATCCGGATCTTGCGAGCCATGGGGGCTGGGGGAGGTACCTCTTCCTCTTCTCCATCGCTGTCGGAAGGATCCCCCTCGGAGTCCTCATCCAGTTCCTGGGGAACCTCTTCATCGAGCGGAGGGAGCCAGCCCTCCAACACCTGAAAAAGCTGAAAGCCACCACGAGTCAGAAACACTAAGCGGGGAGACTGAAACTGAGACACGAACGCAGCGATTGGAAAAAGAACTTACTGTGGGGGCTTCATTCTTCACAGGAGTGTACGGGGCGACCCCTACCGCCACGCTGGTGAACTCCGCGTCGGTGATCTTCTTCAAGGCGGCCTTGTAGTCCTCGGCCTCCCATGACTCCTTGCTGGTCCGAGATGGGTCGTGCTTCCCGCTGTATTCATACATCCAGTGCGGTCGGGCCGCCAGCGGAACCAGGCGCCGCCCGAGCCAGCAGTTGTAGAGGTTGATTGGAATCAACCCTTGGCCCTTCAGCTTCTGGATCTGGTCCATCATTTCCGCGACGGCCATCCACTGATCCTCGGGAAGCTTCTTCGGTGCCAACCGGTAGGGCTCGCTCCTCTCGGCGGCGAACTCGGGAAGAGCCACTTCACCAGAGGGAGTGGCTTCCTTGACGTAGAACCAGCTTTTCTTCTACTCGCTGGCGGCCTTCTTCGGCAAGAGGAGCTTGACAAAATTGGCCTTCGGCTTCAGTTGAAACGTGACTCCACTTACGGGCAGCATCAAGCCGCTTGACGCCTCGCGCCCGATGCGGCCGTGGAAGAGCTCCAGCCATAGCGGGAAATACGGCCTGCAGCCAAGGTAACATTCGCAGAAGGCGATGAAGATCGCCAGCTGCTCAATGCTGTGCGGACCAAGATCCGATGGCTTGATCGCGTAATACGCGCAGAAGCGTCGGAAAAGGAGAGAGGTGGGGAACCCCAGACCCCTCTCGAGATGACTGGGGAAGCAGATGAATTCGCCGGGTCGTGGCTTCGGCTCGGTCTCGGAGGAGGGGGGAGCCCGCCAATTCCCCTTGCGGAGCACTCCGGCATCTTCAAAAGATCTAAGTTGGGCCGTGGTGCACTTGGATTTCCCCCATGAGCCTTTAGGAGGCGCCATCGGGTAGGATGAGGAATCGCGTGATGCGGAAAAAACAAGTCGGAAGGACGCGGGCAGGAAGATTGGAGGAAGGAATAGCGAACGAAAGGGAGTGAAGAATGCGAAGAAGGATTGCGGGACTGAACCATCACTCCTCTTATATGGGAAACGCCACCCGCCAAAATCGGGGTAGCCGTTACCCGCGGTAATTACGCCGTAGTTACCGTTGGAAATTCCAACGGATAGTTTGACCAGGTTTGACGGTCCAACTTCTTTAGTCCACTCGCCACTCACCAGTCTTTCCACCCGCTGAGACGACGACTGGGTGGCGGTGACATTTATTGAGACGGCGAGTGGAAACATGGGGAAATTCTCCTTGGTTCTAATAGAGTCCATCGCCGACTCGACTGGACGCCCAAATTGGGCTCGCCTACTCCGACCGCCATGAGGACGCCCGCGCCTGCATCGATGATGGCCTCGGGGACTACTGATGGGGATATGCTGAAGGGGGTATGCCCAGCAGGACGTTCCGCTCGGGCCGAAAGGCCCGCGAGTGCGTCCGGAAGACGGCGACTGGATGGCGAAGGAAGGAAAGGCCCAGCAACTGGCGACTAGAAGCCCAGGAGCGTAGCAGAAGCCCAGTCAGACTAGGTCAAAAGCCTCCGGATCCTTATCTTATTCGGGGATAACTTGTAAACCCTAGCGAGATGCTTCATACATAAATCTCCCTAGGGTATCCTGGAGACTTACGTTCCATCACACACCCCCTCAAGCGACTCGCTGCCTAGCCGCTGAGCTCGCCACCCCTGTAACTCGCTCTCTCATAATCTAATCTAGCAGAAGTAGGTCTTTATCCTCCGGGAGACCGAACCTGGATAAACCCATGTGCATCCGTCCCCATCTCGTACCGCAGATGGCCGCCAACTCTTCCTCACGAAACACTCAATCGCTGCCGGTGGCAGCGACTGCCATGGTCATTTCCACGACAGCCGAGTACTTTCCGATGACTAACGACGAAGACCTTCGGCGAGACGACACACACGTACTAACTTCCGCCGCGATATGCGATGCACGTTCAGCTATCAGGCTGATGCTAGCTGATCGATTCTTTACTATTGGCTAGTTCTACCCACGTAGACACGTACAAAACAATTGATGGCAAAAGACCCGTGTCGGACCTGCTCTTTTTCATTGATTCACAACTCACGATCTGGTTTCTTACGGGACCTGGTACTTGTATATATATACGAGAGGCAGCTAACCGACTCAAACACTTCATCGACTCTGTGCTAACTCCTAATATCATACATGCACGATTCCTACTTTGAACCATATACGTATACTACTTGTATACGTACACGGTGCCGTGCCTGCCTTGAAGTCCACCCGGCGGTACAAGTGAGGAACTCCCAGCTCCAATTCCTGCATAGTGACAGGGTCCTGGAAAACCGGGTACCTAGAGATGCCCAGACATTGTTAGGACTAAATGGACCTAGCGTGCTTCGCCGCGCAGATCTTTTGTTGTTGTCATTTAAATAGTGTCGTCGTTTAAATACAACAAAAATACATGTGATGCCATGCCCCTCAGCGACTATAGATGAATAAAGAGTAGGAATGGAGAAATTTCAATTTGAATATGAGTTTGCTTGGAACTTTTTATTTCACGTGACATATATTAAGTTCAAATTCTGGATGTTTCCTCAAGAGAAAAAGTTCAAACTCCTAAGTTGAACAGAATATCAGCGAGAGTGCAATGCAACTGTTCACACCCGGCACATCAGCCTTTTAGAATAAAAAATCAGAGAAGTAAACCACAAATATGTCAGCTCCAGCAATTTGAGGAATACAGAAAGCAAGGGTGAAAATAAACCGTAGGTAAAAAAGGTTGAGCTACACATAATGTCAGCAACCCCAACCTTAAACACACACACACACTGACGGAAACTAACATATTTTATAAGTGCCTAAAACTGTCTAGAAGAGAGGCTACCTGACTATTCAGTATAAACTTTCCTGGATACAATAATTACAAAATAGAAAGTGAACCTCCCAAGTATGTCTAAATAAATATTTATCAAAATTAAAACAGAGTTATTTGTTCGGGCAGTACAACAAAGTACAGTTCAGGCCAATATACAAAACAGGAAGGCAACATCTTAAATAGGGAAGACATAATTATAATCAAATATTCAGAACCCAAATGGTTAGGAAGGATCAATAAAGAACTATTATCCCCTTCATGATGTCACAATGTGCCCTCCCGTTCCATCATTAGCAGGTATCCATAAAAGACAGATCAACCGACAAATACAACAATGAAAAGTTACTCCCTCCGATCCAAATTGACTTCGATTTATCTAGATTCAGATATATCTAGTACTAAAACACTAGATACATCCGAATCTAGATAAATCCAAGTCAATTAATTTGGATCGGAGGGAGTATCTGAATTCATCATGTGAAATCTCATTTCCATCGTCATTGAAAGACAGTGATGTCGTAAGACAAAGAGAATATAATTAAGATGGTCAAGAATTACAGGAAGGAGCAATTCTAGGTTTGGTTCGTTTAACCAAAAAGGAAACATGTACCATAGAATAGTATGAATTCAATGTCGTGATATTTACACTCTAACCCAACAGTTCTTAGCACAATGTAAAGATGAAATGCTGAGTTAATAAAAGGTAAAAGGAAAATAAATTTTCGACTTCATCTCCCTAAGATCACATAATACTAATACTATAAAGGAAGTAAGGGTCCATAACATGGGACGAACATTGCAGTGGCATTAAGAAAACAACCACGATATGATACATGCGAATAAACTTCTATATCAAATTGTTTCACAGTTAATATGAGCTACTTTGTACTCCCTATGTTTTAAAATATAAGATGTTTTAGCTTTGGTGAAAGGAATGTATCTAGATCACTTTTAGTGTGCAAATTCACTCCAAACCTACACACTAAAAGTGGTCTAGATACGTTCTTTCACAAAATCTAAAACATCTTATATTTTAAAACGAAGGAAGTAGTATTTAAGATAATGAATTCGTATAATAACGACTCTATATAGCAAATATATCTGAAATCACTACAATTTGTGTACACAATCGAATATTATGAGGTGAAATATGCTTATACCAATCTGTCAAAATAAATGAACAAGTGGGAATTCTTTTTAATGTTTCTAGGCTATAACCAGACAATCTAGTATTTTAAGAACTAACTAAGTTGTTGTGCTAGAAGTTGCATACCCAGTAGCATTTCAGGCTGATGCAATAAATTACAAAAAGGAGGGAATGCCAAAATAAATTATCATAACAATCACTATATAAAGGGGTTTCCTTCCTCCTGCACTATGACTTCTTCCTCTAATCTGAAATTCTTTGTGTTCAACTTAATTTGAGGTTGAGAAGGGAGGAAATAGATCTGATGTAGCTGCTTCCTCTACACATCAGTTCTGCAACTATATGGCAGATCATACTGAGTTGGTTTCCTTCCAAGCAATAACCTACCATTGAACTACAAAGTTGGTCCAAGTATGAACCATTTCAAAGAAACAATCAACAGTTAGAAAACCAATGGACTTCAGAGCAGCAACCCAATGAAGTTCAGAACTAAGAGAAGTGATATCCTCTTGTATTCTGATGGATACCGACTCAAACCCACAGATGAAAAATAAGTTCTGTTTGGTAAAAACATTACCAATGAAATTCAGCTTCGATACCAAGTGAAGAGAACAGTCCATGACTCCATGCATACTTCTTGGTGTATCAGATAACATGCTATAAAGTATCAGATAATCAAGCAAAGATTCATCAGTTTGCGACTGCATCACACAAGTTTGAAGCACATGTAAATGAACTAATCAGCATATCTCTTAATATGTGTCAAGTGGGATTCCGTCAAAATCCCACTTCTAGTTCATTTGTCAAAATCTAGTGTAAATTTTTTACTCAAAATTTAAACTAGATTTTGGCAAATGAACTAGAAGTGGGATTTAGGCCGGATCCCACTTGACACCTTATCTCTTAATGCTTGTATACTGCAGAAAAACAGTCACTTGCTAAATGAAAACTAACAAGCTTGCTAGACAAAAACGACTTCTACTTCATGATGCACAAAACATTACTCCTTGTCACCATTCTAGCCCACATTTTATTTTTCTCTACTATCTATCTTTCTCTATACTACTAAGAAGGCACTAAGGTTCCACGTTCCGTCGTTTCGCTCGTCCTTTCTTCCCACTCCTTTGTCACTCATCTATCTAAAAATCAGCATGTCAAAACCGGTCGCGAACATAATTTACGCCTCGTATCGATGCAATGATAAAAACACCTTTGCAAGCAATTAGACTACAACTAACCAAACCTTAGGTGATTCTTTTTGCAAGAATTCTTTTTACCACAACGGCCAGACTTTTAATCATTGAATTGGGATCTAGAAGAACTGAGGTAAAATCGACGCAGACACACTCAAATCCGAGATTGCAGTTCAGAGAACAGGGGAATCACATCTAACCATCACGTAGAATCGCTCAAGAGGAGAAATTCCTCAACACACAGGCCCTGATTCTTGACAGGGTAATGCCAACCTTCTCAGTCCTGTCCATGTCCTCCAGCCGCTCCTCAACGCCATTGTGGTGGTATCTCTGCTCCACGACACCATCTCTTTTACAGGGACCCCGGGATAAGCCGCCTAGAAGTTCTCCTAGGTGATATCAGAATCACAGGCGAGCGCTGATCAGATAGGAATGATTTCTGGCCAATGGGTTGGCCAGAGAGAGCGGTGCCGTCGCCGAAGCTAGTGCACGACGAACCCTTATGTTGTATCCACATGAAGGACACTCAAGTGGAACTAAATTTGATGGGCCCAGCGCATCAATGCCAGCTTCAGGCCGGCGTCGCCACTTGAAGCCCAATGCGGAGGCGCAACACCTAGGAAGATTACTGCGGCGGTGAAGCACGAGCGACCTATACCTCTAGAAATCTCCCTACGATCTGGTGGATGACCACCCCTCAACTCGGACCTCCCCTCCATCCAGCTCGGAGCAACGGTGGTGGGCGACGCCGACCTGCTCTAGATCGCCATCCTCAATAGGAAACTTCTTCGGCATTCTGTCGGAGAGGGACACACGCACCGGAGAAGCCCCACCACACCCGATTGGCGGCCATCCACTCCACCACCACTCCCCCTCTTTTCCTCCCCTTTCCTCCATCCGTCTCTCTCTACTTGCCGTGGATTTGCGAGGCGGGGGCGGAAACAAAATTGAGGAGAAATCGAACCTTACCTTTGGTAGGTGGAGGCCGTAGAAGCGAGCAGGCTAAGAGGAACCTCCTGGTGCATGCAGGAGCGAGGCGGCAACGCAAATGTTGGTCCATGGTGAGTTCTCTCTCGGTGCCGAGCGAGGCGCTCCCATTGCTGACCTGAAAGCCGAGCCTGTTTCCGATATCGTTTGAGCCATGTTTTTGCACAAAATTGCCAAATATCTCTGCTTGCCGAGCGAGTTAGCGCTTTCCTTGGACTTGCGAACCGACAGAACGCCGCTTTGCATAGACCGCCACGTAGACAGGTGAGCCCAAAACCTTGGAGCAAGCAGAGCTTCTCAATTCTACGGAGCTTAGAGCTCTTAGAAGATAGCCAGCCAGCTAAGGCAGGTTGTGGCCATCCGGCTTAGCGGGGGCGAACGCTACGCGTCCCTCGTCCTTCTTCCGGTGCTGCCACGTGTCTCTAAAAACGGCTTCAATCTCGGTTTTGCTGCAGAAGTACCCCTTTTTGCTACAAATGTCTCCGCTTTTTCTTCCGAAGCAAAAAAACGGTTCGTTTCAAAAATAGAACGTCTCGCCGGAGACTTTGCCGGAGACCTCGCCGGAGACCATGCAGCAAAAAAATTGTACTAATGTAGCAAAACCGACTTCGCCGGAAACATCGTCGGAAAAAACTCACCGGTGACTCTCGCCGGAGACCGTGTAGCAAAAAGTTGACACTGTTGTAGCCAAAACACAAGACGTTTGTAGCAACAAAGTTCTTCTAATATTGCAAAAAACCTACTTCGCCGGAGATCTCGCCGGAGACTTTTCTGGGCACCTCGTAGGAGACCTCATTGGGGATGTCTTAGCAAAAAATAGGAGAACGATTGTTGCAAAATATTTGTACTACTGTAGCAAATCCATTAGCCGTCGGTAGCGACGACACCGACCGTCGGTAGCAAAAATCCGTCGCCGTACATGTAGCAACAACTTCAGCCGTTGCTAGCAGCCCCTCGTATCCCTTGCAGCAACATTGCCTGCCATGAGGAGCAACCTTGCCTGACGTGGGGAGCAACGCTAGGCACCACAGGGAGCAAAGACAGCCGCCGTCGGTAGCAACGCCAGGCACTGCAGGAGGAACGTCGGCCGTCGTCGGTAGCACCACCGGGCGTCTTTGGCAGCAACACCGGCCGCCGTTAGACCAACCCTGCCCGCCGTCGGTAGCAAAAACAGGCGCCATTAGTAGCAACGTCGGCCGCCGTCAGGAGCAACGTCGACCCTCTCGTGCTCGACGCCGGCAACCCCGCGACCCATGGCGTGTGGTCACGGGAGGGAGCGCCGGAGGAGGAGGGCGAGGTGCGGAGGAAGGCGGGGGAAGAGGCGAAGCGCGGAAGAGCTGCAGGCGGAGGACGCCGGAGGAGGGAGCGGGGCGTGGAGGAGGGCGTCGGGGACGGAGGACGGCGCGGCGGCGGGGGCGCATGGTGGTCGAGGTGTGCCACGTGATTTTTGCCGAGAAGAACGACGGACTCGAGGAAAGTAGAAAATTATGGGATGGTGAGATAAGGCAGGTGGGCCCACCCACGGCGTGTGGTCACACGCTGCCCCGCGACCCGGACGATCAATTGACGCCATCGTCCGGAGGAATCGGACATTTTCCCTTAGCGGGAGCCGGCACTCGCCAGGCCTATCGCCTAGCTCCTGCACGCAATAGCCGGTAGTAGAGACCATCCTGCTAAGTGGGCCCACAACACAACATAGAAGTCGGCCGCGACGAGTATAGGCGTGATGCAAGGCATGATGTGTCGTTTCTGATCAGAACTCTCTTTCTCACTATCGAATCTCTGAAGAAATTGTAAGTGTAACAAGAGACAAAGACACAGGTGATTTTTGTGCAGTGTTCAACCGAACTGCTTTTCTGTTCTTCTTGCTTTTATTCTGTTGAGATCGTGGTCTTCACTTCCTACCGAGCCGTGGCATCCTACGACTGAAGCGCTCACCGATCCGATCCTATTCCTACGGGCCGAGTTGCACAGATCGCGTCCTCTTCAGCTAGAAACTAGCTAACTGAAAAATACGAACGTGACAAAACCTGAAACACTATAGTGCCTAGTACACCAGGTTCAAAACTAGATGAAATTCGTACAAGCAGTGGGTTTGAACTATATTTCTCCCCCTCAAACCTGCTGTATGATGTTGATCTTCTGAACTCCAATCTTCTGGCGCAATTCAATAAACTTGCTGCGCCCGAGGACCTTTGTCAGAATATATGTTGTTCATCAGTACCAACACGATCCACATCCATCTCACCGGCTTCAATTCGCTCACGCGTGTAATGAAACTTGGTGTCAATGTGTTTGCTACGTCCATGGTGTCTTGGGTTCTTGTACAGCGCGATTGCGGATTTGTTGTCCACGAGCAACTTGAACTTCTGCTCTCCTCGCCAAGTAGCTCGCCGATGAGCCTGTTCAGCCACACGCCTTGGCTTGCACCGAAAGCTGCAGCGACATACTCTAACTCGCATGAAGAGATAGCTACCACACCTTGCTTTTGTGATGTCTAGGTCACTGGGTTGTCACCTAGGAAGAAGACGATGCCGAAAGCGCTCTTCCTGTCATTGATGTCACGGACATGATCGCTATTGTTGTAACCAATCAGCTATGCATCTCCTCCTTCTCTATATCGGCATCTGAAGTCTCAGAGTTCCACGCACGTAGCGCAGTATCTGCTTGACTACTGCCAATGCTCCTTGCCTGGTGCCTGCATGTGTCCACTTACAACGCCCACGACATGAGCGATGTACGGGCGCGTGTTGACCAGATAGCGCAAGCTGCAGATCAGGCTCATGTACTCCGTGGCATCCACAATCGCTCTCTCCTCCACTTTACGCAGATGAAGTCGATGCTCCATAGGTGTGTGACAGGGTTGCAGAAAACAGGCAACTGTCACTGTGACTCTTGTTAATAGGTTAGTCCAAGAAATCATATGAAAGTACTCCAAAGTGTGGACAAAACATAAAAAAATAGATAAAACTAAACATGGAACATAAAAAATTATGGATACGTTAGCAACATATCAACATTCTCAAGCTTAACTCCTGCTCGTCCTCGAGTAGGTAAGTGATAAAAAGAAAGAATAATTTTTGAGATGACATGCACCATCATAAACTTGATCAAAATATTTGTAAAACATTCAAAGCTGGAATCATAATACTTTAATCATAACATGAAAGACAAAGTTCTAGCAATAAGACAAAGAAACTATGTTGCAACATGAAAAGGCACAAACAAAAGATTCATGAATAACAATGCTTTGCAAGATGTTTGTTTGTTTCACATAAAGAAAACATAGCATAGTGGCATTCAGCTTGTCCCTCATAGAGTAGCAAAAATAAATGCATAGGACACCTTCAAAGTTCATAAGAGTGACTAGATACAAATAGTTTAAAACAAGCAATATCAAAACTATGCATCAATCATCAAGTCTTGGGACAATGCACATAGAACTAAGAATGGCCACTATGCTCTCAAAGTAGGTGCATAAAGGTAGAAGGTGGAGATTCAATATATATAGTAGAAGAAAGGCCTTCATAAAAGGAAGTAGGGATTTAAGTCTCATAAAGAGCTTCCAAAAATTATGGTACTTAATAGCTTTCAGCTCTCATTTCCCCTATCATAAGCATCTTGAAGTGATTAAGGTTAAAGTGAACAAACTATGGTATACATGCTTGACGAAGTATAAGTTAGAAATCTCATGTCCCTTGAATACGAGGGTCGCTCCTCATGCTACTCAAGTTTAGTCACCGGTAAGTTCTTGTCATCATAAGTACATGTGTATCATAGAGAACCGCCAACGGGGTACCCCTTGCCCGATGATACAGAAGAATCCCCATATCAAAATGACAAGGCAAGCAGACAACGAGCATCTCAGCAATCTTCTTAGTTACCATGGGAATATGGTGCTTTTTTCTCTCTTTCCTCTTTTCATAATCTCTTTTTTTTCTCTTTTTTCTCAATACATGACTCTTTTTTTATAAGAAGAATGCTTCATAGACAGCTCATTATGGTTACGCTGCAGGTTTCCACCATGTCAGCATGGATTAGACCAGCGGCCCAGGCGTTTGTCTAACACATATACATAACTCCATGGACTTACAAGCTCCCCTTTCATTTCACACCGACGACATCCATAGACAAAAGAGCATGATATCAACTAGGTACAAAGTACCCGTGCAATGTTGAAAGCGTTCCCCATGACAGCATGGTTCTGCTAATCACCAACAAATAAGTGCAAGCATATACAACATAGAAGACACAATGGTTCAAGTTTATTAAGGGCAAAAAAAGTAAAGTGTGCCATCAAGTTCGTGAGAGCTTTAATCACTAGTTTTCTCATAACAAGTTTAATTCGGAAGGTAAACAAAAACATGAATATACTTGGAATAGCATATGCTAGTAGGTAGGTATGGTGGACTCTTTGGAATAACTTGTTTAGGGAGTTTGATGCATGAGTGGAACTCATACTTGGTTGTGGAGGCTAGCAAAAGACTGGGAGCGACAAACTAAGAGAGCAATAATGGCCATAATCATGTAGAGCGACAAAACATCATTAATCAAAGCATAAAGTGATACTACAAGTCGAAAACTAAAGGATCATAAAGTCTATGGTGACTTGGGATAGTCATAACATGGTGTGAGCATGGGCCAAGTCAACCCAAATAAAGCATCAAAGGAGAATACCACAATATTATGCTTTAATATGCTAAAAAAACGCATGATTCTTCTAAGGCACATTAAGAAATCTCAATTATTTATAACATGTCATGCTACAGCAAAGATCACTAAGCATAAAGCCAAAACAATATCAAGCATGACATGACAAAGCATAGGCCACAGTAAAAAACAAGCTCCTTTTTACCACTTAAGCATGAACTTTCCTACTCTCTTCCAACACCAATCGACTAATTTGAAACAACTCACAAAGATAATAATAAATAAAGATCAGTGAGCTTGTCTCACAAATCCACAAAGAAGAACTAAAAAGTTCTAAGCTGAAAGCACAAGAAAACTAAGCTAAACACAGTGCTAGCAAAAGTGAACACTCACAAAACAATAAGAATGAAAACTAGAATGTTATAGGCAATGAATAACGGGGTGTGTCTCTCTCCAAAAGAAGTGTGTTGGGATCCAACCAACTGATTTAAGCAAACTAAGCAAAATAAAACTAAAAACAAAAACGAAGACGCTCCAAGGACAACACAATTATGCATGAAACAATAAAAACGAAGTATCTAGAAAGACCTGAGATTTTTATTGATAAAGAAGGGGATGCCTTGGGCATCCCCAAGCTTTGACGCTTGTACTTATTGGACATTTCTTGGGGCGACACGGGTGGCATCCCCAATCTTGAGCTTTAGTCCATTCTTTATCTCATTACGTCATTCTTTCCTTACACCTGACATTTTTCCGTCATACAAAACTTCACACAATCTTCATTAGCAACGTTAGTGCATTCAAGATAATAAGTCTTTTGATTCAGTTTCAACACAAGTAAAACTTCCATTAAAACAAAGCTACTGTAGCACTTCCTTTAAAAAGTTCAAATGATCAAAGAGAACTCAAAGTGAAAGAGGTTAAGAGGCAAATACAAATAATGGCAGAAATCTGTCAAAACAGACCAACAGGTAAAAACCAATTTTTTGGAAGACCTTCTATTGCTCAAATCGAAAAGTGTTGAACTAACTAAAGTTGTATAACAACATGGGGCAGAGGCACAAGAAATTACAGCTCAAACCTACGTACATAGATTTTTCACAAATTTTTACAGCGAAGCACAAAAATCTGTTTCAGGACAGCAACTTTCCCAAGCATTACTTCTCTCTCTCTTGGCACAAAAAGCAAATAAAAAGGATAAGGATAGGTTATTACTAAAGCAATAACTTCCAAGACTCAACTAAAACTTTTGAGTTATCTCCCAATAAGTACTTTTCTTTAACGCCTTTAAGTTAGGCATGATAGTTTGAGAAAATGCTCACATAAGAAATATGAATTGAAGTAAAAGAGAGCATAAAGAAGCAAATTCAAAACACATTTAAGTCTAACCCACTTTCTATGCATAGGAATCTTGTAAAGAAACAAGTCATGAAAGCACAAAGCAACAAGCATAGGAAAGCAAAACAAGTGCAACTTCAAGAGTTCCAACATAAAGAGGGGAAACCTAATATTATTGAGATGCATAAAACCATGTTTCCCTCTCTCATAATAACTTTTAGTAGCATCATGAATAAAATTAACAATATAACTATCACATAAAACATTCTTACCATGAGCCACATGCATATAATAATTATTACTCTCCACATAAGCATAGTCATTCTTATTAATTATGGTGGGAGCAAATTCAACAAAATAGCTATCATTATTATTCTCATCACCATAATCATCAAATATAGGAGGCATATTGTAATCATAATTA
Source organism: Avena insularis (assembly GCA_023614405.1). Lineage (NCBI taxonomy): Eukaryota > Viridiplantae > Streptophyta > Magnoliopsida > Poales > Poaceae > Avena > Avena insularis. Next base: position 436,392,626 of record CM042692.1, read on the forward strand.
ATTTTCTCCTCAATAGTAGGTGGACTGAAAATATCATATTCATCATTGTAATCATCATATATTGGAGGTTTGGTATCATCATAAGCAACAAAATAGCTATCTTCCAAAGCTGGGAACTAAAAAGATCATTTCCATAAAAACTAGCTTCCCCAAGCTTAGACTTTTCCATAGCATTAACAATAATGGTGTCCAAAGAATTCATACTAACAACATTGCTATTAGCATGAAAATAAAGTTCCATAGGTTTTTTAATTTTCTCTTCAAACACTTCATGTCCTAACTCAAGATAAATACTATAAAGCTCTCTAATTTTTTTGTTGTTTTCCATTATGCCTAACTAGTGAAAATAAAAACAAGAAACAAAAAGACAAAATTGTAGAATCTAAAGGAAATAACTTCGAGCACTCACATCGGAGGATGTGAGTACCTTTCTACCTCCTGTGCAGCGGTGCGGAAAAATAGCTTGATGTCTACGCACTTCTATTCTTGTAGACAGTTGTTGGGCCTCCAAGTGCAGAGGTTTGTAGAACAGCAGCAAGTTTTCCCTTAAGTGGATCACCCAAGGTTTATCGAACTCAGGGAGGAAGTGGTCAAAGGTATCCCCTCTCAAGCAACCTTGCAATCAAAATACAAGAAGTCTCTTGTGTCCCCAACACACCCAATACACTTGTCAGGTGTATAGGTGCACTAGCTCGGCGAAGAGATAGTGAAATACAAGTGGTATGGATATAAGACAATGGTGCAAGAAAATAGCTTGATGGCGTGGAAGAGACTAAAGGCAAACTGAAATAAAGATGGAAGCAAGCAAACATGTAACAGATCTAGTTTCAAGCGGTGTTTTAGTGCTTAGAAACAAGGCCTAGGGATCATACTTTCACTAGTGAACACTCTCATATAAATATATTCTTCTTTATGATACTACGCTGAACTACTCTTCGGTTGGACACTCTAATCCATGGTAGGGCTATAACAACACACCTCAAAGTTCGCTTTCCCCATCTAGATAACCCCACACTGTCACCTTGAGCACTAGATGGCTCCAACAAACACCACAATTTCATAAAGACATCCAACTCCAAATATAACTCATAACAAGTATTTGAAATCTCTAGCCTAAGTGCCACCATGGTGTGCACACTGTCAACTTCACACACATGGGGAGAGCAGAGATCTATTAAAGCACTTGAGTAGCAAGGTATAGATTACAAACTCATGATCTCAATAAGATCATGCATATAGAGAGATATGAACACATAGCTACCGGTAGAACCCTTAGCCTCGAGAGAGAGCTACTCCCTCCTCATCATGGGAATCAGCAACAGCGATGGAGATGGTGGTGGAGATCGATGGAGATGGCTCCGGGGGCACTTCCCTATCCCGACAGGGTTCCAGAATAGAGACTTTCTGTCCCCTAAATCTCTCCTTCGGTGGCAGCAGCGCAATGGAACTTTTCGTGGATTTCTAATTGATTCTTTAGGGTTTTTGCATCGGGAGGCATCTTATAGGCGAAGAGGCAAGGTCGGTGGGCAGCCAGGGGGCCCACACCATGCCCTGGCGCGACCTAGGGGGACCCGTGCTAAGGGGGGGTGTGGCCACCCTTTGGCCCCCCTTCATCTCTCCTTCTGGCTTCGTGAATCTTCTGGGAAAATAACGACTTTGGCTTTTGTCCGGTCAATTCCAAGAATATTCATTTTCTGACTTTCTGGAACCAAAAACAGCAGAAAACAGGCAACTGGCACTGTGGCTCTTGTTAATAGGTTAGTCCAAGAAATCATATGAAAAGTACTCCAAAGTGTGGACAAAACATAAGAAAGTAGATAAAACCAAGCATGGAACATCAAAAATTATGGATACGTTAGCAATGTATCATTCACTTGCAGTCATCAAGCTATTTTCTGGCATTGTTGCCGGGGAGCTAAGCATTATAGGTCTTTTAGTTTTTGCTTATTTATTATTGTCTTGCTAAGTTTTGTTTTGAGTTACAAGTTTCCACCAACATGATGGAGTTTGAGCATATGGCTAGTGCTAACCCACTCAGCCACTTTGAGAAGCTTTATGATATAAAAGAGATAACTCCAACAAGAAGACAAGGGGGTTTGAAATAAATCCTCTATTACTTGGTATTCTACACAAGAAGCAATTTACTAGAGATGAAGAAGATCCTGATCCATATGAGCACATTACATGCTTCAAAGATATATGTGGCGCTTTCCAGTTAATGGGATATACTGCTAATGAGGTAAGGGTTAAACTTTTTAGTCAGACTTTGACTAGTATAGGTCTCTCATTATATGGATCTCTACCCCTAGAAGCCACTACTACTTGGGATAATTTAGCCTGTCATTTTCTAGCAAAATATTATCCATTATGAAAATCTTTTGGAATCAGGCGTCTTATAATGAGTTGGAGGAACCATCCTAATGAAGGACTAGTAAGGGCTTATATCAGATTTAAAGATTTACTTTGTTTATGTCCTCATCATGATTTGCCTGAATGGTATTTATTGCATATCTTTTATGGTGGTTTAATTGAACCTAATAAAATTGAACTAGACTCTTTCGTGCAAGGAGCCTTTATGAATCTTCCTATAACTAAAGCTTGGGCTTTACTTAATAGAATTCGCGATCATAGAGTTTCATGGAATTTTGGTCTAGGAAGCGAAAGAGGTGCAGAAATAGATCATGATTCTATTCATGACTATAATAAAAAGGGCCATGTTAAAGAATTATCTAAAGAACTTTATCTGGACTCAGATCTTGTCTTGCAAGTTGTAAAAGCTTTTACAGAACACATCAAAGCTCCAAAAGAGGGTTTGGTCAAGTATGATCTGCCAGCCGAACCTGAGAAGAAAAGAGAAGTTAAAGCAACACTGGCCTCCCTAGAACCAACATATGAGATACCTTTCCCTAACAATGCAAAGAAGAATATTTTTGAATATGAGCAGGTCAAAACAGTACAGGAGAAGAAGGAAGAGGAAAGTATGCTAGAAGTTGAGGAACATATGGAAGAAACCAAAGATGAAGAGGTAACCAGGGAAGCAATTATGGCTATATATGCACATTGTAACATAGTTGAACTTGATGAAGAGACTTCTATATTGGTTGAAGGTAAAGCAAAGGTAAAAGATGTGGATAAGCCTATTCTTCTCTGCATATTTAAAGAAACCTCGCATTATGGTCTATGCGATCTTGGCACCGAAGTTAATTTTATACTTTATGATTTCTATTTAGAAATAAAAGAAGAAATAGAACCCGCTACAATTGAAAATACTGATATGACAATCATGTTAGCCAATAAAACTCTTATAATTCCAATGGGAGTAGTTGAAGATGCAATTGTCACAATTGGCAATAAAAAAATTCCTATCGATTTTGTAGTTGTTGATATGCCAGCTGACACTCTTTACCCAATTATATTTGGAAGGAACTTTTTGAGTGATGTAGGTACGAATGTTGATTTCAAAAAGGAGATTGTGTCTCTTAAGCTTGGGGGATCGGAAAAAGAATTCCACTTTTCCAAATATAAAGACAAACCTCCACAAATACAAGAAGGAGGGAAAGAGAAGACTATTGAGGAAATGGTAGCTCTCTTCTTTAGTAACCAAGAAGAATAAATAAATTAAGACTTAAATTATGAAGAAATAGTTATGGAGGATAAGTCCCTAGAAGAACTAGAAGGTGAATTCGATTCACTTCCCATTATAGGGCCTCCAACTAATGAGGCTATCGAAGAGCTAGAAAAGAGAGGGGACGAAGAATTACCACCCCCAAAGTTGAAGACTCTACCAGATAATCTTAAATATAGATTTTTAGATGATACAAATAAATTTACTGTTATTATTAGTGCTAAACTTGCAGGGGATGAAGAATAAGAACTCATGAAAATACTTAAGGAGCATCGCAAGGCCTTTGGGTACTCAATGGATGATTTGAAGGGCATTAGTCCCATGATAACCGTCCATCGAATATTCATGGAGGAAGGTGCTAAACCAGTTGCAGAATTTAATAGGCGACTGAAGCCCGAAATGAAGGAAGTGGTAAGAAAAGAAATAGTACGCCTACTAGACATAGGTATAATCTATCCTGTAAAAGAAAGTGAATGGGTTAGCCCTATTCATTGTGTCCCTAATAAGGGCGGTTTTACCGTTGTTCCTAATGAAAACAATGAATTGATACCTACTAGAACTATTGTTGGACATAGGATGTGTATAGATTTCAGGATATTGAATAAAGAAACTAGGAAACATAACTATCCTTTACAGTCCATAGATCAAACTTTAGAGAGGTTGGCAAACCACACTCATTTTTGCTACTTGGACGGATACTCCATTTTTTCTCAAATAGTTGTTCATCCTGATGACCAACTTAAAACAACTTTTATTAGTCCTTATGGTTTACATGCTTACCACGTATGCCTTTTGGTTTATGTAATGCTCCAGCTACTTTTCAAAGATGCATGACTGCTATTTTTGCAGATTTTATAGAACTGATAATGGAAGTATTTATGGATGACTTTTCTGTCTATGGAACGTTTTTACTAGTTGCTTGGATAATCTCAAAAGAGTTTTGCAGTGTTGTGAAGAGACCAAACTTGTTTTAAACTGGGAGAAGTGCCATTTTATGGTCAAAGAATGTATAGTCCTTGGACATAAGGTAACAGGTAAGGGAATTGAAGTGGATAGAGCTAAGGTTGAGGCCATAGAGAGAATGCCACAACCTAGGGATATAAAAGGTATAAGAAGTTTCCTTGGTCATGTGGGTTTTTATAGAAGGTTCATTAGAAATTTCTCTGGAATATCTAAACCTTTGACTAACCTTCTGCAAAAGGGAGTAAGATTTAATTTTGATGATAAATGTCTTGTAGCCTTTAATAAAGTTAAATATGCTTTATCCCATGCTCCTATCATTAAACCACCTATCTGGGATATAACTTTTGACTTAATATGTGAAGCTAGTGATGATGCTATAGGAGTAACTCTGGGACAACATATAGGTCACAGATTTAATATTATACATCATGCTAGTAGAACTCTTAATAGTGCTCAAAAGAATTATCCCAAGGAAGAAACGAAACTTTTTCCTGTATTTTTCTCTTGTGATAAATTTCGTTCTTACATAGTTGATGCAAAAGTAAGAGTTCACACGAATCGTGATGGTTTAAGAGAACTCCTTGAGAGGAAAAATCATAAGCCAAGACTGATCCGTTGGATCCTTTTACTACAAGAATTTGAGTTGCAGATTATGCGGATCCAAGAAATAAAGATGTTGGATGTAGTGTCCATACTTTCCCAGCAAGCCACTAATGATCTTATTGAGAGGAACTTTAGTCCTGGTGACTTTCACTTACGAGAATTATTAAATGAACTAAGGTCAATTTCTCCAAAAGAGAGGAAGTCTTTGTTGTTGGAGGAGCCTGTCATCCCTGAATAAGTAAACAGTAAGTGCAAGGTAAGTGTTCTTACTCAAATAACTGATTTGTCTTCACAGGTTTTACTTCTAAAATTTTCGCCTTTGAAGTTTCTAAAAGTTGCGGTCGTATAGTTGCGAAAATTTTAGAAGTAAAACCTGTGAAAAATAGACCGCAACTATGCTTAGTGTTTTTCTAAAGTTTCCGAAGGTTTTTACCAACTATACGGGCACAACTATACGACCGGAGAAAAATCTCCCGCCGTATAGTTGGTCATTAAACCCTCTGTATCTTCTTCGTGAAATTGATTTTGATGTCTGGATCTATACAGTCGGAACTATACGACCGGAGATAAAATTCCGGCCCTATAGTTAGTCGTTGAACTCTCAGACAGTTTTTATTTTTTTATGTCTGTATCTATACGGTCGCAACTATATGACCGAAGATAAAATTCTGGCCATATAGTTGGTCGTTAAACTCTCAGACATTTTCGTTTGTTTTTCATTTTTCCCCCGAGTAAAAAAATGGTATTGTCAGTTCCGAGTCGTAACTTAATCGACCTGGACTCGAGATATTTGGAAATATCTGCCTGGAACGAACTATACAGCCGGAGCTGCACGGGTCGCGCCCATATAGTTGGTCGTTACGCGGCAGGACTCCTCCAAATCCGTGATTTCTTTCCCTATTTCATTAAGATTCTTTTCTTGGACGAGAATTTGGTGTTTCTCGCGAGTTTTACCGACCTCTGACCCTCCTTATATACTGCCATTGTTTCTCTCTCTAATCATAATCACCATGAAACAATCTAGCCATGCGCTATCCCGTCCCAGGTCGTGGGAAACCCCTGGGTCTCATTTCTCCTTCCAAGGACCGCTCTAGCAGCCCATCCATGGAGGAGGATGACGAGGAGGTGGAGAGGTTTAGCCTGGGGTACAAGGAGTACATAGAACCAAGCTTCTACAACAACGATTCCGATGAAGATGTGATTGACATCTACATCCACCTTGATGTCAATGATCCCCCGGAGATCAACTGGGCGACAATGAAGAGAGCTTAAGAATAGAGAGAAGGTCACAAGCCGCATGGAAAAGGGCGCGTGGAGATGTTCAAGTTCATCGCCGCGAATCCAAGGCCACACAAGCGTAAGGAATTATATAATATTGGTGCAGGTGCTAGCAAGGGAGCAAAGGCGCCACTCTTGAAGCCTACCATTGGTGCTCGTATGAGGGTGAAGCCTCAAGAAGAGTGGAGGAACGGTTTCCACTTCCCTGATCCATCAATTATGGATGATAAAGAAGAAGTTGTTCCTAGGACCAAGGATCGCGTGCAAGCACTAGAGATATATTAGAAGCAGGAGCTACTCCATCGCGTTGAAGTCTGCCACCGTCTCAAGGAGATAGAGAAGAAGGATGATCTCCTCCCATTGGTGACTAAGCTCGCAAATAAAGTGGACACTATGCAATCTAATTTGCGCAGGTGCTACAGCCGTAGCACTGCTCTAGAGGATACCAACAAGAAGCTACGCATCGTGATGTTACATGCCATGGAACCACAGTGATCTAAAATAAACACGGTATCAAATAATCACAAGGGATTATTTGATCCCGCCTGGCTTGATTCCAAGCTTGAGGAGATCTTTAAGACCTTGTAATATATCTTATAAGTTTTACACTACTATTTTAGTTTTGCATTAGTCCAAATTAGAAATAATGTTTGCATCATTAGAATTCCCTTCAGGAATAGTCGATCCCTTTTATGAAATTCCGAGTTTATTATCATATATGGAGCAATATTGAGTTTGTGCTTGTCTTATTGGATATATGAATGGCTTAAGTATAATTTTACTTGCACTTGATGACAGCAATAGGAGTCTTCCACACCATTAGTGTTAATGCAACATACAAAGATAATTTGGTCAATATGTTGTAAGTCTACGGTTTGATTTACAAAAGAAAAAATTATCTAATAAGTTAAGTTGAAAAAGAAACATTGAAGAAAGGAAAATAAAAAGTGCTATCAAATTAGAGTGAGATCAAGACGAGGTAGAATCTTCAAGTTATGAAGATTGCTTCATATACAATTGGAATTTGGTAATTGAGATCATTCAACTTTGAATTCCAACATGAAGTGGAATGTATGACTAGCTCCTTGGCATAACACTTAAACAAAAGTATGAGCATATATACAAAAGAGAAGAAAAGAAAGAAGAAAAAGAGCGAATGTGCAAAGAGCAAATAGGCATACACCACTATATTGTAGTATGACAAAGAAGCATTTGATATTTTAAATCCCTAGTGAATATGTTAATCCAAAAACAATTGGGACTACCTCGCTAACTCATTCGGTTGAACCGGATACTTTTACATTATGTTGAGATTCATCTTTTGTGAACTGTTGATCACTAAGGTGTGGAAGCCTGCTAATACTATTCAGATGGTTCGAGTAAGGTACTATTCATAAACTTAATCCCATGTATCATATATGATAAACACATGCTGCAACTGCCTCATTTATTTTATTGACTCAGCTTCATGAATATGAGGATCACATCCATTAAATCTAAACTTGCTCGGGACGAGAAAGAGTCTAAGCTTGGGGAAGTTGATGAGTGCATATTTGCATCATGTTTTATATTATTATTTTGCATTGTAGATATAGGATCTTGGTATTTTATGGCGTTCGCAAACATATTTTATGAATATTTTCACCAGGATCAGGACAGATGATGGATACAATGGACACAATTCTTGGAGCAGTTGTATTGGGAAGAAAAGGAGTCAAAAACAACGTAAATCGCTTATTTGGGAAATATCAATAACACTAGAAGAAAACCCGAAGCAAACAAAGCATACAACCGATTTAACGACCAACTATATAGCGGGAATAAATTTTTCGGCCATATAGTTCCCGCTGTAATGTTGGCGTCGCCACCGCCTCCTCAAATAGTTTCACCCCGTGCAACTAGATCAGGGAGATGACATACAGAACAACTAGAAATCGCCAAAACCTTAACTCTAGATGGCATATGAAGGGGGAACTCGTCCACCAGGGATCCATCTTCGCCCTGTGCAGATCCGGGAGTCTAAGGCATCGATCTTCATTGTCAACCGCTGCATCACCATCATACATCATAAACATATCTATAATTTTTGATGCTCCATGCTTGTTTTTACATCTACTTTCTTATGTTTTGTTCACACTTTGAGGTATTTTTATACAGTTTCTGGAACTAACCTATTAACAAGATGCCATAGTGCCAGTTGCCTGTTTTCTGCTGTTTTTGGTTTTAGAAAAGCTAGTAAGGAAATATTCTTGGAATTGGACGGGACAAAAGCCAAAGTCACTATTTTAACCGAAGCAACACGAAGTCCGAAGCGCAGCCGAAGGGGGGGACAGGAGGCGGCCACACCCTATGGTGGCGCGGCTAGCCCTAGGCGCGCCACTAGGGAGTGTGGGCCCCCTGGAGCTTCACCGACCTTTCCCCTTCGCCTATAAAAGCCCCCGGGACGAAAACCCTAAGTACCAGATCAGAATTCCATGAAAAGTTCCGCAGCGCCATCGCCACCGAAGAGAAGATTTGGGGGACAGAATTCTCTATTCCGGCACCCTACCAGGACGGGGAAGTGCCCCCGGAGCCATCTCCATCGACTCCACCGCCATCTCCATCGCTATTGCTGACTCCCATGATGAAGGAGGGAGTAGTTCTCTCTCGAGGCTAAGGGCTCTACCGGTAGCTATGTGTTCATCTCTCTCTCTATGCGTGATCTTATTAAGATCATGAGCTTTGTAATCTAGATCTATTCTGCTACTCAAGTGCTTTAATTAATCTCTGCTTATCCCCATGTGTGTGAAGTTGACAGAATGCACACCGTGTGGCACTTAGGCTAAGGTTACAGAAATACTTATCATGAGTATAATTTGAGTTGGATGTCTCTATGAGATTGTGGTGTTTGTTGGAACCATCTAGCGCTCAAGGTGATAGTGAGGGGTTATCTAGATGGGGCATGCAAACTTTAAGGTGTGCTGTTATAGCCCTACATCGTCCAACCGGAGAGTAGTTCAGGGTAGCTTAATGAAGAGAAGATATTTATATGAGAGTGTCCACTAGTGAAAGTATGATCCCTAGGCCTTTTTTCTAAACATTGAAACACCGTTTACAATTAGTCATGTTACATGTTTTCTTGCTGCCACTCTTATTTTAGATTGCTATTACCACTTATAATCATCCATATTACTTGTATTTCACTATCTCTTCGCTGAACTAGTGCACCTATACACCTGAGAAGTGTATTGGGTGTGTTGGGGACATAAGAGACTTCTTATATCTTGATTGCAGGGTTGCTTGAGAGGGATACCTTTGACCACTGCCTCACTGAGTTCGATAAACCTTGGGTGATCCACTTAAGGGAAACTTGCTGTTGTTCTACAAACCTCTGCACTTAGAGGCCCAACACTATCTACAAGAATAGAAGCGTGCGTAGACATCAAGCTATTCTCTGGCGCTGTTGCCGGGGAGGTAAGGTAAAAGGTACTCACATCTTCTGGCTACTAAGCTATCTTCTAGTATTGTTGGTGGTGTGTGAGTGCTCAAAGTTATTTCCTTTAGATTATGCAATTATATATTTTTGTTTCTTGTTTTTATTTTCACTAGTTAGGGTTAATGGAAAACAACAAAAAAATTAGAGAGCTTTATAGTATTTATCTTGAGTTAGGACATGAAGTGTTCGAAGAGAAAATTAAAAAACCTATGCAACTTTATTTGCATGCTAATGGCAATGTTATTAGTATGAATTCTTTGAACACCATTATTGCTAATGCTATGGAAAAGTCTAAGCTTGGGAAAGCTGGTTTTGATGAGCATGATATTTTTAGTCCCCCAAGCACGGAGGAGAAAATTTATTTTGATGATACTATGCCTCCAATATGATGATTACAATGATGAATATGATATTTTAAGTCCACCTACTATTGAGGAGAAAATTAATTATGATTACAATATTCCTCATATATTTGATGATTATGGTGATGAGAATAATAATGATAGCTATTTTGTTAAATTTGCTCCCACTACAGTTAATACGAATGACTATTTTTATGTGGAGAGTATTAATTCTTTTATGCATGTGGCTCATGATAAGAATGTTTTATGTGATAGTTATATTGTTAATTTTATTCATGATGCTGCTGAAAGTTATTATGAGAGAGGGAAACATGGTTTTATGTATCTCAACGATATTAAGTTTCCCCTCTTTATGTTGAAAATATTGAAGTTGCACTTGTTTTGCTTGCCTATGGTTGTTGCTTTGTGCTTTCATGAATTATTTCTTTACAAGATTATTTTTCATAGGAAGTGGGTTAGATTTAAATTTGTTCCATATTTGCTTATTGATGCTCTCTTTTACTTCAATTCATATTCTTATGTGAGCATCATCGAAATTATCATGCCTATCTTAATGGCTATAAAGAAAGAGCTTTTGGGAGACAACCCATTATATTTTTATTTTCAGTTTATTTTTGTTATGTTGAGTCTTGGAAGTTATTGCCTTTGTAATAACCTCTCCTTATCCTTTTTTTGGTTTTTGTGCTAACAATAACCTCTAATGAGAGGGAAGTAAGATATAGGGAAGTTGCTGTCCCGAAACAGATTTCTGTGCGTCACTGTAAAAAATCGTGAACAATCTCAGTATGTCGTATTGAGCTGTAATTGTTTGTGCTTATGCCCAAGGTTATTACCCAACTTTCAATAGTTTAGCACTTTTCGATTTGAGCAATATAAGGTCTTCGAAAAAAATCGGTTTTTACCTGCTGGTCTATTTTAAAAGATTTCTATCATTATTTGCATCTGCCTCTTAATCTCTCTCTCTTTGAGTTCTCTTAGATCACCTGAGCTTTTAGAAGGAATTGCTTCAGAAGCTTATGTTTTAATGGATGATTTACTTGAGTTGAAACTAAACCCAAAGACTTATTATCTTGAATACACTAATGTTGCTAATGAAGATTGTGTGAAGTTTTGTATGAAAGAAATTTTCAAGTGTAGGGATGAATAATGTGATGAGATGAAGTATGGACAAAAGCTCAAGCTTGGGGATGCCACCCATGTCACCCCAAGAAATATTGAATAAGTACAAGCATAAAAGCTTGGGGATGCCCAAGGCATCCCCTTCTTCATCAATAATCTCAGGTCTTCTTTCAAGACACTTTATTTTTATTACCTTATGCACTATGTGTTGTTCTTGGAGCATCTTTATGTTTAGTTTTATTTTATTTTGCTTTCTTTGCCACAATAAGTTGGTTGGATCCCAACACACTTCTTTTGGAGAGAGACACACCCGGTTATTCATTGCCTTGAACACTCTAGTTTTCACTCTTATTGTTATGTGAGTGTTCTCCTTTGCTAGCACTGCGTTTAGCTTTAGTTTTCGATTGGTATTGGAAAAGAGTAGGAAGGTTTATGCTTATAGTGGTACAAAAGGAAGCTTGTTTTTACTATGATTTAGACTTTATCATGTCATGCTAGATGTTGCTTTGACCATATGCTTAGTGATTATTGTTGTAGCATGACTTGTTTCAAACAATTGAGATTGCTTAATGTGCCTTGAAAGAATCATGCGTTATTTTAGCATACAAAAGCATAATATTGTGGTATTCTCCTTTGATGCTTTATTTGGGTTGACTTGGCACATGCTTACATCATGTTAAGACTATGAACCAGTCACCATAGCCTCTATGATTATTTAGTTTTGACTTGTAATATCACTTTATGCTTTAATTAATAATGTTTTGTCGCTTTGCATGATTATGGCCATTATTGATCTCTTAGTTGGTCGCTCCCAGTCTTTTGCTAGCCTCCACCTGTCCTGAGTATGAGTTCTACTCATGCATCCAACTTCCAAGAAAACCAAGTTATTCCAAAGAGTCCACTATAAATTCCTATGCATGGTGTGTTACACCATTCCAAGTATATTCATGTTTTTATCTACCTTCCAAATTAAACTTGTTATGTGAAAATTAGTGATTAAAGCTCTCACAAACTTGATGGCACACTTCACTTTCTTGTACTTAATAAACTTGAACCATTGTGTCCAGCTATGCTGTTTATATGCTTGCGCTTTATAAGTTGTGAATTAGCAGAACCATGCTGTCATGGGCCATGCTTTCAACATTGCACTTATTATTTAGTTGATATCATGTTCTTTTGTTTATGGATCCCGACGATGTGAAATAAAAGGGGAGCTTGTAAGCTCATGGAGTTTGTATGCGTGTTAGAGAAACGCCTGGGCGGCTAGCCTAAGCCATGTCTAATCATGGTGGAAACTTGCAGCATAACCATAGTGAGCATTCTGTGAAGCACCCTCAATAAAAACCTATGAAAATAGCAAATAAAAATATCGCTGAGATGCTCATTGTCTATTGCCTTGTCATTTTGATATGGGATAGGTCTTGTGTCATCGGGCAAGGGGTACCCCGTTGGCGGTTCTCTATGATACACATGTACTTACAATGACAAGAACTTACTTGTGACTAAAGTTGGGTAGCATGAGGTTCGGTACTCATAAGCAAGGGGCGTGAGATTTTCAACTTATAACTTGTCAAGCATATCCTCATATTTGTATTACTTTAACCTTAATCACCTCAAGATGCTTATGGTAGGGGCAATGAGAGCTGAAAGCTAATAAGTACCATAATTTTTGGCAGCTCTTTATGAAACTTGAAATCCCTGCTTCCCTTTGTGAAGGGCCTTTCTTTTTTTACTTTTATGTTGAGTCTCCATCTTCTATCTCTATGCACCAATTGAGAGAGCATAGTGGTCATTCTTAGTTTAATGTGCATTGTCCCAAAACTTGTTGATTGATTCATACTTTGATATTGCTTGTTCTTAAATTATTTGTATCTAGTCACCCTTATGAACTTTGAAGGTGTCCTATGCATTTATGTTTTGCTATACCATGAGGGCCAAGTTGAATACCACTCTTATTATGTTTTCTATATGTGAAACAAACAAACTTCTTTCAATGCATTGTTATTCATGATCTTTTGTTTGTACCTTTTCATGTTACAACATAGTTGTTATGTCTTATTGTTAGAACTCTATCTTTCATGCTTATGTTTAGAGTACTTTGATCCCAGCTATCAATGCTTTACAAATACCTTGATCAAGATTGTGATGGTGCATGTCACCTAAAAAATTATTCTTTTTATCACTTACCTACTCGAGGACGAGCAGGAGTTAAGTTTGGGGTTGCTTGATACGTTGTAAACGTATATATAATTTTTGATGCTCCATGCTTGTTTTTATATCTACTTTCTTATGTTTTGTTCACACTTGGAGGTATTTTTTTACATTTTCTGGAACTAACCTATTAACAAGATACCACGATGCAGTTACTGTTTTACGCTGTTTTGGTTTCAGAAAAGCTAGTAAGGAAATATTCTCAGAATTGGAGGGGACAAAAGCCAAAGTCAATATTTTACCCGAAGCAACACGGAGTCTGAAGGGCAGCTGAAGGGGGGCCATGAGGCGGCCACACCCTATGGTGGCGCGGCCAGCCCTAGGCGCGCCACCAGGGGGTGTGGCCCCCTGGAGCTCCATCGACCTTGCCCCTTCGCCTATAAAATCACCCCGGGACGAAAACCCTAAGTACCAGATCAGAATTCCATAAAAAGTTCCGCAGCACCGCCACCACCGAAGAGGAGATTTGGGGGACAGAAGTCTCTGTTACGGCACCCTTCCGGGATGGGGAAGTGCCCCGGATCCATCTCCATCGACTCCACCGCCATCTCTATCGCCATTATGGACTCCCATGATGAGGAGGGAGTAGTTCTCTCTCGAGGCTAAGGGCTCTACCGGTAGCTATGTGTTCATCTCTCTCTATGCGTGATCTTATTGAGATCATGAGCTTTGTAATCTAGATCTATTCTGCTACTCAAGTGCTTTAATTAATTTCTGCTTATCCCCACGTGTGTGGAGTTGACAATTTGCACACCATGTGGCACTTAGGCTAAGGTTACAGAAATACTTATCATGCATATAATTTGAGTTGGATGTCTCTATGAGATTGTGGTGTTTGTTGGAACCATCTAGCGCTCAAGGTGATAGTGAGGGGTTATCTAGATGGGGAATGTGAACTTTAAGGTGTGCTATTATAGCCCTACATCGTCCAACCAGAGAGTAGTTCAGGGTAGCTTAATGAAGAGAAGATATTTATATGCGAGTGTCCACTAGTGAAAGTATGATCCCTATGAAGGAGTTATGCCCTAGAGGCAAATAATAAAGTGTATTATTTAATATATCTTCTATATGTTCATAATACGTTTCATATCGTGCTATAACTATGTTAATACGAAACGTTAATACATGTGTGGTATGCAAACAAACCGTGTCTCTGGTTACCTCTAGTGAACTAGTTCATTGGTCATGAGGATGATCTGGGTTTCAAGATCATGGGCATTTATGCCAATTGACAATGAGGTTATGTTATTAGTTGAATAACATGATAGACAAACATACAACCGTTATATCTTGAATGAGATCTAGTTACAAAGTTCACCATTGATGATAAAACAAAGAGAACCTCGCAACCTAATCCTTTGACTGTGAGGTAATGCAAATCACCATTCTGGAGGAAGCTTAGATGGTTATCATGAATCATCTCGTAAAAGGGTGATCGAAAAGGTTCCACTCAGGTTTTCCAAGGGATGCGTAGAGGAGTACATATCAAGACCAGGATCTGTCTAATCCATGTAACGGATAGATACATGTGGCCATCTCGGTGATGTTGCATTGATGATGCTTGCAAGCATGTGACTTGGTCACGGAATGCAACGACATGAGAACGAGTAAACAAGTTCACCGGTAACGAGACCGAACTAAGGTATGGAGATACCGAAGATCAAGTCTCGGATGAATTAGGTATCAAATGACAAAGGGAACGGGAAATGACTATCTCACGGTTCAAGCGATTATATTCGTGAAACACATGGGGGTCACATGGCCATCTAGATCCCTCTATTGATCATTGATGTGAGAGTAGTCTCGATCATGTCTGGAGTGTTTCCGAACCAAAGGATGTCACGCTTAAGGGTGGGGATGCTTAGGGTAGATGAGGTATCGTAGGAGAAATAGAAAGAGAGAAACCGGAAGAGTTCCGGGTAATATCCGATGGCGATCAGAAGGGGTCCGAAAGGTGTTCCGAAGAAAAGGAATATGATAATATATGTATTTGAATGTTAATTAGAGAATTAATATTAAATATATATTTTATTTTATTATTAAAGGCTTCCTAATGCTAATGGGCCTCACCCGAAGGGAGGCCCAATAGGGCATGGCGCCTAGGGCGAGGGGGCTAGCCGGCCTGGGCTTGGTGGGCCGCCCCAATGGGGCCCACCTAGGTCTGACGGCTGCCCATAGGTGGCCGGCGGGTGTGGGGATTAGTCCCACATCGCCTAGCCCTTGGGTGGTGCGCCCCCCTCCCACTATATATAGGGGTCACCCCTTCCCCTTTGGAATCACCCCATTCCCTCTCATTCTCTCTCTCATCCATTGAGGACCTCTCCGTAATATTTGGGAGGACCTCGTGGGTGAGTTCTCCACTTTCACACCACCGTCGTGTGTTCAGCGATCCGACATCTACTTCTTCTGCTGCTCGGCTGGATCGGAGTCCGGTTGACGTCACCCACATCGGACGTGTGACGAACTTCGGAGGCACCACACTTGAGGTGCTGCTCGTGTTCATCAATATACGCCTTCCTTTGTAAGGCGTGCCTTAGTCTTCAAAAGGTATGAACATCGTCTTTCTCTTCCGTTGCTTATGTCTACATAGTATAGATCCTGGTATTAGTGTTCGAGTATATAGAATTTTTTTGTTTTCTGCTACGAAACCGTTCAGTGGTATCAGAGAGGGTCTATGGGTAAACATGTCATACGGATAGAACACATATCACACTAGTAGAAAAAGGGTCTTTTGTCCAGCACCCAAATGCCACTGGTCCCGGTTCGGTTCCATAATCGGGACCAATGCTAGGCACCGGTCCCGGTTCATGCCGCCTGGGCATTGGTCCTCGTTCATCTCTAAGCATTAGTCCCGGTTCGTGGCATGAACCGGTACCAATGCCCCCGCGACGCACACATGGCACTCTGCGGAGCATTGGTCCCGGTTCTTGCCACGATCCGGGACTAAAAACCCCTCCACGGTCCCAATCCGGGATAGAGATCTAAATTAAATCAAGGCAAAAATTGAATTGATCTAGTATTTTTGAAAAATTCTTCCACAAATTAATCGAGACAGAGATCTAAATCGAGGCATTTCATTAATTCAACCACAAATTCTTCCTAGACAAAGGTGCGATTTCACAAATTCTTCCTAATCAACAATTTCACTTCCGCTGCCGCTGTCCTCCGAGCCGCCGGCTTCCTCATCGTCGTCGGACAGAACCTCCATGATTTCTGCATTGTTCGCGAGATGGAGCTCCTCTTCGCGGTGAGCAGCGTCGATGACGGTGTACTTGCTCTGTCCAGGGACGTACCAGAACCTCTCCCGCCCTTCTCGGTTGCGGAGATCCAGGTGCACCACGCGCCCGTAAACGATGCGGTTGCCAATCTTGGCCTTCTGCTCATTCTTGAACAGCACCGGCCAGTACGGGCTGACCGCCGCGTACCGGGGAAGCGCCCTCTTCCACGCGGGCATCTGGCAGCGATGCGCTGCAATTTCGCTCTCCATCTCGGCTCCGCAGGGGACGAGGAGCGGAGCCACCGGCACACCCGCATAGCTGATTCGCCATCAGTGGGGCACCGTCGCGCCTGGCGGCACGAGGATGTCGAAGTGCACGAACATCACCGCCTCGTAGAAGTTCAGCACGGGCATCTCCATGGCGGCACGATAGAGATTGGAGAGGGAGGGAAGGACGGACGACGGCGTGGTGGAGAGATTGTAGAGGGCGAGCCGATGGCGTGGTGGAGAGATTACAGAGCCCAAGGCGATGGCGAAGCGACGCACTGTGGCCTCCTATTTGTACACGAGGATGACGAAGCGACGGTGCTGGGCATTGGTCCCGGTTCATGCCACAAACCGGGACCAAAGCCCCTCCCCACGACACGTGGCGGCCCAGCAACGCCCCCCCAACCCAGGTCATTGGTCCCGGTTCATGCCATCAACCAGGACCAATGACAGGTGAAAGCGCTAGGCCGCCACGTGTCGCTGAGGGGCTTTGGTCCCCGATTAGCATGAACGACCAAAAACCCTCCCCTGGCTATAAATAAGCCCCGCCCATCCACTTATTTTTCTAGAATTTTGTGTCGGAGGTTGATACATTGCAAATGTATCTATAATTTTTGATGTTCCATGCTTGGTTTTATCTACTTTCTTATGTTTTGTCCACACTTTGGAGTACTTTTCATATGATTTCTTGGACTAACCTATTAACAAGAGCCACAGTGCCAGCTGCCTGTTTTCTGCTGTTTTTGGTTCCAGGAAGTGAGAAAATGAATATTCTCGGAATTGGACGGGACAAAAGCCAAAGTTATTATTTTACCGGGGGACACTTGGAGCCAGAATATGAAACGGAGAAGGGCCAGAGGGCGGCCACACAACCTGGTCGCGCGGCCAGGCTTGGCCCGTGCCAGTGGGTGGTGTGGCCAGCCGAGGCACCCCCTCCGCCTATCCTTCCACCTATATATTGCCTCTGATACGGAAACCCTAAGGACCTGATCAAAATTCCACGAAAGAGTGTGTAGCCGCCGTCATCTCCATCCCTAGATCGGGAGGGATCTGAAGCTCTTCCCGGCACCCTGCCGGAGAGGGGAATTCACCCTGGAGGCCTTCTTCATCATCATGCAAGCCTCTTGTGTGATGCGTGAGTAGTTCATCTCTAGACTACGGGTCCATGTAGTAGCTAGATGGCTGGTTCTCCTCCTTTGTGCTATCATGTTTAGATCTTATGAGCTCCGTTCATGATCAAGATCATCTATTTGTAATTCTGCATGTTGTGTTTGCGGGGATCCGATGGATATTGAGATGCTATTTCAGATTGATTATTGATTCTATCATGTCTTTGTTATTTGTGATCTTGCATGCTTTCCGTTGTTAGTAGCTATCTTGGCCAAGTAGATGCTAGCAACTCCAAGAGTTAGTATTTATGCTCGATAGTGGGTTCATGCCTCTGGTAATCGGGGGAAGTGACGGAAATCTCTAAGGTACTAGATGTGTTGTTGCTACTAGGGAGAAAACAAAAATCCTTTGTTCATAGAACAATTGTATTGTTTACTGTACACGCAATTCATAAAGCAATAATCTGTTGCTTGCAACTTAATACTGGAGGGGGTTCGGATGATAACCTGAAGGTGGATTATTAGTCATAGATGTAGTTGGATGGCGGTCTATGTATAATGTTGTAATGCCCAATCAAGTCTCGAAGGAGTCAAGATGATTAGTATATGCTTGTATGCTTTCTCGATGTTTGTCAATTGCCCCGCTGTAATTTGTTCACCCAGCATGTTATCTATCTTAAGGAGAGCCACCTCTAGTGAACTATGGATCCCAGTCCTTTCTTTCACATACAATCTACAAACTGTTTACTGCTTTGTGTTTACTTTCTGCAAACTATTACTTCCTTCCATTCGATACGTTTAATCCTTTGTTTTTAGCAAAACCGGTGAGATTGACAACCTCATCGTAAGTTGGGGGCAAAGTTCTGTGGTTGTGTTGTGCAGGTCTCCACGTTGCTACTAGCACCAGTAGTGCGCCTTGCCAAGGCTCAGCTAGCAACACCTTTGGGGTGTTTCCTTGCTCCTACTGGATTGATAACCTTGGTTTTGTACTGAGGGAAAACTTGCTGCTGTGCTCATCATACCTTCCTCTTGGGGTTCCCCAACGAGCTCGATATATTTTGGGCCATCAGAGGTGGATGCTAGGTTTTTTTTCTTCACACTGCACACAAGGTGTTCGACGAAATGTCCGAGCCACGCTTAAGTTCACACAACACGGTATCCTCGGTCGAGGTTAGCAACCTTATCTTCTTTATTTGTAACTGATAATTTTTTTTGCATGTGTCCATGTAGGGTGGTCATTTCACTATTCACGATGTCATTGTCATGGTTAATTATTATGACACAGATCGATCGCTGGATCTCGATGGATGTCACGTCGAGGCGATTCCGATTTTATTGCAGGCCTGCATAAATTTATCGATTTGGCTAAGGCAAACAAAGTGGATACTTTTATGCCTTGTCCCTGCGTCGACTGTCAGAACATGGTGGAGCACTTTGCCCCGAGAATCCTTCAAAGCCATCTGCTTCGGAGAGGTTTCATGCCCGGATATTATTGTTGGGCCATGCACGGAGAAAGAGGGGTTAGGCTGGAAGAAAATGAAGAAGAGGAGGATGATGATAGCTATCCTATGTCCCCTGAAGAATACGGTGATACTGCAATGGAAGACAATAAAAAGAGGGAGGCGGCACTGAAGAATACCAACGGGCATCGGATGAGCCTGCTGATGGTCTTGGTCGGTTCATTTATGATGCAAAGCAACAATGTGATATAGAAATGGAGAAGCTTAAGTTGGAGGCCATGCAAAAGGATCACAAAAAGTTATTGTACCCAAATTGTGAAGATGGCAGCACAAAGCTCGGTACCACACTTGAACTGCTGAAATGGAAGGCAAATACTGGCTTATCTGACAAGGGATTTGAGATGTTACTGAAAATAATGAAGTCGAAGCATCCAAAGGATAACGAGCTGCCCGAGACAACATACGAAGCAAAGAAGACTATCTGCCCTCTAGGATTAGATGTGGAGAAGATACATGCATGCATTAATGACTACATCCTGTACCGCGGTGAGAAGTACGAGAATATGGATAAATGCCCGGTATGCACTACATGTTGATACAAGATCAGACAAGATGACCCTGATGATGTTGAGGGCGATGACGAGCCCCCAGGAAGAGGGTTCATGCTAAGGTTATGTGGTATGCTCCTATAATACCACGGTTGAAACATCTGTTCAGAAACAAAGAACATGCCAGGTTGTTGCCATGGCACAATGAAGAGAGTAAGAAAGACGGGTAACTGAGACACCCCATCGATGGGTCGCAGTGGGGAAACATCGAGAGAAAGTACTCAAACTTTGCAGGTGACGCGAGGAACTTATGGTTTGGTCTAAGTACAGACGACATGAATCCTTTTGGGGAGCAGAGCTGCAGTCACAGCACCTGGCCAGTGACTCTATGTATCTACAACCTTCCTCCTTGGTTGTGCATGAAGCGGAAGTTCATTATGATGCCAGTGCTCATCCAAGGACCGAAGCAACCCGGCAACGACATTGATGTGTACCTAAGGCCATTAGTCGATGAACTTTTGTAGTTGTGGGCAGAACCAGGTGTAAAGGTGTGGGATGAGCACAAACAGGAGCCATTTGACCTACAAGCGTTGTTGTTCGTAACCATCAAAGATTGGCCTGCTCTTAGTAACATTTCAGGACAGTCAAACAAGGGATACAATGCATGCACGCACTATTTAGATAAGACTAAAGGTACATATTTGGATAAATGTAAGAAGCTTGTGTACCTAGGGTGTCATAAATTTCTTCCGACCAATCATCAAGTAAGAAAGAAAGGCAAGCATTTAGACGGCGAGGCAGATTACCGGAAGAAGCCTAAGCTCACTAAAGGTGCTAATGTATTTGGTATGGTGAAGGACCTAGAAGTAATCTTTGGAAATTGTCCTGGCAGTCAATCTATTCCGAAAGACCCCATTACCAGACACACGACCATGTGGAAAAAGAAATCTATATTTTGGGAGCTTGAGTATTGGAAAGACCTAGAGGTCCGTTCTTCAATCGACGTGATATACGTGACGAAGAATCTTTGCGTGAACCTGCTAGGCTTCCTAGGCGTGTATGGGAAGACAAAAGATACACCAGAAGAACAGGAGGACCAGCAACATATCAAAGACCCATACAACAAGCATACTGATAAATGTCGTGAATACTTAAGCAGCTACAATCTTACCAAAGTAGAGAAGGAAATCTTTTTTGAAGTCCTTTACAGTATCAAGGTCCCGGCTGGCTTCTCATCAAATATAAAGGGAATAATAAATATGGCAGAGAAAAAATTCCAGAACCTGAAGTCTCATGATTACCACGTGATTATGACGCAGTTGCTTCCGGTTGCATTGAGGGGGCTTCTACCGAAAAATGTTCGAGTAGCCATTGTGAAGCTATGTGCATTCCTCAATGCAATATCTCAGAAGGTAATCGATCAAGAAAGTATGGAAAGGCTACAGAAGGATGTGGTCCAATGTCTTGTCAGTTTTGAGTTGGTGTTCCCCCCGTCCTTCTTCAATATTATGACGCATCTCTTAGTTCACCTAGTCAAAGAGATTTCCATTCTCGGTCCTGTATTTCCGCACAATATGTTCCCCTTCAAGAGGTTCATGAAGGGTTTCGCAGCATAGTAAATCAAATTTTTCTACGGAAGCGAACAGAGGGAAAGCCAAGATCTAATCTAGGATATGCAAACAACGAGAGAGATTGGATTAGATCTTCATACCCTTGAAGATTCATACAGCATGAGCGTTGATCGGAACGTGGGTGATGTAGTCGTACTCGCTTCTCCTCCTCGCGATCCGATCCGATCTAGCACCACAAGTGGCGGTGCCTCCGTGAGATGCACACGTGCAGCACCTCGACGTCTCCTCCTTCCTCGGACCAGCAAGTAGGGTGGAGAGATATATTGGATCTACAACACGACGGCGTGGTGTATATGGTGGAGAATTTCTGCAGCAGGGCTTCGCCTACAAACAGTCGGGAGGGAGAGAGGAAGGAAGCAGGGCTACTAGGGCTTGGAGGGAGGTGTGTGTGTGGGGGGAAGGGGGCGCACCAGCCCTCTATATATATATAGAGGGGGGGGGTGCGGCCAGCCCTTGCCCATCCTCCAATCCTATCTCTAGTTTAAACGATTTAAACTCTCCTTTCTAGAAACCCTATCTTATCTCTAGTTTAAACGATTTAAACTTATCTAGGATCGGCTGGGCCCTATGGGGCCTTGTGCCCCTGTCCCAATGCGGCCAGGACACTCCCTCATAGGCCCATGCCCCCTCCCGGAAGGTGGGGCCACGTTGGTCCTCTTCCGGAAGGTTCTAGAAGCTTCCGGTACAATACCGATTAACCCGGAACTATTCCGAACTCCAAAAACTGCACTGCCTTATATGAATCTTATTCTCCGGACCATTCCGGAACCTCTCGTGATATCCCGGATCCCATCCGAGACTCCAAAAAAAAATTCATAAACCAATTATCCAATCTATCCTAGCGTCGAGACACGTTAAGTGTGTGACCTCTTGGTTCGAGAATATGCAGACATGATCTTCTATCAATAATCAACAGCGGGGTCTGGGCACCCATATTGACTCCCACACATTCATAGATGATCATATCGGATGAACCACGATGCCAGGATTCAATCAATCCCATATATATATTCCCTTCGTCTCGCGATATTTTACTTGCCCGATCGTCGGTATCGTCATACCTAGTTCAATCTCGTTCACAGCAAGTACTTTACTCGTTCCGTAATCCGATATCACTTTGTGATTAACTCCTTAACCACATGCTTGCAAGCGGTGTTGATATCGATTACCGAGTGGGCCCGAAGCATATCTCTCCGACTTTGGAGGGACAAATCCCATCTCGATACATACAACCCAATGATACTTTCCGATCACACGAGACACCTTTATGATCACCCTCTCATAGGATGACGTTTGATGACCTCAAAGCTTTCTTCCGATACAGGAGTTGTATTATCTCATGGTCTAAGGAATACAATATTTGACATGAGAAAAGCTTCGCAAAGACGAACACGATGAAACGATCTAATAGCTTTGCTTAGTTTGGTCATCCACCATATCATTCTCCCAATGATATGATCTCATTATCAATTGACAACTCATGTCTATGGTTAGGAAACCTTAACCATCATTGATCAATGAGCTAGTCCATAGAAGCGTACTAGGGACACGGTGTTGTTCACAAACCACACAAGTATTAAAGTTTCCGCTTAATACAATTCTAGCATGGAATATAAACTTTATCATGAACAAGAATTATAATAATAACATCTTTATTATTGCCTCTAGGGCATAATTCCAACAGTCTCCCACTTGCACTAGAGTCAATAATCTAGTTTACATCTGGCAACAATCTCACACCCACGGCGAGGTGCTGATCATATTTACACGTGGAAGAGGTTTAGTCAATGGATCTGCGACATTCAGATCGTATGTACTTTGCTGATCTTCGATCTCCATCGCTATATAATCTCGGATTATATGAAACTTGGTTGATATGCTTGTTCTTTGGATGATATCTTGGTTCCTTAGCGAGTGCTATGGCGCCGGTGTTGTCACACAATATCTCCAGTGGGTCCAATGCACTTGGAACCACGCCAAGCTCGATGATGAAGTTCTGATCCAAACTCCTTCACTTGGCCTTCTACTGAGCCATGTATTCCGCTTCTCAGTAGATCCCGCGATCACGCTTTGCTTGCAGCTTCTCCACTCACAGCTCCTCCATTCAAAATATACACGTATCCGTCGAGATTTACAATCATCCTTGTCGATTGTCGAAACTAGCATCGACGTAACCTTTCTGACAGTGTTCATCACCCCATAGACTAAGAACATTTATTTAGTCCTATTTAGGTACCTTAGGATGTTCTTCACGGCTGTCCAGTGTTCCACTCCTGGATCACTTTGATATCTGCTCGTCAAACTAAGAGCATTGGACACATCCGGTCTAGTACACAGCATGGCATACATGATGGAACCTATGGCCGAGGCATAAGGCACTTTGCTCATAGCTTCCCTATCATTTACCGTAGTGGACACCGAGCCTTGCTCAATATCTTCCACGACAACATAGGCCTTTGAACCTTTCAATGCCTTATCCATTCTGAACCTTTTCAGAACTTTGTCTAGGAATGTACTCTGGCTTAAAGCTATCATGCGTCTTTGTCTATCTCTATAGATCTTGATGCCCAATATATAAGCAGCTTCACCTAGGTCTTTCATTGAAAAACACTTGTTCAAATAACTCTTCACATCGTTAAGCATGTTGATATCATTTCCAATAATCAATATGTCATCCACATATAGTACCAGAAACGTCACCGAGCTCCCACTCACTTTCTTGTAGATGCAAGCTTCGTAGCAATTTGGAACAAATCCAAAGCTCTTGATCACTTGATCAAAACGAAGGTTCCAACTCGAGATGCTTGCTTCATCCATAAATGGAACGCTGAAGTTTGCATACTTTATCAGCATCCTTAGGATCAAAACCTTCGGGTTGCATCATATACAACTCTTCATCAATGTTGCCATTGAGGAACGCAGTCTTGACATCCATCTGCCATATTTCATAATCATGAAACGCAGCAATTGCTAATAAAATCCGAATAGACTTAAACATCGCTACGGGAGAGAAAGTCTCATCGTAGTCAACACCTTGAACTTGTCGAAAACCTTTCGTGACAAGCCGTGCTTTATAGACGGTAACATTACCATCCGCGTCCGTTTTCTTCTTGAAGATCCATTTGCACTCAACGACCTTTCGGTCGCTAGGAGGGTCCACCAAAGTCCATACTTGGTTTTCGCCCATGGATCCCAATTGGATTTCATGGCTTCTAGCCATTTCTCGTAGTCCGGCTCATCATCGCTTCCTCATAGTTCGTGAGGTTCACCGTCTTCTACTAACAAGACTCAAGACAGGTTGCGCACCACTCAGAGGGGCACGCGACCTTGTCGACCCTGCGACGTTCGATGAGCATCGTCCAAAGCTTCATGATCCTTGTCATTAGCTTCCTCTATTGTTGGCGCAGCGGCATGGAACAATTTCAGGTGCTGCGCTACTCTCCAATTCAAGAGAAGGTTCAACAACCTCGTCTAGCTCTACTTTCCTCCCACTCACTTCTTTCGAGAGAAACTCCTTCTCGAGAAAGGAACCGTTCTTTGCGACAAACACTTTGCCTTCGGTTCTGTGATAGAAGGTATACCCAATAGTTTCCTTAGGGTATCCTATGAAGACGCATTTCTCGCTTTGGTTCGAGCTTGTTCGCATCAACTTCTTGACGTAAGCTTCGCATCCCCAAACTTTAAGAAACGACAACTTAGGTTTAGCACCAAACCACAGTTCATACGGTCGCCTCAACGGATTTAGATGGAGCCCTATTTAAAGTGAATGCAGCGGTTTCTAATGCATAACCCCAAAATGATAACGCAAATCAGTAAGAGACATCATCGATCGGACCATATCTAATAGGGTTCGATTCGGCGTTCGACACACCATTGCGCTGTGGTGTTCCGGTGGCGTGAGTTGTGAAACGATTCCACTTTCCTTGAGATGCGTGAGAAAATCATAACTCAAATATTCGCCCACGATCGGATCGTAGAAACTTAATCTTTCACATGATGGTTCTCCACTTCATTCTGAAATTCTTTGAACTTTTCAAACGTTTCAGATTTATGTTTCATTAAATAGATATACCCATATCTACTTAAGTCATCGGTAAAAGTGAGAAAATAGCGATATCCACCGTGCTTCGAAACACTCATCGGTCCGCATACATCGGTATGTATGATTTCCAACAAGTCCGTTGCTCGCTCCATCATACCGAGAACGGGTTTTGATCATCTTGCCCATGAGGCATGGTTCGCATGTGTCAAATGATTCAAAATCAAGAGACTCCAAAAGTCCATCGAATGGAGTTTCTTCATGCGCTTTACACCAATATGACCTAGACGACAAAGGCCACAAATAAGTAGTATTATCACTATCTACTTTGCATCTCTTAGCCTCAATGTTATGGATGTGTGTTTCATCCCTTCGAGATTTAGAAGAAATAAACCATTTACAAGGGTGCATGACCATAAAAGATGTTACTCATATAAATAGAACAACCATTATTCTCCGATTTAAATGAATAACCGCCTTGCAATAAACACGATCCAGAAATAATGTTCATGCTCAACGCAGCACATAATAACATTTATTAAGGTTTAAAACTAATCCCAAGGTAAAACTAAGGAGAGCGTCTGACGGCCATCACATCAACTCTTGATCCGTTGCCAACGCGCATCGTCACCTCATCCCTCGCAAGTCATTGCTCATTCCGTAGCTCCTATTTCGAGTTACAAATATTAGCAACTGAACCAAGATCAAATACCTGCACTAAAACGAGGGCTAGTAAGGAAAACATCAATAACATGTATATCAAATATACCTTTGATGGTGCCAGCCTTCTTGTCCGCTAAGTACTTCGGATAGTTGCGCCAAAGGACCCTTGTCCTTGCAATAGAAGCACTCTGTCCGGCTTAGGTCCGGACTTGAGCTTCTTCTCGGCAGGGCAACGCGCTTCGCCGCTTTTCTTGAAGGGCTTCTTTGCACCTTTACCTTTCTTAAAGGAGGGCTTGTTGACCATCAACACATGATTATCCTTCTTGATGTCCACCTCCGCAGCCTTCAGCTTTGCGAAGAGCTCGGTGATCGATCGATGGAACCAATCTGATTATGAGTCACTACAAAACTTTTGTAGCCGGAGGGAGTGATTGCAGAACCTGTCAATCTTGAGCTCCTCTGGAATCTTGCGATCCGCTTGCTCAAGGCGTTGAGTGTAGCCCGACATCTTAATGCCGTGCTCACTAATGGAACTCCTTCCTCCATCTTGCGATTAAAGAACTTCTCGGAGATCTCATATCTCTCGAGCGGGCCCGAGTCCGAAACATGGTTTTAGCTCCTCGAGAATCTCAAAGGGCCCGGATAGTTTTCAAAACGATTTTGAAGTTCCGGTTCCATAGCAAACAACATGGTGCTCTTAATCACACCATAATCATCTTTATGCCGACGATAGACAGCTTTCTCATCACCATGCGCTTGCGTTAGGGGTCACCTAACGCTTTCCCAAGGACATAGTCCTTTTGTCCGCCGCATGTAATGATTCTTAGATTGCGGAACCAGTTGGTGAAGTTAGACCCATTGTTTCTAAGCTTTTCTTTCTCAGCAAAAAACGTTGAAGTTGAAGTTGGACTTGGCCATGTGATCTACAGTATTTGCAAGTACAATTTAGACTATGTTCATGATAAATAGTTCAACTTAATCAAATTACTAGATGAACTCCCACTAAATTCAACATCCCTCAAGTTGTTTAGTGAACACGATCCAAATTCACCACACCTAATCCGATCATCACGAGAAGAGATGTGGTTTCAATGGTGGACAACGAAGTATCGATCATATCATTCATATGACTCATGCTTAACCTTTCGGTTCTTGTGTTCCGAGGCCATGTCTGTACATGCTAGGCTCGTCAAGTTAGACCCAAGTATTTCGGCGTGTGCAAAACTGGCTTGCACCCGTTGTATGTGAGCGTAGAGTCTATAGCACCCGATCATCACGAGATGCTTGGACACGACGAACTTTCGCAACAGTGCACACTTGGGGAGAACACAGTTTTTATCTTGATCTTTAACTGAAGAATCATCTTATAATGCTACCGTCGCGATCTAAGCATAATAAGATACATAAAAGGATAAACATCACATGCATATAACTTTATGTGACATGGTATAGCCAATCTTCGCGCAATGATCTCCATCTTGTGCGTTCCGGCATGATCTCCATCACTCCACCATGATTGCCTCCACCACGAATAGCAACTACAACTATTGCTAACTACTTAGCGATAAAGTAAAGCTATTACATGGCGTATAAGAAGTTGACTCGCAGGTCATACACAATTATAAAGACAACCATATGGCTCCTTCCGGTTGTGTACTCATCGACATGCAAGTCGTGAAACATTACAAAACATGATCATCGCATACAATATACACATCACATCTTGGGCCATACCATATCACAGAAAACACTCACTGAAGGGTTTCGCAGCATAGTAAATCAAAATTTTCTACGGAAGCGAACAGAGGGAAAGCCAAGATCTAATCTAGGAGATGCAAACAACGAGAGAGATTGGATTAGATCTTCATACCCTTGAAGATTCGCACAACGGAACGTTCGTCGGAACGTGGGTGATGTAGTCATACTCGCTTCTCCTCCTCGCGATCCAATCCGATCTAGCACCACAAGTGGCGGTGCCTCCGTGAGATGCACACATGCAGCACCTCGACGTCTCCTCCTTCCTCGGACCAGCAAGTAGGGTGGAGAGACAGATTGGATCTACAACACGACGGCGTGGTGTATATGGTGGAGAATTTCTGCAGCAGGGCTTCGCCTACAAACAGTCGGGAGGGAGAGAGGAAGGCAGCAGGGCTACTAGGGCTTGGAGGGAGGTGTGTGTGTGGGGGGAAGGGGGCGCACCAGCCCTCTATATATATAGAGGGGGGGGGGTGCGGCTAGCCCTTGCCCATCCTCCAAGCCTATCTCTAGTTTAAACGATTTAAACTCTCCCTTCTAGAAACCCTATCTTATCTCTAGTTTAAACGATTTAAACTTATCTAGGATCGGCTGGGCCCTATGGGGCCTTGTGCCCCTGGCCCAATGCGGCCAGGACACTCCCTCATAGGCCCATGCCCCCTCCCGGAAGGTGGGGCCATGTTGGTCCTCTTCCGGAAGGTTCTAGAAGCTTCCGGTACAATACCGATTAACCCGGAACTATTCCGAACTCCAAAAACTGCACTGCCTTATATGAATCTTATTCTCCGGACCATTCCGGAACCTCTCGTGATATCCCGGATCCCATCCGAGACTCCGGAAAAAATAATTCATAAACCAATTATCCAATCTATCCTAGCATCGAGACACGTTAAGTGTGTGACCCTGCGGGTTCGAGAATATGCAGACATGATCTTCTATCAATAATCAACAGCGGGGTCTGGGCACCCATATTGACTCCCACACATTCATCGATGATCATATCGGATGAACCACGATGCCAGGATTCAATCAATCCCATATATATATTCCCTTCGTCTCGCGATATTTTACTTGCCCGAGATTCGATCGTCGGTATCGTCATACCTAGTTCAATCTCGTTCACAGCAAGTACTTTACTCGTTCCGTAATCCGATATCACTTTGTGATTAACTCCTTAACCACATGCTTGCAAGCGGTGTTGATATCGACACGAAAGGGCCCAAAGCATATCTCTTCGACTTGGGAGGGACAAATCCCATCTCAATACATACAACCCAACAGATACTTTCCGATCACCTGAGAGACACCTTTATGATCACACTCTCATAGGATGACGTTTGATGACCTCAAAGCTTTCTTCCGATACCAGGGAGTTGTATTATCTCATGGTCTAAGGAATACAATATTTGACATGAGAAAAGCTTCACAAAGACGAACACGATGAAACGATCTAATAGCTTTGCTTAGTTTGGGTCTGTCCACCATATCATTCTCCCAATGATATGATCTCATTATCAATTGACAACTCATGTCTATGGTTAGGAAACCTTAACCATCATTGATCAATGAGCTAGTCCATAGAAGCGTACTAGGGACACGGTGTTGTTCACAAACCACACAAGTATTAAAGTTTCCGCTTAATACAATTCTAGCATGGAATATAAACTTTATCATGAACAAGAATTATAATAATAACATCTTTATTATTGCCTCTAGGGCATAATTCCAACAGTTCATGGTATTCTTAAAGAAATATGTTCGTAACCGTGCTAGGCCAGAAGGAAGCATCTCCAAGGGCTATGGAATAGAGGAGGTCATTGGGTTCTGTGTAGACTTTCTTCTTGAGCGTAAGCCGATTGGTGTTCCTAAATCACGGTATGAGGGGAGACTGAGTGGAAAAGGCACGCTAGGAAAGAAAGCAATGATATTTAGGGATGAGCATTCTTTGAATCAAGCACACTACACAGTTCTACAAAGTTCTACCTTCGTGGCTCCATATATCGAGGAACACATGAATGTTGCATGCTCCAAGTTCCTAGGGAAGGATGACTACTGGATTAAAGAAAATCACATGGATACTTTTGGCACTTGGTTGCAATTACATCTCATGAATGACACCACTATTGGAGATAAGCTCTAGTTGTTGGCCGCAACACCATCTGCGACTGTATTTACTTTCCAAGGGTACGAGATAAATAGGAATACATTTTACATGATTGCCCAAGATAAAAAGAGCACCAACCAAAACAGTGGTGTCCGCTTTGATGCAACATGCGAGAATGGGAAAAAGGACACATACTATGGTTACATAGAGGAGATATGGGAACTTGACTATGGACCTACTTTTAAGGCCCCTTTGTTTCGGTGCAGTTGGGTCAACATGAATGGAGAAGGGGTAAAGGTAGACCAGCTGTACGGAATGACAAAAGTGGATCTCAAGAATCTTGGTTACACAGACGAACCATTCGTCCTAGCCAATGATGTGGCTTAGGTTTTTTATGTGAAGGACATGTCCTCTAGACCGAAAAAAGAAAATATAAGGAACTGAATACATCAGACGATGAGCCTAGGCGTCACATAGTTCTTTCAGTGAAAAGAAACATCACGGGAGTCGAGGACAAGACATACATGACAGCAGATTATGATAAGTTTAATGAAATTCCACCCTTCACCGTGAAAACTGACCTAAGCATCCTGTTAAGCAAAGAAGATGCTCCATGGTTACGGCCTAAGAAGCGATCATAGGCAAGGGATCGACATACGCGACAAAGGATTCATACACTAAACCATATGTAAATCTATGTAATGTATGAAAACTTTATGTGATGTATGAAAACTTTATATGAGAATTAGCTTCACAGAACACCCCGATTTGGTGGTACCAAGGCAAAACTTTAATTTGGTGGTTACTTCACAGAACACCTCGATTTCGGCACCTCAAAAATGAAATTTGGGTTTTTTGTGCATCGAAAAGGAAAACTTCCTCTAGCAACATCGTAAGCCATCCCGATTCGATTAGTCCCGATTCCATTAGTCCCGGTTTGTGGCTGGACCGACGGGGATAAAGGGGGGCCTTTAGTCCTGATTCCTTAGTCCCAGTTTTTTAATAATAATAAATGTCTTGAGTGTTAGTCTCGGTTTATGGCTGGACCGGTGGGAATAAAGGGGGCCTTTAGTCCCGATTCCGTAGTCCCAGTTAGGAAACTGGGACTAATATATTGTTTCCTACTAGTGTTGGTCTCTCTACAACTTTCCCGAACTATATATGAAGATGTTGTTCTATTCTAATTAATTTCACATATTAGGGAGTGCCTCTATGGCTAGCTTTAGAGAGATGCCTGAGGACTGGATCCTCCGGCATCTCCCTGAAGCTGGCCATAGTGTTGTCCTTGCTCTCACACACCATCTCGTAGTTCATAACTTCTCTAGCTAGATCAATATGTCAGGGAGCTAATTAATTTCACATATTAGGGAGTGCCTCTATGGCCAGCTTCAGAGAGATGCCTAAGGACTGGATCCTCCGGCATCTCCCTGAAGCTGGCCATAGTGTTTTCCCTGCTCTCACACACCATCTTGTAGTTCATAACTTCTCTAGCTAGATCAATATGTCAAGGAGCTAATTAATTTCACATATTAGGGAGTGCCTCTATGGCCAGCTTCAGAGAGATGCCTGAGGACTGGATCCTCCGGCATCTCCCTGAAGCTGGCCGTAGTGTTGTCCCTGCTCTCACACACCATCTTGTAGTTCATAACTTCTCTAGCTAGATCAATATGTCGGGGAGCTAACTAATTTCACATATTAGGGAGTGCCTCTATGGCCAGCTTTAGAGAGATGCCTGAGGACTGAATCCTCCGGCATCTCCCTGAAGCTGGCCGTAGTGTTGTCCCTGCTCTCACACACCATCGTGTTTGCAGTTGATAACTTCACGGGGATGCCTATTTATAGATTAAGAAGCATGACATAGTGTCGACAGTCATGACATAATGTCGACACTCACCACTGTCATAATGCCGCCACCCACTGAAATAGTGTCGTCCCTCACTAGCATAGTGCCGCCACTCACGAAATAGTGTCGACACTCACTAGCATAGTGTCGCCACCCACATTTAGTCTCGGATGGTGACTCCAACCTGTACTACAGGTTTATCTTTAGTCCCGGTTGGAGACAGAAAACTTCCTCCTACAACATCGTATGCCATCCTGATTCCATTAGTCCTGATTCCATTAGTCCCAGTTTGTAGCTGGACCGGCGGGGATAAAGGGGGGCCTTTAGTCCCGATTCCTTAGTCCTAGTTTTTTAATAATAATAAATGTCTTGAGTGTTATTCCCGGTTTGTGGCTGGACCAGCAGGAATAAAGGGGGCCTTTAGTCCCGATTCCGTAGTCCCGATCACGTTGTTTGGATCGTTTTTGAATTTGTTATGCCCGTTTTAAACTATATTCAAAATGGCGGGGATGAAGATTCTTAGCCCGAGGCTGAGCCTCATTGAACTTAAAGTGGATCTCTGATGAAATAACATGTTGTGCACCTATAAATGATTTAAAAAAAATTCACAAGCACTATATCATGTACTTGTAGTTCAAATCTGGGCAACCTCCTACCGATTCAGAAGGAATTTGTCTTTTTCATGAGGGATGGACGGAAAGGTTCCAGATACACTGGTTGGGAAATTGTCCATCTAAGGTGGTCTAGTATTTTTGAAAAATGGGTTGGTACCAATGCCAAACTTTAATTTGGTGGTTTCTTCACAGAACACCCCGATTTCGGCACCTCAAAAATGGAAATTGGCTTTCTCGTGCGTCGAAAAGGAAAACTTCCTCCTGCAACATCGTAAGCGATCCCAAGATGCACATGTGTGCACAATATGGGCACATTATCTCAAACTATGCCCTGATTCTAGCCATAACATTGGTGGTTTGACCTAAATGCCATGAAACCTCGAACATGATAGGTCATTTTGTGAAGGATTTTTATGATGTATGCAATTTTTCAAGTTCAATATTTTTCCTTGCAACTATGACACATAATATGACACCACGTGAAGGTTTCACGTTGTTTGGATCGTTTTTGAATTTCTTATGCCCGTTTCAAACTATATTCAAAACGGCGGGGTTGAAGATTCTTAGCCCGGGGCTGAGCCTCGCTGAACTTGAAGTGGATCTCTGATGAACTAGCATGTTGTGAACCTATAAATGATTTAAAAAAAATTCACATGCATTATATCATGTACTTGTAGTTCAAATCTAGGCAACCTCCTACCGATTCGGCAGGAATTTGTCTTTTTCATGAGGGATGGACGGAAAGGTTCTAGATACACCAGTTGGGAAATTTTCCATCTAAGGTGGTCTTTTATTTTTGAAAAATGGGTTGGTACCAATGCCAAACTTTAATTTGGTGGTTACTTCATAGAACACCCCGATTTCGGCACCTCAAAATGGAAATTGGCTTTTTCATGTGTCGAAAAGGAAAACTTCCTGCTGCAACATCGTAAGCCATCCCAAGATGCACATGTGTGCACAATATGGGCACATTATCTCAAACTATGCCCTGATTCTAGCCATAACATTGGTGGTTTGACCTAAATGCCATGAAACCTCGAACATGATAGGTCATTTTGTGAAGGATTTTTTATGATCTTTGCAATTTTTCAAGTTCAATATTTTTCCTTGCAACTTTGACACATAATATGACACCACGCGAAGGTTTCATGTTGTTAGGATCGTTTTTGAATTTCTGATGCCCGTTTCAAACTATATTCAAAACGGCGGGGATGAAGATTCCTAGCCCGGCTTCTTAGTTAATGAAATATGCAAAAAAATAGTTAATGGAATTTTAATTGAAAATGGTATAAATGTTAATAATTTGAATAGTTAGAATAATTCTTTTATAAATCAGAAAAAGGTTTTGAGCACCCCATTTTCCCGCCGTTTGTTTCTTAGTTAATTGCAAATGGTAAAATTGTTAATAGTTTGTATAGTTAGAATAACTATTTTTGAAAACATAAAATGATTTTGGATTAGTTATTTAAATAGATGCACTTTTCTATTAAAAGTTTTTTCAAATTCCAAATTATGCAATAAATATTTGTTAATGCAATTTTAATTGAAAATAGTAAAATTGTATAGTTAAAATAAAAATATTTGAAAAAGAAAATGGTTTTTGATTAGTTATTTAAATTGAAGCACTTTTCCTGTTAAATGTTTTTTGAAATTCCAAATAAATAATCATCTTATTAATTAAAGAAGAAAACAAATTTGAAAATGGCGGGAAGACCAAAAGTTTGGCCAAAATCTGAAAAACGGGTCAAAGATCCTGCTTCGTCCCACGAACCGGGACGAAAGGCCTTGGGTGCACGCGCACACGTGGCCATCCAGCAACGCTCCCCGCCCAGACCTTTGGTCCCAGTTCCTCCCACAAACCGGGACCAAAGAATCAACGGTCCCAGTTGGTGCGATGAACCGGGACCAAAGGCCCTGGGT
The DNA here is from genome assembly GCA_023614405.1 of Avena insularis. Classification (NCBI taxonomy): domain Eukaryota; kingdom Viridiplantae; phylum Streptophyta; class Magnoliopsida; order Poales; family Poaceae; genus Avena; species Avena insularis. The sequence continues at coordinate 436,427,432 of CM042692.1, forward strand.
GCGCGCGCGCACGTGGCGGCCCAGCAATGCTCCTGCCCAGACCTTTGGTCCCGACTCGTCCCACCAACCGGGACCATTGAGCCTTTGGTCTCGGTTGGTGGGACGAACCGGGACCAAAGGCCTGTATTACATAACTGTTGCCCTCCTTCTTCTTCCCCATCCACTTCACTCGCAAAACGCTTAAGGAAAATCACACGCGAAGCAGAACGACACCGTCAGGCTGCCGGATTTTCGAGCCGCCGTCGACCGCGCTGTCGTCACCCTCTTCGCCGTGGACAGAGCCGCCCGAGCCCGCTGATCCATCCATTTTGCATCACTATTCTATGTCATAATTCACTGTTATTCATTGATATATTTCGTATTGAGAGGTGATACTTATTTTATTTCGTCTGTTTTTGCATGGTTGATGACTTTTGGAGCATGGACCACTGCAGTCAGGATTCTGACGGAAAAGGTGTTGTTTGGAGGAAAAATTCGCGAAGATCAGAAAATACGGGAAAATACATGGAAAATCCTATTTTTACAGAAGACGAAGGAAGCCAGAAGGGGGGCTAGAGATGGGCCACAGGGGGCCCACACCACCCCCTAGCGTGGGCCAACCTAGGCCGCGCCACCATGTGGTGTGGCCACTCGGGTCCACCCCTGGCACTCCCCTCTGGCGTATATTATCCTCTTGAAACCCTAAGACTCGGGGAGAGACCACAAAAAGATTCCGCCGCCTCTGTGGGGCGGAAAACATCGAGAGAGAAAGATCTCTCCGGTAGACAGATTTCTGCCGGGGGAATTCCTTCCCGGAGAGGGGAGATCATCGCCATCAACACCACCATCAAGCTAGACTTCATCAGGATCATCATCACCATCATCACCATCAGCACCCTCATCACCATCTCCATATTGCTGTAACAATTGGGTTGAATCTTGCATAGTTCATAGGGGAAACTTTCCCGGTGTTGATTACTCTTTATAGTTTATGCTATTGAGTGAACCGTTGAATTATTGTTTATGTTCAGATTGTTATACATCATTATTCCATCTATGATCATGATCCATATGATGTCTTGTGAGTAGTTCGTTTTGTTCTTGAGGACATGGGAGAAGTCATGTTATTAGTAGTGGAGTTGTGTTGAGAAAGATTCAATAGTTTGATATTTAAGTTGTGGTGTACTTCTTCTAGTGGTGTCATGTGAACGTCGACTACATGACACTTCACCTATATGGACCTAGGGGAATGCATTGTGTATTTGGCTACTAATCATAGGGGTTGCCGGTGTGACAGAAACCTGAACCACCGTTAGGAAACCATTGCACAAGGGACGTAAGGGTCTTAGAGTTTAAAGCTATGGTTAGGTTTCTACCTTAATTACTTTCTTGTACTTACGGATGTTTGCAAGGGGTATAATCACAAGTATGTATTAGTCCTAGGAAGGTCGGCACATTAGCACAGGTTCACCCACACAACACTTAGCAAGCTAAAGAAGATTAATCAACTATATGAAGCAAAAGCACTTGACAGTCTTCCCATGTGTCCTCGAGAACATTTAGTCATCTTAAGTAATACACCCGGCTTGTCCTTTGCTGCATAAAGGATTGGGCCACTTGTTGCATTTATTCCTACTGTCTTTTATTTACTCGTACTTTGTTTAATTGCTTTATCAAAAACCCCTAAAAATCCGTTTGCTAAGTATTTGCAGAGAATTCCTGATCCATACCACTAGCCAGCACCTTCTGCTCCTCGTTGGGTTCGACACTCTTACTTATCGAAAATACTGCGATACACCCCCTATACTTCTGGGTCATCAAGACTATTTTCTGGCGCCGTTGCCGGGGACTGAAGCACTATTGGAGAGTGGAACTGGTAAAGGAAATTTCTACTGTGAGTATTGTTTACTACTGCTAGTTGCTTTATTTTCGTTATGGATAATTTGCTGAGTTTCTTATTTGGTAATGCTACTACCACTGCTAAGGTAGTAGATAAGCCACCACCTGCTGATAATGATGCTTTCAAAATACCTACAAGAATCATTGATCGTGTTATGGATAACTACTATGTTGGGGATGGAACTATCCATCCCGGTGATCATTTGCTCTTTATACACGAATTATGCGGGTTGTTCAAGTGTGTAGGTATTACTACAGATCAAGTTAAGAAGAAGTTATTCTCATTATCGCTGAAAAGAAGAGTTAAGGAATGGTATAAGCTGCTGAAGAATGGTTAAGCTCTAGAATGGGAGGAAATAATGCCTCTCTTTTATTCAAAGTTTTATCCTCCTAGTGAGATTCATAAAGATCGGAATCAAATATACAACTTTTGGCCTCTTGATGGAGAGAGTACGGCTCAAGCTTGGGGGAGATTGAAGTTACTAATGCTCAAATGTCCCATTCATGAGCTCCCCAACAATATTATTATCAATAACTTTTATGCAAGGCTTTCTCTACATGAGAAGGATTTATTGGATGCTTCTTGTACTGGATCATTCACTCGCATGGAAGAAGAGCTAAATGGGATCTTCTGGACCGTATTCAAGACAATGCTGAAGCTTGGGAGAATGACAAAGGTAGAAAGTCAGGTATAAATTATGATTATGAATGCATTGAATCTTTTATGGGAACTGATGACTTTCAAAATATTAAAAAAGCTTATGGTCTTGATTTACAAGTTATTACGAATTGCTTTAGGGCTTTTGCTTCTTATATTGAAATTCCAAAAAGGGGATGGAACAAGTACCATGAACCTTATAAAGATATTGTTGACTGTGTTCCTGTTGGGAGTGCTGAGTATTGCACTATTGATCCCATCTTACCTGAACCTTATATCGAGAAGATTCCCTACCCATATAAGGTAAAGGACCATCCTATGATAACTAATGTAATCACCAAAAGTGAAAAGAGAACTATAAAACCTGATGAACAAATAAACGTTGAACCTGTGGTAGCAATTGTGAAAGACCTTGTCACTAAAAGCATAGAAGATGGACACATAGTCTTTTGTGAGGATGCTTCTAATATTGTTTCACTCCCCAATAGAACTAAAAAATCTAGTGTCCCTGTGCTTTCTGTTAGAATTGGTGATCATTGCTATTATGCTTTATGTGACATTGGTGCAAGTTCCAGTGCTATTCCTTATGAGCTTTACAGAGAAATTATGCATGAAATCAGTCCCTACGAATTGGAAGAGATTGATGTGGTTATTCACCTTGCTAATAGAGAAACCATCTCCCCAATTGGTATTGTACGAGACGTGGAAGTTCTTTGGTGTAAGATTAAGTACCCTGCTTATTTTCTAGTACTCGGTTCAGCTGCTAGTAAAACTTATCCTATTATTTTTGGTAGAACTTTCTTGAGTACTTGTGGAGCTATTATAGATTGCAAAAGGGAGAAAATCTTGACTAAGTTTGATGGGGAACCTTATGAGTTTAATTTCTCGAAATTCGCTAAAGAACCTTGTGAAGAGAAAACCCATAATGAGGCTTTTAGAGTTGAACAACTTGCTTCTATTTCTATTGGTCCTAACAATGCTTTGTAGCAATTTATGGAAGATCATGAAAGTGAAATCTTCATGGAAGAAAGGAATGAGATTGACAAGATTCTACGTGATCAGCCTAAGATGCTTAAGCATAATTTGCCTGTAGAAGACTTGGGTACCACATTGCCACCTAAAAAAGATCTGGTCTTCGATCTAAAACCTCTCCCTGATGATCTTAAATATGCTTATATTGATGATAAAAAAATATATCCTGTTATTATTAGCGCTAAACTTTCAGGAAAGGAAGAAGAAAGGTTATTGGAGGTTTTGAGGAAACACCGAGGAGCTATGGGCTATACTCTGGATGATTTAAAAGGGATTTCACCTACTATATGTCAGCATTCTATCAACATAGAACAAGATGCAAAACCAGTAGTAGAGCACCAACAACGTTTAAATCCTAAGATGAAGGAAGTGGTAAGGAATGAGGTATTGAAACTCCTTGATGCTGGTATTATTTACCCTATTGCTAATAGTGAATGGGTTAGTCCTGTTCATTGTGTTCCTAAAAAAGGAGGTATTGCCGTTGTTCCTAATGATAATGATGAGCTTATTCCTCAAAGAATAGTAGTAGGCTATAGGATGTGCATTGATTTTATAAAAGTCAATAAAGTTACTAAAAAAGATCATTACCCGCTTCCTTTTATTGATCAAATGTTGGAAAGGTTATCTAAAAAGACCCATTTTTGTTTTCTTGATGGTTATTCTGGTTTCTCTCAAATTGCTGTTAAACAACAAGATCAAGAAAAAACTACTTTTACTTGCCCTTACGGAACTTATGCTTACAGACGTATGCCATTTGGTTTATGTAATGCTCCTACTACTTTTACCATGAAAGATAGCTGATAGTGAATGGGTTAGTCCTGTTCATTGTGTTCCTAAAAAAGGAGGTATTACCGTTGTTCCTAATGATAATGATGAGCTTATTCCTCAAATAATAGTAGTAGGCTATAGGATGTGCATTGATTTTATAAAAGTCAATAAAGTTACTAAAAAAGATCATTACCCGCTTCCTTTTATTGATCAAATATTGGAAAGGTTGTCTAAAAAGACCCATTTTTGTTTTCTTGATGGTTATTCTGGTTTCTCTCAAATTGCTGTTAAACAACAAGATCAAGAAAAAACTACTTTTACTTTCCCTTACGGAACTTATGCTTGCAGACGTATGCCATTTGGTTTATGTAATGCTCCTACTACTTTTCAAAGGTGCATGTCTGCTATCTTTCATGGTTTTTGTGAGGTAATTGTAGAAGTGTTCGTGGATTACTTTTCTATCTATGGAACTTCTTTTGATAATTGTCTGCACAACCTTGATAATTTTTGCAGAGATGTGAAGAAACTAATCTTGTTCTTAATTGGGAGAAATGCCATTTCATGGTTAATGAAGGGATTGTCCTTGGGCATAAAGTTTCTGAAAGAGGCATAGAAGTTGATAGAGCTAAGGTTGAGGCAATTGAGAAGATGCCATGCCCAAGAGACATCAAAGGTATTCGTAGTATCCTTGGTCATGCTGGTTTCTACAGAAGGTTTATTAAAGAATTTTCTAGGATATCAAAACCCCTCACTAATCTTCTTCAAAAAGATGTACCCTTCGTTTTTGATGATGATTGTAAGGGAGCTTTTGAAACTCTTAAGAAGGCTTTAACTACAACCCCTATTATTCAACCACCTGATTGGAGTTTACCCTTTGAAATAATGTGTGATGCTAGTGATTTTGCTGTAGGTGCTGTCCTTGGGAAACGAATTGATAAAAAGTTAAACGTTATTCATTATGCTAGTAAGACTTTAGACGCTGCTCAAAGGAATTATGCTACTACTGAAAAAGAATTTCTAGCTGTCGTTTTTGCTTGTGATAAGTTTAGACCCTATATTGTAGACTCAAAAGTTACCATTCATAATGATCATGCTTCTATTAAATACCTTATGACGAAGAAGGACGCTAAGCCTAGGCTTATTAGATGGGTGTTGCTTTTGCAAGAGTTTGATCTACATATAGTAGATAGGAAAGGTGCTGAAAACCACATGGTGATAATTTATCTCGATTGGAAAATATCTCTTTTGACCCTATGCCTGTTAATGATAGTTTCCCAAATGAGCAATTAGCCGCAGTAGGGGTAAGCTCGCGAGGGAGCCCTTGGTACGCTGATTATGCTAACTTTATTGTCTCCAAGTATTTGCCTCCAACTTTTACAGCTCAGCAAACAAGGAAGTTCTTCTATGATTTGAGGCATTATTTTTGGGATGACCCACACTTATACAAAGAAGGAGTGGATGGTATTATGCGAAGATGTGTTCCAGAATATGAAGAAAAGGAGATATTGCGTAAATGTCATGGTAGTGCTTATGGAGGACATCATGCAGGAGATAGAACTGCACAAAAGGTACTACAATCAGGTTTCTACTGGCCTACCCTTTTTAAAGATGCAAGAAAATTTGTTTTATCTTGTGATGAATGTCAGCGTGTTGGTAATATTTCTAAATGCAATGAAATGCCTATGAACTACTCTCTAGTTATTGAACCCTTTGATTCTTTGATTTGACTTTATGGGTCCTTTCCCTCCCTCGAAAGGTTATACTCATATTCTTGTTGCCGTTGATTATGTTACTAAGTGGGTAGAAGCCATTCCTACGAAGAGTACTGACGGGGAAACTTCTCTAAAAATGCTTAAGGATGTTATCTTTCCTAGATTTGGAGTGCCTAGGTACCTCATGACTGATGGGGGTTCTCATTTCATTCATGGTGGTTTTAGAAAGACCCTTGCTAAATATGATGTTAATCATAGAATTGCTTCAGCCTATCACCCCCAAACTAGCGGGCAAGTAGAGTTATCAAATAGAGAGATTAAATCCATCTTGCAAAATGCTGTTAATAGATCTAGAAAAAACTGGGCTAAAACATTGAATGATGCTTTATGGGCTTATAGAACTGCCTACAAAAATCCTATGGGGATGTCTCCTTATAAAATGGTTTATGGGAAAGCTTGTCACCTACCTTTAGAATTAGAACATAAAGCTTACTGGGCAGTTAAAGAACTAAATAAAGATTGTAAGCTTGCTGGTGAGAAAAGATTATTTGACTTAAGTTCTTTAGATGAATGGAGGAGTGAAGCCTATGAAAATGCTAGGCTCTTTAAGGAGAAAGTTAAAAGATGGCATGACAGGCGAATACTTAAGAGAGAATTTCATGTTGGTGACAAAGTTCTATTATATAGGTCTCGTCTCAAATTTTTTGCAGGAAAACTACTGTCGAAATGGGAAGGACCTTTCATTATTGAAGAAGTATACCATTCAGGAGCAATAAAAATTTCTTCTTTAAAAGATAATACTACACATGTAGTGAATGGGCAGTGACTCAAACATTATATTGCTGGGGATTCTTATAATGAAGATGTTGATGCCTTTCAAGTTATAACTCCTGAAAAATTTATCAAGGACCAAATTGAGAGACCTGTAGAGTCCGCTTTCAAATAGGTAACAGTTCTGGTAAGAAAAGTTCCGCAAAAATACTATACAACTATATTTTTGCAGTTTTTAGTCAATAAGGAAAGCTACGAAGTGAAAAAGGGACGGAAACGGAGCCAGGGTGGCTCACACCACCTTGTGGTGCGGGCCCACCCCTGGTCGCGCCACCAGGTGGTGAGTCCACCCCGGACTCCGCCTCCGACTCGTTTTCTCCCAGTACCTTCCTTTTGATATGAAACTTCGTAATATATAATCCCCCCAGATCTCCCGAGGTTCGTATATCGTGTTTTCGTCGTGTTTTCATTTCGATCTGTTTCTAACAGGTAGAGTCCCAGATTTGGAGCTACAATGTCTTCCTATGGACCAGCCAAGGAAGATTCCTTAGAGGATATCATCAACCCATACATGAGAGAGTTGAAGATTCATCCCAAGGAGTTGTTGCTTGAAGATGGGGAACTCCGGATAAAAGAGGTTCGAAGCTCTAAAGGTGAAGGAAGTCTGGAGGACAGGATGGAAGCACTGGAGCAAGAAGTCTTTAGGTACAAAAAGATGGTGGAGCGCGAAGTGGATATCATCCATAAGATTTGTTTCGAACTCATCGCCGAGCACCAAAAGGAGACTGCTGAACTCAAGGATGAAGTCCTCTCACTCCACCAAACAACCAACAAACTGCAAGCACAGTTCTATGACGTTCAAAATCAAAACTGTGAGTATGAGGTTAGGTTTAAACGCATAAGTGCTACTGCAAGTTTTAGGATGCTAGAAACCACGATGTCCTTTGTTGATGGAAAGCCCTTACCCTGGAAGTCGGACAAAGATGAGAGGATACCACCACCACCAAAGGAGTAATTCGTCATCAGGTTTGGCATCCCCTTGGTTTGGTCCAAAGCTTGGGGGAGTGCCGCGGTATCACATCACTATCTTCTATCTTTTCACCTTTTTAGTAGAGTCATGTCATGAATAGAGAAGTTATTATGTAGTATGGTTTGCATTTTGGAAGTGTCCCCTCTCTCGTTAGATTTGTATCCCTTGGTGTGAGTTGCCGTTATGGAATATTAATGAGAAGTTATATCATTTACTCTTTTGCATAGCTTATATTAGTTTTCAATTCATGGTTATATGATTGATCTTGTTGTTAGTATTGGTAGCACTTTGGGATCATTGAGTTAATTTAATTGGTTTTGGCAAACCTGGCTCGGTCAGTAGCAACACTATTTTTGAGAGTTAAATGAAAAGACAAAAGTACTCTAAATAAAATAATTTCATTGTCTTTCTTTATTGATTTTCTCATAAGTTTAGTATTCTCTAGTTAAGATCTTTTGTGCTTCCAAGGAAGATTGCATGTTTGTCTTTATCACTTGTATGTTTGTTTGTTTCCTTCAACTCTTGTACTTGCTACCCAGCCTTGCTAGCCAAAAACCTGTACTGAGAGGGAATTCTTCTCGTGCATCCACTCCTTTAAACCAAAACCTTTGCCATTTGTGGCTACCATACCTACCTATTAGCATTATTGCTATTCCAAGTAAATTCTTGTTTTATCTACCTCCCAAATTAAACTTGTTATGTGAAAATTAGTGATTAAAGCTCTCACGAACTTGATGGAACACTTTACTTTCTTGCACTTAATAAACTTGAACCTTTGTGCTCACCTATGTTGCGTATATGCTTACGCTTTGTAAGTTGTGAATTAGCAGAACCATGCTATCATGGAGAACGCTTTCAACATTGCACTGGTACTTTGTACCTAGTTGATATCATGTTCTTTTGTCTATGGATGTCGTCGGTGTGAAATTAAAGGGGAGATTGTAAGTCCATGGAGTTATGCATGTGTGTTAGAGAAACGCCTGGGCCGCTGGTCTAATCCATGCTGACATGGTGGAAACCTGCAGCGTAACCATAACGAGCATCTATGAAGCATTCTTCTTATAAAAAAGAGATAGAGATTGAGAAAAAGAGAAAACAAAAAAAAGAGATATTATGAAAAGAGGAAAGAGAGAAAAAAGCACCATATTCCCATGGTAAATAAGAAGATTGCTGAGATGCTTGTTGTCTGCTTACCTTGTCATTTTGATGTGGGGATTCTTCCGTATCATCGGGCAAGGGGTACCCTGTTGGCGGTTCTCTATGATACACATATGCTTACGATAACAAGAACTTACCGGTGACTAAACTTGAGTAGCATGAGGAGCGACCCTCGTATTCAAGGGACATGAGATTCTCAATTTACAACTTGTCAATGCATATCCTCATATTTGATCACTTTAACCTTAATCACCTAAAGATGCCTATGATAGGGGCAATGAGAGCTGAAAGCTAGTAAGTATCATAATTTTTGGGAGCTCTTTATGAGACTGGAAATCCCTTCTTCCCTCTTTGAAGGGCCTTTCTTTTACTTTAGTTGAGTCAGTAAACCTATTCCCTTCTATCTCAGCAAGTACTTTGAGTTGTTGTGTTTCATTCATTCATATGATAATTTATTCAATCATGTTTCTTATGTTCCTTGTTTTGCACATTGATCTTATCTTGATGTTTACTACTTTGAAAGCTATTATTGAAAAACCAGTTATTTGTGAACTCCGGCAAATTATCAACTATTCTTCGACCAAGATCTAAGTTTGACATTACCAATTATGATTTACTTTATGTATCTTTATTGTGTTTCCTTTACTCACTGCAAGTTGAGTTATATAATAGTGAGTTGTCTTCTATTATGATCTATGTATTGATGAATGTGATGCTTCTTATCCGTATTCTTTTATCGACTCTTCACTCCATAAACCTGAGGCCATGTTTATTGAGCTCAGTTTCGCTTGGGGACAAGCGAAGTCTAAGCTTGAGGGGAGTTGATACATGCATTTTGCATCACTATTCTATGTCATAATTCACTGTTATTCATTGATATATTTCGTATTGAGAGGTGATACTTATGTAATTTCATCTGTTTTTGCATGGTTGATGACTTTTGGAGCATGGATCGCTGCAGTCAGGATTCTGATGGAAAAGGTGCTGTTTGGAGGAAAAATTCGCGAAGATCAGAAAATCCGGGAAAATACATGGAAAATCCTATTTTTCCAGAAGACGAAGGAAGCCAGAAGGAGGGCTGGAGATGGGCCACAGGGGCCCACACCACCCCCTGGCGTGGGCTAGCCTAGGCCGTGCCACCAGGTGGTGTGGCTGCCCTGGTCCACCCCTGGCACTCCCCTCTAGCGTATATTATCCTCCCGAAACCCTAAGACTCGGGGAGCAACCACAGAAAGATTCCGCTGCCTATGCGGGGCGGAAAACACCGAGAGAGAAAGATCTCTTCGGCAGACAGATTTCTGCCAGGGGAATTCCTTCCCGGAGAGGGGAGATCGTCGCCATCAACACCACCATCAAGCTGGACTTCATCGGGATCATCATCACCATCATCATCACCATCATCACCATCAGCACCCTCATCACCATCTCCATATTGCTGTAACAATTGGGTTGAATCTTGCATAGTTCATAGGGGAAACTTTCCGGTGTTGATTACTCTTTGTAGTTGATGCTATTGAGTGAACCGTTGAATTATTGTTTATGTTCAGATTGTTATACATCGTTATTCCATCTATGATCATGATCCATATGATGTCTTGTGAGTAGTTTGTTTTGTTCTTGAGGACATGGGAGAAGTCATGCTGTTAGTAGTGCAGTTGTGTTGAGAAAGATTCAATAGTTTGATATTTAAGTTGTGGTGTACTTCTTCTAGTGGTGTCATGTGAACATCGACTACATGACACTTCATCTATATGGGCCTAGGGGAATGCATTGTGTATTTGGCTACTAATCGTAGGGGTTGCCGGAGTGACAAAAACCTGAACTCCCGTTAGGAAACCATTGCACAAGGGATGTAAGGGTCTTAGAGTTTAAAGTTGTGGTTAGGTTTCTACCTTAATTACTTTCTTGTACTTACAGATGTTTGCAAGGGGTATAATAATAAGTATGTATTAGTCCTAGGAAGGTCGGTACATTAGCATAGGTTCACCCACACAACACTTAGCAAGCTAAAGAAGATTAATCAACTATATGAAGCGAAAGCACTTGACAGTCTTCCCATGAGTCCTCGAGAACGTTTGGTCATCTTAAGTAATACAACCGGCTTGTCCTTTGCTGCATAAAGGATTGGGCCACTTGCTGCATTTATTCCTACTGTCTTTTATTTACTCGTACTTTGTTTACTTGCTTTATCAAAACCCCTAAAAATCCGTTTGCTAAGTATTTGCAGAGAATTCCTGATCCATACCACTAGCCAGCACCTTCTACTCCTTGTTGGGTTCGACACTCTTACTTATCAAAAAATACTGCGATATACCCCCAATACTTGTGGGTCATCACCCGCGCCGCTCCACCTCCGACGCCATCGCCCCTGCACCTGGCCCTGCCCGCGTTGCCCGAGCCCACGCCTTCGACCATGCCGCCCGAGCCCGCTGCCCAAGGAGGAGGAGGCCCGCGCCCCTGCCCCTGCCCGCTCCACAGGCAGCTCCGCTCCCGCATGCCGGCAGCCACCGCCGGCCGGTAAGCCTCCCCCAGCCCTTTATTTAGTTTTTTAATAAGGTTTTTAATTAGGTCTGACATGTGGGGCTAGATGGAAAATAATTTTAATAATTCCAAAAATGTTTATTTATTTAAAAATGATTTAAAAATGGATTAAAATTGGGAAAACTCATAACTAATTCATTTTAAATCAGAAAAATGTGTATAATATATCAAAATGTTCAGAAAAATGAGCTCTACCATTTAAAAATGTAAGAATTCATATTGAGACAAATTTTAGCCTTACTTTATATAGAGGAGCACTGACACCCCCTAAGTACCATGGGTTCGATGGTTTGTCCACCTAGGGCATTCCGAACCGATTTAGAAAATAAGTGCATAGTGTTTTGTATTATTTGCATTATAGTAAGTTGCAAATCTTAATTTGCAGATACTATGGATCCAACACACCAAGATACTATGAATCCACAACATCAGGAAAACATCCTCCACGGAATGATCTGCGAAAATGAAGATATCAATATCAATGTCACCATGAAGTTTCTGAATGATTCCGGTGAGGGAGACGAGTCTCTCAACCAAGGAGATGGCTGCGGTGAGGTAGAAGCCAAAGCCGAAGCCTGGGACAGGGGAGAAGCCGATGAGGGAGAAGGTGACACCAGTGAGGTGTATATATGTATTTTTGTAATTAAAATGCTTTTGTCTATATATATACATGCATATATTAACACTCTTTCTTACTTTAGCCCTCCGGATCGAGAACTTCTTCCGTAAGAACGAAACGAGGCCCAACAAAAAGTTGGATGACACTGTGAGGTATAGGATCGAAGTGGTCGGTGTAGACGGTGAACCGCAAGCTCCCGGCGATGTCGCAAAAAAAATTGTCAAGCAATGCGGAGTTCTTGTGAGGGACTACATCCTGATCACCGTTCAAGAATGGAGTCGGCCAAGCGGCAGTGGAGTCCCGTATGTCGGCGACAACGCCAAAGATAAGCTTTTTGACAAGCTCATGATTAATTTCCTCCTGCCGGGGCTAGATGTGAATCCAGATGAGGAGGAAGAGCAAAAATGGAGCTTGTGCAAAGAGTCAAGAAGTTTGCTCTCATCAAGATGGCCGATGCATTCAAGAACTAGAAGAAGAAACTGTACAATAACTTTGTCAAGGTAGAGAAGACTCTGGATTTCAATCAAGGCGGCTATGCTAAGTTAAGACACTAGTGGGATCATTTTGTGACGTACAAGACATCGGAGAAAGCTAAGGAAAGGTCTAGAATAAATACAGAGAACGCTGCTAAGAAAGTGTACCATCATAATATGGGGCCTGCTGGCTACGCCTATTGCATGCCTAAGTGGGATGCACTTGAGGTCAATTACATTGTTGCCGAGATCAGACCAGAGCCCACAACATGGACACCACGGGCGAGAAACTGGTTTTACGGCCATGGGGGCACGTTGGACGAAGAAGGAAGGGAAATATATAATCAGAAACACAAAGATCATCCCCTACTGCTCATCGACGATATTATAAACGCAGTAGATGATGTTGCAGCGGGACGGTTCATTCCTGATAGAGAGAACGACGAGCTCACACACGCCCTTCAAAATTATGAACACAAAGGACGAGTATGAGGCACACCAGGCTCCAAGCCGTGGAATGTTGCCTTCCCCGCGAAAATGAAGAGATATCCCGATAAAAGCCATTAGAGGAGAAAGGAAAGGGAGGCAGCTGAGAAAGCGGCTACTGCAGACCGGCTGCGTAATGTAGAAGAAGCATTAAAGCGGCACCAGGATCAACTCGACAGACTTAGCCAACAAGGTACTAGCGGCCAATCTCAGTGGCACATGGTAGAAGATGCATTCGATGGTACCGACGCCCTATCGAATAAGACAAGCAGCATCGCTTCCACGCAGCTCCAAGATGTTGATGATGATGCACCAAGGACGGCTCCTCCTAAACGCTACCCAGTGGATGATATCACGGAGAGCACACCTTGTGAGCTAAAGGTGCAAGTTAAGAACTTAAGGGTGATGGCGGCGGTCGGCATGGCCGTACCAATTGCGCCCAACCCAACTTGGCATTGCAGACCGGTTCCAAAAGGGTACACTGTCGTCACGATGGATGATGTGAAGCAAGATTTTGAGGAGCTGAAGCTGGACTACCCTGCAGGGGAAGATATGGAGCTGACTGAACTAGGAGAAGCCAAAGGGGGGACTATTGCATGGCCAAAGGAGCACATCGTGCTTCCAAATTATGTGCCGCCAAGGCCACCCACTCCTCAGTGCAGCAATCCACCTTTGCCGCCACCTCACCATTCTCCAGCGCAACCGTCGCCTTCACCGCCTCACCACTTAGCGCAGCCATCTCCATCGCCGCCTCAGCCGTCTCCGCCGCCGCGTCAGCCGTCTTTGTCCCTTGAGCCTCAGAGACAAAAGCGGAAGTATACTAAGAGGGGCAGCACCACCACCAGCAGCAAGAGCACGTTCCGATCACCGAAACGTAAGCTATTGCCCCTCCAAAAAGTACCTCATAAGAATATGAAGAAGCTACCTTGCAAGAAGACAGATGAGGAAATTGCTGCGGCCGCAGCTGCCCATTATGAAAAGTGGAAGATTGACATGGCTAACAAGAAAAAGCCAATAGAGCCATTCTTCCCAGTCACCGCAAAAGATAAAGCCAAAGCAGTCACCAACCCATAGCGCTCACATCAGACTATAATCGCTCTATTACCAAGTCGGCTGAGGCAAAAGAGCGGAGTGTCGGGAAAGAAGTTTCCCAGCTCGGACAATAGAAAAATCAATCGATCGAACCGCTCAAAGTGTATGATACCAATGAGTGGAGAGCACAGGAGCGGCATGATCCGAACATTGATCCAGAGTTTATTCAACTATATGGAGAAAAGGCCAAATTATATGGACTGTCTATTACTGAGTACATGAGCCGTATGGATGAGTTCGAGGGGTACCAACAAATAGCATATGTATACCGGTACGAGGTGATACATTGCAAATGTATCTATAATTTTTGATGCTCCATGCTTGGTTTTATCCACTTTCTTGTGTTTTGTCCACACCTTGGAGTCCTTTTCATATGATTTCTTGGAATAACCTATTAACAAGAGCCACAGTGCCAGCTGCCTATTTTCTGTTGTTTTTGGTTCCAGGAAAGTGAGAAAATGAATATTCTCGGAATTGGACGGGACAAAAGCCAAAGTGCCTATTTTTCCAGAAGACTCCAAGAGCCAGAATACGAGACGGAGGAGGGCCAGGGGCTGGCCACACAACCCCAGGCGCGGGCTGGGCCTGGCCACGCTAGGGCATGGTGTGGTGGCCCCAGGCACCCTCTCGGTCTCCTTCTTCGCCTATAAGAAGCCTTCTGACCTAAAAACTTCGGGGGGTTCAACGTTTTTCCATGAAAAGTTCCGCTGCACCGCCGCCACCGAAGGGGACATTCGGGGGACAGAAAGTCTCGGTGCCGGCACCCTGCCGGGACGGGGAAGTGCCCCTGGAGCCATCCTCCATCGATCTCCACCATCATCTTCATTGATCATCCATGTTTCCCCCATCTATGAGTGAGTAATCCCCCACTATAGGCTATGGGGATGGTAGGGATTGGATGAGATCGTTCATGTAATGGCATCAGATTGTTAGGGCATGGTGCCTAGTATCTTTTATTAGTGCTTTATGACTTTGTTGCAACTTGTTGTGCTTAATGCTTGTCACTAGGGCACGAGTGCCATGATTTCAGATCTGAACATGTTATTTATTCATTATGATAGTATTGTTCTTGGTCTTATCTACAAGTTGTATACACACGTCGTTGTCCAGAACCTATGGCCCCGAAGTGACAGAAATCGGGATAACCGGAAGGGAAAGGCTTTGATGTGAGGATCACATGTGTTCACAGAGTGTTAATGCTTTGCTCCGGTGATCTATTAAAAGGAGCACCTTAATTGCTAGTAGTTCCCTAGAGGCCCCGCTGCAAACGGGCTGGCAGGACAAAAGATGTTGTGCAAGTTCTCATTGCGAGCACGTATGACTATATATGGAACACATGCCTAGGACTGTCTAGTACTTGGATGCTTTATCTTATTTATCTGCAATTGCCCTATGTTCTGATTGCTATGTGAATTGTATTGTCCATGCAACGCCCGTCCATCCATCTCTATGCCTACCGCACTTGAATCCCACTGTTTACTGCTTTTGTTACTATTGTCTTTGCTTTACTACTGCTGCTGCTTTACTATTCCTACTACAAAACTATTGCTACTGATCAACTGCTGTGAGCAAGATTGTTTCCAGGTGCAGCTGAATTGACAACTCAGTTGTTAAGGCTTATAAATAATCTTTGGCTCCCCTTGTGTCGAATCAATAAATTGGGTTTCACTTCCCTCGAAAATACTGTGATACACCCCCTATACTTGTGGGTCATCAAGACTATTTTGTGGCACCGTTGCCGGGGAGCATAGCTTTATTTATCAAGTCCACTTGGATTCACTATTGTTCAAGCTAAGTTTATTTTCTCCTTGTTGTCTTGTTTCTTTATCAAAAATACAAAAAAATTAGTTCCTACTCTAGTTGTTATTTTCGTTGGTCTGTTATTGTCTTGCTTTGTCATGCTTGTTGTCAATGGTTGGTTTCTTTGAAACTAAAGGTTATTGGCAAGGTGGGTTCATGGAAGATCAAAAACATTATTATAAGGAACACCGCTTGTCACAAAAAGGGAAACACTTATGGGAACAAATTGATAGATTGTATACCATTGCTAGAAACGTGTGCTCTACTTATAATGTTACTTATTGCTGTGATGAATCTCGTTGCAGAAAGAGGTATAAACACCTCCCTTTTCAATGTGAGTATAATGATAATGATACCATATCTTCCTATTCTAAAGGAATTTATGACTTTTATGATGCGGAACAAATTGAAGAATTTATTGCTTGGAAGGGTGCATTTGAACTTGCTTGTTTGCTTGAAAATATTGATGATTCACCTTACCAATATGAGGTTTATAGTATACTTAAATTTTGCTTTGATAATTACAAGGATGAAAATGGCCCTATTCTTGAGTATTTTAATAGATGCTGTCCACAAATGGAAGAGACTAATGCCTTGCAAGATCCTATGGAAGAAGAAATTGATGAACCTAAAATCTCATTAGATGAAAAGGAGGAGGAGAGTGATGAACAAAAGGAGGAAGAATGGATTATCTACCCATGCCTACCTTCTAATGAGAGTAACTCTTTATCCCTTACATTATTTGATTGTCCTCCATGCTTACTAAAGGAGGATGAATGTTATGTTCCTGAGGATTCTTTTGAAAGTGTTTATAATAAAGCTCTAGTGCTTGTAGATCATGAAAAGCATGCTTTATGTGATAGTTATATTGTTGAGTTTCTTCATGAGGCTACTGAAAATTATTATTAGAGAGGAAAATATGGTTTTAGAAGTTTTTATGGTATTGAAACACCTCTCTATGTGCTGAAAGTTTTGAAGTTACTCTTGTTTTACCTTCCTATGCCTGTCACTTTGTTCTTTGCAAATTTATTTGCATGCATGATACCTATGCATAGGAAGTGGGTTAGACTTAAATGTGTTTTGAATTTGCTTCTTGATGCTCTCTCTTACTTCAACTCATATTTCTTATGAGAGCATCCTCTCAAACTATTGTGCCTGAAGATGATATTATGTCTATTATTCTTAGGAGACCTTTTCTTAAATACTGCAGGAGCTGTTATTAATTATAATCAAGGGAAGGTGACCTTCAATGTTAATGACAAGGAACATATTGTCTATTTCCCAAAGAAGATTGAAAGGACTTATAGCTTGAATTCAATTGAACATGTTGAGGGCATTCAAGTTGGAGAAATATATTGTCCCATACCAAGAGAAAAATTTGAAACTATTATGATTGGGACCATTGCTATCAAGGTTGAGGTAACATAATCATTAGTGGAATACAAAGTTTTGTCTCATATGAAATTGTTTTGGTAACAAGACCTGATCAACCTTGTTAACAAAAGGATTTCATTGAACAAAACAATGTTTTCACCATGATTATCTCCGCTTACTTCTATTTTATCCATTTTAGTTTTTCCTTATGCCTAACTTAAAGACGTTAAAGAAAAGTACTTATTGGGAGATAACCCAAAAGTTTTAGATGAGTCTTGGAAGTTATTACTTCAGTAATAACCTCTCTTTATCCTTTTTATTTGCTTTTTGTGCCAAGAGTAACCTCTAATGAGAGAGAAGTAATGATTGGGAAAGTTGCTGTCCCGAAAAAGATTTTTGTGCTTCACCACAAAAATTCATGAGAGAGCTCTGTATGTCGGATTGATCTGTAATGTTTTGTTCTTCTGCCCTCAGGTTGTTATCTAACTTTCATTAGTTCAACACTTTTTGATTTGAGCAACGGAACGTCTTCGAAAAAATTCGTCTTTACCTGCTGCTCTGTATTGACAAATTTCTGCCATTTTCTGCATTTGCTTCTTGTGGGTTCCTTTTTGAGTTCTTTTGGGGAATTGAGCTTTTTGAGGGAAGTACTACAGTAGTTAGTGTTCTGATGGAAGTTTATTTGGTGTTATAACTGAACCTTAAGACTTATTTATCTTGAGTACACTAATGTTGCTAATAAAGATTGTGTGAAGTTTTGTATGAAGGAAAAATTCCAGGTGTATGGAAGGAATGAGTAATGAGATGAAGGATGGACTAAAGCTCAAGCTTGGGGATGCCACGCGTGTCACCCCAAGAAATATCCAAGAAGTACAAGCGTCAAAGCTTGGGGATGCCCAAGGCATCCCCTTCTTCATCAATAAAAATCCCAGGTTTCTTCCAAACGCTTCATTTTTATTGTTTCATGCACAGTTGTGTTGTTCTTGGAGCATCTTCTTTTTTGTTTTCGTTTTTGTTTTTAGTTTGCTTGGTTTGATTAGTTTTCTGAATAAATTGGTTGGACCCCCTCTTTCATGCATTGGTTTTCAAATAGTTTGGTTTGGTTTAGAAAAGAGTAGGAAAGTTCATGCTTAAGTGGTAAAGAGAGTTTGTTTTTGACTGTGGCCTATGCTTTGTCATACCATACTTGATATTGTTTTGGATTTATGCTTAGTATTCTTTACTGTAGCATGACTTTTTATAAACAATTGAGATTGATTAATGTTCTTTGGATGAATCATGCGTTGTTTTAGCATATTAAAGCATAGTATAGTGGTATTCTCCTTTGATGCTTTATTTGGGTTGACTTGGCAGATGCTCACACCATGTTATGACTATCTCAAGTCACCATAGCCTTTATGATCCTTTAGTTTTCAACTTGTAGTATCACTTTATTCTTCGATCAATGATGTTTTGTGGCTCTGCATGATTATGGCCATTATTTCTCTCTTAGTTTGTCGCTCCCAGTCTTTTGCTAGCCTCCACAACAAAGTATGAGTTCCACTCATGCATCCAACTCCCTAAACCAAGTTATTCCAAAGAGTCCACCATACCTACCTACTAGCTTATGCTATTCCAAGTATATTCATGCTTTTGTTTACCTTCCACTTGTTATGAGAAAACTAGTGATTAAAGCTCTCACGAACTTGATGGCACACTTTACTTTACTTGCCCTTAATAAACTTGAACCATTGTGTCGTCTATGTTGTATATGCTTGCACTTATTTGTTGGGAATTAGCAGAACCATGCTTTCATGGGGAACGTTTTCAACATTGCACTTGGTACTTGTACCTAGTTGATATCATGCTCTTTTGTATATGGATGTCAATTGTGAAATGAAAGGGGAGCTTGTATGTCCATGGAGTTATGTATATGTGTTAGAGAAATGCCTGGGCCGCTGGTCTAATCCATGCTGACATGGTGGAAACCTGCAGCGTAACCATAATGAGTTGTCTATGAAGCATTCTTCTTATAAAAAAGAGTCCTATGTTGAGAAAAAAAGAGAAAAAGAAAAACAAGGAGATTATGAAAAGAGGAAAGAGAGAAAAAGCACCATATTCCCATGGTAAATAAGAAGAATGTTGAGATGCTCGTTGTCTGCTTGCCTTGTCATTTTGATATGGGGATTCTTCCGTATCATCGGGCAAGGGGTATCCCGTTGGCGGTTCTCAATGATACACATGTACTTACAATGACAAGAACTTACCGGTGACTAAACTTGAGTAGCATGAGGAGCGGCCCTCGTATACAAGGGACATGAGATTTCTGACTTATACTTTGTCAAGCATGTACACCATAGTTTGTTCACTTTAACCTTAATCACTTCAAGATGCTTATGATAGGGGCAATGAGAGCTGAAAGCTATAAGTACCATAATTTTTGGAAGCTCTTTATGAGACTTGAATCCCTACTTACTTTTACAAAAGGCCTTTCTTCCACCATTATATTGAGTCTCCATCTTCTATCTTTATGCACCTACTTTGAGAGCATAGTGGCCATTCTTAGTTTTATGTGCATTGTCCCAAGACTAGTTGATTGATGCATACCTTGATATTGCTTGTTTTAAACCATTTGTATCTAGTCACTCTTGTAAACTTTGAAGGTGTCCTATGCATTTGTGTTTGCTACTCTATGAGGGACAAGCTGAATACTATTATGCTATGTTTTCTTTATGTGAAACAAACAAACGTTTTGCAAGGCATTGTTACTCATGAATCTTTTGTTTGTGCCTTTTCATGTTACATCATAGTTTCTTTGCTTATTGCTAGAACTTTGTCTTTCATGTTATGATTCAAGTACTATGATCCCAGCTTTGAATGTTTTGCAAATACTTTGATCAAGTCTTTGATGTTGCATGTCACCTCAAAAATTATTCTTTCTTTTTACCACTTACCTACTCGAGGACGAGAAGGAGTTAAGCTTGGGGATGTTGATACATTGCAAATGTATCTATAATTTTTGATGCTCCATGCTTGGTTTTATCCACTTTCTTGTGTTTTGTCCACACTTTGGAGTACTTTTCATATGATTTCTTGGACTAACCTATTAACAAGAGCCACAAGGCTACTGCTTTTTTCTGCTGTTTTTGGTTCCAGGAAAGTCAGAAAATGAATATTCTCGGAAATGGACGGGACAAAAGCCAAAGTGCCGATTTTTCCAGAAGACTCTAGGAGCCAGAATACGAGACGGAGGAGCGCCAGGGGCTGGCCACACCACCCCCAGGCGTGGGCTGGGCCTGGCCACGCTAGGGCATGGTGTGGTGGCCCTAGGCACCCCCTCGGTCTCCCTCTTCACCTATAAGAAGCCTTCTGACCTAAAAACTTCAGGGGGTTCAACATTTTTCCACGAAAAGTTCCGCTGTGCTGCCGCCACCTAAGGGGAGATTTGGGGGACAGAAAGTCTCTGTTCCAGCACCCTGCTGGGACGGGGAAGTGCCCCCAGAGCCATCTCCATCGATCTCCACCATCAGCTTCATCGATCATCCATGTTTCCCCCATCTATGAGTGAGTAATCCCCCGCTGTAGGCTATGGGGATGGTAGGGATTGGATGAGATCGTTCATGTAATGGCATCAGATTGTTAGGGCATGGTGCCTAGTATCTTTTATTAGTGCTTTATGACTTTGTTGCAACTTGTTGTGCTTAATGCTTGTCACTAGGGCCCGAGTGCCATGATTTCAGATCTAAACATGTTATTGATTCATTATGATAGTATTGTTCTTGGTCTTATCTACAAGTTGTATACACACGTCGTTGTCCGGAACCTATGGCCCCGAAGTGACAGAAATCGGGATAACCGGAAGGGAAAGGCTTTGATGTGAGGATCACATGTGTTCACGGAGTGTTAATGCTTTGCTCCGGTGCTCTATTAAAAGGAGCACCTTAATTGCCAGTAGTTCCCTAGAGGCCCCGCTGCAAACGGGCTGGCAGGACAAAAGATGTGGTGCACGTTCTCATTGCGAGCACGTATGACTATATATGGAACACATGCCTAGGATTGTCTAGTACTTGGATGCTTTATCTTATTTATCTGCAATTGCCCTATGTTCTGATTCCTATGTGAATTGTCTTGTCCATGCAACGCCCGTCCATCCATCCTTATGCCTACCACACTCGAATCCCACAGTTTACTGCTTTTGTTACTATTGTCTTTGCTTTACTACTGCTGCTGCTTACTATTCCTACTACAAAACTGTTGCTACTGATAAACTGTTGTGAGCAAGATTGTTTCCAGGTGTAGCTGAATTGACAACTCAGTTGTTAAGGCTTATAAATATTCTTTGGCTCCCCTTGTGTCGAATCAATAAATTGGGTTTCACTTCCCTCGAAAATACTACGATACACCCCCTATACTTGTGGGTCATCACGGGGCTCCTCTCGTCAAACCCGATTTAGTCAAAGATCTACCAACAAAAATGCGAAGATTGCATAACTGGTACATGCAAGCCTCTGCTGAATCCAAAAATTGGATCTATGCTGGATATAAACACCACCATTATGGTCATGGAGATGCCTTCCTACATATTGAATTTCAGAATTATTTCAGTTTTACGAACGAGACACCCTCGACAAAACTATCACAGTGCCTATTGTTTGTAAGTATTATTAATTTTTGTAATTAAGTCTTTCTAGATCAGCTCATTTGTTGCTTGTATAATCTTAATCATCACTATACTAATTATATATGCAGAATGAAGATTCTCGGATGCAACAAAGGACAAATCTATGACCTTGGGTTTGTTGACTGCAATTTCGTTCATGAAGTTACTCTAAAAACAAATCCCAAAGAGATAGAGGATAACTTAGTACAAGCGTTGGTGTATTTCAGCAACAAAAGGGAAATACTATTTCCTTACAATGCTGGGTGAGTGTTACTGTCTTGTACACATTCTATTTTCGCTTACCCGATGTTAAGCGTATAATTGACTCATGTTATATTTTGTTAGTGTGTCCAGCTTCCACTATATTTTGTTAATCATTGTTGTTGACCAAGGAGTAGTAAAAGTCATGGACTCGAAACGCACACCTTTAGAAAAGTGGGTGAACATGCAGGAATGCCTCTAGAAGGCTTGGAAACGGTTCACCACCAACACTAGGGGTGTTTGGAAGCCAGAGCTTACATTTCAACCATTGACTATAAGTACTACTTGCTAGATCCAAGCATCTCTTTGATTCTAGTTTCAATACCACCATTATCATGCTTGATTATTATTTTGATTGAACTCCGTTCTCGTGAAGTGCTTGAGGCAGGAAGCCGGGAATAACTTATGTGGATACTATGTCTACGAGTTCATTCGCCAGACGACCAAAGAGAAGGGAACAGACCGGAACATCAAAAAAATTGAAGTACGATAAACAATAATCAACTCTTTATTTATTACCACCAATTGTGTTTAGTTTCATTCATATATATTGATCCCCTTCTTTAAATTAGATCAAATGGATGCGGGACGGTCTTCTATCACAAGAACGCGTGCAAGCAATTCAAGAGGAAATTGCCGGATTCTTATTAGAACAAGTCATAGATCCGAAAGGAGAATACTATTACCCGGTTCATTTGGAAGGGTGAAGTGTAAAAATAAGATGTAAATTAGATCAAATTCGTGGGAGTACCGTTTGTAATTAATATGTTTGACCAATCACGATGGATGAGACGGTGTATAATATATTCGTGATCATGATGTGTCATATATATGTATATCGTCATTTCATTATTGCTGTATATATGTAGTACCATTAAATTGAATACAAAACACCAAATAAATAAATGGAAAAAAACCTGCCGCGGTACAAAAATAGCCCGAAATGCAGAGATCAACAATCCTGGTTCGTTCCACGAACCGGGACCAATGATCCACACCCCCTCGTTGCGCGCGTGTCCACGTGGAGACCCATTGGTCCCGGTTTGTGCCACGAACTGGGACCAATGATCCACCCCCCTCGTTGCGCTTGCGCCCACGTGGAGACCCATTGGTCCCGGTTCGTGCCCGAACCAGGACTAGCATTAGTCCCGAGTGATTGGTCCCGGTTCAAAAACCGGGACAAATGGCCCTTATGAACTAGGACTATAGGCCCTTTTTCCACTAGTGTCAATATGTGGGCATTGATTCTCTAGTTTCTACCCTCTTTTATGTTCTTGTTCATATCGCGGCACTGTTTGATGAAGCAGCCCCCAACCAACCTCACGTGGTGATTCACGAGACTGGTCCATGAATCAAAGTGGCTTAGAGGGGTGTCTGTCTCTCTATAGTAGTTGATATGGCATCAACATTGGAGGGCCCTGAAAAGGGAAGAAGAACGAGAATCATTGAATCCATGTTGGGGCTCCACGTTCATAGGTGGGAAGGGGTTCTACCACGAAATCCCTAAATTCGCGTAAAGCTTGCAATAGATAATATAGAGGCGCCTATCTTTATTATTGCATAGGGCATGTGTTAAGACATGGCAATGACGAGTTTGTGAAACTCTCGTTGAAGCTATTGATGATGATCAAAAAGTTATAACCACGTCATAACACTTTACTTTATGAAGTATTACTTATTATGCTGGTATAATTATATATTTGTCAGTAGCATAATAAGATAATCCCTCATAGTATTCCAGTTAATCGTATTCCCCTTGTGTGTGCACCACCAAGAAAGTTCTTCGGTATGAGGCAGGCTGTGATGAGCGGGTGTCAGACATATCTATGTTCGCATATAGTGGGTGTAAGCCATGTTGCACTACGGATACACACAAGTTAGAACTAGTGATCCTAGCATGTTACAGAGACATGGCCTCGGAATACAGGAGACCGAAATGTCGAGCATGAATCACATGGTTGATGTGATCAACATTAGGGAATGTCCACCTTTGATAGTGCACTGATGGCCGTGATGATCGGGGGAGGTGTAGGGGATTGGGATCATGTGATCACTAAACAAGTGGAGGGATGTTCGTTTGAGTGGGAGTTCTTTTGTTTTAAGTACGGTAGTATAATTAAAACTTGAACTCATTATTATGAACATGGTCTAAACACTTTGCAAATCCATTGTAGATGTCTCGCCCACCCACCTTCAACCATAGCACATTCCTCGAGAAGGACAAGCTGAAAACTAATGGAACCAACTTCACCGCCTGGTTCCGCAATCTTAGGATCCTCCTAGTCCCCTACAAGTTGACTTATGTCATCGAGGCTGAGCTTCCATCTAAGCCTGCAGATTCCACCTCCTAGGACGAAAAGAATGTCTGGCAGACCAAGGCGGACGATTTCTCCCTCATCAAGAGTGGAATGCTCTATGCCATGGAGCCAGAGCTTCAAAAGCATTTTGAGAAGATGAATGCTTTTGAGATCATTGAGGATCTCAAGGCTGTCTTTTCTCCACAGGCTCGTGCAGAGAGGAATGATGCTTCCGAGCTCTTCTTCTCTGCTAAAATGGAAGAGCACAGCAGTATCGGTGAGCATGTAGTCAAAATGTCTGGCTATGTTAAGCGTTTGAATGCCCTGGATTGCAAAATCCTGGAGGAGCTCGCGATTGATAGGGTGCTGCACTCGCTGCCCCTAGTTATAAGAGCTTTGTGATGAACTACAACATGCAAGGGATGACTAAGACCCTTGCTGAGGTGTTCACCATGCTCAAAACTGCTAAGGTAGAAATCAAGAAGGAGCACACGGTGTTGATGGTAAACAAGACCACCAACTTTAAGAAGCCAGGACAAAAGGGAAAAGGCAAGGGAAAGAAGCCCTAGAAGGATGGAAAGTTTGTTGCCAATAACTCAAAGACTGCCAAGCCTGGCCCTAAACCCGGCACTACGTGCTACTACTGCAAAGGGGATGGGCACTAGAAATGCAACTGCCCAAATACCTTGAAGACAAGCGAGTCGGCAAGATAGACGCCAAGGGCAAAGGTATATGTGATATACATGTTATTGATGTGTTCCTTACAAGCGCTAGGAGTAACACCTAGGTATTTGATACTGGTTCTTTTGCTCACATTTGTAACTCTCAGCAGGATCTGTAGAGTAGGAGGCGCATGAGGAAGGATGAGGTGACGATGCGCGTCGACAATGTTTCGAGAGTCGAAGTGATGGCCGTCGGCACCCTGCATCTTCATCTGCCGTCAGGATTATTTTTGGTTTTGAATAAATGCTACTATGTACCCGCATTGAGTATGAATATTGTGAGTGGGTATTGCTTGTTGCAAGATCATTATTCGTTTAAATCGGGAACAAATGGTTGTTCAATTTATATGAATAATATTTTCTATGTTCATGCCCCTGTGAGTGATGGTTTATTCTTACTTGATCTTGATTGTGATACACACATCCATAGTGTTGATGCTAAATGTTGCAAGCATAATGACGATAATTCCATGTTTATGTGCCATTGCCGTCTTGGTCACATTGGTGTAATACGCATGAACAAGCTTCATTCAGAAGGGCTTCTTGGATCATTGGATTTCGAATCCCTTGATACATGTGAGCCATGCCTCATGGGCAAGATGACTAGGACACCATTCTTCGGGACAATGGAGAGAGTTGTAGACCTACTGGGAATCATACATACGGATGTATGTGGACCAATGAGTGTCTCAACACGCAATGGTTATCATTACTTTCTTACCTTTATTGAAGACTTAAGCAGATATGGATATATCTACTTAATGAAGCACAAGTCTGAAACCTTTGAAAAGTTCAAGGAATTTCAGAGAGAAGTAGAGAATCAACTAAACAAGAGAATCAAGCATCTTCAATCAGATCGGGGAGGCGATTATTTGAGTTATGAGTTTAACATGCAATTGAAGGACTGTGGGAGTATCCCACAGCTTACTCCAGCCGGAACACCATAGCGTAATGGTGTGTCGGAACGACGTAACCGAACCCTATTATATAGCGTGCGATCCATGATCTCTTTAACTGATTTTTCTTTGTCTTTTTGGGGATACTCGTTAGAAACCACTGCTTTTATTTTAAACCGAGCACCATCCAAATCTGTGGAGACAACTCCATATGAGATATGGTATGGCCAGAAGCCAAAGTTGTCGTTTCTAAATGTTTGGGGTTGTGAGGCTTACGCCAAGAAACTGCAGCCTGACAAACTCGAACCCAAATCGGAAAAATGTATCTTTGTGGGATATCCAAGGGAAACCATTGGGTATAATTTCTACAACCAGGCCGAAGGCAAAACGTTTGTCACAAAAACCGGCACCTTTCTTGAGAAAGAGTTTCTTGATAAAGGAGTTAGTGGAAGGAAAATTGAGTTAGATGAAGTTGTTGACCATTCTCTCCAAATTCCGAGTAACACAACGGAAGCTGTTCCGAAACCGCTCTCCAACATGGGGGAAGAGCCCAATGATGATGATCAAAGCAACAACATCGAAACTCCTGAGGTTCGCAGGTCTACAAGAATTCATGCCACTCTAGATTGGTACAACAGCCTTGTGATATCTGTCATCCTAGATGAACAGGAAGAACTTGCAAACTACAAAGAAGCTATGGATAGTGCTGACTCCGACAAATGGCTAGAAGCCATGAAATCCGAAATAGGATCCATGTATGACAACCAAATTTGGACCTTGGTAGATCTTCCAGAAGGCCGCAAGGCCGTGGAAAATAAATGGATTTTTAAGAAAAGGACAGATGCGAATGGTAATGTGACCGTTCACAAAGCTCTACTTGTCACAAAGGGGTTTCGACAAATTCAAGGAGTTGATTACGATGATACTTATTCTCCTGTAGTGATGCTTAAGGCTGTCCGGATTTTAATAGCAATTGATGCACATTTCGACTATGAAATTTGGCAGATGGATGTCAAGACCACATTCCTCAATGGTCACATTGATGAAGAGTTGTATATGATGCAACCAGAAGGTTTTGTTGATCCTAAGGATGCTGGAAAGGTGTGCAAGCTTCAGCGGTCCATTTATGCATTAAAGCAGGCATCTCGGAGATGGAACCAACGTTTTGATCAAGTGATCAAGAGTTTTGGATTTGTCCAAAATCAGCAAGAGTTCCGTGTTTACAAGAAAGCGAGTGGGAGCTCAGTTGTTTTCTTAGTAGTATATGTGGATGACATATTACTCATGGGAAACGATGTGGATCTTATGAGAAGCATGAAAGCATATTTGAGTAGTCAATTTTCCATGAAGGATCTAGGTGAAGCTGCATACATATTAGGCGTCAAGATCTATAGAGATAGATCAATATGCTTAAGTGCATTAAGTCAGAGTAATTACATCGAAAAGATTTTGAAGAGGTTCAAACTAGACAATGCCAAAAAGGGCTCTGTGCCAATGATGAATAATTGCAAAATGAGTGTGACTCAATGTCAGGTAACGGATAATGATAGAGAAAAGATGTCCTACATCCCCTATGCCTCAGCCATAGGATCTATCATGTATGCAATGTTAAGTAAGCGACCTGATGTGCCATTGGCTCTTAGTTTGACAAGTCAATACCAAAGTAATCTAGGATCGGATCACTAGACAGTTGTAAAGAATACCCTAAAGTATCTCAAAAGAACAAAGGATATGTTCCTAGTCTATGGAGGGAGTGATGAAGCTCTAAACGTAGCGGGTTACGTGGATGCGAGCTGGAACTTAGATCATGATGACTCAAAGTCTCAAACAGGACTTGTGTTCCTAGTGAATGGTGGGGCGGTAAGCTGGAAGAGTAAGAAGCAACCGCTGGTGGCTGATATGTCCATTTTGCATCACTATTCTATATCATAATTTACTATTATTCATTGATATATTTCATATTAAGAGATGATACTTATGTTATTTCATCTGTTTTTGCATGGTTGTATGTTATTTCATCTGTTTTTGCATGGTTGAAGACTTTTGGAGGATGGACCGCTGAAGTCAAGATTTTGATGGAAAATGCACCGTTTGGAGGCAAAATTCACGAAGATCAAAAAATCCTAGAAAATACATGGAGAATCTTATTTTTCCAGAAGACGAAGGATGCCAGAAGGGGGAGCGGAGATAGGCCACAGGGGGCCCACACCACCAGCACGGGCCACCTGGTCATGCCACCGTGTGGTGTGGCCACCCGGGCCCACCTCTGGCTCTGCTCTTTGGCGTATATATTCCCCACGAAAGCCTAAGACTCGAGGAGAGACCACAGAAAGATTCCACCGCCTATACGGGGTGGAAAAATTGTAGAGAGAGAAACATCTCTCTAGCAGGCAGAAATCTGCCGGGGAAATTCCTTCCCGGAGAGGGAAGATCGCCACCATCAACACCACCATCAAGCTGGACTTCATCAGGATCATCATCATCTCCACCAGCACCATCATCACCACTCCGTACCACTGTGACAATTGGGTTGAATCTTGCATAGTTCTTAGGGGAAACTTTCCCGGTATTGATTACTTGTTGTAGTTGATACTATTGAGTGGAACCACTGAATTATCGTTAATGTTCAGATTGTTACTTATCATTATTTCATCTCTGATCTTGATCCATATGATGTCTCGTGAGTAGTTCGTTTAGTTCTTGAGGACATGGGAGAAGTCATGTTGTTAGTAGTGGAATGGTGTGTAGAAAGATTCAATGGTTTAATATTTAAGTTGTGGTGTTATTCTTCTAGTGGTATCATGTGAACACCGACTACATGATACTTCACCTTTATGGGCCTAGGGGAATGCATTGTGTATTTGGCTACTAATCGTAGGGGTTGCCGGAGTGACAGAAACCTAAACCACCATTAGGAAACCTTTGCACAAGGGAGTGTAGGATCTCAGAGTTTAAGGCTGTGGTTAGGTTTTTATCTTAATTACTTTCTTGTAGTTGCGGATGCTTGAAAGGGGTATAATCACAAGTATGTATTAGTCCTAGGAAGGTCAGTACATTAGCACAGGCTCACCCACACAACACTTATCAAACTAAAGAAGATTAATCAATTATATGAAGCGAAAGCACTTGACGATATTCCCATGTGTCCTCGAGAACATTTGGTCATCTTAAGTAATACAACTGGCTTGTCCTTTCCTAAGAAAGGATTGGGCCATTTGCTACATCTATTATCATTGTCTTTTATTTACTCGCACTTTATCTATCTGCATTATCAAAAACCCCTAAAAATCCGTTTGCTAAGTATTATAGAGAATTCCTGCTCCAAGCCACTCGTTAACACCTTCTGCTCCTCATTGGGTTCAACACTCTTACTTATCGAAAATACTGTGATACACCCCCTATACTTGTGGGTCATCAGTGGCACAATCTTCAATGGAGTCTGAATACATTGCTGCGGCTAATGCAGCGAATGAAGCTTTTTGGCAAAGGAATTTCGTCATCAAACTAGGAGATTTTCCAAATGCGCATGACCCTGTGACGATCTATTGTGATAACACGGGAGCTATTGCAAACGCAAAGGAACCAAGGACTCATTACATAGCCAAACACATCAAGCTTATATTTCATCATCACCATCTCCATCATCATCTCCAGCAGCACCATCATCACCACTCCGTACCGCTGTGACAATTGGGTTGAATCTTGCATAGTTCTTAGGGGAAACTTTCCCGGTATTGATTACTTGTTGTAGTTGATGCTATTGAGTGGAACCATTGAATTATCGTTCATGTTCATATTGTTACTTATCATTATTTCATCTCTGATCTTGACCCATATGATGTCTCGTGAGTAGTTCATTTAGTTCTTGAGGACATGGGAGAAGTCATGTTGTTAGTAGTGGAATTATGTTGAAAAAGGTTCAATGGTTTAATATTTAAGTTGTGGTGTTATTCTTCTAGTGGTATCATGTGAATGTCGACTACATGATACTTCACCTCTATGGGCCTAGGAGAAAGCATTGTGTATTTGGCTACTAATCGTAGGGGTTGCCAGAGTGATAGAAACCTAAACCCCCGTTAGGAAACCTTTGCTAAAGGGAGTGTAGGATCTCAGAGTTTAAGGCTGTGGTTAGGTTTTTATCTTAATTACTTTCTTGTAGTTGTGGATGCTTGCAAGGGGTATAATCACAAGTATGTAATAGTCCTAGGAAGGTCAGTACATTAGCACAAGTTCACCCACACAACACTTATCAAACTAAAGAAGATTAATCAACTATATGAAGCGAAAGCACTTGACGATATTCCCATGTGTCCTCGAGAACGTTTGGTCATCTTAAGTAATACAACCAGCTTGTCCTTTGCTAAAGAAAGGATTGGGCCATTTGCTTTCTATTATCATTGTATTTTATTTACTCGCACTTTATTTATCTGCATTATCAAAAAACCCTAAAAATCTGTTTGCTAAGTATTTATAGAGAATTCCTGCTCCAAGGCATTCGTTAACACCTTCTTCTCCTTGTTGGGTTCGACACTCTTACTTATCGAAATACTATGATACACCCCCTATACTTGTGGGTCATCAAGACTATTTTCTAGCGCCGTTGCCGAGGAGTGAAGCACTATTGAAGAGTGGAACTGGTAAAGGAAACTTCTACTATGAGTATTGTTTATTTATTTTAGTTACTTTATTTGAATATGGATAATTCACTTAGTTTCTTATTTCATAATGCTACTACCACTGCTAAGGTAGTAGATGAAACTCCACTTGCTGAAAATGATACTTTTAAAATACCTACAAGAATTATTGATCGTGTTATGGATAACTACTATTTTGGAGATGGAACTGTCCATCTCGGTGATCATTTGCTCTTTATACACAAATTATGTGGGTTGTTCAAGTGTGCAGGTATTACAACAAATCAAGTCAAGAAGAAGTTATTCTCATTATCACTGAAAGGAAGAGCTGAGGAATGGTACAAGCTGCTAAAGAATGGCCAATCTCTTGAGTGGGAGGTAGTAGTACCTCTCTTTTATTCCAAATTTTATCCTCCTAGTGAGATTCATAAAGATCGGAATCAAATATACAACTTTTGGCCTCGTGATGGAGAGAGTACAACTCAAGCTTTGGGGAGATTGAAGTTACTAATGCTCAAATGTCCTATTCATGAGCTCCCCAACAATATTATTATCAATAACTTTTATGCAAGACTTTCTCTTCATGATAAGGATCTATTGGATGCTTCTTGTGCTAGATCATTTACACGCATGGAAGAAGAAGCTAAATGGGATCTTCTAGAACATATTCAAAACAATGCTGAAGCATGGGAGAATGATAAAGGAAGAAAGTCAGGTATAAATTATGATTATGAATGCATTAAATCCTTTATGGGAACTGATGACTTTCATAATATTAGTAATGCTTATGGTCTTGATTCTCAAAGTATTGCAACCAATTTTAAGGCTTTTGCTTCTTATATCGAAATTCCTAAAAAGAAATGGAATAAGAATCATGAGCCATATAAAGATATTGTTAATTGTGTTCCTGCAAGAAATACTGAATTTTATACTGCTAATCATATTTTATCTGAACCTTACATTGAGAAAATGCCTTTCCCAGTTAAGATAAAGGCACATTCTATGAAAGCTAGTATGGTTAATGAAAGTACAAATAAAGCTTTTGAACCTGATGAACAAATAGCTGTTGAACCTGTAATAGAAAACGTGAAAGACTTTGTCACTAAATATGTAGAAGATAGACACACTATCCTCTGTAAGGATACTTCTAATATTGTATCACAAAGTAGAGTTAGCAGAGCTAGTGTCCCTATGTTTTCTGTTAGAATAAGTGATCATTGCTACAATGGTTCATTTAATAGTTATATCGTTAAATTTATGCAGATACTGAAAGTTATTATTAAAGAGGGAAGATTGTTCTAATGCATCTCAATAATATTAAGTTTCCTCGCTTTATGCTGAAAGTCTTTATGTTGCACTTGTTTTGCCTTCCTATGCTAGCAGCCTCTGGTTTCAACAATTTATTTTCTTACAAAATTCCCTTGCATAGGAAGTGGGTTAGACTTAAACATGTGTATTTTTGCTTCTTGATGCTCTCTTTTACTTCAATTCGTATTCTTATGTGAGCATCATTGAAATTATCATGCCCATCTTAATGGCTATAAAGAAAGAGCTTTTTGGGAGACAACCCAATTTATTTTTTCTTTCGGTTTGTTTTTGTTTATTTGAGTCTTGGAAGTTATTGCTTCTGCAATAACCTATCCTTATCCTTTTTGTTTGGTTTTTGTGTCAAGATCAACCTCTAATGAGAGAGAAGTAAGATTTGGGGAAGTTGCTGTCCCGAAACAGATTTTTGTGCTTCACTATAAAAATCGTTAAAATCCCAGAACGTCGTACTGATCTGTAATTTTTTGTGTGCATACCCCAGGTTATTATATAACTTTCGTTAGTTTTGCACTTTTTGATTTGAGCAATAGAAGATTTTCGAAAAATTTGATCTTTACCTGCTGGTCTGTTTTGACAGATTTTTGCCACTCTTGGATTTGCTTCTTATATCGATTTCCTTTTTGAATTCCTTTTTGGGCTTTCAGAAGGAGTTGCTACAGTAGCTTATGTTTTGATGGATCTCAGTTAAAAATTGAACTTAAAGGTTTATTACCTTGCATACACTAATGTTTCTAATGAGAATTGTGTGAAGTTTTTGTGTGAAAGAAATTTTGAGGTTATAGGAGAAAAATGGTGTAATAAGATGGTGAAGGGTTAAATGACCCCAAAAAATGTTTATATTGGTGAAGGTTCAGAAACCTGCAGAGTCCGTTTTCGAATAGGTAACAGTTTTGGTATTAAAAGGTCCGTGAAAAATCCGTCAATTTCTATTTTAGCAGTTTTAATCTAACATGGAAAGCGATGAGTCGAAATAGGGACGGAAACGGAGCCCGGTGGCTCACACCACCCCATGGCGCAGGCCCACCTAGCCGCGCCACCAGGGGGTGTGGCCACCCCGGAGCCCATCTCCGACCCGTTTTCTCTCAGAACCTTCCCTTTGTTTTTAAACTTCATAATATATAATCCACTGGATCCCCCGAGGTTCGTATATCGTGTTCTCGTCGTGTTTTAGTTTCGGTCTGTTTCTGTCAGGAACTATTCTCAAAGTTTAGAAGCACAATGGTCTCTGCCAATGATAAGGGCAAGGAGCCTGTGGAAGATGATCTCCAAGACTCTAAGTAGGAGGAGGAGATCAAGAGTGAAGTTAAAGAGGAGGCAAAGGAAGACCAGCATCCGCACACCAACACCACTATTGGAAGTATTGGAGTGGTGGAAAATCCCGCCAAGTTCAAAAGGACTGCACGGATGTCCACTGGAGGGAAGGTTCCACGTCATTGCATGGCTTCACGTTCACCTCCTCCACGCACCAAGAATCCCTTCCATACCCTTGTCCATGAGCAGCAATTCCAGAATATGCCCAAGGAAAAACTACCCTCCAATTGGGATATGCCTTGTTCTAACCATGCAGGAAAAGAACACTTCAAGGAGGAAGAGTGGGGAAAGAATCTCAAGAGCTGGGATTCAAAGCCCGACATGATCATGAACCGCATTGAGCACAATTCGGAGTTGATTCGTACTCTCACCTTCGAGATTGAGGACTTGAGGGAATTGATTGAAAAAGCTCATCGAGAGAACACCACCACCACCGAAGGAGTAATTCGTCATCAGGTTTTGGCATCCCCTTGGTTTGTTCCAAGCTTGGGGGAGTGCCGTGGTATCACATCACTATCTTTTGTCTTTTTACCTTTTCAGTAGAGTCATATCATGAATAGAGAAGTTATCATATAGGAATGGTTTGCATTATGGAAGTGCCTCCCCTCTTGTTAGTTATCTATGTATCCCTTGGTGTGAGTTGCCATTATGGAATATTAATTAGAAGTTCTATCATTTACTTTTTTTTGCACATCTTATATTAGTTTTTAATTTCTGTTATATGATTGATCTTGTTGTTAGTATTGGTATCACTTTGGGATCATTAAGTAAATTTAGTTGGTTTTGGCAAACCTGGCTCAGTCAGTAGCAATGCTATTATGAGAATTGAATGAAAAATATAAAAGTACTCTTAAGAAATATAATTTCATCATCTTTCTTTCTTGATTGGCTCATAAGCTTAGTATTCTCTAGTTAAGATCTTTTGTGCTTCCAAGTAAGATTGCATATTTGTTTTTATCACTTGTATGTTTGTTTGTTTCCTTCAACTCTTATGCTTGCTACCCAGCCTTGCTAGCCAAAAACCTGTACTGAGAGGGAATGCTTCTCGTGCATCCAATCCTTAAAACCAAAACCTATGCCATTTGTGTCCACCATACCTACCTATTAGCATTATTGCTATTCCAAGTAAATTCATGTTTTTATCTACCTTCTGAATTAAACTTGTTATGTGAAAATTAGTGATTAAAGCTCTCACGAACTTGATGGCACACTTTACTTTTCTTGCACTTAATAAACTTGAACCATTGTGCCCATCTATGTTGCGTATATGCTTGCGCTTTGTAAGTTGTGAATTAGCAGAACCATGTTACCATGGGGAACACTTTCAACATTGCACTTTATTTAGTTGATGCCATGTTCTTTTACTTATGGATCCCGACAGCGTGAAATGAAAGGGGAGCTTGTAAGGCTCATGGAGTTCGTATATGTGTTAGAGAAACGCCTGGGCGGCTGGTCTAAGCCATGCCTAATCATGGTGGAAACCTACAACATAACCATAGTGAGCAATCTATGAAGCATCCTCTATATAAAAAAACCTATGCAAATAGGAAAGAAAAAAAAAGAGAGAAAAAAAAAGAAAAAAGGGCCTATGCAAATAGGAAATAAAAGGATTGCTGAGATGCTCATTGTCTGCTTACCTTGTCATTTTGATATGGGGAATCTTCCGTATCATCGGGCAAGGGGTACCCCGTTGGCGGTTCTCTATGATACACATGTACTTACAATGACAAGAACTTACCTGTGTCCAAACTTGAGTAGCATGAGGAACGGTACTCATAAATAAGGGGCATGAGATTTTCAGCTTATAACTTGTCAAGCATATCCTCATATTTGTTCACTTTAACCCTAATCACCTAAAGATGCTTATGATAGGGGCAATGAGAGCTGAAAGCTAATAAGTACTATAATTTTTGGAAGCTCTTTATGAAACTTGAAATCCCTGCTTCCCTCTGTGAAGGGCCTATCTTTTACTTTTTAGTTGAGTCAGTAAACCTATTCCTTTCTATCTCAGCAAGTATTTTGAGTTGTTGTGTTTCATTCATTCATATGATGATTTATTCAATCATATTTCTTATGTTCCTTGTTTTGCTCACTGCTCTTATCTTAGTGAATATTACTTTGAAAGCTATCATTGAAACCCCCATTATGTTTGAACTCCTGCGAATTGTTAACTATTCTTTGACCAAGAGCAAAGTTTGCCATTACCAATTATGATTTACTTTTTTTTATCTTTATTGTGTTTCCTTTACCTATTGCAAGTTAAGTTATATAATAGTGAGTTGTCTTCTATTATGATTTGTTTATTGATGACTATGATGCTTCTTGTCCGTATTCTTTTATCGACACTTCACTCCATAAACCTGAGGTCATGTTTATTGAGCTTAGTTTTCGCTTGGGGACAAGCAAAGTCTAAGCTTGGGGGGAGTTGATACGTCCATTTTTCATCACTATTCTATATCATAATTTACTATTATTCATTGATATATTTCATATTAAGAGATGATACTTATGTTATTTCATCTGTTTTTGCATGGTTGATGACTTTTGGAGGATGGACCGCGGAAGTCAGGATTCTGATCAGGAAATCCCAAAAAATACATGGAAAATCCTATTTTTCTAGAAGACAAAGGATGCGAGAAGGGGGAGTGGAGATGGGCCACATGGGGCCCACACCACCCCCTCGTGCGGGCCACCCTTGTCTGCGCCACCAGGTGGTGTGGCCACCCTAGCCCACCTATGGCTCTGCTCTTTGGCGTATATATTCCCCACGAAACCCTAAGACTCGGGGCGCGACCATAGTAAGATCCTGCCGCCTCTGCGGGGCGGAAAACTACAGAGAGAGAAAGAGCTCTCTGGTAGGCAGAAATCTGTCGGGGAAATTCCTTCCTAGATAGGGGAGATCGTCGCCATCAACACCACCATCAAGCTGGACTTCATCGGGATCATCATCATCATCTCCATCATCATCTCCAGCAGCACCATCATCACCACTCCGTACCGCTGTGACAATTGGGTTGAATCTTGCATAGTTCTTAGGGGAAACTTTCCCGGTATTGATTACTTGTTGTAGTTGATACTATTGAGTGGAACCACTGAATTATCGTTAATGTTCAGATTGTTACTTATCATTATTTCATCTCTGATCTTGATCCATATGATGTCTCGTGAGTAGTTCGTTTAGTTCTTGAGGACATGGGAGAAGTCATGTTGTTAGTAGTGGAATGGTGTGTAGAAAGATTCAATGGTTTAATATTTAAGTTGTGGTGTTATTCTTCTAGTGGTATCATGTGAACACCGACTACATGATACTTCACCTTTATGGGCCTAGGGGAATGCATTGTGTATTTGGCTACTAATCGTAGGGGTTGCCGGAGTGACAGAAACCTAAACCACCATTAGGAAACCTTTGCACAAGGGAGTGTAGGATCTCAGAGTTTAAGGCTGTGGTTAGGTTTTTATCTTAATTACTTTCTTGTAGTTGTGGATGCTTGAAAGGGGTATAATCACAAGTATGTATTAGTCCTAGGAAGGTCAGTACATTAGCACAGGCTCACCCACACAACACTTATCAAACTAAAGAAGATTAATCAATTATATGAAGCGAAAGCACTTGACGATATTCCCATGTGTCCTCGAGAACATTTGGTCATCTTAAGTAATACAACTGGCTTGTCCTTTCCTAAGAAAGGATTGGGCCATTTGCTACATCTATTATCATTGTCTTTTATTTACTCGCACTTTATCTATCTGCATTATCAAAAACCCCTAAAAATCCGTTTGCTAAGTATTATAGAGAATTCCTGCTCCAAGCCACTCGTTAACACCTTCTGCTCCTCATTGGGTTCAACACTCTTACTTATCGAAAATACTGTGATACACCCCCTATACTTGTGGGTCATCAGTGGCACAATCTTCATTGGAGTCTGAATACATTGATGCGGCTGATGCAGCGAATGAAGCTTTTTGGCAAAGGAATTTCGTCATCAAACTAGGAGATTTTCCAAATGCGCATGACCCTGTGACGATCTATTGTGATAACACGGGAGCTATTGCAAACGCAAAGGAACCAAGGACTCATTCCATAGCCAAACACATCAAGCTTATATTTCACGTCATTCGGCAAAATGTTGACGAAGGTGAAGTAAAGATTTGGGAAGTAGATACATAACTGAATATGGCAGATCCGTTGACTAAAGCTCTCCTACAAGCCAAGCACGAACAACACCGAGATTCCATTGGTGTTACGTTCCTGCCAATTGTAAACTAGTTTTATTTGTACTCTAGTGCAAGTGGGAGACTGAAGGAGTTATGCCCTAGAGGCAAATAATAAAGTGTATTATTTGATATATCTTCTATATGTTCATAATACGTTTCATATCTTGCTATAACTGTGTTAATACGAAACGTTAATACATGTGTGGTATGCAAACAAACAGTGTCTCTAGTTACCTCTAGTGAACTAGTTCATTGGTCATGAGGATGATATGGGTTTCAAGATCATGGCATTTATGCCAATTGACAATGAGGTTATGTTATTAGTTGAATAACATGATAGACAAACATCCAACCGTTATATCTTGAATGAGATCTAGTTACAAAGTTCACCATTGATGATAAAACAAAGAGAACCTCGCAACCTGATCCTTTGACTATGAGGTAATGCAAATCACCATTCTGGAGGAATCTTAGATGGTTATCAAGAATCATCTCGTAAAAGAGTGATCAAAAAGGTGCCACTCAGGTTTTCCAAAGGGATGCGTAGAGGAGTACATATCAAGACCAGGATTTGTCTAATCCATGTAACGAATATATACATGTGGCCATCTTGGTGACGTTGCATTGATGATGCTTTCAAGCATGTGACTTGGTCACGGAATACAATGACATGAGAACGAGTAAACAAGTTCATCGGTAACGAGACCGAACTAAGGTATGGAGATACCGAAGATCAAGTCTCGGATGAATTAGGTATCAAATGACAAAGGGAACGGGAAATGACTATCTCACAGTTCGAGCAATTATATTCGTGAAACACACAGGGGTCACATGGCCATCTAGGTCCCTCTATTGATCATTGATGTGAGAGTAGTCTCGATCATGTCCGAAGTGTTTCCGAACCGAAGGATGTCATGCTTAAGGGTGGGGACGCTTAGGGTAGATGAGGTATCGTAGGAGAAATAGAAAGAGAGAAACCAAATAGTTCCGGGTAATATCCGATGGAGATCAGAAGGGATCCGGAAGGTTTTCCGGAGAAAAGGAATATGATAATATATGTATTTGAATGTTAATTAGAGAATTAATATTAAATATATATTTTATTTTATTATTAAAGGCTTCCTAATGCTAATGGGCCTCACTCGAAGGGAGGCCCAATAGGGCATGGCGCCTAGGGAGAGGGGGCCAGCCGGCCTGGGCTTGGTGGGCCAGCCTAGTGGGGCCCACCTAGGGCCGGCGGGTGTGGGGATTAGTTCCCCACCGCCTGGACCTTGGGTGGTGCGCCCCCTCCCACTATATATAGGGGTCACCCCTCCCCCTTTGGAATCACCCCATTCCCTCTCATTCTCTCTCTCATCCATTGAGGACCTCTCCGTAATATTGGGGAGGACCTCGTGGGTGAGTCCTCCACTTTCACACCACCGTCGTGTGATCAGCGATCCAGCATCTACTTCTTCCGCTGCTCGGCTGGATCGGAGTCCGGTTGACGTCACCCACACCGGACGTGTGACGAACTTCGGAGGCACCATACTTGAGGTGCTGCTCGTCTTCATAAATATACACCTTCCTGCATAAGGCGTGCCTCGGTCTTCAAAAGGTATGAACATCATATTTCTCTTCCCTTGCTTATGTCTACATAATATAGATCCTGGTATTAGTGTTCAAGTATATAGAATTTTTTTGTTTTCTCCTACGGAACCCTTCACCCTAGGCCTTGTTTCTAAACATTGAAACACCGTTTACAATCAATCTTGTTACATGTTTGCTTACTGCCACTCTTATTTCAGATTGCAATTACCACTTATATTCATCCATATTACTTGTATTTCATTATCTCTTTGCCGAACTAGTGCACCTATACACCTGACAAGTGTATTGGGTGTGTTGGGGACACAAGAGACTTCTTGTATCTTGATTGTAGGGTTGCTTGAGAGGGATACCTTTGACCACTTCCTCCGTGAGTTCGATAAACCTTGGATGATCCACTTAAGGGAAACTTGATGCTGTTCTACAAACCTCTGCACTTGGAGGCCCAACACTGTCTACAAGAATAGAAGCGTGCGTAGACATCACACCACCATCTCCATCCATCCCATCTACATATTGTCTAGATCTTGTTGTAATTCCTGTACTCGTTGTGGATTTATATAAGTACTATTCATCTATGATAGATTCCATTGTTATTGCCATGATGTTGATTTCCTCCATGTCTAAGTAGATCATTAGTTCTTGGGGAGATGGAGAAACCCTAGTATGAGATTGAAATAAGATAAAGTTTATTATGATATTCATCGCTATGACAATGTGTTAGATTGTCTTCATCTTGATGTTAAGAGAAGTCGACCTCTCAATATTTGCCTCTCATGGGGACTTGATGGAGGGAAATACTTGTTGGTAGATAGGGGTGTGTTAGCACTTACAGTGACTATAAAGCTGTTGGCACCCCTTACATATCAACTTGGGAACCGAGGAAACTCACGGAACACTATCCATGCCATGGGATACGTCCTACGGGATTAAGTCCCTTAATAGCGCAGTAATTCGATTGATGTTGATTGCTGACTACTATGGTTATGAGGAT
Source organism: Avena insularis (assembly GCA_023614405.1). Taxonomy (NCBI): domain Eukaryota; kingdom Viridiplantae; phylum Streptophyta; class Magnoliopsida; order Poales; family Poaceae; genus Avena; species Avena insularis. The sequence goes on from CM042692.1 coordinate 436,467,706, forward strand.
GATGTGAGCAGTTGTTGCTGCCTATTTTTCTAAATACGGAGTTCCTCCCACACATACATAGTTGAGAATGTTCATGATAATAATCTTTATTTTAGCTCTTTATAATGCTAGTGGTGTATCCGCTACTCCTGGGAACGCTTTTCCCTATTGCAGTTCCAGATCTCTTTTACATACGCGATACTTACTTTCTGTGTTTTGTTACTTTACTTTACTTATTATTCTCTTATACTAAAAACCCAAAAACACCTTACTTAAAACTTTATTTAGCATTTCTATTGCAATATTTAATTCAAGAGTTATTAGACTTCAGACGCCCGCTCCCTGTGGGATCGATATCTTTATTTTGAAACTAGCTACAAACGATCTGCGCACTTGCAGTCATCACGCATCATGTGGTTTGGGGGCATTTAGCCTATTCCCCTAATAATTAAATATGTATACTATATGCAGGATATTCTTGTCTATTATCGTCTCTATTTAAATTTTTGTAGCGAACCGATGCCAGGATTTTCCTTGTTAAGTCAACATTTAAATTGTTGGGTACCTAAACAACATGAACCACCTAATTAATTGTCGGAATCCCGATTCCTCTTAATATTGCCTTGTTGCATTCCATCTTTGCCATGTCATACATCATACACGCATCATGCTCGATCTTCTGTCGTAGTATTAAATGGTGCATCCAGTGTTTCTTTTAGTGTTTTGCTTCTTCATGGATTAGGCCGTTGAGTTGATGCGAGCTTCGCCTTGTTCTTCAGATGTATCTTCGGAAGTGTTTCCTAGGCGAGAAATCTCCCCCTTTCTACCTATTTTGTATTTATAGTCTTTACTTCTTCCTGTTGATCTATTGATATCCTTCGTATCGATGCTTTAGTTTTCCGTACCATTGACATCCCCTGCATCCTATATTGCCTTGGATACCTCGTATTGCATGTTGTTTGGTAGACAGTTGGCCTTGCGAACCGCTGTTGCTTGCTCAGGTGTTGTTAAGCGTCGTCGATGTTCCACCCTTGTTGGGGGTTGGAATATGCTTAATGTTGGACATAAACATGGTTTTACTTAAAACTTGATAATTAAAATGCTGGAAATAGATATAATGCAGAGGCATCGGTGGGTAATAGTTGAGATCTAGTTATTATCCCGCCCACTTGTGTCCACCTAAGACCCGAGTTCTTGACACCTGTTCCGAGATCGAGCACGCTAACCACATGTGGGGTGTATGGGCACCCCTATCGGCTTATTACCTAATTTCAAAGTACTATACTAGGGGCCACAAACTAGTTCGGGCTACCTACTGTACTTATGCCATGTATACATGTTGCTCGATGAGCATTTATTACTGTTGCATAGGTGTGGCACTCTATCGCAGGAATATATTGTTTATGGCCTCTGCTAGCATGAAAAGTCCATGTAACCTCTGGGTCCATATGAGGATTAGCTATACCTCGTACGGGTAGCTCTTTTGGGTGTGGCCCCCCTGTACTTGCTTTGGTCTAGGAACAAGTCGTATCCGAAGCCCCGCCGACATACTGATGGGTGTATGTTAATTGATCTGGCAAACGGGCTGGAAGTGTGTGTGGATACTTTGGTGCACCCCTACAAGGTTAACTCTTTCAAAAAGTCATGTATGTGGTTATGGACGACTTGGAGCACAGTTTCTCGATCATAGACAACTTACACTATAGAATTACTGTTATTATTTGACTTGGATCTGACATGACTAGTAAGTTGGATAACCACCATGGAATGAATGTATAAAACTGCCAACTGTGTGAGTTTCCTTAGAATGACTTCCTCATTTGGTCTTGAGGGGGAAATACCAGGATGGGTATGTTTGCTATTAGTATCAGGTTGATTTCGAATAGGTCTTTCTTATCCCTCTCTGATAGCCGACAGTTGTATCAAGTCTCTATAGGTTGTTTAGTGCATGCTTCGCTGCCGCTTCAGTCCACCACACCTATGTAGGCAAGAGCCGCCGAACTCTAAGACTTGTCGTGTACTGGCCTCTGTACTGGCCGCTCCCTTTTTCCTCTGTCCTTTGTCGGCACCCCCTTTTGTTTGACAGGTTTGAGTTTGGCAATGTTAGCAAGGTTACCCTTTCGGCTTGGCATGGGCAGGGTTATGTACAATATTGGTTATTCTTCAGGGCTCTTAGCCCCATTAGAATCTTACCCGTACTCGGGTGTTGTATTGTTTTCAAGGTGATTTGGATCTTTGTGCTGTATATCTATGCTCTTGACTCGTTGAGTCATTGTTGTATATATATGTTTCTATGGGTTCCATCATGAACTATTGTGTAATGGTATTACTTCGTTTTCCACCCGCACGCAAGTGCCTGGTGGGAATCTTTGAAACGTTTATATGCGGCTTTGGTGGAAAACGCTAAAATCTACATAGGGCCCATTTGAGGGTGTTACAAAGTGGTATCAGAGCTCAGCGGTTGCAATACTCCACTGTTCCAACCTATAGGATAACCTAGCTAATGGTCAATGTAGAGTGTCAAACCTATTTTGCAAAATCAGTTGGATAGATCTAATTAGGTCTGGTTTTACTCCTTACCTCTATTCTATTCTTCTTGTACCTTTGCATATTTTGAATCTGCTCTCTTATCTTTTCTTCGAGTCGAGGATTTCTCGTGGATGGGTTTCCGTCGTACCTTCAGGGTTTCAATTCCTTTTCTTGCAACAGTGGTTCTACATTTGGGTTTCGTGAAGTATGCTGAATCTTTGATCTCATGTATCCTTCCTTTGTTCCAAAATTCACTCAAAAGATCTCTTTGTATCATCCAGTGTTTTCCCACGCGACGACATCATCTACGTTAGATCCGATAAAGATCATGCATCACTCCCTTGTTTTTCGGAGCTTTTTGAACATCGCTTGTCGAGATCTTCAGTATAAATTCGAGAGTGGGTTGTATGATTCCCTATTCATGTATAGAGTAATGCTTTGAGTGTGGGATGGAGTCGTGGCCATACCACTACTCTTATCATTCACTCATGTATACTGAATCAGTGGATTAATGCAATTTCACTCATTCTATGATAGTTAGAGGTGGCCTAACGTTTTGGGACCTCTACATTCGTCTTTTGCTTCTCCGGAGTATTCTCTCAATGAACATGATCAACGACCCCTTGTTGGTGGTGTCGCCAATTTCAAGATTGACAAAGAATCTTGTTAGTGGTGTCACGAGGATCTACACAAAGAAAGAAGCATCTAGTCATCACCCTTCTTCCCCGTACCATGAGGCGGATCTCGGGGACGAGATCCCTTGTTAGTGGTGTCAAATTGTAGCACCCCGGGAAAACCACTGTAGAACCACTATTAGAAAATCGCCTGTTATTTCTACTTTGTGCATCATCATGCATATTTTTCCTGAAACTATTTTCAAAAAGCCTATCTTTGTTTTCTAAATAGCCCCTCTTTATTTCAAATGTAAAACCCCAGTCTCTCTGGATAATTTGTTTGTCTAAAACTATTTATAAAAATATTTATTAAAAATTAAAACCAACTTTTCATTAACATAATTATTGTATCGGGGGAGGCAGCCACCGGCCAGGCAAAAAAGACCCAACCAGCAGATACCTACTACCCCACCTAAACCCTAACCACCCCAAACCCTAACCCTCCCTCTCAGCCACCTACCCCTACAACCAGCCGCCACCACCTGGTCACACACTCGATGCACGCTGCGCCGCTCCTGGTCGACATGCTCACCTCGCTCATGCATGCACTAACCTGCCATGCACGCCAGCATGATCCCCGCGCCCACTCCGCAACGCGTCGCTCGCGATACCCCTGCTCCCGGGAATTTGAACAGAAATAACCCAATTAAATCACAAATTCACGAAATAAACTCGGGCCATCAAAATTTCACGGAACTAACCCTTTTTGCAACGCCGTAGACGTTGGCGCCGCACCCTGAAGCGCAGCGCCATGCACCGTGGCGCCGCACGTCTGCCAGTGTGGTGTCGACGTGGTCTTGCGGAGCCTAGTTCCGTAAGTGCGGCACCACACACTATGGCGCCGCACTGCTATGTGCGGTGCCACGGTGCGTGGCGCCGCACTTTAGGTCTTGTACCAGCCGCGTGGCGGCCCCAGCCCTACCCTCACTCCATTTCTCAAATCCCCCAACAAACAGAGAGGCGGCAGCGGTGGCGGGATTCGACTCCTCCCTCAAATCCCTCCCTCCAAGAGGCCAAATTGGACCTTTCTCTCCATGGATTTCGATCCCCCCAAGTGCCTAGAGGTATTCTTCCCCTTTTTCTTTGTTTTCACCCATTAAATTCTTGGTTTGACCCATATCTTGGAAACCCTAGATTGCTATGCAAGATGTATGGTAGATTTTGGCATAGGTATTGTTGAATTGGCATAGGGATGGGTATTGTGTTAATGTCAACAATGAGTATGTATTGAGTATGTTGACCATGGTATTATTATTGTGATTATTTTAGGAATGTCAAGAATTGTTCATATTCATCATGTAGACAAGGATGCCCTTTTGAGAGGTAATATATAACCGGACCTGGATGAGCTTGACTTGGTGTTTGAGCGTAGTCCCACCTACGCCGAGGTCTTGGAGCAAGTTAGGATTGAATTGAAATGGATGGACCCAAATGATGTTGTTGAGTTAGAGGGAAGGCATAATGTGGCTTTTGGAATGCACACCCGCTGTGGCGCCGCACATTCAGAGAAAAGTAGACAGAACCTTCTGTCTACTTTTCTGTGAATGTGCGATGCCATGGCAGCCGGCGTTGCACGGTGTGCGGCGCCACAGGTCAATGCCTTGCACGTGTGGCGCCAGCCGCTGTGGCGCCGCACATTCAGAGAAAAGTAGACAGGACCTTCTGTCTACTTTTCTTCGCTGCCAATGTGATGCCACGGCCACAATCACGTTGCGTGTGGTGCCGCACATTCAGGCGCCCACAGGTCATCGCGTTACGCGTCTTGATGCCGCATATTCGAGAAAAGTAAGATGAACCTTCTACTTTTACTGCGAATATCTTGGCGCCAACGCGGCGTTACTGTGTCGCGCCATGGGTCAATGCCTTGCACGTGTGGCGCCAGCCGCTGTGGCGCCGCACATTCCTAGAGCAGCTCTCCTTCCTTGCGTGCATGTGCAGCGCTAGGTGCCACGGCGTTGCACATGTGCGGCGCCACCATGCTTGGCGCCACACATTCCTGGTGATAATGGCCAAGCTATCTTCCCTTCCCAGAACTTCAGTTGAGAAAATGGTACATACCTCTTAAACTAGAGCAGCTACTGCATTTGAAATCATGCTACCCAGATTCAAAACTTATCATTGGTAATTCTGAAGTAGGAGTTCATTGGTAATTCTGAAGTAGGATGCAAAACAAAGTTCAAGAACACTCAATATAAGGTTATGATCTCAGTTACCCATGTTCCAGAGCTTCATACCCTCAGAGTAAGTTCATAGATCATGTCTAGAGGCTAACAAGTTTACGACAAGTTCACGACAAGTTCATAAAATACACGACCACAACTACTTCTTCCCAACTACTTCCCATGGGTCGTCCTCTTCCCTCGGCCCCTTAACGCAGGAAGCTTCCTCGTGACCGGTTCCTCATCATCATATTCCAACCTATAGGTCGTCTTCTTGGCCTTCTTTGCCTTCATTTCCTTGGCCGTGGAAGGGTTGGGTGTGTAAGGATTCTTGGGTTGCCTTGGCTTGAGCACGTAGTCAGACCGCTCGTGGATCTTGTATCGAGTGTATGTGCCCAACGTCATCTCGTCGTTGATGCTTTCTTCATCCTGGGGCTATCAACACAAGAACAATGGTAAGGGTTCGTCATAATACAATGCTTTGCTACCTCAGGTGTGTCCGCCTCATCTTCGGATGGGGAGTGATGATCGCCAGAAGGGTCAGGGGGCGTGTTGGACCGTGACGCGGACGGTGTTGCCACCTCGGGGTCACGACAACCTAGAAAGTTCGAAAGCCGCCTTAATCGTAGGGCCTGCTTCTTAACAAACCCTCTAAACAGACTCTCTCCCTTCTCTCCGCGCGGTATGTCTCGAAAGCATCCTCGCATGCATCGGCCGACTTTCTTACCTCCGCCCGCTGTAATAGACAAGAGTAAACAAGTAAAGCATCCTTGCGAGGTGCGGTAGGGGGCAAGAAGGAAAACAAACATTCGTGAAAAATTACCACGAAGTTGACCAATGGAGCATACTCGGCTTGTCGCCCTTCTCTGACTATCCTGTTGTATTCTTCAGCTGCATGCTCATTGAATAGCAATGGCTCCTCCAAGATTTCTGGGCGGAATGCTCATGGGTACATCTCCACCCGCGTGTTCTCAAGAAACCAGGTGATGTAGTTGTTGAAAGCATCCTGATTGAACGCACTTTCCTATGTTCCTTTTGCTTCCTTAGCCTCAATAACACACCTTTTGAATTTTTCAACATACTTCCTATGAAGCTTGTCCTAATCCTTCTCCTTCCTCTGCTTCTTCCTGTCCAAGCTGCACAACAAGAAGTCATAAAGCGTTATTTCTCGAAAGATATTACATCACAGGCGAAGGCGGTTGATATCTTACCCATGGAGCCCTATGTCTGTGTCCTTCCACTCAGGAGGGTTCACCTGAAATAACCCAAAATAGGTCATGACACGTTGTGGCTGATGATGCTCAACCGCCCACATGCATACCATGGGGCAACGCATTAGCCACAGATGGGCTTCTTCCGTGCACTTCGGGTTAAGCACATAGTCGTCCGGGACACCAAAGTCCCCCCTTGGACCGTATGGCTCCCAGGTCACCTACAACATACCACACTCATGTCAAATTCAAATATTACACATTAATAACATAGAATTGACCGCATGCTGGGAAATTACCTGATCCATGGTTATCGTGTCAAACTCGTTGGTGTACCTCCTGTACGCCGCCAAAGGGTCGGTTGGGGGATCGGAGACCACATCCCACTTGTAAGCCCATGTGGGGAGCAGGAGGTTATTGCCGTCATCAACATAAGGGTTGTAGCTCAACAATCTCGGCCGTCCAACTAGGAAGCATTCCCAGCTCCACACCGAAAGAAGGAGCAAACAACCACCGATGCATCCGTCGGTTGCGCTCCTAAGACAGGCATCATCCAGCTGCACATGAAGTGATACACCGTTTAGTAAAATAGTATTTTTTGAGGTCAGGGAAACATAGACAACTTTGTAAACAAGCGATTACCTGACGGTACAACCAAGCCAATGCCGCCGAACCCCTGCTGAAATCTGAGTCAAAAACTGTGAGCACCTTAAGCCAATGCCACTGAGCACGATCCCCACTGCTGTCAGGAAAGAGAGTCCTCGTGATGATGTACCACACATACACACGAGCGTACGTCATGACCATGTCCTCGTCAGCATCCTTGGGGCAGGTCTTGAAATTCTGTCTAATCCAACTTAAAGTAGCCCCGGCAGCTACCCTTAGTGTTACTCCCTTCTCATTTACAACCTCGGGTGGATCCTTCCCTATGAGGCTAACCATCTACTCACGCCACCCGTCTGAATCTGTGCTTATGCACATAGGGTTTCCCTCGATTGGGAGTGCCAAGATCATGCTCATGTCCTGCAAAGTGATCGTAGTCTCATCGGTCCTAAGGTGAAAAGTGTGTGTCTCCAGCCTCCACCAGTTGACAAGCATGGTGATTGCAGCGGAGTTGAACTTCGGTGTCGACCGAGTGACCATGTGGATAAAGGGGAGGAGTCCTAGTTGCTCGATGTACGGAGTGTACCGCTCATCGTAAGTCAGGTTCTTGACCGACGAGACCTCGTGATACCTAAGTCGAAGAGGTACAAGCTCCTGCAAACATACAATGGCCTATGTTAGATTTACATCTCAACAAACCGGAGCAATAGGAACTACCATGTGGGTTTTTCTAGTACCTGTCTCTTTTCTGACAACTTGTAGGAACGGTGTTGAACATCGTAGTGAGGATTGAGAAGACTTATCCTACATATTTCAAATAGATACCATAAGAACAATTATTCTCACATTACATAGATTCCACTTTAGCAAAACTATGCTTGCAACATTACAAATGTCCCACCATAATCTATCTACAGTTGTACATTGAAAAATTATTATAGCATTTATGAGGATTGCAAAATATCATCTATCATCTAACATAATTAAAGAGAAATTGCTACTATGAACCACACATACTAACATATATATTGGATTTGTATGCTAAAATAACCAACTAAAGTTCTACCATTGAATACTAAGCTATTGCTATACAAATACTACTAAGACTAAAGATCAACTATACATGGCAATGCTTCATATTAATTTCACTATCACATCCAACTTAGGGTTTCACAAAAAAATGCAAATGAGGGCAAAAAGTAAGAAATTTGTGGATGAAATTGAGGGGACTTCGTGAGAATACCTTGGACAGGGGATTGAGAGCACAAATCTTGGATAAAATCAGCAGATGTGGGGAGGGGATCAATTATGGGTGATAGCTGCCGCCGCCATCTGCCTTCTCTATTCTTGGCTAGGTAAGGAACTGAGTGAGGGTCGGGCTGGGGCGGCCGCGCAGCTGGTACAAGACCTAAAGTGCGGCGCCACGCGCCGTGGCACCGCACATAGCAGTGCGGCGCCATAGTGTGTGGCGCCACACTTACGGAACTGGGCCCCGCGAGACCACGTCGACGCCATGCTGGCAGACGTGCGGTGCCATGGTGCGTGGCGCTGCACTTTAGTGTGCGGCGCCAGCATCTACGGCGTTGCAAAAAGGGTTACTTCCGTGAAATTTTGATGGCCCGAGTTTATTTCGTGAATTTGTTATTTAATTGGGTTATTTCTGTTCAAATTCCTCCGCTCCCGTACCCTAGTCCCACGCATGGCCCCACCCTCACGTACGCGCACACGCCACTCCCACCTCTTGATCCTCCTAACCTCGCACACCTCCCTGCCCGCTCGCGATCAAGCAGAATTGCGCCGCCTCTCCCGCCGCTGGTCGCCCTGTGCCTACGTGCGAGGCCGCCTGCCAGCACGCGATGCCACCTCCTGTCGCCGCGACCTCCCTCATCCGTGCCCCGTCGCCACCCGAGCACCCTCCTCCCGTACCTCGCCCACCGCCTGAGGCCAGCAACCGCTGACCTCGACCTCTTCCAGGATGGCGCCATGGGTCGTGTGTGCTCCGGCCGTGCCCCGCCTCTGCGTCGAGCACACGCAGGTTGCCATCCGTGTTCCTCTCCAGCTTTAAGCTCTAGCACCTCCTGCTGGTGGCCTCGCCTTGATCTTCCTCGACCCCAAGCCGCTAAGGTCTTCTCTCCTCTGTTGTTGCTAGGTCGTGTTCGACCGGGGAAGTTGACATGTTGCCCTTTTGTTCCTGCCAAGATGGATGTCCAGTTCACCCGCAATCCCTCAGCAATGCCCCTGAACACGCAAATCGTTGTTCTTATGTACCGTGTTGTGGCTGTTTGCTAGCTCTGTCCTGTGGAAGATGGAGAGGCGTTGAGTTTGTGATACCCTAGCTCGTCGTTGTTCAGCAACTATGTTCGGTTGCGGTTCACCCAGATAACCAACAAGTCCAAGTTCTTCGAATCAAGTAGCCACCTACCACCGATGGCAGTGGTACTTCAAATTCTACCGCCAAGATTGACTGCTGACCGAGACCGATGAAAAGGGAAGTTCTGATGCCGATGATGGAACACGAACTTACGAAGGACCACCAGTTTACCACTCGAAGACCATTGGTGCCGATGCCAGATCACCATCAACAAATGACGTCATACCCGAAGATCTCCTACACGGAATGACAAGATCTTTGACACGGCCTCGAAGACCCCAACCCTCGAACCCCAAGATCTTCGGACCTTGATGTGTGACCCCTATCCGAGACCCCTATTTTTATAATATTGACATATACTTATTGCATATAAATCATTCATGCTTGCATCACATCTTGTGGTTTGGGGGCATTTAGCCTATTTACCTAAAAATTAAATAACAAGACTATATGTGGGCTATGCTTGGATATTGTCGTCTTCATTTAAATTGTGTAGCGAACCAATGCCAAGATTTTTCTTGTTAAGTCAACATTTAAATTGCCGGGTAGCTAAACAACATGAACCTCCTAATTAATCGCCAGAATCGCGATTCCGCTTAATACTGCCTAGTTGCATCGCATATTTGCCATGTCATACATCATACACGCATCATGCCCGATCTTATGTCATAGTATTAAATGGTGCATCCGGTGTTTCTTTTAGTGTTTTGCTTCTTCACGGATTAGGCCGTTGAGTTGATGCGAGCTTCGCCTTGTTCTTTGGATATATCTTTGGCAGTGTTTCCCAGGCGAGCAATCTCCCCCTTTCTACCTATTTTGCATTTATAGTCTTTACTTCTTCTTGTTGATCTATTACTATCCTTGTTATCGATGCTTTAGTTTTTTATACCATCGACATCCCCTGCAGCCTATATTGCCTTGGACACTTCGTATTGCCTATTTTAGACAGCTGGCTTGGTGAGTCATAGTTTCTTGCCCAGTTGTTGTTGTGTGTTGTCGATGTTCCACCGTTGTTGGGGGTTGGCATATGATTAATGGTGGATATAAGCATGGTTTTACTTATAACTTGATAATTAAAATTCTAGAAATAGATATAATGCAGAGGCACCGGTGGGCAATAGTTGAGATTTGGTTATTATCCTTCCCACTTGTGTCCACCTAGGACCCAAGTTCTTGACACCTATTTTGATATCGAGCATGCTAACCACATGTGGGGTGTGTGGGCACCCATATAGGCTTATTACCTGATTTCAAAGTACTGTACTGGGGGCCACAAACTAGTTCGGGCTTTATACATTACCTACTATACTTATGCCATGTATGAGATGTTTATTACATGTTGCTCAATGAGCGTTTATTGATGTTGCGTAGGTGCGACACTCTATCACGGGAATATATTGTCTATGGCCTCTACTCGCGTGACAAGTCCACACAACCTCTAGGTCCATATGAGGATTAGCTATACCTCGTACGGGTAGCTCTTTTGGGTGCCCCCATGTAATTGTTTTGGGTCTGGGAACATGTCGTGTCCGAAGCCCCACCGACATACCGATGGGTGTATATTAATTGATCTGGCAAACATAGTAGAAGTGCGTGTGGATACTTTGGTGCACTCTTGCAGGGTTAAATCTTTTTGAAAAGCCGTGTTCGCGATTATGAACAACTTGGAGCACAGTTTCTCGATCATAGACAACTTACACTAAAGAATTACTGTTATAATTTGACTTGGATCTGACATGACTAGTAAGTTGGATAATCACCATGGAATGAATGTATAAAACTACCAACTATGTGAGTTTCCTCAGAATGACTTCCTCGTTTGGTCTTGAGAGGGAAATACCAGGATGGGTATGTTTGCTGTTAGTATTAGGTTGGTTCCGAATAGGTCTTTCTTATCCCTCTCTGGTAGCCAATAGTTTTATCGAGTCTCTATAGGTTGTTTAGTGCATGCTTCGCTGCCGCTTCAGTCCACCACACCTATGTAGGCGAGAGCCGCCGAATTCTAAGAATCGCCATGTACTAGCCTCAGTACTGATCGCTCCCTTTTTTCTCTGCCCTTTGTCGGCACCCCCTTTTGTTTGACAGGTTTGAGTTTGGTGATGTTAGCAAGGTTACCCTTCCGGATTGCCTGGGCAGGATTATGGACACCATTGGTTATTCTTCAGGGCTCTTAGCCCCATTTGCATCTTATCCGTACTTGGGTGTTGTATTGTTTTCAAGGTGATTTTGATCTTTGTAATTTATATTTGTATTCTTGACTCATTGAGTCGTTGTTGTATATATATGTTTCTGTGGGTTCCATCATGAACTATTGTGTAATGGTATTACTTTGTTTTCTACCTGCACGGAAGTGCCTTGTGGGCTTCTTTGAATCATTTCTATATGGGTTTGGCAGAAAACACTAAAATCTGCATAGGGCCAATTTGAGGGTGTTATATAAAGTATTGACAAAGCTGAAGGGAATATGCCCGAGGGGCAATAATAAAGTGGTTATTATCTTATTCCTTGTTTATGATAAATGTTTATTTTGCCTGCAATAATTGTATTGATTGGAAATGTCAATACATCTGTGTTTAGTAAACAAATAAAAGGTTCCTACTTATGCCTCTCCTATAGACTAGCTCGTTGATTAACAAGATGATCAAGGTTTCCTGATCATGGACATTGGATGTTGTTAATAACGAGGTCGCACCATTTATGAAATGATGTGATGAACATTCATCTGAAGTATAGCATTACGATCAAAGTCATTATGTTTATATTGATATAACATCATACGAAGTAATCTTAGTCTTTAGACCATGAGATCATGTTAATTGCTAATATTGGAAGAGTGACTTGATAACATCAAATGTCACACCATAAAAGGGTGACTATAAAGGTGGGTTCAGATACTCCGAAGGTGTTATGTTGAGGCTCATGGATCAAGAGTGGGATTTGTCCATCCCGATGACGGATAGATATACTCTAGGCCCTCTCGGTGATATCACATTGAAATAGCTTGCAAGCAAGTGATGTGATCACTAGAATGTTATATCACATGAACGAGAAAAGAGTGCATGTCGGTAACGAGATCAAACTAGGTATTTGGATGCCGATGATCGAATCTCGGGCATGTAATATATCACGAGACAAAGGGATTTAGTTACGACATTAAAGGTTCAACACGATCACAAGAGTCATCGTAGAATATGCGGGAGTCAGTACGGATCTCCAAGTCCCACTGCTGATTATTGATCGGAGAAGGGTCTCGATCATGTCTGCATTATTCGTGAACCATAGGGTGACACACTTAAGGGATACCGACACCATTTAGGAGCAAATATGTTTCAGATAAAGATTAAGAAAGCGCTGAAATCATTTTGATGGAAACTGGAATTGTTTCGGATGAAATTGCAGAAACTGGTTCTGCATGTGATATTGAAATGTTGCAGGGGGTTTTATGTGAATGTTTGTTAATTAATGTAATTGACAAAATTCTGAATAAAATAAATAAAATAGTTTTATTTAATGAGAGCTTGCATTAAATTTGGTGGAAATTTAATGCATGTGAGTGGAAGTGTGAGTGGAGGCATATTTATGTGAGTGGATGATACATTGCAAATGTATCTATAATTTTTGATGTTCCATGCTTGGTTTTATCTACTCTCTTGTGTTTTGTCCACACTTTGGAGTATTTTTCATATGATTTCTTGGACTAACCTATTAACAAGAGCCACAGTGCCAGCTGCCTGTTATCTACTGTTTTTTGTTCCAGGAAAGTCAGAAAATGAATATTCTCGGAATTGGACGGGACAAAAACCAAAGTCATTATTTTACCAGGGGACACCTGGAGCCAGAATACGAGACAGAGAGGGGCTGGGGCCCAACTACACCACCTGGCCGCGCCGGCTGGGCTTGGCCGCGCCAGGGGGTGGTCTGGCCGGCCCACACACCCCCTCGGTCTCCCTCTTCGCCTATAAGTTGCCTTCTGACCTAAAAACTCAAGGGGGTTTGACGTTTTCGAAGGAGTTCATTCACGCCACCACCGATTCTGAAACAGCACCGAAACTCCGTTACGCACCTATGACGGGAATTGGAGGAGATCATCGCCATCATCATCACCATCGCTTCTCCATCGACCATCCATGTTTCCCCCATCTATGAGTGAGTAATCCCCTGCTGTAGGTTATGGGGATGGTAGGGATTGGATGAGATCGTTCCTGTAATGGCATCAGATTGTTAGGGCATGGTGCCTAGTATCTTCTATTAGTGCTTTGTGACTTTGTTGCGACTTGTTATGCTTAATGCTTGTCACTAGGGCCCGAGTGCCATGATTGATCTGAACATCTTATTGATTCATTATGATAGTATTGTTTATGGTCTTATCTACAAGTTGTATACACATGTTGTTGTCCGGAACCAATGGCCCCAAAGTGACAGAAATCGGGATAACCGGAGGGAATGGCTTTGATGTGAGGATCACATGTGTTCACAGAGTGTTAATGCTTTGCTATGGTGCTCTATTAAAAGGAGAACCTTAATTGCCAGTAGTTCCCTTGAGGCCCCGCTGCAAACGGGATGGCAGGACAAAAGATGTGCAAGTTCTCATTGCGAGCATGTATGACTATATATGGAACACATGCCTAGGATTATCTAGTACTTGGATGCTTTATCTTATTTATCTGCAATTGCCCTATGTTCTGATTGCTATGTGAATTGTCTTGTCCATGCAACGCCCGTCCATTCATCCCTATGCCTACCGCACTCGAATCCCATCACATCGCTATTGTTACTCTTGTCTTTACTTTACTACTGCTACTTTACTATTCCTACTACAAAACTATTTACTCTTGATAAACTGCTATGAGCAATATTGTTTCAGTGTGCTGAATTGACAACTCAGTTGTTAAGGCTTATAAATATTCTTTGGCTCCCCTTGTGTTGAATCAATAAATTGGGTTTCACTTCCCTCGAAAATACTGCGATACACCCCCTCTACTTGTGGGTCATCAAGACTATTTTCTGGCGCCGTTGCCGGGGAGCATAGCTTTATTTATCAATTTCACTTGGATTCTCTATTGTTCGCTGCTATCCATCCATCATGGGTAAGTCTCGTGATGGCAAGGTTCCTATTTTACCATCCACTACAAGAAGAGGTACGGTTTTGAACACCTCTGTTGCTCTTGATTCACCATTTGTTATGAGTAAGCTCGTTACACCACCACATACACATGTTACACACACTTCTACTACTGCTGAATCTGAAACTTCTAATGCTTATGATGTTGTTTCTACTGTGCTTGATAAGAGTGGTTCAATAGGTCATTTCCTAGATGCTATGATTGTAGTAGCTGGAAATACTGAAACTCCTAATGAAGACACTACTACACCTGTTAGCTCACCTGAGTCTAGAGAAAGTTATGATATTGAAGATGGTTATGTTGAGATGACTGATGAATTTATTAAAGAATGTAAAAACACCCATGATAGGAGTGCTGCTAAGAGTCTCCTTGAGAGGCGTACTATTAGACCCAAATTATCTCCTATTGCTAAGTTTGTTGCTTCTCCCATGAACATTATAGATAAAGATTATGATTTCTCTCTCGATCTATCTTACATAGCTATTGTTGAGAAAGAACCTTTTTGTGGGACTAAGAATGAAAGTGCGGTAGCACATATGAATGAACTTTCTACCATGAGTGGCTTGTTTTCTGATGATATTAAGATGCGTACTTACTTTGTTGCTAAGATTTTCCTCTTTTCACTGAAAGGAGAAGCTAAAACTTGGTTTAGTAATTTACCTCCTGGATCTATTGATAGCCCTGATTTCTTGATTAGTACTTTCTTATAGAAATATTTTCCTCCTAGTGCTAGACATGCTATTTTGCAGGAACTTTTTGATTTTAAACAGGGAGAAAAAGAGATATTGCCTGAATCATGGGCAAGGTTTTGTGCCTTGATTCATGCATAGGCTGGAAGTCCATTACCAAAGAATGAGCTTATTGATATATTTTATAATCGACTAACCGAGGAATCTAGGACATACCTAGATAGTTGTGCTGATTGTGTTTTTAGGAATAGGACTCCTAAGGAAGCGGAGGAATTAATGGCTAAAATAAGTAAGAACTATGAAGATTGGACTCCTCCTGAATAAGCTATACCTGAAGTAATTGTACCTGAACCTACTATACCAGTGTCTATTCCAACATCAAAAAAGTGGGGAGTTATTGAATTTGATGAAGTTATGAAGGAAGCTAAGAAATGTCTTAAGGAGAAGGGAATTAAAGCGGCAGATGTCAAGAATTTACCTCCTATAGAAGAATTATGTAAGCATATTCCCTACTCATCCACTATCGAGGTACACTCTCTCCAACACTTTGATGAAGGTGATATCCCTTATTCTAAACCTCCTGATCAATGCTTAGAACAATTCGATATCTTTATTGTTAAGCAAGATAATTTTAATAAAAGGGTGCAAAATCATCTAATGGAAAACACTAGAGCTATTGTTGAGTTGAAAGATATTGTGGAAAGAACCTCTAATGATGTTAAAATGATTGTTAAAGACTTTCAAATGGTTCAAACTCAAATAGATCAACTCGTTAAAGTGCAAAAAGACATGCTAGTTAATGCTGCTAAAGAAAAACATGCTTATGAAATTAGAACTAGAAGTGGTGCTGCTACCCAGTATCCTCTATATCCTGAGGGGAATACCAAAAGAATTGAGAAAGATTCTCAACAAGCTGAAAATAGTGGTTCTACTCGTAAGAAAAGGAAAAAGAAACATAAAACTATTGAAGAACCCTCTGAACCTGCTATAGATCTTAATAGTATATCTATCTCTGATGCCGAAACTGAAAGTGGTAATGAAGAAAATGAAGTTCCTAATGAAGAAAAAGTTGAATAAGAACCTGAAAACCACACTAGGAATACTAAATACACCAAATAAGATTTTATTGCTAAGAAACTTGGTAGTGAAAGAGAACCTTGGGTCCAAAAACCTATGCCTTTCCCTGATAAGAAACACAAGTCAAAGGAAGATGAACACTATAATAAGTTTTGTGAGTGGATGAAACCTTTATTCCTGCAAATTCCTTTGACTGATGCTATTAAATTGCCTCCTTACTCAAAGTATATGAAGGATATTGTATCGAATAAAAGGAAGATCCCTAATGAAGAAATTTCTACTTTGCTTGCTAGCTATTCCTTTAATGGTAAGGTTCCTAAGAAACTTGGAGACCCAGGGATTCCAACTATCCCTTGCTCTATTAAGAATAGTTATGTCAGAACTGCTTTGTGTGATTTGGGAGCTGGAGTTAGTGTTATGCCTTTCCCTCTCTACAAGAGACTTCAACTTGAAAAACTGATACCAACTGATATATCTTTGCAAATGGATGATAAATCTACCACTATTCCTGTTGGTATATGTGAGGATGTACCTGTTCAAGTGGCTCATAATTGCTTGATATTAACTGATTTTGTTGTGCTTGAAATGCCTGAAGATGATAATATGTCTATTATTCTTGGGAGACCTTTTCTTAATACTGCAGGAGCTGTTATTAATTGTAATCAAGGAAAGGTGACCTTCAATGTTAATGACAAGGAACATACTGTCTATTTCCCCAAGAAGATTGATAGGACTTATGGTTTAAATTCAATTGAACATGTTGAGGGCATTCAAGTTGGAGAAATATATTGTCCCATACGAAGAGAAATTTTTGAAACTATTATGATTGGGACCATTGCTATCAAAGTTGAGGTAAAATAATCACTAGTGGAATACAAAGTTTTGTCTCATATGAAATTGTTTTGGTAGCAATACCTGATCAACCTTGTTAACAAAAGGACTTCATTGAACAAAACAATGTTTTCACCATGATTATCTCTGCTTACTTCTATTCTATCCATTTTAGTTTTTGCTTATGCCTAACTTAAAGGCATTAAAGAAAAGTACTTATTGGGAGATAACCCAAAAGTTTTAGATGAGTCTTGGAAGTTATTACTTCAGTAATAACCGCTCCTTATCCTTTTTATTTGTTTTTTGTGCCAAGAGTAACCCCTAATGAGAGAGAAGTAATGATTGGGAAAGTTGTTGTCCCGAAATATATTTCTGTGCTTCACCGTAAAAATTTGTGTAATATCTCTGAACGTCCTTTTGAGGCGTGAATTTTTGTGCTTCTGCCCCAGGTTGTTATCTAACTGTCGTTAGTTCAACACTTTTTGAGTTGAGCAACATAAGGTCTTCGAAACAATTCGTCTTTACCTGCTGGTCTGTTTTGACAAATTTCTGCCATTTTCTACATTTGCTTCTTGTTGGTTCCTTTTTGAGTTCTTTTGGGGAATTGAGCTTTTTGAGGGAAGTGCTACACTAGCTTGTGTTTTAATGGAAGTTTTATTGGTGTTAGAACTGAAACTAAAGACCTATTATCTTGAGTGCACTAATGTTGCTAATAAAGATTGTGTGAAGTTTTGTATGAAGGAAAAATTTCAAGTGTATGGAAGGAATGAGTAATGAGATGAAGGATGGACTAAAGCTCAAGCTTGGGGATGCCACGCGTGTCAGCCCAAGAAATATCCAAGAGGTACAAGCGTCAAAGCTTGGGGATGCCCAAGGCATCCCCTTCTTCATCAATAAAAATCCCAGGTTTCTTCCAAACACTTTATTTTTATTGTTTCATCCACAATTGTGTTGTTCTTGGAGCATATTCTTTTTTGTTTTCATTTTGGTTTTTTTGTTTGCTTTGTTTTCTTAGTTTGCTGAATAAATTGGTTGGACCCCCTCTTTCATACATTGGTTTTCAAATAGTTTGGTTTGGTTTGGAAAAGAGTAGGAAAGTTCATGCTTAAGTGGTAAAGAGAGCTTGTTTTTGACTGTGGCCTATGCTTTGTCATGCCATGCTTGATATTGTTTTGGCTTTATGCTTAGTATTCTTTGTTGTAGCATGACATGTTATAAACAATTGAGATTGCTTAATGTGCCTTGGATGAATCATGCGTTGTTTTAGCATATTAAAGCATAGTATTGTGGTATTCTCCTTTGATGCTTTATTTGGGTTGACTTGGCGCATGCTCACACCATGTTATGACTATCCCAATGTTGGAGATATGCCCAAGAGGCAATAATAAAAGTGGTTATTATTATATCTTTGTGTTTATGATGAATGTTTGCATCCCATGCTATAATTGTATTATAAGGAAACACTAATACATGTGTGTTTTGTAAACATAAAAGAGTACCTAGTAAGCCTCTTGTTGAACTAGCTTGTTGATTAATTGATGATCATGGTTTCCTGATCATGGACATTGGATGTCATTAATAACAAGATTATATCATTAGGAGAATGATGTGATGGACACACACCCATAATAAGCATAGCATAAGATCAAGTCATTAAGTTCGTATTGCTACAAGCTTTCAAATGCATAGTAACCTAATCCGTCGACCATGAGGTTATGCTAATCACCATCACCGGATGGGTGCTTTGATGACATCAAACACCGCTTCGTAACTGGGTGGTTATAAAGGTGTCATTGGGTATTCCGAAAGTATGTGTTGAAGCCCATGAACCAAGATTGGGATTTGCCCATCCATATGACAGATAGATATGCTCTGGGCCCTCTCGGTGGAATGTCATCTAGTTAGCTTGCAAGCATGTGACTAGGTCACAAGGGATGACATAACATGGAACGAGTAAAGAGTACTTATCAGTAACAAGGTAGAATTAGGTATGGAGATACCGACCATCAAACCTCGGATAAGTAGAGTATCGTGTGACAAAGGGAATTGGTTTCGTATGTTAATGGTTCTATCGATCACGAAGTCATCGTTGAGTATGTGGGAGCCATTATGGATCTCCAGATCCCGCTGATGGTTATTGATCGGAGAGGTGTCTCCATCATGTCTACATATTCACGAACCGTAGGGTGACACACTTAAGGTTCGAAGTTGTTTTAAGTAGATATGGAATGTGCGTTGGAGACCGAATGTTGTTCGGAGTCTCGGATTGGATCCGGGACATCACGAGGAGATCCGAAATTGTCTGGAGAATAAGATTCATATAATGGAGATCATTTTCTAAGTTAGGAAATGTTCCGGAGTATTTATATGGGGATTCTAGAAGGTTTCGGAATGTTCCGGAAGGTTCTAGAAGATTTTTTGGAGTTTACTTGAAAACCAAGAAAGGATAAAGGGAAACTTAAAGGGTAAGTAAGTGAAACTAGTGGGGGAATCACTCTCCCCAAGCTCCCTTATCTTGGACCCTAAGGGTGGGCCTAGGGGTAGGAACCCTAGGCCGCACCCCTCCCTCTATATATAGAGGAGTGGAGGCGCCACCCCCTTTGCCCCTCCCACTCCAAACCCTAGCCTCCTCTCTCCTCCTCCTTCCATCTGCTCTGGCTTAGGCGAAGCCCTGCAGAATTCTCTACTCCACCACGCCGTCGTGCTGCTGGGATTCCGTGGAGAGATCTACTACCTCCGCTGCTCGCTAGAACAGGGAGAGGAAGGTTTGTTTTGACTCCGCACGTGTGACCAACTGCGGAAGCGCTACCGGAACACGGCGCCGGAAGGATCGTCTACTCGATCTTGAGAACGGCAAGTGATCGTCTACATCAACCACGAGATCCGATCTCGCACAAGGCTTTCGGATCTACAAGGGTTAGTACAGATCTATCTCGTTGCACATGTCTAATAGATTAGATCTTGGCTTTTATCTAGATTAGATCTGGGTTTTGTTTGTTCTTGCGGTAGAAATTTTTTGTTTTCCATGCTATGAACCCATCATTGGTATCAGAGGCTTGTCTATGCATAGATCTGTTGCACGAGTAGAACACAATGGTTTTGTGGGCGTTGGTGCTCGTGTCGTCTTTTGCTTTGTGTACTTTGCATCTTGCGGTATGGTGGGATCAAGCGGCTCAGGCTAACCTTACATGTCATTGCACATGAGACTTGCTCCACGCTTGACGTGTAACTTGCTTTGCACAAGTGGCTTTTATGGTGTCATCTCTCCCAACATAGTATAGATCCAATTTACACTTTGTACTTGATAGCACTTGTATCAACGTTGTGGTTCAGTTTCGTAGGTAAGATCCGTTCTTATTCGAAAGCCCCAAACCACGTAAAACATGCAAAGAAAATTAGAGGCGTCTTATTTGTTTTTGCAGGGGTTTTGTGATGTGATATGGCCATCATGTGATTGTGATTATATTTGATGTATGCAATGATCCTTGTTGTAATATGGCAACCGGCAGGAGCCTAATGGTTGTCTTTAATTCTGTTAAGACCTGCGTGTCTATTCATCTTGTAATAGCTTTATTCCAAGTAGTTGTAATAGTTGCTAGTGATGATGGACAACCATGAAGCGGCATCGACCTTGACGCAATGTTTGGTGATGATGGAGATCATGTCCGTGCTTTGGAGATGGAGATCAAAGGCATAAGAAGAAAGGGCCATATCATATCACACTAATTATGAATTGCCTGTGATGTTAATCCTTTATGCATCTTGTATTGCTTAGATCGCGACGGTAGCATTATAAGATGATCCCTCTCACTAAATTTCAAGTAATAAAGTGTTCGTCCTTAGTTGGCACCGTTGCTAAGACTCGTCGTCTCGAAGCATCTCGTGATGATCGGATGTGATAGATTCTACGTGTGCATACAACGGGTGCAAGCCAGATTTGCACATGCGAAAACTAAGGTTAATCTTGACGAGCCTAGCATGTACAGACATGGTCTCGGAACACGGAATACCGGAAGGTAGAGCACGAGTCATATAAATGATATGATGAACATGAAGATTGTTCGCCGATGAAACTACATCTTCTCTCGTGAAGATCGGACTTGGTGTAGTGGACTTGGTTCGTGTAATCACTAAGACAATGTGAGGGATGTTTTTTTGAGTGGGAGTTCACCTAGTTAATTTAAGAATTAAAATTGAACTCAATTTATCATAAAACTTAGTCTAAACTACTTGCAAATTTGTTGTAGATTATGGCGAACCTCTCCATCAATTTCAATGCGTTCTTAGAGAAAGAAAAGCTTAAGAACAATGGAAGCAACTTCACGGACTGGCTCCGTGGACTGAAGATTATCCTCAGGGCTGGTCAGTTGACCTATGTGCTCGAAGCACCGCTAGGTGACCCACCTGCAGAAGATGCCATAGATGACGTAAAGAATGTTTACGCCACTCGGAAAAATCATTACTCCACAGTTCAGTGTGCCATCTTGTACGGTTTAGAAACGGAGCTTCAGAAGCGCTTTGAGCACCATGACCCGTTCGAGATCATTAAGGAGCTCAAGCTCATTTTTGAGACTCACGCGACCGTGGAGAGCTATGAGGCCTCCGAAAAGTTCTTTAACTGTAAGATGGAAGAGGGTAGCTCCGTTAGCAAGCACGTGCTCACCATGTCTGGGCACGCAAACAAGCTCCAAGAGTTGGGGATAACGATTCCTAATGAGTTAGGGATTCACCGTGTCCTCCAATCACTGCCACCGAGTTATAAGAACTTTGTGATGAACTACAATATGCACTGCATGAACAAGACGTTGCCTAAACTATCGTCCATGCTGAAAACTGCTGAAGTGGAGATCAAGAAGGAGCACCAAGTGTTGATGGTCAATAAGACCACCAATTTCAAGAAACAGGGCAAGCCTAAGAACAAGGGAAACTTCAAGAAGGACGGCAAGAAAGCTGCCGCACCTGCTAAGAAGCCCAAGGCTGGTCCTAAGCCTAAAACTTAATGCTTCTACTGCAAGGGTGCTGGTCACTGGAAGCGTAACTTCCCCAAGTACCTGGCAGATCTGAAGAACGACAACATCAAGAAGAAAGGTATATTCGATATACATGTTATTGATGTGTATCCTAGTAATCGTAGTAGTGCCTGGGTATTTGATACTGGTTCGGTTGCTCATATTTGTAACTCGAAACAGGAGCTACAGAATAAACAAAGACTGGCAAGAGACGAGGTGACAATGCGCGTTGGAAATGGCTCCAAGGTTGATGTGATCGCTGTCGGCACGCTCCCTCTACATCTACCTTCAGGATTAGTTTTAAATTGAAATAATTGTTATTTGGTGCCTGCGTTAAGCATGAACATTATATCTGGATCTTGTTTATTGCGAGACGGTTAATCTTTTAAGTCCGAGAATAAAGGTTGTTCGATTTATATGAGTAATATCTTTTATGGTAATGCACCTGAGATGAATGGTTTATTCTTACTGAATCTCGATAGTAGTGATACACATGTTCACAACATAGATGCTAAATGAACAAAATTGAATGATAATTCTACATACATGTGGCACTGACGTCTTGGTCACATTGGAGTGAAGCGTATGAAGAAACTCCATTCTGATGGACTTCTTGAATCACTTCATTTTGAATCACTTGAAAGATGTGAAGCATGTATAATGGGAAAAATGACTAAGACTCCATTCTCTGGAATAATGGAGCGAGCTACAGACTTATTGGAAATAATACATACCGATGTGTGCGGTCCAATGAGTGTAGCGTCGCGTGGTGGATATCGTTATGTTCTCACTTTCACGGATGACTTAAGTAGATATGGGTATGTCTACTTTATGAAACATAAGTCCGAAACTTTCGAGAAGTTTAAGGAATTTCAAAGTGAAGTGGAAAATCATCGTAACAAGAAGATTAAGTTTCTGCGTTCTGACCGCGGAGGTGAATATCTAAGTTATGAGTTTGGCATGCATTTAAAGAAATGTGGAATACTTTCGCAGTTGACACCGCCGGGAACACCACAGCGTAATGGTGTGTCCGAACGTCGTAATCGAACTCTCTTAGATATGGTTCGGTCTATGATGTCTCTTACAGATTTACCGCTATCGTTTTGGGGCTATGCATTAGAGACAGCCGCATTCACTTTAAATAGGGCACCATCTAAATCCGTTGAAACGACACCGTATGAATTGTGGTTTGGAAAGAAACCTAAGTTGTCGTTCCTAAAAGTTTGGGGTTGCGAAGCGTATGTAAAGAAGTTACAACCTGATAAGCTTGAACCCAAAGCGGAGAAATGCGTCTTCATAGGATACCCTAAAGAAACAATTGGGTATACCTTCTATCATAGATCCGAAGGCAAAGTTTTCGTTGCCAAGAATGGATCCTTTCTTGAGAAGGAGTTTCTCTCGAAGGAATTGACTGGAAGGAAAGTAGAACTCGACGAGGTTATTGAACCTTCTCTCGGAGTTGAGAGTAGCGCAGCACCGGAAGATGTTTTTGTGCCGCCTGCACCAATTGGAGAGGAAGCTAATGATGGTGATCATGAAACTTCGAACGAAGTTGCTACTGAACCTCGCAGGTCAACGAGGGTTCGTACCACTCCTGATTGGTATGACTCTGCCTTGAACGTCATGTTGGTGGACAACACTGATGAACCTGTGACGTATGAAGAAGCTATGGTGAGCCCAGATTCCGACAAATGGCTAGAAGCCATGAAATCCGAGATGGGATCCATGTACGAAAACCAAGTGTGGCCTTTGGTGGACTT
This sequence comes from Avena insularis, assembly GCA_023614405.1. Taxonomy (NCBI): domain Eukaryota; kingdom Viridiplantae; phylum Streptophyta; class Magnoliopsida; order Poales; family Poaceae; genus Avena; species Avena insularis. Next base: position 436,491,721 of record CM042692.1, read on the forward strand.
ACCGGATGGCCGTAAGGCTGTCGAAAACAAATGGATTTTCAAAAGAAAAACAGATGTTGATGGTAATGTTACCGTCTATAAAGCTCGACTTGTCGCGAAAGGATTCCTACAAATTCAAGGAGTTGACTACGATGAGACTTTCTCACCAGTAGCGAAGCTAAAGTCTGTGAGGATTTTGTTAGCAATTGCTGCATATTTCGATTATGAGATTTGGTAGATGGATGTCAAAACGGCGTTCCTTAATGGTGACATTGAGGAAGAGTTGTATATGGTACAACCCAAGGGTTTTGTCGATCCTAAAGATGCTGACAAGGTATGCAAACTTCAGCGCTCCATTTATGGACTGAAGCAAGCATCCCGGAGTTGGAATCAATGTTTTGATAAAGTTATCAAAAACTTTGGATTTATACAAACTTATGGAGAAGCTTGTATTTACAAGAAAGTGAGTGGGAGCTCTGTAGCATTCCTAGTACTATATGTAGATGACATATTGTTCATTGGGAATGATATAGAACTTCTTAATAGTGTCAAAGCCTATTTGAATAATAGTTTTTCAATGAAGGATCTTGGCGAAGCGGCATATATTCTAGGCATCAAGATTTATAGAGATAGATCAAGACGCCTAATAGCGCTTTCACAAAGTACATACTTGGACAAAGTTCTAAAGAAGTTTAGAATGGAAGAGAGCAAGAAAGGGTCCGTGCCCATGTTGTCAGGTAAGACCTTGAGTAAGACTCAAAGTCCAGCTACGGCAGAAGATAGAGAGAAGATGAATAATATTCCCTATGCCTCAGCCATAGGTTCTATCATGTATGCCATGCTGTGTACAAGACCAGATATAGCACGTGATGTTAGTTTGACTAGCAGATATCGAAGTGATCCTGGAATGGAGCACTGGACAGCGGTCAAGAATATCCTAAAGTACCTAAATAGGACTAAGGATATGGTTCTTTCTTATGGAGGTGATGAACAACTTGTTGTAAACAGTTACACTAATGCTAGTTGGAACACCGATCCAGATGACTCAAAGTCATAGTCTGGATACGTATTTATTTTGAATGGTGCTGCAGTGAGCTGGAGGAGTGCCAAGCAAAGCGTTGTGGCGAAATCTTCAACTGAATCGGAATACATAGCTACTTCGGAGACTGCACAAGAAGCCATATGGATGAAGGAGTTCATTACTGAACTTGGCGTGGTTCCTAGTGCGTTGGACCCGATGGCCATCTACTGTGACAACACAGGTGCCATAGCTAATGCAAAGGATCCAAGGTCACATAGCAAGTTGAAGCACATCAAGCTACGTTTCCATGCTATTCGCGAGTATGTCCGAGATGGTGACATAAAGATTTGCAAAGTACACACTGATCTGAATGTGGCAGATCCGTTGACTAAACCTCTCCCTAGAGCAAAGCATGACCAACACCAGAACGCCATGGGTGTTAGGTATATTACCATGTAATCTAGATTATTGACTCTAGTGCAAGTGGGAGACTGTTGGAGATATGCCCAAGAGGCAATAATAAAAGTGGTTATTATTATATCTTTGTGTTTATGATGAATGTTTGCATCCCATGCTATAATTGTATTATAAGGAAACACTAATACATGTGTGTTTTGTAAACATAAAAGAGTCCCTAGTAAGCCTCTTGTTGAACTAGCTTGTTGATTAATTGATGATCATGGTTTCCTGATCATGGACATTGGATGTCATTAATAACAAGATTATATCATTAGGAGAATGATGTGATGGACACACACCCATAGTAAGCGTAGCATAAGATCAAGTCATTAAGTTCGTATTGCTACAAGCTTTCAAATGCATAGTAACCTAATCCTTCGACCATGAGGTTATGTTAATCACCATCACCGGATGGGTGCTTTGATGACATCAAACACCGCTTCGTAACTGGGTGGTTATAAAGGTGTCATTGGGTATTCTGAAAGTATGTGTTGAAGCGCATGAACCAAGATTGGGATTTGTCCATCCATATGACGGATAGATATGCTCTGGGCCCTCTCGGTGGAATGTCATCTAGTTAGCTTGCAAGCATGTGACTAGGTCACAAGGGATGACATAACATGGAACGAGTAAAGAGTACTTATCAGTAACAAGGTAGAACTAGGTATGGAGATACTGACGATCAAACCTCGGATAAGTAGAGTATCGCGTGACAAAGGGAATTGGTTTCGTATGTTAATGGTTCTATCGATCACGAAGTCATCGTTGAGTATGTGGAGCCGTTATGGATCTCCAGATCCCGCTGATGGTTATTGATCGGAGAGGTGTCTCCATCATGTCTACATATTCACGAACCGTAGGGTGACACACTTAAGGTTCGAAGTTGTTTTAAGTAGATATGGAATGTGCGTTGGAGACCGAATGTTGTTCGAAGTCTCGGATTGGATCCGGGACATCATGAGGAGATCCGGAATTGTCTGGAGAATAAGATTCATATAATGGAGATCATTTTCTAAGTTAGGAAATGTTCCGGAGTATTTATATGGGGATTCTAGAAGGTTTTGGAATGTTCCGGAAGGTTCTAGAAGATTTTTTGGAGTTTACTTGAAAACCAAGAAAGGATAAAGGGAAACTTAAAGGGTAAGTAAGGGAAAATTGGGGGGAAGGACTCCCCCCCCAAGCTCCCTTGTGCGCCGGCCCTAAGGGGTGGGCCTAGGGGTGGGAACCCTAGGCCGCACCCCTCCCTCTATATATAGAGGGGTGGAGGCGCCACCCCCTTTGCCCTCCCACTCCAAACCCTAGCCTCTCTCCTCCTCCTTCCATCTCTGGCTTAGGCGAAGCCCCTGCAATTCTCTACTCCACCACACCGTGCTTTGGGATTCCGTGGAGAGATCTACTACCTCTGCTGCTGGAGCAGGGAGAGGAAGTTCTGCTTCGACTCCTTGCGTGTGACCGGAAGCCATGAACGCCGGAAGGATCGTCTACTCGATCTTGAGATCGGAAAGTGATCGTCTACATCAACCACGAGATCCGATCTCGCACAAGGCTTTCAGATCTACAAGGGTTAGTACAGATCTATCTCGTTGCACATGTCTAATAGATTAGATCTTGGCTTTTATCTAGATTAGATCTGGGTTTTGTTCGTTCTTGCGGTAGAATTTTTTTGTTTTCCATGCTACGAACCCATCACCCAAGTCACCATAAGCCTTTATGATACTTTAGTTTTCAAATTTTAGTATCACTTTATGCTTTGAGCAATGATGTTTTGTCGCTCTACATGATTAAGTCCATTATTGCTCTCTTAGTTTGTCGCTCCCAGTCTTTTGCTAGCCTCCGCAATCGAGTATGAGTTCCACTCATGCATCCAACTCCCTAAACCAAGTTATTCCAAAGAGTCCACGATACCTACCTATTAGCTTAAGCTATTCCAAGTATATTCATGCTTTTGTTTATCTTCCAAATTATACTTGTTATGGGAAAACTAGTGATTAAAGCTCTCATGAACTTGATGGCACACTTTACTTTTCTTGCCCTTAATAAACTTGAACCATTGTGTCGTCTATGTTGTATATGCTTGCACTTATTTGTTGGGGATTAGCGAACCATCTTTGTCATGGGAACGCTTTCAACATTGCACGGTACTTTGTACCTAGTTGATATCATGCTCTTTTGTTTATGGATGTCGATTGTGAAATTAAAGGGAGCTTGTAAGTCCATGGAGTTATGTATATGTGTTAGAGAAAGCACTGGTCGCTGGTCTAATCCATCTTGACATGGTGGAAACCTGCAGTAACCATAATGAGCTGTCTATGAAGCATTCTTCTTATAAAAAAAAGAGTCCTATATTGAGAAAAAGAAAAAGAAAAAAGAGATTATGAAAGAGGAAAGAGAAAAAAGCACCATATTCCCATGGTAAATAAGAAGATTGCTGAGATGCTCGTTTATGCTTGCCTTGTCATTTTGATATGGGGATTCTTCCGTATCATCGGGCAAGGGTACCCGTTAAGTTCTCTATGATCCACATGTACTTACAATGACAAGAACTTACCGGTGACTAAACTTGAGTAGCATGAGGAGCGACCCTCGTATTCAAGGGACATGATATTTCTAACTTATACTTCGTCAAGCATGTACACCATAGTTTGTTCACTTTAACCTTAATCACTTCAAGATGCTTATGATAGGGGCAATGAGAGCTGAAAACTATTAAGTACCATAATTTTTGGAAGCTCTTTATGAGACTTGAATCCCTACTTCCTACTATGAAGGCTCTTCTTCCACTTATATATTGAGTCTCCACCTTCTATATTTATGCACCTACTTTGAGAGCATAGTGGCCATTCTTAGTTCTATGTGCATTGTCCCAAGACTTGTTGATTAATGCATACCTTGATATTGCTTGTTTTAAACTATTTGTATCCAGTCACTCTTATGAACTTTGAAGGTGTCCTATGCATTTATATTTGCTACTCTATGAGGGACAAGCTGAATACTACTATGCTATTTTTTCTTTATGTGAAACAAACAAACGTCTTGCAAAGCATTGTTATTCATGAATCTTTGTTTGTGCCTTTTCATGTTGCATCATAGTTTCTTTGTCTTATTGCTAGAACTTTGTCTTTCATGTTATGATTGAAGTACTATGATCCCAGCTTTGAATGTTTTACAAATACTTTGATCAAGTTTATGATGGTGCATATCACCTCAAAAATTATTCTTTCTTTCTATCACTTACCTACTCGAGGACGAGCAGGACTTAAGCTTGGGGATGTTGATACATTGTAAATGTATCTATAATTTTTGATGTTCCATGCTTGGTTTTATCTACTTTCTTGTGTTTTGTCCACACTTTGGAGTACTTTTCATATGATTTCTTGGACTAACCTATTAACAAGAGCCACGATTACCCTGCATGTTATGCTATTTTTGGTTCCAGGAAAGTCAGAAAATGAATATTCTCGGAATTGGATGGGACAAAAGCCAAAGTCATTATTTTACTGGGGGACACTTGGAGCCAGAATACGAGACGGAAAGGGGCTGGGGCCTAGCCACACCACCTGGCCGCGTGGGCTGGGCCTGGCCGCGCCAGGGGGTGGTCTGGCTGCCCCAGACACCCCCTTGGTCTCCCTCTTCGCCTATAAAAAGTTGCCTTCTGACCTAAAAACTCAGGAGGGTTTGACGTTTTTCTAGAAGGAGTTCCGCTCCGCCGCCACCACCAGATTCCACGAAGCAGCACCAGAAACTTTGTTCTAGCACCCTGCCGGGATGGGGAATTGGAGGAGATCATCGCCATCATCATCACCATCGCTTCTCCATCGACCATCCATGTTTCCCCATCTATGAGTGAGTAATCCCCCCCTGTAGGCTATGGGGATGGTAGGGATTGTATGAGATCATTCATGTAATGGCATCAGATTGTTAGGGCATGGTGCCTAGTATCTTCTATTAGTGTTTTATGACTTTGTTGCGACTTGTTATGCTTGATGCTTGTCACTAGGGCCCGAGTGCCATGATTTCAGATCTGAACATGTTATTGATTCATTATGATAGTATTGTTTATGGTCTTATCTACAAGTTGTATACACACGTTGTTGTCCGGAACCAATGGCCCCGAAGTGACAGAAATCGGGATAACCGGAGGGAATGGCTTTGATGTGAGGATCACATGTGTTCACGGAGTGTTAATGCTTTGCTCCGGTGCTCTATTAAAAGGAGCACCTTAATTCCCAGTAGTTCCCTTGAGGCCACGCTGCAAACAGACTGGCAGGACAAAAGATGTTGTGCAAGTTCTCATTGCGAGCACGTATGACTATATATGGAACACATGCCTAGGATTATCTAGTACTTGGATACTTTATCTTATTTATCTGCAATTGCCCTATGTTATGATTGCTATGTGAATTGTCTTGTCCATTCAATGCCCGTCCATCCATCCATATCCCTACCACACTCGAATCCTACTATTTACTGCTATAGTTACTGCTGTCTTTACTTTTCTACTATTGCTACTTTACTATTCCTACTACAAAACTGTTGCTACTGATAAACTGCTGTGAGCAAGATTGTTTCCAGGTGCAGCTGAATTGACAACTCAGTTGTTAAGGCTTATAAATATTCTTTGGCTCCCCTTGTGTCGAATCAATAAATTGGGTTTCACTTCCCTCGAAAATACTACGATACACCCCCTATACTTGTGGGTCATCAGTGGAGCATCCACCACATGAATGATGGCAGAGGTGGGGGCACCACCATGGCTGCCATGCCATGGCCCTTGGTTGCCCCCATCTTCCCTATAAAAGGCCCCCCTCTCCTCCTCACAACACACACCTCCTCATGAAGGATCTCTCTCCCCCTCTAGTTATTCCCCATGGTCTCGGATTAGCGAGATACATGTTCCCAGTGGCTTTATCTAAAAAGGAGTTGCTTCTTCCGCTGCTTTGCTAGAGCGAGGGACGGAGGTTGTCGGGGTACTGGACGTGTGTGCGATCACGGATGCACCGCTGCTTTGTGGTGCTGGACTTGGTGGTGCTGGACTTGCTGCAGCTAGATCTGATGGACGTGCTGGAGCCGGACCTGCTGGACTTCATCACGATCTTGAGATCGGCAAGTGTACGACTACATCATCCACGAGTTCCAACTCGTTAACATAGCTTTGTTGTCTTCGAGGGTAAGTTCTCTATGGATGTATATCCACCTGTTGCTTGTATCTAGTAGATAGATCTTGGCGTATAGTTCCCATCATAGAATTTTTTTTGTTTTCTATGCTGCGAACCCAACAGTGGTATCAGAGCCTGATCTATGCGTAGGTGCTTTGCACGGGTAGTACACATATGTTTATATGTGGGCGATGATGATCATGTTATTGCTTCTTTCATGTATTTTGGATATTGGTGGCATAGTGGGATGAAGCGGGCCGGACCAACCTTACATGTCATCGCACATGAGACTAGTTCCACAACTGACATGCAACTAGTTTTGCATAAGTGGCTAGCGGGTGTCTATCTCTCCTACTATAGTTAATATCTGATTTACAACGAGTTGCTAATAACTTAGTTATCATCATTGTGGTTCCATGTTTTTAGGTAAGACTGGTTCTATCTTCGAAAGCCTTAAGCCATGTAAAACTTGCAATGGATAAATTAGAGGCGTCTAGTTTAGATTGTTGTTGGGCTAGTGTCATGATATGGTAATGTTGTAAGTTGATGTATGGTAGATACCCTTACAACACACCTAACGTGTAAGTTCCATAGACCTTGGCCTTACACACAAAGGAATGATAGAGATCATACCACGATGCACATGATGGTGATCAAATGCATGGACCATATCATTCCACTGTACACATATGATGTTTGCATCTTATATTTCTAGTTTGGCGTTTTAGTAGCATTATAAGATGATCCCTCATTTAAATATCTAGATAAAATGTGTTCTTCCTTAAGTATCCACCATTCTATGGATCGTGTTTCGAGACATCATGTGATGATCAGGTGTACTCGACTCTACACTTTCATACAACGGGTGTAAGACAGTTTTACACACGCGAATACTAAGGTTCTTACTTGGAAAGCCTAGCATGTACAGACATGGCCTCGGAACACAGACCGAAAGGTTAAGCATGAGTCATATAGTTGATGTGATGCCCATATTGATGCTCGCCTTTGAAGCTACCCCGACTCACGTGATGATCGTACTTAGTGGATTTGGTTCATGTAATCACCAAAAAGGCACGAGGGATGTCGTTTTTGAGTGGGAGTTCATTTCTAATTTGGATTATTCGAACTCAATTTGTCATAAACTAAATCGAAGTGAATTTGCATAATTTGTTGTAGTCATTGGCATCTGTTCACTACCTTATGCTTAGTTTTAATTGAGATAATAGAACTATAGAATTCTGGATATTTACTTTACGAACTGGTATCGTATTGTTTTGAATGTCAATTTAATGTTTAGAAGTCCTATTGCAAACTTTTAGCAAACTCTATCTACTCCATGAAGTTTAATAAGTAGTATTAAATCAAGAGTAAGAATTCCAATGTTAGTATCTAAAGTATCATGTTTGCCTCCATGATTATTGATATTCAAAAGTTGTTTTAATATCAAGATTATCTAGGAGCTGAATTTTTTTTTCAGAAACCATCATGTGTGGAAGATATTTTGATATTTGAAACATTTTTTTTGGTTGCATTATGATAGAGTATAATTTAGCAACATACATGTTCTCATATTATATGAGAATTTGTGAAGGATGGAGATGTTAGGCATCCGGATCTCCCAAAAAGGTTTCTTACTTATAGGCTATAGTAGCTTGATCATGAAAGTTTTCATGATAAGGATGAATAGAAGATGTAAGTAAAATGTTTACTACACTAATAGATTACTAAAGAATGGATTTTTGAAAGAACACCAAACATTGGATGATGGTGATCCACTTCAAAGTGCAAGTCCAAAGGTATTAGTATTTGACTATATATACTTTGTACTATGTGTCATGTGAATGACACCGCTATTGATGTTGATAGATTCTTTTAAAAGAAAAGGAATTGATGAAAGAGAATCTATAAAATATTTGGCAGAAAAGAAAAGGTTGGATATGTCCAACTTAGGTATATAGAAGATATACATGTTATGGCTGTATTCCTTGCATGTTAAACAATGTGGTTCTAAGGTATTGGATACCGGTATTGGATACCGAATTGGTTAGTGTGAAGTGTCATACAGAACAACACAATTCATGAACTGCAACGGCCTAAGTAACTGGCAAGAGAATAAGTGATGATGTTCATCGAAAACAAATAAAGTGTTATTGTGTTTTCGTTGTCGTCAAACCTAGCCTTCAAGATTTTGTTTTAATAATTGTTATTTTGTTCCGATATTACGAGAACAATGGTTTTTCAAATAATTACCGTATTCCATAAAGGATGGATGAACTTTTACAAGTCTGGTTGGAGAAATCACATCCATAAACATTATTGCTAAACTATCGTAAGACAAATGATTGGAAGATCACTTATGAAGTGACATAACTGTTTGAATTATATTGAAGAGTAAACATGAAGAAACTCCATGTTGATGGATTTTTGGAGTCTTTTGATTTTGATCAATTGACGCTTGTGAAACTTTCCTCGAGATAATTGAAACTCCGTCCATAGGCCAAATAGGAACGGATGACTAACTTATTGGATATTATGCATGTTGATGTATATAGTCCATTATGTGTAGCCATATGCGATGGATCTTTTTGCTTCATATGCTTTATCCAGAAATTTGAGTGAATATATCTATATATTGACTTAATAAGGAAGAAGTATGAAACATTTGAAAATTGTTCAAAGACTTTCAAGATGAAGTGAAAAAACATTGTAACAAGAAAATAAAAGAGTTTATGATTTGATCATAAAGGAAGATATTTGAGTTACAAGTTTAGCAAAACACCTAAGATTTTAGGAATTGTTCCATGAATTTGCATTTCCCGATAAACCACAGGAGTATGGTATGTTTGAGAGATCAAATCAAACCTTGTTTGACATGGTAAGATCAAATGTGTCATTTATATAACTGCCATTATGTTTTAAGGATTAAAGCTTTAGAGACTACCGCTTTTACACTGAAAAGAGCACCATCGTGATCCGTTGAAATGATAGCATATGAGTTATGGTTTGGGATAAAACCCGAATTGTATTTTCTTAAATTTTGGTATGCTATGCAGAAGTAAAATGTTTACAACCAAAGTCAGATAAGCACGTCTTTGTAGGTTATCCCAAATAATTTGTTGGGAATTCCTCCATAACACTGAGGACAAAAGATTTTGTCGCTTCGAACGTCAAGTTTCTTGAGAAGGAATTTTTCATGAAAAGTTAAGTGGGAGGACAATAGAATAAGGTTGTTGAACCTTAGCTATATGTGCTAAGTAGCGCAGAGCCAGAAAGTGTCCCGGTGGCGGCCACAATGCTCATGGCTCCCATGATTACAAAGGGTGTGATCTTGGAGATTAGAGTTCCTATTGAACCATGTGGGTCGGTAAGAATCAAATAGTAAGATTTGAAACAGAATTCGTTATTGTTTTCACAATGATGAACCGACTTCATGCAAAGAAGCGATGATGGGCCCTGACCCCATAAAATGACTAAGAAGTCATAGAATCCGTGATAGTATCCATACACGAGAAATCAAGTTTCTGAACTTGGAAGACCCTCCAGAAAGGCGTGAAGCCTATCGGTCGTGTTTGGATCTATAAAGAAATAGACATGGATGTTTAACATCTATGAAATAGTCGACATGTCGGAAAGAAGTTTACGGCAATGTTCAAGGAGCTGACTATGACAAGATTTGATCTTTCATAGCGATATTTAGTCTTGACGGATTAATGTAGCAACCACTACATATAATTTGGTATATGTTAGTTGAATAAACAAAACAAGGTTCTTCTAATAGAGTGGTTACCTAGGACATGTACATGACACGGTCCAAATGGTTTTGTCAATTCAAAGGGTGATGAAAGAGCATGCAAACTTCAATAGTTGAAGTGAGCATAGCGGAGTTGGAATCTTCACCATGATGAAAATGTTAAAGGAGTTTAATTTCATCGGAGATCATGAAGATGCTTGCATTTGTAAGAAATTAAATGGGAGCGCCAAGACAAATTTCCAATAGATTATGCAGAGTACATATTTTTGATTGGAAATGATGTATCTTTTATTGACACAAGTTAAGAATTTCATTAAAATAGGATTTCGATGAAAGACTTGGGCAAAACCAGAATATTTGGCATCAATATCTATATGGATAGATCGAGGCGCTAATATGGTTATGACAGACGTACATATATGAGATATTGAAAGGGTTCAATATGGAAACAACAAGAAAGGTTCTTGCTACATGGAAAGGATTGTATCATGATTCGAGTGTTTCAACACTTGGTGAGTAAAATCACATGAATATTTTGATCGATTATACCGTGATATGTATATATCCAGATATGTCCTATGCTCTAAATGTTATGAGCACATACCAGAATGATTCATAAGATGATCATTGGACAATAGTAAAGATATTCTTATGAGCTTTGGAAGAACTAAGAATATATCATGTATAAGTGACAAATAGTTGAAGGTAGTTCATTGTAAAGTGTTACATTGATACTAGTTTTATCACAAGATACAAATTAAATTTATCTCATTTTAGACTATGGGTGGCACAATGTAATGGAAAGGATTTTCCATTATGAATTTGGATGAGTTCCAAAGTTGAGACATTGTGACGGATACAACAACAAAAGGCTAAGTATATGACTGCTATAGTAGCAGCAAAGGAGGGCATTTGTGTTAAGTAGTTTGTTATCAAACTAGGTGTGGTTCAAAGTGGTCTAATACTATGAAGATATATTGTATGGCAATAATATCAACATATTTTAACCAGAACGAACTAAAGGTCTCACCAAAGGACCAAATTTATACAATGTCATCTCATTTGAGAATGAGTGATGCGTAGAGACGCAAAGACATGCAAATAGACACAGACCTGAAACCGTTAGATCCGGAGATTATGTTAACCACTAGCAAATCGCATATATGCAACACTAGAAAGCCATAGGTGTTCAATACGAAAAGTTTTCAAACTAGATCATTGACTCTAGTGCAAGTGGGAGATTGAAGGGAATATGCCCTAGAGGCAATAATAAAGTGGTTATTATCTTATTCTTTGTTTATGATAAATGTTTATTTTTGCATGCTATAATTGTATTGATTGGAAACGTCAATACATGTGTGTTTAATAAACAAATAAAAGGTTCCTGGTTATGCCTCTCTTATAGACTAGCTCGTTGATTAACAAGATGATCAAGGTTTCCTAATCATGGACATTGGATGTTGTTAATAACAAGGTCGCACCATTTATGAAATGATGTGATGAACATTCATCTGAAGTATAGCATTACGATCAAAGTCATTATGTTTATATTGCTTTAACATCATACGAAGTAATCTTAGTCCTTAGACCATGAGATCATGTTAATTGCTAACATTGGAAGAGTGACTTGATAACATCAAACGTCACACCGTAAAAGGGTGACTATAAAGGTGGGTTCAGATACTTCGAAGGTGTTATGTTGAGGCTCATGGATCAAGAGTGGGATTTTTCCATCCGATGATGGATAGATATACTCTAGGCCCTCTCGGTGATATCACATTGAAATAGCTTGCAAGCAAGTGATGTGATCACTAGAATGTTATATCACGGGAACAAGAAAAGAGTGCATGTCGGTAATGAGATCAAATTAGGTATTTGGATGCCGATGATCGAATCTCGGGCATGTAATATATCACGAGACAAAGGGATTTAGTTACGACGTTAAAAGTTCAACACGATCACAAGAGTCATCGTAGAATATGTGGGAGTCAGTAGGGATCTCCATGTCCCGTTGTTGATTATTGATCGGAGAAGGGTCTCGATCATGTCTGCATTATTCGCGAACCGTAGGGTGACACACTTAAGGGATACCGACACCATTTAGGAGCAAATATGTTTTAGATAAAGATTAAGAAAGCACTGGAATCATTTCGATGCAAACCGGAATTGTTTCGGGTGAAATTGCAGAAACTAGTTCTGCATGTGATATTGAATTGTTGTAGGGGGTTTTATGTGAATGTTTGTTAATTAATGTAATTGACAAAATTCTGAATAAAATTAATAAAATAGTTTTATTTAATGAGAGCTTGCATTAAATTTGGTGAAAATTTAATGCATGTGAGTGGAAGTGTGAGTGGAGGCATATTTATGTGAGTGGAGCATCCACCACATGAATGATGGAAGAGGTGGGGGCACCACCATGGCTGCCACTCCATGGCCCTTGGTTGCCCCCCTCTTCCCTATAAAAGGCCCCCCTATCCTCCTCACAACACAAACCTCCTCGTGAAGGATCTCTCTCCCCCTCTAGTTATTCCCCATGGTTTCGGATTAGTGAGATACATGTTCCTAGTGGCTTTATCTGGAAAGGAGTTGCTGCTTCCGCCGCTTTGCTGCAGCGAGGGATGGAAGTTGTTGTGGTACCGGACGTGTGTGCGATCACGGATGCACCGCTGCTTTGCGGTGCTGGACTTGGTGGTGCTGGACTTGCTGGAGCTGGATCTGATGGACGTGCTGGAGCTAGACCTACTAGACTTCATCACGATCTTGAGATCGGCAACTATATGACTACATCATCCATGAGTTCCAACTCGTTAACAAAGCTTTGTTGTCTTCGAGGGTAAGTTCTTTATGAATGTATATCCACCCGTTGCTTGTATCTAGTAGATAGATCTTGGTGTATAGTTCCTATCGTAGGAATTTTTTTGTTTTCTATGCTGCGAACCCAACAAAAGCAATGTGATATGTATCGGACATAATACTATGGTTCACCTGATAAAGATCTTCGTGTTATTTATGTTGATTACTATGTGCATCAATGTGCCGATATTAATCATTATCGCAGAATGAGTTCTCGACATGTCCATGAATATTCGAACCCACGGGGTCATACACTTAAGATGTTTTGGCATTTCGAACATGAGTGCAATTAAGATATTTGAATGAATTAATTTCTAAAGGATGTATTGGAGTGTCTCAAAATATTCCGGAGGTGTCCGGGATATCACTCAGAATCGACGGAATTGTTCTGAACATTAATGGAAGACTTTGGGAATATTTTAGGAAGGTTTTAAATTAATTCGGAGTGTCCATGATTTAATTTGGTAAACTTGGTAATAAATATTTATATTAAAATAATAAATAATGAATTACTATTTAATTATCCTAGTGGGTCCCATGGGCCAGAGGGACGCATGGGCCAACTGAACCAAGGCGCGCCAGGGGAGGAAACCCTGGCTGATTCGGCTAAGGATTCCCCCATGGCTGATGGGTGGAGGAACCAAGGTTTCGCTATCTATGATGTTATCGTTAGTAGAAAGATCAAAATCAACAAAACCTAGTGAAAACTAACGGAGAATCATCAATAAAAGTGTCAATATTTGGAGCTATCAATAGGGAAGGGAGGAACACCACACTAAGAGCTATTCGAGAATGGTGAAAACCATAAGCTTGGGGATGCCCAAGGCACCCCACTGAACTTATCAAACTCTCAGTTTGCAAACCACTAAATTTTTTTAGCAACATAAGATGATCATAGAAACTTAGAGCATCTTTATCTAGTTTTATATTTAGTTTTGCATGTTACCTTTGAAATAAATAAGACCACCATGATTGATGTTTTTCATGCCTAAGAAATATCTAGTGAAATTAAAAATAAATTGAATTGGATGCTATCAAAACAAAAGGGAATGAAAATAAAAGGTTGAAATGCAAGTTATGTAAGTGTTACTTGTTTCAAGTACTTTAATGAATGATAATTTGCAAGTGCCTTATTTAGTGCCAATTTTTGTTCACATGCATAGATGGTTAATTTTAAGGAGCTTTGTTTGATAAGAAATGATTATTCTTCTGGACAATTTGGCATGCTTGTAGATCTCTTTTTGCTAGCCCAAAATTCCCAAATAAGCTAAGACTTGTATATCCAAATACCTTAAACACCAACAACATACACCATACCTACCTATGTGGCACTTCCTACTCCAAGTATAATATATGTGCTATGCCTTCATGTGCTTCAAAATAACCTCTTTTGTGTAGTTTAAAGCTCATGAGAAAGTAAGATGTGGGGTCAAACCACTAGAGCACAATTGTTGGAAATAAAACAGAATGTTAAACAAAAATTTGACCCATTGTAATTGGAATTATGTAAGTTATGTGTTTAATATTGTATAAGTTGTTTGTTAGCCAAACCATGCTATCGTGGGGAAATCTTTCAACATTGCACTAATTTCTGTGATATCATGTTCTTTTGGCCGTGGATGCTCATCGATGTGGAATAAATTGGAACATTGAATAAAGCTTTCTAGAGTTTGCATATAATTAGAGGGACGCCTGGGCTACCAACCTAAGCCATGTTATGCATCATGGTGAAAGTTTACAATATGAATATTCTATGAAGAATTTTGAATAAAAAGCTATGAAAATAGTAAATAAAATAAAGTGCTGAGAGATTCATTTGTTTGTTCGTCTTGTCATCTAAATATGTATATACCCTCACAAAAGGACTCCTCGTACAAAGGGTAAAGAGGTACCTCGGTTGACACTCTTGTTTGATACTATATGCTTACAATGACAAAACCGCTTAAGTGATCCTAAGTTGAGTAGCATGAGTTGTGGGTACTTATGGTCAAGGTTCACTAGACATTCCACTTGTAAGGAGTCAAACATATAAACCATGCCTAATTTTTTCAACAAAAGATGTCTGGAACCTCACTGTTATGATTACCATTGACTTGAGCTACATATGTCAAAACTTAATTTTTTGCCCCCACATATCTTTTATTTTATTGAAGGACTAGCACATGTCTTCCATGCTTACTTTATATCACCAAGGCTTCAAAATATCAAAAGAAACAAAAGATTCTTCCATAACTCTATAGGTTCATCTAAGCATGCTTAATTGTTCATGGTACTTTCATTTGTTTCAATAGAAAACAACTTATTGTTAAGCATGTTTGTAGTGTATAAGAGATATCACTTTATAGCTCATTTGCTTATTGCTATTCTTTAAAAATTGAACCTTGTAAACTTTGTGTGACAATGAATATAATGTATGGCAAGAAAATAGCAACAAACTCCAAAGTCCATGTTTATTTTTAAAACATTGATGGTCGAGGATGAGCATATGTTAAGCTTGGGGATGTTGATGCATGTAAAATGCATACATGAACTTTGTAGTTTATTGATACATATTCCCACATAATTTGCAACATATATAATGTTATGTCCATGTTTTATATTTATTTTTGGGGATTTACCAATGATCCCCTTTATTTTGGTTATAACTCTAAAGGGTAGGAAAACCCTTTTTGTGTATTTTTATCTTTTAGGAACCTAAACAAAGTCAGATGGATCAAGGATTTCGGGGAAGTCGATATTTTGCAAAAGGGAACGACATGGAGTACTTGGACCTCATGAGAGCCCAGAGGCCAAAAATAGGTGTCGTGGCTCGGCTTGGCCCACTACACGTGCCACCCACACTCTTTTGGTCCTCAGTCGTCTCATTCACTTCAATCTTTCGCCCACTTACTTGGTTTGACCTAAAAATGCCTATATAAAGGGTCCCCCAAGGCATCCTCGAGGAGAGTGCTGGAGAAACACTGAAACACCAAAACCGAGACAGAATCAGTTAAGATTGGAGGGGGAACTCTGTCGGAGCCGCCTGAGGGATATCTAGCTTCTCCAACATCTCCAACACCATCACCATGATGAAGATGGAGTAGTCCACCTCTAGAATATGGGTTTGTGGTAGTAGCTTGATCTATTTCTCTCTTGTGCTATCATAGAACTAGTACCATATGAGCTGCCTAACCTGATTATGGTCATATATGTAATTCCTATGTGGTGGATCTTTATTCTATGATTTGATATATGATATTGAACCTATTTATGTGTAATATGTATTGATAGATGCATATCATGTACCCCATTCTAAAGTACTTGTTTTTATACAACTTGTATGCAAGAGCATGTGTGGGGGAAGTATGTATTATCTGGAGTAACATGGTGGTAGTGATTGAATACTGACAACAAATTCAAGATATACTATGGTTTTTACCTTTATTTTGTTGTCTCATTAGGGATTACGTGAAATCATGTGCTATAATTATCTTGTGGCAGCTTGATAATCTTGTTTGGTCAAGGTAACATATTTGTTATTCAAACATTATGTTAAACTAATTAAGGCTATACTCTATTAATTCTTGATTCTAGATTGCTTGGAGTTTTCCCTTTCTAGAGGAGTATAAGAGAAATGTGTTGCATCATCTCTATGTTAGGACGTGGCCCATATGAATGCTTATAAAACACATATTGAAGTTTCACCAATATTATGTTGATGATAAATTGGTTTATGTCCACTACAACTTAAAAAGATAATAGACAAGTAGACCCATGAACCCTGGTCCATTTTAAATCATAAGGAAAACTTTCCAACACCATTACTATCATTTATATTTTCTACAATTTATTATTTCAATAATACAAAAATACTTTCTTTACTTCGAAAAACAAAAACAAAAACACAAAAACAACTATCATATCATTGCCTTTATTTTACTTTTATATTTTATTATTGTTTGACTATACTTATTATTATTGTTATTTCATATTACTAATACAAAACCTTGTGCTTGAAAACCACATTGTGGAGTTGGGGACACAAGGCAAAAACTTTTTTTATAGATTGCTTTAAGAGGAGGAGAAAAGCATCCCTTGATCAACTAATTCCCCGAGAGTTCGATATAAACCCTCAAGTCACCCTTGTAGGGAAAAGACGCTTGCTATAACATTCTACACTTGGATACCCAACGAGTTGGTACACACGGAGTTGTTGCCATTAGTAACGATAATAACCTAGTGTTTCATCTCGGGCAATGTAAAGTATCGACGAAGCAATGCAATATGTATCGGACATAATACTACAGTTCATACGATAAATATCTTCATGTTATTTGGGATTACTACATGCATCAAGGCTCCGATAGTAATCATTTTCGTGGAATGAGTTCCGGACATGTCTGTGAATATCCAAACCCACAAGGTCAAACACTTAAGGTGTTTTCGGCATTTAGAACATGAGTGCGATTAAGATATTTTAATAAAGTAATCCTGAAAGGATGTTTCAGAGTGTGTCAGAATATTCCAGAGGTGTCCTATATATCACTGAGAATGGACGGATTGTTCTGGACATTAATGGAAGATACTGGGAATATTTTAGAAAGGTTTCGAATTAATTCGGAGTGTCCGGGATATAATTCGGAAACTTTGGAATACATATTTATATTTAAATAATAAATTATTATTTAATTATCTCATGGGCCAACTAGGCCAAGGCGCGTGCGGGGGAGGAAACCCTAGCTGATTCGGCCAGGGCTTTTCCTATGGCCAGTGGGTGGAGGAGGAGTTGGGGGAGGAAAGGAGTCCACCCCGAACTCCAACTCCCCTCCCTATGTTGGTTGGGAAGGAGGAGAGAGGGTAGAACTCCGTGTTGGAGTCCAACCATTCCTCTCTCTCTCATTGGTGGCAAGAGGAAAATGAGGATTCCTTGTAGGATACAGTCTAACTCCTACTCTCCATTTGGGAGAGGGGTGGCCACCTATATAATGAGGGGAGGGGGCAAGTGCAAGGTGAAAATTTGAAGGAGAGAGCCCCAATCCCAAGCCACCACCACGATCAAGGCAACCACCACCATGATCAAGGCAGCCACCGCCTATTGCCCCGGCCCTCGGAGCTCGTCTTCCTCCTCTTCATGTTGTCGTCATCATCGCGAGGAGGACATATTCATCAACACGCCGAAGCACTAGCCATCTACTTCCTCTGTCTATGTCGAATCTATCTAGACGACGAAGTGCTTCCGGATCTTCATCAACACATGCCTGCTTCGTCCGTGAGCTTGATCTCACTTCTACGTGGTGCCATTCTTGTTGCATGTGAGGATACTAATGGAGGTGCGATGGTTAGAGCACTTGGTCATTGGATCCGTCCATTGGATAATACATCTCCACGTGACTGGCTAAGGCTTGTTGTGGGGATCGATGCATGACCAACCTCGTCATCGACAAACTTCCGTTAGTTTGATCTTCGAGGGTATGATCTGTTACCTTCTCCCTCATATTGGATCTTGGATATCCACTAGAAACAATTTGTTTTACGTACCACGTTCCCCAACAAATGCTTGTATGGGAGGCCATTAGGTTTGTAGTTTTCTTAGTCCTATACTTGCCACCCCTAGGACCTGAGTTCTTTCCTCCTAAATCAAGATTGAGCGTACAGCCACACGGGGTCTATGGGACTCCCCTTGTGACGAGGGTTTAACTCATCAATGCCCATAGTTATGGACTTGGGTTTTGGAGAAGAAGGGAGCGCTGGAAGCATCAATCGGCTAGCAAACAAGCACATAGGAGACTCGAAGATTTACTTAGGTTCAGGCCTCGTAGAGGTCCCTACTCCTGCTTGTCTGCTTGTGGAATTAACAGAGAAATCGAAGATTACAATGGTGCGTAGATGCAATATGGCGAGGGTTGTGGAAACTAGGGTTGTGTGTGTCCTCCTCGCCGCCCCCTCCTAGCCTTTATATAGATAGGCTAGGTCTCGGGTAGCAGGTCGAGTCGGTTACAGGTTAGGGTTTTTACCTTTGAACTTTCTATCTTTAGCTTCTTCTTGTTCTTCAAGCAATTGAGAGTCCGTAGGCTACTCGAGTTCTCTATTTGGGCCTTGGCGACACCGTGGGCTTCCACTTTATTCAGGCCGTATATACCAAGCTCGAGTACCTATAGGGTATACCCATGTCAGTAGCCCCCGAGTGTCCAGTGGAATCGCATATTCGACTGGGGACTTTATGAAGCCTTTCGAGTGCACGAAATGAGTATATTTTTGACTACTCTGTTTGTGTCATAGGGATTGTTGATGTGCGTGCCTGATTTAACCGATGTATCGGTATCAGTTAATTACCTTAGGGTAAAACAACACAATCTACTCGAACTCGAGTCCCCGGACTCTAATCCGGAAAAGTGCTGGTGTAATTCGACTCAAGCCGTGGAGGTCTTACAGGAGTCGAATTCCAGTATATGGGTGTGAGAACTCGACGCGTCCGTTAAGGCATGTTCATCGTACCTTTTGGCACGGATATATTTCTGGTAGTGCGCAGTAAATGCGTTGCCAGGCCTTACTCAGGTCATATCTTCACGCTGCAAGCGCGACATCCGAATTTTGTCATCGCGGAGATGATTCGGGTGACCCAGGAGACGCAGTCTCTTTGTAGGGAACATCAGGAGGCAGTGTCGCTATAACCTTCGAGTGTGGATGTTATCAGCACACAGTATGATGTACAAATAATCATAGGGTGCGCGACCAACGCTCCCTATGGGAGTAGCCCCTGAGTTCATGGTTGAGTCGAAGACTCAGGCAGGGACTAAATAACTTGTGCGACTGTTCTCGTCTTTTGTTTGCTTGTCTCAATCGAATTTATTTCCGGCGCTCCCTATGGGAGTAACCCATGTCCGTAGTCGAATCATTGATTCGAGTGGTTGGGTATGTTTCAAATGTCTATATTCCTGTAGAAGAGAGAAATAAAAATCGTAGGGTGCGCGACCAGCGCTCCCTATGGGAGTAGCCCCCGAGTGCTTGGTGGAGTCGAAGACTCGAGCAAGGACTAAAGTAGTCAAAGTCTTCTACTTCTCAATTTTGGATGACATCAGTGCTAACGATGTGATGACCTCAGTTGCCCGCGTGAGCGGGTTTGACTGGACGTGAAGAGCGATGGGTCCCATTTTCTGACTCTGACTTGACCAGGCGTGCGTAATCTCTGTTTTAACTGTGCCTCCTCGATTTCCGTGCGCAATGGGGGTAGTGGGGGACGGTTCACGCTTCAGGTCCTCCATGTGTCGATCACGATGAACGCCACGCGTCTGATAGGGTTTTTCCTGGCCGTTGGATTGCATCTTCCAGGGGGTTAAGTAGCAGTGCGGCAATGGTAAATTTTCACATCTGCTCTTTTCTCTGCCTTTGCCTCCGTCGCCACTACTGCTACTCCTCTGCTCCTTTGTGTTCATATTTTCTCGCGGCGCTGGACCAGCTTCATGTATTCCCCAGTTACTTCCTCCGGTCACATCGTCACCATAAGATGGGGAAGAAGAAAGGAGGTGTCGCGGCTGATTCCGCTGCCGCCACTGTTGCTGCCGAAGAAGGGCAGCTCCGACGCTGTGGGCACCAGCACCGCCATCGCTAGAAAAAAGAAGGGCGCGGGCACTCGCGTCACCAATGGCGCATGGCGCGCGTCCGTGAACAAGTCTTCTGAGCTCCGTCTCCTACGCCAGGACGGAGTTCTATCTTCCGAAGTCGCTGACGTGTGTGTCCCCGGTGGTGAGGTAATCCCTTCTCCTCCTGCCGATTTTTGGGTGATGTTCCTAGCGTTCATCATTCGCGGTTTCTTGCTGCCCCTGCATCCTTTCTTCAAGGGCCTTCTCTGTTTCTATGGGCTACAGCTGCATCAGCTGTCCCCCAACTCCATCCTTCATGTAGCTTGCTACATTACTCTTTGCGAGTGCTGGCTCAGAATCGAGCCACACTTTGGTCTTTTCAAATGTCTCTTCAAGCTGAAGCGCCAGTTGGCGTCTGGCTCTGTAGTCTATGATGTAGGCAGCTGCGGTATCCACATTGACTCCTCTGCCACGTACTTCGACATCAAACTTATGGCATCCATCCAAAGATGGAGGGACAAGTGGTTCTACATCCGTGACCAGAAGGCTCCTGGACTCGTGCCCTTCGATCCCACAATGCCGTGCAAGAGGAGGTGCTCCTGGAAGAACGTAGTGATGCCCGGCGAGTCCGCGGAAACAGATGTGCTGTACGAGCGCGTCTGCGACCTCGAGAGTCGTATGGGAAAAGAAGAGGGAGGTTGCGCCCTCATTTGCACATGGCTGCACCATCGCGTCCAACCCCTGCAGGCCAGAGTCCACCCTATGTTCCAGTGGGCTGGCGCGGATGATGTCACTCGCGTATCTTCCGATGGCATTTCCGCGAGTGAGGTAGATAAAAGGGTGCAACTGCTCACTAAGTACACCGTCAAGGATGTGCTCCCCAGTGAACCAGTCGTGCTTCCATTCGATGCTGCTAATCCTCCTCCTGAGGTACGGTTGTGCTATGAAGTAGCTTTTATTCGTCGAATGCTTATCTGTTCCTGACTTGTACTTGTTGGAGATATGCCCAAGAGGCAATAATAAAAGTGGTTATTATTATATCTTTGTGTTTATGATGAATGTTTACATCCCATGCTATAATTGTATTATAAGGAAACACTGATACATGTGTGTTTTGTAAACATAAAAGAGTCCCTAGTAAGCCTCTTGTGGAACTAGCTTGTTGATTAAATGATGATCATGGTTTCCTGATCATGGACATTGGATGTCATTAATAACAGGGTTATATCATCAGGAGAATGATGTGATGGACACACACCCATAGTAAGCGTAGCATAAGATTAAGTCATTAAAGTTCGTATTGCTGTAAGCTTTCAAATGCATAGTAACCTAATCCTCCGACCATGAGGTTATGTTAATCACCATCACCGGATGGGTACTTTGATGACATCAAACACCGCTCAGAATGGCGGGTGGTTATAAAGGTGTCATTGGGTATTCTGAAAGTATGTGTTGAAGCGCATGGACCAAGATTGGGATTTGTCCATCCATATGACGGATAGATATGCTCTGGGCCCTCTCGGTGGAATGTCATCTAGTTAGCTTGCAAGCATGTGACTAGGTCACAAGGGATGACATAACATGGAACGAGTAAAGAGTACTTATCAGTAACGAGGTAGAACTAGGTATGGAGATACCGATGATCAAACCTAGGATAAGTAGAATATCGCGTGACAAAGGGAATTAGTTTCGTATGTTAATGGTTCTATCGATCACGAAGTCATCGTTGAGTATGTGGGAGCCATTATGGATCTCTAGATCCCGCTGATGGTTATTGATCGGAGAGGTGTCTTCATCATGTCTGCATATTCATGAACCGTAGGGTGAGACACTTAAGGTTCGAAGTTGTTTTAAGTAGATATGGAATATGCGTTGGAGATCGAATGTTGTTCGGAGTCTCGGATTGGATCCGGGACATCACGAGGAGATCCGGAATTGTCCGGAGAATAAGATTCATATATCGGGGATCATTTTCTGAGTTAGGAAATGTTCCGGAGTGTTTGTATGGAGATTCTAGAAGGTTTCAGAATGTTCTGGAAGGTTCTAGAAGAGTTCTTGGTGTTTGCTTGAAAACCAAGAAAGGGTCAAGGAATCCTTGTGGGGCAATACACGGATTCATGGGGGAGGAGGACTCCTCCCCCCTTCCCAGCCCGCTGGCCAAGGAGGGAGGGGAGTCCTACTAGGACTCCCCCTCCCATGGCGCACCTCCCTCCTTTAAATAGAGGGGAGGGGGCGCCACCCCTTACACCTCTCCCATATCAAACCCTAGCCGCCACCTCTCTCCTCCTCCTTCGCTCTGCTCCGGCTTAGGCGAAGCCCTGTAGAATTCTCTACTCCACCACCACCACCACACCGTCGTGCTGCTAGGATTCCATGGAGAAGATTTACTACCTCCGCTGCTCGCTAGAACGGGGAGAGGAAGGTCTGCCCGACTCATGCGTGTGACCGATCATGAAGCGCCGAATCTGGCGCGAAAGGATCGTCCACACGATCTTGAGATTGGCAAGTGATCGACTACATCAACCCCGAGATCTAATCTCGTAACGCTTTCGGTTCTACGAGGGTTAGTACAGATCTATCTCGTTGCACATGTCTAATAGATTAGATTTTGGCTTTTATCTAGATTAGATCTGGGTTTTGTTCATTCTTGCGGTAGAATTTTTTTGTTTTCCATGCTACGAACCCATCAGTACTAACTTGTTTGTTGTATGCAGGATTAGAGTGTATCACCCTGTATGCCCCCTCTTCCTGAGGGGGTTATTCCTCATGAATCCTTGGAAGAGGACAAGTCGGAGTTGACCGTCCCCTCTGATGTGGAGGAGGAAGCCCCCGAGTCGAGTAGTCCGGACACTCGCAAGCGTTCACGCAGCAAGGATTCGGATGCATCATCTCCTTCGACTCCGGAAGGTGCAGCTGTTGGTGCAGAGTCGCCGATTCCTGCTGTTCATGTGAGCACCGTGGCACCATCTTCTCGCAAGAAGATGCGACTGCCGAAGGATTCGTCGTTAGAGTCGGGGGATCAAACCTTTGATTTTGACAAATTTGATTGGTAAGTATACAGGTCTTCTTTTTGTTTCTTCTTTGGAATTGCATTCTCTTGATGTTGGTTTTCTTCTACAGTAACCAGCGTTGTCATCTTCTGGCGACGTCCAATTTTTGAAAGAATCTGGAGTCGCGACCTCCAAGGCCAAGAAAGTGGTCGAACGCACTCCTTATTCTCCATTGGCGGCCCACTCCGGGCATAATTCATCGTGTTCTCCCCATGATGTGGAGCACCGGATGTTTATTCGGACGACTGCACGTCAATCAACCTCGGAGTCATTGGAGGATCATGTATGTGTAGTATCTCTTCTTCTGATTTTGCGGTCGAATTTACTATCTCTTCTTCATCTATGCCATCTGCTGGCCCTTTACTATTTCTTGTGTCGCAGCTCATTGTGAAGGAAGCCGCTCGTCTGGCGGAGCAGGTTCTTGCGATGGGTCGTTGGCATACAATGCTGGACAATCGCCATCGCGCAGCTGAAAGTGAGTGTTCTTTACTTTTCTTCTACATCCTTGTGATATATTCGACTGACGGTTTATCTTTGTTTGTGTCACAACTGAGCATAATGCACTCCTTCGCGACACCGCTTCCCTCGAGAAAACGCTCGCCGCGGCGGTGAAGAGCCGTGATGAGGCAATCGCAGCACAGGACGAACCACCAAAACGCGAAGAGGATCTGCACGCCTCCATCGCAGCTAGGGAAAAGTTGTTCGAAGAACAGCTTTTCTCGAGTGCCAAGGCTCTCTCAGGTATTCCCTTGTCTAGATTTTCTTTGTGTCCCTTCTTTCGAATTTGTTGATGTGCTGACTTTTGTGCCAATGCTTGATTCTTGTGTAGATGCCAGCGGTCTGAGCTTCGACCCCCAGGCACTCCGTCGTGATGATGCCCTGGCAGGTGCCATCTTGGCAGTCGAGGATCGCAGTGCTGCTGTTCAGGGGACGCTCACCCAGGCCAAGCGCGTGCTCAGTCGCCTCTATGAGGAGCTTGTGCCCAAGGCTGAGTTAATCGAAAATATGGATGAGCTGGTGGAGTCCCTTGCTGGAGGCATTCCTGCGGGCTTCAAGAACTCGCTCCGTGCGGCTGGCGCTTCAATGTCACTCGGGATGGTTCAAGCCCATGGAGTCGAAGTTGATTTTGCAGTGGTCTCCAAGGCAATGCCTGTCAGCGCGGATGGCCAACATGTAGTCTTTGCTCCTTTCGCAACTTCTTGTGGCAAGTACGGGTCGCAGCTGATCAATACAGTTGCGAAGTACTCTGAGGAGCTGCAGCGAGCCAAGAAGGCGGCGAAGGCTACGACGTCAGGGGCCGATGGAAAGTCTGTGGCATCTGATACTGCCATAGACTCTATGAGGCCCCCAAAACCGAAGTCCAAGTCGAAGAAGCCAGTTGCTCCTCAGTAGTCGTGTCTGTAATAGTTAAATAGCTTATTTCTTTTGTCTGAAACATGCCTTTTGGTGAGTGTATCTGCTGATACTTTATTATGCTTGAATGCACTCGAGTCTTTTGTCCATGCATTGCCTTAGTCTTCTTATTGTATCTTGCTTGACTTGTGATAGGGCACATCGAGTGGTCCTTTGAGTGAACCTCAGAATACGCCACCTCCTGATGATACTTTGGCGTAGTCGCGCTCAAGGGTGGATGAGCTGTCTCTGCTCTCGCGACTCCGCGACCGCGTGAAGCAGTTGGAGCGTGAATTGCCTGTGCTCCGTGGTAACGAGGATGTATGGAAGTCGAGGGCGGAGAAGGCCGTCGCCCGAGAGCAATATCTGCTAGGGGAGGTGACGCAGCTGGGCGACCAGTTTAAGTGTTAGCTCTCTTCTTCCTTATCTTTTTCTTATAGTCACTCGCAGTAGTTAGTTGTCTTCTTATTTTACCTTTGCTTGCTATAGTTGTCAGTGCACCCCATCCGCAGGATGAGAAGGATAGGATTGCCATTCGCATGAATGATCTGACCCAAGAGCAGCTTCAGGTGAGTGGATACTTCTGGGTCGATCAT
Source organism: Avena insularis (assembly GCA_023614405.1). Classification (NCBI taxonomy): domain Eukaryota; kingdom Viridiplantae; phylum Streptophyta; class Magnoliopsida; order Poales; family Poaceae; genus Avena; species Avena insularis. Next base: position 436,517,540 of record CM042692.1, read on the forward strand.
GATCGCGCAATCGCACTAGCGACCCTGCAGGATCGTGTGTCGCGAGTGCTTCACTTCTTGAAGAAGTCGCAATCGTGGTTGAAGAATATTTACCAGACGATGTTCCCGCTGGACATCGTTCCGTCGAGCCTGCTGGCCCTTCTTGCCAAGTTTCAAGATTTGAATGCAGTCCCCGAGTGTGTACGGTAAGAGCTAGTGGCTGGTGCCAAGGCTGCTTTGTCATTGGTGCGACTACACAGGCCTGATGTGGACGTTGCAGCAATTGTGGCCGGACCGCCAGTGCCGCCGGCAGGTTCGACTTGGAACATGGTTCCTCACTACTAGGCGGTGGATCGTCCAGCGGAGGAAATCGTCGACTTCTTCGAGGAGCAGACCAACGTTCCTTTGCTGCAACAGTAGTATAGTTTGTATCCTGCACATAGTTTTACTAGTGTTGTAAAGTTCATATATATGTTGTGTATAATTGATTAATATAAAAAGCTTGTTAGCGTGTATGTTTTGCGAGTGCGTTGCACTATGCGATTCCTTTTCGTTAGCCTGACTTGTGTTTATCTCAGCCCCTTGCCAACCTGTCAGGTGCGTTGCAACTGGGTTGGTGTTTGTCAAGGGTTTCAATTGGTGTGCCAGCTACTCAGGATATCGCATTAGTTTGTAGAACAGATGTGTATAGGGTGGCGCAGCCCCCGAGTGGATATTTTGCAAAAATAAAAGGAACATAGAGTTTTGGGACACTTAGCTTTATTCATTCGCATGATAGTACGGGGTACAATGTGTGGCTAAGTAGCCTTGGCTGAGTAGCCTTATTTGTAAAAAATAAAAGACAACTAAGGGTAGAAGCGTCGCAGCTGCGCGACATTCCAGGGGTTGGAGTATGCGACTCCTGTCTCGAAATCTTTAAGGCGATAGGCGCCACCTGGAATCACTTCTGTAATCATGTACGGTCCTTCCCAGGGGATTCGAGCTTGAGATATCCTTGCTGTTTTAGTCGCAGGACCAGGTCTCCTTCGACGAAGGATCTGGGGCGTAGCCTTCTACTGTGGAAGTTGCGCAGGTTCTGCTGGTAGATCGTTGATCTTTCCGCGGCGATTTCCCGTGCCTCGTCAAGGAGGTCGACGGAGTCTTCGAGTGCAAGAGTTGACTCCTACTCGCTGTAAGCAACCACTCGCGGTGCTTTGTATCGTACCTCGGCGGGTAGCACCGCTTTAGCACCATTTACCATGAAGAACGGGGTGTACCCCGTGGCACTGTTTGGAGTTGTGCGCAGGCTCCAGAGTACCGATTGCAACTCGTCTAGCCAGCAGCCTGCGGCTTGTTCGAGTGGCCTGAGGAGTTGCTTTTTGATGCTGCCGCAGACGAGCCCGTTGGCCTTTTCGACCTGACCGTTGGTCTGTGGATGTGCTACGGAGGCATAGCTTACGTTGATTACCAGATTCTCGCAGAATTCTTGGAAATCCTTGGATGTGAAGTTCGTCCCATTATCTATGATGATGCTGTATGGTACTCCGAAGCGATAGACGATGGACTCGAAGAACTTGACTACGCTGTATCCTGACTGGTTAGTCACTGGCATGGCTTCGATCCACTTGGTGCATTTGTCGAATGCGACCAGGAGGTAGACGTAGCTTCCTCGTGAGGATTTTGGGAGCTTGCCGACCATGTCGAGTCCCCATTGCACGAAGGGCCAGGCCAATGGAATTGGCCGGAGTTCTGCACCAGGTGCGTGTGGCTTGTCCGCGAATCGCTGGCAAGCATTGCATTTTTGGACGATGTCTTGGCGTCGCGCATGGCCATAGGCCAGTAGAATCCAGCTCGTAGAGCTTTGGCGACGAGGGCTCGACTGCCAGCGTGGTGCCCGCAAGTCCCCTCATGGATGTCGAGTAGAATAGCTCTTCCATCAGCATTGGAGGCGCATCGTTGGAGTACTCTTGTGATGCTACGTTTGTACAGTTCGCCGTTGATAATAGCGAATGCTTTGGATCACCGCGCAATGTGTCGTGTGTCAGTCAGGTCGTCCGGTAGCCTTTTGCTGAGGAGGTACGTGATGTATGGTTGAGTCCAAGATGGCTCGATCATCATAACGCTCATCGGTCCTTCGAGTCATGTGTCAAGCTCTAGGTCGTCGAGTGTCATTGGCTCATTGGGTGGCGCAACCCCCGAATCCGTTGTTGCGCTTGTTTTCTTCTCTACGGCCTTTGGCTTGATGGAGCGTTCGCAGATGCGCTCGAGAAATACCCCAGGTGGTATGGGGGCGCAGGTAGAGCCTATGTTGGCGAGTGTGTCCGCCTCTTCATTGCTTTCGTGGCCTATGTGCTGCAGCTCGCAACCGTCGAAGTCCCCTTCGAGTGTGTCATAGAGGTCGCGGTAGGCGATCATGTTGTCGTTCAGTGCATCGCACTCGTGCATTGTCTAGTTGACGCCCAGCTTGGAGTCGCCATATATTATGAGCCTCTAGGCGCCACAGGCTTTTGCCATCCTCATCCCGTGCAGTAGGGCCTCGTATTCAGCTTCATTGTTGGAGGTGGTGAACTGCATTCGCAGTATATATTCCAGCTTGTCTCCCTGGGGCGATGTCAGTATGACACCTGCGCCGGCCCCATCCTTTCACTTTGAACCGTCGAAGTGCATTGTCCAGATGTAGGGCATATCTAGTTTTTTGGGGAGCTGGTTCTCCATCCAGTGCACGAGGAAGTCAGGGAGAACTTGCGACTTGATTGCATCATGTTTTTCATATGTAATGTCTCGTGGAGACAGTTCGATTCCCTAAAGCGCGACTCGTCCGGTGGCGTCGGGATTGTTGAGGATATGCCCAAGCGGGGCGTCGTTGACTACCATGATTGGGTGTTCCTGGAAGTAGTGGCGCAGTCGCCGGGCTGTCATGAAGATGCCGTACGCTAGTTTCAGGTAGTGCGGGTACCGCTATTTTGTTGGCGTAAGTACCTCGCTAAGGTAGTAGACTGGGTGTTGTACCCCGTGGACCTTGTTTTCCTCGGCTCGTTCTACCACGAGCACCGTGCTAACCACCTGGTTGGTGGCAGAGATGTATAGCAACAGTGGTTCCCTTTCGCATGGGGTCACCAGTACTGGCGAGGTTGACAGTAGGCGCTTGAGGTCTTCGAATGCTTCCTGTGCCTCATTGGTCCACTCGAATTTGTCAGCCTTGCGGAGGAGTTGGTAGAAGGGTAGTGCCTTTTCGCCCATTTGACTGATGAATCGGCTGAGCGCCGCGATTCGCTCAGCTAGCTGCTGGACACCTCTTATGTTTTTCGGCTTCTCCATGGCCAGTATGGCTTTTATTTTCTTCGGGTTCGCCTCGATCCCTCTCGCAGAGATAAGATACCCGAGTAGTTTCCCAGATGGTACGCCGAAGGCGCATTTGTCCGGATTGAGATTGATCTGGTAGCGGTCAAGGTTGGCAAAGTTTTCACGCAAGTCGTCGATTAGTGAAGCTTCCTCTTTGGTCTTGATTACGATGTCATCGACATAGACTTGAATGTTGCGACCAAGTTGGTTTTTTAGGCAAGCCTGCATGCACCGTTGGTAGGTGGCTCCTGCATTCTTTAGCTCGAAGGGCATTGTGTTGTAGCAGAACACACCAAAAGGCGTTATAAACGCTGTTTTTTCTTGATCTTCCTCCTTCATTCGAATCTGGTTGTAGCCTGAGTAGGCATCGAGGAAGCAGAGGCGCTCACATCCCGCGGTGGAGTCGATGATCTGGTCAATTCGCGGTAGTGGAAAGTGGTCCTTTGGGCAGTGCTTACTCAGAGAGATGAAGTCCACGCACATCCACAGGATATCCGTGTCCTTTTTTGGTACTAGCACCGTGTTGGCGAGCCAAGTGCTTTCCTTGATCTCGCGCATGAATTTGGCGTTGAGGAGTCTGTTGATCTCCATTCCGACTACCTTTGCCCTTGGTTCAGACAGTCGCCAAATTGTTTGTTTGACTGGCCTTGCGTCTGGGTTGACATTGAGTGCGTGCTCGGCGAATTCCCCGGGAACTCCTAGCATGTCCGCTGGACACCAGGCGAAGATTTCCCAGTGCTCACGAAGGAATTCGACGAGCGCGAGTTCCTATGTGGGACTCAAGTTGTTGGCGATGAGGGCCATCTTGGCGGAATCCGATGGATGGACCTGAACTTTCTTCGTGTGCACCGATGAGACAAAGGATAGGTCGGGTGAACTTGGCCAGCTCAGGGGAGGCAGACTGTTGTCTGTTGACTCCTTTAGTCTCGCAAGTTCTTCCTGCATGCCGAAGGACTGGGAAATTCTGTTGAACTCCCTATCACAACTGTCGGACCTCTCGAAGCTCCCGTTGATTGTGATGACGCCATTAGGGCCTGGCATTTTCATCTGCAGATAAGCGTAGTGCGGCACTGCCATGAAGCTAGCGAACGCGAGACGTCCGAGGATGCAATGGTACTGTGAGGGCCAGTCGACGACTTCGAAGTCGTTGCGCTCTCGCTGAAAGTTTTTTGGCGTGCCGAAGATGACGTCGAGGTTGATTTTGCCAAGGGGATATACGCCCTTGCCTGGGATGATGTCGTGGAATGTTGTGTCTGAGGCCTCTAAGCAGGTTAGAGGGATCTTCATTACTCGCAAGGTACTCACGAACATAAGGTTGATGCCGCTTCCGCCATCCATGAAGACGCGGCTCATGTCGAAGCCTCCAATTTGTGCCTCGAGTATGAGGGGACAGTGTCCTGGATGAGGTACTTGGCGCGGATGGTCGCACTTGTCGAAGGTGATGCATAATCGCTTCCACTGTGGTACTCAGTGGTAGATGGTGGCGAGTTTGTCGCCAGATTGACTTGGCGAGTGATGGCCTTTTGCACCCGGTTGGAGGGGCGACCCTTTTAGATCATCATGGTGCCCATGGCCCGTGGGTACGGCTCGCCTCCGTGATGCTGGTCGGGCGCAGCTGCGTTTGGCGGTGGTCCGGGTGGTGGAGGAGGAGCTCCATGTGCCACATCGCCTGGGGCAGCTCCGTAGCCCCTGTTGACTGCATCACGATTCATCTTAGCCAGGCCCTCATGGAGTTTGACGAACTCGTGGCAGTCTTTGAGGAGGTGGCTGGATTTCTTTTTGCCATCATGCTTGTCGATGTAGAAGTGCACGGTGCATGGCCCCGACAGCTTGTCTTCAATGGATGCGGTGGGCGCCTCGTCGCGAGTGTGGCGCTGCCATACTTGCGTGGTTTTCCCGGAGTCGTGGTATCCACCGCTGCGGTAGCCGCTGTTGCGATTGTCGTCGCGCCTGTCGGCATAGCCGGCTGCGACCATATTGACGTCATCGCAGTCATCGTAGATGCGCATTCAACGTTTGCTTCGGCGGTCGCGTCTACGCTTGAGTTCTGCTTCCTCGTCGGAGTGAGCACGATTCTTCACCGAATCTTCTCCATCAGCCCAACGATTCTCAATTTCCATCAGGTGGTTGATGGTTTTGGGCTTCGAGCGGCCAAGCTCCTCCCTGAGCTCTATGCCGCGAACGCCGCCGTTGAACACGTCAATTGCGTGGTCTTCCGAGATATTTTCTGCGGAGTTCTTGATGATGGACCACCTCTGGATGTACGAGCGTAGTGATTCGCCCGACCTTTGCTGACAGCACCTCGGCTCTTCGAATGACGCGGGCCTTTTGTAGGTGCCCTTGAAGTTGCGCACAAAGCTGTAAACCAGCTCTTCCCAACTGCGAATGGATCCGCGTGGGAGGTTGTTGAGCCATGCCCGGGTGGCGCCCAGTAGCTGTAGCTTCAGGCATTGCATGGCTGTGCTTCGACTCCCGCCGTGGAGTCTGACAGAAGAGATATGGTCCTCTAACCAGATTTCCGGGTCCTGGAGACCGTAAAACTTTGGGTTCTCTGATGGGAGCTTAAACCCTTTGGGCATTTACTTTTGCCTGATGGCCCTGCTGAAGCATCTAGCGCCACAAAGCTCCACATCTTCGTATTCTGAGTCAGTCGATCGGGCACGTCGCGCCCTTGATTTGTCGATTTTGCGCTGCGTGATGTCATCACGCGTGTCGTAGTCGTGGTCGTGTCGCCGTGAGCAGCGGCGTCGAGACAGGTCATGACTGTCGTCGCTGGATGAGGGCGAGGAATAGCGTTTTGCCAGAGCCTTGCCTTTCTTCGGCTCCAGTACGGGCTCTTTGTCGAGAGTATCTTCGATTAACCCCAAACCTGCGATCGTAGATCGGTGCATGGCAGCTCGAGGGTCTCCAGCTGGCGGCTTGTTGTTGAGGAGGTACATGGTGGCCTCTGTTACCGCGTCTTGTGGCATTTTTGGAAGCATGTTGCCACGCGTATCCACCGTCATGGAGCCGAAGTCGAGGACCTTTGCGGCTTCTACACGCTCTTGCTCGGTGAGGTGGGCCAGTCGAGATCGCCTCTTGTTAGCGATGTACTCATTGCACTTGGAGGAGGATCCTCCATGGGAGGAGAGCCCAGCCCGTCAGAGGCTCGATTCGTCTGCCGCCTTTTTACGCGCCTCGAGTTGCGTGATTGTTTGCAGTTGGTGTTTGTATTCCTCTTTCAGGAGCCAATGGTAGCCCATCAGTAGTTCTTGTGGGGAGCCGAAAGGCAGAGGGTGGCCTCGTAGGGCTTCTCGACAACGGGCCCACTCGAGATCGTTGAGCCTTATCACGACGCGTTCGACGGTTTGCTCGTTCACCGTGGTGGGCGGTTCGGCTGCCCCTCCGTTGTTGATGAGGGCGCCGTTGGTAGGGCCGCCGTTGGGTGGTCCGCCATTGGGTATGCCTCCGTTTGGCGGGTCGGCTCTGTGGCCACCGTTGCCCGTGTTGTCGCGATTGGCGGAGGAGTCGCCCGCGTTGATGACGGCGCACATGAAGTGGTTGGGGAAGCTTCTCTCCCACAACTTTCATATCCAGAACCGTAGGCTCCCTCTTTAGTTGCCAGATCGCCCAGATCGGATTTGCGACTGCTGTCGCTGACCGTATTCTCAACTGTTGTCGAGGCATTGAGCTCACTGAGGGTGCTGATCGGTGGAGGAAACCACGATGCTGGAGCAATCGATGGTGTCGTCGGCTGGTCAGGCATGCGAAGCGTGCCCATCTGACCAACTTGGAAGCGGAAGCTCCTGATCGCCAAGCTGACCCCATCGCCCATGGACTCGAAAGCCGGGCGAGTGGCCGGTGTGTGGACAGTGAAGTCGAACGCGCCGAAGAGCTGGCGAATCTCCGCTATTGCGGAGTTGTAGATCACAGTTGATGGGTCCGAAGAAGCCGCAACATCAGCACTCCTAATTCCCACAGACGGTGCGAATTGACGAGGGTTTAACTCATCAATGCCCATAGTTATGGACTTGGGTTTTGGAGAAAAAGGGAGCGCTGAAGCATCAATCGGCTAGCAAACAAGCACATAGGGGACTCGAAGATTTACCCAAGTTCAGGCCTCGTAGAGGTCCCTATTCCTACTTGTCTGCTTGTGGAATTAACAGAGAAATCAAAGATTACAATGGTGTCCTGATGCAATCTGGCGAGGGTTGTGGAAACAAGGGTTGCATGTGTCCTCCTCGCTGCCCCCTCCTAGCCTTTATATAGATAGGCTAGGTCTCGGGTAGCAGGTCGAGTCGGTTATAGGTTAGGGTTTTTCCCTTTGAACTTTCTATCTTTAGCTTCTTGTTCTTCAAGCAATCGAGAGTCCGTAGGCTACTCGAGTTCTCTATTTGGGCCTTGGCGACACCATGGGCTTCTGCTGTATTCAGGCCGTATATACCAAGATTGAGTACCTGTAGGGTATACCCAAGTCACCTTGACTCCAACTTGCCTAATATGATCCATGAGTCCTTAGTTTGATATTTTATTTGGCACCTGCATGGAAAACATTTTAAAAATGGTGCAACGCATATAGGATGTGGTGGGGGAAGGGTGCAACGCATAAAGATCTTTGTGTTATTTATATTGATTACTATGTGCATCAACGCGCCGATATTAATCATTATTGCGGAATGAGTTCTGGACATGTCCATGAATATTCGAACCCACGGGGTCACACACTTAAGATGTTTTGGCATTTAGAACGTGAGTGCAATTAAGATATTTGAATGAAGTAATTTCTAAAGGATGTTTTGGAGTGTCTCGAAATATTCTGGAGGTGTCCCGGATATCACTCAGAATCGTTGGAATTGTTCTAAACATTAATGGAAGACATTGGAAAATATTTTAGGAAGGTTTTAAATTAATTCGGAGTGTCCATGATTTAATTTGGGAAACTTGGTAATAAATATTTATATTTAAATAATAAATAATGAATTATTATTTAATTATCCTAGTGGGTCCCATCGGCCAGAGGGACGCATGGGCCAACTGAACCAAGGCACGGCGGGGGAGGAAACCCTGGCTAATTCGGCTAGGGATTCCCCCATGGCTGATGGGTGGAGGATCCAAGGTTTCGCTAATCTGTGATGTTATCGTTAGTAGAAAGATCAAAACCAACAAAACCTAGTGAAAACTAACGGAGAATCATCGATAAAAGTGTCAATATTTGGAGCTATCAACAGGGAAGGGAGGAAAACCACACTAAGAGCTATTCGAGAATGGTGAAAACCATAAGCTTGGGGATGCCCAAGGCACCCCACTGAACTTATCAAACTCTCAGTTTGCAAACCTCTAAAAAAATTTAGCAACATAAGATGATCATAGAAACTTAGAGCGTCTTTATCTAGTTTTATATTTAGTTTTGCATGTTACCTTTTAAATAAATAAGACCACCATGATAGATGTTTTTCATGCCTAAGAAAGATCTACTGAAATTGAAAATAAATTGATTTGGATGCTATCAAAACAAAAGGGAATGAAAACAAAAGGTTCAAATGCAAGTTATGTAAGTGTTACTTGTTTCAAATACTTTAATGAATGATAATTTGCATGTGCCTTATTTAGTGCCAATTTTTGTTCACATGCATAGATGGTTAATTTTAAGGAGCTTTGTTTGATAAGAAATGATTATTCTTCTGGACACTTTCGCATGCTTGTAGATGTCTTTTTGCTAGCCCAAAATTCCCAAATAAGCTAAGACTTGTATATCCAAATACCTTAAACACCAACAACATACACCATACCTACCTATGTGTCACTTCCTACTCCAAGTATAATATATGTGCTATGCCTTCATGTGCTTCAAAATAACCTCTTTTGTGCAGTTTAAAGCTCATGAGAAAGTAAGATGTGGGGTTAAACCACTAGAGTACAATTGTTTGAAATAAAACAGAATGTTAAACAAAACTTTGACCCATTGTAATTGGAATTATGTAAGTTATGTGTTTAATATTTTATAAGTTGTTTGTTAGCCAAACCATGCTATCGTGGGGAAATCTTTCAACATTGCACTACTTTTTGTGATGTCATGTTCTTTTGGCTGTGGATGCTCATCGATGTGAAATAAATTGGAACACTCAATAAAGCTTTCTTGAGTTTGCATATAATTAGAGGGACGCCTGGGCTACCAACCTAAGCCATGTTATGCATCATGGTGGAAGTTTACAATATGAATATTCTATGAAGAATTTTGAATAAAAAGCTATGAAAATAGTAAATAAAATAAAGTGCTGAGAGATTCATTTGTTTGTTCGTCTTGTCATCTAAGTATGTATATACCCTCACAAAAGGACTCCTCGTACAAAGGGTAAAGAGGTACCTCGGTTGACACTCTTATTTGATACTATATGCTTACAATGACAAAACCGCTTAAGTGATCCTAAGTTGAGTAGCATGAGTTGTGGGTACTTATGGTCAAGGTTCACCAGACATTCCACTTGTAAGGAGTCAAACACATAAACCATGCCTAATTTTGTCAACAAAAGATGTCTGGAACCTCACTCTTATGATTACCATTGATTTGAGCTACATATGTCAAAACTTGATTTTATGCCCCTACATATCTTTTATTTTATTGAAGGACTAGCACATGTGTTCCCTGCTTACTTTATGTCACCAAAGTTTCAAAATATAAAAAGAAACAAAAGATTCTTCCATAATTCTATAGGTTCATCTAAGCATGATTAATTTTTCATGGTACTTTCATTTGTTTCAATACAAAACAACTTATTGTTAAGCATGTTTGTAGTGTATAAGAGATATCACTTTATAGCTCATTTTCTTATTGCTATTCTTTAAAAATTGTACCTTGTAAACTTTATGTGACAATGAATATAATGTATGGCAAGAAAAATAGCAACAAACTCCAAAGTCCATGTTTATTTTTAAAACTTTCATGATCGAGGATGAGCATAGGTTAAGCTTGGGGATGTTGATGCATGTAAAATGCATACATGAACTTTGTAGTTTATTGATACATATTCCCACATAATTTGCAACGTATATAATGTTATATCCATGTTTTATATTTATTTTTTGGGGATTTACCAATGATCCCCTTTATTTTGGTTATAACTCTAAAGGATAGGAAAACCCTTTTTGTGTATTTTTATCTTTTAGGAACCTAAACAAAGTCAGATGGATCTAGGATTTCGGGGAAGTCGATATTTGCAAAAGGGAACGACATGGAGTACTTGGACCTCACGAGAGTGGCCCAAAGGCCAAAAATAGGTGTCGTGGCTCGGCTTGGCCCACTACACGCACCACCCACACTCTTTTGGTCCTCGATCGTCTGATTCACTTCAATCTTTCGCCCACTTACTTGGTTTGACCTAATAATGCCTATATAAAGGGCCCCCCAAGGAATCCTCGAGGAGAGTGCTGGAGAAACACTGAAACACCAAAACCGAGATAGAATCAGTGAAGATTGGAGGGGGAACTCTGCCGGAGCCGCCGGAGGGATATCTAGCTTCTCCAACATCTCCAACACCATCACCATGATGAAGATGGAGTAGTCCACCTCTGGAATATGGGTTTGTGGTAGTAGCTTGATCTATTTCTCTCTTGTGCTATCATAGATCTAGTACCATATGAGCTGCCTAACCTGATTATGGTCATATATGTAATTTCTATGTGGTGGATCTTTATTCTATGATTTGATATATGATATTGAACCTATTTATGCGTAATATGTATTGATAGATGCATATCATGTACCCCATTCTAAAGTACTTGTTTTTATCTAACTTGTATGCAAGAGCATGTGTGGGGCAAGTATGTATTATCTGGAGTAACATGGTGGTAGTGATTGAATAGTGACAACAAATTCAAGATATACTATGGTTTTTACCTTTATTTTGTTGTCTCACTAGGGATTACGTGAAATCATGTGCTATAATTATCTTGTGGCAGCTTGATAATCTTGTTTGGTCAAGGTAACATATTTGTTATTCAAACATTATGTTAAACTAATTAAGGCTATACTCTATTAATTCTTGATTCTAGATTGCTTGGAGTTTTCCCTTTCTAGAGGAGTATAAGAGAAATGTGTTGCATCATCTCTATGTTAGGACGTGGCCCATATGAATGCTTATAAAACACATATTGAAGTTTCACCAATATTATGTTGATGATAAATTGTTTTATGTCCACTACAACTTAAAAAGATAATAGACAAGTAGACCCATGAACCCTGGTCCATTTTAAATCATAAGGAAAGCTTTCCAACACCATTACTATCATTTATATTTTCTACAATTTATTATTTCAATAATACAAAAATACTTTCTTTACTTCCAAAAACAAAAACAAAAACACAAAAACAACTATCATATCATTGCGTTTATTTTACTTTTATATTTTATTATTGTTTTACTATACATATTATTATTGTTATTTCATATTACTAATACAAAACCTTGTGCTTGACAACCACATTGTGGAGTTGGGGACACAAGGCAAAAACTTTTTTTATAGACTGATTGAAGAGGAGGAGAAAAGCATCCCTTGATCAGCCAATTCCCCGAGAGTTCGATATAAACCCTCAAGTCACCCTTGTAGGAAAAAGACGCTTGCTATAACATTCTACACTTGGATATCCAACGAGTTGGTACACACGGAGTTGTTGCCATTAGTAACGATAATAACCTAGTGTTTCATCTCGGGCAATGTAAAGTATCGACGAAGCAATGCAATACGTATTGGACATAATACTACGGTTCATATGATAAATATCTTCATGTTATTTGGGATTACTATATGCATCAAGGCTCTGATAGTAATCATTTTCATGGAATGAGTTCCGGACATGTCTGTGAATATCCAAACCCACAGGGTTAAACACTTAAGGCGTTTTCGGCATTTAGAACATGAGTGCGATTAAGATATTTTAATAAAGTAATCCCGAAAGGATGTTTTAGAGTGTGTCAGAATATTCCAGAGGTGTCCTATATATCACTGAGAATGGACGGATTGTTCTGGACATTAATGGAAGATATTGGGAATAGTTTACAAAGGTTTCGAATTAATTCGGAGTGTCCGGGATTTAATTCAGAAACTTTGGAATACATATTTATATTTAAATAATAAATAATAAATAATTATTTAATTATCTCAGTGGGTCCCATGGGCCGGAAGGCCGCATGGGCCCACTGGGCCAAGGCGCGTGCGGGGGAGGAAACCCTAGCTGATTCGGCCAGGGCTTTTCCCATGGCCGGTGGGTGGAGGAGGAGGTGGGGGAGGAAAGGAGTCCACCCCGAACTCCAACTCCCCTCCCTATGTTGGTTGGGAAGGAACAAAGAGGGTAGAACTCCGTGTTGGAGTCCAACCATTCCTCTCTCTCTCATTGGTGGCAAGAGGAAAATGAGGAGTCCTTGTAGGATACATAGTCTTACTCCTACTCTCCCTTTGGGAGAGGGGTGGCTACCTATATAATGAGGGGAGGGGGCAAGTGCAAGGTGAAAATTTGAAGGAGAGAGCCCTAATCCCCGATCCCTAGCCACCACCACGATCAAGACAGCCACCGCCTGTCGCCCCGGCCCTCGGAGCTCTTCTTCGTCCTCCTCTTCGTGTTGTCGTCATCATCGTGAGGAGGACATATTCATCAACACACCGGAGCACTAGCCATCTACTTCCTCTGTCTAGGTCGAATCTATCTAGACGATGAAGTGCTTCCGGATCTTCATCAACACGTGCCCGCTTCGTCCGTGAGCTTGATCTCACTTCTACGTGGTGTCGTTCTTGTTGCATGTGTGGATACTGATGGAGGTGCGATGGTTAGAGCACTTGGTCATTGGAGCCGTCCATTGGATAATACATCTCCACGTGACTCGCTAAGGCTTGTTGTGGGGATCGACGCATGACCAACCTCGTCATCGACAAACTTCCGTTAGTTTGATCTTCGAGGGTATGATCTGTTACCTTCTCCCTCATATTGGATCTTGGATATCCACTAGAAACAATTTGTTTTACGTACCACGTTCCCCAATAAATGCTTGTATGGGAGGCCATTAGGTTTGTAGTTTTCTTAGTCCTATACTTGCCACCCCTAGGACCTGAGTTCTTGCCTCCTAAATCAAGATTGAGCGTACAGCCACACGGGGGCCTATGGGACTCCCCTTGACTCCAACTTGCCTAATATGATCCATGAGTCCTTAGTTTGATATTTTATTTGGCACCTGCATGGAAAACATTTTGAAAAATGGTGCAACACATATAGGATGTGGTCAGGGGAAGGGTGCACGACACTAAACTGGAAACCTGGTACACAGAGTCGAGGACCAACTGGGAGTATGGCCAACTACCGCAACCGGGAGCCCTTCTGGGTGACTCATGGATTAGGCAAAAGTAAGGGAAAGGTTTTGGTCAACCACCCTCTATCAACAGAACACCGAAGTGTGAAGTGATGCTAAGAGTCAGTCGGCGTGTGTGGGTAAAGTTGTACACCCCTGCAGGATTAAATTCTTTCGAAAAGCCATATCCATGATTATGAATGACTTGGGAATGGACGTGATGATCATAGAGAACATGAACCTAATTGTAAAACTTGTAAACTAAAGTATGTTAAAAATGCTTCCTCAAGGGTCGTCTTAGTTGATAGGTTTAGCTGACGATGATTCAGTGGATATCAAAAGATGACCAAAGCTAGATATATCGCTTCCTTATCACTTTAAAATGATTTGTTTAGTCAATCTTCTATTCCTCCTTGTTCTATAAATAAATATAGCTTGATGTAAAGTAACTCCACAAGCCATCAGTCTTGCAGAGTACACCTTGTAATCAGGCTTGCTTTGTTTATACTTTAGCAAAGTAAGTGTTACCATAGAAAATGAGTTTGTTACGACATCGACCTCAGCGAGTAGCTTGGAGTCCTAGGCGGTAGCCTGGAATCTATGAAATCGGATGCATCGTTATGCTTCAGACCTCTTAGGTAATTTATTAAGTTTTCTATATTTAATAGTATAATTTGCTTTCCGTTATTTGATGTATGTGGCCAATGACCTTTGCTTGTAATATTTTGATTCTTCTCTTATATATGAGCTTGTATTTCTTCCTTAGTTTACGATTACTGTAATGTTACTAATTCTTTCATTGTAAGCTCTCGAGGTTGAGGTTAGGCTTATTTTAGACGGAGGTCTGAGATTTGTCTAGACCTGATCCTGGGGGTGTCACATCCACATCCACCACCGTAGATAAGAACACCGGTGAGGAGCTTACCAGAGTTGTAGTAGTCGATAGGTTTAGTAGTTAGGCTCTCAGAGCATCACCAGATGGCTACTCTACTGAAAAAAGGCTTAGCGCCGCAGCAGCCTTAGTGGCGGAAAAATGAAAGTCCCCTCATGGTAACGTGAACCCCCGACGAGCAAGAAAAATATTGTCATGTATAAGTCGAAAACTGATTCCTGCAGGGCTTACTACTGACAAGCAAAACAAAGATTCATCGTTGCTTCATGTTTCGTGGATGGACTCAGGGGCCCAAAAAAGTCATGGTATTCAACCTTTTGCATTTGTCATGGCTCTAGTGCATAGCGGTGATGACAAAATAATAGAAGTATGTCATCTTAATGGGGGATAGTTGGAACATGGACGTGGAGCCGTTGACACGTGTGGTGCACCACCGGTCTATTGTCTCCTATATGCCATTTCCTAGTAGTGACAACTAATAAAATCTAGGGAAGGCAGAGCAGCGTCACAGCGAATCACGGGGTGGGGCGCGCTGCGGAGGGTGTCCTGCTGGTGTGGTGTCCGCCGGTGTTGGGGACGGCATAGGGGCATCACGGTAGCACGGAGGCCGCCGGTGACGGCGTACTTGTGAGACGAACAAAGGGATGACCGTGTTACGTCGAGAGTAGAGGCCCAGCAGGGTCGTCTCGATAGCCACGATAGAGATGATAGATGGCAACAGGATGGAAGACGGCCAATGGTGGTGAATTTGGGTGGGGCGGTTGGAGGGCAGTGTCATTATTAGGAGGCGTGATTTACGTGCGGGATGATGAGGGACATGCGACTGATAGTGTTTTATCACAAAATTCTAAAGTGACGTGAAACATTAGATATTGGTTAGAAGGTCAAGATCGTTTGGATCGCCCCACTCTAGATCTTTTTATATTGGTATATAGATGCCTTATGGCCCACGTGTTAGTTTGTTCCACACTGTCCAATGGAACCAGTATGTGATAGGGTGTCAATAGGGTCCTCTGCCACATTTTATTAGAGTTATATATAGTATCAAGATATCATGTACACACAATTAATAAATTACTAAAAAAGAAATTTCTTCAAAAAAAAAGAAGAAAATAATAATACCAAGATCCAGGATACGCAGCGGCCAACAACGACAAATGTCACTGACTCACTGCATGGACCATGAAGAGACCCTGAAATTAATAGAAGAATATTTTGGGTAATTCTCACTCAAGTTAGAGCACGTTCAACTTCAAAACCGTTGGATTTGTATCGCGTAGATCATATGAGTTCCAACAGAGAATACTTTTTGGTTCGATGGGGAGGAGTCGGGGCTGGGGTCAGCTGCTGCAACGACCGTCTTCCTCGGCGGCGGCCATGTTACGTTAAAGGGTCACACTCAGGCCTCACATGCGAGCTGTGGAGTCGCCGTCTCGGTTTTTCCGTTTCCATGTTGTATTTGTGTGGAGAGAAGTTGCTCTAGTCGAGATCAGACGGCGTACAACGTCCTAATTCGAATGGTTGTCGATCCGGGGGTCAAAATAGCACCCGCCATAGTAAAATCGCACATAACTGTAGAGACGCTGGTACCAACTACTCCTTGACCAACAACCGAACAATAAATATATATCTATACCTAATAATAAAATGAGAAGCGTTTCTCTCTTCGTCCGTCGAAGTGCGCTTTGGTCCATCGTCACTTTACGTCTTTGTCGGTACGGATCTAGAGACACGATAGAGAAGTTCAAGAAGGAAACGTATGACCAGCTAAAGAAGGAAACCGATTATCGATCAATACGGCGACCAAGTGCGTAGAGGTACTAGAGTAAGGGTTAAAAAATATTTTAAATGCAGGGTTTAAGAGGTTTAATTTGGAACAGTGATGGATTCAGAGATACGGCTAAACATTTTTTTACATCAGAAGCAATCAAGAATTACACGTTAGATTTTATTGCCTTGTTAGAGACGGGATGATCTAATTTCTCGGTTCATTTTCTCCAACACTTGGCATCTGGGGAGGATTTTGCGTGGTTTTGCTTACCTCATCATGGGCACTTAGGTGGTATCCTTGTGGGTATTAATACTGTAACTTAGTTAATAAAGTTGAGACGGGGGATTTTTATGTTAAAATGCACATGAAGTGTCATAGTGATGGGTTTGAATGGATCTTCGTGCCCTTCTATGGTGCGGCTCAGCACAGGTTTAGATTTGTGAAAACGAGCCACTACCTTTGTTGGTGGGTGGAGATTTTAATATTCTTCGAAAAAGAGAAGAAAACAAGAATAGAAATTTTAATTCTCGATGGCCTTTCGTTTTCAATGACGTTGAGAGTCTGAATCTCAGAGAGATTGCTCTCTCTGGAAGACAATTCACATGGGCTAATCGCAGGGATACGCCTACTTATGAGAAGCTTGATCGCATCTTATCCGGAATGGGAACAAAAAAAATCCCATTAGTGACTGTGCGTGATCTTACTCGCTCGGGCTCAGACCATACTCCTCTCCTGATTGACTTAGGGGTTAGGGCTCATCTTGGCAATAACCCAAGATTTTCTTTTGAACTTTCGTGGATTAGGCAAGATGGATTCTTTGAGATGGTGGCTGCTGAATGGTTAGCTGTATCACATGGTGATACACCCATGGAGAGAGATGGCAAAACAAAATTAGACATTTGCGACGCTTTCTCCGAGGTTGGGCCAAAAACCAGAGTGAAGGGTATAAAAAAGAAAAAGAACGTTTGTTAGCTATTATTGATAATTTGGACATCAAGGCTGAAACATATCCGTTGTCAAAACAGGAGCGTGATGAGCTGACAAAAGCAAATGAGAAAGTAACTAAACTTCGGTGGGATGAAGAGACCAAGTGGACTCAGCGGGTAAAAGTTAAACACGTTCAGGAAGGTGGAAATAACACTAAATATTTTCACTTGATTGCAAATGGAAAACACCTGAAGAAAAAGATCTTTCAACTCGAACAAGATGAAGGAAGTATTGTTGGGGATGAAAATTTGAAAATTTATATTTCTGAATACTATAAGAGGCTTTTTGGTGAGCCAGATTCAAATGGTTTTTCGCTTATGGAGAAGATGATTACCGACATTCCTCAGGTATCGAGGCAGGAAAATGAAAATTTAACAGCTAGTTTTACCGAACTGGAAATATTCGAGGCTATTTCCTCAATGGAACATAACAAGGCTCCGGGCCCTGATGGATTTCCTGCGGAATTCTATCAGACGTTTTGTGAAGTTATTAAACCTAATCTTCTGGCTTTGTTTGCACAGCTGCAAACTGCCGAGTTACCTTTGTTTAAGCTAAATTTTGGAATAGTTACTCTTCTCACTAAGAAGGAAAATGCGGTCCAAATCCACCAATACAAACCGATATGTCTGTTAAATGTTAGCTTTAAATTTTTTACAAAGGTTGCTACAAATAGAATTTCTATGATTGCTCACAAGGTTATTCGACCAACCCAGACGACGTTGTCAACACCCGGATTTTTAATCCTAGATGCCCGTTATGCCATACCTCGCAATCCCAGGATTACCATTTTTGCGAGACATAACGGATTGGATATCACAGTATATCATCCATTACAAACCATACATAAGGTCTTTACACAAATAAGGATCTCATGATCCAGTCTTTAATACAACAAGCAGCAGAAATAAAAGATAGCGTAGCGGTGGGGTCCATCTTCAGAGGCACAGGCAATGCTGACGAAGCCAGATAGTCCTAGTTATCATAGCCGTCCTGCTGACCATCATCTTGATAATCTCCTTCATAGTCTGGCCATGATAATAGCCAGGGACAAAAGCCATGAGTACTCTTTAAGTACTCGCAAACTATCACTAACAAGTACTATACTTCTAAGTTAAAGTGCTAAATCTAAGTTTAACTATAAAGTTAAGTTTGAAACCTAAGCTGAGTTCTGAAGCAAAGAAAGATAAAGTAAAGTTCTAATCACTTAAGTTGGGAAGCTTTTATCATAAACACAATCCTGTTGTGGTCAAGTCAAGATTCATCATTTGTTTCAAGTGATTTAGAAAACATCTAACAACGAAATAGTATGGGCTATTCGAATAGTTTGACACTCTGTAGAGGTGGTACACTTTCACCACAAGATTCGATACATCTGTCAGGGATAACCCTGAATCATCATACTTAGTATGCAGATAATCAAACATAACCTTCCCTTTACACACCCTAGTATAAGCACCTCTCCTATGAGCATGGCCTCCCAACCATGACCATCAGTCATCTTGGGCACTGCATAGGTGGACATCATGAGAGGTGGCATCAGCTCAAACCTCTCCCGTGAGGGAACTAATACTAATGCATATAAATTTCCAGCTAAGCCTTACCCAAATCAGGTAATGTGGTTGTACGGTAAATTTGGAATGGTATCGCATCCGAATCCAACCATCAGTTTTATAAAAGGGTTAAGGCTCATGCCTCATCATTTTCATCATCATAAACCAGTTGTATTTCTCAACACATGTCAAAACATCTCAATAGAATGACTCATCATTCCAAGGTTTTCATAATTCATTTTCACCAAGTGTTCCCATCTAAAGTGACTTAAGTTTTTGATCTATTCTAAAATACTAAGTTAAGAGTGTTCACTAAGGTGGAAGGATGGGATAAATTTCATGCCATAGAATGACATCTAAATGTTTCTAAGTAGGTCAAGTTTTGTACTTTTTATACTACCTTCAAAACAAGTAAAGAACTTTGTGTAAACTAAGGGAGGTAAAACTTATCAATAAGACTTGAAGTACTAATAGCCAAAGGGGTGTGATCAAAGCATGCTTACGGCATCTTTGCTAAACCATCTAGTTTGATTCTAGTTTGCTAAGTACTACACTTGCAAGTACTAACTTGCAAGGGTTAATCTTGGATAGTGCTAGCTTGCTAAGGGTAGCTTGCACTGTTAATGGTGGCTTGCCTTGGTTGGTGCAGTGGTTGAAGTTTTCTTCGTCTTAGTCTTGATAGCACTCCTCCTCCTCGTAAGCTTGGCCGGTACTATCTTCTATAACAATACATACGGAGTAGACTATCACCAAACAATACTTAACTAGGCTAAGTAGCATTCCAAAACACACATTTGATGATCTATTATCATCACAAACATCACAAGTTTTAATTCAATAGTTTCATCCTTTTTATTTTAGAAAAGTAATTTCTACTCATTGAAATATTAACTAAAATTTAATATTCACCACCAAAATATGGGATCATGTGGACACATGTCCTCACCACATATTCTAACATGTGGGAATGAGATTTAAAGGTTGGATCAACATTACTTTAGTTTAAGTTTAGTATTTAATGATTTAAAGTGACTAGAAATGCCTATATAGCATTATTTTGGTACTAGTCCAAAGTCACTGCATGTAAACCTTAATATTATTACATATTTAGATATATATGATGAAATGTGATTTTGGAGAGTTGGAATCAACTCAAAAGCTAACTTGGTTGATTTTATAAAAATATTGCAAGTTGCAAAAGCTTCTATCTTCTTATTTTTATTAGGAGAGATCTATAACTCTAATTGAATTAAATCCAACGAGCTTGGATAGATCATCTTAATGCCTTTCAGGCAAAATTTGTTTCATGCTATTTGGATTTGTTAAACTCACAGAATTGAATTTTGAATTAGTGGACAGAAAACTAGATTTAACTAAAAAGAAAAATCCGGATTTGAATGGGTGGGCTAGCGCGGGAAAAGACTTGGGCCAGCCCAGTGGCGCTCCATGGCGCGGGGCTCAGCTGACAGGGGGGTCCCGCTTGTCAGCGGCACTTAAAACGCAAACGACGTGCTACCGTGGTCGTAGGATTAGAAGCGAGATCAACGGCTGAGGGTCATCGTCGACGACGAACAGGTCGCCGGCGAGCTCGAACCCTAGCGGCACGGTGGGGGTCTACTGGGGGCGTACCAGGGCTCCAGCAGGGTTGGCGAGGCGAGCAAACGACGTGGAAGACGTTGGCGAGGCGTGGCGCGGTTGCGGTAGAGCTTGGGGTGGTCGCAATCAACGGCTCCCTTCTCCTCCTACCGCGGCTGCTCCGGCTCCAATTCCGGGGAGGCAGAGCTCGCCTTGCTCCGGCTAGAGGTGGGTGAGGTCCAGAGAGGTGAGGGGAGTGGAATGGTGTGGAGAGAAGAGGCTAGGGAGGGTTCCTTTTATAGGCCCGACGGTGAGACCGAGCTGGATGGGCAGTCGACGGTGGCGACATGGCAACGGCGGGGTAGAGGCATGGCTGCGGGTGGCGATCGATGTGTGGTTCCCTGGCGGTGCTCTAGAACTTGAATGCGAGCGTAGGGGCGGTGGCACGCGGCTGGCGAGGTGGCGCTCAGAGGCAGAGGCGGCGTGTCCACGGCGAGCGGTGGCTGAGGCGTTAGGTGGCCAGCTGGGTGTCTGGGGTGTTCTCCAGGTCGAGGCGGAGCGGCGGGCGCGGGCTGCTGCCAAGGGGCGGCACTGGCATGGTGCGGTGGCACTGGGCGCGGTTTGTGCTCGGTGGTCCACTGCTCTTGCCTGCAAGGGGGGTGGCGTGAGCCTGGCTACCTCCTAGACATGGCGAGGGAAGAGGAATGGTCTGCTGGAGGCAAGGGTTGGCCGTGAGGCATGGCTCGGCATGGCATGGCATGGGGACTAGGGACAAGGGAGAGGGGTGTTAGGGGTTTGGTTAGATCAAGAGGGACAGAGGAGATAAATGAAGATCATTTGGGGCAAAACCACTGTAAAAGTGAGCTAGGATTAGAGTAGAGATTATGCATGCCAAGTGTTTGATTAAATGGCCGCATGAAAGAAAGTTTTGAATTTTGGTTTTAAAATTTTTGAGTGATCTCTACTAGTGATAGGTAGTCTCTGGTTGCAAGGGTTTTGAAAGTGGAGCTCAAAGAGATGGTTTTTGAAATAGGGGTGATCTATGCATATGCATTAGATTCAATTTTAAACTATCATTTAAAATAGTTAACAGAATGTTTTTAGCATATTAAAAGGTGGGCCTTGGTACCTTATTATGTGTACTAGCAAGGGGTGCAAGGATCAAGAATTGTTTCTGTTAAGTTTTGAGTACTAGGAATAGCCAAAGTAGGCATGAGAGTGAAATTTTCCAAAATGACCATTCCTCCTTTTTAATTCTTTTGTATTTGATTTTCTTTAGGAAAAGTTTGGGAATGATGTAGATGATGTTTAAATCACCTAAGAAATATTTTACAAGCATTGGATCATTCAATCATGGAAATTCAAACAACTCCTATTTTAAATGCACACAAAAATGAATGCTTTCATTTTAAATTTAAAAAAGTTTTTGTTAACCCTATTTTTGGATGATTTGATCTTGATAACCTTGGATTGAAGTTTTGGGATGTTACAAACCTTCCCCCCTTAAACAAAATCTCGTCCCGAGATTTACAAGGAAAACTAGGAACTAAAGAGATCTGGGAACTCTGTCTTAATGTAATCTTCGCGCTCCCAAGTAGCTTCCTCCTCGGTATGGTTGCTCCACTGAATCTTGAGAAACTTAATGCTCCTGGTCCTGGTGGTTCTATAGGCTTCTTCTAAGATATGGATAGGCACTTCCCAATAGGTCAGGTCATTGTTGATTTCCACAGCTCTGTGATCGATGTTCTTGAAAACTTCCGTCTTCTCAGGCACTTCCAGACATTTGCGAAGTAACGAGATATGGAACACATTGTGGATGGCTGACATCTCTTCAGGCAGTTCTAGTTGGTATGATACTTCTCCTCGATGGTTCAGAATCTTGAAAGGTCCGATATATCTGGGGGCTAACTTTCCCTTCAGACTAAAGTGTTGGGTTCCCTTCAATGGTGAAACCTTGATATATACAAAATCTACGACATTGAAAGTCATGTCTCTCCTTCTCTTGTCAGCATAGCTCTTCTGTCTGGATTGGGTGGTCTTGAGGTGCTCATGGACTTTGTGAACTTTCTCTTCTGCTTCACGGAGAATGTCTGATCCAAAGATCTGACTCTCTCCTACTTGCGACTAATTCAAAGGGATATGGAAAATTCTCCCGTATAGGAATTCAAATGGTTCCATCTGCAAACTAGCTTGATAACTGTTGTTATATGAGAATTCTGCGAAAGGTAGGCAGTCTTCCCATTTTGATCCATATTCCAACACACAAGCTCTAAGCATATCCTCTAGGATCTGGTTGACTCTCTCGATCATCCATCATTTGCGGGTGATATGCGGTACTAAAGTTCAACTTGGTTCCTAATCCTTCTTGGACTTTCTGCCAAAATCTCGAGGTAAACTGGGTTCCTCGATCTGATACGATGGTTTTGGGGGTTCCATGCAGACTAACAATCCTAGCAATGTATAACTCTGCTAGCTTTGCACTCTGGTAGGTTGTCTTGACAGGTATGAAGTGGGCTACCTTGGACAGTCTATCAACTATGACCCAGATTGAGTCATTCCCCTACTAGAAGTAGGTAAACCGGTGATAAAGTCCATTCCGACGGAATCCCATTTCCATTCTAGAATCTGCAATGGTTGCAACAGTTTTGCATGTCTCTGATGCTCTGCTTTGACTCTTTGGCAGATGTCACACTTGGCGATGTAGCTTCCGATCTCTCTCTTCATCTTGTGCCACCAAAATTGCTCTTTCAAATCCTGATACATCTTTGTTCCTCCGGGGTGGATAGAATAAAGAGTATCATGAGCTTCTTTCATGATAACTTCCTTCAGCTCCGAATCTGCTGGCACACAGATACGTCCCTTGTACCACAGTACTCCTTCTTCGTCTTCGGTGAATCCAGGTACCTTTCCTGTACCAATACGATGTTTGATTCCGTCGATACTTTCATTCCCCTTCTGGGCTTCCTTGATTTGGCTAATCAACGTGGGTTGAAGTTCAATGCTAGCTAGGAATCCTTTGCTAACTAACTCATTCCTGAACTGCTCCAACTCCTCATACAAACTTGGTTGCTTCTCCTTGATCATGGTGTTAAGCCTACACGGCAATCTGCTAAGAGCATCCGCTACCACATTGGCTTTGCCGGGGTGATAGTGAATGTCAAGGTCATAATCCTTGATTAACTCTATCCATCTCCTTTGTCTCATATTCAGCTCCTTCTGAGTGAAGATATACTTCAGGCTCTTATGATCTGAGTAAATCTCACAGGGATTACCCATCAAATAATGACGCCATGTCTTCAATGCTAGAACCACGGCTGCTAGCTCAAGATCATGGGTCGGATAGTTCTGCTCATGCTGCTTCAGTTTTCGAGACAGATACGCGATGACCTTGCCTTCTTGCATCAATACACATCCTATGCCAATCTTGGATGCATCACAATACACATCAAACGGCTTCTTGATGTCTGGCATGATCAAAATTGGGGCGGATATCAATCTCTTCTTCAGGTCTTGGAAACTGGCTTCACACTTGTTTGTCCATTCAAACTTCTTGTCCTTCTTCAACAATTGGGTCATTGGTCGGGCTATGCTCGAGAATCCTTCTACGAACTTGTGGTAGTATCCTGCTAATCCGAGAAATGAACAAACTTGGGTTTGATTGGTTGGGGCTTCCCATTCTTCGACATCTTTGATCTTGGTGGGATCAACAGAGACTCCTCCGGCAGACACAATATGTCCTAGGAATCCTACTTCTTTCAGCCAAAACTCACACTTGCTGAACTTGGCATATAACTGATGCTCTCTCACGGTTTCTAGAATGATTCTCAGATGTTGCTCATTCTCTTCTTCTGACTTGGAGTAGATAAGGATGTCGTCGATAAACACAACTACAAACTTATCTAGGAAATTCATAAAGATCTTATTCATGAGATTCATGAAATAAGCAGGGGAATTGGTTAATCCAAAAGACATAACCGTATACTCGTATAAACCATAGCGAGTAGTAAATGCGGTCTTTGGAATATCCGTTGCACGAATCTTAAGTTGGTGATAACCAGTTCTAAGATCAATCTTTGAGAATACCTGGGCTCCAGTCAACTGATCAAATAGATCCTCTATCTTTGGCAAAGGGTACTTGTTCTTGATGGTGACGTCATTCAACTTTCTGTAATCTGTACACAGACGGTTGCCTCCATCTTTCTTGTCGACGAATAACACTGGTGATCTCCATGGCGATGCACTTAGCTGAATCAAGCCTGTGGCTAACATGGCATCCAACTGCTTCTTTAGTTCCACTAACTCTGAGGGGTTCATGGTATAGGGTCTCTGGGCTGTAGGTCCAGTTCCGAGGATTAGTTCGATAATGAATTCAATATCCCTATCCAGGGGCATACCTGGCAATTCATCTGGGAATACGTCGGGGTATTCACAGACTATTCTGACTTGGTCAATGGTGGGCAGGGCTACACTCTTGTTGCACTTGAATTGACGGGGTAAGGTTTCAGAGATATGATATACTGTTACTCCAGAACTACCGGTCATGGTGATGGCTTTCTTAGCACAGTCTATCAATCCTTTATGCCTTGACATCCAGTCCATACCTAGTACTACTTCCAATCCTTTGGTTCGAAGTACAATTAGGTTGGCATAAAAATCTATCCCATGTATTCTGATAGGTACAACTTTGCAAATTTTTCTAGCTTTTGTAGTTGAACCGGGGATTTGAACTATCATGACATGCTTCAGGTTGGTTGGGTGAATCTTACTAGTGCATACAAATTCCTCGGTGACAAATGAATGCGATGCTCTAGAACCAAACAATACTCTTGCTAAAACTGAGTTGACAGAAAACATACCCAGCACTACATCCGCACTTCTGCGTTCATGTGGAAGAGACGACCGTTGCGGTTGTGAGGGTTCCCTGGGGAAAATCTTCTTCCTGGTTGAACACGACGCTGCTGCTGAGCTGGGGCATGCATAGGGGCATTGGCGGAAGTCTTCTTGGGACACTCATTGGAGTAGTGACCCTTCACTCCACACTCGAAACAAGTGATCTGGGACTTGTCCTTGACAGCGACAGGTACATCATTGCTGCCAGTTCTGGGTGTAGTGTTGTTGTTGTTGTTGCTCTTGGGAGGGGAACGGTTGAAATTGTTGGCATTGCCGGAGTTGTGATTGTTTCCTCCGGACTTCACATTGCCTCCGCTACGGTTGGGGTAGCTTGGGCGAGAATTTAGGGGTCGGTTGTTCCTTGGTGCATATCCTAGTGAAGGGTTGGGATGGTACTTCTGGTGACTACTGGATCCAGACTGCTGCATCATACGACGCTTGCGGTTGTCGTTTGCCTGGTTAATCTTCCCTTCCATCTGAATGGACGAGTCGACTAGTTCTTCGAGATCCTGAAAACGGATGTTGACGAGGACAGTCTGCATCTCATCATGCAGTCCATTCAATAATCTCTCCTTCTTCTTAGCCTCCGTGTTTATCTCATCAGGCGCATATCTGGCAAGTGACAAGAATCTATCACGGTACTCCACCACAGTCATTCTTCCTTTCTTCAATTTGTGGAATTCATCTATCATCCTGTTGACGAGACCTTGCGGTACGTGAGTGCGGCTGAACTTGACTTTGAATGCTTCCCAGGTCATCACCTGGCCATGGTTCATATTGCGGATGCAATTCCACCAAGCTCTTGCATCTCCCGCCAGATAGTGGGTGGCGAAGAGAACTTTCTCATTTTCATCAACTCCTGCCACTTCAAGGTTGTTTTCCATGGTCTGTAACCAGTCATCAGCATCTAATGGGTTCTCAGATTGGTTGAAGATTGGGGGATTTGTGTTCTGAATTTCTTTGAATTTGGATCCATGGTGATCCTGATTTCCATGTCCTTGGTTGTTGAGAGCCATTTGGGCGATCTGCTGCAATGTTGCTAAGTTGGCTTGACGCTCGGCCCTGCTTGCTTCACGGTCCACGGTGAGATTCTGCAAGATCTTCAACATTGGGTCCTGCGACGAGCTGCTCCCTCCTTGGTTTCCACGAGTCATCTGAAGATTGAGATAGATATAGGGGTAAGAGGGAAATTCTAAGGTTCATGGTTTTGGGTTTTCAAAGCTAAAACATTGAGTTAGACTCAGGTTTTTCAACTAACTTCATTTTCGTTCATGCAAGCAAGCACCCGATACAACACACACCACAACAATCAAAGGGGAAAACAGATGGTTTGAAGAACCATTCTACAAGCTACGATACAATGAGATGATACATCTCATGCTACGACAGTGCTCTAGTGAATCTACTCATCGTCGATGAAGTCGGAGTCCTCATCATCAGTGTAGAAGTCCACAACATCTTCTTCCAGAAAATCATCATTGTTGCTAAGGTAAGAATCCATATCTCCCTGGATGTCTTCACCCTCCTCTTCTTCTTCCTTGGCGGCAAGCTGAGCTTCCTGCTCCTTGACGGTCTTCTCGAGGTCGGCCACCTTCTTGCGAAGACGGGCGATGGTGCGATCCTTCTTTGCATGCTGGCGGCGAAGAGACTGGTGATCTTGGACGAGCAGTGCGAAAGTCTGGGCCTTCTGGTCGGCAATGGCACGGTTCTGGTTGGCTAACTCTCTGGCATTGTCCAGTTCCTGTTGTCTGTCATGAAGCAAGAAGTCAAGGTTCTCCACTTGACGCCTCAACTCTGGGTGACTTGGCATCTCCATCGGCATTCCCATGAAGTCACGTCTTGCATAGTGGGCAAAACGGGTTCCTTGGATCTTGTTGACGCTAAGGGCACATAGACGTGCGAGAGCTTCATGCATTGCCCTAGCTAATCCATCTAGCCAGTTGTTCTCTCTCACGGAGAACTGAATTCTCCCGGAAGTTGGTGCTTCGATGCTTCCTCGAAGATCCGCGGTGACTAGCCACTATAGGTCTCCTCCTGGGGGTCTTGGAAGTTGAGCTCCAAGAAACTCCGGATGTGGGCGTCCTAGTAACTCTGACAGCGAATCCAGATCCCTCTCGAAGATCAGCTGACCTCTGTTTCCCAACTAGTAAAACTTGCTGAACTGAGTCTCCATCTACAAGAATTAAGGATGAGGAAGTTAGTGAAGTGATCAAGTGTGTCAAATTTTAAGTAGTAGTGTAAGAATTTTGAGGAACATGAATTTTTTTGAGAAAGAATGCGTTCGCAAGGGTAAGAGAGGAAATAGTTTTTCAGAAATACTCACTTTGGTTTTGAAACTAAGTTTTTGTTTGAACGTCCATTCTAACTAGGGTCTCCTATGGTCAGGATGGCTCTGATACCAACTTGTCAACACTCGGATTTTTAATCCCAGATGCCCGTTATGCCATACCTCGCAATCCCAGGATTACCATTTTTGCGAGACATAATAGATTGGATATCACAATACATCATCCATTACAAACCATACATAAGGTCTTTACACAAATAAGGATCTCATGATCCAGTCTTTAATATAATAAGCAGCGGAAATAAAAGATAGCGTAGCGGTGGGGTCCATCTTCAGGGGCTCAGGCAATGCTGACGAAGGCAGATAGTCCTAGTTATCATAGCCGTCCTACTAACCATCATCTTGATAATCTCCTTCATAGTCTGGCCATGATAATATCCAGGGACAAAAGCCATGAGTACTCTTTAAGTACTCGCAAACTACCACTAACAAGTACTACAGTTCTAAGTTAAAATGCTAAATCTAAGTTTAACTATAAAGTTAAGTTTGAAACCTAAGCTGAGTTCTGAAGCAAAGAAAGATAAAGTAAAGTTCTAGAATCACTTAAGTTGGGAACCTTTTGTCATAAACACAACTCTGTTGTGGTCAAGTCAAGATTCATCAGTCATTTCAAGTTATTTAGAAAACATCTGACAACGAAACAGTATGGCTATTCAATCGTCCATAATCATGACGCGCTATTCGAATAGTTTGACACTCTGTAGAGGTGGTACACTTTCACCACAAGATTTGATACATCTGTCAGGGATAACCCTGAATCATCATACTTAGTATGCAGATAATCAAACATAACCTTCCCTTTTACACACCCTAGTATAAGCACCTCTCCTATGAGCATGGCCTCCCAACCATGACCATCAGTCATCTTGGGCACTGCATAGGTGGACATCATGAGAGGTAGCCTCAGCTCAAACCTCTCCCATGAGGGAACTAATACTAATGCATATAAAATTCCAGCTAAGCCTTACCCAATTCAGGTAATGTGGTTGTACGGTAAATTTGGAATGGTATCGCATCTGAATCCAACCATCAGTTTTATAAAAGGGTTAAGGCTCATGCCTCATCATTTTCATCATCATAAACCAGTTGTGTTTCTCAACACATGTCAAAACATCTCAATAGAATGACTCATCATTCCAAGGTTTTCATAATTCATTTTCACCAAGTGTTCCCATCTAAAGTGACTCAAGTTTTTGATCTATTCTAAAATACTAAGTTAAGAGTGTTCACTAAGGTGGAAGGATGGGATAAATTTCATGCCATAGAATGACATCTAAAGGTTTCTAAGTAGGTAAAGTTTTATATTTTTTATGCTACCTTCAAAACAAGTAAAGAACTTTGTGTAAACTAAGGGAGGTAAAACTTATCAATAAGACTTGAAGTACTAATAGTCAAAGGGGTGTGATCAAAGCATTCTTACGGCATCTTTGCTAAACCGTCTAGTTTGATTCTAGTTTGCTAAGTACTACACTTGCAAGTACTAACTTGCAAGGTTAATATTGGATAGTGCTAGCTTGCTAAGGGTAGCTTGCACTGTTAATGGTGGCTTGCCTTGGTTGGTGCAGTGGTTGAAGTTTTCTTCGTCTTCGTCTTGATAGCACTCCTCCTCCTCATAAGCTTGGTCGGTACTATCTTCTATAACAATACATACGGAGTAGACAATCACCAAACAATACTTAACTAGGCTAAGTAGCATTCCAAAACACACATTTGATGATCTATTATCATCACAAACATCACAAGTTTTAATTCAATAGTTTCATCCTTTTTATTTTAGAAAAGTAATTTCTACTCATTGAAATATTAACTAAAATTTAATATTCACCACCAAAATATGGGATCATGTGGACACATGTCCTCACCACATATTCTAACATGTGGGAATGAGATTTAAAGGTTGGATCAACATTACTTTAGTTTAAGTTTAGTATTTAATGATTTAAAGTGACTAGAAATGCCTATATAGCATTATTTTGGTACTAGTCCAAAGTCACTGCATGTAAACCTTAATATTATTACATGTTTAGATAGATATGATGAAATGTGATTTTTGAGAGTTGGAATCAACTCAAAAGCTAACTTGGTTGATTTTATAAAAATGTTGCAAGTTGCAAAAGCTTCTGTCTTCTTATTTTTATTTGGAGAGATCTATAACTCTAATTGAATTAAATCCAACGAGCTTGGATATATCATATTAATACCTTTCAGGCAAAATTTGATTCATGCTATTTGGATTTGTCAAACTCATAGAATTGAATTTTGAATTAGTGGACAGAAACTAGATTTAACTAAAAAGAAAAATCCAGATTTGAATGGGTGGGCTAGCGCGGGAAAAGACTTGGGCCGGCCTAGTGGCGCTCCGCGGCACGGGGCTCAGCTGACAGGGGGTCCTGCTTGTCAAGGCACTTAAAAGCTGAAAGCGATACTGCAGTGGTCAGTAGGATTAGAAGCGAGATCAACGGCTGAGGGTCGTCGTCGACGACGAACAGGTCACCGGCGAGCTCGAACCCTAGCGGCTCGGTGGGGGTCTACTGGGGGCGTACCAGGGCTCCAGAGGGGTCGGCGAGGTGGGCAAACGACGTGGAAGACGATGGCAAGGCGAGGCGCGGTTGCGGCGGAGCTTAGGGTGGTCGCAATCAACGGCGCCCTTCTCCTCCTGCCGTGGCTGCTCCGGCTCCAATTCCGGGGAGGCAGAGCTCGCCTTGCTCCGGCTAGAGGTGGGTGAGGTTCAGAGAGGTGAGGGGAGTGGAATGGTATGGAGAGAAGAGGCTGGGGAGGGCTCCTTTTATAGGCCCGACGGTGAGACCGAGCGGGATGGGCAGTCGACGGTGGCGACATGGCTACGGCGGGGTAGAGGGATGGTTGTGGGTGGCGATGGATGTGTGGTTCCCTGGCGGTGCTCTAGAACTTGAATGCGAGCGTAGGGGCGATGGTACGCGGTCTGGGCGAGGTGGCGCTCTGAGAGGCAGAGGCGGCGGTGTCCACGGCGAGCGGTGGCTGTGAGGCGTTGGGCGGCCAGCGGGGGTGTCTGGGGTGTTCTCCAGGTCGAGGCGGAGCGGCGGGCGCGGGCTGCTGCCAAGGGACGGTCTATGCGAGCGGGGACCGAGCGCACTCTGGGGGCGGCACTGGCATGGTGCGGTGGCACTGGGCGCAGTTTGTGCTCGGTGGTCCACTGCTGCTCTTGGCTCGGGCAAGGGACAGGGGGTGGCGGTGAGCTCCTGGCTACCTCCTAGACATGGCGAGGGAAGAGGGAAAGGTCTGCTGCAGCGGGGCAAGGGTTGGCCGGCGAGGCACGGCTCGGCATGGCATGGGGACTAGGGACAAGGGAGAGGGGTGTTAGGGGTTTGGTTAGATCAAGAGGGGACAGAGGAGATAAATGAAGATCATTTGGGGGCAAAACCCTGTAGTAAACAGTGAGCTAGGATTAGAGTAGAGATTATGCATGCCAAGTGTTTGATTAAATGGCCGCATGAAAGAAAGTTTTGAATTTTTGTTTCAAAAATTTGAGTGATCTCCACTAGTGATAGGTAGTCTCTGGTTGCAAGGGTTTTGAAAGTGGAGCTCAAAGAGACGGTTTTTGAAATAGGGGTGATCTATGCATATGCATTATATTTAATTTTAAACTGTCATTTAAAATAGTTAACAAAATGTTTTTAGCAGATCAAAAGGTGGGCCTTGGTACCTCATTATGTGTACTAGCAAGGGGTGCAAGGATCAAGAATTGTTTCTGTTATGTTTTGAGTACTAGGAATAGCCAAAGTAGGCATGAGAGTGAAATTTGCCAAAATGACCATTCCTCCTTTTTAATTCTTTTTGATTTGATTTTCTTTAGGAAAAGTTTGGGAATTGTCTAGATGATGTTTAAATCACCTAATAAACATTTTACAAGCATTGGATTATTCAATCATGGCAATTCAAATAACTCCTATTTTAAATGCACACAAAAATGAATGCTTTCATTTTAAATTTGAAAAAGTTTTTGTTAACCCTATTTTTGGATGATTTGATCTTGATAACCTTGGATTGAAGTTTTGGGATGTTACAGGCGTTCATGCCTGGAAGGCATTGGAAGGGGTGGTTGTTCTACACGAAACAATTCATGAACTCCACAGGAGAAAGTCGGATGGAGTTTTATTTAAAATTGATTTTTAAGAAGCGTATGACAAAGTTAAATGGCTTTTCTTACAACAAGCGCTTCGAATGAAAGGGTTTGATCCTTCGTGGTGCAAATGGATTGAAAATTTTATTCAAGGTGGAAGTGTAGGGGTCAGAGTTAATGATGCTATTGGCTATTTTTTTCAGACAAGAAAATGTATGCATTAGGGAGATCCCTTATCACTTATGCTTTTTCATATTGTTGCTGATATGCTAGCCATCCTCATAGCTAGAGCTAAGGAGGTGGGCCAAGTTGGTGGTTTAATTAAATTCCTCGTCTGGTTGAAGGGGGAGTATCCATTCTTTAGTACGCCGATGACACAATTTTTTTCATGGAACATGATCTATCAAAAGCAGTTAATATGAAACTAATTTTATGTATGTTTGAACAATTATCGGGTCTTAAAATTAATTTCCACAAGAGTGAAATATATTGTTTTGGTAATGCTAAGGACCATGAACATGATTATAGGGATATTTTTGGGTGCACGTCGGGCTCGTTGCCCTTCAGATACCTTGGGATACCGATTCACCACAGGAAATTGAGGAACGCTGAATGGAACCCCGTTGAGAATCGTTTTGAAGGAAATTAGGTTGTTGGCAAGGCAAACTCTTGTCATATGGAGATAGATTAGTGTTAATCAACTCTGTTTTAACAAGTATGCCCATGTTTATGTTATCTTTTCTGGAAATATCAAAGGGTGTTAGGAAAAGATTAGACTTCTACCGTTCTAGATTCTTTTGGCAAAGTGATGAGCACAAGAAGAAATATAGATTAACTCGATGGAATATAATCTACAGACCTAAGGACCAAGGTGGCCTGGGAATTGAAGTGTTAGAAATTAAAAACAATTGTTTACTTAGTAAATGGCTTTATAAAATGTTATATGAGGAAGGGGTATGGCAAGAGTTATTGTAGACAAATATTTGAAAAATAAAACGCTTTCTCAAGTTCAAGTTAAACCGACCGATTCCTCATTTTGGAAAGGCTTAATGCAAGTAAAGGAGGGATTCTTTACTAGAGGGTTTTTTAAAATCGGGAATGGTTTAAAAAAGATTTTGGGAGGATGTTTGGCTCGGGAAAAGCTCCCTAGCCCAACAATATCCCGCGTTATATAATATTCTGCATAAGAAGCACGTCTCTATTCATGAAGTCTTATCTCAAAGTCCTCTCAATATCAGTTTTAGGAGGAGCTTAACTCGGACAAAATGGGTTGCATGGTTGCATCTATGTCAGAGATTGATGCAAGTTAATTTAACTAATGAACCTGATTTGTTTAGGTGGAAACTAACCACGGATGGGACTTTCACAGTCAAATCAATGTATGAGGATCTGATGAATGATCACCAGAGACTCCTTACAAAATACCTATGGAATCTTAAAATACCACTAAAGATTAAGATTTTCATGTGGTTTTTAAATATAAATGTGTTGTTGACTAAGGATAATCTTTCAAGAAGGAATTGGTATGGGAGCAAGAAATGTTGTTTTTGTGATGGTGAATAAACTATTGAACACTTTTTTCTTCCATGCCCCTTTGCTAGAATTATTTGGCGTATTGTTTTCTTTACTTATGATCTTCCACCACCAACCAATATTGCCAATATGTTTGGAAATTGGTTGAATAGGATATATAGGGATAACAAAGCCAGAATACATATAGGGGTATCGGCTTTATGTTGGTCCATTTGGAAATGTCGCAATGATATTATTTTAAACAAGGCTCGAGTTCAATCTTTTTTGCAGGTTATTATGTCGGCGTCTCATTGGATCCAACTCTAGGCTTTTCTCCTCCCAGAGCATCAACGTGCAATGATGGTTTCTGGATGCAACCATCTAGTGATGGTCGCACAGGATATTTACTACCAACCTTCGTGGCGGCATACTAGTAGATTGAGAGATGTCTAGCTACTGTATGTTATACTGTTCTAGACTTCTTGTCGTTTTCAAATGGTTGGTGTTTGTATCAACTCTCTCTTATCCATGAGCTGTAATCGTTACACACTTGATACTTCTAATAAAGGGCTGTGTGCATTCATGGATGCAGAGGCTGGGGTCCAACCCCATTTCGAAAAAAAACCGGCGACCAAAGCGACACTAGATAAAAGGCAAGAAACAAGTCTTCTAATTCCCAGTCAATCTGTGCTACACTCGCCTAGCCCTAGCCATCGCCGTACCGATCGCCATCGGCATCGTAGCTAGAGGCCCAACAATCTCTGGCACCTCGTTGAACCATCGTGCTGTCTCGATGATCGTCCCCTCTGAAGTAATCGAGTGGATGTGCCATGATGCAGAGCGAATCGATACCGTTTTTTGCGGACTACAGCTGCTGTTGTTTGCGCAAGTCAGGGTATTTTTTTGCTGGAGAACGGGAGGCTTCTTTGACCCGCTTGAGGCCAGAGGCAAGTGGACGGCGTGCGCGCGGTGTCTTCGGCAGCTTGTGCATGCCTGCTGCCTGCCCACGCGTGGGTGTGCGCGGACAGTGGAATACTACACATCAGATTCAACTTGATACAATTTTCTAGATAAGTCAATGAGCCATCACGTCTAGCTTCTATGGTTCGATCAATTAAATTGTTTCCGGTCGACATTAGGACTGAGCAAGTTAGCAAGGCGACATTAATTAGTTTACAATCAACTCTTACTTCCGGCTGCCGATGCCAATCCTCTCTGCGATGAAGATGATCCGTCAATCTCCTATCTTCTGCAACAGCGTGCTTTCTTAATGGAGATCTGGTTTAGAGAGTTGAGAGGGTATCAAAAAGACATCACATAGACGGCCACACATGATCTAAATGCTTCTCTTATTCAACTCGTCGTTTATGAATCATGAAAATTCCAGAGATTTCATTGCTCTGGTTAATCATGTGTTAGGCAGATTGATAATAGCTTTGCTAGGGCCAAAGAGTTGAGTAGATTGCTGCAGTATTTATTCTAGTGGTGCACAGCTGCACATACAGTCATGCCCTTGCTGCCTCAGTTTGTCGGGCTCTCGCTTAATTTAGCCTTTGTTTTTCGGTTGTTCACTTTCGTAATTGTCCCTTGAGAAGTGACTATTAGCTAACCAGTATCAACATCGAGGTTGACGGAGACAACATACAAGAAATGTATGTGAGTAAAACCCTCGCCGTCCGTGGGCAACAATGTCAGCTTTATCAGATTGGCTTGATAGGAGCACAAACACACGGATTAGGTTGCAGCTCGCTCCGCACTTCTAATCTTATTGGTACGAATTTTGCAATATTTATTTTTTAATCTTATTCAAACAGTTCTTTGTGCTATCAATTTTGGGTAATCATTATTTGCTCGATCAAGTTTGGTTAACCCCATGGATAGTTTTATATTTCTTTCTTAGAACAGTTCCGATTGTTAATCATGACTAGGCTCGCAGTTTTGAATCTATTATATAATAAAAGCAATATACGAGTTTTAAATAAAGCCACCATATTAAGCCACGTCATCTAAATTATTTTTGATAGTTAGATCTAAAATTCATGATCAGGATTTAACAAGAGATTAATGGTTACGTAACCTATCTGACACGACTTTTTTAGGGAACATTTGACACAGTTATTATCTAACGTGTCGGACGTGTGGACTTCCGATTTAAGCAATCGATATGAAACGGTTATAGCCACGATATGACACGGTTAATATTGAGAGAAGATCCATTTCGAGAAAAAAAATATTGAGAGAAGATAACGTGTCGGCTGTGAACTCTCTATTTACAATCAGTGTATTTTTCTAGGATCGGTTAGAATAGCTGGAGAAATCCCTACAAAACACAGACGTTCATGCTAGGTACCCTGGTGGCCGGAAACGTGGCAGAATCGTCATGGTAGAGCAAGAGGCTGCTAGCATATGGAGTATTTTGCCCCCAAATAATGTACTGTACCTGATCAGTATTGTACGTTGTATGCATGACTTGGGTACACAAAAATGAAAACTTTGTTTGATTAAGTTTGCCAATTCGGAGCAGCTGAACTTGAAGGTTAACGAAGCCATCACATTAGTCGCACTATCGACCAGAAGGCTCCTCATACTCAGAAATATTTAAGTCTGACTTAGATATGTCATTGAAACAAATGTGTATTGTCTCTGTTTTCTTTTTGGATGATGAGGATGAGCCAGCCGATTCTTATATAATTTTAGATAAGCCGGACGATGAAGCCTAAAAATATGATGAAGATGCTTAATCACCACACATATTTTCACCAACGAGGAGAGCGTCCCTCCACTAAAATTATATTCTGGCTTAATGGGACCCGTGACATCAAACCTAGGTGTTGATCGATCACTAATCAACTACGGGTACAACCACCCTACTAATCACCCATCACGGAAATTTGGAAAACCCTTCTTTGCTAACGTGGTCATCCTAACTTCATGGCATATCTAGAAGCAGAGGAATAAGGCAATTTTCCAAAAGGTTATGTCCTCTTTCATGTCATGGAAGGGCAGGTTTATTCATGAGATCACTCTGCGTAACCATAGAGTGAATCGGAAGTACCTAAATAATCTGTCAAAATGGATTGACAACCACTGTAAATTTATTATTTTATTTTTGTATATATACATAACTATAAATATTGTGGAACTTAAATAATAATCTTACTATGGGGCTCAAGCCCTACAGTCAATGCTAAAAAAATCATATAGTTTGTCTCAATACAAGTACACTTCGAGTTTCAGTGCAAAATATAAAATAAGATACATAGGTTTCAAAACTCAGTTAGTTGAACATTTTAATCACTTCTAGAGGATACTATGTTTTGTGTAATACAAAAATTTGGAATATTTTATATATGACTTCTTGTGAGTAACAAAATCAACATGGGAGCACATGTCATTTCAATCATATAATAATATTTAAAATTGATTAACATTCTTGAACTCTGTTATCCTAACTAGTGG
Organism: Avena insularis; assembly: GCA_023614405.1. Taxonomy (NCBI): domain Eukaryota; kingdom Viridiplantae; phylum Streptophyta; class Magnoliopsida; order Poales; family Poaceae; genus Avena; species Avena insularis. The sequence goes on from CM042692.1 coordinate 436,554,235, forward strand.
TGGATCTAGAAACGTCCGGAAGCCTTAGCGAATGAGTTTAAGATGTGATTTTTGGCACAAAATTCTTATAAACATCTATAAAAATGCAAGCTTTGACTGGTCGGCAAGCCTAGGTGGTTTCCCGTGCTAGAGGGATGCTGGGTCTGCCCATGATCCTAGCTGCATAGTCATGTTGCATGAAATAAATTAATGTGATAGAGTTTGTATCACAAGTGCATTGAAAATAAAGATTACATAGAGATATTTAAAGGAAAAGTATACTCTCCCGTTTGGAAATAAGTGACTCGGATTTTCCTAAATTTGCATGTATCTAGACGCATATATATACATGCGAATCTAAGCAAATCCGAGTCACTTATTTCTGAACAAAGGAAGTATATGTTATAGCAATAGATGGTGTCTAAAAAAATGAAGAGCCATACTTTCCTAACTTTGACTAGCAATAAAGCAACATGTTAGTGAATACCTCCAAAATTAATAATTAATTTTAAAAAATATTAATATATTAAATAATTGCCAAAATTTCAATATAGTGACAAGGTTACAAATTTAAGATGGCCAAAGATGTAACTATACCTGAATTTTGTTTTCCATACCAGTCGTGGATGGTTGTAAAGTGTTTTATTCCTTTTGACAAAACAGGAAATAATGTTTTATTTATCAAACACGTCCAACCCACTAAAGATGATGATGACAGTAAAGTACAATATGGTAGATAAAAAAGACGTAGAAGTTCTCGGAGAAGCAAAACATCTGGGTCAATCAAGCGTACTCTATTCTATTAATAGATCATAAATAAAAAATGGTCATAACTATTTGTAAACAACATAAAACCAAGATCTTTTCATAATTTGATCTAAACAAATCACACTCAATAACAAATCAGAGTTAGTAGATGATCATAACTGCAGTTGAACATATCACAATTGTTAGGTGTTTTTCTAAACTGCTTCAAGTTTAATAATTGAAAATAGATATTCCTAAAGTGTATCAAGTTTTTAACAATTGATTATAAATAGCCTAAACTCTTTTCAAGCCAAAGATATCGTAGTTTACATAAATGTCATATATAGACATCACCTTACCTTATGCAAATGATATAAAAAACGTGTGGCTTTCTCTATATAACATTACGATTAAATGTCAGAAGGTGAACTAGATTGGATTTTTGTAACTGGAATTGAGCTCTAGGACATAGTCAGCCATAATCAATTGGCACAATTGGAGTAAGAGAAATATAGTCGTATTGGGTTAAGATGTGCACGGAGGTGGAGAATTGGTGGTCCAATTATTAAGCATGTGGTTGCTTGAGGTAGAGAATTGACTCCTCTATATAATTATAAATACCAATAAATTAGGTTATTGTCAAGAGATTTTACTAATAATATGTGCTCCAGAATACAATATATATGCTGCAATTTTTCAAGATAATTTCTAAGTTGTTATAAAATTTAATTCTTAGGAATTTCCAAAAATCAGAATTGTTTACCATCCCAAGAACATTAATCTTATAAAGTATTTGTATAAATCACAGTCAATTGGAAAAAATATTTGAGTATACCATTTTGAAAAATATTTATGCATAATATGATCTTATGGTTGCTTATGATGCACGTGAATAAATAAATTTAAAAAATCATGAGTAAATTTAGGTGCTTTCTTATCCTTCAAATTTATATCACTCGAATTTGCAATCATGCGTGCAGAATAAACGGCGGTTGATTAAGATGCAAAAACTACGTCATTTGTGATATGAAAAGACAAATAAAAGTGAGAGAGAGCGCATAATGACTTGATTTAATAGTACGACTAATACAGAGGGAATTAAAAATAGTTAAACCTAATTATGTATCCATTAAAAAATAAAATATATGTTATTGTTATTGGTATGGAAAACATCTTATTGAAACCTTACAAAATAAATTAAGATCGATAAGTTTAAGATAAAAAGTATTTCCTTACTTTTTTTAGTAACATAACTAATGATTCAAGTACTATATGTTAGACCGACCATTTTGAAAGCGCCATGTTTTTCAAAATAATATGAGAATGTTGTGTAACTTACCACAAATGAAGGGACAACAAGTAAAAATGTCAGATAAAATTATAACCAAAATCCTTAATGCTTAATCGACCTATATATTAATTAAGGAGGATAAAATCATTCAGTTTAGGGTTCCATCCGAATGGACAAAGTATCATGGGATCATTGACCAAGTAAAACCTAATTATCTAGGAATCTAAATGTTATAGCCCCTACATATGCATATGACATCACATAAAATCTACCAGCTACCTCACGGTTTAACTGCAATTGCACACAAAGATATAATGTGATGCACAAATTTCATATATGCTCACTCATGTAGTGTTTTTGACATATCTTAATAATCTTTCACATGGAAATTAAATATGATTAAATATCTATCTAGCGCACGTGATATCCATTTAGCATAAATGTATATATATATATATAATGTATTGCTTTCAATGACATAGTATTAAGTCCATGAATTTATGAAGGCTTTTTCTCATCAATTTTGACACACTAAAGATGATATCTAAATAAAATAAAGGTGATGCCATCGCATTTGCGAGGGCCACTATGCTAGTTCTTAATACAGCTAAAATTATTATGGAAGAAATGATGTGCAATGTCTCAGATCTCCTTGGTCACACTAGTAGAAAAACTGCCTTTGGTTCGCAGCGGCCGAGAGCATTATTCCTGGTTCCTCCTCGAACCAGGACTAATGCAAGCATTTGTCCCGCTTCGAGAGGACCGGGCGACGCACGGGAGCCAGGGGGTATTCGTCCCGGTTCTTAAGGGGGCATTCGTTCCGGTTCGTAATACGAACTGGAAATTATTATGGAAGAAATGATGTGCAATGTCTCAGATCTCCTTGGTCACACTAGTAGAAAAACTGCCTTTGGTTCGCAGCGCCCGAGAGCATTATTCCTGGTTCCTCCTCGAACCGGGACTAATGCAAGCATTTGTCCCGCTTCGAGAGGACCGGGCGACGCACGGGAGCCAGGGGGTATTCGTCCCGGTTCTTAAGGGGGCATTCGTTCCGGTTCGTAATACGAACTGGGACTAAAGGTCCGGCCCCAGACACGTGGCTTGCGGCCCACCTTTAGTCCCGGTTCGTATTACGAACCGGGACAAATAGCACGTCTATAAATACGCCGCCGCCCCAACCAACCCTCCCTCTGTTTTTTTCTCTTGGTTGAAGGAGTGAGGTGTGGTGTGCTAGTTTTTTTCCTATGCACATTAGGTGTTCGACGAAATGTCCGAGAGAATGATACGCTTGATTTCACACAAAATAAAAATGATATGAGGTGCCCGAGCCACACTTAAGTCTCTGCCTTCCTCTTTCTTTCCTTCTTGATCGAGGTTAGCAACATTATCCTTCATCTGTCATTGATATAAAAATGCATGTGTCGACGTAAAGTGGTCATCTCACTATTCATGATGTTCTGTAATGATGCAGATGAACCGGCAGGGATGGATGTATGGTGGCCGACGTGAATCCGTCTTCATTCAAGGCGTGGATAAATTTATCGATGTGGCTAAGGCAAACAAAGAGAATGGATTTATGTGTTGTCCATGTGTTCAATGTCGGAACATCAAGGAGTACTCTTCCTCGAAAATCATTCGCGGCCACCTGGTTCAGAGAGGTTTCATGCCCAGCTATAATTGCTGGACCAAGCACGGAGAAAGAGGGGTTATGATGGAAGACAATGAAGAAGAAGAGGATGATGACAACTATTGTCATATGTTCCCTAAATACGATGATACTGCAATGAAAGAGAATGAAGAAGAAGGAGGTGAGGAACGGGCATCAGATGAGCCCGTTGATGATCTTGGTCGGGTCATTTCTGATGCAAAGCGAGACTGTGAAACAGAGAAGGAGAAGTTGAAGTTGGAGGGCATGTTAGAGGATCACAAAAATTATTGTACCCAAATTGCAAAGATGGCAGCACAAAGCTCGGTACCACACTGGAATTGCTGAAATGGAAGGCAGAGGCTGGTTTATCTGACAAGGGATTTGAGAAGTTACTGAAAATAATGAAGCCGAAGCTTTCAAAGGATAATTAATTACCCGAGAGTACTTACGAAGCAAAGAAGATTCTCTGCCCTCTAGGATTAGACGTGCAGAAGATACATGTATGCATAAATGACTGCATCCTCTACCACGGTGAGGAGTATGAGAATTTAGAAAAATGTCTGGTATGCACTGCACTGCGGTATAAGATCAGACGAGATGACCCTGGTGATGTTGATGGCGATGACGAGCCCCCTAGGAAGAGGGTTCCTGCTAAGGTTATGTGGTATGCTCCTATAATACCAAGGATGAAACGTCTGTTTAGAAACAAAGAGCATGGCAAGTTGTTGCAATGGCATAATAAAGACCGTAAGAAAGACAGGAAGTTGAGACACCCCGCTGATGGGTCGCAGTGGAGAAAAATCGAGAGAGAGTTCCCGGACTTTGCAGGTGATACGAGGAACTTATGGTTTGTTCTAAGTACAAATGGCATGAATCCTTTTGGGGAGCAGAGCTGCAGTCACAGCACCTGGCATGTGACTCTATGTATCTACAACCTTCCTCCTTGGTTGTGCATGAAGCGTAAGTTCATTATGATGCCAGTGCTTATCCAAGGCCTGAAGCAACCCGGCAACAACATTGATGTGTACCTAAAGCCATTAGTTGAAGAACTCTTACAGCTGTGGGAAAACCAGGTGTACGTGTGTGGGATGAGCACAAACAGGATCCATTTGACCTACGAGCGCTGCTTTTTGTAACCATCAATGATTGGCCTGCTCTTAGTAACCTTTTAGGACAGACAAACAAGGGATACAAGGCATGTACACACTATTTAGATGATACTGAAGCTACATATTTTCATAAATGTAAGAAGGTTGTGTACATGGGGAATCGTCGATTTCTTCCGATCAATCATCAAGTCAGAAAGAAAGGCAAACATTTCAAAGGTGAGGCAGATTACCAGAAGAAGCCTGACCTCCCTACTGGTGATGACGTATTTGGTATGGTCAAGGACATAGAAGTAATCTTTGGAAAGGGTCCTGGCGGTCAACCTGTTCCGAACGACGCCACTACCGGACACGCGCCCATGTGGAAGAAGAAATCTATAATTTGGGAGCTACCCTATTGGAAAGTCCTACATGTCCGCTCTTCAATCGACATGATGCACGTGACAAAGAATATTTGCGTGAACCTGCTAGGCTTCCTGGGCGTGTATGAGAAGACAAAAGATACACCAGAAGCACGGGAGGACCAACAACGTATGAAATACCCACAAAACATGCATCCACATATCAACACGGATAAAGGGCATCACTTAAGTCCTGCCAGCTACGCTCTCACGAAAGCAAAGAAGGAAATCTTTTTTGAAGTCCTTTACAGTATCAAGATGCCGTCTGGATTCTCGTCTAACATAAAGGGGATAATAAATATGGCATAGAAAAAAATCCAAATCTTGAAGTCTCATGACTATCACGTGATTATGACGCAATTGCTTCCGATTGCATTGAGGGGGCTTCTACCAGAAAATGTTCGAGTACCCATTGTGAAGTTGTGTGCATTCCTCAATGCAATATCTCAGAAGGTGATCAATCAAGATATTCTGACAAGGTTACAGAAGGATGTGGTCCAATGTCTTGTTAGTTTTGAGTTGGTGTTCCCACCATCCTTCTTCAATATTATGACGCATCTCCTAGTTCACCTAGTCAAAGAGATTTCCATTCTCGATCCTGTATTTCTACACAATATGTTTCCCTTTGAGAGGTTCATGGGAGTGTTAAAGAAATATGTTCATACCGTTCTAGGGTAGAAGGAAGCATCTCCAAGGGCTATGCAACAGAAGAGGTCATTGAGTTCTGTCTTGACTTTATTCCTGACCTTAAGCCGATTGGTGTTCCTGAATCACGGCATGAGGGGAGACTGAGTGGAAAAGGCATGCTAGGAAAGAAAGCAATGATATGTAGGGATGGACAATCTTTCACTCAAGCACACTACACGGTTCTATAGAATTCTACCTTGGCAGCTCCGTATATCGTGGAACACAAGAATATTGTATGCTGCAACAACCCGGGAAAGCTAGACTCTTGGATTAGAGATGAACACATGAAGACTTTTGGTAGTTGGTTGCGAACACATCTAATGAATGACACCACTGTTGGAGATCAGCTCTACTTGTTGGCCGGGTCACCATCTTCTACTATATTGAATTACCAAGGGTATGAGATAAATGGGAATATATTTTATATGATCGCCCAAGATAAAAAGAGCACCAACCAGAACAGTGGTGTCCGCTTTGATGCAACCGACGATAATGGCAAAAAGCACACATAGTATGGTTACATAGAGAAGAATGGGAACTTGACTATGGAGTTTCTTTTAAGGTCCCTTTGTTTCGGTGCAAATGGATCAACATGAATGGAGAAGGGGTAAAGGTAGACCAGTTGTACGGAATGACAACAGTAGATCTCAACAATCTTGGTTACAGAGACGAACCATTTGTCCGAGCCAATGATGTGGCACAGGTTTTCTATGTGAAGGACATGTCCTCCATACCGAAAAAAGAAAAAATAAACAAACAAATACATCACACAATAAGCCAAAGCGTCACATAGTTCTTTCAGGGTAAAGAAATATCGTGGGAGTCGAGGACAAGACAGACATGTCAGAAGATTATAATAAGTTTGATGAAACTCCGCCCTTCACAGTGAAAACTGACCTAAGCATCCCGTTAAGCAAAGAAAATGCTCCATGGTTACGGCCGAAGCGACCATTAACGGGCATAAGAAATTTAAAAATGTTTCGAACAATGTAAATCCTTCGCATGGTGTCATATTATATGACATAGTTGCAATGAAAAATACCAAACTTGGTATATTGATTATGTCTCGAAAAAACCTTCACAAAATGACCTATCATGTTCGAGGTTTCATGGATTTCGGTCCAAATGACCAATGTTATATGCATAATCGAGGCATAGTTTGTGATACTATGCCCATATTGTGCATGCATGTGCATCTTTGGATGGCTAACAATGTTGCAGGTGGAAGTTTTATTTTTCGTCGCATGGAAAAGACATTTTCTTTTTTCCGAGTGCCAAAATCGAGGCGTTTTGTGAAGCAACACCAAACGTTAAATAAAAAAATGGTACCACCTCATTTTTTCATACATGAACAATATCCTAACTAGGGATTTTAAAACCTTTCTGTCCATCCCTGGAGAAAAAGACAAATGTCTACCAAATCGGCAGGAAGTGGGTCCGGTTTGACCTATAGGTACATGATCTAATGCTCGTGATTTTAAAAAAAAATCATTTTTAGACTCATAATATGATGTTTCTTCAGAGATCCAATGCAAATTCAACGAGGCTCATCCCCTATCTTCATACCCGTCGTTATGACCATAGTTGGAAACAGGTAAATTTTGAAACGGACATAAGAAATTCAAAAACGGTCCGAACAATGTAAATCCTTCGCGTGGTGTCATATTATATGACATAGTTGCAATGAAAAATACCAAACTTGGTATATTGATTATGTCTCGAAAAAACCTTCACAAAATGACCTATCATGTTCGAGGTTTCATGGCTTTCGGTCCAAATGACCAATGTTGTGTGCATAATCGAGGCATATTTTGTGATACTGTGCCCATATTGCACATGCATGTGCATCTTTGGATGGCTAACAATGTTGCAGGAGGAAGTTTTATTTTTTATCACATGGAAAAGCCATTTTCTATTTTCCGAGTGCCAAAATCGGGGTGTTTTATGAAGCAACACCAAACGCTAAATAAAAAATGGTACCACCCCCTTTTTCAAAAATACTAGACCACCTTACATGAACAATATCCTAACTAGGGATTTTAAAACCTTTCCGTCCACCCCTAAAGAAAAAGACAAATGTCTACCAAATCGGTAGTAAGTGGGTCCGGTTTGACCTATAGGTACATGATCTAATGCTCGTGATTTTTTGAAAATATCATTTTTAGACCTCATAATGTGATGTTTCTTCAGAGATCCAATGCAAGTTTTAACGAGGCTCATCCCCTATCTTCATGCCCGCCGTTATGACCACAGTTGGAAACAGGAAAATTTTGAAACGGGCATAAGAAATTCAAAAATAGTCCAAACAATGTAAATCCTTCGCGTGGTATCATATTATATGACATAGTGGAAATGAAAAATACCAAAGTTGGTATATTGATTATGTCTCAAAAAACCTTCACAAAATGGCCTATCATGTTCGAGGTTTCATGGCTTTCGGTCCAAATGACAAATGTTATGTGCAAAATCGAGGCATAGTTTGTGATACTGTGCACATATTATGCATGCATGTGCATCTTTGGATGGCTAACAATGTTGCAGCAGGAAGTTTTATTTTTGTCACATGGAAAAGCCATTTTCTATTTTCCGAGTGCCAAAATCGGGTTGTTTTGTGAAGCAACACCAAACATTAAATAAAAAATGGTACCACCCTATTTTTTAAAAATACTAGACCACCTTACATGAACAATATCCTAACTTTGGATTTTAAAACCTTTCCATCCATCCCTGGAGAAAAAGACAAATGTCTACCAAATCGGTAGGAAGTGGATCCGGTTTGACCTATAGGTACATGATCTAATGCTCGTGTTTTTTGAAAAAATCATTTTTAGACTCATAATTTGATGTTTCTTCAGAGATCCAATGCAAGTTTTAACGAGGCTCATCCCTTACCTTCATGCCCGCCATCATGACCATAGTTGGAAATAGGTAAATTTTGAAACGGGCATAAGAAATTCAAAAATAGTCGGAACAATGTAAATCCTTCGCGTGGTGTCATATTATATGACATAGTTGCAATGAAAAATACCAAACTTGGTATATTAATTATGTCTCGAAAAAACCTTCACAAAATGACCTATCATGTTCGAGGTTTCATGGCTTTCGGTCCAAATGACCAATGTTGTGTGCATAATCGAGGCATATTTTGTGATACTGTGCCCATATTGCACATGCATGTGCATCTTTGGATGGCTAACAATGTTGCATGAGGAAGTTTTATTTTTCATCGCATGGAAAAGCCATTTTCTATTTTCCGAGTGCCAAAATCAGGGCGTTTTGTCAAGCAACACCAAATGTTAAATAAAAAAATGGTACCACCCCATTTTTCAAAAATACTAGACCACCTTACGTGAACAATGTCCTAACTAGGAGTTTTAAAACCTTTCCGTCCACCCCTGGAGAAGAACACAAATGTCTACCAAATCGGTAGGAAGTGGGTCTGGTTTGACCTATAGGTACATGATCTAATGCTCGTGATTTCTTGAAAAAATTATTTTTAGACTCATAATGTGATGTTTCTTCAGAGATCTAATGCAAGTTTTGACGAGGCTCATCCCCTATCTTTATGCCCGCCGTTATGACCATAGTTGGAAACAGGTAAATTTTGAAACGGGCATAAGAAATTCAAAAACAGTCCGAACAATATAAATCCTTCGCGTGGTGTCATATTATATGACATAGTTGCAATAAAAATATAAAATTTGGTATATTGATTATGTCTCAAAAAACCTTCACAAAATGACCTATTATGTTCGAGGTTTCATGGATTTCGGTCCAAATGACCAATGTTGTGTGCATAATCGAGGCATAGTTTGTGATACTATGCCTATATTGTGCATGCATGTGCATCTTTGGATGGCTAACAATGTTGCAGGAGGAAGTTTTATTTTTCATCGCATGGAAAAGCCATTTTCTATTTTCTGAGTGCCAAAATCGAGGCGTTTTGTGAAGCACCACCAAATGTTAAATAAAAAAATACTATCACCCCATTTTTCAAAAATACTAGACCACCTTACATGAACAATATCCTAACTAGGTACTTTAAAACCTTTCCATCCACCCCTGGAGAAAAAGAAAAATGTCTACCAAATCGGTAGGAAGTGGGCCCGGTTTGACCTATAGGTACATGATCTAATGCTCGTGATTTTTTGAAAAAATCATTTTTAGACTCATAATGTGATTTTCCTTCAGAGATCCAATAAGTCGGGGAAGGGCTGAGAATCCCCGGATATGCCACAGGAACGACGACGAAGATGATTTGGAAGATGACCCTGAAGTTGTGTACTATAGGGCTAGATATATTATGACCAAATCCATTGGCTAAGACGAATGGTTTGTTTGTGTACCCAATATTGTCGAGAGATCCACTATTTTCATTCTGTAATGCATTTTTATTTAAAAATGGCTAAATGGAAAATAGTTTGAATAATTATTTTAGGAAACAAAAAATGGTTCTGCATTAGTTATTCAAATTCAAACACTTTTCATGTTGAAAGTGTTTTAAAATTTAAACACTTTTCATGTGGAAAGTGTTTTCAAATTCAAATTTAAACTATTTCAATTTTAATAGTTTGAATAATTATTTTATAACAGAGAAAGTTTTTTCAAATTCAAATTTAAACTATTTCAATTTTAATAGTTTGAATAATTATTTTATAACAGAGAAAGTTTTTTCAAATTCAAATCATTTCAAATGTGAACACCTAAATAAGAAATAAGAAATAAAGCGGGAACCAAAATGGTTCTAAAAAGTTTGAAAAACTTTTGAAAAAGGACTTTTAGTCCTGGTTAATAAGAAATAAGAAATAAGGCGGGAACCAAAATGGTTCTAAAAAGTTTGAAAAACTTTTGAAAAAGGACTTTTAGTCCCGGTTGGTGCCACCAACCGGGACTAAAGGTCCTCTACGTGCGCCCCTACGGTGGACCTCATACGTCCCGGTTGGTGGCTCCAACCGGGACATATGCTTTGTCCTTTCGTCCCGGTTGGAGCCACCAACCGGGACGTATGACCTTTTAGTCCCGGTTGGTGCCACCAACCGGGACTAAAGGTCATCCCATATATAATGTGGCGTCATTCCTCTCCTTTCCCCAATCTCTCTTTCAATCTTGCTCTGCAGGTCGCGCCGCTACCAGGAGTAGCTGCAGCCCACATCGTCGCCGTCGTGTACACGCCACACCACCGCCGACCATCGCCGTGTCCCAGGTGCGCCCGGCCCCTCTCCCTCCCTTCCTCTCGATCTCCGTACGCAGGGCGGCTGGGTGAGCAAGGGTGTGGCCTTGACAGCGGCTGGCATGACGGGGAGCCACCGGCGACAGCAGCACTAGAGCAAAGGATGGGACGTGCGCAAGCAGTTGCGCGAGCAGAGAAGGGTAGTCATCGGCGGCGGGGATAAGGGCACGGGGAAGGGTTCGACCGGCGAGCAGGGGCAAGGACTGCCGTGAGGAAGCGAGGCGGGGCGCCGTGAGCAGTGACCGATGCAGGGGACAGCGTGATTTTTTTATTATTATTATGTGTTTATTAGTACTTTTAGTATTTGTCTTTATTATTATGTAGTTATTAGTATTAGTATATTTGTAATACTATTTCTAGTAGCTAGTTAGGGATGGCCCCCGCCGGGTTCTGGGCCGGGTCCGCGCCCCCCATACCCTCCCCATTTATATAGTCAGGTCTAGATTTTCTCCGGACTCATGACCCGCCGGGTACCCGGACCCGATGGGTACCCATGTCGGCGGCAGCGCAACAAGCTCGCCGGAGGTGGCACGACAGAGAGAGGTGGGATTATGAAGGTCGGGGGTGTGAGATGTGGGGCAGTGGGAGGGACGAATGAGCGGGTGATGCAGAGGAAGGGCGAGGGGCGCTCGCTGACCTCGCAGGGACGTCAAGGCCATGGGGGGCAGCTCAGGGGAGCCGGCCGGCGCGAGCAGGGGAGCCGGCGGCATGATTTTTTTTGTTTTTATGTCTTTATTATTATGTGTTTATTAGTATTTTTAGTATTTGTCTTTATTATTATGTCTTTTTAGTATTTGTAGTAGTATTACTAGTAGTATTTGTAGTAGTAGAGTATTACTATTAGTATTATATTACTAGTAATATAGTATTATTAATATTTGTAGTAGTAGTAATAAGTAGTAGTATAGTGGTAGTTGTAGAGTATTATTATTAGTATTAGTAGTAGTATAGTGGTCGTGGTAGTGGTAGTGGTAGTATTAGTATAGTGGTCGTGGTAGTGGCTCGCGACGATGATGCGGAGTCAGAGACGAAGGCTAGTGAAGACACTTCTTCCTAGCGTCTGTTGGCTCCAGGACAGGATTATGTTGCATTATTATTACTCCTGAAATGTTTTCTATGTTTAAATGAGTTTGTACATGGTCGTTATTGCTTATGAGCATTGGAGTTACACGATCCCGCCGGCGTTTGAGGTTAGGGACGGGTGCGGAAACGCGCGCCATATATGGACGATGGACGGGCGCGATAACGCGCGCCATATAGGGACGATGGATGGGTGCGGCAACGTGTGCCATATATTAGGATTTCATCGAATTATGGATTACATCCCTAGCCCGTCAAACCACGCCTACCTAACCTCCTCTCTTGGCCGCTTCGACTCATCCGCTTTTCCCCTTTTGTAGAAATATGGAACCAGAGACGAAGATAAGGAAATGGCGCTTGAGGATATGATCAACGAGGGAGGACATATCGATAACGATGTCACCTCGTTATATCTGAACAACTCTCGTGAGGGACATCCGGGTTTCGACCGAATAGACGGCTCCAATGAGGGAGAAGCCAGCGAGGGAGAAGCCGGCGAGAGAGAAACCATCGAGGGAGAAGCTGGCGAGGTGCATATATATATTAATTAATTAAGCCTTTGTTGTCTATATACATATATATTAAGGCTCTTTCTTCTTTTAGCCCTCTGGATCGAGCAAATCTTCTGCAAAGAATAAACGAGGCCCAGCCAAAAAGTTGGGCGACCATGAAAGGTACAAGATCGAAGAAATCGCTCTAGACAGCGAACTGAAGGCTTCCATTGATGCTGCAAATAAATTTATAAGGCAATGCGGAGTTATTATTAGGGACTACATCCCGATCACCGTTATAGAATGGAATAGGTCGTCAAAGGATCCAGAGGCTCTATATGTCAGTGACTTAGTCAAAGACACTCTTTGGAAAAAGCTTATGGTTAATTTCACCCTATCGACATTAGAGGTGTATCCAGATGACTACGCTCCATATGAGGAGATTCCAACTCAGGAGGAACTACAGAAACACATGAAGCAAGCCATCAAGGAGTACGCTCATAAGAAGATGGCCCAGCAATTCAACAACTGGAAGAAAAGATTGCACCTTGACTTTGTCGTGAAACAGAAGACTCCGGATTTCACTACTAGAGCGTATGAGAAGATAAAAGACTACTGGGCTGATTTTGTGGCGTACAAGACATCGGTGCCAGCTAAGAAAAGGTCTAAGACGAATAAGCAAAATGCTGCTAAAAAGCAGTATCACCATACTATGGGGCAAGGTGGCTACAAGGCTAGCAAGCCTAAGTGGGAGAAACTCGAGCCCGACCTGATGGCTAAAGGGATCACACTCAGAGCCATACAATTGGATCGAACGGGTAAGGAATTGGTTTTACGGGCACAGGGGCACGTTGGACTCACAAGGGAAGTGCATATATAACATAAGACATAAAGAAACTCCCATACCCATCGAAGACATTAGAAATGCAGTAAAGGCTGTTGAAGATGGGGAGTTCATTCCTAATAGAGAGAATGACGAGATCGCACTCGCCCTTGGGAACAAGGAACATGAGGGACGAACACGAGGCACAGAAGGCTCCAAACCATGGAACCTTGGTTTTGCCGACCATAGGAAGAAATATCCCAATAGAAGCCATCAAAGGAGAAAGGAAAGGGAGGAACTTGAAGTAATGAAGCAGAAAGACCGGATGTGCCAAATAGAATAACAATTAAAGTAGCATCAAAATCAACTTGACAAACATAGCTAGCAAGCTACCGGCCAATCTCAGGGGCACATGGTAGACGAAGCTGCCTTCGATGCTACTGGCCCATCCACTAATCGAAAAAGTAGCGTGGCTTCCACGGAGCTCGCCGGTGATGATGCTGATGATGCATCGGAGATGGCTCCTCTTCGCTACCCAGTGGATGATATCATGGAGATAACACATTGTGAGATGTATGTGAAAGTTGTCAACATAACCATGAAGGTGGCGGTCGGCTATGCCTTACCATTAGTTGGACCGGTAGCAACTTACCATTGTTGTCCGATTCCACAGGGCTACGCTATTGCCGGGTGATACATCCATTTTGCATCACTATTCTATATCATAATTCACTGTTATTCATTGACATATTTCGTATTGAGAGGTGATACTTATGTTATTTCATCTGTTTTTGCATGGTTGATGACTTTTGGAGCATGGACCACTGTAGTCAGGATTCTGATGGAAAAGGTGTTGTTTGGAGGCAAAATTCGTGAAGATCAGAAAATCCGGGAAAATATACGGAAAATCCTATTTTTCCAGAAGACGAAGGCTGCCAGAAGAGGGAGTAGAGATGGGCCACAGGGGGCCGACACCACCCCTGGCGCGGGCCACCCTAGGTCGCACCACCAGGTGGTGTGGCCGCCCTGGCCTACCTCTGGCTCTCCCCTTTGGCGTATATATTCCTCCTGAAACCCTAAGACTCGGGGACCGACCACAGAAAGATTCCGCCGCCTCTGCGGGGAGGAAAACATCGAGAGAGAAAGATCTCTCCGACCGACAGATTTCTACCGGGGGAATTCCTTCCGGGAGAGGGGAGATCGTCGCCATCAACACCACCATCAAGCTAGACTTCATCAAGATCATCATCATCATCATCACCACCATCATCACCATCAGCACCCTCATCACCATCTCCATATTGCTGTAACAATTGGGTTTAATCTTGCATAGTTCTTAGGGGGAACTTTTCCGGTGTTGATTACTCTTTGTAGTTGATGCTATTGAGTGAACCGTCGAATTATTGTTTATGTTCAGATTGTTATACATCATTATTCCATCTCTGATCATGATCCATATGATGTCTTGTGAGTAGTTCGTTTTGTTCTTGAGGACATGGGAGAAGTCATGTTGTTAGTACTGGAGTACTGGAGTTTGATATTTAAGTTGTGGTGTACTTCTTCTAGTGGTGTCATGTGAACGTCGACTACATGCCACATCACCTATATGGTCCTAGGGGAATGCATTGTGTATTTGGCTACTAATCATAGGGGTTGCCGGAGTGACAGAAACCTAAACCCTCGTTAGGAAACCATTGCACAAGGGACGTAAGGGTCTTAGAGTTTAAAGTTGTGGTTAGGTTTCTACCTTAATTACTTGCTTGTACTTACGGATGTTTGCAAGGGGTATAATCAAAAGTATCTATTAGTCCTAGGAAGTTCGATACATTAGCACAGGTTCACCCACACAACACTTAGCAAGCTAAAGAAGATTAATCAACTATATGAAGCGAATGCACTTGACAGTTTTCCCATGTGTCCTCGAGAACGTTTGGTCATCTTAAGTAATACAACCGGCTTGTCCTTTGCTGCATAAAGGATTGGCCCACTTGCTGCATTTATTCCTACTGTCTTTTATTTACTCGTACTTTGTTTACTTGCTTTATCGAAAACCCCTAAAAATCCGTTTGCTAAGTATTTGCAGAGAATTCTTGATCCATACCACTAGCTAGCACCTTCTGCTCCTCGTTGGGTTTGACACTCTTACTTATCGAAAATACTACGATACACCCCCTATACTTGTGGGTCATCAAGACTATTTTCTAGCGCCGTTGCCGGGGAGTGAAGCGCTATTGTTGAGTGGAACTGGTAAAGGAAACTTCTACTATGAGTATTGTTTACTTCTGTTAGTTGCTTTATTTTCGTTATGGATAATTTGCTGAGTTTCTTATTTGGTAATGCTACTACCACTGCTAAGGTAGTAGATAAGCCACCACCTGCTGAGAATGATGTTTTCAAAATACCTACAAGAATTATTGATCGTGTTATGGATAACTACTATGTTGGGGATGGAACTGTCCATCCCGGTGATCATTTACTCTTTATACACAAATTATGCGGGTTGTTCAAGTGTGCAGGTATTACTACAGATCAAGTTAAGAAGAAGTTATTCTCATTGTCACTGAAAGGAAGAGCTGATGAATGGTATAAACTGCAGAAGAATGGTCAAGCTCTTGAATGGGAGGAAATAGTGCCTCTCTTTTATTCAAAGTTTTATCCTCCTAGTGAGATTCATAAAGATCAGAATCAAATATACAACTTTTGGCCTCTTGATGGAGAGAGTACAGCTCAAGCTTGGGGGAGATTGAAGTTACTTATGCTCAAATGTCCCATTCATGAGCTCCCCAACAATATTATTATCAATAACTTTTATGCAAGGCTCCCTCTACATGATAAGGATTTATTGGATGCTTCTTGTGCTAGATCATTCACTCGCATGGAACAAGAAGCTAAATGGGATCTTCTGGACCGTATTCAAGACAATGCTGAAGTTTGGGAGAATGAAAAAGGAAGAACGTCAGGTATAAATTATGATTATGAATGCATTGAATCTTTTATGAGAACTGATAACTTTCAAAATATTAGTAATGCTTATGGTCTTGATTTACAAGTTATTACAAATTTATTTAAGGCTTTTGCTTCTTATATTGAAATTCCAAAAAAGGGATGGAACAAGTACCATGCACCTTGTAAAGATATTGTTGATTGTGTTCATGTTGGGAGTGCTGAGTATTGCACTATTGATCACATCTTACCTGAACCTTATATCGAGAAGATTCCCTTCCCAGATAAGGTAAAGGATCATCCTATGATAACTAGTGTAATCACTAAAAGTGAAAAGAGAACTGTAAAACCTGATGAACCAATAAACGTTGAACCTGTGGTACAATTGTGAAAGACCTTGTCACTAAAAGCATAGAAGATGGACACATAGTCTTTTGTGAGGATGCTTCTAATATTGTTTCACATCCTAATAGAACTAAAAAGGCTAGTGTCCCTGTGCTTTCCGTTAGAATTGGTGATCATTGCTATTATGGTTTATGTGATATTGGTGCAAGTTCCAGTGTTATTCGTTATGACCTTTACAGAGAAATTATGCATGAAATTAGTCCTTGCGAATTGGAAGAGATTGATGTGGTTATTCACCTTGCTAATAGAGAGACCATCTCTCCAATTGTTATTGTACGAGATGTGGAAGTTCTTTGTGGTAAGATTAAGTATCCTGCTGATTTTCTAGTACTTGGTTCAGCTGCTAGTAAAACCTATCCTATCATTTTTGGTAGGCCTTTCTTGAGTACTTGTGGAGCTATTATAGATTGCAAGAGGGAGAAAATCTTGACTAAGTTTGATGGGGAATCTTATGAGTTTAATTTTTTGAAATTTACTAAAGAACCTTGTGAAGAGGAAACCCATAATGAGGATTTTAGAGTTGAACAACTTGCTTCTATTTCTCTTGCTCCTAACAATGCTTTGCAGCAATTTATGGAAGATCAAGAAAGTGAGATCTTCATGGAAGAAAGGAATGAGATTGACGAGATTCTCCGTCGTCAACCCAAGATGCTTAAGCATAACTTGCCTGTAGAAGACTTGGGTACCACGTTGCCACCTAAAAAGGATCCGGTCTTCGATCTAAAACCTCTCCCTGATGATCTTAAGTATGCTTATATTGATGATAAAAAGATATATCCTGTTATTACAGCTCTAAACTTTCAAGGAAGGAAGAAGAAAGGCTATTGGAGGTTTTGAAGAAACACCGAGGAGCTATGGGCTATACTCTAGATGATTTAAAAGGGATTTCACCTACTATATGTCAGCATTCTATCAATATAGAACCAGATGCAAAGCCAGTAGTAGAGCACCAACAATGTTTAAATCCTAAGATGAAGGAAGTGGTAAGAAATGAGGTATTGAAACTCCTTGATGCTGGTATTATTTACCCTATTGCTGATAGTGAATGGGTTAGTCATGTTCATTGTGTTCCTAAAAACGGAGGAATTACCGTTGTTCCAAATGATAATGATGACCTTATTCCCCAAAGAATAGTAGTAGGCTATAGGATGTGCATTGATTTTAGGAAAGTCAACAAAGTTACTAAGAAAGATCACTACCCGCTTCCTTTTATTGATCAAATGTTGGAAAGGTTGTCTAAAAAGACCCATTTTTGTTTTCTTGATGGTTATTCTGGTTTCTCTCAAATTGTTGTTAAACAACAAGATCAAGAAAAAACTACTTTTACTTGCCCTTACCGAACTTATGCTTATAGACGTATGCCTTTTGGTTTATGTAATGCTCCTGCTACTTTTCAAAGATGCATGTCTGCTATCTTTCATGGTTTTTGTGAGGAAATTGTGGAAGTGTTCATGGATGACTTTTCTGTCTATGGAACTTCTTTTGATAATTGTCTGCACAACCTTGATAAAGTTTTGCAGAGGTGTGAAGAAACTAATCTTGTTCTTAATTGGGAGAAATGCCACTTTATGGTTAACGAAGGGATTGTCCTTGGGCATAAGGTTTCTGAAAGAGGCATAGAAGTTGATAGAGCTAAGGTTGAGGCAATTGAGAAAATGCCATGTCCAAGAGACATCAAAGGTATTCGTAGTATCCTTGGTGATGCTGTTTCTATAGAAGGTTTATTAAAGATTTTTCTAGGATATCAAAACCCCTCACTAATCTTCTTCAAAAGATGTACCCTTTGTTTTTGATGATGATTGTAAGGAATCTTTTGAAACTCTTAAGAAGGCTTTAACCACAACTCCTATCGTTCAACCACCTGATTGGAGTTTACCCTTTGAAATAATGTGTGATGCTAGTGATTTTGCTGTAGGTGCTGTCCTTGGGCAACGAATTGATAAAAAGCTAAACGTTATTCATTATGCTAGTAAGACTTTAGACGCTGCTCAAAGGAATTATGCTACTACTGAAAAAGAATTTCTAACTGTCGTCTTCGCTTGTGATACGTTTAGACCCTATATTATAGACTCAAAAGTCACCATTCATACTGATCATACTGCTATTAAGTACCTTATGACAAAGAAGGACACTAAGCCTAGGCTTATTAGATGAGTGCTGCTTTTACAAGAGTTTGATCTACATATAGTAGATAGGAAAGATGCTGAAAACCATGTAGCTGATAATTTATCTCAATTGGAAAACATCTCTTTTGACCCTATGCCTGTTAATGATAGTTTCCCAAATGAACAGTTGGCTGCGGTAGGGGTAAGCTCGCGAAGGAGCCCTTGGTACGCTGATTATGCTAACTTTATTGTCTCCAAGTATTTGCCTCCAACTTTTACAGCTAAGCAAAGGAGGAAGTTCTTTTATGATTTGAGGCATTATTTTTGGGATGACCCACACTTATATAAAGAAGGAGTGGATGGTATTATGCGAAGATATGTTTCAGAATATGAACAAAAGGATATATTGCGTAAATGTCATGGTAGTGCTTATGGAGGAAATCATGCAGGAGATAGAACTGAGCAAAAGGTGCTACAATCAGGTTTCTACTGGCCTACCCTTTTTAAAGATGCAAGAAAATTTGTTTTATCTTGATGAATGTCAGCGTGTTGGTAACATTTCTAGACGCAATGAAATTCCTATGAACTACTCTCCAGTTATTGAACCCTTTGATTGTTGGGGATTTGACTTTATGGGTCCTTTTCCTCCCTCGAAAGGTTATACTCATATTCTTGTTGCCGTTGATTATGTTACTAAGTGGGTAGAAGCCATTCCTACGAAGAGTGCTGATGGGGAGACTTCTCTAAAAATTCTTAAGGATGTTATCTTTCCTAGGTTTGGAGTGCCTAGGTATCTCATGACTGATGGGGGTTCTCATTTCATTTATGGTGGTTTTAGAAAGACCCTTGCTAAATATGATGTTAATCATAGAATTGCTTCAGCTTATCACCCCCAAACTAGTGGGCAAGTAGAGTTATCAAATAGAGAAATTAAATCCATCTTGCAAAAGACTGTTAATAGATCTAGAAAAAACTGGGCTAAAAAGTTGAATGATGCTTTATGGGCTTATAGAACTGCCTACAAAAACCCTATGGGATGTCTCCTTATAAAATGGTTTATGGGAAAGCTTGTCACCTACCTTTAGAATTAGAACACAAAGCTTACTGGGCAGTTAAAGAACTCAATAGAGATTGTAAGCTCGCAGGTGAGAAAAGATTATTTGATTTAAGTTCCTTAGATGAATGGAGGAGTGAAGCCTATGAAAATGCTAGGCTCTTTAAAGAAAAAGTTAAAAGGTGGCATGCCAAGCGAATACTTAAGAGAGAATTTCATGTTGGTGAGAAAGTTCTATTGTATAGGTCTCGTCTCAGATTTTTTGCAGGAAAGCTACTGTCAAAATGGGAAGGACCCTCCATTATTGAAGAAGTGTACCATTCGGGAGCAATAAAAATTTCTTCTTTAAAAGATAATAGGACACAAGTAGTGAATGGGCAGTGACGCAAGCACTATATTGCTGGAGATTCTTACAATGAAGATGTTGATGCCTTTCAAGTTATAACTCCGGAAAAATTTATCATGGACCAAATTCAGAGACCTGTAGAGTCCATTTTCAAATAGGTAACAGTTCTGGTAAGAAAAGTTCCACGAAAATACTATCCAACTATAATTTTGCAGTTTTTAGTCAATAAGGAAAGCTACAAAGCGAAAGAGGGACGGAAACGGAGCCAGGGTGGCTCACACCACCCTGTGGCGCGGGCCCACCCCTAGCCGTGCCACCAGGTGGTGTGGCCACTCCGGACTCCGTCTCCGACCCGTCTTCTCCCAGTACCTTCCTTTTGTTGTGAAACTTCATAATATATAATCCCCCGAATCTCCCGAGGTTCGTATATCATGTTTTCGTCATGTTTTTGTTTCAATCTGTTTCTGCCAAGAACTATCTTTGAAAGCTTAGAAGCACAATGGTGTCCGCCAAGGATAAAGGAAAGGAGGCTATGGAGGAAGATCTCCAAGACCCCGGGTAGGAGAAGGACATCAAGAGCGAAGATGAAGAGGAGGCAAAGCACCCCGGCACTAACATTGCGAGCATTGGAGTGGTGGCAAACCCTACCAGGACTATGTCAATTGGAGGGAAGCGTCCTCATCACTGTTCAGATCCCTTGTCACTTCCTCCACGCACCAAGAATCCTTTCCATACTCTTATCCATGAGCATCAATACCAGAATATGCCCAAGGGGAAATTACCCTCCAATTGGGATTTGCCTCGTTCTAGCAATGCAGGAAAAGAAGACTTCAAGGAGGTAGAGTGGGGAAAGAATCGCAAGATCTGGGATTCTCAACCCGACATGATCATGAGCCGCATTGAGCAAAACTCGCAGCTTATTCGTAATCTCACCTTCAAGATTGAGGACTTGGGGAAACTAATCAAAGAGCTCATCGAGAGGATACCACCACCACCAAAGGAGTAATTCGTCATCAGGTTTGGCATCCCCTTGGTTTGTTCCAAGCTTGGGGGAGTGCCGCAGTATCACATCACTACCTTCTATCTTTTTACCCTTTTTAGTAGAGTCATATCATGAATAGAAAAGTTATCATGTAGGATGGTTTGCATTATGGAAGTGTCCCCTCTCTCGTTAGATATGTATCCCTTGGTGTGAGTTGCCATTATGGAATATTAATGAGAAGTTCTATCATCTACTCTTTTGCATAGCTTATATTAGTTTTCAATTCGTGGTTATATGATTAATCTTGTTGTTAGTATTGGTATCACTTTGGGATCATTGAGTTAATTTAGTTGTTTTTGGCAAACCTGGCTCGGTCAGTAGCAACACTATTTTTGAGAGTTGAATGAAAAGATAAAAGTACTCTAAAGAAAAAAATTATTTCATCATCTTTCTTTCTTGATTTGCTCATAAGTTTAGTATTCTCTGGTTAAGATCTTTTGTGCTTCCAAGGAAGATTGCATGTTTGTCTTTATCACTTGGATGTTTGTTTGTTTCCTTCAACTCTTATACTTGCTACCCAGCCTTGCTAGCCAAAAACCTGTACCGAGAGAAAATTCTTCTTGTGCATCCACTCCTTAAAACCAAAACCTATGCCATTTGTGTCCACCATACCTACCTATTAGAACTATTGCTATTCCAAGTAAATTCTTGTTTTGTCTACCTTCCAAATTAAACTTGTTATGTGAAAAATAGTGATTAAAGCTCTCACGAACTTGATGGCACACCTTACTTTCTTGCATCTAATAAACTTGAACCATTGGGTCCTTCTTTGTTGCGTATATGCTTGCGCTTTATGAGTTGAAGTTAGCAGAACCATGTATCATGGGTAACGCTTTCAACACTGCCATGGTACTTTGTACCTAGTTGATATCATGATTCTTTTGCCTATGGATCCTGGCGGTGTGAAATAAAAGGGGAACTTGTAAGATCATGGAGTCCATATGTGTGTTAGAGAAACGCCTGGGCCACTAGCCTAAGCAATGCCTAATCATGGTCGAAACTTGCAGGATAACTATAGTGAGCATTCTATGAAGTATCCTCGATAAAAACCTATGCAAATAGCAAATAAAAAGATCGCTGAGATGCTCATTGTCTGCTTGCCTTGTCATTTTGATTATGGGATAGCTCCTGTATCATGTGCAAGGGGTACCCCGTTGGCGGTTCTCAATGATACACATGTATTTACAATGACAAGAGCTTACTTGTGACTGAAGTTGAGTAGCATGAGGTTTGGTACTCGTAAGTAAGGGGCATGAGATTTCAACTTATAACTTGTCAAGCATATCCTCTTAGTTGTGTCACTTTAACCTTAATCACCTAAAGATGCCTATGATAGGGGCAATGAGAGCTGAAAGCTAATAAGTATCATAATTTTTGGGAGCTCTTTATGACACTTGCAATCCCTGCTTCCCTCTGCGAAGGGCCTTTCTTTTACTTTTTAGTTGAGTCAGTAAACCTATTCCCTTCTATCTCAGCAAGTATTTTGAGTTGTTGTGTTCATTCATTCATATGATGATTTATTCAATCATGTTTCTTATGTTTCTTGTTTTGCACGTTGCTCTTATCTTGGTGATTACTACTTTGAAAGCTATCATTGAAAATCAGTTATTTGTGAACTCTAGCAAATTATCAACTATTCTTCGACCAAGAGCTAAGTTTTCCATTACCAATTATGATTCACTTTATGTATCTTTATTGTGTTTCCTTTACTTATTGCAAGTTAAGTTATATAATAGTGAGTTGTCTTCTATTATGATCTATGTATTGATGAATGTGATGCTTCTTGTTCGTATTCTTTTATCGACTCTTCACTCCATAAACCTGAGGTCATGTTTATTAAGCTCAGTTTCGCTTGGGGACAAGTGAAGTCTAAGCTTGGGGGGAGTTGATACGTCCATTTTGCATCACTATTCTATATCATAATTCACTATTCTTCATTGATATATTTCATACTGAGAGGTGATACTTATGTTATTTCATTTGTTTTTGCATGGTTGATGACTTTTGGAGCATGGACCGCTGTAGTCAGGATTCTGATGGAAAAGGTGTTGTTTGGAGGCAAAATTTGCGAAGAACAAAAATCTGAGAAAATATACGGAAAATCCTACTTTTCCAGAAGACGAAGGCTGCCAGAAGAGGGAGTGGACATGGGCCACAGGGGGCCCACACCACCCCCTAGCGCGGGCCACCCTAGGCCGCGCCACTAGGTGGTGTGGCCGCCCTGGCCCACCTCTGGCTCTTCCCTCTGGCGTATATATTCCTCCCGAAACCCTAAGACTCGGGGAGCGACCATAGAAAGATTCGGCCGCCTCTGCGGGGCGGAAAACACCGAGAGAGAAAGATCTCTCTGGTAGACAGATTTCTGCTGGGTGAATTCCTTCCCGGAGAGGGGAGATCGTCGCCATCAACACCACCATCAAGCTGGACTTCATCGGGATCATCATCATCATCACCACCATCATCACCATCAGCACCCTCATCACCATCTCCATATTGCTGTAACAATTGGGTTGAATCTTGCATAGTTCTTAGGGGAAACTTTCCCGGTGTTGATTACTCTTTGTAGTTGATGCTATTGGGTGAACCGTTGAATTATTGTTTATGTTCAGATTGTGATACATCATTATTCCATCTCTGATCATGATCCATATGATGTCTTGTGAGTAGTTCGTTTTGTTCTTGAGGACATGGGAGAAGTCATGTTGTTAGTAGTGGAGTTGTGTTGAGAAAGATTCAATAGTTTGATATTTAAGTTGTGGTGTACTTCTTCTAGTGGTGTCATGTGAACGTCGACTACATGACACTTCACCTATATGGGACTAGGGGAATGCATTGTGTATTTGGCTACTAATCGTAGGGGTTGCCGGAGTGACAGAAACCTGAACCCCCATTAGGAAACCATTGCACAAGGGACATAAGGGTCTTAGAGTTTAAAGTTGTGGTTAGGTTTCTACCTTAATTACTATCTTGTACTTACGGATGTTTGAAAGGGGTATAATCACAAGTATGTATTAGTCCTAGGAAGGTCGGTACATTAGCACAGGTTCACCCACACAACACTTAGCAAGCTAAAGAAGATTAATCCACTATATGAAGCGAAAGCACTTGACAGTCTTCCCATGTGTCCTCGAGAACGTTTGGTCATCTTAAGTAATACAACCGGCTTGTCCTTTGCTGCATAAAGGATTGGTCCACTTGCTACATTTATTACTACTGTCTTTTATTTACTCGTACTTTATTTACTTGCTTTATCAAAACCCCCTAAAAATCCATTTGCTAAGTATTTGCCGAGAATTCCTGATCCATACCACTAGCCAGCACCTTCTGCTCCTTGTTGGGTTCGACACTCTTACTTATCGAAAATACTGCGATACACCCCTATACTTGTGGGTCATCACTGGGGTGGATGAAGTTATGGACGGATTCGCGCAGCTCAAGCTTGACTACCCTGCAGGTGATGGGGATGTTACTGAGCTGGGAGAAGCAAAAAACATGACCATTCTATGGTGAAAGGAACACATCGTGCTTTCAAATCATACGCCAAGGCCATCCACTACTCAGAGCACAACTCAATCTTCATCGCATCCTCACCCGTCTCCAGCGCATCATCTATCTTTGCCGTCGCCGCGACAGGCGCTGTCTCCACCACCATGTCAGCCATCTCCAGCACGACCGTCTTTGCCATACGTCACCGTCTCCAAAGACGGCCGTCTTTTTGCCAGCTGTCGTTCTCAAAGACGACCGTCTTTGCCGTCGCGTCAGCCGTCTCAGCCCCTCCCAAAAGTACAAAAGGGTCAGGGCCAAAAGCGAAAGAGTTACCGATCACTGAAGCGTCAACTAGATCCCCTCCCAAAACTACCAAAGGTTGCTCCCAAGAGAGCTTACGACTATACTGAAGAGGAGAATGTGGTGATCGCAAAGGCCCAAACACAACAGTGGTTTGATAGCCTCAAGCGGATGAAAGACCGACAGTTCCCCAGCACTAAAGAAGAAAAAGTCAAAGTGCAAAAAATGTTGAAGACCCTTCATCAACCCGAGCCAAGGTTGTCATCAGACTATGACCACTCTATTGTAAAGTCACCTCAGTCAATGGTGCGGTTGAAGAGTACTAGTGCAAGCAGGAATTCAGTTCCCCAGCTCGGTTTACAGAAAAACAAGGAATGCCCCCGGCTCAAAGTGATTTCTGATACCATGGTGTAGTCGAGCAAATCTGCGAACGAGCAGTATGATCCAGAAATGGTTGCACTGTATGGAGAAGCGGCCGCTGCTCCAGGTATGACTATTGCTCAGTACTTAGACCAGTTAGATTTCCCCGTGGCTAAGGAAGCATACAAATACGAGTACGGGAAACCTCTCGTTAGACCTAAGGACGTCAAGTATCTACCAACAAAAATGCGAAGATAGCATAATTGGTACATTAAAGCCACAAAGGAAGGGGCAAACTGTATAGTGATCGTAGTTCGAAACGAGCATTACAGGTATGGCGATGCCAAGCTACTGATTGAATTTCCTGAACTACATCAGTTTTTTAATCAAGACGCCCTCAACAAATCGATCATTAGTGCCTACTATCTGTAAGTATTTGATACGTCCATTTTGCATCACTATTCTATATCATAATTTACTGTTATTCATTGATATATTTCATATTAAGAGATGATACTTATGTTATTTCATATATTTTTGCATGGTTGATGACTTTTGGAGCATGGACCGCTGTAGTCAGGATTTTGATGGAAAAGGTGCTGTTTGGAGGCAAAATTCGTGAAGATCAGAAAATCTGGGAAAATACATGGAAAATTCTATTTTTCCAGAAGACGAAGATTGCCAAAAGGGGAAGTGGAGAGGGGCCACAGGGGGCCCACACCACCCCCTGGCACGGGCAGCCCTAGGCCGCGCCAGCAGGTGGTGTGGCCGCCCTGGCCCACTCCAGGCTCTCCCCTCTGGCGTATATTATCTCCACGGAACCCTAATACCTGGGGAGGGACCACAGAAAGATTCCGTCGCCTCTGCGTGGCAGAAAACACCGAGAGAGAAAGATCTCTCCGGCAGATAGAATTCTGCCGGGGAATTCCTTTCCGGAGAGGGGAGGTCGTCGCCATCAACACCACCATCAAGCTGGACTTCATCAGGATCATCATCATGATCACCACCATCATCTCCACCAGCACCATCATCACCACTTCATACCGCTGTAACAATTGGGTTGAATCTTGCATAGTTCTTAGGGGAAACTTTCCTAGTGTTGATTACTACTTGTAGTTGATGCTATTGAGTGAACCATTGAATTATCGTTTATGTTCAGATTGTTACATATCATTATATCATCTCTGATCTTGATCAATATGATATCTTGTGAGTAGTTCGTTTTGTTCTTGAGGACATGGGAGAAGTCATGTTGTTAGTAGTGGAGTCGTGTTGACAAAGATTCAATGGTTTAATATTTAAGTTGTGGTGTATTTCTTCTAGTGGTGTCATGTGAACGTCGACTACATGACACTTCACCTATATGGGCCTAGGGGAATGCATTGTGTATTTGGCTACTAATCGTAGGGGTTGCCGGAGTGACAGAAACCTGAACCTCCGTTAGGAAACCTTTGCACAAGGGATGTCGGGGTCTTAGAGTTTAAAGTTGTGGTTAGGTTTCTACCTTAATTATTTTCTTGTACATGCGGATGCTTGCAAGGGGTATAATCACAAGTATGTATTAGTCCTAGGAAGGTCGGTACATTAGCACAGGTTCACCCACACAACACTTAGCAAACAAAAGAAGATTAATCAACTATATGAAGCAAAAGCACTTGACGATATTTCCCGTGTGTCCTCGAGAATGTTTGGTCATCTTAAGTAATACAACCGGCTTGTCCTTTGCTAAAGAAAGGATTGGGCCACTTGCAGCATTTATTCTTATTGTCTTCTATTTACTCGAACTTTATTTACCTGCATTATCAAAAACCCCTAAAAATCTGTTTGCTAAGTATTTACAGAGAATTCCTGCTCCAAGCCATTCGCCAACACCTTCTGCTCCTCGTTGGGTTCGACACTCTTACTTATCGAAAATACTGCGATACACCCCCTATACTTGTGGGTCATCAAGACTATTTTTTGGCGCTGTTGCCGGGGAGTGAAGCGCTATTGGACAGTGGAACTAGTAAAGGAAACTTCTACTGTGAGTATTGTTTACTTCTGTTACTTTCTTTAATTCCAATATGGATAATTCACTAAGTTTCTTATTTCGTAATGTTACTACCACTGCTAAGGTAGTATATGAACCACCACCTACAAGAATTATTGATCTTGTTATGGTTAACTATTATGTTGGAGATGGAACTATCCATCCCGGTGATCATTTGCTCTTTATACACAAATTATGTGGGTTGTTCAGGTGTACAGGTATTACAATAGATCAAGTCAAGAAGAAGTTATTCTCATTATCACTGAAAGGAAGAGCTGAGGAATGGTATAAGCCGCTGAAGAATGGTCAAGCTCTTGAATGGGAGGAAATAGTGCCTCTCTTTTATTCAAAATTTTATCCTCCTAGTGAAATTCATAAAGATTGGAATCAAATATACAACTTTTGGCATCTTGATGGAGAGAGTATAGCATAAGCTTGGGGGAGATTGAAGTTACTAATGCTCAAATGTCCTATTCATGAGCTCCCTCAAAATATTATTATCAATAACTTTTATGCGAGGCTTTCTCTTCATGATAAGGATTTATTGGATGCTTCTTGTGCTGGATCATTTACATGCATGGAAGAAGGAGTTAAATGGGATCTTCTAGACCATATTCAAGACAATGCTGAAGCATGCGAGAATGACGAAGGAAGGAAGTCAGGTATAAATTATGATTATGAATGCATTGAATCTTTTATGGGAACTGATGACTCTCACAATATTAGTAATGCTTATGGTCTAGACTCTCAAGTTATGGAAAATTGTTTTAAGGCTTTTGCTTCCTATATTGAAATTCTGAAAAAGGGATGGAATAAGTATCATGCACCATATAAATATATTGTTGATTTTGTTCATGTTAGGAGTACTAAATTTTGCACTGTTGGTCACCTCTTACGTGAACCTTATATCGAGAAAATACCCTTCCCGGATAAGGTAAAGGAGCATCCTATGATAACTAGTGTAATCAATAAAAGTACAAAGAGAACTATAAAACCCGATGAACAAATAAACATTGAACCTGCTATAGAAATTGTGAAAGACCTTGCCACTAAAAGTGTAGAAGATGGACACATTGTCTTCTGTGAGGATGCTTCTAATATTGTCTCACATCCTAATAGAACTAAAAAGGCTAGTGTCCCTGTGCTTTCTGTTAGAATTGGTGATCATTGCTATTATGGTTTATGTGATATTGGTGCAAGTTCAAGTGTTATTCCTTAGGAACTTTACAAAGAAATTATGCATGAAATAAGTCCTTGTGAACTAGAGGAGATTGATGTTGTTATTCACTTTGCTAATAGAGAGACCATCTCTCCAATTGGTATTGTAAGAGATGTGGAAGTTCTTTGTGGTAAGATTAAATATCCTGCTGATTTTCTAGTACTTGGTTCAGCTTCTAGTAAAACCTATCCTATCATTTTTGGTAGACCTTTCTTGAGTACATGTGGAGCCATTATAGACTGCAAAAGGGAGAAAATCTTAACTAAATTTGATGGGGAATCTTATGAGTTTAATTTTTCGAAATTTACTAAAGGACCTTGTGAAATAAAACCCATAATGAGGATTTTAGAGTTGAACAACTTGCTTCTATTTCTCTTGATCCTAACAATGCTTTGCAGCAATTTATGGAAGACCACAAAAGTGAAATCTTCATGGAAGAAAGAAATGATATTGACGAGATTCTCCGTTGTCAACCTAAGATGCTTAAGCATAACTTGCCTGTGGAAGATTTGGGTACCACATTGCCACCTAAAAAGGATCCGGTCTTCAATCTGAAACCCTTACCTGACGATCTTAAATATGCTTACATTGATGATAATAAAATATATCCTGTTATTATTAGTTCTAAACTTTCAAGGAAGGAAGACGAAAGATTATTGGAGGTACTGAAGAAACACCGAGGGGCTATGGGCTATACTCTGGATGATTTAAAGGGGATTTCTCCTACTATATGTTAGCATGCTATCAATATAGAACCAGATGCAAAGCCAGTGGTAGAGCATCAACATGGTTTAAATCCTAAGATGAAGGAAGTGGTAAGAAATGAGGTATTAAAACTCCTTGATGCTGGTATTATTTACCCTATTGCTGATAGTGAATGGGTTAGTCATGTTCATTGTGTCCCTAAAAAGGGGGGAATTACTGTTGTACCTAATGATAATGATGAGCTTATTCCCCAAAGAATAGTAGTAGGTTATAGGATGTGCATTGATTTTAGAAAAGTTAACAAAGTTACTAAGAAAGATCATTACCCACTTCCTTTTATTGGTCAAATGTTAGAAAGGTTGTCTAAAAAGACCCATTTTTGTTTTCTTGATGGATACTCTGGGTTCTCTCAAATTGCTGTTAAACAACAAGATCAAGAAAAAACTACTTTTACATGTCCTTATGGAACCTATGCTTATAGATGTATGCCTTTTAGTTAGTGTAATGCTCCTGCTACTTTTCAAAGATGCATGTTTGTTATCTTTCATGGCTTTCGTGAGGAAATTGTGGAAGTATTCATGGATGATTTTCCCGTCTATGGGACTTCTTTTGATAATTGTCTTCACAACCTTGATAAAATTTTGCAGAGATGTGAAGAAACTAATATTGTTCTTAATTGGGAGAAATGTCACTTCATGGTCAATGAAGGGATTGTCCTCGGACATAAGATCTCTGAAAGAGGCATAGAAGTTTATAGAGCTAAAGTTGAGGCAATTGAGAAAATGCCCTGTCCAAGAGACGTCATAGGTATTAATAGTATCCTTGGTCATGCTGGTTTCTATAGAAGGTTTATTAAAGATTTCTCTAAGATATCAAAACCCCTCACTAATCTTCTTCAAAAGGATGTACCCTTTGTTTTTGATGATGAGTGTAAGGAAGCTTTTGAAACCCTAAAGAAGGCTTTAACTACCACTCCTATTATTCAACCACCTGATTGGATCTTACCCTTTGAAATCATGTGTGACGCTAGTGATTTTGCTGTAGGTGCTATCCTTGGGCAACGAATAGATAAAAAGTTAAATGTTATCCATTATGCTAGTAAGACTCTTGACGCTGCTCAAAAGAATTATGCTACTACTAAAAAATAATTCTTAGCTGTTGTCTTTGCTTGTGATAAATTTAGACCTTATATTGTTGACTCAAAAGTTACCATTCATACTGATCATGCTGCTAGTAAGTACCTTATGACGAAGAAAGATGCTAAGCCTAGGCTTATTAGATGGGTGCTGCTCTTACAAGAGTTTGACCTACATATTGTAGATAGGAAAGGTGCTAAAATCCTGTTGCTGATAATTTATCTCGATTGGAAAACATCTCTTTTGATACTATGCCTGTTAATGATAGTTTCCCAAATGAACAGTTGGCTGCAGTAGGGGTAAGCTCACGAGGGTGCCCTTGGTATGCTGATTATGCTAACTTTATTGTCTCCAAGTATTTGCCTCCAACTTTTACAGCTCAGCAAAGAAGGAAGTTCTTTTACGATTTAAGGCATTATTTTTGGGATGACCTAGATTTATATAAAGAAGGAGTAGATGGTATTATGCGAAGATGTGTTCCAGAATATGAACAAAAGGAGATATTACGGAAATGTCATGGTAGTTCCTATGGAGGACATCATGCGGGAAATAGAACCGCACAGAAGGTGCTACAATCAGGTTTTTACTGGCCTACACTTTTTAAAAATGCAAGAAAATTTGTCTTATCATGTGATGAGTGCCAATGAGTTGGTAACATTTCTAGACGCAATGAGATGCCTATGAATTACTCTCTCCTTATTGAACCATTTGATTGTTGGGGATTCGACTTTATGCGTCCTTTTCCCCCTTCAAAAGGTTATACCCATATTCTTGTTGATGTTGACTATGTTACTAAGTGGGTAGAAGCCATACCTAAAAAAAGTGCTGATAGGCAGACCTCTTAAAAATGCTTAAGGATATTATATTTCCTAGGTTTGGAGTGCCTAGGTATCTTATGACTGATGGAGGGTCTCATTTTATTCATGATGGTTTTAGAAAGACCCTTGCTAAATATGATGTTAATCATATAATTGCTTCAGCTTATCATCCCCAAACTTGTGGGAAAGTAGAGCTATCAAATAGACAAATTAAATCCATCTTGCAAAAGACTGTTAATAGATCTAGAAAAAATTGGGCTAAAAAGTTGAACGATGCTTTATGGGCTTATAGGACTGCCTATAAAAATCCTATGGGAATGTCTCCTTACAAAATTGTTTATGGGAAAGCTTGCCACCTGCCTTTAGAATTAGAACACAAAGCTTATTGGGCAGTGAAAGAACTTAATAGAGATTGTAAGCTTGCTAGTGAGAAAAGATTATTTGACTTAAGTTCGTTAGATGAATGGAGGAGTGAAGCATATGAGAATGCTAGACTCTTTAAGAAAAAGTTAAAAGATGGCATGACAGGAGAATTATTAAGAGGGAATTCCATGTTGGTGAGAAAGTTCTATTATATAGGTTCGTCTCAGATTTTTTGCAGGGAAACTACTTTCAAAATGGGAAGGGAATTTTGTTATCGAAGAAGTATATCGTTGAGGTGCAATAAAAATTTCTTCTTTAAAAGATAACACTACACAAGTGGTGAATGGTCAGCGACTCAAGCACTATATTGTTGGAGATTCTTACAATGAAGATATTGATGCTATTCAAGTAGTAACTCTGGAAAAATTTATCAAAGACCAACTTCAGAGACCTACAGAGTCCGTTCTCGAATAGGTAACAGTTCTGGTAAGGAAAAGTCCGCGAAAAATCTGTCCAATTATATTTTTGTAGTTTTTATCCAACAAGGAAAGCAATAAAGCGAAAGAGAGACGGAAGCGGAGCCAGGGTGGCTCACACCACCCCCTGGCGTGGGCCCCCCTGGCCGCGCCAGCAGGTGGTGTGGCCACCTCAGATTCCGTCTCCGACCCGTTTTCTCCCAGTATCTTCCTTTTATTGTAAAACTTCATAATATATAATCCCCCGGATCCTCCGAGGTTCGTATATCGTGGTCTCGTCGTGTTTTCATTTCGATCTATTTCTGTCAGGTAGAGTCCCAGTTTTGGAGCCACAATGCCTTCCTCTGGATCAGCCAAGGAAGATTCCTCAGTGGATATCATCAACCCATACATGCGTGAGTTGAAGATTCATCCCAAGGAGTTGTTGCTTGAAGATGGGGAGGTACGGATAAAATAGGTTCAAGGCCCTAAAGGTGAAGGAAGTCTAGAGGACAGGATGGAAGCGCTGGAGCAAGAAGTCTTTAGGTACAAGAAGATGGAGCAACGCGATGTGGATATCATCCATAAGATTTGTTACGAACTCATCGCTGAGCACCAAAAGGAGACTGCTGAGCCTAAGGATGAAATTCTCTCACTCCACCAAGCGACCAACCAAATGCAAGCACAGCTCTACGACGTTCAAAATCAAAACTGTGAGTATGAGGTTAGGTTTAAACACATAAGTGTTGCTGCTAGTTTCAGGATGATGGAGGCCAGGATGTCTTTTGTTCATTGGGAGCCTTTACCTTTCAAGTCGGACGTGTTGGGTCTGCAGCATAGAAAACAAAAAATTTCCTATGGTGTGAACTACACGCCAAGATCTATCTACTAGGTACAAAGCAACGGGTGGACATACATCCAACAAGAACTTACCCTCGAAGACAACGAGTTTTGTTAACGAGTAGGAACTCATGGTTGATGTAGTCGTACACTTGCCGATCTCAAAATCGTGAGGAAGTCCGAGCGCTGCAACTCATCAGATCCGCACTGCACACGCTCAAGCCACGGACAACCTCCACCTCCTCGCCTCCAGCGATCCAGCGGAAGCAGCAACTCCTTCCTGCATTTAAATGCCACTGGAACATGTATCTCGCTAATCCGAGACCATGGGGAATAATTCTAGAGGGGAGAGAGATCCTTCACAAGGAGGTGTGAGGATGAAGGAGGGAATGGGTGGCCTTTATAGGAAGAGGGGTGCCCTCCTCCATGGCTTGCATGGGGGTTACCCCTCACCTCCCCCATTCATGTGGTGGTAACCCCTCCACATTAAAATGCCTCTTCACACTCCCTTTTAAAGTCTCCACTTTAAATGCATTAAAATTCTCCAAGTTTAATGCTCTCTCATTTAATAAAACTATTTTATTAAATTTATTCAGAATTTTGTCAATTACTTTAATTAACAAACATTCACATATAGCCCCTTGCAATATTTCAATATCACATGCAGAACCACTTTCTGCAATTTCACCCGAAACAATTTCCGGTTTCTATTGAAACAATTCATGCGCTTTGCAATTCTTTCGTCTGAAACATATGTGCTCCAAAATGGTGTCCGGCAACTCTTAAGTGTGTCACCCTATGGTTCGCGAATAATGCAGACATGATCGAGACCCTTCTCCGATCAATAATCAGCAGCGGGACCTGGAGATCCGTACTGACTCCTACACATTCAACGATGACTTCTATGATCGTGAGAATCCTTAACGCTTGTAACTAAATCCCTTTGTGTTGCGATATATTACATGTCCGAGATACGATCATCGGTATCCCCATACCTAGTTTGATCTCGTTACCGACATGCACTCTTTTCTCGTTCCCGTGATATAACATTCTAGTGATCACATCACTTGCTTGCAAGCTATCTCAATGTGATATCACTGAGAGGGCCCAGAGTATATCTATCCGTCATCGGGATTGACAAATTCCACTCTTGATCCATGAGCCTCAACATAACACCTTGGTAGTACTGAACCCATCTTTATAGTCACCCTGTTACGGTGTGACGTTTGATGTTATCAAGATACTCTTCCGGTGTTAGCAATTAACATGATCTCATAGTCTAAGGATAAAGATTACTTCGTATATGTTATAGCAATATAAACATAATGACATGATCGTAATGCTATACTTCGGATGAATGTTCATCACATCATTCCACCAATGGTGTGACCTTGTTATTAACAACATCCAATGTCCATGATCAGGAAACCTTAATCATCTTGTTAATCAACAAGCTAGTCTATAAGAGAGGCATAACTAGGAACCCTTTTTGTTTATTAAACACACATGTATTGATGTTTCCGATCAATAGAATTCTAGCATGCAAAATAAACATCTATCATATATAAGGAATACAAAATAACAACTTTATTATTGCCTCTCAAGGCATATTTCCTTCAGTCTCCCACTTGCACTAGAGACAATAATCTAGTTCACATAGTGATAAATCTAACACCCATGGAATTCTGGTGTTGATCATGTTTTGCCCTAGGGAAAGCTTTAGTCAACGGATCTGCTACATTTAGGTCCGTGTGTACTTTACAAATCTTTATATCTCCATCCTTGACATGCTCGTGGATGGAGTGAAACCGGCGCTTAATATGCTTGGAATTCTTGTGAGACCTCGGTTCCTTTGTGTTGGCTATGGCTCCATTGTTGTCACAATAGATCACCATCGGGTCCAACGCACTAGGAACCACACCTAGTTCCGTAATGAACTCTTTCATCCAAACCGCTTCCTGCGCTGCTTCTGAAGCAACAACATATTCCGCCTCCATCGTTGATCCAGCCACCACAGGTTGTTTGGAACTCCTCCAACTAACTGCTGCCCCATTCAAGAGAAATACGTATTCGGATTGAGACTTAGAGTCATCCGGATCGGTGTCAAAGCTAGCATCAACATAACACGTAGCGACTAGCTCTTCTTCACCTCCGTATATAAGAAACATATCCCTAGTTCTTCTCAAGTACTTGAGGATGTTCTTTACCGCTATCCAGTGTTCCGAACCTAGATCAGATTGGTACCTACTAGTCAAACTAATAGCATGTGCCACATCCGGTCTTGTACATAGGATGGCATACATTATAGAGCCTATGGCCGAGGCATAGGGGATCTTATCCATCATCTCTCTTTCTTCCGCCGTAGCCGGACTTTGGGTCTTACTCAATGTCTTGCCTTGCAACATAGGTAAGAACCCCTTCTTACTTTCGTCCATTTCATCAACCATGAAATTCACAATGGGATTGCCGTACAGTTCAGGAGCTGCACATGTCCTGCTTGACCTGCGAGGTTCGGTAGTGTCCTCTTTCGGAGTTTCATGATCAATATCATTAGCTCTCTCTTCATTAGGTGAAGTCAACTCCGAAACAACTTCCGATGCTGCGCCACTCGCCATTTCATGAAGAGAACGTTGAATAACCTCTTCGAGTTCTACCTTCCGACTACTCACACCTTTCACGAGAAATTCCTTCTCAAGAAAGGATCCATTCTTGGCAACAAAAGCCTTGCCTTCGGATCTGTGATAGAAGGTATACCCAATCATTTCCTTAGGGTATCCTATGAAGACTCATTTTTCCTCTTTGGGTTCGAGTTTATCCGGTTGAAGTTTCTTCACATAAACACCGCATCCCCAAACTTTAACAAATGACAGCATAGGTTTGTTTCCAAACCATAATTCATACGGTGTCGTTTCAACGGATTTAGATGGTGCCTGATTTAAAGTGAATGCAGCTGCTTCCAGTGCATAACCCCAAAATGACAGTGGCAAGTCAGTCAGAGACATCATAGATCGAACCATATCCAATAAGGTACGATTACGACGTTCTAACACACCATTACGTTGTGGTGTTCCGGCAGGCGTGAGTTGTGAAACTATTCCACACTCTTTCATGTGTGTGCTAAACTCTTAACTTAGATACTCTCCTCCACGGTCAGACCGTAGAAATTTGATCTTTCTATTACGATGATTTTCCACTTCATTCTGAAATTCTTTGAACTTTTCAAAAGTTTCAGACTTATGTTTCATCAAATAGATATACCCGTATCTACTCAAATCATCCGTGAAAGTAACAAAATAACGATATCCACCTTGCGCCGACACACTCATTGGTCCACACACATTAGTATGTATGATTTCCAATAGATCTGTCACCAGTTCCATTGAACCGGAAAACAGCGTTCTAGTCATCTTGCCCATAAGGCATGGCTCACATGTATCAAATGATTCAAAATCAAGTGATTCCAAAAGTCCATCAGAATGGAGTTTCTTCATGTGTTTAACACCAATATGACCTAGACGGCAGTGCCACATATATGCAGATATATCATCAAGTTTAATCTTTTTAGCATTAACATTATGAATGTGCATAATATTACTATCGAGATCCATCAGAAATAAACCATTCAACATAGGTGTATGACCATAGAAGATACCATTCTTATAAATCGAAATTCAGATTTAAAGGAATGACCACTTTGCATCAAACACGATCTGGATACAATGTTCATGCTCAGTGCAGGCACCAAATAACAATTATTTAGGTTTATAACTAATCCTAATGGCATATGGAGAGGTAGCGTCCCGACGGCGATCACATCAACTTTTGATCCATTGCCGACCCGCATCCTGACCTCATCCCTTGCTAGTTGTCGCTTGTTCCGTAGCCCCTGAATCGAGTTACATATATTAGCAACCGATCCTATATCAAATACCCAGGTGCTACTGCGATTACTAGTCAAGTACACATCAATAACATGTATATCACATATACCTTTGTTTGCCTTGCCGGACTTCTTGTCCACCAAATACTTGGGGCAATTGCGCTTCCAATGGCCAGTCCTCTTGCAATAGTAACACTCGATGTCAGACTTAGGTCCAGCTCGGGGTTTCTTTTTAGGCGTGGCAATAGATTTGCCACCCTTCTTTCCTTGTGCTTGCCTTTCTTGTCCTTCTTGAAACAGGTGGTCCTATTGATCATCAACACTTGATGTTCTTTCCTAATCTCCACTTCTGTAGTCTTAAGCATTGATAGAAGCTCGGGAAGAGTCTTCTTCATGCCCTGCATATTATAGTTCATCACGAAGCTCTTGTAGCTAGGTGGCAGAGATTGGAGAGCACGATGTATGCCCAAGTCAATGGGAATCGTTATTCCCAAGGACACAAGCTTATTGGCGTACCCAGACATTTTGAGTACATGCTCACTAACGAAGCTGTTCTCCTCCATCATGCAGCTAAAGAACTTTTTAGTAGCATTATAACTCTCTACGGCAGCATGCATATCGAAAATCATTTTCAATTCTCCCATGGTATCAAAGGCATTGCCATTTTCGAAACGCTTTCGAAGTTCTGGCTCTAGCACATACAGTATGCCACAATGAACTAAGTTGTGGTCCTCCTGACGAGTTACATAGACATTCTTTTCTTCGTCAGGGGCATCAGGAGCTGGTGGGGGGCCTAGCGGCGCATCCAGGACATATTGCTTTTGTGCAGAAGTGAGGAGAATCCTCAAATTCATAGCCCAGTTGGTGAAGTTGCTACCGTTCGCAACAAGTTTCTCTTTCTCAATGAACACATTGAAATTAAAAGCAGGTGGTGCCATCTACAACAGAATTTGTAAAGTTTATTTATACTAAGTTTATGATAGATTGAGTTCAACTAATCCAAATTACTAATGAACTCCCACTCAAAAGCGACATCCCTCGTGTCCTTTTGGTGATTACATGAACCAAATCCACTACATCAAGTCCGATCATCACTTGAGTTGATGTAGCTTCAAAGGCGAGCATCTATATGGGCATCATATCAACTATATGACTCATGCTTAACCTTTTGGCCTGTGTTCCGAGGCCATGTCTATACATGCTAGGCTCGCCAAGTAAGAACCTTAGTATTCGTGTGTGTAAAACTGTCTTACACCCGTTCCTATGAAAGCATAGATTCGAGTACACCCGATCATCACGTGATGTCTCGAAACACGGTCCATAGAATGGTGCATACTCAAGGAAGAACACATTTTATCTTGATATCTAAAAAAGGGATCATCTTACAATGCTACCAAAAGCGCCAAACTAGCAGTATAATATGCTAACATCTAATGTGTAAAGTGAGATGGTATGGTCCATGCATTTGATCTCTATCATTTGCATCGTGGTATGATCTCTATCATTCCTTTGTGTGTAAGGCCAAGGTCTATGGAACTTACACGTTGAATGTGTTGTAAGAGTATCTATCATACATCTACTTACAACAATACCATATCAATACACTAGCCCAGCAACGATCTAAACTAGACACCTCTAATTTATCAATTGCAAGTTTTACGTGGATTAGGGCTTTCGGAGAAAAGAACCATTCTCACCTACGAACATGAACCACAACGAGGATAACCCAGTTATTAGCAACTCGTTGTAAATCAGATATTAACTATAGTAGGAGAGATAGACACCCGCCAGCCACTTATGCAAAACAAGTTGCATGTCAGTCGTGGAACCGGTCTCATGTACGATGACATGTAAGGTTGGTCCGGGCCGCTTCATCCCACTATGCCACCAATATCCAAAATACATAGAAGATGCAATAACATGATCATCATCGCCCACATAAAACATATGTGTACTACCCCTGCAAAGCACCTACGCATAGATCAGGCTCTGATACCACTGTTGGGTCCGCAGCATAGAAAACAAAAAAATTCCTACAGTGTGAACTACACGCCAAGATCTATCTACTAGGTACAAAGCAACGGGTGGACATACATCCAACGAGAACTTACCCTCGAAGACAACGAGTTTTGTTAACGAGTAGGAACTCGTGGTTGATGTAGTCGTACACTTGCCGATCTCAAGATCGTGAGGAAGTCCGAGTGCTGCAACTCAGCAGCGCATCCATACTCGCACACACGTTCAAGCCACCGGACAACCTCCACCTCCTTGCTCCGGCAATCCAGCGGAAGCAGCAAATCGTTCCAGACGAAATGCCACCGGGAACATGTATCTCGCTAATCCGAGACCATGGGGGAATAATTCTAGAGGGGGAGAGAGATCCTTCACAAGGAGGTGTGAGGATGAAGGAGGGAATGGGTGGCCTTTTATAGGAGGAGGTGGGGTGCCCCTCCTCTCCATGGCCGGTGCATGGGGGGTTACCCCTCAACACCCCCATTCATGTGGTGGTAACCCCTCCACATTAAAATGCCTCTTCACATTCCCCTTTAAAGTCCCTACTTTAAATGGATTAAAATTCTCCAAGTTTAATGCTCTCTCATTTAATAAAACTCTTTTATTAAATTTATTCAGAATTTTATTAATTACTTTAATTAACAAACATTCACATATAGCCCCTTGAAATATTTCCATATCACATGCAGAACCACTTTCTGCAATTTCACCCGAAACAATTTTCGGTTTCTATTGAAACAATTCCTGCGCTTTGGAATTCTTTCGTCTGAAACATATGTGCTCCAAAATGGTGTCCGGCAACTCTTAAGTGTGTCACCCTATGGTTCGCGAATAATGCAGACATGATTGAGACCCTTCTCCGATCAATAATCAGCAGTGGGACCTGGAGATCCGTACTGACTCCTACACATTCAACGATGACTTCTGTGATCGTGAGAACCTTTAACGCTTGTAACTAAATCCCTTTGTCTTGTGATATATTACATGTCCGAGATTCGATCATCGGTATCTCCATACCTAGTTTGATCTCGTTACCGACATGCACTCTTTTCTTGTTCCCGTGATATAACATTCTAGTGATCACATCACTTGCTTGTAAACTATCTCAATGTGATATCACCAAGAGGGCCCAGAGTATATCTATCCGTTATCGGGATTGACAAATTCCACTCTTGATCCATGAGCCTCAACATAACACCTTTGTAGTACTGAACCCATCTTTACAGTCACCCTGTTACGGTGTGACGTTTGATGTTATCAAGATACTCTTCCGGTGTTAGCAATTAACATGATCTCATGGTCTAAGGACAAAGATTACTTCGTATGAAGTAATAGCAATATAAACATAATGACTTGATCATGATGCTATACTTCGGATGAATGTTCATCACGTCATTCCACCAATGGTGTGACCTTGTTATTAACAACATCCAATGTCCATGATCAGGAAACCTTGATCATCTTGTTAATCAACAAGCTAGTCTATAAGAGAGGCATAACTAGGAACCCTTTTTGTTTATTAAACACACATGTATTGATGTTTCCGATCAATACAATTCTAGCATGCAAAATAAACATCTATCATATATAAGGAATACATAATAACAACTTTATTATTGCCTCTCAGGGCATATTTCCTTCAGGACGATGAGGAAAGAACACCACCACCACCGAAGGAGTAATTCGTCATCAGGTTTTGGCATCCCCTTGGTTTGTTCCAAACTTGGGGGAGTGCCGCGGTATCACATCACTATCTTCTATCTTTTTACCTTTTTAGTAGTGACGAGGATTTAACTCATCAATGCACATTGTTATGGACTTGGGTTTTGGAGAAGGAGGGAGCGCTGCAAGCATCAATCTGCTATCAAACAAGCACACAGGGATGCAAGGTTTACCCAGGTTCAGGCATCGTGGAGGTCCCTACTCCTGCTTGTCTGCTCTTGGAATTAACGAAGAAATCGACAATTACAATGGTGCGCAGATGCAATTTGGCGAGGGTTGTGGAAACTAGGGTTGTGTGTGTCCTCCTCGCCGCCCCCTCCTAGCCTTTATATAGATAGGCCAGGTCTCGGGTAGTAGGTCGAGTCAGTTACAGATTAGGGTTTTCCCTTTAAACTTTCTATCTTTAGACTTCTTCTTGTCTCGCAAGTCATCGAGAGTCCGTGGGTCACTCGAAGTCTTCATTAGGCCGTGGCAACACCGTGGGATTTCACCGTATCTAGACCGTATATACCAAACTCGAGTACCTACAGGGTATACCCATGTCAGTAGCCCCCGAGTGTCCAGTGGAATCACAGATTCGACTGGGGACTCCATGAAGCCTTTCGAGTGCATGACAAATTATTTTGTTTATATCATAGGGATTGTTGATATGCGTGCCTGATTGAACCGATGCATCGGTATCAGTTAACGGCCTTAGGGCAAAACAACGCTATCTACTCGAACTCGAGTCCCCGGACTCAAATTCGGAAAAGTGTTGGTGTAATTCGACTCAAGCCATGGAGGTCTTACAGGAGTCGAAATCCAGTATAAGGGTGTGAGCACTCGACGTGTCCGTCAAGGCATGTTCATCGTACCTGTAGGCACGGATATATTTCTGGTAGTGCGTAGTAAATGCATTTCCAGGCCTTATTCAGGTCTTATCTTCACGCTGCAAGCGCGGCATCCGAATTTTTTGTCATCGCGGAGATGATTCGGGTGACCCAGGAGACGAAGTCTCTTTGTAGGGAAAAATATGAGGCGGTTACGCCATATACTTCGAGTGTGGATGTTATCAACACACAGTACGACGTACGAATAATCATAGGGTGCACGATCAGCGCTCCCTATGGGAGTAGCCCCCGAGTGCCTGATTGAGTCGAAGACTCAGGCAGGGACTAAAGAACTTTTGCGACTGCTATCGTCTTTTGTTTGCTTCTTTTAGTCGAATTTGCTTCTGGCGCTCCCTATGGGAGTAACCCATGATCCATAGTCGAATCGTAGATTCGAGTGGTTGGGTAAGCTTTGAATGTCCATATTCCTGCATAAAAAGAAAATCGTAGGGTGCGCGACCAGTGCTCTCTATGGGAGTAGCCCCCGAGTGCTTGGTGGAGTTGAAGACTCGAGCAAGAACTAAAGTAGTCGAGGTC
Organism: Avena insularis; assembly: GCA_023614405.1. Taxonomy (NCBI): domain Eukaryota; kingdom Viridiplantae; phylum Streptophyta; class Magnoliopsida; order Poales; family Poaceae; genus Avena; species Avena insularis. The sequence continues at coordinate 436,596,345 of CM042692.1, forward strand.
TTTTAGTGTTCAATTTGATGATATCAGTGCTGACGATGTGATGACCTCAGTTGCCCGCGTGAGCGGCTTTGACGGGACGTGACGAGCGGTGGGTCCCATTTTCTGACCCTGACTTGACCGGGCATGCGTAATCTTTCGTTTTAACTGCGCCTCCTCGATTTCCGCGCGTAATGGAGGTAGTGGGGGACGGTTCGTGCTTCCACCTTTCCACGCGTCGATCACGACGCACGCCACACATCCAATAGGGTTTCTGCTGGCCGTTGGATTGCATCCGCCAGGGGGTTAAGTAGCAGCGTAGCTGCGGTAAATTCTCATCTGCTCTTTCTCTGCTTCGTGCCTGATTACTTTACGTTTAGCTAGCACTAAAAAGGCTACTCCTAGTATAAGTGGTAGAATTAAACAAAGTATTTCCGCTGGAACAGCTATGTACGTTTTCGATTTTCTATTCACTCATGATCGGGCCTGACCTGGTCGACCTGATCAAACTATTTCACTTATGATCTCTGTCTCTTAGAGTTCGTCCCGTTTTGCGGCGCTGGACCAACTCCATGTGTTTCCTAGTTACTTCCTCTGCTCGCATCGCCACCGCAAGATGGGGAAGAAGAAAGGAGGCGCTACTGCTGAGTCCGCCGTCGCCATTGCTGCTGCCAAGAAGAAGGGCGGCTCCGTTGTTGTAGGCACCAGTACTGCCGTCGCCGGGAAGAAGAAGGGCGCGGGCACCCGCGTCACCAATGGCGCGTGGCAAGCGTCCATCATCAAATAGTCAGAGCTGTGTCTTCTTTGTCAGGATGGAGTGCTATCTCCCGTGGTTGGTGACTCGCGAGTGCCGGGCGGCGAGGTAACTCCTTGTCCTCCTGCTGGTTTTCGGGTGATGTTGCTAGTGTTCATCATCCGCGGTTTGTCTCTGCCCCTGCATCCTTTCTTTAGGGGCCTCCTTTGTTTCTATGGGCTCCAGCTGCATCAGCTGTCCCCCAACTCTATTCTCCACATCGCCTGCTATATTACACTTTGTGAGTGCTGGCTCGGAGTCGAGCCACACTTTGGTCTCTTCAAGCAGCTTTTCAAGCTGAAGCGTCAGTCGGCATCTGGTTCCGTAGTCTACGACGTAGGAGGCTGCGGGGTCCATGTCGACTCCTCCGTCACATACTTCGATATCAAGCTCATGGTGTTCGTCCAAGGGTGGAGGGACAAGTGGTTCTACATCCACGACCAAAAGGCTGACAGAGAACACTTCGGACTCGCGCCTTTTGATCCCACGGCGTCGTGCAGGAGGAGGCATTTTTGGAAGAACGTGGTGATGTCCGGCGAGTCTGAGGAGACAGAGGTGTTGTACGAGCACGTCTGCGACCTCGAGAGTCGCATGGGTAATGAAGAGGGAGGTTGCGCCCTCATTCGCACATGGTTGCACCATCGTATCCAGCCCTTGCAGGCCAGAATCCACCCCATGTTCCAATGGGCTGGTGTAGACAATGTCACTCGCGTATCTATCGATGGCATTTCTGCGAGTGAAGTAGATAAGAGGGTGTGACTGCTGACCAAGTACACTGCCAAGGATGTACTCCCCAGTGAACCAGTTGTGCCCCCATTTGATGCTTCTAACCCTCCTCCTGAGGTATGATTGTGCTATGAAGTAGATTTATTTTGTCGAGTGCTTCTGATTTTTCTTGACGTGTGCTGACTTGTTTTCTTTATGCAGGATTGGAAGGTGTCTCCCAGTTTGCCCCCTCTTCCTGATAGGGTTATTCCTCGCAAAGTAGATGAAGAGGACGAGTCGGAATCGACCATCCCATTTGAAGAGGAGGAGGAAGCCCTCGAGTCCAGCAGTCCGGACACTCGCAAGCATGCGCGCAACAAAGATTCGAATGCATCATCTCCTTCGACTCCAGAAGGTCCAGCTATTGGTGCAGAGTCGCCAATTCCTGCTATTCCTGTGAGTTCCATGGCGCCATCTTCCCACAAGAAGATGCGGCTGCCGAAGGAGTCGTCAGAGTCGGAGGGCCAAACCTTCGATTTTGACAAGTTTGATTGGTAAGTATACAATTCTCCTCTTGGTTCTTTTTGGAGTTGCATTTCCTGATGTTGGTTTTGTTCCGTAGTCAACCGGCGTCGTCATCATCTGGCGACGTCCAAGTTTTGAAAGAATCTAGAGTCATGGCCTCCAAGGCCAAGGAAGTGGCTGAGCCTCCATTGGCGGCCCACTCCGGGCACAATTCATCAAGTTCTCCACACGCTGTGGAGCACCAGATGGTTGTCCGGACAACTACGCGGCAATCGACTTCAGAGTCTCTAGAGGATCACGTATGTGTGATGTTGCTTTTACTTGTAGTCGAATTAATCATCCATGCTATCTACTGATCCTTTGTTTTTTTCCTGTTGCAGCTTATTGTGAAGGAAGCTGCTCGTCTGGCAGAGCAAGTACTTGCAATGGGTCGTCGGCACGCGTTGCTGGACAATCGCCACCGCGTGGTTGAAAGTTATTATTTTGTGCTTCTTCTTCTTCATCCTTGTGATATTTTTATATACTCGATTGACGGTCTATCTTGTGTGTTTGGCAGCTGAGCATAACGTGCTTCTTCATGAAGCCGCTTCCCTTGAAAAGACGCTCGCCGCGGCGGTGAAGAGTCGCGATGAGGCAGTCGTTGCGCTTGATGAATCGCAGAAACACGAAGAGGATTTGCACGCCTCCATCGCTGCTAGGGAGAAGTTGTTCGAAGAACAGCTCTTCTCCTTTGCCATGGCTCTTTCAGGTATTCTTTCGTCTGGATTTCTGTTGTGTCCTTTCTTTCGACGTTGTTATTGTGCTGACTTTTTGCTAACACTTTGCTCTATGTAGATGCTGGTGGTCTGAGCTTCGATGCCCAGGCGCTTCATCGCGATGATGCTTTGGCAGGCGCCATCGCGGCAGTCAAAGACCGCAGCGCTTCCATTTAGGAAACGCTGACCAAAGCTAAGGGTGTACTCAGTCGCATCCGCGAGGAGCTGGCGCCCAAAGCTGAGCTGATCGATAACGTGGATGACCTGATGGAGTCCCTTGCTGGAGGTATTCCTGTAGGCTTCAAGAACTCGCTTCGTGCGGCTGGCGCTTCCATGTCACTCGCGATGGTTCAAGCCCGTGGCATGGAGGTGGATCCCGCTGCGGTCTCCAAGGCGATGCCTGTCGGCGCAGATGGTCAACAGGTAGTTTTTGCTCCTTTTGCAACTGCCTGTGGCAAGTACGGGCCTCAACTCATCAACACAGTCGCCAAGTACTCTGAGGAGCTGTAGCGAGCCAAGAAGGCGGCGAAGGCTGCGGCGCTAGGGGTCGGCAGGAAGTTTGTGGCGTCTGATACCGCCACGGAATCGATGAAGCCTCCAAAGCCAAAGTCTAATTCGAAGAAGCAAGCTGCTCCTCACTAGTTATATTTGTAATAGTTAATAGCTTGACCCCTTTTGTCTTGAACATGCCACTGGCGGGTGTCTCTGTTGATACTTTGTTATGTTTGAATGCACTTGAGTTTTTGTCCATGTGTTGCTTGGTCTTCTTATTATCTTTTGCTTGGCTTGTGATAGGGCACATCGAGTGGTCCTTCAAGTGAGCCTCGGGATCCGCCATCCACTGATGATACCTTAGTGCAGTCGCGCTCAAGGGTGGATGAGCTGTCTCTACTTTCACGACTGCGTGATTGCGTTAAGCAGCTGGAGCGTGAACTGCCTGTCCTCCGCGGTAACGCGGATGTATGGAAGTCGAGGGCGGAGAAGGCCACCGCCCGAGAGCAATATCTACTAGGGAGGTGGCACAGCTGTGTGACCAATTCAAGTGTTAGCTTTCTGCCTCCTTATATTTTCTTGTAGTCAATCGCGGTAGTTCGTTGTCTTCATACTTTTGCCTCTTGCTTGGTATAGTTGTCAGCGCGCGTCATCTGCAAGATGAGAAGGACAAGATCGCCATTCGCATGAATGACCTGACCCAGGAGCAGCTTCAGGCAAGTGGGTACTTCTGGGTGGATCATGATCACGCAATCGCACTTGCGACCCTGCAGGATCGTGCCTTGCGAGTGCTTAAGGAATATCTATTAGACAATGTTTCTGCTAGGTGTCGCTCCTTCGAGCCTGTTGGCTCTCCTTGCTAAGTTTCAAGACTTGAGTGCAGTTCGAGATTGCGTGCGGCAGCAGTTGGTGGCTGGTGCCAAGGTTGCTTTATCGCTGGTGTGACTGCATAGGCCTGATGTAGATATTGTAGCTGTTGCTGCTGGTCTGCCGACTCCGCCGGCAGGTTCGACCTGGAATATGGTTCCTCATTACCAGGCAGTGGATCGGCCAGCGGAGGAAATTGTCGACTTCTTCGAGGAATAGACAAACGTTCTTCTGTCGCAACAGTAGTATTAACTTGTATCCTACACATAAATGTACCAGTGTTGTAATAGTTCATATATATATGTTGTTTATAATTGATTGACATTGATGTGCAAAGAGCTTGTTAGCTCGTATGTTTTGTGAGTGCGTGGCACTATGCGATTCCTTTTCGTTAGCCTGACTTGTGTTTATCTCACTACCTTGCCAACCTGCCAGGTGCATTGCAGCTAGGTTGGTGTTTGTCAAGGGTTCGATTACTGTGTCAGCTACTCAGGGTATCGCGATTGGTTTGTAGAATAGATGTGTAAAGGGTGGCGCAGCCCCCAAGTAGGTAGATGGCAAAAAAAAATAGAAAAACTCAGAGTTTGGGGCACTTAGCTTTATTTATTCGCAGAATCAGTACGAGGTACAATCTGTGGCTAAGTAGCCTGGCTGAATAGCCTTATTTGTAATGAAAAGAAAAAAGAAAAAACGACTAAGGGTAGAAGCGCCGCAGCTGCGCGACGTTCCAGGGGTTGGAGTATGCGACTCCTGTCTCGAAATCTTTAAGGCGATAGGCGCCACCTGGGATTACTTCTGTAACCACATATGGTCCCTCCCAGGGGGACTCGAGCTTGAGGTGCCCTTGCTGTTTCAGTCGCAGGACCAGGTCTCCTTCGACGAAGGATCTGGGGCGCAGCCTTCTGTTGTGGTAGTTGCACAGGTTTTGCTGGTAGATCGTCGATCTTTCTGCCGCGAGTTCCCGTGCCTCATCAAGGAGATCGATGGAGTCTTTGAGTGCAAGGGTTGACTCCTGCTCGCTGTAATCGACTACTCACAGGGCTTTGTAGCGTACCTCTGCGGGTAGCACCGCTTCAGGACCATGCACCATGGCACTGTTTGGGGTTGTGCGTAGGCTCCAGAGTACGGATTGCAGCTTGTCTGGCTAGCACCCTGTGGCTTGTTCGAGTGGCCTAAGGAGTCTCTTCTTGATTCCGCCGCAGACGAGCCCGTTGGCCTTTTCGACTTGACCGTTGGTCTATGGATGAGCTACGGAGGCATAGCTTACATTGAATCCCAGGTTTTCGCAGAAACACTGGAACTCCTTAGAGGTGAAGTGTGTTCCATTGTCTGTGATGATGCTGTGTGGTACTCCGAAGCGATAGACAATGGACTCGAAGAACTTGACTACACTGGCTCCTGATTGGTTTATCACCAGCATGGCCTCTGTCCACTTGGTGAATTTGTCGACTGCGACCAAGAGTTAGACGTAGCCTCCTCGTGAGGATTTTGGGAGCTTGTTGACCATGTCGAGGCCCCATTGCACAAAGGGAAAAGCTAGTGGTATTGGCCGAAGTTCCGCGCCAGGTGCGTGCGGTTTGTCCGCGAATCACTGGCAAGCGTTGCATCTTTGGACGATGTCCTTGGCATCATGCATGGCCGTGGGCCAGTAGAATCTAGCTCGTAGAGCTTTGGCAAAGAGGGCGCGACTGCCGGCGTGGTGCCCGCAAGTCCCCTCATGGATGTCGAGGAGAACGACCCTTCCATCAGCATTGGAGACGCACCATTGGACTACTCCTGTGATGCTGCACTTGTATAGTTCGTCGTTGATGATGGCGAATGCCTTGGATCGTCGTGCGATGTGCCGCGCGTTAGTCGGGTCGTCCGGCAGCCTCTTGCTGAGAAGGTATGTGATGTAGGGTTGAGTCCAAGAGGGTTCAATCATCATGATCGCCATTGGTCCTTCGAGTCCTGTGTCGAGCTCCAGGTTGTCGAGTGACATTGGCTCATTGGGTGGCGTAGCCCCCGAGTTCGTTATTGCGCTTGTTTTCTTCTCTGTGGCCTTTGGCTTGATGGAGCATTCGCAGATACGCTCGAGAAATACCCCAGGTGGTATGGGGGCGCAGGTAGAGCCAATGTTGGCGAGTGCATCTGTCTCTTCGTTGCTTTCACGGCCTACGTGCCGCAGCTCACAGCCGTCGAAGTCCCCCTCGAGTGTGTCGTAGAGGTCACGGTAAGCGATCATGTTGTCGTTCAGTGCGTCGCACTCGTGCATTGTCTGGTTGACGACCAGCTTGGAGTCGCCGTAGATGATTATCCTCTTGGCACCACAGGCTTTTGCCATCCGCATCCCGTGCAACAGGGCCTCGTATTCAACTTCGTTGTTGGAGGCGGTGAACTGCATTCGCATAATATATTTCAGCTTGTCTCCCTAGGGCGATGTCAGTATGATACCTGCGCCAGCTCGGTCCTTTCGCTTGGATCCGTCGAAGTGCATTGTCCAGAGGTAAGACATATCTGGTTTTTCAGGGAGCTGATTCTCCATCCAGTGCACAAGGAAGTCATGGAGAACTTGCGACTTGATCGCGTCGCGCTTTTCATATGTAATGTCTCGTGGAGATAGCTCGATTCCCCAAAGCGCGACTCATCCAGTGGCGTCGGAGTTGTTTAGGATGTGCCCAAGCTGGGCGTCGTTGACCACCACGATTGGGTGCTCCTGGAAGTAGTGGCGCAGTCGCTTGGCTGTCATGAAGATGCCATATGCCAGCTTCTGGTAGTGCGGGTACTGCTGCTTTGTTGGCGTGAGCACCTCGCTGAGGTAGTAGACTGGGCGCTGTACCCCATGGACATTGTTTTCCTTGGCTCGCTCCACTACGAGCACCGTGCTGACCACCTGGTTGGTGGCGGAGATGTATAGAAACGGTGGTTCCCTTTCTCGTGGGGTCACTAGTATAGGTGAGGTAGACAATAGACGCTTGAGGTCTTCGAATACTTCTTGTGCATCATTGTTCCACTCGAACTTGTCAGCTTTGCGGAGAAGTTGGTAGAAGGGTAGTGCCTTTTCGCCCATTCGACTGATGAATCAAGCCAGCTACTGGACGCCTCTTACGTTCTTCGGCTTCTCCATGGCCAGTATGGCTTTTATTTTCTTTGGGTTTGCCTCGATCCCTCTTGCGGAGATGAGATACCCGAGTAGTTGTCCAGATGGTACGCCGAAGGCGCATTTGTACGGATTGAGCTTGATCCGGTAGCAGTCGAGGTTGGTGAAGGTTTCGCGTAAATCGTCGATTAGCGAGGCTTCCTATTTGATCTTGATTACGATGTCGTCAACATAGACTTGGATGTTGCGACCAAGTTAGTTTTTGAGGCAAGCCTGCATGCACCGCTGATAGGTTGCTCCTGCATTTTTTAGCCCGAAGGGCATTGTGTTGTAGCAGAACACACCAAAAGGCGTTGTAAACGCCGTTTTCTCTTGATCTTCCTCCTTCATTCGAATCTGATTATAGCCTGAGTAGGCGTCGAGGAAGCAGAGGCGCTCACATCCCATGGTGGAGTCGATGATCTGGTCGATTTGTGGCAGCGGGAAGTGATCCTTTGGGCAGTGCTTATTCAGAGAGGTGAAATCCACGCACATCCATAGGATATCCGTGTCTTTTTTAGGTACTAGCACCATGTTGGCGAGCCAAGTGCTTTCCTTGATCTCGCGTATGAATTTGGCGTCGAGGAGTCTGTTGATCTCCATTCCGACCGCTTTTGCTCTTGGTTCGGACAGTCGCCGAATTGTTTGTTTGACTGTCCTTGCGTCTGGGTTGACATTGAGTGCGTACTCGGCGAATTCCCTAGGGACCCCTGGCATGTCCGCTGGACACTAGGCGAAGATTTCCTAGTGCTCACGGAGGAATTCAACTAGCGCGAGTTCCTATGCGGGACTCAAGTTGTTGGCGATGAGGGCCGTCTTGGCCGGGTCCGATGGGTGGATCTGAACTTTCTTCGTGTGCACCGACGAGTCGAAGGATAGGTCGGGTGAACTTGGTCGGCTCAGGGGAGGCAGACTGTTGTCTGTCGACTCCTTCAATCTTGCGAGTTCCTCCTGCATGCCGAAGGACTGGGAGATTCTGTTGAATTTCCTGTCGCAGCTGTCGGACCTCTCAAAGCTTCCGTTGATTGTGATGACGCCGTTTAGGCCCGACATTTTCATCTGCAGGTAGGCGTAGTGGGGTACTACCATGAACTTGGCGAACGCGACGCGTCCGAGGATGCAGTGGTATTGTGAGGGCCAGTCGACGACTTTGAGGTCGATGCGTTCATGTCAGAAGTTTTTCGGCGTGCCGAAGATGATATCGAGGTTGATTTTGCCCAGGGGATATATGCCCTTGCCCGAAACGATGCCGTGGAATGTCGTGTCCGAGACCTCCAGGCAGGTCAGAGGGATCCTCATTGCTCGCAAGGTACTTGCGAACATGAGGTTAATGTCGCTTCCTCTGTCCATGAAGACGCGACTCATGTCGAAGCCTCCAATCTGTGCCTCGAGTACGCGGGGACAGTGGGTTGGGCGAGGTACTTGGCACGGGTGGTCGCGCTTGTCGAAGGTGATGCAGGAGTCGCTTCCACTAAGGTACTCAGTGGTGGATTGTGGTGAGTTTGTCGCCAAGTTGACTTGGCGAGCGATGGCCTTCTACACCCGATTTGAGGGGTGTCCCTTTTGGATCATCATGTTTCCCACAGCCCGTGGGTATGGCTCGCCGCCTTGATTGTGGACCGGTACAGATGCGGGTGGTGGCACTCCAGGTGGTGGTGGAGGAGCTCCATGTGCTACAGCGCCTGGGGTGACTCCGTAGCCCCTGTTGACTGCGTCACGATTCATCCGAGCCAACCCCTCGTGGAGCTTGAGGAACTCGCGGTAGTCCTTCAGAAGGTGGCTGGATTTCTTCTTGCTGTCGTGCTTGTCGCTGTAGAAGTGCATGTTGCATGGCCCGGACAGTTTGTCTCCGATTGTTGTCGCGGGTGCCTCTTCGCGAGTGCGTGATACGTCCATTTTGCATCACTATTCTATGTCTTAATTCACTATTATTCATTGATATATTTCATACTGAGAGGTGATACTTATGTTATTTCATCTGTTTTTGCATGGTTGATGACTTTTGGAGCATGGACCGCTGCAGTCAGGATTTTGATGGAAAAGGTGCTGTTTGGAGGCAAAAATCGCGAAGATCAGAAAATCCGGGAAAATATACGGAAAATCCTATTTTTCCAGAAGACTAAGGAAGCCAGAAGACGGAGTGGAGATGGGCCATAGGGGGCCCACACCACCCCATGGCGCGGGCAGCCCTAGGCCGCGCCAGGAGGTGGTGTGGCCACCTCCCACTCTCCTCCGGGCGTATATTATCCTCCCGAAACCCTAAGACTCGGGGAGCAACCACAGAAAGATTTTGCCGCCTCTGCGAGGCGGAAAACACCGAGAGAGAAAGATCTCTCCGGCAGACAGATTTCTGCCAGGGGAATTCCTTCCCGGAGAGGGGAGATCGTCGCCATCAACACCACCATCAAGCTGGACTTCATCGGGATCATCATCATCATCACCACCACCATCATCACCATCAACACCCTCATCACCATCTCCATATTGCTGTAACAATTGAGTTGAATCTTGCATAGTTCTTAGGGGAAACTTTCCCGGTGTTGATTACTCTTTGTAGTTGATGCTATTGAGTGAACCATTGAATTATTGTTTATGTTCAGATTGTTATACATCATTATTCCATCTCTGATCATGATCCATATGATGTATTGTGAGTAGTTTGTTTTGTTCTTGAGGACATGGGAGAAGTCTTGTTGTTAGTAGTGGAGTTGTGTTGAGAAAGATTCAATAGATTGTTATTTAAGTTGTGGTGTACTTCTTCTAGTGGTGTCATGTGAACGTCGACTACATGACACTTCACCTATATGGGCCTAGGGGAATGCATTGTGTATTTGGCTACTAATCGTAGGGGTTGCCAGAGTGACAGAAACCTGAACCCCCATTAGGAAACCATTGCACAAGGGACGTAAGGGTCTTAGAGTTTAAAGTTGTGGTTAGGTTTCTACCTTAATTACTTTCTTGTACTTACGGATATTTGCAAGGGGTATAATCACAAGTATGTATTAGTCTTGGATGGAGTGGTACATTAGCACAGGTTCACCCACACAACACTTAGCAAGCTAAAGAAGATTAATCAACTATATGAAGCGAAAGCACTTGACAGTCTTCCCATGTGTCCTCGAGAACGTTTGGTCATCTTAAGTAATACAACCGGCTTGTCATTTGCTTTATAAAGGATTGGACCACTTGCTGCATTTATTCCTACTGTCTTTTATTTACTCGTACTTTGTTTACTTGCTTTATCGAAAACCCCTAAAAATCCGTTTGCTAAGTATTTGCAGAGAATTCCTGATCCATACCACTAGCCAGCACCTTCTGCTCCTCATTGGGTTCGACACTCTTACTTATCGAAAATACTGCGATACACCCCCTATACTTGTGGGTCATCAAGACTATTTTTTGGCACCGTTGCCGGGGAGTGAAGCGCTATTGGAGAGTGGAACCGGTAAAGGAAACTTCTACTATGAGTATTGTTTACTTCTGCTAGTTGTTTTATTTTCGTTATGGATAATTTGCTGAGTTTCTTATTTGGTAATGCTACTACCATTGCTAAGGTAGTAGATAAGCCACCACCTGCTAAGAATGATGTTTTCAAAATACCTACAAGAATTATTGATCGTGTTATGGATAACTACTATGTTGGGGATGGAACTGTCCATCCCGGTGATCATTTGCTCTTTATACACGAATTATGCGGGTTGTTCAAGTGTGCAGGTATTACTACAGATCAAGTTAAGAAGAAGTTATTCTCATTATCGCTGAAAGGAAGAGCTAAGGAATGGTATAAGCTGCTGAAGAATGGTCAAGCTCTGGAATGGGAGGAAATAGTGTCTCTCTTTTATTCAAAGTTTTGTCCTCCTAGTGAGATTCATAAAGATCGAAATCAAATATACAACTTTTGGCCTCTTGATGGAGAGAGTACAGCTCAAGCTTGGGGGGGATTGAAGTTACTCATGCTCAAATGTCCCATTCATGAGCTCTCCAACAATATTATTATCAATAACTTTTATGCAAGGCTCCCTCTACATGACAAGGATTTATTGGATACTTCTTGTGCTGGATCATTCACTCGTATGGAAGAAGAAGCTAAATGGGAACTTCTAGAACGTATTCAAGACAATGCTGAAGCTTGGGAGAATGACAAAGGTAGAAAGTCAGGTATAAATTATTATTATGAATGCATTGAATCTTTTATGGGAACTGATGACTTTCAAAATATTAAAAATGCTTATGGTCTAGACTCTCAAGCTATTTCTTCTTATTTTAAGGATTTTGCTTCCTATATTGAAGTGCCTAAAAAGAAGTGGAATGAGTATCATGAACCTTATAAAGATGTTGCTAAGACTGTTCCTGCAAGAAATACTGAAGTTTATACTGCTAATCATGTTTTACCTAAACCTTATATTGAGAAAATTCCTTTCCCAGTTAAGATGAAGGAATATTCTATGATAGCTAGTATGGTTAATGAAAGTATGAATAAAGCTGTTGAACCTGATAAACAAATGGTAGATGAACCTATAATAGCAAATGTGAAGGACTTTGTCACCAAGTATGAAAAAGAGGGACACCCTATCCTTTGTAAGGATACCTCTAATATTGTTTCACAAAGTAGTGTTATGAGAACTAGTATTCCTGTGTTTTCTGTTAGAATAAGTGATCATTGCTATGATGGTCCTTGTGATAGCTATATTGTTAAGTTTATGCATGATACTGAAAGTTACTTTGAGAGAGGGAAAAGTGTTCTTATGCATCTCAATAATATCAAGTTTCCTCATTTTATGCTGAAAGTTTTTATGTTGCACTTCTTTTTCCTTCTTATGCAAGTTGCCTCTAGTTTCAATAACTTGTTTGTTTACAAAATTCCCTTGCATAGGAAGTGGGTTAGACTTAAATGTGTGTGTGTTTTTGCTTCTTAATGCTCTCTTTCACTTCAATTCATATCCCTATGAGAGCTTCTTCAAATTGTCATGCCCATCTTAATGACTATAAAGAAAGAGCTTTATGGGAGACAACCCAATTTGTTTTTGCTTTTAGTTTGTTTTTGTTTCTTTGAGTTATTACTTCGGTAATAACCTCTCCTTATCCATTTTGTTTGATTTTTGTGTCAAGATCAACCTCTAATGAGAGAGAAGTAAGATTTGGGGAAGTTGCTGTCCTGAAACAGATTTTTGTGCTTCACCGTAAACATTCGTGGGAGACCTCTATCTGTCGGATTGAGCTGTAATTTTTTGTGTGTCTGCCCCAGGTTGTTATTTACTTTTGTTAGTTTTGCACTTCACCGAAAAAATTGATGTTTACCTGCTGTTCTGTTTTGACAGATTTTGCCACTCTTGCATTTGCTTCTTTATTCGATTTCCTTTTTGAATTATTTTTGGGTTTTCGGAAGGAGTTGCTACAGTAGCTTATGTTTTGATGGTTTTCAGTTGAAGTTGGACTCAAAAGGTTTTATCACTTCACTTATACTAATGTTGCTAATGAGAACTGTGTGAAGTTTTGTGTGAAAGAAATTTCCAGGAAGTGGAGATAATGGTGTAATAAGGAAGAGAAGGGTTTTATGACTCAAGTAATAAGTGTATAAAGATGAAGATATAGATATTATTCAAGAGATGACTCCGGAAGAATCTACTAGATACCAAATTCAGAGACCTGCATAGTCTGTTTTCAAATAGGTAATAGTTCTGGTAAGAAAAGTTCCGCGAAAATACAATCCAACTATATTTTTGCAGTTTTCAGTTGATAAGGAAAGCTACGAAGTGAAAAAGGGACGGAAATGGAGCCAGGGTGGCTCACACCACCCTGTGGCGCAGGCCCACCCCTGGCCGCGCCACTAGGTGGTGAGTCCACCCTAGACTCCTCCTCTGACTCGTTTTCTCCCAGTACCTTCCGTTTAATATGAAACTTCGTAATATATAACCCCCCCGGATCCCCCGAGGTCCGTATATCGTGTTTTCGTCATGTTTTTATTTCGATCTACTTCTGTCAGGACACTCTTTGAAAGCTTAGAAGCACAATGGTGTCCTCCTAGGATAAAGGGAAGGAGCCTATGGAGGAAGACCTCCAAGACCCCGGGAAGGAGAAGGAGATTAAGAGTGGAGGTGAAGAGGAGCAAAGCCAACATCTGCACACCGGCACTACCATTGCAAGCATTGGAGTGGTGGCAAATCCAACCATTGGAGGGAAGCCTCCTCATCACCGTTCAGATCCCTGGTCACTTCCTCCATGCACCAAGAATCCTTTCCATACCCTAATCCATGAGCATCAATACCAGAATATGCCCAAAGGGAAATTACCCTCCAATTGGGATTTGCCTTGTTCTAGCCATGCAGGAAAAGAAGACTTCAAAGAGGAAGAGTGGGGAAAGAATAGCAAGAGCTAGAATTCTCAACACGACATGATCATGAGCCACATTGAGGAAAACTCATAGCTTATTTGTAATCTCACCTTCGAGATTGAGGACTTGGGGAAGCTGATTAGAGAGCTCATTGAGAGCATACCACCACCACCTAAGGAGTAATTCGTCATCAGGTTTGGCATCCCCTTGGTTTGTTCCAAGCTTGGGGGAGTGTCGCGGTATCATATCACTATCTTCTATCTTTTTACCTTTTGAGTAGAGTCATATCATGAATAGAGGAGTTATTTTGTAGTATGGTTTGCATTATGGAAGTGTCCCCTCTCTCGTTAGATATGTATCCCTTGGTGTGAGTTGCCATTATGGAATATTAATGAAAAGTTCTATCATTCACTCTTTTTCATAGCTTATATTAGTTTTCAATTCGTGGTTATATGATTGATCTTGTTGTTAGTATTGGTAGCACTCTGGAATCATTGAGTTAATTTAGTTGGTTTTGGCAAACCTGGCTCGGTCAGTAGCAACACTATTTTTGAGAGTTGAATGAAAAGATAGAAGTACTCTATAGAAAAATTATTTCATCATCTTTCTTTCTTGATTTGCTCACAAGTCTAGTATTCTCTAGTTAAGATCTTTTGTGCTTCCAAGGAAGATTGCATGTTTGTCTTTATCACTTGTATGTTTGGTTGTTTCCTTCAACTCTTATACTTGCTACCCAGCCTTGCTAGCCAAAAACCTGTACTAAGAGGGAATTCTTCTCATGCATCCACCTCCTTTAAACCAAAACCTTTGCCATTTGTGTCCACCATACCTACCTATTAGCATTCTTGCTATTCCAAGTAAATTCTTGTTTTATCTACCTCCCAAATTAAACTTGTTATGTGAAAATTAGTGATTAAAGCTCTCACGAACTTGATGGCACACTTTACTTTCTTGCATTTAATAAACTTGAACCATTGGGTCCTTCTTTGTTGCATATATGCTTGCGCTTTATGAGTTGAAGTTAGCCGAACCATGTATCATGGGGACCGCTTTCAACACTTCATTGGTACTTGTACCTAGTTGATATCATGTTCTTTTGCTTATGGATCCCGGCGGTGTGAAATAAAAGTGGAACTTGTAAGATCATGGAGTTTATATGTGTGTTAGAGAAACGCCTGGGCCGCTAGCCTACGCCATGCCTAATCATGGTGGAAACTTGCAGCATAACTATAGTGAGCATTCTATGAAGCATCCTCAATAAAAACCTATGCAAATAGCAAATAAAAAGATCGCTGAGATGCTCACTGTCTGCTTGCCTTGTCATTTTGATTATGGGATAGCTCCTATGTCATGTGCAAGGGGTACCCCGTTGGCGGTTCTCAATGATACACATGTATTTACAATGACAAGAGCTTGCTCGTGACTGAAGTTGAGTAGCATGAGGATCGGTACTCATAAGTAAGGGGCATGCGATTTCAACTTATAACTTGTCAAGCATATCCTCTTAGTTGTGTCACTTTAACCTTAATCACCTAAAGATGCCTATGATAGGGGCAATGATGTTGGGTCTGCAGCATAGAAAACAAAAAAATTCCTACGATGTGAACTACAAGCCAAGATCTATCTACTAGGTACAAAGCAACGGGTGGACATACATCCAACGAGAACTTACCCTCGTAGACAACGAGCTTTGTTAACGAGTAGGAACTCGTGGTTGATGTAGTCGTACACTTGCCGATCTCAAGATCGTGAGGAAGTCCGAGCGCCGCAACTCAGCAGCGCATCCGCACTCGCACACACGTTCAAGCCAACGGACAACCTCCACCTCCTCGCTCCAGCGATCCAAATGGAAGCAACTCCTTCCAGACGAAATGCCACCGGGAACATGTATCTCGCTAATCCGAGACCATGGGGGAATAATTCTAGAGGGGGAGAGAGATCCGTCACAAGGAGGTGTGAGGATGAAGGAGGAAATGGGTGGCCTTTTATAGGAGGAGGGTGGTGCCCCCTCTCTCCATGGCCGGCACATGGGGGGTGACCCCTCACCTCCCCCATTCATGTGGTGGTAACCCCTCCACATTAAAATGCCTCTTCACATTCCCTTTTAAAGTCTCCACTTTAAATGCATTAAATTTCTCCAAATTTAATGCTCTGTCATTTAATAAATCTCTTTTTATTAAATTTATTCAGAATTTTGTTAATTACTTTTATTAATAAACATTCACATATAGCCCCTTGCAATATTTCAATATCACATGCAGAACCACCTTCTGTAATTTCACCCGAAACAATTTCTGGCTTCTATTGAAACAATTCCTACGCTTTGCAATTCTTTCGTTTGAAACATATGTGCTCCAAAATGGTGTCCGGTAACTCTTAAGTTTTCCACCCTATGGTTCGCGAATAATGCAGACATGATCGAGACCCTTCTCCGATCAATAATCAGCAGCGGGACCTGGAGATCCGTACTGACTCCTACACATTCAACGATGACTTCTGTGATCGTGAGAACCTTTAATGCTTGTAACTAAATCCCTTTGTCTCTCGATATATTAAATGTCCGAGATTCGATCATCGGTATCTCCATACCTAGTTTGATCTCGTTACCGACATGCACTCTTTTCTTGTTCCCGTGATATAACATTCTAGTGATCACATCACTTGCTTGTAAACTATCTCAATGTGATATCACCAAGAGGGCCCAGAGTATATCTATCCGTCATCGGGATTGACAAATTCCACTCTTGATCCATGAGCCTCAACATAACACCTTTGTAGTACTGAACCCATCTTTACAGTCACCCTGTTACGGTGTGACGTTTGATGTTATCAAGATACTCTTCCGGTGTCAGCAATTAACATGATCTCATGGTCTAAGGATAAAGATTACTTCGTATGATGTTATAGCAATATAAACATAATGACTTGATCGTAATGCTATACTTCGGATGAATGTTCATCACATCATTCCACCAATGGTGTGACCTTGTTATTAACAATATCCAATGTCCATGATCAGGAAACCTTGATCATCTTGTTAATCAACAAGCTAGTCTATAAGAGAGGCATGACTAGGAACCCTTTTTGTTTATTAAACACACACGTATTGATGTTTCCGAATCAATACAATTCTAGCATGTAAAATAAACATCTATCATGTATAAGGAATATATAATAACAACTTTATTATTGCCTCTCAGGGCATATTTCCTTCAGTCTCCCACTTGCACTAGAGACAATAATCTAGTTCACATAGTGATAAATCTAACACCCATGGAGTTCTGGTGTTGATCATGTTTTTCCCTAGGGATAACTTTAGTCAACGAATCTGCTACATTTAGGTCCGTGTGTACTTTACAAATCTTTATATCTCCATCCTTGACATGCTCGCGGATGGAGTGAAACCGACGCTTAATATGTTTGGAATTCTTGTGAGACCTCGGTTCCTTTGTGTTGGCTATGGCTCCATTGTTCTCAAAATAGATCACCATCGGGTCCAACGCACTAGGATCCACACCTAGTTCTGTAATGAACTCTTTCATCCAAACTGCTTCCTGCGCCGCTTTTGAAGCAGCAACATATTCCGCCTCCGTCGTTGATCCAGCCACCACAGGTTGTTTGGAACTCCTCCAACTAACTGTTGCTCCGTTCAAGAGAAATACGTATCCAGATTGAGACTTAGAGTCATCTGGATCGGTGTCAAAGCTAGCATCAACATAACACTTAGCGACTAGCTCTTGTTCACCTCCATATATAAGAAACATATCCTTAGTTCTTCTCAAGTACTTGAGGATGTTCTTTACCGCTATCCAAAGGTTCAACACGGATCAAATTGGTACCTACTAGTCAAACTAATAGCATGTGCCACATCCGGTCTTGTACATAGCATGGCATACATAATAGAGCCTATGGCCGAGGCATAGGGGATCTTATCCATCATCTCTCTTTCTTCCGCTGTAGCCAGACTTTGAGTCTTACTCAATGTCTTGCCTTACAACATAGGTAAGAACCTCTTCTTACTTTCGTCCATATTAAACTTCTTTAATATCTTATCAAGGTATGTACTCTGCGATTAGGCGCCTTGATCTATTTCTATAGATTTTAATGCCTAATATATATGACGCTTCACCAAGGTCTTTCATTGAAAATTTGCTCTTTAGATAACTTTTAACACTGTTTAAAAGATCTATATAATTTCCAATCAATAATATGTCATCCACATATAATATCAGAAATGCCACATTGCTCCCACTCACTTTCTTGTAAATACAAGCCTCTCCATAAGTTTGGACAAATCCAAACTCTTTGATCACCTCATCAAAGCAGAGATTCCAACTCGGTGATGCTTGCTTCAGTCCATAGATGGATCGCTGAAGTTTGCATACCTTATTAGCATCCTTAGGATCGACAAAACCCTTAGGTTGTATCATATACAACTCTTCTTCAATCTTACCATTGAGGAACGCAGTTTTGACATCCATCTGCCATATTTCATAATTGAAATATGCAGCAATTGCTAACATAATCCTAACCGACTTAAGCATCGCTACGGGAGAGAATGTTCAGCGTAGTCAACTCCTTGAATTTGTCGAAACCCCTTTGTGACAAGTCGAGCCTTATAGATGGTCACATTACCATCAACATCAGTTTTTCTTTTGAAAATCCATTTATTCTCAACGGCCTTTCGTGGAGGTAAGTCCACCAAGTTCCAAACTTGGTTCTCGTACATGGATTCCATCTCGGATTTCATGGCTTCTAGCCATTTGTTGGAATCCGGGCTCATCATCGCTTCTTCATACGTCGCAGGGTCATCCATTTCATCAACCATGAAATTCACAACAGGATTGCCGTACAGTTCAGGAGCTGCACGTGTCCTGCTTGACCTGCGAGGTTCGGTAGTGTCCTCTTTCGGAGTTTCATGATCATTATCATTAGCTCTCTCTTCATCAGGTGAAGTCAACTCCGAAACAACTTCCGGTGCTGCGCCTCTCGCCATTCCATGAAGAGAAGGTTCAATAACATCTTCGAGTTCTACCTTCCGACTACTCACACCTTTTGCGAGAAACTCCTTCTCAAGAAAGGATCCATTCTTGGCAACAAAAACCTTGCCCTCGGATCTGTGATAGAAGGTATACCCAATTGTTTCCTTAGGGTATCCTATGAAGACGCATTTTTCCGCTTTGGGTTCGAGTTTATCCGGTTGAAGTTTCTTCACATAAACATCGCATCCCCAAACCTTAAGAAATGACAGCTTAGGTTTGTTTCCAAACCATAATTCATACGGTGTCGTTTCAACGGATTTAGATGGTGCCCGATTTAAAGTGAATGCAGCTATTTCCAGTGCATAACCCCAAAATGACAGAGGTAAGTCAGTCAGAGACATCATAGATCGAACCATATCCAATAAGGTACGATTACGATGTTTCGACACACCATTACGTTGTGGTGTTCCGGAAGGCGTGAGTTGTGAAACTATTCCACACTCTTTCATGTGTGTGCTAAACTCGTAACTTAGATACTCTCCTCCATGGTCGGACCGTAGAAATTTGATCTTTCTATTACGATGATTTTCCGCTTCATTCTGAAATTCCTTGAACTTTTCAAAGGTTCCAGACTTGTGTTTCATCAAATAGATATACCCATATCTACTCAAATCATCCGTGAAAGTAACAAAATAATGATATCCACCTCGCGCCGACACACTCATTAGTCCACACACATTAGTATGTATGATTTCCAATAGATCTGTCACCCGTTCCATTGAACCGGAAAACGGCGTTCTAGTCATCTTGCCCATAAGGCATGGCTCACATGTATCAAATGATTCAAAATCAAGTGATTCCAAAAGTCCATCAGAATGGAGTTTCTTCATGCGTTTAACGCCAATATGACCTAGACGGTAGTGCCACATATATGTAGACATATCATCATCAAGTTTAATCTTTTTGGCATTAACATTATGAATGTGTGTAATATTACTATCGAGATCCAACAGAAATAAACCATTCAACATAGGTGCATGACCATAAGAGATATCATTCTTATAAATCGAACAACCATTGTTTTCAGATTTAAAGGAATGACCACTTTGCATCAAACACGATCCAGATACAATGTTCATGCTCAGTGCAGGCACCAAATAACAATTATTTAGGTTTATAACTAATTCCAATGGCAAATGGAGAGGTAGCGTCCCGACGGCGATCACATAAACTCTTGATCCATTGCCGACCCGCATCCTGACCTCATCCCTTGCTAGTTGTCGCTTGTTCCGTAGCCCCTGAACTGAGTTACATATATTAGCAACCGATCCGGTATCAAATACCCAGGTGCTACTACGAGTACTAGTCAAGTACACATCAATAACATGTATATCACATATACCTTTGTTTGCCTTGCTGGACTTCTTGTCCGCCAAATACTTGGGGCAGTTGCACTTCCAATGGCCATTCCCCTTGCAATAGTAGCACTCGGTGTCAGACTTAGGGCCAGCCCGGGGTTTCTTTTCAGGCGTGGCAACATACTTGCCACCCTTCTTTCCCTTGTGCTTGCCTTTCTTGTCCTTCTTGAAACCGGTGGTCCTATTGATCATCAACACGTGATATTCTTTCCTAATCTCCACTTCTGCAGTCTTAAGCATTGACAGAAGCTCGGGAAGAGACTTCTTCATGCCCTGCATATTATAGTTCATCACGAAGCTCTTGTAGCTAGGTGGCAGAGATTGGAGAACACGATGTATGCCTAAGTCAATGGGAATCGTTATTCCCAAGGACACAAGCTTATCGGCGTACCCAGACATTTTGAGTACGTGCTCACTAACGGAGTTGTTTTCCTCCATCATGCAGCTAGAGAACCTTTTTGTAGCATTATAACCCTCTACGGTAGCATGGGTATCGAAAATCATTTTCAATTCTCCCATGGTATCAAAGGCATTGCCATTTTCGAAACCCTTTCGAAGTTCTGGCTCTAGCCCATACAGTATGCCGCAATGAACTAAGTTGTGGTCCTCCTAGCGAGTCACATAGACATTCTTTTCCTCGTCAGGGGCATCAGGAGCTGGTGGGGGGCCTAGCGGCGCATCTAGCACATATTTCTTTTGTGTAGCAGTGAGGAGAATCCTCAAATTCATAGCCCAGTTGGTGAAGTTGCTACCATTCGCAGCAAGTTTCTCTTTCTCCATGAACACATTGAAATTAAAAGCAGGTGGTGCCATCTACAACAGAATTTGTAAAGTTTATTTAGACTAAGTTTATGATAGATTGAGTTCAACTAATCCAAATTACTAATGAACTCCCAGTCAAAAACGACATCCCTCGTGTCCTTTTGGTGATTACATGAACCAAATCCACTACACCAAGTCCAATCATCACGTGAGTTGATATAGCTTCAAAGGCGAGCATCTATATGGGCATCATATCAACCATATGACTCATGCTTAACCTTTCGGTCCGTGTTTCGAGGCCATGTCTATACATGCTAGGCTCGCCAAGTAAGAACCTTAGTATTCACGTGTGTAAAACTATCTTACACCCGTTCCTATGAAAGCATAGATTCGAGTGCACCCGATCATCACGTGATGTCTCGAAACACGATTCATAGAACGGTGCATACTCAAGGAAGAACACATTTTTATCTTGATATCTAAATGAGGGATCATCTTATAATGCTACCAAATGCGCCAAACTAGCAGTATAAGATGCTAACATCTAATGTGTAAAGTGAGATGATATGGTCCATGCATTTGATCTCTATCACTTGCATCGTGGTATGATCTCTATCATTCCTTTGTGTGTAAGGCCAAGGTCTATGGAACTTACCGTTGATGTTGTAAGAGTATCTACCATACATCTACTTACAACAATACCATATCAATACACTAGCCCAGCAACGATCTAAACTAGACGCCTCTAATTTATCAATTGCAAGTTTTACGTGGCTTAGGGCTTTCGGAGATAGAACCGTTCTAACCTACGAACATGAACCACAACGAGGATAACTAAGTTATTAGCAACTCGTTGTAAATCAGATATTGACTATAGTAGGAGAGACAGACACCCGCCAGCCACTTATGCAAAACAAGTGGCATGTCAGTCGTGGAACCAGTCTCATGTACGATGACATGTAAGGTTGGTCCGGGCCGCTTCATCCCACTATGCCACCAATATCCAAAATACATAGAAGATGCAATAACATGATCATCATCGCCCACATATCAACATATGTGTACTACCCGTGCTAAGCACCTACATATAGATCAGGCTACGATACCCTTTGTTGGGTCATGACAGAAAACAAAAATTTCCTACGGTGTGAACTACCGCCAAGATCTATCTACTAGGTACAAAGCAATGGGTGGACATACATCCAACGAGAACTTCCCTCGTGACAACGAGCTTTGTTAGCAGTAGGAACTCATGGTTGATGTAGTCGACACTTGCCGATCTCAAGATCGTGAGGAAGTCCGGCGCAACTCAACAACGCATCCTTTTCGCACACGTTGTTCAAGCCATAGGACAACCTCCACCACCTCGCTCCAGCGATCCGGAAGCACAACTCCTTCAGACGAAATGTCACGGGAACATGTATCTCGCTAATCCGAGACCATGGGAATAATTCTAGAGGGGAGAGAGATCCTTCACAAGGAGGTGTGAGGATGAAGGAGGAATGGGTGGCCTTTATAGGAGGAGGGGTGCCTGTTGGGTCATAACATAGAAAACAAAAAATTCCTCGGTGTGAACTACTGCCAAGATCTATCTACTAGGTACAAAGCAGCGGGTGGACATACATCCAACAGAACTTACCCTCGTGAACGAGATTTATTAGCAGTAGGAACTGCGTGGTTGATGTAATCGTACACTTGCCGATCTCAAGATCGTGATGAAGTCCGGCAGGTCCGGCTCCGCCGTCCATCAGATCTAGCTCCAGCACCACCAAGTCCAGCACCGCAAAGCAGCGGTGCATCCGTGACACACTTGCGTCTGGTACCCCGACAACCTCCATCCCTCGCTCCAAAGCGGCGGAAGCGTAACTCCTTTCGAGATAAAGCCACGGGAACATGTATCTCGCTAATCCGAGACCATGGGGAATAATACTAGAGGGGAGAGATCCTTCACAAGGAGGTGTGTGAGAAGTGAGGAGGTGGCCTTTTATAGGAGAGGGGTGCCCTCCTTCATGGCCAGCGCATGGAGGGTGACCCTTCACCTCCTCCATTCATGTGGTAGTAACCCATCCACATTAAAATGCCCTTCACATTCTCTTTTAAAGTCTCCACTTTAAATGCATTAAATTTCTCAAATTTAATGCTCTCTCATTAATAAAACTCTTTTATTATTTTTATTCAAATTTTTGTTAATTACTTTAATTAACAAACATTCACATAAAACCCACTGCAACATTTCAATATTACATGCGAGAACCAATTTCAGCATTTTCACACAAAGCAGTTTGGTGTCTATTGAAATAATTCCAGCCTTTCTTAAATCTTTATAAAACATATTTTCTCCAAATGGTGTAATTATCCATAAGTGTGTCACCCCTACGGTTCATGAATAATGCAGACACCATATTTGCTCAAATGGTGTAAATTATCCCATAAGTGTGTCACCCTACGGTTTCGAATAATGCGGACATGCGCATTATTCACGAACCGTAAATAGGATAACGAACTTGAGATACCACCATTGGCTAAATATTTGAATTTAGAAATTATTTCAAAGTGAAATGTTTGTTAATTAAAGTAATTAAATTGAATAAAATAAAAGAATTTATTAAATAGGCGTTAAATTTGGAGAAATTAATGCATTTAAAAGGAACACTTTGAATAATGAAAAGGCTGAGGGTACCCAGGATGTGATCACCACAGATTTTGGTGGTGCGATGTGAAGTTGATATGCGTGTGATGTGGCCGATGATGATCATGTTGCATCTTCTATGTATTTTGGATATTGGTGGCATAGTGGGATGAAGCGACCCAGACCAACCTTACATGTCATCGTACATGAGACCGGTTCCACGGTGACATGCAACTTGTTTTGCATAAGTGGTGGCGGTGTCTCTCCTACTATAGTCAATATCTGATTTACAACGAGTTGCTAATAACTTAGTTATCCTCGTTGTGGTTCATGTTCGTACGTAAGAACGGTTCTATCTCCGAAATCCCTAAGCCACGTAAAACTTGCAATTGATAAATTAGAGGCGTCTAGTTTAGATCGTTGCTGGGTAGTGTATTGATATGGTATTGTTGTAAGTAGATGTATGATAGATACTCTTACAACACACTCAACGTGTAAGTTCCATAGACCTTGGCCTTACACACAAAGGAATGATAGAGATCATACCACGATGCAAGTGATAGAGATCAAATGCATGGACCATATCATTTCACTTTACATTAGATGTTAGCATCTTATACCGCTAATTTAGCTTTCAGCTTTTCAGCATTGTAAGATGATCCTCTTTAGATATCAAGATAAAATGTGTTCTTCCTTAAGTATGCACTGTTTTGTGGATCGATTTGAGACATCACGTGATGATTGGGTGTACTTTCACGCTTTCATACAAACGGTGTAAGACAGTTTTACATGCATAGTACTAAGGTTCTTACTTGGGGAGCCTAGCATGTACGCACATGGCCTCGCAAAGGTTAAGCATGAGTCATATAGTTGATATGATGCCCATATAGATGCTCCCCTTTGAAGCTACATCAACTCACATGATGATCGAACTTGGTGTAGTGGATTTGGTTCATGTAATCACCAAAAAGGCACGAGGGATGTTGTTTTTGAGTGGGAGTTCATTTCTAATTTGGATTAGTCGAACCAAATTTGTCATAAATTAAATCAAAGTGAATTTGCATAGTTTGTTGTAGTCATTGGCATTTGTTTTCTACCTTATGCTTAGTTTTTATTTGAGATAATAGAACTATAGAATTCTGGATATTGACTTTACGAACTGGTATTGTATTGTTTTGAATGTCAATTTAAAGTTTATAAGTCCTATTGCAAACTTTCAGCAAACTCTATTTACTCCATGAAGTTTAATAAGTAGTATTAAATCAAGAGTAAGAATTCCAATGTTAGTATCTAAAGTATCATGTTTGCCTCCATGATTATTGATATTCAAAAGTTGTTTTAATATCAAGATTATATTGGAGCTAGAAATTGTTTCAGAAACCATCATGTGTGAAAGATATTGTGATATCTGAAACAATGTTTTTGGTTGCATTATGATAGAGTATAATTTAGCAAAATACATGTTCTCATATTGTATGAGAATTTGTGAAGGATGGAGATGCTAGGCATCCGAATCTACCAAAAAGGTTTTGGGAACTCATATTATACTCGCGATTCTTCCTTATAGGCTATAGTAGCTTGATCATGAAAGATGTCATGATAAGGATGAATAGAAGATGTAAGTAAAATGTTTACTACACTAATAGATTACTAAAGAATGGATTTTTGAAAGAACACCAAACATTTGATGATGGTGATCCACTTCAAAGTGCAAGTCCAAAGGTATTAGTATTTGACTATATACGCTTTGTACCATGTGTAATGTTGATGACACCACTATTGATGTTGATAGATTCTTTTAAAAGAAAAGGAATTGCTGAAAGAGAATCTATAAAATATTTGGCAGAAAATAAAAGGTTCGAGATGTCCAACTTAGGTACATAGAAGATATACATGTTATGGCTATATTCCTTGCATGTTAAACAATGTGGTTCTTAGGTATTGGATACCGAATTGGTTGGTATGAAGTGTCATACAGGACAACGCAATTCATGAACTACAATGGCCTAAGTAACCAGCAAGAGAATGAGTGATGATGTTCATCGAAAACAAATAAAGTGTTATTGTGTTTTTTGTTGTCATCAAACCAAGCCTTCAAGATTTGTTTAAATAATTGTTATTTTGTTCCGGTATCGTGAGAACAATGGCTATTCAAATAATTACTGTATTCCATAAAGGATGGATGAACTTTTACAAGTCTAGTTGGAGAAATCACATCCATAAACACTATTGCTAAAATGTCGCAAGACAAATGATTGAAAGATCACTTATGAAGTGACATCGCTGTTTAAATTATATTTGAAAGAAAACATGCAGAAACTCCATGTTGATGGATTTTTGGAGCCTTCGATTTTGATCAATTGACGCATGTGAGACTTTCCTCGAGATAATTGAAACTCCGTCCATAGGCCAGAGAGGAACGGATGACTAGCTTATTGGAAATTGTGCATGCTGATGTGCATAGTCCATTATGTGTAGCCATATGCGATGGATCTTTTTGCTTCATATGCTTTCTCCGAAAATTTGAGTGAATATATCTGTATATTTACTTAATAAGGAAGAAGTATGAAACATTTGAAAATTGTTCAAAGACTTTCAAGATGAAGTGGAAAATCATTGTAACAAGAAAATAAAGAGTTTATGATTCGATCATAAAGGAAGATATTTGAGTTACATGTTTAGAAAAAACACCTAACACTTGAGGAATTGTTCCATGATTTGTGTTTCCCGATAAACCATAGGAGTATGGCATACTCGAGAGATAAAATCAAACCATGTTTGACATGGTAAGATCAAGGGTGTCATTTATAAAACTGCCATTATGTTTTAAGGATTGAAGCTTTAGAGACTACCGCTTTTACACTGAAAAGAGCACCATCGTGATCCATTGAAATGACACCATATGAGTTATGGTTTGGGATAAAACCCGAATTGTCTTTTCTTAAATTTTGGTATGCTATGCATAAGTAAAATGTTTACAACCAAAGTCGGATAAGCACGTCTTTGTAGGTTATCCCAAAGAATTTGTTGGGAATTTCTCCATAACACCGAGGACAAAAGAGTTTGTTACTTGGAACGTCAAGTTTCTTGAGAAGGAATTTTTCGTGAAAAGTTAAGTGGGAGGACAATAGAACTTTGATAAGGTTGGTGAACCTTAGCTATATGTGCTAAGTAGCGCAGCGCTGGAAAGTGTCACGGTGGCGGCCACAATGCTCATGGCTCTCGTGATTACAAAAGGTGTGATCTCGGAGATTAGAGTTCCTATAGAACCGTGTGGGTCGGTAAGAATCAAATAGTAAGATTTGATAAGCAAGTCGCTATTGTTTTGACAATGATGAACCGACTACATGCAAAGAAGCGATGATGGGCCCTGACTCCATAAAATGACTAGAAGTCATAGAATCCGTGATAGTATCCATACACGAGAAAACAAGTTTCTGAACTTGGAAGACCCTCCGGAAAAGCGTGAATCCAATCGGTCGTGTTTGGATTTATAAAGAAATAAGACATGGATGTTTAACATCTATGAAATAGTCGACATGTCGGAAATAAATTTACGACAATGTTCAAGGAGTTGTCTATGACAAGATTTGATCTTTCATAGCGATATATAGTCTTGACGGATTAATGTAGCAACCACTACATATAATTTGGTATATGGTAGTTGAATAAACAAAACAAGGTTCTTCTAATAGAACGGTAACCTAGGACATGTACATGACATGGTCCGAAGGGTTTTGTTAATTCAAAGGGTGCTAAAAGGGCATGTAAACTTCAATAGTTGAAGTAAGCATAACGGAGTTGGAATCTTCACCATGATGAAACTGTTAAAAGAGTTTAAATTCTTCGCAGATGATGAAGATGCTTGCATTTGCAAGAAATTAAGTGGGAGCGCTGAGACATATTTCTAATACATTATGTAGAGGACATATTTGTTGGGTCCGCAGCATAGAAAACAAAAAATTTCCTATGGTGTGAACTATACGCCAAGATCTATCTACTAGGTACAAAGCAACGGGTGGACATACATCCAACAAGAACTTACCCTCGTAGACAACGAGCTTTGTTAACGAGTAGGAACTCGTGGTTGATGTAGTCGTACACTTGCCGATCTCAAGATCATGATGAAGTCCAGCAGGTCCAGCTCCAGCACGTCCATCAGATCCAGCTCCAGCACCACCAAGTCCAGCACCGCAAAGCAGCGGTGCATCCGTGATCGCACACACATCCGGTACCCCGACAACCTCCGTCCCTCGCTCCAGCAAAGCAGCGGAAGCAGCAACTCCTTTCCAGAAAAAGCCACCGAGAACATGTATCTCGCTAATCCGAGACCATGGGGAATAATACTAGAGGGGGGGAGAGATCCTTACCAAGGAGGTGTGAGTGAGAAGTGAGGAGGGGGTGGCCTTTTATAGGAGGAGGGGGGTGCCCATCCTTCATGGCCTGCGCATGGAGGGGGTGACCCTTCACCTCCTCCATTCATGTGGTGGTAACTCCTCCACATTAAAATGCCCCTTCACATTCTCTTTTAAAGTCTCCACTTTAAATGCATTAAATTTCTCCAAATTTAATGCTCTCTCAGTTAATAAAACTCTTTTATTATTTTTATTCAGAATTTTTTTAATTACTTTAATTAACAAACATTCACATAAAACCCCCTGCAACATTTCAATATTACATGCAGAACCAATTTTAGCATTTTCACCCGAAACAGTTTCGGTGTCTATTGAAATAATTCCAGCGCTTTCTTAAATCTTTATCTGAAACATATTTGCTCCAAATGGTGTCGGTATCCCTTAAGTGTGTCACCCTACGGTTCGCGAATAATGCAGACATGATCGAGACCCCTCTCCGATCAATAATCAGCAGCGGGACCTGGAGATCCATACTGACTCCTACACATTCAACGATGACTTCTGTGATCGTGAGAACCTTTAACGCTAGTAACTAAATCCCTTTGTCCCGCGATATATTACATGTCCGAGATTCGATCATCGGTATCTCCATACCTAGTTTGATCTCTTGCACATGCACTCCTTTCTCGTTCCCATGATATAACATTCTAGTGATCACATCACTTGCTTGCAAGCTATTTCAATGTGATATCACCGAGAGGGCCCAGAGTATATCTAGCCATCATCGGGATGGACAAATCTCACTCTTGATCCATGAGCCTCAACATAACACCTTCGTGGCACTGAACCCACCTTTATAGTCACCCTGTTACTGTGTGACGTTTGATGTTATCAAGATACTCTTCCGGTGTTAGCAATTAACACGATATCATGGTCTAAGGATAAAGATTACTTCGTATGATGTTATAGCAATATAAACATAATGACTTTGATCGTAATGCTATACTTCGGATGAATGTTCATCACATCATTCCACCAATGGTGTGACCTTGTTATTAACAACATCCAATGTCCATGATCAGGAAACCTTGATCATCTTGTTAATCAACAAGCTAGTCTATAAGAGAGGCATAACTAGGAACCCTTTTTGTTTATTAAACACACATGTATTGATGTTTCCGATCAATACAATTCTAGCATGTAAAATAAACATTTATCATAAACATGGAATAAGATAATAACCACTTTATTATTGCCTCTCGGGCATACTCCCTTCAGCCCCCTCTCTCCATGGCCGGCGCATGGGGGGGTGACCCCTCACCTCCCCCATTCATGTGGTGGTAACCCCTCCACATTAAAATGCCTCTTCACATTCCCTTTTAAAGTCTCCACTTTAAATGCATTAAATTTCTCCAAATTTAATGCTCTCTCATTTAATAAAACTGATTTTATTAAATTTATTCAGAATTTTGTTAATTACTTTAATTAACAAACATTCACATATAGCCCCTTGTAATATTTCAATATCACATGCAGAACCACCTTCTGCAATTTCACCCGAAACAATTTCCGGTTTCTATTGAAACAATTCCTGCGCTTTGCAATTCTTTCATCTGAAACATATGTGCTCCAAAATGGTGTCCAGTAACTCTTAAGTGTGCCACCCTATGGTTCGCGAATAATGCAGACATGATCTAGACCCTTCTCTGATCAATAATCAGCAGCGGGACCCGGAGATCCGTACTGACTCCTACACATTCAACGATGACTTCTGTGATCGTGAGAACCTTTAATGCTTGTAACTAAATCCCTTTGTCTCTCGATATATTAAATGTCCGAGATTCGATCATCGGTATCTCCATACCTAGTTTGATCTCATTACCGACATGCACTCTTTTCTTGTTCCCGTGATATAACATTCTAGTGATCACATCACTTGCTTGCAAGCTATCCTAATGTGATATCACCGAGAGGGCCCCGAGTTTATCTATCCGTCATCTGGATTGACAAATTCCACTCTTGATCCATGAGACTCAACATAACACCTTTGTAGTACTGAACCCATCTTTATAGTCACCTTGTTACGGTGTGACGTTTGATGTTATCAAGATACTCTTAGGTGTCGAATTAACATGATCTCATGGTCTAAGGATAAAGATTACTTCGTATGATGTTATAGCAATATAAACATAATGACTTGATCGTAATGCTATACTTTAGATGAATGTTCATCACATCATTCCACCAATGGTGTGACCTTGTTATTAACAACATCCAATGTCCATGATCAGGAAACCTTGATCATCTTGTTAATCAACAAGCTAGTCTATAAGAGAGGCATGACTACGAACCCTTTTTGTTTATTAAACACACATGTATTGATGTTTCTGAATCAATACAATTCTAGCATGTAAAATAAACATCTATCATTTATAAGAAATATATAATAACAACTTTATTATTGCCTCTCAGGGCATATTTCCTTCAAATGAGAGATGAAAGCTAGTAAGTATCATAATTTTTGGGAGCTCTTTATGAGACTTGCAATCCCTGCTTCCCTCTACGAAGGGCCTTTCTTTTACTTTGTAGTTGAGTCAGTGAACCTACTCCCTTCTATCTCAGCAAGTATTTTGAGTTGTTGTGTTTCATTCATTCGTATGATGATTTATTCACTCATGTTTCTTATGTTCCTTGTTTTGCACATTGCTCTTATCTTGATGTTTACTACTTTGAAAGCTATCATTGAAAAACCAGCTATTTGTGAACTCCAGCAAATTATCAACTATTCTTCGACCAAGAGCTAAGTTTGCCATTACCAATTATGATTCACTTTATGTATCTTTAATGTGTTTCCTTTACTTATTAGAAGTTGAGTTATATAATAGTGAGTTGTCTTATATTATGGTCTATGTATCTGATGAATGTGATGCTTCTTATCTGTATTATTTTATCGACTCTTCACTCCATAAACCCAAGGCCATGTTTATTTAGCTCAGTTTCGCTTGGGGACAAGCGAAGTCTAAGCTTGGGGGGAGTTGATACGTCCATTTTGCATCACTATTCTATGTCTTAATTCACTATTATTCATTGATAT
Organism: Avena insularis; assembly: GCA_023614405.1. Classification (NCBI taxonomy): domain Eukaryota; kingdom Viridiplantae; phylum Streptophyta; class Magnoliopsida; order Poales; family Poaceae; genus Avena; species Avena insularis. The sequence goes on from CM042692.1 coordinate 436,627,147, forward strand.
ATTTCATATTGAGAGGTGATACTTATGTTATTTCATCTGTTTTTGCATGGTTGATGACTTTTGGAGCATGGACCGCTGCAGTCAAGATTCTGATGGAAAAGGTGCTGTTTGGAGGCAAAATTCACGAAGATCAGAAAATCCAGGAAAATATATGGAAAATCCTATTTTTCCAGAAGACTAAGGAAGCCAGAAGACGGAGTGGAGATGGGCCACAGGGGGCCCACACCACCCCATGGCGCGGGCAGCCCTAGGCCGTGCCAGGAGGTGGTCTGGCCACCCTGGCCCACTCCAGCCTCTCCCCTCTAGCGTATATCATCCTCCCGAAACACTAAGACTCAGGGAGCGACCACAGAAAGATTCTGTCGCCTCTGCGTGGCGGAAAACACCGAGAGAGAAAGATCTCTCTGGCAGACAGATTTCTGCCAGGGGAATTCCTTCCCGGAGAGGGGAGATCGTTGCCATCAACACCACCATCAAGCTGGACTTCATCCAGATCATCATCATCATCACCACCACCACCATCATCACCATTAGCACCCTCATCACCATCTCCATATTGCTGTAACAATTGAGTTGAATCTTGCATAGTTCATAGGGGAAACTTTCCCGGTGTTGATTACTCTTTGTAGTTGATGCTATTGAGTGAACCATTGAATTATTGTTTATGTTCAGATTGTTATACATCATTATTCCATCTCTGATCATGATCCATATGATGTCTTGTGAGTAGTTCGTTTTGTTCTTGAGGACATGGGAGAAGTCTTGTTGTTAGTAGTGGAGTTGTGTTGAGAAAGATTCAATAGATTGTTATTTAAGTTGTGGTGTACTTCTTCTAGTAGTGTCATGTGAACGTCGACTACATGACACTTCACCTATATGGGCCTAGGGGAATGCATTGTGTATTTGGCTACTAATCATAGGGGTTGCCGGAGTGACAGAAACCTGAACCCCCGTATCAGTTGGATCTTTGATTGAGTAATTTTTATTTTTTTATTGACCTCCTCCAGACCAGAGAGGAGGTCAAATTCGAGTTTCAATTTAATTTTGTTTTGACCCCTTCCTAACACTTATTCTGGACGGGCACATTCTTCATCCATTAGTAAGTGGAAATATTGAAACCTGTGAATGTCGCCACTCTTCCCCCTTCTACAGCGTCCTACTCTTCTTTCCCTAGGTAGGGGCTATTAAAAATTTAAAAGAAAAAAGGGGTAAAGGGTTAATTCGTTCTTTATAGCCATTTCCTTAGCTTACTAGCCGGACTGCTTGATTTATTTATGAGGTATCCAGATGGCACTACACCGGCGAGGGAAAGGGAAGCTGATGAGAGGTAAAGGAAAAGTCCATTTAATGAATAGGTTCACTACAGACTGTACTATCTCTAGACCCCCTCTCTATACTCCCTCATAATATATGGATAGTAGTTACCTAGGATTTAGGCCTCTGTGAATTCCGTTTTTGCTGCTCCTGTAGGTCTGTCAATGCATGATGGTACGATCTCTGATACCTCCCTCTTTCTTTTATTTGAGTGCATCATATTTCACTAGGGTCTCTTCCAATACTATCCGTATCGATCACCAGGCTCATATTCTTTAAACGGAACACATAGTTCTTTTCTCTTAGCAGCTACAGGCGTAGGAAACCATTGCACAAGGGACGTAAGGGTCTTAGAGTTTAAAGCTGTGGTTAGGTTTCTACCTTAATTACTTTCTTGTACTTACGGATGTTTGCAAGGGGTATAATCACAAGTATGTATTAGTCTTGGATGAGGCGGTACATTAGCACAGGTTCACCCACACAACACTTAGCAAGCTAAAGAAGATTAATCAACTATATGAAGCGAAAGCACTTGACAGTCTTCCCATGTGTCCTCGAGAACGTTTGGTCATCTTAAGTAATACAACCGGCTTGTCCTTTGCTTCATAAAGGATTGGGCCACTTGCTGCATTTATTCCTACTATCTTTTATTTACTCGTACTTTGTTTACTTGCTTTATCGAAAACCCCTAAAAATCCGTTTGCTAAGTATTTGCAGAGAATTCCTGATCCATACCACTAGCCAGCACCTTCTGCTCCTCGTTGGGTTCGACACTCTTACTTATCGAAAATACTGTGATACACCCCCTATACTTGTGGGTCATCAGTGTGGCGCTGCCATACCTATGTGGTTTTCCCGGAGTCGTGGTGTCCACCACTGCGATAGTCGCTGTTGCGGTTGTCATCGCTCCTGTCGGCGTAGCCGGCTGCGACCATGTTGACATCGTCGCGATCATCGTAGATGCGCATTCAACGTTTGCTTCAGCAATCGCGTCTGCGCTCGAGTTCTGCTTCGTCATCGGAGTGAACGCGGTTTTTCACCGAGTCTTGTCCGCCTGCCCAAATATTCGCGATTTCCATCAAGTGGTCAATTGTTTTGGGCTTCGAGCGGCCCAGCTCCTCTCTGAGCTCTATGCGGCGAACGCCGCCATTGAATGCGTCGATTGCGCGATCCTCCGAGATATTTTCTGCGGAGTGTTTGATGATGGACCACCTCTAGATGTACGAGCGTAGCGATTCGCCCGACCTTTGCTGGCAGCACCTCAGTTCTTCGATTGACGCAGGCCTTTTGTAGGTGCCCTTGGAGTTGCGCATAAAGCTGTAGACCAGCTCATCCCAGCTGAGAATGGATCCACGCGGGAGGTTATTGAGCCATGCTCGGGCGGCGCCCTGTAGCTGTAGCTGTAGGCATTGCATGGACGTGCTTCGACTCCCACCATGGAGCCTGACGGAGCAGATGTGGTCCTCCAACAAAATTTTCGGGTCCTGCATGCCATCAAACTTTGGGTTCTCCCATGGGAGTTTAAACCCCTTGGGCATTCGCTTCTGCCTGATGGCTCTGCTGAAGCATCTGGCACCGAAGAGCTCCATGTCTTCGTCCTCTAAGTCAGTCGATCGGGCATGTCGTGCCCTTGACTTGTCGATTTTGCACTGCGTGATGTCATCACGTGCATCGTAGTCGTGGTCGTGTCGCCATGAGCAGCGACGTCGAGACAGATCGTGACTGTCGTCGCTGGACGAGGGTGAGGAATAGCGTTTTGCCAGAGCCTTGCTTTTCTTCGGCTCCATTGTTGGTTCTTTGTCGAGAGCGGCCTCGATTAACCCCAAGCCCGTGATCATAGATCGGTGCATGGCGGCTCGGGGATCTCCAGCCGGCGGCTGGTTGTTGAGTAGGTACATGGTGGCCGCTGTCACCGCTGCTTGCGGCGTCTTTGGGACCATGTTGTCATGGGTGTCGACTGTCATAGAGCTGAAGTCGAGGACTTTCGCAGCTTCTATGCACTCCTGCTCGGTGCGGTGGGCCATTCGAGATCGCCTCTTGTTGGCCACGCACTCGTTGCCCTTGGAGGAGGATCCTCGGTGGGAGGAGAGCCCGGCCCTTCCAAGGCTCGACTCATCCTCCGCCTATTTACGCGCTTCGAGTTGTGTGGTCGTTTGTAGCTGGCATCTGTACTCCTCCTTCAGTAGCCAATGGTAGCCCATCAGCATTTCCTGCGACGTTCCTGGAGGCAGAGGATTGCCTCGCAGAGCTTCTCGGCAGCGGGCCCACTCAAGATCGTTGAGCCTGATCACGGCACGTTCTACAGTGTGTTTGTTCACAATGGTTGGAGGCTCGATGCCCCTCCATTGTTGACGGGCGCGCCATTTCCACAGTTGGGGGCCGCCGTTGGGTGGTCCGCCATTAGGTATGCCACCGTTAGGCGGATCTGTGCCAGATCCATTGCCACCATTTTCGTGATTAGCGGTGGAGTCGCCAGTGTTGATGACCGCACATATGAAGTGGTTGGGGAAGCTGCTGCTTCTGCAACTTTCGGATCTGGAGCCGTAGACTCCATCTTCCGTGGCAAGATCACCTAGATCGGCTCCGCGACTGCTGTCGCTGTCCGTGCTCCCAGTTGTTGCTGAGGCGTTGAATTCGCCGAGGGTGCCGATTGGTTGCGGGAACCACGATGCAGGAGCAATCGTGGATGTCGTTGGCTGGTCAGGCATGTGAAGCATGCCCATCTGATCAACTTGGAAGCGGAAGCTCCCCATCACCAGGCTGATTCTGTCGCCCACGGACTCGAAAGCCGGGCGAGTGGCTGGCATGTGGACAGTGAAGTCGAACGCGTCAAAGAGCTGGTGAATCTCCGCTGTTGCGGAGTTGTAGATCACGGTTGATGAGGCCAAAGAAGACGCAACATCAGCGTTCCCAATTCCCACAAACGGCGCCAATTGACGAGGATTTAACTCATCAATGCCCATTGTTATGGACTTGGGTTTTGGAGAAGGAGGGAGCGCTGGAAGCATCAATCGGCTAGCAAACAAGCACACATGGACACAAGGTTTACCCAGGTTCAGGCCTCGTAGAGGTCCCTACTCCTGCTTGTCTGCTCTTGGAATTAACGAAGGAATCGATGATTACAATGGTGCGCAGATGCAATCTGGCGAGGGTTGTGGAAACTAGGGTTGTGTGTGTCCTCCTCGCCGCCATCTCCTAGCCTTTATATAGATAGGCCAGGTCTTGGGTAGCAGGTCGAGTCGGTTACAAATTAGGTTTTTCCCTTTAAACTTTCTATATTTAGACTTCTTCTTGTCTTACAAGTCATCGAGAGTCAGTGGGTCACTCAAAGTCTTCATTAGGCCGTGGAAACACCGTGGGCTTTCACCGTATCTGGACCGTATATACCAAACTCGAGTACCTGCAGGGTATACCCATGTCAAGTAGAGCCATATCATGAATAGAAAAGTTATCATGTAGGATGGTTTGCATTATGGAAGTGTCCTCCCTCTCGTTAGATATCTATGTATCCCTTGGTGTGAGTTGTCGTTATGGAATATTAATGAGAAGTTCTATCATTTACTCTTTTGCATATCTTATATTAGTTTTCGATTCATGTTATATGATTGATCTTGTCATTAGTATTAGTATCACTTTGGGATCATTGAGTTAATTTAGTTGGTTTTGGCAAACCTGGCTCGGTCAGTAGCAACACTATTTTGAAAATTGAATGAAAAAGACAAAAGTACTCTTAAAGAAATATAATTTCATCATGTTTCTTTCTTGATTTGCTCATAAGTTTAGTATTCTCTAGTTATGATCTTTTGTGCTTCCAAGGAAGATTGCATGTTTGTTTTTATCACTTGTATGTTTGTTTGTTTCCTTCAACTCTTATGCTTGCTACCCAGCCTTGCTAGCCAAAAACCTGTACTGAGAGGGAATGCTTCTCGTGCATCCAATCCTTAAATCAAAACCCTATGCCATTTTTGTCCACCATACCTACCTACTAGCACTATTGCTATTCCAAGTAAATTCATGTTTTTATCTACCTTCCAAATTAAACTTGTTATGTAAAAATTAGTGATTAAAGCTCTCACGAACTTGATGGCACACTTTACTTTCTTGCACTTAATAAACTTGAACCATTGTGCCCATCTATGTTGCGTATATGCTTGCACTTTGTAAGTTGTGAATTAGCAGAACCATGCTGTCATGGGGAACGCTTTCATCATTGCACTGGTACTTTGTACCTAGTTGATATCATGCTCGTCGTCGGTGTGAAATGAAAGGGGAGCTTGTAAGTCCATGGAGTTATGTATGTGTGCTAGAGAAACGCCTGGGCCGCCGGTCTAATCCATGCCTAATTATGGTGGAAACCTATAGCGTAACCATAATGAGCATCTATGAAGCATTCTTCTTATAGAAAAAAGAGATAGAGATTGAGAAAAAGAGAAAAAGAAAAAAAGAGAGATTGAGAAAAGAGGAAAGAGAGAAAAAAGCACCATTTTCCCATGGTAAATAAGAAGATTGCTGAGATGCTCGTTGTCTGCTTGCCTTGTCATTTTGATATGGGGATTCTTCCGTATCATCGGGCAAGGGGTACCCCATTGGCAGTTCTCTATGATACACATATACTTACTATGACAAGAACTTACCGGTGACTAAACTTGAGTAGCATGAGGAGCGGCCCTCGTATTCAACTGACATGAGATTTTCAACTTGTAACTTGTCAAGCATATCCTCATATTTGATCATTTTAACCTTAATCACCTAAAGATGCCTATGATAGGGGCAATGAGAGCTGAAAGCTAATAAGTACCATAATTTTTGGAAGCTCTTTATGAAACTTGAAATCCTTGCTTCCCTCTGCGAAGGGCCTATCTTTTCTCTTACTTTTTAGTTGAGTCAGTAAACCTATTCCCTTCTATTTCAACAAGTATTTTGAGTTGTTGTGTTTCATTCATTCATATGATGATTTATTCGATCATGTTTCTTATGTTACTTGTTTTGCACATTGCTCTTATCTTAGTGAATACTACTTTGAAAGCTATCATTGCAAACCCTTTATGTGTGAACTCCTGCAAATTGTCCACTATTCTTCGACCAAGAGCTAAGTTTGCCATTACCAATTATGATTTAATTTATGTATTTTTATTGTGTTTCCTTTACTTATTGCAAGTTAAGTTATATAATAGTGAGTTGTCTTCTATTATGATTTATGTATTGATGAATGTGATGCTTCTTGTCCATATTCTTTTATCGACTCTTCACTCCATAAACTTGAGGTCATGTTTATTGAGCTCGATTTAAACTTGGGACAAGCGAAGTCTAAGCTTGGGGGGAGTTGATACGTCCATTTTGCATCACTATTCTATATCATAATTTACTGTTATTCATTGATATATTTCATATTAACAAATTATACTTATGTTATTTCATCTGTTTTTGCATGGTTGATGACTTTTGGAGCATGGACCGCTGCAGTGAGGATTCTGATGGAAAAGGTGTTGTTTGGAGGCAAAATTCGCGAAGATCAGAAAATCTGGGAAAATACATGAAAAATTCTATTTTTCCAGAAGACGAAGATTGCCAGAAGGGGAAGTGGAGATGGGCCATAGGGGCCCACACCACCCACTGGCATGGGCAGCCCTAGGTCGCGCCAACAGGAGATGTGGCCGCCCTGGCCCACTCCAGGCTCTCCCCTCTGGCGTATATTATCTCCACGAAACCCTAATACCTGGGGAGGGACCATAGAAAGATTCCGCCGCCTCTGCGGGGCGAAAAACACCGAGAGAGAAAGATCTCTCCGGCAGATAGAATTCTGCCGGGGGAATTCCTTCCCGGAGAGGGGAGATCGTCACCATCAACACCACCATCAAGGTAGACTTCATCGGGATCATCATCATCATCACCATCACCATCATCTCCACCATCACCATCATCACCACTTCATACCACTTTAACAATTGGGTTGAATCTTGCATAGTTATTAGGGGAAACTTTCCCGATGTTGATTACTCCTTGTAGTTGATGCTATTGAGTGAACCATTGAATTATCGTTTATGTTCAGATTGTTACATATCATTATATCATCTCTGATCTTGATCCATATGAATTCTTGTGAGTAGTTCGTTTTGTTCTTGAGGACATGGGAGAAGTCATGTTGTTAGTAGTGGAGTTGTGTTGAGAAAGATTCAATGGTTTGATATTTAAGTTATGGTGTATTTCTTCTAGTGTTGTCATGTGAACGTCGACTACATGACACTTCACCTATATGGGCCTAGGGGAATGCATATTGTATTTGGCTACTAATCGTAGGGGTTGCCGGAGTGACAGAAACCTAAACCCCCGTTAGGAAATCTTTGCATAAGGGATGTCAGGGTCTTAGAATTTAAAGTTATGGTTAGGTTTCTACCTTAATTAGTTTCTTGTACTTGCGGATTCTTGCAAGGGGTATAATCACAAGTATGTATTAGTCCTAGGAAGGTAGGTACATTAGCACAGGTTCACCCACACAACACTTAGCAAACTAAAGAAGATTAATCAACTATATGAAGCGAAAGCACTTGACGATATTTCCCGTGTGTCCTCAAGAACGTTTGGTCGTCTTAAGTAATACAACCGGCTTGTCCTTTGCTAAAGAAAGGATTGGGCCACTTGCTGCATTTATTCTTATTTTCTTTTATTTACTCGTATTTTATTTACCTACATTATCAAAAAACCCTAAAAATCCGTTTGCTAAGTATTTACAGAGAATTCCTGCTCCAAGCCATTCGCCAACACCTTCTGCTCCTCGTTGGGCTCGACACTCTTACTTATCGAAAATACTGCGATACACCCCCAATACTTGTGGGTCATCAGTATTATTTCTCTAATAATTAAGTCTCTAGTTATCTCACCTCGTTTATATCACATGTATAATCATACTCACTATATTATGCAGACTGAAAACTCTCGAATGCAGAAGAGTACATATCTATGACATTGTGTTCATTGACCCATATTGGGTTCATGAAATTACTGTGAAACTTAATCCCAAGGACATAGAGGATAAAATCGTAATGGCTCTAATGTTTCAAGAAACCAAAAGGGAAATATTATTACCTTACAACTTAGAGTGAGTGTTATTGTCTTGTACACATTCTATTTCGCTTACTCGATGTTAGGTGTATAACTGATGAGTTATGCATGCGCAGATTCTATTATATTCTGCTAATCATTCAACCTGACAATGGAGTAGTACAAGTCATGGACTCTAAACATAAACCCCTTGAGAAGTGGGCACCCATGCAAGATATGCTCTAGCGGTAATTTCAGTCATTATAACACTATATCGGAAACTTCCGTTCATTTACTGATATCAAGTAATTAATAACTCATTTTATTCATTTTCTTTGTCGGGCAGTGCTTGGAAACGGTTCACCAACAAGGCTAAGGGTCCCTAGAAAGAGAACCTTACATTTAAACCACTAAATGTAAGTACTACTAGCTAGATCCGCGCATCTCTTTGATTCTATTTTCGATACCATTATCATGCTTATTATTCTAAGGCAGCCAGATGGAAATAACTTATGTGGATACTATGTCTGCGAGTTCATTCGTCAGACGACCTGTGAGAAGGACAAAAACTTAGAACAACTTCAAGTATGTAAACAATATTCAGAAATTTGTTTTATTACCATCAATTGTGTTTAGTTTCATTCATATATGTTGACTCATTCTTTTAAATTAGATCGAATGGTTGCGAGACAATCTACTAACAAAGGATCGCATACATCCAATCCAAGAGGAAATTGCGGGATTCTTAGATGCAGAGGTCCTAGATCCAAAAGGAGAATACTATCGGCAGATGATCATAATGTAATAGGGATCATAAAAGACTTTATATTGTATATATGCATGAATGTAATATATTCGATACTTGCTGTGTAATATAATCGAGAGATTTTGTAATATAATGGTTCCCTTAAGGTAGATGACACTTAACCCAACACTATGTTGTGAGGAATGCTCGTCCTCATATATAGTAGATGGCGCGAGGTTGATGTTACCGAAAATGGATTCACATGGAGGCATGGTGTGGATTGTGAGGAATGCTCGTCCTCATATATAGTAGATGGTGCGAGGTTGATGTTACCGAAAGTGGATTCGCATGGAGGCATGGTGCAGATTTGAACATAGTGTTGTGTTAAGTGTCACAAAATAAATGCTACCCAAAACACAAAAAGAAAATAGATAAAGGGGAAACAAAATAAATGAAAAATATAAAAAAAAATCTCTGCCACGGCACAAATAGTGCCCAAAACGCTGCCGCGGCAGAGACGCATAGATCCCGGTTCATATTACGAACCGGGACAAATGTCCCTCCCCTAGCGACAGCCAGCGGCCACGTGGACCGCCCTTTTGTCCTGGTTCGCATCCCAACAGGGACTAAAGGTTTGGGCTTTAGTCCCAATTGTCCCGTCCCGGTTGGGCAACCCGGACTAAAGCCCCTTACAAACCGGGACAAAAGGCTCTATTTCTACTAGTGTCAGTTAATCCTGAATTATAACTATCGTCCACATCGTTCGGTTTATCTGCATGAGGTATTATTCTTACACCGTCCATAAATATACATTAAAAATTGTTTTCCAAGTAGTTACTCCCTTCTGTTGAGTTTAAAAAGCACGTTAGAAGAAATGACCGGAACTTGATTTGGGGGAAACAAATAATACTTCGTCCGTCCCAAAAGAAGTGACTTCATTTTGTGTAGATTATATGTATCTAGTCACCTTCTCCTTATCCCCAGCTACAGTGATAAGGCGATTTTCTGAACATTCCCCGCGCTGTCCACCTCGCCGCCGTTGAGCTGCTCGGTTCCTTGCCTCCGGCGGCCGCTCCGGCGGCGGGAGGTTGGGGGATCGACAGTTCACGGCATGTACATAGTGTAGGGTGGTGTTGGGTGGCCACCGGCGGCGCTGTGGAGGCGGCGGCGTGGTCGGAAGGCCTTTTGGAGATGGCGGTCCTCTCCTCCGATCTGGGCGCTCCGGTGGAGCTTCAGGCCGGATCTGCTGTCTCGGGCGTGATCGTGGCTCGTCGTAGCTGCGGTGCGCCTCCCCCCCGCGCCGGTGTCCGAGTGTTGGCGGCGCCGGATCTCGAAGACCCCGACGATGTTGGTGCGGTTGTCCAAGCTGGCGGCGTTCATGGAGTTGGATGGAGGTGCTTCGGTGCCGAGGAGCGTCGACTTCCTGGCCGTCTGGGGGCTCCTCCCAGTCCAGGCTTGAAGTGGTGGAGCGACGGCAGGTTTCGCCGGCGCAGCGTTCGACTCGATGTTGACGAAGCTGGGGCTCAGAAGGACTTCTTTGTAATTTTCTCTGTTTCTGGGCTTGTTTGTAAAACTCTTGGATAATGGCATCAATTTCGTTCCAAAAAAAAAAGATTATATGTATCTAAACTTGTTTTGTGACTAGATATATATATGAATCTAGACTTGTTTTGGGACGGAGGGAGTACGTCTTCTCGCCAAAGATGTATCTTCTTTTTCTCTACTTTGCTACACAAGGAAGACGAAGGCCGTTCGGACTGGGGTAAGCTAGGGGTCGGAGTGCATGGGTCTCTGCTCACGCTGACACACATGTATGTCGTGGATTTGTACACACATGTATGTAGTGGACTTGTAAGTGGTGATGCGCCTAACTGTGAAGTGCACGCGGGATACGCTGGCAGGTTTCTATGACATGTTATAATAATTGTTTTACATCACGGGTATGTTACCTAGTATATACCTATATATTAAAGGCCGTGGGATAGCGTCCTCTCAGGCCCTCAGGTTACTGTTCATATAAACAGTAACATGCATGAACAGTAAGCGGTACTCTTAAGGCCGTTGCTCTTCGATCCAACGGTTCACATAGGGTACTATAAATTCTTATTTTTGGTTCAATCGTCTCGCGGCACGTCGCACAATTATAATTCTTCGGACCGTAATTTTACACGGCAATTCCAACAGACCTTTTACTTTTGGCCAACAGCCTCACGACACGTCACGCTGCTGTAATTTGTCACGCTGCTGTAATTTTTCGGACTGTAATTTTAATTTTCTACCGTAGTTTCCGACCTAAACCAGTATTTCACCGTAACGTACCGTAGCTGTCCAGTTTCAGCCAATCCCCGGCCGCCATGTCGGGCCCTTCTACTGTGTTTACTTTTTCCATGTTTGCACTTCTCAATCGTCTTCTAGGCCGTAATTTTCTGGCGGTAGTTAGCCTCTCAATCGTCTTTCTGGCCGTAATTTCTGGCGGTAGTTAGCCTAAATCTACGGTAGTAGTTTTTTAACCTACTTTCTGACTGCTTGACGGTCTGTTCGTAATTTTTTAGATAATTAGACTAAATTTACGATGGTTTTTAAAGTACTTTTTAAAACAACCCGACGGTAATTCTTCGGCGTACTTCCCCGCCATCAATTTTTTGCCGGTAGTTAGACTACGCCTAAGGCAATATTTTTTTAGGTCTTTCTAAACTTAGGGGTATTTTCATTTTTTTCATTTCTCCGCTTTCCGATGTAATTATGACGTGTCTTCTCAACTGTAATTTTCTGACGGTGGATCCGACACAACCTTCTCGCCATATGTTATTGGTAAAAGTTATCCGAGGGTAGTTCTTCAACGCACTTTCCTGTCGTTATTTTTCGACAGTGGTTAGCCTACCTCTATGATAATATTTTTCCAACTCATTTTTTAACTACCCGGCGGCAATTTCCAGACACACCTTTCTGCCCGTAATTTCGTGACGATAGTTGCCTACTTCTAGGACAGTATTTGTTTAGCTCATTTTTCTTAATTTCTCACCATATTTTTCTGGTCGTGTTTCCCATGATATATTCAATGTGGAGACTCTCCCCCGCCGGCAATTTCTAGCTACGAATTTTCAACTTGAAGGTGGTAATTCGAGAATGATCCTTCATCGATGCGCTTCGATGGTAATTGCTTTGTGTGCCTTTTCGATCTCAAACGTAATTTTCTGATGGTAATTGTTCCAGAAAAAATATTCCGCAAGTTTTACATTGGCATATTTTATCCATATTTTCCAACGGTGTATAAAAAGTGATCGTTACCTGAGGAGTTAATGACACGGCCGCGGCGTGTCACCGCAGCCGAGATGCCTAGTAACTATATATTAAAGTCGTGGGATTGACGACCTCCCACGCGACCAGGTCGTCCCGCGATGTTCATCGTGCGGATGAATAGTGCATGTTCCATTCCCGGACGTACATATTTCATCCGGCGGCCCGCGTTTACGGGTGTACTTTTCATCGTCTAATTTTGCCCAATCACGCGATGTCACTCCGCACAGTTACTAGACAGTCGTAGTACTGCGATCAGTGCTAAAACAATGTCAGGTCACCCTGCACTATTCACCACGCGGATGAACAGTGCATGGTCAGTTCCCGACCCCATCTTTGATCCGGCGTCCCGCGTCCACGCGATGTACTTTTCGCCGCCTAATTTTGGCCAATCACGCGCTATCACGTGACAGTCATAGTACTACAAACAGTATGAAACAGTGTCGCAAAAAATTGTTTTTTCTCTTTCTAGCATCTTCGATAAATTTGTTAGTACAACTTTTATTTCGTTACCCTATTGACGAGGGTTTAACTCGTCAATGTCCATTGTTATGGACTTGGATTTTGAAGGAGGAGGGAGTGCTGAAGGCATCAATCGGATAGCAAACAAGCACACAAGGACGCAAGGTTTACCCAGGTTCAGGCCTCATAGAGGTCCCTACTCCTGCTTGTCTGCTCTTGGAATTAACGAAGAAATCGAGATTACAGGGAAGCGCAGATGCAATCTGGCGAGAGTTGTGGAAACTAGGATTGTGGTTGTCCTCCTCGCCGCCCCCTCCTAACCCTTATATAGATAGGCTAGGTCTCAGATAGCAGGTCGAGTCGGTTACAGATTAGGGTTCGCCATTTGAACTTTCTATCTTAAGCTTCTTCTTGTCTCACAAGCAATCGAAGAGTCCATGGGTCACCCGAATTCTGCATTGGGCCTTGGCAACGGCGTGGGCTTCTACCATATCCAGACCGTATATGCGAAGCTCGAGCACCTGTAGGGTATACCCATGTCAGTAGCCCCCGAGTGTCCAGTGGAATCGCATATTCAACTAGAGACTTTATGAAGCCTTTCGAGTGCATGACTGAGCATATTTTCGATTGTTCTGTTTGTGTCATAGGGATTGTTGATATGCGTGCCTGATTTACCCGATTTATCGGTATCAGTTAACTGTCTTAGGGCAAAACAACGCAATCTACTCAAACTCGAGTCCCCGGACTCGAATTCGGAAAAGTGCTTGCATAATTCGACTCAGGCCGCGGAGGTCTTACAGGAGTCTAATTCTAGTGTATAAGTGTGAGAACTCGACGCGTCCGTCAAGGCATGTCCATCGTGCCTGTAGGTACGGATATATTTCTGGTAGTGTGCAGCAGATGCGTTGCCAGGCCTTATTCAGGTCTTATCTTCACGCTGCAAGGGCGACATCCGAAATTTTGGTCATAGCGGAGATGATTCGGGTGGCCTAGGAGATGTTATCTCTTTGTAGGGAAAACATGAAGCGGAGTCATCATATCATTCGAGTGTGGATGTTATCGACACACAGTACGATGTACAAGAAAAAATAATCATAGGGTGCACGACCAGCGCTCCCTATGGGAGTAGCCCCCGAGTGCCTACTCGAGTCGTAGACTCGAGTGGGGACTAAAAACATTTGCGACTGTTGTCGTCTTTGGTTGCTTGTTTCAGTCGAATATGCTTCCGGTGCTCCCTATGGGAGTAACCCGTAATTCACAATCTTATCATTGATTTGAGTGATGGGTTTGTCTTGAATGCTCATACACCTGTATAAAATTCTTTCGGGTGCGCGGCCAGCGCTCCTGTTAGGAGTAGCCCCCGAGTGCTTGGTTGAGTCGAAGACTCGAATAAGGACTAAAGTAGTCAAAATCTTCTGCTGCTGGAATCGATGACGTCAGTGTTGACGATGTGATGACCTCAATTGCCCGCGTGAGCAGTTTTGACGGAACGTGACGAGCGATGGGTCCCACTTTCTAACTTTGATTTGACTGGGCGTGCGTAATCTTCTGTTTTAACTGTGTCTCCTTGATTTCCACGCGTAATGGGAATAGTGGGGGACGGTTCGGTTTTGCAAAGGGCAGCACCACCGTTGTGGGCACTAGCGCCGCCGGCGCTGGGAAGAAGAAGGGTGCGGGCACCCGCGTCACCAACGGCACCTGGCGCGCATCCATCATCAAGTCCTCTGAGCTGCACCTTTATCGTCAAGATGGAGCTCTTCTACCTGCGCAAGATGACTCGCGAGTGCCTGGCGATGAGGTAATCCCTTGTCCTCCTCCAGGTTTTCGGGTGATGTTCCTTGCGTTCATCATCTGAGGTCTCTCTCCCCCTGCATCCTTTCTTTAGGGGTCTTCTTTATTTCTATGGGCTCTAGCTGCACCAGATGTCCCCAAATTCCATTCTCCACATCTCTTACTTCATCACTCTTTGTGAGTGCTAGCTCGGAATCGAGCCACACTTTGGCCTCTTCAAGAGGCTTTTTAAGCTCAAACTTCAGTCGGCGTCTGGTCGGTAGTCTATGATGTAGGAGGCTGCGGAATCCACGTCGACTCCTCCGCCATCTATTTCGACATCAAACTCACCGCATCTGTCCAAGGGTGGAGGAACAATTGTTCTACATCCGCGACCAAAAGGCCGACGGAGAGCACTTCGGACTCACGCCCTTCGACCCCGCGGTGACTTGCAAGAGGAGGCGTTCCTGGAAGAATGTCGTGATGCCTGGCGAATCCGAGGAAACAGAGGTGCTGTATAAGCGCGTTTGTGACCTCGAAGGCCACATAGGAAAAGAAGAGGGTGGAACCGCTCTCAGTCGCATGTGGTTGCGTTGCCGCGTCCAGCCTCTGTAGGCCAGAGTCCACCCGGTGTTTTGCTGGGCTAGGGCGAGTGATGCCACTCGCATATCTGCGGAAGGCATTTCTGCGGGTGAGGTAGACATGAGGTTGCGATTGGTGACCAAGCACACTGCCAAGGAGGTTATCCCAGGCGAACCAGTCGTGCCTCCTTTCGACGCCTCTAACCCTCCTCCTGAGGTAGAACTATAATGTGAAGTAGTTTTCTTTGTCAATTGCCATCAAGTACTTGATATATAATGATGTCTCTTCTGAATGAAAGACAGGAAGGTGTCTTCCAATTTTCCGCCTCGTCCTGAAGGGGTTATCCCTCGCGAAGTGGAGGAAGAGGATGAGTCGGAATCGACCGTCCCAATTGAAGAAGAATAGGGAGCCCCCGAGTCCAGCAGCCATGATACTCGCAAGCGTTCCCGCATCAAGGATTCGGACGCTTCTTCGCCAACGACACCGGAAGGTCCTTCTGCTGCTGCAGAGGAGCCAATCCCCGCCGTTCCCGTGCACGCCATGGCTCCTCCTGCTCGGAAGAAACTGATACTGCCAAAGGAGTCATCTGATGACTCCTTTGACCTTGATAATTTTAACTGGTAAGCCTTTAATGCTAACGAGTTCGTCTTGCTTTCTATGAGGTTGCTTTTTTCTGAAGTGGCGTTGTGCGTGTTTTCTAGTCAAGCGGCATCGTCGTCTTCTGATGATGTCCAATTTGTGAAAGAGTCCGGAGTCACAGACTCCAAGGCCAAGGAGGTGGCTGAACGATCTCCTTCTCCTCCGGTGGTGGCCCACTCCGGCACCAATTCTTCGAGTTCCCCACATGCTGGGGAGCACCATATGGTTACCCGGATGACTGCATGACAGTCATCTTCGGAGTTCCTGGAGGATCACGTAAGCGTCCTTTTTCTGTTTTGGCAGTCGAATTTATACTTTGTGTTGCTGATGAACCTTCGTTTCCCCTTTGATGCAGCTCATTGTGAAGGAAGCTGCTCGCCTTGCATAGCAAGTCCTTGTCATGGGTCGATAGCATGCTTTGCTGGACAATCGCCATCGCGCTGTCGAAGGTTAGTTTTGGCATTGTCCTTGCCTTCGTGAAATTTGTAAATTTGATTGATGATACATCCTATGCTTTATAGTTGAGCATAATGAACTTCTTTGTCGTGCTGCTTCCCTCGAGAAGGCGCTTGCCGCGGCGGCGAAGAATCGCGACGAAGCAATCGTAGCCCTAGAGGAGTCGCGAAAGCACGAAGAGGAATTGCGCTCTTCCACTAATGAAAGGGAGAAGTTGTTTGAAGAACAACTTTCCTCGATTGCCAAGGCCCTCTCAGGTAATTTACAATTTTTATTTGCCTTGCTCCTTGTTGCATGTCGTCATGTTGCTGTGGAAACACCTTGTGTATGTAGATGCCGGTGGCCTGAGCTTTGACGCCCAGTCTCTGCGCCGCGCGGATGCGTTGGCTGGCGTCGTTGCTGCAGTCGAAGACCGCAGTATTTTCCTCCAAGAGACACTGGGGAAGGCCAAGGATGTGCTCAGTCGCATCCATGAGGACCTAACTCCCAAGACCGGGCTGATCGACAACCTTGATGACCTGGTGGAATCCCTCGTTGAAGGTATTCCCACGGAATTCAGGAACTCTCAGCGGTCCGTCGGTGCCACCATGGCACTCGCGATGGTGCAAGCCCATGGCGTGGAGTTGGATCCCGCGGCGATCTCTGAGGCGATGCCTATCGATGCCCGAGGCCAGCAGGTAGTGTTTGCTCCCTTCGCTGGTAGCTTCGCTAAGTATGGGCCATAGCTTATCAAGACAGTCGCCAAATATTCTGAGGAGTGGCGGCGAGCAAAGGCGGCAAAGATCGCGGCATCTAGGGCTACCACCGGCAAGTACGTGGCGTCGGAGACTGCTACGGATGCGATGAAGCCCCCGAAGTGGAAGTCGAGGAAGAATAATGCTCCTTAGTCTTTATTTGTAATAACTGTAGCTTAGCCTTTTCTCTGAACCGTGCTTTTGTGGGGGGTGTTCCCTTGTCATTTATCGAACTTGACTGCAGTTCTTTATTTATCAATTCCTGATGAGTTTCATTTGCCTCTTTCTTGATTGTACCTAGGGTCCTTCGAGTGATCCTTTGAGTGTTCCTTCGAGTGGTCCTCATGATTCTCCTCCCACCAATGAAACGTCAGTGCAGCCGCGTTCGAAGGTGGAGGAATTGTTGTTGCTTTCGCGACTGTGCAATCGCATTAAACAATTGGAGCGTGAGTTGCCCATCATCCGCAGTAGTGCATATGTGTGGAAGTCGAAGGCGGAGAAGGCCACCGCCCGTGAGAAGTATCTCTTGGAGGAAGTGGCGCAGTTGAATGAGCAGTTCAAATATTAGCTTTCTACTTTCTTATCTTTTCTTTTAGTTAGTCACGTCGATGCCTTGTCTTCATACTTTGTTGTTTACTTGGTGTAGTTGTTAGTACTCGTCATCCTTAGGATGAGAAGGATCGGGTGGCCATTCGAATGAATAACTTGACCCAGGAGCAGCTGCAGGCGGGTGGGTACTTTTGGGTGGACCACGACCGTGCCATTGCATTGGCGACCCTGCAGGTTCATTCTTCTCGAGTGCTTCATTATTTGAAGAAGGCACAGTCGTGTCTTAGGCATATTTATCAAACGATGTTTCCGCTGGACACCATCCCTTCAAGCCTGTTGCCTCTTCTGGCGAAGTTTCAAGATTTAAGCACGGTGCGCGAGTGCGTCCGCCAGCAATTGGTCGTACGTGCGAAAGCTGCCATGTCGATGGTGCGACTGCATCGGCCAAATGTGGACATGGCATCCGTTGCTGCAGGACCTCCGCCACCACAAGAAGGGATGACCTGGAACATGGTGTCGAACTACCAGGCGGTTGATCAATTAGCAGAATACATCATCGACTTCTTTGAAGAGCAGACGAATGTTCATCTTCTGCAGCAGTAGCGTAGTTTGTGTCCTGCACATAGATGTATGAATGTTGTAAAGTTCGTATGATTGTGTTGGGTGTATATAGTACCCATTGATATGTGAAGAGCTTGCTAGTTCGTGTAATTTTTCGAGTGTATTGTACTCTGCAGTTCCTTTTCGTTAGCCTGACTTGTGTTTATCTCAGCACCTTGCCAACCTGTCAGGTGCGTTGCAACTGGGTTGGTGTTTATCAAGGGTTCGATTGGTAGTGCGTCAGCTACTCAGGATACTGCGATCTGTTCGTAGAACAAAAGTGTGAAGGGTGGCGCAGCCCCTGAGTGATGATAATGCAAGAAAATAAGGAAAACACAGAGCTTTGGGGCACTTGGCTTTATTTATTCGCAGAATAGTACGAGGTACAATGTGTGGCTAAGTAGCCTGGCTGAATAGCCTTATTTGTAATGTAAAAACGACTAGGGGTAGAAGCGACGCAGCTGCCCAATGTTCTAGGGGTTGGAGTATGCGACTCCGGTTTCGAAATCTTTAAGGCGATAGGCGCCACCTGGGATTACTTCTGTAATCACGTATGGTCCTTCCCAAGGGGACTCGAGCTTGAGATGCCCTTGTTGCTTCAGTCGCAGGACCAGGTCTCCTTCGATGAAGGATCTGGGGCATAGCCTTCTGCTGTGGTAGTTGCGGAGGCTTTGCTGGTAGATCATTGATCTCTCTGCTGCGATTTCCCGTGCCTCGTCAAGGAGGTCGACGCAGTCTTCGAGTGCAAGAGTTGACTCCTGCTCACTATAAGCGACCACCCGTGGGGATTTGTAGCGTACTTCTGCGGGTAGCACCGCTTCAGCACCATGCACCATGAAGAACGGAGTGTATCCTATGGCGCTGTGTGGAGTTGTATGCAGGCTGCAAAGGACTGATTGCAGCTCGTCTGGCCAGCATCCAGCGGCTTGTTCGAGTGGTCGGAGGAGTTGTTTTTTGATTCCACCACAGACGAGGCCGTTGGCTTTTTCGACTTGACCGTTGGTCTACGGGTGAGCCACCGAGGCGTAGCTTATGTTGATTCCCAGGTTTTCAACAAATTCCTGGAATTCCTTAGAGGTGAAGTTCGTCCCATTGTCCGTGATGATGCTGTGTGGCACTCCAAAGCGGTAGACAATGGACTCGAAGAATTTGACAGCGCTGGCTCCTGATTGATTCGTCACTGGCATGGCCTCGATCCACTTGGTGAATTTGTCGACTGCGACCAAGAGGTAGACATAACCTCCTCGCGAGGACTTTGGGAGTTTGCCGACCATGTCGAGTCCCCATTGTGTGAAGGGCCAAGCCAATGGTATTGGCCTGAGTTCTGCGCCAGGTGCGTGTGGTTTGTCCGCAAATCACTGGCAAGCATTGCAGCGCTGGATGATGTCCTTGACGTCGCGCATGGCCGTGGGCCAGTAGAATCCAGCTCGTAGAGCTTTGGCGACGAGAGCGTGGCTACCAGCATGGTGCCCGCAAGTGCCTTTGTGGATGTCGAGGAGGACGGCCATTCCGTCCCTGTTGGAGACGCACCGTTGAAGTACTCCTGTGATACTGCGCTTGTACAGTTCGCCGTTGATGAGGACGAACGCTTTGGATCGCCCCACAACGTGCCGCGCATCAGTCGGGCTATCTGGCAGCCTCTTGCTGAGTAAATATGTGATGCAGGGTTATGTCTAGGATGGTTAGATCATCATGACACCCATTGGCCCTTCGAGTCCTGTATCGAGCTCCATGTCGTCGAGTGCCATTGGCTCGTTGGGTGGCATAGCCCCCGAGTCCATTGACGTGCTTGCTTTTTCTCTGGAGCCTTGGGCTTGATGGAGCTCTCGAAGATGCGCTCCAGGAACACCCCAGGTGGTATAGGGACACAAATGGAGCCAATATTGGCGAGTAGATCCGCCTCTTCATTGCATTCACGGCCCACGTGTCGCAGCTCGCAGCCGTCGAAATACCCTTTGAGTGTGTCATAGAGGTCGCGATAGGCGATCATGTTGTCACTCAATGCGTCGCACTCATGCATCGTTTGGTTCACCACCAGCTTGGAGTCGCCATAGATGATGAGCCTCTTGGCGCCACAGGATTTCGCCATCCGCATCCCATGGATTAAGGCCTCGTACTCGGCTTCATTATTGGAGGCAGTGAACTGCATTCGCAGAATGTATTTCATCTTGTCTCCTTGGGGCGATGCCAGTATGACACCTACACCGGCTCCATCGTTTCGCTTGGATCCGTCGAAGTGCATTGTCCATAGATAGGACATGTCTGGCTTGTCAGGGAGCTGGTTCTCCATCCAGTGCATGAGGAAATCCGGGAGAACTTGCGATTTGATCGTGTCGCATTTTTCATATGTGATGTCTCGTGGAGACAGTTCGATTCCCCAGAGCGCGACTCGTCCGGTGGCATCAGGATTATTGAGTATGTGCCCGAGCGGGGCGTCGTTTACCACCACAATTGGGTGCTCCTGGAAGTAGTGGCATAGTCGCCTAGCTGTCATCAAGACGCCATACCCCAGCTTCTGGTAGTGCGGGTACCGCTGCTTTGTTGGTGTTAGCACCTCACTGAGGTAGTATACTGGGCATTGGACCCCGTGGACCTTGTTTTCTTCGGCTCGTTCCACCACGAGCACCGTGCTGACCACCTGGTTGGTGGCGGAGATGTAGAGCAGTAGTGGCTCCTTTTCGCGTGGCGTCACCAGTACTGGCGAGGTGGATAGTAGATGTTTGAGATCTTCGAATGCTTCTTGTGCCTGGTCTGTCCACTTGAACTTGTCAGCTTTGCAGAGGAGTTGGTAGAAAGGCAGTGCCTTTTCGCCCATTTGACTGATGAATCGACTGAGCACCGCGATTCGCCTAGCCAGCTGTTGGACGCCTTTTATGTTCTTCGGCTTCTCCATGGCCAGTATGGCCTTTATTTTCTTCGAGTTTGCCTCGATTCCTCTCGCCGAGATGAGATACCCGAGTAGCTGCCCAGATGGCACGCCAAAGGTGCATTTGTCCGGATTGAGCTTGATCCGGTAGCGGTCGAGGTTGGCGAAGGTCTCGCGTAGATCGTCGATTAGCGAGGCTTCCTCTTTGGTTTTGATGATGATGTCGTCAACGTAGACTTGGATATTGCGACCAAGTTGGTTCTTGAGGCAAGCCTGCATGCACCGCTGATAGGTGGCTCCTGCGTTTTTTAGCCCAAAGGGCATCGTGTTGTAGCAGAACACACCAAATGGCGTTGTAAACGCCGTTTTCTTCTGGTCCTCCTCCTTCATTCGGATCTGATGGTAGCCTGAGTAGGCATCGAGGAAGCAGAGGCGCTCACATCCTGCGGTGGAGTCAATGATTTGGTCGATTCGTGGCAACGGGAAGTGATCCTTTGGGCAGTGCTTATTTAAGGAGGTGAAGTCCACGCACATCCGCAGGATATCTGTGTCTTTTTTAGGCACAAGCACTGTGTTAGCCAGCCAGGTCCTTTCCTTGATCTCGTGCATAAAGTTTGCATCGAGGATTCTGTTGATCTCCATTCCGAGTGCCTTTGCTCTTGGTTCAGACAGTCGCCGAATTGTCTGCTTGACTGGCCTTGCGTCTGGATTCACATTGAGTGAGTGCTCGGCGAATTCTCTGGGAACCCCTGGCATGTCGCCAGGCAAAGATTTCCCAGTGCTCACGGAGGAATTCGACGAGCGTGAGTTCCTATGCGGAACTCAAGTTGTTGACGATAAGGGCTGTCTTGGTCGGGTCCGTTGGGTGGACTTGGACTTTCTTCGTGTGCACCGACGAGTCGAAGGACAGGTCAGGTGAGCTTGGACTGCTTAGGGGAGGCAGATTGTTGTCTGTCGACTCTTTCAATCTTGCGAGTTCCTCCTGCATGCCGAAGGACTAGGAGATTCTGTTGAATTCCCTGTCGCAGCTGTCGGACCTCTCGAAGTTGCCATTGATTGTAATGACGCCGTTTGGGCCTGGCATTTTCATCTGCAGGTAGGCGTAGTGTGGCACTACCATGAACCTGGTGAACGCGACACGTCCGAGGATGCAATGGTAT
Source organism: Avena insularis (assembly GCA_023614405.1). Classification (NCBI taxonomy): domain Eukaryota; kingdom Viridiplantae; phylum Streptophyta; class Magnoliopsida; order Poales; family Poaceae; genus Avena; species Avena insularis. The sequence continues at coordinate 436,649,359 of CM042692.1, forward strand.
TGTGAGGGCCAGCCGACGACTTCAAAGTCGATGCGCTCTCGTCAAAAGTTTTGCGACGTGCCAAAGATGACATCGAGGTTGGTTTTGCCCAGGGGATAAACTCCCTTCCCTGGGACGATGCCATGGAACATCGTGTCTAAAAATTCCAGGCAAGTCAGAGGGATCCTCATTGCACGCAAGGTACTTGCGAACATGAGGTTGATGCTGCTTCCGCCGTCCATGAAGACACAACTCATATCGAAGCCCCCGATCTGCGCCTTGAGTACGAGGGGACAGTGGCCTGGGCGAGGAACTTGGAGCGGATGGTCACGCTTGTCGAAGGTGATGCAGGAGTCGCTTCCACTGAGGTACTCAGTGGTGGAGGGTGGAGAGTTTATCGCCAGATTGACTTGGCGAGTGATGGCCTTCTGTACTCTATTTGAGGGACGCCCTTTTTGGATCATCCCTATGTTACCCACGGCTCGTGGCTATGGCTCGCTTCCATGATGCTGGACTGGCGTAGCCGCGGGTGGTGGTGGTCCGGGCGGTGGTGGAGGAGCTCCATGTGCCACAGCGCCTGGGGCAGTTCCATAGCCCCTGTTGATCGCGTCGCGATTCATCCAAGCCAGGCCCTCGTGGAGTTTGTGGAACTCGCGGTAGTCCTTGAGAATGTGTCTGGATTTCTTTTTGCCGTCATGCTTGTCGATGTAGAAGTGCACGTTGCATGGTCCGGAAAGTTTGTCCTCGATAGATGTTGCAGGTGCCTCTTCGCGAGTGCGCCATTGCCACACCTGTGTGCTTTTCCAACTGTCGCGGTATCCACCACTACGATATCCGCTGTTGTGGTTGTTGTTGCGTTTGTCGGCGTGGCCGGCTGCGACCATATTGACCTCGTCACGGTCATTGTAGACGCGCATTCGATGTTTGCCTTGGCGGTCGCGTCTACGCTCGAGGTCGTCGTCGTCATCGGAGTAGGTACGGTTTTTGACCGAGTCTTCTCCATCAGCCCACCGATTCATGATTTCCATCAGGTGGTCGATCATTTTGGGCTTCGAGCGGCCCATCTCCTCCCTGAGCTCTATACGGCAAACGCCGCCGTTGAATGGGTCGATTGCGCGGTCCTCCGAGATGTTTTCTGCGGAGTTCTTGATGATGGACCACCTCTGGATGCACGAGCGCAGCGATTCGCCATATATTTGCTGGCAGCTTCTCAGTTCTTCGATTGACGCGGGCCTTTTATAAGTGCCCTTGAAGTTGCGCACAAATCTGTAGACCAACTCTTCCCAGCTGTGAATGGATCTGCGCGGGAGGTTGTTGAGCCATGCACGAGCGGCGCCCTACAGTTGCAGTTGTAGGCATTGCATGGCCGTGCTTTGACTCCTGCCATGCAGCCTGACGGAGGAGATGTGATCCTCCAGCCAGATTTTCGGGTCCTGCAGGCTGTCAAATTTTGGGTTCTCCAATGGGAGTTTGAACCCCTTAGGCATTCGCTTCTGCCTGATGGCCCTGCTGAAGCATCTAGCGCCGCAGAGCTCCGTCTCGTCTTCTTCTGAGTCACTCGAACAAGCGCGCCTTACCCGCATCTTGTCGACTAGTCGCGGTCATGCCGTCGTGAGCGACGTCGTCGTGACAGATCATGACTGTCTTCACTGGAGGAGTACGAGTAGTAGTACTTATACAGAGCCTTGCTTTTCTTCGGCTTTGCTGTTGGTTTCTTTATCGAGGGCAGCCTCGATTAGCCCCAGGCCCGCAATCGTAGATTGGTGCATGGCAGCTCACGGATCTCCAGCCGGTGGCTGGTTGTTGAGGAGGTACATGGTGGCCGCCGTCACCGCGGCTTGCGGCGTTTTCGGGAGCACGTTGCCCCGCATGTCGACTGTCATAGAGCCAAAGTCGAGGACTTTCGTGGCTTCTACACGTTCTTGCTCGGTGAGGTGGGCCAGTCGAGATCGCCTCTTGTTGGCCACATACTCATTGCCTTTGGAGGAGGATCCTCCATAGGAGGAGAGCCCGGCTCGTCGAAGACTCGACTCGTCCGCCGCCTTTCTGTGCGCCTCGAGTTGCGAGATCACCTGCTGCTGGCACTTGAATTCCTCCTTCAGCAGCCAATGATAGCCCATCAGCATGTCCTACGGGGTGTTGGGGGGTAGAGGATTGCCCCGTAGAGCTTCTCGACAGCGGGCCCACTCGCTGTCGTTGAGCTTGATCAGCATGCGCTCGCCGGTGTTTTCGTTCGTCGTGAGTGACGGTTATCCTCCCGTCCCATTGTTGACGGGCGTGCCGTTGCCACCGTTGGTGGGGCCGCCGTTGGGTGGTCCGGTGCCGTTGGGTATACCGTCGTTGGGTGGCTCGGTGCCAGATCCGGTGCCGACGTTTTCGCGATTGACGCTGGTGTCACCCGTGTTGATAACGGTGCACATGAAGTGATTGGGGAAGCTATTGCTCCCGCAACTTTCAGATCCGGAGCCGTAGGCTCCATCTTCTGTGGCTAGGTCACCCAGATCGGATCCATGACTGCTGTCGCTGTTCGTACTCCCAGCTGTTGCTGAGGTGTTGAGCTCGCTGAGGGTGCCGATTGGTGGTGGGAACCACGATGCAGGAGCAATCGCGGGTGCCGTTGGCTGGTTAGGCATGTGAAGCGTGCCCAGTTGACCAACCTGGAAGCAGAAGCTCCCAATCGCCAGGCTGATCCCATTACCCACGGACTCGAAAGCCGGGCGAGTGGCTGGCGTGTGGACGGTGAAGTCGAACGCGCCGAAGAGCTGGTGAATCTCCGTTGTTGCAGAGTTGTAGATCAAGGTTGACGGGGCCAAAGAAGCTGTGACATCAGCACTCCCAATTCTCACAGACGGCGCCAATTGACGAGGGTTTAACTCGTCAATACCCATTGTTATTGACTTGGGTTTTGGAGAAGGAGAGAGCGCTGGAGGCATCAATCGGCTAGCAAACAAGCACACAGGGACGCAAGGTTTACCTAGGTTCAGGCCTCGTAGAGGTCCCTACTCCTTCTTATCTGCTCTTGGAATTAACGAAGGAATCAAAGATTACAGGGGCGCGCAGATGCAATCTGGCGAGAGTTGTAGAAACTAGGGTTGTGGTTGTCCTCCTCGCCGCCCCCTCCTAGCCTTTATATAGATAGGCTAGGTCTCGGATAGCAGGTCGAGTCGGTTACATATTAGGGTTCGGCCTTTGAATTTTCTATCTTAAGCTTCTTCTTGTCTCGCAAGCAATCGAAGAGTCCGTGGGTCACCCGAATTCTGCATTGGGCCTTGGCAACGTCATGGGCTTCTACCATATCCGGACCGTATATGCGAAGCTCGAGTACATGTAGGGTATACCCATGTCACCTATATTTTTTTATGTTCGTATTTTCTAACTATTCGGCGATAATTTTTTGGCACATCTTTCCAGATGTAATTTTCCCATGTTAGTTGGCCTACGGTCTGCGGTAGTATTTTTAACTTATTTTTCCAACTACTTGACGTTTAATTTTTGGACATAACTTTTTCTATGTCTACGCCAATATTTCTTTCCTCTAGTTTTTGGATTAATCAAAGGTAATTTTCTGAAATAACTTTATGGCCATAATTTTTCGTCGGTAGTTAACCCATGGTGACTTCTCAACGTTGTATAATTGTATAATCTTAGTTCACCACAAATATTTTTTAGGGTTATTTCATATTCTTTAGCAGCAGTATTTCTTTATGGTTACTTTATATTCTTTAGCAGTAATTGTTTCTCACACTTATCCATTTATAGTTTCCAGTTTCGCACGGTAGTTAACTTTCGGTACTTTTCCAAGGGTGAGCAATTTTCTGGTTATAATTAAAAAGTAATTTAATTTTGTTATACTTTTTTTACACACTAATTGCAAACATCCGCCTCTTTTATCTGCAAATAGTAATATTGTTGTATGCTGCTGCAATTTCGGAGAACAATAATACACTACATGAGGGTGCAATCTTCGGCAACAATTTTAACCGATTATTTCTTCATGTTATCCCTCCGCGCCGCGCTACGTTCCCTAGTCGTGCTCAAAAGTCTTGCCAGCGTCCTGGCTGGTCGTAGAGGCAATCGTCCTCGTGCCGCTTGTCACATCAGCATTTGCAAAAGAAGAGTTGTCCGTCGTCGGGTCACTTCTCGACGAGAGCCCAAAAACACTGAAAAGAACCGCCGGAAACATGGTATCGGCTTTCTTAAAGGCAGATTCCTGCTCAGCAGAAAGATCTTCTTCAGGTTTGCTAAGAACGACGCTATAACAGTTTAGATTTTCAAACTATAGAATTGCTCTTGTGTGTTATCTCTTATAGTGCATACCATCAAAAGAAGGCGGCCTAGTAGTCGCGGCTGTACTAATGGAATTCAGTTGCCTATAATCAAATTTTTAGATTGTTAAAAATATAAACAATAATCTATATGATTTAATCTGAATAAAAAACTGATAAAGCATGATCAAATAAACAGTACCAAAACTAATCATGCAGATTAACAAGGTAGATGAACAGGCTACAGCTAAATAAGATAAACCTATCATATCTACACCAAAATGCTAGAATAATAAATTCTAGCAGAATCTAAAAGAGAAATTACAGGGTTACATACGGTCCATTGGCGGCAGCAACAGTAGCCGTAGTTGTCGCCCATGTTGAGGTTGCCGAAAAGATCGGTGACGTCTGGGAGGAAGTTGTCATTCAAGAACTCGTCGTCGGACGACGCCGTGGTTGGCAATAGTCACGCTAGAGCGCTCTCCAAAAACCTGATCACCCATCACCCGTACATGTTCACAAGAGGCAGGGTCCCGGAGACCTACTGTCCTGATCTGCGGTGCACGCCGCAATCCGGGATGGGAAAGATGAAGACGGCAACGCAATAGATTGGAAGGAGACGCGTGTGATAGGTAGATCGTGGGGCTCAGTCCATGTCCAAGTCGGTAACATCACACAATCCAGAAATCTAGAAACAGCAAAAATAAAGCTCGGCTCGGCCCACAACATGCGGCACACGTGGCGTGGCGTGGCGAGACGGACGGCATCGGAGGAGGAGCGCATGTGAGTTGTTGTTCTTATCACACCTTAGTGAGTGGAATAACATAGTATATTTGTAACTCTCGCTCAACTAGCAACGTGAGACTAAAACTTTAGCATTACTAGCATACATATGAGCTGCCACAAATAATGGGCCAAAGAGAATTTCGAAATTGGAAACACCTCAGATTCCAACACGGCATAGGAAACACACACGACACAACAGTAGACGCTGCTATCAACTACTCGTAGCACTATAACATGGAACCCCTTGACCAACGACGGAACAACAGATCGCGCTACGAAGAGTAGGTGGATTGAACAGGCTCATAAGTCGTGCCGGCGTCCTGGCTTCTCGTAGACGCGATCGTCCTGGTGCCGATCGTGGCATCAGCACTTGCAAAAGAAGGGCTTTTCGTCGTCGGGTCACTTGTCGACGAGAGCCCGGCGGTGCTGGAACTGCTGGCAATCGACGACTTGTAGCTCAACCCGTACCCTCCGCGCAGCGGCGTGCGCACCGGGACCGGTATGAGGTCGGGAAGCGGCGCCTCGACCTGGAGCACGCTCATGGCTTGCCGGATGAACGGTCGGAAACCGTAGTCCGGGTGCACGCACCAGAGTCCCACGACCAGCACGCGCTCCATCTCGTGCGCGTCGAAGTCGCCGGCGAGCCGGGCGTCCGCAGCGTCGAGGAGCGTGCCTCTCCTGTGCAGGTCCCGGACCAACTCGATGAGAATGACCCTGCTCTCGTCCTGGAGCTGCGGGACGACGGGCTTCCGGCCGCATACGACCTCGAGGAGGACGACCCCGAAGCTGTACACGTCGGTCTCGGTGCTGGCCCGCTTGGTCATCAGGCACTCCGGGTCCATGTACCCCGTGGTGCCTGTTGCATATACCCCGTGGTGCAGCATGGGCAGCTCGGACAACGCGGGTAGCCAGCTGCTCCTCACGGAGGAGGAGTGGATCGCACGCGGCAAGAAGAAGGAGCAGGGGCAGGGCTCCAGCTCTGTCAGCGGCAGCAGCAAAGGGAGAGGCCGCGGCAAGCCACAGAACGGCAAGGGCAGTGGCGACCGCGACATGTCGCAGATCAAGTGCTACAACTGTAACAAGTACGCGGGCCATTACAGCAGGGATTGCAAGGAGCCTCGACGCGAGCGCAGGGGGCAGCAGCGGCAAGGCCGGGCGCAAGCACACCTGGCTCAGGCCGAGGAGGATGCTCCTGCGGCTCTTCTCGCACGAGCCTGCACCCTCAGCGATGACGATGGCCCATCTCTGCTGATGGCGACCATCGCCGAGGCTCCACTGCTGACAGCGCGCGTAAACGCGTCAACGACGGTCGTGCAACGCGGCCACGCCCGTGTCGAGCTCGTAGAGGAACGAGTCCACCTCGCCAGCGAGCCACGCCACGACGACAACTGGTTCCTCGACACCGGGGCCAGCAATCACATGACTGGCCACCAGTCAGTCTTCGCCGAGCTGGACACGTCGGTCACCGGCACGATGAAGTTTGGTGATGGGTCGGTGGTGGACATCCACGGGCGCGGCACGATCCTCTTCGCGTACGCCAACGGCGAGCACCGCGCCCTCACCAACGTCTACTTCATTCCGCGGCTGCGGAGCAATATCATCAGCCTCGGGCAGCTTGATGAGAACGGGTGCCAGATCGCCATCGCCAACGGGTACCTGAAGCTACACGATCGCCAGCGACGCCTCCTCGCCAAGGTGCCCTGGGCGCGCAACCGGCTGTACGTCGTCACGCTGGACATCGCTGAAGCGGTGTGCCTCGCCACGGTGCTCGGCGACGACTCCTGGACGTGGCACACGCGCTACAGGCACCTCAACTTTGATGCTCTGCGAAAACTCTCATGCCACGGCATGGTACGCGGCCTCCCGCCGATTGAGCACGTGGAGCAGCTGTGCGATGGGTGCCTGGTAGGCAAGCAGCGGCGTTCATCCTTCCCGCAGCATGCCAAGAAACGAGCTACGGGACTGCTCGATCTGGTGCACGGTGATCTCTGTGGTCCCATCTCGCTGGCCATGCACACCGGCAGACGCTACTTTCTGCTGCTGGTTGATGACCTGAGCCGCCACATGTGGATTCGTCTGTTGACCACGAAAGATCAGGCAGCTACGGCGATCAAGCAGTTCAAGGCAGGGGAAGAGGTAGAGACTGGGCGCAAATTGCGCCTACTCCGCACGGATCGAGGAAGAGAATTCACGGTGGCCACGTTCGCCACGTACTGCGCCGACGAAGGCGTGGGTAGGAAGCTCACGGCGCCATACTCTCCACAACAGAATGGCGTTGTGGAGCGCCGGAACCAGACGATCATCTCCACTGCACGCAGCATGCTGAAAGCAGCGGGGATGCCTGCAAGCTTTTGGGGAGAGGCGGTGACGACCGCCGTCTATCTCCTGAACCGATCATCCACGAAAAGCGTCGACGGCAAAACTTCTTTCGAGGTATGGCACGGTTACAAGCCAGATGTGAGTTATTTACGGGTATTTGGGTGTATAGCACATGTCAAGAACACGAAGCCTCACCTGGCAAAACTCGATGACCGGAGCTGTCCGATGGTGTTTCTCGGATACGAGCCCGGCACGGCGGCGTATCGCGCCTTCGACCCCGTGGGGAAACGCGTGCACGTCATGCGCGACGTCATCTTCGATGAGAGCGCAAGATGGGACTGGGAGAAGACCGGTGGTGCGCAGGAGGCAGCACAGTTCCATGTCGAGTCCCTGACAATCCCATCCACGGGGGAGTCCACGGCGGGCGCTGCCATGGCAGGGAAAGTGGGCAAAACCTCTGCCGCGGCAGAGAAATCGCCTGCACGCACTCCAGCAGCCACGACGCCTATGACACCGGCCACGCCAGTCTCCGTCGCGCATCCGGGCACACCAGGATCGTCTTCTGCACCACCATCAGGAACGCCGGCCACGCTCGCCGCGGAGCTCGCTACTCCGCCACGCCGCGCACATCCCATGGTCACGCGGGCACGGGTCGGCATCGTGCGGCCTAACAAGCAGTACGAGGATTTCGTCATGACGGCGGAACTTGACGATCACGCGAGCGACGAGCTGTGCCTTGTGGCAGCTGAAGAACCTGAGAGTGTTGACGCCGCGCTGTCTGAGGCATGCTGGAGGCACGCCATGGACGACGAGCTGACGTCGATACGATGCAATGGAACGTGGGAGTTCTGCGCACTCCCAAGAGGCCATCGGGCAATTGGTCTCAAATGAGTATTCAAGGTCAAGAAGGATCCAGATGGCTGTGTACTCAAGCACAAGCCACGCCTCGTTGCAAAGGGCTACTCCTAACGACAGGGAGTGGACTTCGACGAGGTGTTTGCTCCGGTGGTAAGGATGGAGACGGTGAGGCTGCTACTTGCCATTGCTGCTCATTGTGGTTGGCAGGTACACCACATGGACGTTAAGTCCGCGTTTCTGAACGGAGACCTCGCAGAGGAAGTATACGTGCACCAGCCACCGGGCTACGCCAGCATTATTGATACAAGGACAAGGTCCTTCGACTGCACAAAGCTCTTTATGGGCTCCAGCAGGCGCCACGGGCATGGAACGCCAAGCTCGATGCATCACTGCTTTCACTTGGGTTCGAGCGGAGCCCCCTCGAGCACGCTGTGTACCGGAGGAACGATGACAAGTCCACACTGATCGTCGGCGTCTACGTCGACGATCTCATCATCACCGGCACGAACGACAAGGACATCACCATGTTCAAGGAGCAGATGCATAATCTGTTCGACATGAGTGACCTAGGTCTTCTGAGCTATTAGCTCGGGCTCGAGGTGAAGCAGGAAGCTAGCATGATCACGCTCTGCCAGAGCGCCTACGCGATGAAGATCCTTGACATGGTGGGGATGACAGGCTGCAATGCCTGCCACACGCCAATGGAGAACCGCCTGAAGATGTCCAAGGCTGGGACTGGCGATGTCGTGGACGCTACACGTTACCGCAACATTGTTGGGAGCCTGCGCTACCTCTGCAACTCCAGGCCTGATATCACGCACGCTGTTGGCATGGTGAGCAGGTACATGGAGGCTCCCATGGCGTCGCATTGGGCGGCGGTGAAGCAGATCCTGCGCTATGTCAGCGGGACGACTGGGTATGGCTGCTGCTACATGAAGGGGGCAACAGAGGAGCCAGTACTGACGGGGTTCAGCGATAGCGACCTCGCTGGTGACGTGGATGATCGCAAGAGCACGACTGGCGTTGCGTTCTTCCTCAACTCTGGCATCATCACATGGACCTCGCAGAAGCAGAAGGTCGTCGCATTAAGCTCCTGCGAGGCGGAGTACATTGCGGCGGCTACGGCAGCTTGCCAAGGGGTATGGCTGAGTCGGCTTCTTGGAGAGCTGATCGGAAAACCTCCGGCGACGGTGAAGCTGCGCGTAGACAACAAGTCCGCGATCGAATTGAGCAAAAATCCAGTGCATCACGAACGAAGCAAGCACATCGACACTCGCTTTCATTATCTTCGTGAGTGCATTGAGGAAGGGAAGATGGACATCGAGCACGTCAGTACGGATGCTCAGCTTGCTGATATTCTTACCAAGGCATTGGGCCGCGCCAAGTTCATGGAGATGAGGCTCAAGCTCGGTGTCATGGAGGTTTCGTCAGGTTGTCAGGCTTAGGAGGGGATTTGTTGCATATAACCCTGACAACCAGGTTCAGTTAGTTTAGACTGTCGACAGGTTTCGGCTGTCAGTCAGTTAGCTGCACTAGTTTCAGTTAGAAATAAAAGGCGTGCGCATGAGCTTGTTTATGCCATGACCGAATCTTTTAGTTCCTTAGCTATAGCTGTTAGTTAGGCCGTTGTGCTAGCATCGTGGGATGACGCGAGATACGCGAGCATGGCGGCATGATCTAGAGGTGGCCAGTGGACGTGGGATGGCACGGCCGTTTAACTCGGGCACACTCTAGCTTAGTCTTTTGGATCTCTGTATAAATAAGAGGAGAACAGAAGGAGGAAAAGTTGCAACGTTTTCTGCAACGCAAAACCACCTGTGTCAATCGCTTGTCCTAGATCGAGTAATTTCCCTGCAGGTCTATCAGTGCCGGCCAGCATCGTGGTGTATCCGCTGCGGCTGTGGTCGACGAGGCGCGCCAGCCCGAAGTCCCCCAGCTTGGCGTTGAACGACGAGTCCAGCATCACGTTGCTGGGCTTGATGTCTCGGTGCACAACGCACTGCTCCCACTCCTGGTGCAGGTACATCAGCGCAGAACCCATGCCAACAATGATCTTGTACCTACACATTTCAGCACGCAAATATCAAGATCAAACTATACGCCCCTGGACATGTTGACTAATGATTCATCTAGATATTCTTCTACTCCCTCCGATTCAAATTAATTCACTCGAATTTGTCTAGATTCGAATCTATCTAGATATATTTTAATGGTAGATACATCCAAATCTAAACAAATCCAAATCAATTAATTTGGATCGGAGGGAGTGATTCTAAAGTGAGTACAATCCCCTCCCTTAAACTCAGAGCAAACTCAAACACGAGGATTGCTGAGATTTTGTTCATACCCCTCGGTAATTAATACTAAACAGGTATATGTATCTTTGTGCAAAACCCGTATGAACCAATTAAATTGTATTGGATGTATCCCTCAAAAAAATTGTATGAATAAATAGTACTCCCTCCGTTTTAAAATAGATGTCGCAGATTTGTAAAAATTTGGATGAATCTAGACACTATTCAGTATATAGATTCTTCTAAATTTTGACAAACCTGCTACATCATTCTGAGATGGAGAGAGTATAATATATGGATACGGTATGTAAGTACGCAGACTTATCGGTGGCGATTCTTCTGCACGGTGGTGGTCCTGGCCGGCTGACGGAGGGACGGCAAGGCGGTGCTGGCCGGTCACGAGGCACTGCAGAGGCGGCGTTGGCTGACTCGTAGGTGCGTGCCGGCTGGCAGCGACGTGTAGGCTGGACGACGGCGCCATGAACAGCTAGCCAGTTCGGGAGCAATTTGGCCAGACATCTGACGCGTTAGGAACAAGGCTAGTCGGACTGTGTGGCATCCTTTTTGACACTGTTTTGTTGGACATGCGTCGGAATGTCTTCTCGTGCCTACATCAACTGTCTTGTGGACACAACGGTCGCGAGGTTACTCCCTCCGTTCATAATTACCTCGCGTTCTGGGTTTAGTTAAAGTCAATTTTTACAAAGTTTGACCAACAGTATAAGAAAAAACATCAACATTCATGATCCCAAATGCATATAATATAAAAATATGGTTTATGACAATTCTAATACAATAGATTTTACATTGTTAATATTGATATTTTTTCCTAAATATATGGTCAAAGTTTATAAAATTTGACTTTGACTAAACCTAAAATACGAGGTAATTGTGATGGCAGCCGTGGTTACCGGACTGCGGTGTTGATGGCTCCGACATGTATATGATATGGATCGGGTTTGTGCCGCTTGTTGTGGACAAAGGTTGAAATGTATGGTATGTCTGTATGTATGCCTACACGTGGGCATACTAATTTTAAGATATGAACTTATCGAGTTTGGGAGAGCATTGTACGCAAACCTCTAAATAAATTACGTCCGCGTATACGCTCAACCCGACCGCGGTGAGAAAGTTGTCAGCCGTTTATGTGTGTGGTTAATGGCAACTTGCTACGAGAGTTTTTTTTTCCAAAATTTCCAGCTATTGTACGCTTCAAGATCCGACGGTTGGCAATGCATTTGCTCTAGGGACTAAAGTTCTCGTGTTCACTAGTTTAGGCTGATAAATATTCCCTCGGTTTCCAATATGACTTGTTTTGGAAGTTCAGAACTCTCAGAATGTATTATATTTAGAAACATATGTAGTAGTACTTATATACTGCTTCTTCAAACTTTAACTAAAACCGCGACAAGAATTCTGAAAACAGCAGGAGTATTTCTTAGATGATTGAGTGGCATGCAAGTCACGAAATTACGCAGCATGACATGGGTACATATACTCATGCCTTCAATAGTAAAATCGAAAATAATGCTAAACGAAGTAAAGAAAAGCAAAATATATGTTTCCCTGTAGAGAACGTATGCATACAAATGCGTGCCAAATCTTGAATGAAAGAAGGAAAACTTAGGTTTCAAAATTTTATGTAACTTAAGATTCGAAAAGCTATGTAATTGGACAAGGTATAAGTAAATTCAGAATCAGGGGTACCAATGTTGTGAAAATTTACTCTAATGCAAGTCATCAAACCTACGGTTCCAAAAAGAAAAATATGTAGATCAGCGCTGACGTCATTCCAAGAAATGATGGTGTACCCTTTTTTTAAACTCTAAACCCTATATCATAAACGCTAAATCCTAAAATTCCAAGAAATGATGGTGTACCTGGTCGGCCATGTGAGGATGTTGGTGGAATTATAGAGGTGGGCGTCGAGGCTTCCGTTCTCCATGAGCTCGTAGACGAGCAGGAGCTCATCGGCTTCGTGGCACCACCCGACGAGCTGGACAAGGTTGCGATGGCGCAGCCGGCCGATGATGGTCACCTCCGCGATGTACTCCCTCCTCCCCTGGCTCGACGTCTTGGAGACCCGCTTGATGGTCACGTGGAGCCCCTGTTCATGCAACAAACCTCGGTACACTGCCCCGAACCCGCCACTGCCAAGCTTCTCCTTGTCGGAGAATCCATGCGTCGCCTGCGACAGTTCGGTGTAACTGAATCCCCGAGGCCCGTTGCCGGCGAACTCTTTGTCCATATCTCGATCGAGAGGGACCACTGCATCCGAAGCTCCATGCCTGTCTACACCGTTCCTTTTCAGATAGTGGCGATAGCTGAACCAGCACGCTGCTATTATGGAAAGCAAGAGGAAGATACCAGCGGAGACTAGCCCAGCTATTAGGGCATGTACAATGCGGTGACGTCAGTCTTTCCTTAGAGTTGCCACGTCGGATTTTCGCTTAGTTGGAGGAGAGAGAATTAAGAGAGAGAAGGTTGCCTTCTCTTAGCTAAGGGATGATCTCTTAGAAATAAGAGAAGGCTGTTTTCTCCATTGTACCTTGTGACTTCTCTTGTCAACATAATTTCTTACTATAATTAGACAATCAACATTAATTCTTAAAGATGATAATAAGAGATAATCCATTGTATGATTTATTATTATTGTCTTCTCTAGACTACGTGGAGTGCTAAGAGAAAACCTGCCTTCTCTTCCATTGTACATGCCCTTAGCCCTATGTTTGTTTGAGATTGCTCCTCACGTGGGACACCTACGTTTTTTGTGTTTGGATCTGTGACATCTGCAAACAAGTACTCCCTCCGTTCTAAAATAAGTGATGTGAGTTTATCTAGATTCGTATGTATCTATATACTAAAACATGTCTAGATACATCCGAATCTAGACAAACTCACATCACTTATTTTGGGACGGAGGGAGTATATTGACTTAGTAATTTCCATGTGATGCATAGTAAACTTCCAATAACAGAACTGTACAAATATATAGAGGTTAGGGATCACGAATAGCCACGAGAGTGAACCTGATTTAAAAAAATCTCAAAAAAAATTACGTATTTCAAAGTTTTAGAAAAAATTAAAATAAATCACCCACCTAAATAATACCTTGAAGAATAATACGATCTATATGTGGCCACGACCAAAAAAATGGAACTTGTATATCTTTGCATAGTAAAATTTGGTATTTTACTGTTACTTGGACACTTTGTCTTTTCACAAGCTACATACCTTTGTATTTTAGTTTTGAACTTGACATGCACATACCTGTATTTATTCTCTACACACATGTTTTTTATTTTATTTTATTGTTCATAAAGAGTCCATCTACACCAATATCCACCAGACCCACGTCGCCTTTTTGGGAAAAAAAGCATTTACTCTTAGGACTTCTAAGGCCATAGAGGCAATTCGCCATGACCAAGGGTGTAGACAGGCATGCATATTCGTGAACACCTCCATGCATGAACAATTGAACAGTACTAGGACAAAACTATGTTGCACTTACTCACTGAGTTTTTGTTTATAGGCCATAGGGCCATCGAGTTAGATTAGTTTATAATTTAATATAAACCAGTGGTAGTTAAATTTCTTCCCCATCCAGTAGCCACTAACTGCATTATCTAAGAGGAAGCAAACATGGCAGGAGAAGAATGTAATGGCTACACGGCCGAGGAGTCAAGCTTCCCGGTTGCAGGGGTAACATGTCAAGGATCTCTCTATGCCTTTTTTTTTCTAGGATACACCCTAGAAGGTGTACCAAACACATAGAAGGACTGCCGACGGTAGGTTACAATACCGCGCAGCGGCAGGTTAATATTGTCAACAGGGGTGACAGCTCCCCAGCCCTAAGCCTACTCTCCGTACATCCACAACAAGGGCACCGGCTCCGGGAAGCCAAACATCGCAGACCGAAATAGAGGATCTCTCTATGCCTTCTTAACAATACATTGTGATATACCTCCTACTATGTTGCCACCCGGAGGGAGGATTGGAGTCTGAGCTAGAGGCGCACGAGCTTCTAGTGTTCATGGTGAAAAGGGCACCGTCGGTGGAGTTCACCGAGTTCCAAGAGTAGGGAATGCTTCTCCCTGGCACTTAGTCTATATCGATCATGTAGAAAATATAGAACCCTAATATTTTGGTGTATTGATTTGATCCTCATGGGGGTATATATAGAGTTACAACGGGTAGGTAGATTTGGAGTACAAGATGTTCTTAGAGTCCTAATCTATCTCTTATACGTATATGTATCCGTATTCTAACAGATTCATGTAGGTATGTTGCAGCCTCCTTCACTAATGGAATATAATTCCAGAGGCCGGGTTCCTAGGTGACAGAGAGCTAGCGACCCGCGGGGTCATGCATGCTTGGGTCGTGGCGCAAGAGCAAGTCCTTTGCAGTGTGGAACGACATAGGGTTCTGACCATACATGGGATCGGTGGGACTCTGACACCCACCAACATGTCATATGAGCCATCTTCGTTGACAAGTCTGAGTCCCAACTTGTCAAGCCGTCCTCACGTTAAGTGTTCTACACAACCCAATCTCTCCTTATTGGCACAAAAAACCAATCTCTCCTTTTTCGGGTTGGCCATGGTCGATCTAGCGAGTCCATCATGGCATTATGCTATCTCATGTGTGCACCGCTTAAATTGGTTTTGGATGTCGGGAGAGCAGCGTATTATTCACTTAGGGTTTGTGGTGGTAGAAAGGGAGGTTAACAGGAGGGGAGATAGGGCTATAAAACTTTTCCTCTCGCTGGATCCCTTCATCATTTCCACATGGAGCAAGGCCGATATGGGAAGCGTCCATTTGAGTGATGGGAGGAGGGAGACAATCCGCAGCGGGGCTCCACGCCTTCTTATAGGATACCCCCTCTAGTGCATCCACCAATTTCATTAGTCTTAGGAAACCATAGGACACTGGTAGGGCGTGAGGTCTTTCACAACAACTCTAATGAGTGGGAGCAAGTGTTGAATAGCAAGGATAGGACCACCATGCAAAAAGATAAACATCTCCAAAGGAGGGGCCATCACCGTCACTACCATAGACCCAAATGGCCACCCAGTTCCATTAGGATCACATGTTTCAAGTGTGGCTACATCGAGCACTACTAGAACATGTGCCCAAATCAAGGTGTCTGGTGACATCACCACATTGCAAATTATGTAGGGAGATCTCAAGAACCTCATCCGACTACACTAACTCCACTACAAATCTTCAAATGACTAATTTGAGGCGCATGCAACCTTCCACATCATTTGAATCTCAACCATCCATTTCTGGTCCAAATTACCTAAATTCTTAAGATATTCCTCTAAAGTTATTATATTGAATCTTAGTTACCACATTAATTTCCATTGGTCCTTTTTATCTAGAAACCATGAGTCATCTTTCCACACATATTCAATATATAAGTCGATATTGGCATTTGGTGCACATGGAAGTTAAAAAGGCATGCAAACAAATATGTTATACACACATTTATGTACTATTTTATATTCTCAATATATTTTGGTTTACAATTAAACATACATTACGACAATGAATTCATAGTACACATGTGGATGCATATATGTTGAACTATATATAAGAGCTCTATGGTTGTTACTTTATGACAATTCTACTTAGATTAGATGTGACTCATCGAATTCCGAGACTTATCACTTGCATTCCCTACAAAACATCAACATTGATCATGATTCAAATGACACACGTCAAAGTTTTTTTTTGCGCGTATAGATGATAAATAATTTGAAGATAGAAAAAACATGTGAATCCACTCACCGGTGAGAGTGGACTTGAATGACCACCAAATGATCTGGTGTTGCTCAACGAGGCCACCGATTGCCGCTGAGAATCCGACCTTAACATCCTGCGGTAGACCAACTTTGGCCCGTAGGTCGATATTTGCGCTAACGGTGTATGCAATTTCACTCGGAGGGTCGATCAACCACAAGGTGGTCGAGAGCGTGGTTTCTTTGGAGTCATACTTGATTGATGCCAACATGGTTCCGTTGAAGCTCCCATCCGGCAGTGGTATGTACTCCTTTGACCTAATGTCATTGACATTAACGCCCGAGGTGGTTGTTGGTGTTAGGATCCCATTCGTTCCGGAACGCATCAAACTCTACACCAAGAGTTGGTGGAAAGGTGTTTGTTGGGTTGGCGCGGTTGTTGAAAAGCGTGAGGAAGCCGCCAGACGCATCCTTCGGCATGTTTGGCAGGTAAGGCTCCATAAAGAATGCCATTCTATCACCCCCTATAGCACAAGCAACAATACGTAAATTATAAAAGGAGCATTTGTTTCACTGTAGTTATTTTTATAATTGTTTTCCCCAATAGTTGATTTTAATTATCTACCGATAGCGAGATAGTTAAACTAAGTGTTTGTATCATGTAGAACTTTTTTTTGAGTGGAATGTGCAACTTCGGTTGTATAAATTTGTACCGAGCACTTATATAATTCTCCACCTAAAAGTGTATATGGTTTTTTTTGTGCGTCTGTATCTTATAATGGCTAGTGAGACAGGTAATGTTATCTCAGAAGCATGTGGAATTTCAAGTCAAAGAAAGAAGCATGTGGAAGTTTTTTTGATTGGGATATGCAACTTCAGTTGTATAAATTTGTGCGTAGCACTTGTTAATTCTACACCTAAATGTGTATATGGTTTTTGGTGCGTCTCTATATCTTATACTAACATGCAACTTCTTGACTTAAAACAATAATGTACCTGACACCTTTTAGAATGGGTTGTGTGTGCATCTTTGTTACACAAAGACCACACATAAACTCATTGTTTGTCTTGATGCAGTGGCCGAGTGCTTATCCTCATTTCAAAAACAAAACTCGATTGTTTGTCTTGGATCGATAAGACTTTTGTGTTAATATTAAATATGCTGCTTATCCTCATTTCGCAAAGAAAACTCGATTGTTTGTCTTGGCTCGATAGGAGTTTTATGTTAATATTAAATATGCATGCATCAGAAAATTTCTACTTGCCGGACTGAAGCTGTTGACGGGCTTGATGACGAAGGTGAAGTTGGTGGTGAAGCTGGCGACCCTGCCGGTGCTGTTGTCCCAGAGAGGCACCGGCTGGCTGTAGGCTACGCGGCCGGTGCTCCACCTCCTCGAGGTGTTGGCCAGGTCGATCCGGTCGACGGCGGGGGCAGAGTCGTTCATGTAGGTGAGGTTGGCGCCTGCGAGGACCTTGGGACCGGAGAAGTTGTAGTGGAAGCTAAACGAGGTGACATGGGGAAGGCAGCTAGATGGTATCAGTAAGGACAAGTAGGGGAAGCCCAGGAGGAGAAGGCTCTGGCTCTGTCTGGCTCTCTCCACCACCATAGCCATGGACGTACGCTATGTGCAAGCTGCAGGTGCTCACTACAATGTCTACGCTATATATGCATGCAGGACAAACACTAGGTTCTACGAACCTGTTGAAACAGAACTTGCCTACAAAAAAAATTGATGTCTGCTTTGCAAATTGGAGTAGAGAATTCAAGTCAAGGTTTCCAGTACTAATCAAGTCGACGATAATTCCTGTGATGCATTGACCTGCCAGGAAGTGACCATGATAG
Source organism: Avena insularis (assembly GCA_023614405.1). Classification (NCBI taxonomy): domain Eukaryota; kingdom Viridiplantae; phylum Streptophyta; class Magnoliopsida; order Poales; family Poaceae; genus Avena; species Avena insularis. Next base: position 436,667,447 of record CM042692.1, read on the forward strand.
ATAGAGACATCCATTGGTACTCAACTAACTACTACTCCCTCCGTTCTAAAAAAAAAAAAATGTTTTAAACTTTTTCTGAAACACGTGTATTTAGTATCTTTAAGTGTGTTGTTTCGAAGCAAAATTAGTGAACCTACGGACTATAAGTCATCTACATACATATGTTTCAGAAAAATTCAAAACATCTCATATTTTGAAAAAGGGAGTATGTAATTGGTTGTGCTGATGGCGGCCGCAAAAACACCATAATTACTAGTAGAAAACAGACATTTGATCCAGGGGTATTAGCCTCGGTTCTGCTACAAATCAGGACTAATGCCCCGGTCCAATGGCTAGAACTGGCCCCAAGGGGGTGGCAGGCACTAGCCCCGGTTCGAACGGGACCTTTAGCCCCGGGTCGTGTAACAAACCGGGGCTAAAGGGTTTCAGACAGGCCAGGTCGGGCGTCAGACCCTTTAGTCCCGGTTTGTTATACGACCCGGGGCTAGAGGTGGACCTTTAGCCCCGTTCTAGACACGGACCGGGGCTAAAGGTCTGGCTATATCTTCTTCCCCTGCCCGAGCCACCATTCAAGCTGGTGGCTCTCCTCTCTCTCTCTTTCTTGCTTCAAGCTCGAGTTTCTGCCCTTTTTTCCTCAAGATTTGTCTATATTTTGTGGTGCCCCATCTATCCAAAGGTTCTAAAAGGTGAGCAACTTCATCCTTTGAACTCTCATTGCTATATTAGCTCATTTCATGCTCTATCTTATAGATGGATTTGTGGATTTAGTTTGGTTAGTAATTTTTGCAATGATAGCATGAGATCGATGTTTAGATTCTATCTATCTTGTATTAATGTAAGGAACTCTAAGGTAAATATCACAATATGTGGATTCTATCTATATATATCTTGTTTTGGCACATAGTCTCGAAATTTGATTTTAGAAGCACACACATGCGTGAGTTCATCATTCTAACTAGCTAGCTGGGCAAAATATCCTTCTTCATCTACCTGCATTCAACAAACTGAAAAAATTGTAACAAAGATAGGGTTAATTCATAAAAGCTTGATAAGAAGACATCACAATTCACATATTAGGGAGTGCCTCTATGGCGAGCTCCTCGAAGATGTCTGAGGATGGGATCCTAAGACATCTTCGAGAAGCTCTGCCGTAGTGGTGTCCCTGCTCTCCCACACCATCTTTCGGTTTATATCTTCTCTAGCTAAATCAGTATGCTGGTGGAGCTAACTAATTTCACATATTAGAGAGTGCCTCTACGGCGAGCTCCTCGTCCTAAGACATCTTCGAGAAGCTCCGCCGTAGTGGTGTCCCTGGTCTCGTACGCCATCTTGCAGTTCTTCACAAGAATGCATACCTATTTATAGATTAAGCAGCACAACATAGTGTCGGGCACTGATGACATAATGTTGACACACTCACCCTGGCATAGTGCTGCCACCCACCCAAAATAGTGTCGGCATTTAATTTACTGGCTTAGTGCTGCCCACTGAGGACATAGTGTCGACATATTGTCTCCACATCCACATTTAGTCCCGGTTGGTGCCTCCAACCGGGAGTAAAGGTTCATCATATCTTTAGTCCTGGTTGCTGGTTTTAATTTTGTTTTTTAGATTAGTACTAATTAATTATGATTATGCTGCCACCCACCCAAAATAGTGTCGGCATTTAATTTACTGGCTTAGTGCTGCCCACTGAGGACATAGTGTCGACATGTTTTCTCCACATCCACATTTAGTCTCGGTTGGTGCCTCCAACCGGGACTAAAGGTTCATCGTATCTTTAGTCCCGGTTGTTGGCTTTAATTTTGTTTTTTTAGATTAGTACTAATTAATTATGATTATGTTTGATGTACTTAATTAATTATATAATGCAGATGAGCCGACAATGGATGTATGCTGACCGATTCTCTAACGAGTTCATTAAAGGCGTGCATTCTTTTCTTCTTATGGCCGAGGCAAACAAGCGGAATGGTTTTATGTCTTGTCCATGTGGTGTCTGTCGAAATCATAAAGAATACTCTTTCTCAAGAGTCCTTTACAGCCACCTGTTTCGGTCCGGTTTCATGACCGGCTATAATTGTTGGACCAAGCACGGAGAAAGAGGGGTTATGATGGAAGACAACGAAGAAGAAGAGAATGACAACGACTACCCTGAATACGATGGTACTACAATGGAAGACATTGATGAAGAAAAAGATGAAGATCAGGCATCAGATCTGCCCGATGATGATCTTAGTTGGGCCATTGCTGATGCCCAGGAAGAATGCGTAACTGAAAGGGAGAGGTTGAAGTTCAAGAAGATGTTAGAGGATCACAACAAATTGTTGTATCCAAATTGTGAAGATGGGCATAAAAAACTGGGTAGCACACTGTAATTGCTGCAATAGAAGGCAGATAATGGTGTGACTGACAAAGGATTTGAAAAGTTGCTGAAAATAATGAAAAAGTTGCTTCCAAAGGATAACGAACTGCCCGCCAGTACCTACGAAGCAAAGAAGGTTGTCTGCCCTCTAGGATTAGAGGTGCAGAAGATACATGCATGCATTAATGACTGCATCCTCTAACGCGGCGAGGAGTACGAGAATTTGGATACATGCCCAGTATGCACTGCATTGCGGTATAAGATAAGACGAGATGACCCTGGTGATGTTGAGGGCGAGCGCCGCATGAAGAGGGTTACTGCCAAGGTGATGTGGTATGCTCCTATAATACCACGGTTGAAACGTTTATTCAGGAACAAAGAGCATGCCAAGTTGTTGCGATGGCACATGGAAGACCGTAAGAAATACGAGATGTTGAGACACCCCGCTGATGGGTCGCAGTGGAGAAAAATCGAGAGAGAGTTTCCGGACTTTGCAGGTGATGCGAGGAACTTATGGTTTGCTCTAAGTACAGATGGCATGAGTCCTTTTAGGGAGCAGAGCTGCAGTCATAGCACCTGGCCTGTGACTCTGTGTATCTATAACCTTCCTCCTTGGTTGTGCATGAAGCGGAAGTTCATTATGATGCCAGTGCTCATCCAAGGCCCGGAGCAACCCAGCAACGACATTGATGTGTACCTAAGGCCATTAGTTGAAGAACTCTTACAGTTGTGGCACAGACAAGGTGTACGTGTGTGGGATGAGAACAAGCAGGAGGAATTTGACCTACGAGTATTGTTGTTCATAACAATCAATGATTGGCATGCTCTTAGTAACATTTTAGGACAGACAAACAAGGGATACAATGCATGCACACACTGTTTAAACAATACTGAAAGTATATATTTGGATAAATGTAAGAAGAATGTGTACCCGGGGAATCGTCGTTTTCTTCTGCCCACGCACATCCTAAGAAAGAGAGGTAAGCATTTCAATGGTGAGGCAGACAGCCGGTGTAAGCCTATTCACCGTAATGGTGATGATGTATTTGACATGGTGAAGGATTTAAAAGTAATCTTTGGAAAGGGTCCTGGTAGATAATATTTTCCGAAGGACGATGTCGGACACGCACCCATGTGGAAAAAGAAATCTATATTTTGGGAGCTACCCTATTGGAAAGTCCTAGAGGTCCGCTCTGCAATTGACGTGATGCATCTGACGAAGAATCTTTGCGTGACGCTGCTAGGCTTCTTGGGCGTGTATGGGAAGAGCAAAGATACACCTGAAGCACGACATGACCAACAACGTATAAAAGACCGAGACGGCATGCATCCAGAGCTGTTTGAAGGTACTGTTAGCTACGCTCTTACCAAAGAAGAGAAGGAAATCTTTTTTGAAGTCCTTTACAGTATCAAGGTCCCGTCTGGTTTCTCGTCGAACATAAAGGGAATAATAAATATGGCAGAGAAACAATTTCAAAACCTAAAGTCTCATGACTGCCACGTGCTTATGACCCAGCTGCTTCCAATTGCATTGAGGGGACTCCTGCCAGAAAATGTTCATATGTCTACTAAGGTTACAGAAGGTAATCAGTCTAGATAGTCTACTAAGGTTACAGAAAGATGTGGTCCAATGTCTTGTCAGCTTCGAGTTGGTGTTCCCACCATCCTTCTTCAATATTATGACTCACCTCCTAGTTCACCTAGTCGATGAGATTAACATTCTTGGTCCTGTATTTCTACACAATATGTTCCCATTTGAGAGGTTCATGGGAGTGTTAAAGAAATATGTTCATAACCGTGCTAGGCCAGAAGGAAGCATCTCAAAGGGATATGGAACAGAGGAGGTCATTGAGTTTTGTATTGACTTTATTCCTGACCTTAAGCCCATCGGTGTTCCTGAATCACGGCATGAGGGTAGAATTAGTAGAAAAGACACGCTAGGAAAGAAAACAAGGATATGTATGGACGGACATTCTCTCACTAAAGCACACTACACAGTTCTGCAAAGTTCCACCTTGGTGGCTCCGTATATCGAGGAACACAAGAATATTGTACACTCCAACAACCCGGGGAAGCCTGGCTCCTGGATTAGAGATGAACATATGAGGACTTTTGGCGGTTGGTTGAAGACACATCTCATAAATGACATAAATGTTGGAGAGCAGTTGTACTTGTTGGTAAGGGCACCATCTTCGACTATATTGACTTTCCAAGGGTACGAGATAAATGGGAATACATTTTACACGATCGCCCAAGATAAAAAGAGCACCAATCAAAACAGTGGTGTCCAATTTGATGCAACAGACGAGAATGGGGAAAAGGATACATATTATGGTTACATAGAGGAGATATGGGAACTTGACTATGGACCTTTTTTAAGGTTCCTTTGTTTCGGTGCAAATGGGTCAAGCTGACAGGAGGCGGGGTTGAGGTAGACAAGAAATACAGAATGACAACAGTGGATCTCAACAACCTTGCGTATAGAGATGAACCATTTGTCCTAGCCAATGATGTGGCTCGGGTTTTTTATATGAAGGACATGTCTACCAAACCGAGAAAAAGGAAAGATAAGCAAAAGAATACAGCATCCGATGAGCCAAAGTGCCACATAGTTCTTTCAGGAAAAAGAAACATCGTGGTGGTGGAGGATAAGACAGACATATCAGACGATTATGATAAGTTTCATGAAATTCCGCCCTTCGCTGTGAAGGATGACCCAAGCATCCCATTAAGTAAGGAAGATGCTCCATGGTTAAGGATTAGAAGAAAACCCTAACATGTGTGGATCTTGGTGATGTACAATATTATTAAACCTTTATTTTTAATGATCTTCTTATATGTATATGGATATGAACTATCTCGATCTCAATAGGTAGTATTGCAACTTGTTGTGGCCAGACATTTATTAATATTAAAACGTAAAAATTACTCATAATCATATCTAGCCCTGTAGTACACAGCTTCTAGGTCGTCTTCGGAATCGTCATCGTCATCATCGTCGCTCGTAGCACGCGGATGGATCATCAGCCCTTCCTCGTAGCACGCGGATGGATCCTCCGGCCTCGGATTCATGACGCGCGGGGGAGGGGGCTCCCGGAAGACGACCCTAGTACGCCCTAGGCCTTCACCACCACCATTATTCTTGTGGCTATGGTGCTGGTGAAAGTGCGGGTACCTCAGGCGAGGATGGTCTCCCATGGCGATGTAGCGCATCACACCGGCGATAGTCCAGTTCGCCCACCACAGGCGGAGACCAACCTCGTTGTGGTTCACTGGGGGCGGGTCGTCACCCTCGTACCTAGCGAGCTCCCTTTCCTGCCGGTTTGCAAAGAAGGCATTCCAGGTGTCGAGGTTGTTGGGATCCCAATGGGGATCCATCCGCTGCTCCGGCGTGAGCTCGAGGTAGAAGTGGTTCGTGATGGCCGCCTGGCGGGCCGAACCTTGAGGCACAGGAGGAACAGGAACCCCTCCAGCCAAAGATCCAGCCACGGGGCCGGTACCCCGTTGGGCATGGGTAGCTGGAGGCACACAGCGCCTCGGTCTCCTCGAGCGTCAGAAAAGCCCAGTAAGCGGTGTCCATTGTTGTGAGAGAGAAGGTGTGGATGTGTGGATGGACATGGCGGTCGTCCTAGATATAGAGGGACATGGCGGGAGAACATGGCGGGAAGCGGGGGAAATGGCGGGAGAACATGGCGGGAAACGGGGGAAATGAGAACATGGCGGGAAGCGCGGGAAATGGCGGGAAGCGGGGAAAAACTATATTTTTATTATTTTTTGTGAACATTTCTACTAAATATAATACTTGTTAAATAATAGATAATTTCATTTAAGTTGTATAATAAAGTATGATAATAGAATTAAATTATAGATCTTCTTTTTCTGAAAATTTTGATATATAATACATAATTTTCTGAAAACTATAAACCATTTTTGGTTTTGGCGCCAAAAATAACCTTTAGCCGCGCGCGGGAAGTGCGGCGGACCGAAAACACCTTTAGCCCCTTTAGCCCCGGTTCAGACATAACCCGGCTAAAGGGGGTATAAACATTTCCCCACCCTGGTCGTGGCACGACCCGGAGATCGCCATTCTTCCTTCCCAGCGCCCATGCCGCCTGCCACGCTCTGAGAAGGAGCCCCGCGTTGTCGCCACACCCATTTATCGCCCATCTCATACTCCCTGGCGTCTCAGCCCGCCGCCGCCCTTCGTCGCCTGCCATTGCTCGTCTCACCGCATCAGGTTAGTGTTAATTAGGGTTGTTATTAGTATTGGTTAATTAGGGTTATTAGTTAGGGTTAGTTTTGGTTAGTAGTAGTGTGTTAGTGTTTGTAAATTAGTAGTATTAGGAGTTTGGTTAGTGTTAGTTAGTAGTTTTAGTATTTTACTTAGTGTTAGTTATTAGTAGTATTAGTATTTAGTTAGTGTTAGTGTTAGTGTTAATAGTATTAGTATTTTGGTTAGTTAGTGTTATTAGTTAATTTTGGTTAGTGGTAGTGTTAGTGTTTGTAAATTAGTAGTATTAGTATTTTGGTTAGTGTTAGTTAGTAGTATTAGTATTTTAGTTAGTGTGTTAGTGTTAGTGTTAGTGTTATTAGTAGTATTAGTATTTAGTTAGTGTTAGTGTTAGTGTTAGTGTTAGTAGTATTAGTATTTTGGTTAGTGTTAGTTAGTAGTATTAGTTATTAATATTAGTATTTATCTAGGGTTAGTTAGGGTTAGTTAGAATACTTAGTTAATTAGGTTTACTTTAGTTAGTGTTAGGTTTAGGGTTAGTGTTAGTAGTATTAGTATTTAGATAGTATTAATATTAGTATTAGTATTTATCTAGGGTTAGTTAGAATACTTAGTTAATTAAGTTTATTTTAGTTAGTGTTAGGTTTAGGGTTAGTGTTATTAGGGCAATACTTAGTGATTTAGTTACTTTTTATGTTTTATGATTGTTTATTGCTATTATTTAGTTATGCCGCGTCCACCTCGTCCGAGCTTACTGAACTCCGTCGGGTATGTCCGAGTCTGGGCTCCGCCGGGTTGGCACTGGGAGGTGCTACCTATCGGGACTCGTACCTTGGTGAGGAATCCGGGTATCATCGTCGACCCGGAGCTTCTTTGGTGGCGTCCACGAGGTCCAGGAGCTGTGTAGAGGGAGCCGGCCCCCGAGGAGGTGGTACGTCGTCGTATTAGGGAGGAGGACAAGCATGTACGACGATACATGTATCTTTTGGAGACTAGGTTCTCCAATATCTGGCAGGTTCACGGATTTCGCCCGAGCTATTCTCCGGTGATGGTTTCTCTTCTGTGGCTGCAGAGCTCCGTATACGAATCACTGGCAGCGTTCGCTAGTTTGATATGAGCGAGATGTATTAATAATGTACTTTATATTATGAGTGAGATGTATTAATAATGTACTTTATCTTATATTATTATACTTTATCTTAATCACTAAGTACTGTATCCGAGTTGTCGCAGTTGTAATATTCTTTTACTTAATGCAATATTCTTTTTCTGTATTAGTTAAGCTATGGACGGTAGATAGAATGAAGAGGAGCTTCTCAACATTATAGATGAGGGTACTGGGAGGTCTTATTATGATGGCTCCGAATATCTTAATTTGTCTGGAGGAGACGACGGTGGAGAAAATAGTGGAGACGATGGTGCTGACCATGGTGGAGACCATGGTGAAGACACCATAATAATGACAAACTCCGTCGAGGTATATAAGCCTCTATCGATTGTTCACTAGTATGGATGCACTAATTGATTCGTATATATGTACTGACGAATGTTTCTTTTCTTAGACCTCCGCTTCCAGCCAATCTTCTACAAGGACAAGAGGCCCGACACACAAGTTGCCCGCTGATGTCCGTTTCAGCATTGACTTAGTCTCTCCGCAGGATCAACCGCTGGAGCCCAAAGAATCTGCGAATGCATTTACAAGTCAATGCGGAGTGATTGTTAGAGACAAAGTCCCGATCACCACGAGAAATTGGAACAAGTCAGGAAAGAAAAAGGATCCAGCTGGGGCTAGTTTTATAGATGACAGAGCGAAAGATACGATGTGGAATTCTCTCATGACACATTTCACCCTACCAGTCTTGGAGACTGATGAGCTCACACAGCAAATGACGAGGAAAGTCAAGCACTTTTCTCTTAAGAAGATGGCCGAACTATTCAAGGAATGGAAAAAAAGATTGTACCACAAGTATGTCTTGAAGAAAAAAACTCTTCCATTCACTAGCCCACTAGAGTTGCAGCAGGATAACTGGGCCGCATTTGTGCAATACAAGTGACATGGTTATACCCTACGGGTACGTAACTTCAGCATACCTGGTCCAGCCCAAGGAAGGCCCACGGCCAATATACGCCAGCCCATGAAGATTTTCGGGTGGCCCAGGCCCATGACGCCTTCGGATCCTTGAAGAACAAGACTAGAGTTTCAATACAACTTGTAACCTACTCAGATCGGTGCGAGACCTAGCCTCCCCATATATAAAGGCTAGGAGGGTCCAACGAGGAGGACAACCCAACAACGATTACACCCTGCGATTACGACATACACACCTCCACGCCAGATCGAATCTGCGCACCCTGTAACTTTCGGTTCCGCCGCAATAAAAAGCGAACAAGCAGAGTAGGGTTTTCCCTCCGGGCCTGAACACAGGTAAATCCGTGTCCCTGGTTGCTTGTCTGTTAACCGTGCCACGATCTCCAGCATCCCCATCTTCTCCAAAACCCAAGTCCATAACAATGGGCATTGACGAGTTGAAACCTCGTCAATTGGCGCCGTCTGTGGGAACTGGGGCTGCTGATTGTGCAGTCGTGACGGTTCCGACCCGGTCGATCTATAACTCCTCGGCAACGGAGAATCACCTCCTCTTCGGCGCTTTCGACTTTACCGCCCACTCGCCGGCCACCATGAAGGATTTCGAGCCCGTAGGCGACGGACTCGAAATTCTGTTCGGGAGCTTCTGCTTCCAGGTGGGACAAGCTGGCACCCTCCGCCTCCCCGAGCGGATGCCCATGCCACCGATCAGGCCCGCTTCGTGGGCTCCACACCCCGTGCTACGCACGTCACCATCAACAGATGAGTTCTACAGCAGTAGCTGCTGCAACTCCGATCTGTGCGATCCACCTTCGGATGAAGGGACCTACGGTTCCAAATCCGAAAGCTGCGGCAGCAGCCAACCAATCTGCAGGCGCTATCTGTGCGCCGCAATCATCCAAACCGACGAAGACACGCCTAACCCGCCGCCCAACCCCAACCCGCAGGGTGGAAACGGCGAAAACGGGGAAAACGGGGAAAACAGGGGCCACCTCATCCAACTTAGCAAAGAAGGATGGACCGAAGCACGCCGCTCCGTCGCAGGCGAAATAGTCCTACCTCTGGACTCCCCACGTGACCTGCTGATGGCGTACCACTACCTCCTCATCGAGGAGCACAAGAAGCAAGTCAAGATGCAGGAGACGCTCGATAAACGCAAGAAAGCAGCCTCTGAGTCCAGTGCGCGACGAGCTGCGCTCTCCGCCATGGGACCCGGCTCCAGCACAAACGGAAATCAGGGAAACAAGCACCACTCTCGGGTGGAAAACATGGACCCGAAGGAGCGGCGTGACATGACCCGAACCCTCCACACATCGTTCATGGATATGGACGCCGACGGCAACATCACCCCGAAGACGCCACAAGCCGCGATCATGGTAGCCACTGCGTATCTTGCGGCTCACCCACCTCCGGAGGGGGACCCGAAAAGAGCCATGCATAGGTCCGCACTCACCGGACTAGGACTAATCGGAGCTGCGCTCCACGAAGATGCTCCTACGGAGCCGAAGAAGAAAGCTCCGGCCAGGCGCGACCGGAGCCCCTCTCCCTCATCCGAAGATGAAGAAGAACACGACCTTCCTCGAAGGAAGAAGAGCTCGCACCGCCACAAACACGACTACGACGCCAGAGACAAGCTTACACAGCGCAAGATCGACAAAGCACGCGCCAAATGCGCATGCTCATCCGAATCTGAGATGGATGAAGACGAAGGAGAACTCTGCGGGGCTCGATGCTTCAACAGATCCATCCGGCGAACACAGATGCCACGCAACTTTAAGCTTCCTTCGGATACTCCGAAGTTCAACGGCACGCAAGATCCAAAGTCCTGGCTCAGCGACCATCTGTCATCCGTCAAGCTTCACGGAGGCAACAAAGAAACCGCCATGCAATGCCTTCAAATGCAATGACAGCGGTCCGCTCTCAGCAGCCTATCATCAGGGTCCATCCGAAGCTGGGAGGAGCTATCTTACAGCTTCATCCAAAACTTCAAAGGCACTAGCAAAAGGCCCGCCTCAATCGAAGAGCTGCGAGCCGCACTTTCGAGAACAGGTGAATCTATTCGCTCGTACATACTACGCTGGTCTCGACCAATAACTCCACAAGACACATCTCCGAAGCGGGCCATCGACGCCTTTAGGGACGGCGTCAAACGCCCACTTCAAGGAGAAACTTGGGCCGTAAAGCCCAAGACACTCGACCAGCTCATGGAAATCGCCAACGATTGGGCGGATGGCGAAGATTGCATCAGCGGGCGCAATCGATGAAGAAGACGACTACGGCGAAGACGCGAATAATGCGCAGCAAGAGGAGACCGCGTCTCACGAGGACCGCAACGACGACCCGACATGGTCGTCGCGGCAAGCTACGCCGACGCCGTAACAACAGCGGCGTGAGGATATCGCAGCGGAAACTTCCGCGACAACGGACGACCAACACAGTCGTGGCAACGCCGCGACCGCGACAACGGACCTTCAGCACTCGACAAACTTTCGGGTCCATGCACCATCCACTTCTACATCGACAAACAAGATGGCAAAAAGAAAGCTAGCCACATGCTCAAGGACTGCCGCGAGTTCCAGAAACTCAGCGAAAGCATGGTACAGATGAGGCAACAAGCTCCAATTCTTGCGTTCGGAAACGCACTTGCGCCAGGCGAAATAGCACACGGAGCTCCTCCACCGCCGCCTATTGGAGGCCCACATCAACCAGTCGCACCAGCGCAAAACAACGCCGGGGTCGCCTACCTCCCACCAAAAGGAGCACTCAATATGATACAGAAGGGACGTCCCACAAACAGGGTGCAGAAGAAAATCACCCGACAAATCAACATGGCCGTGACAACTCCGCCTGCAATCCCTGAGTACCTCAGCGGATCAGAGTCCTGCATCACATTCACCCGCGCGGATCACCCTTGCCAGATCCCTCGCCCAGGTCATGCTGCCCTGGTGCTGGAGGCGCAGATCGGAGGCTTCGAGATGAGTCGCGTCTTCATGGACGGCGGCATCAACCTAATATTCGCAAGCACTCTAGCAGCTATGCGGATCCCGCAATGCAGCCTGGAACAATCAGACACAACGTTCCACGGCATTGTCCCAGGGAAGGGCATCTTCCCCCTGGGCAAAATAGGGCTCGACGTCATCTTTGGGACACCGGACAACTTTCGGCAGGAGCGCCTAAAATTCGAAGTGGTGGACTGGCCGTCGCAATACCACGCCATCCTGGGACGCGTAGCATTCGCAAGGTTCCTGGCCGTCCCACACTACGCATACCTACTACTCAAGATGCCAGGACCAAGGGGCGTCATCACAGTCCACGGGAGCTTCACCCGATCGGACCAATGCGACAGGGATTTCAACAAAATCTCCCAGTCCTTCGGCATGCAAGACGAGCTTGTAAGGCTCCGCGAAGCGGCAGACAATGGGCTACCCCCAGTCACCAAGCACCTGATATGTCTTTCGACTCCACCATCAACACCAAAAAAGTACAGGTCCATCCAACGGATGCCTCCAAGACGGCGCTAATCGCCAACGACCTCAACACCGCATAGGAAAGCGCGCTCGTCGAATTCCTCCGTGAGCACTGGGAAATCTTCGCCTGGTGTCCTGCGGACATGCCAGGAGTTCCCAGGGAATTCGCCGAGCACGCACTCAATGTCTTCCCAGACACCAAGCCAGTCAAACAGTCCATCCGAAGACTGTCGGAGCCACGAGCCGAAGCTATCGGCAAAGAGATCAACAGATTACTCGCAGCAGACTTCATCCGGGAAATCAAGGAAAGCGAGTGGCTGGTAAACACAGTGATGGTCCCGAAAAAGGACACGAACATCCTGCGGATGTGCGTAGACTTCACGTCACTGAACAAACACTGCCCTAAGGACCACTTCCCTCTCCCTCGGATCGACCAGATCATCGATTTGACTGCAGGTTGTGAGAAACTCTCCTTCCTCGACGCTTACTCAGGCTATAACCAGATTCGACTCAAGGTCGAAGATCAAGAGAAAACGGCGTTCATCACACCGTTCGGAGTATACTGCTACAACACAATGCCCTTCGGGCTAAAGAACGCGGGTGCCACGTACCAGCGATGCATGCAGGCCTGCCTCAAGGACCAGATCGGTCGCAACGTCCAAGTCTATGTCGATGACATAGTCATCAAAACCAAGGAGGCAAGAACACTTATCGACGATCTCCGCGAGACGTTCGACAACCTTGATCGCTACAGGATCAAGCTCAATCCAGAAAAGTGCGCCTTCGGCGTCCCCTCAGGTCAGCTGCTCGGATACTTCATCTCTCAACGAGGGATCGAAGCGAACCCGAAGAAAATCAAAGCTATCATGACAATGGAGAAGCCGAAAAACCTCAAGGGCGTTCAGCAGCTCGCAGGGCGAGTAGCGGCACTAAGCAGGTTCATCAGCCGCATGGGCGAGAAGGCCCTACCATTTTACCAACTGCTGCGCAAGGCAGACAAGTTCGAGTGGACACCAGAAGCCAACGACGCATTCGAAAACCTCAAGCGGCTCCTCTCCACCTCGCCCGTTTTGGTCACGCCAAAAGAGCGCGAGCCCCTGTTGCTGTACATAGCAGCCACACACCAGGTGGTCAGCACAGTACTCGTGGTCGAACGACCCGAAGAAGGCAAGACCCATGGGGTACAACGCCCAATTTACTACCTCAGCGAGGTTCTCACTCCAACAAAACAGCGGTACCCGCACTACCAGAAGCTGGCCTACGGCGTGTTCATGACGGCTCGACAACTGAGCCACTACTTCCAGGAGCATCAGGTGATGGTCGTCAACGAGGCACCCCTAAACAGCATCCTGAACAATCCAGAGGCCACAGGACGCGTGGCCCTGTGGGGCATCGAACTATCACCACTGGACATCATCTACGAGAAGCGACACGCAATCAAATCTCAAGTCCTTCCGGACTTCCTGGTGCACTGGATGGAGCTGCAGCTGCCTGACACCCCAGACATGTCGCAATCCTGGACAATGCATTTTGACGGCTCCAAACGCGAAGCGGGCGAGCAGGAAGTCATCTTGACCTCCCAAAGGTGACAAGATGAAATCGTCCTTCGGATGAAATTCAGAGCCTCCAACAACGAGGCGAATACGAGGCCCTCATCCATGGCATGCGGATGGCAAAATATGCGGCGCAGCGCGCCTGGTCATCTGGTGACTCCAACCTTGTCGCGCCCAGACGATGAATGAGTCGACGACACGCCGAAAACATGATCGCGTATCGCGCACTATACAACGCCTCGAAGGAGAATTCGGCGGCTGCGAACTTGACGCGTCGGAAGAGAGAGCGAGGAGGCCGATAGACTCGCAAACATCGGCTCAACTTGTGCAAAAGTACCACCAGGTGTGTTTCTCTAACAGATCTGCGTGACATCCATCAAGCGGAAATTCCCAAGGATCACCAAGAAGCGAACACTGGGGCTACGCTGCGAAGGTCAAGAAGGACCCGAAAAGTTGGATACCGAAGTCGCCATGGTCAACCTGATGCAGGTCATGGCAGTCGAAGAAACCTGGACACGTCCATACCTCCAGTTCCTGCTAAACGGAAACTTACCAGACAACCCGACAGATGCCCGGCGCATATCTCGTCGGTCAAAAGCCTTCACCATCATCAACGGCGAACTGTACAAACGCAGCATTACAGGCGTCCTACAACGGTGCGTCACCATCAGCGATGGCAAGACCATACTCCAAGATATCCACGAGGGCATCTGCGGCCACCACGCAGGCAGCCGCTCCCTTGTCGCCAAAGCTCTACGAGCAGGATTCTATTGGCCAACGGCCATGAGCGACGCAAAGGACATCGTCCGAAGATGCAACGGGTGCCAACGGTTCGCCGACAAACCGCACGCACCTGGGTCCGAACTCCGACCCATACCCATAGCTTGGCCTTTTGCTCAATGGGGCCTTGACATGATCGGCAAACTGCCAAAATCCTCGAAGGGAGGACACGTCTTCCTCTTGGTCGCAGTCGACAAATTCACCAAGTGGATCGAGGCCATGCCAGTCACCAACCAGAAGGGCAAAACCGCCGTCAAGTTCTTCGAATCCATAGTCTACAGGTTGGCGTGCCGCGACAAAGATCATCACCGATAACAGATCAAACTTCATCTCCGAAGAATTCCAGGACTTCTGCGAAGGCCTCGGGATCAATATCACGTACGCCTCAGTGGCGCACCCGCAAACAAACGGGCAAGTGGAAAAGGCCAACGGCCTAATCGGCGCTGGCATCAAGAAACGCCTCATGAGCTTACGAACTACGCCAAACAGCTCCACCGGCTACACACCGTTCTTCATGGTACACGGAGCTGAGGCTGTGCTACCAGCCGAAGTACGTCACCAGGCTCCACGAGTCGTCGCTTACAGCGAGGCCGAATCCACGGCTGCACTCGAAGACGCCGTCGACACACTCGACGAAGCACGGGATATAGCAGCTAGATCCGCGGTGTACCAGCAAAGTCTCCGCAACTATCACAGCCGCCGGCTGCGCCCCAGGTCCTTCGTCAAAGGAGACCTCGTCTTGCGACTCAAGCAAAAGCGACCGAACAAACTCGATTCGCCATGGGAAGGACCCTATGTCATCACCGAAGTCATCCCAGGTGGCGCCTATCGCCTCAAGCACGTGGAGTCTGGAGTCGCATACTCCAACCCATGGAACATCTCGCACCTGCGACGATTCTACCCATAGCAATGGGCAATGTACCCCTTTTACTTTCAATAAGGCTTACGGCCAAGGCTACTCAGCCGAACCATGTACCTCCTCCATTACGCTACAAATAAAGCTAAGTGTCTCGCTCCCAACCTTCGGTTGACTATTTCTCTGCAACTTTGTTACATGCTACTAACGCGCTCGGGGGCTCCCCCCACCTCACGATTTCATCGACTGAGGACAAAACGCGCTCGGGGGCTCCCCCCACCTCACGATTTCATCGACTGAGGACAAAACGCGCTCGGGGGCTCCCCCACCTCACGATTTCATCGACTGAGGACAACACATGTACACCTGAGTAGCTGACCACGTCAGGCTAACGAAAAGGGCACGTACTAAATCAAAGCACTGCGTGCTCGCTAACAAGCAAACCTTTACAACAAAGGGCACATACACGCCCAGCCGCAATATACAAATTTTACATCTATCTGTTTATTTTCAGGTTCTACCTATTCTGCAGAATAGCCTGAGCACGCTGCTCAAACAAATCTACAATCTGTTCGGCATACTGCCTTACAGCCGCGTAATGCGGACGCATATTCCACTCGCCACCATCATGGCCGAGGAGGTGGCCCAGTCGCCACAGCAGCCAAATCTATATCAGGGCGATGCACCCTCACAAGAGACAAGGCAGCCTTCACCCCTGCGACAAGCTGCTGCCGCACCAGCTCCTTGACATTGCTGGCACTCCGAAACTTTGCCAGAAGACCTGCAAGGGTCGTCGGCGCGCCATCCAACGGAAACATGACGTGCAACACCGAGGACAGCAATGTCTGCACCTGGCGGAGCACCCACGAAACCTGGAAGACGCGATCCTGCACCGTCGCCAGAACCATGGCACGATCGCGATCCACCCAAAAGAAGCCACCGGCTTCCATGTCCTGTTGAGTCAAACAATTGACTCGAACAGCAATGCGCTCCTTTTCTTCCTTCGGAGCGAGATTCGCACCTGCGACAACAGCACAGAACAAGAGTAAGGCCAGCAGGCTCACCCGAAGAACTAAGCTACGGCCCGAAAGAAGGATCAACTTACACTGCAGCTGCTCGGACAGCCGACCCAGCTCCGCCATCAAGTATTCCTCTCTGGCTGCACTACGGTCTGCTTTGGACTTCCAAACGTCAGCACGACCACGTAGCCCAAGCAAATCCCTCTCCAAGCTGCGCACGCGATCCCGCAGAAAAGCGAGCTGCGAGGAATCATCCAACGATGCTCGCAAGGGCCTTTCGGATGAAGTACCAACTGGGTCAACACCCGAAGGAACCTAAAGCAGAAGAAAAAGAAGGCACACAGACACTCAGCCCAACTCGGAGGAATTCATTAAATAAGGCCACTGCGTGGCTCAAGAATGGTGCTACAAAAGATATTTACAGCAAAAGTAAACTACATACTACCCTACATCTCCTATGCCTAAGGCGTAGGACACCGAAATCGCCTCGAGCCAGGCGCTTAGCTTTGGCTTCGCCTGCTGCTGCATCGCAGACAACAAGTCAATGAGCTTGGGCCCATATCGTCTGCAGCGAGCGGAGTAAGCAGCGAAGGCTACCTCTGATCCATCCGCAGCCGTCGGCATCCGAGAAGTGATCTGGGGCAAGTCCAGCTCCGCCCCAGCCGCCATGGCCATCGCCAGCCCGACGGACGCGTCGATGCCCTTCTGCTTGCGCTTATGCAGCTGCGGTAACCGGACAGAGCCTCTGCCAGAGCACCCACATCTTCAAGGGTTGCGCCCTTCGGGAAGAGCTCCTGGTAGAAGCGACCAAGGACCTCCTTTGCCTTGGCAAGGGAGTTGACGACGGTGCTGCAGCGGTCTTCGACCGCCACAGTGGCATCATCCAGAGCACTCCCGTGCTCCAGAGCACCACGGTCAAACTCGATGCCTGCGGCATCTGAGACAAAACAGAAGAAAACATGAAGAATAGCAACATAGAAGAGGACCCGAAGAAAAAGAAGAAAGTACAAAAGCTAGCACTCACCCGAAATAGCCTTGGCAGTAGCCATGAGCTTCTCCGCTACTCCTACCTCACGACCTGCGGCTTCCTGCTGCAGACGCTCTTTCGCTTCGGCTGCCTTTGACAGCTCCAGCTCAAGGCGCTCTTTCGCCTCAGCGGCAGCTTCGGCCTTCTGCTCCAATTGGCCAAGGCTCTTCTTCAGAGCATCAACCTCACGAAGAGTCATTATGCTCCTCTGCATTCACAACAAGCCAGTGTCAACAAACAGGACAAGGATAAACAAAAAAGTACTACAAGGCAGACGAATACCTTGCAGCTGCTGCTGTTTCACCTCCAGCGTCAGGTGCTCCTCCACCAGCCGCTTGGCCTCTCGGACACAAGGCTGCAGGAAAAAGCAATAGCAGTAAGAGCATGACTTGGGGGCTCCGCCCAAAACAAAGAAGCAAACACAACATCAACACACGAAGACGCCCGGGGGCTCCCCCCTGACATGAAGCAGAAAAACTTACGTGCTCCGAAGGCGAACCCGTAGGCCCGCCTGCGAAATTCTGAGGCGCAACCACCAGCCTCTCCTGCACAAGAGGAACTGGTGCAGCACCACCCGACGTCGCCACCGTCTGCAAAGACGGCGACGCAATGTTCGACTCCCCCATCATCTCGCGCGCTCCATCACTAGAGCCGTCGGAGGATTGCCTACATACGAACCAATCAACACAGGCGCAAAAATAACAAGTGAGCAAAAGACAACAGTGGCAACAAGCACACTTACGAGCCCAACGCACTCAGGTCAAAGATAGGAGAAGCCCTCCGGGCCCTCTTCTCCTCCTTCTTCTCCTCCTTCTTCTCTTCCTTCTTCCGCTTTGCTGGCGGGTGCGGAGCAACAGCTCGCACAGGAACGGCAGGAATAGGAGAAGACAAACCCCCCTGAACATCATCATGATGCTCAAGACCCCGAGGATTCCTGGGAGTCAGAGGAGTCGAGGCATCCGAAGACTCGCTCGAGCTCCGTGATTGCTTACTCGAATGGTCTTCACTTGATTCGTCGGCATCCTCCGCCGGAGATCGCGCCGAAGGAAGCTCGGACACGGAATCCACCACTTCATTATCCGGGGCATTCGGATACCTTTCGGGCAATGGTGGCGCCATGCCTGGCACTTTAAAGCTCTACATGATGAGAAGAAACTTTGTTAGCAAACAAAGGACACAAGTACACAACTGACAAAAACATAAGGGAAGCAATACGTGCGCAAATCTACACCTTTGGCACGGCCAACGTCGAAGAAAAGGGAGGAGTCAGCGACTTCCCCGGGATTTTTTCGTCGGCCTTGAACTTCAACAGCACGCGAAGATCCTTGTCAAGGTCCACCTCGGAGACCTTCACTGAAACCCTCGCCGGATCACGGCGCCAGAGTCAGGAACATCGGGTGCGCTCTAGCCTGGAGCGGCTGCACCCGACGCTCAAGAAACACCCGGATAATGTCGACACCGTTCACCTCCTTCTCAGGAATCAATTGGAGCTCCTCCACCCGACGGTACAAGGCCTCTATCTCCGCCACCTCACCATCTAAGATCTGATTTTTCGAGGACCTCTTCTTTACAATTAACTGGGAGGGGTCAAAAGGAACGAGACCAAAATCTTGCCCAGGCAGCACGGAGTCACGGATGTAAAACCATTTCCTCCGCCAGTACTGGACAGATTCGGACATGGAGAAGGAAAAGAATTGGACATCGGGACTAAGAGAGATGATGAAACCCCCAATGGGATACACACCATCCGAACCAGACTGCCTCCTCACGGAATACAGCTTCCGGAAGAGGCCAAAGTGCGGCTCAATGCCAAGCCAACACTCGCAAAGCGTGATAAAACACGCAATGTGGAGAAGGGAGTTGGGAGACAGATGATGGAGTTGAACCCCATAGAAAAAGAGCAGTCCACGAAGGAAGTCATGGACTGGATACGCAAACCCACGCAAAACGAAGGCGACAAACATAACCCGATACCCAGATGGGGGACGGGGGATTACCTCACTACCGGGGAGTCTCACGGCCGTCGTGTCCTGCGGAATCAGGCTCCGCTCGTGCAGCTTGCAGAGATCGCTCTCCCGCGTCTCTGATCGCCGCCAGCCACCATCGGTGACACGAGCAGCGGCGGCGCCCTTCTTGCCTCCGGCGGCGCTGGTTCCCACTGCAGGCGAAGACTTCTTTGGCTTCCCCATGGCGCTACGGCGGTGGTGTCGTTGCCAACGATGGAGACAAAGGAAATGCGAAAGGGACCCTCAGCACGGAGCAAGAATCGCTCGAGCACAAGGAGGCAGTAAAACGCAAGAACTGGTGCGGTGAAAACAAACCACGATTTTCACCATGGATTATAACAGCAAAGACGACGCACGCTGACCGTCCATCAAGAAGACCTAACGCCAACGGCAGATCTGGCCGTACACGTGTCAGCACCAAAACGAACCGTCGTTCCCACGACGTCCACTACGCGCGGAAATCGAGGAAACGCCGTAATCATCTCCACGCTGCGCGTGACCGGTCAATTCAAAGTCAGGAAGTAGGACCCACGCATCGTCCAGTCAAGTCATCTCTGGCGAGCAGACGCTTGAGGTCATTGATCGTCGATCGACGCTATCAACAGCTATACTAGCAATAACTCGGCTCCACAGCTAAAGTACTCACCGAATCTACGATTCGACTAAATACTTGGGGCTACTCTATCGAGCGCTGGTCGCGCACCGATGTACTTCCGGTCAGCGTACGCCCACGAGATTTTCCTACTACCGTTGCATGATACAAGACTCGAGTCTCGCCGAGTTCACGACTCCGCCAGACACTGGGGCTACTCCAAACCGGAGCGATGGCCGTTCACACACAAGAGCTTGAGTCCCACGCCGAGTCCACGACTCCACTACGGACTCGGGGGCTACTCCCATAGGGAGGAAGGATTTCAGCATCCGAAAATTTTCGAGTCCTACGGACTAAACAACTGAGCAATGCTTGCACTAAAAGTCTCCGCTCGAGTCTACGACTCGAACAGACACTCGGGGGCTACTCCCATAGGGAGCGCTGGTCGCGCACCCTATGAAATCTTCGACTGCGATCTTCCGGATCCGCATGCAAAAACTTTTCGGCAACTCTGCCCCAATTAATGCTAAGTGAGTAACATCCTCCTTACACCGAAACACCTCCGCGGTGATAAACATTCGATGCGTCTGCGACGCAAAGATAAGACCTCAGATATCATCCGATGTCCCGGCAACGCATTCGATCGCTCTGCTAGTATGAATCCGTACCAGCAGGTATGATGAAAAATCCCGACGGACGCGTTGGGTATATCATTTAAAAACACTGAAATTCCACTCCTGTAAGTCCTCCGCGGCCTGAGTCGAATTACGCCAGCATATGTTCCGGGTTCGAGTCGAGGGACTCGCACCTGAAGAAGATCGTGTTGTTTTGTCCTAAGACGATTAACTGACCCTGATCCGTCGGGTGAGTCAGGCACACGCATCAACAATCCCTACACATTCTCTTGAAAGACAGAGTTACACCCGAAGGATTGAAGAGTCCTCAGCCGAATCTACGATTCGACTAAACACTCGGGGGCTACTGACATGGTTATACCCTACGGGTACGTAACTTCAGCATACCTGGTCCAGCCCAAGGAAGGCCCACGGCCAATATACGCCAGCCCATGAAGATTTTCGGGTGGCCCAGGCCCATGACGCCTTCGGATCCTTGAAGAACAAGACTAGAGTTTCAATACAACTTGTAACCTACTCAGACGGTACGAGACCTAGCCTCCCCATATATAAAGGCTAGGAGGGTCCAACGAGGAGGACAACCCAACAACGACATTACGACATACACACCTCCACGCCAGATTGAATCTGCACCTCAGAACTTTCGGTTCCGCTGCAATAATAAAAGAGCGTAAGCAGGAGTAGGGTTTTCCCTCCGGGGGCCTGAACCTGGGTAAATCCCATGTCCCCTGGTTGCTTGTCTGTTAACCGTGCCACGATCTCCAGCATCCCCATCTTCTCCAAAACCCAAGTCCATAACAATGGGCATTGACGAGTTGAAACCTCGTCAACAAGACCTCGGAACCAGCTAAGGCAATATCAGCAAAAAATAAATTAAATGCAGCCAAAAAGAAATATCACCATCATATGGGCACAGGTACATGAGTGCCATGCCTAAGTGGGATAAAGCTGAGGCTGACTTGGAGGCTAAAGGGGTCACTCCAGCTACGTCTAGTTGGCCCTTGAGGTCAAGAAATTGGGTATTCGGGCATGGGGCATCATTTGACCCAGAAAACAGGCGAGATTGTTGCAGCCAAAGAAATTTCTTCACCTAAGAAAGAACTTATTAAAGTGATAAAAGAGGTTGAAGAGGGAACATTTGTTCCCGACAGAGAGAACGATGAGCTAACAAAGGCTCTCAGGAATCCTGAAAAGGCTGGACGAACAAGAGGGTTCGGACCTTCTTATCCATGGGTTATCGGGTTTCCCGAGCACCGTGACACGTACAGAAGCCGATCGAGAAGAACAAAGCGGCAAAAAGAGGAGGATATGGAGTGGTTCGCGAGGTTTGAAGCCATGCTGCAGGAGCATCGCCAGGAGCTTAATGAACTTAAAGGACTCCGACAGCAAGATCCTGCACCGGACAGTACGGTCGGCCCATCGCAATGGAAAAGCAGCGTGGCTTCCACGGAGGGCCATGGTAATGATGGAACGATGGATGTGTACCCCGTAGATGCAGTTGAGGAGAAGACTAGTTGTGAGCTGCATGTTGAACTGAAGAATATTTCCATGAAGGTGGCGGTCGGCTTTGCTTTACCTGCCATTGCAATCCGATTCCAGCTGGCTATGCTTGTGTCGGTGTGGATGAAATTCTACCTATGTGTCAGTCACTACAGCTTGACATCCCTGGAGGTGAAGAGGAGACGACACTGGGAGAAGTCACGAGTGGCTTCATTCTTTGGAAAAAAGAATACATCAAGTTTCCAGGCTCGACACCAAGGCCACCTTCCCTACCGAGAAACAATCCATCACCTCCAAGGGAACCGTCTCCTCCCAGTGCACCGTCTCCTCCAAGTCCACCTCCAAGTGCACCGTCTCCTCCTAGTAATAGTCCAATCCATGACCCCAACACGAGTCCATCTCAATCTACACAGCCGCCTCCACCCACTAAGGGCCAAAAGCGGAAGAATACTACCGCTCCGTCGAGCGATAACCGACACCCAAAGAGATAGTTGTCGCCCCTCCCAAGAGTACCGTCGGTTCCTCCCAAGAGGGCTTACGACCTGACCGATGAGGAGACCGATGCGGTCGTACGGGCCGAAGTAGATGCTCATTTTAAAAAGAAACAACCTGAGCCAGAGGTCCAAATAAAACCGGAAACCAAGGAGCACTTTAGGAAATTACTGACGCAGCCATCCCAAGCTCAGTTAAATGCGCCAGATGACTATACACGATGTCTTCAGAAGACACTGAAACAGAAGAGATCAAGCGGTAGAGGAAGCATCACAAAAGAGGTTCCCCAGCAGGGGGAACAAGCAAAACAATCGAGTGGTAGCAGAAGCATCAGAACAGACGTCCCCCAGCTGGGGAAACAAGTAAAACAATCGTGTGGTAGCCGAAGAACCAAAAGAGATGTTCCCTAGCTGGGGAAACAAGCAAACCAATCGCTCCCCCACTCCAGGTGAACATATCCGAACCTCAACTATATGAGGTAGAACCTATGGATCCGGAAACGGCTAGGATATTGGCCGAGCAATGTGGTATGCCTATTCATGAAATTATTCACGGTGATATGCCCAAGGCTGAGGTAGCACCCAAATTTGTTAATGGGGAGCCTCTGGTCAGTTCTGAGAGGCTTTGGGATATGCCAACACAAATGCGACGATTCCATGAATGGTACATGAAAGCATCAAAAGAACAGCGAAATTGGCTCTTACTGAAAGTTCGAAAATCGCATTACTTCATTGAAGACGAGGTCCCTATTGAATTTATAGAATTATTTCAGTTATTCAATCTAAAGGAACTCGACAAAACTATCCTTAGTTCGTATTGTCTGTAAATGATTACTTTATTTATGTAATTAGGTCTCTATCTCAGCTTGTTCAATTCATTGCCGGTAAGTATACTCACTATATTCTTTTGTACGCTATATATAATGATGCAGAATGAAGATGCTCGATTGTAAAAGAAAGGCTATCAATGGATTTGGGTTCATTGACCCACATTGAATTCATGGAGCTATACTAAAGAATAAACCACTGGAGACCGAGCACAACTTGTTGCGGTTTCTCACGAAACAGCATTTCTGTAATAAAATACTATTTCCTTACCACGACGACAAGTGAGTTTTTATACACATTAACTTTTGCTTACTCGATGTTCAGTGTAAATGATGAGTTACTGATGTATGTAAACCTTGCGTAGGTACCACTGGATTCTTCTAAGCATTTCACTTGACTTGGGAAGATTTCACATTATGGACTCACTAAACAAAGACATTGAAAACTACCGCAGCATTATCGATGCTCTCCAGAGGTAATTTCAACCATTATCGTACTATATCGGTTTCTTTCGTTCATTTTTTAGGATATCAAGTAGTTATTAACTCATACATTAATTTTCTTTGTCGGGTAGGGTTTGGACACAGTTCAAGAACCATGTCCGCGGTCAATGGTGTGAGGAGCTATTTTTTAAATCACTCTCGGTAAGTAGTATGAGCTAAGTCCGCGCATCTGTTTAATTCTAGTTTATGTGCATTTATCATGCTAGAGTTATTATTTGATTGAATTCTATTCTTGTAAAGTGCGCCAGGCAACCACAGGGAACTAATCTATGTGGATTCTACGTGTACGAGTTCATTCGCATCAGTATTGAGAAGCCCTCGGAAAATATTCGAGTAAGTAAAAAATATATTCACCCTTTATTTTTATTACAAAAAGTTGTGTTGAGTCTAATTCATACGATCTCCTTTTTATATAGTTGGACGCGATGCGGGACAAGCTTCTACCAAAGGACCGCCTAATAGCAATCCAAGAGGAATTTGCTGTATTATTTGTCGACGAGGTCATAGACCCACGCGGAGAATACTGTATATGTAGACCCTAAAGCATCCATGTAATGATCTCCATGTAATCAAATAGACATGCTCTGGACCCAATTGGGACTCCATGTATGCTTGTAAGAGAAATTATATTATATATTGCGTCAATGTGTACAAGTACTGTGTAGTAGCGTTCTGTATGTATACGAAAACTTGTTTCTAATAAAAACACAAAATAAAAAATAATTGAACACAAAACATAAAATGAAAAGAAAAACACAAAATCCTAAAACCCCATCTCCTGCCGCGGCAGCCAAATGGCCCAAAATGCTGCCACGGCAGGGAACCTTTAGCCTCGGTTCGTAACACGACCTGGGGCTAAATGTCCTGCTGCCCAGCGCGCCTCGCAGGCCACGTGGTTGGACCTCTAGCCCCGGTTCGTAACAGAACCGGGGCTAAAGCTTGGACCTTTAGTCCCGCTTTTGTAGTCCCGGTTCGCAATCGAGAGCTAAAGGCCCTTACGAACCGGGGCAAATGGCCTGGTTTCTACTAGCAAACTAGGACGTGTCCTACTACTAAAGAAGTCGTTCCGCTTTCTCCACGAGACTGTCCTTTTCGGATATGAATAGCAGACTCTACTGGGGCTCCACCATAGATTCTCTAGTTTGATATGGCCAAAAGTTATGGTTGAGATAATTTGGTGAGTTTTGGGCTGTTGGCCCATTAGACAAATTCAAATTCTCTTTGGCCCATTTATGCATGACTGCATATGGCTATGCACGTGGTGTCAAAGTTTAGTCCCACATTGCTAGTTGAGTGAGAGTTACACCTCCTTATATACTAGGCTGTTCCATCACTCACTAAGGTGTGAGAAGAAGAGCAGCTCTCGCGCACTCCTCCTCCAACGCCGTCCGCCTCGCCTCGTCACGACGTGCGCGCGCCACGGGTTGCGGGAATCTTACGAGTCATTAACGGACACGTTAATTAGTCAGCCGTTTCTAGTCTTTATGAGACGTGGGCTGAGTCCCACGATCTTCCTGACCTGCGCTATATAAATCTCCGTGCTAAACCTAATTAGTATCGTTTACCATACGCGTCTCCTTCCAGTCTATTGCGTCGCCGCCTTCGTCTTTCCCATCCCGGCTTGCGGCGTGCACCGCAGATCGGGACAGTAGGCCTCCGGAACCCCGCCTCTTGTGAACCTGTACGGGTGAGGGGCGATCAGATTTTTGGGAAGCGCTTCAGCGTGACTACTGGCTTCCACAACGTCTTCCGACGACGAGTTCCCGGACGGCGACTTCTTTCCGGACGTCACCGACCTCTTCTACAACATCAACATGAGCGACGACGCTGCCACCGCTGCGACTACCGCTGCTGCCAACGCCGCGGCTGCTGATGCCGCTGCTCTACCGTATGTAATATTGAACTGTCTCTTTCAGATTCTGCTAGAGTTCTTTATTCCAGGATTGGTGTAGACATGATAGGTTTGTCTTATTTAGATGTAATTTGTTCATCTACTTTGTTGATCTGTAAAATTAGTTTTGATACTGTCTTTATGATCATGTTTTATCAGTTTATTATTCGGATTAAATCATATGGATTATTGCTTATATTTTCAACAGCATCTTCAACCGCAGGCATCGGAATAGATCGCCTGACGTAGAGGGGAATAATGCAGAGGGACTTAACCGCTTGTGGTCCGCTCGATGTGCATCGGACGGCAGCATCAACTGGAACACGCTGGGAACATAGTCAAGTTGTCGGCCCAAAGCCCATGCCGATGAGCGGGAGAGGAAAACGGCGCGCACCAGCTCACTTGCCGTCGCCGTCCGCCAGTGCACCAAGCTCCACCTGCGTGGCCTCCGCCGCCTCCGTTGCCTCCACCCCAGCCGTGGCCTCTGGCGTAGCTTCCATTAACTTCGGTTCAAGATCTGATGGTGGTGCCACTTAGTTCAAGTCAGTTTGGAGCAATAGTTGGAATTCAGTTCACTTTAGATTTTTTTTTTTTGCATATGTACTCCTGTTCAATTCAGTTTGGAGCAATAGTTGAGATTCAGGTCAATTCAGATTTTTGCTCCTGTTCAATTTGCGCATGCATTTGAATAATCGTTTACCACTCATTTATTCGTAGCGTCAAACACAGGAACATTTTCCCTTTCCAATCTGTTTAGTTCTACACATGTACGAGTAGCAAGTACTAGCAACTAGAGTTCTTATTCAGCCACAAGAACAACAACTCGAGGACGGCGGCATGCACAATGGCGGCGGCAACATAGGATGAGTGCCGCAACTGGGACGACACCACTTCTCCGCTTGGTGGAGGCCACATATGCGGCGGTGGCGGAGGCCAGGCAGGCGGAGTGGGGTGTGCCGGCGCGGGGACAGCGACCACGACCGCACGGGGGCTGGTTGAGAGTGCAGTGCGAGTCGGAGCTGGATGTTGCGGCGAGCGGATGGCGACCAGGACGATACGGCGCTGGTTGAGAACGTGGTCGTGCGTCGTCGTGCGAGGCTGCTCTGCGCGCTTGCTCTGGTGCTTACCCGCGTTCTCTGCGCGTTCAAGCTGCTGTCGTCCGATGCTCATCGAACGGACCAAAAGCAACAACGTCCGTCTGTGAGTATCCCCATCCACCTTAGACGATCTTGGTCCCTGTTCCGCACTTTTCAATAGCCATCTCAATAGTTCTATTGGGGCACAGGATAAAAAGTCTTCCGGTCCATCTCCCATAAGAGCATCTCCACCTGTTCGCCGTTCTCATGCCGAAATCCGAAGATAAATAGCGCCGGACAGAATAAGTTTTTGGCCTTGTTTTGGATAAAATTTAGTAAACGGCAAATCTTAGACGAATATAGGCGGATTTCTTTAATAGTCGGCCAATTCGTACATATTGCGTCAAATTCGGGTGGGCACCCGAATTCTGACTTCAACTAAGCTAGAAAAAACTTAAAAAACTGAAAAAAGACCGAAGCCGATGCCGAGGCCGGTGGACGCCGTCTACATGCCGAAGTTATGGTCGAAGTTGGTGTAGTCCGGGTCCGTCGTGCCATCGTCGTCGCCGTCGGCGTCGACTGCGGACGGCGCGAGCTGCCCTCGCTAGCATCGCCTTACCTCCGCGGCTGGCTGGAAGGATCGTCGTCGTCGTCGAGGACGGCGAGAGGCGCGCCCTGGCCTGGCGTTTGGCCTCCTCTTGCTAGCGCTGGACGCGCCGCGCCTCTTCCTGTTCCCAGTCCGCCCTGGACCAGGCAAGGATGTTCGGCTCTTCCATCGGCGGTGGCGGCGCGGCTTCTCACAGAGAGCGCTCGATCGCCATTATGATGGCGAAGGCATCCTCATCGGCGTCGGCGGGTTCCATCTTCGGTTGGCGCAGGCACCGGCGTTGAGCTTACAGCTGGGCGGACAACAGAAATCCGGCGGCGCCATGTACCCAGCGTCGTGAAGCATCCGCGCCTCCCACGACCGGAGCGTCCACCGGCCAAAGCCATTCGCCGCCGCCGGGTCACCGGGGAATCTCTCCGCCATCTTCTTCTTCGCCGAGTTCCTCTTTCACCCGAGTTCGTGGTGGTGTGGGGTGGAGGGGGCAGTGTGTTGCGAACCAGCGATGTGGCCTTGTTTTATAGGCGCGGGCGGCAAAGGCGGGAGGGGTGTAGCGGCATGGCAGAAAAAGGGGAAACAGCGGGAAGCCGAGACGGCGGTGGCGCGCCATTATGACGATATGTGGTCGACGAGATGGGTAGTTAATCCCCGCCGGTCCTTCGCGGGAGCCGAGGCGGAAGGATGACGATGAACGACCTTCAGTCGTTGATTAGACGGGTCCACGCGCCGAGATCTTTTTTTCCCGCCGAATTTGCTTTGTTCCGCGTTCCTAGAGCCGCAGGTTCGGCCTAGAAACTCCGGAGCTATTTTGGGCCAAATCCGGACGAAATCGGCTTCCTGCGAACGCGGCTAAGCCAATTTTTGGTGTCCAGACGAAAAAATGCCCTGAGAATGGCCTGCTGGGAACCCGAGTGGAGATGCTCTAAGCAGCATGTTGTCCTGCTTGATCCGATAAAACTAGGTGAATGTGCGCGCTTCACCGGGTTGTCTACAGTCTATTTGGCAGAATGTGGTATGTGTGTTGTACTCACAGCTGGTAACATATTTTGTTTTGTTTGTATTACCATAAATTAAATATCTCAGCAGGTGCATGGTTGAGTGTTTTTTTTAAGTAAACAAAAAGGTACATCGAGCAAATTTCAAACAAAAATACATCAAGCAATAAACCAAATTTAGTACCACAAGAAACTGGCATGTCACATGATCAAGGTAAAAGAATAATCATATGAAAAGAAACTAACTAATGAAGATCACACCATAACCTTGTTCGACTGCCTCAAAATCGATGCTTGCAACTATTTGGATTGGAGAGCTCCAGGGGAAGGCACAACTGTGTATTTGATACGTTGCTAACGTATCTATAATTTTTGATGTTCCATGCTTGGTTTATATCTACTTTCTTATGTTTTGTATACACTTTAGAGTATTTTTATACACTTTCTTGGACTAACCTATTAACAAGATGCCATAGTGCTAGTTGCCTGTTTTCTGCTGTTTTTGGTTCCAGGAAAGTCAGAAAATGAATATTCTGGGAATTGGACCGGACAACAGCCAAAGTCGATATTTTACTAGAAGACTCACGGAGCTAGAAGGAGAGACGAAGGGGGGACACAGGGTGGCCACACCACCCTAGGCGCGGGTTCCCCTGGCCGCGCCAGGGCATGGTGTGCCCCCCTGGCTAGCCACC
The DNA here is from genome assembly GCA_023614405.1 of Avena insularis. Taxonomy (NCBI): domain Eukaryota; kingdom Viridiplantae; phylum Streptophyta; class Magnoliopsida; order Poales; family Poaceae; genus Avena; species Avena insularis. The sequence goes on from CM042692.1 coordinate 436,696,641, forward strand.
GACCTTGCCCCTCCGCCTATATATTCCTCTCGATACAGAAACCCTAAATCGTCAATCAGAAATCCACAAAAAGTTCCGCAGCACCGCCGCCACCGAAGGGGAGATTCGGGGGACAGAAAGTCTCTGTTCTGGCACCGTTCCAGGACGGAGAAGTGCCCCCGAAGCCATCTCCATCGATCTCCACCACCATCTCCATCGCCGTTGCTGATTCCCATGATGAGCAGGGAGTAGTTCTTCCTCGAGGCTAAGGGTTCGACCGGTAGCTATGTGTTCATCTCTCTCTCTCTATGCATGATCATATTGTGATCATGAGCTTTGTAATCAAGTAGATCTACCTTGCTACACAAGTGCTTTAATAGATCTCTGCTCTCCCCATGTGTGTGAAGTTGACAGTGTGCACACCATGATGGCACTTAGGCTAGAGATTACAAATACTTGTTATGAGTTATATTTGGAGTTGGATGTCTTTATGAAATTGTGGTGTTTGTTGGAACCATCTAGTGCTCAAGGTGACAGTGTGAGGTTATCTAGATGCGGAAAGCAAACTTTGAGGTGTGCTGTTATAGCCCTACCATCGATTAGAGTGTTCAACTGAAGAGTAGTTTAGAGTAGTATCATAAAGAGAAGATATTTATATGAGAGTGTTCACTAGCGAAAATATGATCCCTAGGCCTTGTTTCTAAGAATTGAAACTTTGTTTGCAACTAGATCAGTTACATGTTTGTTTGCTTCCATATTTATTTCAGTTCGCCTTTAGTCTCTTCCACGCCATCAAGCTATTTTCTAGCACCGTTGTCTTATATCCATACCACTTGTATTTTACTATCTCTTCGCCGAACTAGTGCACATATACACTTGACAAGTGTATTGGGTGTGTTGGGGATACAAGAGACTTCTTGTATCTTGATTGCAGGGTTGCTTGAGAGGGGATACCTTTGACCACTTCCTTCCTGAGTTTGATAAACCTTGGATAATCCACTTAAGGGAAAACTTGTTGCTGTTCTACAAACCTCTACACTTGGAGGCCCAACAACTGTCTACAAGAATAGAAGTGCGTAGACATCAAGCTATTTTCTGGCGCCATTGCCGGGGAGGTAAGGTAAAAGGTACTCACATCCTCTGGTGTGAGTGCTCGAAGTTATTTCCTTCAGATTCTGTAATTTTGTATTTTTGTTTCTTGTTTTCACTAGTTAGGCTTAATGTAAAACAACAATAAAATTAGAGAGCTTTATAGTATTTATCTTGAGTTAGGACATGAAGTGTTTGAAGAGAAAATTAAAAAACCTATGGAACTTTATTTGCATGCTAATAGCAATGTTGTTAGTATAAATTTTTTGGACACTATTATTGCTAATGCTATGGAAAAGTCTAAGCTTGGGGAAGCTAGTTTTTATGAAAATAATCTTTTTAGTCCCCCAAACACGGAGGAGAAATTTTACTTTGATGATACTATGCCTCCAATATATGATGGTTACAATGATGAATATGATATTTTCAGTCCACCAACTATTGAGGAGGAAATTAATTATGACTACAATATGCCTCCTATATTTGATGATTATGGTGATGAGAATAATAATGATAGTTATTTTGTTGAATTTGCTCCCACTATAAATAATAAGAATGACTATGTTTACGTGGGGAGTATTAATTATTTTATGCATGTGGCTGATACGTTCATAATGTATCTATAATTTTTGATGGTTTTATGCTAATAATATGTTTTTGACACTCCTTTTTTATAAAGTTTATGATTTATTTAGACTAACCTACTTATAGTTGCAAAAGTGCACATTGTTTTTGTTTTACACTTTAATGTGTAGGAATTACCAAGAATACAAGTGGAAACCTTGTTGGAGTCAAATTGGAATTTTTCCAGAAATCTGCCTCGGAACTATTTTTGAAGATGGTCAGGTTATGGAACGAAGACGGCGTCAAACAGAAAACTCTTCAACTACAAAGTTGTTGGAAATTTCGCGGCAAACGTTCTAGACAGCTGATTCCGAATCCGGACGAGCCTTTTAGGCCCGATTTACTGCAGCCCAAGATGGGGTGACGGGAATCCGAGAAGCTATATAAAGGGAGGAAACCTAATTCAACCAGGGCACCTCCACCCACGAATTTGCAGCCACCAAAGCCACGTTTTTGCCTCCCCCATGGATCCCATCTCCATGGGGGAGGGCTTCCAACAAGCCATGAAGGAAGGGGCTAAGTGAAGGAAATATGCCCTGAGAGGCAATAATAAAGTTGTTATTATGTATTCCTTATATATGATAGACGTTTATTTTGCATGCTAGAATTGTATTGATCGGAAACATCAATACATGTGTGTTTAATAAACAAAAAGGGTTCCTAGTTATGCCTCTCTTATAGACTAGCTTGTTGATTAACAAGATGATCATGGTTTCCTGATCATGGACATTGGATGTTGTTAATAACAAGGTGTAACAGCCTGGATGGACCAAAAGTGGTTAAAGAAGTACAGCGGGGGCCCAGGGCCACCCACGTGTAGGCCCGTCGGCCGCCCTAACCGCTTCCAAGAACATCGGGACAAGAGCGAGCGGCGTAGGCAACAAGCGAAGAGATTAAATACATACACAAATGAGTATGTATGCAAGCTACCTTACAACAGTTCTCAGAGCCATACCATCTAAAATAAATAGAAATATTGCAACGCCATACGGCAAGATCCAAATATCCTAGATAGTTATAATAGTGTAGGATAGCTCCTCATACATCAATCAACAGAGTATCAAGCGGAAGCGGGAAACAAGATCCGAGTACGGATAAGAAGCAAATCGGCATAAGATGCCACATAACTAAGCACATTCCGCCCACAGATCTCACGGATCCCCATCCCCAGAATCTCTACACCGAGTGATCGTTGCCAACATCATCTGTCTCCTCCACCCAGTACCCATCTTGCGAATACACCTGTTCATCTGAATCAAACAATTTATTGTGTGAGACCCTAGGGGTACTCAGCAAGTCTTTATGCCTCTAAAGGGGACATAACCTGGGGTGACGCAATTGCAGCAAAAGATAATAACTAACAAGTCTATAGATACTCGCTAACCATCCGCCTAACCAATGATAGGTGGATGTCCGTTAATTAGAAACAACAGTTATAACAGTATAAAGTAACAGATCCATCCTCCTTCTCGCTTACCAATGAGAAAACAGACGAACAACCCATCCATTGACAGTTTTATTAACCATTCCATGAGTATTGCACTAATTACTAGTCAGTTATTTAGTCAAATTAAAAGCGGTACTTTAGTTATGTTTGTCTATGATCGAGAAACTGTGCTCCAAGTCGTCCATAACTGCGGACACGGCTTTTAGAAAGATTTACCCTGCAGGGGTGCACAAATAGCAACACACACACGATCGACCTCGGAAAAACCAAATCAAAACCCAATGAGGCTTTCACGACAAAGCAATCACAGGATTCATAAAAATATTTCAGGGGGCCACCCTACTAAGCTACCCGCAACGAAGTTGGCCGGCTCCGGAACGGACCCAGGGTTTGTGTGGACGGCGGTAAACGACTGGGAACCCGAAAGTGTGACTGGGCTTGTCGATACAGCGAAAACGTGTCACGATCCAAAACAGTACAGGTGCTCCACGCACAATCTTAAATAAAGCAGTAAAGCATGACATAAGTACAGGATAGTAATAAAGCCCCAAACTACTTTGTGGCTCCAAGAAATAAGAAATGAATCGAGCTCGCGCTAAGGGGATTCATGGTCCCATATGCGGATAGTGCGATAGTCAAGGAACAGGTATCAAGTACTCGGGGTCCTACGGGACACAAGTGGACATAAAAATCAAATAACAGATATTGCCCACCGGTGCCTCTTTCATTAGTTATCCCATTACTACTCAGGTTAAGTTGTTTAGGTACCTCGTTATCCATCAGACACTCACATACCCTACACATGCTGTTCTACGACTCGCATGGCTCAAACAACTCCTGTAGTAATGGCTCATGGGATGGAGGAACAAGATCGGTGGGGTTTAAAGTAAAGGCTATGCAGTACTTGGGATTCAATTTTATGCATTCGCGACTCCATGATGCAAGAATAAGATAGAAGCAATAGGTACTATATGTATGCAAGCATGTGGTAGTGCTTGCCTGGCAGCTCAGTTGAAGCGAGGGATGGATCTGGGTAGTACTCCTAGGATTCCTGATAATTCCCCTGCTCGGCATCTATTCGAAAGAAGAACCAAACAAACAAGGGCCAACATAAATAAAGTGCACAAGCATATAAATAAAATGTGACAAGCAAACAAGCATGGCATGATGAATGATGCAAAAATTACATGGCAATAATGTAGCATGGCAAGGGTGAGGTGTGGGGACAAGAATAAAGCATTTTATTAAGTTTTAGTCATGTTTTGCTCCCATAACACTTGCTGTCCACTTAATATTTATATGATGCATGCTACAATTCAAATCATGGAATGCATAAACAGAACGGGCTCGTCGTGCTGATTGATTTAGACATATCATTTGTCGAATTTGGAGTTATAGAATTAAAGTTATTAATTAATTAAGAAAAGGCATTTTTATTGCAATTAAACAATTTCGAAAATTTAAATTAGTCAAACATTATTTTGGATGGCACATTTGAATTCCTCACATTTTCCTGATTCAAAAACATATATTATTTGTCAAATTTGGAATTACCAATTAAAAGTTATTAAAACTGGATTTAAAATCATATTAACATTTCTGAAATTGTTTTTATTAAACAGAAAAGGTCAGATACTTTTTGCACCCAGAGGAAAACTAGCCACAACGGCTGATAGTGGGCCAGGCGCTGAGCTGGCAAAATCGCGCGTGGCAGGGCTTTTGTTACTTTGGCGCTAGCTAGACAAAGGGACAGACGAATGGGCCCGAGGCTGTAGCAGGTCCACCCATGCGCGGCCCAACTGTGTGTTGACACGCGGGCAGTCCGGGAGGCACCGGTTGAAGGCCAAGGAACTGCAGGTGTTTTGTAAAAGGGTCACAGCGACTGGCAGGTGGGCCTGGAAGGACTGTGGTTGCAAGGAAAGAAAAGCCGGGGGGTTTTCTGCAAAAGTTTCGGCAACGCTGGACTGACGGACTGAAACTCTGTCAGGTGCAGCCGTGGTTGGAGCTCCCTTCTAGCATCGATTGCAAGCCCGATACTCCACGGAATTGGTCGGGGTTTAAAGCTACGCAAAGGTGGATCAACGGAGCGCAGATATGGTGTGGAGGGTCTCGTCGGAGGAGTACTAGGGACGTCGGAATGTTGTCGGGAAATGTAGACGCCGGTGTTGTTGCTGCTCACGTCGCTGCTGTGAGCTGCAGTATGCTGGCGGGCTGACGCTGCTTGCTGCTGGCACGGCAGAAAGCGCGTGGCACGGCGACGCGGTGACGCGGCGAGCCACAGGGCGAGGGTTAGAGACAAGGAGAGACTAGAGGGGAGCGGGATGAGGCCGGCGACGCGCTGCGAAGGCGGCGGTTCGGGGCGCTCAGCACGCGCGGGGAAGGACGTGGGACAGCTTCGGCGACTTTTGGGAGGGGATGATGCAAAGAGTTGGGGAGGAGAGCAGGCTCACCTTGAACTCGGTGCCAGCCCAGCTAGGCTCGATCGAGGAAGGGGAAGACAAGGACGCGGTTGCTGGACACCAGGTCTGCTGCTGCTGCGCACTGCATCGAGGCCCGGAACTGCACGCGGCCGCCTCCTCCTAGCTCTTGGACCCGTTCTACTTCCGAGCGAGGACGTGCAGCTGCTCACGTACGCGAGGCTTCAGCGGTGACCAAGACGGAGATAGGCGTCGTTTACAGGATCTGAAAGGAAAAAAGAAAAGAGGAGGCGCGGTGGAGGACTGGGGTTCTGGGAGGGTGTCCCTAGGTTTACTTGTAGACATGGAAAAGGGAGGAGGGGAGGCCGTCTGATCGAGCTTGAGGCGATGGAGGGCGATGCCTTGGTTCGTACAGGTGATGCCCCCTCCGAAGAAGACAAACAGAGGCTCTCCTCTTGCGCGTGAAGAAACACGGGGCCTAGGAGCGAAAACGATGGGGCGGGCCTGGAAGCTGGGCTGTCGACCGGTTGCTGCTGCTAGCTGAGGCTCAGAAGGAAAAGGAAAAAAACGATGCAACTGCTGTTTTCAGAAAAAGGACAGATGCTTCCCAGGTTTGAATCAAAGGCCAGCACTTGAATCGGAAAAGGATCGCAAGTTTTAGGGCATATGATTTATATACAACAAGATTCAAAAGAGTCCAAAAGAGAGAAAGGAAGAGGGTTTTATGGACTTGCATGAATTAAACTTGGCCTAGTTTGTGAAAACAAACTAGCCTCAAAACAAAGAATTCCAACATCACACATTTGATTTATGCTTCATAAGAAAACCAAGCCTCAAAACAGGGTCTTATTTAATCCTGAGAGCATTTGAATTGTAAGGTCTATATAGTGTGTATGTTCCACTATGTAATACATGACCCCATCAAGTCAAATAACCTCACAATTAAACAGAGACATGATTTGAAACATAAACATGGCTTCTACTACCACATAACATGTAAAGGTGACCCGGTAGATTTCCATAGGAATGTTGTGAGAACAACATGTATCAAAGTATGGGAATATGTAGACAAAAGAAAAGAACCATACCCATTGTCATGAGCTAGAGTTAAATTCCAAAAGGAGATAAAAATACTCATGTTTGATTAGAAAGGTGGAGGTGAAGAATGGAAATAAGTGTTGGTGGTCAAAGTGGGTGGTGGAATCTGAGAAAAGAGATGCCCCCATATCCACTTGGGCATTTATAAATTCATCAAGATCCAAATACAATATATCAAGAGGCAAATACAGTTAATGGTGCATATGAGATAAGAACCAAATGAAAAGGGTATTATATGATGCTCAAATGCAATGTGGCATGATGACATGAGCATGATATAATTATGATGCAACAAATATATGCAGGAAGTAGCATTTTATTATTAGACCATGTAGCATTACAGATGTTAGACAGATGGGATGTTACACAAGGTCACACCATCGGTGGAATGGTGTGATGAACATTCATCCGAAGTATAGCATTACGATCAAGTCATTATGTTTATATTGCTATAACATCATACGAAGTAATCTTTATCCTTAGACCATGAGATCATGTTAATTGCTAACACCTAAAGAGTCTCTTGATAACATCAAACGTCACACCGTAACAGGGTGACTATAAAGATGGTTTCAGTACTACAAAGGTGTTATGTTGAGGCTCATGGATCAAGAGTGGAATTTGTCAATCCCGATGACGGATAGATATACTCTGGGCCCTCTCGGTGATATCACATTGAGATAGCCTGCAAGCAAGTGATGTGATCACTAGAATGTTATATCACGGGAACAAGAAAAGAGTGCATGTCAGTAACGAGATCAAACTGGGTATTTGGATACCGATGATCGAATCTCATACAAGTATTATATCAAGAGACAAAGGGATTTAGTTACAAGCTTTAAAGGTTCTCACGATCACAGAAGTCATCGTTGAATATGCAGGAGTCGGTATGGATCTCCAGGTCCCGCTTCTGACTATTGATCTGAGAGGAGTCTCAATCATGTCTGTATTATTCGCGAGCCGCAGGGTGACACACTTAAGAGTTACCGGACACCATTTTGGAGCACATATGTTTCAGACGAAAGAATTGCAAAGCGCAGGAATTGTTTCGATAGAAACCGGAAATTGTTTCGGGTGAAATTGCAAAAAGTGGTTCTGCATGTGATATTGAAATATTGCAAGGGGCTATATGTGAATGTTTGTTAATTAAAGTAATTAACAAAATTCTGAATAAATTTAATAAAAGATTTTTATTAAATGAGAGAGCATTAAACTTGGAGAATTTTAATCCATTTAAAGTAGGGACTTTAAAGGGGAATGTGAAGAGAGGGGGTACCCCCTCCTCCTATAAAAGGCCACCCTCTTCCTCCTTCTTCCTTACACCTCCTTGTGAAGGATCTCTCCCCCCCTCTAGAATTATTCCCCCATGGTCTCGGATTAGCGAGATACATGTTCCCGGTGGCATTTCATCTGGAAGGAGTTGCTGCTTTCGCTGGATCGCTGGAGCGAGGAGGTGGGGGTTGTCCGATGGCTTGAACGTGTGTGCGAGTACAGATGCGCTGCTGAGTTGCGGCGCTCAGACTTCCACTCGATCTTGAGATCGGCAAGTGTACGACTACATCAATCACGAGTTCCTACTCGTTAACAAAACTAGTTGTCTTCGAGGGTAAGTTCTCGTTGGATGTATGTCCACCCGTTGCTTTGTACCTAGTAGATAGATCTTGGCGTGTAGTTCTCATCATAGGAATTTTTTTGTTTTCTATGCTGCGGACCCAACACTGGTATCAGAGCTTGATCTATGCGTAGGTGCTTTGCACGGGTAGTACACATATGTTTATATGTGGGCGATGATGATCATGTTATTGCATCTTCTATGTATTTTGGATATTGGTGGCATAGTGGGATGAAGCGGCCCGGACCAACCTTATATGTCATCGTACATGAGACCGGTTCCACGACTGACATGCAACTTGTTTTGCATAAGTGGCTGACGGGTGTCTGTTTCTCCTACTATAGTCAATATCTGATTTACAACGAGTTGCTAATAACTTAGTTATCCTCGTTGTGGTTCATGTTCGTAGGTGAGAACGGTTCTATCTACGAAAGCCCTAAGCCACTTAAAACTTGCAATTGATAAATTATAGGCGTCTAGTTTAGATCGTTGCTGGGCTAGTGTATTGATATGGTATTGTTGTAAGTAGATGTATGATAGATACTCTTACAACACACTCAACGTGTAAGTTCCATAGACCTTGGCCTTACACACAAAGGAATGATAGAGATCATACCACGATGCAAGTGATAGAGATCAAATGCATGGACCATATCATCTCACTTTACACATTAGATGTTAGCATCTTATACTGCTAGTTTGGCGCTTCAGAGCATTGTAAGATGATCCCTCATTTAGATATCAAGATAAAAATGTGTTCTTCCTTGAGTATGCACCGTTCTGTGGATCGTGTTTCGAGACATCATGTGATGATCGGGTGTACTCGAATCTACGCTTTCATAGGAATGGGTGTAAGACAGTTTTACACACGCAAATACTAAGGTTCTTACTTGGTGAGCCTAGCATGTACAGACATGGCCTTGGAACACAGACCGAAAGGTTAAGCATGAGTCATATAGTTGATATGATGCCCATATAGATGCTCGCCTTTGAAGCTACATCAACACACGTGATGACCGGACTTGGTGTAGTGGATTTGGTTCATGTAATCACCAAAAGGACACGAGGGATGTCGTTTTTGAGTGGGAGTTCATTAGTAATTTGGATTAGTTGAACTCACTCTATCATAAACTTAGTCTAAATAAACTTTACAAATTCTATTGTAGATGGCACCACCTGCTTTTAATTTCAATGTGTTCATGGAGAAAGAGAAACTTGTTGCGAATGGTAGCAACTTCACCAACTGGGCTATGAATTTGAGGATTCTCCTCACTGCTGCACAAAAGCAATATGCGCTAGATGCACCGCTAGGCCCCCCACTAGCTCCTGATGCCCCTGACGAGGAAAAGAATGTCTATGTGACTCGTCAGGAGGACCACAACTTAGTTCATTGCGGCATAGTGTATGGGCTAGAGCCAGAACTTTGAAAGCGTTTCGAAAATAGCAATGCCTTTGATACCATGGGAGAATTGAAAATGATTTTTGATACCCATGCTACTGTAGAGAGTTATAATTCTACTGAAAATGATTTTCGATACCCATGCCAGAACAGCTCCGTTAGTGAGCATGTACTCAAAATGTCTGGGTATGCCGATAAGCTTGTGTCCTTGGGAATAACGATTACCATTGACTTGGGCATACATCGTGTTCTCCAATCTCTGCCACCTAGCTACAAGAGCTTCGTGATGAACTATAATATGCAGGGCATGAAGAAGACTCTTCCCGAGCTTCTGTCAATGCTTAAGACTGCAGAAGTGGAGATTAGGAAAGAACATCAAGTGTTGATGATCAATAGGACCACCGGTTGCAAGAAGGACAAGAAAGGCAAGCACAAGGGAAAGAAGGGTGGCAAATCTGTTGCCTTGCCTGAAAAGAAACCCCGAGCTGGCCCTATGTACGATACCGAGTGCTACTATTGCAAGGGGACTGGCCATTGGAAGCGCAACTGCCCCAAGTATTTGGCGGACAAGAAGTCCAGCAAGGCAAACAAAGGTATATGTGATATACATGTTATTAATGTGTACTTGACTAGTACTCGCAGTAGCACCTGGGTATTTGATATGGGATCGGTTGCTAATATATGTAACTCGGTTCAGGGGCTGCGGAACAAGCGACAACTAGCAAGGGATGAGGTTAGGATGCGGGTCGGCATTGGATCAAAAGTTGATGTGATCGCCATCGGGACGCTACCTCTCCATATGCCATCGGGATTAGTTATAAACCTAAATAATTGTTATTTGATGCCTGCACTGAGCATGAACATTGTATCTGGATCGTGTTTGATGCAAAGTGGTCATTCCTTTAAATCTGAAAACAATGGTTGTTCGATTTATAAGAATGATATCTTCTATGGTCATGCACCTATGTTGAATGGTTTATTTCTGATGGATCTCGATAGTAATATTACGCATATTCATAATGTTAATGCTAAAAAGATTAAACTTGATGATGATATATCTGCATATATGTGGCACTGCCGTCTAGTTCATATGTGCGTTAAACACATGAAGAAACTCCATTCTGATGGACTTTTGGAATCACTTGATTTTGAATCATTTGATACATGTGAGCCATGCCTTATGGGCAAGATGACTAGAACGTCGTTTTCCGGTTCAATGGAGCGGGTGACAGATCTATTGGAAATCATACATACTGATGTGTGTGGACCAATGAGTGTGTCGGCGCGAGGTGGATATCGTTATTTTGTTACTTTCACGGATGATTTGAGTAGATACGGGTATATCTATTTGATGAAACACAAGTCTGGAACCTTTGAAAAGTTCAAGGAATTTCAGAATGAAGTGGAAAATCATCGTAATAGAAAGATCAAATTTCTACGGCCCGACCGTGGAGGAGAGTATCTAAGTTACGAGTTTAGCACACACATGAAAGAGTGTGGAATAGTTTCACAACTCACGCCTGCCGGAACACCACAATGTAATGGTGTGTCGGAACGTTGTAATCGTACCTTATTGGATATGGTTCGATCTATGATGTCTCTGACTGACTTGCCACTGTCATTTTGGGGTTATGCATTGGAAACAGCTGCATTCACTTTAAATCGGGCACCATCTAAATCCGTTGAAACGACACCGTATGAATTATGGTTTGGAAACAAACCTAAGTTGTCATTTCTTAAAGTTTGGGGATGCGATGTTTATGTGAAGAAACTTCAGCCGGATAAACTCGAACCCAAAGTGGAAAAATGCGTCTTCATAGGATACCCTAAGGAAACGATTGGGTATACCTTCTATCATAGATCCGAGGGCAAGGTTTTTGTTGCCAAGAATGGATCCTTTCTTGATAAGGAGTTTCTCGCGAAAGGTGTGAGTAGTCGGAAGGTAGAACTGGAAGAGGTTATTGAACCTTCTCTTCATGAAATGGCAAGTAGCGCAGCACCGGAAGTTGTTTCGGAGTTGACTTCACCTAATGAAGAGAGAGCTAATGATATTGATCATGAAACTCCGAAAGAGGACACTACCAAACCTCGCAGGTCAAGCAGGACACGTGCAGCTCCTGAACTGTACGGCAATCCTGTTGTGAATTTTATGGTTGATGAAATGGATGACCTTGCGACGTATGAAGAAGCGATGATGAACCCGGATTCCATCAAATGGCTAGAAGCCATGAAATCCGAGATGGAATCCATGTACGAGAACCAAGTTTGGACCTTGGTGGACTTACCTCACGATCAAAAGGCCGTTGAGAATAAATGGATTTTCAAAAGAAAAACTGATGCTGATGGTAATGTGACCATCTATAAGGCTCGACTTATCGCAAAGGGGTTTCGACAAATTCAAGGAGTTGACTACGATGAGACATTCTCTCCCGTAGCGATGCTTAAGTCGGTTAGGATTATGTTAGCAATTGCTGCATATTCGATTATGAAATATGGCAGATGGATGTCAAAACTGCATTCCTCAATGGTAATATTGAAGAAGAGTTGTATATGATACAACCTAAGGGTTTTGTCGATCCTAAGGATGCTAATAAGGTATGCAAACTTCAGCGATCCATCTATGGACTGAAGCAAGCATCCCGAGTTGGAATCTGCTTTGATGAGGTGATCAAAGAGTTTGGATTTGTCCAAACTTATGGAGAGGCTTGTATTTACAAGAAAGTGAGGGAGCAATGTGGCATTTCTAATATTATATGTGGATGACATATTATTGATTGAAATGATATAGATCTTTTAAACAGTGTTAAAAGTTATCTAAACAAATTTTCAATGAAAGACCTTGGTGAAGGCCATATATTAGGCATTAAAATCTATAGAGATAGATCAAGGCACCTAATTGGGCTATCGCAGAGTACATACCTTGATAAGATATTAAAGAAGTTTAATATGGACGAAAGTAAGAAGGGGTTCTTACCTATGTTGCAAGGCAAGACATTGAGTAAGACTCAAAGTCCGCCACGGAAGAAAGAGAGATGATGGATAAGATCCCCAATGCCTCGGCCATAGGCTCTATAATGTATGCCATGCTATGTACAAGACCGGATGTGGCACATGCTATTAGTTTGACTAGAAGGTACCAATCTGATCCAGGTTCGGAACACTGGATAGCGGTCAAGAACATCCTCAAGTACTTGAGAAGAACTAGGGATATGTTTCTTATATACGGAGGTGAAGAAGAGCTAGTCGCTAAGTGTTATGTTGATGCTAGATTTGACACCGATCCAGATGACTCTAAGTCTCAATCCGGATACGTATTTCTCTTGAACGGAGCAGCAGTTAGTTGGAGGAGTTCCAAACAACCTGTGGTGGCTGGATCAACGACGGAGGCAGAATATGTTGCTGCTTCAGAAGCAGCGCAGGAAGCGGTTTGGATGAAAGAGTTCATTACAGAACTAGGTGTGGTTCCTAGTGCGTTGGACCCGATGGTGATTTATTGTGACAACAATGGATCCATAACCACCGCAAAGGAACCGAGGTCTCACAAGAATTCCAAGCATATTAAGCGCCGGTTTCACTCCACCCGCGAGCATGTCAAGGATGGAGATATAATGATTGTAAAGTACACACAGACCTAAATGTAGCAGATCCGTTGACTAAAGCTCTCCCTAGGGCAAAACATGATCAACGCCAGAACTCCATGGGTGTTAGATTTATCACTATGTGAACTAGATTATTGTCTCTAGTGCAAGTGGGAGACTGAAGGAAATATGCCCTGAGAGGCAATAATAAAGTTGTTATTATGTATTCCTTATATACGATAGATGTTTATTTTGCATGCTAGAATTGTATTGATCGGAAACATCAATACATGTGTGTTTAATAAACAAAAAGGGTTCCTAGTTATGCCTCTCTTATAGACTAGCTTGTTGATTAACAAGATGATCAAGGTTTCCTGATCATGGACATTGGATGTTGTTAATAACAAGGTCACACCATTGGTGGAATGATGTGATGAACATTCATCCAAAGTATAGCATTATGATCAAGTCATTATGTTTATATTGCTATAACATCATACAAAGTAATCTTTATCCTTAGACCATGAGATCATGTTAATTGCTAACACCTGAAGAGTATCTTGATAACATCAAACGTCACACCATAACATGGTGACTATAAAGATGGGTTCAGTACTACGAAGGTGTTATGTTGAGGCTCGTGGATCAAGAGTGGAATTTGTCAATCCCGATGACGGATAGATATACTCTGGGCCCTCTCGGTGATATCACATTGAGATAGCTTGCAAGCAAGTGATGTGATCACTAGAATGTTATATCACGGGAACGAGAAAAGAGTGCATGTCGGTAATGAGATCAAACTAGGTATTAGGATACCGATGATCGAATCTCGTACATGTATTATATCAAGAGACAAAGGGATTTAGTTACAAGCGTTAAAGGTTCTCACGATCACAAAAGTCATTGTTGAATATGCAGGAGTCAATATGGATCTCCAGGTCCTGCTTCTGACTATTGATCTGAGAGGAGTCTCAATCATGTCTGCATTATTCGCGAACCATAGGGTGACCTACTTAAGAGTTACCGGACACCATTTTGGAGCACATATGTTTCAGACGAAAGAACTGTAAAGCGCAGGAATTGTTTTGATAGAAACCGGAAATTGTTTCGGGTGAAATTGCAGAAGTGGTTCTGCATGTGATATTGAAATATTGCAAGGGGCTATATGTGAATGTTTGTTAATTAAAGTAATTAACAAAATTCTTAATAAATTTAATAAAATAGTTTTATTAAATGAGAGAGCATTAAACTTGGAGAATTTTAATGCATTTAAAGTAGGGACTTTAAAGGGGAATTTGAAGAGACATTTTAATGTGGAGGGGTTACCACCACATGAATGGGGGAGGTGAGGGGTCACCCCCCATGCACCGGCCATGGAGAGAGGGGGTACCCCCCTCCTCCTATAAAAGGCGACCCTCTTCCTCCTTCTTCCTTACACCTCCTTGTGAAGGATCTCTCTCCCCCTCCAGAATTATTCCCCCATGGTCTCGGATTAGCGAGATACATGTTCCCCGTGGCATTTCGTCTGGAAGGAGTTGATGCTTCCGCTGGATTGCTGAAGCGAGGAGGTGGAGGTTGTCTGGTGGCTTGAACGTGTGTGCGAGTACGGATGCGCTGCTGAGTTGCGGCGCTCGGACTTCCACTCGATCTTGAGATCGGCAAGTGTATGACTACATCAACCACGAGTTCCTACTCATTAACAAAACTCGTTGTCTTCGGGGGTAAGTTCTCGTTGGATGTATGTCCACCCGTTGCTTTGTACCTAGTAGATAGATCTTGGCGTGTAGTTCTCATCGTAGGAATATTTTTGTTTTCTATGCTGCGGACCCAACACTAAGGGACGGTGCTCCCCCATGATACCGGCGGCGGGGAAGGAGTCCCCCGCTTCGCCGCCACCCTCTTCACCCTCTTCACCATCTTCACCGCCATCTCCATCATCTAATCCTCCTAGTATACAGTGGTTCATCCTTCCACACACCTCTGTACCGTCCTATGTAAACATGGTGTTTGATGCTATAAGTTATAATCCTATGATCTATGTCATGTTTGTGTAGTTTCTTTGTTCTTAGATTGAATGGTTGAACATCTTTGGTTCATTAGAGTTGTATGTTGATATGGTATAGTCCTTTGGTGTCCATTATATTTGTGCACGCATGGATTAAACATCATAGGGTTTGAAGTATGTGTAAAAGGAAGGGAGAGTTCTGCCGGAGTGCCAGAAACCTGAGAACACGAACCGGAACGTTGCACGTATGGGAGTAAGAGGACCATTAAACTTAAGGCTATGGTTGGAGAAACCTTAATGCATTGATTAGTACTTATGGATGTTTGCTAACAATCCAATCATATAGTACATGTAATTCCAAGTAGTGAAGCGCATGTATATTTAGCCTCTCCCACATAGAAAACTGCATCGAAGACAATGAACCCGATCTATTCGCTATTTAAACTTGGACAAAGCCACCACTATTACCACCACTATTCCATACTCATGGTTCTGTTAGTTTAGTGTATTTTATTTCTGCATCAACTAGCTTTACTTTCTTGTTATTTATTATCATGCAAAGCTATCTCTATTACTCGTATTGTTGCTCTAGTTTTATTTCTTAGATAATGCAAACGTTTAGTGTGCATAGAGTTGTATCAGTGGTTGATAGAACTTGAGAGAACATTTATCCTAACTTTAGCTCCTCATTGGGTTCGACACTCTTACTTATCGAAAAGGCTACGCATGACCCCCTATACTTGTGGGTTATCAAGACCTTTTCTGGCGCCATTGCCGGGGCAATAGCGTGTGGGTGAATATTCTTGTGTGCACTTGTTTGCTTTATCTCTAAGTAGGTTTTACTTTCAGTTTTAAGTTGTTCTCTATATTAGTATGTATAGGGAATGCGAATTACAAAAAAAAATAGTTGTACTTGTTATCTAAAAACGTTTTCAAAAAGGAAAGTGATTGGAAAGATGAGTAATGGTTAAGTGGGGCTCGACTTTGAACACTTGTGTTCATGCCTATTAAACCAAAACAAATCTTTCCATGGAAGCTTTTTAGTTAAAAACTTGTAGGAATTCATTAAGCCTTGAAAAAGAAAGATGTTTCCGGTATTGATTTTAATGCTTATTCATTCGAAAATACTTGAATCTTGTTCCTATGCCTAACTTAAAGGCGTTAAAGAAAAGTACTTATTGGGAGATAACCCAAAAGTTTTAGTTGAGTGTTGGAAGTTATTGCTTCAGTAATAACCTCTCCTTATCCTTTTTATTTGGTTTTTGTGCCAATAGTAACCTCTAATGAAAGAGAAGTAATGCTTGGGAAAGTTGTTGTCCCGAAACAGATTTTTGTGCTTCGCTGTAAAAATTTGAGTAAAATCTCTGTACGTCGGTTTGAGCTGTAATTTTTTGTGCTTTTGCCCCCAGGTTATTATCCAACTTGCATTAGTTCAACAATTTTTGATTTGAGCAACTGAAGGTCTTCGAAAAAATTGGTTTCTCTCTGCTGGTCTGTTTTGAAAAATTTCTGCCATTATTTGCATTTGCTTCTTGTTGATTCCTTTTTGGGTTCTCTTTGGAGAATTGAGCTTTTTAAGGGAAGTTCTAAAGTAGCTTGTGTTTTAGTGGAAGTTTTATTGGTGTTGAAACTGAATCCAAAGACTTATTATCTTGAGTACACTAATGTTGCTAATGAAGATTATGTGAAGTTTTGTATGAAGGAAAAATTTCAGATGTTAAGGAAAGAATAATGTAATGAGATGAAAAATGGACTAAGGCTCAAGCTTGGGGATGCCACCTCGTGTCACCCTAAGAAATATCCAAGAAGTACAAGCGTCAAAGCTTGGGGATGCGCAAGGCATCCCTTCTTCATCAATAAAAATCTCAGGTTCTTCCAAACACTTCATTTTTATTGTTTTATGCATAGTTGTGTTGTTCTTAGAGCGTCTTTGTTTTTGTTTTTGGTTTTTGTTTGCTTGGTTTGCTTAGTTTTCTTGAATAAATTGGTTGTACCCCCTCTTTCATACATTAGTTTTCAAATACGTGTGGTTTGGATTGGAAAAGAGTAGGAAAAGTTCATGCTTAAGTGGTAAAAGGAGCTCGTTTTTTACGGTGGCCTATGCTTTGTCATGTCATGCTTGATATTGTTTTGGCTTATGCTTAGTGATTTTTTCTGTAGCATGACATGTTATAAACAATTGAGATTGCTTAATGTGCCTTGAAATAATCATGCGTTATTTTAGCATATTAAAGCATAGTATTGTGGTATTCTCCTTTAATGCTTTATTTGGGTTGACTTGGCGCATGCTCACACCATGTTATGACTATCCCAAATCACCATAGCATTTATGATCCTTTAGTTTTCGACTTGTAATATCACTTTATGCTTTAATTAGTGATGTTTTTTCGCTTTGCATGATTATGACCATTATTGCTCTTTTAGTTGGTCGCTCCTAGTCTTTTGCTAGCCTCCATAACCAAGTATGAGTTCCACTCATGCATCCAACTCCAAATAAAACCAATTTATCCTAAAGAGTCCACCATACCTACCTATTAGCATTTGCTATTCCAAGTATATTCATGCTTTTATCTACCTTCCGAATTAAACTTGTTATGTGAAAATTAGTGATTAAGGCTCTCACGAACTTGATGGCACACTTTATTTTCTTGCACTTAATAAACTTGAACCATTGTGTCCATCTTTGTTGCTTATATGCTTGCGCTTTATAAGTTGAAGTTAGCAGAATCATGTATCATGGGGAACGCTTTCAACATTGCACATATATTTCGTTGATATCATGATTCTTTTGCTTATGGATCCCGGCGGTGTGAAATAAAAGGGGAACTTGTAAGATCATGGAGTTTGTATGTGTGTTAGAGAAACGCCTGGGCCGCTAGCCTAAGCCATGCCTAATCATGGTGGAAACTTGCAGCATAACCATAATGAGCACTCTATGAAGCATCCTCAATAAAAACCTGTGCAAATAGCAAATAAAAAGATCGCTGAGATGCTCATTGTCTGCTTGCCTTGTCATTTTGGTTATGGGATAGCTCCTGTATCATGTGAAAGGGCTACCCCGTTGGCGGTTCTCTATGATACATATGTACTTACAATGACAAGAGCTTACTTGTGACTGAAGTTGAGTGGCATGAGGTTCGGTACTCGTAAGTAAGGGGCATGAGATTTCAACTTATAACTTGTCAATCATACCCTCTTAGTTGTGTTACTTTAACCTTAATCACCTAAAGATGCTGATGATAGGGGCAATGAGAGCTGAAAGCTAATAAGTACCATAATTTTTGGAAGCTCGTTATGAGACTTGAATCCCTGCTTCCTTCTAAGAAGGATTTTCTTTTACTTTTATGTTGAGTCTCCATCTTCCATCTTTATGCACCTATTAAGAGAGCATAGTGGCCATTCTTATTTTAATGTGCATTGTCCCAAGACTTGTTGATTGATGCATAACTTTGATATTGCTTGTTCTTAAACTATTTGTATCTAGTCACCTTTATGAACTTTGAAGGTGTCCTATGCATTTATGTTTTGCTACTCTATGAGGGACAAGCTGAATACCATTCTTGTTATGCTTTCTGTATGTGAAACAAACAAACGTCTTGCAAAGCATTATTAGTCATGAATATTTTGTTTGTGCATTTTCATGTTACAACATAGTTGCTATGTCTTATTATAAGAACTCTATCTTTCATTATTCATGTTTAGAGTACCTTAATCTTAGCTATCAATGCTTTTACAATAATGATGATCAAGATTGTGTTGTCTGCATGTCACCTCAAAAATTATATTGTTTTGATCGTTTACCTACTCGAGGACGAGCAGGAACTAAGGTTGGGGATGTTGATACGTTCATAACGTATCTATAATTTTTGATGGTTTTATGCTAATAATATGCTTTTGACACTCCTTTTGTATAAAGTTTATGATTTATTTGGACTAACCTACTAATTGTTGCAAAAGTGCACAATGTTCTTGTTTTACACTTTAATGTGTAGGAATTACCAAGAATACAAGTTGAAACCTTGTTGGAGTCAAATTGGGATTTTTCTAGAAATCTGCCTCAGAAATATTTTTGAAGATGGTCACGTTTCGGGTCGAAGACGGTGTCAAATGGAAAACTCTTCAACTACAAATTGTTGTAAATTTCACGACAATGTTCTGGACATAAAATTTAGCTGATTCCGAATCCAGACGGGCCTTTTAGGCCCGATTTACTTCAACCCAAGATGGGGTGACAGGAATCCGAGAAGCTATATAAAGGGAGGAAACCTAATTCGACCAGGGCACCTCCACCCACGAATTTGCAGACACCAAAGCCACATTTTTGCCTCCCCCATGGATCCCATCTCCATGGGGGAGGGCTCCCAAGAAGCCATGAAGGAAGGGGGCTAAGGGACGGTGCTCCCCCATGATACTAGCGGCGGGGAAGGAGTCTCCCGTGCCACCGCCGCCCTCTTCACCCTCTTCACCATCTTCACCGCCATCTCCATCATCTAATCCTCCTAGTATACAGTGGTTCATCCTTCCACACACCTATGTACCGTCCTATGTAAACATGGTGTTTGATGCTATAAGTTATAATCCTATGATCTATGTCATGTTTGCGTAGTTTCTTTGTTCTTAGATTGAATGGTTGAACATCTTTGGTTCATTAGAGTTGTATGTTGATATGGTACATTCCTTTGGTGTCCATTATATTTGTGCACGCATGGATTAAACATCATAGGGTTTGTAGTATGTGTAAAAGGAAGGGGAGAGTTACGGAGTGCCGTAAACACGAGGGCCTTGAACCGAACGCGTTGCACGTATGGGAGTAAGAGGACCATTAAACTTAAGGCTATGGTTGGGGAAACCTTAATGCATTGATTAGTACTTACGGATGTTTGCTAACAATCCAATCATATAGTAAATGTAATTCCAAGTAGTGAAGCGCATGTATATTTAGCCTCTCCCACATAGAAAATTGCATCAAAGACAATGAACCCGATCTATTCGCTATTTAAACTTGGACAAAGACACCACAATTACCACCACTATTCCACACTCATGGTTCTATTAGTTTAGTGTATTTTATTGCTGCAGTAACTAGCTTTACTTTCTTGTTATTTATTATCATGCAAAGCTATCTCTATTACTCGTATTGTTTCTCTAGTTTTATTTCCTAGATAATGCAAACGTTTAGTGTGTGTAGAGTTGTATCAGTGGTTGATAGAACTTGAGAGAACATTTATCCTAACTTTAGCTCCTCGTTGGGTTTGACACTTACTTATCGAAAAGGCTACACATGATCCCCTATACTTGTGGGTTATTAGTGGCTCATGGTAAGAATGTTTTATGTGATATTCATATTGTTAATTTTAGTCATGATGCTACTGAAAGTTATTATGAGAGAGGGAAACATGGTTTTATGCATCTCAATAATATTAAGTTTCCCCTTTTTATGTTGAAAGTCTTGAAGTTGCATTTGTTTTGCTTTACTATGCTTGTTGCTTTGTGCTTTCATGACTTGTTTCTTTACAAGATTTCTATGCATAGGAAGTGGGTTAGACTTAAATGTGTTTTGAATTTGCTTCTTGATGCTCTCTTTTACTTCAATTCATATTTTTTACGTGAGCATCTTCTCAAACTATCATGCCCAACTTAAATGCGTTAAAGAAAAGTACTTATTGGGAGATAACCCAAAAGTTTTAGATGAGTCTTGGAAGTATTACTTCTGTAATAACCGCTCCTTATCCTTTTTATTTGCTTTTTGTACCAAGAGTAACCTCTAACGAGAGAGAAGTAATGATTGGGAAAGTTGCTGTCCTAAAAGAGATTCTTGTGCTTCACTGTAAAAATTCGTGTAAAATCTCTGTATGTCCTTTTGAGGCGTGAATATTTGTGCTTCTTCCCCAGGTTGTTATCTAACTTTCGTTAGTTTAACACTTTTCGATTTGAGCAACAGAAGGTCTTCGAAAAAATTTGTCTTTACCTGCTGGTCTGTTTTGACGGATTTCTGCCATTATTTGCATTTGTTTCTTGTTGGTTCTTTTTTGAGTTTTTTTGGGGAATTGAGCTTTTTGAGGGAAGTGCTACAGTAGATAGTGTTTTAATGTAAGTTTTATTGGTGTTAGAACTGAACCTAAAGACTTATTATCTTGAGTGCACTAATGTTGCTAATAAAGATTGTGTGAAGTTTTGTATGAAGGAAAAATTTCAGGTGTATGAAAGGAATGAGTAATGAGATGAAGGATGGACTAAAGCTCAAGCTTGGGGATACCACGCGTGTCACCCAAGAAATATCCAAGAAGTACAAGCGTCAAAGCTTGGGGATGCCCAAGGCATCCCCCTCTTCATCAATAAAAATCCCAGGTTTCTTCCAAACACTTCATTTTTATTGTTTCATGCACAGTTGTGTTGTTCTTGGAGCGTCATCTTTTTCGTTTTCGTTTTGTTTTTTCGTTTGCTTGGTTTTCTTAGTTTGCTGAATAAATTGGTTGGACCCCCTCTTTTATACATTGGTTTTCAAATAGTTTGGTTTGGATTGGAAAAGAGTAGGAAAGTTCATGCTTAAGTGGTAAAGAGAGCTTGTTTATGACTGTGGCCTATGATTTGTCATGCCATGCTTGATATTGTTTTGGCTTTATGATTAGTATTCTTTGCTGTAGCATGACTTGTTATAAATAATTGAGATTGCTTAATGTGCCTTGGAAGGATCATGCGTTGTTTTAGCATATTAAAGCATAATATTGTGGTATTTTTCTTTGATGCTTTATTTGGATTGACTTGGCACATGCTCACACCATGTTATGACTATCCCAAGTCACCCCCTTTATGATCCTTTAGTTTTCAACTTGTAGTATCACTTTATGCTTTGATCAATGATGTTTTGTCGCTCTGCATGATTATGGCCATTATTGCACTCTTAGTTTGTCGCTCCAGGTCTTTTGCTAGCCTCTGTAACCAAGTATGAGTTCCACTCATGCATCCAACTCCTAAAACCAAGTTATTCCAAAGAGTCCACCATACCTACCTACTAGCATATGCTATTCCAAGTATATTCATGTTTTTATCTACATTCTGAATTACACTTGTTATGAGAAAACTAGTGATTAAAGCTCTCACGAACTTGATGGCACACTTTACTTTTTTTGCCCTTAATAAACTTGAACCATTATGTCGTCTATGTTGTATATGCTTGAACTTATTTGTTGGGGATTAGCAGAACCATGCTGTCATGGGGAACGCTTTCAACATTGCACTTGTACTTTGTACCTAGTTGATATCATGCTCTTTTGTCTATGGATGTCGTCGGTGTGAAATGAAAGGGGAGCTTGTAAGTCCATGGAGTTATGTATGTGTGTTAGAGAAATGCCTGGGCCGCTGGTCCAATCCATGCTGTCATGGTGGAAACCTGCAGCATAACCATAATGAGCTGTCTATGAAGCATTCTTCTTATAAAAAAAGAGTCGGATATTGAGAAAAAAAGAGAAAAAGAAAAGAGAAAAAAAGAGATATATGAAAAGAGGAAAGAGAGAAAAAAGCACCATATTCCCATGGTAAATAAGAAGATTGCTAAGATGCTTGTTGTCTGCTTGCCTTGTCATTTTGATATGGGGATTCTTCTGTATCATCGGGCAAGGGGTACCCCGTTGGTGGTTCTCTATGATACACATGTACTTACCATGACAAGAGCTTACCGATGACTAAACTTGAGTAGCATGAGGAGCGACCCTCATATTCAAGGGACATGAGATTTCCATCTTATACTTTGTCAAGCATATACTCCATAGTTTGTTCACTTTAACCATAATCACTTCAAGATGCTTATGATAGGGGCAATGAGAGATGAAAGCTAAAAAGTATTATAATTTTTGGAAGCTCTTTATGAGACTTGAATCCCTACTTCCTTATATGAAGGCCCTTCTTTTACTTTTATGTTGAGTCTCCACCTTCTACCTTTATGCACCTACTTTGAGAGCATAGTGGCCATTCTTAGTTCTATGTGCATTGTCCCAAGACTTGTTGATTGATGCATAGTTTTGATATTGCTTGTTTTAAACTATTTGTATCTAGTCACTCTTATGAACTTTGAAGGTGTCCTATGCATTTATGTTTGCTACTCTATGAGGGACAAGCTGAATGCTACTATGCTATGTTTTCTTTATGTGAAACAAACAAACGTCTTTTAAAGCATTGTTATTCATTAATCTTTTGTTTATGCCTTTTCATGTTGCAACATAGTTTCTTTGTCTTATTGCTAGAACTTTGTCTTTAATGTTATGATTGAAGTACTATGATCCCAGCTATCCATGTTTTACAAATACTTTGATCAAGTTTATGATGGTGCATGTCACCTCAAAAATTATTCTTTCTTTTTATCACTTACCTACTCGAGGACGAGCATGAGTCAAGCTTGGGGATGTTGATACGTTGATAACATATCTATAATTTTGATGTTCCATGCTTCGTTTTATCTACTTTCTTGTGTTTGGTTCCATCTTTGGAGTACTTTTCATAGACTTTCTTGGACTAACCTATTAACAAGATGCCATAGTGTCAGTTGCTTGTTTTCTGCTGTTTTTGGTTCTAGGAAAGTCAGAAAATGAATATTCTCGGAATTGGACCGGATAAAAGCCAAAGTCGTTATTTTCCCGGAAGACTCACGGAGCCAGAAGGTGAGACGAAGGGGGCCACAGTGTGGCCACCCCACCCCTAGGCGCGGGTCCCCCTAGGCACGCCGGGGCATGGTGTGGCCCCCCTAGCTGGCCACCGACCTTGCCCCTTCGCCTATATATTCCTCCCGATACAGAAACACTAAATCGTCAATCAGAAATCCATGAAAAGTTCCGTAGCGCTGCCGCCACCAAAGGGGAGATTCGGGGGACAGAAAGTCTCTATTCCGGCACCCTGCCGGGACGGGGAAGTGTCCCCGGAGCCATCTCCATCGATATCCACCACCATCTCCATCGCCGTTGCTGATTCCCATGATGAGGAGGGAGTAGTTCTTCCTCGAGGCTAAGGGTTCTACCGGTAGCTATGTGTTTATCTCTCTCTCTATGCATGATCATATTGTGATCATGAGCTTTGTAATCAAGTAGATCTACCTTGCTACTCAAGTGCTTTAATAGATCTCTGCTCTCCCCATGTGTGTGAAGTTGACAGTGCGCACACCATGGTGGCACTTAGGCTAGAGATTACAAATACTTGTTATGAGTTATATTTGGAGTTGGATGTCTTTATGAAATTGTGGTGTTTGTTGGAACCATCTAGTGCTCAAGGTGACAGTGTGGGGTTATCTAGATGCGGAAAGCGAACTTTGAGGTGTGTTGTTATAGCCCTACCATCGATTAGAGTGTTCAACTAGAGAGTAGTTTAGAGTAGTATCATAAAGAGAAGATATTTATATGAGAGTGTTCACTAGCGAAAGTATGATCCCTAGGCCTTGTTTCTAAGCATTGAAACTTCGTTTGCAACTAGATCTGTTACATGTTTGTTTGCTTCCATCTTCATTTCAGTTTGCCTTTAGTCTCTTCCATGCCATCAAGCTATTTTCTAGCACAGTTGTCTTATATCCATACCACTTGTATTTTACAATCTCTTCGCCGAACTAGTGCACCTATACACCTGACAAGTGTATTGAGTGTGTTGGGGACACAAGAGACTTCTTGTATCTTGATTGCAGGGTTGCTTGAGAGGGGATACCTTTGACCACTTCCTCCCTGAGTTCGATAAACCTTGGGTAATCCACTTAAGGGAAAACTTGCTGCTGTTCTACAAACCTCTGCACTTGGAGGCCCAACAACTGTCTATAAGAATAGAAGTGCGTAGACATCAGTATTCAACACTTATAAGTGGCTAGATTATTAAATAATTAGTTTAGTAAATATAGACAACCAGATTACATATATACTAATTCTATGCATGAGTTATACTTGATATATTTCAAATTATTTATTGTTTTAATAAAATTTAAAAGAGAAGGTATGACTGGAAGTTACCGCAAATCTTTACACAAAAGTAAGATCTAATATCTAATCAAGTTTGATAATTTCTGTACGTCAAAATGAAAAATAGAAGTTATGACATTTCTTTTAGACCCACTTAGTCGATGGAGCATGCTCCAAGTCAAGGGCACTAAAAAATATTTCAACTCGTGTAGAAATTGTAGAACAACGCAGAACATGCATCAATTTACACAAACATCTCATGTATTTTCGAGATATGCTAATATATTCAAAAGCAAATTCAGTTGCAGAGACTAACAGGGACCAAAATTAGCTTATTCTGCTTTGTTTCAAGAATGCATACATGTTAATTGTTGAAGTGACATGAAACACGACCGTTTCTCGCAAGGTGCGACCATTTACCGCCATGTTAGCGTTCCATATTTTCCTTTCAGCGGTTCTTCCATTCGGATACTGTAGCTTCTGGTTTCTGGCCAATCGCTCTATGCCACATCATCGCATGCCTCGTAAGCCTTCTCCTTTTCAATTCTTTTTTCCGCCATCTGTCCTTAATTTTACCAATCAAAGCGGTGAGGATGATGTGACATCTTCCTGTAGTCCCGCATAGGAGCGTCTCTACCCGCGCCGCCCCTCTCTCTCACCCCCAACGTCCCACGCACTGACCTCCTCCTTATCTTCCTTACCACCGGCAAAGCATGGCGGCAGATAGGTGCGCGAGGTTGGGGGTGATGTTGAATCGGTACTAGGAAGGTTCGAGGCGAGGAAGCACAAGGCACCGACGCTGGATGCAGGAGCTGGATGGGAGGCGGTGGCCTCATGAGTGGAGGGGTCAGATGTAGCGGAGGTGAGAGGGATACCTCGGGAGCGGAGGGGCCTTCTCCATTTCAATTCCTTTTTTTCATCCATCCCTGATTTTTCCAGCCAAAGTGGTGAGGACGATGCGACATCTTTGCGTAGTCCCGAATAAGAGTGCCTCTACCCGCGTCGCCCCCTCTCTCACCCCCACTGTCCCACGCATTGACCTCCTCCTTATCTTCCTCCCACTGGCAAAGCGTGGCGGCGGACGGGTGCGTGAGATTAGGGGTGATGTTGAATCGGTACTAGGAAGGTTCAAGACGGGGAAGAAGAGGCGGCCGACGCTGGATGCGAGAGCTAGATGGGAGGCGGTGGCCTCGTGAGTGGAGGGGGCAGAGGGATCTGAGGTGATAGGAAGAGCTCGGGAGCGGAGGGGCGGTGCACGTTGCTGGGGGATACGAAGGAGGGATGGGATGGGCAGGAGCTTGGTTCGAGGGGAACATGATCGAGATAAGGGGGTGGAGGCGGGGACGAGAGGGACCTTCTCGTAAGAATTCAGTCAACACCTGAAACTGCATGGTTGGGATGACTCGGAGTGAAGATCAGACGACCAAAAACGCGCGCGGGTAGATGGCCTCAGATGGCTCGCTTTTGTTCAGGCTTAAGCTATAGTATTATGACCAACACTCCCACGTCGGCCCGACTCACAAGGAACGGCCTAAGGGCATACAATACTAGAGAAGACATGTCTTCTCTTAGCCCTCCACATCATCTAGAGAGGACAATAAGAATTTACTATTTTTAGTAAACTAATTTGCTAAGGGAAGGCATACGATACAATGGAGAAAATAGTCTTCTCTTATTTCTAAGAGATCATCTCTTAGCTAAGAGAAGACCTGCAGAGGACACGGCAAGGAACCATCGACATACCCAAGGAGGGGGCGGCTGCGGAGCAGCGGTAGTACCTTGGCGCGCCAGAACAAGTAGTTGTCTGGCGTGAGTCGGATGGTGATCAGGTTGTCGAAGTGGAATGACCTGGAGGGCGTGACAGCGTCGGCAACCAGGGCAGCGGGCATCGCAGCGGCGGTAGGGGCCGTGGCCGCTGGCGGGGCGTCGAGGGCCCCCAAGGCCGCCGGGATGGAGAGTGTCGGGGATGAGCTGGTGGAGGCCGTGGGTGGCGTCGTGGGCTAGACCGTCATCGTGGCAATGGAGAGCGCAAGCACGGGAGAAGGTGGTATCGGAGCCGAGAACTTGGATCCCATGACGGTGGTGGCGAAGAATTGGGGCACCGACGGAGCGAGATCACGAGGCTGAAGGTTGAGGAGGGCGGCAAGTGACATGGGGATAGACCCGGAGCTAGCGGTGCCCGAGGTGGAAGCGGACATGGCGACGGTGACGGCGGACCTAGGGTTGGGCGCGATGGTGGCGGCGGCGGTGGGTGAGGTAGGAGAGGACCTAGGTTAGGCTGATACCATGTAAAATGTAATGTTTTGGGGGAACTGGCTCAACAAGCTCTGATACCATATTGAATTGCATGCACTAATCATCTGAACCAAAAGTCTGAACTGATGGAAAGGACTAGGCATGTATTATATTCTTAATATGTGGCAACCATAAGGAAAAGTTGATGTCACCGTGTTATAAAAACACACACACGGCGCCATGGCAGATTATTCAGGCGGGCCAACCTTTTAATTGACATGGCCAAAACCCTATTTCACTTTGCTCCTTTATCACCACTTTCTCCCACTCATTCCATTCTCCCGGGGCCCTCTTACGCCCAGCTACCATCGCCCATGCATTTGCTTTGCCGCTGCTCGGAAAACCCTCCACGCCTCGCCGCAAGCGGCACATAACTCTGACAATAGGGATGTCGCTGGCTCACCGAAGTAGTGGCGGGTGGAGTTGGCTCGGCGGAGGGTGGTCATGGGCTCATGGCTGACCGCAACAAGCGGCGTATCACCAGCAATGCTAATAAGGTGGCGATAATTGTCGCTGCGGTGGCATTCTTTGGCAGCCAAGGGCTCATCATTGGTACGGCGTCGGAGAGGCAGTGGAAGCCAAGGGAGCACCACCGCAGGACCTTCAAGGAGCGCATCGCCATCCTCCCCTATCAGCGTCCACTTGGCCTAGCCCAACACTCAACCTACGTTCTGGACATTCATGCGCTCATGGCCCAACTATAAGAAGAGAGCCCACTCCATCCCAAAAGCCCGGACTAAAAGGAGGAAGGAATCTCTCCCTTATAAGCTGGGTGTGGCCTCCTCCCATAGGCGAGAGAATATCATTTTGCGGCCCGAAAGTTGGGGTGTCCAGGCAACGCGGTACCCAAGTTCCCTGAAATCATCTGCGATGACTACAGTTGGTGTGCCAAATACTCAGAGGGTCTTTTTTGGCACGAATTCAACTTTACGTTTCAATACAAAAAATCAGGCTAACGGCCGTCAAGTTGGGCCCCCCTGTCAGTTCTCGCTGTTATGTCGCTCCCGTCACTTAGGTGTCAATTAGGCATGCAGCGTTGGCGCCTGCATCCATTACGCGTCTTCTTCTTCCCTGGAGCAGCAATCTGTGGGGCGTCGCAGCCATGGCGCGGAGCTGGGACGTGGACGAACCTGTTCGGCCCAGCTCTCCTCCATGTAGGCTTGCACCATTGGCACCTGCATCCATTATGCGTCTTCTTCCCCGGAGCGGCAATCTGTGGTCGCGGCCATGGTGCAGAGCTGGGACGTGACGAAGCTACTCGGCCCCGCTCTCCTCCCCATCCTGAGTCGGAGCTCGCCCTCACCGTGGACGCACCCATGGCACGGTCAGGGACGAGAATTGGTTCCCGGTGAGATCTATCACCTTGTCGACCATGCTCGGTTATGTTTTCCTCCTCTAGAATCCGAGCTTGCCGTCGCCGTGGTTGCACCCGCACCAATTCTGCCACCTCTGTCGAGGTCTATGTGGTAGCTCAAGTTCTGGGGCTCTCCAAGTTCTGCCATGATGGGCTGTAAGTGTTGTTGTATGTTAAACTAGCAAATCTCTTTTGTTCAAATCTCTTGGGCTATATGATACATTGCAAATGTATCTATAATTTTTGATGTTCCATGCTTGGTTTTATCCACTTTCTTGTGTTTTGTTCCAACTTTCGGAGTACTTTACATATGATTTCTTGGACTAACCTATTAACAAGAGCCACAGTGTCAGCTGCCTGTTTTCTGCTGTTTTTGGTTCCAGGAAAGTCAGAAAATGAATATTCTCGGAATTGGACGGGACAAAAGCCAAAGTGCCTATTTTTCTAGATGGGATCAAGTGCCAGAATACGAGACGGAGAGGGGCCAGGGGCCGGCCACACCACTGGCAGCGGCCCAGGCTTGCCAGCGCCAGGTGGTCTGGCCGACCCCAGCACCCCCTCGGCCTCTCCTTCCGCCTATAAGTTGCCCTCGGACGAAAACCCTAGGTACCCGATCAAAAATCCACGAAAGAGTCTGTAGCCGCCGTCATCTCCATCCCTAGATCGGGAGGGATCTAAGCTCTTCCCCACCCCACCGAGAGGGAATTCACCCTGGAGGCCTTCTTCATCACCATGCAAGCCTCCGGTGTGATACATGAGTAGTTCATCCTTGGACTACGGATCCATGTAGTAGCTAGATGGCTGGTTTCTCCTCCTTTGTGCCTTCATGTTTAGATCTTGTGAGCTCCATTCATGATCAAGATCATCTATTTGTAATTCATACATGTTGTGTTTGCGGGGATCCGATGGATATTGAGATGCTATTTCAGATTGATTATTGATTCTATCATGTCTTTGTTATTTGATATCTTGCATGCTTTCCGTTGTTAGTAGCTATCTTGGCAAAGTAGATGCTAGCAACTCCAAGAGTTAGTATTTATGCTCGATAGTGGGTTCATGCCTCCGTAACTGGGAAGTGACAAAAATCTCTAAGGTACTAGATGTGTTGTTGCTACTAGGGAGAAAACAACGATCCTTTGTTCATAGAACAATTGTATTGTTTACTTTACACGCAGTTCGTAAAGCAATAATCTGTTGCTTGCAACTTAATACTGGAGGGGGTTCGGACGATAACCTGAAGGTGGATTATTAGTCATAGATGCAGTTGGATGGCGGTCTATGTATTATGTTGTAATGCCCAATCAAGTCTCAAAGGAGTCAAGATGATTAGTATATGCATGTATTGCTTTCTCGGTGTTTGTCAATTGCCTCGCTGTAATTTGTTCACCTAGCATGTTATCTATCTAAGGAGAGCCACCTCTAGTGAACTATGGATCCCGGTCCTTGTCTTTTATATACAATCTACAATCTTTTACCGCTTTGTGTTTACTTTCTGCAAACTTTTACTTCCTTCCATTCGATACGTTTAATCCTTTGTTTTCCGCAAAACACGGTGAGATTGACAACCTCATCGCAAGTTGGGGACAAAGTTCTATGGTTGTGTTGTGCAGGTCTCCATGTTGCTACTAGCACCGGTAGTGCATGCCAAAGCTTCAGCTAGTAACACCTTTGGGGTGTTTCCTTGCTCCCTCTTGGTTCGATTAAACCTTGGTTTCATAACTGAGGGAAAACTTACTGTTGTGCTCATCATACCTTCCTCTTGGGGTTCCCAACAAGCTCTACGTTGAAAGTCGAGTGCATCAAGATCTTTTCTGGCACCGTTGCCGGGGAGTCAAGGACATCTTCACAAGGGGAGTCCCTCATAACCAATCTCTTTACTTTGTTGTTTTTGTTTTGCTTAGTTTCTTTTTTTGCTTTGTTTGCTTGTTTTGTTCTTCAAAAACACAAAAAAATTAGTTTTACTTGTTTGCTTTCTTATTTTGAAAACACAAAAAAATTAGTTCCTATCTTGAGTTGCCACTATATCTAGCCTTGCTCCAATCACTACGTCACCCGTGGAAATGATTCTCATTTTTAAACAAGGAATTGAGGAAAGTTTTAAGGAAGCTTGGTCTAGAATCTCTGATCTACATGAAAAGACTGAGCCTAAAATGATCAAGGCTTGTTCCTTAGCAATTTTTACCTTGGGATTGCTCTTTGCTATAGATGCTTTAGATGCTATTGTGGGAGGAGATTTCCTCCAATGTAATGAGGATGATGCCATTAATTCTATAAAGAAATTGATCCTCACTTACACTATGCCTAGCCAAACTGATATTTCTTTCGCAAAAATATTTGCTAGGTTGAACACTCTTGAGGCTAGCACTACTAGCTTAGAAAGTTGCTATAATATGCTTAGGGAGCATCACAATTATGTTCCAATAAATTCTGAACCATCAAAGTGGCTCCCTACAATAAAGATTGAGATAAACACTGAAACTTTTCAAGCCCGCTGCGATATCATGTCTGAATTTTGACTTATGCCCAAAGATATTTATGAATCTTTGAATCTTTGGGGGCTTACTGAAGGAGGAAGAGAAATATCTCTTTCTAATAATGCTACCATATTACCTATTGGAATAGCTGAAGGAGTGTTTACAAAGATCCTTGGGAAAATGATTTCTACTGATTATCTTGTTATTGAATGTGCAGGAAAAGGACAAATTACACTTGGGAGGTCCCTATTAGAACTCCTTGGAGCAATAATAGATGTGGGAAAGGGGACCATGCACCTTTCTTCTCCACCAAACAATCACATTTTCCCAAAGGTTAAGAATAAAAATAAGAGAGGTAAGGGCAAGAAATTTGGTCTTAATGCTTCTTCATTTGAGAACACTTGATTCTTTCTTTCCTTCTCATGCCTAACTTAAAGGCGTAAAATAAAAGTACTTGTTGGGAGATAACCCAAGAGTTTTAGTTGAGTCTTGGAAGTTATTACCTCAGTAATAACCGCTCCTTATCCTTTTTATTTGCTTTTTGAGCCAAGAGTAACCTCTAATGAGAGTGAAGTAATGATTGGGAAAGTTGTTGTCCCGAAACAGATTTTTGTGCTTCACCGTAAAAATTGCTGAGAGATATCTGTACGTCAGATTGAGCTGTAATGTTTTGTGCTTCTGCCCCAGGTTGTTATCTAACTTTCTTTAGTTCAACACTTTTTGATTTGAGCAACAGAAGGTCTTCTAAAAAATTCGTCTTTACCTGCTGGTCTGTTTTGACAGATTTCTGCCATTTTCTGCATTTGCTTCTTGTTAGTTCCTTCTTGAGTTATTTTGGGGAATTGAGCTTTTTGAGGGAAGTGCTACAGTAGCTAGTGTTCTAATGGAAGTTTATTTGGTGTTAGAACTGAACCTTGAGACTTATTTATCTTAAGTGCACTAATGTTGCTAATGAGATTGTGTGAAGTTTTGTATGAAGGAAAATTTTCAGGTGTATGGAAGGAATGAGTAATGAGATGAAGGATGGACTAAATATCAAGCTTGGGGATGCCACGCATGTCACCCCAAGAAATATCCAAGAAGTGCAAGCGTCAAAGCTTGGGGAGCCCAAGGCATCCCTTTCTTCATCAATAAAAATTCCAGGTTTCTTCCAAACGCTTCATTTTTTATTGTTTCATGCACAGTTGGGTTTTTCTTGGAGCGTCTTCTTTTTCGTTTTCGTTTTGGTTTTTTTTGCTTTGGTTTGTTTAGTTTTCTGAATAAGTTGGTTGGAACCCCTCTTTCATACATTGGTTTGCAAATAGTTTGGTTTGGTTTGGAAAAGAGTAGGAAAGCTCATGCTTATGTGGTAAAAAGAGCTCGTTTTTGACTGTGGCTATGCTTTGTCATGCCATGCTTGATATTGTTTTGGCTTTATGCTTAGTATTCTTTGCTGTAGCATGAATTGTTATAAACAATTGAGATTGCTTAATGTGCCTTGGATGAATCATGCGTTGTTTTAGCATATTAAAGCATAGTATAGTGGTATGCTCCTTTGATGCTTTATTTGGGTTGACTTGGCACATGCTCACACCATGTTATGACTATCTCAAGTCACCATAGCCTTTATGATCCTTTAGTTTTCAACTTGTAGTATCACTTTATGCTTTGATCAATGATGTTTTGTTGCTCTGCATGATTATGGCCATTATTGCTCTCTTAGTTTGTCGCTCCCAGTCTTTTGCTAGCCTCCACAACAAAGTATGAGTTCCACTCATGCATCCAACTCCCTAAACCAAGTTATTCTAAAGAGTCCACCATACCTACCTACTAGCTTATGCTATTCCAAGTACATTCATGCTTTTGTTTACCTTCCACTTGTTATGAGAAAACTAGTGATTAAAGCTCTCACGAACTTGATGGCACACTTTACTTTATTGCCTCTAATAAACTTGAACCATTGGATCCTTCTTTGTTGCGTATATGCTTGCGCTTTATAAATTGAAATTAGCATAACCATGTTTCATGGGGAATGCTTTCAACATTGCACTTGTACTTTGTACCCTGTTGATATCATGTTCTTTTGCTTACGGATGCCGGCGGTGTGAAATAAAAGTGGAACTTGTAAGATTATGGAGTTTGTATGTGTGTTAGAGAAACGCCTGGGCCGCTAGCCTAAGCCATGCCTAATCATGGTGGAAACTTGCAACATCACCATAATGAGCACTCTATGAAGCATCCTCAATAAAAACCTATGCAAATAGCAAATAAAAAGATCGCTGAGATGCTCATTGTCTGCTTGCCTTGTCATTTTGATTATGGGAAAGCTCTCGTATCATGTGCAAGGGGTACCCCGTTGGCAGTTCTTAATGATACACATATACTTACAATGACAAGAGCTTACTCGTGACTGAAGTTGAGTAGCATGAGGATCGGTCTTCGTAAGTAAGGGGCATGAGACTTCGGTTTATAACTTGTCAAGTATATCCTCTTAGTTGTGTCACTTTAACCTTAATCACTTAAAGATGCTTATGATAGGGGCAATGAGAGCTGAAAGCTATAAGTACCATAATTTTTGGAAGCTCTTTATGAGACTTGAATCCCTACTTCCTTTTACAAAAGGTATTTCTTCCACCATTATATTGAGTCTCCATCTTCTATCTTTATGCACCTACTTTGAGAGCATAGTGGCCATTCTTAGTTCTATGTGCATTGTCCCAAGACTAGTTGATTGATGCATAACTTGTTATTGCTTGTTTTAAACTATTGTATCTAGTCACTCTTATGAACTTTGAAGGTGTCCTATGCATTTATATTTGCTACTCTATTGAGGGACAAGCTGAATACTTTTATGCTATGCTTTCTTTATGTGAAACAAACAATCGTCTTGCAAAGCATTGTTATTCATAAATCTTTTGTTTGTGCCTTTTCATGTTGCATCATAGTCTCTTTGCTTATTGCTAGAACTTTGTCTTTCATGTTATGATTGAAGTACTTTGATCCCAGCTTTGATGTTTTGCAAATACTTTGATCAAGTCTTTGATGGTGCATGTCACCTCAAAAACTATTCTTTCTTTTTATCATTTACCTACTCGAGGACGAGCAGGAGTTAAGCTTGGGCATGTTGATACATTGCAAATGTATCTATAATTTTTGATGTTCCATGCTTGGTTTTATCCACTTTCTTGTGTTTTGTTCCAACTTTGGAGTACTTTTCATATGATTTCTTGGACTAACCTATTAACAAGAGCCAGAGTGCCGGCCTGTTTTCTCGCTGTTTTTGGTTCAGGAAAGTCGGAAAATGAATATTCTCGAATTGGACGGGACAAAAGCCAAAGTGCCTATTTTTCGGAAGGATCAAGTGCCGAATCACGAGGCGGAGAGGCCAGGGTCGGCCACACCACCTGGCCGTGCGGCCAGGCTTGGCCCAGCCAGGTGGTCCGCCGACCCAGCACCCTCGGCCTCTCCTTCCGCCTATAAGTTGCCCTCAGACGAAAACCCTAGGTACCCGATCAAAATCCATGAAAGAGTCTAGAGTCGCCATCTCCATC
This sequence comes from Avena insularis, assembly GCA_023614405.1. Taxonomy (NCBI): domain Eukaryota; kingdom Viridiplantae; phylum Streptophyta; class Magnoliopsida; order Poales; family Poaceae; genus Avena; species Avena insularis. The sequence continues at coordinate 436,731,468 of CM042692.1, forward strand.
CCTAGATCGGGAGGGATCAAGCTCTTCCGGCACCACCGAAGAGGGGAATTCACCCTGGAGGCCTTCTTCATCACCATGCAAGCCTCCGGTGTGATACGTGAGTAGTTCATCCTTGGACTACGGATCCATGTAGTAGCTAGATGGCTGGTTTCTCCTCCTTTGTGCCTTCATGTTTAGATCTTGTGAGCTCCATTCATGATCAAGATCATCTATTTGTAATTCATACATGTTGTGTTTGCGGGGATCCGATGGATATTGAGATGCTATTTCAGATTGATTATTGATTCTATCATGTCTTTGTTATTTGATATCTTGCATGCTTTCCGTTGTTAGTAGCTATCTTGGCCAAGTAGATGCTAGCAACTCTAAGAGTTAGTATTTATGCTCGATAGTGGGTTCATGCCTCTGGTAATCTGGGGAAGTGACAGAAATCTCTAAGGTACTAGATGTGCTGTTGCTACTAGGGAGAAAACAATTATCCTTTGTTCATAGAACAATTGTATTGTTTACTTTACTCGCAGTTTGTAAAGCAATAATCTGTTGCTTGCAACTTAATACTGGAGGGGGTTCGGACGATAACCTGAAGGTGGATTATTAGTCATAGATGCAGTTGGATGGCGGTCTATGTATTATGTTGTAATGCCCAATCAAGTCTCAAAGGAGTCAAGATGATTAGTATATGCATGTATTGCTTTCTCGGTGTTTGTCAATTGCCCCGCTGTAATTTGTTCACCCAGCATGTTATCTATCTAAGGAGAGCCACCTCTAGTGAACTATGGATCTCGGTCCTTGTCTTTTATATACAATCTACAATCTTTTACCACTTTGTGTTTACTTTCTACAAACTTTTACTTCCTTCCATTCAATACGTTTAATCCTTTGTTTTCCTCAAAACACGGTGAGATTGACAACCTCATCGCAAGTTGGGGACAAAGTTCTGTGTTTGTGTTGTGCAGGTCTCCATGTTGCTACTAGCACCGATAGTGCGCCCTGCCAAAGCTCAGCTAGTAACACCTTTGGGGTGTTTCCTTGCTCCTACTGGTTCGATTAAACCTTGGTTTCATAACTAAGGGAAAACTTACTGCTGTGCTCATCATACCTTCCTCTTGGGGTTCCCAACGAGCTCTACGTTGAAAGTCGAGTGCATCATTGTACCAACTTCATTGTGTTTAATTATGAAAGACAAAATATAAATGATTTCATTCAATTTCTCGCATAGAAAAATGCACAGCTAATTTCATATTCTCGCAGGAACTGGCGCCACTTGTTGAACCGGCAGCACTGCCACGATCTCCACGTAACCACGGTGAGTTCTCGAACTGAAAGTTGCAGTTACCTATGAAAAACTGAAGAAATTGAAGCGACTCGATCACGACTACTGGGAGTGAAAGCCGATGAGCCAGGTGCGCCTCGAGTATGCATCCAAAGACGCCTACATGGCGTACGAGTTGTACAGTAAGCTCATTACCATAAAAGATGGAATGGTTAATATTGGGTTCGCAGCATAGAAAACAAAAAATTTCCTACGGTGTGAACTACACGCCAAGATCTATCTACTAGGTACAAAACAACGGGTGGACATACATCCAACAAGAACTTACCCTCGTAGACAACGAGCTTTGTTAACGAGTAGGAACTCGTGGTTGATGTAGTCGTACACTTGCCGATCTCAAGATCGTGAGGAAGTCCGAGCGCCACAACTCAGCAGCGCATCCGCACTCGCACACACGTTCAAGCCACCGGACAACCTCCACCTCCTTGCTCCAGCGATCCAGCGGAAGCAGCAACTCCTTCCAGACGAAATGCCACCGGGAACATGTATCTCGCTAATCCGAGACCATGGGGGAATAATTCTAGAGGGGGAGAGAGATCCTTCACAAGGAGGTGTGAGGATGAAGGAGGGAATGGGTGGCCTTTTATAGGAGGATGGAGGTGCCCCCTCTCTCCATGGCCGGCGCATGGGGGGGTGACCCCTCACCTCCCCCATTCATGTGGTGGTAACCCCTCCACATTAAAATGCCTCTTCACATTCCCTTTTAAAGTCTCCACTTTAAATGCATTAAATTTCTCCAAATTTAATGCTCTCTCATTTAATAAAACTCTTTTATTAAATTTATTCAGAATTTTGTTAATTACTTTAATTAACAAACATTCACATATAGCCCCTTGCAATATTTCAATATCACATGCAGAACCACCTTCTGCAATTTCACCCAAAACAATTTCCGGTTTCTATTGAAACAATTCCTGCGCTTTGCAATTCTTTCGTCTGAAACATATGTGCTCCAAAATGGTGTCCAGAAACATACGGTTCGCGAATAATGCAGACATGATCGAGACCTTTCTCCGATCAATAATCAGCAGCGGGACCTGGAGATCCGTACTGACTCCTACACATTCAACGATGACTTCTGTGATCGTGAGAACCTTTAACGCTTGTAACTAAATCCCTTTGTCTCTCGATATATTACATGGAGATTCGATCATAGATATCTCCATACCTAGTTTGATCTCGTTACCGACATGCACTCTTTTCTCGTTCCCGTGATATAACATTCTAGTGATCACATCACTTGCTTGCAAGCTATCCTAATGTGATATCACCGAGAGGGCCCAGAGTATATCTATCCGTCATCTGGATTGAAAAATTCCACTCTTGATCCATGAGCCTCAACATAACACCTTCGTAGTACTGAACCCATCTTTATAGTCACCTTGTTACGGTGTGACGTTTGATGTTATCAAGATACTATTCCAGTGTCAGCAATTAACATGATCTCATGGTCTAAGGATAAAGATTACTTTGTATGATGTTATAGCAATATAAACATAATGACTTGATCTTAATGCTATACTTCGGATGAATGTTCATCACATCATTCCACCAATGGTGTGACCTTGTTATTAACAACATCCAATGTCCATGATCAGGAAACCTTGATCATCTTGTTAATCAACAAGCTAGTCTATAAGAGAGGCATGACTAGGAACCCTTTTTGTTTATTAAACACACATGTTTTGATGTTTCCGAATCAATACAATTCTATCATGTAAAATAAACATCTATCATGTATAAGGAATATATAATAACAACTTTATTATTGCCTCTTAGGGCATATTTCCTTCAGTCTCCCACTTGCGGTGTTGATCTAGTTCACATAGTGATAAATCTAACACCCATGGAGTTCTGGTGTTGATCATGTTTTGCCCTAGGGAGTACTTTAGTCAACGGATCTTCTACATTCAGGTCCGTGTGCACTTTATAAATCTTTATATCTCCATCCTTGACATGTTCGCGGATGGAATGAAACCGGTGCTTAATATGCTTGGAATTCTTGTGAGACCTTGGTTCCTTGGCGTTGGCTATGGCTCCATTGTTGTCACAATAGATCACCATCGGGTCCAACGCACTGGGAACCACACCCAGTTCCGTAATGAACTCCTTCATCCAAACCGCTTCCTGCGCTGCTTCTGAAGCAGCAACATATTCCGCCTCCGTTGTTGATCCAGCCACCACAGGTTGTTTGGAGCTCCTCCAACTAATTGCTGCTCCGTTCAAGAGAAATACGTATCCGGATTGAGACTTAGAGTCATCCGGATCAGTGTCAAAGCTAGCATCGACATAACACTTAGCGACTAGCTCTTCTTCACCTCCGTATATAAGAAACATATCCTTAGTTCTTCTCAAGTACTTGAGGATGTTCTTTACCGCTATCCAGTGTTCAACACGGATCGATTGGTACCTACTAGTCAAACTAATAGCATGTGCCACATCCGGTCTTGTACATAGCATGGCATACATAATAGAGCCTATGGCCGAGGCATTGGGGATCTTATCCATCATTTCTCTTTCTTCCGGCGTAGCCGGACTTTGAGTCTTATCAAGGTATGTACTCTGCGATAGCCCAATTAGGCGCCTTGATCTATCTCTATAGATTTTAATGCCTAATATATATGACGCTTCACCAAGGTCTTTCATTGAGAATTTGCTGTTTAGATAACTTTTAACACTGTTTAAAAGATCTATATCATTTCCAATCAATAATATGTCATCCACATATAATATCAGAAATGCCACATTGCTCCCACTCACTTTGTTGTAAATACAAGCCTCTCCATAAGTTTGGACAAATCCAAACTCTTTGATCACCTCATCAAAGCGGAGATTCCAACTCCGTGATGCTTGCTTCAGTCCATAGATGGATCGCTGAATTTTTCATACAGTATTAGCATCCTTAGGATCGACAAAACCCTTAGGTTGTATCATATACAACTCTTCTTCAACCTTACCATTGACGAACGCAGTTTTGACATCCATCTGCCATATTTCATAATTGAAATATACAGCAATTGCTAACATAATCCTAACCGACTTAAGCATCGCTACGGGAGAGAATGTCTCATTGTAGTCAACTCCTTGAATTTGTCGAAACCCCTTTGCGACAAGTCAAGCCTTATAGATGGTCACATTACCATCAGCATCAGTTTTTCTTTCGAAAATCCATTTATTCTCAACGGCCTTTCGGTCGTGAGGTAAGTCCACCAAGTTCCAAACTTGGTTCTCGTACATGGATTCCATCTCGGATTTCATGGCTTCTAGCCATTTGTTGGAATCCAGGCTCATCATCGCTTCTTCATACATCGCAGAGTCATCCATTTCATCAACCATGAAATTCACAACAGGATTGTCGTACAGTTCAGGAGCTGCACGTGTCCTGCTTGACCTGCGAGGTACGGTAGTGTCCTCTTTCGGAGTTTCATGATCATTATCATTAGCTCTCTCTTCATCAGGTGAAGTCAACTCTGAAACAACTTCCGGTGCTGCGCCACTCGCCATTCCATGAAGAGAAGGTTCAATAACCTCTTCGAGTTCTACCTTCCGACTACTCACACCTTTCGTGAGAAACTCCTTCTCAAGAAAGGATCCATTCTTGGCAACAAAAACCTTGCCCTCGGATCTGTGATAGAAGGTATACCCAATTGTTTCCTTAGGGTATCCTATGAAGACGCATTTTTCCGCTTTGGGTTCGAGTTTATCCGGTTGAAGTTTCTTCACATAAACATCGCATCCCCAAACCTTAAGAAATGATAGCTTAGGTTTGTTTTCAAACCATAATTCATACGGTGTCGTTTCAACGGATTTAGATGGTGCCCGATTTAAAGTGAATGCAGCTGTTTCCAATGCATAACGCCAAAATGATAGAGGTTAGTCAGTCAGAGACATCATAGATCGAACCATATCCAATAAGGTACGATTATGACGTTCCGACACACCATTACGTTGTGGTGTTCCGGTAGGCGTGAGTTGTGAAACTATTCCACACTCTTTCATGTGTGTGCTAAACTCGTAACTTAGATACTCTCCTCCATGGTCAGACCGTAGAAATTTGATCTTTCTATTACGATGATTTTCCACTTCATTCTGAAATTCCTTGAACTTTTCAAAAGTTTCAGACTTGTGTTTCATCAAATAGATATACTCGTATCTACTCAAATCATCCGTGAAAGTAACAAAATAACGATATCCACCTCACCGAAACACACTCATTGGTCCACACACATCAGTATGTATGATTTCCAATAGATCTGTCACCCGTTCCATTGAACCGGAAAACGGCGTTCTAGTCATCTTGCCCATAAGGCATGGCTCACATGTATCAAATGATTCAAAATCAAGTGATTCCAAAAGTCCATCAGAATGGAGTTTCTTCACGCGTTTAACGCCAATATGACCTAGACGGCAGTGCCACATATATGTAGACATATCATCATCAAGTTTAATCTTTTTAGCATTAACATTATGAATGTGCATAATATTACTATCGAGATCCAACAGAAATAAACCATTCAACATAGGTGCATGACCATAAAAGATATCATTCTTATAAATCGAACAACCATTGTTTTCAGATTTAAAGGAATGACCACTTTGCATCAAACACGATCCAGATACAATGTTCATGCTCAGTGCAGGCACCAAATAACAATTATTTAGGTTTATAACTAATCTCGATGGCAAATGGAGAGGTAGCATCCCGACGGCAATCACATCAACTCTTGATCCATTGCCGACCCGCATCTTGACCTCATCCCTTGCTAGTTGTTGCTTGTTCAGTAGCCCCTGAACCGAGTTACATATATTAGCAACCAATCCGGTATCAAATACCCAAAAGCTCACTGAGTACTAGTCAAGTACACATCAATAACATGTATATCACATATACCTTTGTTTGCCTTGCTAGACTTCTTGTCCGCCAAATACTTGGGGCGATTCTTCAATGGCCATTCCCCTTGCAATAGTAGCACTCGGTGTCAGACTTAGGGCCAGCCCGGGGTTTCTTTTCAGGCGTGGCAACAGACTTGCCACCCTTCTTTCCCTTGTGCTTGCCTTTCTTGTCCTTCTTGAAACCGGTGGTCTTATTGATCATCAACACTTGATGTTCTTTCCTAATCTCCACTTCTGCAGTCTTAAGCATTGACAGAAGCTCGGGAAGAGACTTCTTCATGCCCTGCATATTATAGTTCATCACGAAGCTCTTGTAGCTAGGTGGCAGAGATTGGAGAACACGATGTATGCCTAAGTCAATGGTAATCGTTATTCCCAAGGATACAAGCTTATCGGCGTACCCAGACATTTTGAGTACGTGCTCACTAACGGAGCTGTTTTCCTCCATCATGCAGCTAAAGAACCTTTCTATAGCATTATAACTCTCTACGGCAGCATGGGTATCGAAAATCATTTTCAATTCTCCCATGGTATCAAAGGCATTGCCATTTTCGAAACGCTTTCGAAGTTCTGGATCTAGCCCATACAGTATGCCGTAATGAACTAAGTTGTGGTCCTCCTGACGAGTCACATAGACATTCTTTTCCTTGTCAGGGGCATCAGGAGCTGGTGGGGGGCCTAGCGGCGCATCTAGCACATATTGCTTTTGTGCAGCAGTGAGAAGAATCCTCAAATTCATAGCCCAGTTGGTGAAGTTGCTACCATTCGCAACAAGTTTCTCTTTCTCCATGAACACATTGAAATTAAAAGCAGGTGGTGCCATCTACAACAGAATTTGTAAAGTTTATTTAGACTAAGTTTATGATAGATTGAGTTCAACTAATCCAAATTACTAATGAACTCCCACTCAAAAACGACATCCCTCGTGTCCTTTTGGTGATTACATGAACCAATTCCACTACACCAAGTCCGATCATCACGTGAGTTGATATAGCTTCAAAGGCGAGCATCTATATGGGCATCATATCAACCATATGACTCATGCTTAACCTTTCGGTCCGTGTTACGAGGCCATGTCTATACATGCTAGGCTCGCCAAGTAAGAACCTTAGTATTCGCGTGTGTAAAACTATCTTACACCCGTTCCTATGAAAGCGTAGATTCGAGTACACCCGATCATCACGTGATGTCTCGAGACACGATCCATAGAACGGTGCATACTCAAGGAAGAATACATTTTTATCTTGATATCTAAATGAGGGATCATCTTATAATGCTACCAAACGCGCCAAACTAGTAGTATAAGATGCTAACATCTAATGTGTAAAGTGAGATGATATGGTCCATGCATTTGATCTCTATCACTTGCATCGTGGTATGATCTCTATCATTCCTTTGTGTGTAAGGCCAAGGTCTATGGAACTTACACATTGACTATGGTGTAAGAGTATCTACCATACATCTACTTACAACAATACCATATCAATACACTAGCCCAACAACGATCTAAACTAGACGCCTCTAATTTATCAATTGCAAGTTTTACGTGGCTTAGGGCTTTCGGAGATAGAACCGTTCTCACCTACGAACATGAACCACAACGAGAATAACTAAGTTATTAGCAACTCGTTGTAAATCAGATATTGACTATAGTAGGAGAGACAGACACCCGCCAGCCACTTATGCAAAACAAGTTGCATGTCAGTCGTGGAACCGGTCTCATGTACGATGACATGTAAGGTTGGTCCGGGCCGCTTCATCCCACTATGCCACCAATATCCAAAATACATAGAAGATGCAATAACATGATCATCATCGCCCACATATCAGCATATGTGTACTACCCGTGCTAAGCACCTACACATAGATCAGGCTCTGATACCACTGTTGGGTCCGCAGCATAGAAAACAAAAAATTTCCTACGGTGTGAACTACACGCCAAGATCTATCTACTAGGTACGAAGCAACGGGTGGACATACATCCAACGAGAACTTACCCTCATAGACAACGAGCTTTGTTAACGAGTAGGAACTCGTGGTTGATGTAGTCGTACACTTGTCGATCTCAAGATCGTGAGGAAGTCCGAGCGCCGCAACTCAGCAGCGCATCCGCACTCGCACACACGTTCAAACCACCGGACAACCTCCACCTCCTCGCTCTAGCGATCCAGCCAAGCAAAGAACTCCTTCCGCATTTAAATGCCACCAGGAACATGTATCTCGCTAATCCGAGACCATGGGGGAATAGTTCTAGAGGGGGAGAGAGAGATCCTTCACAAGGAGGTGTGAGGATGAAGGAGGGAATGGGTGGCCTTTTATAGGAGGAGGGGGGTGCCCCCTCTCTCCATGGCCGGCGCATGGGGGGTGACCCCTCACCTCCCCCATTCATGTGGTGGCAACCCCTCCACAGTAAAATGCCTCTTCACATTCCCTTTTAAAGTCTCCACTTTAAATGCATTAAATTTCTCCAAATTTAATGCTCTCTCATTTAATAAAACTATTTTTATTAAATTTATTCAGAATTTTGTTAATTACTTTAATTAACAAACATTCACATATATCCCCTTGCAATATTTCAATATCACATGCAGAACCACCTTCTGCAATTTCACCCAAAACAATTTCCGGTTTCTATTGAAACAATTCCTGCGCTTTGCAATTCTTTCGTCTGAAACATATGTGCTCCAAAATGGTGTCCGGTAACTCTTAAGTGTGCCACCCTACAGTTCCCGAATAATGCAGACATGATCGAGACCCTTCTCCGATCAATAATCAGCAGCGGGACTTGGAGATCCGTACTGACTCCTACACATTCAACGATGACTTCTGTGATCGTGAGAACCTTTAACGCTTGTAACTAAATCCCTTTGTCTCTTGATATATTACATGGAGATTCGATCATCGGTATCTCCATACCTAGTTTGATCTCGTTACCGACATGCATTCTTTTCTCGTTCCTGTGATATAACATTCTAGTGATCACATCACTTGCTTGCAAGCTATCCTAATGTGATATCACCGAGAGGCCCAGAGTATATCTATCCATCATCTGGATTGACAAATTCCACTCTTGATCCATGAGCCTCAACATAACACCTTCGTAGTACTGAACCCATCTTTATAGTCACCCTTTTACGGTGTGATGTTTGATGTTATCAAGATACTCTTCCGGTGTCAGCAATTAACATGATCTCATGGTCTAAGGATAAAGATTACTTCATATGATGTTATAGCAATATAAACATAATGACTTGATCGTAATGCTATACTTCGGATGAATGTTCATCACATCATTCCACCAATGGTGTGACCTTGTTATTAACAACATCCAATGTCCATGATCAGGAAACCTTGATCATCTTGTTAATCGACAAGCTAGTCTATAAGAGAGGCATGACTAGGAACCCTTTTTGTTTTTTAAACACACATGTATTAATGTTTCTGAATCAATACAATTCTAGCATGTAAAATAAACATCTATCATGTATAAGGAATATATAATAACAACTTTATTATTGCCTCTTAGGGCATATTTCGTTCAGTTAAGGCAGGGTTTTTCACGAGAGAGCTATTCCTTGGTTGCAAGCTAGCCCAGGAGAAGAAGCACGAGGAGGACAGAAAGCGGTTTCAGGACGAGCAGGGATCTTGGGACGGTGGCGACATCAAGCGGTTGAAGGGGAAGCAAGTCAAGGACGACAACAAGTGGTGGTGATACATTATGTGTTTGAACTAGATTTTAGTTTCTAGTTTATTATGTGTGTGATACATTTAGTTACTTCAATACAAAATTTCGACCAATTTAACTTGTTGATGTATTTCTTGACAATTATAATATAATCGAGCACTAGAAATATTTTGTAGTGTGCATGAGCATGATCAGTAAATATAATTGAACACTAGAAACTTTAAGGCACTCCATATAAAGGAGTAGATTAATATAGAAGGTTCACCAGAGACACCACGGATATATTGTCTTACATGCCACACACAGGTAATAATTAACTAGAACAAAATAAAAGCAGGGGCTGCAGCAGGAGACCGGGACACGGAGACGCCTAGTAGGGCAGGGGTTTATCAGCAGAGGCAGCGATAGCCTAGTCGATGGGATACAGGCCAGTCCTGACATACTCCCGGAGGAATTTGCCATAGGCTGCGTGCCGCGCCAAGGTAATCGGCCTATGCCTTCTGCTTCCGCCTCTGCCAATGCCCTCTGCGTGCTAGATCATGCTGTTGAGGTCCACGTTGATTGCTCTACCACGGAATGGGCAAAACAGTCTCCCCCTACGGTGGAAACAGATTATCCCACACAGTAACCGCCTCAACCTGTAGCGGCTCTTATTGTCCCTGGATACCTTGCTATCGTCCACTTCATCATCATCCTCCAGTTGATTTTTAAGAACATAACTTATAACTCATGCATATGATTGAATTGTATTACAACTCAAGAATTGACAACATCTATATGTAAGACAATATATCCGTGGATATCAAAGATAAAGCATCTCAGCAATAGTTTGATCGGTTCATATATCATTTCATCTCAACACAATGACAAATAATTTCATCAGAGTGAATGTAGGATAAATCTAGGGGCCTCATAAGTTTCTTCAGGGATGGAGTGATGACCCACAAGTATAGGGGTTGTATCGTAGTATTTTCGATAAGTAAGAGTGTCGAACCCAACGAGGATCAGAAGGTGCTGGCTAGTGGTATGGATCAGGAATTCTCTGTAAATACTTAGCAAACGGATTTTTAGGGGTTTTTGATAAAGCAAGTAAACAAAGTACGAGTAAATAAAAGATAGTAGGAATAAATGCAGCAAGTGTCCCAATCCTTTATGCAGCAAAGGACAAGCCGGTTGTATTACTTAAGATGACCAAATGTTCTCGAGGATACATGGGAAGACTGTCAAGTGCTTTCGCTTCATATAGTTGATTAATCTTCTTTAGCTTGCTAAGTGTTGTATGGGTGAACCTGTGCTAATGTACCACCCCATCCAAGACTAATACATACTTGTGATTATACCCTTGCAAACATCCGTAAGTATAAGAAAGTAATTAAGGTAGAAACCTAACCACAGCTTTAAACTCTAAGACCCTTACGTCCCTTGTGCAATGGTTTCCTAACGGGGGTTCAGGTTTCTATCACTCCGGCAACCCCTACAATTAGTAGCCAAATACGCAATGCATTCCCCTAGGCCCATATAGGTGAAGTGTCATGTAGTCGACATTCACATGACACCACAAGAAGAAGTACACCACAACTTAAATAACAATCTATTGAATCTTTCTCAACACAACTCCACTACTAACAACATGAATTCTCCCATGTCCTCAAGAAAAAAACGAACTACTCACAAGACATCATATGGATCATGATCAGAGATGGAATAATGATGTATAACAATCTGAACATAAACAATAATTCAATGGTTCACTCAATAGCATCAACTACAAAGAGTAATCAACACCGGGAAAGTTTCCCCTATGAACTAATGCAAGATTCAACTCAATTGTTACAGCAATATGGAGATGGTGATGAGGGTGCTGATGGTGATGATTATGGTGGTGGTGATGATGATGATCCCGATGAAGTCCAGCTTGATGGTGGTGTTGATGGCAACGATCTCCCCTCTCCGGGAAGGAATTCCCCCGGCAGAAATCTGTCTGCCGGAGAGATCTTTCTCTCTCGGTGTTTTCCGCCCTACAGAGGCGGCGGAATCTTTCTGTGGTGGCTCCTCGAGTCTTAGGGTTTCGGGAGGATGATATACGCCAGAGGAGAGAGGCTGGAGTGGGCCAGGGTGGCCACACTACCTCCTGGCGTGACCTAGGGCTGCCCGTGCCAGGGGGTGGTGTGGGCCCCTTGTGGCCCATCTCCACTCCGTCTTTTGGCATCCTTAGTCTTCTGGAAAAATAGGATTTCCCGTATATTTTCCTGGATTTTCCGATCTTCGCGAATTTTGCCTCCAAACAGCACCTTTTCCATCAGAATCCTGACTACAGTGGTCCATGCTCCAAAAGTCATCAACCATGCAAAAAACAGATGAAATAACGTAAGTATCACCTCTCAATACGAAATATATCAATGAATAATAGTGAATTAAGACATAGAATAGTGATGCAAAATGGACGTATCAACTCCCCCCAAGCTTATACTTCGCTTGTCCCCAAGCGAAACTGAGCTCAATAAATATGGCCTCAGGTTTATGGAGTGAAGAGTCGATAAAAGAATACGGACAAGAAGCATCACATTCATCAAATACATGGATCATAATAGAAGACAACTCACTATTATATAACTTAACTTGTAATGAGTAAAGGAAACACAATAAAGATACATAAAGTGAATCATAATTGGTAATGGCAAACTTAGCTCTTGGTCGAAGAATAGTTGATAATTTGCTGGAGTTCACAAATAGCTGGTTTTCAAAGATAGCTTTCAAAGCAGTAAACATCAAGATAAGAGCAATGTGCAAAGCAAGGAACATAAGAAACATGATTTAATAAATCATCATATGAATGAATGAAACACAACAACTCAAAATACTTGCTGAGATAGAAGGGAATAGGTTTACTGACTCAACTAAAAAGTAAAAGAAAAGGCCCTTCACAGAGGGAAGCAGGGATTACAAGTCTCATAAAGAGATCCCAAAAATTATGATACTTACTAGCTTTTATCTCTCATTGCCCCACCATAGGCATCTTTTGGTGATTAAGGTTAAAGTGACACAACTAAGAGGATATGCTTGACAAGTTATAAATTGAAGTCCCATGCCCCTTACTTATGAGTACCGAACCTCATGCTACTCAACTTCAGTCACGAGTAAGCTCTTGTCATTGTAAATACATGTGTATCATTAAGAACCGCCAACGGGGTACCCCTTGCACATGACATAGGAGCTATCCCATAATCAAAATGACAAGGCAAGCAGACAGTGAGCATCTCAGCGATCTTTTTATTTGCTATTTGCATAGGTTTTTATTGAGAATGCTTCATAGAATGCTCACTATAGTTATGCTACAAGTTTCCACCATGATTAGGCATGGCTTAGGCCAGCGGCCCAGGCGTTTCTCTAACACACATATAAACTCCATGATCTTACAAGTTCCACTTTTATTTCACACCGTCAGGATCCATAAGCAAAAGAACATGATATCAACTAGGTACAAAGTACCAAAGTGTTGAAAGCGGTCCCCATGATACATGGTTCTGCTAACTTCAACTCATAAAGTGCAAGCATATACGCAACAAAGAAGGACCCAATGGTTCAAGTTTATTAAATGCAAGAAAGTAAAGTGTGCCATCAAGTTTGTGAGAGCTTTAATCACTAATTTTCACACAACAAGTTCAATTTGGGAGGTAGATAAAACGAGAATTTACTTGGAATAGCAATAATGCTACTAGGTAGGTATGGTGGACACAAATGGCAAAGGTTTTGGTTTTAAGGAGGTGGATGCACGAGAAGAATACCCTCTCAGTACAGGTTTTTGGCTAGCAAGGCTGGGTAGGAAGTACAAGAGTTGAAGGATACAAACAAACATACAAGTGATAAAGACAAACATGCAATCTTCCTTGGAAGCACAAAAGATCTTAACTAGAGAATACTAGACTTATGAGCAAATCAAGAAAGAAATATGATGCAATTATTTTTCTTTAAAGTACTTTTATCTTTTCTTTCAACTCTCAAAAATAGTGTTGCTACTGACCGAGCCAGGTTTGCCAAAACCAACTAAATTAACTCACTGATCCCAAAGTGATACCAATACTAACAACAAGATCAATCATATAACCATGAATTGAAAACTAATATAATCTATGCAAAAGAGTAAATGATAGAACTTCTCATTAATATTCCATAATGGCAACTCACACCAAGGGATACATATCTAACGAGAGAGGGGATACTTCCATTATGCAAACCATACTACATAATAACTCCTCTATTCATGATATGACTCTACTAAAAAGGTAAAAAGATAGAAGATAGTGATGTGATACCACGGCACTCCCCTAAGCTTGGAACAAACCAAGGGGATGCCAAACCTGATGACGAATTACTCCTTCGGTGGTGGTGGTATTATGCTCTTAGTTGACGTGAGGAAATCTTCCAGCATCTTGCGAAGCCTATTATTCTCCCATTGAAGCATGTCCACCTTCCTCTTCAAGTCTCGGTACTTATCGCAGAATTCTTTAGTGACTCGTAGGGCTTCCGTTGATGTAGGGCAAGTGACTGAAGGTACCAGCCCTTGCTTGGGGTCTCGGAGGTCTTCCTCCATAGGATCCTTCCCTTTATACTTGGCGGACACCATTGTGCTTCTAAGCTTTCAAGAATAGTTCCTGGCAAAAACAAATTGAAACGAAAACACGACGAAAACACGATATACGGACCTCGGAAACTCCGGGGGATTATATATTACAAAGTTTCATATCAAAAGGAAGCTACTGGGAGAAAACGAGTTGGAGGCGGAGTCCGGGGTGGACTCACCACCTGGTGGCGCGGCCAGGGGAGGGACCGCGCCACAGGGTGGTGTGAGCCACCCTGGCTCTATTTCCGTCCCTTTTTTTGCTTCGTAGCTTTCCTTATTGACTGAAAACTGCAAAAATATAGTTGGATAGTGTTTTCGCGGAACTTTTCTTACCAGAACTGTTACCTATTTGAAAACACACTCTACAGGTCTCTGAATTTGGTATCTAGTAGATTCTTCCGGATTCATCACTTGAATAGCATCAATATCTTCATCTTCATACACTTAATACTTTAGTCATAAAACCCTTTTCTTCCTTATTACAACATTGTCTCCACTTCTTGGAAATTTATTTCACACAAAACATCACACAATTCTCATTAGCAACATTAGTATAAGTGAAGTGATAGAACCTTTTGAGTCCAACTTCAACTGAAAACCATCAAAACATAAGCTACTGTAGCAACTCCTTCCGAAAACCCAAAAAGAATACAAAAAGGAAATTGAATAAAGAGGCAAATGCAAAAGTGGCAATATCTGTCAAAACAGACCAGCAGGTAAAGATCAATTTTTTCGAAAATCTTCTGTTGCTCAAATCAAAAAGTGCAAAACTAACAAAAGTTAAATAACAACCTGGGTCAGAAGCACAAAAAATTACAGCTCAATCTGACATACACATATCTCTCAAGAATTTTTACGGTGAAGCACAAAAATCTGTTTCGGGACAGCAACTTCCCCAAATCTTACTTCTCTCTCATTGGAGGTTGATCTTGACACAAAAACCAAACAAAATGGATAAGGAGAGGTTATTACCAAAGTAATAACTTCCAAGACTCAAAGAAACAAAAACAAACTGAAAGCAAAAACAAATTGGGTTGTCTCCCAGAAAGCTCTTTTTTTATAGCTATTAAGATGGGCATGATAATGTTGAAGAAACTCTCATAGGGATATGAATTGAAGTGAAGGAGAGCATTAAGAAGAAAAAATACACATATTTAAGTCTAACCCACTTCCTATGCAAGGGAATTTTGTAAACAAACAAGTTGTTGAAACCAGAGGCTACTTGCATAAGAAGGCAAACGAAGTGCAACTTAAAGACTTTCAACATAAAACGAGGAAACTTGATATTATTGAGGTGCATAAGAACACTTTTCCCTCTCTCATAATAACTTTCAGTATCATGCATAAACTTAACAATATAGCTATCACAAGGACCATCATAGCAATGATCACTTATTCTAATAAAAAACACAGGAATACTAGCTCTCATAACACTACTATGTGAAACAATATTAGAGGTATCCTTACAAAGGATAGTGTGTCCCTCTTTTTCATATTTAGTAACAAAGTCTTTCACATTTGCTATTATAGGTTCATCAACCATTTGTTTATTAGGTTCAATAGCTTTATTCATACTTTCATCTACCATACTAGCCATCATAGAATGTTCCCTTATCTTAACTGGGAAAGGCATTTTCTCAATGTAAGGTTTAGGTAAAACATGATTAGCAGTATAAACTTCAATATTTCTTGCAGGAACACTCTTAGAAACATCTTTATAAGGTTCATGATACTTATTCCACTTCTTTTTAGGCACTTCAATGTAAGAAGCAAAAGCCTTAAAATAAGAAGCAATAGCTTGAGAGTCTAGACCATAAGCATTTTTAATATTTTGAAAGTCATCACTTCCCATAAAAGATTCAATGCATTCATAATCATAATTTATACCTGACTTTCTACCTTTGTCATTCTCCCAAGCTTCAGCATTGTCTTGAATACGGTTAGAAGATCCCATTTAGCTTCTTCTTCCATGCGAGTGAATGATCCAGCACAAGAAGCATCCAATAAATCTTTATCATGTAGAGGGAGCCTTGCATAAAAGTTATTGATAATAATATTGTTGGGGAGCTCATGAATGGGACATTTGAGCATTAGTAACTTCAATCTCCCCCAAGCTTGAGCTGTACTCTCTCCATCAAGAGGCCAAAAGTTGTATATTTGATTTCGATCTTTATGAATCTCACTAGGAGGATAAAACTTTGAATAAAAGAGAGGCACTATTTCCTCCCATTCCAGAGCTTGACCATTCTTCAACAGCTTATACCATTCCTCAACTCTTCCTTTCAGTGATAATGAGAATAACTTCTTCTTAACTTGATCTGTAGTAATACCTGCACACTTGAACAACCCGCATAATTCGTGTATAAAGAGCAAATGATCACCGGGATGGACAGTTCCATCCCCAACATAGTAGTTATCCATAACACGATCAATAATTCTTGTAGGTATTTTCAAAACATCATTCTCAGTAGGTGGTGGCTTATCTACTACCTTAGCAGTGGTAGTAGTATTACCAAATTAGAAACTTAGTGAATTATCCATAACGACAATAAAGCAACTAACAGTAATAAACAATACTCATAGTAGAAGTTTCCTTTACCAGTTCCACTCTCTAATAGCGCTTCACACCCCGGCAATGGCGCCAGAAAATAATCTTGATGACCCACAAGTATATGGGGTGTATCGCAGTATTTTCGATAAGAGTGTCGAACCCAACGAGGAGCAGAAGGTGCTGGCTAGTGGTATGGATCAGGAATTCTCTGCAAATACTTAGCAAATGGATTTTTAGGGGGTTTCGATAAAGCAAGTAAACAAAGTACGCGTAAATAAAAGACAGTAGGAATAAAGTAATTAAGGTAGAAACCTAACCACAGCTTTAAACTCTAAGACCCTTACGTCCTTTGTGCAATGGTTTCCTAACGGGGGTTCAGGTTTCTGTCACTCCGGCAACCCCTACGATTAGTAGCCAAATACACAATGCATTCCCCTAGGACCATATAGGTGAAGTGTCATGTAGTCGACATTCACATGACACCACTAGAAGAAGTACACCACAACTTAAATAACAATCTATTGAATCTTTCTCAACACAACTCCACTACTACCAACATGACTTCTCCCATGTCCTCAATAAACAAAACGAACTACTCACAAGACATCATATGGATCATGATCAGAGATGGAATAATGATGTATAACAATCTGAACATAAACAGTAATTCAATGGTTCACTCAATAGCATCAACTATAAAGAGTAATCAACACCGGGAAAGATTCCCCTATGAACTAATGCAAGATTCAACTCAATTGTTACAGCAATATGGAGATGGTGATGAGGGTGCTGATGGTGATGATGATGGTGGTGATGATGATGATGATGATCCCGATGAAGTCTAGCTTGATGGTGGTGTTGATGGCGACGATCTACCCTCTCCGGGAAGGAATTCCGTAGGCAGAAATCTGTCTGCCGGAGAGATCTTTCTCTCTCAGTGTTTTCCGCCCCGCAGAGGTGGAGGAATCTTTCTATGGTTGCTCCCCGAGTCTTAGGGTTTCAGAAGGATGATATACGCCAGAGGAGAGAGGCTGGAGTGGGCCAGGGTGGCCACACCACCTCCTGGCGCGGCCTAGGGCTGCCCGCGCCAGGGGATGGTGTGGGCCTCCTGTGGCCCATCTCCACTCCGTCTTCTGGCATCCTTAGTGTAACACCCTTGAATCGACCCTATGCAAGTTTTAGCGCTTCCCACCAAACCCGCATAGAAACGATTCAAGGACGCCCACCAGGCACTTTCGTGCGGGTGGAAAACGAAGTAATAACATTACACAACAGTCCTCGATGGGACCCACAGAACAGATATATATACAACACGACTCCATGAGTCAAGAATATAGATATACAGTACAAAGATCCAAATCACCTTGAAAACGATAGAGCGTCCGACTACGGACAAGATGCAAATGGGGCTAAGAGCCCTGAAGAATAACCAATGGCGTCCATAACCCTGCCCAGGCCAAGCCAGAAGGGTAACCTTGCTAACGATGTCGATCTCAAACCTGCTAAAACAAAAGGGGTGCCGACAAAGGGCAAAGGAAAAAGAGGAGCGCCAAGATCGAGGCCAAGACACGGCGAGGCTAGAATTCAAGGCCTCGCCACATAGGTATGGTGGGCTGAAGGCAATAGGCAACGCAATGCACTAAACAACCTATAGAGACTCGATACAATTGGCGTTTATCAGAGAGGGATGAGAAAGACCTTTTCGGATCCAACCTGAAGCTAACACCAAACAAACCCATCCTGGTGTTTCCCCCTCGAGACCAAATGAGGAAGTCGGACCAAGGAACTCACGACGTTGGCAATTTTACTCATTCCATTATAGTTGCAGCAATTACTAATCAGATATAGATAGCATGAGTCATCCTGAAGCATAAGTAGTGGGCAGTTTTAATCACCATTCCGTTATAGTTGGAACATTTACTAGACAGATATAATTGTCCTGAGGAATCCCAAAACCCAGCAGTTATTGGCACTTTTATCACATTCCATTGGAGTTGCAATACTTACTAGGCAGATATAACAAAACAACCCAGATCCAGCAGTGTTGGCATTTTTAATATCCATTCCGTTATAATTGAGCTGATTACTAGTCACATATTAAGTCAAATTTATAGCACTACTTTAGTTATGCTTGTCTATGATCGAGATACTGTGCTCCAAGTCGTCCATAACCGCAGACACGGCTTTCAGAAAGTTTTACCCTGCAGGGGTGCACAAATAGCAACACACACTCTATCAACCTCGGAAAAACCAAATCAAAACCCAACGAGGCATTCACGACAAAGCGATCACAGGATTCAGAAATATTTCAGGGGGGCACCCCATTAAGCTACTCGCAACAAAGTTGGACGGCTCCGAGACGGACCCAAGGTTTGCGCCAATGGCTGTAAACGACTGAGAACCCGAAAGTGTGACTGGGCTTGTCGATACCGCGAAAACACTCCGCAATCCTAACAAAGACAGTGCTCCTCGCACAATCTTAAATAAAACAAGTAAAGCATGGCATAAGTACAGATATTAATAAAGCCCCAAACTACTTTGTGGCCCCAAGAAATAGAAATGAATCAAGCTCGCCTGGGGGTCCATAAGGCCTCCGGATGTGGATAGTGCGAAAAATCAAGGAACAGTATCAAGTACTGGGTCCCACGGACACAAGTGAGCGTGGAAGAACCAAATAACATCTATTGCCCACCGATGCCTCTGCATTAGTTATATCTAGCATTTTTAATAGTTGTATTTAAAAATCATGATCAACTCCACCAATAAGCATCTCCACCAATAAGCATCTGCCAACCTTCCAACAACTGTGGTACTTGACAACACGAGATCACACCTGAGCAAGCAACTACGACTCGCAAGGCTAGCTATCTACCAAACACAGGTAATAGGAGGTGTCCATGGCAATATAGAGGCTGCACGAGATAGAAGTGGGGTGCGGAAACTAAAGCATCACGACACGGATACCAATAGATCAACAGGAGGAAATAAAGACTATAACTACAAAATAGGTAGAAGGGGAAGAGATGCTCGCCTGGGAAAACACTGCTGACGGATCATATCCGGAGAACTTGTCGATACTCGCATCAACTCATCGGCCTAATCCGCGAAGAAGCAACCACTAGAAGAAACACCGGATGCAATATTTAATACTACGCAAAAGATCCGGCATGATTATGATATGCATGCGAGATGAACAATTTAATATGCGACAGTCGATAACGTCACATTAGGGTTCGGTGAACTTGGGCTCCGAGGGGTTCGGGGTCGGATCTCAGGGTACGGATCTGGGGTTCGGTCTCGGCGGGATCGTTCTAGGATAACGGAGTAGATCTTGGCGTTCCGCGAAGAAGGACTTGGTTCGGTGTCGGGGCGCATCGGATTCGCCCTGGTCAGTGTCGATCTTATCGTCGTGAAGATCTTGTCGGGTCCGCGCCATTGAGTCGGTCTTGGCATTCGGGGTGAAGAACTTGGCGTCCTCAAGGAAGTACTTGGCGTATCCGTGTCGGTGACCTGGGCGTCCGGGTTCTCGGGCATCGGATCCGGGAAGAAGTACTTGTCGCATCTGTGGCCTTCGGGTCGAAGAACTTGGCGCGCCCGGGTTCGGTCTTCGGGTCCATGAAGGTCATGGCGTCCATGCAGTAGATCTTGTCAGTCCCACCCCAAAGGGCTTGTCGTTTCACGGCGGAGATCTTGGCGTGACAGGGTCTTCGAGCCTCGGCCATCTCATCCGAGTCGGAGATCTTGGGGCTTGGGAGGGTCTTGAACAACCACGACAGCAACCTTCTCAAACAAAAAACACCACTAACACCACGTTGTACCATATCTGGAAAACTCGAGGCAAACTTGAACGGGACGGCACAGAGCGGATCTTAGGTGGCGGTTGCGACTCGATCAGGTGACGACGCGGGCCCGCTCGATCGAGGCAAGGAGCCCTGGGAAGCAGGGTCCTGGACGGCGGAGAAGGACCACAACGGTGGCAGCTCGTGGGCGCAGCCTGTAGACACGCGGGGACGCCGGGAGTCGCTCGGGAGGAGATGGCAGCGGCGGGGTTGCAGGCGGGGAGCTCCGGCCGGGAGGCGACCGAGGCGGGGGAAGGAGACGACATCGGGGCGTGGGGTGACAGCGAGGAGAAGGCGCGGGGCTCGGGGAGGGCACGCACAGGCGGAGCGGAGGAGCACCGACGAGACGACGAGGTCGACGGGCTCGCTGGCAACAGCGGTGGTGAAGGCGACGCCGGGGAGAGAAGGAGGAGAGGCTGCCGTAGACCGAGGGATCCGCGGTGGTGGGGTGGAGCTTGATGTAGAGGGAGGCGAGGCCGGCGCGAGAGGAGGCCCGGCGGCGGGATCTCGCCGGAGAACGCTGCAGCGGGGCGGAGTCGGCAGGGGACGCGGCGGTGAGGGGAAGGCCGAGGTCAGCGGGACGGGGAAGAGGCAAGAGGGCGACGGCCGGCGCGGGCGACGGCGGCCTCGGCCCTAGCGGCGGGGTCGATCCGGGGATGCGGAGCACGACGGAGAGAGAGACAGGGCGGAGGACGGCGCCGGTGAGGGGAGGAGCGGGGCTAGGTCGCCGGCGGTAGGGAGATGGAGCGGAGGCCGGAGATCGTCGTGGGGCCGCCCCTACGGTTGGTGAGCGGGACCGACGGGGAGCGGAGGGAGGTGGCGGAGGGGACGCCGGCGGCGGGGTAGGGCGAGGCGGTCGCGGGGGAAGACCGTGTCGAGCGATAGGCCCGAGGCGAGGAGGTGGGTGCGTAGTGGTGGGGCCAAGCGCGGGGGCCGGGGTGGTTGTCCGCGTGTGGGGTGGGGTAGGTGGAGGAGTGCGGGGCGGGCCGCAGTAGGGCGGGCGCGTGCGGGGTTGGTCGGGAGCGGTCCAGGGTGGGGCCGAGCAGGGGACCTGGGGAGATGAGAGCAGGTGGAGGCGCGGGTGGGGTGAGGTGGCGAGTGGATGGGCAGGTGGCGGCGGCTGATTGGGTAGGGTTTTGGGCCAGGGTGATGTGTCGAGCCGTGGGTGGCCATGGTGAGGTGGAGGGGGGCTAGATAGGATTAGGGTAGGTAGAAAAGGTTTTGGGGTTAGGCAGGTTAGGGTTTTAATTTGGAGGTGGTCGGCTAGGCTTTCAGGCCTGGCTGGCTGCCTCCTATAAAATAATATAAATTTTGTTTATTTAAAACGGGGCTTTTGAAAACCATTGGTAGACGAAACAAAATAATCCGGAGACCCGGGTTTGATTTCAATAAAGACGGGAATATTTAGAAAACAAAAACAGTCTTTTCGAAAATAGTTTTTAAAACAAACCATGCAAGATGATGACGATGCTCAAATGCAATGTGGCATGATGACATGAGCATGCGGTCATGATGATGCAATGCACAAAAACAACGCGATTTTCTAGTAGTGGTTTTGCGGGATGCCACAATTCGACACCACTAACAATGGATCTCGCCCTCGAGATCCGCCTCATAGTACCGGGAAGAAGGTCGGCGATCTGAATCTTCTTGCTTCGTGTAGATCCTCGCGACACCACTAACAAGAGGTCCTTGTCCGTGATCATCGAGAGAACACTCTGAAAACAAAAGGCGAAGGCAGAGGTATTAACAAATAAAGCCACCTCTAGCTTCCGTGGACGGAGTAAAATTGCTGGATCCACTGATTCGATGTACAAGAGCGAATGATAAGAGTAGTCAGATGGTGATCAGTCCATCGCGCACCCAAAGCATTACTCTGCACACGAATAGGCGCATTATGCAACCAACTCTCGGAATTAGACTGAAGATCTCGACAATCGAGGTTCAGAACAAAGGAGTGATGCAGAATCTTCATCGGATCTGGCGTAGATGATGTTGTCGCGTCGAAAAACACCGGAAGGCACGAGAAGGAACAAAGAGAAGTCCAACAGACGAAGGATTCCTCAGATAGCATGTAGTCCGGATGTAGAAACACCGTTACCAAAGGAAGAAGCAAAAACCTGAAGGTACGACGGAAACCCAACCACGAGAAATCCTGGACTAGAAGAAGGTAAGAGAGCAGATCCAAAACACGCAGAGGTAAGAGGAGAACAGCATAGGGGTAAGGAGTAAAAGCAGACCTAATCAGATCTATCCAACCAATTTTGCAAAAATAGTTTTGACACTCTACTCCGTCCGTTAGCTAGGTTATCCTATAGGCTGGACCATTGGGGTATCGCAACTGCTGAGCTCTGATACCACTCTATAACACCCTCGAATCGTCCCTATGCAAGTTTTAGCGCTTCCCGCCAAACCCGCATAGAAACGATTCAAGGACGCCCACCAGGCACTTTTGTGCGGGTGGAAAACAAAGTAATAACATTACACAACAGTCCTCGATGGGACCCACAGAACAGATATATATACAACACGACTCCATGAGTCAAGAATACAGATATACAGTACAAAGATCCAAATCACCTTGAAAACGATAGAGCGTCCGACTACGGACAAGATGCAAATGGGGCTAAGAGCCCTGAAGAATAACCAATGGCGTCCATAACCCTGCCCAGGCCAAGCCGGAAGGGTAACCCTACTAACGACGTCGATCTCAAACCTGCTAAAACAAAAGGGGTGCCGACAAAGGGCAAAGGAAAAAGAGGAGCGCCAAGATCGAGGCCAGTACACGGCGAGGCTAGAATTCGGCGGCTCTCGCCTACATAGGTATGGTGGGCTGAAGCGGTAGCGCAGCGGCACTAAACAACCTATAGAGACTCGATACAACTGGCGTTTATCAGAGAGGGATGAGAAAGACCTATTCGGATCCAACCTGAAGCTAACACCAAACAAACCCATCCTAGTGTTTCCCCCTCGAGACCAAATGAGGAAGTCGGACCAAGGAACTCACGCCGTTTGCAATTTTACTCATTCCATTATAGTTGCAGCAATTACTAATCAGATATAGATAGCATGAGTCATCCTGAAGCATAAGTAGTGGGCAGTTTTAATCACCATTCCGTTATAGTTGGAACATTTACTAGACAGATATAATTGTCCTAAGGAATCCCAAAACCCAGCAGTTGTTGGCACTTTTATCACATTCCATTGGAGTTGCAATACTTACTAGGAAGATATAACAAAACAACCCAGATCCAGCAGTGTTGGCATTTTTAATATCCATTCCATTATAATTGAGCTGATTACTAGTCACATATTAAGTCAAATTTATAGCACTACTTTAGTTATGCTTGTCTATGATCGAGATACTGTGCTCCAAGTCGTCCATAACTGCATACATGGCTTTCATAAAGTTTTACCCTGCAGGGGTGCACAAATAGCAACACACACTCGATCAACCTCGAAAAAACATAATCAAAACCCAACGAGGCATTCACGACAAAGCGATCACAGGATTCAGAAATATTTCAGGGGGCCACCCCATTAAGCTACCCGCAACGAAGTTGGCCGGCTCCGAGACGGACCCAAGGTTTGCGCCAATGGCTATAAACGACTGGGAACCCAAAAGTGTGACTGGGCTTGTCGATACCGCGAAAACACTCCACAATCCTAAACACTACAGGTGCTCCTCGCACAATCTTAAATAAAACAGTAAAGCATGGCATAAGTACAGGATAGTAATAAAGCCCCAAACTACTTTGTGGCCCCAAGAAATAGAAATGAATCAAGCTCACTGTGGGGTCCATAAGGCCTCCCGGATGTGGATAGTGCGAAAAATCAAGGAACAGGTATCAAGTACTCGGGGTCCTATGGGACACAAGTGAGCGTGGAAGAACCAAATAACATCTATTGCCCACCAATGCCTCTGCATTAGTTATATCTAGCATTTTTAATAGTTGTATTTAAAAATCATGATCAACTCCACCAATAAGCATCTCCACCAATAAGCATCTGCCAACCTTCCAACAACTGTGGTACTTGACAACACGAGATCACACCTAAGCAAGGAACTACGACTCACAAGGCCAGCTATCTACCAAACACAGGTAATAGGAGGTGTCCATGGCAATATAGAGGCTGCACGGGATAGAACTGGGGTGCGGAAACTAAAGCATCGCGACATGGATATCAATAGATCAACAGGAGGAAATAAAGACTATAAATGCAAAATAGGTAAAAGGGGAAGAGATGCTCGCCTGGGAAAACACTGCCAACGGATCATATCCTGAGAACTTGTCGATACTCGCATCAACTCATCGGCCTAATACGCGAAGAAGCAACCACTAGAAGAAACACCGGATGCAATATTTAATACTATGCAAAAGATCCGGCATGATTATGATATGCATGCGAGATGAACAATTTAATATGTGACAGTCGATAACGTCATATTATAAAAATAATGGGGGTCTCGGATAGGGAATCACATTAGGGTTCGGCGAACTTGGGCTCCGAGGGGTTCGGGGTCGGATCTCAGGGTACGGATCTGGGGTTCGGTCTCGGCGGGATCGTTCTCAGATAACGGAGTAGATCTTGGCGTTCCGCGAAGAAGGACTTGGTTCGGCGTTGGGGCACATCGTATTCTCCCTGGTCGGTGTCGATCTTATCATCGCGAAGATCTTGTCTGGTCCGCGCCATCGAGTCGGTCTTGGCATTCGGGGTGAAGAACATGGCGTCCTCGAGGAAGTACTTGGCGTATCCGTGTCGGCGACCTGGGCGTCTGGGTTCTCGGGCATCGGATCCGGGAAGAAGTACTTGTCGCATCTGTGGCCTTCGGGTCGAAGAACTTGGCGCGCCCGGGTTCGGTCTTCGGGTCCGTGAAGGTCGTGGCGTCCGTGCAGTAGATCTTGTCAGTCCCACCCCAAAGGGCTTGTCGTTTCACGGCGGAGATCTTGGCGTGACGGGGTCTTCGAGCCTCGGCCATCTCATCCGAGTCGGAGATCTTGGGGCTTGGGAGGGTCTTGAACAACCACGACAGCAACCTTCTCAAACAAAAAACACCACTAACACCACGTTGTACCATATCTGGAAAAATCGAGGCAAACTTGAACGGGACAGCACGGAGCGGATCTTAGGTGGCGGTTGCGACTCGATCAGGTGACGACGCGGGCCCGCTCGGTCGAGGCAAGGAGCCCCGGGAAGCAGGGTCCTGGAAGGCGGAGAAGGACCACAGCGGTGGCAGCTCACGGGCGCAGCCTGCAGACACGCGGGGACACCGGGAGTCGCTCGGGAGGAGATGGCGGCGGCAGGGTTGCAGGCGGGGAGCTCCGGGCGGGAGGCAGCCGAGGCGGGGGAAGGAGACAACATCAGGGCGTGAGGTGACGGCGAGGAGAAGGCGCGGGGCTCGGGGAGGGCACGCACAGGCGAAGCGGAGGAGCACCAACGAGACGACAAGGTCGACGGGCTCGCTGGCGACGGCGGTGGTGAAGGCGACACCGGGGAGAGAAGGAGGAGAGGCTGCCGTAGACCGAGGGATCCGCGGCGGTGGGGTGGAGCTTGCTGCAGAGGGAGGCAAGGCCGGCGCGAGAGGAGGCCCGGCGGCGGGATCTCGCCGGAGAACGCTGCAGCGGGGCGGAGTCGGCAGGGGACGCGGCGGCAAGGGGAAGGCCGAGGTCGGCGGGACAGGGAAGAGGCGAGAGGGCGATGGCGGCCTCGGCCCTGCGGCGGTGTCGAGCCGAGGATGGGAGCACGGCGGAGAGAGAGACGGGACGGAGGACGGCGTCGGTGAGGGGAGGAGCGGGGCTAGGTCACCGGCGGTAGGGAGATGGAGCGGAGGCCGGAGATCGTCGTGGGGCGGCGGCAAGTGAGTGAGCGGGCCGACGGGGAGCGGAGGGCGTGATTGGAGGGACGCCAAGGCGGGTAGGCGAGGCGGTCATGAAAGACCGCGGCGACATGAGGGCCCGAGGAGGCGGGTGCGTAGTGGTGGGGCCAGGCGCGGGGGCCGGGGTGGTTGTCCGCGTGTGGGGTGGGGTAGGTGGAGGAGTGCGTGCTGGGGGCGGCTGCGCGGCAGGTGGGCGGGGGCTGGCGCGTGCGGGGTTGGTCGGGAGCGGTCCAGGGTGGGGCCGAGCAGGGGACCTGGGGAGATGAGCGCAGGTGGAGGCGCAGGTGGGGTGAGGTGGCGAGTGGATGGGCAGGTGGCGGCGGCTGATTGGGTAGGGTTTTGGGCCAGGGTGATGTGTCGAGCCGTGGGTGGCCATGGTGAGGTGGAGGGGGGCTGGATAGGATTAGGGTAGGTAGAAAACGTTTTGGGGTTAAGCAGGTTAGGGTTTTAATTTGGAGGTGGCCGGCTAGGCTTTCGGGCCTGGCTGGCTGCCTCCTATAAAATAATATAAATTTTGTTTATTTAAAACGGCGCTTTTGAAAACCGTTGGTAGACGAAACAAAATAATCCGGAGACCCGGGTTTGATTTGAATAAAGACGGGAATATTTAGAAAACAAAAACAGTCTTTTCGAAAATAGTTTTTAAAACAAACCATGCAAGATGATGACGATGCTAAAATGCAATGTGGCATGATGACATGAGCATGCGGTCATGATGATGCAATGCACAAAAACAACGCGATTTTCTAGTAGTGGTTTTGCGGGATGTCACACTTAGTCTTCTGGAAAAATAGGATTTTCCGTATATTTTCCCGGATTTTCTGATCTTCGTGAATTTTGCCTCCAAACAACACCTTTTCCATCAGAATCCTGACTGCAGCGGTCCATGCTCAAAAAGTCATCAACCATGCAAAAAACAGATGAAATAACATAAGTATCACCTCTCAATATGAAATATATCAATGAATAATAGTGAATTAAGACATAGAATAATGATGCAAAATGGACGTATCATGGAGTCAGTGAACCAAGTAACAATTTCACAACCTGTAATGTTGTTGTACATCGCCCTAGGTTCACTAACTCAACCCTGAAAAAATCTGACACCAATGTGTCTGCCTCTCTTTTGGGACAAATTTGAATCATTGGCCACAATAAGAAATTGAAATGTAATCGTACAAAACATTATTCAGGGATATACATAGTCAGGTACAAAAACAAGCCTAAATATTGTAATTATAAATAAAAAAGCAAACAATTAATCTTCAGGTGCATGTTAAAAATACTTATGATCAAAACCATTCATATACATATGCATCATACCAATCATTAAAAGATCAGAAACAATTCAAGGATCATATATGTAGTTCCATATGAGAATAAATCTAGGGCCTCATAATTTGTTTCAGAGATGGATTTGGCGAACCAAAGTACCAACATCACAACCTATATTGTTTGTGTGCATTGCTGCCTCAGGTTCACCAACCCATCCCTAAAACACGACACCGTCATATGTGTCTCCCCTTGAACTCTTTTGGGGCAAATTTCAATCATCGGCTCGGTGACAAACTAAAATGTAATTCTTATACACTGAATGCATGGAATAGGTAATTCGAATATCATAGTTCTATGCATGTAGAATAAAGATTAAGGCCTCATAAGTTTCTACAGGGATGGCGTAAGTGAACCAAGTAACAATTGCACAGCCTATATTGTTCTTGTACATCGCCCCAGGTTCACTAACTCGTCCCTGAAAAAATCTGACACCAATGTGTTTGCCTCTCTTTTGGGGCAAATTTGAATCATTGGCCACAATAAGAAATTGAAATGTAATCGTACAAAACATTATTCAGGGATATACATAGTCAGGTACAAAAACAAGCCTAAAAATTGTAATTATAAATAAAAAACCAAACAATTAATCTTCAGGTACATGTTAAAAATACTTATGATCAAAACCATTCATATACATATGCATCATACCAATCATTAAAAGATCAGAAACAATTCAAGGATCGTATATGTAGTTCCATATGAGAATAAATCAAGGGCCTCATAATTTGTTTCAAAGATGGAGTTGGAGAATCAAAGTACCAACAGCACAACCTATATTGTTTGTGTGCATTGCTGCCTCAGGTTCACCAACCCATCCCTAAAACACTACACCATCATACGTGTCTCCCCTTGAACTCTTTTGGGGCAAATTTCAATCATCGGCCTCGGTGACAAACTAAAATGTAATTCTTATACACTATGAATGCATGGAATAGATAATTCGAATATCATAGTTCTATGAATGTAGAATAAAGATTGCAGCCTCATAAGTTTATTCAAGGATGGAGTGAGAGAAACAAGTAACAATTGCACAGCTTATATTGTTCTTGTACATGGTCCTAGGTTTGCTCACTCATCCCTGAAAAAATCTGACACCAATGTGTCTGCCTCTCTTTGGGGCAAATTTGAATCATTGGCCATAATAAGAAATTTAAATGTAATCGTACAAAACATTATTCAGGGATATACATAGTTAGGTTCAAAAACAAGCCTAAATATTGTAATTATAAATAAAAAACCAAACAATTAATCTTCAGGTACATGTTAAAAATACTTATGATCAAAACCATTCATATACATATGCATCATACCAATCATTAAAAGATCAGAAACAATTCAAGGATCATATATGTAGTTCCATATGAGAATAAATCAAGGGCCTCATAATTTGTTTCAGAGATGGAGTTGGAGAACCAAAGTACCAACATCACAACCTATATTGTTTGTGTGCATTGCTGCCTCAGGTTCACCAACCCATCCCTAAAACATGACACCATCATACGTGTCTCCCCTTGAACTCTTTTGGGGCAAATTTCAATCATCAGCCTCGGTGACAAACTAAAATGTAATTCTTATACACTATGAATGCATGGAATAGATAATTCAAATATCATAGTTCTATGAATGTAGAATAAAGATTGCAGCCTCATAAGTTTCTACAGAGATGGCGTAAGCGAACCAAGTAACAATTACACAGCTTATATTGATCTTGTACATGGCCCCAGGTTCGCTCACTCATCCCTGAAATAATTTGACACCAATGTGTCTGCCTCTCTTTGGGGCAAATTTGAATCATTGGCCACAATAAGAAATTGAAATGTAATCGTACAAAACAATATTCAGGGATATACAATGTAGCATCCCAATTGTCTAACAATTGCAATGCTACTAGCCTAGTCTATATATATGCTACTTCATATATATAATTGTTGCATCATCATTAAATCATGCTCATGTCATCATGCCACCTTGCATTTGAGCATCATATAAAACCCTTTTGTTTTGGATCTTCTCTCATATGCATTATTAATTGTTTTTGCCTCTTGATATTGTATTTGGTTATTGATATATTGTTTAAATGCCCAAGTTGAGTTGGGGGCATATCTCTTTCAACTCCACCACCTTAACCTTGTCACCACCTTATAATTCCACCATCCCATTATCCATGAGCTGGCATTTGTTTTTCTTTTGGTATTTAATCTAGCTCATGGGAGATAGGATGGATTTACTTCGACTATTCTTTTGCTTGGCTTAATCCCACTTTTGGGAATGCATAGGAATAATGCCATGTAAATATTATTGTTTTCACAAGATTAAGCATGGCATTAATTGTTTTGCATGGGCCATGCAAGTACCACCTTTTTCTAGCCTTTTGGTTTTATTTGAATCTTTGAGTGGATCTTCCCCATATCTCTCTCTACCCCTTATGCTTGATCTTGCTGGATGCATGCAAGCATCTAAAACCCCATCACCATCTCCATCCATGCCATCACCACTTTTTCTTCTCTTCTCTCTTTTGGCTATATCTTGCTTGAGCTTGTCATGATCATGCTTGATCTTGCCGAAAGAGAACCACTCCATCTAATCTCTCTCTCTCTAAACCCTAAACCATACACTCATCTCTCCTCTCTCTTTACCATCCTCTCTAAACCACACCACCATCTAAACCAAACCCTACCCACCATATCACCCCTCTCTCTCGGCCTCTCTCTTCTCTCTACCTTGCCGGCCCCACCTGGTTCCTAACCCTGTCCCACCTAGCTACCCCAACCCTAGTACCCAGCCCTAACCCGAGCCATACCCCCCGCTCTCCAAACCCTAGCATCTACCCGAGCCTACCCCCTCTCCCCCTCTAGCTCTCTCTCTCTGCCGTGCATGCCCCACCCCGAGCCTACCTCCCTGGCCATCCCTACCGCCACTGCGCCCGACCAGGCCCACTGAGGCCGACCGAGCACGTGAAGGAGGAGGAGAAAGTTGGCCGAGCCACCTTTCCACCGCCCACTCCCGGCACCTCCTCTCCTCTCGCTTACCACCACCTCACGGCCCCTCCTTCATCTCCCAGATCCGCCCTAGAGCTTGCCTCTCCTCTCCTGCCCCTGCAGCCACCTCTCCACCACCGATCACCAACCACCTTCGGCCTCCTCTCGACTACACCGTACCAGGCGGCGGGCGCGGCGTCCAGGTGTCGAGGAAGAACGAGTCAACCACCTGCACCGCCCCTGTACCCGCAGACGTGAAGGAGGAGCCCCAGGTTGATCTGCACGCCGACACGTTCCGCCGGAACCCTAGCTAGACCCGGCCTCTGCCTCGGCGATGACCCGCTTCTCCTCTGCCCGATCCGACCGCACCAACAACCTCCCGGTGAGCCCACAAGCCTCCCTGACACCTCCTTCCTCATTTGCATCCTGTTCAAGGCTGGATCGCTTGTCGAGCACCCTCGGTGCACCGCGATCACAGCGTCTGCTCGCTCAGCGTCATGGAACCTCTCCTAGCCGCGCTTCCCTACCCAGAACAACACCCAGCCTAGCCGCGTGGTAGCCATTGCCCTATGCGCGGCCACACACGAAGTTCGAGCCTCATGGGCAAGGCTCGCCACGACGTGCACCGACCCGTCGTCAGGGTTCAGAGAAGAACAACAGTGCATCGGGCACTCGTTTTGCAGATAGCCTCGCATCTTTTTTTCTCGCTTAACCCGCGGACCAGCCTGCCCGTCACCTCGGTACTGCTTTGCGAAGCACCCCTCAGCTCTCCAACCCTCACCCCGCACTCCCACGGATGCCCCACGTGTCAGCGTCCTGGCGCTACCAGCTGAAGTGGGCCGCGTGTGCTCTAGCCCACTCATCCTCCGAGGCTAGACTGCTCATGTGAGAAAAACATGTCTGTACAGTGTTGTCCTGGGTCAAGAAGTGAGCCCCACCCACCATTCTGGTCTCAGATTCGCTGAGTAAGAAAAGTATTTCTGGATTTCTGTTTTAATTTAAACTTTTTCAAATTAATTCAAATTCCAATTTAAATCTGTTTTCAAATAACTTTTAAAATATAATTCCAAATAATACAAATAATATATGTTTGGAAATCAGAAAAATGTGAGGAATTCAAATATGCCATCCAAAATATATTTTGAACATTTAAAATTTCGAGTTGATTAAAATTACAATAAAATTCCCTTTTTCCTTAATTAATTAATAACTTTTGTTTTATAACCCCAAATTCAACACATAATATGTCTAAAATGATTAGCTCGACGAGACCTTTCTGTTTATGCATTCCATGATCAGAATTGAAGCATGCATCATATAAATATAAAGTATACAGCAACTTATTTGAGTATAAAATGTGACTAAAACTCAATAAAAGGCTTTATTCTTGTATTCCACACCTCACCCATGCCATGCTATGTTATTGCCATGCAAATTGTGCATCATTCATCATGGCATGATTGTTTGCTTGATGCATTTTATTCCTATGCTTGTGCACTTTATTTATGTTGGCCCTTGTTTGTTTGGTTCTTCTCCGAATAGACGCTGAGCAGGGGATATATCAAGAAACCCAGGAGCACTACCCAGATCCTTCTCTCGCTGCAACTGTGCTGCCAGGCAAGCACTACCACATGCTTGCATACATATAGTACCTATTGCCTCTATCTTATTCTTGCATCATTGAGTTGCGATTGCATTAAACTGAATCCCAAGTACTGCATAGCCTTTACTTTTAAACCCCACCGAAGCTTGTTCCTCCATCCCATGAGCCATTACTACAGGAGTTGTTTGAGCCAAAGTAGTCGTGAAACATGTGTAGGGTATGTGAGTGTCGATGGATAATGAGGTACCTATACAACTTAATGAGTAGTAATGGGATAACTAATGAAAGTGGCATCGGTGAGCCATATTTGCTATTTGGTTTTCAGGCTCACTTGTGTCCCGTGGGACCCCGAGTACTTGATTCTGTTCCTTGAATATTCGCTATCCACATCCGGGAGGCTTATGAACCCCCTGAGCGAGCTTGATTCATTCTTATTTCTTGGGGCCACCAACTAGTTTGAGGTTTTATTTACTATCCTGTACTTATGCCATGCTTTCTTGCTTTATTTAAAATTGTGCAGAATGCACTGTCTTTGTTAGGGCCGTGACATGTTTTCGCAGATCGACAAGCCCAGTCACACTTTCAGGTTCCCGATCGTTTACAGCCGTCCACAAACCTTGAGTCCGTAGTCTGGCCCGGCCAACCGTTGTGGGTAGCTTAAAGGGGTGGCCCCCCGAAATAATTCTGAATCCGGTGATCGCTTTGTCGGATGCCTCGTTGGGTTTTGATTTGGTTTTCGAGGTTGATCGAGTGTGTGTTGTTATTTGTGCACCCTCAGGTAAAACTTTCTGGCCGTGTCCACGGTTATGGACGACTTGGAGCACAGTTTCTCGATCATAGACAAGCATAACTAAAGTACCGCTTTTAATTTGACTAAGTACCTGACTAGTAAATAGTGCAACACTCATGGAATGGATAATAAAACTGCCAACGGATGGGGGGTTGTTCGTCCGCTTCCTCGTCGGTAAGCGAGGAGGAGGATGGATCTGTTAATATTACCGTTATAACTGTTGTTATTAATTCACGGACATCCGTCTATCTCTGGTTAGGCGGATGGTTAGCGAGTATCTATAGAAGTGTGCGGGGTTATCTGTTGCTGCAATTGCGTCACCCTGTGTTGTGTCCCCTTTAGAGGCATAAAGACTTGCTGAGTACCCCTAGGGTCTCACACGATAAATTGTTTGATTCAGATGAACAGGTAAGCTCGCAAGATGGATACTGGGTGGAGGAGACGGACGATGTGGGCAACGATCATTCGGTGTAGAGATTCCGGGAACGGGGATCCGTGAGATCTGTGGGCGGGATGTGTTTATTTATGGGGCATCTTATGCCGATTTGCTTCTTATCCGTACTCGGATCTTGTTTTCCGCTTGATACTCTGATGTTTGATGTATGAGGAGATATCCTAAACTATTATATCTATCTAGGATATTTGGATCTTGCCATATGGCATTGCAATATTTCTATTTCTTTTAGATGGAATGACTCTGAGAACCATTGTATGGTGGCTTGCATACATACTCATTTGTGTATGTAGTTGATCCCTTCGCCTGCCGATTACGCCGCCCGTTCTTGTCCCGATGTTTGGAAATGGTTAGGACGGCCGAAAGGTCTACCTGTGAGTGGCATTTGGGCCCCACCGTACTAATTTAACCATTTCCGCTCATCTAGGCTTGTAACTAGGAGCGTAATTCACCGAGGTAGTTACATTTGGTATCAGAGCCATCCCGCCCTTCAGGGTCTCAGCCAAATGGTCGTTGTCAATCTAGCAAATATTTTTGGTAGCTATGTATACTAGGGAAAAACAAAACGCGAGAGTAGGACTGCTTCCACTTTTCTTCTTACCCACCCACCACCCTTTTCCGGTAAGGAAGTGTAACGTTTTCAATCCTCTTCTTAAAATTCAAACTAGGATTCACGTGTTCTGGGTTTCCGTAGTACCATAGAAAGTGTGTGTGTGTGTGTGTGTGTAATTCCTTGTCTATCTGTTGCATCCAATTTGTTATCACAATCTGCCTTTGGTTATCAACTGTTGGTACATTCCATACTGACAGGCTTTTGAAAACCGGCACGATCTATCTGACTCCTTGTTAACCGGTGCCATCTTCTTAAGGGTGTTCTTCCTTCTAGCAACTCCACATTCTGTGAAACCATCAGTTGCTAATCTCTATCTGATAAGTGATTTTGCACATCTATTGGTATTTTAATGCCGAAAAATGCGGAAAATTTTTCTTTGATACATCTGTGTTTCCACACTCCTTTCCAGTCGTGTGTGAAACACTATCTATCTTCCTTTTATCAGCATGTCCATGCTAACTCATTCCTTTGTCACCGGCGCTTAATCCTGGAGTTTTATTTCATCTCCAATTCTCTTGGGCTAATTACATAACACGTGTCGATCCGATGTTGGTGATTGTAATTTGGTTCTCAGCATAGCTATAGGACACTTATCATGAGTGGAATATGGAAAATGCTATCAACACTATCCTCCAAATGGTGACGGTTATCTCCTGTGATTTTGAGTACACCGTGATCATATCTATGCATATTCAAGCATCTTTGGCAATCCAGAGTTTCTCAAGGCACTACGGCGGTCTATCATCTGTCCATCATGCTGCACATCTTTTTGAACTCCATATCTGCAAATTCTCTTTGAGACGAGGGAATGGCATCTTTTCGTCTCTGGTAGCTTTGCTTGAGGTATGAGCTATCATCGTTTCTTATCCAAGATCTCTTTATCTTTGTAACCGGTGATCCGATCGACAATGTGAACCAGGTGACATCTCTTTTTCTTCCGAAGGACCAGATAATGTATTCTTCCAGTGCATCTTCTTCAACACGAACCCGTGCTCTTAACATTGATCTTTCTAAGAGCGTTGAGCTCAGAAAGTGTTTCGAGCATTTGTTCGTTTCTCCCGCCTCTTGAACTTGATATTCTGGGTATATCTTGTTAATCCATGGTGGTATATGTTGATAATATGCTTACCTATTCCATATCAATGGAAGGACATGGAAGATCATCTGTGTCTCTTTCTCTCAAGCTTCGTGAGCACTGCCTGTGTGCAAAGTCTCAAAGTGAGAATTCTGGCTTCTTGAAGTCACCTATCTCGACCACGTCCTTCTGCTAAATATTTTACTTCAACTCTGGAATCAGCAAGTCCATTGTTAATTCTATCCTCCATCTTCAACCAATCCGGAGTTTTCCTTGGTGGCAAGTCATCATCGTCGTTCCGCTAAAGATTTTCCTCAAGACTGCTAAATCTCTCTCTATCATTTCAAGAAGAACATGGAGTTCTTTTCACCTCAGTCTCGTTAAGTAATCTCTTGAAACCATCTCGCTCTATCGTCTATGCTCAATCCACCGAAGGCCATGAAGACCTTCCAGATCTTGTATTCCTTTTGTTCAAGTTGGTGTTATCTTTTTCTTTATCTGTGGAATCTTGCAGTTGTTCTCCGTAATCTTCCTTCATATCTTTCCGGTGGCTTGGTACTTCCGACATGACGACACATCATCATCTTTATCTATCTTGAATCCGGTGAATCGTTTGCATCTATCCTTGTTTTCTAACAGAGTTCCATGAGTTTTTTGTCAATACCTTCAGTCTGTTTCGGTAGTTGGGTTGCATGGTTTTCTTATTCATGTGCGGAGTAATGCTTTGAGTGCGGGATGGAGTAGCTACCATACCACTACTCTTATCATTCGCTCTTGTACATTGAATTGGTGAATTAATGTGATTTCACTCATTCCACGGAAGTTAGAAGTGGCCTTTATCCCTCGATACTTTTACTTCTGTCTTTGTTTTTCCGGAGTGCTCTCTCGAAGAAAGTAATCAATAATCTCTGGTTGGTGATCTCACCCTTTCTACACGGAGCAAAATCCTCAATTATCTGGTGGAAACAAACGCAAACTCTTTTCGGTCCTCGTCTTTCTACCGGTGCTTGACATCCCCAAACAAGATAAAAGGAAACTATCTCTCTCTTTGTTTCATCAATTCTTTTGCTGTGGTAAAGCCAATTATGGTTGAGGCCATCAGCCGCAAATCTATTGCGTTAGCCTCAAGGCTAAAGGAAGCAATAAGTATCTCTACAATAAACTCCAGATCCTCCATATTCTTTGCTTCTCGGGATTCCACCATGATATGGCTTCACATCCGTCTCTAGAAGTTATATCCGCGCACCTCAATTGCGTGATCCTTTGGTTCTTACCGGCGCAAGAAGAGTCTAATCCGGCGATGTCTAACTAAATCGTTCTGCTGATATCAAGGGACTCTATTGTTTGAAGGCAATATTGTTTCCGAACTTCATTTCTCAAATCCGAGAGAGGATACGATGTTATTGTCATAGTGGTTCCAAACATCTCCAACCTAGCCCTTTTCTTCCGGCGAGACAAGATTCATCCTCTCTAGTATCGATAAATCTTTAATCTTAACGGTGCGTTTTCTTTATCCATGATACATCATCTTGTCCTTTCTTTCACAAGTGGTTCTATTCTTTTATCATGTTTCTTGAGAAAACCGGAACTATGTTCATCCTATCCTTCTTGCCTCACGACAATCCTTCAACTCTTCTAACCCGTTGTTTCTCAAGCAAAACGCAAGACTCGCAACAAGTCTAGCAAGTTTTGCAAGGTGCAGTGGTCGCACCATTCCGCTCTTCATCATCTTGGGAACGCAAGGATCACCTTCGTTCCGAACACCTGCCTCTCCTTGTGTTGTTTTCTTTTTCCTAGGAATCTCGGGGCGAGATTCTTGTTTAGTGGGGGAGAGTTGTAGCATCCCAATTGTCTAACAATTGCAATGCTACTAGCATAGTCTATATATATGCTACTTCATATATATAATTGTTGCATCATCATTAAATCATGCTCATGTCATCATGCCACCTTGCATTTGAGCATCATATAAAACCCTTTTGTTTTGGATCTTCTCTCATATGCATTATTAATTGTTTTTGCCTCTTGATATTGTATTTGGTTATTGATATATTGTTTAAATGCCCAAGTTGAGTTGGGGGCATATCTCTTTCAACTCCACCACCTTAACCTTGTCACCACCTTATAATTCCACCATCCCATTATCCATGAGCTGGCATTTGTTTTTCTTTTGGTATTTAATCTAGCTCATGGGAGATAGGATGGATTTACTTCGACTATTCTTTTGCTTGGCTTAATCCCACTTTTGGGAATGCATAGGAATAATGCCATGTAAATATTATTGTTTTCACAAGATTAAGCATGGCATTAATTGTTTTGCATGGGCCATGCAAGTATCACCTTTTTCTAGCCTTTTGGTTTTATTTGAATCTTTGAGTGGATCTTCCCCATATCTCTCTCTACCCCTTATGCTTGATCTTGCTGGATGCATGCAAGCATCTAAAACCCCATCACCATCTCCATCCATGCCATCACCACTTTTTCTTCTCTTCTCTCTTTTGGCTATATCTTGCTTGAGCTTGTCATGATCATGCTTGATCTTGCCAAAAGAGAACCACTCCATCTAATCTCTCTCTCTAAACCCTAAACCATACACCCATCTCTCCTCTCTCTTTACCATACTCTCTAAACCACACCACCATCTAAACCAAACCCTAGCCACCATATCACCCCTCTCTCTCGGCCTCTCTCTTCTCTCTACCTTGCCGGCCCCACCTGGTTCCTAACCCTGGCCCACCTAGCTACCCCAACCCTAGTACCAAGCCCTAACCCGAGCCATACCCCCCGCTCTCCAAACCCTAGCATCTACCTGAGCCTACCCCCTCTCCCCCTCTAGCTCTCTCTCTGCCGTGCATGCCCCACCCTGAGCCTACCTCCCTGGCCATCCCTACCTGCCCTGCCTGCCTGGACCAGCCCCACCGAGCCCGACCCGAGCACGTGAAGGAGGAGGAGAAAAGTTGGCCGAGCCACCTTTTCCACCGTCCACTCCCGCACGGCACCTCCCTCTCCCTCTCTGCTTTACCACCACCTCACGGCCCCTCCTGCATCTCCCAGATCCGCCCTAGAGCTTGCCTCTCCTCTCCTGCCCCTGCAGCCACCTCTCCACCACCGATCACCAACCACCATCGGCCTCCTCTCGACTACACCGTACCAGGCGGCGGGCGCGGCGTCCAGGTGTCGAGGAAGAACGAGTCGACCACCTGAACTGCCCCTGTACCCGCTGACGTGAAGGAGGAGCCCCAGGTTGATCTGCACGCTGACACGTTCCGCCGGAACCCTAGCTACACCCGGCCTCTGCCTCGGCGACGACCCGCTTCTCCTCTGCCTGATCCGACCGCACCAACAACCTCCCGGTGAGCCCACGAGCCTCCCTGACACCTCCTTCCTCGTCGTTGCATCCTGTTCGTGTCGGACCGCTTGTCGAGCACCCTCGGTGCACCGGCGAGCGCGTGCGTCTGCTCGCTCAGCGTGTCGCGGAACCTCTCCTAGCCGCGTTTCCCTACCCAGCAACAACACCCAGCCTAGCCGCAATGGTAGCCGCCGTCTACGCGGCAGTTCGCCGGTTCGAGCCCAGCTTACCGACGTGCACCGACCCGTCGTCGGTTGAGAGAAGAACAACAAGGCATCAGCGCTGCTCGTTTTCAGATAGCCTGCATCTTTTTTCTTAACCCAGCGGACCAGCCTGCCCACCGTCGCCTCGGTACCGCTTGCGTAAACACCCTCAGCTATCCAACCCTCAACCCGCACTCCCACGGATGCCCACGGTCGCGTCCCATTGGCGCGCCGTGAGTGGGCTCTAGCCCCACCTCATCCTCGAGGCTAGACTGCTCATGGTGAGAAAAACATGTCTGTCTTGGCGTGTTGTCCAGTCCTGGGCCAGATGAGCCCCACCCTGGCGTCTCAGATTCGCCTGAGTAAGAAAAGTATTTCTGGATTTCTGTTTTAATTTAAACCTTTTCAAATTAATTCAAATTCCAATTTAAATCTGTTTTCAAATAACTTTTAAAATATAATTCCAAATAATACAAATAATATATGTTTGGAAATCAGAAAAATGTGAGGAATTCAAATATGCCATCCAAAATATATTTTGAACATTTAAAATTTCGAGTTGATTAAAATTACAATAAAATGCCCTTTTTCCTTAATTAATTAATAACTTTTGTTTTATAACCCCAAATTCAACAAATAATATGTCTAAAATGATTAGCTCGACGAGACCTTTCTGTTTATGCATTCCATGATCATAATTGAAGCATGCATCATATAAATATAAAGTATACAGCAACTTATTTGATTATAAAATGTGACTAAAACTCAATAAAAGGCTTTATTCTTGTATTCCACACCTCACCCATGCCATGCTATGTTATTGCCATGCAAATTGTGCATCATTCATCATGGCATGATTGTTTGATTGATGCATTTTATTCCTATGCTTGTGCACTTTATTTATGTTGGCCCTTGTTTGTTTGGTTCTTCTTCGAATAGACGCTGAGCAGGGGATATATCAAGAAACCCAGGAGCACTACCCAGATCCTTCTCTCGCTGCAACTGTGCTGCCAGGCAAGCACTACCACATGATTGCATACATATAGTACCTATTGCCTCTATCTTATTCTTGCATCATTAAGTCACGATTGCATTAAACTGAATCCCAAGTACTGCATAGCCTTTACTTTTAAACCCCACCGAAGCTTGTTCCTCCATCCCATGAGCCATTACTACAGGAGTTGTTTGAGCCAGGCGAGTCGTAGAACAGCATGTGTAGGGTATGTGAGTGTCTGATGGATAACGAGGTACCTATACAACTTAATCTGAGTAGTAATGGGATAACTAATGAAAGTGGCATCGGTGAGCCATATTTGCTATTTGGTTTTTCAGGCTCACTTGTGTCCCGTAGGACCCCGAGTACTTGATTCCTGTTCCTTGAATATTCGCGCTATCCACATCCGGGAGGCTTATGAACCCCCACAGGCGAGCTTGATTCATTCTTATTTCTTGGGGCCATAAACTAGTTTGAGGTTTTATTTACTATCCTGTACTTATGCCATGCTTTCTTTGCTTTATTTAAAATTGTGCGAGGTCTTGCACTGTCTTTATTTAGGGCCGTGACACGTTTTTTGTATCGACAAGCCCAGTCACACTTTGGGTTCCCGGTCGTTCTGACGTCCACACAAACCTTGAGTCCGTCATAGCCCGGCCGTTCTTGGGTAGCTTAATGGGGTGGCCCCGAAATATTTCGAATCCTGTGATCGCTTTGTCGTGACTTCCTCGTTGGGTTTTGATTTGGTTTTCGAGGTTGATCGAGTGTGTGTTGCTATTTGTGCACCCTGCGGTAAAACTTTCTGGCCGTGTCCGGTTATGGACGACTTGGAGCACGGTTTCTCGATCATAGACAAGCATAACTAAAGTACCGCTTTTAATTTGACTAAGTACTGACTAGTAAAGGCAACACTCATGGAATGGATAATAAAACGCCAGCGGATGGGGGTTGTTAAATCGCTTCCTCGTGTAGCGAGGAGGAGGATGGATCTGTTAATATTACCGTTATAAGCTGTTGTTATTAATTCACGGACATCCGTCTATCTCTGGTTAGGCGGATGGTTAGCAGTATCTATAGAATTGTTAGGGTTTATCTTTTGCTGCAATTCGTCACCCTAGGTTGTGTCCCTTTAGAGGCATAAAGACTTGAGTACCCTAGGGTCTCACGATAAATTGTTTGATTCGGATGAGCAGTGGCTTAAGATGGATCTTTGGGTGGAGGAGCAGACGATGTGGGCAACGATCATTCGGTGTAGAGATTCCGGAGCGGGATCCGTGAGATCTGTGGGCGGGATGTGTTTATTTATGGGGCATCTTATGCCGATTTGCTTCTTATCCGTACTCGGATCTTGTTTTCCGCTTCCGCTTGATACTTTGATGTTTGATGTATGAGGAGATATCCTAAACTATTATATCTATCTAGGATATTTGGATCTTGCCGTATGGCATTGCAATATTTCTATTTCTTTTAGATGGAATGACTCTGAGAACCATTGTATGGTGGCTTGCATACATACTCATTTGTGTATGTAGTTGATCCCTTCGCCTGCCGATTACGCCGCCCGTTCTTGTCCCGATGTTTGGAAATGGTTAGGACGGCCGAAAGGTCTACCTGTGAGTGGCATTTGGGCCCCACCATACTATTTTAACCATTTCCGCTCATCCAGGCTTGTAACTAGGAGCGTAATTCACCGAGGTAGTTACATACAAATGCATCATACAACGCATTCATAGATCAGAAACAATACAAAGATTATATATTTAGGTTCCATATGAGAGAAAAATTAGGGCCTCGTTTTTTTCAGCGATGGAGTCGGAGAACCAAAATACCAACATCACAACCTATATTGTTTATGTGCATTGCTGCCTCAGGTTCACTAACCATCCCTAAGAAAACGACACCATCAGATGCCCTTGCACTATTTCGGGGCAAAATTGAATCACTGGGCTCAGTAAGGAATAGAAATGTAATGTTATAGGCCTGCTGTGTATCCAAATCAACACTCAACTAGCAAAGTCAACTAGATGGCAGATGAGCAGATTGGGGTTTTGTGACTAGACGGATTGGGGTTTTGTGACTAGATGGCAGATGCATCAATCAACCGATCGAATCATATATATACTACCCTACTTCAAGAGCAAAAGAATTTGTACACGATTGAGCAAATCCTATGTATGAACAGTGAAAACTGCGGCTGCGACTAGAGAAGCTAGCAATGTAGTACCTCGGACTCCTCATCAGGGACCTCCTCCTCGAACTCATCATTCTCCGTGATTGCGTTGAATATTTCTTGAACGGCGATGGGGTCGTCGATGTAGATCACCGGATTGCCTCCACCTGCCGCCTGCCCCCCATCCAGATCTACCACTGGCACCATGATGTTGTCGGCCACGATGTTGTCGGCCACCTGCTGCTCGGCGGCGACGGCTACTACCTGCTGCTCGGCGGCGACGGCTACCACCTGCTACTCGGTGGCGACGGCTACCACCTGTTGCTCGGCGGCGACGGCTACTAGCTGGACGGATGAGTTCGCACCCTCGGCAACCGCGGCGAAGCGGCGTTCGTGCGGGAAGACGCCCCCGCTTAACCAACGATCGAGCTGCTGCGTGCCTTCAATCGCTTCACCTCCGTCCGGTCTCCATGCATACGCTTCATGGCGCACCAAGGGAGGTAGTGCAACGAGGAGCTTGGAAACGAGCGAGCGGTGTAGATTGGGGTCTTGGGACTAGACAGACTAGGGGGAAATGACACGAGCTCATGGAAGAAGAAGATCGAGGGGGGGTTATAAACATCGGACCGTTCATAGTCCTCGAGTGGACACGTGTGGTCGGCGGGGGGCTACCACGATATCCACCTTTTTTCGGTTCCCTATTTTTGAAACAGCCACGATCTCCACTTTAGAGCTGCATTGAAAACACGCTCATGGCTGACCTCGATTCCACTACATGCAAGTGGCGCGGAACTAATTTCTAGCAACGTTAGATCTACTCGAGGGGGGCCCTTGACTCATGGAAGTTACTAGCGGTAGGGCCCAGTTGGAAGTGAGATTGAGAGCGCTGCGTAAAAATGGGATATGTCTTATTAAAATCAAGTGGCAATAAATTGCAGCGTCCCATCGACAACCGTGCACTCGATGACCCCGTTGCCCTGTGCATGAGTTGTAGTAGCAGTAGTAGGCTTTTCAGACTTGATTAAACTTGACATGACCACTCGACGACTTTTTCCATGGACGGCATCGTGTTCCTTCCTGTAGAAGTCTCGCGGAGGGAGATGTCCGTGCTGTCTCACGCTGTACTGTGAAGGGCACGACGTGTTCAACGATCATCGTTGGATCGCACGGAATCAACGGTTGGTGCGCACGATCCCCGTGACAACTGTGACAACCAATCATGGAGTAGCAGACAGGGTGAGCACAGGTGTGGGCTTCTACGAAAGATAGAGAGAGGGGGGTCAAAACTAAGTAGTACCACATAAAACCACGGGCAAAACTGAGTAGTATAAAAATGGAAAGTGTCTTGTACAATGAAATACATCGTGGAATACATCAAATTATGCCAAGATAGATCCACTAGAGTTCATTGGATGTGTGTTCTTCTCATAAACCACACATGGATCCACCTGTGTGATTGCATGTC
Organism: Avena insularis; assembly: GCA_023614405.1. Lineage (NCBI taxonomy): Eukaryota > Viridiplantae > Streptophyta > Magnoliopsida > Poales > Poaceae > Avena > Avena insularis. Next base: position 436,775,297 of record CM042692.1, read on the forward strand.
TGTTCCTCTAAACAAACCACATAAGGATCCACCAATGTCATTGGATGTGTGTTCTTCTCATGAACCACACATGGATCCACCAGTGTCATTGCATGTGTGTTCTTCTCATGAACCACACATGGAACCACCGGTGTCATAGCATGTATGTTCCTCTAAACAAACCACATAAGGAACCACCAATGTCATTGCATGTCTGTTCTTTTCATGAACCACACCGAGTGTCATTGCATGTGTGTTCTTCTAAACAAACCACATAAGTAATTGCATGTTTGTTCTTTTCATGAACCACACCCGGTGTCATTGCATCTGTGTTCCTCTAGACAGACCACATAAAGATCCACCGGTGTCACTGCATGTCTGTTCTTTTCATTAACCACATAAGGATCCACCAGTGTCATTGGATGTGTGTTCTTCTCATGAACCACACATGGATCCACCGGTGTCATTGCATGTCTGTTCCTCTAAACAAACCACATAAGGATCCACCAGTGTCATTGCATGTCTGTTCTTTTCATGAACCACACCCGGTGTCATTGCATGTGTGTTCTTCTAAACAAACCACATAAGGATCCACCAGTGTCATTGCGTGTCTGTTCTTTTCATGAACCACACCCAGTTTCATTGCATGTGTGTTCTTTTAATTAACCACGGCTAGAGTCATTGCATGTCTGTTACTTCCATAAACAACACATGGATCCACCGGTGTCATTGCATGTTTGTTCTTTTCATGAACCACGCCTAGTGTCATTGCATTTCAATTCTTTTCATGAACCAGATAAAGATCCACCAGTGTCATTGCATGTCTGTTCTTCTCACAAACCACATAAGGATCCACCAGTGTCATTGCATGTCTGTTCTTTTCATGAACCACACCCAGTGTCATTGCATGTGTGTTCTTTTCATGAACCACACCTAGTGTCATTACATGTGTGTTCTTCTAAACAAACCACATAAGGATCCACCATTGTCATTGCATGTCTTTTTCTTTTCATGAACCACACCAAGTGTCATTGCATGTGTGTTCTTTTCATGAACCACAGCTAGAGTCATTGCATGTCTATTCTTTTCATGAACCACACCCAGTGTCATTGCATGTCTGTTCTTTTCATGAACCACACCCAGTGTCACTGCATGTCAGTTTTTTTCATGAACCACATAAGCATCTACCAATGTCATTGTATGTGTGTTCTTCTCATGAACCACACGTGGATCCACCAATGTCATTGCATGTATGTTCCTCTAAACAAACCACATAAGGATCCACCAGTGTCATTGCATGTCTATTCTTTTCATGAACCACACCCAGTGTCATAGCATGTATGTTCCTCTAAACAAACCACATAAGGATCCAGCAGTGTCATTGCATGTTTGTTCTTTTCATGAACACACCTAGTGTGATTGCATGTGTGTTCTTCTAAACAAAACACATAAGTCATTGCATGTCTGTTCTTTTCATGAACCACACCCGGTGTCATTGCATGTGTGATCCTCTAGACAGACCACATAAGGATCCACCGGTGTCACTGCATGTCTGTTCTTTTCATGAACCACATAAGGATCCACCAGTGTCATTGGATGTGTGTTCTTCTCATGAACCACACATGGATCCACCGGTGTCATTGCATGTCTGTTCCTCTAAACAAACCACATAAGGATCCACCAGTGTCATTGCATGTCTGTTCTTTTCATTAACCACACCGAGTGTCATTGCATGTGTATTTTTCTCAACATTCCACATAAGGATCCACCAGTGTTATTGTATGTCTGTTCTTTTCATGAACCACACCCAGTGTCATTGCATGTGTGTTCTTTTCATTAACCACACCTAGAGTCATTGCATGTCTGTTACTTCCATAAACCACACATGGATCCACATGTGTCATTGCATGTCTGTTCTTTTCATGAACCACACCCAGTGTCATTGCATGACAGTTCTTTTTATGAACCACATAAGGATCCACCAGTGTCATTACATGTCTGTTCTTCTCACAAACCACATAAGGATCCACCAGTGTCATTGCATCTCTGTTCTTTTCATGAACCACACCCAGTGTCATTGCATCTGTGTTCTTCTAAACAAACCACATAAGGATCCACCAGTGTCATTGCATGTCTGTTCTTTTCATGAACCACACTCAGTGTCATTGCATGTGTGTTCTTTTCATGTACCACATCTAGAGTCATTGCATGTCTGTTCTTTTCATGAACCACAACCGGTGTCATAGCATGTCTGTTCCTCTAAACAAACCACATAAGGATCCGCCAGTGTCATTGCATGTTTGTTCTTTTCATGAACCACACCCAGTGTCATTGCATGTGTGTTCTTCTAAATAAACCACATAAGGATCCACCAGTGTCGATGCATGTCTGTTCTTTTCATGAACCACACCTAGTGTCATTGCATGTCTATTCTTTTCATGAACCACACCCAGTGTCATTGCATGTGTGTTCTTTTCATGAACCACAGCCTGTGTCATTGCATGTCTGTTCTTTTCCTGAACCACACCCAGTGTCACTGCATGTCTATTCTTTTCATGAACCACATAAGGATCAACCAGTGTCACTCCATGTCAGTTATTTTCATGAACCACATAAGGATCTACCAGTGTCATTGGATGTGTGTTCTTCTCATGAACCACACGTGGATCCACCAGTGTCATTGCATGTCTATTCTTTTCATGAACCACACCTAGTGTCAATGCATGTGTATTCTTCTAAACAAACCACATAAGGAGCCACCAGTGTCATTGCATGTATGTTCTTTTCATGAACCACATAAGGATCCACCTGTGTCATTGCATGTCTTTTTCTTTTCATGAACCACACCCAGTGTCATTGCATGTCTGTTCTTTTCATGAACCACACCCAGTGTCACTGCATGTTAGTTCTTTTCATGAACCACATAAGCATCTACCAATGTCATTGTATGTGTGTTCTTCTCATGAACCACGCGTGGATCCACCGGTGTCATTGCATGTATGTTCCTCTAAACAAATCACATAAGGATCCACCAGTGTCATTGCATGTCTGTTCTTTTCATGAACCACACCCAATGTCATAGCATGTATGTTCCTCTAAACAAACCACATAAGGATCCACCAGTGTCATTGCATGTCTGTTCTTTTCATGAACACACCCAGTGTGATTGCATGTGTGTTCTTCTAAACAAACCACATAAGTCATTGCATGTCTGTTCTTTTCATGAACCACACCCGGTGTCATTGCATGGGTGTTCCTCTAGACAGACCACATAAGGATCCACCGGTGTCACTGCATGTCTGTTCTTTTCATGAACCACATAAGGATCCACCAGTTCCATTGGATGTGTGTTCTTCTCATGAACCACACATGGATCGACCGGTGTCATTGCATGTCTGTTCCTCTAAACAAACCACATAAGAATCCACTAGTGTCATTGCATGTCTGTTCTTTTCATGAACCACACCGAGTGTCATTGCATGTGTGTTCTTCTAAACATTCCACATAAGGATCCACCAGTGTAATTGCATGTCTGTTCTTTTCATGAACCACACCCAGTGTCATTGCATGTGTGTTCTTTTCATTAACCACAACTAGAGTCATTGCATGTCTGTTACTTCCATAAACCACACATGGATTCACATGTGTCATTGCATGTCTGTTCTTTTCATGAACCACACCCAGTGTTGTTGCATGTCAGTTCTTTTCATGAACCACATAAGGATCCACCAGTGTCATTGCATGTCTGTTCTTCTCACAAACCACATAAGGATCCACCAGTGTCATTGCATGTCTGTTCTTTTCATGAACCACACCTAGTGTCATTGCATGTGTGTTCTTATAAACAAACCACATAAGGATCCACCAGTATCATTGCATGTCTGATCAATCCATGAACCACACTCAGTGTCATTGGATGTGTGTTCTTTTCATGAACCATAGCTAGAGTTATTGCATGTGTGTTCTTCTGATGAACCACACGTGGATCCACCAGTGTCATTGCATGTCTATTCTTTTCATGAACCACACCCAGTGTCATTGCATGTGTATTCTTCTAAACAAACCAAATAAGGATCCACCAGTGTCATTGCATGTATGTTCTTTTCATGAACCACATAAGGATCCACCAGTGTCATTGCATGTCTTTTGATTTTCATGAACCACACCCAGTGTCATTGCATGTGTGTTCTTTTCATGAACCATAGCTAGAGTCATTGCATGTCTATTCTTTTCATGAACCCCACCAGTGTCATTGCATGTCTATTCTTTTCATGAACCACACCCAGTGTCACTGCATGTCAGTTCTTTTCATGAACCACATAAGGATCCACCAGTGTCATTGGATGTGTGTTCTTCTCATTAACCACACATGGATCCACCGGTGTTATTGCATGTCTGTTCCTCTAAACAAACCACATAAGGATCCACCAGTGCCATTGCATGTCTATTCTTTTCATGAACCACACCCAGTGTCATTGCATGTGTGTTCTTCTAAACAAACCACATAAGGATCCACCAGTGTCATTGCATGTCTGTTCTTTTTATGAACCACATAAGGATCCACCAGTGTTATTGCATGTCTGTTCTTTTCATGAACCACACCCAGTGTCATTGCATGTGTGTTCTTTTCATGAACCAGAGCTAGAGTCATTGCATGTCTATTCTTTTCATGAACCACACCCAGTGTCATTGCATGTCTGTTCTTTTCATGAACCACACCCAGTGTCACTGCATGTAAGTTCTTTTCATGAACCACATAAGCATCTACCAATGTCATTGTATGTGTGTTCTTCTCATGAACCACACGTGGATCCACCGGTGTCATTGCATGTATGTTCCTCTAAACAAATCACATAAGGATCCACCAGTGTCATTGCATGTCTGTTCTTTTCATGAACCACACCCAATGTCATAGCATGTATGTTCCTCTAAACAAACCACATAAGGATCCACCAGTGTCATTGCATGTCTGTTCTTTTCATGAACACACCCAGTGTGATTGCATGTGTGTTCTTCTAAACAAACCACATAAGTCATTGCATGTCTGTTCTTTTCATGAACCACACCCGGTGTCATTGCATGTGTGTTCCTCTAGACAGACCACATAAGGATCCACCGGTGTCACTGCATGTCTGTTCTTTTCATGAACCACATAAGGATCCACCAGTGTCATTGGATGTGTGTTCTTCTCATGAACCACACATGGACCACCGGTGTCATTGCATGTCTGTTCCTCTAAACAAACCACATAAGGATCCACTAGTGTCATTGCATGTCTGTTCTTTTCATGAACCACACCGAGTGTCATTGCATGTGTGTTCTTCTAAACATTCCACATAAGGATCCACCAGTGTAATTGCATGTCTGTTCTTTTCATGAACCACACCCAGTGTCATTGCATGTGTGTTCTTTTCATTAACCACAACTAGATTCATTGCATGTCTGTTACTTCCATAAACCACACATGGATTCACAAGTGTCATTGCATGTCTGTTATTTTCATGAACCACACCCAGTGTCGTTGCATGTCAGTTCTTTTCATGAACCACATAAGGATCCACCAGTGTCATTGCATGTCTGTTCTTCTCACAAACCACATAAGGATCCGCCAGTGTCATTGCATGTCTGTTCTTTTCATGAACGACACCTAGTGTCATTGCATGTGTGTTCTTCTAAATAAACCACATAAGGATCCACCAGTGGCATTGCATCTATGTTCTTTTCATGAACCACACCCAATGTCATTGCATGTCTATTCTTTTCATGAACCACACCCAGTGTCATTGCATGTGTGTTATTTTCATGAACCACAGCCAGTGTCATTGCATGTCTGTTCTTTTCATGAACCACACCCAGTGTCACTTCATGTCTGTTCTTTTCATGAACCACATAAGGATCAACTAGTGTCAATGCATGTCAGTTCTTTTCATGAACCACAAAAGGATCTATCAGTGTCATTGGATGTGTGTTCTTCTCATGAACCACACGTGGATCCACCGGTGTCATTGCATGTCTATTCTTTTCATGAACCACACCTAGTGTCATTGCATGTGTATTCTTCTAAACAAACCACATAAGGATCCACCAGTGTCATTGCATGTGTGTTGTTTTCATGAACCACATAAGGATCCACCAGTGTCATTGCATGTCTTTTTCTATTCATGAACCACACCAAGTGTCATTGCATGTGTGTTCTCTTCATGAACCACGGCTAGAGTCATTGCATGTCTATTCTTTTCATGAACTACACCAGCGTCATTGCATGTCTGTTCTTTTCATGAACCACACCCAGTGTCACTGCATGTCAGTTCTTTTCATGAACCACATAAGGATCTACCTGTGTCATTGGATGTGTGTTCTTCTCATGAACCACACGTGGATCCACCAGTGTCATTGCATGTCTGTTCCTCTAAACAAACCACATAAGGATCCACCAATGTCATTGCATGTTTGTTCTTTTCATTTACCACACTCAGTGTCATAGCATGTCTGTTCCTGTAAACAAACCACATAAGCATCCACCAGTGTCATTGCATGTCTGTTCTTTGCAAGAACCACACCAGTGTCATTACATGTGTGTTCTTCTAAACAAACCACATAAGTCATAGCATGTCTGTTCTTTTCATGAACCACACCCGGTGTTATTGCATGTGTGTTTGACTAGACAGACCACATAAGGATCCACCGGTGTCACTACATGTCAGTTCTTTTCATGAACCACATAAGGATCTACCAGTGTCATTGGATGTGTGTTCTTCTCATGAACCACACATGGATCCACCGGTGTCATTGCATGTTTGTTCCTCTAAACAAACCACATAAGGATCCACCAGTTGCATTGCATGACTGTTCTTTTCATGAACCACACCTAGTGTCATTGCATGTGTATTCCTCTAGACAAACCACAGAAGGATCCACCGGTGTCACTGCATGTATGTTCTTTTCATGAACCACAGCTAGAGTCCACCAGTGTCATTGGATGTGTGTTCTTCTCATGAACCACATCCAGTGTCATTGCATGTCAGTTCTTTTCATGAACCACATAAGGATCCACCAGTATCATTGGATGTGTGTTCTTCTCATGAACCACACATGGATCTACCGGTGTCATAGCATCTATGTTCCTCTAAACAAATCACATAAGGATCCACTAGTGTCATTGCATGTCTATTCTTTTCATGAACCACACCCAGTGCCATTGCATGTGTGTTCTTCTAAACAAACCACATAAGGATCCACCAGTGTCATTGCATGTATGTTCTTTTCATGAAACACACCCACTGTCATTGCATGTGTGTTCTTTTCATGAACCACGGCTAGAGTCATTGCATGTCTGTTCTTTTCATGAACCACACCCAGTGTCATTGCATGTCTGTTCTTCTCATGAACCACACGCAGTGTCACTGCATGTCAGTTCTTTTCATGAACCACATATGGATCCACCAGTGTAATCGGATGTGTGTTCTTCTCATGAACCACACATGGATCCACCGGTGTCATTGCATGTCTGTTCCTCTAAACAAACCACATAAGGATCGACCAGTGTCATTGCATGTCTGTTCTTTTCATGAACCACACATAGTGGCATTGCATGTGTATTCCTCTAAACAAACCACATAAGGATCCACCGGTGTCACTGCATGTATGTTCTTTTCATGAACCACAACTAGAGTCCACCAGTGTCATTGGATGTTTGTTCTTCTCATGAACCACACCCAGTGTCATTGCATGTCAGTTCTTTTCATGAACCACATAAGGATCTACCAGTGTCATTGGATGTGTGTTCTTCTCATGAACCACACATTGATCCACCGAAGTCATAGCATGTATGTTCCTCTAAATAAACCACATAAGGATCCACCAGTGTCATTGCATGTTTGTTCTTTTCATGAACCACACCTAGTGTCATTGCATGTGTGTTCTTCTAAACAAACCACATAAGGATCCACCAGTGTGATTGCATGTCTGTTCGTTTCTTGAACCACACTCAGTGTCATTGGATGTGTGTTATTTTCATGAACCATAGCTAGAGTCATTGCATGTGTGTTCTTCTCATGAACCACACGTGGATCCACCAGTGTCATTGCATGTCTATTCTTTTCATGAACAACACCTAGTGTCATTGCATGTGTATTCTTCTAAACAAACCACATAAGGATCCACCAGTGTCATTGCGTGTATGTTCTTTTCATGAACCACATAAGGATCCACCAGTGTCATTGCATCTCTTTTTCTTTTCATGAACCACACCTAGTCTCATTGCATGTGTGTTCTTTTCATGAACCACGGCTAGAGTCATTGCATGTCTGTTCTTTTCATGAACCACACCAGCGTCATTGCATGTCTGTTCTTCTCATGAACCACACCCAGTGTCACTGCATGTCAGTTCTTTTCATGAACCACATATGGATCCACCAGTGTCATTGGATGTGTGTTCTTCTCATAAACCACACATGGATCCACCGGTGTCATTGCATGTCTGTTCCTCTAAACAAACCACATAAGGATCCACCAGTGTCATTGCATGTCTGTTCTTTTCATGAACCACACATAGTGGCATTGCATGTGTGTTCTTCTAAACAAACCACATAAGGATCCACTAATGTCATTGCAAGTCTGTTCTTTTCATGAACCACATAAGGATCCACCAGTGTCATTGTATGTCTGTTTTTTTCATGAACCACACCCAGTGTCACTGCATGTTAGTTCTTTTCATGAACCACATAAGGATCTACCTATGTCATTGGATGTGTGTTCTTCTCATGAACCACACATGGATCCACCGATGTCATAGCATGTATGTTCCTCTAAATAAACCACATAAGGAACCACCCACCAGTGTCATTGCATGTCTGTTCTTTTCATGAACCACACCTAGTGTCATTGCATGTGTGTTCTTCTAAACAAACCACATAAGGATCCACCAGTGTCATTGCATGTCTGTTCGTTTCATGAACCACACTCAGTGTCATTGGATGTGTGTTCTTTTCATGAACCACAGCTAGAGTCATTACATGTGTGTTCTTCTCATGAACCATACGTGGATCCACCAGTGTCATTGCATCTCTATTCTTTTCATGAACCACACCGAGTGTCATTGCATGTGTATTCTTCTAAACAAACCAAATAAGGATCCACCAGTGTCATTGCATGTATGTTCTTTTCATGAACCACATAAGGATCCACCAGTGTCATTGCATGTCTTTTATTTTCATGAACCACACCCAGTGTCATTGCATGTGTGTTCTTTTCATGAACCATAGCTAGAGTCATTGCATGTCTATTCTTTTCATGAACCCCACCAGTGTCATTGCATGTCTATTCTTTTCATGAACCACACCCAGTGTCACTGCATGTCAGTTCTTTTCATGGACCACATAGGGATCTACCTATGTCATTGGATGTGTGTTCTTCTCATGAACCACACGTGGACCCACCGGTGTCATTCCATGTCTGTTCCTCTAAAAAAACCCGCATAAGGATCCACCAGTGTCATTGCATGTCTATTCTTTTCATGAACCACACTTAGTGTCATAGCATGTTTGTTCCTCTAAACAAACCACATAAGCATCCACCAGTATCATTGCATGTCTATTATTTTCAAGAACCACACCCAGTGTCATTACATGTGTGTTCTTTCTAAACAAACCACATAAGTCATTGCATGTCTGTTCTTTTCATGAACCACACCTGGTGCCATTGCATGTGTGTTCCTCTAGACAGACCACATAAGGATCCACCGGTGTCACTGCATGTCAGTTCATTTCATGAACCATATAAGGATCTACCAGTGTCATTGGATGTGTGTTCTTCTCATGAACCACACATGGATCCACCGGTGTCATTGCATGTCTGTTCCTCTAAACAAACCACATAAGGATCCACAAGTGTCATTGCATGACTGTTCTTTTCATGAACCACACCTAGTGTCATTGCATGTGTATTCCTCTAAACAAACCACATAAGGGTCCACCGGTGTCACTGCATGTACGTTCTTTTCATGAACCACAGCTAGAGTCCACCAGTGTCATTGGATGTTTGTTCTTCTCATGAACCACACCCAGTGTCATTGCATGTCAGTTCTTTTCATGAACCACATAAGGATCCACCTGTGTCATTGCATGTGTGTTCTTCTCATGAACCACACATGGATCCACCTGTGTCATAGCATGTATGTTCCTCTAAACAAATCACATAAGGATCCACCAGTGTCATTGCATGTCTATTCTTTTCATGAACCACACCCTGTACCATTGCATGTGTGTTCTTCTAAACAAACCACATAAGGATCCACCAGTGTCATTGCATGTCCGTTCTTTTCATGAAACACACCCAGTGTCATTGCATGTGTGTTCCTTTCATGAACCACGGCTAGAGTCATTGCATGTCTGTTCTTTTCATGAACCACACCTAGTGTCATTGCATGTGTGTTCTTCTCATGAACCACACCCAGTGTCACTGCATGTCAGTTCTTTTCATGAACCACATATGGATCCACCAGTGTAATTGGATGTGTGTTCTTCTCATGAACCACACATGGATCCACCGGTGTCATTGTATGTCTGTTCCTCTAAACAAACCACATAAGGATCCACCAGTGTCATTGCATCTCTGTTCTTTTCATGAACCACACATAGTGTCATTGCATGTGTGTTCTTCTAAACAAACCACATAAGGATCCCCCAGTGTCATTGCAAGTCTGTTCTTTTCATGAACCACATAAGGATCCACCAGTGTCATTGTATGTCTGTTCTTTTCATGAACCACACCCAGTGTCACTGCATGTCAGTTCTTTTCATGAACCACATAAGGATCTACCAGTGTCATTGGATGTGTGTTCTTCTCATGAACCACACATGGATCCACCGATGTCATTGCATGTATGTTCCTCTAAATAAACCACATAAGGATCCACCGGTGTCATTGCCTGTCTGTTCTTTTCATGAACCACACCTAGTGTCATTGCATGTGTGTTCTTCTAAACAAACCACATAAGGATCCACCAGTGTCATTGCATGTATGTTCGTTTCATGAACCACACTCGGTGTCATTGGATGTGTGTTCTTTTCATGAACCATAGCTAGAGTCATTGCCTGTTTGTTCTTTTCATGAACCACAACCGGTGTCATAGCATGTCTGTTCCTCTAAACAAACCACGTAAGGATCCGCCAGTATCATTGCATGTCTGTTCTTTTCATGAACCACACTTAGTGTCATTGCATGTGTGTTCTTCTAAACAAACCACATAAGGATCCACCAGTGTCATTGCATGTCTGTTCTTTTCATGAACCACACCCAGTGTCATTGCATGTCTGTTCTTTTCATGAACCACACCCAGTGTCATTGCAAGTCTATTCTTTTCATGAACCACACCCAGTGTCATTGCATGTCTATTCTTTTCATGAACCACACCCAGTGTCACTACATGTCAGTTCTTTTCATGAACCACACCCAGTGTCACTGCATGTCAGTTCTTTTCATGAACCACATAAGGATCTACCAGTGTAATTGGATGTGTGTTCTTCTCATGAACCACACGTGGATCCACCGGTGTCATTGCATGTTTGTTCCTCTAAACAAACCACATAAGGATCCACCAGTGCCATTGCATGTTTGTTCTTTTCATGAACCACACCCAGTGTCACAGCATGTATGTTCCTCTAAACAAACCACATAAGGGTCCACCAGTGTCATTGCATGTCTGTTCTTTTCATGAACCACCCCCAGTGTCATTGCATGTGTGTTCTTCTAAACAAACCACATAAGTCATTGCATGTCCGTTCTTTTCATGAACCACACCTGGTGTCATTGCATGTGCCTTCCTCTAGACAGACCACATAAGGATCCACCGGTGTAATTGCATGTCAGTTCTTTTCATGAACCACATAAGGATCTACCAATGTCATTGGATGTGTGTTCTTCTCATGAACCACACATGTATCCACCGGTGTCATTGCATGTATGTTCCTCTAGACAAATCACATAAGGATCCACCAGTGTCATTGCATGTCTGTTCTTTTCATGAACCACACCCAGTGTCACTGCATGTCAGTTCTTTTCATGAACCACATAAGGATCTACCAGTGTAATTGGATGTGTGTTCTTCTCATGAACCACACGTGGATCCACCGGTGTCATTGCATGTTTGTTCCTCTAAACAAACCACATAAGGATCCACCAGTGCCATTGCATGTTTGTTCTTTTCATGAACCACACCCAGTGTCACAGCATGTATGTTCCTCTAAACAAACCACATAAGGGTCCACCAGTGTCATTGCATGTCTGTTCTTTTCATGAACCACCCCCAGTGTCATTGCATGTGTGTTCTTCTAAACAAACCACATAAGTCATTGCATGTCCGTTCTTTTCATGAACCACACCCGGTGTCATTGCATGTGCCTTCCTCTAGACAGACCACATAAGGATCCACCGGTGTAATTGCATGTCAGTTCTTTTCATGAACCACATAAGGATCTACCAATGTCATTGGATGTGTGTTCTTCTCATGAACCACACATGGATCCACCGGTGTCATTGCATGTATGTTCCTCTAGACAAATCACATAAGGATCCACCAGTGTCATTGCATGTCTGTTCTTTTCATGAACCACACCCAGTGTCATAGCATGTATGTTCCTCTAAACAAACCACATAAGGATCCACCAGTGTCATTGCATATCTGTTCTTTACATGAACACACCCTGTGTCATTGCATGTGTGTTCTTCCAAACAAACCACATAAGTCATTGCATGTCTGTTCTTTTCATGAACCATACCGGTGTCATTGCATGTGTGTTCCTCTAGACAGATCACATAAGGATCCACCGATGTCACTGCACGTCGTTTCTTTTGATGAACCACATAAGGATCCACCAGTGTCATTGGATGTGTGTTCTTCTCATGAACCACACATGGATCCACCGGTGTCATTGCATGTCTATTCCTCTAAACAAACCACATAAGGATCCACCAGTGTCATTGCATGTCTGTTCTTTTCATGAACCACACCGAGTGTCATTGCATGTGTGTTCTTCTAAACAAACCACATAAGGATCCACCAGTGTCATTGCATGTCTGTTCTTTTCATGAACCACACCCTGTGTCATTGCATGTGTGTTCTTTTCATTAACCACAGCTAGAGTCATTGCATGTCTGTTACTTCCATAACCCACACATGGATCCACATGTGTCATTGCATGTCTGTTCTTTTCATGAAACACCCAGTGTCATTGCATGTCAGTTCTTTTCATGAACCACATAAGGATCCACCAGTGTCATTGCATGTCTGTTCTTCTCACAAACCACATAAGGATCCACCTGTGCCATTGCATGTCTGTTCTTTTCATGAACCACACCAAGTGTCATTGCATGTGTGTTCTTCTAAACAAATCACATAAGGATCCACCACTGTCATTGCATGTCTATTCTTTTCATGAACCACACTCAGTTTCATTGCATGTGTGTTCTTTTCATGAACCACATCTAGAGTCATTGCATGTCTGTTCTTTTCATGAACCACAGCCAGTGTCATTGCATGTCTGTTCTTCTAAATAAATCACATAAGGATCCACCAGTATAATTGCATGTCTGTTCTTTTTATGAACCACACCCAGTGTCATTGCATGTGTGTTCTTCTAAATAAACCACATAAGGATCCACCAGTGTCATTACATGTTTGTTCTTTTCATGAACCACACCCAGTGTCATTGCATGTCTATTCTTTTCATGAACCACACCCTGTGTCATTGCATGTGTGTTCTTTTCATGAACCACAGCCAGTGTCATTGCATGTCTGTTCTTTTCATGAACCACACCCAATGTCACTGCATGTCTGTTCTTTTCATGAACCACATAAGGATCAACTAGTGTCAATGCATGTCAGATCTTTTCATGAACCACATAAGGATCTACCAGTGTCATTGGATGTGTGTTCTTCTCATGAACCACACGTGGATCCATCGATTTCATTGCATGTCTATTCTTTTCATGAACCACACCTAGTGTCATTGCATGTGTATTCTTCTAAACAAACCACATAAGGATCCACCAGTGTCATTGCATGTCTGTTCTTTTCATGAACCACATAAGGATCCACCAGTGTCATTGCATGTCTTTTTCTTTTCATGAACCACACCAAGTGTCATTGCATGTGTGTTCTTTTCATGAACCACGGCTAGAGTCATTGCATGTCTATTCTTTTCATGAACCACACCAGTGTCATTGCATGTCTATTCTTTTCATGAACCACACCCAGTGTCACTGCATGTCAGTTCTTTTAATGAACCACATAAGGATCTACCTGTGTCATTGGATGTGTGTTCTTCTCATGAACCACACGTGGATCCACCGGTGACATTGCATGTCTGTTCCTCTAAACAAACCACATAAGGATCCACCAGTGTCATTGCATGTTTGTTCTTTTCATTAACCACACTCAGTGTCATAGCATGTCTATTCCTCTAAACAAACCACATAAGCATCCACCAGTGTACTTGCATGTCAGTTCTTTTCATGAACCACACCCAGTGTCATTACATGTGTGTTCTTCTAAACAAACCACATAAGTCATTGCATGTCTGTTCTTTTTATGAATCACACCCGGTGTCATTGCATATGTGTTCCTCTAGACAGACCACATAAGGATCCACCGGTGTCACTGCATGTCAGTTCTTTTCATGAACCACATAAGGATCTACCAGTGTCATTGGATGTGTGTTCTTCTCATGAACCACACATGAATCCACCGGTGTCATTGCATGTTTGTTCCTCTAAACAAACCACATAAGGATCCACCAGTGTCATTGCATGACTGTTCTTTTCATGAACCACACCTAGTGTCATTGCATGTGTATTCCTCTAGGCAAACCACATAAGAATCCACCGGTGTCACTACATGTATGTTCTTTTCATGAACCACGGCTAGAGTCCACCAGTGTCATTGGATGTGTGTTCTTCTCATGAACCACACCCAGTGTTATTGCATGTCAGTTCTTTTCATGAACCACATAAGCATCCACCAGTGTCATTGGAAGTGTGTTCTTCTCATGAACCACACATGGATCCACCGGTGTCATAGCATGTATGTTCCTCTAAACAAATCACATAAGGATCCACTAGTGTCATTGCATGTCTATTCTTTTCATGAACCACACCCAGTGCCATTACATGTGTGTTCTTCTAAACAAACCACATAAGGATCCACCAGTGCCATTGCATGTCTGTTCTTTTCATGAAACACACCCACTGTCATTGCATGTGTGTTCTTTTCATGAACCACGACTATAGTCATTGCATGTATGTTCTTTTCATGAACCACACCTAGTGTTATTGCATGTCTGTTCTTCTCATGAACCACACCCAGTGTCACTGCATGTCAGTTCTTTTCATGAACCACATATGGATCCACCAGTGTAATTGGATGTGTGTTCTTCTCATGAACCACACATGGATCCACCGGTGTCATTGCATGTCTGTTCCTCTAAACAAACCACATAAGGATCCACCAGTGTCATTGCATGTCTGTTCTTTTCATGAACCACACATAGTGGCATTGCATGTGTGTTCTTCTAAACAAACCACATAAGGATCCACTAGTGTCATTGCAAGTTTGTTCTTTTCATGAACCACATGAGGATCCACCGGTGTCATTGTATGTCTGTTCTTTTCATGAACCACACCCAGTGTCACTGCATGTTAGTTCTTTTCATGAACCACATAAGGATCTACCAGTGTCATTGGATGTGTGTTCTTCTCATGAACCACACATGGATCCACCGATGTCATAGCATGTATGTTCCTCTAAATAAACCACATAAGGATCCACTAGTGTTATTGCATGTCTGTTCTTTTGATGAACCACACCTAGTGTCATTGCATGTGTTCTTATAAACAAATCACATAAGGATCCACCAGTGTCATTGCATGTCTGATCAATCCATGAACCACACTCAGTGTCATTGGATGTGTGTTCTTTTCATGAACCATAGCTAGAGTTATTGCATGTGTGTTCTTCTGATGAACCACACGTGGATCCACCAGTGTTATTGCATGTCTATTCTTTTCATGAACCACACCCAGTGTCATTGCATGTGTATTCTTCTAAACAAACCACATAAGGATCCACCAGTGTCATTGCATGTATGTTCTTTTCATGAACCACATAAGGATCCACCAGTGTCATTGCATGTCTTTTTCTTTTCATGAACCACACCTAGTGTCATTGCATGTGTGTTCTTTTCATGAACTACAGCTAGAGTCATTGCATGTCTATTCTTTTCTTGAACCACACCAGTGTCATTGCATGTCTGTTCTTTTCATGAACCACACCCAGTGTCACTGCATGTCAGTTCTTTTCATGAACCACATAGGGATCTACCTATGTCATCGGATGTGTGTTCTTCTCATGAACCACACGTGGATCCACCGGTGTCATTGCATGTCTGTTCCTCTAAACAAACCACATAAGGATCCACCAGTGTCATTGCATGTCTGTTCTTTTCATGAACCACACATAGTGGCATTGCATGTGTGTTCTTCTAAACAAACCACATAAGGATCCACTAGTGTCATTGCAAGTATGTTCTTTTCATGAACCACATAAGGATCCACCAGTGTCATTGTATGTCTGTTCTTTTCATGAACCACACCCAGTGTCACTGCATGTCAGTTCTTTTCATGAACCACATAAGGATCTACCAGTGTCATTGGATGTGTGTTCTTCTCATGAACCACACATGGATCCACCGATGTCATAGCATGTATGTTCCTCTAAATAAACCACATAAGGATCCACCAGTGTCATTGCATGTCTGTTCTTTTCATGAACCACACCTAGTGTCATTGCATATGTGTTCTTCTAAACAAAACACATAAGGATCCACCAGTGTCATTGCATGTCTGTTCCATCCATGAACCACACTCAGTGCCATTGGATGTGTGTTCTTTTCATGAACCACAGCTAGAGTCATTGCATGTGTGTTCTTCTCATAAACCACACGTGGATTCACCAGTGTCATTGCATGTCTATTATTTTCATGAACCACACCCAGTGTCATTGCATGTGTATTCTTCTAAACAAACCACATAAGGATCCACCAGTGTCATTGCATGTATGTCCTTTTCATGAACCACATAAGGATCCACCAGTGTCATTGCATGTCTGTTCTTTTCATGAACCACACCCAGTGTCATTGCATGTGTGTTCTTTTCATGAACCACAGCTAGAGTCATTGCATGTCTATTCTTTTCATGAACCACACCAGTGTCATTGCATGTCTGTTCTTTTCATGAACCACACCCAGTGTCATTGCATGTCAGTTCTTTTCATGAACCACATAGGGATCTACCTATGTCATTGGATGTGTGTTCTTCTCATGAACCACACGTGGATCCACCGGTGTCATTGCATGTCTGTTCCTCTAAACAAACCACATAAGGATCCACCAGTGTCATTGCATGTCTGTTCTTTTCATGAACCACACATAGTGGCATTGCATGTGTGTTCTTCTAAACAAACCACATAAGGATCCACTAGTGTCATTGCAAGTATGTTCTTTTCATGAACCACATAAGGATCCACCAGTGTCATTGTATGTCTGTTCTTTTCATGAACCACACCCAGTGTCACTGCATGTCAGTTCTTTTCATGAACCACATAAGGATCTACCAGTGTCATTGGATGTGTGTTCTTCTCATGAACCACACATGGATCCACCGATGTCATAGCATGTATGTTCCTCTAAATAAACCACATAAGGATCCACCAGTGTCATTGCATGTCTGTTCTTTTCATGAACCACACCTAGTGTCATTGCATGTGTGTTCTTCTAAACAAACCACATAAGGATCCACCAGTGTCATTGCATGTCTGATCAATCCATGAACCACACTCAGTGTCATTGGATGTGTGTTCTTTTCATGAACCATAGCTAGAGTTATTGCATGTGTGTTCTTCTGATGAACCACACGTGGATCCACCAGTGTCATTGCATGTCTATTCTTTTCATGAACCACACCCAGTGTCATTGCATGTGTATTCTTCTAAACAAACAACATAAGGATCCACCAGTGTCATTGCATGTATGTTCTTTTCATGAACCATGTAAGGATCCACCAGTGTCATTGCATGTCTTTTTCTTTTCATGAACCACACCTAGTGTCATTGCATGTGTGTTCTTTTCATGAACCACAGCTAGAGTCATTGCATGTCTATTCTTTTCATGAACCACACCAGTGTCATTGCATGTCTGTTCTTTTCATGAACCACACCCAGTGTCACTGCATGTCAGTTCTTTTCATGAACCACATAGGGATCTACCTATGTCATTGGATGTGTGTTCTTCTCATGAACCACACGTGGACCCACCGGTGTCATTGCATGTCTGTTCCTCTAAACAAACCACATAAGGATCCACCAGTGTCATTGCATGTCTGTTCTTTTCATGAACCACACATAGTGGCATTGCATGTGTGTTCTTCTAAACAAACCACATAAGGATCCACTAGTGTCATTGCAAGTCTGTTCTTTTCATGAACCACATAAGGATCCACCAGTGTCATTGTATGTCTGTTTTTTTCATGAACCACACCCAGTGTCACTGCATGTTAGTTCTTTTCATGAACCACATAAGGATCTACCTATGCCATTGGATGTGTGTTCTTCTCATGAACCACACATGGATCCACCGATGTCATAGCATGTATGTTCCTCTAAATAAACCACATAAGGAACCACCCACCAGTGTCATTGCATGTCTGTTCTTTTCATGAACCACACCTAGTGTCATTGCATGTGTGTTCTTCTAAACAAACCACATAAGGATCCACCAGTGTCATTGCATGTCTGTTCCATCCATGAACCACACTCAGTGCCATTGGATGTGTGTTCTTTCATGAACCACTTGCCAGAGTCATTGCATGTGTGTTCTTCTCATAAACCACACGTGGATACACCAGTGTCTTTTTATTTCTATTTTTTTCATGAAGCACACCCATTGTCATTGCATATGTATTATTCTAAACAAACCACATAAGGATCCACCAGTGTCATTGCATGTATGTTCTTTTCATGAACCACATAAGGATCCACCAGTGTCATTGCATGTCTTTTTCTTTTCATGAACCACACCCAGTGTCATTGCATGTGTGTTCTTTTCATGAACCACAGCTAGAGTCATTGCATGTCTATTCTTTTCATGAACCACACCAGTGTCATTGCATATCTGTTCTTTTCATGAACCACACCCAGTGTCACTGCATGTCAGTTCTTTTCATGAACCATATAGGGATCTACCTATGTCATTGGATGTGTGTTCTTCTCATGAACCACACGTGGACCCACCGGTGTCATTGCATGTCTGTTCCTCTAAACAAACCACATAAGGATCCACCATTGTCATTGCATGTCTATTCTTTTCATGAACCACACATAGTGGCATTGCATGTGTGTTCTTCTAAACAAACCACATAAGGATCCACTAGTGTCATTGCAATGTTCTTTTCATGAACCACATAAGGATCCACCAGTGTCATTGTATGTATGTTCTTTTCATGAACCACACCCAGTGTCACTGCATGTCAGTTCTTTTCATGAACCACATAAGGATCTACCAGTGTCATTGGATGTGTGTTCTTCTCATGAACCACACATGGATCCACCGATGTCATAGCATGTATGTTCCTCTAAATAAACCACATAAGGATCCACCAGTGTCATTGCATGTCTGTTATTTTCATGAACCACACCTAGTGTCATTGCATGTGTTCTTCTAAACAAACCACATAAGGATCCACCTGTGTCATTGCATGTCTGTTCAATCCATGAACCACACTCAGTGCCATTGGATGTGTGTTCTTTTCATGAACCACATCTAGAGTCATTGCATGTGTGTTCTTCTCATGAACCACACGTGGATCTACCAGTGTCATTGCATGTCTATTCTTTTCATGAACCACACCCAGTGTCATTGCATGTGTATTCTTCTAAACAAACCACATAAGGATCCACCAGTGTCATTGCATGTATGTTCTTTTCATGAACCACATAAGGATCCACCAGTGTCATTGCATGTCTTTTTCTTTTCATGAACCACACCCAGTGTCATTGCATGTGTGTTCTTTTCATGAACCACAGCTAGAGTCATTGCATGTCTATTCTTTTCATGAACCACACCAGTGTCATTGCATGTCTGTTCTTTTCATGAACCACACCTAGTGTCACTGCATGTCAGTTCTTTTCATGAACCACATAGGGATCTACCTATGTCATTGGATGTGTGTTCTTCTCATGAACCACACGTGGACCCACCGGTGTCATTGCATGTCTGTTCCTCTAAACAAACCACATAAGGATCCACCAGTGTCATTGCATGTCTGTTCTTTTCATGAACCACACATAGTGGCATTGCATGTGTGTTCTTCTAAACAAACCACATAAGGATCCACTAGTGTCATTGCAAGTATGTTCTTTTCATGAACCACATAAGGATCCACCAGTGTCATTGTATGTCTGTTCTTTTCATGAACCACACCCAGTGTCACTGCATGTCAGTTCTTTTCATGAACCACATAAGGATCCACCAGTGTCATTGCATGTCTATTCTTTTCATGAACCACACCCGGTGTCATTGCATGTGTATTCTTCTAAACAAACCACATAAGGATCCACCAGTGTCAGTGCATGTATGTTATTTTCATGAACCACATAAGGATCCACCAGTGTCATTGCATGTCTTTTTCTTTTCATGAACCACACCCAGTGTCATTGCATGTCTGTTTTTCATGAACCACACCCAAAGGTCACCGCATGTCGGGCTTCTTTTCAGAACCACATAGGGATCTACCTATGTCATTGGATGTGTGTTCTTATCATGAACCACACGTGGACCCACCGGTGTCATTGCATGTCTGTTCCTCTAAACAAACCACATAAGGATCCACCAGTGACATTGCATGTCTGTTCTTTTCATGAACCACACTTAGTGTCATAGCATGTCTGTTCCTCTGAGCAAACCACATAAGCATCCACCAGTGTCATTGCATGTCTTTTCTTTTCAAGAACCACACCCAGTGTCATTACATGTGTGTTCTTCTAAACAAACCACATAAGTCATTGCATGTTTGTTCTTTTCATGAACCACACCCGGTGCCATTGCATGTGTGTTCCTCTAGACAGACCACATAAGGATCCACCGGTGTCATTGCATGTCAGTTCTTTTCATGAACCACATAAGGATCCACCAGTGTCATTGGATGTGTTCTTCTCATGAACCACACATGGATCCACCGGTGTCATAGCATGTATGTTCCTCTAAACAAAGCACATAAGGATCCACCAGTGTCATTGCATGTCTATTCTTTTCATGAACCACACCCAGTGCCATTGCATGTGTGTTCTTCTAAACAAACCACATAAGGATCCACCAGTGTCATTGCATGTCTGTTCTTTTCATGAAACACACCCAGTGTCATTGCATGTATGTTCTTTTCATGAACCACAGCTAGAGTCATTGCATGTCTATTCTTTTCATGAACCACACCTAGTGTCACTGCATGTCTGTTCTTTTTATGAACCACACCCAGTGTCACTGCATGTCAGTTCTTTTCATGAACCACATAAGGATCTACCAGTGTAATTGGATGTGTGTTCTTCTCATGAACCACACGTGGATCCACCGGTGTCATTGCATGTCTGTTCCTCTAAAAAAACCACATAAGGATCCACCAGTGTTATTGCATGTTTGTTCTTTTCATGAACCACACCCAGTGTCATAGCATGTATGTTCCTCTAAACAAACCACATAAGGGTCCACCAGTGTCATTGCATGTCTGTTCTTTTCATGAACCACACCCAGTGTCATTGCATGTGTGTTCTTCTAAACAAACCACATAAGTCATTGCATGTCTGTTCTTTTCATGAACCACACCCGGTGTCATTGCATGTGTGTTCCTCTAGACAGACCACATAAGGATCTACCGGTGTAGCTGTATGTCAGTTCTTTTCATGAACAACATAAGGATCTACCAATGTCATTGGATGTGTGTTCTTCTCATTAACCACACATGGATCCTCCGGTGTCATTGCATGTATGTTCCTCTAAACAAACCACATAAGGATCCACCACTGTCATTGCATGTCTGTTCTTTTCATGAACCACACCCAGTGTCATAGCATGTGTGTTCTTCTAAACAAACCACATAAGTATCCACTAGTGTCATTACATGTTTGTTCTTTTCATGAACCACACCTAGTGTCATTGCATTTGTGTTCTTTTCATTAACCACAGCTAGAGTCATTGGATGTCTGTTACTTCCATAAACAACACATGGATCCACCGGTGTCATTTCATGTCTATTCTTTTCATGAACCACACCCAGTGTCATTGCATGTCAGTTCTTTTCATGAACCACATAAGGATCCACCATTGTCATTGCATGTCTGTTCTTCTCACAAGCCACATAAGGATCCACTAGTGTCATTGCATGTCTGTTCTTTTCATGAACCACACCCAGTGTCATTGCATGTGTGTTCCTCTAGACATACCACATAAGGATCCACCGGTGTCACTGCATGTCTGTTCTTTTCATGAACCACAGCTAGAGTCCACCAGTGTCATTGGATGTGTGTTCTTCTCATGAACCACACCTAGTGTCATTGCATGTCAGTTCTTTTCACGAACCACATAAGGATCCACCCGTGTCATTGGATGTGTGTTATTCTCATGAACCACACATGGATCCACTGGTGTCATAGCATGTCTGTTCCTCTAAACAAACCACATAAGGATCCACTAGTGTCATTGCATGTGTGTTCTTTTCATGAACCACACCTAGTGTCATTGCATGTGTATTCTTCTAAACAACCCACATAAGGATCCACCAATGTCATTGCATGTCTGTTCTTTTCATGAACCATACCTAGTGTCATTGCATGTGTGTTCTTTTCATGAACGACAGTTAGAGTCATTGCATGTCTATTCTTTTCATGAACCACACCCAGTGTCATTGCATATCTGTTCTTTTCATGAACCACACCTAGTGTCACTGCATGTCAGTTCTTTTCATGAACCACAGAGGGATCTACCTATGTCATTGGATGTGTGTTCTTATCATGAACCACACGTGGACCCACCGGTGTCATTGCATGTCTGTTCCTCTAAACAAACCACATAAGGATCCACTAGTGACATTGCATGTCTGGTCTTTTCACGAACCACACTTAGTGTCATAGCATGTCTGTTCCTCTGAGCAAACCACATAAGCATCCACCAGTGTCATTGCATGTCTGTTCTTTTCAAGAACCACACCCAGTGTCATTACATGTGTGTTCTTCTAAACAAACCACATAAGTCATTGCATGTTTGTTCTTTTCATGAACCACACCCGGTGCCATTGCATGTGTGTTCCTCTAGACAGACCACATAAGGATCCACCGGTGTCATTGCATGTCAGTTCTTTTCATGAACCACATAAGGATCTACCAGTGTCATTGGATGTGTGTTCTTCTCATGAACCACACATGGATCCACCGATGTCATAGCATGTATGTTCCTCTAAATAAACCACATAAGGATCCACCAGTGTCATTGCATGTCTGTTCTTTTCATGAACCACACCTAGTGTCATTGCATATGTGTTCTTCTAAACAAAACACATAAGGATCCACCAGTGTCATTGCATGTCTGTTCCATCCATGAACCACACTCAGTGCCATTGGATGTGTGTTCTTTTCATGAACCACAGCTAGAGTCATTGCATGTGTGTTCTTCTCATAAACCACACGTGGATTCACCAGTGTCATTGCATGTCTATTATTTTCATGAACCACACCCAGTGTCATTGCATGTGTATTCTTCTAAACAAACCACATAAGGATCCACCAGTGTCATTGCATGTATGTCCTTTTCATGAACCACATAAGGATCCACCAGTGTCATTGCATGTCTTTTTCTTTTCATGAACCACACCCAGTGTCATTGCATGTGTGTTCTTTTCATGAACCACAGCTAGAGTCATTGCATGTCTATTCTTTTCATGAACCACACCAGTGTCATTGCATGTCTGTTCTTTTCATGAACCACACCCAGTGTCACTGCATGTCAGTTCTTTTCATGAACCACATAGGGATCTACCTATGTCATTGGATGTGTGTTCTTCTCATGAACCACACGTGGATCCACCGGTGTCATTGCATGTCTGTTCCTCTAAACAAACCACATAAGGATCCACCAGTGTCATTGCATGTCTGTTCTTTTCATGAACCACACATAGTGGCATTGCATGTGTGTTCTTCTAAACAAACCACATAAGGATCCACTAGTGTCATTGCAAGTATGTTCTTTTCATGAACCACATAAGGATCCACCAGTGTCATTGTATGTCTGTTCTTTTCATGAACCACACCCAAAGGTCACCGCATGTCGTTCTTTTCATGAACCACATAAGGATCTACCGGTCATTGGATGAGTGTACTGCTCCTGAACCACACTTGGATCCACCCCTGTCATAGCATGTATGTTCCTCTAAATAAACCACATAAGGATCCACCAGTGTCATTGCATGTCTGTTCTTTTCATGAACCACACCTAGTGTCATTGCATGTGTGTTCTTCTAAACAAACCACATAAGGATCCACCAGTGTCATTGCATGTGTGATCAATCCATGAACCACACTCAGTGTCATTGGATGTGTGTTCTTTTCATGAACCATAGCTAGAGTTATTGCATGTGTTCTTCCGATGAACCACACGTGGATCCACCAGTGTCATTGCATGTCTATTCTTTTCATGAACCACACCCAGTGTCATTGCATGTGTATTCTTCTAAACAAACAACATAAGGATCCACCAGTGTCATTGCATGTATGTTCTTTTCATGAACCATGTAAGGATCCACCAGTGTCATTGCATGTCTTTTTCTTTTCATGAACCACACCTAGTGTCATTGCATGTGTTCTTTTCATGAACCACCTAGAGTCATTGCATGTCTATTCTTTTCATGAACCACACCAGTGTCATTGCATGTCTGTTCTTTTCATGAACCACACCCAGTGTCACTGCATGTCAGTTCTTTTCATGAACCACATAGGGATCTACCTATGTCATTGGATGTGTGTTCTTCTCATGAACCACACGTGGACCCACCGGTGTCATTGCATGTCTGTTCCTCTAAACAAACCACATAAGGATCCACCAGTGTCATTGCATGTCTGTTCTTTTCATGAACCACACATAGTGGCATTGCATGTGTGTTCTTCTAAACAAACCACATAAGTATCCACTAGTGTCATTGCAAGTCTGTTCTTTTCATGAACCACATAAGGATCCACCAGTGTCATTGTATGTCTGTTTTTTTCATGAACCACACCCAGTGTCACTGCATGTTAGTTCTTTTCATGAACCACATAAGGATCTACCTATGCCATTGGATGTGTGTTCTTCTCATGAACCACACATGGATCCACCGATGTCATAGCATGTATGTTCCTCTAAATAAACCACATAAGGAACCACCCACCAGTGTCATTGCATGTCTGTTCTTTTCATGAACCACACCTAGTGTCATTGCATGTGTGTTCTTCTAAACAAACCACATAAGGATCCACCAGTGTCATTGCATGTCTGTTCCATCCATGAACCACACTCAGTGCCATTGGATGTGTGTTCTTTTCATGAACCACGGCTAGAGTCATTGCATGTGTGTTCTTCTCATAAACCACACGTGGATCCACCAGTGTCATTGCATGTCTATTCTTTTCATGAACCACACCCAGTGTCATTGCATATGTATTCTTCTAAACAAACCACATAAGGATCCACCAGTGTCATTGCATGTATGTTCTTTTCATGAACCACATAAGGATCCACCAGTGTCATTGCATGTCTTTTTCTTTTCATGAACCACACCCAGTGTCATTGCATGTGTGTTCTTTTCATGAACCACAGCTAGAGTCATTGCATGTCTATTCTTTTCATGAACCACACCAGTGTCATTGCATATCTGTTCTTTTCATGAACCACACCCAGTGTCACTGCATGTCAGTTCTTTTCATGAACCATATAGGGATCTACCTATGTCATTGGATGTGTGTTCTTCTCATGAACCACACGTGGACCCACCGGTGTCATTGCATGTCTGTTCCTCTAAACAAACCACATAAGGATCCACCATTGTCATTGCATGTCTATTCTTTTCATGAACCACACATAGTGGCATTGCATGTGTGTTCTTCTAAACAAACCACATAAGGATCCACTAGTGTCATTGCAATGTTCTTTTCATGAACCACATAAGGATCCACCAGTGTCATTGTATGTATGTTCTTTTCATGAACCACACCCAGTGTCACTGCATGTCAGTTCTTTTCATGAACCACATAAGGATCTACCAGTGTCATTGGATGTGTGTTCTTCTCATGAACCACACATGGATCCACCGATGTCATAGCATGTATGTTCCTCTAAATAAACCACATAAGGATCCACCAGTGTCATTGCATGTCTGTTATTTTCATGAACCACACCTAGTGTCATTGCATGTGTTCTTCTAAACAAACCACATAAGGATCCACCTGTGTCATTGCATGTCTGTTCAATCCATGAACCACACTCAGTGCCATTGGATGTGTGTTCTTTTCATGAACCACATCTAGAGTCATTGCATGTGTGTTCTTCTCATGAACCACACGTGGATCTACCAGTGTCATTGCATGTCTATTCTTTTCATGAACCACACCCAGTGTCATTGCATGTGTATTCTTCTAAACAAACCACATAAGGATCCACCAGTGTCATTGCATGTATGTTCTTTTCATGAACCACATAAGGATCCACCAGTGTCATTGCATGTCTTTTAATTTTCATGAACCACACCCCGTGACATTGCATCTGTGTTCGTATCATCAACCACACCTAGAGTCAGACCCTGTCTATTCTTTTAATGAACCACACCAAAGGTCATTGCATGTCTGTTTTCATGAACCACACCTAGTGTCACTGCATGTCGGGCTTTTCATGAACCACATAGGGATCTACCTATGTCATTGGATGTGTGTTCTTCTCATGAACCACACGTGGACCCACCGGTGTCATTGCATGTCTGTTCCTCTAAACAAACCACATAAGGATCCACCAGTGTCATTGCATGTCTGTTCTTTTCATGAACCACACATAGTGGCATTGCATGTGTGTTCTTCTAAACAAACCACATAAGGATCCACTAGTGTCATTGCAAGTATGTTCTTTTCATGAACCACATAAGGATCCACCAGTGTCATTGTATGTCTGTTCTTTTCATGAACCACACCCAGTGTCACTGCATGTCAGTTCTTTTCATGAACCACATAAGGATCCACCAGTGTCATTGCATGTCTATTCTTTTCATGAACCACACCCGGTGTCATTGCATGTGTATTCTTCTAAACAAACCACATAAGGATCCACCAGTGTCAGTGCATGTATGTTATTTTCATGAACCACATAAGGATCCACCAGTGTCATTGCATGTCTTTTTCTTTTCATGAACCACACCCAGTGTCATTGCATGTCTGTTCTTTTCATGAACCACACCCAGTGTCACTGCATGTCAGTTCTTTTCAGGAACCACATAGGGATCTACCTATGTCATTGGATGTGTGTTCTTATCATGAACCACACGTGGACCCACCGGTGTCATTGCATGTCTGTTCCTCTAAACAAACCACATAAGGATCCACCAGTGACATTGCATGTCTGTTCTTTTCATGAACCACACTTAGTGTCATAGCATGTCTGTTCCTCTGAGCAAACCACATAAGCATCCACCAGTGTCATTGCATGTCTTTTCTTTTCAAGAACCACACCCAGTGTCATTACATGTGTGTTCTTCTAAACAAACCACATAAGTCATTGCATGTTTGTTCTTTTCATGAACCACACCCGGTGCCATTGCATGTGTGTTCCTCTAGACAGACCACATAAGGATCCACCGGTGTCATTGCATGTCAGTTATTTTCATGAACCACATAAGGATCCACCAGTGTCATTGGATGTGTTCTTCTCATGAACCACACATGGATCCACCGGTGTCATAGCATGTATGTTCCTCTAAACAAAGCACATAAGGATCCACCAGTGTCATTGCATGTCTATTCTTTTCATGAACCACACCCAGTGCCATTGCATGTGTGTTCTTCTAAACAAACCACATAAGGATCCACCAGTGTCATTGCATGTCTGTTCTTTTCATGAAACACACCCAGTGTCATTGCATGTATGTTCTTTTCATGAACCACAGCTAGAGTCATTGCATGTCTATTCTTTTCATGAACCACACCTAGTGTCACTGCATGTCTGTTCTTTTTATGAACCACACCCAGTGTCACTGCATGTCAGTTCTTTTCATGAACCACATAAGGATCTACCAGTGTAATTGGATGTGTGTTCTTCTCATGAACCACACGTGGATCCACCGGTGTCATTGCATGTCTGTTCCTCTAAAAAAACCACATAAGGATCCACCAGTGTTATTGCATGTTTGTTCTTTTCATGAACCACACCCAGTGTCATAGCATGTATGTTCCTCTAAACAAACCACATAAGGGTCCACCAGTGTCATTGCATGTCTGTTCTTTTCATGAACCACACCCAGTGTCATTGCATGTGTGTTCTTATAAAAAAACCACAAAAGTCATGTCTGTTCTTTTCATGAACCACACCCGGTGTCATTGCATGTGTGTTCCTCTAGACAGACCACATAAGGATCTACCGGTGTAGCTGTATGTCAGTTCTTTTCATGAACAACATAAGGATCTACCAATGTCATTGGATGTGTGTTCTTCTCATGAACCACACATGGATCCTCCGGTGTCATTGCATGTATGTTCCTCTAAACAAACCACATAAGGATCCACCACTGTCATTGCATGTCTGTTCTTTTCATGAACCACACCCAGTGTCATAGCATGTGTGTTCTTCTAAACAAACCACATAAGTATCCACTAGTGTCATTACATGTTTGTTCTTTTCATGAACCACACCTAGTGTCATTGCATTTGTGTTCTTTTCATTAACCACAGCTAGAGTCATTAGATGTCTGTTACTTCCATAAACAACACATGGATCCACCGGTGTCATTTCATGTCTATTCTTTTCATGAACCACACCCAGTGTCATTGCATGTCAGTTCTTTTCATGAACCACATAAGGATCCACCATTGTCATTGCATGTCTGTTCTTCTCACAAGCCACATAAGGATCCACTAGTGTCATTGCATGTCTGTTCTTTTCATGAACCACACCCAGTGTCATTGCATGTGTGTTCCTCTAGACATACCACATAAGGATCCACCGGTGTCACTGCATGTCTGTTCTTTTCATGAACCACAGCTAGAGTCCACCAGTGTCATTGGATGTGTGTTCTTCTCATGAACCACACCTAGTGTCATTGCATGTCAGTTCTTTTCACGAACCACATAAGGATCCACCCGTGTCATTGGATGTGTGTTATTCTCATGAACCACACATGGATCCACCGTGTCATAGCATGTCTGTTCCTCTAAACAAACCACATAAGGATCCACTAGTGTCATTGCATGTGTGTTCTTTTCATGAACCACACCTAGTGTCATTGCATGTGTATTCTTCTAAACAACCCACATAAGGATCCACCAATGTCATTGCATGTCTGTTCTTTTCATGAACCATACCTAGTGTCATTGCATGTGTGTTCTTTTCATGAACGACAGTTAGAGTCATTGCATGTCTATTCTTTTCATGAACCACACCCAGTGTCATTGCATATCTGTTCTTTTCATGAACCACACCTAGTGTCACTGCATGTCAGTTCTTTTCATGAACCACAGAGGGATCTACCTATGTCATTGGATGTGTGTTCTTATCATGAACCACACGTGGACCCACCGGTGTCATTGCATGTCTGTTCCTCTAAACAAACCACATAAGGATCCACTAGTGACATTGCATGTCTGGTCTTTTCATGAACCACACTTAGTGTCATAGCATGTCTGTTCCTCTGAGCAAACCACATAAGCATCCACCAGTGTCATTGCATGTCTGTTCTTTTCAAGAACCACACCCAGTGTCATTACATGTGTGTTCTTCTAAACAAACCACATAAGTCATTGCATGTTTGTTCTTTTCATGAACCACACCCGGTGCCATTGCATGTGTGTTCCTCTAGACAGACCACATAAGGATCCACCGGTGTCATTGCATGTCAGTTCTTTTCATGAACCACATAAGGATCCACCAGTGTCATTGGATGTGTTCTTCTCATGAACCACACATGGATCCACCGGTGTCATAGGATGTATGTTCCTCTAAACAAAGCACATAAGGATCCACCAGTGTCATTGCATGTCTATTCTTTTCATGAACCACACCCAGTGCCATTGCATGTGTGTTCTTCTAAACAAACCACATAAGGATCCACCAGTGTCATTGCATGTCTGTTCTTTTCATGAAACACACCCAGTGTCATTGCATGTATGTTCTTTTCATGAACCACAGCTAGAGTCATTGCATGTCTATTCTTTTCATGAACCACACCTAGTGTCACTGCATGTCTGTTCTTTTCATGAACCACACCCAGTGTCACTGCATGTCAGTTCTTTTCATGAACCACATAAGGATCTACCAGTGTAATTGGATGTGTGTTCTTCTCATGAACCACACGTGGATCCACCGGTGTCATTGCATGTCTGTTCCTCTAAAAAAACCACATAAGGATCCACCAGTGTTATTGCATGTTTGTTCTTTTCATGAACCACACCCAGTGTCATAGCATGTATGTTCCTCTAAACAAACCACATAAGGGTCCACCAGTGTCATTGCATGTCTGTTCTTTTCATGAACCACACCCAGTGTCATTGCATGTGTGTTCTTCTAAACAAACCACATAAGTCATTGCATGTCTGTTCTTTTCATGAACCACACCCGGTGTCATTGCATGTGTGTTCCTCTAGACAGACCACATAAGGATCCACCGGTGTAGCTGTATGTCAGTTCTTTTCATGAACAACATAAGGATCTACCAATGTCATTGGATGTGTGTTCTTATCATGAACCACACATGGATCCTCCGGTGTCATTGCATGTCTGTTCCTCTAAACAAACCACATAAGGATCCACCAGTGTCGTTGCATGTCTGTTCTTTTCATGAACCACACCCAGTGTCATAGCATGTGTGTTCTTCTAAACAAACCACATAAGTATCCACCAGTGTCATTACATGTTTGTTCTTTTCATGAACCACACCTAGTGTCATTGCATGTGTGTTCTTTTCATTAACCACAGCTAGAGTCATTGGATGTCAGTTACTTCCATAAACAACACATGGATCCACCGGTGTCATTTCATGTCTGTTCTTTTCATGAACCACACCCAGTGTCATTGCATGTCAGTTCTTTTCATGAACCACATAAGGATCCACCAGTGTCATTGCATGTCTATTCTTCTCACAAGCCACATAAGGATCCACTAGTGTCATTGCATATCTGTTCTTTTCATGAACCACACCCAGTGTCATTGCATGTGTGTTCCTCTAGACATACCACATAAGGATCCACCCGTGTCACTGCATGTCTGTTCTTTTCATGAACCACAGCTAGAGTCCACCAGTGTCATTGGATGTGTGTTCTTCTCATGAACCACACCTAGTGTCATTGCATGTCAGTTCTTTTCACGAACCACATAAGGATCCAACCGTGTCATTGGATGTGTGTTCTTCTCATGAACCACACATGGATCAACTGGTGTCATAGCATGTCTGTTCCTCTAAACAAACCACATAAGGATCCACTAGTGTCATTGCATGTGTGTTCTTTTCATGAACCACACCTAGTGTCATTGCATGTGTATTCTTCTAAACAACCCACATAAGGATCCACCAATGTCATTGCATGTCTGTTCTTTTCATGAACCATACCTAGTGTCATTGCATGTGTGTTCTTTTCATGAACCACAGCTAGAGTCATTGCATGTCTATTCTTTTCATGAACCACACTCAGTGTCATTGCATATCTGTTCTTTTCATGAACCACACCTAGTGTCACTGCATGTCAGTTCTTTTCATGAACCACATAAGGATCCACCAGTGTCATTGGATGTGTGTTCTTCTCATGAGCCACACATGGATCCACCGGTGTCATTGCATGTTTGTTCCTCGAAACAAACCACATAAGGATCCACCAGTGTCATTGCATGTGTGTTCTTCTCATGAACCACACCTAGTGTCATTGCATGTGTGTTCTTCTAAACAAACCACATAAGAATCCACCAGTGTCATTGCATGTCTGTTCTTTTCATGAACCACACCCAGTGTCATTGCATGTGTGTTCTTTTCATGAACCACAGCCAGTGTCATTGCATGTCTGTTCTTTTCATGAACCACACCCTGTATCATTGCATGTGTGTTCTTTTCATGAACCACAGCTAGAGTCATTGCATGTCTGTTCTTTTCATGAACCACACCCAATGTCATTGCATGTCTGTTCTTTTCACGAACCACACCCAGTGTCATTGCATGTGTGTTCCTCTGGACAAACCACATAAGGATCCACCGGTGTCAATGCATGTCAGTTCTTTTCATGAACCACAGCTAGAGTCCACCAGTGTCATTGGATGTGTGTTCTTCTCATGAACCACACCCAGTGTCATTGCATGTCAGTTCTTTTGATGAACCACATAAGGATCCACCAGTTTTATTGGATGTGTGTTCTTCTCATGAACCACACATGGATCCACCGGTGTCATAGCATGTTTGTTCCTCTAAACAAACCACATAAGGATACACCAGTGTCATTGCATGTCTGTTCTTTTCATGAACCACACCCAGTGTCATTGCATCTGTGTTCTTTTCATGAACCACAGCTAGAGTCATTGCATGCCTGTTCTTTTCATGAACCACACCCAGTGTCATTGCATGTATGTTCTTTTCATGAACCACACCCAGTGTCACTACATGTCAGTTCTTTTCATGAACCACATAAGGATCCACCAGTGTCATTGGATGTGTGTTGTTCTCATGAACCACACATGGATCCACCGCTGTCATTGCATGTATGTTCCTCTAAACAAACCACATAAGGATCCACCAAAGGTCATTGCATGTGTTCTTTTCATGAACCACACCCAGTGTCATTGCATGTGTGTTCTTCTAAACAAACCACATAAGGATCCACCAGTGTCATTGCATGTCTGTTCTTTTCATGAACGACACCCAGTGTCATTGCATGTGTGTTCTTCTAAAGAAACCACATAAGTCATTGCATGTCTGTTCTTTTCATGAACTACACCCGGTGTCATTGCATGTGTGTTCCTCTAGACAGACCAAATAAGGATCCACCGGTGTCATTGCATGTCAGTTCTTTTCATGAACCACATAAGGATCCACCAGTGTCATTGGATTTGTGTTCTTCTCATGAACCACACATGGATCCATCGGTGTCATAGCATGTCTGTTCCTCTAAACAAACCACATAAGGATCCACCAGTGTCATTGCATGTCTATTCTTTTCATGAACCACACCCACTGTCATTGCATGTCTGTTTTTTTTGATGAACCACACCCAGTGTCATTGCATGTGTGTTCTTTTCATGAACCACAGCCAGTGTCATTGCATGTCTGTTCTTTTCATGAACCACACCCTGTATCATTGCATGTCTGTTCTTTTCATGAACCACACCCAATGGCATTGCATGTCTGTTCTTTTCATGAACCACACCCAGTGTCATTGCATGTGTGTTCCTCTGGACAAACCACATAAGGATCCACCGGTGTCATTGCATGTCAGTTCTTTTCATGAACCACCTAGAGTCCACAGTGTCATTGGATGTGTTCTTCTCATGAACCACACCCAGTGTCATTGCATGTCAGTTCTTTTGATGAACCACATAAGGATCCACCAGTTTTATTGGATGTGTGTTCTTCTCATGAACCACACATGGATCCACCGGTGTCATAGCATGTTTGTTGCTCTAAGCAAACCACATAAGGATACACCAGTGTCATTGCATGTCTGTTCTTTTCATGAACCACACCCAGTGTCATTGCATGTGTGTTCTTTTCATGAACCACACCTAGAGTCATTGCATGTCTGTTCTTTTCATGAACCACACCCAGTGTCATTGCATGTATGTTCTTTTCATGAACCACACCCAGTGTCACTACATGTCAGT
Source organism: Avena insularis (assembly GCA_023614405.1). Taxonomy (NCBI): domain Eukaryota; kingdom Viridiplantae; phylum Streptophyta; class Magnoliopsida; order Poales; family Poaceae; genus Avena; species Avena insularis. The sequence continues at coordinate 436,809,448 of CM042692.1, forward strand.
TCTTTTCATGAACCACATAAGGATCCACCAGTGTCATTGGATGTGTGTTGTTCTCATGAACCACACATGGATCCACCGCTGTCATTGCATGTATGTTCCTCTAAACAAACCACATAAGGATCCACCAGTGTCATTGCATGTCTGTTCTTTTCATGAACCACACCCAGTGTCATTGCATGTGTGTTCTTCTAAACAAACCACATAAGGATCCACCAGTGTCATTGCATGTCTGTTCTTTTCATGAACGACACCCAGTGTCATTGCATGTGTGTTCTTCTAAAGAAACCACATAAGTCATTGCATGTCTGTTCTTTTCATGAACTACACCCGGTGTCATTGCATGTGTGTTCCTCTAGACAGACCAAATAAGGATCCACCGGTGTCATTGCATGTCAGTTCTTTTCATGAACCACATAAGGATCCACCAGTGTCATTGGATTTGTGTTCTTCTCATGAACCACACATGGATCCATCGGTGTCATAGCATGTCTGTTCCTCTAAACAAACCACATAAGGATCCACCAGTGTCATTGCATGTCTGTTCTTTTCATGAACCACACCCACTGTCATTGCATGTCTGTTTTTTTTGATGAACCACACCCAGTGTCATTGCATGTGTGTTCTTTTCATGAACCACAGCCAGTGTCATTGCATGTCTGTTCTTTTCATGAACCACACCCTGTATCATTGCATGTGTGTTCTTTTCATGAACCACAGCTAGAGTCATTGCATGTCTGTTCTTTTCATGAACCACACCCAATGGCATTGCATGTCTGTTCTTTTCATGAACCACACCCAGTGTCATTGCATGTGTGTTCCTCTGGACAAACCACATAAGGATCCACCGGTGTCATTGCATGTCAGTTCTTTTCATGAACCACAGCTAGAGTCCACCAGTGTCATTGGATGTGTGTTCTTCTCATGAACCACACCCAGTGTCATTGCATGTCAGTTCTTTTGATGAACCACATAAGGATCCACCAGTTTTATTGGATGTGTGTTCTTCTCATGAACCACACATGGATCCACCGGTGTCATAGCATGTTTGTTGCTCTAAACAAACCACATAAGGATACACCAGTGTCATTGCATGTCTGTTCTTTTCATGAACCACACCCAGTGTCATTGCATGTGTGTTCTTTTCATGAACCACAGCTAGAGTCATTGCATGTCTGTTCTTTTCATGAACCACACCCAGTGTCATTGCATGTATGTTCTTTTCATGAACCACACCCAGTGTCACTACATGTCAGTTCTTTTCATGAACCACATAAGGATCCACCAGTGTCATTGGATGTGTGTTGTTCTCATGAACCACACATGGATCCACCGCTGTCATTGCATGTATGTTCCTCTAAACAAACCACATAAGGATCCACCAGTGTCATTGCATGTCTGTTCTTTTCATGAACCACACCCAGTGTCATTGCATGTGTGTTCTTCTAAACAAACCACATAAGGATCCACCAGTGTCATTGCATGTCTGTTCTTTTCATGAACGACACCCAGTGTCATTGCATGTGTGTTCTTCTAAAGAAACCACATAAGTCATTGCATGTCTGTTCTTTTCATGAACTACACCCGGTGTCATTGCATGTGTGTTCCTCTAGACAGACCAAATAAGGATCCACCGGTGTCATTGCATGTCAGTTCTTTTCATGAACCACATAAGGATCCACCAGTGTCATTGGATTTGTGTTCTTCTCATGAACCACACATGGATCCATCGGTGTCATAGCATGTCTGTTCCTCTAAACAAACCACATAAGGATCCACCAGTGTCATTGCATGTTTGTTCTTTTCATGAACCACACCCACTGTCATTGCATGTCTGTTCTTTTCATGAACCACACCCAGTGTCATTGCATGTGTGTTCTTTTCATGAACCACAGCCAGTGTCATTGCATGTCTGTTCTTTTCATGAACCACACCCTGTATCATTGCATGTGTGTTCTTTTCATGAACCACAGCTAGAGTCATTGCATGTCTGTTCTTTTCATGAACCACACCCAATGTCATTGCATGTCTGTTCTTTTCATGAACCACACCCAGTGTCATTGCATGTGTGTTCCTCTGGACAAACCACATAAGGATCCACCGGTGTCATTGCATGTCAGTTCTTTTCATGAACCACAGCTAGAGTCCACCAGTGTCATTGGATGTGTGTTCTTCTCATGAACCACACCCAGTGTCATTGCATGTCAGTTCTTTTGATGAACCACATAAGGATCCACCAGTTTTATTGGATGTGTGTTCTTCTCATGAACCACACATGGATCCACCGGTGTCATAGCATGTTTGTTGCTCTAAACAAATCACATAAGGATACACCAGTGTCATTGCATGTCTGTTCTTTTCATGAACCACACCCAGTGTCATTGCATGTGTGTTCTTTTCATGAACCATAGCTAGAGTCATTGCATGTCATTCTTTTCATGAACCACACCGGTGTCATTGCATGTATGTTCTTTTCATGAACCACACCGAGTGTCATTACATGTCAGTTCTTTTCATGAACCACATAAGGATCCACCAGTGTCATTGGATGTGTGTTGTTCTCATGAACCACACATGGATCCACCGCTGTCATTGCATGTATGTTCCTCTAAACAAACCACATAAGGATCCACCAGTGTCATTGCATGTCTGTTCTTTTCATGAACCACACCCAGTGTCATTGCATGTGTGTTCTTCTAAACAAACCACATAAGTATCCACCAGTGTCATTGCATGTCTGTTCTTTTCATGAACGACACCCAGTGTCATTGCATGTGTGTTCTTCTAAAGAAACCACATAAGTCATTGCATGTCTGTTCTTTTCATGAACTACACCCGGTGTCATTGCATGTGTGTTCCTCTAGACAGACCAAATAAGGATCCACCGGTGTCATTGCATGTCAGTTCTTTTCATGAACCACATAAGGATCCACCAGTGTCATTGGATTTGTGTTCTTCTCATGAACCACACATGGATCCATCGGTGTCATAGCATGTCTGTTCCTCTAAACAAACCACATAAGGATCCACCAGTGTCATTGCATGTCTGTTCTTTTCATGAACCACACCCACTGTCATTGCATGTCTGTTCTTTTCATGAACCACACCCAGTGTCATTGCATGTGTGTTCTTTTCATGAACCACAGCCAGTGTCATTGCATGTATGTTCTTTTCATGAACCACACCCTGTATCATTGCATGTGTGTTCTTTTCATGAACCACAGCTAGAGTCATTGCATGTCTGTTCTTTTCATGAACCACACCCAATGTCATTGCATGTCTGTTCTTTTCATGAACCACACCCAGTGTCATTGCATGTGTGTTCCTCTGGACAAACCACATAAGGATCCACCGGTGTCATTGCATGTCAGTTCTTTTCATGAACCACAACTAGAGTCCACCAGTGTCATTGGATGTGTGTTCTTCTCATGAACCACACCCAGTGTCATTGCATGTCAGTTCTTTTGATGAACCACATAAGGATCCACCAGTTTTATTGGATGTGTGTTCTTCTCATGAACCACACATGGATCCACCGGTGTCATTGCATGTGTGTTCTTCTAAACAAACCACATAAGGATCCACCAGTGTCATTGCATGTCTGTTCTTTTCATGAACCACACCCAGTGTCATTGCATGTGTGTTCTTTTCATGAACCATAGCTAGAGTCATTGCATGTCTGTTCTTTTCATGAACCACACCCAGTGTCATTGCATGTATGTTCTTTTCATGAACCACACCGAGTGTCATTACATGTCAGTTCTTTTCATGAACCACATAAGGATCCACCAGTGTCATTGGATGTGTGTTGTTCTCATGAACCACAAATGGATCCACCGCTGTCATTGCATGTATGTTCCTCTAAACAAACCACATAAGGATCCACCAGTGTCATTGCATGTCTGTTCTTTTCATGAACCACACCCAGTGTCATTGCATGTGTGTTCTTCTAAACAAACCACATAAGGATCCACCAGTGTCATTGCATGTCTGTTCTTTTCATGAACGACACCCAGTGTCATTGCATGTGTGTTCTTCTAAACAAACCACATAAGTCATTGCATGTCTGTTCTTTTCATGAACTACACCCGGTGTCATTGCATGTGTGTTCCTCTAGACAGACCAAATAAGGATCCACCGGTGTCATTGCATGTCAGTTCTTTTCATGAACCACATAAGGATCCACCAGTGTCATTGGATTTGTGTTCTTCTCATGAACCACACATGGATCCATCGGTGTCATAGCATGTCTGTTCCTCTAAACAAACCACATAAGGATCCACCAGTGTCATTGCATGTCTGTTCTTTTCATGAACCACACCCAGTGTCATTGCATGTGTGTTCTTGTAAACAAATCACATAAGGATCCACCAGTGTCATTGCATGTCTGTTCTTTTCATGAACCACACCTAGTGTCATTGCATGTGTGTTCTTTTCATGAACCACAGCTAGAGTCATTGCATGTTTGTTCTTTTCATGAACCACAGCCGGTGTCATAGCATGTTTGTTCCTCTAAACAAACCACATAAGGATCCACCTGTGTCATTGCATGTCTGTTCTTTTCATTAACCACACCCAGTGTCATTGCATGTGTGTTCTTCTAAACAAACCACATAAGTCATTGCATGTCTGTTCTTTTCAAGAACCACACTCGGTGTCATTGCATGTGTGTTCCTCTAGACAGACCACATAAGGATCCACCGGTGTCACAGCATGTCTGTTCTTTTCATGAACCACATCAGGATCCACCAGTATCATTGGATGTGTGTTCTTCTCATGAACCACACATGGATCCACCGGTGTCATGGCATGTCCGTTCCTCTAAACAAACCACATAAGGATCCACCAGTGTCATTGCATGTCTGTTCTTTTCATGAACCACACCGAGTGTCATTGCATGTGTGTTCTTCTAAACAAACCACATAAGGATCCACCATTGTCATTGCATGTCTGTTCTTTTCATGAACCACACGCAGTGTCATTGCATGTGTGTTCTTTTCATTAATCATAGCTAGAGTCATTGCATGTCTGTTACTACCATAAACCACACATGGATCCACCGGTGTCATTGCATGTTTGTTCTTTTCATGAACCACACCCAGTGTCATTGCATGTCAGTTCTTTTCATGGACCACATAAGGATCCACCAGTGTCATTGCATGTCTGTTCTTCTCATAAACCACATAAGGATCCACCAGTGTCATTGCATGTCTGTTCTTTTCATGAACCACACCCAGTGTCATTGCATGTGTGTTCCTCTAGACAAACCACATAAGGATCCACCGATGTCACTGCATGTCTGTTCTTTTCATGAACCACAGCTAGAGTACACTAGTGTCATTGGATGTGTGTTCTTCTCATGAACCACACCCAGTGTCATTGCATGTCAATTCTTTTCATGAACCACATAAGGATCCATCAGTGTCATTGGATGTGTGTTCTTCTCATGAACCACACATGGATCCACCGATGTCATAGCATGTCTGTTCCTCTAAACAAACCACATAAGGATCCAGCATTGTCATTGCATGTGTGTTCTTTTCATGAACCACACCCAGTGTCATTGCATGTGTGTTCTTCTAAACAAACCACATAAGGATCCACCAGTGTCATTGCATGTCTGTTCTTTTCATGAACCACACCCAGTGTCATTGCATGTGTGTTCTTTTCATGAACCACAGCTAGAGTCATTGCATGTCTGTTCTTTTCATGAACCACACCCAGTGTCATTCCATGTATGTTCTTTTCACGAACCACACCCAGTGTCACTGCATGTCAGTTCTTTTCATGAATCATAGCTAGAGTCCAGCAGTGTCATTGGATGTGTGTTCTTCTCATGAACCACACATGGATCCACCAGTGTCATTGCATGTCTGTTCTTTTCATGAATCATAGCTAGAGTTATTGCATGTCTGTTACTTCCATAAACCACATATGGATCCACCTAGTGTGATTGCATGTCTGTTCTTTTCACAAACCACACATGGATACACCAGTGTCATTGCATGGGTAGCCGTTAGACTGAGTCTTCTAGAAGTCACGCCCTAACACAGTTGTTCTGCTTGACGATTGTTACATACCGTTCGATTGGGGCGCTTGGACAATTGGGATGGTCTTCGTGAGAGCGATCCGCGAGTAGGATGTTCTGCGGCATGATTGGCCACACTTGCTCTGGACAAACTGGCAACACCGGTCGCTCCCCTGTTGCGAGTGTCACGTCTCACGAGTTCAGTGGGACACATCCCAGTGTCACGTCCCCATTACTTCTCTTCCTCCCCGTACTTCTGTTCCTTACCCTCGAAGCCACTTTCCCCACTTCACTCCCATCCTGCCGTAGCCGCAAGCTGACGGCGCCTCCATCCCAATCCCCTCTCCGGTAGCCACCCCCCTCCCCTCTCGCCATGGGTTCAAGGGGAGACGGCGAGGAAACACGTCATGACGACATGGATGGTGATTTCAATGTGATTCGTCTCATCTATATTTCTATCATTTGTGGCCAGTTATCTATTTTTTGAGCTAGATCTAATCTGTTTACTCATGCGCGTATGATGTCTTAGGCCAACCAGACGATGTATGACTCCGACTATCACGGTTTAGCGGATGAAGACAGTCCTCTAGTATATAAACATGGATATGTGCCCGCTAAATTTGTAGCGTTCGAAGAACGAAACACAGGCAGGAGGTTTCTACGGTGTCAAGGACATCGTGCAATGATGCAAGGCGGAAGTTGCGGTGTTGTCAAATGGGTAGATCCATAGTGGTCCAAACCGATGCAGAAAACACTAGACAAACTATGGGAAATGACTGTCGAGTTGAAAGAATCCATATTCAGCTCACTTCTTGACAGTGTTGAGATGAAGCTATGGGAACCAGACTTGACCAAGCATAAGCGAGATCACAGTGGGTGCAAGACAAGGTTATCAAAGTTGAGAAGGAGAGGGACGCCATGCTTCTCAAGGCTAAAGTAGAGCAAGAACTGACTCAAGCAAGGAATGATCTCCACCAGGCCAAAGTCCTCAAAGACACAACTACTGTATTGACAAGTGCATGAGGAAAATGCAGAGAAACACTTGAAGCTGTGCAAGGCAGATGCTAAAAGGAAGGAGCAGACGATTCGATCCTTGCTCTCACAGGAAGATGCGCATCGGTCTAAGATTAGGAAGATCAAGGAGATGTGTGATAACTAGTTCTATTTAGCTTAAGCTCCGTGCCTTTTTAAGTTGTAATAGTTGTACTTGTTGACCTAGCGGTCTGAACTATTGGTCCCGGATTCCGTGGAGGAAAAAATTGCTTTGACCCGTGATTACTTCTTTTGTCCGACCAATGCCCTTGGATATTCCGCCTGCCGTCGTCATCCTCGTGTACAAATAGGAGGCGCCACAGCGCGTCGCTTCGTCGTCCATCCCCTCATCCTCTCCAATCTCCACCGCGCCGCCATGGAGATGCCCGATTTGAACTTCTACGAGGCGGTGATGTTCGCGAACTTTGACATCCTCGCGCCGCCAGCCGCGACGGTGCCCCACGGATGGCGCATCAGCTCTACGGGGGTGCTGGTGGCTCTGCTCCCTGTTCGAGCCGAGATGGAGAGCGAAATTGCGGCGCGTCGCCGCCAGATGTTCACAGGAAGAGGGCGATGCTCGGACATCGCGGCCAGCCCAGATCGGCCGACGCTGTTCAAGAAGGAGCGTAGGCCAAGATTGGCAACCGCATCGTTGACGGGCACGTGGTGCACCGGGATCTCCGCAACCGAGAAGGGCGGGAGAGGTTCTGGTCCGTCTCTGGATGGACCAAGTACACCGTCATCACCGCCGCTCGACGCGAAGAGGTGCTCCGTCTCGCGAACAATGCGGACATCGTGGAGGTTCCGTCCGACAGCGACGAGGAAGCCGGCGGCTCGGAGGACAGTGTCAGCGGAAGTGAAATTGTTGACTAGTGGTTGAATTAATGTAGGATGTGAAATCGCATCTTTGTTTAGAAGAATTTGTGGTTGAAGTAATAAAATGCCTCGATTTAGATCTCTGTCTCGATTAATTTGTGGAAGAATTTGTGATTTAGATCAATTTCTGTCTCGATTTAGATCTCTGTCTCGGATTGGGAACATGACCGTGGACCAAAGACACCTTTTCTACTAGTGTATTCTAACATTGGTGGTTTGTTTAAACATAATCTACGTGGATTGTGCCGCATGCAAATGTCACAACCACAATTTATAAAGTGGAAGCACGCATAATCTTCATCGAGATCCAGAGTTTCAACAGATGCAGGGATGCAGGAGCAGAGGCGTGAGATAGACGGGCTCAAGATTAGGCTGTAAAGTGGTACCGATTTCCTCCTCATCCGGGAATTATCGGTGAGAACATTGTTGTTTATGTTGCCACGTCACAGCAAAGATCAAATAAGTTGCTGCTTCATGGAGTGTGGCAGCTTAAATAATTTATTTTTGTGTCACTTACATTCCGTTGTATTTGGAGACCTCCTGCCCCTCAGCAATCGTGGAACCGGTGGATCCTTGTTTTCAGATAGTAGTGGCACAATCACAATTTTGGATTCAACTACTGACTCGAGCGTTTCCAAATCCTAAGTCGCGGTACATTTTACTCAGAGAACAGGGGTAGATTGTTTCATTGACAACGTGTTACACACAGAGCGATCAGAATTTAATGTAATTACATATATAGGTTCAAGTTCAACATATTACTATGCATCTTCATTGCCAAAGCCTTCTTCCGCACTCGGGTGCCAAGCCTTCACGCCCACCGGCTTATTCATTTCGCCTTCTTCCTCTTCCTCGGTGCCAATTTTCTTAGCTTCACGTACTAGATCGCCGGGACAATGGGCATCGAATCGTGTCCAAAGATCATCTTTCCACTCGTTTTTAATTTCTTCGGGCAGCAAAATGACATCTTTCCACTCATTTTTAATTTCTTCGGGTAGCAAAATGACTGACCCGGCAGTCATGTTTCTAACCTTGCGGCGCTTCCTGTCAAAGAAATAAGACTATTGCATAACTGCCCAATATCTATAGAGTAATTAAAACAAAAATTACAATTCAGCACAAACATGTGAACCCCAAGAGACTTTTGCTTACCAGGAGCTAATTGGGTTCGAGCAACCAACCTGTCCAAGAATAGAAGGGCGACTCCTAGTTGCAGAACTTCCAGATCCAAGACATCACATTTCAGCTCAAACATGGCAGAAGCATACTTTTCATCAACCCAATTAGCTGACTGTCACACGTTATAGGAACCATGATGCCACGTTCATCCATGAAGCTGAACTTTGCAGTCTGCTTCGGCCATAATTCAACATGATTACGCAGAGCAACAACTATACCAGATATAGTGCAGATCTGCGTAGGCGCTTCTTCCATCGTGAAACAATGGTGTCCATACCTCTTGCCCTTAGAGTCGTACCTATAGAGGACTACCGTAACCAGGTAAGGGGTCTCACAGATCCCACTTGATGTAAAACTGTGGACAAAATATGTTTATCGTCATGGCTAACAAACAATTTGAGGTTCATTAGCCACTAGCGCTTGTAATTAGCGCGAATAGCAAAGAGAAGGGAGCTCACCGCTTGTAGACAGAACTTCTTCTTTCTTGATAGTAGGATTCGCTATCCTCGAGCTGCTCGTCGGCGGCGGGCAGTTGGCGGGCAGAGCCTCGCAACGGCGGCTACAGCATGCGCCATTGGAGCTCGGGATTAGCGACTGTGCGCAGCAACTGGGTGCAGCAACTTGGCGCCGGAAGTCAAATGTCCGAAGGGATCGTCCTGCCTGGAGGGTGGATTTCGACACCGCCGGTGCTAGGGGAAAGCTAGGAATGGATTTGTGAAATTGGTCAACGCATCCAATTCACTTAGCTGCTCGATTTTTCTAAGAGGTTGCCGCGTTGGCGCTCGCGTCACGAACAGATGACTGACATGAGGATCCGGACCGTCTACTTCACGGAGCAGTTTAATGGAATGTTTGAATTTGGCAGGGGTGAGATGAGTTTGCCTCGAAATGGCCCCTCTTAGTAGTTGGCGGCTCAACTTTTCGAAACGCGGTAATTTCAGGCAACTTAGGTACCGCCATGCGCTGGCCTACGAACTTTGGTACCACAGACGAACAAGCCCCATAGGCGAGGTGGGACTAAACTAGTGTAGCCTTCACCGGTCAACAGCAGCCTAACATCCCATCCCCTGAGAAGCCCCTCAGGAAGTCATGGCGATCGATAGCTCTGATACCAGATGTTAGCGTCCACTTGGCCCAGCCCAGCACTTAGCCTACGTTCTGGACGTTCATGCGCTTATAGCCTAACTATAAGAAGAGAACCCACTCCATCACAAATGTCCGGACTAAAAGGAGGAAGGGATCTCTGATGTCAACGTCCACTTGGCCCAGCCCAGCATTCAGCCTATGTTATGGATGTTCATGCGCTCATAGCCCAACTATAAGAAGAGAGTTCACTCCATCCGAAAAGCCTGGACTGAAAGGAGGAAGGAATCTCTCTCTTATAAGGTGGGTGTGGCCTCCTTTCGTAGGCGAGGTGGGACTAAACTTCGTGTAGCCTCACCGGTCAATAACAGCCTAACATCCCATCCCCCTGAGAAGCTCCTCAGGAATACATGGCGATCGCTAGCTCTGGACGTTCATGCGCTCACGACCCAACTATAAGAAAAGAGCTCACTCCATTCCAAAAGCCCGGACTGAAAAGAGGAAGGAATCTCTCCCTTATAAGCTGGGTGTGGCCTCCTCCCGTAGGCGAGGTGGGACTAAACTAGTGTAGCCTTCACCGGTCATCAGCAGCCTAACATCCCCTCCCCGGCCTTGGTCCTCCCAAGCACCCTAAGTAAAAGCTAGAAGTAAGAAAAGTTGTTTCTCCCAATTCGTCCACGCACCGTAAAGCTAGAAGTGAGAAGAGTTGTTACGCCCTCGGTTCTTAAAAGAAAGCTTGCAATAATTTCCAAAAATTAAATAACATCAAGTTTGACCAAAATTTCTTGAAAAACTATCAGACAATAACATAGCAAAATACACGTAGGGAAGCGTAGATACACAAGATGAGCAGCATACATATTTGATATTGGACAAATTGACATGTACAGGTAGTACACCATTAAGTATCAACTGATACTAAGGACACCTCCACCGGATCGATCCAACCAGTTCGAGTGCAGATGTGTAGGGCATGCGCGGCCTTCCAGCGGCACGATCCATCCGGATCGGCGTGTCCGGCTCGACCCATCGGCGCACCTAATTTACGTGACCGATGCATCGGTCCGGACAGCGCAACCGCCGCGCTGGTGTCCGCATGTCGGCCGTTCATGGCCCATTTGTAAATGAAACATTAGTAATTAAACTGGCTTATCATTAGATTAGGCCCCTGCCAATTACAAAAAGGCTCAGTTTGAACGAACTAAGAAAAGAACTACTTCTACTACTGATGGAAGAGGCCGCCCCTATGGCTACTGGCCATCGTTGTCGTGGCCACCGTTGCCGCGGCCACCGCTACCGCTGGCACCGTAGATCGCTGCCATAGCCGACCAGATGGCCTTCTGCTGGAGGCGATCGTGGTAACGCTCGCTCGTTCGGCCACGAGCCTCCTTCTGTCCGTAGCCGCTGTATGCCGCCAGGTTGGCCAGGGCCTTGTCCATCTCGACCGCCCAGTGGTCCCTCGCCTCCTGGTCCTCCACCTCCGCCGTCGTGGCCGCCCTCGCTTCCAAGGGGGCCACCATCACCGGAGCTCCGCTCGGCCGGAGGCCGAGGGCCTGCGCAATCTGCAGGAGGACGACGATCGCCTCCTCCCCCGCCCCTCCTCCGCCACCACCTGATCCACCTCCTCCCCCTCCTCTTCGTCGTCCTCCACCTCGGTCTCGTCCCCGTCGACGAGAGCTCACGCGCTTGCCACCTCGGCGGCTATAGCCACTCGCAGCTGCTCCGCCGCTTCCACCGTACTGTGTGTGGCGGTGTGGCATAGCTCGCGAACGGCCACCTTGGCGGCCTCCTTGGCCACCTCCTCCAGCGTGACCATGGCCGCCTCGTGGCGGATCTCGCGGAGGGCTGCTGCTGCGGCCTCCTTGGCCACCGCCTCCACCGTCTCCTTGGCGGCGACACGGTGAACCTCACGCATCGCCCATATGGCCGCCACTTGTGCGGCCGCCTCCACCACCTGCTCCAGCGCCGCCTCGGCCACACGAACTTCCTCCTCGAAAGCCACCACCTCCGTCTCGGCCATGCGCAAGGACATCAACGTGGCTTGGAGGTCGACAACGTCGTTGTCGGCCTCCTGGAAGCGGGTGCGGCACAACTCCCTGATCTTGGTCCAGTTGGCGATCTTACGGTGAGGCATGGCTGTGGTAGGCGCTTTTTTCCAGCGGTGGTTGCTATTGCTTTGGCTCGTTGTCTCAGCCGCGACGCGCAGCCATCTTTTATAGACCGCGGCGAAGGCGGGAAACGGCCGGGGATGCGCACGCGGAAAACGGAAAGCTACAATGGCGGGAAACACCGGCCACGCGGGAAACAGAAAGATACAATGGCAGAAAACGCCGGCCGCGCGGGAAGCCACCAGCGCTGATAGCCGACGTCACGTCGCCATTAACGTTCCATCACCGAGGGTGTCAAGCGGTGACTTTAGGGGAGACAAACAGATGGGTTAGGCCGCTGCGTGCGGATGGCCGGACAGGCCGGACCACGACCCCAAAACGACCGTGGGCCGACCCAAACGGATCCAAACGGACCACGCATTTAGGTCGGCCGGTGGAGATGCCCTAAAGAACTCTTTACAAAAAATCTCCGCCATGCAGTGTGAAAAAGAAAACATTCTTGACACCGGTTACATTTGAAACCGCGAGAAACTAAGTTTAGTATTGGCAGTTAAATGTCACCTTAGTTCTACAAGGGATGTGCCTTGAATCTCAGCCTGTAAGTGGATATGTTAGCGGCAACCCACCAAGTGCCCACCTGTATATATAGGTTAAATGGAACACCGCTACATGACCGTATAATAATCTTGTGCTGAGCGGCGTTCACCTGCCCGCCAGTGCCCCACTAAAAAAACTAGACAACACCCCGTCAGGCAAAGTCAAACAGCAAAACCAGCCGGCACCCATCAAGAAAAGCCAGCGTGATTATACCAACTCATTGCACGAATCATACCAAAACAAGAACAAGAACAAATAGGAACACGATTAGAACAGGGTCAGTTCAAGCACGATATTACAAATAAACCCAAACTTATACAAAACGTTACAAATTTCCCTAAATTCAAAATACAAATTTGGCCGTTATTCCCGTCGTTCGCCTGCAATCTCTGCCGTCCCCGTGATTCCCGCGCGAGCCGGAGGCGGACCAGGCTGGATCATGCCCGTCCTCGCTGTCGTCCTCGGCGGCGGAGGCAGAGGCCAATCTCCTGCCAGGTTCCCGTGCGAGGCGGAGGCAGACCAGGCTGGATCATGCCCGTCCTCGCTGTCATCCTCGCCGGCGGAGGCGGAGGCCAATCTCCTGCCAAGTTCCCACGCAAGGCGAAGGCGGACCAGGCTGGATCGTGCCCGCCCTCGCTGTCGCCCTCCTCGGAGGCGGAGGCTAATCTCTGCCAGATTCTGACGAGGCGGAGGCGGCCGCGCCGATCCCCAGCGCCGTCCTCAGGGAAGCAGTACAAGTTTTGGCCACCGCCGCCACCTGTGCGCCGCCGCAGAGAAGCCTTGGCGGCACCCGACGTGCCTCGCCGTGGAGCTCGTCGCCGACGCCCGCTCGCCGAGTTCGCCGCTGACGCGCCATAGACTACCTCGTCGCCTCCCTCGTCGCTGCCGACTACCTCATCAGCGGCTGGATCCACGCTGGTTGCTGCCAAGCTGCACAAGGAGAAGTACACCAGCAAAGAAGAACAACCCCTCTGTCCACTGTCCAGCACATCAAGATCAGCAGAGAAGAGCATCCGTAGATCAGTGTCCTGAAACAATGTAAGCACCCAATGATCTTTTGCCTTCACATCTAGGTGCCTGGAAAAATTTGAATCAAATGCCAGATTGTATACATGGAATCAAATGGCAGATCGTAAAAGACAGTAATGTAGTATAGACTGATTGTGAACTTTGCCAAACGAACAGTGCAGACTGATTTAGAGGCTGGATACAGTAATGATTCAGTCATAGGAGTACCATAGTGTCAGTCTTGGATACCACTGGGAGAATTATAACGATTCAGTCACATATGAGTAGCATAGGTGAAGTAACAGATACCTCAACTTATCATTACTGTATTTGCACTTTGTGAAATAGATAGGCAGGAAATAGATAAGGAAAAGCTTGGTAATTTGCACAAATATTAAAAATTATTGTAAATAAACAGAAGCACAATTACTGAATGGGGATTACACAATCAAGAAAAGAGTTCATACATAAACATTCAAGAAAAGAGTTCAGATTTGACCCTGATAAAGAAATCATCAAACAGCATGCTTGTCAGCTTTGAACTCAGGCAAAAGAAGAGGTTATCTTGCATTATGAAAGAAAACCAAGACCATCAGAATAATCCTACTAGTGGGCATTTGAACTTCAATTCCAATGTACTAATGTATATGTATACTTACCATGTCTATCTCGACTTGAAGCTCGTTTGTTCTACTCCATTCAGAACTATAACTGGTTAGATTGACAAGAACAATCAGAAAAATGCAGCTGTTCAATCATATACAAACTGACGACAAGAACAAACTAAAATGCAAGAAGGACCTGCAGATCGAGCAAGCTGTCACTCGACCATCAGAAACTCAATTTACACCTTACCAGAACAGAAGAGAAACTGGTCATCCAAGAAACTCAGTTTGGGGCAACCGTGCCTCACCGAGCCTGACAAATGACTGAATTATTTTGAGCATGGCAAAGAACCAGACCAGGTCACCGAGTATATAATTTTTAGCCTGGCAAACAATTGGTAATAATGCACTTAAGTCCTCTTCAAAAAAGCAAAACAAAGCATCTAATTTCTTGTGCTTGTAATACACATAGCATCTAATTTCTTGTGCTTGTAATTTCTTGGAGTAATAATTTTGGTTAGCTAAGTTGAGATGTGCTATGCACAGACATAACTGTCATTATGGTGTACGTGTGTTCAAAGGTGAAAATATCTGTAAGTTGCATTTTTACAACTATAGGAACGTTTAACTATAAGAAATCAGTAATAACTTGAAAGGATCTGAAAATTCTATATGGAAACTTTTCCCTAGAAACTTATTGATGTCCTGCATGTTTTCATCATGGTAGTCAAGTTATTGTCACCTCCAGATGGGGTACAAGTACTGTAAAATGGTCAAGTAGTAGTCTGTCGAAGATTCCATGTATTTGCTAGAGCTAACATGAACTTCCAAATGCTACTACAATGTTTATCTCTATTGTTGGTAACCGGGACATGAACACAAGAATCGACAAATACAAACTTCTTTGTATTACAAAGGTTTCTTTCCTTGCAATAAAGATGAGGAGTTCAGACTCAGAGGGTTGCTAAATCTGAAAGGGACGAGATGTAATCAAGCGTGGGGGGCAGTAATCTTACCTTTTTTTCGTCTTTTGTTCTGCTGAATCTGGCTGCCGCCCAGCTCCTCCGCACAGACATGGCCGGATATATTCATATATGTAGTTCACCATGGACCTCGCCCGACGCCAGCTTCTCCCCTCGGATCTCGCCAGGCAATCGCTGCTCCCCACAGATCTCGCCAGGCACCGACTGCTCGAGGGACGGATGGAGGGGGGCGGAGAAGAGGAGTGGAGAGATGGGACGACGATGGTGTGGCCGTTCCTTGGGGCATGGCGCCCGCCGTCATCGCCATGGGGGGCAGGGGCTTGATGTGGAGCGTCGGCGGCGGTGGCGGGCGTGTCGTGACTGTCTGCGAGGATTCTAGTCGTGCCCGTGGGTTTCCACTTTGCGATTTAGATGGGTTTGGGCTGGCGGCGCCGTGGGCAACCCATGTCCACTTACAGGCTGACTTGAATCACAATGAAGCAATAACAATATTTTTCAAAACAGCACCTGGCTTGTTTAATGTTCCATGTTGTATTTACGATCTGAGAGGAAAAATAGCTTGATACTGAGAACCGAATCTGGCAGCAGAGTCAGTTACTCTGTTTCAGAAGCAGTTGCAATGCAGCCACGGGAGGACTTCCACACCAACATCAACAGATCACTGTAACTGTGTTCCCCGATGGAAAGAACAGTCTCAACCATGTACATCTGTGGTCGAAGCGCCGGCAGCTGGGCATCCTCTGACAGCAGGACATGCATCGCCTGCGCCATGGATGGCCTCTCGCTCCGGTCAGGGTCCGCGCACCAGAGCCCGATGACCAGAACACGCACCATCTGCCGCTCCTCCATCTCATCACCACCCCTAAGCTTCTTGTCCACCCCTTCAACCATGGTGTTCTTGATGTACAGGTCCCAAACCCATCTCAGCAACACGAAGAACTCAGCTTCTGATTCCGCCACAGGGTGCCTGCCGGAGACCATCTCCAGGAGGACAATGCCGAAGCTGTAGACGTCGGACTCGGTGCTTGGCTTGTGTGTGTTGACGAGCTCGGGGTTGATGTAGCCGGCGGTTCCCATCACGACTTTCCTTGTCTGTTACTACTTGGCTCCATGGTCCACGAGCCTTGCTAAGCCAAAGTCTCCCAGCTTGGTATTGTACAACGAGTCAGAGCAGTAACAATGCAAGGTGCTTAGCACGGTGCTTAAAAGAATAAACCGATTTTTTTTTTAAACACCGGTGCTTATTTATACTAGGTAGATGCCTAACTAGACATCTCTTTTATAGAAATAAGCACCAATGCTTAACAAAAGGTTTATTTTTGTAAACACTCCTTTAAGCACCTTCCATTATACCACCCTATCGGCTGATATTGTCATGTTCCTGTTTATGTTGTAATTCTGCATATTTTTTGAAAAGTTGCCCCTAGTAGATTAATTTTGCATTGTCTTCGAGTCTAACTAACTACATACATATTATAGATGCTTTCCAATGACTTTTACGTTTAGTGACAGCCTAATAAGCGGAAGTAATATATCTATGGATTAAATTTCCTTGTTGAACTGCTAATACAGTTGGACTTTGTTTATCTTGTATGGTTGATTGACCCTATTATGATATATATAAAGTTCGTATTTTCAGGCTAATTATTCGTCTCGCCCTGTATTCAATCCATATACGTCAAATTGCCTCTAATTTCAGTTTATTATTATCCCTTTCGCTATAGAGGTAAATTTTGCAGGTCTTTAGCTAATTGACCAATCGCTATTCAAGATGGTAAATGCTACGCAACGCTGCTATGTATGCCTGCATGATTATATGAAATAGTTTGGTGGTAAAGTCTAGCAACACAACTATAGGCCACTATTTACCTGGTAAAATACTTGATATTCAAAATCTATAAACTCTAGTAAGTAGGATTCGGTGAATTTTGTCCTTTCGACTATGTTGTCATTACGGAGCAAAGAAATCCTGATCCTTAGACTTAAAGCAGGATTTCTATTAATTGGTGGCTTGGTCTTAAGTAGAACTCTGGTTAGAAATATTTCCAAATTCAGAAAGAATCAGTTAGTTCCTCGTACGTGTCAGGCTCAGGCCATGTTAGCAACTTGGATTTGCTATGTATATCCTTGTCAAGACTTCCTTCCGATACGAGCTCATAGACAATCAAGGGCCCCTTGGAACTGTCACACCACCCAATTAACTGGACAAGGTTCCGATGCCTTAGCCGGCTTATTATCTTGGCCTCAGCCTCAAACTCCTTCCTCCCTTGAACATATTATTCAGGTGACAACTTCTTTACGGCAACATGCCGATCCTGCTCCTCAATCTGCAGGTAGCCCTGGTAAACATGCCCGAAACCACCTCTCCCTAGCTCCTTCTCCTCTGCAAAGTTGCCCGTCGTAGTAGCAAGTTCACTGTAGTGATACCTCCTAGGGCCAACGCCAACCTCTCCTTTCTCAAATTCAGCCCTATCCTTCTCATCTTCAAATTCGTCATCATATATTCCATTTGCTCTCTTCGAGGCTCGTTGCCACCGTAGAAGAAAGCCCACTAGTGGAAAACATGCCTACAGTCCCAGTTCGTACGGGCCTTTAGTTTCGGTTTCCCAACCGGGACTACGAAATCGGGACTAAATCCCCCACTCTAGTCCCGATCGACTACAAATCGGGACTAAAGGCCCTCACGGGGCTGCGTTCGAGCACGCGGGACCTTTAGTCCTGGTTCGTATCGTATTATGAACGGGACTAAGGATTTTTTTTCAATTTTTTTTTTGAACTTTTGAATTGTTTGACTCGTTAATCTCTCACTTAATCTTAGGTCAAATTGCACTTATGGTCAAACTTCTCGGTCGGTCAACCATCCTAGTACTACTCCATCACCAGCACGCTTAACTTCTCCATTCCATCAGGATGTCCTCGCGCGAAGGACATTATATCAATCATATTAACTCATATCAATATGCACTCGTCTTTAAATTTTTAAAATTACAAACAACTATTTAAGAAAGCAACAATAAATAAGTAATAATAATATTTTATTTCAAGGAAAATAAAAACTAATTAAAATAATATTTTATTCATTTTTTGCCATTTATTTATTTAATATGACATAAATAATATCTTTAAATTTATAAATCTAAATTCGACAAATAATATATCCATTATTATCAGAATTTTTTTACTAAAAGTTTAATTTTTAAATATTTTTTTTCCTTTTTGAATTTTAAAAATCTAAAAGAATCCAAAACGGCCTAAGGCTGTTGAAATCGAACGTTTTGATAGGTTGTACATTTTTTCTAACATTCTATGCAAAAGTTGTGGCCATTTGAAGTTTTCATGACATTTTTTTGCAAATTATATCAAAATTCATGTTTGTTAATTTTCGTAACAACTAAATCACTTAATATAACTACAGTTCGAAGGATTTTATTTTTAGAATTTTTTATATTTTTTTGGCATGCTTTTGAAACTAGAAAAGACGATCTCCTGCCACGAGAGGGGGCAGACATTCTCCTATCGCGGCGGGATTTTTGCCCATTTTCCTGCCACGCCAGAACCCACAATTTATTTTCCTGTTTTCTTTAGTCACGGTTGGTATTATGAACTAGGACTAGTGATTGACCTCTAGTTCTAGGTCGTGATACCAACTGGGACTATAGGCTCTCGCACGTGGGACTGGCTGGTGTGAGCCTTATAGTTACAGGCATAATCACGAATCGAGACTAGAGGTCCGGAACGACCCAGGACTAGAGCTGTCCTAACCTCCTAGACGTTTGAGTCGGGACGAACCGGGACTAGAGCTCACACTAGTCCCAGCCCATAACCCACGGGACTAGAACGTGCTGCTCCGAATCGAAGCCCTTGTTTCTGCTAGTGCCATGAAAGTACACACCAACACAAATAGTTTTCCAACTAAGAATTCAATTATAACCTGCACTTTTGCTTGTGGTTTAGAGCTCACGGTTTAAGGAGGCTCAGGTGCTGCTCCTGGAATCATCATCAAAGAACCCTTCCCTGCTAGGGTAGAGTTGAATGACCATGACAGAACCCGGTGCACCTCGATGGAGCTACCAGTAGCTGCAGATAAGCCAGCCACCACTTCCTCGGGCAAGCACCTTCTCATGTCAACACTTGTGTTGACTTGAATGATGTTTCATTGATCTAGAGAGTAACTAACAAATTCTCCGTGTTGTTCTCATACCTAATTTCAGCAGTCATTGTGGTACCTAGAGTAAGATTCTAGTCAAGTGAGGTTGATGCAGCCAAAAAAAAGAGAGTTGACATTGATGCCTACATGATTGCCATTTGTCTCCCATTTGTTCTTGTAGGTGTCGACCTTGACGGCCACGACAAGGTCAGTGTCTGTTGCATTCCTGTCGTTGCTGCCATTGAAAGTCTGAGGTTATCACCGTAGCCGCCAGATTAAGGAATATTTGCCCCAAGAAGATGTGGACATTGTGGGCCTTCAGGAGACGATTCGGCATGACTTCTCGATTGTGGAGTTGGAAAGCTTATCTCGTCACAAGTTTGTGTGGACATGGCTCCCGGCGTCTGGCCACTCGGGTGGAATCCTCCTTGGTGTCAAGGAGGATACCTTCGAGGTTGAGGATATGGACCGTGGGGACTTCTTTGTGAGCATGGCCCTCACTCATAAAAAATCGAACGTCAAATGGGAGGTGATCATTGTTTATGGCCCCACGGAACATAGGAGGTCCCTTGAGTTTCTGCGTGAGCTCAAAGTGAAGGTGGAGCATATGGAGACCCCTGTCATAGTGGTTGGGGACTTCAACCTTATTCGTTCCACTAAAGACAAGAGCTCGCCAAGCGTGGACCTCCATAGGATTCGAATGTTCAACGACTGCATCGGTAACCTTGCCCTTAGAGAGATAACTAGAGTCGGGGCTAGATTCACTTGGACCAACAACCAGATGGATCCGATTCGCAGTGTCCTCGATCAGGTCTTTGTCTCAGTGGCCTTTCCCCTGTGCTCGCTCCGCGCGGTTACCAGGGTTGGCTCTGACCATACACCTCTCCTTCTATCTTCGGGAGAGGGGTCCTCGCCTATGCTGAACCACTTCCACTTCGAGAACTCCTGGCTGACACAGTGGAGTTTTGTGGAGGCGGTTCGGTCTAGATGGTTAGAGGTTGTCGCCTCTACCCCTCGTGTATACTGTGTCGTTGATGTCTGGCATTATTGTGCCAAACTGTCACGACAATTTATGCAGGGTTGGGGGCGAACCTAGGGGCCACGGCTAGAGGGCAGAAGGACGCCATTCTATAGGAGATCCAGGCACTGGATCAGGAAGCTGACTTGGTGGGACTATCGGCTGAGGCTTGGTCCCATATGTACTCCCTAGAGACCTCCATTATGGAGATCTACAAGGTAGAGGAGGCATTCTGGCGATAGAGGAGTCGACAGAACTGGGTCCTCCAGGGGGAGTCGAACACGACCTACTTCCATGCCATCGCAAATGGCAGGCATAGGAAGTGCTTGATCCCGTGCCTCTAGGACACAGATTCTCTCTTAGAGGACTAGAAAGAGATATCGTCCCATGTTTATGCATTCTACCAGGATCTTTTCTCGTCACCCGAGGACGGACTTGCACCGAGTATGGACTTCTAGGTATGATGCCACGATGACTGCAGAGGAGAACCGGGAGCTAAGACTCCCCTTTCTTCATACCGAGGTTTCCGAGGCTATCAAATCTATGAAAACCAACTCCGCTCCTGGGCCGGACGAGCTACCGATGATCTTCTTACAGACCTTTTGGGAGCAACTTCGCCCGATGGTTATGCCGATGTTTTAGGAGTTCTACTTTGGGACCCTTGTCATGTCTAGGCTTAACTTTGGCGTGATTACCCAGATCCCCAAGATAGTGGGGGCCATGGATATTCGCCAGTTAAGATCGATCATGGTGATCAATGTCATCCAGCACATTTTTGCCAAGGTCTGCGCCATTAGGGTCGCCCTATCAGGGAACACCTGACCCACTCTCCTTAGTTTGCCTTCTTAAAGGGTCACTTGATTCATGATGGAGTACCCACGCTTCATGAAATCATTCATGAGGTGAAGGTATGCCATCAGAAAGGGGTTTTCCTCAAGCTGGACTTTCAGAAGGCTTACGATAGGCTGGATTGGGCATTCCTTAGACAAGTCCTCGAGCGTCAAGGACTTAATGAAAGGGTGATTTGCTGGATTATGCAGTTCGTCATGAGTGGTAGCACTGCTATCAACTTTAATGGGGAGGTGGGTCCATATTTTAGACCCTCTTGCGGAGTTAGACAAGGGGACCCAATCCCCCTTCTCTTCAACTCTATAGTGGATGCCCTGGCAGAGATCTTGGATAAAGCCAAGATCACTAACCACATTTCGGGTGTGGTAGGGCATCTGATCCCTGGAGGTGGCATCACCCACCTCTAGTATGTGGATGATACTATGATCATGGTACAGGAATTGGACCTTAACATCATCAATCTAAAGTTCCTGCTCCTGTGCTTTGAATCTATGTTGGGCCTCAAGATCAACTTTGACAAGAGAGAAGTCATGATATTGGGCTTCCCCGATGAGGAGAGGCAATGTATCGCAGACCACCTGAAACGTCTTGTGTCAACTTTCCCTATTACCTACCTGGGTATTCCCATGAGAGACTCTCGTGTCTTGATCAGGGACCTTGCCCCCATGGTCGCAAAGGTTCGGTCTAAATCCGAACCGTCACGCGTGAGCCTCATGTCTAAGGGGAGAAAGACAATCCTAATCAACTCGTGCCTCTCTAGCCTCACCATGTATCATATGGGCCTATATCTGCTACCTGAAGGAACCCACGCAGACTTTTCTAAAGAGCTATCTAGGTTCTTTTGGGTGTCTAGAGATGGGCACCATAAATATCATATGGTGAAGTGGGTGGATATCTGTACCCCAAAAATCCTTGGGGGTTTAGGAGTCTTGACTCACGCTGCTTCAATGTGGAGTTGTTGTTGAAGTGGGTGTGGCGGATCCTCCAAGATGATGGAGGCCTCTAGCTGCAAATCATTAAAGCCAAGTATCTTCGGGGCCGCCCCCTGCTGGCATGTGAACAGCGGGAGGGGTCTCAATTCCGGGGGCTATCCAGGACATTAAGCACTTCATTCGCCAGGGCGCTCTCTTTGTGGTGGGCAATGGTCGGGAAGTCTTGTTTTGGATCGACCCCTGGAGACACGAGGTCCCCCTCTATCAGGAATTCCTGGCCCTATTCGCCATCTGCGCAGCTCCCATGATGTTCGTGCTCGAGGCGGTGCAAGGAGGTATCTAGAACATCCCGTTCCATGGGACCTTCAATGACGCTAAGGCCGCGGACTTCCTGAGGCTGCGGGGCTCCTTGCCCCTATCCCTCTTAGAGGAGAGGCATAAGGTTACATGGGGCTAGTCTCCCTCAGCAGATTTCTCAGTTAGTTCGTCCTACAGGACCCTATTCCAGGGCCCTGAGTTACCTTGTACGATGCACCTATGGAAGTCACCTCTACCCTTGAGCTTGCGTATTTTTTTTGTGGCAACTACTACGGGATCATCTCCCTTCGAGGGTAGAGGTCTCAAAACGTAATGTCCTAGGCAAAGGGATGTGTTCGCTATGTGGGACACCGAAGACGTGCACCCACATTATGTTCACATGCCCTGCCGCTCGGTTTTTGTGGAACTTTGTCCGATAAGAGCTGGGGCCTTCCTGGCAGGCCCAAGACCTTGGCGAGTTCCTAGAGACAGAGGCTAACCATATCGGGAGGAGGTGACACCTCTTCTGGTTGGTGTTTGCAGCAATTACATGGACCCTTTGGAATATTCGTAATAAGATGGTGATATAGTGGATTTTGCCTCGCCATGCTTCTGACTCTGTGTTTTCTTTGATTGCCTACCTTCAATAGTGGTACCTGCTGTCTAGGTAGAGGACCGAGAGAGCATGGACGGCATTATGCAGGCTCTGAGGGTGTCGGCGCAGCGCTTCACGACTTCTGCTAGTGCCTCTGTGGCTCCCTAGTGCGAGCTCCTCACCAGCTCCGCTTTTCTCTTTTTTTGGGTTCCTTGGGCATGGTGTGTTGTGGCCCTAGCGAACTTTACTTATCTTTTCGCTTTGGATACCTGGGAGTCGGTGACTTGTTGTATTGTGTATGGATTTGGCTTTATTCATAAAGCGGGGCGTAAAGTCTATTTCGAGGAGATGCCGAGAGGGATACCCAAAGGGCAGTGCCTAAGGAACAAGGCCAACCCGTCAGTGCTAAAATCCTCGTGGATTGGCTTGATTTGGAAGGAAAGGAGGTAGTGAAACTAGTCACCTGGCCGGTGGCGCTGTCGCAGAGCGGCACCAGCTGCGTGTACCACACTCGGCCGGTGATGTGACCGTTTTCCTCGTTGATGTCGTTCTTGGTCAGCTCCATGATAGGGCAATGAAAGTAAGCATCACTAGCACAAGCGATGTCTGCATCCGGGGCGCAGTAGGAGATAGGATCTGAGAAGTTGAAGCTAAAGGAGAGTGAGGTATCAAGAGGGACATGGATGCACAAAAGAAATAGAGGCAAAGCACCATGAAGATGAACTGGCCAGAGCTCATGGCCACTGTGATTGTTTGTGTCTAGGGAGGAGGACTGCTACATTTGGTAGGAGACAGGACCAGAATGAAACCAACTATCCATAATTAGTTTTGCAACACAACCAGCCTGCCAAGCATTTTTCTTCTACGGGGTGGCATGTGGACCTTGTCAAACCATCTAGAGCTTGCAACAATGTTACACTCTGGAAGTAGGGCCAACTTCAAGTGGCCCTGATGACCCACAAGTATAGGGGGTGTATCGTAGTATTTTCGATAAGTAAGAGTGTCGAACCCAACGGGGAGCGGAAGGTGCTGGCTAGTGGTATGGATCAGGAATTCTCTGCAAATACTTAGCAAACAGATTTTTAGGGGTTTTTGATAAATCAAGTAAATAAAGTACGAGTAAATAAAAGACAGTAAGAATAAATGCAGCAAGTGGCCCAATCCTTTATGCAGCAGAGGAGAAGCCGGTTGTATTACTTAAGATGACCAAACGTTCTCGAGGACATATGGGAAGACTGTCAAGTGCTTTCGCTTCATATAGTTGATTAATATTCTTTAGCTTACTAAGTGTTGTGTGGGTGAACCTATGCTAATGTACCGACCTTCCTAGAACTAATACATACTTGTGATTATACCCCTTACAAACATCCGTAAATACAAGAAAGTAATTAAGGTAGAAAACTAACCATAGCTTTAAACTCTAAGACCCTTACGTCCCTTGTGCAATGGTTTCCTAACGGGGGTTTAGGTTTCTGTCACTCCGGCAACCCCTATGATTAGTAGCCAAATACACAATGCATTCCCCTAGGCCCATATAGGTGAAGTGTCATGTAGTCGATGTTCACATGACACCACTAGAAGAAGTACACCACAACTTAAATATCAAACTATTGAATCTTTCTCAACACAATTCCACTACTAACAACATGACTTCTCCCATGTCCTCAAGAACAAAAAGAACTACTCACAAGACATAATATGGATCATGATCAGATATGGAATAATGATGTATAACAATCTGAACATAAACAATAATTCAACGGTTCACTCAATAGCATCAACTACAAAGAGTAATCAACACCGGGAGAGTTTCCCCTAAGACTATGCAAGATTCAACACAATTGTTACAACAATATGGAGATGGTGATGAGGGTGCTTATGGTAATGATGGTGGTGATGATGATGATGGTGATCCCGATGAAGTCCAGCTTGATGGTGGTGTTGATGGCGATGATCTCCCCTCTCCGGGAAGGAATTCCCCTGGCAGAAATCTGTCTGCCGGAGAGATCTTTCTCTCTCGATGTTTTCCACCCCGCAGAGGCGGCGGAATCTTTCTGTGGTCGCTCCCCTAGTTTTAGGGTTTTGGGAGGATTATATACGCCAGAGGGGAGAGCCAGAGGTGGGCTGTGCCACACCACCTGGTGGCGCAGCCTAGGGTGGCCTGCGCCAGGGGGTGGTGTGGGCCCCCTGTGGCCCATCTCCACTCCTCCTTCTGGCTTCCTTCCTCTTCTAGAAAAATAGGATTTTACGTATATTTTCCCGAATTTTCTGATCTTCACGAATTTTGCCTCCAAACAACACCTTTTCCATCGTAATCCTCGATCGCGGCGGTCCATGCTCCAAAAGTCATCAACCATGAAAAAACAGATGAAATAACATAAGTATCATCTCTTAATATGAAATATATCAATGAATAACAGTGAATTATGATATAGAATAGTGATGCAAAATGGACGTATCAACTCCCCCTAGCTTAGACTTCGCTTGTCCCTGTTTAAACCGAGCTCAATAAACATGACCTCAAGTTTATGGAGTGAAGGGTCGATAAAAGAATACGGACAAGAAGCATCACATTCATCAATACATAGATCATAATAGACGACAACTCACTATTATATAACTTAACTTGTAATAAGTAAAGGAAACACAATAAAGATACATAAAGTGAATCATAATTGGTAATGGTAAACTTAGCTCTTGGTCGAAGAATAGTTGATAATTTGCTGGAGTTCACAAATAACTGGTTTTCAATGATAGCTTTCAAAGTAGTAATCACCAAGATAAGAGCAATGTGCAAAACAAGGAACATAAGAAACATGATTGAATAAATCATCATATGAATGAATGAAACACAACAACTCAAAATACTTGCTGAGATAGAAGGGAATAGGTTTACTGACTCAACTAAAAAGTAAAAGAAAGGCCCTTCACAGAGGGAAGCAGGGATTTCAAGTTTCATAAAGAGCTCGCAAAAATTATGATACTTATTAGCTTTCAGCTCTCATTGCCCCTATCATAGGCATCTTTAGGTGGTTAAGGTTAAAGTGATCAAATATGAGGATATGCTTGACAAGTTGTAAGTTGAAAATCTCATGTCCCTTGAATACGATGGCCGCTCCAAATGCTACTAAAGTTTAGTCACCGGTAAGTTCTTGTCATCATAAGCACATGTGTATCATAGAGAACCATCAACGGGGTACCCCTTGTCCGACGATACGGAAGAATCCCCATATCAAAATGACAAGGCAAGGCATAACAAGTATCTCAACAATCTTCTTATTTACCATGGAAATATGGTGCTTTTTTCTCTCTCTTTCCTCTTTTCATAATCTCTTTTTTCTCTTTTTTTCTTTTTTTCTCAATATCGGACTCTTTTTTTATAAGAAGAATGCTTCATAGATACTCATTATGGTTACGCTACAGGTTTCCATCATGTCAGCATGGATTAGACCAGCCCAGCGCTTTCTAACACACATGCATAACTCCATGGACTTACAAGATCCCCTTTCATTTCACAATCGACAACATCCATAGACAAAAGAGCATGATATCAACTAGGTACAAAGTACCAAAGGCAATGTTGAAAGCGCCCCCATGACAAAGATGGTTCTTGTTGGGGATATACTTTCCGTATCCTCACAGCTCTCACCGACTGTGGTGGCCCAGTTCGGGTTAGAGCTTTGCTTCACAGGCAGCCTAGTCAGGGAGAAAGACGGAGTACAATCCGGCTACGGGAAGGCCCAGAAGACTTACCGACTTAGACCCATATTGTTACTTGTAGTTCAAGATGTACTCTGTAACCGACTCTTAGTTGTAGCCGGATAGATCTATCTCAGAAACCCTAGGCCGGATATCTATATAAGCCGCCCTAGGGAGAGCCTTTAGGGCAACACTCTAGACACCTCAATAGTCTATAATCTCAACTCGCACAAAGCGAAACCTTGTAACCTATATTCCGCTCGCCAGACATCGATTGCTAGCAGGAGTAGGGTCCGCCCAAAGCCATGGATTCAACTGGGTAAACTTGTGTGCTCACTGTCCCGAACACCGTGACGCCTCACACCCTCTCTTCCAAGACACCTCGAGGACCCCTCATGGCGATTTGTCCTCAATCCGATGACAGTTGGCGCCACCGTAAGGGCAAGTGAGCTTGATCTGCGGTTCCGAGCTAATCTGCAAGCATCGGAATCGGCGAGACCATCGCTGTCGGTCGCATCCTCTACGCCAGTGACGTCCCTCTCATCGTTCTCTACGAGTCGTGGATTCCGGCTAGGGAGGCCGTGACTGCGTACACAATCATGTATTTTGGCGAGATCAATGTTTACATCGGTTTCGCTGAACCTGCCCCACCCACCCGAGCGGTGATGATAAAGGCAGAAGAATCTTCTGGGTCCCCTTTGTCCATGGAGGCGGCAGAGTTCTGGATCTCAGAAAACCCTAATCCCACCCAGCCTGCACCAACTGTGGAGACAGTGGAGAAATCCGAGCCTGAAAAAGACCTAGCGGTTAAAGCCGACCGAGTGGATCTCCTGAGAGATCAGATCCCAGATCGACCCACCCGCGGGAGTCAAAATCTTGGAGGAGCATATCAACGACGCTGATTCCGGCTCTGATGACGCCGGGACAGACAAGCCTTTCCTAAGGTACACACTGCGACGTATGATAATGCAAGATGCAAGCGCATATGCAATTCTCGAGACCATCAAAAGTTTCGACATGGCTAATTGCAAGAGCCGCAGGTACCTCAGGAAGCACACGTTGCACTTCGTCGGGTATGTGGGATCCGGATCCGGCTCTGCCGATGCTGGAGAAAACACCGACTCTATGGGGGAGGCAATTGGAACAAACATCGACGTACCCGCATCCTCGGATGAATCGATGACGCCGAGATTTCAAAGTTCTCCGTGGAATATGAAGAGGAGTACAACTCCAAAGCTGCAGAAGAAGGAGAAGCCATGGATGAAGGATCCGGGGAACACTCTCCCAAAGCGCAGGATGACATGGATGTCGGAGATAATCCCGAGGTCCAGGTGTCCGAAAGTACCGATCAGAGCTTGACTCCGGGAAACGGACCCAAAGCCGTCTTTGCCACCAGCGCTGCCAAGAAGGCAAAGAAGAAGAACAAGACCCCGGCAAAAGACCCTCTGATAGAGGAGGTGATCGCCGAGGAATATGAGGAAGACTAGGATGGAGCACTTATCCCAGAAGAGCCGAAAAAAGAAGAATCGGTGGATGGACACGTGATCACTGAAGGTGCACGTAAACTCATCGATGCTGCATTAACCACACCTATCCCTACAAATGCAGTAACTCACCGCAAGAGCTGGACGAAAGGGCCCAGTTCTAGAAGCGTCGTCAACAACTCCTGGATGAAGCAAAAAACATCGAGGGAGAAAAGAAATGCATGGAAACTAAAGATTACATGTCTCGGTTGCATCAGAAGACCCGGAAATGTTACACAGGTGATGGTAAATTTCCGAAAGTAAACAGGGTACTCTTTGAAGGAGATCCAGGGATGCCTCGGCTCGACAACAAAGGAGACCTGGTGTACCCAACACCGATACAGAACACTATCGCAGCTGGAGATATTCTATCAAATAACCCAGGCCCAGAACTGGTACGATTGGGCATCAAGCTACTCACCAAGGGTCTAGAGCAACAGATGCGAACCTAAGTGGAAAACTGTCTCGTCTCAACCGACCAATGTCACGTAGACTCACTGAATGATATAAGGCCCCAATGTTCCTAACAGCGCCACCATTCCACCGACGGGAAGATAACTCTAGAATTGGATCATCAGACAACATCACAGAACCACACGTGACTGGAGCAACGTCGTTCGAGCGGAGGAGCAAGATGCCATTGCTGCACTGTATCTGAGGAATCCTCCCCGACGTGAGTCAAACGATCGAAGGGGAGAAGATAAAGAGAAACGTAGGGAGGAGGATCATCAAAAAATGCCACCTCCTAGACATGCAAGCCGTCCGGCTGAGCCTCACCATAGTGGGAACAACGGACGAAGGAACGACGGAAACCATGCCAAGATAAGCCGGGGGGGATCGTCAGAGTGAAGACCTCCCCGAACCGAATAATGATGTTCGGACGGAGGTCAAGCGATCAGCCGAATAATCTAGTCACCACCTCTCCACCAAGTAGTCATCACAACGGCTCTCAAGGGGACAAGCAGGACGACGTATGAGGAGGTGGTGGCAATAAATAAGTCCGCTCCAAGGTGCCGCACAGCCGACATTCGGACAATCTCTATCCCTGTATGACGCAAGGCATGTAATCAAATCCAACATAGAGGCGCGCCATTTAAACGATGATATTTACGTGGGCCCAAAGTGCTTCAGACCACGCATTAGAGCTACAAAATTCCCGAAATGATTTGCTATCTCAAGACACATCCAAGCCTACGACGGCATTGCTCAGCTAGATACCTGGCTACAGGACTTCTTCCAAGCATGCTGCATCGCCAAAGGCGGAAATAGCCTGGTCGCAATCCAATATCTCCCACTTATGTTGCGGAAGACGGCACGATCATGGCTTAATGAAATTCCGGAGAACACCATCCACAACTGGTATGACATGCAAAGTGCGTTTTTTCGGAATTTCGAAGGCATGTACCGGAGGCCCTGTACGGTCGGAGACCTACAGCGTTGCACCCAGAAAGCCAGAGAAACTTGCCGGGATTACCTTGGATGATGGATCGACACGAAGAACTCCTGTGAAGGAGTAACGATCAAACTTCAATTGAAGCTTTCATCGCAGGTCTCCTAATTGGCCTACTACGCCATCACTTGAAGTGTGACAAAGTCACTAATCTGGGAGAGATGATAAAAACAGCGAGCAAGTATGCAGACGCCAACGACGATGCAGAGGGATTACTCAATGCCCTAGCTAGCTGTGCCACAGTCGGCAAAACAACCAAAGCAACAAGCTCAAAAGCGTAAAAATACCTCGGAAGAAAAACCCAACACGGAAACGGTAGTGGTCACTGCTACTTTCGAGTCTGGGAGACGAGGAGGATGCGGTGGAGGCCGCGGGCGTGGGCGTGGAACTTCAAGAGTCCAAGGTAGAGGAGACCAACAACCAGGCAAAACCTACTCTTGGGCCGATATTGCCAATAACCCATGTGTGCATCACCTAGACGCCAATGGGGGCTCATCCCACACCAACGCCGAATGTCGTTTCAATGACGACATCAAAAGAGATGACACCGCGGGCTACAAAGCTAAGCGGAAGAAGGGAAAGAAGAATACCGAAAAGGAAAAAGAGACCAAGGAAGATTCTGACATGGAGGAAGCTGATGCTTCAAATCCCAAGCCGGAAGGGAAGAAAATTTTTCCCACCAAAAAGGACACTTATGTCACTTTCCTCGGATCTCAACCAGCAAAGGTCAAGAAAGCAGTTCTACATGAGCTCAATGCAACATTTCTGGCCGTCCCCTAGTACCTGGACTGGTCGGAAGTGGCAATCACATTTGACCGCGCTGATCATCCGCCTAAGTTGTACAGGCGAGGAAAATACGCCCTAATCGTCAATCCACTTATTGACGGTTATGGTTTCTCCAAGACCCTCATGGACGGTGGTAGCAGATTAATATTCTCTATGTCGAACGCCACGCGGATGAAGATCTCGAAACACAAATTGAACCATAGCTCGTGATCTTTCGTGGAGTTGTCCCAGGAAGACAAGCCAATTCCCTAGGAGAGATAACTTTGGATGTTACCTTTGGAACTCCAAAGAACTATCGTACGGAGGCACTTTCCTTCGAAGTGGTCCCGTTCAAGAGCGCATACCACGCTATATTCGGACGTCCGCTTATCGGGCTTTATGGCTCGTCCGTGTTACATTTACAATATGATGAAAATTCCAGGTCCCAACGGCGTGATCACAATCAGGGGAGACTCGAAGAAAGCGCGAGAGTGCAAGGATGGAAATGCCGCCTTTGCCGAAGCCATGCTGCATGCCCAGGAGTACCAAGAAATGAAGAAGAGCATAGACCCGTCCGAGATGCCCGCAACGAAGAAGGAGGTGACAAAGCCAAACCGGAGTTCAAGGCATCAAGAGACGTAAGAAGACGCCGTTGAAGGATGATGACCTCCTAGGTGACCTAGATAGGCGTAGGCCTAGGTAGCGCATAGGAAAGCGTGATCGTCAAGTTCCTCCAAGCAAATCAAGATATCTTCGCATGGCAGCCATCTGACATGACCGTAGTACCTAGGGAACTGCCAAACACTCTTTAAATGTAAACCCGAACGCTAAACCCGTCAAACAGTCCTTACGATGTTTCGACGATGAAAAGCGTAAGGCAATAGCTAAGGAACTAGCATGTCTTGAGTTAGCCGGATTCATAGAAGAGGTCATCCACACTGAGTGGTCGGCCAATCCTATAATGGTCCCTAAAAAGGACACCACTGATTTAAGGATGTGTTGATTATACGCTTGAACAAGGCTTGTCCAAAAGATCCGTTCGCTCGCCTAGAATTGATCAAGTTATCGATTCTACGGTAGGCTCTAACTCCTCTCGCTTTCTCGACGATATTCCGCTATCACCAAATCCGGATGAAGGAATCGACAAAGTCAAAACTTCATTCATAACCCCTTCGAACCTCCTGTTTTGTTACGATGCCCTTTGGGCTGAAGAACGCAGAGCTACGCATCACAAGACGATGCAGCGTTGCCTCCATGACCAACTCGGACGCAATGTACATGCATACGTGGATGATATCACAGTGATGTCCAAAAAGAAGGAAACATTGATTTCCGACTTGGAGGAAACATTTGCTAATCTACGAAAATACAACATCATGCTTAACCCAAAGAAATGTTTCATTGGAATACCAGCCGGAAAATCGTTAGGTTTCATCGTGTCTCAAAGAGGCATAGAGGTGAACCGGGACAAAATCAAGGCTATACTCAATATTTCGCCAACTCACAAGAACGACAAAGACTAACTGGTTGCATTGTTGTAGTCACCGGTTTGTAAGCCGCTTGGTGAACGAACCGCACCATTATACAAACTCTGAAAAAGACCAAAGATTTTGTTTGACCGATGAAGTCAAGTCGCACTACAAGACCAAGAAAGTACTCTCATCTCGCTTCCTATCCTTGCAGCGCCGAACCTCAAGAACCGATGTTGCTTTATCTTGCTGCGACAAATAAGGTCGTTAGTATCGTCATGGTAGTGGAGAGACCGGAGGAAAATCAGGAGCACCTGGTGCAGCGTCTGACTTACTTTGTCAGTGAAGTCCTGACAAAGTCAAAACAGTGGTAACCGCACTATCAAAAGTTGGCTTACGGTGTTTTTTAGCATCTCGTAAGTTACGACACTATTTTCAGGAGCATCCAATTACCATGGTGAGCATAGCTCCCATGCGAGACATAATCAACAACAGTGATGCCATAGGACGTGTCGCCAAATGGGGCATAGAGATTTCAGCTTTTGATATTGAGTATAAACCTCAGACAGCAATCAAATCCCAGATCCTTGCTGACTTTGTCGCTGATTGGACAGAGACGAAGGAGAACATGATCCTCCCTGAGTCGGAATATTGGACCCTCTATTTTGATGGGTCTAAGGCTCGAGGGGGCTCGGGGGCTGGCGTGGTGCTCAAATCACCCCAAGGAGATAAACTCCTATACGTGTTGCAAATCCACTTCACAGCGACAAATAATATTGCCGAGTATGAAGCACTGCTACATGGAATCCGGATTGCTAAGGATATTGGCATCCAACGTTTGAATAGTTATGGAGATTTGGATCTTGTTGCTCAACAAGTGTCGGATATTTGTAATGCAAATAAGCACATGGCAGCGTATAAAGCCGTCGTGGATGATCTATCTAAATCGTTCGAAGGGTTTGAAGTTCAACACATCCCTCGAGCAGAAAATGAGGAAGGGGACGCACTATCTCGGATAGGTTCTGCGTGGAAAGAGGTCCCGGATGGCGCTTTTATATAGCACCTCAAAGTTCCCTCGATAAAGGGCGTAGATGAGGAATATCCGACCAAATCTGACTCACCTTTGATAGCAATTCTGGCTGTAATTTCCAGCTAGACTCAACCCTACCTCGATTATTTGGTAGATGGCAAATTACCCAAAGATGAGGTTCTGAGCCGGCAGATTATCTGACGAGCGAAAGCCTACACTATAGTTAAAGGTGAGCTCTATAAGCGGAGTGTTTCTGGGGGTTTTCAGCGCTGTGTTTCTCTGGAAGAAGGAGTGGAAATCTTAAGGGAAATCCATGAAGGCGAGTGTGGACACCACGCTGCAGCCAAATCTTTAGTGGCAAAAGCTTTTAGACACGGATTTTTCTGGCTTACAGCTTAGGCAGATGCCGAACGATTAATCAAGACGTGCAAAGGCTGCCAAAAGTACGCCAAACAAGCTCATGTTCCGGCTGATCAGTTGCGAACAATACCTATAACATGGCCCTTTGCGGTCTGGGGGCTTGATATGGTAGGACCATTTAAACGAGCTCCAAGTGGATTTACTCATCTCTTAGTGATGGTGGATAAATTCACCAAATGGATTGAGGCTAAACCTGTCACTAGTTGTGATGGAGCAACAGCCAAAAGATTTGTCGAGAATGTTATAATCCGGTATGGTTATCCGCATAGCATTATTACGGACAACGAGAGTAACTTCTCTATGGGATAATTGGCCGAATTCTGCAATGAGCAAAATATCCGGCTTGACATTGCGTCAGTCGCACATCCACAGGCTAACGGACAAGTTGAAAGAGCAAATGGTTTAATCCTACAAGGCCCTAAAACCAAGACTCGAAGCACCACTACGACGTGCTGCGGGGGCTTGGGCAGAGGAATTACCCTCTGTAATATGGAGTTTACGAACGACTCCGAACAGGTCAACCGGATACACACCTTTCTTCTTGGTCTATGGTGCAGAAGCAGTTCTTCCTAGTGATTTAATTCACACTTCTCCTAGAGTGGCCGCGTATATTGAAGAGGATGCCGAGATTTCTTGACAAAATGATCTCGACTTAGTCGAAGTTCGCGTTGCTGAAATGAGATCAACAGCCTATTAGCGAAGTTACGCAAGTATCATAGCCGAGAGTCGTAAATGATCTTTCAATAAAGACGATTTGGTTCTCCGCTTGTGCAACAAAGAAAGCACAAACTTTCCCCAAGATGAGAAGGACCTTTTAGTTAGTCGAGTATTGCACAATGGTTCAGACATTTAATCGACATGAGGCCACCAAAGAAAGACCCGCTACTAAGAAGAGAAAGAGTGGAGGCGACAAATCCGGATGAGTTAGACAGACCATGGAATATTGCTCAGCTACGTCCCTTTTATTCTTAGTTTATCCTTCTTTGTAATCATATATATGTACATGTTCTGTGAGAAATAAAAGTTTTGGTTGCCTCAAGTTTTTTCTGAGAAGTTTTTACCATCTTATTTCCGAA
The DNA here is from genome assembly GCA_023614405.1 of Avena insularis. Classification (NCBI taxonomy): domain Eukaryota; kingdom Viridiplantae; phylum Streptophyta; class Magnoliopsida; order Poales; family Poaceae; genus Avena; species Avena insularis. The sequence continues at coordinate 436,844,214 of CM042692.1, forward strand.
TGATCATGTCATAGTCAAAAATCCCAGAATGCTTGAAAGTACTTTATGCTCATGTTTGTTCTGGTTTAGATTTCCGATTCTAAAACTGCTACCCTCGGGTATAACTCTAGAGTTTCTAGTCTTTACTTTGGTTACTTGTCTGATTGCTGGATGCGGCCATTTTCCGAGTAGTGAATTGTTGGTACTAGAATCCGGCTTTGTTTCCGAGTTTAAACTGGTTTAGCAATTGAGCTCCGTTGCTCGGCAAAGTTTCTGGCAGAAGGTTTAGCCGGCTCATGAAAGGGATGAGGAGGAAAGCCAGATAAACGATAAGTATAGACGAAAAAATACAAGTGCTTATGTAGACATTTCAGGAACATAAATATTTAAAGCCAAAAGTGCTAAATAGATCAAAAGCTTAGCACTAGCAAAATTATAGTACTGCATATTTACAGGCCCATCATGTTTTTCAGAATAATACAAATATTTCTGGTAATCTATGATGCAGGAGAGGAAGGAGCTGCCGGCTCGCTGGATACACTGCCTTGGTATCGTTCCGAGATATCCACATCTAAAACGGTGTGGTCATCGTCGGAAACTTCTGCTGATTCTTCTGGAGGCGGAGGCGGAGTGTCCACGCGGGTGAAGAAAGGAGTTTCGTAGCTGGTCAAGTCAGCCACGTGACACCCATATCCGGCACAGGAGTGCATGATGGCTTGAAGGTCTTGCTCCTGGCCGTCTTCATCTACTTTGCAGTACCCTCTGGTCACTTGCCATATTTCCATGTTTCCATGGTGGCTCATGACCATGGTGAGAGCATTCTGCGCCGCAGTCCATGCGTAGGACATGTTCCAATCCTGGAAAATTTGCGGCATCTCCTTTGCCTTGTCCCGCACCTGAAAATCTGACATGTTGTGCATGCCCGGAATCTTGAGAGCTTTGCCGATGTCCTCAAGGGATTGGCGGAAGTCATGAAGCAGGTCACCGACTTGAGTAAGCCGGTGGGTGCAGGGCTCGGTGGAGGAAGAGTCCGTCAAGTTCAGAGGATCTATACAAAAAACAACTTAAGAAAAATCCGACATTGATAGAAGTCGAAGAAAGCGGAAAAGTCAGACAGATGGAACGTACCGAAAATGACGTCATCAATTTTGGTCTTCTCTTCCCGAAGACTCCGGAGTTCAGCTCGGAGCGCCTCGGAAAGGTCCCTCTCTCTGCTAAGCTCATTATTGAGGTCCAAGATTTTTTGATCTTGAGCAGCGATCTTGTGATCACGCTCATTAGTAGACATGGAGGAGGATTCAAGGATTTGAGCGATGCTTTTTTCATGATCCGCCTTGAGCTGATCCAGCTCTTGGCGTAGCTCCTTGTTCTCCACTACCAATGTCTTGAGGTTCTCGGCCTCTTCAATCATGGCATAGGATTGTTTCACCAGTGCTATAAGTCAAAAAAAAAGAACAACAGTTCAGCAAAAAAATTCGACTATGAAAACGCAAAGACAAAGTTTGAGTCTTGGAATGTTTACCTTTGGCCTCATCCTTGGCAACTTTAAGTTCAACATTTTTAAGTCGGAGAGCTTTGATCTCTCTCCGCTTATCATAGACATTCTTCAACAAATCCTGGTTATAGGAATATACTTTCTGTAAGTCAGAATACCCAAAGTCAGAAAGCTACTAAAGACTCGGGCTAATATTTTTGCTAATATCAGACGAGCCTTGGGGGCTACACTAGTTCTTTGGCATCCTAAGTAAGCATAAATCCGGATTATTTATCCTACTTCATGCTTGGGGGCTAGAGGATATGATATGAAATAAAGGAAAAACAGGAGTTAGAATTCCGACTTACATATTGTTCACGAGTCAGATTATCCAAACTCGCATTCATTTCAGCAGCAACCTTCTTAGTGAAAGTCAGAGGGATCACTGGAGCTGTTGGAAGCTCACCGGTCCATATCCTCTCGTAAGAAGACGCACTTGTTCAAGAAGGTCAGAGTGCTTGATGTCCTCTGCCTCTTGTGCTTCTTCTTCGGCAGATAAGTTTCTTTTCTCTAGGCATTGCTCGCCACCAGGATCTCTTCACAGATTTCGAGATAGGCTAAACTTGGCATGTCCCGGATTGTCGATAAGGTTTTCGCAAAGGTTTTCGCCGAGGATCATTACCCAAAGAGGGTTCACCCTTATCTAAATCTGACTCACCCATGGTGACGTCAGTTTGTGATTCAAGGATCACGGGCTCCGATGAAGGAGCCGGATCTTCTGCGACGGCCAGAGAAGGGATGATCACCGGTGTCAAGGACATCGTGCAATGATGCAAGGCGGAAGTTGCGGTGTTGTCAAATGGGTAGATCCATAGTGGTCCAAACCGATGCAGAAAACACTAGACAAACTATGGGAAATGACTGTCGAGTTGAAAGAATCCATATTCAGCTCACTTCTTGACAGTGTTGAGATGAAGCTATGGGAACCAGTTGACACGACCAAGCATAAGCGAGATCACAGGTGGGTGCAAGACAAGGTTATCAAAGTTGAGAAGGAGAGGGACGCGGCGTTGGCCCTGAAGGCTAAAGTAGAGCAAGAACTGACTCAAGCAAGGAATGATCTCCACCAGGCCAAAGTCCTGCAGTACACAACTACGAGTATTGACAAGTGCATGAGGAAAAATGCAGAGAAACAATTGAAGCTGTGCAAGGAAGATGCTAAAAGGAAGGAGCAGACGATTCGATCCTTGCTCTCACAGGAAGATGCGCATCGGTCTAAGATTAGGAAGATCAAGGAGATGTGTGATAACTAGTTCTATTTAGCTTAAGCTCCGTGCCTTTTTAAGTTGTAATAGTTGTACTTGTTGACCTAGCGGTCTGAACTATTGGTCCCGGATTCCAGGGAGGAAAAAAATTGCTTTGACCCCGCATTACTTCTTTTGTCTGACCAATGCCCCTTGGATATTCCGCCCGTCGCTTCGTCATCCTCGTGTACAAATAGGAGGCGCCACAGCGCGTCGCTTCGTCGTCCATCCCCTCATCCTCTCCAATCTCCACCGCGCCGCCATGGAGATGCCCGATTTGAACTTCTACGAGGCGGTGATGTTCGCGAACTTTGACATCCTCGCGCCGCCAGCCGCGACGGTGCCCCACGGATGGCGCATCAGCTCTACGGGGGTGCTGGTGGCTCTGCTCCCTGTTCGAGCCGAGATGGAGAGCGAAATTGCGGCGCGTCGCCGCCAGATGCCCGCGTGGAAGAGGGCGATGCCCCGGTACACGGCGGCCAGCCCGTACTGGCCGACGCTGTTCAAGAAGGAGCAGAAGGCCAAGATTGGCAACCGCATCGTTGACGGGCACGTGGTGCACCGGGATCTCCGCAACCGAGAAGGGCGGGAGAGGTTCTGGTCCGTCTCTGGATGGACCAAGTACACCGTCATCACCGCCGCTCGACGCGAAGAGGTGCTCCGTCTCGCGAACAATGCGGACATCGTGGAGGTTCCGTCCGACAGCGACGAGGAAGCCGGCGGCTCGGAGGACAGTGTCAGCGGAAGTGAAATTGTTGACTAGTGGTTGAATTAATGTAGGATGTGAAATCGCATCTTTGTTTAGAAGAATTTGTGGTTGAAGTAATAAAATGCCTCGATTTAGATCTCTGTCTCGATTAATTTGTGGAAGAATTTGTGATTTAGATCAATTTCTGTCTCGATTTAGATCTCTGTCTCGGATTGGGAACATGACCGTGGACCAAAGACACCTTTTCTACTAGTGTATTCTAACATTGGTGGTTTGTTTAAACATAATCTACGTGGATTGTGCCGCATGCAAATGTCACAACCACAATTTATAAAGTGGAAGCACGTACACCCGGTTACTGGAGATCCGAGAGTTTCAACAGATGCAGGGGATGCAGGAGCAGAGAGGCGGTGAGATAGACGGGCTCAAGATTAGGCCAGAAAGTGGTACCGATTTCCTCCTCATCTGGGAATTATCGGTGAGAACATTGCTGTTTATGTTGCCACGTCGTTGTGCAGCATCTGAAATAAGTTGCTGCTTCATGGAGTGTGGCAGCTTAAATAATTTATTTTTGTGTCACTTACATTCCGTTGTATTTGGAGACCTCCTGCCCCTCAGCAATCGTGGAACCGGTGGATCCTTGTTTTCAGATAGTAGTGGCACAATCACAATTTTGGATTCAACTACTGACTCGAGCGTTTCCAAATCCTAAGTCGCGGTACATTTTACTCAGAGAACATGGGTAGATTGTTTCGCCCGGCAACGTGTTACACACAGAGCGATCAGAATTTAACAGAATTACATATATAGGTTCAAGTTCAACATATTACTATGCATCTTCATTGCCAGCAGCCTTCTTCCGCAGCCTGGGTGCCAAGCCTTCACGTCCACTGGCTTATTCATTTCCTGCCTTCTTCCTCTTCCTCGGTGCCAATTTTCTTAGCTTCACGTACTCTGCATCGCCGGGACAATGGGCATCAGAATCGTGTCCAGCATCATCTTTCCACTCGTTTTTAATTTCTTCGGGCAGCAAAATGACATCTTTCCACTCATTTTTAATTTCTTCGGGTAGCAAAATGACTGACCCGGCAGTCATGTTTCTAACCTTGCGGCGCTTCCTGTCAAAGAAATAAGACTATTGCATAACTGCCCAATATCTATAGAGTAATTAAAACAAAAATTACAATTCAGCACAAACATGTGAACCCCAAGAGACTTTTGCTTACCAGGAGCTAATTGGGTTCGAGCAACCAACCTGTCCAAGAATAGAAGGGCGACTCCCAGTTGCAGCAACTTCCGCATCCAGTACATCACATTTCAGCTCAAACATGGCAGCTGAAGCATACTTTTTCATCAACCCAATTAGCTGACTGTCACACGTTATAGGAACCATGATGCCACGTTCATCCATGAAGCTGAACTTTGCAGTCTGCTTCGGCCATAATTCAACATGATTACGCAGAGCAACAACTATACCAGATATAGTGCAGATCTGCGTAGGCGCTTCTTCCATCGTGAAACAATGGTGTCCATACCTCTTGCCCTTAGAGTCGTACCTATAGAGGACTACCGTAACCAGGTAAGGGGGGTCTGCGCAGATCCCACTTGACAGAAAACTGTGGACAAAATATGTTTATCAGCGTTGGGCTAACAAACAATTTGAGGTTCATTAGCCAGCTAGCAGTTGTAATTAGCGCGAATAGCAAAGAGAAGGGGAGCTCACCGCTTGTAGACAGAACTTCTTCTTTCTTGATAGTAGGATCTGCTATCCTCCGAGCTGCTCGGCTCGTCGGCGGCGGAGGCAGGCTAGAGCCTCGCAACGGCGGCTACAGCATGCGCCATTGGAGCTCGGGATTAGCGACTGTGCGCAGCAACTGGGTGCAGCAACTTGGCGCCGGAAGTCAAATGTCCGAAGGGATCGTCCTGCCTGGAGGGTGGATTTCGACACCGCCGGTGCTAGGGGAAAGCTAGGAATGGATTTGTGAAATTGGTCAACGCATCCAATTCACTTAGCTGCTCGATTTTTCTAAGAGGTTGCCGCGTTGGCGCTCGCGTCACGAACAGATGACTGACATGAGGATCCGGACCGTCTACTTCACGGAGCAGTTTAATGGAATGTTTGAATTTGGCAGGGGTGAGATGAGTTTGCCTCGAAATGGCCCCTCTTAGTAGTTGGCGGCTCAACTTTTCGAAACGCGGTAATTTCAGGCAACTTAGGTACCGCCATGCGCTGGCCTACGAACTTTGGTACCACAGACGAACAAGCCCCATAGGCGAGGTGGGACTAAACTAGTGTAGCCTTCACCGGTCAACACCAGCCTAACATCCCATCCCCTGAGAAGCCCCTCAGGAAGTCATGGCGATCGATAGCTCTGATACCAGATGTTAGCGTCCACTTGGCCCAGCCCAGCACTTAGCCTACGTTCTGGACGTTCATGCGCTTATAGCCTAACTATAAGAAGAGAACCCACTCCATCACAAATGTCCGGACTAAAAGGAGGAAGGGATCTCTGATGTCAACGTCCACTTGGCCCAGCCCAGCATTCAGCCTATGTTATGGATGTTCATGCGCTCATAGCCCAACTATAAGAAGAGAGTTCACTCCATCCGAAAAGCCTGGACTGAAAGGAGGAAGGAATCTCTCTCTTATAAGGTGGGTGTGGCCTCCTTTCGTAGGCGAGGTGGGACTAAACTTCGTGTAGCCTCACCGGTCAATAACAGCCTAACATCCCATCCCCCTGAGAAGCTCCTCAGGAATACATGGCGATCGCTAGCTCTGGACGTTCATGCGCTCACGACCCAACTATAAGAAAAGAGCTCACTCCATTCCAAAAGCCCGGACTGAAAAGAGGAAGGAATCTCTCCCTTATAAGCTGGGTGTGGCCTCCTCCCGTAGGCGAGGTGGGACTAAACTAGTGTAGCCTTCACCGGTCATCAGCAGCCTAACATCCCCTCCCCGGCCTTGGTCCTCCCAAGCACCCTAAGTAAAAGCTAGAAGTAAGAAAAGTTGTTTCTCCCAATTCGTCCACGCACCGTAAAGCTAGAAGTGAGAAGAGTTGTTACGCCCTCGGTTCTTAAAAGAAAGCTTGCAATAATTTCCAAAAATTAAATAACATCAAGTTTGACCAAAATTTCTTGAAAAACTATCAGACAATAACATAGCAAAATACACGTAGGGAAGCGTAGATACACAAGATGAGCAGCATACATATTTGATATTGGACAAATTGACATGTACAGGTAGTACACCATTAAGTATCAACTGATACTAAGGACACCTCCACCGGATCGATCCAACCAGTTCGAAAAGTGTATGTAGGGCATGCGCGCCTTCGGTGACGCACGATCCATCCGGATCGGCGTGTCCGGCTCGACCCATCGGCGCACCTAATTTACGTGACCGATGCATCGGTCCGGACAGCGCAACCGCCGCGCTGGTGTCCGCATGTCGGCCGTTCATGGCCCATTTGTAAATGAAACATTAGTAATTAAACTGGCTTATCATTAGATTAGGCCCCTGCCAATTACAAAAAGGCTCAGTTTGAACGAACTAAGAAAAGAACTACTTCTACTACTGATGGAAGAGGCCGCCCCTATGGCTACTGGCCATCGTTGTCGTGGCCACCGTTGCCGCGGCCACCGCTACCGCTGGCACCGTAGATCGCTGCCATAGCCGACCAGATGGCCTTCTGCTGGAGGCGATCGTGGTAACGCTCGCTCGTTCGGCCACGAGCCTCCTTCTTGCCGGCCGCCTTCGCGCGGTATGCCGCCGCCAGGTTGGCCAGGGCCTTGTCCATCTCGACCGCCCAGTGGTCCCTCGCCTCCTGGTCCTCCACCTCCGCCGTCGTGGCCGCCCTCGCTTCCAAGGGGGCCACCATCACCGGAGCTCCGCTCGGCCGGAGGCCGAGGGCCTGCGCAATCTGCAGGAGGACGACGATCGCCTCCTCCCCCGCCCCTCCTCCGCCACCACCTGATCCACCTCCTCCCCCTCCTCTTCGTCGTCCTCCACCTCGGTCTCGTCCCCGTCGACGAGAGCTCACGCGCTTGCCACCTCGGCGGCTATAGCCACTCGCAGCTGCTCCGCCGCTTCCACCGTACTGTGTGTGGCGGTGTGGCATAGCTTCATGACACCACCTTGGCGGCCTGGCCACCCACCTCTCCTAAGGACTATGGTGGCCGCCGGATCTCGGATCTCTGCTGGCGGCCTCATGGCCACCGCCTCCACCGTCTCCTTGGCGGCGACACGGTGAACCTCACGCATCGCCCATATGGCCGCCACTTGTGCGGCCGCCTCCACCACCTGCTCCAGCGCCGCCTCGGCCACACGAACTTCCTCCTCGAAAGCCACCACCTCCGTCTCGGCCATGCGCAAGGACATCAACGTGGCTTGGAGGTCGACAACGTCGTTGTCGGCCTCCTGGAAGCGGGTGCGGCACAACTCCCTGATCTTGGTCCAGTTGGCGATCTTACGGTGAGGCATGGGCGGTAGGCGCTTTTTCCGGCGGTGGTTGCTATTGCTTTGGCTCGTTGTCTCGCCCATGACGCCAGCCATCTTTTTATAGACCGCGGCGAGGAAGCGCTGAAAACGGAAAGCTACAATGGCGGGAAACACCGGCCACGCGGGAAACAGAAAGATACAATGGCAGAAAACGCCGGCCGCGCGGGAAGCCACCAGCGCTGATAGCCGACGTCACGTCGCCATTAACGTTCCATCACCGAGGGTGTCAAGCGGTGACTTTAGGGGAGACAAACAGATGGGTTAGGCCGCTGCGTGCGGATGGCCGGACAGGCCGGACCACGACCCCAACACGACCGTGGGCCGACCCAAACGGATCCAAACGGACCACGCATTTAGGTCGGCCGGTGGAGATGCCCTAAAGAACTCTTTACAAAAAATCTCCGCCATGCAGTGTGAAAAAGAAAACATTCTTGACACCGGTTACATTTGAAACCGCGAGAAACTAAGTTTAGTATTGGCAGTTAAATGTCACCTTAGTTCTACAAGGGATGTGCCTTGAATCTCAGCCTGTAAGTGGATATGTTAGCGGCAACCCACCAAGTGCCCACCTGTATATATAGGTTAAATGGAACACCGCTACATGACCGTATAATAATCTTGTGCTGAGCGGCGTTCACCTGCCCGCCAGTGCCCCACTAAAAAAACTAGACAACACCCCGTCAGGCAAAGTCAAACAGCAAAACCAGCCGGCACCCATCAAGAAAAGCCAGCGTGATTATACCAACTCATTGCACGAATCATACCAAAACAAGAACAAGAACAAATAGGAACACGATTAGAACAGGGTCAGTTCAAGCACGATATTACAAATAAACCCAAACTTATACAAAACGTTACAAATTTCCCTAAATTCAAAATACAAATTTGGCCGTTATTCCCGTCGTTCGCCTGCAATCTCTGCCGTCCCCGTGATTCCCGCGCGAGCCGGAGGCGGACCAGGCTGGATCATGCCCGTCCTCGCTGTCGTCCTCGGCGGCGGAGGCAGAGGCCAATCTCCTGCCAGGTTCCCGTGCGAGGCGGAGGCAGACCAGGCTGGATCATGCCCGTCCTCGCTGTCATCCTCGCCGGCGGAGGCGGAGGCCAATCTCCTGCCAAGTTCCCACGCAAGGCGAAGGCGGACCAGGCTGGATCGTGCCCGTCCTCGCTGTCGTCCTCCCCGGCGGAGGCGGAGGCTAATCTCCTGCCAGATTCCCGCACGAGGCGGAGGCGGCCGCGCTCGATCCCCAGCGTCGTCCTCAGGGAAGCAGTACAAGCCTTGGCCACCGCCGCCACCTGTGCGCGCCGCCGCAGAGAAGCCTTGGCGGCACCCGACGTGCCTCGCCGTGGAGCTCTGTCGCCTGACGCTCCGTCTTCGTCGAGCTCCGTCGCTTGACGCGCCATAGACTACCTCGTCGCCTCCCTCGTCGCTGCCGACTACCTCATCAGCGGCTGGATCCACGCTGGTTGCTGCCAAGCTGCACAAGGAGAAGTACACCAGCAAAGAAGAACAACCCCTCTGTCCACTGTCCAGCACATCAAGATCAGCAGAGAAGAGCATCCGTAGATCAGTGTCCTGAAACAATGTAAGCACCCAATGATCTTTTGCCTTCACATCTAGGTGCCTGGAAAAATTTGAATCAAATGCCAGATTGTATACATGGAATCAAATGGCAGATCGTAAAAAGACAGTAATGTGCGAGTATAGACTGATTGTGAACTTTGCCAAACGAACAGTGCAGACTGATTTAGAGGCTGGATACAGTAATGATTCAGTCATAGGAGTACCATAGTGTCAGTCTTGGATACCACTGGGAGAATTATAACGATTCAGTCACATATGAGTAGCATAGGTGAAGTAACAGATACCTCAACTTATCATTACTGTATTTGCACTTTGTGAAATAGATAGGCAGGAAATAGATAAGGAAAAGCTTGGTAATTTGCACAAATATTAAAAATTATTGTAAATAAACAGAAGCACAATTACTGAATGGGGATTACACAATCAAGAAAAGAGTTCATACATAAACATTCAAGAAAAGAGTTCAGATTTGACCCTGATAAAGAAATCATCAAACAGCATGCTTGTCAGCTTTGAACTCAGGCAAAAGAAGAGGTTATCTTGCATTATGAAAGAAAACCAAGACCATCAGAATAATCCTACTAGTGGGCATTTGAACTTCAATTCCAATGTACTAATGTATATGTATACTTACCATGTCTATCTCGACTTGAAGCTCGTTTGTTCTACTCCATTCAGAACTATAACTGGTTAGATTGACAAGAACAATCAGAAAAATGCAGCTGTTCAATCATATACAAACTGACGACAAGAACAAACTAAAATGCAAGAAGGACCTGCAGATCGAGCAAGCTGTCACTCGACCATCAGAAACTCAATTTACACCTTACCAGAACAGAAGAGAAACTGGTCATCCGCAAACTCAGTTTGGGGCAACCGTGCCTCACCGAGCCTGACAAATGACTGAATTATTTTGAGCATGGCAAAGAACCAGACCAGGTCACCGAGTATATAATTTTTAGCCTGGCAAACAATTGGTAATAATGCACTTAAGTCCTCTTCAAAAAAGCAAAACAAAGCATCTAATTTCTTGTGCTTGTAATACACATAGCATCTAATTTCTTGTGCTTGTAATTTCTTGGAGTAATAATTTTGGTTAGCTAAGTTGAGATGTGCTATGCACAGACATAACTGTCATTATGGTGTACGTGTGTTCAAAGGTGAAAATATCTGTAAGTTGCATTTTTACAACTATAGGAACGTTTAACTATAAGAAATCAGTAATAACTTGAAAGGATCTGAAAATTCTATATGGAAACTTTTCCCTAGAAACTTATTGATGTCCTGCATGTTTTCATCATGGTAGTCAAGTTATTGTCACCTCCAGATGGGGTACAAGTACTGTAAAATGGTCAAGTAGTAGTCTGTCGAAGATTCCATGTATTTGCTAGAGCTAACATGAACTTCCAAATGCTACTACAATGTTTATCTCTATTGTTGGTAACCGGGACATGAACACAAGAATCGACAAATACAAACTTCTTTGTATTACAAAGGTTTCTTTCCTTGCAATAAAGATGAGGAGTTCAGACTCAGAGGGTTGCTAAATCTGAAAGGGACGAGATGTAATCAAGCGTGGGGGGCAGTAATCTTACCTTTTTTTCGTCTTTTGTTCTGCTGAATCTGGCTGCCGCCCAGCTCCTCCGCACAGACATGGCCGGATATATTCATATATGTAGTTCACCATGGACCTCGCCCGACGCCAGCTTCTCCCCTCGGATCTCGCCAGGCAATCGCTGCTCCCCACAGATCTCGCCAGGCACCGACTGCTCGAGGGACGGATGGAGGGGGGCGGAGAAGAGGAGTGGAGAGATGGGACGACGATGGTGTGGCCGTTCCTTGGGGCATGGCGCCCGCCGTCATCGCCATGGGGGGCAGGGGCTTGATGTGGAGCGTCGGCGGCGGTGGCGGGCGTGTCGTGACTGTCTGCGAGGATTCTAGTCGTGCCCGTGGGTTTCCACTTTGCGATTTAGATGGGTTTGGGCTGGCGGCGCCGTGGGCAACCCATGTCCACTTACAGGCTGACTTGAATCACAATGAAGCAATAACAATATTTTTCAAAACAGCACCTGGCTTGTTTAATGTTCCATGTTGTATTTACGATCTGAGAGGAAAAATAGCTTGATACTGAGAACCGAATCTGGCAGCAGAGTCAGTTACTCTGTTTCAGAAGCAGTTGCAATGCAGCCACGGGAGGACTTCCACACCAACATCAACAGATCACTGTAACTGTGTTCCCCGATGGAAAGAACAGTCTCAACCATGTACATCTGTGGTCGAAGCGCCGGCAGCTGGGCATCCTCTGACAGCAGGACATGCATCGCCTGCGCCATGGATGGCCTCTCGCTCCGGTCAGGGTCCGCGCACCAGAGCCCGATGACCAGAACACGCACCATCTGCCGCTCCTCCATCTCATCACCACCCCTAAGCTTCTTGTCCACCCCTTCAACCATGGTGTTCTTGATGTACAGGTCCCAAACCCATCTCAGCAACACGAAGAACTCAGCTTCTGATTCCGCCACAGGGTGCCTGCCGGAGACCATCTCCAGGAGGACAATGCCGAAGCTGTAGACGTCGGACTCGGTGCTTGGCTTGTGTGTGTTGACGAGCTCGGGGTTGATGTAGCCGGCGGTTCCCATCACGACTTTCCTTGTCTGTTACTACTTGGCTCCATGGTCCACGAGCCTTGCTAAGCCAAAGTCTCCCAGCTTGGTATTGTACAACGAGTCAGAGCAGTAACAATGCAAGGTGCTTAGCACGGTGCTTAAAAGAATAAACCGATTTTTTTTTTAAACACCGGTGCTTATTTATACTAGGTAGATGCCTAACTAGACATCTCTTTTATAGAAATAAGCACCAATGCTTAACAAAAGGTTTATTTTTGTAAACACTCCTTTAAGCACCTTCCATTATACCACCCTATCGGCTGATATTGTCATGTTCCTGTTTATGTTGTAATTCTGCATATTTTTTGAAAAGTTGCCCCTAGTAGATTAATTTTGCATTGTCTTCGAGTCTAACTAACTACATACATATTATAGATGCTTTCCAATGACTTTTACGTTTAGTGACAGCCTAATAAGCGGAAGTAATATATCTATGGATTAAATTTCCTTGTTGAACTGCTAATACAGTTGGACTTTGTTTATCTTGTATGGTTGATTGACCCTATTATGATATATATAAAGTTCGTATTTTCAGGCTAATTATTCGTCTCGCCCTGTATTCAATCCATATACGTCAAATTGCCTCTAATTTCAGTTTATTATTATCCCTTTCGCTATAGAGGTAAATTTTGCAGGTCTTTAGCTAATTGACCAATCGCTATTCAAGATGGTAAATGCTACGCAACGCTGCTATGTATGCCTGCATGATTATATGAAATAGTTTGGTGGTAAAGTCTAGCAACACAACTATAGGCCACTATTTACCTGGTAAAATACTTGATATTCAAAATCTATAAACTCTAGTAAGTAGGATTCGGTGAATTTTGTCCTTTCGACTATGTTGTCATTACGGAGCAAAGAAATCCTGATCCTTAGACTTAAAGCAGGATTTCTATTAATTGGTGGCTTGGTCTTAAGTAGAACTCTGGTTAGAAATATTTCCAAATTCAGAAAGAATCAGTTAGTTCCTCGTACGTGTCAGGCTCAGGCCATGTTAGCAACTTGGATTTGCTATGTATATCCTTGTCAAGACTTCCTTCCGATACGAGCTCATAGACAATCAAGGGCCCCTTGGAACTGTCACACCACCCAATTAACTGGACAAGGTTCCGATGCCTTAGCCGGCTTATTATCTTGGCCTCAGCCTCAAACTCCTTCCTCCCTTGAACATATTATTCAGGTGACAACTTCTTTACGGCAACATGCCGATCCTGCTCCTCAATCTGCAGGTAGCCCTGGTAAACATGCCCGAAACCACCTCTCCCTAGCTCCTTCTCCTCTGCAAAGTTGCCCGTCGTAGTAGCAAGTTCACTGTAGTGATACCTCCTAGGGCCAACGCCAACCTCTCCTTTCTCAAATTCAGCCCTATCCTTCTCATCTTCAAATTCGTCATCATATATTCCATTTGCTCTCTTCGAGGCTCGTTGCCACCGTAGAAGAAAGCCCACTAGTGGAAAACATGCCTACAGTCCCAGTTCGTACGGGCCTTTAGTTTCGGTTTCCCAACCGGGACTACGAAATCGGGACTAAATCCCCCACTCTAGTCCCGATCGACTACAAATCGGGACTAAAGGCCCTCACGGGGCTGCGTTCGAGCACGCGGGACCTTTAGTCCTGGTTCGTATCGTATTATGAACGGGACTAAGGATTTTTTTTCAATTTTTTTTTTGAACTTTTGAATTGTTTGACTCGTTAATCTCTCACTTAATCTTAGGTCAAATTGCACTTATGGTCAAACTTCTCGGTCGGTCAACCATCCTAGTACTACTCCATCACCAGCACGCTTAACTTCTCCATTCCATCAGGATGTCCTCGCGCGAAGGACATTATATCAATCATATTAACTCATATCAATATGCACTCGTCTTTAAATTTTTAAAATTACAAACAACTATTTAAGAAAGCAACAATAAATAAGTAATAATAATATTTTATTTCAAGGAAAATAAAAACTAATTAAAATAATATTTTATTCATTTTTTGCCATTTATTTATTTAATATGACATAAATAATATCTTTAAATTTATAAATCTAAATTCGACAAATAATATATCCATTATTATCAGAATTTTTTTACTAAAAGTTTAATTTTTAAATATTTTTTTTCCTTTTTGAATTTTAAAAATCTAAAAGAATCCAAAACGGCCTAAGGCTGTTGAAATCGAACGTTTTGATAGGTTGTACATTTTTTCTAACATTCTATGCAAAAGTTGTGGCCATTTGAAGTTTTCATGACATTTTTTTGCAAATTATATCAAAATTCATGTTTGTTAATTTTCGTAACAACTAAATCACTTAATATAACTACAGTTCGAAGGATTTTATTTTTAGAATTTTTTATATTTTTTTGGCATGCTTTTGAAACTAGAAAAGACGATCTCCTGCCACGAGAGGGGGCAGACATTCTCCTATCGCGGCGGGATTTTTGCCCATTTTCCTGCCACGCCAGAACCCACAATTTATTTTCCTGTTTTCTTTAGTCACGGTTGGTATTATGAACTAGGACTAGTGATTGACCTCTAGTTCTAGGTCGTGATACCAACTGGGACTATAGGCTCTCGCACGTGGGACTGGCTGGTGTGAGCCTTATAGTTACAGGCATAATCACGAATCGAGACTAGAGGTCCGGAACGACCCAGGACTAGAGCTGTCCTAACCTCCTAGACGTTTGAGTCGGGACGAACCGGGACTAGAGCTCACACTAGTCCCAGCCCATAACCCACCCGGGACTAGAACCAGAAGCTGCTCCGAATCGAAGCCCTTGTTTCTGCTAGTGCCATGAAAGTACACACCAACACAAATAGTTTTCCAACTAAGAATTCAATTATAACCTGCACTTTTGCTTGTGGTTTAGAGCTCACGGTTTAAGGAGGCTCAGGTGCTGCTCCTGGAATCATCATCAAAGAACCCTTCCCTGCTAGGGTAGAGTTGAATGACCATGACAGAACCCGGTGCACCTCGATGGAGCTACCAGTAGCTGCAGATAAGCCAGCCACCACTTCCTCGGGCAAGCACCTTCTCATGTCAACACTTGTGTTGACTTGAATGATGTTTCATTGATCTAGAGAGTAACTAACAAATTCTCCGTGTTGTTCTCATACCTAATTTCAGCAGTCATTGTGGTACCTAGAGTAAGATTCTAGTCAAGTGAGGTTGATGCAGCCAAAAAAAAGAGAGTTGACATTGATGCCTACATGATTGCCATTTGTCTCCCATTTGTTCTTGTAGGTGTCGACCTTGACGGCCACGACAAGGTCAGTGTCTGTTGCAGTCCTGTCGTTGCTGCCATTGAAAGTCTGAGGTTATCACCGTAGCCGCCAGATTAAGGAATATTTGCCCCAAGAAGATGTGGACATTGTGGGCCTTCAGGAGACGATTCGGCATGACTTCTCGATTGTGGAGTTGGAAAGCTTATCTCGTCACAAGTTTGTGTGGACATGGCTCCCGGCGTCTGGCCACTCGGGTGGAATCCTCCTTGGTGTCAAGGAGGATACCTTCGAGGTTGAGGATATGGACCGTGGGGACTTCTTTGTGAGCATGGCCCTCACTCATAAAAAATCGAACGTCAAATGGGAGGTGATCATTGTTTATGGCCCCACGGAACATAGGAGGTCCCTTGAGTTTCTGCGTGAGCTCAAAGTGAAGGTGGAGCATATGGAGACCCCTGTCATAGTGGTTGGGGACTTCAACCTTATTCGTTCCACTAAAGACAAGAGCTCGCCAAGCGTGGACCTCCATAGGATTCGAATGTTCAACGACTGCATCGGTAACCTTGCCCTTAGAGAGATAACTAGAGTCGGGGCTAGATTCACTTGGACCAACAACCAGATGGATCCGATTCGCAGTGTCCTCGATCAGGTCTTTGTCTCAGTGGCCTTTCCCAAGCTCAGCTCATGTGATTTACGAGTTGGCTCTCGACCATACACCTCTCCTTCTATCTTGGAGAGGGGTCTCGCCTATCTTTGAACCACTTCCACTTGAGAACTCCTGGTGACACGGTGGAGTTTTGTGAGGCGGTTCGGTCTAGATGGTTAGAGGTTGTCGCCTCTACCCCTCGTGTATACTGTGTCGTTGATGTCTGGCATTATTGTGCCAAACTGTCACGACAATTTATGCAGGGTTGGGGGCGAACCTAGGGGCCACGGCTAGAGGGCAGAAGGACGCCATTCTATAGGAGATCCAGGCACTGGATCAGGAAGCTGACTTGGTGGGACTATCGGCTGAGGCTTGGTCCCATATGTACTCCCTAGAGACCTCCATTATGGAGATCTACAAGGTAGAGGAGGCATTCTGGCGATAGAGGAGTCGACAGAACTGGGTCCTCCAGGGGGAGTCGAACACGACCTACTTCCATGCCATCGCAAATGGCAGGCATAGGAAGTGCTTGATCCCGTGCCTCTAGGACACAGATTCTCTCTTAGAGGACTAGAAAGAGATATCGTCCCATGTTTATGCATTCTACCAGGATCTTTTCTCGTCAGCCCCGAGGACGGGACTTGCACTGAGTATGGACTTCTAGACTGATGATGCCACGATGACTGCAGAGGAGAACCGGGAGCTAAGACTCCCCTTTCTTCATACCGAGGTTTCCGAGGCTATCAAATCTATGAAAACCAACTCCGCTCCTGGGCCGGACGAGCTACCGATGATCTTCTTACAGACCTTTTGGGAGCAACTTCGCCCGATGGTTATGCCGATGTTTTAGGAGTTCTACTTTGGGACCCTTGTCATGTCTAGGCTTAACTTTGGCGTGATTACCCAGATCCCCAAGATAGTGGGGGCCATGGATATTCGCCAGTTAAGATCGATCATGGTGATCAATGTCATCCAGCACATTTTTGCCAAGGTCTGCGCCATTAGGGTCGCCCTATCAGGGAACACCTGACCCACTCTCCTTAGTTTGCCTTCTTAAAGGGTCACTTGATTCATGATGGAGTACCCACGCTTCATGAAATCATTCATGAGGTGAAGGTATGCCATCAGAAAGGGGTTTTCCTCAAGCTGGACTTTCAGAAGGCTTACGATAGGCTGGATTGGGCATTCCTTAGACAAGTCCTCGAGCGTCAAGGACTTAATGAAAGGGTGATTTGCTGGATTATGCAGTTCGTCATGAGTGGTAGCACTGCTATCAACTTTAATGGGGAGGTGGGTCCATATTTTAGACCCTCTTGCGGAGTTAGACAAGGGGACCCAATCCCCCTTCTCTTCAACTCTATAGTGGATGCCCTGGCAGAGATCTTGGATAAAGCCAAGATCACTAACCACATTTCGGGTGTGGTAGGGCATCTGATCCCTGGAGGTGGCATCACCCACCTCTAGTATGTGGATGATACTATGATCATGGTACAGGAATTGGACCTTAACATCATCAATCTAAAGTTCCTGCTCCTGTGCTTTGAATCTATGTTGGGCCTCAAGATCAACTTTGACAAGAGAGAAGTCATGATATTGGGCTTCCCCGATGAGGAGAGGCAATGTATCGCAGACCACCTGAAACGTCTTGTGTCAACTTTCCCTATTACCTACCTGGGTATTCCCATGAGAGACTCTCGTGTCTTGATCAGGGACCTTGCCCCCATGGTCGCAAAGGTTCGGTCTAAATCCGAACCGTCACGCGTGAGCCTCATGTCTAAGGGGAGAAAGACAATCCTAATCAACTCGTGCCTCTCTAGCCTCACCATGTATCATATGGGCCTATATCTGCTACCTGAAGGAACCCACGCAGACTTTTCTAAAGAGCTATCTAGGTTCTTTTGGGTGTCTAGAGATGGGCACCATAAATATCATATGGTGAAGTGGGTGGATATCTGTACCCCAAAAATCCTTGGGGGTTTAGGAGTCTTGACTCACGCTGCTTCAATGTGGAGTTGTTGTTGAAGTGGGTGTGGCGGATCCTCCAAGATGATGGAGGCCTCTAGCTGCAAATCATTAAAGCCAAGTATCTTCGGGGCCGCCCCCTGCTGGCATGTGAACAGCGGGAGGGGTCTCAATTCCGGGGGCTATCCAGGACATTAAGCACTTCATTCGCCAGGGCGCTCTCTTTGTGGTGGGCAATGGTCGGGAAGTCTTGTTTTGGATCGACCCCTGGAGACACGAGGTCCCCCTCTATCAGGAATTCCTGGCCCTATTCGCCATCTGCGCAGCTCCCATGATGTTCGTGCTCGAGGCGGTGCAAGGAGGTATCTAGAACATCCCGTTCCATGGGACCTTCAATGACGCTAAGGCCGCGGACTTCCTGAGGCTGCGGGGCTCCTTGCCCCTATCCCTCTTAGAGGAGAGGCATAAGGTTACATGGGGCTAGTCTCCCTCAGCAGATTTCTCAGTTAGTTCGTCCTACAGGACCCTATTCCAGGGCCCTGAGTTACCTTGTACGATGCACCTATGGAAGTCACCTCTACCCTTGAGCTTGCGTATTTTTTTTGTGGCAACTACTACGGGATCATCTCCCTTCGAGGGTAGAGGTCTCAAAACGTAATGTCCTAGGCAAAGGGATGTGTTCGCTATGTGGGACACCGAAGACGTGCACCCACATTATGTTCACATGCCCTGCCGCTCGGTTTTTGTGGAACTTTGTCCGATAAGAGCTGGGGCCTTCCTGGCAGGCCCAAGACCTTGGCGAGTTCCTAGAGACAGAGGCTAACCATATCGGGAGGAGGTGACACCTCTTCTGGTTGGTGTTTGCAGCAATTACATGGACCCTTTGGAATATTCGTAATAAGATGGTGATATAGTGGATTTTGCCTCGCCATGCTTCTGACTCTGTGTTTTCTTTGATTGCCTACCTTCAATAGTGGTACCTGCTGTCTAGGTAGAGGACCGAGAGAGCATGGACGGCATTATGCAGGCTCTGAGGGTGTCGGCGCAGCGCTTCACGACTTCTGCTAGTGCCTCTGTGGCTCCCTAGTGCGAGCTCCTCACCAGCTCCGCTTTTCTCTTTTTTTGGGTTCCTTGGGCATGGTGTGTTGTGGCCCTAGCGAACTTTACTTATCTTTTCGCTTTGGATACCTGGGAGTCGGTGACTTGTTGTATTGTGTATGGATTTGGCTTTATTCATAAAGCGGGGCGTAAAGTCTATTTCGAGGAGATGCCGAGAGGGATACCCAAAGGGCAGTGCCTAAGGAACAAGGCCAACCCGTCAGTGCTAAAATCCTCGTGGATTGGCTTGATTTGGAAGGAAAGGAGGTAGTGAAACTAGTCACCTGGCCGGTGGCGCTGTCGCAGAGCGGCACCAGCTGCGTGTACCACACTCGGCCGGTGATGTGACCGTTTTCCTCGTTGATGTCGTTCTTGGTCAGCTCCATGATAGGGCAATGAAAGTAAGCATCACTAGCACAAGCGATGTCTGCATCCGGGGCGCAGTAGGAGATAGGATCTGAGAAGTTGAAGCTAAAGGAGAGTGAGGTATCAAGAGGGACATGGATGCACAAAAGAAATAGAGGCAAAGCACCATGAAGATGAACTGGCCAGAGCTCATGGCCACTGTGATTGTTTGTGTCTAGGGAGGAGGACTGCTACATTTGGTAGGAGACAGGACCAGAATGAAACCAACTATCCATAATTAGTTTTGCAACACAACCAGCCTGCCAAGCATTTTTCTTCTACGGGGTGGCATGTGGACCTTGTCAAACCATCTAGAGCTTGCAACAATGTTACACTCTGGAAGTAGGGCCAACTTCAAGTGGCCCTGATGACCCACAAGTATAGGGGGTGTATCGTAGTATTTTCGATAAGTAAGAGTGTCGAACCCAACGGGGAGCGGAAGGTGCTGGCTAGTGGTATGGATCAGGAATTCTCTGCAAATACTTAGCAAACAGATTTTTAGGGGTTTTTGATAAATCAAGTAAATAAAGTACGAGTAAATAAAAGACAGTAAGAATAAATGCAGCAAGTGGCCCAATCCTTTATGCAGCAGAGGAGAAGCCGGTTGTATTACTTAAGATGACCAAAGCGTTCGAGGACATATGGGAAGACTGTCAAGTGCTTTCGCTTCATATAGTTGATTAATATTCTTTAGCTTACTAAGTGTTGTGTGGGTGAACCTATGCTAATGTACCGACCTTCCTAGAACTAATACATACTTGTGATTATACCCCTTACAAACATCCGTAAATACAAGAAAGTAATTAAGGTAGAAAACTAACCATAGCTTTAAACTCTAAGACCCTTACGTCCCTTGTGCAATGGTTTCCTAACGGGGGTTTAGGTTTCTGTCACTCCGGCAACCCCTATGATTAGTAGCCAAATACACAATGCATTCCCCTAGGCCCATATAGGTGAAGTGTCATGTAGTCGATGTTCACATGACACCACTAGAAGAAGTACACCACAACTTAAATATCAAACTATTGAATCTTTCTCAACACAATTCCACTACTAACAACATGACTTCTCCCATGTCCTCAAGAACAAAAAGAACTACTCACAAGACATAATATGGATCATGATCAGATATGGAATAATGATGTATAACAATCTGAACATAAACAATAATTCAACGGTTCACTCAATAGCATCAACTACAAAGAGTAATCAACACCGGGAGAGTTTCCCCTAAGACTATGCAAGATTCAACACAATTGTTACAACAATATGGAGATGGTGATGAGGGTGCTTATGGTAATGATGGTGGTGATGATGATGATGGTGATCCCGATGAAGTCCAGCTTGATGGTGGTGTTGATGGCGATGATCTCCCCTCTCCGGGAAGGAATTCCTGGCGAAATCATGCGGAGAGATCTTTCTCTCTCGATGTTTTCCACCCCGCAGAGGCGGCGGAATCTTTCTGTGGTCGCTCCCCTAGTTTTAGGGTTTTGGGAGGATTATATACGCCAGAGGGGAGAGCCAGAGGTGGGCCAGGGCGGCCACACCACCTGGTGGCGCAGCCTAGGGTGGCCTGCGCCAGGGGGTGGTGTGGGCCCCCTGTGGCCCATCTCCACTCCTCCTTCTGGCTTCCTTCCTCTTCTAGAAAAATAGGATTTTACGTATATTTTCCCGAATTTTCTGATCTTCACGAATTTTGCCTCCAAACAACACCTTTTCCATCAGAATCCTGACTGCAGCGGTCCATGCTCCAAAAGTCATCAACCATGAAAAAACAGATGAAATAACATAAGTATCATCTCTTAATATGAAATATATCAATGAATAACAGTGAATTATGATATAGAATAGTGATGCAAAATGGACGTATCAACTCCCCCTAGCTTAGACTTCGCTTGTCCCCAAGCGAAACTGAGCTCAATAAACATGACCTCAGGTTTATGGAGTGAAGGGTCGATAAAAGAATACGGACAAGAAGCATCACATTCATCAATACATAGATCATAATAGACGACAACTCACTATTATATAACTTAACTTGTAATAAGTAAAGGAAACACAATAAAGATACATAAAGTGAATCATAATTGGTAATGGTAAACTTAGCTCTTGGTCGAAGAATAGTTGATAATTTGCTGGAGTTCACAAATAACTGGTTTTCAATGATAGCTTTCAAAGTAGTAATCACCAAGATAAGAGCAATGTGCAAAACAAGGAACATAAGAAACATGATTGAATAAATCATCATATGAATGAATGAAACACAACAACTCAAAATACTTGCTGAGATAGAAGGGAATAGGTTTACTGACTCAACTAAAAAGTAAAAGAAAGGCCCTTCACAGAGGGAAGCAGGGATTTCAAGTTTCATAAAGAGCTCGCAAAAATTATGATACTTATTAGCTTTCAGCTCTCATTGCCCCTATCATAGGCATCTTTAGGTGGTTAAGGTTAAAGTGATCAAATATGAGGATATGCTTGACAAGTTGTAAGTTGAAAATCTCATGTCCCTTGAATACGATGGCCGCTCCAAATGCTACTAAAGTTTAGTCACCGGTAAGTTCTTGTCATCATAAGCACATGTGTATCATAGAGAACCATCAACGGGGTACCCCTTGTCCGACGATACGGAAGAATCCCCATATCAAAATGACAAGGCAAGCAGACAACAAGTATCTCAACAATCTTCTTATTTACCATGGAAATATGGTGCTTTTTTCTCTCTCTTTCCTCTTTTCATAATCTCTTTTTTCTCTTTTTTTCTTTTTTTCTCAATATCGGACTCTTTTTTTATAAGAAGAATGCTTCATAGATACTCATTATGGTTACGCTACAGGTTTCCATCATGTCAGCATGGATTAGACCAGCGGCCCAGGCGTTTCTCTAACACACATGCATAACTCCATGGACTTACAAGATCCCCTTTCATTTCACACCGACAACATCCATAGACAAAAGAGCATGATATCAACTAGGTACAAAGTACCAGTGCAATGTTGAAAGCGTTCCCCATGACAGCATGGTTCTTGTTGGGGATATACTTTCCGGGTATCCTCACAGTTCCTCACTGACCAGGGTGGCCCAGTTCGGGTTAGAGCTTTGCTTCACAGGCAGCCTAGTCAGGGAGAAAGACGGAGTACAATCCGGCTACGGGAAGGCCCAGAAGACTTACCGACTTAGACCCATATTGTTACTTGTAGTTCAAGATGTACTCTGTAACCGACTCTTAGTTGTAGCCGGATAGATCTATCCTGTAAACCCTAGGCCGGATATCTATATAAGCCGTCCTAGGGAGAGCCTTTAGGGCAACACTCTAGACACCTCAATAGTCTACAATCTCAACTCGCACAGGCGAAACCCTTGTAACCCATATTCGCTCGCCAGACATCTTGATTGCTAGCAGGAGTAGGGTCCGTCCAAAGCCGGCGGATTCGAACCTGGGTAAACTTGTGTGCTCACTGTCCTGGAACACCGTACGTCTCACACCCCTCTCTTCCGCACACCTCGAGGACCCCCTCATGGCGTACTTGTCCTCAATCCGATGACAGTTGGCGCCCACCGTGGGGCAAGTGAGCTTCGGATCTGTGTTCCGAGCGGAATCTGCAAGCATCGGAATCGGCGAGACCATCGCTGTCGGTCGCATCCTCTACGCCAGTGACGTCCCTCTCATCGTTCTCTACGAGTCGTGGATTCCGGCTAGGGAGGCCGTGACTGCGTACACAATCATGTATTTTGGCGAGATCAATGTTTACATCGGTTTCGCTGAACCTGCCCCACCCACCCGAGCGGTGATGATAAAGGCAGAAGAATCTTCTGGGTCCCCTTTGTCCATGGAGGCGGCAGAGTTCTGGATCTCAGAAAACCCTAATCCCACCCAGCCTGCACCAACTGTGGAGACAGTGGAGAAATCCGAGCCTGAAAAAGACCTAGCGGTTAAAGCCGAATCTGGAGTGGATCTCCTCGGAGAGACTGTATCCCAGATCGACCCACCCGCGGGAGTCAAAATCTTGGAGGAGCATATCAACGACGCTGATTCCGGCTCTGATGACGCCGGGACAGACAAGCCTTTCCTAAGGTACACACTGCGACGTATGATAATGCAAGATGCAAGCGCATATGCAATTCTCGAGACCATCAAAAGTTTCGACATGGCTAATTGCAAGAGCCGCAGGTACCTCAGGAAGCACACGTTGCACTTCGTCGGGTATGTGGGATCCGGATCCGGCTCTGCCGATGCTGGAGAAAACACCGACTCTATGGGGGAGGCAATTGGAACAAACATCGACGTACCCGCATCCTCGGATGAATCGATGACGTCAGCAGATTTCTGAAAGTTCTCCGTGGAATATGAAGAGGAGTACAACTCCAAAGCTGCAGAAGAAGGAGAAGCCATGGATGAAGGATCCGGGGAACACTCTCCCAAAGCGCAGGATGACATGGATGTCGGAGATAATCCCGAGGTCCAGGTGTCCGAAAGTACCGATCAGAGCTTGACTCCGGGAAACGGACCCAAAGCCGTCTTTGCCACCAGCGCTGCCAAGAAGGCAAAGAAGAAGAACAAGACCCCGGCAAAAGACCCTCTGATAGAGGAGGTGATCGCCGAGGAATATGAGGAAGACTAGGATGGAGCACTTATCCCAGAAGAGCCGAAAAAAGAAGAATCGGTGGATGGACACGTGATCACTGAAGGTGCACGTAAACTCATCGATGCTGCATTAACCACACCTATCCCTACAGCTGCAGAACTCACTGCTGAAGAGCTGGACGAAAGGGCCCAGGCCCTAGAAGCGCGTCGTCAACAACTCCTGGATGAAGCTAAAAACATCGAGGGAGAAAAGAAATGCATGGAAACTAAAGATTACATGTCTCGGTTGCATCAGAAGACCCGGAAATGTTACACAGGTGATGGTAAATTTCCGAAAGTAAACAGGGTACTCTTTGAAGGAGATCCAGGGATGCCTCGGCTCGACAACAAAGGAGACCTGGTGTACCCAACACCGATACAGAACACTATCGCAGCTGGAGATATTCTATCAAATAACCCAGGCCCAGAACTGGTACGATTGGGCATCAAGCTACTCACCAAGGGTCTAGAGCAACAGATGGCTGCGAAATCCGGAAGTGGAAAACTGGTCTCGAAATCCGACCAATGTCACAGAGACTCAGCCTGGAATGATATAAGGCCCCAGCGTGTTCCGGAACAGCGTCACCATTCCGACCGACGGGAAGATAACTACTCTAGAATTGGATCATCAGGACAACATCACAGAACCACACGTGACTGGAGCAACGTCGTTCGAGCGGAGGAGCAAGATGCCATTGCTGCACTGTATCTGAGGAATCCTCCCCGACGTGAGTCAAACGATCGAAGGGGAGAAGATAAAGAGAAACGTAGGGAGGAGGATCATCAAAAAATGCCACCTCCTAGACATGCAAGCCGTCCGGCTGAGCCTCACCATAGTGGGAACAACGGACGAAGGAACGACGGAAACCATGCCAGTACAAGCCGGCAGGGGGATCGTCGTAGTGAAGACCCTCCCCGGAACCGGAATAATGATGCTCCGGACGGAGGCTGGCGATCAGCCGGAAATAATCTAGCTGCCCCACCCTCTCCACCAAGTAGTCATCACAACGGCTCTCAAGGGGGACAAGCAGGACGACGTGGCGGAGGAGGTGGTGGCAACAGCCGAAGTCCGGCTCCAAGGTGCCGCAGCCACAGCCGACATTCGGGACAATCTCTATCCCTGTATGACGCAAGGCACAGAATCAAATCCAACATAGAGGCGTGGCGCTACGAAAACGATGATATTTACGTGGGCCCAAAGTGCTTCAGACCACGCATTAGAGCTACAAAATTCCCGAAATGATTTGCTATCTCAAGACACATCCAAGCCTACGACGGCATTGCTCAGCTAGATACCTGGCTACAGGACTTCTTCCAAGCATGCTGCATCGCCAAAGGCGGAAATAGCCTGGTCGCAATCCAATATCTCCCACTTATGTTGCGGAAGACGGCACGATCATGGCTTAATGAAATTCCGGAGAACACCATCCACAACTGGTATGACATGCAAAGTGCGTTTTTTCGGAATTTCGAAGGCATGTACCGGAGGCCCTGTACGGTCGGAGACCTACAGCGTTGCACCCAGAAAGCCAGAGAAACTTGCCGGGATTACCTTGGATGATGGATCGACACGAAGAACTCCTGTGAAGGAGTAACGATCAAACTTCAATTGAAGCTTTCATCGCAGGTCTCCTAATTGGCCTACTACGCCATCACTTGAAGTGTGACAAAGTCACTAATCTGGGAGAGATGATAAAAACAGCGAGCAAGTATGCAGACGCCAACGACGATGCAGAGGGATTACTCAATGCCCTAGCTGTGCCACAGTCGGCAAAACAACCAAAGCAACAAGCTCAAAAGCGTAAAAATACCTCGGAAGAAAAACCCAACACGGAAACGGTAGTGGTCACTGCTACTTTCGAGTCTGGGAGACGAGGAGGATGCGGTGGAGGCCGCGGGCGTGGGCGTGGAACTTCAAGAGTCCAAGGTAGAGGAGACCAACAACCAGGCAAAACCTACTCTTGGGCCGATATTGCCAATAACCCATGTGTGCATCACTTAGACGCCAATGGGGGCTCATCCCACACCAACGCCGAATGTCGTTTCAATGACGACATCAAAAGAGATGACACCGCGGGCTACAAAGCTAAGCGGAAGAAGGGAAAGAAGAATACCGAAAAGGAAAAAGAGACCAAGGAAGATTCTGACATGGAGGAAGCTGATGCTTCAAATCCCAAGCCGGAAGGGAAGAAAATTTTTCCCACCAAAAAGGACACTTATGTCACTTTCCTCGGATCTCAACCAGCAAAGGTCAAGAAAGCAGTTCTACATGAGCTCAATGCAACATTTCTGGCCGTCCCCTAGTACCTGGACTGGTCGGAAGTGGCAATCACATTTGACCGCGCTGATCATCCGCCTAAGTTGTACAGGCGAGGAAAATACGCCCTAATCGTCAATCCACTTATTGACGGTTATGGTTTCTCCAAGACCCTCATGGACGGTGGTAGCAGTATTAATATTCTCTATGTCGAAACGCTACGCCGGATGAAGATCTCGGAAACACAGTTGAACCATAGCTCTGTGATCTTTCGTGGAGTTGTCCCAGGAAGACAAGCCAATTCCCTAGGAGAGATAACTTTGGATGTTACCTTTGGAACTCCAAAGAACTATCGTACGGAGGCACTTTCCTTCGAAGTGGTCCCGTTCAAGAGCGCATACCACGCTATATTCGGACGTCCGGCTTACTGGGCTTTTATGGCTCGTCCGTGTTACATTTACAATATGATGAAAATTCCAGGTCCCAACGGCGTGATCACAATCAGGGGAGACTCGAAGAAAGCGCGAGAGTGCAAGGATGGAAATGCCGCCTTTGCCGAAGCCATGCTGCATGCCCAGGAGTACCAAGAAATGAAGAAGAGCATAGACCCGTCCGAGATGCCCGCAACGAAGAAGGAGGTGACAAAGCCAAATCCGGAGTTCAAGGCATCAGAAGAGACGAAGAAGACGCCGTTGAAGGATGATGACCCCTCCTAGGTGACCTAGATAGGCGTAGGCCTAGGTAGCGCATAGGAAAGCGTGATCGTCAAGTTCCTCCAAGCAAATCAAGATATCTTCGCATGGCAGCCATCTGACATGACCGTAGTACCTAGGGAACTGCCAAACACTCTTTAAATGTAAACCCGAACGCTAAACCCGTCAAACAGTCCTTACGATGTTTCGACGATGAAAAGCGTAAGGCAATAGCTAAGGAACTAGCATGTCTTGAGTTAGCCGGATTCATAGAAGAGGTCATCCACACTGAGTGGTCGGCCAATCCTATAATGGTCCCTAAAAAGGACACCACTGATTTAAGGATGTGTGTTGATTATACTGCCTTGAACAAGGCTTGTCCAAAAGATCTGTTCGCTCTGCCTAGAATTGATCAAGTTATCGATTCTACGGTAGGCTCGGAACTCCTCTGTTTTCTCGACGCATATTCCGGCTATCACCAAATCCGGATGAAGGAATCTGACAAAGTCAAAACTTCATTCATAACCCCCTTCGGAACCTCCTGTTTTGTTACGATGCCCTTTGGGCTGAAGAACGCAGCGCACGATGCAGCGTTGCCTCCATGACCAACTCGGACGCAATGTACATGCATACGTGGATGATATCACAGTGATGTCCAAAAAGAAGGAAACATTGATTTCCGACTTGGAGGAAACATTTGCTAATCTACGAAAATACAACATCATGCTTAACCCAAAGAAATGTTTCATTGGAATACCAGCCGGAAAATCGTTAGGTTTCATCGTGTCTCAAAGAGGCATAGAGGTGAACCGGGACAAAATCAAGGCTATACTCAATATTTCCAGGCCAACTCGCCTGAAGAACGTACAAAGACTAACTGGTTGCATTGCTGTAGTCAGTCGGTTTGTAAGCCGGCTTGGTGAACGAACCGCACCATTATACAAACTCCTGAAAAAGACCAAAGATTTTGTTTGGACTGATGAAGCTGAAGCTGCACTACAAGACCTGAAGAAAGTACTCTCATCTGCTCCTATCCTTGCAGCGCCGGAACCTCAAGAACCGATGTTGCTTTATCTTGCTGCGACAAATAAGGTCGTTAGTATCGTCATGGTAGTGGAGAGACCGGAGGAAAATCAGGAGCACCTGGTGCAGCGTCTGACTTACTTTGTCAGTGAAGTCCTGACAAAGTCAAAACAGTGGTAACCGCACTATCAAAAGTTGGCTTACGGTGTTTTTTAGCATCTCGTAAGTTACGACACTATTTTCAGGAGCATCCAATTACCATGGTGAGCATAGCTCCCATGCGAGACATAATCAACAACAGTGATGCCATAGGACGTGTCGCCAAATGGGGCATAGAGATTTCAGCTTTTGATATTGAGTATAAACCTCAGACAGCAATCAAATCCCAGATCCTTGCTGACTTTGTCGCTGATTGGACAGAGACGAAGGAGAACATGATCCTCCCTGAGTCGGAATATTGGACCCTCTATTTTGATGGGTCTAAGGCTCGAGGGGGCTCGGGGGCTGGCGTGGTGCTCAAATCACCCCAAGGAGATAAACTCCTATACGTGTTGCAAATCCACTTCACAGCGACAAATAATATTGCCGAGTATGAAGCACTGCTACATGGAATCCGGATTGCTAAGGATATTGGCATCCAACGTTTGAATAGTTATGGAGATTTGGATCTTGTTGCTCAACAAGTGTCGGATATTTGTAATGCAAATAAGCACATGGCAGCGTATAAAGCCGTCGTGGATGATCTATCTAAATCGTTCGAAGGGTTTGAAGTTCAACACATCCCTCGAGCAGAAAATGAGGAAGGGGACGCACTATCTCGGATAGGTTCTGCGTGGAAAGAGGTCCCGGATGGCGCTTTTATATAGCACCTCAAAGTTCCCTCGATAAAGGGCGTAGATGAGGAATATCCGACCAAATCTGACTCACCTTTGATAGCAATTCTGGCTGTAATTTCCAGCTAGACTCAACCCTACCTCGATTATTTGGTAGATGGCAAATTACCCAAAGATGAGGTTCTGAGCCGGCAGATTATCTGACGAGCGAAAGCCTACACTATAGTTAAAGGTGAGCTCTATAAGCGGAGTGTTTCTGGGGGTTTTCAGCGCTGTGTTTCTCTGGAAGAAGGAGTGGAAATCTTAAGGGAAATCCATGAAGGCGAGTGTGGACACCACGCTGCAGCCAAATCTTTAGTGGCAAAAGCTTTTAGACACGGATTTTTCTGGCTTACAGCTTAGGCAGATGCCGAACGATTAATCAAGACGTGCAAAGGCTGCCAAAAGTACGCCAAACAAGCTCATGTTCCGGCTGATCAGTTGCGAACAATACCTATAACATGGCCCTTTGCGGTCTGGGGGCTTGATATGGTAGGACCATTTAAACGAGCTCCAAGTGGATTTACTCATCTCTTAGTGATGGTGGATAAATTCACCAAATGGATTGAGGCTAAACCTGTCACTAGTTGTGATGGAGCAACAGCCAAAAGATTTGTCGAGAATGTTATAATCCGGTATGGTTATCCGCATAGCATTATTACGGACAACGAGAGTAACTTCTCTATGGGATAATTGGCCGAATTCTGCAATGAGCAAAATATCCGGCTTGACATTGCGTCAGTCGCACATCCACAGGCTAACGGACAAGTTGAAAGAGCAAATGGTTTAATCCTACAAGGCCCTAAAACCAAGACTCGAAGCACCACTACGACGTGCTGCGGGGGCTTGGGCAGAGGAATTACCCTCTGTAATATGGAGTTTACGAACGACTCCGAACAGGTCAACCGGATACACACCTTTCTTCTTGGTCTATGGTGTAGAAGCAATTCTTCCTAGTGATTTAATTCACACTTCTCCTAGAGTGGCCGCGTATATTGAAGAGGATGCCGAGATTTCTTGACAAAATGATCTCGACTTAGTCGAAGAAGTTCGCGTCGTTGCTGAAATGAGATCAACAGCCTATTAGCAGAAGTTACGCAAGTATCATAGCCAGAGAGTCAGAAACAGATCTTTCAATAAAGACGATTTGGTTCTCCGGCTTGTGCAACAAAGAAAGCACAAACTTTCCCCAGTATGAGAAGGGACCTTTTTAGTTAGTCGAGTATTGCACAATGGTTCAGACATTTAAGCGACATGAGGCCCCAAAGAAAGACCCGCTACTAAGAAGAGAAAGAGAGCTGGAGGCAGTACAAATCCGGATGAGTTAGACAGACCATGGAATATTGCTCAGCTACGTCCCTTTTATTCTTAGTTTATCCTTCTTTGTAATCATATATATGTACATGTTCTGTGAGAAATAAAAGTTTTGGTTGCCTCAAGTTTTTTCTGAGAAGTTTTTACCATCTTATTTCCGAATGATCATGTCATAGTCAAAAATCCCAGAATGCTTGAAAGTACTTTATGCTCATGTTTGTTCTGGTTTAGATTTCCGATTCTAAAACTGCTACCCTCGGGTATAACTCTAGAGTTTCTAGTCTTTACTTTGGTTACTTGTCTGATTGCTGGATGCGGCCATTTTCCGAGTAGTGAATTGTTGGTACTAGAATCCGGCTTTGTTTCCGAGTTTAAACTGGTTTAGCAATTGAGCTCCGTTGCTCGGCAAAGTTTCTGGCAGAAGGTTTAGCCGGCTCATGAAAGGGATGAGGAGGAAAGCCAGATAAACGATAAGTATAGACGAAAAAATACAAGTGCTTATGTAGACATTTCAGGAACATAAATATTTAAAGCCAAAAGTGCTAAATAGATCAAAAGCTTAGCACTAGCAAAATTATAGTACTGCATATTTACAGGCCCATCATGTTTTTCAGAATAATACAAATATTTCTGGTAATCTATGATGCAGGAGAGGAAGGAGCTGCTCTCATTGGATACATCGCTTGGTATCGTTCCGAGATATCCACATCTAAAACGGTGTGGTCATCGTCGGAAACTTCTGCTGATTCTTCTGGAGGCGGAGGCGGAGTGTCCACGCGGGTGAAGAAAGGAGTTTCGTAGCTGGTCAAGTCAGCCACGTGACACCCATATCCGGCACAGGAGTGCATGATGGCTTGAAGGTCTTGCTCCTGGCCGTCTTCATCTACTTTGCAGTACCCTCTGGTCACTTGCCATATTTCCATGTTTCCATGGTGGCTCATGACCATGGTGAGAGCATTCTGCGCCGCAGTCCATGCGTAGGACATGTTCCAATCCTGGAAAATTTGCGGCATCTCCTTTGCCTTGTCCCGCACCTGAAAATCTGACATGTTGTGCATGCCCGGAATCTTGAGAGCTTTGCCGATGTCCTCAAGGGATTGGCGGAAGTCATGAAGCAGGTCACCGACTTGAGTAAGCCGGTGGGTGCAGGGCTCGGTGGAGGAAGAGTCCGTCAAGTTCAGAGGATCTATACAAAAAACAACTTAAGAAAAATCCGACATTGATAGAAGTCGAAGAAAGCGGAAAAGTCAGACAGATGGAACGTACCGAAAATGACGTCATCAATTTTGGTCTTCTCTTCCCGAAGACTCCGGAGTTCAGCTCGGAGCGCCTCGGAAAGGTCCCTCTCTCTGCTAAGCTCATTATTGAGGTCCAAGATTTTTTGATCTTGAGCAGCGATCTTGTGATCACGCTCATTAGTAGACATGGAGGAGGATTCAAGGATTTGAGCGATGCTTTTTTCATGATCCGCCTTGAGCTGATCCAGCTCTTGGCGTAGCTCCTTGTTCTCCACTACCAATGTCTTGAGGTTCTCGGCCTCTTCAATCATGGCATAGGATTGTTTCACCAGTGCTATAAGTCAAAAAAAAAGAACAACAGTTCAGCAAAAAAATTCGACTATGAAAA
Organism: Avena insularis; assembly: GCA_023614405.1. Taxonomy (NCBI): domain Eukaryota; kingdom Viridiplantae; phylum Streptophyta; class Magnoliopsida; order Poales; family Poaceae; genus Avena; species Avena insularis. Next base: position 436,876,155 of record CM042692.1, read on the forward strand.
CGCAAAGACAAAGTTTGAGTCTTGGAATGTTTACCTTTGGCCTCATCCTTGGCAACTTTAAGTTCAACATTTTTAAGTCGGAGAGCTTTGATCTCTCTCCGCTTATCATAGACATTCTTCAACAAATCCTGGTTATAGGAATATACTTTCTGTAAGTCAGAATACCCAAAGTCAGAAAGCTACTAAAGACTCGGGCTAATATTTTTGCTAATATCAGCACGAGCCTTGGGGGCTACACTAGTTCGTTCTTTGGCATCCTAAGTAAGCATAAATCCGGATTATTTATCCTACTTCATGCTTGGGGGCTAGAGGATATGATATGAAATAAAGGAAAAACAGGAGTTAGAATTCCGACTTACATATTGTTCACGAGTCAGATTATCCAAACTCGCATTCATTTCAGCAGCAACCTTCTTAGTGAAAGTCAGAGGGATCACTGGAGCTGTTGGAAGCTCACCGGTCCATATCCTCTCGTTGCGAAGACGCACTTGTTCAAGAAGGTCAGAGTGCTTGATGTCCTCTGCCTCTTGTGCTTCTTCTTCGGCAGATAAGTTTCTTTTCTCTAGGCATTGCCTGGCCAGCCGCTGGATCTCTTCAGCAGATTTCCGAGATAGGCTAAACTTGGCATGTCCCGGATTGCTGATAAGGTTTTCGGCAAAGGTTTCTGCCGAGGGATCATTACCCAAAGAGGGTTCACCCTTATCTAAATCTGACTCACCCATGGTGACGTCAGTTTGTGATTCAAGGATCACGGGCTCCGATGAAGGAGCCGGATCTTCTGCGACGGCCAGAGAAGGGATGATCACCGGTGTTGCGGAAGGTTGAGGGGAAGGAGTCGGAGGAGCCACAGTAGGAGAAGCTATGGTAAGCTTCGTCTGTCGTAGGGGTTTCGAAGAAGTTCCATTCCCCTTGCCCTTGATGAGCTGTTTAGCTTTGAGAATGTGATAAAGTCGGAAACATTACATCTCAGAAGAGAATTTGAATAAAGTACAAAGGCGGAAGTTGTGATTGAAAGTTACCTCTTCACGACGGGCACCTCCTTTATGCGAACGGCCACTGTCGGAGCTTTGCGCTTCTTGAGCGCAGCATCCAGCAATGGTACCACTTCTGTCTCCTGAGAAAACTCTGGAGGATATACTTCGAGCAGAGCGAATTCCGACTCGGGGAGGTCAGCAAGCTGAAAAGAAAAAACATATTAGTATTGCAATGTAACTGAAAGATTGAAACACATAAAAAGTGTACTGATAGAAGCTTACCGGCACTACGGAGTTTTCCGCCGTATGCATATCCAGAGAAACCTCCGGGATCCTCCTCTCGATCCGCTCCCTGCTCAGCCACTTGATCTGGCTTATATAGCCCTGTGTGGTGTAGGCTTTGGGGCTGATGCGGAGGGAGTCTTTCTTGGACGACGTGATGGAGTGCATCAGTCGATTTCCGTGGTACTGAAGGGGCTAGATCCGGCGTGAGACCCAGCATTGGACCAAGTCGGATCCCTTCAGTCCTTTGTATTTGATCAAGTATTCGATCCGCCTCTTAGCGAGGATCAGATCGTCAGTGAGAGCCGGAAGAGCCTCGTCCCAAGACGGTTGGGCCGTGGTAGCTCTGTCAATGAAAGCCGGCAAAGCAGTGGCTTTGTCGGGAGCTAGAATATCCTTATGATAAAAGAATGTGGATGGCCATTGTTTGACCGAGTCACTACCTAGGATTTTGGGATATGTGCGCTCGCGTCTAAGTGAAAAACTAATAGTATCGGTGATGTAAGGAACACCGGCAGTGATAGAGTTTTTCCGGACATGAAAATAGTACCGGAATAAGGTCAAACTCGGCCTAATGCTGAGAAAGCCCTCACACAAAGAAGTGTAAGCGCTCATCTCTAGTAGAGAGTTGGGAGGAAGATGGTGGAGTTGGACACCAAAATGGTCAATCACCTCGGAGAAGAACTCCGAGGGAGGGAATGACCAACCTCTGTCGAGGTGGGTGCCGAAGTGGATCCACTCGCCAGTGCACGGGTTGGGGACGGTTTCCTCGAAGCCGCTGCGCCAGTCGCCGGCACGGAGGAGCCCTTCTGTCTCCATGTTCTGGAGCTTCTCATCATCAAGTACGCAGAGGATCCAGACCCCGCGGAAGCTTTCCTTCTTCGCCGCCGCTTCCGTCGCCACCGTCGCCGCCGCTGCCACCAAGCCGGAAGAGGAAGAATAAGCCATTTCTCCGGCGGGCAGTTGACCTAGGATGGGCGGCGCTGGGAGTTTTTTTGGGGGAAAGCAGAGGAACTCTATGCGCGCAGGGAGATTGGGAGGAGAGGAAAAGGCAAAGGACAGGTGAAGAGAAGAGGAGAAAAATCCTCACCCCTTATATCCACCTAACCACGCTAAGATTCGTGCAAATGCTATAGTGTAACCGCCACGCATCGTGGAAGGAACTGGGAAGGACCCACGTGATGATTACGTCGCCTCGATCTCCGCGCATGCATTGAAATGGCGCCTCGGTTCCACGAACTGCGGACCCACCAACGGTCGTGCTGATAGGATGTCTTTCAGATGACGTGACCTAACCATGACTTATGTCAGGTGGCGTTAGAGACCAAATTCTGGCTTAGTTTGAAATCAAGCTGGAAAATCTGAATAACCTGTTGATAGGTCTGACTTATTTTTAAGACCCGGATCATATTTTTTGTTGTGAAGTTTCAGGAACCCTTCAAGATTCTGCAAGCCGAAGATCAAGCTAGACGATGATAAAATCCGACTTTGGATCTTGGAGACTTCCGGTTGAGGATATACTTTCCGTATCCTCACAGTTCCTCACGATCAGGTGGCCCACTTCGGGTTAGAGCTATGCTCCACGGGCGGCCCAGTCAGGGAGAAAGACGGAGTACAATCCGGCTACGGGAAGGCCCAGAAGACTTGCCGACTTAGGCCCATATTGTTACTTGTAGTTCAAGATGTACTCTGTAACCGACTCTTAGTTGTAGCCGGATAGATCTCTCCTGTAAACCCTAGGCCGGAAATCTATATAAGCCGTCCTAGGGAGAGCCTTTAGGGCAACACTCTAGACACCTCAATAGTCTACAATCTCAACTCGCACAGGCGAAACCCTTGTAACCCATATTCCGGCTCTGCAGACATCGATTGCTAGCAGGAGTAGGGTCCGTCCAAAGCCAGGATTCGAGGCCCAGGTAAACTTGTGTGCTCACCGTCCAACAAATGACGTCTCACACCCCTCTCTTTCGCACGCCTCGAGGACCCCCTCATGGCGTACTTGTCCTCAATCCAACGATAGTTGGCGCCCACCGTGGGGCAAGTGAGCTTCGGATCTGTGTTCCGAGCGGAATCTACAAGAATCGGAATCGGCGAGACCATCGCTGTCGGTCGCATCCTCTACGCCAGTGACGTCCCTCTCATCGTTCTCGACGAGACGTGGATTCCGGCTAGGGAGGCCATGACTTCCTACACAATCATGTCTTTTGGCGAGATCGATGTTTACATCGGTTCCGCTGAACCTGCCCCACCCACCCCAGCGGTGATGATAGAGGCAGAAGAATTTTCTGGGTCCCCTTTGTCCGCGGAGGCGGCAGAGTTCTGGATCTCAAAAAACCCTAATCCCACCCAGCCCGCACCAGCTGCGGAGATAGTGGAGAAATCCGAGCCTGAGAAAGACCTAGCGGTTAAAGCCGAATCTGGAGTGGATCTCCTCGAGAGACCGTATCCTAGATTGACCCGCCCGCGGGAGTCGAAATCCAGGAGGAGCATATCAACAACACTGATTCCGGCTCTGATGACGCCGGGATAGACAGGCCTTTCCTAAGGTACACACTGCGACGTATGATAATGCAAGATGCAAGCGCATATGCAATTCTCGAGACCATCAAAAGTTTCGACATGGCTGATCGCAAGAGCCGCAGGTACCTCAGGAAGCACACGTCACACTTCGTCGGGTATGTGGGATCCGGATCCGGCTCTGCCGATGCCGGAGAAAACACCGACTCTGTGCTGGAGGCAATTGGAACAAACGCCGACGTACCCGCATCCTCGGATGAATCGATGACGTCAGCTGATTTCCGAAAGTTCTCCGCAGAATATGAAGAGGAGTACAACTCCAAAGCTGCAGAAGAAGGAGAAGCCATGGATGAAGGATCCAGGGAACACTCTCCCAAAGCGAAGGATGACATGGACGTCGGAGATAATCCCGAGGTCCAGGTGTCCGAAAGTACCGATCAGAGCTTGACTCCGGGAAACGGACCCAAAGCCGTCTTTGCTACCGGCGCTGCCAAGAAGGCAAAGAAGAAGAACAAGATAGTGATGTGATACCGCGGCACTCCCCCAAGCTTGGAACAAACCAAGGGGATGCCAAACCTGATGACAAATAACTCCTTCGGTGGTGGTATCCTCTCAATGAGCTCTTTGATCAGTTTCCCCAAGTCCTCAATCTCGAAGGTGAGAGTACGAATCAACTCCGAGTTGTGCTCGATGTGGTGCATGATCATATCAGATTGTGGATCCCAGCTCTTGCGATTCTTTCCCCACTCTACCTCCTTTAAGTCTTCTTTTCCTGCATGGCTAGAACGAGGCAAATCCCAATTGGAGGGTAATTTCTCCTTGGGCATATTTTGGTATTGATGCTCATGGATAAGGGTATGGAAAGGATTCTTGGCGCGCAGAAGAAGTGACCAGGGATCTGAACAGTGATGAGGAGGCTTCCCTCCGGTTCACATCGTCCTGGCAGGGTTTGCCACCACTCCAATGCTTGCAATGGTAGTGCCGGTGTGCTTTGCCTCCTCTTCATCTTCACTCTTGATCTCCTTCTCCTGCCCGGGGTCTTGGAGATCTTCCTCCATAGGCTCCTTCCCCTTATCCTTGGCAGACACCATTGTGCTTCTAAGCTTCAAAGATAGTTCCTGGCAGAAAACAGATCAAAACGAAAACACAACGAAAACAAGATATACGGACCTCGGGAGATCCGAGGGATTATATATTACGAAGTTTCAAAACAAAAGGAAGGTTCTGGGAGAAAACAAGTCGGAGGCGGGGTCCGGAGTGGCCACACCACCTAGTGGCACGGCTAGGGGTGGGCCCGTGCCACAGGGTGGTGTGAGCCACCCTGGCTCCATTTCCGTCCCTCTTTTGCTTCATAACTTTCCTTATTGACTAAAAACTCCAAAAATACAGTTAGATAGTATTTTAGCGGAACTTTTCTTACTAGAACTGTTACCTATTTGAAAACAGACTCTGCAGGTCTCTGAATTTGGTCCTTGATAAATTTTTCCGGAGTTATAACTTGAAAGGCATCAACATCTTCATTATAAGAATCTCCAACAATATAATGCTTGAGTCACTTCCCATTCACTACTTGTGTAGTATTATCCTTTAAAGAAGAAATTTTTATTGCTCCCGAACGGTACACTTCTTCAATAATGAAAGGTCCTTCCCATTTTGACAGTAGCTTTCCTGCAAAAAATCTGAGACGAGACCTATACAATAGAACTTTCTCACCAACATGACATTCTCTCTTAAGTATTCGCTTGTCATGCCATCTTTTAACTTTTTCCTTAAAGAGCCTAGCATTTTCATAGTCTTCACTCCTCCATTCATCTAAAGAACTTAAGTCAAATAATCTTTTCTCACTAGCGAGCTTACAATCTCTATTGAGTTCTTTAACTGCCCAGTAAGCTTTGTGTTCTAATTCTAAAGGTAGGTGACAAGCTTTCCCATAAACCATTTTATAAGGAGACATCCCCATAGGGTTTTTGTAGGCAGTCCTATAAGCCCATAAAGCATCATTCAACTTTTTAGCCCAGTTTTTTCTAGATCTATTAATAGTCTTTTGCAAGATGGATTTAATTTCTCTATTTGATAACTCTACTTGCCCGCTAGTTTGGGGGTGATAAGCTAAAGCAATTCTATGATTAACATCATATTTAGCAAGGGTCTTTCTAAAACCACCATGAATGAAATGAGAACCTCCATCAGTCATGAGATACCTAGGCACTCCAAACCTAGGAAAGATAACATCCTTAAGCATTTTTAGAGAAGTCTCCCACAAGACTCTTCGTAGGAATGGCTTCTACCCACTTAGTAACATAATCGACGGCAACAAGAATATGAGTATAACCTTTCGAGGGAGGAAAAGGACCCATAAAGTCAAATCTCCAGAAATCAAAGGGTTCAATAACTAGAGAGTAGTTCATAGGCATTTCATTGCGTCTAGAAATATTACCAACACGCTGACACTCATCACAAGATAAAACAAATTTTCTTGCATCTTTAAAAAGGGTAGGCCAGTAGAAACCTAATTGCAGCACTTTTGCGCAGTTCTATCTCCTGCATGATGTCCTCCATAAGCACTACCATGACATTTACGCAATATCTCCTTTTGTTCATATTCTGGAACACATCTTCGGATAATACCATCCACTCCTTCTTTATATAAGTGTGGGTCATCCCAAAAATAATGCCTCAAATCATAAAAGAACTTTCTTCTTTGCTGAGCTGTAAAAGTTGGAGGCAAATACTTGGAGACAATAAAGTTAGCATAATCAGCGTACCAAGGGATCCCTCGCGAGCTCACCCCTACTGCAGTTAACTGTTCATTTGGGAAGCTATCATTAACGGGCATAGAATCAAGAGAGATGTTTTCCAAACGAGATAAATTATCAGCTCCAGGATTTTCAGCACCTTTCCTATCTACAATATGTAGATCAAACTCTTGTAAGAGCAGCACCCATCTAATAAGCCTAGGCTTAGCATCCTTCTTTGTCATAAGGTACTTAATAGCAGCATGATCAGTATGAATAGTGACTTTTGAGTCTACAATATAAGGTCTAAACTTGTCACAAGCAAAAACGACAGCTAGAAATTCTTTTTCAGTAGTAGCATAATTCCTTTGAGCAGCGTCAAGAGTCTTACTAGCATAATGATTAATGTTTAACTTTTTATCAATTTGTTGCCCAAGGACAGCACCTACAGAAAAATCACTAGCATCACACATTATTTCAAAGGGTAAACTCCAATCAGGTGGTTGAATGATAGGAGCTGTAGTTAAAGCCTTCTTAAGAGTTTCAAAAGATTCCTTACAGTCATCATCAAAAACAATGGGTACATCTTTTTGAAGAAGATTAGTGAGGGGTTTTGATATCTTAGAGAAATCTTTAATAAACCTTCTATAGAAACCAGCATGACCAAGGATACTACGATTACCTTTGATGTCTCTTGGGCAGGGCATTTTCTCAATGCCTCGACTTTAGCTCTATCCACTTCTATGCCTCTTTCGGAAACCTTATGCCCAAGGACAATCCCTTCATTAACCATGAAGTGACATTTCTCCCAATTAAGAACAAGATTAGTTTCTTCACACCTCTGCAAAACTTTATCAAGGTTGTGCAGAAAATTATCAAAAGAAGTTCCATAGGCAGAGAAGTCATCCATGGACACTTCCACAATTTCCTCACAAAAACCAAGAAAGATAGCAGACATGCATCTTTGAAAAGTAGCAGGAGCATTACATAAACCAAAAGGCATACGTCTATAAGCATAAGTTCCATAAGGGCAAGTAAAAGTAGTTTTTTCTTGATCTTGTTGTTTAACAACAATTTGAGAGAAACCAGAATAACCATCAATAAAACAAAAATGGGTCTTTTTAGACAACCTTTCCAACATTTGATCAATAAAAGGAAGCGGGTAATGATCTTTCTTAGTAACTTTATTGACTTTCCTAAAGTCAATGCACATCCTATAGCCTACTACTATTCTTTGGGGAATAAGCTCATCATTATCATTAGGCACAATAGTAATACCTCCCTTTTTAGGGACACAATGAACAGGACTAACCCATTCACTATCAGCAATAGGGTAAATAATACCAGGATCAAGGAGTTTCAATACCTCATTTCTTACCACTTCCTTCATCTTAAGATTTAAACGCCGTTGGTGCTCTACTATTGGCTTTGCATCTGGTTCTATATTGATAGCATGCTGACATATAGTAGGTGAAATCCCTTTTAAATCATCCAGAGTATAACCCATAGCCCCTCGGTGTTTCTTCAAAACCTCCAATAACCTTTCTTCTTCCTTCCCAGAAAGTTTAGAACTAATAATAACAGGATATATCTTTTTTATCATCAATGTAAGCATATTTCAGATCATTAGGGAGAGGTTTTAGATCGAAGACTAGATCCTTTTTAGGTGGCAACATGGTACCCAAGTCTTCTACAGGCAAGTTATGCTTAAGCATCTTAGGCTAATTACGGAGAATCTCGTCGATCTCATTCTTTTCTTCCATGAAGATTTCACTTTCATGATCTTCCATAAATTGCTGCAAAGCATTGTTAGGAGCAAGAGAAATAGAAGCAAGTTGTTCGACTCTAAAATACTCATTATGGGTTTCCTCTTCACAAGGTTCTTTAGTAAATTTCAAAAAATTGAACTCATAAGATTCCCCATCAAACTTAGTCAAGATTTTCTCCCTTTTGCAATCTATAATAGCTCCACAAGTACTAAAGAAAGGTCTACCAAAAATGATAGGATAAGTTTTACTAGCAGTTGAACCAAGTACTAGAAAATCAGCAGGATACTTAATCTTACCACAAAGAACTTCCACGTCTCGTACAATACCAATTGGAGAGATGGTCTCTCTATTAGCAAGGTTAATAACCACATCAATATCTTCCAATTCACAGGGACTGATTTCATGCATAATTTCTCTATAAAGCTCATAAGGAATAGCACTAGAACTTGCACCAATATCACATAAACCATAATAGCAATGATCACCAATTCTAATGGAAAGCACAGGGACACTAGCCTTTTTAGTTCTATTAGGGTGTGAAACAATATTAGAAGCATCCCGACAAAAGACTATGTGTCCATATTCTACGCTTTTAGTGACAAGGTCTTTCACAATTGCTACAACAGGTTCAATGTTTATTTGTTCATCAGGTTTTATAGTTCTCTTTGCGCTTTTAGTGATTACACTAGTTATCATAGGATGGTCCTTTACCTTATCCGGGAAGGGTTTCTCGATATAAAGTTCAGGTAATATGTGATCAATAGTGTAAAACTCAGTACTCCCAACAGAACACAATCAACAATATCTTTATAAGGCGCATGGTACTTGCTCCATCCCCTTTTTGGGATTTCAATATAAGAAGCAAAAGCCTTAAAGAAATTTGTAATAACTTGTAAATCAAAACCATAAGTATTATTAATATTTTGAAAGTCATCAGTTCCCATAAAAGATTCAATGCATTCATAATCATAATTTATACCTGACTTTCTACCTTCGTCATTCTCCCAAGCTTCAGCATTGTCTTGAATACGGTCCAGAAGATCCCATTTAGCTTCTTCTTCCATGCGAGTGAATGATCCAGCACAAGAAGCATCCAATAAATCCTTGTCATGTAGAGGGAGCCTTGCATAAAAGTTATTGATAATAATATTGTTGGGGAGCTCATGAATGGGACATTTGAGCATTAGTAACTTCAATCTCCCCCAAGCTTGAGCTATACTCTCTCCATCAAGAGGCCAAAAGTTGTATATTTGATTCCGATCTTTATGAATCTCACTAGGAGGATAAAACTTTGAATAAAAGAGAGGCACTATTTCCTCCCATTCCAGAGCTTGACCATTCTTCAACAGCTTATACCATTCCTCAGCTCTTCCTTTCAGTGATAATGAGAATAACTTATTCTTAACTTGATCTATAGTAATACCTGCACACTTGAACAACCCGCATAATTCGTGTATAAAGAGCAAATGATCACCGGGATGGACAGTTCCATCCCCAACATAGTAGTTATCCATAACACGGTCAATAATTCTTGTAGGTATTTTAAAAGCATCTTTCTCAGCAGGTGGTGGTTCATCTACTACCTTAGCAGTGGTAGTAGAATTACCAAATAAGAAACTCAGCGAATTATCCATAACGAAAATAAATTAACTAACAGAAGTAAACAATACTCACAGTAGAAGTTTCCTTTACCACTTCCACTCTCCAATAACGCTTCATTCCCGGGCAACGGCGCCAGAAAATAGTCTTGATGACCCACAAGTATAGGGGGTGTATCGCAGTATTTTCAATAAGTAAGAGTGTCGAACCCAACAAGGAGCAGAAGGTGCTGGCTAGTGGTATGGATCAGGAATTCTCTGCAAATACTTAGCAAACAGATTTTTAGGGGTTTTTGATAAAGCAAGTAAATAAAGTACGAGTAAATAACAGACAGTAGGAATAAACGCAGCAAGTGGCCCAATCCTTTATGCAGCAAAGGAGAAGCCGGTTGTATTACTTAAGATGACCAAACGTTCTCGAGGACACATGGGAAGACTGTCAAGTGCTTTCGCTTCATATAGTTGATTAATCTTCTTTAGCTTACTAAGTGTTGTGTGGGTGAACCTATGCTAATGTACCGACCTTCCTAGGACTAATACATACTTGTGATTATACCCCTTGCAAACATCCGTAAGTACAAGAAAGTAATTAAGGTAGAAACCTAACCACAGCTTTAAACTCTAAGACCCTTACGTCCCTTGTGCAATGGTTTCCTAACGGGGGTTCAGGTTTCATCACCGGCAACCCCTACGATTAGTAGCCAAATACACAATGCATTCCCCTAGGCTCATATAGGTGAAGTGTCATGTAGTCGACATTCACATGACACCACTAGAAGAAGTACACCACAACTTAAATATCAAACTATTGAATCTTTCTCAATACAATTCCACTACTAACAACATGACTTCTCCCATGTCCTCAAGAACAAAACAAACTACTCACAAGACATCATATGAATCATGATCAGAGATGGAATAATGATGTATAACAATCTGAACATAAACAATAATTCAACGGTTCATTCAATAGCATCAACTACAAAGAGTAATCAACACTGGGAAAGTTTCCCCTAATAACTATGCAAGATTCAACACTATTGTTACATCAATATGGAGATGGTGATGAGGGTGCTGATGGTGATGATGGTGGTGAGGATGATCCCGATGAAGTCCAGCTTGATGGTGGTGTTGATGGCGACGATCTCCCCTCTCCAGGAAGGAATTCCCCCGACAGAAATCTGTCTGCCAGAGAGATCTTTCTCTCTCGGTGTTTTCTGCCCCGTAGAGGCGGCGGAATCTTTCTATGGTCGCTTCCCGACTATTAGGGTTTCGGGAGGATTATATACGCCAGAGGGGAGATCCATAGGTGGGCCAGGGCGGCCACACCACCTGGTGGCGCGGCCTAGGGTGGCCCGCGCCAGGGGGTGGTGTGGGCCCCCTGTGGCCCATCTCCACTCCTCCTTCTGGCTTCCTTCATCTTCTGGAAAATAGGATTTTCTATATATTTTCCTGGATTTTCTGATCTTTGCGAATTTTGCCTCCAAACAACACCTTTTCCATCAGAATCCTGACTGCAGCGGTCCATGCTCCAAAAGTCATCAACCATGCAAAAAACAGATGAAATAACATAAGTATCATCTCTTAATATGAAATATATCAATGAATAATAGTGAATTATGATATAGAATAGTGATGCAAAATCAGGCTACTAGATGTTTATCTGGCCTTTTGGATAGTATGGAAAGTGGAAAGATGTAAACAAGTTGATGAAGGACCCTACCCCTAATAAGAAACTAATATCTTGATTGTGTAGTACAGCCGAGTACATAACACTAGTAGGGAAAGGCTCACCGCCGGCGCACCCAAAACATCTACCACCGGCGAGTTGTGGTTCGCCGGTGACCATATCGCCGGTGGTAATTCATTACTGCTGGCGATCTACACCATTCGCCAGCGATAACAGTGCATACCATGAATTACCACCGACGAACTACACCATTCGCTAGCGATAACAGCGCGTACCACCGGCGAGTATCCCAATTCGCCGGGGATAAGGTCCCCTAACACTGGCACACGGCTTTTCGCCAAGGGTAATAAAATATATTCGCCGGCAATATTATGTACCAGAGCAAAAAAAATAATAATAAGAAATAGATAGAATACACAGATGAATACAGGAATACAGTATACATGATAATGATAACAAAATACATATTAACACGGGAAACAGTAGCAGTATCCACCAAATGTTCAATATAGCTAGGACATTGGTTCATAGCATTATCTAGAGTTCACTTATCTTCACCCTCATTGGAAGAGTCGGGAGGAAAGCAAGTGAAATAGATGATGCCATAATTATGATTGAGCAAAAACTTGAACTGTAGGGGTTCCGCGCATAAAAACAATAAATTTTACTCTACGCCCCTGAAGCTGCCAGGACCTATCTATTAGTAATACCGTAACGGGAGGGGCTTTTCGTGAACTTATCCTTGAAGACCGAAAAGCGTTGGCAACGCTCAGGAGAGCGTGGTTGATGTAGATGAGCCGAAGCCGACCTCAAGGTCGTGATGAAGTCCTTGCGCTCCTTCTGGCTCCAATGACTTGAGTGCCTCAAGTGCGACACCTCGTGGGGAGTTACACACGTCCGGTGCCTGACGATGACTCCCGCTTCCCCGACCCAGCAGCAGTTGTGGAAGTAGAGCTCCTGGATCCGAATCCCGCAGCGCGACGGCGGTCCGCGGTGAAGATGACTCTCGCTCGCGCAATCCAGACTTGGGACCATGGTCACGAGAGAGAGAGGGGGAAATAGAAAATATCAATTGGAGGTCCTTCCAAAAGTGGGGAGACCTTTATTGATTATTGGGTGTATTTTTCTAGGCCAAATACCCCACTTTATATAGGGGGAGGGGAGGTACTACCTCCCCTCAAGTCCCGGGGTGGGACTAAAGGAGAGGAGGGGAAGGGGAGGCGCCGCCGGCCACCCCCTCATGGGCCCCACGTGGGGGGCTGGCCCAATAGGGCCGTCGGCCACCCCATGGCCCCTTCTCCCTCTTGCCTTTCCCTAATGGGCCCTCTCCCCTCCGGGAATTGGCCCATTAAGCCTTTGACCATTAAATTGATTTTATCTTTATTTAAATAATTATGAATAAAATCAACATTTAACATTCATTCACATATTATTCAATCTCCGTGGCCATGGAACACCTTCCACCTCCACTCCGGACATCCTCCGGACTTACCGAAACCCTTCCGGTTTTCTCCCTTCTTTTCTTCGGCGATTCTACCGATCCTATAAACACTCTCTAAGCATCATCAAGCCCTTAAGCGTGATACCCCACGGTTCGGGAACACTCTAGACATGGTCGGGACACTCCCTCACCAATGATCAACAGAGGGACCTGGATGGCCATGTGACCCCTGTGCGTTCCATGAAGATCTTTCATCGTTTGAACCGGTGACAATCGTGTCTTATTCCCTTTGTCATTCGATACTTGCATTGCCCGAGATTCGATCAATGACATCACCATGTCGTGTTCAATCTCGTTACTGAACAATGCTATTTGACTCGTTCCGACAAGTGATATCCCCGTGATCTAATCACACGCTGCGTAGCTATTGGCTATAACCTCTCCGAGTGGGCCCTTGAGTATCTTTCTGTCACATGGACGGACAAATCCCGCTCTTGACATATATTGCCTCTACGGTTTCCTCTGAATACCTGAACACACCTTTATAACCACCATATTACCAGATGGCATTTGATGCTATCTAAGCATTCTCGAGAGACAGCGATTGATATAGCCTCACGGTCTAAGGAATAGTCTACGAGGATCCATTTCTAATCATCGTAACTCGAACTTCGTGACATGATCGAATCACGATGTTTAGGTTGGGTATTGGTTCATCATCTCATTCTCAGAATGAGATGATCTGATTCCCAACTGGCATAAATGCCACATGATCAGGAAACATGATCATCTGTTGACCAATGAACCAGTGACTAGAGTTTCACTGGGAACCCCTGGTTTTTTTGTATATCACACGTGTATTGATGTTTCCACTCAACACAGTCATAGCATGATATAAAACTTAATCATAAACTATATGAAATATGATAATAGTCCTTACTACTATTTGTCTCTAGGGCATATTTCCAACAGTCTCCCACTTGCACTAGAGTACAAATACACTAGCTACATTTGTTCTTAATTATTGGTAGCATATAACCGGTACCTAGAACATGCTTGCTCATGGAAGAGGTTGAGTCTTGGTTCTGTACTTTATAGTCCCAAATCCTTTGCAACTTACTAATGTTACTTTGATTGACATTAATATTCTATCATCTCATGATAGCATTTGTGTGAATGCATCATCGCTATGGCAGTAGAACGAGGCCTAATTCCAGGAGCCTACAGTGACGTTAGATCAACCTCGAGGGCTTTCTCATGGGCACTGTGCCCTGGTACACATCATTCTACGTTAAAAGCGAATTAGCCCCGCCATAACATTATACAACACTTTAGATGGTACCCTTATCTATTATTATAAATGTATTCATCGAAATTCCTGTGCACTCTGTGCAACTTTAGATGTTTTGTTCACCTCGCTTCCTATTTGACTCTAATTGGTATCTAGAGGAGTTTCTAGCATATTCCCTTATAACATAACTCTTTATGCTTTAAGATATGTCATTCTTTATGAATTTGGAAAATATATCCACAGTTCTCTACTAGACACTGTGGACAAACTTAGCTCAACGTTCTGTGATTCGGATTTAATCACTTTCAAACGTTTCTTATTTGATCACATATTATGCTAAGTTGTCATCATGGTTTACTAAGATAGAACCTATGTCTTAACAGTGGATGATGATCATCCTATTCTTTCTTTCAACCATTGATGTCTAACTTAATGCTATTCCTAATTTGAGTCATTTAGGATTAGTTCCTTAATTAACTTCTATTCTGAAACAGCTTCCAGAATCCTTTAAGGAATACTACATAATATCATAATACAATTATTATCAACTTCTACATCTTATAAATCATTATTTATAAGTATTTGCACTTTCATCCTTAACTTACTTAAGAATTACTCCTATAAGCTCCCACTCAAACTATGTTGCTAACATATTTGGGTACGAGTCAGTACTCTTATCAAACTATGTTCCTACATATTTGAATTTAAGTCTTATGTTGCTCCCACTTAAAAATATGTCAATCACATATTGTTTTAGGAAGACTTTCATAGCTCCCACTCAATTTTATGAAAATTGCATATCTCCTTACTGTTTTTGAATAACTTCAAAATCCTTTTTGATTAAATATCAAACTTGGAGATTTACTATGAGATACTAGTACTTTACTAGTTTTAAATCCACTAGAAATTCAGCACACTTGAATCAAATTCATTTGAATTTGTCCAATACTTGACAAATTGCGCTTTCGTCATTTACCCCCTTTTCTTACTATGGCTTTGCAGTCATTTGGGAAAATTCAAGTAACCCCTTTTACTTGTGAGATTCAGCAATGAATTGCTTTCTAATCTCAAGGGAATTTTACTTTTAGGATTTCTCATAATTCTAGTTTACCATTATTTCCTTTGTAGTTCGTAGGTATGTCATATTCCAAAAATCATGACAAGTGATTCACAAATGTCTCCATACAAGATATGGATTTACATTTTGAATCCTACTTCTTATAGTGAAAAACAATAGTGGAGGGAAAAACACAATGATCAAAATCATTGATTCTTTCCTTATGTGAAGAGAATCGTTTAGGAACGCTGTCTGTTGCGCTTCTCAACACTCTGATGCAGGGTTTTGAATCCTCATTGTGTTTTACACTATTTTCCATTTGCTCCACAATTGGGAAACATCACTAGAAGTGAGCTTTCTCAAGAATGCACCAAAATCCAAGCAATACAAGTTTTGCTTTCCTTTTGGTTTCAGCTATGGATTTCGTATTCAAAGTTTCCAATGAATGCACTACAAGGACTTATTCGCTATCGTTTTGGTTATATCGAATAACCCCAAAACTTTCACGAATTCAAATGGTTTACTACATTCTAATTGAGTGCTAACTATTTCTAAGCTAATGGTCTCTACATATACTCTACAACGATTTATTTGGTGCCTTATATTCAACCCCTTTTGATATCTAATATCACATTGTGATGCTTTGTATTTTGACATTTCAAAACACTTTGCATTCCACAATGTCTTTTATGCCATTCTTATAAATTTGAACTTCATTACTATTGATCAAATCATAGTAATTAGATTCTCTTTTATATTTATACCCTTTGTTGATGAAACACTTTGATCAAGTCAAATAGTTTCATATTCATGTTTCCTTTGGTAAACTTACTTTACACATTTAAACAATCATTTAATGATAATCACCATTTTCGTCAAAACATAATACATCGGATATGTATATACTTTTAACAATTCATTAAACACTTTGTATTCAAGTAATACACGGCGTTCAAGTTATTTCGCCGAACTTAGGCATGATTTATATGTGAAAAGAAATCGAATGACTCTCACATATTATCACATAACTTTGAATTTAAACAATGGTTTCATTCATCAATGAAATATCATTAAGTTGGGTATTTTAAACAATGCATTTTTAATGTTTTACAAATGTTCATACATTATCAATTAGTTTCAAATAATAAGGATAATTCACAAGTAATCAAATAAGATATGAACATGAATAGAAATCATTCATAAAAGTGGAACGACTGTTTGTAACAAACTCATATGAATAACCGTCTCACGAAGTGTGAGACACACTAAAGAAGTTCACAATCTCTTAATTACAAAAATCATCCTAAAACACAAACTAAGTGATAAATGTCGAGGGAGAGTGTCGTCGGCCATCATCATCATGCTCGCCATCAACATGCAACGTTACCTCCTCTCCAGCAAGCACCTCTATGCAGAAGGACCTGTGTTTCACCAAAACAGAACAAGTATCAGATATACTTAACACTGCAATGTGTTTGCAAGATTATAACATTTATAAAACTGTATATCAAATATATACCTTTGTCGTTGATGACCTGAGTGACATCTAGTTCAACCAACACAGATGTGTCATGAACCGGTGGAACTCCATTTCTGTGTCGCCCCTCATCACGCAAGTCCTGACTTGTGCTTGGTAGCTTGGTGGCAGCGACCGCAGCACAACAACATTTGCGAAAGAGTCTGTAATCCAGACGTCCAGGAAGTATGCTGGCCTCATGTACACATCATGCATGTGCTGTAAGTGGCTGTCTAGTGACGAGTTCTCCTCCATCTTAATGGAGAGGAAGTCTCCCATCAACTCATGCTCCCAAATGCGTGTCTGATCCACGAAATGTGTCCTAAGCTGTAGCATCACCGCACGAGGGTTGACATCACCCACGAAAGGCCACAGCTCGTCCACCATTCCGAAATGCATCACAACTAAAATATAGGAGGCCATCTCCTGACGGAGATAGCGGTCTTTCCGCTCCTCTGGAGTCTCAAGGTCTGTGGACGGATCCAGATCCATCCCGTCGAGTATGTAGTCGACCATGACGTTCTCGCTAAGGAGAACATGGAGACTAGCAACCCAAATGGAGAAGTTCGATCCATCTAATCTGAGCTTCTCTCCTTCTAACCATTTAGTTGTGAACACGAAAGAGCCCATCTACATTTATAATTGCAAAAGGAATTTAGACTAAGTTTATAATTAAATGAGTTAATAATAACTCCACTCAGAAACACTTATCCCTAGTGAGGGTTCCTAGTGATAACACGAACCCTATCAGCCACATCTCCCCCGATCATCACGGCCATCAATGCGGGTTCAAAGGTGGACGCTAAACTTCGGTCACATCATTCATGCAACTCGTGCTCGATCTTTCGACCATCCGCGTTCCGAGGCCATGTCTGTACATGCTAGGCTCGCCAACTCAACCTTAGTGTATTCGCTGTGCAACATGGCTTGCACCCACTGACACCCAGGCCTGTAACCCTGGATCGCCTCATACCGAAGAACTTTCTTGGTGGTGCACACTAAGGGGGAACACAATCGTTGGTTATTTTAATAGGGATCATCTTATTAGGCTACCATCGAGTATCTAATACTAGCACACAATAAGACATATAAACAATAACATTGAATGTAAATTCTATGTGATATGGTCCTTCACGTCGTGATCTCCATTCGCCGTCACCGGGTTCTGGCGCCGGGGTTCCGGCGTCGTAGACACTAGGGTACCAGTGTCATTCCGGCGTGGTAGTTCGTCACCTTCGTGACTATCTACTACTATTCAACAAAAGGTAATTACTTTACCTTTGCCACAACCATATCACAAAGCAACGCCCCCCTGCAAAACAAAGTTAGACGCTTCTACTTTATCTTTGCATGTTTTACGTGGCTGAATGGGCTTTCGCACAAGAACCGTTCTTACCTACGAACTTTCAGCACAACGCTGATCAAGTAGTTGTCTATACTACACCCCTTTCGGGGCCCTCCGTTGCAAATGGTATACCAACTAATGCGAGAGAGACAAACACCCCCTAAGCCACTTTATACGGTACAAGCCGTATGTCAAGCGTGGACCGGTCTCACGAATGAATGCGTAAAGTCGGTTAGGGGCCGCTTCATTAAGCATTGCTGCGGTATACACAAGTACACGTGGGAGGGTAACAACTAAAAGATCAACGCCCACACGCTACATCTCGTGTGTTCTACCCGTACTAGCATTACTACCATAGATCTAGCTCTGATACCACTGTAGGGGTTTCGCGCATAAAAACAATAAATTTTACTCTATGCCCCTGAACCCCTGAAGCTGCCAGGACCTATCTATTAGTAATACAGTAACGGGAGGGGCTTTTCGCGAACTTACCCTTGAATACCGAAAAGCGTTGTCAACGCTCAGGAGAGCGCGGTTGATGTAGATGAGCCGAAGCCGACCTCAAGGTCGTGATGAAGTCCTTGCGCTCCTTCTGGCTCCAACGACTTGAGTGCCTCAAGTGCGACACCTCGCGGGGAGTTACACACATCTGGTGCCTGACTATGACTCCCGCTTCCCCGATCCAGCAGTAGTTGCGGAAGTAGAGCTCCCGGATCCGAATCCCGCAGCGCGACGGCGCTCCACGGTGAAGATGTCTCTCGCTCGCGCAGTCCAGACTTTGGACCACAGTCACGAGAGAGAGGGGAGAGAGAAAATATCAATTGGAGATCCTCCCAAAAGTGGGGAGACCTTTATTGATTATTGGGTGTATTTTTCTAGGCCAAATACCCCACTTTATATAGGGGAGGGGAGGTACTACCTCCCCTCAAGTCCCGGGGTGGGACTAAAGGAGAGGAGGGGGAGGGGGGAGGCGCCGCCGGCCACCCCATGGCCCCTTCTCCCTCTTGCCTTTCCCTAATGGGCCCTCTCCCCTCCGGGAATTGGCCCATTAAGCCTTTGACCATTAAATTGATTTTCTCTTTATTTAAATAATTATGAATAAATGATTAAATCAACATTTAACATTCATTCACATATTATTCAATCTCCGTGGCCATGGAACACCTTCCACCTCCACTCCGGACATCCTCCGGACTTACCGAAACCATTCTGATTTTCTCCCTTCTTTTCTTCGGCGAATCTAATGGGACAGCAATAGCAATGGCATGGTCGGCTAATTAGGTAGGCATGTTTAGTGGCTATTGCCATGTCTATCCATGCTTAGTATCTCTCTATCACGAACAGCTACCATCAGGATTCAGGCTTCATCTAAGCAAGCTACCACTACATGCATACAATACATGCATCGGGACATAGTGTTTGCCAAAAAAAGGCTTAATAGATGCATACATACCAGTAGAATACAATAGTACAACATGACCATGTAGAAGTAACTAATATGAACATGCTGATAGAGATGCGAAGTGTACAAGACAAGCTCTAGATAGTACTGTTTGGTACTTGAATTTTATCACTCCATGTTTAGCATATGAATTGAGAAGGAATTCAAGATCTTATTTTCATTGCTCAAATGCTCATATAAGTCTCACTGATTGATCTAAATTGACCACTACAAACAAAGAGAATCTGATAGGCTACAAGTGCACGTAGCAAAAAGCCCATATCAGTCACTCCAAACAATGAAACCAAGCAACATGACGCCCTCTTCCTCTCCCCACAAACTAAAATTAATTAATGGAAATTGAAAAGTTTGCCCATCCTATTAAATTCGTGTACCCACTTCAAGCCCATCGTCCTAGATGCATTCAGGTCTGCCGAGGCTACCTCTGTCTCCGGCGAGGTTCATATACATGAACAACCCCCCACCACCCCTAGGTTGTCCAAAGATGGTGCGAGTAGATGCAACTATCATCCCCGGAGACCGGAACGCTACCAACCCACCATCCGGGGACCAATTTCATGGGGAGCCAATGTTCTAGGATGGGATAGAGGACATGCAAGAGGATGGGTCGGGGGAACTAGCTAGCATCGACCACGCACAGGTACTCATATGGAGATGGCTGGCGAGCATGGCCGGAGGCCCTCCCCTCGAATTTCGTATGAGTTCTACTGATAATTTGGAATTTTAGGTCCCTAATACTCCTGGTCTAACTCTCTTCTTGATACAGTATGTTGCTACGTTGTACTGGATTTTGCAGCTTACTTTATACTGGTCTCCTTTGCCCTACTAGGACCACGGCATGTTTTTCTAATGGAATTCACATGACTGCATGTACTGGATGCTGTAGGGCACTTATTCATTTGCTATATATACACCTAGAAGAAGGTAAAGCATCGAATTCAGATATCAACATAAATTTTCCTAATTTCTCTATGGTCATATTGGATAGAAAAGGAAACAAAACCACCCAAGTGTGATGAAGAAATAAGGCCAGACATCCCAGTAGCTTCCACAAAGTTAGAAATACTGCCACCAGCAAATACACCTGCGAGATGCAGGGCACAAATTTGGTAATATACCCTCATCTGAATTAGAGACAAAGATTTACATGGTAAATTCTGTAGGCACGCAAGGATGTCTGTATCAGCATAGCAACCATATACATACTTGAATTTGACATCCTGGTCAGATCAATAAACTTAGTACTACTACTGTATCTTACTGATTTCTGTTACTAATACAATTGCCCATCTGTAGCCAAATAGAGGCAGTAATATCATGTAATCTGAAATTCAAGGCATATAAGGAGGATGCGGGCGCTGGGAAGTGGTGTCGGGGCTCAAATCGAGCAGCTTGGGGGTTGGGATTACTTTACCTCGTTGGTCGTCGTCGTCGACGAGGTGGCATCGCGGTGCTCCTGCAGCGGGATGGGCGCGGGACAGCAACGGCGAGGCAGACACAGGACAATGACGGTGAGGCTGGCCTCCTCCTCTTTCCCTTCGGCAGGACTTGCCTCCTCCTCCTTCCCTTCGGCGGACGGGGGACAACAATGGCGAGGCGGACGGCGGAGCGAGGGGCGCGGCTAGGGTTGCGAGTTGGGGATTTTCGTCGGTGATGGGGATTTGCGAGATGGGGGTTAGTTGAGATGACGCGCTATTACAGGTGGACCCGCGGCCACTTACCCTCGGCGCCTAAGGGCTTTATTCGCCGGGGATAACAGACTTTTTTCAGCCAGGGTGGCCATCCAGCCCACCATACCGCCGGTGTCTATGGGCTTTATTCGCCAGTGGTAAAGGCGGCCCATCCGGGGGTAAGCGTCCCACAACAGCCCCGGCGCGTGCCAGCCTTTTTCGCCAGCGGTAATTGAGCCAGCCTTGGCGCTACCAGTGTCCTTTCGCCGGTGATAACTGATACCTTTGATCCGAATTACGGATGTAGTATAGCTCTTTTTCCCCAGTAGACCTTGGTTATCGAATCCACGGGAAGCGAATGCATAGTGAAGTTACTTTAACGGACCTTCAGAAGTTTTAGAATTTCTTTTATGTTTTCACTGACCAGTAGTTTGCGTCTTTTTGTTGTTGTCGATGATGGAGAGAGAGGGCCTATGGCGTTCGGTTTCACCTGTAGCTGTGCAAAAACATCTGATGGGAATAAAAGATAGAAATAAGGTATGCGTGTACTTGTTAGAGCAAGATAAATTATATGTGGGCAGTGCATCCATAATTTCTATTGCCTCCGTAACCGCTTATAACAATAACCTACTAGTCTCATTCATAGAAGAAAGAGAACTAATGACATGCATAGTAATGCCATGTTAATCCCAAGCAAATCCATCACATACAACCGTACTACCCCTTCTGTTATTGGGGTTCCCAACCTGCAGATCAGTCATCACTCATACTCCTTATACCTGGCTCAACTCTCGGGGTCTTGGGTACCTGACAAGTCCTTAGATTGAGGCAAGAGAGGATACAATAATCATCATGTCATACAAACTAATACACGAACCCATCTATGATAAATCACATGCACAATTGCTACATGGCTAGGCCGAAGCCCTTAGCCCAAGGAGAATTACTCACACATAGAGATGAGATCAACAATCACAAACATTGTAATGAAAATCATAAGATTGATAGCAATAGTCTTACAATGTTGCCAATCGGAGAAGAGATCTACTATTACAAGTGGTGGAGTATGGCTATGGAGATGGAAAAGGATGTGGAGATCTAGAGGCGGCTTCCTAGCGAGGTATGGCTTCTTCGGGGTCTGGGGAGCACGAGAGAGATGTTTTCCCATCGCCTAAGGCTTCTTTATATAGGGGTCCCTTCACGAACCTTGTTCTGTTTGACCTAACGAAGGAGACGCCAACTATACGACCGGAGCTATACGGTCAGAATTTTTGCTCTGGCCATATAGTTGGTCGTTACAGCGTTTGCCTTTGTTAGACGGCTCCTGGTTTCTTCTGGTCGAAGAAAATATCGTATCTTTGATTTTAATGTAGTGGTTCCCTCATTTAAACGATATTATCTACGCAGGAAAAATACAAGAACAAAGGATTGCATACCCCTTTGAATATTAGCATTAGTGGCACGGTTTAGAGATATATTTCATCAAAAATATGATTAATATTCAATTTAAATATGGACATAGATGGCTATATTTCAGAGCCATCAACCTCCCAAGCTTAAACTTGATCGTCCCAAGCAAGAAAACCAAAATCAAAAGAACTCAGCATTTAAACTGAAATAACGAGATGGTGATCTTACTCATGATTAATAGTCTCATGTTTTCTCCACTTTCATAAATCTGAAAAACTTTAGCATAGATAGAGTAATGGCAAGCGTATCATACGGGTTTCATGTATCCTTATAGCGTAGAAAAATTATTGTAAGCATGGATGATTCAGATGAGTAAATTTTATTCCATGTCAAGTAATCAACTCATAGTCTTGCCTTTGAACAGTAAAGTGTAATCATGTAAATTAAGAGTGTGAGAGTTGTCATTAAAAGCATATATACTAGAGTATCTCAATTCTCCCACATCAATGAATCAAGACTTTGCAAGCACTACTTTTCTATTCATTGTCCTTCAAGAATTTCAGCTTTTAAGTAATTGAGAGCATGCCAAAGATTTTTATTAGTTTATCGGGCTGTGATGGACACTCGTGGCATCACTAAGGTTTTTGTTCCTTTTGCATAATAATTACTCATAATAGCCAAAGGAGTGATTCCATCATGATTACAGCTACCCGGGAGTGCCAAGAATCTTACCCACTATAGCATTGCTGCTACAAGTGATTAATCAACTCATAGTCGAAATCTAGAAGTTTTCTCCATGAAGATCGTTCGTAGGCCAGTGGAGTTGTTGCCATCCCATGAAGTTTGACACGTGTAAAGCTATATCATTCTTATGATTAACAAGTCAAACTTTGGCATGCTCACAAAAACCGTTAAACATTAATTCAATCGAACAAATCCTTTCAAAGAGAGCTATTAAGTCAATCAACATTTTCAGTGGTGTCAAGTGTCTCAAGAAATAAGCCTTCAAGACTAAACACTACAACACCCAAGCCTTCAATTGTGAGACTTTTTCTTATTACAATTGTTTAGCAATTTTAGGCAAGACTTGGTTAATTACAAGAGTTGGAACAAAATGAGCCCAATTAAATACCCATGCAAACGACAATCTTACTATGATACAAAGACTCACTCCACCAATATAATATCTCAACATTTACTACTAACTAGCATGGGTTTCTCAAACTTCAAAAGTGGGGAGTCATAAGGCATACCTCTCATGTTTGGTTCCACTTCTCTCTTCCTTTTTTTATTCGTTTCTTGGAAACTCGAAGTCGACCACTCTTCTGCAAACATACGAAGACCTCGAGGCGAAAAGAAAAGAAAAGAAAGAGGAAACATAAGGAAAAATGGAGAAATCTTTTTGTGATTTTTAAGAGAGGGAAATAAAGAATAGAAAATTGGTGGCAAAGCTCGGCTAGAAAATTTCGAAAGTAAAATAGAAAGAACTAAAGATAAAGTGTTGGGGAAACCAACACGAGTGCTTATAAACTCAAATAAAAATGTAACCTTGAAATAAAAGCAAATAAACGCCAACTAAAGATACATGAGGAAACTTCCCCAAGCTTAGGCTTTTGCAAGCCCTTCAAATCATTGTGGTGGCGGGAAAAAGTCGTTACTCCAGTTCACGAATTGAGTGGAGAGGTTACTTGTTGATTCTCGAAGGTTCAAAGAGAGGTTGTGCATCTTCTCAACAGTCCCTCCAAGTCCTTGGGAATCTTGGTATGTTGCGAATCGGGTTTGTGGATGCTCCTCCTGATGAGGAACTTCTTGCTCCTCCTCTTGGTCATCATCCTCTTCAGGAATATCCTCCTCATGTTGGTACTGCTCAACATGCACATCATATAGCAAACGTCCCTCCTCTATAGATAAAAGATAATTAGGCAAAGGAGCGGGGTAGATACGCCCAGCTCCAGCAATATGCAGATAATAAACACCACCTCTCCTAGTGAGCATTCCACAGGCCCTCAAGGTGGAGAAACCAACACGCATCTCACCTAGTACGGATTGCAACTCACCTAGATTGATGTCTAGGGCAGTGGCAAGCATGGTGATGATGCCTCCTCCTGTGATTGGCCCCTGGCTTTGGGAGGCTTGCTGCTCCAGGTAGCGCACAAGGATGGTGCCCAAGTTGAGTGACATGTTGCAGTTGATGTAAGCAGCCTTGGCGAGGACTAGGATGTCCTTCTCGTTGAGTCTCGTTAACTCATTGCGTTCCTGCAACGTATTAGCAATAACATAGAACAAATAGCGAATTGTAGGATGTTGAATATTCTTCCCCTTGTTTACTCTACTAGTGAAGCTCATTCCATTATAGTATTGATCGGGGGAAGGAATTAAGCCAGTAAAGGATGCGTGTAGAGCATGAACATCATTGTTTGGCAAATTAAAGCATGCACACCATTGGACTAATGTTAAGGTGTAGTTGTTGTTCATCAGACGGAAAGAAATAGTGTCCTCTCCTTGCCACAGTTTAATAGTGCTTTGCAATGAACTTAGGAATTCAATGGTTAAGCGGCGATAAGTAGGTACATCATTGTACACAAAGTTTTGCAGGCCAACTCTATTGCAAAGTAAATTGAAGTCATTAGAAATAACGAGTTGGTTCAATATAAGGGGGCAAGCCCACTTGGTGGCCTTCACTTCGCGGTTCTTGATCTTGTTGAAGCGTTCACGATGACCCTGATCTCTGAACCATATCCCCATGCATTCTTGGGTGATTGCCTGAGAAGCGCTAGCGATGGCACAAGCACGAGTTTGGCTCCTTGTGTTCATCTTCTAAAACATTGAAGAAAGGCAAAAATAATACGTTTTGATCCAACAACAGTAAGTATAATATGTTCCTCATCTAAGCACACTAAAGAATCTCCTCAAGATAATAATCTAGGTAAGAAAATCATTGCAATTGGTTCATAGTAGGTTTCACCCTAGATTGATAATGACAATAGATCGAAAATGAATTTGCAAAAAGTAATTGGAGGATCGGAGGAGAAACATACCATAGATCACTTGTGTGCGAGGAAATCGAATGAAATTGAGTAGAGATGAAGATCCCTTGAGGTTTTGAGAGAGCTTGGAGGTAGAAGAAAGAAAAAGGATTGAAGTTTTGGAGTTGGGAGTACCTTCCCGTGCGATTTTATGGTCGGACGCAACTATACGGGCGCAACATGCATTCCAACCGTATAGTTGGCGTTCTTTCAAAATATTAGGTCTTCCTCCTGGCGGTGCAGCTATACGACCGCAACTTGTTGGGGGAATACCCCCGGGTAGGGTAACGTCGGGGTGCAAAGGCCGAGTTAGCCGAGGTACGACACGGTCAAAGCAAGTGCTGACCGGGTCACCTCAAGGCTGGCCGAACCACTGAGTGACCCTGCCCATGGAATATCTCCCTAGCCTTAGCCCGGCCGGCATAAAATACATGTCGGCCATGTTTGTCTGTCTATTATGCAGGTACCCTCATAGCCGGGTTAGCCAAGTGCTAGCCGGACTATTGTATGTCTTCCAAGAGAAGGAAAGAATCTCCCGCTGGTCAAAAGGTGGCTTTGCTAGCTGTAGCGTGAGCTAAGCAAAGCAGAGAGGAGGACCAGTGGGTCATGGGCGACCAAGATGACGCGGGCAATGTCGGCTGATGTAGCCCGTGTCTGGTGACGCTTAAAGGCAAGGATTATGTTGTGGGTTACGTCCAAAGCCCGAACGAGCCATTAAAGGGAATAAAGAAGCATCTAGCTTTAGTCGAGGAGCATATTCGTGGAATATGCTGCCACGTGTGCCCTAACTTTGTAACCCGGGCTCCCGTATATAAGGAGCACCGGGGCCTCCATAGAGAGGGATCGATCATTTTCTCTGTCTAAGATAGAACTCGAGAGATAGCTTGTGGGGAGTAAGAGACATAGTATCCTTCTCACCACTAGCTTGAAGAGCACTTGTAAACTCCATTGATAGAGGAAATACAACTTCATCTGTGCGTGGAATCACCACGTTCTCCCTCCCTAGATTCCCCTAGCATACATTGGCCCCATCTTTAGCCTATCCATGGCATCTGCCGTACCACCACCATGACACAACTATACGGGTGGAACAAAATGTTCCGGCCATATAGTTGGTCGTTAAATTGTTTGTCCCTGTGAAAGAAAATTTGCAAAAGCCATCGATATCTATATGACCGGAACTGTACGGCCGGAATTTTGATTCCCGCCGTATAGTTGGTCATTAAACTCCCAGTATATATGAAAAGAAATTGTACTGAGGCATTGATATCTATACGACCGGAACTATACGGTCAAATTTTTTATTCCCGTCATATAGTTGGTCATTAAACTGTCTGTACATAAGAAAATAAATTGTATGGAGGCATTGATATCTATACGGTCAGAATTTTTTATTCCCGCCGTATAGTTGGTCGTTAAACTCTCAGTATATATTGCAGAAAAAAATTTGATGGCAAATATACGACCGGAACTATACGGCCAGAATTTTTATTCCCGTCGTATAGTTGGTCGTTAAACCATCTGTGTCCATCAATTTTTTTTGTTTCTTCGTAAACTATTTCTTTTCCTGTAACTTAGCGATATACCTTGTTTTTGACAGAAAATTAACAGAAAATATTGTCGACCAACAATAGCATGAATAATGCAGAAATTCAAGTACTACCAAATTTCTTCTCCTCAAATGGAGTTTTCTAGCACTCTTTATTGAATATGAACTTAAACTAAAACTAAGAACTTAACTCAAACCTTAATTTAACATGGGTTGTGTCAACATCCGGATTTTTAAACCTAGATGCATGTAATGCCATACCTCGCTATCCCGAGATTACCATTTTTGTGAGACATGACAGAATTGGTACCACAGTACATCATCCATTACAAACCATAATAAAGGTCTTACAAATAAAGGATCACATGATCCTGTCTTAATACAATCAAAGCAGCGGAAAGTAAACATAGTAGGGGCTCCATCTTCAGGGTCACAAGCAATGCTGATGATGGGAGATGATCCTAGTTGTCATAGACCTCCTGCTGTCCATCTTCCTGGTAGTCCTCCTCAAAGTCTGGCCACGGGAATAGCTAGGGACAAAGCCATGAGTACTCTTTAAGTACTCGCAAACTATCACTAACAAGTAAGGTAGTTCTAGTAGGAATCTTAAGCTCTAGGTTTATTTGCAAAAAGCTAGGTTTATTTCATAAGGAGTTCAAAGGTAAAGAACCTAATTTAATTTTCTACATCACCTAAGTGGGAACCTAGTTTTCATGTCCACAACCCTGTTGTGGTCAAGTCAAGGTCCTAGTTCAATTCACAAGTCATTTTGAAAACATCTGACAACGGAACAGTATGGCCACTCCAACTGTCCATGATCGTGGACGCGGCTATTCGAATAGTTTGACACTCTGAAGAGGTGGTACACTTTCACCACAATATTCGATACATCCGTCAGGTATAACCCTGAATCATCATACTTAGTATACGGATAATCAATCATAACCTTTCAATTACACACTCTAGTATAGGCACCTCCCCTATGAGCTTGGCCTCCCAGCCATGGCCATCTGCCATCCTGGGCACTGCATAAGTGGACATTCTGTTGGAGATATGCCCAAGAGGCAATAATAAAAGTGGTTATTATTATATCTTTGTGTTTATGATGAATGTTTACATCCCATGCTATAATTGTATTATTAGGAAACACTAATACTTGTGTGTTTTGTAAACGTAAAAGAGTCCCTAGTAAGCCTCTTGTTGAACTAGCTTGTTGATTAATAGATGATCATGGTTTCCTGATCATGGACATTGGATGTCATTAATAACAAGGTTATATCATTAGGAGAATGATGTGATGGACACACACACATAGTAAGTGTAGCATAAGATCAAGTCATTAAGTTCGTATTGCTACAAGCTTTCAAATGCATAGTAACCTAATCCTTCGACCATGAGGTTCTGTTAATCACCATCACCGGATGGGTACTTTGATGACATCAAACACCGCTTCGTAACAAGGTGGTTATAAAGGTGTCATTAGGTATTCTGAAAGTATGTGTTGAAGCGCATGGACCAAGATTGGGATTTGTCCATCCATATGACGGATATATATGCTCTAGGCCCTCTCGGTGGAATGTCATCTAGTTAACTTGCAAGCATGTGACTAGGTCACAAGGGATGACATATCATGGAACGAGTAAAGAGTACTGTAACATCCCAAAACTTTAATCCAAGCTGATCAAGATCAAATCATCCAAAAATGGGGTGAACAAAAACTTTTCCAAATTTAAAATGAAAGCATTCATATATGTGTGCTTAAAATAGGAGTTGTTTGAATTGCCATGATTGATTGATCCAATGCTTGTAAAATGTTTCTTAGGTGATTTAAACATCATCTACATCATTCCCAAACTTTTCCTAAAGAAAATCAAATCAAAAAGAATTAAAATGAAGGAATGGTCATTTTGACAAATTTAACTCTCATGCCTACTTTGGCTATTCCTAGTACTCAATTCTTAACAGAAACAATTCTTGATCTTTGCACCCCTTGCTAGTACACATAATGAGGTACCAAGGCCCACCTTTTGATCTACTAAAACATTCATAAACTATTTTAAATGACAGTTTAAAATTGAATCTAATGCATATGCATAGATCACCCCTATTTCAAAAACCATCTAATTGAGCACCAT
Source organism: Avena insularis (assembly GCA_023614405.1). NCBI lineage: Eukaryota > Viridiplantae > Streptophyta > Magnoliopsida > Poales > Poaceae > Avena > Avena insularis. The sequence continues at coordinate 436,905,622 of CM042692.1, forward strand.
TTTCAAAACCCTTGCAACCAGAGACTACCTATCACTAGTGGAGATCACCCAAAAATTTTGAACTCAAAATTCAAAACTTTTTCTCTTGCGGCCATTTCATCAAACACTTGGCAGGCAGATTTCAAACTAAACAAATTTCACTATTTTAAATAGTGTTCTGGCCAAACTTGCTCCCCAACTTGCCACCAAAATCTCTCCACTACTCCCCCTAACCCCTCTCTAGCCCAGCCACTCACTGTGCCACGACCAAATGGTCATGGCCATTAAGGCCGAGCCCCCACTTAGGCACCCCACCGGCGACAAGCCAGTACGCCATCCATCCACCGTGTCCTAGAGGTAGCCTGTGGTCCACCTCCACCGCCCAACCAGTCCCAGCCCAAGGACAGCGACCGGAATGACCAGGAGCTGCCGCGCCCCGAGCCTGTCGACCATGCCGATGCCGCCCGCAGAGCATGCACTGTCCCCGCTCGCACCGACCGCCCCTTGGCACCAGCCCGCGCCCACCCCTCCGCCTCGACCTGGAGAACACCCCAGACACCTCCGTTCGCTGCCCAAAGCCCCACAGCCACCGCTCGCCGTGGACACTGCCGCTTCGGCCACGCAGAGCGCTACCTCGCCCCGACCGCATGCCACCGCCCCTACGGCCGCATCGAAGTCCTAGAGCACCGCCGGGGAACTGCCCACCGATCACAATCCCCAGCCATGCCGCTAGCTCACCGTAGCCATGTCGCCACCGTCGACCGCCCATCCCGCTCGGTCTCGCCGTCGAGCCTATAAAAGGAGCCCTCCCCAGCACCAAAGACTCACACCATTCCACTCCCCTCACCTCTCTGAACCTCACCCACCTCTCGCCGGAGCAAGTGGAGCAGCAGCTCGCCGGAATTGGAGTTGGAGCCACCGCCTCTGGAGAAGAAGGGTGCCGTTGATTCCGGCCACCCCAAGCTCCGCCGTGACCACGCCTCGCCTCGCTGTTGTCTTCCACTTTGTTTGCCCGCCTTGCCGACCCTGCTAGAGCCCTGGTACGCCCCCAGTAGACCCCCACCGAGCCGCTAGGGTTCGAGCTCGCCGGCGACCTGTTCGTCGTCGACGACAACCCTGAGCCGTAGATCTAGCCTCTAATCGCACGGCCCACAGCGCGCGTACCGCTTCGCGTTTTAAGTGCCGCTGACAAGTGGACCCCTCCTGTCAGCTGAGCCCCGTGCCGCGTAGCGCCACTGGGCCGGCCCATTTCTTTTCCCGAGCGAGCCCGTAGATTCAAATCTGGATTTTTCTTTTTAGTTAGAATATAGTTTCTGTCCAGTGTTTCAAAATTCAATTCTGTGAGTTTGACAAATCCAAATTACATGAAACTAATTTTGTCTGAAAGGTATTGAAATGCTCTATCCAAGCCCGTTGGAGTTAATTCATTTAGAGTTATAAATTTCTCCTAATAAAAATAAGAAGACAGAAGCTTTTGCAACTTGAAACATTTTTATAAAATCAACCAAGTTAGCTTTTGAGTTGATTCCAACTCTCAAAAATCACATTTCATCATATCTATCCAAATATGTAATAATATTAAGGTTTACAAGCAGTGACATTGGACTAGTACCAAAATAATGCTATATAGGCATTTCTAGTCACTTTAAATCATTAAATAATAAACTTAAACCAAAGTAATATTGATCCAACCTTTAAATCTCATTCCCACATGTTAGAATATGTGGTGAGGACATGTGTCCACATGATACCATGTTTTGGTGGTGAATATTAAATTTTAGTTAATATTTCAATGAGTAGAAATTACTTTTCCAAAATAAAAAGGTTGAAACTATTGAATTAAACTTGTGATGTTTGGGATGATAATAGATCATCAATTGTGTGGTTTAGAATACTACTTAGCCTAGTTAAGTATTGTTTGGTGATTGTGCACTTCCTATGTATTTCTAGACGTTAGTACCGACCAAGCTTTCAAGGAGGAGGAGTTCTACCAAGAAGAAGAAGAAGAAGAAAACTTCAACCACTGCACCAACCAAGGCAAGCTATTAGTGGCAAGCTAACCCTTGCAAAACATGCTTTAGTAAGCTATTGTTAGCAATCTAGAATAAAACTAGATGGTTTAGTAAAGATGCCTTAAGCATGCTTTGATCACACCCCTTTAACTATTAGTACCCCAAGTCTTATTGACAAGTTTTACCTCCCTTAGTTTACACAAAGTTCTTTAATTAATGTTGAAGGTAGCATAAAGAGTGTAAAACTTGACCTACTTAGAAACCTTTAGATGTCATTCTATGGCATGAGATTGATCCCATCTTTCCACCTTAGTGAACACTCTTAACTTAGTATTTTAGAATAGATCAAAACTTGAGTCACTTTAGATGGGAACACTTGGTGAAAATGAATTGTGAAAACCTTGGAATGATGAGTCATTCTATTGAGATGTTTTGACATGTATTGAGAAACACAACTGGTTTATGATGATGAAAATGATGAGGCATGAGCCTTAACCCTTTTATAAAACTGATGGTTGGATCGGATGCGATACCATTCCAAATTTACCGTACAACCACATTACCTAAATTGGGTAAGGCTTAGCTGGAAATTTATATGCATTAGTATTAGTTCCCTCACAGGAGAGGTTTGAGATGAGGCTACCTCTCAATGATGTCCACCTATGCAGTGCCCAAGATGACTGATGGTCATGGTTGGGAGGCCATGCTCATAGGAGAGGTGCTTATACTAGGGTGTGTAAAGGGAAGGTTATGTTTGATTATCTGCATACTAAGTATGATGATTCAGGGTTATCCCTGACAGATGTATCGAATCTTGTGGTGAAAGTGTACCACCTCTGCAGAGTGTCAAACTATTCGAATAGCCGCGTCCGTGATTATGGACAGTTGGAATGGCCATACTGTTTCGTTGTCAGATGTTTTCTAAATAACTTGAAATGAATGATGACCTTTGACTTGACCACAACAGGATTGTGTTAATGATACTAGCTTCCCAACTTAAGTGATTCTAGAACTTTACTTTATCTTTTCTTGCTTCAGAACTCAGCTTAGGTTTCAAACTTAACTTGATAGTTATTCATTAAATTCAGCACTTGAACTTAGAATTATAACCCTTGTTAGTAGTAGTTTGCGAGTACTTAAAGAGTACTCATGGCTTTTGTCCCTGGCTATTATCATGGCCAGACTATGAAGGAGATTATCAAGATGATGGTCAGCAGGACGGCTATGATAACTAGGACTATCTCGTCACAAGATTGCCTGTGCCCCTAAAGATGGACCCCACCGCTACGCTATCGTTTATTTCCGCTGCTTGTTGTATTAAAGACTGGATCATGACATCCTTATTTGTGTAAAACCTTATGTATGGTTTGTAATGGATGATGTACTGTGGTATCCAATCTGTTATGTCTCGCAAAAATGGTAATCCTGGGATTGCGAGGTATGGCATAACGGGCATCTGAGATTAAAAATCCGGGTGTTGACAAGTTGGTATCAGAGCCATCCTGACCATAGGAGACCCTAGTTAGAATGGACGTCCAAACCAAAAACTTAGCTTCAAAACCAAAGTGAGTATTTATGAAAAACTATTTCCCCTCTTACCCTGGTGAACTCATTCTTTCTCAAAAATACATGTTCCTCAAAATTCTTACATTACTACTTAAAATTTGACACACTTGATCACTTCACTAACTTCCTCATCCTAAATTCTTGTAGATGGAGACTCAGTTCAGCAAGTTTTACCAGTTGGGAAACGGAGGTCAGCTGATCTTCGAGAGGGATCTGGATTCACTGTCGGAGTTACTAGGACGCCCACATCCGGAGTTTCTTGGAGCTCAACTTCCAGGACCCCCAGGAGGAGACCTACAATGGCTAGTCATCGCAGATCTTCAAGGAAGCATTGAAGCACCAACTTCCGGGAGAATTCAGTTCTCTGTGAGAGAGAACAACTGGCTAGATGGATTAGCCAGGGCAATGCATGAAGCTCTCGCACGTCTATGTGCCCTCAGCGTCAACAAGATTCAAGGAACCCATTTTGCCCACTATGCAAGACGTGACTTCATGGGAATGCCGATGGAGATGCCAAGTCACCCAGAATTGAGGCGTCAAGTGGAGAACCTTGACTTCTTGCTTCATGACCGACAGCAGGAACTGGACAATGCCAGAGAGTTAGCAAACCAGAACCGTGCCATTGCGGACCAGAAGGCCCAGACTTTCACACTGCTCGTCCAAGATTGCTAGTCTCTTCGTCGCCAGCGTGCCAAGAAGGATCGCATCATCGCCCGTCTTCGCAAGAAGGTGGACGACCACGAGAAGACTGTCAAGGAGCAGGAAGCTCAGCTTGCCGCCAAAGAAGAAGATGATGAGGGTGAAGACATCCAGGGAGATATGGATTCTTACCTCAGCAACGATGATGACTTTCTAGAAGAGGATGTTGTGGACTTCTACACTGATGATGAAGACTCCGACTTCATCGACGATGCGTAGATGCACTAGAGCACTGTCGTAGCATGTGATGTATCATCTCATTGTATCGTAGCTTGCAGAATGGTTCTTCAAACCATCTGCTTTCCCCTTTGATTGTTGTGGTGTGTGTTGTATCGTGTGCTTGCTTGCATGAATGAAAGTAAAGTTAGTTGGAAAACCTGAGTTTAACTCAAAATTTTAGCTTTGAAAACCCAAAACCATGAACCTTAGAATTTCCCTCTTACCCCTATATCTATCTCAACCTTCAGATGACTCGTGGAAACCAAGGAGGGAGCAGCTCGTCGCAGGACCGAATGATACTAATCTTGCAGAATCTCATCGCAGACCGTGAAGCAAGCAGGGCCGAGCGTCAAGCCAACTTAGCAACATTGCAGCAGGTCGCCCAAATGGCTCTCAACAACCAAGGACATGGAAATCAGGATCACCATGGATCTAAACTCAAAAAATTTCAGAACATCAATCTCCCAATCTTCAACCAATCTGAAAACCCATTAGATGCTGATGACTGGTTATAGACCATGGAAAACAACCTCGAAGTTGCAGGAGTTGAGGAGAATGAGAAAGTTCTCTTTGCCACCCACTATCTGGCGGGAGATGCAAGAGCTTGGTGGAATAGCATCCGCAACATGAACCATGGCCAGGTGATGACCTGGGAAGCATTCAAGGTCAAGTTCAGCCGCACCCACGTGCTGCAAGGTCTTGTCAACAGGATGAGAGATGAATTCCGTGAACTGAAGCAAGGAAGATTGACTGTAGTAGAGTACCGTGACAAATTCTTGTCACTTGCCAGATATGCACCGGATGAGATCAACACGGAGGCCAAGAAGAAAGAGAGATTCTTAAACGGACTGCATGATGAGATGCAGACTGTCCTCGTCAACATCCGTTTCCAGGATCTTGAAGAGCTAGTCGACTCTGCCATTCAGATGGAAGGGAAGATTAACCAGGCAAACGATAACCGCAAGCGTCGTATGATGCAGCAGTCTGGATCCAGTAGTCACCAGAAGTACCGTCCTAACCCCTCACCAGGATATGCACCAAGGAACAACCGACCCCCAAATTCTCGCCCAAGCTACCCCAACCGTAGCGGAGGAAATGTGAAGCCCGGAGGAAACAATCACAACTCCGGCAACGCCAACAACTTCAACCGTGCCCCTCCCAAGAGCAACAACAACAACACTGCCCCCAGAACTGGCAGCAATGCTGTACCTGTTGCAGTCAAGGACAAGTCCCAGATCACTTGTTTCGAGTGTGGAGTGAAGGGTCACTACTCCAATGAGTGTCCCAAGAAGACTGCCGCCAACGCCCCTGTGAATGCCCCAGCTCAGCAGCAGCGTCCTGTTCAACCAGGAAGGAGATTTGCCCTAGGAAACCCGCACAACCGCAACGGTCATCTCTTCCACATGAACGCAGAAGAAGCCCAAGAAGCACCAGATGTAGTGCTGGGTATGTTTTCTGTCAACTCAGTTTTAGCAAGAGTATTGTTTGATTCTGGAGCCTTGCATTCATTTGTCACCGAAGAATTTGTATGCACTAGTAAGATTCGCCCAATCAACCTGAAGCATGTCATGATAGTTCAAATCCCCGGTTCAACCACAAAAGCTAGAAAAATTTGCAAAGCTGTACCTATCAGAATACATGGGATAGATTTTTATGCCAACCTAATTGTACTTGGAACCAAAGGATTGGAAGTAGTACTAGGTATGGACTGGATGCCAAGGCATAAAGGACTGATAGACTGTGCTAAGAAAGCCATCACCATGACCAGTAGTTCTGGAGTAACAGTAGAACATATCTCTGAAACCTTACCCCGTCAATTCAAATGCAACAAAAGTGTAGCCCTGCCTACCATTGACCAAGTCAGAGTAGTCTGTGAATACCCCGACGTATTCCCAGATGAATTGCCAGGTATGCCCCCGGATAGGGATATAGAGTTCATTATCGAACTAATCCCCGGAACCGGACCTATAGCCTAGAGACCCTATACCATGAACCCCTCAGAGTTAGTAGAACTGAAGAAGCAGTTGGATGCCATGTTAGCAACAGGCTTGATTCAACCAAGTGCATCGCCATGGAGATCACTAGTGTTATTCGTCGACAAGAAAGATGGAGGCAACCGTCTGTGTACAGACTACAGAAAGTTGAATGATGTTACCATCAATAACAAGTACCCCTTGCCAAAGATAGAGTATCTATTTTATCAGTTGACTGGAGCTCAGGTATTCTCAAAGATTGATCTTAGGACTGGTTATCACCAACTTAAGATTCGTGCAACGGATATTCCGAAGACCGCCTTTACTACTCGCTATGGTTTATACGAGTATACGGTTATGTCTTTTGGATTAACCAATGCCCCTGCTTATTTCATGAATCTCATGAATAAGATCTTTATGAATTTTCTAGATAAGTTTGTAGTTGTGTTTATTGACGACATCCTTATCTACTCCAAGTCAGAAGAAGAGCATGAGCAACATCTGAGAATCATCCTAGAAACCCTGAGAGAGCATCAGTTATATGCCAAGTTCAGCAAGTGTGAGTTTTGGCTAAAAGAAGTAGGATTCCTAGGACATATTGTGTCTGCCGGAGGAGTCTCTGTTGATCCCACCAAGATCAAAGATGTCGAGGAATGGGAAGCCCCAACCAATCAAACCCAAGTTCGTTCATTTCTCGGATTAGCGGGATATTACCGCAAGTTCGTAGAAGGATTCTCGAGCATAGCCCGACCAATGACCCAATTGTTGAAGAAGGACAAGAAGTTTGAATGGATGGACAAGTGTGAAGCCGCTTCGTGAGCTGAAGAAGAGATTGATATCAGCCCCAATTTTGATCATGCCCGACATCAAGAAGCCGTTTGATGTGTATTGTGATGCATCCAAGATTGGTCTAGGATGTGTATTGATGTAAGAAGGCAAAGTCATCGTGTATCTATCTCGACAACTGAAGCAGCATGAGCAGAACTATCCGACCCATGATCTTGAGCTAGCAGCTGTGGTTCTAGCGTTGAAGACATGGCGTCATTATTTGATGGGTAATCGCTGTGAGATTTACTCAGACCATAAGAGCTTGAAGTATATCTTCACCCAGAAGGAGTTGAATATGAGGCAAAGAAGATGGATAGAGTTAATCAAGGATTATGACCTTGACATTCACTATCACCCCGGCAAAGCCAATGTGGTAGCGGATGCTCTTAGCAGATTGCCGTGTAGGCTAAACACCATGATCAAAGAGAAGCAACCAAGTTTGTATGAGGAGTTGGAGCAGTTCAGGACTGAGTTAGTTAGCAAAGGATTCCTAGCTAGCATTGAACTTCAACCCACTTTGATTAGCCAAATCAAGGAAGCCCGAAGGGAATGAAAGTATCGAGCGGAATCAAGCGTCGTATTGGAAGTGCAAAGTACCTGGATTCACCGAAGACGAAGAAGGTGTACTGTGGTACAAAGGACGTATCTATGTGCCAGCAGATTCGGAGCTGAAGGAGGTTATCATGAAGGAAGCTCATGATACTCTTTATTCTATCCACCCCGGAGGAACAAAGATGTATCAGGATTTGAAAGAGCAATTTTGGTGGCACAAAATGAAGAGAGAGATCGGAAGCTACATCACCAAATGTGACATATGTCAAAGAGTCAAAGCAGAGCATCAGAGACCTGCAGGACTATTGCAACCATTGCAGATTCCGGAATGGAAATGGGATTCCGTCGGAATGGACTTTATCACCGGTTTACCTACTTCTAGTAGGGCAAATGACTCAATCTAGGTCATAGTTGATAGACTATCCAAGGTAGCCCACTTCATACCAGTCAAGACAACCTACGAGTGCAAAACTAGCGGTAGTACATTGCTGGATTGTTGGTTTGCATGGAACCCCCAAGACCATCGTATCGATCGAGGAACTCGGTTTACTTCAAGATTTTGGCGAGAAAGTTCAGGAAGGATTTGGAACCAAGTTGAACTTCAGCACCGTATCACCCATAAGCAGATGGACATGATGAGAGAGAGTCAACCAGATCTTGGAGGATATGCTTAGAGCTTGTGTGTTGGAATACGGGTCAAAATGGGAAGACTGCCCGCCTTCAGCGAATTCTCATATAACAAGTTATCAAGCTAGTTTGCAGATGGCACCATTTGAATTCCTATCGGAAGGAAGTGTCGTACCCTTTGAATTGGTCGCAAGTAGGAGAGAGTCGATCTTTGGACCCGACATTCTCCAGAAGCGAAGAAAGTTCACAAAGTTCGTGAGCACCTCAAGACCTCCCAATCCAGACGGAAGAGCTATCTTTGACAAGAGAAGGAGAGACCTGACTTTCAATGTCGGAGATTTCAGATATCTCAAGGTTTCACCATTGAAGGGAACTCAACGCTTTAGTCGAAGGAAAGTTAGCTCCAGATATATTGGACCTTTCAAGATTCGAACCGAGGAGAATTATCGTATCAGCTGGAATTGCCTGAAGAGATGTCAGCCATCCACAATGTGTTCCATATCTCGTTACTTCGCAAATGCTTGGAAATGCCTGAGAAGACTGAAGTTTTCAAGAATATCAATCACAGAGCAGTGGAAATCAACAATGACCTGACCTATCAGGAAGTGCCCATCCGTATCTTAGAAGAATCCTACAGAACCACCAGGACCAGGAGTATCAAGTTTCTCAAGATTTAGTGGAGCAACCATACCGAGGAGGAAGCTACTTGGGAGCGCGAGGATTACATTAGGACAGAGTTCCCAGATCTCTTTAGTTCCTAGTTTTCCTTGTAAATCTCGGGACGAGATTTTGTTTAAGGAGGGAAGGTTTGTAACATCCCAAAACTTTAATCCAAGCTGATCAAGATCAAATCATCCAAAAATGGGGTTAACAAAAACTTTTCCAAATTTAAAATGAAAGCATTCATATATGTGTGCATTTAAAATAGGAGTTGTTTGAATTGCCATGATTGATTGATCCAATGCTTGTAAAATGTTTCTTAGGTGATTTAAACATCATCTACATCATTCCCAAACTTTTCCTAAAGAAAATCAAATCAAAAAGAATTAAAATGAAGGAATGGTCATTTTGACAAATTTAACTCTCATGCCTACTTTGGCTATTCCTAGTACTCAATTCTTAACAGAAACAATTCTTGATCTTTGCACCCCTTGCTAGTACACATAATGAGGTACCAAGGCCCACCTTTTGATCCCTAAAAACATTCTGTAAACTATTTTAAATGATAGTTTAAAATTGAATCTAATGCATATGCATAGATCACCCCTATTTCAATAACCATCTAATTGAGCACCATTTTCAAAACCCTTGCAACCAGAGACTACCTATCACTAGTGGAGATCACCCAAAAATTTTGAACTAAAAATTCAAAACTTTTTCTCTTGCGGCCATTTCATCAAACACTTGGCAGGCAGATTTTAAACTAAACAAATTTCACTATTTTAAATAGTGTTCTGGCCAAACTTGTTCCCCAACTTGCCACCAAAATCTCTCCACTACTCCCCCTAACCCCTCTCTAGCCCAGCCACTCACTGTGCCACGACCAAATGGTCATGGCCATTAAGGCCGAGCCCCCACTTGGGCATCCCACCATGACAAAGACCCACCTTGCCAGCCAACATCCACCATGTCCTAGAGGTAGCCCGTGGTCCACCTCCACCGCCCAACCAGTCCCAGCCCAAGGACAGCGACCGGAACAACCAGGAGACGCCGCGCCCCGAGCCTGTCGACCATGCCGATGCCGCCCGCAGAGCGCGCACTGTCCCCACTCGCACCGACCGCCCCTTGGCACCAGCCCGCGCCCACCGCTCCGCCTCGACCTGGAGAACACCCCAGACACCTCCGTTCGCTGCCCAAAGCCCCACAGCCACCGCTCGTCGTGGACACCGCCGCTTTGGCCGCGCAGAGCGCCACCTCGCCCCGACCGCATGCCACCGCCCCTACGGCCGCATTGAAGTCCTAGAGCACCGCCAGGGAACCGTCCACCGATCGCAATCCCCAGCCATGCCGCTAGCTCGCCGTAGCCATGTCGCCACCATCGACCGCCCATCCCGCTCGGTCTCGCCGTCGAGCCTATAAAAGGAGCCCTCCCCAGCACCAAAGACTCACACCATTCTACTCTCCTCACCTCTCTGAACCTCACCCACCTCTCGCCGAAGCAAGTGGAGCAGCAGCTCGCCGGAATTGGCGCCGGAGCCGCCGCCTCTGGAGAAGAAGGGTGCCGTTGATTCCGGCCACCCCAAGCTCCACCGCGACCACACCTCGCCTCGCCGTCGTCTTCCACTTCGTTTGCCCACCTCGCCAACCCCGCTAGAGCCCTGGTACACCCCCAATAGACCCCCACTGATCCGCTAGGGTTCGACCTCGCCGGCGACCTGTTCGTCGTTGACGACGACCCTCAGCCGTAGATCTAGCCTCTAATCGCACGGCCCACAGCGCGCATACCGCTTCACGTTTTAAGTGCCGCTGACAAGTGGACCCCTCCTGTCAGCTGAGCCCCGTGCCGTGTAGCGCCACTGGGCTGGCCCATTTCTTTTCCCGCGCGAGCCCGTAGATTCAAATCTGGATTTTTCTTTTTAGTTAGAATATAGTTTCTATCCAGTGTTTAAAAATTCAATTCTATGAGTTTGACAAATCCAAATTACATGAAACTAATTTTGTCTGAAAGGTATTGAAATGCTCTATCCAAGCCCGTTGGAGTTAATTCATTTAGAGTTATAGATTTCTCCTAATAAAAATAAGAAGACAGAAGCTTTTGCAACTTGAAACATTTTTATAAAATTAACCAAGTTAGCTTTTGAGTTGATTCCAACTCTCAAAAATCATATTTCATCATATCTATCCAAATATGTAATAATATTAAGGTTTACAAGAAGTGACTTTGGACTAGTACCAAAATAATGCTATATAGGCATTTCTAGTCACTTTAAATCATTAAATAATAAACTTAAACCAAAGTAATATTGATCCAACCTTTAAATCTCATTCCCACATGTTAGAATATGTGGTGAGGACATGTGTCCACATGATCCCATGTTTTGGTGGTGAATATTAAATTTTAGTTAATATTTCAATGAGTAGAAATTACTTTTCCAAAATAAAAAGGTTGAAATTATTGAATTAAACTTGTGATATTTGGGATGATAATAGATCATCAATTGTGTGGTTTAGAATACTACTTAGCCTAGTTAAGTATTGTTTGGTGATTGTGCACTTCCTATGTATTTCTAGACGTTAGTACCGACCAAGCTTTCGAGGAGGAGGAGTTCTACCAAGAAGAAGAAGAAGAAAACTTCAACCACTGCACCAACCAAGGCAAGATATTAGTGGCAAGCTAACCCTTGCAAAACATGCTTTAGTAAGCTATTGTTAGCAAGCTAGAATAAAACTAGATGGTTTAGTAAAGATGCCTTAAGCATGCTTTGATCACACCCCTTTAACTATTAGTACCCCAAGTCTTATTGACAAGTTTTACCTCCCTTAGTTTACACAAAGTTCTTTAATTAATGTTGAAGGTAGCATAAAGAGTGTAAAACTTGACCTACTTAGAAACCTTTAGATGTTATTCTATGGCATGAGATTGATCCCATATTTCCACCTTAGTGAACACTCTTAACTTAGTATTTTAGAATAGATCAAAACTTGAGTCACTTTAGATGGGAACACTTGGTGAAAATGAATTGTGAAAACCTTGGAATGATGAGTCATTCTATTGAGATGTTTTGACATGTGTTGAGAAACACAACTGGTTTATGATGATGAAAATTATGAGGCATGAGCCTTAACCCTTTTATAAAACTGATGGTTGGATTCGGATGCGATACCATTCCAAATTTACCGTACAACCACATTACCTAAATTGGGTAAGGCTTAGCTGGAAATTTATATGCATTAGTATTAGTTCCCTCACAGGAGAGGTTTGAGATGAGGCTACCTCTCAATGATGTCCACCTATGCAGTGCCCAAGATGACTGATGGTCATGGTTGGGAGGCCATGCTCATAGGAGAGGTGCTTATACTAGGGTGTGTAAAGGGAAGGTTATGTTTGATTATCTGCATACTAAGTATGATGATTCAGGGTTATCCCGCGATGTATCGAATCTTGTGGTGAAAGTGTACCACCTCTGCAGAGTGTCAAACTATTCGAATAGCCGCGTCCGTGATTATGGACAGTTGGAATGGCCATACTGTTTCGTTGTCAGATGTTTTCTAAATAACTTGAAATGAATGATGACCTTTGACTTGACCACAACAGGATTGTGTTAATGATACTAGCTTCCCAACTTAAGTGATTCTAGAACTTTACTTTATCTTTTCTTGCTTCAGAACTCAGCTTAGGTTTCAAACTTAACTTGATAGTTATTCATTAAATTCAGCACTTGAACTTAGAATTATAACCCTTGTTAGTAGTAGTTTGCGAGTACTTAAAGAGTACTCATGGCTTTTGTCCCTGGCTATTATCATGGCCAGACTATGAAGGAGATTATCAAGATGATGGTCAGCAGGACGGCTATGATAACTAGGACTATCTGCCTTCGTCAGCATTGCCTGTGCCCCTAAAGATGGACCCCACCGCTATGCTATCATTTATTTCCGCTGCTTGTTGTATTAAAGACTGGATCATGAGATCCTTATTTGTGTAAAACCTTATGTATGGTTTGTAATGGATGATGTACTGTGATATCCAATCCGTTATGTCTCGCAAAAATGGTAATCCTGGGATTGCGAGGTATGGCATAACGGGCATCTGAGATTAAAAATTCGGGTGTTGACAAGTACTTATCAGTAATGAGGTAGAACTAGGTATGGAGATACCGACGATCAAACCTCTGATAAGTAGAGTATCGCGTGACAAAGGGAATTGGTTTTTGTATGTAAATGGTTCTATCAATCACGAAGTCATCGTTGAGTATGTGGGAGTCGTTATGGATCTCCAGATCCCGCTGATGGTTATTGATCGGAGAGGTGTCTTCAATATGTCTACATATTCATGAACCGTAGGGTGACACACTTAAGGTTCGATGCTGTTTAGGTAGATATGGAATGTGCGTTGGAGACCGAATGTTGTTCTGAGTCTCAGATTGGATCTAGGACATCACGAGGAGATCCGAAATTTTCCGGAGAATAAGATTCATATAATGGAGATCATTTTCTAGGTTCGGAAATGTTCTGGAGTGTTTATATGGGGATTCTAGAAGGTTTCGGAATGTTCCGGAAGGTTCTAGAAAATTCTGTGGAGTTTACTTGAAAACCAAGAAAGGAAAAGGGGAAACTTGGGGGGGGGGAGAAAACTCCCACTAAGCCCCCCTTGTGCGTCGGCCCTAGAGGTGGCCCTAGGGGTGGGAATCCTAGGCGCCACCCCTCCCTCTATAAATAGAGAGGTGGAGGCGCCCCCCTGCTTGCCCCTTCCACTCCTTGCCCTAGCCGCCTCTCTCCTCCTCCTTCGCTCTGCTCTAGCTTAGGCGAAGCCCTGTAGAATTCTCTACTCCACCACCGCCACCATGCCGTCGTGCTGCTGGGATTCCGTGGAGTGATCTACTACCTCTGCTGCTCGCTGGAACGGGGAGAGGAAGGTCTGCATCGACTCCGCATGTGTGACCGATTGTGGAAGTGCTGCCGGAACGCGGCACCGGAAGGCTCGTCCACTCGATCTTGAGATCAGCAAGTGATCGTCTACATCAACCACGAGATCCGATCTCGCACAGGGCTTTCAGATCTACAACGGTTAGTACAGATCTATCTTGTTGCACATGTCTAATAGATTAGATCTTGGCTTTTATCTAGATTAGATCTGGGTTTTGTTCGTTCTTGCGGTAGAATTTTTTTGTTTTCCGTGCTACGAACCCTTTACATTCACCTTCACGAGGTAGACTTAGCTCAACCTCTTTCCGTGAGGGAACCCATACTAAGACATATACACTTCCAGTTAAGCCCTACCCAATTCAGGTATTGTGGTTGTACTGTAAAATTGGAATGGTATCGCATCCGAACCCAACCATCAGTTTTTATCAGAACTAAGGCTCATGCCTCAAGAAGTTTCATCATCAAACCATTGTGTTTTAGAACACATGTCAAAACATTTCAATAGAATGAATCATCATTCCAAGGTTTTCATAATCATTTTCTCCAAGTATTCCCATCTGAAGTGATCAGTAGTAGTTTAGCACTAGCAACTATCAATGGGGGGTGTAACTAATAAGGGGTGCTAATCAAGTGTAACTATCCAAATCTAGTTTTATGCTGTCTATGGCATCTAAGTATAACTACCTAGGCCTTGTTTTATGCTCTTTATGGCATCTATCCTATTTTTCCAATACTCACAAATCACTAACTAAAGGTAAAGAACTTTAGTAAAAGTAAAAGAATAAAGCTTGCAAATAAAACTTGGGATTGATATAATCAAGGTTGCATAACCAAAGCATGCCTAATGCATCTTGCACAGGTTATCTTGCAAGGATGGCTTGCATAGTTAACTTGTAGTGTTAGGCTTGCCTTGAGTAGTGCAGTGGTTGAAGTTCTCTTCTTCTTCGTAGTACTCCTCCTCCTCGTAGCCCGGGTCGGTACTAGCGTCTATAAAGGAATACGAGGTACACAATCACCAAACAATACTTAACTACATCTATTTAGCACACTAAGGCTCACACTTGATGATCTAGCATCATCACAAACATCACATGAAATAAAGACCTAGTCTTATTTATCTTATTTTGGAAAAGTAATTTCTACTCATTGAAAATACTTTAGATTTAATATTCTCCAATTAAAATATGGGATCATGTTGACACATGTCATCACCACATATTCTAATACTTGGTAATGTGATTTAAAGTGGTGGTCACATTTTATAAAGTTTAAAATTACTATTTAATAAAATTAAAGTGACTAGAAATGCCTATATAGCATTCTTTCAGTACTAGTCCAAGATTGCTGCATGTAAACCTAAATATTTTTACATATTCAGATAGATCTTGTCAAATGTTATTTTTGAGAGTTGGAATCAACTCAGAAGCATTCATGGTTGATTTTTGAAAAATGTTTGAAGTGGCAAAAGCCTTTGTCTTGTTATTTTTATTATAGGTGATCGATAATTTCAAATGGTTTGAGTCCAACGAGCTTGGGTAGATATTTTGAATACCTTCCCAACAAAATTGGAATCATGCAATTTGATTCAGTAGATCTTTTTGAATTAAATTTCAAAGCCACTAACAGATTAGGGTTTTGAAAATAAAAGAAAAATCTAAATTTGAACGTGGGAAGAGCGCGGGAACGACACTGGGCCGGCCCAACTGCACAGTGCGTGCACAACGGGCTGCTAACAGGCAGGTCCCATGCGTCAGCTACTAAACTAAACCGAAACGGTACGCTCTATCTGGGCCGTGCAATTAGAGCGCGATCGATGGCTGAGCATCGTCATCTCCGTCGCACAGCGCCAGCGAGAACTGAACCCTAACACGATGGTGGGGGTATGTGGGGGCTCACCAGGGCTCCAGCTAGACTTGGCGATCGGGCGATCGAACGTGTCGAGGTCGGCGAGTCGAATGGTGGTCGCGGCGGCTGCTGGGGAAACTCCTAGCTCCAGTTCCTCTTCTCCTCTATAGCGGTGGGCTCCGGTGAAATTCCGGTGGGCTGGTGCTCGCCTTGCTCTGAGGAGAGGTGTGGGAGGTTTCTGAGAGAGAGGGGAGTGAGCTGGTGTGGCAAATGAGGGCTGGGGTGGCCTCTATTTATACACCGGCGAGATGGGCAGAGCGGCATGGCTCGGGCTCGTCGGCGACATCGTTGCAGTGAGCTATTGGCATGGCTGAGGGTAGGAGTCGATGCGGTGCTTCAGGGTGGTTGTCATGCGAGTGATGCCGCAGCAAGGGGCGGTCGAGAATGGTCAGGGCAGTCCATGCTCTGTGCGGGAACGGCGGTGTTCGAGATGGCACACAGTGGCCATGGTTCGCGCGGCGGCGAACGGGTGTGTTTGGGGGGTAGCTGGGGTCGCGGTGAGTGCAAGCACGTGCAGAGAGGGCAAGGCGCGGCGTGTGTGCGCGTGTCGGCTGCGGCGCTCTAGTGCGCTCTCGGCATGGTAGACAGAGAAGTGGGTGCGGCGATTACGGCTGGTCCACGGCGTGTCTTCGGGCGAGGGGTGGACAGGGGTTGGCGGTGAAGTGTCGCCTGTCTCCTGGACATCGTGGGAGAGGGCGGCGTGGTCTGTGGCGAGCGGTGCTTGGTCGACCTACACAGTGAGCTCGGGCGGTGTTGCACTGGTGCGAACGGCAAAGGGGGAGCTTGTCCACTGCGTTGTTGGGCACTGGGGGAGACCGGGGGAGAGAAATGGGGCACAGTGAGGAGAAAAATACTGCTCAGAACAGTGATTGCTAGGCAAGGTTTTACTATTGTCTGCCAGGTGCTCGACCAAATGGCCGCATGAATTCAAGATTTGAATTTTTGGATGAATTTTGGTGAGTCTGTTTGTCACATGCTTGGGTGTCTAGGGTTGCTGGGAAAAGTCAAGGTGAATTGATTTGAGTGTTTTTTGAAAAGTGGTGATCTTAGTACATACACTTGATTCAATTTTGAAATGTCTCTCAAAGGGGTTTAAAAATAGTTTCTGTCTTTTTGTAAGGTTTTCTTGGATTCACTTTTACTTGGTCTAGCAAGGGGTGAAAACATTTGGAAATATTTCTATTAGAAATCTTTTACTAGGAACACTCAAAGTGGTCTAGTGGATAATTTTGGTCAAAATGACCATTTGATCATATGATTCATATTTGATTTTCTTTTCTTTTGATTTAGTCTGTACATGGCCTAGATGATGTAGTATTCATCTTTAAACCATTCCTTATCATTTGTAGAAACCAAACATGGAAATTTGCACTCATTCATACACTAATGCAATTCACAAATACACTCATATGAGATTTAATAAGAAAAGTTTCTGTTAACCCTAAACTTGGTTGATTAGAACTTGCTAATCTTGTTTAATATTTTTGGGGTGTTACAAACCTTCCCTCCTTAAACAAAATCTCATCCCGAGATTCAAGAAAAACTAGGAACTAAAGAGATCTAGAAACTCAGTCCTAATTTAATATTCTTGCTCCCAAGTAGCTTCTTCTTCAGTATGGTTGCTCCACTGGATCTTGAGAAACTTGATACTCCGGGTCCTAGTGGTTCTGAAGGATTCTTCCAAAATACGAATGGGTACTTCACGATAAGTTAGATCCTTGTTGATATCTATGGCTTGGTGATCGATGTTCTTGAACACTTCGGTCTTCTCCGAAACTTCTAGGCATTTGCGAAGTAACGAGATATGGAACACATCATGTGTGGATGACATCTCCTCTAGCAGTTCCAGTTGATATGATACTTCTCCTCGGCGATTCAAAATCTTGAAGGGTCCAATATATCTGGGGGCTAACTTCCCTTTAAGTTGAAAATGCTGCATTCCTTTCAAGGGTGATACTTTGAGATATACAAAATCTCTGACATTAAAGGTCAGGTCTCGACGTCTTTTGTCAGCATAACTCTTCTGTCTGGATTGGGCGGTCTCGAGGTGTTCACGGACTTTGTGAACCTTCTCTTCGGCTTCTCGTAGGATGTCGGGTCCGAAGATATGACTCTCTCCTCCTTGTGACCAATTCAAGGGGGGTACGACACTTCCTTCCATACAGAAATTCAAAGGGGGCCATTTGCAAACTAGCTTGATAACTATTGTTGTATGAGAATTCTGTGAAAGGCAGACAATCTTCCCATTTTGATCAATATTCTAGCACACAAGCTCTCAACATATCTTCTAATATTTGGTTGACTCTTTTAGTTTGTTCATCGGTTTACGGGTGATAAGCTGTGCTGAAGTTCAGTTTGGTTCCTAATCCTTCTTGGACTTTCTGCCAAAATCTTGAGGTAAACTAGGTTCCTCGATCCGACACTATGGTCTTAGGGGTTCCATGCAAACTGACGATTCTAGCAATGTATAGCACTGCTAGCTTCAAACTCTGGTAGGTGGTTGCTGTCTCGTGGTTGATAATGAGCTCGTTAGGGAACCCCAAGAGGAAGGTATGATGAGCACAGCAGTAAGTTTCCCTCAGTTATGAAACCAAGGTTATTGAACCAGTAGGAGCAAGGAAACACCTCCAAGGTGTTGTTTCCAACTTGGAATCCTGCACAACACAACCACAGAACTTTGCCCCCAACTTACCGTGAGGTTGTCAATATCACCGGTTTTGCTGAAAACAAAGGATTAAACGTATTGTGTGGAAGAAAGTAATAGCTTGCAGAAAGTAAACAGAAAACAGTAAACAATTGTAGATTGATGGTAAAAGAAAGGACCGGGGTCCATAGTTCACTAGTGGTGATTCTTCTTAAGATACATGACATGTTGGGTGAACAAATTACAGCGGGGAAATTGACAAACATCGAGAAAGCATACATGCATATACTAATCATCTTGACTCCTATGAGATTTGATTGGGCATTACAACATTATACATAGACCATAATCCAGCTGCATCTATGACTAATAATCCACCTTCAGGTTATCATCTGAACCCCCTCCAGTATTAAGTTGCAAGCAACAGATAATTGCATTATGCATTGCGTGTAAAGTAAACAATACGATTGTTCTATGAACAAAGGATTGCTGTTTTCTCCCTAGTAGCAACAACACATCTAGTACCTTAGAGATTTCTGTCACTTCCCCAGATTACTAGAGGCATGAACCCACTATCAAGCATAAATACTCCCTCTTGGAGTTGCTAGCATCTACTAGGCCAAGATATCTACTAACAATGGAGAGCATGCAAGATCACAAATAACAAAGACATGATCGAATCAATAATCAATATGAAATAGCATCTCAATATCCATCGGATCCCCGCAAACATAACATGTAGGATTACAAATAGATGATCTTGATCATGAACGGAGCTCACAAGATCTAAACATGATAGCACAAAGGAGGAGAACCAACCATCTAGCTACTACATGGACCCGTAGTCCAAGGATGAACTACTCACGCATCACACCGGAGGCTTGCATGGTGATGAAGAAGGCCTCCAGGGTGAATTCTCCCCTCCGGCAGGGTGCCGGGAAGAGCTTCAGATCCCTCCCGATCTAGGGATGGAGATGATGGCGGTTATAGACTCTTTCGTGGAATTTTGATCGGGTGCTTAGGGTTTCTGTATTGGAGGCGATATATAGGCGAAAGGGGAGGCTGAGGGGGTGCCCTAGGTGTCCACACCACCCCCTGGTGCAGGCCAGGCCTGGCCGCACGGCCGGGTGGTGTGGCCGGACTCTAGCCCCTCTCCGCCTCGTCTTCTGGCTCTGTGTCCCCCTCGGTGAAATATTGACTTTGGGTTTTGTCCCGTCCAATTCCGAGAATATTCATTTTCTGACTTTCCTAGAACCAAAAACAACAGAAAATAGGCAGCTGGCAATGTGGCATATTGTTAATAGGTTAATCCAAGAAAGTGTATAAAAATACTCCAAAGTGTGGACAAAACATAAGAAAGTAGATATAAAACACGCATGGAACATCAAAAATTATAGATACATTAGCAAAGTATCAACATCCCCAAGCTTAACTCCTGCTCGTCCTCGAGTAGGTAAGTGATAAAAAAGAAAGAATAATTTTTTAGGTGACCTACACCATCATAAACTTGATCAAAGTATTTTTAAAACATTGATAGCTGGGATCATAGTACTTTAACATAGCATAAAAGATATAGTTCTAACAATAAGACATAGCAACTATGTTGTAACATGAAAAGGCACAGACAAAAGATTCATGAATAACAATGCCTTGCAAGACGTTTGTTTGTTTCACATCAAGAAAACATAGCATAGTGGCATTGAGCTTGTCCCTCATAGAGTAGCAAACAATAAATGCATACGACACCTTCAAAGTTTATAAGGGTGACTAGATACAAATAGTTTAAGAACAAGCAATATCAAAGTTATGCATCAATCAACAAGTCTTGCGACAATGCACATTAAACTAAGAATGGCCACTATGCTCTCTCAATAGGTGCATAAAGATAGAAGATGGAGACTCAACATAAAAGGAAAAGAAAGGCCTTCATAGAAGGAAGCAGGGATTCAAGTCTCATAAAGAGCTTCCAAAAATTAGGGTACTTATTAGCTTTCAGCTCTCATTGCCCCTATCATAAGCATCTTGAAATGATTAAGGTTAACGTGAACAAACTATGGAGTATATGCTTGACAAAGTATAAGTTGGAAATCTCATGTCCCTTGAATACGCGGGGCGCTTCTCATGCTACTCAAGTTTATTACCGGTAAGTTCTTGTCATAGTAAGTACATGTGTATCATAGAGAACCGCCAACGGGGTACCCCTTTCCCGATGATACGAAAGAATCCCCATATCAAAATGACAAGGAAAGCAGACAACGAGCATCTCAGCAATCTTCTTATTTACCATGGGAAAATGGTGCTTTTTCTCTCTTTCCTCTTTTCTCATCTTTTTTTTCTTTTTCTCTTTTTCCCAATCTCTGTCTCTTTTTTATAAGAAGAATGCTTCATAGATTGCTCATTATGGTTACGCTGCAGGTTTCCACCATGATTAGGCATGGATTAGACTAGCGGCCCAGGCATTTCTCTAACACACATACATAACTCCATGGACTTACAAGCTCCCCTTTCATTTCACACTTACGACATCCATAGACAAAAGAGCATGATATCAACTAGGTACAATGTACAAGTGCAATGTTGAAAGCGTTCCCCATGACAGCATGGTTCTACTAATCCCCAACATATAAGTGCAAGCATATACAACATAGATGACACAATGGTTCAAGTTTATTAAGGGCAAGAAAAGTAAAGTGTGCCATCAAGTTCGTTCATGAGAGCTTTAATCACTAGTTTTCTCATAACAAGTTTAATTCGGAAGGTAGATAAAAACATGAATATACTTGGAATAGAAAATGATAATAGGTAGGTATGGTGGACTCTTTGGAATAACTTGGTTTTATTTGGAGTTTGATGCATGAGTGGAACTCATACTAGGTTATGGAGGCTAGCAAAAGACTGGGAGCGACCAACTAAGAGAGCAATAATGGCCATAATCATGCAAAGTGACAAAACATCATTAATTAAGGCATAAAGTGATATTACAAGTCGATAAATAAAGGATCATACAGGCTATGGTGACTTGGGATAATCATAACATGGTGTGAGCATGCGCCAAGTCAACCCAAATAAAGCATCAAAGGAGAATACCACAATACTATGCTTTAATATGCTAAAACAACGCATGATTCTTTCAAGGCACATTAAGCAATCTCAATTGTTTATAACATGTCATCCTACAACAAAAATCACTAAGCATAAAGCCAAAACAATATCAAGCATGACATGACAAAGCACAGGCCACGATCAAAAACAAGCTCCTTTTACCACTTAAGCATGAACTTTTCCTACTCTTTTCCAATCCAAACCAAACTTATTTGAAAACTAATGTATGAAAGATGGGGTCCAACCAATTTATTCAAGCAAACTAAGAAAACCAAGCAAACAAAAACCAAAAACGAAAACAAAGACGCTCCAAGAACAACACAACTGTGCATGAAACAATAAAAATGAAGTGTTTGGAAGAAACCTGAGATTTTTATTGATGAAGAAGGGGGTGCCTTGGGAATCCCCAAGATTTGACACTTGTACTTCTTGGATATTTCTTGGGGTGACACGGGTGGCATCCCCAAGCTTGAGCTTTAGTCCATTCTTCATCTCATTACATCATTCTTTCCTTACACCTGAAATTTTTCCTCCATACAAAAGTTCACACAATCTTTATTAGCAACATTAGTGCACTCAAGATAATAAGCCTTTGGGTTCAGTTTCAACACTAATAAAACTTCCATTAAAACACAAGCTACTGTAGCACTTCCCTCAAAAAGCTCAGTTCCCCAAAGAGAACTCAAAAAGGAATCAACAAGAAGCAAATGCAAATAATGGCAGAAATCTGTCAAAACAGACCAGCAGGTAAAAACCAATTTTTTCGAAGACCTTCTGTTGCTCAAATCTAAAAGTGTTGAACTAACGAAAGTTAGATAACAACCTGGGGAAGAAGCACAAAAATTCACGTCTCAAAACGACGTAGAGAGATTTTACACGAATTTTTACAGTGAAGCACACAAATCTGTTTTGGGACAGAAACTTTCCCAAGCATTACTTCTCTCTCATTAGAGGTTACTCTTGGCACAAAAAGCAAATAAAAAGGATAAGGAGAGGTTATTATAGAGGTAATAACTTTCAAGACTCATCTAAAACTTTTGGGTTATCTCCCAATAAGTACTTTTCTTTAACGCCTTTAAGTTAGGCATAGAAAGCAAGAAAAAGGATCAAGTATTCTAAAATGAAGAAGCATTAAGATTGATACCAGAAAGGTCTTAAAAAGGCAAGGTATCTCATCCAAATAAGTTCTAGAGGATCCTCTCTCAACGCTCTTGGGTTCACTATTTTCATCAAATGGGTTTTTGGGAACAATTCAATCAAGATTCTTTTCTGTGGCTTCATGCATTGCTACAAGTTTAAAAGGTATTGGTATCTTAATTTCCTCCCCATTAGGTTCAGTTTTGTTCATATTTTCTCGTGTACCAATAACATCTACACATGAGCCTAGCATATTAAAACATTCAAAGACTTTTCTAGCTTCCTTGGCAACATCATAGAATTCCTTAAGCAAAGTTTCCAGAATAAAATCTCTCTTTTCAGGGTCCTCAATTTCTTTAAGTTTAAGAAACATTACTTGCATTAAGGGGTTAAGGTTAACAAACCTAGCTTCCAACATGTGAACTAAAGAAGTTGCAGCAATTTCATAATTTGGAGCAAGTGCTGCAAGGTATCTATCCTCAATATCCTCATGCTTACTAACATGATTAAAGAATTCTTCAATATTACCTTTTCCAATTATAGAGCCACTTCCTATTGAAAGGTCTTTTAGGGTGAACTTAGGGATCAACATGGTGAGTTAAGAAAGAGGTAACAACTATAGAAATACTTATTTTTTGTGTTTTTTTAATAAAGAAAGCAAACTAGTACAACTAATTTTTTTGTGTTTTTGATAAAGAAACAAGCAAACAAAACAGAAATAAACTAAGCAAAACAAAAACAATAAAGTAAAGAGATTGGTTATGAGGGACTCCCCTTGTGAAGATGTCCTTGACTCCCCGGCAACGGTGCCAGAAAAATACTTGTTGTCTCGTGGTTGATAATGAGCTCGTTGGGGAACCCCAAGAGGAAGGTATGATGAGCACGGCAGTAAGTTTCCCTCAGTTATGAAACCAAGGTTATCAAACCAATAGGAGCAAGGAAACACCTCTAAGGTGTTGTTTCCAACTTGGAATCCTGCACAACACAACCATAGAACTTTGCCCCCAACTTATATTGAGGTTGTCAATCTCACCGGTTTTGCTCAAAACAAAGAATTAAACGTATTGTGTGGAAGAAAGTAATAGCTTGCAGAAAGTAAACAGAAAACAGTAAACAGTTCTAGATTAATGGTAAAAGAAAGGACCAGGGTCCATAGTTCACTAGTGGTGATTTTCCTTAAGATAGATGACATGTTGGGTGAACAAATTACAGCGGGCAATTGACAAACATCGAGAAAGCATACATGCATATACTAATCATCTTGACTCCTATGAGATTTAATTGGGCATTACAACATTATACATAGACCGTAATCCAACTGCATCTATGACTAATAATCCACCTTTAGGTTATCATCCAAACCCCCTCCAGTATTAAGTTGCAAGCAACAGATAATTGCATTATGCATTGCGTGTAAAGTAAACAATACGATTGTTCTATGAACAAAGGATTGTTGTTTTCTCCCTAGTAGCAGCAACACATCTAGTACCTTAGAGATTTCTGTCACTTCCCCAAATTACTAGAGGTATGAACCCACTATCGAGCATAAATACTCCATCTTGGAGTTGCTAGCATCTACTCGGCCAAGATATCTACTAACAACGGAGAGCATGCAAGATCACAAATAAGAAAGACATGATAGAATCAATAATCAATCTAAAATAGCATCTCAATATCCATCGGATCCCCGCAAACACAACATGTAGGATTACAAATAGATGATCTTGATCACGAACGGAGCTCACAAGATCTAAACATGATAGCATAAAGGAGGAGAACCAACCATCTATTTACTACATGGACCCGTAGTCCAAGGACGAACTACTCACGCATCACACCGGAGGCTTGCATGGTGATGAAGAAGGCCTCCAGGGTGAATTCTCCCCTCCGCCAGGGTGCCGGGAAGAGCTTCAGATCCCTCCCGGTCTAGGGATGGAGATGACGGCGGCTACAGACTCTTTCGTGGAATTTTGATTCGGTACTTAGGGTTTCTATATCGGAGGCGATATATAGGCGAAAGGGGAGGCCGAGGGGGTGCCCTAGGCGGCCACACCACCCCCTGGCGCGGGCCAGGCCTGGCCGCGTGGCCAGGTGGTGTGGCCGGCCTCTGGCCCCTCTTCGTCTCGTCTTCTAGCTCCGTGTCCCCCTTGGTGAAATATTGACTTTGGATTTTGGCCCGTCCAATTCCGAGAATATTCATTTTCTGACTTTCCTAGAACCAAAAACAGCAGAAAACAGGCAGCTGGCACTGTGGCATCTTGTTAATAGGTTAGTCCAAGAAAGTGTATAAAAATACTCCAAAGTATGGAGAAAAGATAAGAAAATAGATATAAAACAAGCATGGAACATCAAAAATTATAGATACGTTAGCAACGTATCAGTGGTCTTGACAGGCATAAAATGGGATACCTTGGACAGTCTATTAACTATGACCCAAATAGAGTCATTTCCCCTACTAGAGGTAGGCAAACTGGTGATGAAATCCATTCCGATAGAATCCCATTTCCATTTTGGAATTTGCAATGGTTGCAAAAGTCCTGCGTGTCGCTGATGTTCTGCTTTGACTCTCTGATAGAAATCACACTTGGCAATGTAGCTTCCAATTTCTCTCTTCATCTTGTGCCACCAAAATTGCTCCTTCATATCCTGATACATCTTTGTTCCTCCCGCTGAATAGAATAAAGAGTATCATGAGCTTCCTGCATGATGACTTGCTTCAACTCGGAATCTTCTTGTACATAGATACGTCCTTTGTACCACAAAACTCCTTCATCTTTGGTTAATCCGGGTACCTTCCCTGTACCGATATGGCGCTTGATTCTGTCGATACTCGCATTTCCTTTCTAGGCTTGCTTGATCTGACTGATCAAAGTGGGTTAAAGTTCAATACTGGCTAGGAATATTTTGCTAACTAGCTCCGTTCTAAACTACTCCAACTCTTCATGCAAACTTGGCTGGGCTTCTTTATTCATGGTGTTTAATCTACACGGCAGTCTACTAAGAGAATCTGCTACCACATTGGCTTTGCCAGGGTGATAGTGAATGTCAAGGTCATAATCCTTGATTAACTCTATCCATCTCCTTTGCCTCATATTCAGCTCCTTCTGGGTGAAGATATACTTCAGATTCTTGTGATCCGAATAAATCTCACAGTGGTTACCCATAAGGTAATGATGCTAGGTCTTCAAAGCTAAAACTACGGTTACTAGTTCTAAGTCATGGGTAGGGTAGTTTTGCTCATGTTGCTTCAGTTGTCTAGACAGATATGATATGACTTTGCCTTCTTGCATCAACACACATCCGAGACCAATCTTGGATGCATCACAGTACACATCAAAAGGCTTCTTGATATCCGGCTGTAACTACCTCGGACCCTACGCTCTAAGTTCAAGCCTGGATGAAACGGAAGTGGTTAAAATAGTACAGCGGGGGCCCAGAGGACCGCCCACGTGTAGACCCGTCGGCCGTACTAACCACTTCCAAGACATCAGGACAAGAGCGAGCGGTGTAGGCAACAGGCGAAGAGATCAAATACATACACAAGTGAGTATGTATGCAAGCTACCATACAACAGTTCTCAGAGCCATTCCATCTAAAATAAATAGAAATATTAGATCCAAATATCCTAGATAGAGATAATAGTTTAGGATAGCTCCTCATACATCAAACATCAGAGTATCAGGCGGAAGCGGAAAACAAGATTCGAGTATGGATAAGAAGCAAATCGGGATAAGATTCCACATAAATAAACACATCCCGCCCATAGATCTCGCGGATCCCCATCCCCGGAATCTCTACACCGAGTGATCGTTGCCAACATCATCTGTCTCCTCCACCCAGTATCCATCTTGCGAATACACCTGTTCATCTGAACCAAACAATTTATCGTGTGAGACCCTAGGGGTACTCAGCAAGTCTTTATGCCTCTAAAGGGGACATATACCTGGGGTGACGCAATTGCAGCAAAAGATAATAACTAACAAGTCTATAGATACTCGCTAACCATCCGCCTAACCAATGATAGACGGATGTCCGTTAATTAGTAACAACAGTTATAACGGATAATTAATAGATCCATCCTCCTTCTAAACACCAGCGAGAAAGCGGATGAACAACCCATCCGTTGGCAGTTTTATTAACCATTCCATGAGTATTGCACTATTTACTAGTCAGGTACTTAGTCAAATTAAAAGCGGCACTTTAGTTATACTTGTCTATGATCAAGAAACTGTGCTCCAAGTCGTCCATAACCGCGGACACGGCTTTCAGAAAGATTTACCCTGCAGGGGTGCACAAATAGCAACACACACTCGATCAACCTTGGAAAAACCAACTCAAAACCCAACGAGGCATTCACGACAAAGCGATCACAGGATTCATAACATATTTCAGGGGGCCACCCCATTAAGCTACCCGCAACGAAGTTGGCCGGCTCCGAGACGGACCCAAGGTTTGCGTCAATGGCTATAAACGATTGGGAACCCGAAAATGTGACTGGGCTTGTCGATACCGCGAAAACATTCCGCATCCAAAACAGTACAGGTGCTCCACGCACAATCTTAAATAAAACAGTAAAGCATGGCATAAGTACAGGATAGTAACAAAGCCCCAAACTACTTTGTGGCCCCAAGAAATAGAAATGAATCAAGATCTGGCTCAGGGGGTGTCCATAAGGCCTCCCGGATGTGGATAGTGCGAATAGTCAAGGAACCGGAATCAAGTACTCGGGGTCCTACGGGACACAAGTGAGCATGAAAAACCAAATAATAGATATTGCTCACCGGTGCCTCTTTCATTAGTTATCCCATTGCTACTCAGGTTAAGTTGTTTAGGTACCTCGTTATCCATCAGACACTCACATACCCTACACATGTTGTTCTACGACTCGCATGGCTCAAACAACTCCTGTAGTAATGGCTCAAGGGATGGAGGAACAAGCTTCGGTGGGGTTTAAAAGTAAAGGCTATGCAGTACATGGGATTCAATTTAATGCATTCGCGACTCAATGATGTAAGAATAAGTTAGAGGCAATAGGTACTATATGTATGCAAGCATGTGGTAGTGCTTGCCTGGCAGCTCAGTTGAAGCGAGGGATGGATCTGGGTAGTACTCACAGGATTCTGATAATTCCCACCTTTCGGCGTCTATTCGAAAGAAGAACCAAACAAACAAGGGCCAACATAACTAAAGTGCACAAGCATATAAATAAAATGCGACAAACAACCAAGCATGTCATGACGAATGATGCACAATTTACATGGCCATAATGTAGCATGGCAAGGGTGAGGTGTGGGGACAAGAATAAATCATTTTATTAAGTTTTTAGTCATGTTTTGCTCCCATAACACTTGCTGTCCACTTAATATTTATATGATGCATGCTACAATTCATATCAAGGAATGCGTAGTTAGAACGGGCTCGTCACGCTGATCGATTTAGACATATTATTTGTCAAATTTGGAGTTGTAAAACTAAAGTTATTAATTAATTAAGAAAAGGCATTTTTATTGCAATTTTAATTATCTCGAAAATTTAAAGTGCTCAAGTAATATTTTGAATGGCTTATTTGAATTCCTCACATTTTTCTGATTTCAAAACATATATTATTTGTATTATTTGGAATTACAAATTAAAAGTTATTAAAACAGAATTTAAAACACCTTTAATCATTTACTGAAAGTGTTTTATTTTAAACAGAAAACAGACAGACTTTTTCTACCCAGCCAAACCTAGCCACAGTCGCTGACAACTGGGCCCAATGCTGACTGGGTGATACGGCATGGTGAAAACCTTTGGCACCATGAGAAGATGCAATGTTGACCGACGTGGGTCCGCCAAACGGGCCCATGCGACAGGGAGTGGCCACAAGGCGCAGAGGGGGACTACAGGTTGAGGATATGAAACCACAGGACCCTTTTTTAAAACGCCCAGAGACGCTGACAGGTGGGTCGGAAGGAGTGCGGGTTGAGCTGGCAAAAAGGTGGGGGGTTTTCTAGAAATGTACCATGCGGTACTGTATTTCTTCTCTGAATCTACTGACGATAGATCGGTGCGTGGCAGGGACGGCGCGGCGCGGGGGATCGAACCAGCGATCTACAGCGCGCGTGCGGGCGACGATGACCACTGGGGCTGGCTAAGATTGGTGCTGGGTTTCTGTTGCGTGGCTAGGAGTAACTACCGCGGCGCCGCGCCAGCGCAGCACACCGCCGCACCAGGCCGCTTTCGAAAAATTCTGGCGACGAAGAGGACCGAGAGGTTGTCCGGGGGGTAGGGTGGCTCACCGCAAGGCTGATGGTGGTGGTGGAACGGGCCGGGGAGCAACGGATCAGCGACGTAGCACACGGCCGGAGCTAGGGTTTTGCCTCGGTGTCGTGGACGTGCAGCCGCTACCGGGCATTCTCCTCCTCGTTGCAGAGCACAAGGGCGACGTAGGGGATCCCATGGCCTTCCTCGATACCCTCGACGCCACGCCCGCCTCCTCGATCTGGTGTACGAGCTGGATGCCGACGATGGTGGCCGGAGGTGGAAGGAAGGTGACAGGGGATATGGGGAAAGAGTTGCGGCGCAGGGGCAGGCCCTGGGAGATCTGGGGTAGCTGCACGAGACGGGAGGGAGTAGATAAGGGCAGGAGAGGGGAAAAGGGGGGCCGTGGTGCTCGGTGGAGAAAAAGGTGGCTCGGCCAACTTTTCTCTCCTCCTCCTCACGTGTTCGGCCAGGCTCGTGGACAGGAGGGGGTGGCTACAGCTGGGGCCAGAGAAAGGAAAAGGGGTGGCTCGGGTGTGGGCCAGTTTTGGAGCCAGAGAGAGATAAACCGAGAGGGGAGGGGTAGATCGGCATGGGGGTGGCATGGGAGGCTCGGCCAGGGTTAGGTTAGGGGTGGTGGTTAGGTTAGACATGGTAGGGGTGGTGACCATGGTTGGTAGAGAGGGAGGGTGGTGAGGTTTTCGGGTTAGGCTAGGTTGGGGTTGAGGATAGGAAGGTAAGGTGGTTAGGGTTAGGGTAATGCACATGCACAAGTACAATATCAAGCAAGGGAGAGTGATGGATAAGGAGAGGTAGGGATAGGGCTTCCTTGTATGGAACAAGCCAAACCACATCCATAACATGCATGATGTAACAAGATGGTGGTGGAAGGGAGATTAGGGTAGGGTTTTTGTTCATGATCAAGTGCATGGGGGTATGGAGGAGGTGGAGATGAGGGGTGAGGTATGATGCACATAGCAAGGAACTTGGTTCAAGATGATGAGGGTTGAGAGAAAAAGGGGAGCTCACAAAAGATAAATATTCAAACAAAACAAAGAAAACCAAAGGAGAACAAGATGGTGGTGACTTGCATGGCCCATGCATTATTAATAAATGCCATGATCATTTTGTTAAAACAATAATAAGGTCTCATGGCATTTATTCACATGCATTCTAAAATATGGAGCTAAGGCCAAGCTAAATGAATTAAAAAGGATGTTCCATGTGGAGTAGATGGAGATGGTCATATTTGAATATAAATGGGACAGGCTAGTGTGGATATTCCACTAGGTGTTTAATATCCTCAACAATATTTCAACATGAGCAACTATTCCAAAACACTCCATATGGTAGCTAGAAAAAGGGTACCACTCACAAGGCATGCAAAGGTGGCTCCACATATCAATAATGTGAAAACAACATGATGCTAGTGTGAGAGCATGTGGAAAAATAGAAGTGGATCCATCCCACCCACATGAGCTAGAATTAAAACCAAATGAAATGCAAAGCTCACATATAGTTGGATGGTGGAATTATAGGGTGGTGACAAGAAAGGTGGTGGAGTTAATAAAAGATATGCCCCCAACTCAACTTGGGCATCAAGCATTTATCAAGAACCAAATACAATATATCAAGAGGCAATACAATTAATAATGCATATGAGATAAGAACCAAATGGAAAAAAGGGTTTATATGATATGATGACATGAGCATGATATAATTATGATGCAACAATTATATGTAGGAAGTAGCAATTATATTACTAGACCATGTAGCATTACAGATGTTAGACAGATGAGATGCTACACCGGCATAATCAGAATTGGGGCTGAAATCAATCTCTTCTTGAGATCTTGAAAACTTGTTTCACATTTGTCCGTCCATTCAAACTTCTGATCTTTCTTCAACAGTTGGGTCATCAGTCTTGTGATGCTTGAAAATCCTTCTACGAACTTGCGGTAATATCCCGCTAATCCGAGAAATGTGCGGACTTGGGTTTTAGTGGTTGGGGTTTTCCATTCTTCAACATCCTTAATCTTGGTGGGGTCGACAACAATTCCTCATGCCAACACGATATGTCCTAGGAATCCTACTTCCTTTAACCAGAACTCACATTTGCTAAACTTGGCATACAACTGATGTTCTCTAAGGGTTTCAAGGATCGTTCTCAAGTGTAGCTCATGGTATTCTTCTGACTTGGAATAGATCAGAATATCGTCGATAAAAACAATGACAAACTTATCTAGGAAGTTCATAAAAATCTTATTCATGAGATTCATGAAATAAGAGGGGGCATTGGTTAATCCAGAAGACATGACCGTGTACTCATACAATCCATATCTGGTGGTGAAGGCGGTCTTTGGGATATCCATTGCACGAATCTTGAGTTGATGATAACCAGTTCTAAGATCAATCTTAGAAAACACTCTGGCACAAGTCAAATGGTCAAACAAATCTTCTATCTTCGGCAGTGGGTACTTGTTCTTGATGGTGACATCATTCAGCTTCCGGTAATCCGTGCACAACCGGTTACCTCCATCTTTCTTATCCACAAACAAAACAAGCAATCTCCATGGCGATGCACTTGGTTGAATCATACCTTTCTCCAGCATAGCATCAATTTGCTTCTTCAGCTCCACTAATTCATATGGGTTCATACTATAAGGTCTCTGAGCTATGGGTCCAGTTCTAGGAACTAGTTCAATGATGAACTCGATATTCCGATCTGGGGGCATACCGAGCAATTCATCTGGGAACACGTCGGGGTATTCACAGACTACTCGGACTTGGTCTAGGGTTGGTTGGGCTAGACTCTTGTTGCATTTGAATTGATGGGGCAGCGTCTCAGATACATGCTCTACTGATACTCCAGTGCTACTGGTCATGGTTATGGCTTTCTTCGCACAGTCGATCAATCCTTTATGTTTCGACATCCAATCCATTCCTAGTACTACTTCCAAACCTTTGGTTCCAAGTACTATTAGATTAGCATAAAAATCTATTCCATGGATTCTGATAGGTACAACCTTGCAAATTTTTCTAGCTTTGGTGGTTGACCCAGGTATTTGAACTATCATAACATGCTTCAATTTTGTTGGTTGAATCTTACTAGTGCATGCAAATTCTTCTGTAACAAATGAGTGCGATGCTCCAGAATCAAACAACACTCTTGCAAGTACTGAGTTAACAGAAAACATACCCAGCACGACATCTGGCGCTTCCTGAGCTTCTTCAGCATTCATGTGGAACAGACGGCCGTTGCGGTTGAGTGGGTTCCCTGGGGAAAATCTCTTTCTAGGATGGACACGGCGTTGCTCCTGAGCAGGTGCATTCATATTGGTGGTTCCTACAAGCTTCTTAGGGCATTCGTTGGAGTAGTAACCCTTGACTCCGCATTCAAAGCAAGTAATCATGGCATTCCTTGGGGCAGTATTGTTGTTGTTGTTGTTGGACTTGGGTGATACATAGTTGAAGTTATTGGAGTTGCCGGGGTTATTGTTGTGGTTTCCTCCAGACCTCAAGTTTCCTCCACCGTGATTGGGATAGTTTGGACGGGACATAGGGGGTCTGTTGTTTCTTGGGGCATATCCTGCAGACGTGTTGGGGCGATACTTCTATGTATGGTGGGATCCAGGCTGGTGCATCATGCGACGCTTACGGTTGTCATTGGCTTGGTTGATCTTTCCTTCCATATGGATAGCAGAGTCCACTAGTTCTTCTAGATCCACAAAACGGATGTTGACTAACACTGTCTGCATCTCATCATGTAACCCATTCAGGACCTTTCCTTCTTCCTTGCTTTGGTGCTAATCTCATCAGGGGCATACCTAGCTAGGGATAAGAATCTATCACGGTATTCCACCATAGTCATTCTCCCTTGCTTCAATTCCCTGAACTCATCCCTCATCCTAGTGACGAAACCTTGGGGCACCTGGGTCCGGCTGAACTTGATCTTGAATTCTTCCCAAGCCATCTTTTGCCCTTCGTTCATGGTACGAGTGCTATTCCACCAGGCTCTTGCATCACCTGCCAGATAATGGGTGGAAAACAGTACTTTTTCATTGGCTTCAACTCATGCGATCTCCAAATTGTTCTCCATGGTTTGCAGCCAGTCATCACCATCTAAGGGCTCCTCAGACTTACTAAATATATGTGGGTTGGTATTCTGAAAGTTCTTGAGAGCTTGGATCCATGGTTATCCTGGTTTCCGTGACCTTGATTATTGTGGGCCATCTGAGCTATCTGTTGAAGAGTGGCTAAGTTGGCTTGGCGTTCGGCTCTACTAGCTTCACGGTCAGAAACTAACATTTGCAGAATCTACAGCATTGGGTCCTGAGATGAACTGCTTCCACCGGCGTTACTGCGAGGCATCTATAGATTGAGATAGATAATGAGACAAGGGGGAAATTTCTAGGGTTTATGGGTTTGTTTTAGAAACATTAAACTTGGAGTTTGACTCAGGTTTTGTAAACTAACAACTTTCTTTTCATTCATTCATATCACCCAATACAAACACACACCACAACAAGGAAACAGATGGTTTTAAGAACCATTCTATGAAACTACGATACAATGGGACCGGGTACAACACACTCCTACGGTACTGCTCAAGTGCATCTAATCATCATCAATGAAGGGCGGCATCATCTTCATCAGTGTGATCCTCCATGGCCTCGTCCTCCAGGTAGTCATCATCATCACTGAGGTAAGAGTAGAAATCTCCACGGATATCTTCACCTTCCTCCTCCTTCGCTTCAAGCTGGATCTCCTGTTCACGGATGGTCTTCGAGAGTGGCTACCTTCTTGCAAAGACGATCGATGATGCGATCCTTCTTGTCACGCTGATGACGAAGTGAATAGCGCTCCTTGTTAAGGATGGCGAGGGTCTGGTCCTTCCTGACTGCAATGGCATGGTTATGGTTGGCGTAGGCACGGGCGTTGTCCAACTCCTTCTGTCTATCATACAACATGAAGTCAAGATTATCCACCTGGTGCCTCAGCTCCGGGTGTCCTAGCATCTCCAAGGGTAGTCCCATATAATCATGCCTTGCATAGTGAGCAAAGTGAGTGCCATTGATCTGGTTGATGTTTTGCCCACACAGACGGGCAAGAGCTTCCTGCATAGCTCTGGCTAGTCCTTCTAGCCATTTGTTCTCCCTCAAGATGAATTGGATCTTCTCCGAGATGGGTGCTTCCAACTTGCCTCTGATCTCTACAACTATTAGCCACTATAGTTCTCCTCCTTGTTGATCATTGAGCTGTGCTCCGAAGAACTCGGGGTGCGGGCGTTCAAGCAGATCCGAGAGTTGGCTTAAATCCCGCTCAAAGATGAGCCCTCCTCTGTTGCCCAACTGGTAGAACTTGCTATACTTGACCTCCATCTATAAGAATTTAGGGTGAGCAAGTTAGTGGGGTGATCAAGTGTGTCAAATTTTATGTACGATTGGAAGAATTTTTGAGGAACATGATTTTTTTTTGAAAGAATCTCAAGGATAAGAGTGGGAAGAGGTTTTCAAAAATACTCACTTCTTTTGTTTTGAAACTAGGTTTTTTTTGTTCAGACGTCCATTCTAACTAGGGTCTCCTATGGTCAGGATGGCTTTGATACCAACTTGTCAACACCCGGATTTTTAATCCTAGATGCCTGTTATGCCATACCTCGCAATCCCAGGATTACCATTTTTGCGAGACATAACAGAATTGGTACCACAGTACATCATCCATTACAAACCATAATAAAGGTCTTACAAATAAAGGATCTCATGATCCTGTCTTAATATAATCAAAGCAGCGGAAAGTAAATGTAGTAGGGGCTCCATCTTTAGGGTCACAGGCAATGCTGACGATGGGAGATGATCCTAGTTGTCATAGACCTCCTGCTGTCCATCTTCCTAGTAGTCCTCCTCATAGTATGGCTACAGGAATAGCCAGGGACAAAGCCATGAGTACTCTTTAAGTACTCGCAAACTATCACTAACAAGTAAGGTAGTTCTAGTAGGAATCTTAAGCTCTAGGTTTATTTGCAAAAAGGCAGGTTTATTTCATAAGGAGTTCAAAAGTAAAGAACCTCATTTAATTTTCTACATCACCTAAGTGGGAACCTAGTTTTCATGTCCACAACCCTGTTGTGGTCAAGTCAAGGTCCTAGTTCAATTCACAAGTCATTTTGAAAACATCTGACAACGGAACAGTATGGCCACTCCAACTGTCCATGACTGTGGACGTGCGGCTATTCGAATAGTTTAATACTCTGCAGAGGTGGTACACTTTCACCACAATATTGATACATCCGTCAGGGATAACCCTGAATCATCATACTTAGTATGCGGATAATCAATCATAACCTTTCAATTACACACTCTAGTATAGGCATCTCCCCTATGAGCTTGGCCTCCCGGCCATGGCCATCTTCCATCCTGGGCACTGCATAGGTGGACATTCACCTTCACGACATAGCCTCAGCTCAACCTCTTTCCGTGAGGGAACCCATACTGGAATGGTAAAATTGTGGTATTATGGTTAAGCCGTACCCAATTCAGGTATCGTGGTTGTATGGTAAAATTGGAATGGTATCACATCCGAACTCATCCATCAGTTTTTATCAAAACTAAGGCTCATGCCTCAAGAAATTTCATGATCAAACCATTATGTTTCAGAACACATGTCAAAACATTTTAATAGAATGAATCATCATTCCAAGGTTTTCATAATCATTTTCTCCAAGTATTCCCATCTAAAGTGATCGGTACTAGTTTAGCACTAGCAACTATCAATGGGGGTGTCACTAATAAGGGGTGCTAATCAAGTGTAACTATCCAAATCTAGTTTTAAGCTTTCTATGGCATCTAAGTATAACTACCTAGGCCTAGTTTTATGCTCTTTATGGCATCGTTCCTATTTTCCAATACTCACAAATCACTAACTAAAGGTAAAGAACTTTAGTAAAAGTAAAAGAATAAAGCTTGCGAGTAAAACTTGGGATTGGTATAATCAAGGTTGCATAACCAAAGCATGCCTACTACATCTTGCATAGGTTATCTTGCAAGGATGGCTTGCATAGTTAACTTGTAGTGTTAGGCTTGCCTTGAGTAGTGCAGTGGTTGAAGTTCTCTTCTTCTTCTTCGTAGTACTCCTCCTCCTCGTAGCCCGGGTCGGTACTAGCGTCTATAAAGGAATACGAGGTACACAATCACCAAACAATACTTAACTACTTCTATTTAGCACACTAAGGCTCACACTTGATGATCTAGCATCATCACAAACATCACATGAAATAAAGACATAGTCTTATTTATCTTATTTTGGAAAAGTAATTTCTACTCACTGAAAATACTTTAGATTTAATATTATCCAATTAAAATATGGGATCATGTTGACACATGTCATCACCACATATTCTAATACTTGGGAATGCGATTTAAAGTGGTGGTCACATTTTATAAAGTTTAAAATTACTATTTAATAAAATTAAAGTGACTAGAAATGCCTATATAGCATTATTTTAGTACTAGTCCAAGATTACTGCATGTAAACCTAAATATTTTTACATATTCATATAGATCTTGTCAAATGTGATTTTTGAGAGTTGGAATCAACTCAGAAGCATTTATGGTTGATTTTTGAAAAATGTTTGAAGTGGCAAAAGCCTCTGTCTTGTTATTTTTACTATAGGTGATCTATAATTTAAAATGGTTTGAATCCAACGAGCTTGCGTAGATATTTTGAATACCATTCTAACAAAATTGGAATCATGCAATGTGGTTCAGTAGATCTCTTTGAATTAAATTTCAAAGTCACTGGCAGATTAGGGTTTTGAAAATAAAAGAAAAAACTAAATTTGAACGCGGGGCGAGCGCGGGAACGATACTGGGTCGGCCCAACTGCACAGCGCGCACGCAATGGGCTGCTCACAGGCGGGTCCCATGCATCAGCGACTAAACTAAACCGAAACGGTACGCTCTATCTAGGTCGTGCGATTAGAGCGCGATCGATGACTGAGCATCGTCGTCTCCTTCGCACAGTGCCAGCGAGAACTGAGCCCTAATGCGACGGTGGGGGTATGTGGGGGCTCACCAGGGCTCCAGCTAGACTTGGCGATGGGGGCGATTGAACGTGTCGAGGCCGGCGAGTCAAATGGTGGTCGCGGTGGCTCCTGGGGCGGCTCCTAGCTCCACTTCCTCTTCTCCTCTGTAGCAGCGGGCTGCGGTGAAATTCCGGCGGGCTGGTGCTCGCCTTGCTCTGGGGAGAGGTGTTGTGGAAATGGCCACGACAGTCGCTGCTACTGGCAGCGATTGAGTGTTTAATGAGGAAGAGTTGGCGGCCATCTGCGGTGCGAGATGGGGCGGATGCACATGGGTTTACCCAGGTTCGGCCCCGGAGGGTAAAGACCTACTCCTGCTAGATTAGATTATTGGAGAGCGATTTACAGGGGTGGCGAGCTCGACGGCTATACAGCGAGTCACTTGAGGGGGTGTATGATGGAACATGAGTCTCTAGGATACCCTAGGGAGGTTTATATATGAGGCACCTCGCTAGGGTTTACAAGTTACAACCGAACAAGATAAGGATTCGGAGGTTTTGACCTAATCCGACTGGGCTTCTGTTACGCTCCTGGGCCTCCAGTCGCCGGGCTTCTCCTTCCGTTGTAGTCTAGTCGCCACCCTCCAGGCACACTCACAGGCCTTTCGGCCCAATCAGAACTTCCTGCTGGGCATACCCTCTTTGGCATATCCCCATCAGTAGTCCCCGAGGCCATCGTTGATGCAGGCGCAGGCGTCCTTTTGGCGTTCGGAGCAGACGAGCCCAATTTGGGCGTCTAGTCGAGTCGACGATGGACTCCATCTAAACCAAGGAGAATTTGCCCATGTTTCCATTTGCCATCCCAATGAATGTTACTGCTGCCAAATCGTCGTTTTGGCGATTGGAAAAGACTGGCGGGTAGCGGGTGAAATAAAGGAGTTGGACCGTCAAATCTGGTCAAACTATCCGTTGGAATTTCCAACAGTAACTTTGGCGCAATTACCGTTAGTAACGGCTATCCCGATTTTGGCGGGTGGCGTTCCCATATAAGGGGAGTGATGGTTCAGCTCTGCAGACCTTCTCCGCATTCTTCATTCTTCCTCATTCATTCTTCCTGTCTCCAATCTCCCTGCCTACGTCCTTCCGACTTGTCCTTTCCGCATCATGCAATTCCACATCCTACTCGATGGCGCCTCCCAAAGGCTCATGGGGAAAATCCAAGTGTACCACAGCCCAGCTTAGATCCTTCGAGGATGCCGGAGTACTCCACAAGGGGAACTGGCGGGTTCCCCCCTCCTCCAAGACCGAGCCGAAGCCGCGATCCGGGGAATTCATTTGTTTCCCCAGCCATCTTGAGAGGGGTCTGGGATTCCCCACTTCACTCTTTTTCCGCCGCTTCTGCGCGTATTACGCGATCAAGCCATCGGATCTCGGTCCGCATAGCATCGAGCAACTGGCGATCTTTGTCGCCTTCTACGAATGTTACCTCGGCTATAGGCCGTATTTCCTGTTGTGGCTGGAGCTCT
This sequence comes from Avena insularis, assembly GCA_023614405.1. Classification (NCBI taxonomy): domain Eukaryota; kingdom Viridiplantae; phylum Streptophyta; class Magnoliopsida; order Poales; family Poaceae; genus Avena; species Avena insularis. The sequence continues at coordinate 436,944,236 of CM042692.1, forward strand.
TCCACGGCCGCATCGGTCGCATGGCGTCCGGTGGCTTGATGTTGGCCGCAGGTGGCGTCACATTCCAACTAAAGCCGAAGGCCAACTTCGTCAAGCTCCTCCTACCGAAGAAGGCCGCCAGCGAGTGGAAGAAAAGCTGGTTCTACGTCAAAGAAGCCACTCCCTCCGGCAAGGTGGCTCTCCTCGAGTTCGTCGCCGAGAGGAGCGAGCCTCGCCGGTTGGCACCGAAGAAGCTTCCCGAAGACCAACGGATGGCCGTCGCGGAAATGATGGATCAGATCCATAAGCTGAAGGACTAGGGATTGATTTCGATCAACCTCTACAACTGCTGGCTCGGGCGGCGTCTGGTTCCGCTGGCGGCTCGGCTGCACTGGATGTATGAGTACAGCGAGAAGCATGACCCCTGCCGAACCAGAAATGAATCATGGGAGGCCGAGGACTACAAGGCCGCCCTAAAGAAAATCACCGATGCAGAGTTCACCAGCGTGGCGGTCAGGCTCGCTCCGTACACTCATGTGAAGAACAAAGCATCCACAGTAAGTTCTCTTCCCAGTCGCTATGTCCGTACCTCAGTTCTCAGTCTCCATGTTTGGTGTTTTACTCGTCGTGGTTCTCAGCTTTTTCAGGTGTTGGAGGGCTGGATCCCTCCGCTCGATGAAGAGGTTCCCCAAGAACTGGAGGAAGACTCCACGGGAGACTCTTCCGGCAGCGACGGGAAGGAGGAAGAGGTTCCTCCCCCAGCACATGTGGCTCGCAAGACCCGCATGCAGAAACAACGTGAGTTCGAGGCGAGCCGCAGCCTAGACGAACACGACGGAGGCGAAGAGGTCGCGCAGGAGCACACGTCCCGGTGTACTGCTACACCGTCGAAGCCCACACGCAAGCCCAAGTCACCAACGAAGAGTCCCACGTCACCGTCCAAATCGGTGGTGGTGTTTGCGTCGGATGACGATTCCGATGATGAAGGTTCCCCCGAAGTCTCACACAAGGCCCCAAAGGATACAATCCCGACAAAGTTGTTGGAGGGCGAAGACACAGAGGTAGTGGCAGAGGTTCCCCTGGCGGCGATTGCGCCAACGGCCTCAGGGGTTCCAAGCCGAGAAGCGACCGAGGCGATGGTGTCCAAGTCGCCGCAGCTGTCAAGGGCGGCCGCATCAGAGCCGGAGATCCCGGTGACTGTGGCTTCATCGTCGAGGAAGCCCGCGGTTTCGTGGGCTTCAGACGTCTTCGAGAGGGGGCTCACCCGCAAGTTGGGTCCCGAGTTGGACAAGCCCACCCACATCAGCACTGGGCTTCACGTCCTCCCGGTCGCTAAGTGAGTACTACTCCTTCATCCCGATTCGCCTCGCTCTTTTTGTATTGTCGTTATTTTGATCGTGAGAACTCGTGTAGGTCAGGGGCCAAGAAGATTGGCCGTCCTTCGGTGGCTAAGATTCCACCGGCCGCCCCCACGGGAGAGGGTGACCTTCCCAAGAAGAGAAAGGCCACCGGAGATGTGGCGACCGAGGAAGTCGCGAAGAAGCAGAAGGGGGTGTTGACGATGCCGCAGCTAAGGGCAGCGCCATGGAGCCAGATGCTGCCGTCAGTCGCCGAAGAGGTGGTGGCGGCACGATCGAAACCAGTCTTGGCTACGTCCGTGCCGGAAGCGCCGGCCCCGACAACCAGTGCCCCCGCCAGAGCGTCGGCGATGTTCCCGCGCTTCATGGCGAGGGGGTTTCCAGGTGTGGCGGACACCCAGTCTCCGCATTGTCCAGAGATCATGGATGCAGACATTCGGTCCCGTCGCGGGCGCACTTCCTTCACGATCATGTCGACTGACGCCGAAGAACTTCACAGAATGCTCCGCGCTGCTATTCAGGTATGTCCAGTCCCCGAGTTCCTAGTCGCTGAATTTCAGTGGCTGGGAACTGAACTTCTTGCTCCTCTCTAGTCCCCGAATTCCTAGTCGCTGAATTTCGGCGGCTAGGAATTGAGTTTCTTTCTCCTTCTCCAGTCCCCAAGTTCCTGGTCGCTGAATTTCAGCGGTCGGGAATTGGGTTTTTGTTTTGTCAAATGCTGAGGTGTGTTGTTTGTTTGCAGGGATTGCAAAGGGATTCGACCGATCGGCAGGCCACGAGAGAGCGCTTGGAGCATGACTTGCGCGAAGCTCAAGAGGCGAACCAGCGGCTTCAGGAAACTATTGGTTAGTATCAGTTTGTCTTTCTTTTCCTCTATCAGGTGTGAACTAGTGGTGTATAGCATGCTGATGGTTTCTCTTGCAGATGGTTTCCCGGCTACAATTTCCAAGGCCCGCGAGGGGTATGTCCCAGTCGTCGAGCTAGACGCGGCGAATGGACGAATAGCCTCCCTGGTTCAAGACTTGGAGGAGGCAAGAGTGACCTCGGTTTCTTCGGAGGAGCGAGCGAAGGCTGCCGTTGCTGCGGCTGAGGAAGAACGCAAAGACACGGATTCCATCATCGTGGGGCTGCACAACGAGCAAACCTCCTTGGAGAAGCACGTCACGGAGAACTGCCGCAAACTCCTTGGTGAGTCTCCGTCTTTTCCTGACTCGTTTGTCGAGTCCCTGATTGGGGGGTTTCATAGTTTCACTAATGCTTGATTTTGCAGCTGTGATAGGCCAAAGCGATCCAGTGGTGCAGACCTACAATGCTTCACAGTGCGTGACTGTCGTGGTGAACACGGCCACGGCTTCGGCGTTGTGCGTCCAAGCGGCTCTTCAGGGCATGTCCCCCACCGAAGTTATTCCCGGGGGGCTTACGGATGTGTGGCGCTATCTAGAGGAGGTGCCTGCCGTCGTGGAGTGGATGACGCGCTCAGCTGTTCAGGCGCGGGGCCACCACAGCGTTGAGCTTACGTCTCGCCCACTTCCCCGACGACTTCGACCTCGACGACGTGACGAGTGGCTACCCATCGGCGACCAGCACAGTGGAGATGTCAGAGGTGTTGAAGTTGACCGCAAAGGTCGCCCCTTATGCCGATCAGGTCTTGGCGATGGGGGATCTGCTGCCGTGCCAGGAGACGATATTGGCGCCTGGCAACCCCGAGCCGGAGCATCGCGACATGAAGTCAGAGCAGCCCTTCTAGTCGTTGTTGTCGAAGTCGCTAACGACGTATCTGACGAACCCGTGGCAGCCTTTTGTTCGTGTCAAGGGGGGTGGTGCTTCTTCTTCATCAGGGCCTGTGGAATAAACAATGTAGTTGTCCAATTTGTGAAGTATGCCAAGTGGCGAATGCTGTAAAATATTTTTGCAATATATGCCAAGGGGAGTCAACCGACTCGTATTGCGACTAGGATGGTGTGGTGTGTTTGTTTTTGGTTGAGCGAGTCCCCGAGCGCGTCCGCCCTTTAATGGGGTATAACTCGATTCTATACTTTTGTGTATTGTTTTGGTTTAGGCATTGTTTTTATCTCTCGCGTCTTCTGAGTGGCGACTCCCTGAGCGCGAGTAGGACTAACTTTGTAAGCGAGTCCCCGAGCGCGCGTAGGACTAATTCATAAGCGAGTCCCCGAGCGTGGTGCCCGACCACGTTGGTCATGTTCCTGTTGCAGGTTGTGAATGCGTTGTTTGTAACGCGTCTCCTTCCCTGGCCCGGAGAGCCAGTCGCTTGGCGAGTCCTAGGCAGCTCTCTTACTTGGTGTGTTCTCGAGCCGCGTGGTGGTTCCCGTTTTGCGGAGTCCCCGTGCGTGGTACTTAACCGTTCGAGTCACTTTGCACGAGGATAGGAGGAACAGTTCGCTGTGAAAAGCGTGTACCGGTTGTCTTGGCCCGGTGGGCCAGTCGGGCTAGGCGACTCCAATGGCGGCTCTAGGTTGGCGTTTTCGTGGACGATCCAAGGCCCGAGTATTTCTGGTGCCCTTGTGCCGCACTACTTAGTCGTGCTGGTCGCTCGACCAGAGGTTAACTTCCGTAAGTAGCGTATTGCTAATATGTACGAGTGCGAGTGGCACAAGGATATGGCGAGTGGACACAATTTGTGCGATCCGGATGAATTTCATTATATATGTCGGTGGAGTACAATGTGAGGTTCTAAGTATAGAACTTTCTCAGGAGGTTTACATTCCATGGCCTCCCGACCTCTAGCTGGCCGTCACCCCGTATGTCGATGAGGTAGTAGGCATCATTGCCAAGGACTCGGCCTATGGCGAACGACCCCTCCCATGGGGGAGAGTTTGTGCATGCCCTTCTTGTCTTGGGCCAGTCGTAGGACCAGGTCGCCTTCCTAGAAGGTGCGAGTTCACACTCGGCGGCTGTGGTAGTGGCGGAGTCCTTGCTGGTATATGGTGGTGCGGGAGCGAGCCAGGTCGCGTGCCTCGTCGAGTTGATCGATGATGTCTTGGCGGGCAACCTCGTTGGCCGCCTCGACATAATTGGCGACTCGAGGTGAGTCGTGCTCCAGGTCTGTTGGCATTTTGGCCTTGGCGCCATACACCATGAAGAAGGGCGTGAACCCGGTGGAGCGATTGACGGAGGTGCGGATCCCCCATATCACGGAGGGGAGCTCGTCGACCCAGCATCCTGGGGTGCGCTCGAGGGGCACCTGGAGTCTCGGCTTGAGCCCATGGAGGATGCTCTGGTTGGCGCATTCTGCTTGGCCATTTGACTCCGGGTGGGTGACTGATGCGAGGTCGAGTCGTATGCCATGTTCTTCACAGAATTCCGCCATGGCCCCCTTGGGGAAGTTGGTGCCATTGTCTGTTATGATGATGTGCGGGTAGCCGTACCGGTAGATGAGCTTGCGTAGGAACTTGGTGGTTGTCTTGCTGTCACACTTTTTATTGGCTTGGCCTCGACCCATTTGGTGAACTTGTCGACTGCGACCAGGAGGTGAGTGAAGCCAGACGGGGCATTCTTGAACGGGCCTACCATGTCCATGCCCCATACGACGAATGGCCACGTGATGGGGATGGTCTTGAGTGCCGAGCCAGGGAGGTGCGTCTGGTGGGCGTACTTCTGGCACCTGACGCATCGTTGGACGATGTTGGTGGCGTCAGCGTGTGCGGTGAGCCAGTAGAAACTGTTTCGCATGGCCTTGGCGACTAGCGACTTGGCGCTGGCGTGATGGACGCAGTCGCCAGCGTGAATGTCCTGGAGGATCTTGTGGCCTTCTTCTGGCTGTACGTAGCGCTAGAACACGTCGGTCACACTGGGTCTATGGAGCTCGCCGTTGATGATGACGAAGGATTTGCAGCGACACACGATCATTCGCGCCTCCGTCTCATTGCTTGGTAGGAGCTTGTGTTCCAAGAAGGCGACGTATGGTGTTGTCCAGTCGCTAGGTTCCACAACCATGACGACTAAGGCGGTTCTGGTTGTAGTGGGATCTCGACATCGATCTCTTTTGGTGGGCTGACCGACGGTTTGTGGATGATGTCGAGGAAGACGCCTACTGGTGGCGCTTGTCGGGTCGATACGATGCGGGAGAGGGTGTCTGCCTCCTTGTTTTTGCGCCTGTCGATCCACTCGACGGAGTAGCCGTCGAAGTGTCCTTCCAACTGGTCGATAGCTTGGCGGTACGCGATCATTGTTGGGGAGACGGCGTCGCACGTCCCGGTGACTTGGCCGGCGACTAGGTCAGAGTCGCCATAGCATCTTAGGCGGTTGACGTTCATCTCCTTGGCGGCTCTCATGTCGTGAAGGAGGGCCTCATATTCTGCCATGTTGTTGGTGCAGGGCTTGAAGTTGTGGTGGAGCACGTAGCGGAGCTTGTCTCCTTTGGGAGAGGTTAGTATGACCCCAGCCCCTGCACCGTCGGCGTTCTTGGAGCCGTCAAAATGGAGCGACCAGTCGTGGAGGTACGGGAGCTTCTCTGGCTACTGTGCTTCTTCCTAGTCTGCAAGGCCTCGGCCAGGGCTTGTGGCTTGATTGCTTTGTGGGGCTCGTATTTGATGTTGTGGATGCCGATTTCGACGGCCCACTTGGCGACTCGCCCGGTCGCCTCGCGATTGCATATGATGTCTTGCAGGGGCGCGGAGGAGACCACCATGATTGGGTGCTCCTGGAAGTAGTGTGAGAGTCGCCGCTGTGCTCGGAATACCGTGTACACCAGTTTTTGGTATTGCGGGTAGCGCTGTCGTGAGTACATTAGGACTTCGCTGATGTAGTAGACGGGGTGCTGTATGGGGCGCTCCTTGCCCTCTTCCGGTCGTTCGACGACCATCATGGCGTTGATGACTCGAGTAGAGGCCGTGACATAAACGAGCATTGGCGATTTGTCGAGTGGAGCAGCGAGTAGTGGGGCCGCGAGTAGCACTTCTTTGAGCGCTTTGAGTGCATCATCAGCCTCCGTGTCCCATTGGAACGTGGGGTTCTTGCGCATCAGGCGGTAGAGGGGCATTGCCTTCTCGCCTAGTCGGGGGATGAAGCGACTGAGGGCCGCGACTCACCCTGCCAACTTCTGGACGTCGCACAGGCACTCGGGTTTCCCGAGTCGCGCGATGGTGTCGATCTTGGTGGGGTTGGCTTCGATGCCTCGCTTGGAGACTACATATCCCAGGAGTTGTCCGGTGGGCACGCCGAAGGTGCATTTTCCGGGGTTCAGCTTGATGTTGTACCTCCGCAGGTTTGCGAAGGTTTCAGCTAGGTCGTCGAGCAAGTCGTCCTGGCGGGTGGATTTTACCACCACGTCGTCGATGTAGACGTGAATGTTGCGGCCAATTTGGCTCGCTAGGCACTCCTGCATGCACCTCTGGTATGTGGCGCCTGCGTTCTTGAGGCCAAACGTCATGGCCGTGTAGCAGAAGGCGCCGAATGGCGTAATGAACGCCGTCTTCTCCTCGTCCTCGATCGCCATCTTGATCTGGTTATAACCAGAGTAAGCGTCAAGGAAGCACAGCGACTCCGATCCTGCGGTCGAGTCGATGATCTGATCGATGGGCGGTAGGACGAACTCCTTCTTTGGGCAGGCGCTGTTGAGGTTGGTGTAGTCGATGCACATTCTCCATGTGTTGTTCTTTTTTAGAACCAGGACTGGGTTTGCTAGCCACTTGGAGTACTTGATTGGCCGGATGAAGCCTGTGGCTAGTAGGCGCTGAACTTCTTCGGCGATTGCTCGACAGCGCTCTTCATTGAAGGGCCGTAGCGACTGCTTTACTGGTCACACTTTGGGGTCGGCATTTAGTTTATGCTCAGCGAGTTCCCTCGGGACACCTGGCATGTCAAATGGCTTCCATGCAAAGATGTCGCAGTTCTCACGGGGGAACTCGAAGAGTGCGATTTCCTATGCGGGGCTCATGTGCACCCCAATGGTGACCGTTTGGTTGGAGTCGCCGGGGACGAGCTCGACGGTGTGGGTGTGCGTGGTCGCCTCGAACATGGAGTTCGCGGTGGTTGGCTTCTTCAGGATGGTGGGGTCGTCCTTGTTGATGTTGCCCGTGTATTTCGCGAGCTCCTCCGCATGGTTGGTCTCCGCGGCGATGACGGTGTCGGCGAGCTCGGCGCCTTTGTCCTCACATTCCACGGCCATGTCAGGGTTGCCATGGACGGTGATGATGCCGCTTGGCCCGGGGAGCTTCATCATGTTGTACGCGTAGTGGGCGGTCGCCATGAATTTGGCAAACATCTGGCGTCCCAGCACACAGTGGTACGGGCTGCGGAAGTTCACCAGCTCGAATTCGATTCGCTCGGTGTGGTAGTTTGCCGGTGTGCCGAAGGTGACTGGCAGCGTCACTTTTCTGATCGGGTATGCCTTCCGACCGAGGACAATGTCGTGGAAGGTTGTCAGGGTCGGCTGGATTGCCGACTCTGGGAGCTGTAGCCTCTTGAACGTGTTCAGGTACATGATGTTGATGGAGCTCCCGCCGTCCATTAATGTCTTGGGTAGCCAGTAGTCGGCCACTTTGGGCCTGACTACCAGGGCGACTCACCCTGGGTACTCGATTCTGGGGGTGTGGTCCTGGCGACTCCAAGTGATACTCTGCTAGGACCAGTTGAGGAAGCGTGGGATGTCGACCTGAGTCACCGCATTAACGGCGACCGCGTGGGCAAGAACCTTTATCTCGCGCTTGGTGCTGAGTCCGGTAAAGGTGTGGAGCAAGCCGACGGCGGTGCCGAAGCCACCGCCGTTCCCGTTGTCTCGAGGTGGGTTGTTGTAGGGGTCCTCCCTTGCTCGTCTTACCTTCTCAATCTCTTTGAGAGAGTGGCAATCAGCGGTGGTGTGGGTGGCGGGTTTTCCCTCCCTGCTATGGTAGATGCAGGGCTGATTGAGCAGGGCGGCGGGGTCGAATTTCGGCCTCGTCGTGTTGTTGGCGCGGTAGTTCCCTCTATCGCGGTAGTTTCCTCCGTCCCGGCGGTAGTTCTTGGAGTCGCGCTGGCCGTAGCCGGCGTTGGCGACGAAGTCGACTCACCCGTCCGTGCAGCACTTGCCGATGATGCGGGTGTTGCTGTAGCGCATGTCGCGTAGGCGCCCGCTGTCGTGGATGCTGGTGTGGCGTCTTCCTCCCGACTCGTCGTCGGAGTCTTGGTTGGGGTCCTCCTCCGCATAGCGCTTGGCGATCTCGAGGAGGTCAGGGATGTAGTCGAGCGTCCGGTAGACCCTCTTGATCTTAGCGACCAGGGGTTCGTACCGGCACGCGTTCTTGAAGCAGTGTATCGCCGTGTTTGGGTGGATGCCGGAGGCGTTTATCCACAGTTCTTGCCATCTCTAGATACAGCAGCGGGTCAACTCGTGTTGTCCCTGGATGCATCGCTCTAGGTCCTCTATGGTGGTGGCGCGGGTGTAGGAGCCCTCGAAGTGCCTGACGAAGGCGTCCCACATTTCTTCCCAGGAATCGATGCTGTCAGCGGGGAGCATGTTGATCCATTGTCGGGTCGCACCCTCCATCATCAGGGGGAGGTAGCGAGCGGCAAGCAGGTCGGTGTGGCCTGCGATTCCCATTGCCATGAGGTATGTGTCCAGCCAGACAGCGGGATCATACGTTGGGTCGTACTTTTCGATCTCCTTGGGAGCCTTGAAGTTGGCGGGGTATTTTTTCCCGCGAATCATGGGCCCGAAGCATTGCAGCCCGACTCGACTGAGTTAGCCTCTTGGTTCCGGGTCGCCGCGGTTGGTGAGGGTGTGCCTCAGGTCGTTGGGCTGGCACGACCGCCACGCCTGGTTGTTGATGATGTTCATACGGGCATCTATGGGCTGCCCGTTGGCGGCGACCGTGTTATTCGCCGGTCGCGGCTCGTTGGTGGACAGCGCAGGATTGGCGGCCCGTGGTTGGTTCGCCAGGGGCTGCGGTGGTAGGCAAATTAATGTATTCGCCATGGTGGGGTGGCCGCTTGATGCCGCCCTGCTTGCTGATGAGCGGGATTACGTCCGTCCCCGCGGGTCAACTCCCTAGCTTATTGCTCGACGGCCCTGATGAGTAGGGCCTTGGCATACTGCATTTGTAGCGCGCCGTCGCCTTGGACGTCGAGGTTGGCGATTGCGGCGTTGGCCGCGACGACGTTGTCCATCGTGTTGGAGTATAATGGTAGCCCATTGGCGTCGCGGGCTTGAGGCGAGATGATGATCCATGGTTGGTTCGGCGGTGGCGCGCGGCCCATGGGTGGTGGAGGGGCTCCGGTTGCCGGTGCACCAGGTGGTGGTCTTGCGGGTTTGCTTCCGCCTGGTGGCGTGTTCTCACAGTATTCATGCTCGGCGGCGCATGCAGGGTTGCTCTCGTCGTTGAAGTTCAGGACGCGACCCTAGACATTGGAGTTCAGGCAGGTCCTGATGCGACGCTGGTGATAGAGCGACAGCTCCCACGTCGTCTCTCGTTCGAGGCGGTATTTCTCGTGCTCGGCGAGTTCGTTGTGTTGCGCCTCCGCGAGCCGCAGGCGGGCTTGCTCCACCTCCGTGGCCGTCGCGGTCGGCGGGATCGGCGTGGCAAACGGATCTGGCGGGGCGGCTGTGCTGCCCGCCATGTAGATCGTGTTGAAGCGATTGGATCTGGCACGAAAATCCTCGGGGGACTCTGAGCCCGAATCGGAGTCGAAGATCCCCAGGATGGAGGAGTCCTCGAAGTCCTCGGGATTGGAGACTCGCGTGATGGAGTCCTCCCGTGATGCGCGGTGATGCCGGTCGGCTCCATCAACCTCTTCGTCGGCTTCACTGGCACGATCGACCCAGCTGCAATGGTGATCGTCGGCGGATCACCGCCGCACCGCGATCTGCTTTCGGAGAAGCAGGTCCGCTCCATCAGGAGCCTCATCACCGAGTACGACTCGGCCGCTAGCAACGCGGTCGAGACCAACGTCGTCACCAACGACGACGCCCTAAACGACGATGTCGTCACCAACGACGACGCCGGGATGTAGCTGCTGGGCAGGATCTGTAAGATCCCGCCGATGGTGATCATGCGGCTGGTGGCGAGCGGCCGATCGATCGGCGAGTAGGGTCTTGCCGTAGAACTCAGGCCAGTACCGCTATGCCCCACGGTGGGCGCCACTATCGTGGAAATGGCCACGGCAGTCGCTGCTACTAGCAGCGATTGAGTGTTTCGTGAGGAAGAGTTGGCGACCATCTGCGGTGCGAGATAGGGGCGGATGCACATGGGTTTACCCAGGTTCGGCCCCCCAGAGGGTAAAGACCTACTCCTGCTAGATTAGATTATTGGAGAGCGAGTTGTAGGGGTGGCGAGCTCGACGGCTATATAGCGAGTCGCTTGAGGGGGTGTATGATGGAACGTGAGTCTCTAGGATACCCTAGGGAGGTTTATATATGAGGCACCTCGCTAGGGTTTACAAGTTACAACCGAACAAGATAAGGATTCGGAGGTTTTGACCTAATCCGACTGGGCTTCTGTTACGCTCCTAGGCCTCTAGTCGCTAGTCGCCGGGCTTCTCCTTCCGTTGTAGTCCAGTCACCACCCTCCAGGCACACTCACAGGCCTTTCGACCCAATCGGAACGTCCTGCTGGGCATACCCCCTTTGGCATATCCCCATCAAGAGGGGTGGGAGGTTTCTAAGAGAGAGGGGAGTGAGCTGGTGTGGCAAATGAGGGCTGGGGTGGCCTCTATTTATACACCGGCGAGAGGGGCAGAGCGGCATGGCTCGGGCTCGTCGGCGACGTTGTTGCAGTGAGCTATTGGCATGGCTGAGGGTAGGGGTCGACGCGGTGCTTCAGGGCGGTTGTCATGTGAGTGATGGCACGGCAAGGGGCGGTCGAGAACGGTCGGGAGCGGTCCATGCACTATGCGGGAACGACGGTGTTCGAGACGGCACATAGTGGCCATGGTTCGTGCGGCGGCGAACGGGCGTGTCTGGGGGTAGCTGGGGTCACGGTGAGTGCGAGCACGCGCAGAGAGGGCAAGGCGCGGTGTGTGTGTGTGCGTGTCGGTTGTGGCGCTCTGGCGCGCTCTCGGCATGGCAGACAGAGAAGTGGGCGTGGCGATTACGGCTGGTCCATGGCGTGTCTTCAGTCGAGGGGTGGATAGGGGGTGGCGGTGAAGTGTCTTTTGTCTCCTGGACATCATGGGAGGGGCGGCACGGTCTGTGGCGAGGGGTGCTTGGTCGACCAACACGGTGAGCTCGGCGGCTGCCGGTCAAAGCAGCAAGGGGGAGCTTGTCCACTGCGTTGTTGGGCACTGGGGGAGACCGGGGGAGAGAAATGGGGCACAGTGAGGAGAAAAATACTGCTCAGAACAGTGATTGCTAGGCAAGGTTTTACTATTGTCTGCTAGGTGCTCGACCAAATGGCCTCACGAATTCAATATTTCAATTTTTGGATGAATTTTGGTGAGTGTGTTTGTCACATGCTTGGGTGTCTAGGGTTGCTGGGAAAAGTCAAGGTGAATTGATTTGAGTGGTTTTTGAAAAGTGGTGATCTTAGTACATACACTTGATTCAATTTTGAAATGTCTCTCAAAGGGGTTTAAAAATAGTTTTTGTCTTTTTGTAAGGTTTGCTTGGATTCACTTTTACTTGGTCTAGCAAGGGGTGAAAAGATTTGGAAATATTTCTGTTAGAAATCTTTTACTAGGAACACTCAAAGTGGTCTAGTGGATAATTTTGGTCAAAATGACCATTTGATCATATGATTCATATTTGATTTTATTTTCTTTTGATTTAGTCTATACATGGACTAGATGATGCAGTATTCATCTTTAAACCATTCCTTATCATTTGTAGAAATCAAACATGGAAATTGCACTCATTCCTATACTAATGCAATTCACACATACACTCATATGAGATTTAATAAGAAAAGTTTTTGTTAACCCTAAAATTGGGTGATTAGAACTTGCTAATCTTGTTTAATAGTTTTGGGGTGTTTGATGTCTATGCACTTCTATTCTTGTAGACAGTTGTTGGGCCTCCAAGTGCAGAGGTTTGTAGAACAGCAGCAAGTTTTCCCTTAAGTGGATTACCCAAGGTTTATCGAACTCAGGGAGGAAGTGGTCAAAGGTATTTCCTCTCAAGCAACCCTACATTCAAGATAAAAGAAGTCTCTTGAGTCCCCAACACACCCAATACACTTGTCAAGTGTATAGGTGCACTAGTTCGGCGAAGAGATAGTGAAATACAAGTGGTATAGATAATAGACAACGGTGCCAGCAAGTAGCTTGATGGCGTGGAAGAGACTAAAGGCAAACTGAAATAAAGAAGGAAGCAAGCAAACATGTAATAGACCTAATAGCAAACGGTGTTTTAGTGCTTAGAAACAAGGCCTAGGGATCGTACTTTCGCTAGTGAACACTCTCATATAAATATATTCTCTTCATGATACTACTCTTAACTACTCTCCGGTTGGACACTCTAATCATTGGTAGGGCTATAACAGCACACCTCAAAGTAAGCCTTTCCCATCTAGAAAACCCCACACTGTCACCTTGAGCACTAGATGGTTCCAACAAACACCACAATTTCATAAAGACATCCAACTCCAAATATAACTCATAACAAGTATTTGTAATCTCTAGCCTAAGTGCCACCATGGTGTGCACGCTGTCACTTTCACACACATGGGGAGAGCAGAGACTGGGGGTACCCGCGCCATGCCCTGGTGTGGACTGGGGGGTACCCGCGCCTGGGGGGTGTGGCCAGGCACTGGCCCTCCTCCGTCTCGTATTCTGGCTCCGTGAGTCTTCCGGTAAAATAGGAACTCTGGCTTTTGTCCCGTCCAATTCTAAGAATATTGATTTTCTGACTTTCCTGGAACCACAGCAGAAAATAGGCAACTGGCACTATGGCATCTTGTTAATAGGTTAGTCCAAGAAAGTGTATAGAAAGTACTCCAAAGTTGGAACAAAACACAAGAAAGTAGATAAAACCAAGCATGGAACATCAAAAATTATAGATACATTTGCAATGTATCAGTGTTACAGGTTGCCTCCCATGGAGCGCTCTTTTATGGTCAATAGCTTGACCTTGATGATACTCACTTGGGCCAGATAAGTGGAACACCCACTCCAAAGTAATTGGCCTTCAAAGTTATGGCCTCCTTATCGTCGTGTTTGTCTTTCTTCTTCCTAGGGAAATGAATAACAAAAGGATCCAGCGAAGGCAGTTACAACTTCATGTTCCCTTCATAGAGGTTAATTAAAGCCTTTATAGTTCTTAAGAAAGGACGACCTAGTATTATAAGAGCAACAGTATCTTCAGGCATGTCAACAATAACAAAATCAATGAGAGAAAGACATCCTTTGATGTAAACTAAAGTGTTCTCCTTAATACCTACAGCTTGTTTGTAGGTAGAATCTGCTAGATGCAATTTTAATTCAGTAATTTCAAAGGAGCCAAGATTTAACTTGTTAAAAAGACTCTTTGGAATTGTTGAGACTCTTGCACCTAGATCACAAAGTGCATCTATCTCACTAGTTCCAATCTTTATCTTAATAGTAGGCTCAAAAATGTCATCTAGTTTAATAGGTAACTTTTCAACGGTTTTCTTGTATTCCTTGACGACCCACAAGTATAGGGGGTGTATCGCAGTATTTTTGATAAGTAAGAGTGTCGAACCCAACAAGGAGTAGAAGGTGCTGGCTGGTGGTATGGATCAGGAATTCTCTGCAAATACTTAGCAAACAGATTTTTAGGGGTTTTTGATAATGCAAGTAAATAAATACGAGTAAATAAAAGATAGTAGGAATAAATGCAGCAAGTGGCCCAATCCTTTATTCAGCAAAGGACAAGCCGGTTGTATTACTTAAGATGACCAAACGTTCTTGAGCACACACGGGAAGACTGCCAAGTGCTTTCGCTTCATATAGTTGATTAATCTTCTTTAGCTTGCTAAGTGTTGTGTGGGTGAACCTGTGCTAATGTACCGACCTTCCTAGGACTAATACATACTTGTGATTATTCCCCTTGCAAACATTCGTAAGTACAAGAAAGTAATTAAGGTAGAAACCTAACCACAACTTTAAACTCTAAGACCCTTACGTCCCTTGTGCAATGGTTTCCTAATGGGGGTTCAGGTTTCTGTCACTCCGGCAACCCCTATGATTAGTAGACAAATGAACAATGCATTCCCCCAGGCCCATATAGGTGAAGTGTCATGTAGTCAAAGTTCACATGACACCACTCGAAGAAGTACACCACAACTTAAATATCAAGCTATTGAATCTTTCTCAACACAACTCCACTACTAACAACATGACTTCTCCCATGTCCTCAAGAAAAAAATGAACTACTCACAAGACATCATATGGATCATGATCAGAGATGGAATAATGATGTATAACAATCTAAACATAAACAATAATTCAACGGTTCACTCAATAGCATCAACTACAAAGAGTAATCAACACCGGGAAAGTTTCCCCTAAGAACTATGCAAGATTCAACCCAATTGTTATAGCAATATGGAGATGGAGATGATGGTGCTGGTGATGATGATGGTGGTGATGATGATGATCCCGATGAAGTCCAGCTTGATGGTGGTGTTGATGGCAATGATCTCCCCTCTTCGGGAAGGAATTCCCCTGGCAGAAATCTATCTGCCGGAGAGATCTTTCTCTTTCGGTGTTTTCCGCCCCGCAGAGGCGGCGGAATCTTTATGTGGTCGCCCCCCAAGTCTTAGGGTTTCAGGAGGAATATATACGCCAGAGGGGAGAGCCAGAGGTGGGCCAGGGCAGCCACACCACCTGGTGGCGCGGCCTAGGGTGGCCCGCGCCAGGGGGTGGTGTGGGCCCCCTGTGGCCCATCTCCACTCCTCCTTCTGGCTTCCTTCGTCTTCTGGAAAAATAGGATTTTCCGTATGTTTTCCCATATTTTCTGATCTTCGCGAATTTTGCCTCCAAACAGCACATTTTCCATCAGAATCCTAACTCCAGCGGTCCATGCTCCAAAAGTCATCAACCATGCAAAAAACAGATGAAATAACATAAGTATCATCTCTTAATATGAAATATATCAATGAATAACAGTGAATTATGACATAGAATAGTGATGCAAAATGGATGTATCAACTCCCCCCAAGCTTAGACTTCGCTTGTCCCTAAGCAAAACTAAGCTCAATGAACATGACCTCAGGTTTATGGAGTGAAGTGTCGATAAAAGAATACGGACAAGAAGCATCACATTCATCAATACATAGATCATAATAGGAGACAACTCACTATTATATAACTTACTTGCAATAGGTAAAGGAAACACAATAAAGATACATGAAGTAAATCATAATTGGTAATGGCAAACTTAGCTCTTGGTCAAAGAATAGTTGATAATTTGCTAGAGTTCACAAATAACTGATTTTCAATGATACCTTTCAAAGTAGTAAACACCAAGATAAGAGCAATGTGCAAAACAAGGAACATAAGAAACATGATTGAATAAATCATCATATGAATGAATGAAACACAACAACTCAAAATACTTGCTGAGGTAGAAGGGAGTAGGTTTACTGACTAAACTAAAAAGTAAAAGAAAGGCCCTTCATAGAGGGAAGCAGGGATTGCAAGTTTCATAAAGAGCTCACAAAAAATATGGTACTTATTAGCTTTCAGCTCTCATTGCCCCTATCATAGGCATCTTTAGGTGATTAAGGTTAAAGTGACACAACTAAGAGGATATGCTTGACAAGTTATAATTTGAAATCTCATGCCCCTTACTTACGAGTACCGAACCTCATGCTACTCAACTTCAGTCACAAGTAAGCTCTTGTCATTGTAAATACATGTGTATCATTGAGAACCGCCAATGGGGTACCCCTTGCACATGATACACGAGCTATCCCATAATCAAAGTGACAAGGCAAGCAGACAATGAGCATCTCAGCGATCTTTTTATTTGCTATTTGCATAGGTTTTTATTGAGGATGCTTCATAGAATGCTCACTATAGTTATGCTGCAAGTTTCCACCATGATTAGGCATGGCTTAGGCTAGAGGCCCAGGCGTTTCTCTAACACACATATAAACTCCATGATCTTACAAGTTCCCCTTTTATTTCACACCGCCGGGATCCATAGGCAAAAGAATCATGATATCAACTAGGTACAAATCACCATGGCAATGTTGAAAGCGTTCCCCATGATACATGGTTCTGCTAACTTCAACTCATAAAGCGCAAGCATATACGCAACAAAGAAGGACCCAATGGTTCAAGTTTATTAGATGCAAGAAAGTAAAGTGTGCCATCAAGTTCGTGAGAGCTTTAATCACTAATTTTCACATAACAAGTTTAATTTGGAAGGTAGATAAAAACAAGAATGTACTTGGAATAGCAATAATGCTAATAGGTAGGTATGGTGGACACAAATGGCGGAGGTTTTTGTTTAAGGATTGGACGCACGAGAAGAATTCCCTCTCAGTACAGGTTTTTGGCTAGCAAGGCTGGGTAGCAAGTATAAGAGTTGAAGGAAACAAACAAACATACAAGTGATAAATACAAACATGCAATCTTCCTTGGAAGCGCAAAAGATCTTAACTTAGAGAATACTAGATTTATGAGCAAATCAAGAAAGAAAGATGATGAAATTATTTTTCTTTAGAGCACTTTTACCTTTTTCATTCAACTCTCAAAAATAGTGTTGCTACTGACCGAGCCAGGTTTGCCAAAACCAAATAAATTAACTCAATGATCCCAAAGTGATACCAATACTAACAACAAGATCAATCATATAACCATGAATTGAAAACTAATATAAGCTGTGCAAAAGAGTAAATGATAGAACTTCTCATTAATATTCTATAACGGCAACTCACACCAAGGGATACATATCTAATGAGAGAGGGGACACTTCCATAATGCAAACCATCCTACATGATAACTTCTCTATTCATGATATGACTCTACTAAAAAGGTAAAAAGATAGAAGATAGTGATGTGATATCGCAGCACTCCCCCAAGCTTGGAACAAGCCAAGGGGATGCCAAAACTGATGACGAATTACTCCTTCGGTGGTGGTGGTATCCTCTCATCATCGTCCGACTTCCAGGGTAAGGGTTCCCCATCAACAAAGGACATCGTGGTCTCCAACATCCTGAAACTTGCAGCAGCACTTATGCGTTTAAACCTAACCTCATACTCACAGTTTTGATTTTGAATGTCGTAGAGATGTGCTTGCAGTTTGTTGGTTGTTTGGTGGAGTGAGGGGACTTCATCCTTGAGCTCAGCAGTCTCCTTTTGGTGCTCGGCTATGAGTTCGGAACAAATCTTATGGATGATATCCACTTTGCGTTCCGCCATCTTCTTGTACCTAAAGACATCTTGCTCCAGTGCTTCCATCCTGTCCTCCAGACTTCCTTCACCTTTGGGGCCTTGAACCTCTTTTTATCCGGACCTCCCCATCTTCAAGCAACAGCTCCTTGGAATGAATCTTCAACTCTCTCATATATGGGTTTATGATATCCTCTAAAGAATCTTCCTTGGCTGATCCAGAGGAAGAAATTGTGGCTCCAAATCTGGGACTCTCCCTGTCAGAAACAGATCGAAACGAAAACATGACGAAAACACGATATACGAACCTCGGGAGATCCGGGGGATTATATATTACAAAGTTTCATAACAAAAGGAAGGTACTGGGAGAAAACAAGTCGGGGGCGGAGTCCGGAGTGGCCACACCACCTGGTGGCGCGACCAAGGGTGGGCTCGCGCCACAGGGTGGTGTGAGCCACCCTGGATCCGTTTCCATCCCTCTTTCGCTTCGTAGCTTTCCTTATTGGCTAAAAACTGCAAAAATATAGTTGGATAGTATTTTCGCAGAACTTTTCTTACCAAAACTGTTACCTATTCGAAAACGGACTCTACAGGTCTCCGAATTTGGTATTTAGTGGATTCTTCCAGAGTCACCACTTGAATAACATCAATATCTTCATCTTCATATACTTTATACTTGAGTCATAAAACCTTTCACTTCCTCATTACACCACTTTTTTCACTACCTAGAAATTTCTTTCACACAAAACTTCACACAGTTCTCATTAGCAACATTAGTATAAGTGAAGTGATAAAACATTTTGAGTTCAACTTCAACTGAAAACCATCAAAACATAAGCTACTGTAGCAACTCCTTCCGAAAACCCTAAAGAATTCAAAAAGGAAATCGAATAAAGAAGCAAATGCAAGACTGGCAAAATCTGTCAAAACAGACCAGCAGGTAAAGATCAATTTTTTCGAAAATCTTCTGTTGCTCAAATCAAAAAGTGCAAAACTAAAAAAAGTTAAATAACAACCTGGGGCAGAAGCAAAAAAAAAATTACAGCTCAATCCGACATACAGAGATCTCTCGCGAATTTTTACGGTGAAGCACAAAAATCTGTTTCGGAACAGCAACTTCTCCAAATATTACTTCTCTCTCATTAGAGGTTGATCTTGACACAAAAACCGAACAAAACGGATAAGGAGAGGTTATTACCGAAGTAATAACTTCCAAGACTCAAAGAAACAAAAACAAACTGAAAGCAAAAATAAACTGGGTTGTCTCCCAAAAAGCTCTTTCTTTATAGCCATTAAGATGGGCATGATAATTTTGAAGATGCTCACATAGGAATATGAATTGAAGTGAACGAGAGCATTAAGAAGCAAAAATACACACATTTAAGTCTAACCCACTTTCTATGCAAGGGAATTTTGTAAACAAACAAGTTGTTGAAACCAGAAACTACTAGCATAGGAAAGCAAAAGAAGTGCAACATAAAAACTTTCAGCATAAAACGAGGAAACTTGATATTATTGAGATGCATAAGAACACTTTTACCTCTCTCATAGTATCTTTCAGTATCATGCATAAACTTAACAATATAACTATCACAAGGACCATCGTAACAATGATCACTTATTCTAACAGAAAACACAGGAATACTAGCTCTCATAACACTACTTTGTGAAACAATATTAGAGGTATCCTTACCAAGGATAGTGTGTCCCTCTTCTACATATTTAGTGACAAAGTCTTTCACATTTGCTATTATAGGTTCATCATCCATTTGTTTATCAGGTTCAACAGCTTTATGTGTACTTTCATTAACCATACTAGCTATCATAGAATGTTCCTTTATCTTAACCGGGAAAGGCGTTTTCTCAATATAAGGTTCAGGTAAAACATGATTAGCAGTATAAACTTCAGTATTTCTTGCAGGAACACTTCTAGCAACATCTTTATAAGGTTCATGATACTTATTCCACTTCTTTTTAGGCACTTCAATGTAAGAAGCAAAAGCCTTAAAATAAGAAGCAATAGCTTGAGAGTCTAGACCATAAGCATTTTTAATATTTTGAAAGTCATTAGTTCCCATAAAAGATTCAATGCATTCATAATCATAATTTATACCTGACTTTCTACCTTTGTCATTCTCCCAAGCTTCAGCATTGTCTTGAATACGGTCCAGAAGATCCCATTTAACTTCTTCTTCCATGCGAGTGAATGATCCAGCACAAGAAGCATCCAATAAATCTTTATCATGAAGATAAATCCTTGCATAAAAGTTATTGATAATAATATTGTTGGGGAGCTCATGAATGGGACATTTGAGCATTAATAACTTCAATCACCCCCAAGCTTGAGCTGCTCTCTCCATCAAGAGGCCAAAAGTTGTATATTTGATTCCGATCTTTATGAATCTCACTAGGAGGATAAAACTTTGAATAAAAGAGAGGTACTATTTCCTCCCATTCCAGAGCTTGACCATTCTTCAGCAGCTTATACCATTCCTTAGCTCTTCCTTTCAGTGATAATGAGAATAACTTCTTCTTAACTTGATCTGTAGTGATATCTGCACACTTGAACAACCCGCATAATTCATGTATAAAGAGTAAATGATCACCGGGATGGACTGTTCCATCCCCAACATAGTAGTTATCCATAACACGATCAATAATTCTTGTAGGTATTTTAAAAGCATCATTCTTAGCAGGTGGTGGTTCATCTACTACCTTAGAAGTGGTAGTAGCATTACCAAATAAGAAACTCAGTGAATTATCCATAACGAAAATAAAGCAACTAACAGAAGTAAACAATACTCATAGTAGAAGTTTCCTTTACCACTTCCACTCTCCAATAGCGCTTCACTCCCCGGCAACAGCGCCAGAAAATAGTCTTGATGACCCACAAGTATAGGGGGTTGATGACCCACAAGTATAGGTGGTGTATCGTAGTATTTTCGAGGGAAGTGAAACCCAATTTATTGATTCGACACAAGGGGAGCCAAAGAATATTTATAAGCCTTAACAACTGAGTTGTCAATTCAGCTGCACCTAGAAACAATCTTGCTCACAGCAGTTTATCAGTAGCAATAGTTTTGTAGTAGGAATAGCAAAGTAACAGCAGTAGTAAAGTAAAGACAGCAGTAACAATAGCAGTAAACAGTGGGATTCGAGTGCGGTAGGCATAGGGAAGGATGGACGGGCGTTGCATGGACAAGACAATTCACATAGCAATCGGAACATAGGGCAATTGCAGATAAATAAGATAAAGCATCCAAGTACTAGATAATCCTAGGCATGTGTTCCATATATAGTCATACGTGCTCGCAATGAGAACTTGCACAACATCTTTTGTCCTGCTAGCCCGTTTGCAGCGGGGCCTCAAGGGAACTACTATCAATTAAGGTGCTCCTTTTAATAGAGCACCGGAGAAAAGCATTAACACTCCATGAACACATGTGATCCTCACATCAAAGCCATTCCCTCCGGTTATCCCGATTTCTGTCACTTTAGGGCCATTGGTTCCGGACAACAACGTGTGTATACAACTTGTAGATAAGACCAGAAACAATACTATAATAATGAATCAATAACATGTTCAGATCTGAAATCATGGCACTCGGACCCTAGTGACAAGCATTAAGCACAACAAGTCGCAACAAAGTCATAAAGCACTAATAAAAGATACTAGGCACCATGCCCTAACAATCTGATGCCATTACATGAACGATCTCATCCAATCCCTACCATCCCCATAGCCTACAATGGGGGATTACTCACTCATAGATGGGGGAAACATGGACGGTCGATGGAGAAGCGATGGTGATGATGATGGCGATGATCTCCTCCAATTCCCCGTCCCGGCTGGGTGCCAGAAGGGAGTTTCTGGTGTTGTTTCGTGGAATCTGATGGTGGCGGCGGAGCGGAACTCCTTCTAGAAAAACGTCGAACCCCCCGGAGTTTTTAGGTCAGAAGGCTTCTTATAGGCGAACAGGGAGACTGAGGGGGTGCCTGGGGGGCCCACACCACCCCGCGGCTGGCTGGCTCAGCGCCACCGGTGGTGTGGCCACCCCAGCTCTTCTTCGCAGCTCCTAGAGTCTTCGGGTGAAATAGGATTTTTGGCATATTTTCCAGGATTTTTCCTGATAGTTGATTTTCTGCATAAAAAGTCGACACCAAGGCAATTCTGCTGAAAAGAGCGTCAGTCCGCGTTAGTTGCAACCAAATCACACAAGTTTAGAGGAGAAACAATAGCAAAAGTGTTCGGGAAAGTAGATATGTTTTGGACGTATCAACTCTCCCCAAGCTTAGCTTATTGCTTGTCCTCAAGAAATTCAGTTGAAAACTGAGTGCGATAAAAGAACTTTCACGAACACATTTGCTTCATATGATGTAAATATTCTCAGCACTGTGATCAACTACTTAGACAGTTCATAATAAAGAGTATGCAACTAAGTTTATGTAATAGGCATTGCCAGCTATGAAGAGATTCCAACTCAAAAATAATAAGTAGCATGAAGACATTACAATGCTCATAAAAAGGTATGATAGAGTGGTATCTCGCTTGCCTTTGATTATGAATGTTAAGGCACCTCTGAAGTTCAAGTGATGACTAGAAGTAAAGATATCAAAGATACAAGCATCAAAGTCATAACACAAATAATCAAGTAATGGGACAAGCACAAAGAATGACAACTATGCTCTCAAGAAGGTGCTCAAAGAATAAACAGAGACTCAACAAGTAAAAGAAAAGGTTTTGAATAATTTTGAAAGGCTTCCAAATGCTGAAAGTATGGTACTTGTTAGCTTTGAGCTCTCATTGCCCCTATCATAATCATCTTTAATGTGGTTAAGGTGAAAGTGAGGTCCAATCTGAGTTATATGCTTGACAGACTATAAACTAAAAATCCCATGTCCCTTGAGTGCGAGGGCTGCTCCTCATGCTACTCAACTTTAGTTACCGGTAAGTTCCTGTCATCGTAAATATGTGCGTATCATAGAGAACCGCCAACGGGGTACCCCTTACCCGATGATACGGAAGAATCCCCATATCAAAATGACAAGGCAAGCAAACAATGAGTATCTCAGCAATCTTCTTATTTACCATGGGAAAATGGTGCTTTTTTCTCTCTTTCCTCTTTTCATAAATCTCTTTTTTTTCTTTTTCTCAATAGCTATCTCTCTTTTTTATAAGAAGAATGCTTCATAGATATCATTATCGTTACGCTGTAGGTTTCCACCATGTCAGCATGGATTAGACCAGCGGCCCAGGCGTTTCTCTAACACACATACATAACTCCATGGACTTACAAGCTCCCCTTTTATTTCACACCGACGACATCCGCAAACAAAAGAGCATGGTATCAACTGGGTATATATTTACAAGTGTTGAAAGTGTTCCCGTGACACGCAGTTCTGCTAATCCCCAGCCTATAATTTGCAAGCATATAACTTTCATGGACAGTCACAATCGTTCAGGTTTATTAAGTGCAGAAAATAAAGTGTGCCATCAAGTTCGTGAGAGATTTACTAACTAACTTTCTCATAGCAAGCAAACATTTTATTCGGAAGAAAACAAGGCATATTGAATATGCATGGAAATAGCAAATGATGCTAATAGGTAGGTATGGTGGACACTTTGGAAATAATTGGTTCAGGGAGTTGGAAACATGAGTAAAACACTCAGTGGAAGTGAAGGCTAGCAATAGTAAGGGAGCGACAAACGAGAGAGCAATAGCTATCATAATCATGCTTGCAATAAAACAGGACAACTCATGGCATGAAAGTGATTCAAGATCCTCAAGGCAAAATAATTCATCGAGGCTTAACTGATTATTACAGTCATGTGCATGCGTGAGCATGTGCCAAGTCAGTTCAAATGAAACATTCAGAGGAGGATACCATGGTGTCATACCAAGTTATGAATAGAGTAATGCAAGCAAACATTCATAAGAAATGCTACAAACTATTAGCAAGCTGGGACTAATCATACGAAAGCAAGAACTACTAAGCATCCAAAGATAACATACACCCTACACAAACAGACTAAGCATGCCCACAATGATGAGTATATGTACAAAAATGAAAACAAGTAGAGTTCGTTACCAGCCCCTTACCACGCCTTAAGTTGTTATTAATCCTCATTATTGCTCTTCACTTGTGTGGCTTGAATAATAATATGAAACCAATATCCATTGAGGACTGCTGAACCCTGTAGCAAACTCACAAAACCAAAGAAGAACGACAAATATTTTTGTTGTTTTCGATTTTTTAAAACAAGAACCAAAGGGGAAAAAAAGCAAAGCAAAATCTTTTTGGGGTTTTCGAATAGTTCAAACAAAGAAAAAAGGGAAAAACAAACCAAGGAAAAAAGGAAGAAGAAACAAACCAAAGAGAAACAACAGAAATATTTTTGGTCTTTTTGTGTTTTTAGAAATCAAAAGCAAAGAAAGAATGAAAACTAAAAAGAGAACGAAACATGAATATACAAAGCATCGACCCAAAATGATATGGAGATGAGTGCGGTGTCGTACCCCCAAGCTTAGGCTTTTGGCCTAAGTAGGTATCAATCCATGTACGAATAGGGGTTCCAAGCAGGCAGATCTTGATAAGAATGGTCATAGTTGGGCCCGTGGGAAGAAGAAGAAGCTCCCTAATCATAAGCAGGTTGCTGATATGAAGACTCCCCCTCGTTCGAGGGCTGGACCGAATCATTCGTGACCTCCCTCCTAGTATCCTGCTCCTGTTGGGAGAGCTCTCCCAAGTACGTGTCAAGCTCCTCCTTAGTGAGGGACCATCCCAACCTGTTATCAAGGTTAAACAAAACAGGTGCAGGCAAAAGAACAACACGCTCGGACTTGGTCTTTCTCCAACCAGCCTTGAGAAAGGTTATTTCATAAGACAACTCACTCATACTAGCCCATGAGGAAACAAATTTATGCTGTATCATGGAATTAAGATCAAGCCTCTCTATGGGAAACTATAGGTCTAGATGATGAGGCACTAAACCATGCAATGCTAGTAAACGAGAAGCAATGAGGCCTCCACAAATTCCACCTTTCTCACGGTTAGCAGCAAGACGGAAATCTATCAAAGCACCTAAGTTGTAAGACCTATCTCGTTTAAGAGCAGCAGAGATAAATGCTAGATCATATGAAGATAACTTATTGGCAGTTTTCCTAGCAAGAACACACTTGGCAATAAAGTAGGCAAAGTAGCGAATGGAGGGAAGATGAATGTTACGGATTTTTCCACTCTCCTTCGAGAAGCTGCTCCCTTGGCAAATTTCTGCGTATAAATCCATCAGTGGTTCAGGTCGCTCCTTAATCCTTCTACATGATCCCCATTGAGGTACCTTAATAGCTGCACAAAAATCATCAAGAGAAAGGTCGACAGCAATATTGTAAATTTTGTAATGGACCATGGGGTTAGGCAAAGAGTGACTAAATTGGAAGTCCTGCACCACAGACATGGTTAGCTTCACAAATTGACAAGGTTCATCTTCCAAAAAGTGCTCTAACCCTGCGTTAGAAACCAAAGTGTGGAAATCTTGGAGAATTCCTGCAGCTCTCATGAACTCAGAACATGGATAAATGGAGGGAAAAACTTCCTCCTCCCGGTGGACCTTCATGATCTCAAGCACCCATAGTTCATGTTGGTTTAGGTGGTTCTCACTCATCTTCTATTCTGAAATTTAAACACCTATTAAACAAGTGATTGCAAAGTAAATATAATGAAGGATTCTACTCATAGGGACTTGTAAGAGGCCTAAACATGCATCAAAACTATATCTCTAAGCATCAAACAAGCTTACAAGCTCTCATAACATGTCACCTACAGCAGCAAAATACTCAAGATATAATCCACCAAACACAAATCTACTTGGACAAGGAGAGGAGTCACATACCAGGGAACAATTGCTCCAAATTTCAGCAAGAAAGAGGGGCTGAGCAAGGAGATCGAAAAAATCGAGAGCAAGCACAGCAAGAACGCGATTTTGAGCAATGAACTAGAGCTTACTCGGGAGAGAGAAGAAAGTGGCATGTGAGAGAGTTAGTGGGGAGCCAAGGGTGGCCCACACCAGGGCATGGCGCCACCCAGGGCAGGCCGCACCACCAGGTGGTGTGCCTGCCTGGTGGGTCCCCCTGGTACCTCCCAGGTACTCCTCTGCCCCTTTTTTCACGTAAAAACTTAATATGAATTTTCTAGAATTTTTCAAGACACTTTATTTTTGGGCATTTTCAGGCATAGAAGAATGATTTTCTGACAAACAGATTTTTTTTGGAAACATGATGCAAGGACAAAACAAAGCTAGAACTACAGAAGTTCTAAGACACTCTAACATGCAAGCAACTAACAACAAAGAAAACTAAACGCAAACAAAAACTAAGATGGATAGAATAGAAGTAAACGGAGATAATCATAGTGAAAACATTGTTTTGTTCAATGAAATCCTTTTGTTAACAAGGTTGATCAGGTCTTTCTACCAAAATAATTCCATATGAGACAAAACTTTGTATTCCACTAATGATTATGTTACCTCAACCTTGATAGCAATGGTCCCAATCATAATAGTTTCAAATTTTTCTCTTGGTATGGGACAATATATTTCTCCAACTTGAATGCCCTCAACATGTTCAATTGAATTCAAACCATAAGTCCTTTCAATCTTCTTGGGGAAATAGACAGTATGTTCCTTGTCATTCACATTGAAAGTCACCTTTCCTTGATTACAATTAATAACAGCTCCTGTGATTAAGAAAAGGTCTCCCAAGAATAATAGACATATTATCATCTTCAGGCATTTCAAGCACAACAAAATCAGTTAATATCAAGCAATTATGAGCCACTTGAACAGGTACATCCTCACATATACCCACAGGAATAATGGTAGATTTATCAGCCATTTGCAAAGATATATCAGTTGGTATTAATTTTTCTAGTTGAAGCCTCTTATAGAGAGAAAAGGCATAAAACTAACTCCAGCTCCCAAATCACACAAAGAAGTTCTAACATAATTGTTCTTAATAGAGAAAGGGATAGTTGGAATCCCTGGGTCTCCAAGTTTCTTAGGAACCTTACCGTTAAAGGAATAATTAGCAAGCAAAGTAGAAATTTCTTCATTAGAGATATTCCTTTTATTCGAGACAATATCCTTCATATTCTTTGAGTAAGGAGGCAATTTCATAGCATCAGTCAAAGGAATTTGCAGGAATAAAGGTTTCCTCCACTCACAAAACTTATTATAGTGTTCATCTTCCTTTGACTTGTGTTTCTTATCAGGGAAAGGCATAGGTTTTTGGACCCAAGGTTCCCTTTCACTACCATGTTTCTTAGCAATAAAATCTTCTTTGGTGTATTTAGTATTCTTAGTGTGGTTTTCAGGTTCTTCTTCAACTTTTTCTTCATTAGGAACTTCATTTTCTTCATTACCACTTTCAGTTTCAACATCAGAGATAGATATACTATTAGGATCTATAGCAGGTTCAGAGGGTTCTACAACAATTTTATGTTTCTTTTTCCTTTTCTTACGAGTAGAACCACTATTTTCAGCTTGTTGAGAATCCTGCTCAATTCTTTTGGGATGCCCCTCAGGATATAGAGGATCCTGGGTAGCAGCTCCACTTCTAGTTCTAATTTCATAAGCATGTTTTTCATTAGCAGCATTAACTAGCAAGTCGTTTTGCACTTTAACGAGTTGATCTATTTGAGTTTGAACCATTTGAAAGTGTTTAATAATCATTTTAACATCATTAGAGGTTCTTTCCACAATATCTTTCAAATCAACAATAGCTCTAGTGTTTTCCATTAGATGATTTTGCACCCTTTTATTAAAATTATCTTGCTTAATAGTAAAGATATTGAATTCTTCTAAGCATCGATCAGGAGGTTTAGAGTAAGGGATATCACCTTCCTCAAAGTGTTGGAGAGAGTGTACCTCAATAGTGGGTGAGTAGGGAATAGGCTTACATAATTCTTCTATAGGAGGTAAATTCTTGACATCTGCAGCTTTAATTCCCTTCTCCTTAAGACATTTCTTAGCTTCCTTCATCACTTCATCACTTAATTCAATAACTCCCCTCTTCTTTGATGTTGGAATAGGCTCCGGAATAGTAGGTTCAGGTATAATTACTTCAGGTATAGCTTGTTTAGGAGGAGTCCAATCTTCATAGTTCTTACTTATTTTAGCCATTAATTCCTCAGCTTCCTTAGGAGCCCTATTCCTGAAAACACAATCAGCACAACTATCTAGGTATGTCCTAGATTCTTTAGTTAGTCCATTATAAAATATATCAAGAAGCTCATTCTTAGGTAATGGACTTCCAGCTTGTGCATGAATCAAGGCACAAAACCTTGCCCAAGATTCGGGCAATACCTCTTTTTCTCCCTGTTTAAAATTAAAAAGTTCCTGCAAAATAGCATGTCTAGCACTAGGAGGAAAATATTTCTGTAGGAAGGTACTAATCAAGCAATCAGGGCTATCAATAGATCCAGGAGGTAAATTACTAAACTAAGTTTTAGCTTCTCCTTCCAGTGAAAAGGGGAAAATCTTGGCAACAAAGTAAGTACGCATCTTAATATCATCAGAAAACAAGCCACTCATAGTAGAAAGTTTATTCATATGTGCTACCGCACTTTCATTCTTAGTCCCACAAAAAGGTTCTTTCTCAACAATAGCTATGTAAGATAGATCGAGAGAGAAATCATAATCTTTATCTGTAATGTTTATGGGAGAAGCAGCAAACTTAGCAATAGGAGACAATTTGGGTCTAATAGTACACCTCTCAAGGAGACTCTTAGCAGCGCTCCTATCATGGGTGTTTTTACATTCTTTAATAAATTCATCGGTCATCTCAACATAACCATCTTCAATATCATAACTTTCACTAGACTCAGGTGAACTAACAGGTGTGGTGGTGTCTTCATTAGGAGTTTCGGTATTTCTAGCTATAGTTCTAGCAATCGTAGCATCTAGGAAAGTACCTAATGAACCACTCTTATCAAGCACAGTAGAAGCAGCATCAGAAGTTTCAGATTCAGCAGTAGTAGCAGTGTGTGTAGCATGTGTATGTGGTGGTGTAACGAGCTTACTTATAACAGATGGTGAATCAAGAGCAGCTGAGGTGTTCAGAACCGTACCTCTTCTTGTAGTAGATGGTAATATAGGAAACTTGCCATCACGAGACTTACCCATGATGGAGGGATAGCAACGAACAATAGAGAATCCAAGTGAACTTGATAAATAAAGCTATGCTCCCCGGCAACGGCACCAGAAAATAGTCTTGATGACCCACAAGTATAGGGGGTGTATCGTAGTATTTTCGACGGAAGTGAAACCCAATTTATTTATTCGACACAAGGGGAGCCAAAGAATATTTATAAGCCTGAACAACTGAGTTGTCAATTCAGCTGCACCTGGAAAAAATCTTGCTCACAGCAGTTTATCAGTAGCAATAATTTTATAGTAGGAATAGCAAAGTAACAGCAGTAGTAAAGTAAAGACAACAGTAACAATAGCAGTAAACAGTGGGATTCAAGTGCGGTAGGCATAGGGATGGATGGACGGGCGTTGCATGGACAAGACAATTCACATAGCAATCAGAACATAGGGCAATTGCAGATAAATAAGATAAAGCATCCAAGTACTAGATAATCCTCGGCATGTGTTCCATATATAGTCATACGTGCTCGCAATGAGAACTTGCACAACATCTTTTGTCCCGCCAGCCCGTTTGCAGCGGGGCCTCAAGGGAACTACTGACAATTAAGGTGCTCCTTTTAATAGAGCACCGGAGCAAAGCATTAACACTCCATGAACACATGTGATCCTCACATCAAAGCCATTCCCTCCGGTTATCCCGATTTCTGTCACTTCGGGGCCATTGGATCCGGACAACAACGTGTGTATACAACTTGTAGATAAGACCAAGAACAATACTATCATAATGAATCAATAACATGTTCAGATATGAAATCATGGCACTCGGGCCCTAGTGACAAGCATTAAGCACAACAAGTCGCAACAAAGTCATAAAGCACTAATAAAAGATACTAGGCACCATGCCCTAACAATCTTATGCCATTACATGAACGATCTCATCCAATCCCTACCATCCCCATAGCCTACAGCGGAGGATTACTCACTCATAGATGGGGGAAACATGGATGGTCGATGGAGAAGCGATGGTGATGATGATGGCGATGATCTCCTCCAATTCCCCGTCCTGGCAGGGTGCCAGAACGGAGTTTCTGGTGTTGTTTCGTGGAATCTGGTGGTAGCGGCGGAGCAGAACTCCTTCTGAAAAAATGTCGAACCCCCCAGAGTTTTTAGGTTAGAAGGCTTCTTATAGGCGAAGAGGGAGACCGAGCGGGTGTCTGGGGGGCCACACCACCCCCTGGCATGGCTTGGCCTGGCCCGTGCCACTAGGTGGTGTGGCCACCCCCTGGCTCTTCTCCGTCTCGTATTCTGGCTCCTGGAGTCTTCGGGTGAAATAGGATTTTTGGCATATTTTCCAGGATTTTTCCTGATAGTTGATTTTCTGCACAAAAAGTAGACACCAAGACAATTCTGCTGAAAACAGTGTTAGTCCGCGTTAGTTGCATCCAAATCACACAAGTTTAAAGGAGAAACAATAGCAAAAGTGTTCAGGAAAATAGATACGTTTTGGACGTATTAGGGGTGTATCGTAGTATTTTCGATAAGTAAGAGTGTCGAACCCAACGAGGAGCAGAAGGTGCTAGCTAGTGGTATGGATCAGGAATTCTCTGCAAATACTTAGCAAACGGATTTTAGGGGTTTTTGATAATGCAAGTAAATAAAGTACGAGTAAACAAAAGACAGTAGGAATAAATGCAGCAAGTGGCCCAATCCTTTATTCAGCAAAGGACAAGCCGGTTGTATTACTTAAGATGACCAAACGTTCTCGAGGACACACGGGAAGACTGTCAGGTGCTTTCGCTTCATATAGTTGATTAATATTCTTTAGCTTGCTAAGTGTTGTGTGGGTGAACCTGTGCTAATGTACCAACCTTCCTAGGACTAATACATACTTGTGATTATACCCCTTGCAAACATCCGTAAGTACAAGAAAGTAATTAAGGTAGAAACCTAACCACAACTTTAAACTCTAAGACCCTTACGTCCCTTGTGCAATGGTTTACTAACAGGGGTTCAGGTTTCTATCACTGCGGCAACCCCTACGATTAGTAGCCAAATACACAATGCATTCCCCTAGGCCCATATAGGTGAAGTGTCATGTAGTCTGTGTTCACATGACACCACTAGAAGAAGTACACCACAACTTAAATATCAAACTATTGAATCTTTCTCAACACAACTCCACTACTAACAACATGACTTCTCTCATGTCCTCAAGAACAAAACAAACTACTTACAAGACATCATATGGATCATGATCAGAGATGGAATAATGATGTATAACAATCTGAACATAAACAATAATTCAACGATTCACTCAATAGCATCAACTACAAAGAGTAATCAACACCGGGAAAGTTTCCCCTAAGAACTATGCAAGATTCAACCCAATTGTTACAGCAATATGGAGATGGAGATGATGGTGCTGGTGATGATGATGGTGGTGATGATGATGATGATGATCCCGATGAAGTCCAGCTTGATGGTGGTGTTGATAGCGACGATCTCCCCTCTCTGGGAAGGAATTCCCCTGGCAGAAATCTGTTTGCCAGAGAGATCTTTCTCTCTCGGTGTTTTCTGCCCCGCAGAGGTGGCGGAATCTTTATGTGGTCGCCCCCTGAGTCTTAGGGTTTCGGGAGGAATATATACTCCAGAGGGGAGAGCCAGAGGTGGGCCAGGGCGGCCACACCACCTGGTGGCGCGGCCTAGGGTGGCCCGCGCCAAGGGGTGGTGTGGGTCCCCTGTGGCCCATCTCCACTCCTCCTTCTGGCTTCCTTCGTCTTCTGGAAAAATAGGATTTCCGTATATTTTCTCGGATTTTCTGATCTTCGCGAATTTTGCCTCCAAACAACACCTTTTCCATCAGAATCCTGACTACAGCAGTCCATGCTCCAAAAGTCATCAACCATGCAAAAACAGATGAAATAACATAAGTATCATCTCTTAATATGAAATATATCAATGAATAACAGTGAATTATGACATAGAATAGTGATGCAAAATGGACGTATCATTCCTCTTCAAGATCGCGCACCTTAATTGCTACTTGATCAACAAAGTGTTTATACATGGCTTCATCATTACCTTCACTTACCGAAATTTTGACGTTGATCCTTTTTACGAGATCTTCGATGGTGTAGCTTGGTGAAGGGTCATTACTATAATCAAGTTCTTCAGGCTTCTCCCTTTGGATTCTCATCATTTTGAGTTCTTCAACAGGATTGGGCTCAGCTTTACCTGCGAATTTAGCTAGAATGAGAGTTTGACTCTCGGTTATCTTACCTAGCTGTGCCTCAACGATCCTTGTTCTTTCTTGAAGGGCTTGTAAATCATTTCTCAAACTAACAGCTTGGTTAGATAATTTACCAACCATAGCATCATGGTTCTCCGTAATTTTGACTAGAATATTATTTTATTCATTTTGCAAGTCTATAAAAGACTGAAGCATTTCTTGGAGACTACCATTACTAGTTCCCATATTATTATTAGAGTTATTTGTAGGACTAGCATAATGTTTCTGAAAATTAGGATTGTAATTCTTCTTCCAAGCAGGATTATAATCATTACGAGCTATGAAATCTATTTCTTCTATATTTGTTTCGGGGGTGGCTCTTACCTGAGTTTCCTTACCTTTTATGGCTAGTATGAGCTCATCCAACTTAGCATTGAGATCTTCATTCTCTTGTGGTGAGACAGAGTTCACCTTCTTCGTGTTTGATCTTTCAACATACCATTGGACATGGTTGTCTTACATATTGTCTAGCAGCTGCTTTGCTTCGGTAAAATGTTTACCCATGAATGTTCCTCCAGCTGTAGTATAAAGCATAGACTTAGACACAAGATTAAGAGCACTATAAAATAAATGGAGGATTAACCAATCTTCCATCCCATGACTAGGACAGTTTCTTAGGCATTCTTTTATCCTATCCCATGCAAGCGCTAGTGGCTCGTGCTCTTCCTGTCTAAAACCAGTAATATTAGATCGGAGTTGCATAGTCTTTGCAGGTAGGAAAAATTTAGTCATAAATAAAGAAGTAAATCCCACACATGATGTAATAGTATTTTTAGGCAAAGATAGCAACCATCCTTTAGCACCTCCAAATTAATTCCGCTGAACCAAACTTAAATAATGGGGCTTAATTTCATAGTCATCAGTAGCAATTGCTGGCTGAGTAATAGGAATACGTAAATAATCATTATTGGGAGTAGCAAACTCGCCAAGCTTCTTTTCAGCCATACTTTCTATGTTTTTGGGTTTTCTTAGATTAAAAATTATAACAATAAAAACAAGAATTTAAAGACTAACTAAATTTTTTTGGTTTATCAAATAAAGACTAAAAGAAAACTAACAAAATTAAAAACAAGAATTAAAACTAGCAATGTTCCTAATAACCTCACCAGGGTAGTTATTGCTTCCCCGACAACGGCGCTAGAAAAATGGTTGATACCTTTGATCCGAATTACGGATGTAGTATAGCTCTTTTTCTCTAGTAGACATAGGTTATAGAATCCACGGGAAGCGAATGCATAGTGAAGTTACTTTAACGGACCTTCAGGAGTTTTAGAATTCCTTTTGTGTTTTCATTGGACCAGTAGTTTGCATCTTTTTATTGTTGTTGATGATGGAGAGAGAGGGCCTAGGGCATTCGGTTTCACCTGTAGCTGTGTAAAAACATCTGATAGGAATAAAAGATAGAAATAAGGTATGTGTGTACTTGTTAGAGCAAGATAAATTATATATGGGCAGTGCATCCATAATTGCTATTGCCTCCGCAATCGCTTATAGCAATAACCTACTAGTCGCATCCATAGAAGAAACAGAACTAATGATATGCATAGTGATGTCATTGTTAATCCTAAGCAAATCCCTCACATACAGCCGTACTACCCCTTCTGTCACTGGGGTTCCCAACCTGCAGATCAGTCATCACTCATACTCCTATACCTGGCTCAACCCTCGGGGTCTTGGGTACCTGACAAGCCTTTAGATTGAGGGAAGAGAGGATACAATAATCATCATGTCATACAAACTAATACACGATCCCATTTATGATAAATCACATGCACAATTGCTACATAGCTAGGCCGAAGCCCTTAGTCCAAGAAAAATTACTCACACATAGAGATGAGATCAACAATCATAAATATTGTATTGAAAATCATAAGATTGATAGCAATAGTCTTACAATATCGCCAATTGGAGAAGAGATCTACTATTACAAGTGGTGGAGTATGGCTATGGAGATGGAAAAGGATGTGAAGATCTGAAGACGGCTTTCTGGCGAGGTATGGCTTCTTCGGGGTCTAGGGAGCACGTGTCGGGGATATAACCCCAGGTACCCTAGAGTTGGTCTATAAGTAAACTCATAAGAGACATGAATAAAGGAAAGAGTATTTAATAAGGAGATATTAGGCAAAATAGAAAAGGAAAAAGACAAGAAAGAGCAACTGGGCCGAGTAAGGAAATCTCGGCCCACACTCCCCATGGCCGAACTAAATAAAAAGAAAGAGAATAACCCCCGGGTGGGCCGACCTAAGCCTAAGTTGGCCCACCACGGGCCTCTTACCCGAAGCCCACTCCACTTCCCGCCAAACCGACGCTGCAGGTCGACGCCCTCCCCCGCCAAGCTGTTCCCCTCCATTCCACCTCGTCGCCCGGGTGGGCCGAATGAGCACTAGCTCGGCCCACCATGGACTCAACCACTCCTCCCTTCGCCGCCCGGGTGGGCCGAATGAGCACAAGCTCGGCCCATCATGGACTCGCACCAGCTCCTCCTTCGCCCGCTTGGGTGGGCCGAATGAGCACAAGCTCGGCCCACCATGGACTCAATCTCAGCTCCACAGATCAGACCCAGGCCGGGTGGGCGGATTAATCGCCGCCAGATCTGCTCTACCCAGGCGAACTACACTTCCAAAGAATGTCATTTGGGCAGGTATATTGCTCAGTGCAGTCTATTCATCTCAGGATAAAGCACATCATCAGATCAAGCCAAGACAAGCTACACAAGTATTATGCCAGTTCTGGGACCCAACCAACTCAGACAGGCACATGGCAAAAGGAATATGCCATGGCATCTCCGAAGATGCCAAGGCATATGCTGAGCATCTGGGAAGATGCCGGGAATATGCTATGTAGATGCCAAACGTGTGGAACAAGCCTTGTCCCCTGGGCTCCCCTTTATAAGGAGCACCAGGGGGATCGTTCAGGGAGAGGCCCGAAGGGCTCCTCCCCTCTCTGCTCAGTAGGAGCTCTCCTTCTTCCTCTTCCTCCATTCTCACACAGAGATTAGATAGGAGCATAGGGGAAACAGCTCAAGGAGCATGATTGTAGCCACAAGTATGGCCAGATTATAAGAGATTAGATGTAGAGAATGAGGTGTTATCTCCACTTGGGAGCTTAAATCCAATATACATTATATTCCTCTTTGTTCATACGAGTGTAGTCTTCACTGCATCATCCCTCCCCGGATTCCTCCACGTCCATCGGCCCCAACTTTAGCCTACCCATGGCATATGCCGTGATACCACCACGACATTTGGCGCCCACCGTGGGGCCTTTAGTGGCGTTGGTTGGGTTTCCATCCGGATGGGAACATCTTCATCAACTTCTTCCTCATAGGGCTCATTGAGCTTCACCAAGCGAACAGAGAACAAAGAGGTAAGCGCAAAGGGTCTCCAAGTCTGACTCAACAAAACAGGTAAGACTCAGCAAGGACTCAAGCACTACTCCAAGCCTACTGTAAGTACCAAATAACTCAGCAAGGCACGTATGACTTAGCAAGACTCACTCAAACACTTCCCCAAGTATACTATAAGTGCCAGATAACTCAGTCACCTACACTCAATCCTTCACCCCGGGGAGAAAAGAACTTAACCCGGGGACTAGCTGACTTATCCTTAGAGTCACCTTTGGATTAAGAGAACATCCTGTTGATTTAGATCTGTACACCAGCCAGCTTATCAGTTAACTCGGCCATAAGTTGAATCAGCTTATTTGTGATTCAGATAGATTCTGAGTCAGTTTATTTATGTTTTGGATTACCCATTAACTCAGCTCACCAGCCAGCTTATCAGTTAACTCGGCCATAAGTTGAATCAGCTTATTTGTGATTCAGATAGATTCTGAGTCAGTTTATCTATGTTTTGGATTACCCATTAACTCAGCTCCCCAGCCAACTTATTTATAACTCGGACAGAAGTTGAGTCAGCTTATTTATGATCCAGGTAGAATTTGAGTCAGCTTACTTATGAGTCGGATAGAATTTGAGTCAGTTTATTTATGCTTTGGATTGTCCTTTAACTCAGCTTACCAGCCAACTTATTGTTGATTCGGATATAACTTGAAGTCAATTTGTTTATGCTTCGAATTAACCTTTAACTCAGCTCAGTAGATCGTCTCTGATCCGGACTAACGTTTGATTCAGCTTGACAGGATCGATAATTGGATTGGTATTCGGACTCTACACTAATCGTATCTCTGATTCATGCCAAGGCTTTATTCAGTTCCCAGTTGCTAGGTTATGTTATGACTGGATTGATATCTCACCATCTTGCAGTTATCCCAAATCACGAATGACTATTGGCCAGCTCATCACATCTCCAATCTATATCTCACATCTATATCTCAAATCAGATCTCTCAGCGGTTAGCCCTATTATCATATCCCAAAGCTTAATCTCGGATCCATGTCTCGGATCCATATCAAAGGCAAATTATTTTCATCACGCCAAATCAAGCTATATCATGGCAAACGAGTAACTCGGATTTGGGATGAGTTAACTCGGATTTGAGTCAGATGACTCAGATTTGGGATATAAGTCAAAATTGAGTAAAGTAACTCGGATTTGGGATGAGTTAACTCGGATTTGAGTCAGATGACTCAGATTTGAGATGTAAGTCAAAATTGAGTAAAGTAACTCGGATTTGGGATGAGTTAACTCGGATTTGAGTCAAATGACTCAGATTTGAGATGTAAGTCGAAATTGAGTAAAGTAACTCGGATTTGGGATGAGTTAACTCGGATTTGAGTCAGATGACTCAGATTTGAGATGTAAGTCAAAATTGAGTAAAGTAACTCGGATTTGGGATGAGTTAACTCGGATTTGAGTCAGATGACTCAGATTTGAGATGTAAGTCAAAATTGAGTAAAGTAACTCGGATTTGAGTCAGATGACTCAGATTTGAGATGTAAGTCGAAATTGAGTAAAGTAACTCGGATTTGGGATGAGTTAACTCGGATTTGAGTCAGATGACTCAGATTTGAGATGTAAGTCAAAATTGAGTAAAGTAACTCGGATTTGGGATGAGTTAACTCGGATTTGAGTCAGATAAACTCAGATTTGGGAAGTAAGTCAAGACTGAGTAAAGTAAACTCGGATTTGGGATGAGTTAACTCGGATTTGAGTCAGATGACTCAGATTTGGGATATAAGTCAAGATTGAGTAAAGTAACTCGGATTTGGGATGAGTTAACTCGAATTTGAGTCAGATGACTCGGATTTGGGAAATAAGTCAAAATTGAGTAAAGTAACTCGGATTTGGAATGAGATAGCTCAGATTTAAGTCGTATACCTCGGATTCGAGTCAGAGGACTCCAACTCAAGACCTAAGTCAATTTTGAGTAAAATAACTCTCATTCGGAAACAGATGACTCGGATCATAACTTACCCAAAGAGGTTAAAAGAGCAGGGCCAAAGAAGGCTAAGACTCATAAAACTTACCCGAAGAGGTTAAAAGAGCAGTGCCAAAGAAGGCCAAGACTCATAACATACCCAAAGAGGTTAACAGAGCAGGGCCAAAGAAAGCCAAGACTCATAACTTACCCGAAGAGGTTAAAAGAGCAGTGCCAAAGAAGGCCAAGACTCATAACATACCCAAAGAGGTTAACAGAGCAGGGCCAAAGAAAGCCAAGACTCATAACTTACCCAAAAAGGTTAAAAGAGCATTGCCAAAGAAGGCCAAGACTCATAACATACCCAAAGAGGTTAACAGAGCAGGGCCAAAGAAAGCCAAGACTCATAACTTACCCAAAAAGGTTAAAAGAGTAGTGCCAAAGAAGGCCAAGACTCATAGCTTACCCAATGGGGTTAAAAGAGCAATGCCCAAGAAGGCCAGAACTCACAGCTTACCCAATGGGGTTAAAAGAGCAATGCCAAATAAGGCAAGAGCTCATATCTTACCCAATGGGGTTAAAAGAGCAATGCCAAAGAAGGCAAGAGCTCATATCTTACCCAATGGGGTTAAAAGAGCAATGCCAAAGAAGGCAAGAGCTCATATCTTACCCAATGGGGTTAAAAGAGCAATGCCAAAGAAGGCAAGAGCTCATATCTAACCCAATGGGGTTAAAAGAGCAATGCCGAAGAAGGCAATAGCTCATATCTTACCCAATGGGGTTAAAAGAGCAGTGCCCAAGAAGGCCAGAACTCATAACTTAACCAATAGGGTTAAAAGAGCAATGCCAAAGAAGGCAAAAGCTCATATCTTACCCAATGGGGTTAAAAGAGCAATGCCAAAGAAGGCAAGAGCTCATATCTTACCCAATAGGGTTAAAAGAGCACTGCCCAAGAAGGCAGGAACTCGTAACTTACCCAATGAGGTTAATAGAGCTATGCCCAAGAAGGCAGGAATTCATAACTTACCCAATGGGGTTAAAAGAGCACTGCCCAAGAAGGCAGGAACTCGTAACTTACCCAATGAGGTTAATAGAGCAATGCCAAAAAAGGCAAGAACTCATAACTTACCCAATGAGGTTAAAAGAGGAGTGCCCGATAAGGCCAGTATTCATTACTTACCCAAAGGGGTTATGACCTGTGCCCAGAAGGCCAGAAGTCCAGAAACTTACCCAAAGAGGTTATGACCAATGGCAGAGAAGGCCGGAAGTCAAAAAATGGTCCCAGAAAGGTTATAAGCAGAGCCCAAGAAGGCCGAAATCACAAATTTACCCAAAAGGATTATGCGACCAAAAAATGTATGACAAAGAAGTTGTATGTCAGAAAACAACTCTGGGGATATTTTAGATATAAAGCCCATGAGCGATTCTACGAATCCCACATGGCCTCGGGGACTAATGTCGGGGATATAACCCCAGGTACCCCAGAGTTGGTCTATAAGTAAACTCATAAGAGACATGAATAAAGGAAAGAGTATTTAATAAGGAGATATTAGGCAAAATAGAAAAGGAAAAAGACAAGAAAGAGCAACTGGGCCGAGTAAGGGAAATCTCGGCCCACCTCCCATGGCGAACTAAATAAAAGAAAGAGAATAACCCCGGGTGGGCAGGCCTAAGCCTAAGTTGGCCCACCAGACCTCTACAAGCCCACTCCACTTCCCGCCAAACCGACTGCGCAGTCGACGCCTCCCGCCAAGCTGTTCCCCTCCATTCCACCTCGTCGCCCGGGTGGGCCGAATGAGCACTAGCTCGGCCCACCGCGGGACTCGGCACCAGCTCCTCCCCTCGCCGCCCGGGTGGGCCGAATGAGCACAAGCTCGGCCCACCGCGGGACTCGGCACCAGCTCCTCCCTTCGCCGCCCGGGTGGGCCGAATGAGCACAAGCTCGGCCAGTTACGCTGGGCTTCAATACTTCCACTCCTGAGGAGACCAACCCAGTGAGGTGGGTGCAGTGCTTGGCGCCAGCGAATCACTCCAGTGAACTACACTTCCAAAGAATGTCATTTGGGCCGAGGTATATTGCTCTAGGTACCAGTCTATTCATCTCAGGATAAAGCACATCATCAGATCAAGCCAAGACAAGCTACACAAGTATTATGCCAGTTCTGGGACCCAACCAACTCAGACAGGCACATGGCAAAAGGAATATGCCATGGCATCTCCAAAGATGCCAAGGCATATGCTGAGCATATGGGAAGATGCCGGGAATATGCTATGTAGATGCCAAATGTGTGGAACAAGCCTTGTCCCCTGGGCTCCCCTTTATAAGGAGCACCAGGGGGATCGTTCAGGGAGAGGCCCGGAGGGCTCCTCCCCTCTCTGCTCAGTAGGATCTCTCCTTCTTCCTCTTCCTCCATTCTCACACAGAGATTAGATAGGAGCATAGGGGAAACAGCTCAAGGAGCATGATTATAGCCACAAGTATGGCCAGATTATAAGAGATTAGATGTAGAGAATGAGGTGTTATCTCCACTTGGGAGCTTAAATCCAATATACATTGTATTCCTCTTTGTTCATACGAGTGTAGTCTTCACTGCATCATCCCTCCCCGGATTCCTCCACGTCCATCGGCCCCAACTTTAGCCTACCCATGGCATATGCCGTGATACCACCACGACAGCACGAGAGAGATGTTTTCCCGTCGCCTGAGGCTTCTTTATATAGGGTCCCTTCACGAAAGTTATTCTGTTTGACCTAACGAAGACGGCGCCAACTATACGACCGGAGCTATACGGTCGGAATTTTTGCTCCGGCCGTATAGTTGGTCATTACGGCGTCTGCCTTCATTGGACGGCTCCTGGTTTCTTCTGGTCGAAGAAAATATCGTATCTTTGACTTTAATGTAGTGATTTCCTCCTTTAAACGACATTATCTGCGTAGGAAAAATATAAGAACAAAGGATTGCATACCCTTCTGAATATTAGCATTAGTGGCAGTATTTAGAGAGATATTTTATCAAAAATATGATTAATATCTAGTTTAAATGTGGACGTAGATGGCTATATTTCAGAGCCATCAGTAACACGAAGAAGGCCTAGATGGCCTTACCGTCGGCGACCTCGTGCACACTTCACCGGCGGTAAGTAATCCGGCTATAAGGTTTTTCCTACTAATGTAAAAAGTCATACAAATAGTACAAACAAACACAGCTAAAAATTGGCTATGTATGCTGTGCGAGGATGCAAGATATTCCACCATTTGTGAATCACAAACATTTTCTGGCTGGTTAATTTACAATAACTTTTTATACAGCCTGGTTAATGAAAATGATACTATATTTTGCAGATGCCTTAGAATCACATCGGTGGTCTCTTGAAAGCAAAAGCAATGCATATGCTTTTGAATTTTTTATTTCCTCAAGCTCCACTTAGACCCAAATTGATACCCCTCAAGAACAAGCCCTGGATGCATCCTGGCCATATGGTCCGCAGCATATGTAGCCAAGGTTAACCAAGCTCTATTTCGTGTACTAAAATATGTTTCACGGCAAAGGTTAATCCACTTCTCTAGTTCAGTGTATCAGCAAAATAACGGATGCTTCCTTACGACCGCGCGCCGCCGCGGCATCATGGTCCATCTCACCATCCCACGCCGCCGCTCCTCCATGAGACCATGCGTCCATGGCCATGGTGAACTGGTGATGCCGCCTATGGTCCTTTGCAGGCCTTTTTTGCTGGGCTTTTGTACCGA
Organism: Avena insularis; assembly: GCA_023614405.1. Classification (NCBI taxonomy): domain Eukaryota; kingdom Viridiplantae; phylum Streptophyta; class Magnoliopsida; order Poales; family Poaceae; genus Avena; species Avena insularis. The sequence goes on from CM042692.1 coordinate 436,985,303, forward strand.
GTTCAGTTGGACTGAGTTTGATAGGTGGATTGACCGTCCCTGGCCCATACTCGAGAGAAGTTCCAGCGCGAGAGTAGATGACACGTTTTTTTCACAGAACCCCATCTTGTTTGCACAAGATACCCCATTTCAGTTTAACCATTTCTACAGGACATATAATCCGTCATTAACAGGCTTAATAGCCCCTAATTCAGTTCGGGCAAAAATCAGATTTTCGAGACCCGTTCGCTCTCTCCGCTCCCGCGAGCGGAGGGGCGAACCCAAGATTCTCGTCGCCGCCACCCCCTCCCCACACCTCCCCTCCTCCTCACCATCGCCGGAGGGCGTCCCCGGGCGAAGCCTTGGGGGCGTTGGCGGGGCCACTCCTCTCTCCCGTTCGTCGGTGGCGGCGCGGGCGGCTGCGGGCGTGGCGGCGCGGCCTTCCTCAGACGGTGTAGCAGCTCAGTAGGCATGACATGCAGGCGGCCTTCGAGTCCTGGCGGCGGTGGCGGCTTGCGGCGCGAGCTGCTGCTCGATTGACGGTCGGTGGAGCGCAGGGAGTTCTAGCGCGTGGTGCTCCCGGCCACGGCCTCGGTGGTGGCATGCGGCCCTGATTGGGCTCCTGGAGGGGATGGGCTGCTCGGCTGATGGGCCGCCCCAAGCGGGATGCAGAGACCCCGGCCCCCTGGAGCTCATTCCACCGCCCCAGATCCCATGGCGACGGCGGGCTGGGAGGCCTCCGACCGTCGATCTGGAAATAGGACTCGTCTTCGACGGCTCTCTGATCTTCGTGGACCTCGTGGTGGTGACTCTCGGCGTCCTCCTCAACTCTCGGTTGGGCGCGGCTTGGTTCCCGGGGTGGCGGCCCCGGTCGGTGGCGAGCCTTGTGGTTCGCGAGCGTGCTAGGGGCTCTAGTGTTGGCCGGTCTCCAGGTATCCATGGTCGTTGAGACGACGTGGTGCCGGAAAGCCGCGTGGCATGGTTTGTGCTCCGGGTGAAAACCCAGGACCCTTGGATCGGGCGGTAGCGGCGCCTCCGCGTCGTGATCTTCTTGAAGATGTCGTCTTGGAGTTCTAGTAGACGGTGATTCTGCCGAGGGGAAACCCTTGCTCCTCTGGGCCACGATGGCGACGTCCGCGAACACCATCCCCTTCCTGAAGGCGTTGTGTGGCTAATCTCCTTTCATCTGCTTCCTCCGGGGTGAAAATCCAAGACCCTCGGATCAGGCGGTGACGGCATTCCGATGTCGTCCTCTTCTTGAAGACACTATCTGGGAGCTCACGGCGCGCGGCTCTCCGATGGTCCTATGGCGGAGGCATCTCTCCGTTTGGTGTCCTTCGGCAAGGCTTGCCCCTTAACCTTTCCGTGTAACGCTCCCTTGGGGCTGTTGTTTGGTCTGTGGGCATCGTAGGTTGGTCCCCGGGGGTGATAGGCTCCTGGTGGTGTTTCTACGATGGAGGGGTTCTGTCGACGGTGTGCGTGTTCGTTTGCTCGCTCTTAAGGGAGCTCCGGCCCGACACCGTTGTTGTCCAGCTCTGCTCCAAGTCCTCGTAGTCTTAGTAATGGTCGAGCTTGTTTTTCGCGCAGCCGGTGGTAGCTTTTTTGGTAGTGTGCGTGGGTGTGTGGTTTGTGTCATGAGCTGGTTTGGTGCTTTGTATTCTTTCACCCTTGTTGTGGTTTTGTTAATTCAAAGCCGGGCATCGGAGTGTCTGTTTTCTAAAAAGAAAAATCAATTCGGGCCCGCTGTCAGGGGTCCGTCTCCACGGCACTGGGGATGAGGGACACGGAGGGGGCGGCGGCGGAGCGCGACCGGGCGATGGCGGCGCGGGGGATTCATGCTGCGCCAACATGGACGAGACCCCTGGCTCCACGGCAAGCACGTCGTCTTCGGAGAGCACAACACAAACGCCTCTCCAGTCTCCACTGCCATCGCCACTCGACAGGGCCTACTCAAGGTCTGGAATCCATACATCCATAAAATCTCTCCTCTGTTTTTTCTTGGATTTTCTCCATTGTTCTTCCATGCTTGATTTCTTCTGAAATGAAAGATCTAAGAGGAAATCTTGTAATTTTTTTGAGGCGTAAATCTTGTAATTTGTTTGGGTAGAGCAGAAGATGGTTGTCAAATCTGAGGAGGCGGCGGAGGAGCAGTGTGAGCCTCCCGTTGGGGCGCACAGGGCGGCTCTGGCGTCCGGCGTCCGGCGCCCAGCCCCTTCGACTTCTCCACCATGATGAACTTGCTCAATGTAAGCCCTCATGTCCATACTAGCTAGCTCCATAGGTACATATATACTCAATCTTCTATATGCTAGTATGCTAAAAATGTGACAAATAAGAATCAAAACGTTATGTTATTTTTAAAGTTTAAAAGGTTAAGCTTTGTAAAAAATCATAATGGTATGAAAACTGTATAAAATGCACGGTATATAGACATCAGATGTATCTACCGTGTATATAGACATGAGATGTATTCGTGTTAAATAAATTCATATACAAATTTGATTCACACACCAAGATATAGAAATGATATATAAACTTTGCTATGAGTAGTAGCATGAAAAGATAAATGATGACAGTGCTATTTGCTGCAGAATTTTGTATTTTCCTTTCTTTGTTGGTATTTTTTGGGCAAGGTCTTTGGACCCTTTCCAAAGAAGCTAATTGGCAAGACAAAATTTTGAGGGCACCCCGCCATGGATTTGAGTGCAGGCACGGAAAAGTACACCATTTCGTCACAAGGAGGGAAATACCAGATCCAACAAGGTTTATTGAGGTTATTCTAATCATTCTAGAGCTAGGGAGAGCTATAAGTGTCTGGCTAAATTTGTCGAGGTGGAGGATCAGAGGATGCCGTGGTTCATGCGACCATGGGCATCCTCTTTCTTATTATCAAAACGGTAGATATAAACAAAGTGAGTAATATAATTAAAAATGAGAGGAAAACATATGAACTGTGAGTGAACATGAAACAGCTTTTATAAAGCGAAAGAAAAAAAGCAGGGCTGCATGCAGGGCCTAGGATGCCTGCATAGAAACCAAGTAAGGAATAAAGAGCAAAAGGTAAGAGGACTGCAATCTGTTATTATGCAAGACATATGAAGGAAAGAGAGTGGGCATAAGCAAATCAAATCTGGCTGGGGCATAGTTGCTACAATATAGTTGCCTTACACCTATATAACTCCAACGCTCATAGTGGCTTAATCCACTTTGGTTTGCAACTGGACGGAAGACCCTTCAAATTTTTTTGAGGCCAAGACCCTTCGAATTTGCTGGTAAGTCTCCTAAAATTTTCACATTCGACATGAAAATTGTTCTATGCATTTCCTGATGGGCCATTAAATTAACTCTTGTTTTGTTTAGAGCATATAATGTAATATTGTATCCAGTTATAGCAATTAACTAGGTAGTGCGGCTTCACATTGTGAATCAGGCTCAAGATGGCAACGTTCTGCCCAGACAATCCGGTCAAAGAATTTGTCCAGGGGGTGAGTGCACAGCTGTTGCGCTCCAATGGGCTCATGGTAGTCAACGCTGTCCTTGTGGCAATAATGGTGGCGATCGGTGCGTCCGGTCGGCGCTATCGTCATGCCACAGTGACCCGCTTCCTCCTCCTGGGAGCCACCACGTTGTACCTCCCCGTCATCTCCTACGTCGCCTCCTCTATTGGAAAGGAGTACTGCAACACAACAGGCCTTGATGTGTACTGCCATGGCAGGTTATACGTGGCCCTGCTCCTAATTTGGACAGTTCTTGTCCAAATTGTTGGGACAAACACAAGTGCAATCGTGGCTGTCGATGATGATGACGGCCAAAAGCTCGGCCCCTCAATCGAGTTGCTCACTCGTACAGTCTGGACATCATATCTTGTGTTCTACTATTCGCGCCATGGTTTCCTCACTTCGGATAGTGCCGACATTCGGAGTGATAAATTTTACAACCTTCTATCCAAGATTCTAATTGTTCTTTGTATTCTGAGTATAGCAAAACTGGCACTCAAGTTCTATGCATTTGAGAAGGCAAAAAGGTCTTTCGCACTTGGGCGCAACCCTCGTCTTGTTGCTGGATATATGGAGCAACTCCAAGGCGAGAGCCACCGAGCATCACAAGATGAGTTGGTTCCCGCACTTCTTGTGATGGGCGAAGAAAAGCAGAAGATTGAGGAAATGCCTCATGGCTATGGCATCAAGGAGAAAATCAACAGCCTAATCACCCTCGACAGAGTTTGGCGAATGGTGATTGACAATGATTCTCTCTTGGCACCTCAACCAGGGCTCAAAGATTTATGCATGTCATTTGCACTTTTCAAGTTACTTAGACGTCGGTTTGCAAAGTGCCATCTTGCCGAGCTTGGATCCAAAAAAGCCTTCAAGTTTGTCTTAGATGTGCTACTCAACAATGGCAGTCCAGACAGGGTATTCAAGGTGCTTGCAGATGAGGTATCGTTTGTGCGTGATTCTTATTATTCATCTCTCCCAACTTCCTGCTTTGGGCGACTGCTACCAATTCTTAACATTATTGTCTCCCTCTCAATTATAATTTGGTGCTTGCTTGCCGGGGAAATAATTGTACACTATTTCAAGCATAGCAACCATCCCCATCAGATATTCTGCAGCCCAAAAACTTGCATGCTGCCCCAGTACTTGAAAACTCATGACAATCGATTGTTCTTGGGCAACGTACTTTACAACTCATTGCCCACATATTCCCTACTTGTAGCAGTCATACTTGCTGAGGCTTGGGAGATTGTGGCCTACTTGTGCTCCAACTGGCTTAAAGTTACTCTTGTTTGTAGCTATGTCACCCATGGCTCTTGGCAGCAGTCTCCTCGGATTCAGGGATTGTTCGGTTATGTTTTGAAGTTAAGGATCAACTCCAGGAAGGGTATGATTGATCCGATGGGCCAAATCTCTTTGCTGGCGCACCCGCGGCCCAAAATATGTGGTTGTTTTTGCTTCTCCAATTCAAGGGTGCATCTTGTCAAAGTACCATTAGAGGTGAAGGCATCCATCATCAGCATGCTCAAGAGTAATAATGGTAGCCTCAGCAAAGGCACGATGTCCCTCAGGAACAGCAGGATCGGCAGTGATATTCTGTGGGCATGCGAAGGACAAGGCACATCTGATGTAATGCTAGTTTGGCATGTCGCCACCGGTATATTCGAGGCAAGGCATGCTGCCTCTGCCAGTTGCTCAGCTGACAAGATGACCACAAGGCACTTGTATCGCTATTGTGTTTACTTGATGAAGGCTGCTCCTGAATTACTACCAGATGACAAAGCATGGTCAAAGAAATTGTACAAAACAGTAAAAAAAGATATCAAGCATGCTCTCACCGGTGGAAGACGTGGCAAAGAGTCCGTGGAACATCAGAACCTCATTGCTATGTTGAATGACAGATCCGAGCATGATGTGGTGAAAAGGGGAGTTAGGCTGGGAAAACAATTGGTGGATCTGGTTTCAAATGAGGATGTAGGGTGGGGCATCTTAGCTAGGTTCTGGTCCGAGATGATCTTGTACATTGCACCGTCCGATAATCTCAAGGCACAAAAGAAGGCAATTGCTAGTGGCACCGAGTTGCTGACGCTCATTTGGGTATTACTAAATCATGCTGGGGTCATTACCAGGCCGGACGACATCAGTGATGCTTTCTAGGTGTGTTCAGGGTTTTTTATTTTGAATTTAAGCATTAATAGTATCTTTCTTTTGCATTATTTTTTGGTAAACCATTTACCTTGTAGGTGTGGTTGTGTGTTTTGATTTAGATACATGACAAACCATTTGTTGTATGGTGGCGCAGCCAAGAGCTCTGAAAAGGCGAAGTTGTGATATGATGAAATAATATGTTTGTATTTGACTTGTTTCGTTGATTGTTTATTCCTGGTAATTTGAGTAAGCTCTCAGTCTTAGTCGATATCAATAGCAGTCCGATAAAGATCTTGTCATCTCTTTGTATGTACAAATCTTAGTAATTAGATGAGATGATTCTTAGTGACGACTTGAAACTAGTTGGCAGAACTGTTACATTAGCCTCTTATTAGTCATTCTTTGGAAAATATTGCCAGAACTATTACTGTACATTTTTCCTTTTATTACCTCTTTGGAAAATCGTTGGTCGTTGGCAGAATTTGTATCCAGAGAGGTGATCAGTTCGTGGTTTGGCCTGGTCGGTCGTAGGCTCGTTTTGTGCTTTGACAGGTATAAGTTCGACAACGTTAGCAAGGTTATCCTTTCGGCTTAGCCTGGGTAGTGTTATGGACGTCATTGGTTATTTTCGGTAGCTGACCCAGAATGATTTTGAAGCCCGGGGAAATTATAAATTTGAATGCTAAATATACAATTTTCAATCAAATTTCAACCAAAATAGTTAGTGTCGGCCGGCCAGAATCCCGGGCGCTTGACCGGGCTAGAGGGGCGTTGTGTCCGCCACCGGTTATTCTTCAGAACTCTTAATCCAATTTGCATCTTAACCGTACTCGGATGTTGTATCGTTTTCAATGAGATTTGGATCTTTGTAATGTATATCTGTATTCTTGACTCGCTGAGTCGCATTTGCATATATATGTTCTTGTGGGTTTTATCGTGAACTATTGTGTAATGGTATTATTTTGTTTTTCGTCCGCACGCGAATGCTTGGTGGGCATCATCGAATCGATTCTATGTGGGTTTGGCGGAAACTGGAATCTGCATAGGGCCGAGTGAACTGGGTTCTGGGTGCGCACAAGTGAGGACAAAGTGTGCCGAAAAGACTAGTGTTAGTATCTGGGGCCAGTCTAGAGATTCTATTAAGCTACCAGGAGTGACAGCCCCAGACACCGAGAATCTGGGGTGTTACACATATATAGTAGGTAGGAAGGTTATTCAGCACGGCATTGCATAACGCTAAGCACCCACCGCTACCGGAGGAGAGGAGGAGTCGCACGCCAACCTGAGAGCTGGCGGTCAAAGGAAAGGATAAGTGGAGCATAGGCAGGCAGCTTAGTGGGAGAAAGAGGAAGACCTAGGTAGGGCCGACGGAAGAAAGAGATCGCCGACTCGGGTGAAATATGAAGAAATATTATGTTTATATTTCACTTGTCTCGTTGATTATTTATTCCTGGTAATTTGAGTAAGCTCTCGGTCTTAGTTGATATTAATAGCACTCCGATAAAGATCTTGTCATCTCTTTGTATATACAGTACAAATCTTAGTAATTAGATTACTTGAAAATAGTTAGCAGAGCTGTTACATTAGCTGCTTATTAGTCATTGTTTGGAAAATATTGCCAGAACTGTTGCATTTAGCCTTTTATTACTCATCTTTGGGAAATACTAGTTTTTTTTTAGGGTACATCTTTGGGAAATACTAGTTGCCAGGGGACAGGGGTCGTTGGCAGAATTTGTATCTGGAGAGGTGATCAGCTCGTGGTCTGGCCTGGTTGGTCGTAGGCTCGTTGTGCGTAGGCTGGCCACCGCCGAAACTCGCGCCCGTGGTCGCGTGTACGCCGCGGCTCGCACGTACGGGAGCAGAGCTCGGCCCGCTCCGGCCGCCAGCCCGCCAATGCATGGGGGTTCGTGAAGGAAGTCCCGTTTGCAAAAGAGTCCGGTCTAGCTACCGATAATAATTCCCGTAAGATCGTAACTGACACGATTCTTAAACAGTACGCCAGCGCTAACACCTTTACCTTTGGCAGTCCGTCGCACAGAAAAGTATCTCTTCCCGTCCGCCCTCTAATAGTCTCTATCTCGTGCGTGGCGTGGTTTCCACGTGCTCCTCTCGCCGGCGATCAGCGATCAAGAACGCATCATGGCGCCGTGCGACATCGTCGGCACAACAGATGCTGGAACCTTCGTATTCCGGGTAAGGACATGTACAATGCGGTGACATCAGCCTTTTTTATGTTTGCCACGTTGGATTTTTGTCTAGTTGGAGAAGAGAGAAACAAGAAAGAGAAGGTTGTCTTTCCTTAGCTAAGGGATGATCTCTTAGAAATAAGAGAAGACTATTTTCTCCATTGTACCATATGACTTCTCTTAGCCAACCAATTTCTTACTAAAAATAGTTAATTCTCATTAATTGCTAAGACATCAATAAGAGATAATGCATTATACAAATTATATCTTGTGTCTTCTCTAAATGATGTGAAGAGCTAAGAGAAAGCATGCCTTCCCTAGCACTGTACATGGCCTAAGATACTCGGCCACCAAAGATCTCCCATCAGACGGCTTTCAAAGCACGAGCACCGTCGTCGGCGGGAACCTGTGCGGTGCATATTGTACCCACGGCGGAAACGACGACGGAAAACATATCAGGCTGCTTCTCATGGTGCGTACTGCCTCAGACTCGGCGCCGCCTGGAAGAGCTAGTAATAAAAAGGTTCGCGTCAGCGTACTTCTACTCGACAAGACCGGGTCCCCGGCTTGCACGGCCAGAGGAGAAGACGAGCCGCCTTATAATTACTGGACAGGAGGAGGTTACTCGGTGCGTGCCAAGTGGGACGACGTCGAGGCCAACTGCGTGGTAGACGACTACTTCACCGCGCTCTGCTCTGTGGCCATCATAGGGGACTGGCCTCCTCTAGCAACGTCCCTGAAGGAGCTTCCGGAACTAGGTCAGGATCTAGCCGAGATGCTGGATAACGAAGACCTCACCGACGTCTGCTTCAACATCGATGGCGACACCTTCCGGGCGCATCGCCTCGTGCTCGCCGCCCGCTCGCCTGTGTTCAGAGCTGAGCTCTATGGCCCCATGGCCGAAAGCAAGATGGCCTCTATCACCATCAAAGACATGAAGGCCTCTACTTTCAGGTATATGCTTGACTACATGTACCATGGTACTTTGAAATCCTTCGGCGAGAAGGCGGATGATGCGTCATCATCCACGACTATCGAATACCAGCATCTGCTCATCGCCGCCGACATTTACGCCTTAGAGACACTGAAGCAGATCTGCGAGAGCACGCTTTGCGAGGGCGGGATCACGGTCGACACCGTATGCTCAACGTTGGAGCTAGCAGAAGAGCATACATGCCGCAGGCTCAAGGCCAGGTGCCTCGATTTCCTCGCCGATGATAAAAACTTCAAAATTGTGGCGACAACAGATGGATATCTCCACTTAATGCAGAGTTTCCCTTCTTTGATGGTCCAGGTGCGCGATAGATTAGAACAGTAGTGAAAACTAGAAGGAGAGATGCGCGCTTCACCGCGCCGCGTGCATCTCGTCCTAGCGCAATGTAACCGGCGTGGTAGAACTCCGCGCAGTGTGTTTCGTACATTATGTGTGTTGGTGATTGTGCACTAAACTGGTTCAAATTTATATTTTTTATGACCATGACAAAGTGCTAATCAAATCTCAGAAGAATCTCGATGGATATATTCAATCCCATATGTAAACGGTATAAAAATACATCATATCTTGTTGAAAAGAATCACCATATGAAACACCCGAACGTGAGAATATAATACACTATCTTTGGGAAGTGTAATGTGTCTTGGAATGAATATCCATATTTTTTCAAAGGTAAGTATGTACAAATGTACTACTTTGTGGAAAAGAAACATAAAATTTCATAATATACAAAATTACCGAGTGCACGTGGCCTTTGACGACGCACATCTTCTAGATAGTGAAATGCACATCTACATGTAAACCTAAGTAACCACAAGAAAATTAAGTTTGTTAAAACGCATTAATTGTAAAACCGAAATAAAACGTCAAAATATCTTCTAGTGAGCATGTAATCCATATATTTTACAACTGCATGCCCTGATATAAAACACCAAGTTAAGTCATCGCTTTCAACAGAAAAAAAGGTACTTCCTGAATGCAAAATAAAAGTGCAGACACCCTTTTGCACTTAATTTTCCGGCTAAATTAGAGAGAAACTATGATATAATAAAATTCAAAAATAAACATGTGGTCGCAGAACAAATGGTGTTGATCCATAAAGGAAGAAAAATCCTAACTGCTACGGTGGGAGTAGGTGATTTTCATAGTATTCATACTAACGGATACTACAACGAACCTGTCTAAGAAATGAACAAACATAAAAGGCTCCCACGCTGTTATGCAACTCTAGAAGTGAAAATGCATCTCCTTTTAGTTTTAGACCAGATGAGCACTTGTATTTTTTTCTCCACGTAACCTTTGTGTCATCCTAAAACAACAATTTGCTTCATGTGTTCCTTCAGTCATGAAACACTAAATAAATCATCAAGAAACCAAAATATTATCCATATATTGACCATCCTGCAAAGGTACAACAAAAAAAATCTAAAAGGAAAATATTTATTGTAGTCTAATCCTAGATTTGCCAATCAGATCCATATGTAGCTACTTATACAGTTAGTGTACATATTTTCTAGGGGCACATTACATGAGAAGCTGTAACTTATGAAGAAATAGGTAAACAATAGGGGAGCCAGCTGAGCCATACTTCCTGAACTAATGAAGAGAGGATAGCCTAGGCTGGATCGGGTGTGTCTCTGTTCACCCCTCGCCATGGTTACCTTCCCCACAGCACAACCTACGGATAAAAATAAACCACAGAAAAATATCAATGAAGGCACACGATATGGAATATAAACAGACAATAAGGAAGAACTATACGCAGAAAAAGCACAAGAGAAACAGACAAACGGGCACCAGACAAAAAAATATAATGTTCTATATATAAGAAAAATTCATTTGATGCTTTTGCAAATGCAAGCATCAAATGAACTAAAATGCGTCGGATATTCCCACAATATTCCGAAAAAACACTACACCAGGCCAAATCACTAAATTGATTATTCGTAAAATCGTTCTAATCTAATGAGGGTAACATAATCTACCAAAGCCAATAGAGGAGACAATTAACGTTCTTGAGCAATTTCTGTAATATTCCTCGCAGAAAAGTAAAGAGCCCAAATAAACTACTGAAATTATAATAATGAGTATTTTCCCATTTTGGGTGAGACAAAAAACAATGATTCATTTGTTATAACTTCATGCTACTTCCGAGGTGCAGATGAAGAAGTATTCTTCAGTTGTTATTCTTCAGTTGTTGAGAAGCTAAAATGTTCTATCCCAGATATGATAGGCAATGCTCAACCAGACACCTTATTTGGTCTATATCTAGCTAAAGCTAATTGAATTAGTGACATACTTTAAGGGTGGCTTCTGAAATGAAATACACCATACTTTTTAGGAATCCTTTTATGTTCATCATAGCATAATATGGACTACACCCAGAGCCATACCAGATCTGCTCCTCTCGCTGATCAGCGATCAAGAACGCATCATGGACAAACAAAGGGCGCCGTGCGACATCGTCAGCACACCAGACGCTGGAACCTTCATATTTCGGGTAAGATACTCGTCCACCAAAGATCTCCGATCTGATAGCTTTCAAAGCACGATCATCGTCGGCGGCGGAAACCTGTGCGGTGCATATTGTACCCACGGCGGAAATGACGGAAAACATATCAGGCTGCTTCTCATGGTGCATACTACCACAGACTCAGCGTCGCTGGGAAGAGCTAATAAAAAGTTTCGCGTCAGTGTCCTTCTACTCGACAAAACCAGGTCCCCGGCTTCCATGGCCAGAGGAGAAGACGAGCCGCCTTATAATTACTGGACATGAGGTTACTCATACTAGTAGAAAAATGGGCATCAATACCGGTTCCAGAGACCCTTTTGTACCGGAAACGCAACCGGTACAAAAGATTCGGGACAAAAGCCCCCCCCCCTTTGGTACCGGTTCCTTACGAATCGGTATTAAAGGGGCCTCCACGTGGGCATCCAGCAGACCGCAGGGCTAGGGACCTTTGGTACCGGTTTGTAACAAGAACCGGTACCGAAGGTTGGCTACCGCGGCAGAGAAAGTACATAAATCTCTGCCGCGGCAGAAAATCCAGGATTTAGGGTTTTAGGAGGGGTTTAGGGGTATCAGACCGTTTCATCGTACGAGGATCGCGTTGATGCGCCAGAAACGCGTTTGGGTTTAGGTAGTACATGAAGATCTAGGTGATACATATCAACTTGGTGCATATAATATAACACATGTAATTGCATAAGATCGCAAAATTAAGTAGTACATGTATGAAGATCGATCTTCATGCATAGTGGTACTCTCCGAGGCATACTATCTATTACATGTAGCATAGTGGTACTCTCCGAGTCAAACTATATATTACATGTAGATCTTCATTCATAGTGGTACTCTGCGAAGTTAGGTATGACGTCCCGAAGGAAAAATCCCGCCAATTCCTCGCTAATTGCTTTGAAGCGGTGCTCGATTGAGATCCTGTCCCGCTTTATTGCCAACTGTAAAAGAATGAGATACAAATAAATACATGAGCTATGTGTGTATATATATATATATCAAAATCACAATCAAACAATTATGACTGAAACTCAGCACAAGTTATGGTAACAAAATAAATTTGTGAATATTGTTTTCGTACCTCTCTATTTTTTTGATTATTCATTCTCTCGCTGACAATCTTGTGGATGTTTTTGCAAACGTAGTATCCACATAGATTAGCCCCGTTTGGTTGTTTCGCGCATTTCTGTACAAGACTATAATTCAATCAAATAATAATTAAGTATGATAAAGGTGTGTGGACCTAGGTAGTACTACTTACTTTGTTCGCACGCCATATCAGCTTGTGTTTCCATCCACTGGCCGGATCTTCCTCGATCAATTTTTTCCATACGCTGCCCGACAAAAGAAAATGCATAAAAGAGTTATCAATTTATTGATATCAGGAAATTAACGAAAAACCTGATAAGAATTAAAATTATTTTTGAGCATATCAAAAGCCGTCTTGTATAGTATAGGCTCTTTGGTTAGTGAATCAAAGACTTCAACTTCTCCATCGTACATTTTAATGACGATAAGAATAAAGTGGAACCTGCACACGTTTAAATATGCAGTGTCATAGATATAAGTCATCAGTTAAAAATTTAACATATGGTGAGCAAAATAGAATGTGTCATAAGACAGTAACACTCACTTGAAGTTGTAAGGCCAAAGTATTATCTTTTTGTCACGTTGTCGCTTCAAAAACCTTAGCAAAGTCTCTGGTGTATCCTTGTTAAAGATAGGATCTTCTATGGTTTTTTCATGCATTGTATCTGGGTCAATGAACCCAATGTCCATGATTTCATTCCTTTTGCATTCGAGCTTCTTCGATCTGCATAATATAGCGCACAAAAGATTAAATTGAGGATAATTTATAGACAATGAACGAGCTAAGCTAAAGACTTCTCAAATTACATTAATAAATCACTTATAAACAATAGCAACCGATGATAGATTTGTCGAGGGCCCAGAGATTATATAACTGAAAAAGTTCACAGAAGTCAACGCTCACAGAGTATTCTTGGAAGTAGTGCTCATCCTTAACTCGCACCATGATAGCCTCGATCCCTCTCTTTGTGGCATTAGTGTACCACACATGCAAATTACGCATACTTGTTGGTAGCGACCTGATATTCTCGACCAAATCTTTCCCAAGAACAAATTTATATGCTACTTCAGCGATGGGGTAATCGATTGTGTTTTGTCGAGAACTTTGAACGGCCTTCTCGTCAAACACCTTGAGAGGGGGGACCGATTGAACGGGTTGTTCTCCGAGCTGGTGTACTTGTTTCCTTTTTATACCCGAGACCACCGATTTATCAGGTTTTTTCGCCTCCACCATATCGTCATACGACCTTTCAATAGAACGCCTATAGTCAGATGGTGGCGATGGTACAGGGTCATATAGATTCTCAACGGTACGCACAACTTTCACCGGATCTAGAGTCTTCTCAAAAGGTATCTCTGGCACTTTCTTAGCAAAATGTTTTTCCACCTCGGACTTAGAGGTTTCGGTGCATTCCTCGATAGTTTTTTCCCAAGGTAACTTCTCAATAGGCGGCAGTGGTTTCTCCTTGCTAGGTCTCTTCCTAGGCGGCGTACCGTTTCGCTTAATGGGTGTAGTCTTACATGGAGGATCTCGAGATGGTGGACTCGCGCTGGGGTCCCTCTCAGGTAGGTGTGGACTTTGCTGCTCATGTGGACTGCTACCAGGAGGAGTCGATGGCCATTGATGCTCATGCGGAATTTGCTGCTCATGTGGACTGCTACGAGGAGGAGTCGGTGGCCTTTGCAAAAGGATGATGTATTTCTTGGACCATAGGGCGAAACCTCGCTTGACATCGGCCAATGTCTTCTCCTCATCACCTCCAGGAAAATCAAGCTACACTGTTTCATAACCCGAAACAACATCATCCACCCCGACACGAACACAGCCAGCTAGAATGGGCATATGATGGTGCGTTGCTCCATCTTCAGTTGGGTAAACATAGCCGACCGCCACCTTAACGGACACGTTCCTCATTGGCAAATGTAGCTCACAATTTGTCTTCTCCGTGACATAATCCACGGGGTAGCTTCCTCCACATTCAAGATGCGAGGAACCCACACTGCTTCTTCGCTGAGATGGGGCGGCATCGGCTTGAGGATCTTGTAGAAACAGCGGCTGATCAGGTGCCCTCTGATATTTCTCAAGAACCTCCACCCTATTTATCAATTCCGCTAACTTGGCCGACTCCTGCTTCTTCTTTCTCGAATGGCTTCTATAAGTGTCAGCGCACTCCGGCCACGCTTCCTTCATGGTGACACCTGGGAGGGCTCGTATCCGTCCAACGTGTTTAGATTCCCCAGAGCGAGTGTCAGCTCGTCATTCTCTCTATCAGGAATGTACTCTCCCTTTCTAACTTTTTCAATTGCATCTATAAGCTCCGTCGTGATTGCTTCAATTTTTTTCTTCCATTTTCCCTTTGCAACGATCTTCCCTGTCTTTGGGTCCAACCCTGCCCCATGCGCGAATAACCAGAACTTGGACCGGTCGGGGCAGTCCCATGTCTGTGGAGTGATTCCTGCCTCCATTAGTTTAGCTTCAAATGCTATCCACTTCGGAATGGCAGTCTTGTAGCCACCTGACCCCAAATGATGGAAATGTTTCTTCTTTGAAGCATTTTTCGTATTTGTGATTGATCGGGACACAACAGTAGACGATTTCTTATACCTCTTAAATGCGGGCCAGTGATCTTTTATCTTCACTAGACTTTCAGTGAATACTGGATCTTCATCTTCATATCTGGCCCATAAATATTTCTTCCAGGTCTAAAATTGTGTGGCCATCTTCTTAAAAGTCCATTCCTTGACTTTATTCTTCTGCCCTTCCGTCATGTCTTCCGGTAGGCTGAAGTGTGTCAGTAGGCTGTCCCAAAGAAACTGTTTGTCCGCCAGGACCCTTTCACATGGGTACGTGTCTATCAACATCATGCGGAACCGATTGTCCGCCAGGACCCTTTCCAAAGATTACTTTTAAATCCTTGCCCATATCATATATAACATCCCCAGTAGGGCGGGTAGGCTTCGTTCGGTTATCTGCCTCACCTCTGAAATGTTTTCCTCTCTTTATTACGTGATGCTGTTTTGGAAGAAATCGACGATGCCCCAGGTACACATTCTTGTTTCCCAAATATATACCGGCCTCACCTAAACAAAGGTGTGCATACATTGTATCCCTTATTTGACTGTCCTGAAATGTTACTAAGAGCAGACCAATCATTGATGGTTACAAACAACAACGCTCGTAGGTTAAATTCCTTTTGTCCGTGCTCATCCCACACAGGTACACCTTCTTCACGTCACAACTGTAAAAGTTTTTCAACCAATGGCCTTAGGTACACATCAATGTCGTTGCCGGGTTGCCTCGGGCCTTGGATGAGCACTGACATCATAATGAACTTCCGCTTCATGCACAACCAAGGAGGAAGGTTATACATACATAGAGTCACCGCCAGTAAGCTATGACTCGAGCTCGCTCCGAAAGGATTAAAGCCATCTATACTTAGACCAAATCTTAAGTTCCTTGCGTCATCTGAAAATGACTTGAACTCTCTGTCGATTTTTCTCCACTGCGACCCGTCAGCGGGGTGTCTCAACATCACATCTTTCTTACGGTCCTCTTTGTGTCATCGCAACAACTTGGCATGCTCTTTGTTTTGGAACAAACGTTTCAACCATGGTATTATAGGAGCATACCACATCACCTTCGCAGGAACCCTCTTCCTAGGGGTGGACTCGCCCTCAACATCGCCAGGGTCATCTCGCTTGATCTTATACCTCAATACACCACATACCGGGCATGCATTCAAATTCTCGTACTCCTCGCGGTAGAGGATGCAGTCATTGAGGTATGCATGTATCTTCTGCACCTCTAATCCTAGAGGGCAGACAACCTTCTTTGCTTCGTACGTACTAGAGGGCAATACGTTCTCCCTTGGAAGCATCTTCTTTGTTATTTTCAGCAACTTTTCAAATCCCTTGTCAGAAGTACCATTCTCTGCCTTTCATTACAGCAATTCTAGTGTGGTACCCAGCTTTTTCTGACCATCTTCGCAATTTAGGTATAACAGTTTGTTGTGATCCTCTAACATTTTCTCCAACTTCATCCTCTCCTTTTCACTTCCGCAGTTTATCTTCGCATCAAGAATGACCCGACCCAAATCATCATCGGGGTCATCAAAAATGGGTTCATCAAAAATGGGATCTTCTTCATCTTCGTCTTCCCCCATTCTACTATCACCGTCTTTAGTGAACATAGGATAGTTGTCACTACCCTCTTCTTCTTCGTTGTCTTCCATTATAACCCCTCTTTCTCCTGAGCTTGGTCCAACAATTATAGTCGGGCATGAAACCGTTCACAAGCAGGTGGACGTGAAGGGTCTTTGAGGTAGAGTAATCCTTCGTATTGTTACAGGAACTACATGGACAATAAATAAAACCATTCAACCGCCTGTTTGCCTCAGCCACGTTGAGAAAATAATGCATGCCAGTAATGAAGTCGGGATGGCATCGGTCACCGTACATCCATTGTCGATTCATCTGCATTATATATATAAGTATATCAAAAATCATTAATTACACAACATCATGGATATATGAGTGACCAACTTAATTAATATTCAAGTTCATCACATAAAACTAAGTTTTTTTATAAAAAAGAAGAGGCTCACCGAGGTGGTACTTTGGCTAGGGGACGACGTCAAGCGATCGATTTGGTGAGGACGGGGATGATACTAAAACCTACAAATCATACTTTAATTTGAGATCAAATTGCATATAAAAAGAATGAAATCCCTAACTTAGGCATTTCATCGAACACCTTGCTAGCACTACAAAAATAATACGAGTTAAACTAGGAAAGAAATGAGCTAAATTAGGAACGCCGGAAGAAAGGATGATATTGCTAACCCTTGGATAGATGGGTGCCGTCAATCTTGATAAAATGGTGGAAAAAATGGAGATTTGTTGGAGTGTGAGAGGTGCAAAATATTTGGAAATATGAGGGAGGAGAAGGAGAAGGGGAAATGAGATGCAAGGGCTGATCGGGCTTGAGAAATAGGGCAGGGACCCTATAGTACCGGTTCTTAAGACGAACCGGTACTAAAGGTTCAGCACTGGGTCCACCTTGCTTCAAAATTGGACTGAACCGGTATTAATGTTCCTCGGCCGCCTGGACAAGTGAGCCGGTATTAATGGACCCTTTAGTACCGGTTCGTAAGGGAACCGGTACTAAAGGCTTAGATGGAAGCCCTATTTTCTACTAGTGTTAGTGTGTGCCAACAAGGACGACGTCGAGGCCAATTGCGTGGTAGACGACTACTTCGCGGCGCTCTACTCGGTATAGCCATCGTATAGGGACTGGCCTCCTCCGGCTACGTCCCTCAAGGAGCTTCCGGAACTAGGCCAGGATCTAGCCGAGATGCTGGATAACGAAGACCTCACCAACGCTCGCTTACTGTCGATGGCGACCCTCGCCTCGCCGCCGCTTTGTGTTCAGAGCAGAGCTCTATGGCCCCATGGCCTAAAGCAAGATGGCCTTCCATCACCATCAAAGACATGAAGGCCTCTACCTTCACGTATATGCTTGGCTACATGTACCATGGTATTTTGAAACACTTCAGCCAGGAGGCGGAGGATGATGCATCGTGCACCACGACCGTAGAGTACAAGCATATGGTCATCGCGGCCGACGTTTACGGCTTAGAAGACGCTGAAGCACATTTTTTCAATAAAGAGCGCTTTATTAAACTCAAAAGTAGCATCACGATGATACAAGTGAAGAGCTTACACCCAGCATCTGCATACTAAGATGCACACAGCCGCAAAAATTCACATGACTAAAAAGAAAGACGAAATACAAGAATCACATAGACATATAGCTCGTATGACGTCTAAGGTAGCGCAGGACCGATACGCAAATTACGCTGCCATCCATGTGGGATAAAAATATCCCTCACCGCTACCTCCAACCGTGTACACACCTTCGTAAACAGGTCTCGTAACTCCACATGATGTAGAGACGACCATAAACGTAGCAAATGGGTACACCGAAAAATGACCTGCACAGGAAAAGAAATTTTATCGTTAAAAACCACATCATTTCTACTTAGCCATAGCGACCATATTATGGCAAGCGCTTCAACCCTAATAAGAATCCTAAACTTGTGTTCAATCCTGCATAACCAGTTGCCAAATATATTTGCAACACTGCATGGTGGATACAAGCTAGATGCTACTTGGATGACTGACCATATAGAACGAGCAAACTTGTATTTAAAAAATAAGTGTTTGATTGTCTCATCATCATGACAGAAGATACACTTTAAACTTCCATGCCAATTCCGCTTTGATAGGTTATCTTTAGTAAGAATTACCCCTCTGCGCAGATATCATGCAAAGATTTTAATATTTAGTGGTATTTTTATCTTCCAAATTTTCTTGTTATTATCGACTGGAACTTCGGAATGGATTAGCGCTCTATACATGGAGTCTACAGAGAATTTACCATTCTCAAGTAAATTCCAGCGGAACACATCAGTCCCTTGCGACAGTTGAATTGTTGCCAATCGCTCTAGAAGAGCATTCCACGCCACAAGTCTTTGACCAATGAGATCCCGTTTGAACGTCAAATTAGGCGGAGATGTCAATATGCGAGAGCATGCTTTGTAAGGGCGGGATCACGGTCGACACCGTATGCTCAACGCTGGAGCTAGCAGAAGAGCATACTTTCCCCAGGCTCAAGGTCAGGTGCCTCGATTTCCTCGCTGATGATAAAAACTTCAAAATTGTGGCGACAACAGATGGATATCTCCACTTAATACAGAGTTTCTCTTATTTGATGGCCCAAGCCCAAGTGCGCGATAGATTAGGACAATCGTGAAAATTATATGTATGGATGTCGTAGGAATTGAAAGTACGTAGTGAGTAGTGACAAATAATGCAGAAAGATTTTGGCGGACGGTGTTTCGAAAAGGCATGTCGGATTGCAGTGTATGTGTAGAAGGGCTTGTCCTTAAGCAGCTACCACGTTCTACCTTTGGTAAGAGCGTTTTAAAGTTATTGAGCAGCCAAGCCATCACAACTCCTTTATGCAAATATTTTTTCTCATGATTGTATCTAGTCTTTTAGAGCATCTTTAGCTCTTGTCAATCTTCATGGTAATTTGTCTAACAAAAATCTATATGCTAATTTATCTTAAGGTTCGATTTAGTAGTAACATTGTTATGTTTGATCAGTGATCACATCTCGGAAAAAAGTTATCCAACTTTCAGTTTGGACCTACACCAGCTCCCTCGAATAGAAGAACATAACAATGTTAAACAGCTACCACGTGGTACCTTTCGCAAGAGTGTTTTTAAGTTATTGAGCAATCAAGCCATCACAACTCCTTCATGCAAATCTTTTGGTATGATTTCACATAACCACAATTGTTCGGCTACCCACTCAAATCATTCGTTTCCGCTCAATTGACAGATAACCAACGTGTGTTGTCCACTGGCCAATGCTTATATGTTGAGGAGATAGTGTTGACCTCGGATAAGGTCGAGCCAAACCATCACTGACCAGACAAGAACAGTTATAGAAAAGTCTGAAAAGTATAGAGTACAAATATGTAGCGCGCCGAATAATATGCAAGCAGAAATCCACGACAAGTGTACAAGTTCCACTAATGAATCCATATGGAAGTAGTAAAAGAATCTTGTCTGATGGAAAAGGATTAAAATGACATTATGCTATTCACCAACAAATCGATAATAGTTTGTGAAGTGCCTCCTTTCTTGATACACAAAGTTGCTTTGTTCTTGAGATCCCTTGCTCTTTGTCTCATCACTTCACCTTCTGCTTGGTCAAACAACTTTGTAACACCGATCTTGATCTTGTCCCTTTCCAACTTACCCTCTAACTCAAACCCCGTCTTCCACACCTCCTGTACATACCTGGCATTTATCATCTGATCAGCAAAATGGGGTCTACAAATCATCGGAACACCCTCGCATATGCTCTCCAACGTCGAGTTCCAACCATTATGGGTCCAAAAGCCACCAACGGCGTGGTGCCCAAGAACTTCTTGCTGTGGGGCCCAGCTCACCACCATTCCCCTGCCACGTGTCGCTTCCTCGAAGCCATCAGGTAGACCTACCTTCTCTGAACATTGAACCAGGTTTGGCCTGATCACCCAAAGAAACGGCACACGGCTGTTTGCCAATCCCCATGCAGTCTCGACTAGCTCTTCCTGATCCATGGACGCCAAGCTCCCAAAGCTCACGTAAAGAACGGACCCTGCCTCCTGCTTGTCCAACCAATCCAAACAAGTTCGATCTTGAGCCAGCAGGCTACTTTGGGCACCTGTAGATATCTTGTGAAGCGGCCCGATCGCGTACACCGGGACGCTCGCGCCGTCGGCGATCTTTCGGAGATCGGCATCTTCTAGGTCGTTGAAGGTGTTGAGGATGAGACCGGAAGAATGCCTCGCTGATTCCACAATGCGTTCTAGGCAGGTGGACATGGTTTCATGCGGAGTTGTGGCTGAGAACACTAAGTCCCGCAGCCGGAGTGGTTGGAGATCACCCAATGCCATATCCAGTTGTGACTGATCTGAAATCAAACAATAGCATTGGATGAAGCGTATTATGTGATATAGTTGCGACTGATCTGAAATTAAACAATATTCAGTTTTCTCCGTTGTAGCTTGTGTCTTCTTTTATCAACACAATTTTTTACTATAATTAGTCAATTCTGGCACATTGTATAATTTATTTTTATTACTTTCTCTAAATTACGTGGAGGGCTAAGAGAAGACCTGCTTTTTCTAGCATGGTACATCCCCTAAGGATGATCTCTTGGAAATAAGAGAATGTTATTTTCTCCCTTGTACCACATGTTTTCCCTTATCAAACCGATTTCTTATTAAAAATAGTTAATTTTTATTAATTGTTAGAGATAGCAATAAAAGATAATGCATTGTTATACAACTTATATATATATATATATATATATATATATATATATATATATATATATAATGTGGAGAACTATCATTGTACTCTCTCCGTTTTAAAATATAATATATTTTAGCTTTGTGGAGCTAATGTAGATTGATTTTTTTTAATATATAGGTTTAAAAAAATTCGAAGTAAACCTACACACTAAAAAGAGATCAGATTCATTAACTTCGCAGCGTTAAAACATCTTATATTTAAAAACAGAGGGAGTACATGCCCTTAGTGCCTCACCAGCAGACGCGCAAGCGGTGGATCCGGGGATCAGTTGGTTGGATCGCGGGGTATCTTATCATTTCCCTAAATTATTTGGTTGAGCACATGTACTTAGTTGGGAGTACTAAGTAGTACTACTACTGCAGTTCAAAAAAAAAAAGTACTAGTACTACTGTTTACTGTTTAGTTGTCGGGATGCAGACTGTGGGGTTAACAGTTGTTATACCTTGTAGCGGGAGGACGCCTTTGTCGCAGAGCGCCGGGAAGGCCATGTACGCCACGAGGCAAGCCGCGCCGCCGGTCCGCAGCACGAGGGTCGGCACGCCGAGCCGCTCGGCGACCACCTGCATCCCTCGGAAGTTCGAGTCGACCACGAGGCACGCCGCCGCTCTCTCCTCCTCCTCCTCCAGCACCACGCGCAGGCTGTCCTGGAACGGCGCCTGCAGACGCTCGTTGATGCGCAGCAGCGCCCCAGCGAAGTCAGCGTCGCTGCCAGTGGGGAGTAGGTTGTCGGCCGGCACGCCGACGGGGACAAACCGGTAGCCCGCGGGGCGGCGCGCAGGGTCCGGGGGGTTGGAGGCGAGGTGGAAGACAGTGACGCCGAAGCCCCGGGAGTGCAGCACGTCGGCGAGCTGCATCATCGGGTTGATGTGGCCCTGGAACGGCAGAGGGAACATCAGAACGCGCCGGGAGGCACCGCGAGAGCTCGCCGGAGTCTTCTCGCCCGCACTGGCCATGGCAATTATACTAGCTATCACCTAGTATAATTGATGATGAAAATATGGATCGATTCGTTGTTTTTTATAGGGAGAATGAGCGTGAAAAAACGTGGGCATTAATTGATTTGGGCCTAAAAATGTACTACTCCATAAAAAGGATGATTAATGAGCGCACTGAATCGGACAGAGAGGTAAGGTGGTTGGATGGATACGCGGGACCTTCACGACGATTCCAGTGCGTGGTTAGTTTAGGGAATGCGTTATACTCCATATCGGTTCACGCTTCGCGTGTGATCGTGCAATGCCAGCCTGTTGAAGATCAAGATCAAGTATCGTCAGTATCCTGTGTTGCGCATGACATAACATTACTAATATCCATGAATTATTTTTACTTTTATTAAAAACGAAATATATGCAGGAGAGGAGAGAGTATTCCGCGGTCATATAGATTACTCCCTCCGATCCAAATTAATTTTTTTTTTTGGTAAGAGTGACTTTATTAGAGTAAGACTAGTTGTCCCCTTACTCGGCCGAAACCCTTATAATAACCATTATTTTACGGGTTCAGGTGCTTCCATGGCGCCGATCAGAACCCCTATACCGTGGAAACTGTAAAAAAAAAATCTGCGGACCGACCCGGTTTTGGCTCGTGAGCCCCCACTTGTTCGGGCTGGGAGGCGGAACTGGCCGCGACCCCCACTTTTCCGCTTCGCTAGGGCGCGCGGATATTTGAGCTCGTGCCTCCCCCTTCCGCTCGTGCCTTCACGCTGCCGCCACTTCCGCCACGCCGACACTGCCGTTTCACGCCCAGTAGCCGCCCGCCTCCCGACGCCCTTGCAACCTGCTGCGTCCGGATTCGGCCTCTCTCCCACATCGCTGCCATCGAAGGTATGAAATCCCCCGGTCATATTTCTTTTGCTCGAGCACGCGAGATAGATTTTGATGCCAGCTCGCGTGTGTAGATGAGCTCGGAGGTGAACATGGACGGCACAGTCGATTCGATGTCCGATTGGTCCTCATCCTCGGACGATTCCGACATCGACGACTTGTTCCAAAATGACGACACGGAGAGCTTGGTCCTTATCCTCGCCGTGAAGGAGCTGGAGGACCACAAGGCGCTGCTGGATCGGAGGCTCGGGTCAAAGATGGGGCGCATGTGTATCCCGCGGAACCGCGGGCTCGGCCATGGCCAACTCATGCAAGACTACTTTGCCGAGGTACCAACATACCTACCACGTCTCTTCCGTAGAAGGTACTGAATGTGTCGGTCCTTGTTCGAGAAATGCATCAAAGGATTGAAGATAACCAGACTCATCATCAGCTCCAACAAGACCTGATGGAGCACCACTAGCAGCTGCATGGCCAGCGCCAATGAGCTACCTTTGTTTTACTCTTCCATTTCCTATTCTTGTATGTGTGAGATGAACAATTGTTGTAATTTGCGAGAAACATTATTGTAATAATTTGGATGATTATTGTATGCTTATTGATTCGAATATTTGATGTATGTTGTATGGTTTCTTATATGCAAATTGAGATAAACTACCAAAAACCATTGTTTTACGGATTCGGATTTGCGGTGCGTGGAACAGTCCTTGCAAACCCAGCCTGTAAAAGAAAACATCAGAATATTCTATTTTACGGGCTGGGTTTGCGGGGACTGGTCTGCGCCAGCATTTCTCAACCCATAAAACAGGAATACCGCGACCCTTAATCGCGTTTTAAGGGCCGGTCTTTTAAGAAGACTGCTAGTCTTGCTCTTAATCTATAGGGCTTACAAATAGGTCATGTTCCAGATCACGAGACAACACCTTAGGTCATGAACCAAGCCAAACAACAGTTTTAGCATCAGTTCTCGCAAAATTCGCGATTCTGTGACTAACCCTATTTTGTTCACAGTCCACCTTTACAATAGAAATTATTTTACTATCCAGAATTAAATCCTTAATCTCCTTAATGATATAAGCTAAACATGATTTATCTTGCGACTCTTCCACCAATTGCGTCAATCGGGATAAAACAGTCCAGCTCTAACACCACCGGCTTATCACTCCATTCGAGAGATAGACGGAGGCCTTCAATGCAAGCCCTTGTTTCAGCCTCTAGGGGATCACCGCAATTAAACAGCTGGCGACAAGAGGAGAAAATAATCCTTCCAGCTTTATCACGTAGGATCATGCCCGCTCCTGCCGAACCATCCTCCTTATAGGAAACATCGCAGTTAAGTTTAAACTATCCCAAAAAAGGGTTTAGCCAACGTGCCACCTACAAGTCAGAGTTACGAACAATAGTGGCAGCCTCTGTTCCTTACGACAATGGACACTTACCCTTAATTATCTCCTCTGTGGATAGGGATTTAATGCTCTTCAAGGTCTTGACATGGCTAATCAAGAACCGCTTAGAGCCTTCAATCGACGAAAGTGGTTTACCATGTGTTACCTCATTATGAGCGTACTAGATGTGCCAAACGATCAGTAAAATGAAATCCACCACCCTGGCCGGGACTTTCTCAATAATCATTTTAAACCACTTGTGAGGGTTGACCTGAAGATCAACATCCACAGGTATATGCCATACCTCCCTCATCTCTAACCATAAATCCTTGGCATGCGAGCATTTGAACAAAGCATGAGTGATTTCCTCTTGTTCTCTATCACAGATAAGACAGTTGCCAGTTACCCCAAAATCTCTATCTTTTTTTATTCTTTTCTAGTGCTAAGCCATTAGATGCATCTCTATAAGCAATTTTTTTTATTTTTGGAGGAATCCCAGACTTTCAAATGCGTTTCCAGCAGCTAATAGCACCATCAGGAACAGAACTCGATGTATCAAAGGCACATTATTGTTCGGGAGACTCCTAAAAGACAAGATTATATGCGCTACGTATCGTAAACCGACCTGATTTCTCAGGGTGCCATGCGAGCATATCATCGTCCAACCAGCAAGAAGGTTTGATTGCATCCATGGGCATGAAGATATAGTGAACCAAAGCTTCATTCGAGTTTCCATGGTCGTCAAGCAATTCAGATACACGCTAGACACGACAGTTCCTCTGGATGTGAGAACTTTTTATACAGGACAACCGAGGTATCCAAGTATCATGCCAAATGCGTATTTTATGCCCATTACCGATACACCATATTAGAGCATCTCCACTTGTTGGGCGTTCCCAGGCCGAAATTCGGCGCTATTTACCATGGGACGGACGTAACTTTCGGCCTGAGAACGGTCATTTTCCCACTCACGTTCCCAGGCGTGGTTCCCAGGCGACGCGAAATCAGCGATTTTTCGCCCAAATTCGTCTAGAATTCAAATAGAGTTCGGTGTAGTTCGGCATAACTACGAATACAGAGCAATGCTCGGCATAGTTCAGCATTAAATTGAACATAGTTCGGCGTGAAATCAAACATAGTTCATCATAGACTGAAATACGACATAGTTCGGCCTAGTTCTGCAAGATCATGCTCGGCATCTACGTGTTGCCTTTGCGTGTCCATATGTGCTTAACCAGATCATCCTGCAGCTGTTGATGCACTACCGGGTCTCGGATCTCCTAACGAATAGCGATGAATGCAGCCCATGATGGTGGAACCTGGTGATCAGGCTCTGCAAGGGGTCCCTATCTGTAGTATGGCTCGTCCTGCTCGACCAAATCCACTGGGTCCTTCCTCTCATCCTCAATGATCATGTTGTGCAAGGTCACACAATAGTTCATCACTTCCCACATCTAATCTTTCGACCAGGTCATAGCAGGGAACCGGACAACTGCAAACCTCTATTGAAGCACACCAAATGTCTTCTCCACATCCTTCTTGCAAGCTTCCTGTTCCTTGGCAAACTGAGAATGCTTGGGGAGCATCGGTCTTGAGATAGTCTTCACAAATGTTGGCCATCTTAGATAGATACCATCTGCAAGATAGTATCCCTTGTTGTAGTGGTGCCCATTGATCTCAAAGTCCATAGGGGGAGCATGACCCTCGACAAGCTTGGCAAAGACATTTAAGGACTAGAGGACGTTGATGTCGTTGTTCGATCCTACCATGTCAAAGAAGGAGTGCCAAATCCAAAGATCATGTGTAGCAACTGCCTCGAGTATCACAGTGCAACCTCCTTTATGGCCTTTGTACATTCCTTGACAAGCAAATGGACAGTTCTTCCAGTGCAATGCATGCAGTCGATGCTTCCAAGTATCCTAGGAAATCCTCTACTTTCATTGACTACGAGGATCCGAGCAGTGTCTTCAACATTGGGTGTTCTGAAGTATTGTGGCCCAAACATTGGAATCACTGCCCTGTAGAACTTGTACAAGCAATCAATGGTGGTGTACTCAGCCATGCGGAGATAGTCATCGGCACTGTCACCCGGAGCTCCATATGCAAGCAACCTCATCACCACTGTGCATTTCTGCAGTGAGGAAAACCCTACTGATAAGGAGTGACCTCAAGGGTGGCCCAATCTACACAGATCTCGTGGTCAAATCGATGGGAAAGCGAGGGGAAAGGGAGAAGGTAGCGAACGTGGACACACACATCACGAAGAACACGATAAAAACACACAAAACTCACACGATATAACGCGATTGGTCAACATGCTCCCTCAATCCCAAGCAGAGAGGGAAGAACACCTTGGATAGGGTCTTGACAACTACGCTCATGCACTCACAAACGTAGGCCTTGTACAACGAGGGAGGCGCGATGCAAACTCCAACGAGGTCGTGACGATAGTCGGTCCCCTTTGGTAAGGGGATGAGGCAAAACTAGAGATTCCACAAAGGGGGTGTCTTTAGTCTATCATCTATGCATCAGGGATACATGAGGGGGTGGGGCTCTATTTATAGGCCAGCCACTAGTTCAGGGGTACTTTAGGCATAAAACTTTGGTTTGGTGCAGAATAAGGGATACATGGGCCAAGGGCCCAGCTGGCGGTGCACATGCCCATTCGCTCAGGCCGGAGACTCCGGTATGGGGGTCCAGAGACTCCGGTGTGGGATGGAGATTTCGGTCTTTCTCCGGTCTATCTCCAGAGTGGGGGTCAGACCGTCCCTTGTCTCGGTCCGGGGGTTGGTCAAAGGTCGGCCGAAGATTCCGGGGTGTCGGTCTGGAGACTCCGATCTGTCGGTTCGGAGACTCCGGTCCATCGGTGGCAGCTTCTTTTGTCTTCTCTTCCAAGCCTCCGTATTGTCGGGCTTGGTGCTCCAGACTTCCTCCCATGCCTCTGTACTTGTCGGTATGAACCTATCATGAATACGTGACGGAGTATGAAGTAGTATACCATTCAATGGTGTAGGAAGTCGGCTCGCATAGAGGAACAGATTCTCCTTTGGATTCCATGACGACTTGGCGCAAGTAAACCTTGATGTGGTAACAACCGTAGGTCGGGCTACATCAGCTCCCCCCCTTCAAAAAGAGTCGTCCTCGACTCTTCATGCTCATCACTAAGAAGAGGATGTAGAGAGACCTTCTTGATCCTGGGGTTCACCATATAGTCGTCCTCGGGAAGATTGGATTGGCAAGACTTCAATGTTCCTTCAACTTCCATTAAGCCTACAAAGCTCACAACAAAAGCAAAGCAACACTCAAAGCATAGCCAATTCATGAATATTATAGCATGAGTCCTTGCTTTCTTTCGACTGGAAAGCTAAGCTATTCTCAGGATCAAGCCCAAGGTGAGAAATGCCTATTTTCAGGTTCCTTTTTCAAAACTTTCTTTCCGGAAAAGCCACGAGTGAATAGAAAGTTAGATCTACATGGGATCTCACCTGAATCGCCCCATCTATCCTCCCGAGGAGAATTTTGTTTGGGTCGGCTTTAGGATTATGCTGACTCCTACTGTGGATAAAACCTGAGGAGTCCGACTACCATTGAAAATGCTCTTGGCTCGACATAGTCTGTTCTATTCGTCCCGAACCTAATTTGCGCTAGGTTGTTTATTTTTAAGTAAAGCAACGACTAGAGTGGGGGAGTCAGAGTCGAAAAGAGGATACCCATTTAACTAAAAAAAGAAAAAAGGTATAGAGTGAAGTCACCTTATGATGTAGATATAGCTCATTGAAGGGCAGCCATAAGTAACTCTCTTCGGTTCGTCTTTTCAACTCTTTGTCCATAGAGGTTGACACGAAAGACATTGTACCTTCACACAACAAAGACCAAGCAACATATGTTTGTGTGTGATAGAGGAGAATGTCATTTGTGGCATGTCCATTCTTGTTCACAACACTATTAGCACAACTCAAGTATAGCAAATGGGATGCATATGCAAGGTCAAAGTGCATGGAGATCGTTTGAACATCATCCAAATGTGGGAACTCAAAAACTCCATGGAATGTCTTAGTGTGTCACTCAAAGCAATTGACTAAGATATTGATCAACATCTTTGATGCAATAATAGGAGAATTTGGCAAAAACACATGCAGAAGGATATCCAAAACAACATCATTATGTGTGCAAACCAATCATTGGAAAGAGAAATTGTTCGACGTGTTGGATGCCACACACAAATCATCAAAAGCAAATATCATGGGCATGGGAGTATCACAAGTGGAAGCACACGCAACATGTTTGCAAACAAACGAAATGAAAGAGAAAGTGGTCCTTATGTTTGTTGCAACAACTATATGAGAAACTTGGAAGCTCTCGTGACAATACATGCTCATAATGGCATCATGGTTGCACATAAATCATCGGAAAGAGAAAGTGTTCAACATTTTTGTTGCAACACACAAAGCATCAATATCCAATATCAAAGAAACATGATTGTCACAAGGTGAAAGAATACCATCAACATGCTTGCAAGCAAACCATAGGAAAGAGCAATTTGTCAACATGAAAGATGCAAAGCATGCAAAAGGTATCAGAGCTGGGTTCGATCTTGAACTCACTTGGGGGATGCTCTTTAGAGCTCTTTTTGTCAACTCGTGCTCAACCGAGGTTGACATTCTTGTGCGGGTACCTACACACATCATAGATAAAAGGAAGAACGTGTGTGCATGGTAGAGAAACAGATCATCCATCATGACGTATCTCTTCTTGTGCACATCACCATTAATGTCAATCAAGTGTAAAATAGATGCATGGTGAGTATGCAAGTGGGGAACATGCTTATCATGGCAATCATCAAAATCTCCAAAATTTGAGAAAGCTATGGGGGAATCTCAATAGACAAAATATGAGAATTATTGTTGGAAGCAAAACAAGTGAAAGAGCAATCATCCATATTATTGCTAGCAACGGGAGAAATTGTAAAGCATCCATGACAAAGCATTGTCCAAGGGGTAACATTTGGATCATAATTGTAAGCAGAACACTGGAAAGAGCAATTGTTCAACAAAGTGCAAGCAATGATATCATCAATGTAATGTTTAGAGAATGGCATGTCTATGGCAACATCATCACAATCAAATAATTTCACATGCTCAACATTATGCAAAGGAAAAGTATCACATGGAAATATCAATGAATCATACGTGATATCACAAACATCATCCATAGCATGCCAATCATCACAAGTCATCATGTACACTAGTAGGATCATGACATCATCAACACCCTTATTTTTATCTTGTTCATACCTCTCATATGAAGTGGGTGTTGTGGTAGCATTGGCCTCCATGTAGGCGACTTCTTCATCATGTATGGGGATGGCGTCATCTTAATCCACCATGTACATCTTCTTAGTTGGAGGCATCATCATCTCCAAACTTGGAGCTTCTTGATCCATGGAACCTAGCACATCATGAAAAACACACTAGAGGTAGAGGGTAAGTTGTTAGAAATCAAAATGACCTCACATGACCTATCAACTACCACTCTCAACTCAATCGGTTTATCACTCATGCCCTCTGAAAGGATATTGTTTTCTCCATGTATTTTGGTGTTGATGACAACTTCATTTGTGGTTTAACTGTGTGCCTAAGTTGCAGGTTTTATTTACGGACGGTTTAGTTGGTGGGCTTCTCTCTAGAAGGAGCTTGAAGACGGTGGCTATTATTTGCACTTTATCTTATCTTTGTTATAGGATACCGTACTATCAAGAGGGGGTCCACCTTGGAAGGTTGTGGGAAATCACTGTTTCATGCACAGACCATATCAACACATCCACAGCCTTCCTAGTTTTCCTGTGTGAGAGAGATCCTTGAGGAAGATGAGTGATTTCTGCCCTGACCAATAGTACTGGCCAAGCGCCGGTAGTACCGCCAAAGGTTTTTCGGGAGCTGATCAAGCGGTACTTCCGGTCGCTATTCTGGTCCTAATTCCAGCAAATTCGAATTTAATTCAGGAATACTTCTGTATCGATGTGCTTATTTGACGGAATTAGTATCGGAATTAGCACCGGTAGTACCGGCCAAAAGTTTTGGTCTGGTTGGGTTGGAACTTCCGGCCAGCGCTGACCAGCCCCAGTTCCTCTGAGCGGTAGTACCGTTCCCCGCCCGATAGTACCGGTCAGCTCCTAGCGACCTGGTAGTTCTGACCCTAGTTCCGCTCCAAGTTCTGGTAACTAGTAAATCAGATCAAATACTTCTCTGTATCAATGTGACTATTTATCAGTAGTTGGATCAGAACTAGGATCGGTAGTTACGGTCAATTCGTGGGGCCCGCTGAACAGACAAATCCGACTGTTCCGTGGAGCTTCTTTGGACCGCTGGGAGCCGCTCGCCGGAACTACCGGCCCACCATCGGTAATACTGGTGGTGTCGCGGAGGCACAGAATCTACCCATTTGGAAGGGGCCTATTTAAGGCCCTCTTCTTCCTCCTCTCCATCTGATCTCTTCATTTTCTCTCTCCTACATTAATACAAGAGCTTGACTTGCCTAGATCTCTCTCCCTACCCACTCAAACCTCTTGATCTTTTGAGGATTGGGAGAGGTGACCTAGATCTACACTTCCACCAAAGGAATCGTGATTTCCCCCACCCATCCTTAGTGGATATTGTTACTCTTGGGTTCTTGGAACCCTAGACGGTGTAGGGCATCCTCGGAGCTGGGACAATTGTTGTGAATCTTTGTGGTGTCATTGAGGGCCTCCAATTGAGTTGTGGAGTCTCCCCTCAACCTTGTTGTAAAGGTTTCGGTTGGCGCCTTCAAGGTCACTGGTTAGTGGATTGTGAGGCCACCTTTGTGGTGGTTCTCACCGGAGAAGAAGGTGAGGCCTTTGTGGCGCTCGGGTGACCTTGTGTGGCCCCGACACCTCTCCAACGTAGATGTAGCTTCCTTGGAAGTGAACTACGGGGATTACATCTCTGTGTCCCCTTGCCAGTTTATTCGTTCTTCTCCTTTACTTCTTGGAATTACCGTCTTGAATTGTTTACTTGTTGTATTGTTTTCCATATATGTTGTTCATCTAGTTGCATATCTTGTAAACTTTACTTTGTGCAAAGCCTAAAATTGCAAGAAAATAATAAAAATTGGTAGTCTCCTATTCACCCCCTCTAGTCGACCAAAATTGGGACTTTCAATTGGTATCAGAGCCTCGGCTCTTACTTCAGGCTTAACCGCCTAAGAGACAATGGTCGATGAAGATGGGAATGTGGGTGCAACCACCAAGAACTTGGCCTCCATGGATAACCTCAATCGATTGGAGACATCCATGATGACCAAGTTTGAGGAAATGATGACCCTCCTGCAATCCCTTAAGCCTAACCCCATGCAAGCCACCCCTCATGATGCATCTCAAACCGCCGAAGCCCCTCCCACTACCGTGCAAGTGGTCACCCCGGGGTGAATCCCGTGGCTGCCCCAAAATACTTAGGCTTAGGATTTGTGGCTCAACCCCCCAAACCCTCAAGAGAGAGCATCAAGGGGCTAGGTGACTCCTCCTCCAAAGAGCGAGATGAGGGAAAGGACTAGTCGGTGGTACCACCACCGTTGAAGTACACTCCGGACCCACCTATTCCCATGTCGCATATCATACCTCAAGGAGCACCCCCATGCTAGATACTTCTAACTTCGCCAATTGGCAATATCTAATGCAATCTCACATTTCCAGCTCTTCTATTGAATTGATGAGGATTGTGGAAGAAGGATTTTCCCCATATGGTGCAAATAAGTTGACCCGGGCCAAGGTCATGGACAAGCAACTCAATGCCACTGCTTTGGGCATGATCCAAAAGGCATTGACTCCCAAGAACTTTGCTCACATTCGCCAATTCTCCACCGCCAAAGAAGCTTGGGATCATCTCACCGAGTTGTATGTCGGGAATGATAGCATTCAAAGCTCCATGTTTGATGAAGTCAACAATGAGTCTGATGGCTTTGCAATGCAAGATGATGAGACACCCAAAGACATGTATCATCGTCTCAAGGTTCTTTGTTGCAATATGAGGGCCCTTGGTGCTACCTATGTTGATGACAAGTTCATGAAGAGGAAGTTTGGTCAAGCCCTCCTTCCCTTTGAGGAGCAAAAACTCAATTCCATCAAGGGAAGAAGCAACTACCACATCATGTCCTCTCAAGATGTGTTGAGTGAAGTTATTGCCATGACTATTGCCAAGAAGAATGCGGAGTCTGCTCGTGCTCGTGCATATGGGTCTCAAAAGTTGAACCTAGCCTTGAAGGCTCAAGTGGTGGAAGTTGATGAAGATGAAGACACTAGCGAGTGGTCTCAAGAGGACATCAAATAAGCCCTCAATGAGCACTTGGCTCTCGCATCAAGGGCCTTTTGGAACAAAATGTGCATGAAGTCAAGGTCAAGGGACAACCCAAGATTCAACTCAACCATGAAGGCTCCAAAGGCAAGATCTTGCTACAATTGCAACGACAAGAGTCACTTTGTGGCCCAATGCCCTTTCAAGAATAGAGAGGAAAATGGAGGCTGTCTTATTTGCAAGAGTAAGCCAAGACCTCCTCACCCCTTGAACAAGAACTTCCACAACAAGAACTCTCCAAACAAGGAGAGGGCAATGGTAGTCCATGAAGAGTACTTCTCGGGCGCAGATGATGATGATGAGAGTGAAGGTCAAGGTGGAGAGATCGTGGGAGTTGCCGCTATTGCTACTTCTTCCATCCCACGAGTATCTCTCTTCAACTCACCGAATGAGAACATCACCAACCGCAACCAAAAGTGTCTCATGGCCAAGGCCACCGAGGTAACACCCACTTCCAAGTCTCCCTCAAATGAACTTCCTTTGCATGATCTAGATGGTCTAGAGGTTAAGAAAGAGATAGTAAGCATGTGTGAATCCATGGAGCATCTAGATGATGATACTAGAATGTGATTTGAAACTCTTGTAA
Organism: Avena insularis; assembly: GCA_023614405.1. NCBI lineage: Eukaryota > Viridiplantae > Streptophyta > Magnoliopsida > Poales > Poaceae > Avena > Avena insularis. The sequence continues at coordinate 437,018,804 of CM042692.1, forward strand.
ACCAACTTTACCATGCTAGGGAAATGCTAGATGAGAAGGAAGAGGTAATTGACATGCTAGGTAAAAATGAGAGAGAGGCCGCCGATGAAATTGCCTATCTATCTCAATCCCTTGAAGATGAACATAACATGAGAATAACTCTTGAGGAAAGTGTGGCTAAACTTGTAGATGACCATAATGCCATCATATCGCAACTTGTTAAAGAACGAGATCATCCTCTTGCTTCATTGAATGTCCTTAAAAATTAAAAGGTTGAGTTTGGTGTTAGTCATGAATGTCTTAAGGACTTTGAGAAACTCAAGGAGGAACATCTGTTGGAAATATGCCCTAGAGACAGATAGTAATAAGGACTATTATCATATTTCATAAAGTTTATGATTAAGTTTTATATCATTCTATAACTGTATTGAGTGGAAACATCAATACACATGTGATATATAAACAACCAGAGGTTCCTAGTGAAACTCTAGTCACTGGTTCATTGGTCAATAGATGATCAAGTTTCCTGATCATGTGGCATTTATGCCAGTTGGAAATGGAGTCAACTCATTCTGAGAATGGGATGATGAACCAATACCCAACCTAAACATCGTGACCTGATCATGTCACGAAGTTCAAGTTACAATGATTATAAATGGATCCCCGTGGACTATTCCTTAGACCGTGAGGCTATATCAATCACTGTCTACCGAGAGTGCTTAGATAGCATCAAGCGCCACTTGGTTATACAGTGGTTATAAAGGTGTGTTCAGGTACTCGGAGGAAATTGTAGAGGCAATATATATTAAGAGCAGGATTTGTCCACCCACATGACAGAAAGATACTCAAGGGCCCACTCGGAGAAGTTATATCCAATAGCTGTGCAGCGTGTGATTTGATCACAGGGATATCACTTGTCGGAGGTGTCAAGTAGCATTGTTCGGTAACGAGATTGAACATGACATGGTGATGTCATTGATCAGATCTCGGGAAATGCAAGTATCGATAGACAAAGGGAATAAGACACGACCGTCCCGGTTCAAACAACGAAAGATCTTCGTGGAATGCACAGGGGTCACATGGCCATCCAGGCCCCTCTATTGATCATTGGTCCGGAAGTGTCCCGACCATGTCTGGAGTGTTCCCGAACCGTAGGGTATCACGCTTAAGGCTTTGATGATGCTTAGAGAGGGTTTATAGGATCGGTAGAATCGCCGAAGAATAGTAGAGAGAAAACCGGAAGGGTTTCGGTAAGTCCGGTGGATGTCCGGAGTAGAGGTGGAAGGTGTTCCATAACCACGAAGATTGAATAATATGTGAATGAATGTTAAATATTGATTTAATCATTTATTCATAATTATTTAATAAATAGAAAATCAATTAAAAGGTCAAAAGGCTTAATGGGCCAATTCCGGAGGGAAGAGGGCCCATTAGGAAAGGTGAGAGGGAGAAGGGCTAGAGGGGGTGGCCGGCGCCCTAGTGGGCTAGCCCCCCCCCATTCGGGGCCCATGGGGGTGGCCGGCGGCGCCACCCCTCCCCCTCTCCTCTCCTTTAGTCCTACCTGGGACTTTGAGGGAGGTAGTACATCCCCTTCCCCTATATAAAGTGGGGGTATTTGGCCAGATAAAGACACACAATATTCAATAAAGGTCTACTCACTTTTGGGAAGACCTCCAATTGATATTATCTCTCTCTCTCTCTCTCTCTCTCTCTCTCTCGTGACCATGGTCCCAAGTTCGGACTATGCGAATGAGAGACATCTTCACCGTGGAGCGTCGTCGCGCTGCGGGATTCAGATCCAGGAGCTCTACTTCCGCAACTGCTGCTGGATCGGGGAAGCGGGAGTCATCGTCAGGCACCAGACGTGTGTAACTCCCCGCGAGGTGTCACACTTGAGGCACTCAAGTCGTTGGAGCCACATGAGCGCAAGGACTTCATCACGACCTTGAGGTCGGCTTCGGCTCGTCTACATTAACCACGCTCACCTGAGCGTTGACAACGCTTTTCCGTCTTCAAGGGTAAGTTCGTGAAAAGCCCCTCCTGTTACTGTATTACTAATAGATAGGTCCTGGCAGCATCAGGGGTTCAGGGGCGTAGGGTAAAAAAAATTGCATACGCAGAACCCCTACAACATCATGCCTTGGAGAGTAAATTCTCAAGTCTCTTTGAGTCTCATGAGAGACTTCAAACTCAACTGAATAATGAACATTCAAAGTCTTCCGCTACGCCTATTATACATTTCCTTGTTCTTCTAACCCTTGTTGCAAGCATGTGAATCTTTTTGTGGAAAACAAGGTCTTGAAAGATCAACTTGCAAAAGGGCAAGTTGACAAAAAGAAGAAGAACAAGAAGAGGAACAAGAAAAAGAAGAAAAGCAAGAGCTTTGCTCAAGGATCCTCACGTGCTTCTACCTTTGTGCAAAGTGATAACTTTGCCAGGAAGAACAACCCTTCTTATATTCTTTGCAAATCTTATGATGGTCATGTTTATGCAAAATACATTGGCACATATTACACTCATGATTATCATTGGACTATTTGGGTACCTAAGACCCTTGTGACTAACAAAAGGGGACCCATTGCAAAATGGGTACCTAAAACCAAAGCTTGATTTTCTTGTAGGAATTTGCTTCTAGTGGTGCAAAATGGGTGCTTGATAGTGGAGCTACAAGCCATATGACCGGAAGCAAGTCTATCATGTCGGAGATTAGGCCTAATTTTGCCAATATTATGGTCTCCTACAGCGATAAAACAAGTTCTCAAGTATTGGGTTTTGGTAAGGTGGTAGTAACCTCGTATGTATCCTTGGTTAATGTCATGCTTGTTAAAACCCTTGGTTACAATCTCCTTTCCATTCGTGCTTTAGCCATTATGGGTCTTTCGTCTTTCTTTCATGAGAATTCCGTGGTCCTCATGTCGAGCAAGACTCTCATGGTGGCTTTCGTTGGATACATAGAGCATGACTTGTATGTGGTGGATTTCTCCGGAAAGCCCTCTAAACATGTTATATGTCTCTATGCAAAAGCTGACGTGGGCTGGTTGTGGCATCACCGCCTAGCCCATGTAAACATGAAGTCTTTGCAAAGTCTCTACATGGGGGCCACATCCTTGGACTAAAAGACATTTCGTTTGCCAAAGATCATGTATGCAGGGCTTGTATTGAAGGAAAGATGCATGAGAAGCCTCATAAGATCCTCAATAAAATAACCACCGAACGGTGCTTGGAGCTTCTTCACATGGATCTTTTTGGTCCTTCTTCTCATGATAGTCTTAGGGGGAAGAAGTATTGTTTGGTGATTATTGATGACTTCTCGAGATACACTTGGGTCTACTTCTTCAAGTTCAAGAGCGAGACTCAACAAACCGTCATCGACCTTGCCAATCAAGTTCAACGGAAACACAATGCTACTATGTAGGGGTTCCGCGTATGAAAACAATAATTTTCACCCTACGCCCCTGAACTCCTGATGTTGCCAGAACCTATCTATTAGTAATGCAGTAACGGGAGGGGCTTTTCGCGAACTTACCCTTGAATACCGAAAAGCATTGTTAACGCTCAGGAGAACATGGTTGATATAGACGAGCTGAAGCCGACCTCAAGGTCGTGATGAAGTCCTTGTGCTCTTGCGGCTCCAACGACTTGAGTTCCTCAAGTGTGACACCTCGCGGGGAGTTACACACGTCTGGTGCCTGATGATGACTCCCGCTTCCCCGATCCAGCAGCAGTTGCGGAAGTAGAGCTCTTGGATCCAAATCCCGCAGCGTGTCGGTGCTCCGCGGTGAAGATGTTTCTCGTTCCCGCAGTCCGAACTTGGGACCACGGTCATGAGAGAGAGAGAGAATATTAATTGGAGGTATCCCCAAAAGTGAGGAAACCTTTATTGAATATTGTGTGTATTTATCTGGCCAAATACCCCCACTATATATAGGGGTAGGGGAGGTACTACCTCCCTCAAAGTCCCAGGGTGGGACTAAAGGAGAGGAGAGGGGGAGGGGGAGGCGCCGCCGGCCACCCCCATGGGCCCCACGCAGGAGGGCTGGCCCACTAGGGCGCCGGCCACCCCCTTGGCCCCTTTCTCCTCTTGCCTTTCCCTAATGGGCCCTCTTCCCTCCAGAATTGGCCCATTAAGCCTTTTGACCTTTAAATTGATTTTATCTTTATTAAATAATTATGAATAAATTATTAAATCAATATTTAACATTCATTCACATATTATTCAATCTACGTGGCTATGGAACACCTTCCACCTCCACTCCGGACATCCTCCGGTCTTACCGAAACCCTTCCGGTTTTCTCTCTACTATTGTTCGGCGATTCTACCGATCCTATAAACACTCTCTAAGCATCATCAAACCCTTAAGTGTGATACCACATGGTTCAGGAACACTCCAGACATGGTCGGGACACTCCCGGACCAATGATCGATAGAGGGACCTGGATGGCCATGTGACCCCTGTGCATTCCACGAGCATCTTTCGTTGTTTGAACCGGGACAGTCGTGTCTTATTCCCTTTGTCTCTTGACACTCGCATTGCCCGAGATCTGATCAATGACATCACCATGTCGTGTTCAATCTCGTTACCGAAGAATCTTACTTGACTCATTCGACAAGTGATATCCATGTGATCAAATCACACGTTGCGCAACTTTTGGATATAACTTCTCTGAGTGGGTCCTTGAGTATCTTTCTATCACGTGGATGGACAAATCCTGCTTTTGGCATATATTTCCTCTACGGTTCCTTCGAATACCTGAACACACCTTTATTGTCACTGTATTACCAAGTGACGTTTGATGTTATCTAAGCATTCTCGGGAGACAATGATTGATATAGCCTCACGGTCTAAGGAATAGTCTACGAGGATCCATTTCTAATCATCGTAACTTGAACTTCATGACATGATCGGGTCACGATGTTTAGGTTGGGTATTGGTTCATCATCTCATTCTCAGAATGAGTTGACTCCATTTCCAACTGGCATAAATGCCACATGATCAGGAAACTTGATCATCTGTTGACCAATGAACCAGTGACTAGAGTTTCACTGGGAACCCCTGGTTGTTTATATATCACACATGTATTTATGTTTCCTCTCAATACAGTTATAGCATGATATAAAACTTAATCATAAACTTTATGAAATATGATAACAATCCTTATTATTATTTGTCTCTAGGGCATATTTCCAGCATACTATTTCACCATTCGAAGTGACAATGGCACCGAGTTCAAGAATTACAGGTTGGATGAGTTTCTTAGTGATGAGGGGATCAAGCATCAATATTCAACTCCTTACACCCCTCAACAAAATGGCGTTGCCGAAATGAAGAATCATACTTTGATGGATGCGGCTTGGACCATGTTGGCGGAATTCAAGTCACCATATAACTTTTGGGCCGAAGCCATATCAACCGCTTGCCATGCAACCAATCGCATCTACCTACGCAAGGAGAAGAACATGACTCCATATGAACTTCTCACTGGACGCAAGCCAAATGTCAAGTACTTCCGGGTGTTTGGTTGTAGATGTTTCATTCTCAAGAAAGGTGTCCGCTTGTCAAAGTTTGAGGCTAGGGCTCAAGAAGGAATCTTCGTTGGGTACTCAAATCAATCCCATGCTTATAGAGTCTACAATAAAGCAACGGGAAGAGTTGAAGAATCTAGCAATGTCGAGTTTGATGAAGATCATGAGTCTCTTGTGAGGCAAGACGGTGTTCGTGATCCAAGTGATGAAATTCCTCCCCAAGCCATAAGAAGAATGGGTGTGGGATTCTTCCACCCCATTGAGGATCCCCTTGTGGCCGAAGGAGAAGGACCAAGCTCTACTCAAGCGGAGCCTTCACTCTCACAAGACCATCTTGCCCCTCAAGGACAACTTATTGCTTCTCAAGGTTCTCGAAGCCCTTCTCAAGATCTGCATGTCCATGACTCTCCAAGCTCAAGTCTACCTCAAGTAGATCAAGCTCTACCTCACCAAGAAAGTGAAGCTCCTCATGTCAATGATGATCAAGGTCGAGTTGAAGAAGGTCGAGCTAACAATGACCAAGGCCAAGCTAATGTCTCTCCACCAAATCATGATGACTCTCATATGGTTGATGTTGATGAAGATAGTGATCAAGTTCGTGCATATAGTCAAGGCGGGGACTCGAATCATGGTGATGACCAAGTGGTTGCTCAAGAATCTCGTCTTGAGACCCAAGATCGCTGTCAAGCATACTGTCTCACCAAGCTCATCAAAGATGGCCATATCCTTGATAATGTTTATGGAGATTTCAATAGGGTCTCTACTACTAGGAGACAACTAACCTCTTTTAGTTCTCATCATGCTTTTATTTCTCATGTTGAGCCCCAAAAGGTCTTCAAAGCACTTGAAGATGATGATTGGCTTGATGCTATGAATGAAGAACTTCACAACTTGTTGGGGATGTAACCCCAAGTACCCCAGAGTTGGTGTCTCAAGTGATTCATTAGAGAATTAAGTGATTCAATTGAGGATGTGAAATATAAGTGGAATAAAGAAATGGAGGAGAAAAAATGAATCTGGGCTGAATTAGACTGAATTCGTCCTGGTTCGGTCCCTTCTAGGCCGAATAAGGGCTCTATGGTCCAATGATGAGTGCATATTTGCACCATGTTTTACATTATTATTTTGCTTTGTAGATGTAGGAGCTTGGTATTTTACGGCGCTCGCACGCACATTTTATGTCTGTTTTCACCAGGATCAGGACAAATGATGGATCCAATGGATACAATTGTTGGAGCAGTTGTATTGTGGAGAAAAGGAGTTAAAAACAACATAAATCTCTTATTTGGGAAATATTAATAATACCAGAAGAAAACCAGAAGCGAACAAGGGAGGTAGAAGGTTCAACGACCAACTATACGGCGGGAGCAGATTTTCCGGCCGTATAGTTGGCGCCGCCTCCGCCTCATCAAATAGTTTCACCCCGTGCAATTGGTTTGAGAGGACGACATACATAACACCTAGAAATCCTAGAAACCTCACCTTCGGAAGGCATCTGGAGGGGGAACTCATCCACAAGAATCCATCTTTGCCCTGCGCAGATTCGGGAGGCTAAGGCATCGATCTTCATCATCCACCGCTGGATCATCACCATCTCCATCCATCCCATCTACATCATTTTCTAGATCTTGTTGTAATTCCCGTACTCATTGTGGATTTATACAAGTACTATCCATCTATGATTGTTTCCATTACCATTGCCATGATGTTGATTGCCTCCATGTCTGAGTAGATCTTTAGTTCTTGGGGAGATGGAGAAACCCTAGTATGAGATTGAAATAAGATAAAGTCTATTATGTTATTCATCGCTGTGACCATGTGTTAGATTCTCTACATCTTGATGTTGAGAGAAGTCGACCTCTCAATATTTTCCTCTCGTGGGGACTTGATGGAGGGAAATACTAGTTGGAAGACGAAGGCGTGATAGCACTTACAGTGACTACAAAGCTATTGGCACCCCTTACATATCAACTTGGGAAACTGAGGAAACTCACGGAACACTATCCATGCCATGGAATACATCCTACGGGATTACGTCCCTTAATAGCGTAGTAATTCGATTGATGTCGATTGCTAACTGTTGTGGTTATGAGGATGATGTGAGCAGCGGTTGCTGCCTAGTTGTCCAAATACGGAGTTCCTCCCACACATACATAGTTGAGAATGTTCATGGTAATAATATTTATCTTAGATCCTCATAATACTAGCGGTATATCCGCTACTCCCTGGGAACGCCTTTTCCCTATTGCAGTTCCAATCTTTCTTACATACGCGATACTTACTTTCTGTATTAAGTTATTTTGCTTTACTTTATTATTGCTCTTATACCTAAACCCCAAAAACACCCTTTTACACAATACTCGTACTTTATCTTATTACTTAGAACTTATTCTAGCATTTCTATCGTAATATTTATTTCAAGAGTTATTAGACTTCAGACTCCTGCTCCCTGTGGGATTGCTATCTTTATTTCAAAACTAGCTACAAACGATCTGTGCACTTGCAGTCATCATCCAGCTAGCCATTTGACTGACCGAATCAGGTCCAAAACTGGCTGGGCCGAGTTTTCCAGCCGGCCCACCTACCTCGGATAGCCAACTCCTGCGCCAAGTCAACACCAAACTCCGCTTCCCGCCACCATGCCGAACTCCTGACGAACCTCTGCCAACATGTCGCCCGGGTGGGCCGGAGTAACGAGACCTCGGCCCACCACGGGGCTTGTCCTTCGCCACTACGTCGCCTCACCCGGGTGGGCCAGAGTGAGGTGTACTCGGCCCACCATGGGGCTTCCTCACCGCCATCACCTTGCTCTACCTTGTCAAGCGCCACTTCGCCCCGCCAGGTTCCCCCGGGTGGGCCGACCTTGGTCAACTCGGCCCACCATGGGCCGCCTCCATGACGCTGGCTCTGCTTCACCACCTTGCCACCTCCAACCCCGGGTGGGCCAACATTTGAAGACACGACCCACCTCGGGTTGATCTGCCCTGCTGCCTTAGCAAGGACCCAGCTGGGCCGGATTGCAGGGACAACTCGGTTGGGCTGTTTGCACTGTTCACGACCAGATCAAGCTGTGGCTCGGCTTGGACAAGGTTAACTCGGTTGAGGCACTGTTCACGGCCCCCTTGGGCCCCGTTTCTTCCTAGTGCCAAATTACTTCACCCCGGATGCCACTTTGATCACATTTGGACCCACCGTCAACCTCTACATTGACACGCCTCCAAGTCAAGTCAAGCCCACGTCAGGTGCCAGTCTTGGGACGCCCCTAGCTCAGATTGTCCTGTTTGGTCCAAGATGCTAAGGAATATGCTGGGCATCTTGGGAGATGCTAGGGAATATGTCGGGCATCTCCAAAGATGCTAAGGAATATGCCAAAGGGATAAGACCGGTGACTCATTAAAGGACAGGATGACTGGGCAAGGACCCACTAGACAGCTCATAGGAGTACTTGAGATGACATACCATGTCCCCTGGGCTCCCCTTTATAAGGAGAACCAGGGGTAACGTTACATGAGGAGGCCCCCGAAGGGCTCCTCTCCCTCTACTCACGAGGAGCATGGTTTCTTCTTCCTTTGCTCTCTCCATGAAAGGCATCAGAGTACAGCTCAAGGAGCACCATTGTAGCCACAAGCATGGCAAGATATATGAGATTAGATGCAGGAGTAGAGGTGTTATCTCACTAGGAGAGCCTGGAACCTGGGTATATCATGTCTCTCTGTGTTCTTCTGTATGAGGTCTTCACTTCATCATCCCTCCCCAGATTCCTCCATCGTTCATCAGGCCCCAACTTTAGCCTATACATGGCATCTGCCATGCCACCACCACGACAGTTGGTGCCCACCATGGGGCTATTTAGAGGCGCTGGTTGGGTTACCATCCACACGGGAATGTCTTCATCAAGCTCTGCTTCACCATCGATCAAAAGTCTCTTCATCCTCTTCCTCAATGTATAGAGAGCAGGGGAGTTGGCATACAAGCCTCCCTTGTTGAGGTGATTCAACCTCCTCCTCAACCTCTTCACCAACAGTACTGTAAGTGTTAGCTGACTCAATGGGAGTGACTCGACTAGATAACTCAACCTCCTCACCAAAGATGCAGTGAGTAATGAGTAACTCAACCAACATGCACATGGGATACCCCTGAATGTCACTCGGGGACTATCACCCTCAATCACCTAGCTGTTCACCCCAGGGATGAGATAACTCAACCCGGGGACTAGTAAACATGTCTTTTGAGTCACCTAAGGGTAGAAAAAGTATCTCGGGGACTCGATGTCTCCTTACATGAAACAATAACTCAGAATAGACTTAAGATATGTCATGATCTCGTATGTATCAACTTCTTTGTGTCTTTAAGCTACCTTGGATGATAATATAACTCACCAAGTCATTGAGGCTCATTATAACTCGGATTTAACTTAGCTCACCTAGTTACCTTGTAACTAGGATTGTACTTTAGCTTGCCTAGTTATCTTGTAACTCAGATTTGACTCAGTCAGTCGGGTTACCTGGTAACTCCAATGAAAAAATAGCACGCTAACTTAAATAACGCGGGCTTCAAAAAAATGCTACGAACTCTATAGCGTGCTAATAGCGCGCTATTTTTCAAAATAGCGTTTCACAAAAAGTATGAAAAAATAGGATTTCAGTATCTACAAAATCACAAATATAGCATTATGTAGTTATAAAACCATAGATATAGCATTCTCCAGCCAAACATCAACTAGAGATAGTTTGCATAGTTCATAACTCCATATCACATAGCTGAAATCATAACCATAGTTCATAATTTCACACACACTAATATAGAGTCATAGACATGTAGTTCACATAGTCTAGAACACAACCACAAGTTCAACAAGGATCAAATAAACATCATAAAATGGCAGCGTAAAGTTACTTAATCAGATGAACAAGATGAATGGGATTAGGGATTTAGGGTAGACCACAGGGCCAAAATGGGCTACTAAAAATCAACAGAAAAAATAGTGCCGCTACAACGTAACGTCAAATAGCGCGCATAGCGCCGTATTTAGCATGCGTAGTGCCATAGTGCCCCTGGAATGCATAGCATAGCGTCCAGCTCCTGAAAACACTATAGCGACGCTAATAGCGTTAAATAGCGCGCTATTTTTTCATTGGGTAACTCAGATTTAACTCGGATTGGTGTTTTTAGCTTGCCAGGTCATCCTTAATTCTGATTGGTATTTGCTCCGCCTTGCCAGGTTACCTGGTAACTTGGATTTTACTTCAGTTTGCCTAATTACAGGGGTGATTCAGATTTTCTTCAATTTCCTAGTTACAGGGTAACTCGGATTTTGTTTCAGCTTGCCAAGTTACTTGGTAACTCAGATTTTAACTCGGCATACCAGGTTATCTTATACCTCAAAACAGTTTGTTCCATATCTTGGATGGCAATGTGCCAGCATATCAATAACTCATCATATTCAATCTCAGATCTATATCTTGGATCCATATGTATGGAAGTATCTCGGATCAGTATCTCGAATCAGTATCTCAGACCCAAGTCTATGGCAGTTTGCCAGCATATCGTAAGGCCATAACATATCTCAGCAACTGTGACTCTAATTTGAGTCAAGTAGCTTAGATTTTAGTCAAGTAACACGGATTGGAGTCTAGTAACTCAAATTTGAGTCAAGTAACTCAGATTTGGGTCAGGTAACTCAGATTTGAGTCAAGTAACTTAGATTTGAGTCAAGTAACTCGGATTTGAGTCAAGTAACTCAGATTTGAGCCAAGTAACTCAGATTTGAGTCAGGTAACTCGGATTTGAGTCCAATAACTCGGATTTTGAGTCAAGTAACTCAAAACAGGGACTCGTGTCAATTTTGAGTCATATAAGTCAGCAATTATGTCTCGGATGAGATAACTCGGATTACAACTCATAAGGCCAGAGCCAAATCAGGCCAGAAGCCAAATGACTTACCCAAATGGGTTAAGGCTAGAGCCAAATCAGGCCAAAAGCCAAATGACTTACCCAAATGGGTTAAGGCCAGAGCCAAATCAGGCCAGAAGTCAAATGACTTACCCAAACGGGTTAAGGCCAGAGCCAAATCAGGCCAGAAGCCAAAAGACTTACCCAAATGGGTTAAGACCAGAGCCAAATCAGGCCAGAAGCAAAGAGACTTACCCGAATGGGTTAAGGCCAGAGCCAAATCAGGCCAGAAGCCAAGACTTACCCAAATGGGTTAAGGCTAGAGCCAAATCAGGCCAGAAGCCAAAAGACTTACCCGAATGGGTTAAGGCTAGAGCCAAATCAGGCCAGAAGCCAAAAGACTTACCCAAATGGGTTAAGGCCAGAGCCAAATCAGGCCAGAAGCCAAAAGACTTATCCAAATGGGTTAAAGCCATAGCTAAATCAGGCTAGAAGCCAAATGACTTACCCAAATGGGTTAAGGCCAGAGCCAAATCAAGCCACAAGTCAAAAGACTTATCCAAATGGGTTAAGGCTAGAGCCAAATTAGGCTAGAAGCCAAAAGACTTACCCAAATGGGTTAAGGCCAGAGCCAAATCAGGCCAGAAGCCAAATCAATTACCCAAACAGGTTAAGGCCAGAGCCAAATCAGGCCAGAAGCCAAAAGACTTACCCAAATGGGTTAAGGCTAGAGCCAAATCAGGCCAGAAGCCAAGAGACTTACCCAAAAGGGTTAAGGCCAGAGCCAAATCAGGCCAGAAGCCAAGAGACTTGCCTAAAAGGGTTAAGACCAGAGCCGAATAAGGCTAGAAGTCAAAGTTTTACCCAAAAGGGTTAAGACCAGAGCCAAAGCAGGACAGAAGTCATAAACTTACCCAAAAAGAGGGTCATATGACGAATGTCCAAGAATACTATGTATCAATTTGAGTCAATTCTTGCCGAGGATATATTAAAAATAGAGAAAAAGTACTATATGTCCACAACAACTCTGGAGATACTCTTTATGAAGCCTATGCGCGATTCTACGAATCCCACATAGACTCGAGGACTAATGTTGGGGATGTAACCCTAGGTACCCCAGAGTTGGTGTATCAAGTGATTCATTGGAGCATTAATTGATTCAATTGAGGATGTGAAATATAAGTGGAATAAAGAAATGGAGGACAAAAAATGAATCTGGGCCAAATTAGACTGAATTCGGCCTGGTTCGGTCCCTTCTAGGCCGAATAAGGGCTTTGCGGTCTAGCTGGCCATTTGACTGACCGAATCAGGTCCAAACCCAGCTAGGCTGAGTTTGCCAGCCGGTCCACCTACCTTGGATAGCCAACTACTGCGCCAAGTCAACACCGAACTCCTGCTTCCCGCCACCACGCCGAACTCCCGCTGAACATCCACCAACACGTCGCCCGGGTGGGCCGAAGTAACAAGACGTCGGCCCACCGCAGGGCTTCTCCTTCGCCACTACGTTGCCTCACCCGGGTGGGCCGGAGTGAGGTGTACTCGGCCCACTGCAGGGCTTCCTCGCTGCCATCACCTCGCTCTACCTCGTCAAGCGCCACTTCGCCCCGCCAGGTTCCCTCGGGTGGGCCGACCTTGGTCGACTCGGCCCACCGTGGACCGCCTCCGTGACGCTGGCTCCGCTTCACCACCTCTCCACCTCCAACCCCGGGTGGGCCGATATTTGGAGACACGTGCCACCTCAGGCTGATCCGCCCCGTTGCCTCAGCAAGGACCCGGATGGGCCAGATTGCATGGACAACTCGATTGGGTTGTTTGCACTATTCATGACCGGATCAAGCTGTCACTCAGCTGGGACAAAGTTAACTCGGCTAGGGCACTGTTCACGGCCCCCTAGGCCCCGTTTCTCCTCCGGGTCGAGTTATCTACTCCTAGGGTTGAATTTCACTTCCTCGGGCCAAATTACTTCTCCCCAGATGCCACTTTGTTTACATTTGGACCCACCGTCAACCTCTACATCGACACGCCTCCAAGTCAAGTCAAGCCTACGTCGGGTGCCAGTCTTGGGACGCCCAGGCTCAGACTGACCCCATTGGTCCAAGATGCTAAGGAATATTCCGGGCATCTTGGGAGATGCTAGGGAATATGCCGGGCATCTCCAAAGATGCTAAGGAATATGCCAAAGGGATAAGACTAGTGACGAGGGTTTAACTCGTCAATGCCCATTGTTATGGGCTTGGGTTTTGGAGAAGAAGGGAGTGCTAGAGGCATCAATCGGCTAGCAAACAAGCACACATGGATGCAAGGTTTACCCAGGTTCAGGCCTCGTAGAGGTCCCTACTCCTGCTTGTCTGCTCTTGGAATTATCGAGGGAGTCGAAAGTTACAGGGGTGCGCAGATGCAATCTGGCGATGGTTGTGGAAACTAGGGTTGTGATTTTCCTCCTCACCGCCCCCTCCTAGCCTTTATATAGATAGGCTAGGTCTCAGGTAGCAGGTCAAGTCAGTTACAGATTAGGGTTCGTCCCTTTGAACTTTCTATCTTAAGCTTCATCTTGCGTTGCAAGCAATCGGAGTCTCCTTGAGTCACCCGAATCTTAAATTGGGCCTTGGTAACGCCGTGGGCTTCTGCCGTATCTAGACCGTATATGCCAAACTCGAGTACCTGTAGGGTACGCCCATGTCAGTAGCCCCCGAGTGTCTAGTGGAATCGCTGATTCGATTGGAGACTTTATGAAGTCTTTCGAGTGCATGACTGAGCATATTTTCGAGTGTTCTGTCTGTGTCATAGGGATTGTTGATATACATGCATGATTTATCCGATGTATCGGTATCAGTTAACTGCCTTAGGGCAAAACAAAGCAATCTACTCAAACTCGAGTCCTCAGACTCGAATTCGGAAATGTGCTGGCGTAATTCGACTCAGGCCGCGGAGGTCTTACAGGAGTCAAATTCCAGTGTATAAATGTGAGCACTCAACGTGTCCGTCAAGGCATGTTCATCGCACCTGTAGGTATAGATATATTTCTGGTAGTGCATAGCAGATGCGTTGCCAGGCCTTATTCAGGTCTTATCTTCACGCTGTAAGCACGACATCCGAATTTTTGTCATCGCGGAGATGATTCAGGTGGCCCAGGAGACATAATCTCTTTGTACGGAAAATATGAGGCGGAGTCACCATAGCATTCGAGTGTGGATCTTATCAACACATAGTACGATGTACAAGGAAAAATAATCATATGGTGCGTGACCAGCGCTCCCTATGGGAGTAGCCCCCGAGTGCCTATTCGAGTCGTAGACTCGAGTGGGGACTAAAAACATTTTGCGACTGCTGTCGTCTTTTGTTGCTTGTTTCAGTCGAATGTGCTTCCAATGCTCCCTGTGGGAGTAACCCGTAGTTCACAATCGAATCGTTGATTCGAGTGAAGGGTTTTCGTGAAGCTTGTATACCTGTATAAAAAATCGTTCGGGTGCGCGGCCAGCGCTCCTGTTAGGAGTAGCCCTCGAGTGCTTGGTTGAGTTGAAGACTCGAGCATGGACTAAAGTAGTCAAAATGTTCTTCTGCTGGAATTGATGACGTCAGTGCTGATGACGTGATGACTTCAGTTGCCGTGTGAGCGGCTTTGACGGGACGTGAAGAGCAGTGGGTCCCACTTTCTAACTTTGATTTGACTGGGCGTGTGTAATCTTCTATTTTAACTGCGTCTCCTCGATTTCCACGCGTAATGGGAGTAGTGGGGGACAGTTCGTGATTCACCTTCGCCATGCATCGATGACAATGTCTGCTACGCATCCAGTAGGGTTTCTACTGGCCATTGGATGACATCCACTAGGAGGTTAAGTAGCAGCGCAGATGCGGTAATTTTTTCCTCATCTCTCTTCTTGCTCGCGCTTCCTTCGCCATTGCTACTCTCTCTTCTCCTTTGCGCACATCCTCTCTGTGGCACTGGACCAGCTTCGTGTCTTTCCTAGTTACTTCCTGCACTCGCATCGCCATCGCAAGATGGGCAAGAAAAAAGGAGGCTCTGTGGCCGCCATTGTCGCCGCCAAGAAGAAGGGAGGTGGCGCCACCGTGGGCACCAGCGCCGTCGGCGCTGGGAAGAAGAAGGGCGCAGGGACTCACGTCACCAATGGGTCCTGGCGCCCATCCACCATCAAGCCCGCGGAGCTGTTCAACCTTCGTCAAAATGGAGCACTTCCTCCCGTAGAAGGCGACTCCTGCGTGCTTGGAGAGGAGGTAATTCCCATTCCTCCTCGGGTTTCCGGGTGATGTTCCTTGCGTTCATCATCCTCGGTCTCTCTCTCCCCCTGCATCCTTTCGTTAGGGGTCTTCTCTGTTTCTATGGGCTCCAGCTGCACTAGCTGTCCCCAAATTCGATTCTCCACATCACTTGTTTCATCACCCTTTGCGAGTGCTGGCTCAGAATCAAGCCACACTTTGGTCTCTTCAACAAGCTTTTTAATCTCAAACGTTAGTTGGTGTATGGTTCGGTAGTCTATGATGTAGGGGGCTGCGGGATCCACGCCAACTTCTCCGCCACTTATTTTGATATCAAGCTCACGACGTCTATCCAAGGGTGGAGAGATAAGTGGTTCTACATCCACGACCAGAAGGCTGACAGAGAGCACTATGGATTCATGCCCTTCGATCCTATGGCGACTTGCAAGAGGAGGCATTCCTGGAAGAACGTCGTGATGCCTGGCGAGTCCAAGGAGATGGAGATGCTGTATCAGCGTGTCTGTGACCTCGAAGGCCATATAGGAAAAGAAGAAGGTGGCACTGAGCTCATTCGCACGTGGTTGCACTGCTGTATCCAGCCTCTGCAGGCCAGAGTCCATCCGATGTACCATTGGGTCGGTGTTGGCGATGTCACTCGCAAAACTACGGAGGGCATTTCTGCCGGTGAGGTAGACAGGAGGTTGCGACTGGTGACCAAGTACACCGCCAAGGAGGATCTCCTAGGCGAATCAGTCGTGCCTCCTTTCGACATCAACAACCCTCCACCTAAGGTAGACCTTTCCTGTGAAGTAGTCTGTATTTTTCGATTGGTTGCCAAGTACTTAATATGTACTGATGTTTATTCTAATTGTAGGACTGTAAAGTGGCCTCCAGCTTGCCTCCTCAACCTGAAGGGGTTATCCCGCGTGAAGCAGTGGAAGAGGACGAGTTGGATTCGACCGTCCCGATTGAATAAGAGGAGGAAGCCCCCGAGTCCAGTGGCCAGGGCACTCGCAAGCGCTCCCGTAGCAAGGATTCTGACGCTTCTTCGCTAACGACACCAGACGGTTCTCCTATTGCTGCTGCAGAGGAGCCGATTCCCGCTGTGCCCGTATGCGCCATGGCTCCTCCCACTCGGAAGAAGTTGCGGTTGCCGAAGGAGTCGTCGGATGACTCCTTTGATCTTGACAAATTCAATTGGTGAGTTTTAATATCCTCGAGTTCGCCTTGTTTTCTTCCGAAGTTGCTTTTCTAAAGTGGCGCCGGGCATGTTTTGCAGTCAAACGGCGTCATCATCTTCTGATGACGTTCAATTTGTAAAAGAATCTGGAGTCGTAGACTTCAAGAACAAGGAGGTGGTTGTACAGTCGCCTTCTCCTCCGGTGGCGGCCCACTCCGGCACCAATTCTTCGAGTTCCCCCCATGCTGGGGGACACTAGATGGTTGCACGGACGCCTACCCGACAGGCATCTTTGGAGTCCCTGGAGGAACATGTAAGTGTCTTTTTTGCCGTTGGCAGTCGAATTTTGGAGTTTGTGCTTTTATTGCTGCTGAAGCTTTGTTTCTTTGGGTGTAGCCTATTGTGAAGGATTTCGCTCGCCTCGCAGAGCAGGTCCTTGCCATGGGTTGACAGTACACCTTGCTGGACAATCGCCATCGCGCAGTCGAAGGTTTGTTCTAGACTTTGTCTCTTTACTCTCCTTTGTACTGGGAATTGTAGGCTCATGTACTTTGTCGTGCTTTGCCTTTTGCAGGTGAACATAATGAACTTCTCCGTCGCGTTACTTCCCTTGAGAAGGGGCTTGCAGGGGCAGAGAAGAAGCGTGATGATGCACTCGCGGCCTTGGAGGAGTCGCAGAAGCGTGAGGAGGACCTACACACTTCTGTTGCTGAGAGGGAGAAGTTGTTCGCGGAACAGCTTTTCTCGACTACAGGGCACTCTTAGGTACGTGCGCTGCTTTTCCTTGTATTTTCCTTATCTTTGTTTTCTTCTCCTTGTGCTGACACCTTATACTCTTCAGATGCCGCTGGCCTCAGCTTCGATGCCCAGGCCGTGCGTCGCGAGGATGCTCTTGCTGGCGCTATGGCCGCAGTCGAGGACCGCGGTGTCTCCCTCCAAGAGACACTGGGGAAGGCCAAAGGTGTGCTGAGTCGCCTCTGGGAAGACCTAACCCCCAAGTCCAGCCTAATTGATAATCTTGATGATCTAGTGGAATCCTTCACCGAAGGTATTCCCATGGATTACAAGAACTCTCAGCGGTCCGTCGGTGCTACCATGGCACTCGCGATGGCGCAAGCTCATGGCATGGAGTTGGATCCCAGCGCGGTCTCCAAGGCAATGCCTGTCGACGTGGGTGGCCAACAGGTAGTGTTTGCTCCCTTCGCTTCTAGCTGTGGTAAGTATGGGCCTCAGCTCATCAATACAGTCGCAAAGTATTCGATGGAGCTGTAGCGAGTGAAGGCGGCGAAGACTGTGGCGTCTGGGGCTACCACCGGAAAGTATATGGCGTCGGAGGCTACCACGGATTCGATGAAGCCCCCGAAGTCGAAGTCCAAGTCGAAGAAGCAGAAAGCTCCTTAGTCGCCATTTGTAATAGTTGTAGCTACCTTTTGTCTGAACCATGCTTTTGTGGGGGTGTGCTCCCTTAATACTTTTATCGAATTTGAATGCAATCCTCATTTTTATCAATGTATGGTTGGTCTCATTTGCTTCTCGCTTGATTGTAACTAGGGTCCTTCGAGTGGTCCTTCGAGTGAACCTCATGACTCTCCTCCCACCGATGAAACCACGACGCAGCCGCGTTCAAAGGTGGAGGAACTGTCGTTGATGTCGTGACTTCGCGACCGTATTAAGCAGTTGGAGCATGAGTTGCCAATGATCCGTGGTAATGCGGATGTGTGGAAGTCGAAGGCGGAGAAGGCCACCACCCGCAAGAAGTATCTTCTAGATGAAGTTGCTCGGTTGAACAAGCATTTTAAATGTTAGCTCTCTATCTTCTTATCTTTTCCTTAGCCATTCGCGGTGATGCCTTGGCTTATGCTGTTGGTCTTGCTTTTGTAGTTGTAAGCGCTCGCCATCCGCGGGATGAGAAGGACCGGGTGGCCATTCGGATGAATAACCTAACCTAGGAGCAGCTACAAGCTAGTGGGTATTTCTGGGTGGATCATGATCGTGCAGTCATGTTGGTGACTTTTTAGGATCGCGCCTCGAGGGTGCTTCAATGCTTGAAGAAAGCACAATCTTCCCTGAGGTGTATTTACCAGATGATGTTTCCGCTGGACGTCGTACCTTCTAGCTTGTTGGCTCTTCTGGTGAAATTTCAAGATATAAGCGCGGTCCGCGAGTGCATGCGACAACAGCTGGTCGCAGGTGCGAAGGCTGTCCTGTTACTGGTGCGACTGCATCGGCCAGATGTGGACATAGCGTCTGTTTCTGCTGGACCGCCGCCGCCGCCAGAAGGGATGACCTGGAACATGGTGTCGAACTACCAGACAGTTGATCGGCCAGAGGAGGACATCGTCGGCTTCTTTGAAGAGCAGACGAATGTTCATCTTTTGCAGCAGTAGCGTAATTTGTATCCTGCACATAGATGTGTAACTGTTGTAAAGTTCATATGATTGTGGTGGGTGTATTTAATACCCATTGATATACAAAGAGCTTGCTAGCTTGTATGATTTTTCGAGTGTATTGTACTCTGCAGTTCCCTTTCATTAGCCTGACTTGTATTAATCTCAGCACCTTGCCAACCTGTCAGGTGTGTTGCAGCTGGGTTGGTGTTTATCAAGGGTTCGATTGGTAGTGTGTCAACTACTCAGGATAGTGCGATTTGTTCGTAGAACGAAGGTGAAAAGAGTAGTGCAGCCCCCGAGTGAATAATTGCAAAAATAGAAAAGACACGGAGTTTTGGGGCACTTAGCTTTATTCATTCGTAGGATAGTTCGAGGTACAATGTGTGGTTAAGCAACTTGGCTGAATAGCCTTATTTGTAAAGTAAAAAACGACTAAGGGTAGAAGTGGTGCAACTGCGTGACGTTCCAGGGGTTGGAGTATGTGACTCCGCTCTTGAAATCTTTAAGGCGATAGGCGCCACCTAGGATTACTTATGTAATCACATAAGGTCCTTCCCAAGGGGACTCGAACTTGAGATGCCCTTGCTGCTTCAGTCGCAGGACCAGGTCTCCTTTGACGACGGATCTGGGGCATAGCCTTCTTCTGTGGTAGTTGCGGAGGCTCTGCTGGTAGATTGTGGATCTCTCCACTGCGATCTCACGTGCCTCGTCAAGGAGGTCGACGGAGTCTTCGAGTGCGAGAGTTGACTCCTTCTCGCTGTATGCAACCACCCGCGGGGCTTTGTAGCGTACTTCTGCGGGTAGCACCGCTTCGGTGCCGTTCACCATGAGGAACGGAGTGTAGCCCGTGGTGCTGTTTGGAGTTGTGCATAGGCTCCAAAGTATGAACTGTGACTTGTCTGGCCAGCATCCAGCCGCTTGTTCGAGTGATCGAAGGAGACGCTTCTTGATTCCACCACAGACGAGGCCGTTGGCCTTTTTGACTTGACCGTTGGTCTGAGGGTGAGCCACCGAGGTGTAGCTAATGTTGATTCCCAAGTTTTTGCAGAATTCCTGGAACTCCTTGGAGGTGAAGTTCGTCCCATTATCCGTGATGATGCTATGTGGCACCCCAAAACGGTAGATGATGGATTTGAAGAATTTGATGGTGCTGTCTCCTAATTGGTTCGTCACCGGCATGGCCTCAATCCACTTGGTGAATTTGTCGACTACGACTAAGAGGTAGACATAACCTCCTCGCGAGGACTTTGGGAGCTTGCCGACCATGTCAACTCCCCATTGTGTGAAGGGCCAAGCCAATGGTATTGGCCTGAGTTCCGCGCCAGGTGCGTGTGGTTTGTTTGCGAATCGCTGGCAAGCGTTGCAGCACTGGACGATGTCCTTGGCGTCGTGCATGGCCATGGGCCAATAGAATCCAGCTCACAGAGCTTTGGCGACGAGGGCACGACTACCAGCATGGTGTCCGCAAGTGCCTTCATGTATGTCGAGGAGGACGGACCTTCCATCCCCGTTGGAGACGCACCGTTGAAGTACTCCTGTGATGTTGCGCTTGTATAGTTCGTCGTTGATGAGGGCGAATGCCTTGGATCGTCATGCTATGTGCCGTGCATCAGTCAGGTCATCTGGCAGCCTCTTGCTGAGCAGGTATGTGATGTACGGATGTGTCCAAGATGGCTTGATCATCATGACCTCCATTGGGCCCTCGAGTCCTGTGTCAAGCTCCATGTCGTTGAGTGCCATTGGCTCGTTGGGTGGTGTAGCCCCCGAGTCCATTGACGTGCTTGCTTTATTCTCTGGAGCCTTGGGCTTGACGGAGCGCTCGTAGATGCGCTCAAGGAATACCCCAGGTGGTATGGGGGCGCAGGTGGATCCGATGTTGGCAAGTATATCCGCCTCTTCATTGCTTTCGCGGCCAACGTGTCACATCTCGCAGCCATCAAAGTCTCCCTCGAGTGTGTCGTAGAGGTCGCGATAAGCGATCATGTTGTCGCTCAGTGCGTCGCACTCGTGCATCGTTTGGTTGACCACTAGTTTGGAGTCGCCATAGATGATGAGACTTTTGGCGCCGCAGGCTTTCGCCATCTGCACTCCGTGGATTAAGGCTTCGTACTCGGCTTCATTATTGGAGGCTGTGAACTGCATTCGCAGAACATACTTCATCTTGTCTCCTTGGGACGATGTCAGTATGACACCTGCGCCAGCTCCTTGTTTTAGCTTGGACCCATCGAAGTGCATTGTCCAAAGGTAGGACATATCTGGCTTGTCAGGGAGCTGGTTCTCCATCCAGTGTACGAGGAAGTTCGGGAGAACTTGCGACTTTATCATGTCGCGCTTCTCGTATGTGATGTCGCGTGGCGACAGCTCTATGCCCCAAAGCGTGACTCGCCTAGTAGCGTCAAGATTATTGAGTAAGTGCCCGAGTGGGGAGTCATTCACCACCACGATTGGGTGCTCCTGGAAGTAGTGGCACAGTCGCCTGGCTGTCATGAAGACGTCGTACGCCAGTTTTTGGTAGTGCGGGTACCGCTGCTTTGTTGGCGTGAGCACCTCGCTGAGGTAGTAGACTGGACGTTGCACCCCATGGACTTTGTTTGCTTCGGCTCGTTCCACCACGAGCACAGTGCTGACCACCTGGTTGGTGGCGGAGATATATAGCAGACGCGGCTCCTTTTCGCGAGGCGTTACCAGTACTAGCGAGGTGGATAGCAGACGCTTCAGGTCTTCGAATGTTTCTTGTGCTTCGTCTGTCCACTCGAACCTGTCAGTCTTGCGGAGGAGTTGGTAGAAGGGCAGTGCCTTTTCGCCCATTCGATAGATGAATCGACTAAGCGTCGTGATTCGCCCAGCCAACAGCTGGACGCCTTTTACATTCTTAGGCTTCTCCATGGATAGTATGGCTTTTATTTTCTTCGGGTTTGCTTCGATCCCTCTCGCAGAGATGAGATACCCGAGTAGTTGCCTAGATGGTATGCCGAAGGCGCATTTTTCCGGATTGAGCTTGATCCGGTAGCGGTCGAGGTTAGCGAAGGTCTCGCGGAGATCATCGATTAACGTGGCTTTCTCTTTGGTTTTGATGACGATGTCGTCAACATAGACTTGGATATTGCAACCAAGTTGGTTCTTGAGGCAAGCCTGCATGCACCGCTGATAGGTGGCTCCTGTGTTTTTTAGCCCGAAGGGCATCGTGTTGTAGTAGAACACACCAAAGAGTGTTGTGAACACCGTTTTCTCCTGGTCTTCCTCCTTCATTCAGTCTGATTGTAGCCTGAGTAGGCATCAAGGAAGCAGAGGCACTCGCATCCCGCCGTGGAGTCGATTATCTGATCGATTCGTGGCAACGAGAAGTGATCCTTTGGGCAGTGCTTATTCAATGAGGTGAAGTCCACGCACATCCGCAGGATGTCCATGTCTTTTTTAGGCATGAGCACTGTATTGGCGATCTAGGTGATTTACTTGATCTCGTGTATGAAATTTGCGTCGAGGAGTCTGTTGATCTCCATACCGACTGCTTTTGCTCTTGGTTCAGACAGTCGCTGTATCGTCTGCTTGACTGGCCTTGTGTCTGGATTCGCGTTGAGTGAGTGCTCGGCGAATTCCCTGGGAACCCCTAGCATGTCCGCTGGACACCAGGCGAATATTTCCTAGTGCTCACGGAGGAATTCGACGAGCGCGAGTTCCTATGCGGAACTCGGGTTGTTGGCAATGAGGGTCGTCTTGGTCGGGTCCGTTGGGTGGACCTGGACTATCTTTGTGTGCACCGATGAGTCGAAGGATAGGTCGGGCGAGCTTGGCCTGCTCACGGGAGCAGTCTGTCGACTCCTTCAATCTTGCGAGTTCCTCCTGCATGCCAAAAGACTAGGAGATTCTGTTGAATTCCCTATCATAGCTGTCGGACCTCTCGAAACTTCCGTTGACTATGATGACGCTGTTTGGACCTGGAATTTTCATCTGCAGGTAGGCGTAATGTGGTACTGCCATGAACCTTGCGAACGCGACACGTCCGAGGATCTAGTGGTACTATGAGGGCTAGTCGACGACTTCAAAGTTGATGCGCTCTCGCCGAAAGTTTTGCGGCATGCCAAAGATGACGTCGAGGTTAATTTTGCCAAGGGGGTATACGCCCTTCCCTGGGACGATGCCGTGGAACGTCGTGTCTGAAACTTCTAGACATGTCAGAGGGATCCTCATTGCACGCAAGGTACTTGTGAACATGAGGTTGATGCTGCTCCCGCCGTCCATGAAGACGCGACTCATATCGAAGCCCCCAATCTGCACCTCGAGTATGAGGGGACAGTGGCCTGGGCGAGGAACTTGGCGCGGGTGGTCGCGCTTGTCGAAGGTGATGCAGGATTCGCTTCCACTGAGGTACTCGGTGGTGGAAGGTGGAGTGTTTATCGCCAAATTGACTTGGCGAGTGATTGCCTTCTGCACTCGATTTGAAGGATCCCCGTTTTGGATCATCCCCATATTGCCCAGCGATCATGGGTACGGCTCTCCCCCATGGTTCTGGACTGGTGCAGCCACAGGTGGTGGTGGTCTAGGTGGTGGTGGTGGCGCTCCATGAGCCATGGCGCCCGGGGCAGCTCCGTATCCCTGGTTGATCATGTCACGATTCATCTGGGCCAGGCCTTCGTGGAGCATGAGGAATTCGCAGCAGCCCTTGAGAAGGTGAATGGACTTTTTCTTGCTGTCATGCTTGTCGATGTAGAAGTGTACGGTGCATGGTCCGGACAGTTTGTCCTGGATGGATTGCCCAGGCGCGTCGTCGCGAGTGCGGTGTTGCCACACTTGCATGGTTTTTACGCTATCGTGGCATCCACCACTGCGGTATCCACTGTCGCGGTTGTCGTCGTGTTTGTCGGTGTAGCCAGTCGCGACCATGTTAAATTCATCATGGTCCTCGTAGACGCGCATTCGATGTTTCCCTCTACGGTCGCACCTGCGCCCAAGGTCGTCGTCATCATCGGAGTAGGTGCGGTTTTTTACTGAGTCTTCTCTGTCCGCCCACCGATTCGCGATCTCCATCAGGTGGTTGATTGTTTTGGGCTTCGAGCGGCCCAGCTCCTCCCTGAGCTCTATACGGCGAACACCGCCGTTGAACGCGTCGATTGCACGGTCCTCCGAGATATTTTCTATAGAGTTCTTGATGATTGATCACCTCTAGATGTACGAGAACAGCGACTCGCTAGACCTTTGGTGGTAGCCTCGTAGTTCTTCGATTGACGCGGGTCTTTTGTAAGTGCCCTTGAAGTTGCGCACGAAACTGTAGACCAACTCTTCCCAACTGCGGATTGATCCGCGCGGGAGATTGTTGAGCCATGCGCGGGTGGCGCCTTGCAGCTGTAGCTGCAGGCATTGCATTGTCATGCTTGAGCTTCCACCTTGTAGCCTAACTGAGGAGATGTGATCCTCCAGCCAGATTTTCGGGTCCTGCAGGACGTCAAATTTTGGGTTCTCCGATGGGAGTTTGAACCCCTTAGGCATTCGCTTCTGTCTGATGGCCCTACTGAAGCATCTAGCGCCGCATAGCTCCACCTCATCTTCTTCCGATTCATTCGAACGAGCGCTCCTTGCCCGCATCTTGTCGACCTTGTGCTACGTGATGTCATCGCACGCGTCGTAGTCATGGTCATGCCACCGTGAGCGATGTCACCGTGACAGATCATGGCTGTCGTCGCTAGAGGAGTACGAGTAGTAGTGTTTTGCTAGAGCTTTGCCTTTATTTGGCTTTGATGTTGGCTCTTTGTCGAGGGTGGCCTCGATTAGCCCCAGGCCCGCGCTCATAGATCAGTGCATGGCAGTTCGCAGATCTCCAGCTGGTGGCTGGTTGTTGAGGAGGTACATGGTGGCCGTTGTCACCGCAGCTTGCGGTGTCTTTGGGAGCACATTGGCCCGTGTGTCCACCTTCATTGAGCCGAAGTCGAGGATTTTCGCGGCCTCTTCGTGCTCCTTGTAAGTGAGATGGGCCAATCGAGATCGTCGCTTGGCGGCCACGTATTCATTGCCTTTGGAGGAGGATCCTCCATGGGAGGAGAGCTGAGGCCACCAGAGGCTCGACTCGTCCGCCGCCTTTCTGCGCGCCTCCAGTTGCGTGATTACTTGCTGTTGGCGCCTGTATTCTTCCTTGAGCAGCCAATGGTAACCCATCAGCATGTGTTGCGATGAGTTCGGGGGCAGAGGGTTACCCCGCAGAGCTTCCCGACAGTGAGCCCACTCGTTGTCATTCAGATGGATCAGCACGCGCTCCCCGGTATTCTCATTCGTCGTGAGGTGCGGTTCTCCTCCCGTCCCGTTGTTTATGGGGCACCGTTGGTGGGCACGCCGTTGGTAGGCACGCCGTTAGTGGGGGCGCCATTGGCGGGGCCACCGTTCCCGCCATTGGACGGACCAGTGCCGCTGTTGCCACGATTGACACCGGTGTCGCCTGTGTTGATGACGGTGCACATGAAGTGATTGGGGAAGCTATTGCTCCCGCAACTCTCAGATTCGGAGCCGTATGCTCCATCCTCTGTGGCCAGATCACCCAGATCAGATCCGTGACTGTTGTCACTGTCCGTGCTCCAAGCTGTTGTCGGGGCATTGAGTTTGCTGAGGGTGCCGATTGGTGGCAGGAACCATGATGCTGGAGCAATCGCGGGTGTTGTCGGTTGATCGGGCAGGCGAAGCGTGCCTAGTTGACCGACCTGGAAGCGGAAGCTTCCGATCGCCAGGCCGATCCCATCGCCCATGGACTCGAAAGCCGGGCGAGTGGCCGGCGTGTGGACGGTGAAGTCGAAAGCGCCAAAGAGCTAGCGAATCTCCGTTGTTGCGGAGTTGTAGATCACGGTTGATGGGGCCAAAGAAGCCGCGACATTAGCACTCCCAGTTCCCACAGACAGCGCCAATTGATGAGGGTTTAACTCGTCAATGCCCATTGTTATGGGCTTGGGTTTTGGAGAAGAAGGGAGCGCTAGAGGCATCAATCAGCTAGCAAACAAGCACACATGGACGCAAGGTTTACCTAGGTTCAGGCCTCGTAGAGGTCCCTACTCCTGCTTATCTGCTCTTGGAATTATCGAGGGAGTCGAAAGTTAAAGGGGTGCGCAGATGCAATCTGGCGATGGTTGTGGAAACTAGGGTTGTGATTGTCCTCCTCGCCGCCCCCTCCTAGCCTTTATATAGATAGGCTAGGTCTCAGGTAGCAGGTCGAGTCGTTTACAGATTAGGGTCCGTCCCTTTGAACTTTATATCTTAAGCTTCATCTTGCGCTGCAAGCAATCGGAGTCTCCGTGAGTCACCTGGATCCTCAATTGGGCCTTGGCAACGCCGTGGGCTTCTGCCGTATCTGGACCGTATATGCCAAACTCGAGTACCTGTAGGGTACGCCCATGTTAACCGGTGACTCATTAAAGGACAGGATGACTAGGCAAGGACCCACTAGGTAGCTCATAGGAGTACTTGAGATGACATACCATGTCCCCTGGGCTCCCCTTTATAAGGAGCACCAGGGGTAACGTTACACGGGGAGGCCCCCGAATGGCTCCTCTCCCTCTGCTCACTAGGAGCATGGTTTCTTCTTCCTCTGCTCTCTCAATGAGAGGCATCAGAGTACAACTCAAGGAGCACCATTTGAACCACAAGCATGGAAAGATATATGAGATTAGATGCAGGAGTAGAGGTGTTATCTCACTAGGAGAGCCTTGAACCTGGGTATATCGTGTCTCTCTGAGTTCTTCCATATGAGGTCTTGACTTCATCATCCCTCCCCGGATTCCGCCATCGTCCATCAGGCCCCAACTTTAGCCTATACATGGCATCTGCCGTGCCACCACCATGACATAACTTCAAGAGGAACAAGGTGTGGACACTTGTGAAGAGACCAAGAGATTGTCAAAATGTGATTGGGACCAAGTGGATCTTCAAGAACAAGAGGGATGCCAATGGTATAGTCGTCTGAAACAAGGCAAGGTTAGTTGCCCAAGGATACTATCAAGTTGAGGGCATTGACTATGGTGAAACGTATGCTCTCGTTGCTCGTCTAGAATCCATTCGCATGCTTCTTTC
Organism: Avena insularis; assembly: GCA_023614405.1. NCBI lineage: Eukaryota > Viridiplantae > Streptophyta > Magnoliopsida > Poales > Poaceae > Avena > Avena insularis. The sequence continues at coordinate 437,046,027 of CM042692.1, forward strand.
TTATGCTACCCATCATAACTTTAAATTGCAACAAATGGATGTCAAGAGTGCTTTTCCTAATGGTCCCTTAAAGGAATTGGTCTATGTTAAGCAACCTCCAGGCTTTGAGGATTCCCTCTTCTCAAACCATGTCTACAAACTCGATAAGGCACTATATGGTCTTAAACAAGCCCCACGTGTGTGGTATGAGTGCCTTAGAGAGCTTTTGTTAGACCGTGGTTTTGAAGTAGGCCTCATTGATCCCACTCTTTTTACTAAGAAAGTTGGAGGAAACTTGTTCATTTGCCAAATCTATGTTGATGATATTATTTTTTGGTCTACTAACAAAGCTTTTAATGAGGAGTTTGCTACACTCATGATCAACCATTTTGAGATGTCTATGATGGGGGAGTTGGAATTCTTTCTTGGTTTTGAAGTTAAGCAATTGAGGAAGGGAACCTACATCAACTAAGCCAAATATGTCCAACATATTCTCAGAAGTTCAACCTTGATCAAGTAAATGGAGTCAAAACTCCCATGCCCACAAAGGTTAATCTTGATCTTGATCCCAAGGGTAAGGATGTGGATTAAAAACTTTATTGCTCGATGATTGGTTCTTTGCTCTATCTTTGTGCATTTCGACCGGATATTATGTTATGTGTGGGTATGTGTGCAAGATTCCAAGCCGCACCAAAGGAAAGCCACATGGTGGCGGTCAAGAGAATCTTTCGATATTTGGTTCATACCCCTAACTTTAGGCTGTGGTACCCCAAGGGAGCAAGCTTTGACCTCATTGGATACACGGATTCGGATTGGGCGAGAGATAAAGTGGAAAGGAAGTCAACCTTTGATGCTTGTAAATTTATTGGAAGATCTTTGGTGTGTTGGTCCTCGAAGAAGCAAAACTGCATGTCTATGTCCACCTCCGAAGCCGAGTACATATCCGCCGCAAGTTGTTGTGCTCAACTGCTATGGATGAAGCAAACCTTGAAGGATCTTGGCCTTTCTTTCAAAAAGGTTCCCATTCTTTGTGACAATGAGAGTGCCATTGCTATTGCTCACAACCCGGTGCAACACAACAAGACCAAGCACATTTGAATTCGTCATCATTTCATTTAGGGTCATGTTGTAAGAGGAGACATATCATTGGAGTATGTTCTTACCAAGGCCAATCTAGGAGATCTTTTCACGAAGCCACTTGATGAAGCAAGGTTCTGGAAGTTGAGGCATGAACTAAATATCATAGATTCGAGCAATGTGGTTCGAGTATCTTGCACACCCGGGTCTCAAAGAATATCTTGTTTGGATGTATGCATGGATTTAGGGGGATGTAGTTCCTCATATGAACCAACACTCTCCCTATTATGCACACATTAATGTATTCATTCTCTATGGTCTCTCAAGGACAAAATGAGCTAAAATGATGAGTGTTGGTAATGAACCCAAGATGTAACTTCGTGGTGTCAAGCCAAATATACTCATATATGGTGGCCTAGGCCACCAACATTGTGGTGTTTTCTTTGTTTTGAAGTGTTTCTCCTTCTTTTTCCATGTTTTCAGTGTTGTTTTTCATTTTTGGATCTTCATCTGGTTTTTCACAGTTTGTGTCATCTATCCCAAGCCTTTGCTCCTCCCCTTAAACCTCTCTCTATCTTGCACAAGGTCTATTCCTATCCATTCCAAATCTGGAAAGATTGTCTCTAGGCGTCACCGGTAGTTCCGGCCGTCATCGGTACTACCGCTCCGGGCCCAACTTCCCCGAAAGTTTCATCCGGGCTAATACTACCGCTCCGGTTTTGCACTACCCGTGTCACCGGTAGTTCCGGCCCCTGGCCGGTACTACCGGTCGAGCGTGGGTCCTATAAGTTGTAGGCCAGGGGGGCACGAGATCTTCTTCCCCACTTTCCCCCTGACCCTCCTCTTACAAACACGCACGCCCCAGGGAGGTCTCCACAGTGGCGCCGCCGGCATCACTGAGTCCGTCCGTCCCCTATAGATCTGCTTGTGGGAATCTTCCCCATCTCGATCTCCCGCCATGGACCCTGGTATTTTCTCCTCTCACCCTCCGTTCATGGAGATCTGACCATTTTTGTGCTTGAGTAAGACATTCCATGTCTAGGGCTCTTCTTTGGCTAGAACTGTTTCGGGAGATAATGGTAGGGGTAGGATTCGTTGGTAGATCAGATTGCCCCAATACATTGACTAGATTTCAACTTTTGGTGCACTTAGATCTGTTGAACTGTGGAAATCTGACGAACTGCCCTCTTCATGCCCTGACCGGTACTACTGGTAGGCTCAGCCGGTACTTCCGGTGGGGTCCTCACCACTGGTACTACCGGTGAGATACAAATGGTACTTCCGGTGGGCTCCGCACCACCGGTAGTTCTAGCAGCTCGGCGGAACTACCGCTGCACCAAATCTCAAACTCTATTTCTGGATTCTATCAATCTTTTCTTGGTTGTTTTTCCTTCGACCTTGTGCACTTATCCCCCATTCCTTCTCTATTCTATGATTTCTCTCAGGGAAAGGTGGTTCCCGTGGTGGCTCTAAGCGGTCTCGCGGTCCTTCAGAGATTGATGCAGGTGATCTCGAAGTTGTTCGTCCTCCTGCTCAAACTGCCCATCAGAGAGTTGTTGTTGAGTGTTGTGTTGCTGCTGCTGAAGGAAAGAGGCCTATTCTAGCCAGCCAGAAGAAGACCACCACTGGGCCTGACATCAACAAGAAGAAGATTTCTTCATGGCCTCAGAATTCTTATGAGGAATTTCACAAGATTGATCCCTATCGTGTTCCCCATGATTGTCTGGCTCAGGACCCCTTCTTCCATACCAAGCGCCAAGAATAAATCTACGCCAAGGTGTATGCCTCCAAGAAGAAGAATGTGGTTTCCCCTCAGAAACACAAGCAATCCCGGGTACTTTGGTGAGGCTCTCGACATGTGCAGGAGGTTTGGGCTCATTTGACTTATGCAGCATCATGAGAATTATGATGAGAGGGCTATTGTTGAGTTCTACTCCACCCTCTACATTGATCATGATGCTCAGGATAGTACTCTAAAGTAGATGACTCAAAACAGGTTTCTGACTGCCAAGTGGTCTGAGTTTGCTGCCCTTCTTGGCTATCCCATTCTGCAAGGCCAGCGCGCAAATGGATGGCACGTTCATAGGGGGAGGCCTCTAAGCCTAAAGTTCTGGAGCCCTTGTACATTGAGGGCTGGGTGATATCATGCGCAAAGTCTATCAGAACACCATTGCTCCCAAGGAAGGTAACTTTGATCAGCTTCATGCCTTCCAGATTGATCTCATGTATCAGACTTATCACCACAGAAACTCTCTGGAACGCATTGATGTTATGGACTATCTATTTGAAGAGATTTGGTCTGCCTTGATTGAGAAGAGATCGTGTCCCTATGCTCCTTACATCTAGACCCTCATCAATGGCAAGTGGCTTGAGGCCACAGGTTCCTCTTATCCTCAGGATATCTGCACGGTCCATGAGGAGAAGACCTTCCGTGTAATGAAGCATGTGAAACCGTGTTCTCAAGCTGAGAGGGAAGCTGTGGCTGAGGAGGCTGTTAGATACGCTACTAAGGCATCAGGCCATGCAAGTGATGGGGACCGTCTCGAGGCTTCTCCTCCACCCCGACTTGAGAGATAACCATCTTGGGCTAAGAAGTTGCTGAGGAAAGTGAAGAAGACCTTCTATTTCATTTAGGACCGTGAGTATCGGTCCTATGTTGCTCAGAGGCATAGTGTCAAGAGAGAGAAGGCAATCATGAGGAAGCTTGATATTGAGGTATCTCCTAAGACCAACTCTGCACTACTATAGGTTTGGCTATCCATAGATTGGTACCCAGTGGTGCATGGTTGCAGTGATGCGCCATAGATAAACTATCTATGGCGCATGCTAAATAGATGCGCCACAGATAAGCAGAATACACGTGGCGCATGGAATGTGGGTGTGCTGCAGGTAACTCTAGGTAGACCCACCTGCCACTTATGCATGGCCCCTGACATATCCATGGTGCATTGATACGTCCATTTTGCATCACTATTCTATATCATAATTTACTATTATTCATTGATATATTTCATATTAAGAGATGATACTTATGTTATTTCATCTATTTTTTGCATGATTGATGAATTTTGGAGGATGAACCACTGGAGTCAGGATTCTGATGGAAAAAGCACAATCCAGATGCAATTTTGGCGAAGATCAGAAAATCTCAGAAAATATACGGAAATTCCTATTTTTCCAGGAGACAGAGGAGTGGAGATGGGCCACAGGGGACCAAACCACCCCCTGGCGCGGGCCAGCCCTGGCCGCGCCACCAGGTGGTGTGGCCACCCTGGCCCACCTCTGGCAGCGCCCTTTGGCGTATATAATCCCCTCGAAACCCTAAGACTCGGGGGCGACCATAGAAAGGTTCCGCCGCCTCTGCAGGGCGGAAACTACAGAGAGAGAAAGAGCTCTCCGGCAGGCAGAAATCTACCAGGGAAATTCCTTCCCGAAGAGGGGAGATCGTCACCATTAACATCGTCATCAAGCTAGACTTCATCGGGATCATCATCATCGGCATCTCCACCAGCATCATCACCACCACTCTATACCGCTGTAACAATTGGATTGAATCTTGCATAGTTCTTAGGGGAATGTTGGGGGGATAACCCCGGGTAGGGTCACTCCGGGGTATAAGGGCCGAGGTAGCCGAGGGTCGGTAAGGTCAAAGCGGATGCTGGCCAAGTCACCTCAAGGCAGACCGGATCACGGAGTAACCCGGACCAGGGGGTCGTCAAACATTGTCTCATCCGACTCAAGGAGTGAGTCGGAGACACTTGTCTAGCTCATATGCAGGAACCGGATCAACTGTGATCCGGATCCTCGTTTGGCTTCTAGGAGAAGGAAGGAATCTCTCTGGTCAAAAAGAAGGCCCAGTGCGTACTGAATGAGCGAATAAAGCAAGGGCAGGACCACCGGATCATGGCCGACAAGGGTGACGATGCTCACGTCGGTCGACAGCGCCGCAGAGGCAACGTCGTTAAAGCAAGAGTGACGCGGGGGAAAAGCATCCCTGTCGGGTTACTACTTTGGGAGGAGGCATATTCTGGGAATATGCCTCCACGTATGCCCTAGGCCAGGACCGAACCACCTCTATATAAGGGGGGGTTAGGGTTCTGGTAAGGGGGTTAGATTTTCGGAGGTTGGGTCTCTTCTAATACTGAGCAAGAAAAAACACTAGTAGGTCTAGGGTTCTTGGGCTAGTTAGTAGGCAAGAGTAAGAGAGTTTCTTCTTCCTCCTCTTGTCAATACAGCTCGAGGAGCACTTGTAATCTAAGAGACTGGGCATCAATACAAGGCTTCTGTGTAGAGACTCACTCTACTATCCCTCCCTGGATTCCCCTAGCGCATATTAGTCCCCACCTTCAGCCTATCCATGGCATCTGCCGTGACACCACCACACGCTTGGCGCCACTGGCTAGCGGCGCTAGCAGGGTGAAGATCCGGACGGAAATTTCATCGACCGCGAACGATCGCCTCTCGGCTCGTTTCAGCGCTTCGGCGCCGGACTACGCCAACAACGTTGGCTGCCGACGCGCTTCTTCCGCGCAACGGCGTCTTCGTCAAGCTCGGCGTGCACAGGGTCTATGTTGCCGTGGACGTGTCTTGCGTTCATCCGTGTCGCGTCGTAGATGCGGGGGAACCACCCCTCATCGTGGCTCGTGGGGCGCGTATCGCCCGCTCCCCGGACCATGCAGAGGTGATGATGACCGCGCCAGGCGCGGGCGTGAGCAAGGATCCAACGCCAAACCCGGAGGTAACACCCAAGGCACCGAGGAAAGCTAGGGGTCCTCCGCTGGAGAGGCCTGAGAACGTGCTGAGGGAAGCTATGGATAGCTTGGCTAACCCGGTGACAGCACTGGTAGATCCGGCTCAGGCACAGACCGAGCTAGAGGAGACCCGGCGAAAGATACTGGAGGGCGCAAAGAAAATAGCAGCGGATCAGCAGTCGTTGAACATGACGCTGCGCGAATATGCAAAAGCGAACAAGGTTGATGCAGTGAGGGTAAAAGGGAAAAATCTCATAAGCGAGATGAACAGAGAAGGTGATGAGGGACCAGAAGGGTCAGAAAACTATCTGTCTGTGGGGTTGCCGAAGTACAGTACCCCGGCGAAGAACCTCAGAGCAGCAGATGCCGCGGCGTCCGAGCTAGAGGGTCTGACGGGTGAAGCCCGCCAAAGACAGCAAGACCGGGTTAACGAGCTGGTTCGGATCGCGAACAGGCAGAATGAGGAGCTGTTGAGAGGTAACCCGGAGAGAGTTGGAGCTTCTAAGATCGTCCATTTGGTGATAGGTAACCCGGTGAAATCCGCTGGAGCCGCATCATCGCCTCATGGTGGCCCTAGAAGGGAAGAGGTAGTGACCTCGGCCAGACGGAACAAGCAGATCATTCCGTACGACCCAACGCGTGCGGGAAAGGAAAAGGAGATGCGTAAAAACGACGATCGGCAAAGCATGAGCCGAGGTAACCACGACCAAGGCAATGCCGGTCAAGGGAATGCTGCCAACGGCAATGCCGGACAGCGAAACCTGGCAGGAGCGGGTCAACCGCAGCAGCGGAATGCACCAAGGCAAGAGCAAAGTGCCGGCCGTGGTATGCAACAGAGAGGAGCACAACGAGAGCAAGACCGATACAACGATGGAGACTCGGAGATGATGAATGCGGGATACGCAAGACCGGACTATCATGTGATAGGGTCGAGATTGGGAAACAGAGATTTGATGCCGGATGACGCAAGATTGAAACTGGATCGCCTGTATAGGTCGGAACAAATCGAATGTCAAGGTCCTCCGGGTCCAGCATGCTTTGGGCCCCGGATCATGAAGGAACCGCCATGCAATTTCCGCCACCTAGGGGCACGAAGACGTATGACGGCAGTACAAAGCTGGAGGATTGGCTGATAAACTACGCAACAGCTGTGAAAATGGCGACTGGCAACTTGAGATGGGTTGTACGATATGTACCCCAAATGTTGGAAGGTCCGGCTAGGGTGTGGCTGAACAATTTGCCACCCAGAAGCATCAATTGCTGGATAGATTTTGAAGAAATGTTTATCAGCAACTTCTCAAGTACATACCAGAGACCGAATAGACCGCAGACCCTGGCAATGTGCAAGCAGAGATCTAACGAAACGGACCGTGAATTCTTGACCCGGTGGTGTACCGTGAGAAACTCATGTGAGGGAGTCATAGAGTCACAGGCTATAGCATGGTTCGCACAAGGATGTAGATATGGCAGCGAGTTGTGGATGAAATTGCAAAGGAAAATGCCAGTCACACTGGCAGAGATGATCCGGATCGCGGATTCTTATGCTTTGGGAGATCCGACTCAACCCAGGATCGCGTTGAACGAGTCAAATGAGGAGTACTATCCGAGGGACGGATCCGGGTCATCCCGGAGGAACGATTACAGGGGAAAAGGAGACACGATAGACCGGACCATAGGTATGGTTCGCAACAAGTTGCGGCCGTGAATCAAGATCAGCCCGGGGCAGGGAGCAACCAACGCCAGAGAACGGGAGGGCAATGGACTCCTCGAAACGATGGCAAGAAAATGTGGACTCCAGTGCAGAAGAAGCAATGGCGAGAGAACAAAGATCGTCCGAGGTATACCTACGAGTCAATGTTGGACCAGCCGTGCAAGTTTCACACGCCAAATCCGAATAGCCCGGCGGGTCACACGACGAGACAATGTGAGTGGATGCGCAAGATAGAACAAGGTGGTTCGGGGAATGCTCAAGCACCCCGGAATGATCAACCTCGGCAGGAGTTACCCCGGCAGCAATTGCTCTCCGGTGCAAACACGCAACAACTGATGTTGCCTCCTCCTCCGCCGAGGTATGACAACAGTGAGAGAAGGGATGCAGTGCATCAGGTAGAAAACCAGCAACAACCGGATCAGAGGTATTCCGGAAATGAGGGAAGGAATGAGTATAGGGAACATCACCAGAGCTATTGTGTGTTCACAACAGAGGAAACAGATAGGAAAAGCTTGCAGCGCCGACATGTGGAGGTTAACGTGGTTATGCCTGCAGTGACGAGGTATATGTCTTGGTCGGACCAGGAAATTACCTGGAGCGTCAAAGATCATCCCAAGCTTATGCCAAGTCTGGGCTCGTATGCACTGGTGTTAGATCCGACGTTCATTGGACCAAATATTAATGTGAGATTCTCCAAGGTACTGATCGACAATGGCAGTAGCATTAACATCATGTATGCGGATACGATGCGCAAGTTGGGCATCTCGGGGAACATGCTCCAGGCTATGAGAACAACTTTTCACGGTATCGTGCCCGGCATATCCTGCGAACCCATAGGCAAAGTCCGAGTCGACATGCTATTCGGTACGAGGGATAACTGTCGAACCGAAAATCTGGAGTTCGAGGTGGTAAACCTGGAAAGCGCGTATCATGCATTACTCAGGAGACCAGCACTGAGCAAATTCATGGCAAGTTGCCACGTTGGTTATCTGAAGATGAAGTTGCCCGGGCCAAATGGGGCAATTACTATTGCTGGGGATTTCCGACGTTCTATTGAGTGCGCCTCAGCCGGTTCTAACCTAGCCGAGTCACTCGTAATTGCCCAAGAGAAAAGAAAAATCCAAGAGGTGGCGACATTAGCTCAGTCCGCACAGCAGTATATGCCGGTGTTAAGCAACCCGCATGGAAGCGTTTCATTTCAAGCTGCGAAGGACACCAAGAAGATCCCGGTGGATAACATATTTCCGGAGCGTACCATGACAATTGGGGCCGGGTTAACTGACAAATAGGAAAGCGAGCTCGTCAACTTCCTCCGTGAGAATCGGGATATTTTTTGCTTGGTCCACACAGGACTTGCAAGGTGTTCCGAGGGAGTTGGCCAAGCACTCTTTGAATGTAAGACCCGGAGCAAGGCCGGTGAAGCAGCCTCTCCGACGCTTCGCCGAGGATAGGAGAAAGGTCATTGGTGACGAGATAGCTCGGTTGCTGGCAGCAGGATTTATCATGGAAGTGCTATATCCGGATTGGCTCTCTAATCCGGTGTTAGTAGAAAAGAAGAAGGATGATCCGAACGTGGCAGTGGTTTGGCATATGTGTATCGATTACACGAACCTGAACAAGGCGTGTCCGAAAGACCCATTTCCACTGCCGAGGATAGATCAGGTCATCGACTCTACCGTGGGATGTGAACTGTTGTCATTTATTGACGCCTATTCTGGTTTCCACCAGATACCCCTGTCCCCGGATGATCAAATAAAAACTGCCTTTATTACCCCATACGGGGCTTATTGCTATCGCACTATGCCGTTTGGTTTACGAAACGCAGGAGCAACGTACCAAAGGTGTATGCAAAAATGTTTGCACGATCAGATAGCTCAAAATGTGCAAGTCTACATGGACGATGTGGTTATCAAGACCAAGGAAAGCGCAACGCTCCTTGACGACATAAGGCAAACATTCACGAACTTGAGGAGATTCCGAATGAAGCTTAACCCGGAGAAATGTACCTTCGGTGTCCCGGCTGGGAAATTACTCGGATTTCTCGTCTCTAGCCGAGGTATCGAGGTCAATCCAACTAAGATCCGAGCCATTGAATGAATGGAGCTGCCGAAGTGTCTCAATGACGTCCAGAAGTTCACTGGATGCCTGGCATCGTTGAGTCGATTTGTATGTCGGCTAGGGGAAAAGGCACTGCCTCTCTATTAACTCATGAAAAAATCAGATAAATTCGTTTGGACGCCGCAGGCCGATGAAGCTTTTTCCCATTTGAAAAAGATGTTGGCCACTGCACCAGTGTTAGCTTCTCCACTGTCGAAGGAGCCAATGTTGCTCTAATAGCCGCAACCAACCGAGTTGTAAGTGCAGTGATTGTAGTGGAACAAGATGAAGAAGGTAAGTCGGTGCAGAGACCGGTGTATTACTTGAGCGAGGTATTGTCTGCCTCGAAACAGAACTACCCGCATTTTCAAAAGGTGGCATACGGAGTTTATATGGCGGCAAAGAAGTTAAAGCACTACTTTGAGGAGCATCCCATCAAAGTAATATGCGAAGCCCCTATATCCGAGATAATGGGTAACAAAGATGCGAACGGCAGAATTGCGAAATGGGCAATTGAGCTAGCACCATACGCGCCCTAGTACGACAGAAGAGAAGCGATCAAGTCCCAGGCTGTAGCGGACTTTTTCGTGGATTGGGCCGAGGTACAATACGAACCACCGCCACCGGATCCGAACTATTGGAGGATGCATTTTGATGGATCGAAGACCAAAACCGGATTAGGTGCCGGGGTTGTGCTGACCTCGCCAAAGAAGGATTAGCTCAAGTACGTATTGCAGATCCATTTCGCGGCATCGAACAATGTAGCTGAATACGAGGCTCTTGTGCATGGTCTCAAAGTGGCAAAGGAAATTGGTATACGTCGGATAATCTGCTTTGGCGACTCGGATCTAGTAATACAGCAAGTCTCCGGAGTGTGGGACGCCCTGGATCCAAACATGGCACTATACAGATTTCATGTGCAGAAGATCTCGGGTTACTTTGAGGGATGTGAATTTCATCATGTACCTCGTGTGGAAAACAAAGCTGCCGACATGCTGTCGAAGCTCGGCTCGACCCGACAGGCAATTCCACCGGGTGTTGCATTGGAGCACCTCAGAAAGCCATCTATCAGGCCGTCCGCAGGAACCGACTCAATTTATGTCCCGGAAAATGTGGAACCCGGAGCTGAGCCCATGGACATTAACATGGGAGGTAGTACGCCGAACCCGGGCACTACCTCGGCAACCCCGGGGACTACCTCGCCAGACCCAGGGACTGTTCAGCGTGATCCGGCTGAAGTTATGCCGGTGGATCGGACGGAAATTGATGAGGAGATGTTCCCTGCGCGAGCAGTACCAACTTGGGCACTGCCTATATACCAGTTCTTGAAAGATGGAACGTTACCCACTGAGGAAGTGCTGGCCAGGCAAACACAGAGGAGAGCCAAAGCTTACATAATCATCAATTCCGAGCTGTACAAACGGAGTGTAACCAGTATCCTCCAGCGGTGTGTTGATCCGGAAGAAGGACTTGGCATCCTCCGTGATATACACCAAGGAGAATGCGGGCATCACGCCTCATCCCGGGCCTTAGTGGCAAAGGCCTTCCGGCATGGATTTTACTGGCCAAGCGCTTTGGAGCAAGCAGAAGATCTGGTGAGAAAATGCAATGGTTACCAAAGATATGCCACCAAGACACATATGCCAATGTCAGAACTCAAAACCATACCAATTACATGGCCGTTTGCTGTGTGGTGCTTGGATATGGTTGGTCTGTTCAAACCAGCAAAAGGGAACATGACGCACATTCTGGTCATGGTGGACAAGTTTACAAAATGGATCGAAGTGAAGCCTATAAGAAAATGTGACGGAGCTACGGCCGTGACTTTTCTCAAAGACATCATCTTGAGATACGGTTATCCACACAGCATTATAACGGACAATGGAACGAATTTTGCAGAAGGAGCATTTGCGCGCTTTTGCCGAGACAAGAAAATCCGACTCGACGTAGCCTCGGTAGCCCACCCCGCATCGAACGGACAAGTGGAAAGATCCAACGGATTAGTGCTATCCGGGATCAAACCCCGGCTCATTGAGCCGCTGCAAAGATCAGCGGGGTGCTGGATAGAAGAATTACCAGCGGTATTGTGGAGTTTAAGAACAACTCCGAATTGACCAACAGGCTACACGCCGTTTTTTCTGGTATATGGGGCAGAAGTTGTATTACTAGCCGACATAGAGCATGATTCGCCTTGGGTCACCCAATACACAGAAGCCGAAGTGCAAGAAGCCCGGCAAAATGATGTTGATCTGCTGGAAGAAGCGAGAGAACTGGCACTGTCCAGATCCGCCATATATCAGCAAAACCTCCGACGCTATCATAGCCGGAAAGTGTGCCCCCGAGTCTTCCGGGAAGGCGATCTGGTGCTCCGGTTGGTACAGCGTACCACTGGCATGCATAAATTATCCCCCCCGTGGGAAGGACCATTTATCGTGAGCAAAGCATTGCACAATGACTCTTACTATCTCATAGATGCAAAGCCACAGGAAAGGAACAAGGCGGACAGGTCCGGAGAGGAATCCAAGCGACCGTGGAATGTAGCACTACTTCGCCCCTTCTACACTTAGCCAAAAAGTGTATGTACCCGAGTCATCCTCATATGTCGGTATGTATGTCGGCAATGGGCTTATCAATGAAATAGCGGAGCCTCGGCGATAACTCGGGACCGCTTAATAAATGATTCTTGTTACTTTTTATGCGTTAGCTGGAATGACTCGTTTCGCTTAACCCGGATTAGTAATGTGGGAGCACCAAAAACCCAACCCTTCGACTTGCTGCTGTCCAACAAGAATTGGCTTCATGGCGAGCAAGGGAACAAGTTTGGAATTGCGTAGCACATGAAAAACTACTAAGGAAACGATCCTATTCGAACTAACTCCGTGTTTATTTTCACGCTATTATGTTGAATTACCTTGAGCCAAGCCTCAAAGTTTCTCAGTATTGTTAAAACGATTCTTGAGGCTCGGGTTCATAAGTCGTAAAACCGAATCAAGGTAGACACGGATCGAGCCGGAGAATTGGATGAACAAGAGAATGAAACTCGGGGACTACGCCCAAGTTAATCCGGCATACAAGCATAGTAGCAAAATATTATGTATTCAGTATACAATTGCACCCGGCATACCGGGGATCTGATAAATTTTCGAGTTTTTTCACCTAAGGAGCGGCAGGAGGAGGAAGTTCGGCGTCATCATCACTATCTTCGATATCTGAAGCAGCATGTTCTCCGTCATCGCCCGACCCATCCTCCATGTTCTCCATCTGTTCCTCCTCGCCGGATTCCAGAAAGCTCAGCCCCTCAACCCACTCGTGGACTGGAGAATATTCGATGAGGCTGTAGGCACAAGCCTGGCGCCGAGCGATCCACTCCGGATCATCGGTCCATTTGGATCCGGTGCGCCGACGGGTGAGGAGGCTCAGATCAATTTTCTCGTACCATGAAAGGATATGATGGAGAAGGGTATCTGCGCATGCACGCCCATGGATTCCTCCGGAGGTCAAGTTGAGTCTCAATCTCCATCAGTTTTTCCGCAAGGAGCGTGATCCTTTGGAGCGTCTCGCTGGCCGTAATGCGTTGAAGATCCGGACCGCAACGTCGAGGAGATCTTTTCCATAGTTCTTGATAGTTTCCACCCGAGCTGACACGCTAACCAGCAAGTCCTCCATGTCTAAGGGGATGCTCTCACCATCAGGAGCGATGGGAGTACCCCTCTCTTGGCGGAATTTGGCAACGGAAGCACTGGCGATGGCAGTACCCTCCAGAAAGTTATCTGAAAATAAGGAAAGGGAGTATGCTGAAGCAAAGGCATATGAGCTGACCCGGAAAACTAGGACGGGCAAGGAGAAGAAACTTACGTGAGATATGGCGATGGATCCGGGTCAATTCCTTGATACAACTATCGCGTCTCTGGCGAAGTTGTTCAAGCTCGGCAAGCGCCGACCCAAGCCGGACTTCGGATTCCTTGAGCAGATCCTGGTCCTTGGAGATCTGAAGGGTAAAGCGCTCACGCTCCTCGATGAAGTTCTGGCCAACTTTCTGGAGCTCGGTTTTGTGTTGGGCCTTCATCTTCTCCATCTCGGCCTTGAGTTTGGCTATCTCGCCGTCCTTGATCCGGAGGAGGGCGAGCTCATCGTCCTTCTTCTTCAGCTCGGTTTGATGTTGTCCTGCTTGTTCGAGAAAATGCAGCATCATATCAGGCACGGGCACACTATCCTCAAGCGATGCTGAAATAGTGTGTTGACCCGGCAAAGCCGAGGAGTGAATGTTTGCCGAGCCAAGAAAAAGAAAGAATGGAAAACACAGCGACGTTGGCCGAAAGGGGACATACCTCGGATTTCCTCCAAGTTTTTCCACATAATCTTGTTTTCAGCCTCCACCCCAGCTGCAAAAAACCGAATAAGGGGGTTAGTCCGGCAGAAACAAACGAAACGGTGAGGTGTTAAGAGAGGAAATTACCCCTCTTTTCATGCTCCGCGCCAAGCGCAACGTGTTTTGCGTGCAAGGTCTTATGGGTATCAAGCAGGCGCTGAAACTCGGCGCTCCGACGGTTGGTAGTTACCTGACAAAGGCACAGGCGTGTAAAGTTAGTTCGGTGCATATTCGAAGTGTACGAGATCCGGGCCAAGCGAAACTTAACCCGGCTCTAGGTGTGTGCATATTCGAAGTGTACGAGATCCGGGCCAAGCGGAACTTAACCCGGCTCTAGGTGTGTGCATATCCGAAGTATACAAGATCCGGGCCAAGCGGAACTTAACCCGGCTCTAGGTGTGTGCATATTCGAAGTATACAAGATCCGGGCCAAGCGGAACTTAACCCGGCTCTAGGTGTGTGCATATTCGAAGTATACAAGATCCGGGCCAAGCGGAACTTAACCCGGCTCTAGGGGTGTGCATATTCGAAGTATACAAGATCCGGGCCAAGCGGAACTTAACCCGGCTCTAGGTGTGTGCATATTCGAAGTATACAAGATCCGGGCCAAGCGGAACTTAACCCGGCTCTAGGTGTGTGCATATCCGAAGTATACAAGATCCGGGCCAAGCGGAACTTAACCCGGCTCTAGGTGTGTGCACATTCGAAGTTTACATGCAGCTACGTTGATCTTCTAAGGAGCATCCGGCCGAGTAACAAGTTACTCTGCCGGAGGCTCGGGGACTAATGGTTATTATATACAACATGTAAAGAAGAAACAACGTACCTCCATCATACACCCAGCGAGGTTAATGGCCTTGGCGGCGGTATTCATCTGAGCGGAAAATTCAGCTGGGCCGAACTTTTCCGGGAGATCGTTGTTGTAGACGAACTCCGCCTTATTCCAGTTCATGACGAACTCGATGAGGCTCGGAGGGTACCGTTAGCCAGTGGGCATGTGAGGCGCCACCAAGCCCTTAGCGCGAGCTTCTTTCCTTTCAATCAGGGCAAGAGCTGGGCTAGTGTGAAGAACCATCTGTTGCGAATCAGCTGGCTCGGCAGGAGGATCCGTCGCTGCTGGTGATTTCTTTGGAAGCATCGACGACAAGGTTCGCTGCCCTGCCTCGGCGGAGGTGGATTTGCCTTTGGCCTGCTGGGAGGAAGTGACCGCAGTGGATTTGCCCTTGGAAACCGCTGGAGTGGGTCCTCGCTGAGCTTGAGATGACTCGGACGAGGCAGATGAACTTGGCGCAGGAGCTTTGGTGGCTGGCGTTGGAGCTGTTGTTGGTTTCTTCGGAACCGGGACAGGCGCTGGTTCGGTGGCTGGTGCTAGAGCTGCTGCTAGTGCTAGAGTTGCGGTAGACTTAATTGTTGCTGGTTGCGGCAATGCCAAAGTGCCGGACGCCATTGCCTCGGCCGATCCGACCCCTCCTGATCCGAGGTCGCGTCCATCTGAAGGAGGTACTACGGAACCCGGAGCGGCCGCAGAGCCCTCCGGAATAGGGCTCAGCGGGCGTGACTCGTCGTCGCAGGGAGGGGAAGGACTAGAGCGAAGAGGAGAGGAGATGCTAGATCCGCTCTGAGGGACCTCCACAGGAGCCCTGCAAGAGAAAATAATATTAGGAGTGAAATTACCCCGAAGCAGGGAGAAGTGTGTTGCGCAGTGAAAAAAGAACTTACGCATCCGAGGTCTCGGCCTCCTTAGGTTTCTGGGCCCTCCTTGCCGGGGCTTTTCCTACCCGTTTGGAGGCAGTCTTGTCTCCGGCCTTCTTTTGCCTTTTGGAAGGCTGAGAAGGTTCGGAAGAAGAACTCGACGCGGTTCCGCACTTCTTCTTTGACGCCGGAAGCTCGCCTGCGGGCAAGGGAGGATCCTCGTGGATGTGCCCACTGGGGTTAGCTGATGCCGGGTAGGCAAAAGAAAGAGGGACAGCCTCAACGGGTTCAATCACATCGATATCCGAGTCATCCTCATCGTCGGGCCAATATCTAAGAGAAGAGAATTTACCGCTGGGTCGTCTGGTGGCATCGGGTGTGGGGAGGAACATCTCCTGGTCCGGCTCTTCCTCGTCAGGAATTTCTCGGTCCGGGGCCCACTTAAGGGTCGGATCCGGGCCATCCTCGAGGGTTTGCTGGAGAAACAGCTGAGAAAAAAGCACAAAGAGCAAAGTCAAGAAGGTGATAAGATCCAACATGAAATTGATCCGAAATAAGTTTACCCCGCGAGGCTTACCGCGGGAGGGAGCCTGTCACGGCAGTAATGCTCGATTCCCCACGTCCATTCAACGGAGAAGTCCTTATGGGTGGTGAAAAGAGCCTTGACCCGGTGGAAGATCTCCGTATTGCTCAACTCGAATGAGGAGGTTCGGTTGGGGTCGCGACTAAAGCTCATATGGCACAACTTGTGAGTGCGCCGCTGAAGGGGAGAGATTCGGTTGCGCACGAATGTGATCATGGCATCCTCGTTGTGCAATCTGAGCTTCTTCAGCTCCGCAAACCTTTTGTTCACTTGGTTGGCCAGGGCTGTAGGCTTCCTGGCAACCTCCTCCCAGAAATCCGCGTCAGGGGGACCCAGAGCGTAGGGCAGCAACCGGATCAAATCTTCTGTGCCTTTGTTCCGGACAAAGAAGAAGGTCCGGGCCCACCCTTTGCAGGAGTCAAGCCCGGTGACCCGGGGAAAGATTGAATACCTCCGGGGCGAGATCGAGGCAGCTCCGAACTGAGTTAGCTGCTTGTCCTCCGACTCGACGTGGATGTTGGGGACGACGTTGCGGCGGAGGCCAAAGAACCGGATCCATAGCTCCTTCGTAGGCCATAGCCCGGTGTAGCCCTAGATCGAAGAAACGAAAGCGGACAGAGAGGTGATGGCGTTCGCCGGGAGGTGATGTGGTTGCAAGTGATAGGTCTGGATCCAGTCCCGGAAGAAATCACTCACTGGAAGCCCAAATCCTCGTTGGAAATGGGATAAGAAAACAACAAATTCGCCCGGATTGGGTGAGGGGGCCAACTCCGAGGAGGGGAGACGAGCAGCAACGCCGGCGGGAATGCGCCGGGTCTGGTAGAGCCAGGCGATGTCGTCCTCGCAGACCCAGGAGCCGGCCCACGCGCCGCGGTCCGCCGCGCCGGCGTCCTCCTCCATCTCCTGTTCAACAACGATGAGCTCTTCCTCCGTCATCTCAATTCTGGTGTCCTCGCTGGAGCTGGCGGCAGCGGGGCTCTGCGGTCTAGACTGACGAGGACCCGTGGCTAAACAGAGGTGCAGCGGTGATTGCGGTGCGGAGAAACGAAGAAAATGCGGCGGCAGCGCTGCTGCAACGGGCACTGGCGGCGGCGCGGTTGCGAGGAAGAAGAAGAGGAACGGGCGAGGGGGCGCGGAGATGGAAAAGTTCTAAGGAGAGTGCCCCTTCCCTATTTAACCGCCCTCAATCATCAACGAGTGGGATCGTCTTTGGCCGGAAAACCACAGTGTGGCCGTGTATCGCCAGCGTTGACCAATCAGAGAGAAGCCACACTGGGGGCCGCAGAGTAAATGTGATCCCATGACACGACGTGCAGTTGCGGTAAACGAGGAGACAGACGTGACGTAACCCTCGCACAGTAACCACTGACATCTACTGCGGCGGTTACTGCTCGGGCCCTTAAAATAAGGCAACGTAATGATTAATCGTTACGTGGGTTGGCGTACGAGAGAAGGAAGCAAGGCCCGGATCCGAGACACGAAGGTAACCCGGCCAACGAGTGAACACTTGAACTGTGCAGAGGAAAAGTAAAACCATAGGACCCGAGCCAAAGTGGTGACCCGGCCGGCAAGTGAAAACTTGGAGCGTGCGAAGGGAACGTAAATCCATATAATTTGAGACAAAAAGTTAACCCGGAAATAAACATCCGAAGGATAGATACGAATGAACCTGATGTGGCCTTAGCGACCAAGGCCGCTGAGGCCACACCAGCTTCGGGGACTAATGTTGGGGGGGATAACCCCGGGTAGGGTCACTCCGGGGTATAAGGGACGAGGTATCCGAGGGTCGGTAAGGTCAAAGCGGATGCTGGCCGAGTCACCTCAAGGAAGACCGGATCACGGAGTAACCCGGACCAGGGGGTTGTCCAACATTGTCTCATCCGACTCAAGGAGTGAGTCGGAGACACTTGTCTAGCTCATATGCAGGAACAGGTGTGGCCGGATCAACTGTGATCCCGATCCTCGTTTGGCTTCTAGGAGAAGGAAGGAATCTCTCTGGTCAAAAAGAAGGCCCGGTGCGTACTGAATGAGCGAATAAAGCAAGGGCAGGACCACCGGATCATGGCCGACAAGGGTGACAATGCTCACGTCGGCTGACGCAGGCGCCGCAGAGGCAACGTCGTTAAAGCAAGAGTGACGCGGGGGAAAAGCATCCCTGTCGGGTTACTACTTTGGGAGGAGGCATATTCTAGGAATATGCCTCCACGTATGCCCTAGGCCAGGACCGAACCACCTCTATATAAGGGGGGGTTGGGGTTCTGGTAAGGGGGTTAGATTTTCGGAGGTTGGGTCTCTTCTAATACTGAGCAAGAAAAAACACTAGTAGGTCTAGGGTTCTTGGGCTAGTTAGTAGGCAAGAGTAAGAGAGTTTCTTCTTCCTCCTCTTGTCAATACAGCTCGAGGAGCACTTTTAATCTGAGAGACTGGGCATCAATACAAGGCTTCTGTGTAGAGAATCACTCTACTATCCCTCCCTGGATTCCCCTAGCGCATATTAGTCCCCACCTTCAACCTATCCATGGCATCTGTCGTGACACCACCACGACAGGGAAACTGTCCCGGTGTTGATTACTTGTTGTAGTTGATGCTATTGAGTGGAACCATTGAATTACTATTCATGTTCAGATTGTTAATTATCATTATTTCATCTCTGATCTTGATCCATATGATGTCTCGTGAGTAGTTCGTTTAGTTCTTGAGGACATGGGATAAGTCATGTTGTTAGTAGTGGAATCGTGTTGAGAAAGATTCGATGGTTTGATATTTAAGTTGTGGTGTTATTCTTCTAGTGGTGTCATGTGAACGTAGACTACATGATACTTCACCTTTATGGGCCTAGGGGAATGCATTGTGTATTTGGCTACTAATCGTGGGGTTGCCGGAGTGACAGAAACCTGAACCCCTGTTAGGAAACCTTTGCATAAGGGAGTGTAGGATCTCAAAGTTTAAGGTTGTGGTTAGGTTTTTATATTAATTACTTTCTTGTAGTTGTGGATGCTTGCAAGGGGTATAATCACAAGTATGTATTAGTCCTAGGAAGGTCAGTAACATTAGCATAGGTTCACCCACACAACACTTGTCCAACCAAAGAAGATTAATCAACTATATGAAGCGAAAGCACTTGACGATATTCCCATGTGACCTTGAGAACGTTTGGTCATCTTAAGTAATACAACCGGCTTGTCCTTTTCTAAAGAAAGGATTGGGCCACTTGCTGCAATTATTATTATTATTATTGTCTTTTATTTACTTGTACTTTATTTATCTGCATTACCAAAAAAAACCTAAATATCCGTTTGCTAAGTATTTATAGAGAATTCCTGATCCAAGCCACTTGGCAACACCTTCTGCTCCTTGTTGGGTTCGACACCCTTACTTATCGAAAATACTACGATACACCCCCTATACTTATGGGTCATCAAGACTATTTTCTAGCGCCATTGCCGGGGAGTGAAGCGCTATTGAAGAGTGGAACTGGTAAAGGAAACTTCTACTGTGAGTATTGTTTACTTCTGTTTGTTACTTTATTTCAATATGGATAGTTCACTTAGTTTCTTATTTTGTAATGCTACTACCACTGCTAAGGTAGTAGATGAACCACCACCTGCTGAAAATGATCCTTTTAAAATACCTACAAAAATTGTTGATCGTGTTATGGATAATTACTATTTTGGAGATGGAACTGTCCATCCCAGTGATCATTTGCTCTTTATACATGAAATATGCAGATTGTTCAAGTGTGCAGGTATTACAATAGATCAAGTTAAGAAGAAGTTATTCTCGTTATCATTGAAAGGAAGAGTTGAGGAATGGTATAAGCTGCTGAAGAATGGTCAATCTCTTGAATGGGAGGAAATTGTACCTCTCTTTTATTCAAAATTTTATCCTCCTAGTGAGATTCACAAAGGTCGGAATCAAATATATAACTTTTGGCCTCGTGATGGAGAGAGTAAAACTCAATCTTGAGGGAGATTGAAGTTACTAATGCTCAAATGTCCTATTCATGAGCTCCCTAACAATATTATTATCAATAACTTTTATGCAAGGCTTTCTCTTCATGATAAGGATCTATTGGATGCTTCTTGTGCTGGGTCATTTACACGTATGGAAGAAGAAGCTAAATGGGATCTTCTAGACCGTATTCAAGACGAATGATAAAGGAAGAAATTCAGGTATACACTATGATTATGAATGCATTAAATATTTTATGGGAACTGATGACTTTCATAATATTAGTAATGCTTATGGTCTTGATTCTCAAGTTATTGCAAATTGTTTTAAGGCCTTTGTCTCTTATATTGAAATTCCCAAAAAGGAATGGAACAAGTATCATGCACCATATAAAGATATTGTTGATTGTGTTCCTGCTGGAAGTACTGAAGTTTGTACCATTGATCATATTTTACCTGAACCTTACATCGATAAAATACCTTTCCTGGATAAGTTAAAGGAGCATTCTATGATAACTAGTGTGGTTAACAAAAGTACAAAGAGAGCTATAAAACCCGATGAACAAATACACGTTGAACCTGCAGTAGAAATTGTGAAAGACCTGGTCACTAAAAGTGTAGAAGATGGATACATTATCTTTTGTGGAGATGCTTCTAATATTATTTCACATCCTAGTAGAACTAGGAAAGCTAGTGTCCCTGTGCTTTCTGTTAGAATTGGTGATCATTGCTATTATGGTTTATGTGATATTGGTGCAAGTTCAAGTGTTATTCCTTATGAGCTTTACAAAGAAATTATGCATGAAATTGGTCCCTGTGAACTAGAAGAAATTGATGTAGTTATTCACCTTGCCAATAGAGATACCATCTCTCCAATTGGTATTGTAAGAGATGTGGAAGTTCTTTGTGGTGAGATTAAATATCCTGCTGACTTTCTAGTACTTAGTTCAGCTGCTAGCAAAACGCGTCCTATCATTTTTGGAAGACCTTTCTTGAACACTTATGGAGCCATTATAGATTGTAAGAGGGAGAAAAATTTAACTAAATTTGATGGAGAATCTTATGAGTTTAATTTTTCAAAATTTGCTAATGTTCCTTATGAAAATGAATTGCCTGATTAGGATTTTAGGGTTGAACAACTTGCTTCTATTTCTCTTCCTCCTAACAATGCCCTACAGCAATTTATGGAAGACCACGAAAGTGAGATCTTCATGGAAGAAAGAAATGAGATTGACAAGATTCTCCTTCGTCGACCCAAGATGCTTAAGCATAACTTACCTGTGGAAGATTTGGGTACTACATTACCACCTAAAAAGGATCCGGTTTTCGATCTGAAACCTTTACCTGATGATCTTAAATATGCTTACATTAATGATAAGAAAATATATCTTGTTATTATTAGTTCTAAACTTTTAGGAAAGGAAGAGGGAAGATTATTAGAAGTATTGAAGAAACACCGAGGTGCTATGGGTTATACTCTTGATGGTTTAAAGGGGATTTCTCCTACTATATGTCAGCATGCTATTAATATAGAACCCGACGCAAAGCCAGTAGTAGAACATCAACATCGTTTAAATCCTAAGATGAAGGAAGTGGTAAGAAATGAGGTATTAAAACTCCTTGATGCTGGTATTATTTATCCTATTGCTGATAGTCAATGGGTTAATCATGTTCATTGTGTTCCAAAGAAAGGAGGAATTACTGTTGTGCCTAATGAGAATAATGAGCTTATCCCCAAAAGAGTAGTAGTTGGTTATAGGATGTGCATTGATTTCAGAAAGGTTAACAAAGTTACTAAAAAGATCATTACCCACTGCCATTTATCGATCAAATGTTAGAAAGGTTGTCTAAGAAGACTCATTTTTTGCTTTCTTGATGGATACTCTGGGTTTTCTCAAATTGCTGTTAAACAACAAGATCAAGAAAAAACTACTTTTACGTGTCCTTATGGAACTTATGCTTATAGGTGTATGCCTTTTGGTTTGTGTAATTCTCCTGCTACTTTTCAAAGATGCATGTCTGCTATCATTCAAGGTTTTTGTCAGGAAATTGTGGAAGTATTCATGGATGATTTTCCCGTTTATGGAACTTCTTTTGATAATTGTCTGCACAACCTTGATAAAGTTTTGCAGAGATGCGAAGAAACTAACCTTGTTCTTAATTGGGAGAAATGCCACTTCATGGTTAATGAAGGAATTGTCCTTGGACATAAAATTTCTGAAAGAGGCATTGAAGTTGACAGAGTCAAAGTCGAAGCAATTCAGAAAATGCCCTATCCTAGGGATGTCAAAGGTATTCATAGTATCCTTGGTCATGATGGTTTCTATAGAAGGTTTATTAAAGATTTCTCTAAGATATCAAAACCTCTTACCAATCTTCTCCAAAAAGATGTACCTTTTGTTTTTGATGATGATTGTAAGGAAGCTTTTGAAACTCTTACTACTGCTCATATTGTCCAACCACCAGATTGGAATTTACCCTTTGAAATTATGTGTGATGCTAGTGATTTTGTTGTAGGTGCTGTTCTTGGACAACGAATAGATAAAAAGTTGAATGTTATCCATTATGCTAGTAAGACTCTTGATGCTGCTCAAAAGAATTATGCTACTACTGAAAAAGAGTTCTTAGTTGTTGTCTTTGCTTGTGATAAGTTTAGACCTTATATTGTGGATTTAAAAGTTATCATTCATACTGATCATGCTGCTATTAAGTACCTTATGACAAAGAAATATGCTAAACCTAAGCTTATTAGATGGGTGTTACTTTTACAAGAGTTCAATCTACATATTGTAGATAGGAAAGGTGCTGAAAATCCTGTTGTTGACAATTTATCTCGATTGGAAAACATTTCTTTTGATCCTATGCCTTTTAATGATAGTTTTCCAAATGAACAGTTAGCTGCAATAAGGGTAAGATCGCGAGAGTCCATGGTATGTTGATTATGCTAACTTTATTGTTTCCAAGTATTTGCCTCCATCTTTTATAGCCCAGCAAAGAAGGAAATTCTTTTATGATTTGAGGCATTATTTTTGGGATGACCCACATTTATATAAAGAGGGAGTGGATGGTATTATGCGAAGATGTGTTCCAGAATATGAACAAAAGGAGATATTGTAGAAATGTCATGGTAGTCCCTATGGAGGACATCATGCTAGAGATAGAACTGCACAAAAGGTTCTACAATCAGGTTTTTATTGGCCTACCCTTTTTAAAGATGCAAGAAAGTTTATCTTATCATGTGATGAATGTCAAAGAGTTGGTAATATTTCTAGGCGCAATGAAATGCCTATGAATTACTCTCTTGTTATTGAACCATTTGACTGTTGGGGATTTGACTTTATGGGTCCTTTTCCTCCTTCAAAAGGTTATACTCATATTATTGTTGCCGTTGATTATGTTACTAAGTGGGTAGAAGCCATACCTACAAAAAGTGTTGATGGTGAGACCTCTTTAAAAATGCTTAAGGATGTTATCTTTCCTGGGTTTGGTGTGCCTAGGTATCTTATGACTGATGGAGGTTCACATTTCATTCATGGTGGATTTAGGAAGACCCTTTCTAAATATGACGTTAATCATAGAATTGCTTCAGCTTATCATCCCCAAACCAGTGGGCAAGTAGAACTATCAAATAGAGAAATTAAATCCATCTTGCAAAAGACTGTTAATAGATCTAGAAAAAATTGGGCTAAAAAGTTGAATGATGCTTTATGGGCTTATAGAACTGCTTATAAAAATCCTATGGGAATGTCTCCTTACAAAATGGTTTATGAAAAAGCTTGTCACCTGCCTTTAGAATTAGAACACAAAGCTTATTGGGCAGTGAAAGAACTTAATAGAGATTTCAAACTTGCTAGTAAGAAAAGATTGTTTGACTTGAGTTCTTTAGATGAGTGGAGAAGTGAAGCATATGAAAATGCTAGACTCTTTAAAGAAAAAGTGAAAAGATGGCATGACAGGAGAATTCTTAAGAGAGAATTTCATGTTGGTGACAAAGTTCTATTGTATAGGTCTCGTCTCAATTTTTTTGCAGGAAAACTACTTTCAAAATGGGAAGGACCTTTTGTTATTGAAGAGGTGTATCGTTCAGGTGCAATAAAAATTTCTTCCTTAAGAGACAACACTAAACAAGTGGTGAATGGTCAAAGACTCAAGCACTATATTGTTGGAGATTCTTACAATGAAGATATTGATGTTATTCAAGTGGTGACTCTGGAAAAATTTAGTAAAGACCAAATTCAGAAACCTGCAGAGTCCGTTTTCGAATAGGTAATAGTTCTGGTAAGAAAAGTTCCTCGAAAAACTTTTTCAATTTATATTTTTGCAGTTTTTATCTAACATGGAAGATATTGAGTCGAAAAAGGGACGGAAACGGAGCCCGGGTGGCTCACACCACCCCATGGCACGGGCCCACCTGGCCGCGCCACCAGGGGTGTGGCCACCCCGGAGCCTGTCTCCGACCCGTTTTCTCCCAGTACCTTCCTTTTGTTGTTAAACTTTGTAATATATAATCCCCCAAATCCCTAGACGTTCGTATATCGTGTTCTCGCCGTGTTTTTATTTTTGATCTATTTCTGACAGGCAAATTCTTAGTTTTGGAGCCACAATGTCTTCCTCTGGATCACCTAAGGAGGATTCCTCCGCGGACATCATCAACCCGTACATGTAAGAGTTGAAGATTCACCCCAAGGAGTTGTCGCTCGAAGATGGGAAGATATAGATAAAAGAGGTTCAGGGCCCTAAAGGAGAAGGTAGTATGGAGGACAGGATGGAAGCATTGGAGCAAGAAGTCTTTAGGTACAAGAAGATGGCAGAGCGCGAAGTGGATATCATCCATAAGATTAGTTCAGAACTCATCGCCGAGCACAAGAAGGAGACTACTGAGCTTAGTATGAAATTCTCTCACTCCATCGAACAACCAACCAACTACAAGCATAGCTCTACGACATGCAAAATCAAAACTGTGAGTATGAGGCTAGGTTTAAACACATAAGTTCTGCTGCTAGTTTTAGGATGTTGGAAACCAAGATGTCCTTTGTTGATGGGGAGCCCTGACCTTGGAAGTTGGATGATGACGAGAGAACACCACCACCCAAGGAGTAATTCGTCATCAGGTTTTGGCATCCCCTTGGTTTGTTCCAAGCTTGGAGGAGTGCCACGGTATCATTATCTTTCATCTTTTTACCTTTTTAGTAGAGTCATATCATGAATAGAGAAGTTATCATATAGGATGGTTTGCATTGTGGAAGTATCTCTCCTCTAGTTAGTTATATATGTATCCGTTGGTGTGAGTTACCGTTATGGAATATTAATGAGAAGTTCTATCATTTACTTTTTGCACATCTTATTTTAGTTTGCAATTTTTGTTATATCATTGATCTTGTTGTTAGTATTGGTATCACTTTGGTATCATTAAGTAAATTTAGTTGGTTTTGGCAAACCTGGCTCTGGTCAGTAGCAACACTGTTTGAGAATTGAATGGAAAAGAGAAAAGTACTTTTAGAAATATAATTTCATCATCTTTATTTCTTGTTTGGCTCATAAGCTTAGTATTCTCTAGTTAAGATCTTTTGTGCTTCCAAGCAAGATTGCATGATTGGTTCTATCACTTGTATGTTTGTTTGTTTCCTTCAACTCTTATGCTTGCTACCCATCCTTGCTAGCCAAAAAACCTGTACTGAGAGGGAATGCTTCTCGTGCATCCAATCCTTAAACCAAAACCTATGCCATTTGTGTCCACCATACCTACCTATTAGCATTATTTCTATTCCATGTATATTCATTTTTTATCTACCTTCCGAATTAAACTTACTATGTGAAAACTAGTGATTAAAGCTCTCACAAACTTGATGGCACACTTTATTTTCTTGCACTTAATAAACTTGAACCATTGTGTCCATCTATGCTGCGTATATGCTTGCGCTTTATAAGTTGTGAATTAGCAGAACCATGTTACCATGGGGAACGCTTTCAATATTGCACTTATTTAGTTGATATCACATTCTTTTGTCTATGGATCCCAGCAGTGTGAAATAAAGGGGGAGCTTGTAAGCTCATGGAATTTGTATATGTGTTAGAGAAATGCCTGGGCGGCTAGCCTAAGCCATGCCTAATCATGGTGGAAACTTGCAGCATAACCATAGTGAGCATTCTGTGAAGCATCCTCAATAAAAACCTATGCAAATAGCAAATAGAAAGATCGTTGAGATGCTCATTGTCTGTTGCCTTATCATTTTGATATGGGATAGCTCCTGTATCATAGGGCAAGGGGTACCCTATTGGTGGTTCTCCATGATACACATGTATTTACAATGACAATAACTTACTTGTGACTAAAGTTGAGTAGCATGAGGTTCGGTACTCGTAAGCAAGGGGCATGAGATTTTCAACTTATAACTTGTCAAGCATATCCTCATATTTGTGTCACTTTAACTTTAATCACCTCAAGATGCTTATGATAGGGGCAATGAGAGCTGAAAGCTAGTAAGTACCATAATTTTTGGAAGCTCTTTATGAAACTTGAAATCCCTGCTTCCCTCTGCGAAGGGCCTATATTTTACTTTTTAGTTGAGTCAGTAAACCTATTCCTCTCCATCTCAAGCAAGTATTTGAGTTGTTGTGTTTCAATCATTCATATGATGATATATTCAATCATGTTTCTTATGTTCCTTGTTTTGCACACTGCTCTTATCTTAGTGAATATTACTTTGAAAGCTATCATTGAAAACCCCATTATGTCTAACTCCAGCAATTTGTTAACCGTTTTCTTACTAAGAACAAAGTTTGCCATTACCAATTATGATTTACCTTGTGTATCTTTATTGTGTTTCCTTTACTTATTGCAAGTTAAGTTACATAATAGTGAGTTGTTTTCTATCATGATTTGTGTATTGATGAATGTGATGCTTCTTGTCCGTATTCTCTTTATCGACACCTCACTCCATAAACATGTGGTCATGTTCATTGAGCTCAATTTTCGCTTGGGGATAAGCGAGGTCTAAGCTTGGGGGAGTTGATACGTCCATTTTGCATCACTATTCTATATCACAATTTACTATTATTCATTGATATATTTCATATTAAGAGATGATACTTATGTTATTTCATCTATTTTTGCATGATTGATGACTTTTGGAGGATGAACCACTAGAGTCAGGATTCTGATGGAAAAAGCACAAGCCAGATGCAATTTTGGCGAAGATCAGAAAATCCCAGAAAATATATGGAAATTCCTATTTTTCCAGAAGACGGAGGAGTGGAGATGGGCCCTGGCGCGGGCCAGCCCTGGCCGCGCCACCAGGTGGTGTGGCCACCCTGGCCCACCTCTGGCATCGCCCTTTGGCGTATATAATCCCCTCGAAACCCTAAGACTCGGGGGGTGACCACATAAAGGTTCCGCAGCCTCTGCGGCACGGAAACTATAGAGAGAGAAAGAGCTCTCCGGCAGGTAGAAATCTGTCGGGGAAATTCCTTCCCGAAGAGGGGAGATCATCGCCATCAACATCGTCATTAAGCTAGACTTCATCGGGATCATCATCATCGTCATCTCCACCAGCACCATCACCACCACTCCGTACCGCTGTAACAATTGGATTGAATCTTGCATAGTTCTTAGGGGGAACTTTCTCGGTGTTGATTACTTGTTGTAGTTGATGCTATTGAGTGGAACCATTGAATTATTGTTCATGTTCAGATTGTTACTTATCATTATTTCATCTCTGATCTTGATCCATATGATGTCTCGTGAGTAGTTCGTTTAGTTATAGAGGACATGGGAGAAGTCATGTTGTTAGTAGTGGAATTGTGTTGAGAAAGATTCAATGGTTTGATATTTAAGTTGTGGTGTTATTCTTCTAGTGGTGTCATGTGAACATCGACTACATGATACTTCACTTTTATGGGCCTAGGGGAATGCATTGTGTATTTGGCTACTAATCGTAGGGTTACCGGAGTGACAGAAACCTGAACCCTCGTTAGGAAACCTTTGCATAAGGGAGTCTAGGATCTCAAAGTTTAAGGCTGTGGTTATGTTTTTATCTTAATTACTTTCATTTAGTTGCGGATGCTTGCAAGGGGTATAATCACAAGTATGTATTAGTCCTAGGAAGGTTAGTACATTAGCATAGGTTCACCCACACAACACTTGTCCAACCAAAGAAGATTAATCAACTATATAAAGAGAAAGCACTTAACGATATTCCCATGTGTCCTTGAGAATTTTTGGTCGTCTTAAGTAATACAACCGGCTTGTCCTTTGCTAAAGAAAGGATTGGGCCACTTGTTGCAATTATTATTATTATTGTCTTTTATTTATTCGTACTTTATTTATCTGCATTATCAAAAAAAACCTAAAAATCCGTTTGCTAAGTATTTAAAGAGAATTCTTGATCCAAGCCACTTGTCAACACATTCTGCTCCTCGTTGGGTTCGACACTCTTACTTATCGAAAATACTGCGATACACCCCCTATACTTCTAGGTCATCACGCATGCAAAGTCGGTGCGCCATGGATATTTTAATTTCCTGTGGCGCGCCTTATAGGTATGCGCCACGGATATGTCAGGGTCATGCATAAGTGGAATATATAGATGGCCTTGACATATCCATGGCGCATTTTGTAGGGTGCGCCACTGATGTGCATGTTATCCGTGGCGCGTCTTTGCTGCGTGCGCCACTGATATGTCGAGCACCATATATACAGCTAGCCACCACCTTTTCCCACTAGCTTGGTGCACTTTCCCCTCCACTCACTTCCCCCCTCTAGACCAGATCTAGTAGTGTTCTTCCTCCTCCCGCCTCATTTCTCCGCATGAATTCACCCAATTTAGCCATCTAAAACTATTTTGGATGATAGTTTTGTAAAGGGAAGGCTAGATCTATTGAAACCACCGATTCGCTTTCCTCCCTCCTCGATCATTTACTAGGTGAGTAGATGTATGGAAGGACATATGCATGTTTGTGTGTATGCGATGAATTGCTTGTGATGATTGCATGGGCGAGATGTTATTGTTGTGTGTGTATGAATGTTTGTGTGTATTAGTGACAGTTTGTGGTACGGTACATGTTGTGTGTTTGCCGAAATGTTGCGTGGTGTATGCATGCTTGCCGAAATGTTGATTAATTTCTGTTTCAGCGGGATGAAGTCTCATGACTGTCACATGCTGATGACGCAGATACTTCCCGTCGCAATACGAGGGATAATGGACAAGCACGTCGGTGAGACATTGTTTGGCCTCTGCAACTTTTTCGACGTCATCTCTCGAAAGTCGATCGGCGTCCAGTAGCTCGCAAGGCTACAAGAAGAGATAGTGGTGATATTATGCGAGCTCGAGATTTACTTCCCGCCCGCATTCTTCGACATCATGGTGCATCTGCTGGCCCATGTCATGGATGATATCATCCACCTCGGGCCAACATTTATTCACAACATGATGCTGTTCAAAAGGATGAATGGAATTATCAAAGGCTTCGTCCGCAACAGGGCCCATCCAGATGCAAGCATAGCCAAGGCCTTTCTGACCTACGAGTGCATCTCTTTCTGCCAGAATTATTTAGGCACCACCGACGAGGACCCTGTTAGTCTAGAAGGAAATAGCAGGCACCTCGGCAGGCTCGCTGGATGTGGTCACCGCGAGGGTTGATGACCCACAAGTATAGGGGGTGTATCGTAGTATTTTTGATAAGTAAGAGTGTTGAACCCAACGAGGAGCAGAAGGTGTTGATGAGTGGCTTGGAGGAGGAATTCTCTGTAAATACTTAGCAAACGAATTTTTAGGGGTTTTTGATAATGTAGATAAATAAAGTACGAGTAAATAAAAAAATGCAGCAAGTGGCCCAATCCTTTCTTTAGCAAAGGACAAGCCGGTTGTATTACTTAAGATGACCAAACGTTCTCAAGGACACATGGGAATATTGTCAAGTGCTTTCGCTTCATATAGTTGATTAATCTTCTTTGGTTTGCTAAGTGTTGTGTGGGTGAACATGTGCTAATGTACCGACCTTCCTAGGACTGATACATACTTATGATTATACCCCTTGCAAGCATCCGCAAGTATAAGAAAGTAATTAAGATATAAACCAAACCACAACTTTAAACTCTAAGATCCTGACATCTCTTGTGCAAAGGTTTCCTAACAGGGGTTCAGGTTTCTGTCAATCCGGCAACCCCTACGATTAGTAGCCAAATACACAATGCATTCTCCTAGGCCCATATAGGTGAAGTGTCATGTAGTAGACATTCACATGACACCACTAGAAGAATAACACCACAACTTAAATAACAAACTATAGAATCTTTCTCAACACAATTCCACTGCTAACAACATGACTTCTCCCATGTCCTCAAGAACAAAACGAACTACTCACAAGACATCATATGGATCAAGATCAGAGATGATATAATGATAAGTAACAATATGAACATAACAATAATTCGATGGTTCCACTCAATAGCATCAACTACAACAAGTAATCAACACCAGGAAAGTTTCCCCTAAGAACTATGCAAGATTCAGTCCAATTGTTACAGCGGTATAAAGTGGTGATGATGGTGCTGGTGGATATGATGATGGAGATGATGATGATGCCGATGAAGTCCAGCTTGATGGTGGTGTTGATGGCGACAATCTCCGGGAAGGAATCCGCAGAATCATCTGAGAGATATTTCTCTCTCAGAGTTTTCCGCCTCCGAGGCGCGGAATCTTTCTGTGGTCCCTCGGTATTAGGGTTTCGTGGGGATAATATACGCAAAGGGAGAGCCAGTGGGCAGGTGGCTACACCACTGGCCTGTAAGGGTGGTATGCCCAGTGTGGGCCCCCATCTCCACTCCCCCTTCTGGCATCCTTCGTCTTCTGGAAAATAGAATTTTCCATGTATTTTCCCTGATTTTCTGATCTTCGTGAATTTCGCCTCCAAATAGCACCTTTTCCATCAGAATCCTGACTCCAGCGGTCCATGCTCCAAAAGTCATCAACCATGCAAAAACAGATGAAATAACATAAGTATCATCTCTTAATATGAAATATATCAATGAATAACAGTAAATTATGATATAGAATAGTGATGCAAAATGGACGTATCAACTCTCCCCAAGCTTAGACTTCACTTGTCCCCAAGCGAAAACTAAGCTCAATAAACATGACCTCTGGTTTATGGAGTGAAGAGTCGATAAAAGAATACGGACAAGAAGCATCACATTCATCAATACACAAATCATAATAGAAGACAACTCACCATTATATAACTTAACTTGCAATAGGTAAAGGAAACACAAATAAAGATACACAAAGTAAATCATAATTGGTAATGGCAAACTTAGCTCTTGGTTGAAGAATAGTTGACAATTTGCAGGAGTTCACACATAACTAGTTTTCAATGATAGCTTTGAAACTAATAAACACTAAGATAAGAGCAACGTGTGAAACAAGGAACATAAGAAACATGATTGAATAAATCATCATGTGAATGAATGAAACACAACAAATCAAAATACTTTCTGAGATAGAAGGGAATAGGTTTACTGACTCAACTAAAAAGTAAAAGATAGGCCCTACACAGAGGGAAGCAGGGATTTCAAGTTTCATAAAGAGCTTCCAAAAATTATGGTACTTATTAGCTTTTAGCTCTCATTGCCCCTATCATAGGCATATTTAGGTGATTAAGGTTAAAGTGATCAAATATGAGGATATGCTTGACAAGTTGTAAGTTGAAAATCTCATGTCCCTTGAATACGACGGCCGCTCCTCATGCTACTCAAGTTTAGTTACCGGTAAGTTCTTGTCATAGTAAGTATATGTGTATCATAGAGAATCGCCAACAGGGTACCCCTTGCCCGATGATACGGAAGAATCCCCATATCAAAATGACAAGTCAAGCAGATAACAAGCATCTCAGCAATCTTCTTATTTACCATGGGAAACTGGTGCTTTTTTCTCTCTTTCCTCTTTTCTCATCTCTTTTTTTTTCTTTTTCTCAATCTCTATCTCTTTTTTTATAAGAAGAATGCTTCATAGATTGCTCATTATGGCTACGCTGCAGGTTTCCACCATGATTAGGCATGGATTAGACCAGCGTCCCAGGCGTTTCTCTAACACAGATACATAACTCCATGGACTTACAAGCTCCCCTTTCATTTCACACCGACGACATCCATAAACAAAAGAGCATGATATCAACTAAATAAAGTACAACGTTGAAATCGTTCCCCATGATAGCATGGTTCTACTAATTCACAACTTACAAAGCGCAAGCATATACGCAACATAGATGGGCACAATGGTTCAAGTTTATTAAGTGCAAGAAAGTAAAGTGTGCCATCAAGTTCGTGAGAGCTTCAATCACTAATTTTCACATAACAAGTTTAATTCGGAAGGTAGATAAAAACATGAATTTACTTGGAATAGAAATAGTGCTAATAGGTAGGATGGTGGACACAAATGGCATAGGTTTTGGTTTAAGGATTGGATGCACAAGAAGAATTCCCTCTCAGTACAGGTTTTTGGCTAGCAAGGCTGGGTAGCAAGCATAATAGTTGAAGGAAACAAACAAACATACAAGTGATAAAAACAAACATGCAATCTTCCTTGGAAGCACAAAAGATCTTAACTAGAGAATACTAAACTTATGATCAAATCAAGAAAGAAAGATGATGAAATTATATTTCTTTAAGAGTACTTTTATCTTTTCATTCAATTCTCAAAATAGTGTTGCTACTGACCGAGCCAGGTTTGCCAAAACCAACTAAATTTACTCAATAATCCCCAAGTGATATCAATACTAATAACAAGATCAATCATATAACAAGAATTGAAAACTAATATAAGGTATGCAAAAGAGTAAATGATAGAACTTCTCATTAATATTCCATAACGGCAACTCACACCAAGGGATACATAGATATCTAACGAGAGGGGGGACACTTCCATAATGCAAACCATCATACATGATAACTTCTCTATTCATGATATGACCCTACTAAAAAGGTAAAAAGATAGAAGATAGTGATGTGATACCGCGGCACTCCCCCAAGCTTGGAACAAACCAAGGGGATGCCAAAACCTGATGACGAATTACTCCTTCGGTGGTGGTTGTGTTCTCTCGATTGGCACGAGGAAATCTTCTAGTATCGTGTGAAGCTTGTTATTCCCCTCTCGAAGCATATCCACCTTCCTCTTCAAGACTCGGTACTTGTCACGGAACTCATCAGTTACTCGTAGAGCTTCCACTGCTGCAGGGCAGGAACTGAGATCTAGAGTTGGAGGTATCATCCCCGTCATGTCTGATGTCATGTCCTTTACTTCCTCCCCGACGTTCTGATCCATGTCTTCGCACCTAGTTGTGATCCTTTCTTGTTTCACTCGTCCCACGAGAGTCTCCTGCTCAAGATTGCGATGGAGCTCGCGACCCCCTAAATGACATCTGAACAAAACAGATCGAAACAAAAAACCACGATGAGAACACGATATACGAACCTTGGGGGATCAGGGGATTATATATTACGATTTTTTACAACATAAGGAAGGTACTAGGAGAAAAACGGGTCGGAGACGGAGTCCGAGGTGGCCACACCACCTGCTGGCGCGGCCAGGGGGTCGCGCCAGAGGGTGCTGTGAGCCACCCTGGCTCCGTTTCCGTCCCTCTTTTGCTTCGTTGCTTTCCTTGTTGGATAAAAACTGCAAAAATATAACTGGACAGATTTTTCGCGGACGTTTCCTTACCATAGCTGTTACCTATTCGAAAACGGATTCCGCAGGTCTCTGAAGTTGGCATTTAGTAGATTCTTTCGGAGTCACTGCTTGAATAACATCAATATCTTCATCTTATACACATATTTCTCGAGTCATGAAACCTTTCACTTTCTTATTACACCATTTTCTCCACTAACCTGGAAATTTCTTTCACACAAAACTTCTCACAATTCCCTTTAGCAACATTAGTATAAGCGAGGTAATAAACCTTTTAAGTTAAATTTCAACTGAAATCCATAAAAACATAATCTATTGTAGCAACTCCTTCCAAGAGCCCAAAAGGAATTCAAAAAGGAAATCGATTTAAGAGGCAAATGCAAGAGTGGCAAAAATCTGTCAAAACATACCAGCAGGTAAAGATCATTTTTTTCGAAAATCTTCTGTTGCTCAAATAAAAAAGTGTAAAACTAACAAAAGTTAAATAACAACCTGGGGCAGAAGCACAAAAGGTTACAGCTCAATCCGACATCCAGAGATTTTTCACGAATTTTTACAGCGAAGCACAAAAATCTGTTTTGGGACAGCAACTTCCCCAAATCTTACTTCTCTCTCATTAGAGGTTGATCTTGACACGAAAACCCAACAAAAAGTATAAGGAGAGGTTATTACCAAAGTAATAACTTCCAAGACTCAAATAAGGAAAAACAAACTGAAAGCAAAAATATTGGGTTGTCTCCCAAAAAGTTCTTTCTTTATAGCCATTAAGATGGGCATAATAATTTCAATGATGCTCACATAAGAATATGAATTAAAGTGAAAGAGATCATCAAGAAGAAGAAAAATATACATGTTTAAGTCTAACCCACTTCCTATGCAAGGGAATTTTATAAGCAAACAAATTGTTGAAACCATAGGATGCTAGCATAGGAAGGCAAAACAAGTGCAACATAAAGACTTTAAGCATAAAACGAGGAAACTTGATATTATTGAGATGCATAAGAACAGTCTTACCTCTCTCATAATAACTTTCAGTATCATGCATAAATTTAACGATATAACTATCACAAGAACCATTGTAGCAATGATCACTTATCCTAACAGAAAACACAGGGACACTAGCTCTCATAACACTGCTTTGTGAAACATTATTAGAAGTATCCTTACAAAGAAAAGTGTGTCCATCTCCTACATATTTAGTGACAAAGTCTTTCACCTTTGCTACTACAGGTTCAGAAGCTATTTGTTCGTCAGGTTCAACAGCTTTATTTGTACTTACATTAACCATACTAGCTATCATAGAATGTTCTTTTATCTTAACTAGGAAAGGTATTTTCTCAATGTAAGGTTCATGTAAACCATGATTAGTAGTATAAACTTCAGTATTTCTTGCAGGAACACAATTAGCAATATATTTATATGGCTCATGATACTTATTCCATTTCTTTATAGGAATTTTAATATAGGAAGCAAAAGCCTTAAAATAAGTCTCAATAGCTTGAGAGTCTAGATCATAAGCATCTTTAATGTTTTGAAAGTCATTATTTCCCATAAAAGATTCAATGCATTCATAATCATAATTTATACCTGACTTTCTTCCTTTATCATTCTCCCATGCTTCAGCATTGTCTTGAATACGGTCTAGAAGATCCCATTTAACTCCTTCTTCCATGCGTGTAAATGATCCAGCACAAGAAGCATCCAATAAATCCTTATCATGGAGAGAAAGTCTTGCATAAAAGTTATTGATAATAATATTGTTGGGGAGATCATGAATAGGACATTTGAGCATTAGTAACTTCAATCTCCCCCAAGCTTGAGTTGTACTCTCTCCATCAAGAGGGCAAAAGTTGTATATTTGATTCCGATCTTTATGAATCTCACTAGGAGGATAAAATTTTGAATAAAAGAGAGGTACTACTTCCTCCCATTCAAAAGCTTGACCATTCTTCAGCAGCTTGTACCATTCCTCAACTCTTCCTTTCAGTGATAATGAGAATAACTTATTCTTGACATGATCTGTTGTAATACCTGCACACTTGAACAACCCGCATAATTCGTGTATAAAGAGCAAATGATCACCGGTATGGACGGTTCCATCTCCAAAATAGTAGTTATCCATAACACGATCAATAATTCTTGTAGGTATTTTAAAAGTATCATTCTCAGCAGGTGGTGGTTCATCTACTTCCTTAGCAGTGGTAGTAGCATTATGAAATAAGAAACTAAGTGAATTATCCATATTGAAAATAAAGTAACTAACAGAAGTAAACAATACTCACAGTAGAAGTTTCCTTTACCAGTTCCACTCTCCAATAGCGCTTCACTCCCCGGCAACGGCGCCAAAAAAAGTCTTGATGACCCACAAGTATAGGGGGTGTATCGCAGTATTTTCGATAAGTAAGAGTGTCGAACCCAATGAAGAGAAGAAGGTGTTGACGAGTGGCTTGGAGCAGGAATTCTCTGTAAATACTTAGCAAACGGATTTTTGGGTTTTTTTTTTGATAATATAGATAAATAAAGTAAGAGTAAATAAAAGACAATAATAAATACAGCAAGTGGCCCAATCCTTTCTTTAGCAAAGGACAAGCCAGTTGTATTACTTAAGATGACCAAACATTCTCAAGGACACACGGGAATATCGTCAAGTGATTTTGCTTCATATAGTTGATTAATCTTCTTTAGTTTGCTAAGTGTTGTGTGGGTGAACCTGTGCTAATGTACCGACTTTCCTAGGACTAATACATACTTGTGATTATACCCCTTGCAAGCATCCGCAAGTATAAGAAAGTAATTAAGATATAAACCTAACCACATCTTTAAATTCTAAGATCCTGACATCCCTTGTGCAAAGGTTTCCTAACGGGGCTTCAGGTTTCTGTCACTCCGACAACCCCTACGATTAGTAGCCAAATACATAATGCATTCCCCTAGGCCCATATATGTGAAGTTTCATGTAGTTGACGTTCACATGACACCACTAGAAGAATAACACCACAACTTAAATAACAAACTATAGAAGAATAACGACAATTGAATCTTTCTCAACACAATTCCACTACTAACAACATGACTTCTCCCATGTCCTCGAGAACTAAACGAACTACTCACAAGACATCATAAGGATCAAGATCAGAGATGATATAATAATAAGTAACAATCTGAACATAACAATAATTCGATGGTTCCACTCAATTGCATCAACTACAACAAGTAATCAACACCGGGAAAGTTTCCCCTAAGAACTATGCAAGATTCAACCCAATTGTTACAGCGGTATGAAGTGGTGATGATGGTGCTGATGGAGATGATGATGGAGATGATGATGATGATGATCCCGATAAAGTACAGCTTGATGGTGGTGTTGATGGTGATGGTCTCCCCTCTCCGGGAAGGAATTCCCCTGGCAGAACTCTGTCTGCCGAAGAGATCTTTCTCTCTCTGTAGTTTTCCACCCCGCAGAGGCGGCAGAATCTTTCTATGGTAGCTCCCCTAGTATTAGGGTTTCGTGGGGATAATATACGCCAAAGGGAGAGCCGGGAGTGGGTCAGGGTGGCCACACCACCTGCTGGCGTGGCCAAGGGTGGCCCGTGCCAGGGGGTGGTGTGGGCCCCCTTTGGCCCATCTCCACTCCCCCTTCTGGCATCCTTCGTCTTCTGGAAAAATAGAATTTTCCATGTATTTTCCTGAATTTTCTGATCTTCACGAATTTTGCCTCCAAACAGCACCTTTTCCATCAGAATCCTGACTGAAGCGGTCCATGCTCAAAAAGTCATCAACCATGAAAAAACAGGTGAAATAACATAAGTATGATCTCTTAATATGAAATATATCAATGAATAACAGTAAATTATGATATAAAATAGTGATGCAAAATGGACGTATCAAGGGTCATCACACTATTCATGTCGACCACATTGATCGATGCGTCGAATTTGATAGGGTGAACCTAGTTGCGCTAAAACACATAGAATTGGTCGACCCTTGGTGCGTAGAGCACAAAAGCTTTATTGAGAAGAAGTACAGCGACCTGGGCCAGATGAGGACTCAAGGAGAAATAATAAGAGAGCACAACTCCACCTTCACGCAGTGGAACAAGGAGAAGATACTGGAAAATCCCTCCCAGAGTCCTCATACGGAAGAGGACAAACTCATATTCACCTTGTCACAGGGCCCCACACACAACCTTAGGACCTACCAGGCGTACGACATCAACAGCTACACATTCTACACCGAGGAAAAGGACAAGAACAATGAATATCAGAACTCAGAAGTAACTATGGAATGCTTCACGTACGAGTCGACTACCGTTAAGGAAAGATACTATGGAAGTATCGAGGAGATATGAGAGCTCGACTACTATGGAGAAATGGTGTCGATGTTCCGTGTTAGATGGGCCAAATACGTCGAAAAAGAAGATAGGTATTTCACAACCATGGTTATACCCGAAGCCAAAACAATAACTGTCGGCATAAACGTCACCGCTAAAAATGAGCCATGGGTATTGGCTATCCAAGTGGACCAATGTTTTTTCATTACTGACCCGAGAAAGCCTAGTCGTGTTATCGTGAGGAGGGGAAAAAGGAGAATCATCGGAATGGACAGAGTAGCCAACGAGGAAGACTTCGACAACTATGGCGACCCGAAGATGGAAGAGGACATCAACATACCTACTACTTCGACAAGAAGCAGGACCACCCTACCGACTAAAGGTTGTCCGTTCACGAGACGAAGTCAACAGATTCCCGGGCTAAATTATTCAACAGCGACGAAGAAGGGCAAGAAAATAGTGAAGGGCAAGAAGATTCTCAAATGCTAGGGGGCATGTGATTATGTGTGTGCATGTCAAATACTATCGCCGTGTGTGTATATGTGTTACGTGTGTGTATGTCAAACTCTAGCGCCGTGTGTGCATGTGTCAATCCATTACTTGGATACTAAACTAGTGCTAAATCGGAGGAATTAAGTAAAATATATTTTAAAAATCCAAAATATATGTTTAAACACATTTAAATCAGAGGAATGAAGTAAAATATATTTAAAAAATCCAAAATATATGTTTAAACACATTTTAAAATATCTAGATATACTTAGTACTAGTTTTATACTAAACTAGTACTAAATTGGAGGGAGAAAGTAAAATACATTTAGAAAAATCAAAAATATATGTTTAAACACATTTTAAAAAATCTAGATATACTTAGTACTAGTTTTATACTAAACTAGTACTAAATTGGAGGGAGAAAGTAAAATATATTTTAAAAAATAAAAACTAAGACACCGAGGATTCGAACCTGGATGCCTCAGCTAGCTAAGGGCAAGGTCAGCTACTAAGTCAGCTACTTTGAGTTGTTGTCAAGAACACAGCGCGTCGCTTTTATACTAGGCGGGACAAGTATCCGTGGTGCACCTCGCATATATGCGCCACGGATATACGTGGCCCCTTTGCCAACGTGTCTCCCTTTGCCAGCGTGT
Source organism: Avena insularis (assembly GCA_023614405.1). Lineage (NCBI taxonomy): Eukaryota > Viridiplantae > Streptophyta > Magnoliopsida > Poales > Poaceae > Avena > Avena insularis. The sequence continues at coordinate 437,085,390 of CM042692.1, forward strand.
CTGGGCCCACTAACATCTGTGGCGCACGTCGCTGGGTTGCTCCACGGATACTCTACACTTAGCGAAAAAATCAACGGATGAGGCCCTTTACCCCATTCTTCCTCTCTCAGTCCACAGATCGAACCCGTCCCACTACCGCCGCTATCGATCCCGCCACGGGAGGAGGAGGCCGCTTCCACCGCTGTGGAGGAGGAGGGCCGCGCCACTGTGGAGGAGGAGGCGGTCGCCACCACCGAGGAGGTCGACACCGGCCGTCGTCGAGGTACCTCTCCCCTCCCCTCTCTCCCACTCCGCTCCCCCTCCCCTCTTGTACCAGGCTAGGGTTCCCTACATGCTGATGCAAATGCTGGAGGTCAGGTAGATGATTGGAGATGCTGGTGAGGTTTCTATGCAACTTGCAAATTAATCTCTAAGTTGGTCACATGTATTGTGTTTTGGATTTGGTTAGTCGCAGTATGCCAATGGTTGGTGAATTAATCTAAAGTTTTTATCTTGTACCTAGAGTTTATCTAATGTGCCTTTCTCTGACAATGGCTGGTATGTCAGACCTGGTAGAGAGGGTCAATGTTGTTCAGATTCTGCACATTTAGTAGTATGTTAATTAAGAATTTAAGACTATGTATTGAGTCAATGTGTGGTGGTAATCTTGTTGTCTGTCTACCAATCTATGTACCTGTTGAAACTGTGGCATGGAACATCCCAGGTGTGCTGATCTACTCTCTTTGTTTCACAATGTCAAATTGTCTATCCAACGTATTCCTCGGAGGCATAGAAAAGCTAAGCACATGCTTTTGGCAGTGGAGTGAATCAGAGGTATGTTTGCTAAGTACATGCATCTGTCTAAACAAGCATTATACAAAGATATGAAATGTGGCCAATATGCTCAAATAAACAAGCATTATACAAATATATGAAAAATGATTCTTTCCATTTATTGTTTTCCAATTTAGTGAGACTTGGGTTCCTGACAAATCTTATATACGGGCAGATATTGTGATAGATTACAAACTGATGTTTTTTTAGAGCTGACATTGAAGTAAAGCTCATTTCCCATATGCACTGCTCAATGAGAGAAGAAGATTAGGAGATTTCGAGCCCAAAATGACGGAAGAGATTACCAAAAGATCATCAGATTCAGAGTGCTAAACAGACAAAGCGTCTAGTAATTCAGCAGAATCTAAACATTCAGAAAAAACTTCAGATTCTAAAATCATGTGACAGTAGCATAATCGAAATCATTAATTTAAATATGGAGGTATACCTTAAGAAAAAGATTATTTCCTTTCCTTTTTATTCTTCATTTGATCTTGTGGGTTCGTCACAATTCCTATGTAGGAAATATAAAATGTTTTTTTGACATGTATAAAAAGGTTTTTTTGACAACAAGGTCACATTGACATTTTGTTTGTTTTCGAGAATTAAGCTCATATGTCTTACCACCGTTGGATCAAGTTAATCTGAGCCCCCAAATGAGCAAGCGAGCACCACTGTTATTTCTTTTTACAGTAAGGTCTTCTTCCCCAAATCCTCACTCACACGCACACACTTTTCTGTGATATGTATGTTGCTGCTAACTTAATTTAGAGTAGACAGGTGGTGATGAAGGCATGTACTCTAGGATGCAGTATTGGGGAGGGGTTTGTAGGTAGACATGTACTCTAGGATGCAGTACTAGCTAGGCTCTTGGCTGGCTTGGTTGCCTTTGTCTAGGATTTAAGCATAAGATTCTTTTCTAGTAGTATAAGAAGTGGATGATTGAAGATGAATGCTGACATGTACCCTAGATTTTTAGACCAATTTGCAGAGAAGGTGATCATGTGAGGGGTTCTTGTGTTCTTTCAAAGTAACAACCAGCTTTCCAAATTTGCAATACAAGCCATGCAATCTCTTGGTGCTAGCATGTATAGCCTTGTAGTGTACTTACTAGATACTATTTGAAGTGGTAGTTACTGATGCATCTAAGAGTCATAGTTAATTAGTTTATGCAAGTACGGCATGGAATGGATTAGCAGTGTGACTCTTGTGAAAGCATATTTTGTTAAAATGGCAGTCTCTTTTGAAGTGTGCTTCTCCTGTATGTATATATGTTTATGTGTATGAGATGCAGGATTTCAACCTTTTAAGGGTTTTGAGTTGCCCGTTTTCACCGAAATGTTGATTCATTTATGTTTCGGTGAAAAATGGGCACTCCTAGGTCCATAAATTAGCAAAGGTCATGCCGGATTTTCCCGTGGATTTTTCTACTAAGTAGTTGCATCTTTGTATGTAGTACTCACCATGTCGAGCGAACACAGCAACTACGGGGCCGACACATCTCGGCCTACAAACGTCTTAGAAGAAGCCTGGGAGAGTAACAAGGCGTTTTGGAAGTTTGGTCAGGATGAGGGCGACGAGGGTGACGACGAGATGTATGACCCGATGCAAGATGAGGATGCATCCGCCGATGACGAAACCACCGATAGTGGTGATGGCCAGGATGAAGCCACCACCAATACTGGTGCCAAGGGTGAGACCACTACCGGCAAATGCACAGATGGCGGTGGTAGCCAACCTAATAGTGCCAAGAAGCAAAGGAAGGATCGGCAGCCACCAGTGCTCGGCACCGTCCGAGAGGAATTTACTCAAGTGTCCCCTTCTGGCATACCCTTGGAGCCTGAAGAACTTGTCAAAGGGTATGGCATACAGATGGGGTGCATCGTCCGGGACATTGTCTCGCTCAACACGGGAAACCTAAGGGCACCTAAGCAAGCGCATGTGACAGATCTCCTCATCCAGAAGCTTCACCAATGATACAAGTTCTCAGATCCATTTGACAACTTAAATCTCAAAGGGAATAAGGCAAACCAGGTAACCCTCACGAAGATGAGCAACGCCTTGAGCAGCTGGAGAACCCGGGTGAAGGCACGAATTGATAAGGGTAAAAGCTTTGAGGAGATCAAGAAGCATGAGTCGGGGCTCGACGAAGAAGAATTTGACCTTTTCAAGGAGAAGGTGGCTTTTGACTTGGGCGTATGGTGGACTACGTGGGGGAAGAAGATGTAGGCACAGAACATAGGCAACCATCATTGCGGAAGCGGCAGTTATAGAGGAGTAAAGCCCATTTGAGACACGGAGGATGCCGAGCTTCAACGTTTGGGTAAAGAAAACCCGTGGCACAAATTCATGTGCGTGCAGACAAGGAACTTTGTCCGGGCTCGCTACTATCTTCACCCAGTAACAAAGTAATTCGTTACCGACGATGATGATGTGAGAAAATTTGAGAAACATCTGGTAAGGAATTTACCTTGCGTGGATCTCAAGTTATAATTAAGAATGAAGCCTAATTTCTAAACACGTTCAACTTTTCCTTCTGCAGAAAGAGGAAACGAAAGCAGCTATGGGCTCCTCCCAGGGGTCGACAGAGCCGTGGAACGGTCCTTTCAATAGGGCGACGAACCGTTTCAAGAAAAGGGAAACGTGGATGTCGCCGATGTCAGGTGGCCGTGTGCCCGGCTTAGGCACGACCACGAAAATGAGATACTACTACAAACAGGATGTCAAGTCTAGAAGGGAGAAAAAGTTGCAGAAGGAGGTTGAGGAGCGACGTGAGTTTCAAGAGATCAAGAAAAGAATGGATAGTATGCCATAGATGATCGATGACCGATTGGGACAGAGGATCATAGAGATTGTTCCTTCTTTGTTGGAAGGGCTTGATGCTTGGAACCTGGCAGGTCGATAGGGGCCAATACCTCTACCCAGCTTGACCAAGTAGCAACGCGACCAGCCAGATATCGGTGCGGTTCACATTGGTGACCCCGCCCATGGATGCCACGGGGCAGCCGACCTTTGCGGCGGTGCTGACTGATGCGCTCGACTTTCGACGTAGAGCTCGTTGGGAACCCCAAGAGGAAGGTATGATGAGCACCGCAGTAAGTTTTCCCTCAGTTATGAAACCAAGGTTTAATCGAACCAGTAGGAGCAAGGAAACACCCCAAATGTGTTGCTAGCTGAGCTTTGGCAGGGCGCACTACCGGTGCTAGTAGCAACGTGGAGACCTGCACAACACAACCACAGAACTTTGTCCCCAACTTGCGATGAGGTTGTCAATCTCACCGTGTTTTGTAGAAAACAAAGGATTAAACGTATCGAATGGAAAAAAGTAAAAGTTTGCAGAAAGTAAACACAAAGCAGTAAACGGGTGTAGATTATATGTAAAGAGAAAGGATCGGGATCCATAGTTCACTAGAGGTGGCTCTCCTTAGATAGATAACATGATGGGTGAACAAATTACAGTGGGGCAATTGACAAACACCGAGAAAGCAATACATGCATATACTAATCATCTTGACTCCTTTGAGACTTGATTGGCCATTACAACATAATACATAGACCGCCATCCAACTGCATCTATGACTAATAATCCACCTTCAGGTTATCATCCGAACCCCCTCCAGCATTAAGTTGCAAGCAACAAATTACTGCTTTACGAACTGCATGTAAAGTAAAGAACTACATGTAAAGTAAACAATACGATTGTTCTATGAACAAAGGATTGTTGTTTTCTTCCTAGTAGCAACAGCACATCTAGTACCTTAGAGATTTACATCACTTCCCAGTTACGAGGCATGAACCCACTATCGAGCATAAATACTAACTCTTGGAGTTGCTAGCATCTACTTGGCTAAGATAGCTACTAACAACGGAAAGCATGCAAGAGGGGGTCCAACCAATTTATTCAGAAAACTAAGCAAACCAACGAAAATCAACACGAAAACGAAAAAGAAGATGCTCCAAGAAAAACACAACTGTGCATGAAACAATAAAAATGAAGCGTTTGGAAAAACCTGGAATTTTTATTGATGAAGAAGGGGATGCCTTGGGCATCCCCAAGCTTTGACGCTTGTACTTCTTGGATATTTCTTAGGGTGACACGCGTGGCATCCCCAAGCTTGAGCTTTAGTCCATCCTTCATCTCATTACTCATTCCTTCCATACACCTGAAATTTTTCCTTCATACAAAACTTCACACAATCTCATTAGCAACATTAGTGCACTTAAGATAAATAAGTCTCAAGGTTCAGTTCTAACACCAAATAAACTTCCATTAGAACACTAGCTACTGTAGCACTTCCCTCAAAAAGCTCAATTCCCCAAAAGAACTCAAGAAGGAACCAACAAGAAGCAAATGCAGAAAATAGCAGAAATCTGTCAAAACAGACCAGCAGGTAAAGACGAATTTTTTCGAAGACCTTTTGTTGCTCAAATCAAAAAGTGTTGAACTAACGAAAGTTATATAACAACCTGGGGCAGAAGCACAAAAACTTACAGCTCAATCCGACATACAGAGATCTCTCAGGAATTTTTACGGTGAAGCACAAAAATCTGTTTTGGGACAGCAACTTTCCCAATCATTACTTCACTCTCGTTAGAGGTTACTCTTGGCACAAAAAGCAAATAAAAAGGATAAGGATAGGTTATTGCAGAGGTAATAACTTCCAAGACTCATCTAAAACTCTTGGATTATCTTCCAACAAGTACTTTTCTTTAACGCCTTTAAGTTAGGCATAAGAAGCAAAGAAAGAATCAAGTGTTCTCAAATGAAAAAGCATTAAGATCAATACCAGAAATATTTTCAACAAGGCAAGGTATATCATCCAAATAAGTTCTAGAGGATCCTCTCTCAATGCTCTTAGGTTCACTATTCTCATCAAAAGGGTTTGCAGGAACAATCCAATCAAGATTCTTTTCTATGGCATCATGTATTGCTACTAGTCTAAAGGGTATTGGTATCTTAGGTTCCTCCCCATTAGGTTCGGTTTTTTCATCTTTTCTCGTGTACCAACAACATCTACACATGAGCCTAGCATATTGAAACGTTCAAAGACTTTTCTAGCTTCCTTGGCAACATCATAGAACTCCTTAAACAAAGTTTCTAGAATAAAATCCCTCTTTTCAGAGTCCTCAATTTCTTTAAGCTTAAGAAACATTACTTGCATTAAGGGGTTGAGGTTAACAAACCTAGCTTCTAACATGTGAATTAAAGAAGCTGCAGCAATCTCATAGTTTGGGGCAAGTTCTGCAAGGGATCTATCCTCAGTATCTTCATGCTTACTAACATGATTAAAGAATTCTTCAATGTTATCTTTCCCAATTATAGAACCACTACCAACTGGAAGGTCTTTCAGGGTGAATGTAGGGACCAACATGGTGAGCAAGGGGAGAGGTGACTACTAAAGGAGACTTAATTTTTTTGTGTTTTTTGAAATAAGAAAGCAAACAAGTAAAACTATTTTTTTTTGAGTTTTTGAAAGAACAAAACAAGCAAACAAAGCAAAAAGAAACTAAGCAAAACAAAAACAACAAAGTAAAGAGATTGGTTATGAGGGACTCCCCTTGTGAAGATGTCCTTGACTCCCCGGCAACGGTGCCAGAAAAGATCTTGATGCGCTCTACTTTCGACGTAGAGCTTGTTGGGAACCCCAAGAGGAAGGTATGATGAGCACAGTAGTAAGTTTTCCCTCAGTTATGAAACCAAGGTTTAATCGAACTAGTAGGAGCAAGGAAACACCCCAAAGGTGTTGCTAGCTGAGCTTTGGCAGGGCGCACTACCGGTGCTAGTAGCAACGTGGAGACTTGCACAACACAACCACAGAACTTTGTCCCCAACTTGCGATGAGGTTGTCAATCTCACCGTGTTTTGCAGAAAACAAAGGATTAAACGTATCGAATGGAAAGAAGTAAAAGTTTACAGAAAGTAAACACAAAGCAGTAAACAGTTGTAGATTGTATGTAAAGAGAAAGGATCGGGATCCATAGTTCACTAGAGGTGGCTCTCCTTAGATAGATAACATGCTGGGTGAACAAATTACAGCGGGGCAATTGACAAACACCGAGAAAGCAATACAAGCATATACTAATCATCTTGACTCCTTTGAGACTTGATTGGGCATTACAACATAATACATAGACCGCCATCCAACTGCATCTATGACTAATAATCCACCTTCAGGTTATCATCCGAACCCCCTCCAAAGATTAAGTTGCAAGCAGCAGATTATTGCTTCTGAACTACGTGTAAAGTAAACAATACGATTGTTCTATGAACAAAGGATTGTTGTTTTCTCCTAGTAGCAACAACACATCTAGTACCTTAGATATTTATGTCACTTCCCAGATTACGGAGGCATGAACCCACTATCGAGCATAAATACTAACTCTTGGAGTTGCTAGCATCTACTTGGCCAAGATAGCTACTAACAACGGAAAGCATGCAAGATCTCAAATAACAAAGACATGATAGAATCAATAATCAATCTGAAATAGCATCTCAATATCCATCGGATCCCCGCAAACACAACATGTATGGATTACAAAAAGATGATCTTGATCATGAACGGAGCTCACAAGATCTAAACATGAAATCACAAAGGAGGAGAAACCAGCCATCTAGCTACTACATGGATCCGTAGTCCAAGGATGAACTACTCACGCATCACACCGGAGGCTTGCATGGTGATGAAGAAGGCCTCGGTGAATTCTCTCCGTGGTGCCGGAAGAGCTCAGATCCCTCCCGATCTAGGGATGGAGATGACGGCGACTCTGAGACTCTTTCGTGGATTTTGATCGGGTGCTTAGGGATTTCGTCGAGGAAATATATAGGCGGAAGGAGAGGCCGAGGGTGCCGGAGCCACCACACCACCTGGCGGGCTAGGCCTGGCCGCTGCCAGGTTGTGTGGCCGGCCCCCGCCCCTCTCATCTCGTGATTCGCACTTGATCCCTTCCGAAAAATAGGCACTTTGGCTTTTGTCCCGTCCAATTCCGATAATATTCATTTTCTGACTTTCCTGGAACCAAAAACAGCAGAAAACAGGCAGCTAGCACTGTGGCTCTTGTTAATAGGTTAGTCCAAGAAATCATATGAAAAGTACTCCAAAGTTGGAACAAAACACAAGAAAGTGGATAAAACCAAGCATGGAACATCAAAAATTATAGATACATTTGCAATGTATCAACATCCCCAAGCTTAACTCATGCTCGTCCTCGAGTGGGTAAGTGATAAAAAGAAATAATTTTTGAGGTGACATGCACCATCAAAGACTTGATCAAAGTATTTGCAAAACACTCAAAGCTGGGATCATAGTACTTCAATCATACAATGAAAGACAAGGTTCTAGCAATAAGCAAAGAAACTATGATGCAACATGAAAAGGCACAAACAAAAGAATCATGAATAACATGCTTTGCAAGACGTTTGTTTGTTTCACATAAAGAAAACATAGCATAACAGTATTCAGCTTGTCCCTCAATAGAGTAGCAAATATAAATGCATAGGACACCTTCAAAGTTCATAAGAGTGACTAGATACAGTAGTTTAAAACAAGCAATATCAAAGTATGCATCAATCAACTAGTCTTGGGACAATGCACATAGAACTAAGAATGGCCACTATTCTCTCAAAGTAAGTGCATAAAGATAGAAGGTGGAGACTCAATATAATGGTGGAAGAAAGGCCTTTGTAAAAAGGAAGTAGGGATTCAAGTCTCATAAAGAGCTTCCAAAAATTATGGTACTTATAGCTTTCAGCTCTCATTGCCCTATCATAAGCATCTTGAAGTGATTAAGGTTAAAGTGAACAAACTATGGTGTACATGCTTAACGAAGTATAAGTCAGAAATCTCATGTCCCTTGTACACGAGGGATGCTCCTCATGCTACTCAAGTTTAGTCACCGGTAAGTTCTTGTCATCGTAAGTACATGTGTATCATTGAGAACCGCCAACGGGGTACCCCTTGCCCGATGATACGGAAGAATCCCCATATCAAAATGACAAGGCAAGCAGACAACGAGCATCTCAGCATTCTTCTTATTTACCATGGGAATATGTGCTTTTTTTCTCTTTCCTCTTTTCATAGTATCTTTTTTTCTCTTTTTTCTCAATATAGGACTCCTTTTTTATAAGAAGAATGCTTCATAGACAGCTCATTATGGTTACGCTGCAGGTTTCCACCATGTCAGCATGGATTAGACTAGCGGCCCAGGCGTTTCTCTAACACATATCACTACAAGAGATCTGGCCCATAGAGGCACTATTTTGGTCATGTAGAGACACCTTTATTGTCTTTACATACTTGTAGAGGCATTTTACACATTGTCTCAAAAGTGTCGCTATGGGCAATGTCCCTATGGGATAAGGACACTATTAATAATGTCTATACTTCTTATAAGACACAACAAAGAAACATTATATTATGTCTCTACACGTAGAGTAAAAAATACCATGAAAAATATGTCAAAACCAATCCTTGAACTATTGACCTTAATGATAAATACATATTACTCTAACCATCTCAACCTTACACAAGATCTTATTTACATCTAGAATGAATTTCTTTTGAGTATAGCACATTAGCACTAAAACATAGAACAAATGTCTCTAGACAACAAGCAAAATGTCTCAGATAGTGTCTTTACATAAAATGTAAAGACATTTTAGAATGTGTCTTAATGATTGCCTGTATATAACTTTTTGTGACAATTTAGAATGCCTCAAAATTTATCTCTAGAATGAAATCCTATTCCATCAGAAAAATGTCTTAACTAATGTCTCTATATTTGAGACACATCCTTAAGTGTCTCAAAAATTGTCTCTACAAGATGCAACATGTCTCTACGTGATTTTTAAAGAGACAAAATAAGAAGTTTCTCAAGAAGAATGTCTCTATGGTAGGTTTTTATTGTAGTGTATACATAACTCCATGGACTTACAAGCTCCCCTTTCATTTCACACCGACGACATCCATATACAAAAGAGCATGATATCAACTAGGTACAAATACCAAGTGCAATGTTGAAAGCATTCCCCATGAAAGCATGGTTCTGCTAATTCCCGACAAATAAGTGCAAGCATATACAACATAGAAGACACAATGGTTCAAGATTATTAAGGGCAAGTAAAGTAAAGTGTGACATCAAGTTCGTGAGAGCTTTAATCACTAGTTTTCTCATAACAAGTGGAAGGTAAACAAAAGCATGAATATACTTGGAATAGCATAAGCTAGTAGGTAGGTATTGTGGACTCTTTGGAATAACTTGGTTTAGGGAGTTGGATGCATGAGTGGAACTCATACTTGGTTGTGGAGGCTAGCAAAAGACTGGGAGCGACAAACTAAGAGAGCAATAATGGCCATAATCATGCAGAGCGACAAAACATCATTGATCAAAGCATAAAGTGATACTACAAATTGAAAACTAAAGGATCATAAAGGCTTTGGTGACTTGTGACAGTCATAACATGGTGTGAGCATGCGCCAAGTCAACCCAAATAAAGCATCAAAGGAGAATACCACTATACTATGCTTTAATATGCTAAAACAACGCATGATTCATCCAAGGCACATTAAGCAATCTCAATTGTTTATAACAAGTCATGCTACAGCAAATAATACTAAGCATAAAGCCAAAATAATATCAAACATGGCATGACAAAGCACAGGCCACAGTCAAAAACGAGCTCTTTTTACCACATAAGTATGAACTTTCCTACTCTTTTCCAAACAAAAGCAAACTATTTGCAAACCAAAGTATGAAAGAGGGGGTCCAACCAATTTATTCATAAAACTAAGCAAACCAACAAAAACTAAAACAAAAACGAAAAAGAAGACGCTCCAAGAAAAACACAATTGTGCATGAAACAATAAAAATAAAGCGTTTGGAAGAAACCTGGAATTTTTATTGATGAAGAAGGGGATGCCTTGGGCATCCCCAAGCTTTGACGCTTGTACTTATTGGATATTTCTTGGGGTGACACGCGTGGCATCCCCAAGCTTAAGCTTTAGTCCATCCTTCATCTCATTACTCATTCCTTCCATACACCTGAAAATTTTTCCTTCATACAAAACTTCACACAATCTCATTAGCAACATTAGTGCACTTAAGATAAATAAGTCTAAAGGTTCAGTTATAACACCAAATAAACTTCCATTAGAACACTAGCTACTGTAGCATTTCCCTCAAAAATCTCAATTCCCCAAAAGAACTCAAGAAGGAACCAACAAGAAGCAAATGCAGAAAATGGCAGAAATCTGTCAAAACAGACCAGCAGGTAAAGACGAATTTTTTCGAAGACCTTTTGTTGCTCAAATCAAAAAGTGTTGAACTAACGAAAGTTAGATAACAACCTGGGTCAGACGCACAAACAATTACAGCTCAATCCAACATACAGAGCTCTCTCAGGAATTTTTACGGTGAAGCACAAAAATCTGTTTCGGGACAGCAACTTTCCCAATCATTACTTCACTCTCATTAGAGGTTACTCTTGGCACAAAAAGCAAATAAAAAGGATAAGGAGAGGTTATTACAGAGGTAATAACTTCCAAGACTCATCTAAAACTCTTGGGTTATCTCCCAACAAGTACTTTTCTTTAACGCCTTTAAGTTAGGCATAAGAAGCAAAGAAAGAATCAAGTGTTCTCAAATGAAGAAGCATTAAGATCAATACCAGAAATATTTTCAACAAGGCAAGGTATATCATCCAAATAAGTTCTAGAGGATTCTCTCTCAATGCTCTTAGGTTCACTATTCTCATCAAAAGGGTTTGCAGGAACAATCCAATCAAGATTCTTTTCTATGGCATCATGTATTGCTACTAGTTTAAAGGGTATTAGTATCTTAGGTATTGGGTCCGCAGCATAGAAAACAAAAAAATTCCTACGATGAGAACTACACGCCAAGATCTATCTACTAGATGGAGAGCAACGGGTGGACATACATCCATGGAGAACTTACCCTCGAAGACAACGAGCTTTGTTAACGAGTAGGAACTCGTGGTTGATGTAGTCATACACTTGCCGATCTCAAGATCGTGAGGAAGTCCGAGCGCCGCAACTCAGCAGCGCATCCGCACTCGCACACACGATCAAGCCATCGGACAACCTCCACCTCCTTGCTCTAGCGATCCAGCGGAAGCAGCAACTCCTTCCAGACGAAATGCCACCGGGAACATGTATCTCGCTAATCCGAGACCATGGGGGAATAATTCTAGAGGAGGAGAGAGATCCTTCACAAGGAGGTGTGAGGATGAAGGAGGGAATGGGTGGCCTTTTATAGGAGGAGGGGGGTGCCCCCTCTCTCCATGGCCGGCGCATGGGGGGGTGACCCCTCACCTCCCCCATTCATGTGGTGGTAACCCCTCCACATTAAAATGCCTCTTCACATTCCCTTTTAAAGTCTCCACTTTAAATGCATTAAGTTTCTCCAAATTTAATGCTCTCTCATTTAATAAAACTCTTTTATTAAATTTATTCAGAATTTTTTTAATTACTTTAATTAACAAACATTCACATATAGCCCCTTGCAATATTTCAATATCACATGCAGAACCACCTTCTGCAATTTCACCCGAAACAATTTCCGGTTTTTATTGAAACAATTCCTGCGCTTTGCAATTCTTTCGTATGAAACATATGTGCTCCAAAATGGTGTCCGATAACTCTTAAGTGTGCCACCCTACGGTTCACAAATAATGCAGACATGATCGAGACCCTTCTCCGATCAATAATCAGCAGCGGGACCTGGAGATCCGTACTGACTCCTACACATTCAACGATGACTCCTGTGATCGTGAGAACCTTTAATGGTTGTAACTAAATCCCTTTGTCTCTCGATATATTACATGTCCGAGATTCGATCATCGGTATCTCCATACCTAGTTTGATCTCATTACCGACATGCACTCTTTTCTCGTTCCCATGATATAACATTCTAGTGATCACATCACTTGCTTGCAAGCTATCCTAATGTGATATCACCGAGAGGGCCCAAAGTATATCTATCCGTCATCTGGATTGACAAATTCCACTCTTGATCCATGAGCCTCAACATAACACCTTCGTAGCACTGAACCCATCTTTATAGTCACCCTGTTACGGTGTGACGTTTGATGTTATCAAGATACTCTTCCGGTGTTAGCAATTAACATGATCTCATGGTCTAAGGATAAAGATTACTTCGTATGATGTTATAGCAATATAAACATAATGACTTGATCGTAATGCTATACTTCAGATGAATGTTCATCACATCATTTCACAAATGTTGTGACCTTGTTATTAACAACATCCAATGTCCATGATCAGGAAACCTTGATCATCTTGTTAATCAACAAGCTAGTCTATAAGAGAGGCATGACTAGGAACCCTTTTTGTTTATTAAACACACATGTATTGATGTTTCCTATCAATACAATTATAGCATGCAAAATAAACATCTATCATATACAAGGAATACATAATAACAACTTTATTATTGCCTCTCAGGGCATATTTCCTTCAGTCTCCCACTTGCACTAGAGACAATAATCTAGTTTATATAGTGATAAATCTAACACCCATGGAGTTCTGGTGTTGATCATGTTTTGCCCTAGGGAGTGCTTTAGTCAACGGATCTGCTACATTCAGGTCCGTGTGCACTTTACAAATCTTTATATCTCCATCCTTGACATGCTCGTGGATGGAGTGAAACCGGCGCTTAATATGCTTGGAATTCTTGTGAGACCTTGGTTCCTTTGCGTTGGCTATGGCTCCATTGTTGTCACAATAGATCACCATCGGGTCCAACGCACTGGGAACCACACCCAGTTCCGTTATGAACTCCTTCATCCAAACCGCTTCCTGTGTTGCTTCTGAAGCAGCAACATATTCCGCCTCCATTGTTGATCCAGCCACCACAGGTTGTTTGGAGCTCCTCCAACTAACTGCTGCTCCATTCAAGAGAAATACGTATCCGGATTGACACTTAGAGTCATCCGGATTAGTGTCAAAGCTAGCATCGACATAACACTTAGCGACTAGCTCTTCTTCACCTCCGTATATAAGAAACATATCCTTAGTTCTTCTCAAGTACTTAAGGATATTCTTGACCGCTATCCAGTGTTCCGAACCTGGATCAGATTGGTACCTACTAGTCAAACTAATAGCATGTGCCACATCCGGTCTTGTACATAGCATGGCATACATAATAGAGCCTATGGGAGGCATAGGGATATTATCCATTATCTCTCTTTCTTCAACAGAGTAGCGGACTTTGAGTCTTACTCAATGTCTTGCCTTGCAACATAGGTAAGAACCCCTTCTTACTTCCGTCCATATTAAACTTCTTTAATATCTTATCAAGGTATGTACTCTGCGATAGCCCAATTAGGCGTCTTGATCTATCTCTATAGATTTTAATGCCTAATATATATGAAGCTTCACCAAGGTCCTTCATCGAAAATTTGCTGTTTAGATAACTTTTAACACTGTTTAAAAGATCTAAATCATTTCCAATCAATAATATGTCATCCACATATAATATCAGAAATGCCACATTGCTCCCACTCACTTTCTTGTAAATACAAGCCTCTCCATAAGTTTGGACAAATCCAAACTCTTTGATCACCTCATCAAAGCGGAGATTCCAACTCCGGGATGCTTGCTTCAGTCCATAGATGGATCGCTGAAGTTTGCACACCTTATCAGCATCCTTAGGATCGACAAAACCCTTAGGTTGTATCATATACAACTCTTCTTCAATATTACCATTGAGGAACGCAGTTTTGACTTCCATCTGCCATATTTCATAATCGAAATATGCAGCAATTGCTAACATAATCCTAACCGACTTAAGCATCCCTACGGGAGAGAATGTCTCATTGTAGTCAACTCCTTGAATTTGTCGAACCCCCTTTGTGACAAGTCGAGCCTTATAGATGGTCACATTACCATCAGCATCTGTTTTTATTTTGAAAATCCATTTATTCTCAACGGCCTTTCGATCGTGAGGTAAGTCCACCAAGGTCCAAACCTGGTTTTCGTACATGGATTCCATCTCGGATTTCATGGCTTCTAGCCATTTTTTGGAATCAGGGCTCATCATCGCTTCTTCATACGTCGCAGGGTCATCTATTTCATCAATCATGAAATTCATAACAGTATTGCCGTACAGTTTAGGAGTTGCACGTGTCCTGCTTGACCTGCAAGGTTCGGTAGTGTCCTCTTTCGAAGTTTCATGATCAATATCATTAGCTCTCTCTTCATTAGGTGAAGTCAACTCCGAAACAACTTCTGGAGTTGCGCTACTCGCCATTTCATGAAGAGAAGGTTCAATAACCTCTTCGAGTTCTACCTTCCGACTACTCACACCTTTCGCGAGAAACTCCTTCTCAAGAAAGGATCCATTCTTGGCAACAAAGACCTTGCCCTCGGATCTATGATAGAAGGTATACCTAATCGTTTCCTTAGGGTATCGTATGAAGACGCATTTTTCCGCTTTGGGTTCGAGTTTATCCGGTTGAAGTTTCTTCACATAAACATCGCATCCCCAAACTTTAAGAAATGACAGCTTAGGTTTGTTTCCAACCATAATTCATACGGTGTCTTTTCAACGGATTTAGATGGTGCCCTATTTAAAGTGAATGCAGCGGTTTCCAGTGCATAACCCCAAAATGACACTGGTAAGTCAGTCAGAGACATCATAGATCGAACCATATCCAATAAAGTACGATTACGACGTTCTGACACACCATTACATTGTGGTGTTCCGGCAGGCATGAGTTGTGAAACTATTCCACAGTCTTTCATATGTGTGCTAAACTCGTAACTAAGATACTCTCCTCCACGGTCGGACCGTAGAAATTTGATCTTTCTGTTACGATGATTTTCCACTTCATTCTGAAAATCTTTGAACTTTTCAAAAGTTTCAGACTTGTGTTTCATCAAATAGATATACCCATATCTACTCAAATCATCCGTGAAAGTAACAAAATAACGATATCCACCTCGCGCCGACACACTCATTGGTCCACACACATCAGTATGTATGATTTCTAATAAATCTGTCGCCCGTTCCATTGAACCGGAAAACGGCGTTCTAGTCATCTTGCCCATAAGGCATGGCTCACATGTATCAAATGATTCAAAATCAAGTGATTCCAAAATTCCATTAGAATGGAGTTTCTTCATGCGTTTAACGCCAATATGACCTAGACGGCAGTGCCACATATATGTAGATATATCATTATCAAGTTTAATTCTTTTAGCATCAACATTATGAATATGCGTAATACTACTATCGAGATCCAACAGAAATAAACCATTCAACATAGGTGCATGACCATAAAAGATATTATTCATATAAATCGAACAACCATTGTTTTCAGACTTAAATGAATAACCACTTTGCATCAAACACGATCTGGATACAATGTTCATGCTCAGTGCAGGCACCAAATAACAATTATTTAGGTTTATAACTAATCCCGATGGCATATGGAGAGGCAGCGTTCCGACGGCGATCACATCAACCCTTGATCCATTGCCGACCCGCATCGTGACCTCATCCCTTGCTAGTTGTCGCTTGTTCCGCAGCCCCTGAACCGAGTTACATATATTAGCAACCGATCCCGTATCAAATACCCAAGTGCTACTACGAGTACTAGTCAAGTACACATCAATAACATGTATATCACATATACCTTTGTTTGCCTTGCCGGACTTCTTGTCGCCAAATACTTAGGCGATTCGCTTCAATGGCGATCCCCTTGCAATAGTAGCACTCGGTGTCAGACTTAGGGCTAGCTCGGGGTTTCTTTTCAGGCGCGGCAACAGACTTGCCACCCTTCTTTCCCTTGTGCTTGCCTTTCTTGTCCTTCTTGAAACCGGTGGTCCTATTGATCATTAACACTTGATGTTCTTTCCTAATCTCCACTTGCGGTCTTAAGCATTGTGAAGCTCGGGAAGAGACTTCTTCATGCCTGCATATAGTTCATCACGAAGCTCTTGTAGCTAGGTGGCGAGATTGGAGAACACGATGTATGCCTAAGTCAATGGGAATCGTTATTCCCAAGGACACAAGCTTATCGGCGTGCCGGACATTTTGAGTACGTGCTCACTAAGGCTGTTTTCCTCCATCATGCTAAAGAACTTTTACGTAGCATTATAACTCTCTATGGCAGCATGGGTATCGAAAATCATTTTCAATTCTCCCATGGTATCAAAGGCATTACCATTTTCAAGCGCTTTGAAGTTCGCTCTAGCCCATATAGTATGCCGCAATGAACTAAGTTGTGGTCCTCCTGACGAGTTATATAGACGTTCTTTTCCTTGTCAGGGGCATCAGGAGCTGGTGGGGGGCCTAGCGGCGCATCTAGCACATATTGCTTTTGTGCGATGAGGAGAATCCTCAAATTCATAGCCGGTTGTGAAGTTGCTACCATTACGACAAGTTTCTCTTTCTCCATGAACACATTGAAATTAAAAGCAGGTGGTGCCATCTACAACAGAATTTGTAAAGTATATTTAGACTAAGTTTATGATAGATTGAGTTCAACTAATCCAAATTACTAATGAACTCCCACTCAAAAACGACATCCCTCGTGTCCTTTTGGTGATTACATGAACCAAATCCACTACACCAAGTCCAATCATCACGTGAGTCAGTGTAGCTTCAAAGGCGAGCATCTATATGGGCATCATATCAACTATATGACTCATGCTTAACCTTTCGGTCCGTGTTCCGAGGCCATGTCTGTACATGCTAGGCTCGTCAAGTAAGAACCTTAGTATTTGCGTGTGTAAAATTGTCTTACACCCGTTGTATGAAAGTGTAGAGTTGAGAACACCCGATCATCACGTGATGCCTCAAAACACGATCCACAAAACGGTGCATACTTAAGGAAGAACACATTTTATCTTGATATCTAAATGAGGGATCATCTTATAATGCTACCAAACGCGCCAAACTAGCAATATAAGATGCTAACATCTAATGTGTGAAGTGAGATGATATGGTCCATGCATTTGATCTCTATCATTTGCATCGTGGTATGATCTCTATCATTCCTTTGTGTGTAAGGCCAAGGTCTATGGAACTTACACATTAAGTGAGTTGTAAGAGTATCTATCATACAACAATACCATATCAAAACACTAGCCCAGCAACGATCTAAACTAGACGCCTCTAATTTATCAATCGCAAGTTTTACGTGGCTTAGGGCTTTCGGAGATAGAACCTGTCTAACCTACGAACATGAACCACAACAAGGATAACCAATTTATTAGCAACTCATTGTAAATCATATATTGACTATAGTAGGAGAGACAGACACCCGCCAGCCACTTATGCAAAACTAGTTGCTTGTCAGTCGTGGAACCGGTCTCATGTATGATGACATGTAAGGTTGGTCCGGGCCGCTTCATCCCACTATGCCACCAATATCCAAAGTACATAGAAGATGCAATAACATGATCATCATCGCCCACATATAAGCATATGTGTACTACCCGTGCAAAGCACCTACGCATAGATCAGGCTCTGATACAACTGTTGGGTCCGCAGCATAGAAAACAAAAAATTTCATACGATGAGAATTACACGCCAAGATCTATCTACTAGATGCAGAGCAACGGGTGGACATACATCCATGGAGAACTTACCCTCGAAGACAACGAGCTTTGTTAACGAGTAGGAACTCGTGGTTGATATAGTCGTACACTTGCCGATCTCAAGATCGTGAGGAAGTCCGAGCACCACAACTCAGCAGATCCGCATCACTTTTCACGTTCAAGCCACGGACAACCTCCACCTCCTCGCTCCAGCGATCCAGTGAGCACAACACCTTCCAGACGAAATGCCACGGGAACATGTATCTCGCTAATCCGAGACCATGGGGAATAATTCTAGAGGGGAGAGAGATCCTTCACAAGGAGGTGTGAGGATGAAGGAGGAATGGGTGGCCTTTTATAGGAGGAGGGTGCCCCTCTCTCCATGGCCGGCGCATGGGGGGTGACCCCTCACCTCCCCCATTCATGTGGTGGTAACCCCTCCACATTAAAATGCCTCTTCACATTCCCTTTTAAAGTCTCCACTTTAAATGCATTAAGTTTCTCCAAATTTAATGCTCTCTCATTTAATAAAACTCTTTTATTAAATTTATTCAGAATTTTGTTAATTACTTTAATTAACAAACATTCACATATAGCCCCTTGCAATATTTCAATATCACATGCAGAACCACCTTCTGCAATTTCACCCGAAACAATTTCCGGTTTCTATTGAAACAATTCCTGCGCTTTGCAATTCTTTCGTATGAAACATATGTGCTCCAAAATGGTGTCTGGTAACTCTTAAGTGTGCCACCCTATGGTTTGCGAATAATGCAGACATGATCGAGACCCTTCTCCGATCAATAATCAGCAGCGGGACCTGGAGATCCGTACTGACTCCTACACATTCAATGATGACTCATGTGATCGTGAGAACCTTTAACGCTTGTAACTAAATCCCTTTGTCTCTCGATATATTTCATGCCTGAGATTCGATCATCGGTATCTCCATACCTACTTTGATCTCGTTACCGGCATGCACTCTTTTCTCGTTCCCGTGATATAACATTCTAGTGATCACATCACTTGCTTGCAAGCTATCCTAATGTGATATCACCGAGAGGGCCCAGAGAATATCTATCCGTCATCTGGATTGACAAATTCCACTCTTGATCCATGAGCCTCAACATAACACCTTCGTAGAACTGAACCCATCTTTATAGTCACCCTGTTACGGTGTGACATTTGATGTTATCAAGATACTCTTCCGGTGTTAGCAATTAACATGATCTCATGGTCTAAGGATAAAGATTACTCTGTATGATGTTATAGCAATATAAACATAACGACTTGATCGTAATGCTATACTTCGGATGAATGTTCATCACATCATTTCACAAATGCTGTGACCTTGTTATTAACAACATCCAATGTCCATAATCAGGAAACCTTGATCATCTTGTTAATCAACAAGCTAGTCTATAAGAGAGGCATGACTAGGAACCCTTTTTGTTTATTAAACACACATGTATTGATGTTTCCTATCAATACAATTATAGCATGCAAAGTAAACATCTATCATATACAAGGAATACATAATAACAACTTTATTATTGCCTCTCAGGGCATATTTCCTTCATTAGGTTCCTCCCCATTAGGTTCGGTTTTGTTCATCTTTTCTCATGTACCAACAACATCTACACATGAGCCTAGCATATTGAAACGTTCAAAGACTTTTCTAGCTTCCTTGGCAACATCATAGAACTCCTTAAACAAAGTTTCTAGAATAAAATCCCTCTTTTCAGGGTCCTCAATTTCTTTAAGCTTAAGAAACATTACTTGCATTAAGGGGTTGAGGTTAACAAACCTAGCTTCTAACATGTGAATTATATAAGCTGCAGCAATCTCATAGTTTGGGGCAAGTTCTTCAAGGGATCTATCCTCAGTATCTTCTGTTGGGTCCGCAGCATAGAAAACAAAAAAATTCCTACGATGAGAACTATACGCCAAGATTTATCTACTAGGTACAAAGCAACGGGTGGACATACATCCAACGAGAACTTACCCTCGAAGACAACGAGTTTTGTTAACGAGTAGGAACTCGTGGTTGATGTAGTCGTACACTTGCCGATTTCAAGATCATGATGAAGTCCAGCAGGTCCGGCTCCAGCACGTCCATCAGATCCAGCTCCGACACCACCAAGTCCAGCACCGCAAAGCAGTGGTGCATCCGTGATCGCACACACGTCCGGTACCCCGACAACCTCCGTCCCTCGCTCCAGCAAAGTAGCGGAAGCAGCAACTCCTTTCTAGATAAAGCCACCGGGAACATGTATCTCGCTAATCCGAGACCATGGGGGAATAATACTAGAGGGGGAGAGAGATCCTTCACAAGGAGGTGTGAGTGAGAAGTGAGGAGGGGGTGGCCTTTTATAGGAGGAGAGGGGTGCCCTCCTTCATGGCCGGCGCATGGAGGGGGTGACCCTTCACCTCCTCCATTCATGTGGTGGTAACCCCTCCACATTAAAATGCCCCTTCACATTCTCTTTTAAAGTCTCCACTTTAAATGCATTAAATTTCTCCAAATTTAATGCTCTCTCATTTAATAAAACTCTTTTATTATTTTTATTCAGAATTTTGTTAATTACTTTAATTAACAAACATTCACATAAAACCCGCTGCAACATTTCAATATTACATGCAGAACCAATTTCAGCATTTTCACCCGAAACAGTTTCGGTGTCTATTGAAATAATTCCAGCGCTTTCTTAAATATTTATTGAAACATATTTGCTCCAAATGGTGTCGGTATCCCTTAAGTGTGTCACCCTACAGTTTGTGAATAATGCAGACATGATCGAGACCCCTCTCCGATCAATAATCAGCAGCGGGACCTGGAGATCCATACTGACTCCTACACATTCAACGATGACTTCTGTGATCGTGAGAACCTTTAACGCTAGTAACTAAATCCCTTTGTCCCACGATATATTACATGTCCGAGATTCGATCATCGGTATCTCCATACCTAGTTTGATCTCGTTACCGACATGCACTCTTTTCTCGTTCCCGTGATATAACATTCTAGTGATCACATCACTTGCTTGCAAGCTATTTCAATGTGATATCACCGAGAGGGCCCAGAGTATATCTATCCGTCATCGGGATGGACAAATCCCACTCTTGATCCATGAGCCTCAACATAACACCTTCGTAGCACTGAACCCACCTTTATAGTCACCCTGTTACGGTGTGACATTTGATGTTATCAAGATAGTCTTCCGGTGTTAGCAATTAACATGATCTCATGGTCTAAGGATAAAGATTACTTCGTATGATATTATAGCAATATAAACATAATGACTTTGATCGTAATGCTATACTTCGGACGAATGTTCATCACATCATTCCACCAATGGTGTGACCTTGTTATTAACAACATCCAATGTCCATGGTCAGGAAACCTTGATCATCTTGTTAATCAACAAGCTAGTCTATAAGAGAGGCATAACTAGGAACCCTTTTTGTTTATTAAACACACATGTATTGATGTTTCCGATCACTACAATTCTAGCATGTAATATAAACATTTATCATAAACATGGAATAAGATAATAACCACTTTATTATTGCCTCTCGGGCATATTCCCTTCAGTGTCCCACTTGCACTAGAGTCAACAATCTATTTTGAAAAACTTTGCGTATTGAACACCTATGGCTTTCTGGTGTTGCATATACGCTATTGCTAGTGGTTAACATAATCTCTGGATCTAACAGTTTCAGGTCCGTGTGTATTTGCATGTCTCTGCGTCTCTACGCATCACTCATTCTCAAATGAGATGGCATTGTATAGATTTGGTCCTTTGATGAGACCTTTAGTTCGTTCGGCTCAAAATATGTTGATATTATTGTCACACAATATATCTTCATAGTATTAGCCCACTTTGAACCACACCTAGTTTGATAACAAACTACTTAACACAAATGCCCACCTTTGCTGCTACTATAGCAGTCATATACTTAGCCTTTTGTTGTAGTATCCGTCACAATGTCTCAACTTTGGAACTCATCCAAATCCATCATGGAACATCCTTTCCATTACATTGTGCCACCCATAGTCTAAATTGAGATAAATTTAATTTGTATCTTGTGACAAAACTAGTATCAATGTAACACTTTACAATGAACTACCTTTAACTATTTGTCACTTATACATTATATATTCTTAGTTCTTCCAAAGCTCATAAGAATATCTTTACTATTGTCCAATGATCATCTTATGAATCATTCTGGTATATGCTCATAACATTTAGAGCATAGGACATTCTAGATATATACATATCATGGTATAATCGATCAAAATCTTCATGTGATTTTACTCACCAAGTGTTGAAACACTTGAATTTTGATACAATCCTTTCCATGCAGCAAGAACCTTTCTTGTTGTTTCCATATTGAACCCTTTCAATATCTCATATATGTATGTCTGGCACAACCATATTAGCGCCTTAATCTATCCATATAGATATTAATGCCTAATATTCCGGGTTTGCCCAAGTCTTTCATCGAAATCTTATTTTAATGAAATTCTTAACTTGTGTCAATACAAGATACATCATTTCCAATCAACAATATGTCCTCTACATAATGTATTAGAAATATGTCTCAGCGCTCCCACTTAATTTCTTGCAAATGCAAGCATCTTCATCATCTCCGATGAATTTAAACTCTTTTAACAGTTTCATCATGGTGAAGATTCCAACTCCGCTATGCTTACTTCAACTATTGAAGTTTACATACCCTTTTAGCAGACCTTTGAATTAACAAAACCCTTCGGACCATGTCATGTACATGTCCTAGGTTACCGTTCTATTAGAAGAACCTTGTTTTGTTTATTCAACTACCATATACCAAATTATATGTAGTGGTTGCTACATTAATCCGTCAAGACTATATATCGCTATGAAAGATCAAATCTTGTCATAGTCAACTCCTTGAACATTGTCGTAAACTTCTTTCTGACATGTCGACTATTTCATAGATGTTAAACATCCATGTCTTATTTCTTTATAGATCCAAACACGACCGATAGGCTTCACGCCTTTCGAGGGTCTTCCAAGTTCGAAACTTGTTTTCGTGTATGGATACTATCACGGATTCTATGACTTCTAGTCATTTTATGGAGTCGGGCCCATCATCGCTTCTTTGCATGTAGTCAGTTCATCATTGTCAAAACAATAACGACTTGCTTATCAAATCTTACTATTTGATTCTTACCCACCCTGCGGTTCTATAGGAACTCTAATCTCGAGATCACACCTTTTGTAATCACGAGAGCCATGAGCATTGGCCACCACGGGACACTTTCCTGACATGTGCTACTTAGCACATATAGCTAAGGTTCAACAACCTTATCAAAGTTCTATTGTCCTCCCACTTAACTTTTCACGAAAAAATCCTTCTCAAGAAACTTGACGTTCCAAGTAACAAACTCTTTTGTCCTCGGTGTTATGGAGAAATTCCCAACAAATTCTTTGGGATAACCTACAAAGACGTGCTTATCCGACTTTGGTTGTAAACATTTTACTTATGCATAGCATACCAAAATTTAAGAAAAGACAATTCGGTTTATATCCCAAACCATAACTCATATGGTGTCATTACAATTGATCACGATGGTGCTCTTTTCAGTGTAAAAGCGGTAGTCTCTAAAGCTTCAATCCTTAAAACATAATGGCAGTTTTATAAATGACACCCTTGATCTTACCATGTCAAACATGGTTTGATTTTATCTCTCGAATATGCCATACTCCTATGGTTTATCGGGAAACACAAATCATGGAACAATTCCTCAAGTCTTAGGTGTTTTTGCTAAACAGGTAACTCAAATATCTTCCTTTATGATCGAATCATAAACTCTTTATTTTCTTATTACAATGATTTTCCACTTCATCTTGAAAGTCTTTGAACAATTTTCAAATGTTTCATACTTCTTCCTTATTAAGTAAATATACAGATATATTCACTCAAATTTTCGGAGAAAGCATATGAAGCAAAAAGATCCATCGCATATGGCTACACATAATGGACTATGCACATCAGCATGCACAATTTCCAATAAGCTAGTCATCCGTTCATCTCTGGCCTATGGACGGAGTTTCAATTATCTCGAGGAAAGTCTCACATGCCTCAATTGATCAAAATCAAAGGCTCAAAAAATCCATCAACATGGAGTTTCTTCATGTTTTCTTTCAAATATAATTTAAACAGCGATGTCACTTCATAAGTGATCTTTCAATCATTTGTCTTGCGACATTTTAGCAATAGTGTTTATGGATGTGATTTCTCCAACTAGACTTGTAAAAGTTCATCCATCCTTTATGGAATATGGTAATTATTTGAACAGCCATTGTTCTCATGATACCGGAACAAAATAACAATTATTTAAACAAATCTTGAAGGCTTGGTTTGATGACAACGAAAAACACAATAACACTTTATTTGTTTTCGATGAACATCATCACTCATTCTCTTGCTAGTTACTTAGGCCATTGTAGTTCATGAATTGCGTTGTCCTATATGACACTTCATACCAACCAATTCGGTATCCAATACCGGTACCCAATACCTAAGAACCACATTGTTTAACAAGCAAGGAATATAGCCATAACATGTATATCTTCTATATACCTAAGTTGGACATCTCCAACCTTTTATTTTCTGCCAAATATTTTATAGATTCTCTTTCAGCAATTCCTTTTCTTTTAAAAGAATCTATCAACATCAATAGTGGTGTCATCAACATGACACATGGTACAACCGTATATAGTCAAATACTAATACCTTTGGACTTGCACTTTGAAGTGGATCACCATCATCAAATGTTTGGTGTTCTTTCAAAAATCCATTCTTTAGTAATCTATTAGTGTAGTAAACATTTTAATTACATCTCCTATTCATCCTTATCATGACAACTTTCATGATCAAGCTACTATAGCCTATAAGGAAGAATCGCGAGTATAATATCAGTTCCCAAAACCTTTTTGGTAGATTCGGATGCCTAGCATCTCCATCCTTCACAAATTCTCATACAATATGAGAACATGTATTTTGCTAAATTATACTCTATCATAATGCAACCAAAAACATTGTTTCAGATATCACAATATCTTTCACACATGATGGTTTCTGAAACAATTTCCAGCTCCAATATAATCTTGATATTAAAACAACTTTTGAATATCAATAATCATGGAGGCAAACATGATACTTTAGATACTAACATTGGAATTCTTACTCTTGATTTAATACTACTTATTAAACTTCATGAAGTAAATAGAGTTTGCTGAAAGTTTGCAATAGGACTTATAAACTTTAAATTGACATTCAAAACAATACGATACCAGTTCGTAAAGTAAATATCCAGAATTCTATAGTTCTATTATCTCAAATAAAAACTAAGCATAAGGTAGAAAACGAATGCTAATGACTACAACAAACTATGCAAATTCACTTTGATTTAATTTATGACAAATTTGGTTCGACTAATCCAAATTAGAAATGAACTCCCACTCAAAAACGACATCCCTCGTGCCTTTTTGGTGATTACATGAACCAAATCCACTACACCAAGTCCGATCATCACGTGAGTTGATGTAGCTTCAAAGGCGAGCATCTATATGGGCATCATATCAACTATATGACTCATGCTTAACCTTTCGGTCCGTGTTCCGAGGCCATGTCTGTACATGCTAGGCTCGCCAAGTAAGAACCTTAGTACTCGCATGTGTAAAACTGTCTTACACCCGTTTGTATGAAAGCGTGAAATTAGTACACCCTATCATCACGTGATGTCTCGAAATCGATCCATAAAATGGTGCATACTTAAGGAAGAACACATTTTATCTTGATATCTAAAGAGGATCATCTTACAATGCTACAGAAAGCGCCAAACTAGCAGTATAAGATGCTAACATCTAATGTGTAAAGTGAGATGATATGGTCCATGCATTTGATCTCTATCATTTGCATCGTGGTATGATCTCTATCATTCCTTTGTGTGTAAGGCCAAGGTCTATGGAACTTACACGTTAAGTGTGTGTAAGAGTATCTACCATACATCTACTTACAACATTACCATATCAATACACTAGCCCAGCAACGATCTAAACTAGACGCCTCTAATTTATCTATTGCAAGTTTTACATGGCTTAGGGCTTTCGGAGATAGAATAGGTCTTACCTACGAACATGGAACCACAACGATGATAACTAAGTTATTAGCAACTCGTTGTAAATCAGATATTGACTATAGTAGGAGAGACAGACACCCGCCAGCCAATTATGAAAAACTAGTTGCATGTCAGTCGTGGAACCGGTCTCATGTGCCGCTTCATCCCACTTCATCCCACTATGCCACCAATATCCAAAATACATGAAAGAAGCAATAACATGATCATCATCGCCCACATATAAACATATGTGTACTACCCGTGCAAAGCACCTACGCATAGATCAGGCTCTGATACCACTATTGGGTTCGCAGCATAGAAAACAAAAAATTTCCTACGATGGGAACTATACGCCAAGATCTATCTACTAGATACAAGCAACGAGTGGATATACATCCATAGAGAACTTACCCTCGAAGACAACAAAGCTTTGTTAACGAGATGGAACTCGTAGATGATGTAGTCGTACACTTGCCGATCTCAAGATCATGATGAAGTCCAGCAGGTCCAGCTCCAGCACGTCCATCAGATCCAGCTCCAGCAAGTCCAGCACCACCAAGTCTAGCACCACAAAGCAGCGGTGCATCCATGATCGCACTCATGTCCGGTACCCCGACAACCTCCGTCCCTCGCTCCAGCAAAGCAGTGGAAGCAGCAACTCCTTTCCAGATAAAGCCACCGGGAACATGTATCTCGCTAATCCGAGACCATGGGGAATAACTAGAGGGGAGGAGAGATCCTTCACGAGGAGGTGTATGTTGTGAGGAGGAGAGGGGGCCTTTTATAGGGAAGAGGGGGGGACCCAAGGGCCATGGTGTGGCAGCCATGGTGGTGCCCCCATCTCTTCCACATTCATGTGGGTGGAGCTCCCACTCCCATAAAAAGCCTCCACTCAAAATTCCACTCACACATGCATTAAATTTCTACCAAATTTAATGCAAGCTCTCATTAAATAACAACATCTAATGTCCATGATCAAGAAACCTTGATCATCTTGTTAATCAACGAGCTAGTTTATATGAGAGGCATTACTAGGAACTTTGTATTTTGTGTATTAAACACACATGTATTAACATTTCCAATTAATACAATTATAGCATGCAAAATAAACATTTATCATAAACATGGAATAAGATAATAACCACTTTATTATTGCCTCTCGGGCATATTCCCTTCAGTGCGGGGGCAGGGAACATCATGAACTTGTCGCGATGTCAGAAAGACTAGCAGAGGAAGTCTCCAGAGCGGTTTCAACGCGCAGAGCGGCTAAGGGAGAGATGCCGGCGCTGTCCGCGGTTGTCGGAGTAGAGTAGCAGGTGGTGTAGTCGGGGATGAGGCGAGGACGCTGGCGGCGAAGTTGTAGTGGACAAAGACGTAGAAGGCGGCAAAACCAGCGGCGACCTGGGTTAGTCATGTTGGATGCCTAGAGTGGCGATGGGGTAGTC
Organism: Avena insularis; assembly: GCA_023614405.1. NCBI lineage: Eukaryota > Viridiplantae > Streptophyta > Magnoliopsida > Poales > Poaceae > Avena > Avena insularis. The sequence continues at coordinate 437,113,400 of CM042692.1, forward strand.
GGACCAGGACTGTGGCGAGAGGCACCTGCGGGTTACCTTATGAAGCGCGATGGCGGTGCTCAAGTAGGCGAGAAGACCCGGACGTGGCGAAGACCATGTGCGAACGGCGATCCGCGCCGTAGAGATGGTGTGGTGAAAGTCGAGGCCGTCGATGCACGAGGGCGAAGTAGGCTGCGTGCGACCACGCTACGACCGAGGCGGCATAGCTGCAGCGCCAAGTCGGTCTGTGGTGGGAGACCACCAATGACGTACGCTAAGGAAGCGCGTTGGAAGCGGTGGCGTGGACCAAAAGCGGCGGTATTATGAGGCGACCACAATGACGATCCGTAGCTCGATCGGTGGTAGGCGCATGCTCGAGGACGTGCTTGTCGTAGACAGGCATGGGATCGGTTGATCAGACCGACGGTGCACCGTATGGCCATGGCATAGACGACGCATCGGATTCGATGGCAACGTTGTCGGTGAAGCCCTAGACGATGACGATGAAGAGGATCCGAGGGGGGTAGCCGCGGTAGCCTTCCGAGGAAGGCACATCAGCCATCCGTGGTGCGGCGACTGCCGTGAGCTGCGACGACTTCTTAGAAGCGGTATGAGGGGGCGCATCAGACGTGATGTAGATCCTTGATGTCGATGGTCGGAGTAGAGGCGCGGCGATGACGACGGCGATGGACGACTCAATCCGATCTAAGATCGGTAAACCAAAAAGAAAGTCGATCAAGAGATCGGAGAAAAAGACTTACAGGGTAGCCGATCATGGATTGGTGGACGAACCCTGCATATGGGTTGCGCAGCACCCGGCGGAGATCATGGAGATCGACCTCCCCGGGGACAGTGCGGCGGAAGCTAGGGTTTGAGATCGATTTAGTCTGATACCATGAAAGAGTATGAGTTTGGTGGAATATGATGGATATATTATTGAGCCCATGGGCGAGTATATATAGGCGTATAGAAGATTATCTCAGAGTACGAGTCAAGTTAGGCTAGAGTCCTAACTATCCTAAACTACCGTAATAACCGTGTCCGTATCATACTCTAACACAACATTTCTAGGCGGTTCCCAGCGCTCTGGATTCGGTCTAGGAACGCCAGATGAAATTTGGGCCAAATCTAGACCAATTCGGCGTCCCGGGAACACGGCTGGGCAAAATTTGCCGTCCAGACGGAAAAAAAGCCCTAGGAACGCCCTCCCGGGTAGCCGAGTGGAGATGCTCTTGGAGATCGGGATTAGCGAGTGGACGCAATAACTTGCCGCCGGAAGGCAAATATCCTAAGAGATCGTTCTAGGTGGAGGGTGGATTTCGTCGCCGCTAGGACTAGGGTTCATGCGAAGATGGGAGTGAGTTTGTGAATTTAATCAACGCACTAAGACGTTTAGTTCCTCATTTTGTCTACATGGTTGCCGCGTTGGCGATCGTGCCACAAACAGGATACTAACAAGGGGTTTCCAACAGTCCCTTCATGTAACAGTTGACGGAATTTTGAAATTTAGTTAAGATAGAATAAGTTTGCCTCGAAATGGCTGCTCATTTGGCTGTCTAACTTCCAAACGTGACGATTACCGTCAACTCGGACCTAATGACTTCGCACTGCAACTTAACTTTGGGCCGCAAAGTGACTAGCCCGCCTCAGACGCCGTAAGATCGGTGGCGTGGTTAACCCCGAGCCCACGCGGCCACAGCTCCACCGTAACTAAAACCCGGGCCGAACCGGCGCGTGGCTACGTGACAGCGATGGGCTCCTCACAAATGCGCTTCCTTGCGTGCCCAACTTCCCTTGCACGCCCGCCTCCTCCACCGGCCACCGCCTCGCCCGGTTCCTATCCACCCCAAGGCCCCAAGAAGCCCTGTCCGTCTCGTCTCCGTCTCCGCAGAACCATTCCCCAAATCGCCCCTCCGCCGAAACGGGAGCATCTCAGCGGCGCCTCCTGAACCCTACCTCTCCCCACCCATGGCCCTCTCCCGCCGCCTCCTTCCCCTCTTCCTCCGCCGCGGCGGCCACCTCCCCCAGTCCCCTTCCCCCACCACCACCCTCGCCCGCGCCCTCTCCACGGCCGCCCTGCCGGTCGACGCCCCCGCCGTAGCCGAGGAGGACGACGACGCCATCACCATCAAGGGCGTGCGCATCTCGGGCCGGCCGCTCTACATGGACATGCAGGCGACCACTCCCGTGGACCCGCGGGTGCTCGACGCCATGCTCCCCTTCTACCTCTCCCAGTACGGCAACCCGCACTCCCGCACCCACCTCTACGGCTGGGAGTCCGACGCCGCCGTCGAGGAGGCCCGCGCGCGCGTCGCCAAGCTCGTCGGCGCCGACCCCAGGGAGATCTTCTTCACCTCGGGCGCCACCGAGTGCAACAACATCGCCGTCAAGGGCGTCATGCACTTCTACCGCGACCGACGCCGCCACGTCATCACCACCCAGACCGAGCACAAGTGCGTCCTCGACTCCTGCAGGTACCTCCAGCAGGAAGGCTTCGACGTCACCTATCTCCCCGTCCGCCCCGACGGCCTCGTCGATGTCGCCCAGCTCGCCGACGCCATCCGCCCTGACACTGGTCTTGTCTCCGTCATGGCCGTGAACAACGAGATCGGCGTTGTCCAGCCACTCGAGGAGATTGGCCGCATCTGCCGCGAGAAGGGCGTGCACTTCCACACAGACGCGGCACAGGCGCTAGGGAAGATCCCAATTGATGTCAACCAGATGGGGATTGGGCTCATGTCCCTGTCCGCGCACAAGATTTACGGACCCAAGGGCGTGGGCGCGCTCTACCTGCGCCGCCGCCCTCGCATTCGCGTGGAGCCGCAGATGAGTGGAGGTGGCCAGGAGCGTGGCATTCGCAGTGGGACGGTGCCCACGCCGCTTGTTGTTGGATTTGGTGCTGCCTGCGAAATTGCGGCCAAAGAGATGGACTACGACGAGAGGCGAGTTAGCGCTCTGCAGCAGCGTCTGCTTGATGGCATCTGCGCCAAGGTCGATGATGTTGTCATCAATGGTAGCATGGAGCACCGCTACTCGGGCAACCTGAACCTGTCATTTGCATATGTCGAGGGGGAGAGCTTGCTGATGGGGCTCAAGGAGGTGGCTGTGTCAAGTGGCAGTGCATGCACCAGTGCTAGCTTGGAGCCTTCCTACGTGCTCCGGGCGCTTGGTGTGGACGAGGACATGGCACACACTTCCATTCGCTTTGGCATAGGCCGCTTCACCACCGAGGCAGAGGTGGACAGAGCAACTGAGCTCACTGTGCATCAGGTGCTTAAGCTCCGTGAGATGAGTCCACTGTATGAGATGGCTAAGGCAGGCATCGACATCAAGAGCATCCAATGGTCACAGCACTGAGACTGTTGTTGCAATGGTTACACGCTGGGCTGCTTTTGATGTGCACGGAAGGACAAGGTATATGGCTTCTAGCTGTTATGTGTTATATCCTGTTTTCTTTCATAAGGGAGATGTAATGTAACCGAGGTTGCCAGTCACCTGCTAGTGTAAGTGCGTAACCTTGTAAACTATTTGAATCTTGTAGATCACCCATGGCAAAGTTTTGAGCATAAAACGGTGTGTGCAATGTTTTCTCATCATTAATAAGTTAGCAAACATTTGTTTCCACAATTCCATTTTCTATGATGAAGTGACTGCAGATTGCTTTGGATATCTGACTAATAGAACATAGTATTCCTAGATGCTTAAAATAAGAAGTTAACTGCAGCAGAAGAAGAAACTGTTGGTGGTAGATTACCGTATTATTTCTGTGATGAGATTTTGCAAATTTATGTGCTGAACTGCTGATAGAGAAATAGACAAGAAGATGCTTTGCTTTAAGGATCTCCAATGGAAATAGTCTTCAAGCTGAACTTCTAAAATCGTTATGATATTTTCTTGATGTCTAGTTTGTTTGCTTGGCAACAAATCATTGTGATTCGTGAACTTGGAGGGTATGCTTATTTTGCAGCCTGATCTTTTACACCATAGACCAAACTGACCTTATCATCTGACATTGTAGGCTTGTAGCTCAACTGAATTCCACCAAGTCCACAGTTTCACATGTTTTCCCCTGTTCTATAGGTTGTCTTTGTTTCTTTCTTGGCGCCCACCTTTTGTTTCAATCCTGTTCTATAGGGATCTCAGTCTTACATTCTATGTTCCTCTCCGTATCTTTTTGTTTATGTTCATATACTTTTGGTACTTCAATCAGAGGATCCTAATTTTATTAACAATAGTAGCATGGTTCACACTCATTTACCATGAGAGTTCACTGTACCAGATCCTGTAGGTACATGTTGTTCCTTTGTCCCTTGGGTTTGTATGTTGGTAAATTTGAATCATGCATGTTCTTGGTGATGCCATTCACGAATGCTTTGGTGCAAATGAGCAATCAGTATCCTTCTCATAATCGTCTTCGCAGTCCCAGGGGTGGTGCTAGACCAATGATCATGTGATTTCAATCCCTTTACACTACTCCTAAATACTCCCTCCGATCCAAATTAATGGTCTCAACTTTGTCTAGATACGCTTGAATCTATTCTAAATACTTAACTAGATACATATGAATCTAGACAAAGTTGAGGCAATTAATATGGATAGGAGGGAGTATATGAATTTCTGGATAAGTGTGGAAAATTTCAAGCTTGGTTTACACAAAGCTGTGATGTCAGTTGACATCACTTGTGTGCTGTAGGTATTCCGGTAATACTAAGATCGTTTCCCAGTAGTCGTGAAAGAGGATCTCAGAAATGGAACACCGATTGATGGTTTCTACTTTGTAGCACCGGGAGGAACTAGAGTTGCCATTATGCTCTGTGATTCGGTACAATTGTCTAATTCGGTGCACAATTGAATTATTCAGGCATGTTTGGTACTGTTGAAGATACTTGTATGCATTCTGACCATGCGAGAAGGCATGTTTGGCAAATTGGAGCACTGATGTTTCAAAGAGCCAAAGATGGGTAGACTTGTTCTCTACCTGGAATATATTAAAACGACACAAAATAAGGAAACCTGATACTGTATCTGTCGTGAGGCGCAATATGAATCAGTGCAGTGATGTGTATGTATTAGTGTTAAAGATGACTGGTGCTCTCGTTTTTTGTTTTTGCGATAAATTCTCCTTTTCTTTCTGACGACTGTGAGAAGTTACCTCAGTTTGTTGCGAAACAGATGTATTATTGGAGATGATAATCATGGTAGTCCCTATTTGATATCTGAGTATCTACTGGAGCAATGTTCAACTTGCACCCACGGGTAACTTTGCCCTCCAAGTGAACATATCCTAGGGCCCATCTCACAAATTGTTACCCTCCAGGTGAACATATCCTAGGGTCCATCTCACAAATTGCTTACGACTATGATATGCACATCAAAATGACGCTGCGCCCAATGAAAGATATGCTACCGGAAAATTGACATCGATTGTGGAGTGATGTGGTGTCTACACATGGTTTAAAGTCACAAAATGAAGGAATTTTCGAAAGCCTAGCCACATCACAGTTCTACAGGAATTTCTCACACCCTAATGAGTTTCACTCTCTGTGCATGCGACATATATCTCCCCATTCTATAGGAACTCTTAGCATGTCAAAAAATAAAATTGAACAAAAATCCTACAGGACTAGTTTAACAAGATGCTTCTGTAAACACAAATATGTGAGACTTATCCCTGCACTTACGGGTTTATAACATCAGAGTACATCTCTATTCCGATGAGCTTCCCTCTAACCGTTCATTCCACAGTTTCCCTGCCCATAGTCCACCCATCTCCGCCGCGTAAATACACCATATATACGAGACATCGACCTCGTCAGGGCTGTGCTGCCGTCCATGTCCAGCGTTGCTGCCTTGTGAACCACCCTGTATGGCACCGTTGGTACCAAATCGAAGCTAAGTTCTGGAACTTGTCTTGTAAAAGAAAATGCATAACCTGTCCTATAAAAGAAAGAAGAGATCCGAACCTGCAAATTAAGATGAGATTACAGGGACGCAACAAATGTGCCACTAGTGTCCCCATTCCATGTCACCTAATCAGATAATTGTGGATCTAAGTGAGCTAACCGTGGCGCAGTTTATGAATTATTTTCTGCCATTTCTTCAAACAGTGATATCCTTGTACGGGACAGGAGAAAGTAGAATATCAGAGCTTGGAGAAGTTTATACAAACCACGTTGCCATTGCTCAAAAGAAAACAGCAAAACTGACCTTTGCTCACAGTTTTCCTTCAACTATTGTACCTGAGCTACAGCAAACTATTCCAGCTAGTACCGGTTAATACTGGACTGGCAATCCATGTTGGTAGTTTTGTACCCTCATACAGAATATAGGAAACAATTTTCCTTCAACTCGCTGCCAATGCTCATGAGAATTACACACGATGACCAGACAGAGAGTTACTAGTTAAAAGGTTAGGCATGAACAAGCACATAGCTAAGAAAATACAGTTCATCACTAGTGTTGTCATGTCTTTTCAAGAACTCTAACCAAGAACTTAAAACGGTAATAGCTACACGAGGGAGACACACACACACATTATACATACATATTAACGCAACTACTAGAGAACAGGATGATCAACGATGAACATGACATGCAAAAGGATTCAAGCTCATCGTCCCATCATATCATGCCTAGCACACTCGGCTTTTCTTGTGAGCACCAGGATTCATGGTAGTCGATTCTTCATGTACCAACTTGAACCTATTCTGCATTTCAACCAAGAGAGACGGAAAGCTCTCCATCAAACGGAGGTACTCAGCAGATGTCGCAACCATCATGAATATTTCACCATCAGCGAGGAAATCAAGGCACACGGCTTTAAGTTTGAGGCAGGCATGGTCCTCCGCCAGCTCCAACATTGAGACCACGTTGTCAATCATGATACCGCTGTCACATAGCATGTCCTCACAGATCTTCTTTAGCTCCTTTACCCCGTACCTATCAGCAGCGACAAGCCGATGCTTGTAGTCAGCAGCCATGGTGGGAGAAACATCATTTCTGTCGGTATTGGGCAGTGAACGATGATACATATAATGGAGCATAGATCTGAAGGTAGAAGCCTCCATGTCTTGGATTGTGATAGACGTCGTCTTTGTTTCAGCCATCGGGCCATAGAGCTCTGTTCTAAAGACAGGCGACCGGGCCGCGAGCACCAGACAATGCGCACTGAAGCTCTCCCCGCCAACATCAAACGAAACATCCGTCAGATCTTGTTTACTTGACATCATGGCCAGATGATGACCCAAATCCAGGGGCTGCTGCGCTCCGGATGAAGCTGGAGGTTCCATGATGGTCGACTCACCATGCGGCATCTTGAGCATGTTCCGTGCTTCGACCAACAGAGTCGGAGACATCTGCATCACCTGGAGGTACTCAGCAGATGTCCCAACAATCTTGAAATTGTCACCATCAGCAAGGAAATCAAAGCACTTGGCCTTGAGTCTGGCGCAGAAATGGTCCTCCGCCAGCTCCAACAATGAAACCACGCTCTCTATCGTGATACCATTGGCACATAGCCTGTCCTCACAATTCTTCTTGAGCCTGTCTAGCCCGTACCTATCAGCAGCAACAAGCAGATGCTGGCATTCTGCCAGAGTAGAGGCACCATCTCCCTTGCCAGCATCGGGCAACGAACCATGATACATGTAATGGAGCATAGACCTGAAGGTAGAGGCCTCCATGTCTTGGATGGTGATTGAGGCCATCTTGCTCTCAGCCATCGGACCATAGAGCTCTGCTCTGAAGACGGGTGACTGGGCAGCGAGCACAAGGCGATGCGCACTGAAGCTCTCCCCGCCGACATCAAAGGAAACATCTGTAAGATCTTGTTTACCCAACATCATGACCAGATCATGACCCAAATCCAGGATCGCTGCTGGAGGTGTCCAGTCGATGTCCAGGGAGCACAGCACCACGAAGTAGTTGTCCACCAGGCAGTTAGCCTCGACATCCTCCCTCCGTGCTTGCAGCGCGTAACAGTTATCCATACACCGAGGGAAAGAAGTGTTTACTGGTACTGGGATCCTTCTCCCCATCCAAGGCAGAGGCGAGCCTGTCTTGTCGAGCAAAACCATGTGGGTAGACACCTTGTAACCGAGTTTGCAAGGCACATCGAGAGCCACGGCGATGTTGCAGGTGGAACTTAAGTAGGTCGCGCAGCAACAGCATCCGGCAAGGCGTGTCCACTGGCGCTTGTATGGATGCTGGGCAGGAGGGAGCGACGAGAGCTTTACCCGGAAATGGAAGGTGCGGCCGTCTCCTGTAGGGACGATTTCGCAATCAGATGAGACCGTCTCCTGTAGGTACGGCTGTCTCCCGGTGGCCATGTTGAAGATGAAGCTTCGATGATCTGGCCTCGATCGATTCAGCTGGGGAACCGGCAGCAATAGACAATCAGCTCCCCCTCGTTTGTGGAGAAGTAGCGCAGGAAGCTTCGCAGGCTGCGGCACTCCGGGATTGTGGCGGAAGAGGGGGCGGCAGATACGGCGGCGGTGGCCGGGACGGTGGCGGAAGAGGAGTGCGATGAGGACTGAGGAGAGTGGACTGCGGCTAGGGATTGGGGGTCGGGACTGGGGAGTGCTACTCCTGTTGCCTGTCACTTTTTTTTTTTTTTAGGGTTTGTTGCCTGTCACCTGTAACTGCTTGCTGAACGCTGAGTATTGGGCCGGACCGGAAATTGGAACCGATATTTTATCATTTGCCATATTTTACTTTAAAATTTTATTATTTACCACATTGACCACCATAGTGACACATGGTGTGATAAATAATAAAACTGAAAAATACAGTGTGGCAAATTGTAAAATCCCCAAATTGGAAAGAATTGGAAATGGACCGGGAAAGCCAGAATTGTGTTACCTGTTCCGTGGTGACTGGCCAGTGATTACAGTGAAACATGACAAGCGTATGTCTGACTTTTTCATGTGGATTAAGTCAACAAAATACATGAATTTAAAATGAACTGTAGTATAGAAAAAAATAAAGTAGTTGTCCTCGTACTTGTCCAGGTGACTCACTCTAGTCCATATTGCGATGACTCGCTAACTTTGAGCGGAAATCCGATTCGGCACACCGGGTGCAAATGAAACCACGGCATGAAAACACATTTTAAAAGGTCAAAATTTCCAAGAAAAAATATTTATCCGGATCCCACGAGTGAATAGAAAGTTAGATCTACATGGGATCTCACCTGAATCGCCCCATCTATCCTCCTAAGGAGAAGTTTGTTTGGTTTCAAACTCCGATTCAAACAGGAGGAGTACGCCATGCTAATGTGCCTTGGATGATCCACATCTTCGGGTCAGGCGCTGATGAGCACATTGAACTATCCATGTGGCTGAGAGCCCTCATAGGCCAGGCACAACGACGCAATTATCAGGGGCACGCTCTACCACTGAGCTAATAGCCCGTCGCGCGGCAAAACCCAAACACCTCAGAGATAGATATAGAGGTAGGAATTTGTCGAACGAACCACTCCTTCGTAGACGTCAGGAATCCATTGATGAAAAGGGGCTGGGGAAAGCTTGAACCCAAGTCCTACAGTGATGGATATAAGCGCAATTGAAATTATGGCTCGCCCCCCCCCTCCCCCCCCCCCCGGAAGGGGGCCTTCTTCGCCTTCCACCTAAGCTACGCAGGAAAGGCCCAAAGCCAATCCTAGGGAACAGTAAAGCTTCATAGGGTCTTTCTGTCCAGGTGCAGGATTAAATCCATATATTATGTTAGCTTTGCGACAAGTAAATAACGAAGAACGAAAATAAAATCGCAGCAAGGGGGACACAGATTTAACGTGGAAAACGCTCTCCAACAAAGAGAGGGGAAAAACCACGGGCGCCAACCAGCAAAACTTCACTATAACGAGGAGTGTTTACACAACGCCGGGGATTTCACAGATGCAACTTATCCCAGCCGGCGGCTTACAAGAGATATTTATAACGGTGGTAACCTAGGTTATCAACGACAGGCCTCGCTCCGCTCCGTCAGAAGTTGGCCTTTACTTTGTAGAATTTGGATCAACATATAACAAACTCCACCTTGAGACAAATTCCTTTTTGTAGCAACAACAGTAATCATCTCCCTGAACAAACAAAGAAAACACTTTCGGCGCCAATAGCCACTTGGGCTAAGCAGTTATACCAACTAAGCTAGCTCAAACTTAGCAACAGAAACAGGCTTTGTCATCATATCAGCAGGATTATCATGAATGCTTATCTTGCATACCTTTAGTGTACCTTGTGCAACAATGTCATGAACATAATGGTACTTGATATCAATGTGCTTTGTTCTCTCATGGAACATCTGATCCTTAGTAAGGTAAATAACACTTTGACTGTCACAGAACAGGTTAATGCAAGAATCATCCTCACAAAGCTCAGCATACAAACATTTCAACCAAACAGACTCTTTGCAAGCTTTAGCAACAACCATATATTCTGCTTCGGTTGTAGATAAAGCAACAACTGGTTGCAGCGTTGCCTTCCAACTCACGGCACATCCACCTACCGTGAACACATAACCTGTGAGGGACCTCCTCTTATCCAAGTCGGCAGCAAAATCTGAATCCACATAGCCTGCGAGTCCCTCACCAGTCTTGCCAAACTTCAAGCAAGCATTCGATGTGTCACGGAGGTACCTGAAAATCCACTGAACAACTTTCCAATGTTCTTTACCAGGATTAGCCATGTAACGACTCACCAAACTCATAGCATATGATAAATCGTAGGCAGAGCAAACCATAGCATACATCAAGGAACCAACAAAGACTAGAATAAGGAACTCGAGACATGTACTCAATATCTTCATCGAACTAGGACGTTGCAATGCCGACAATTTAAAGGGAGGAGAACAGAGTACTAATGACTTTTGCATCATGCATATTAAAACGTTGAAAAACTTTCTCAACGTAACTTTGACTAAGAAACAACAACCTAGATTTTCATTCCGTTTAATTTCCATACCTAGGATTTTCTTAGCAGCACCAAGATCTTTCATCTCAAATTCACTACTTAGGTGTGCCTTCAAAATAGTGATTTCTTTCATGCTCTTGGCAGCAATTAACATATCATCAACATATAACAGCAAGTAAATAGGTGATCCATTAACAAACTTTATATAAACACAGCTATCAAACTGAGATCTCTTAAAACCTTGTGAGATCATAAATGAATCAAACCTTTTGTACCATTGTCTTGGAGATTGCTTCAAACCATAAAGCGACCTCTTCAATTTGCACACAAAATCCTCTTTTCCAGAAACTATGAACCCTTCAGGTTGGTCCATGTAAATCTCCTCCTCCAGTTCACCATGCAGAAAAGCAGTCTTTACATCTAGCTGCTCAAGCTCAAGATCATGCATAGCAACAATACCAAAGAAAGTACGAATAGAGCTATGCTTCACAACCGGAGAGAAAACATCATTATAATCAATACCTGGAATCTGGCTGAAACCTTTTGCTACTAACCTTGCCTTAAACCTTGGAGGCTCTTTAGGAGACAAACCTTCCTTTCTCTTGTATATCCACTTACAGCGGACGACCCTTTTCTGTTTAGACAAGCACACAACTTTCCATGTGCCATTCTTATCAAGCGATTGCATCTCTTCTTGCATAGCAGAAACCCACTTCTCGTGGTCAACGGATGCAATAGCCTCATTGTATGTAGCAGGTTCAGTATCATGCTCCACCTGTTCAGCACAACTCAAAGCATAATGAGCAAGATTACACTCTTCAATTAAACGACGAGGTGGAACTATGTTACGCCTCAGTCTATCAGCAGCAATAGATTCCCGTGGCTGCTGCAAAACAGTAGGTGAGTGCTGAACAACATCATTATCAATATTTTCCTCATGAGTATCATCAATGCCAACATTGTTATCAACAGATTTCTGCAGGTGCTCCACCTGTACACGAACTCCCTCCTCTCCAATGGTAACGGGAGAGGGATCTGATGGCAAGCTGTCATGATACATAACGGATTCATTGAAAACAACGTTTCTACTCAACAAAATCCTTTTAGTTTCAAGATTCCATAGTTTATATGCCTTAACTCCTGAACCATAATCAAGAAACATGCACTTAATAGCTCTAGGCTCTAACTTTCCATTATCAACGTGAGCATAAGCAGTGCAACCAAAAACTCTCAACTGTGAATAATCAGCAGGCGAACCTGACCATACCTCAATAGGAGTTTTCTTCTCAAGTGGAATAGAAGGTGACCTGTTGATGAGGTAGCACGCTGTGTTGGCTGCTTCAGCCCAGAAACATCTATGCATATCTGTATTGGACAACATACAGCGAGCCCTCGAGATGATGGTCCTGTTCATGCGCTCAACCACGCCATTCTGCTGGGGAGTGTAAGGGATGGTATGGTGCCTGATCATACCATCATTACTGCAAAACTCCTCAAACTCATTAGAACAGAATTTTATACCATTGTCAGTACGTAGTACTTTTACCTTCTTTTCAGTTTGCTTTTCTACCATAACTTTCCACTTCTTAAAAGCATTAAAAACATCAGACTTATGTTTCAGAAAATATGGTCACACTTTTCTTGAGTAGTCATCAATAATAGTAAGCATGTAATTAGCACCACCAATAGATGTCTTACGGGCAGGCCCCCATACATCAGCATGCACATAATCTAAAATGCCTTTGGTGGTATGAACGGAAGCATTGAATTTAACTTTTTTGTGCTTACCAAAAACGCAGTGTTCACAGAACTCAAACTTACCCAAGTTGCAACCATCAATAAGTTCTCTCTTAACCAACTCTGTCATGCCATGTTCGCTCATATGCTCAAGACGCATATGCCACAGATTTGTTTTACCACAATCATCAGAATCATTAGCAGTAACACCAGCAGCAATACCAGGCAAAGTGCTACCTCTAAGAACATATAACTTTGCAGAATTCATATCACCTATTATGTGAATAAGAGAGCCTTTCGATACCTTTAACAACCTACGCCCACCGGCGTACTTGTATCCATCAACGTCCATGGTACTCAGGGAGATCAAATTTCTGGCCATGCTTGGTATGTGCTTCACCTCATCCAACGTACGTGTCACGCCATCATGTGTCTTGATCTTAACAGATCCAACTCCGACAATATGGCATGGGTTGTCATTCCCCACACGTATAAAATCTCTAGTCTGCACAGACTCATATGAACTGAACCAATCTTTGTTACAGCAAATATGAAACAAACATGCAGTATCAAGAATCCATTCATCATCACGAGATGCACAAGCAGCAAAAACGGCTAAACATTCACCGTCAGAACTATCACCAGAAACAATAGCAGCCTTACCAGTACCTTGATCCTTATCTTTCGGTTGGTAAGTACCGTTCCTTTTCTCCTTATTCTGCAGCTTCCAACAATCATCAATAACATGATTATATTTCTTACAATACCTGCAGAACTTGTCCTTTTCCTTGGACTTCGAACGACTTTTGCCGTCTTTGCTCTTATCTCGATTGCCATAGTTGTTAGATCTCTGCTTGGTCCTGCCACGAACCTGCAAAGCTTCAGCCTTGGATGATGCTCCATCAGCCTGCACCATAGATTTCATCTTTTCCCTCTGTTTGAGGGCATCTTGCACTTCATCAAGGGTTATTTTATCACGGCTCAACAACATTGTATCACGAAAGTGAGTATAAGAACTAGGCAGCGAGCATAAGAGTAATAGAGCTAGATCCTCATCATTATATTTTACTTCCATAGATTGCAAATCAGAAATAATCTCTTTGAAAAGAGATAAGTGATTCATTACCGATCCACCTTCCTGCAATCTATGCGAGAACAACTTCATTTTCACATGCATCTTACTGGTTAGATGCTTTGACATGCAGATCGATTCCAATTTTTTCCAAAGGGCAGCAGCAGATTTCTCTATCAAAACTTCCTGCAAAATATTATTGGACAGATGAAGTTGAATCATAGACAAAGCCTTACGGTCTTTCCGCCTTTCTTCGTCAGACCAGCTCTTAGCATCCTTTTTCCCTGAATCCATTCAGCGCATCATCCAGATCTAAAGTTTGGGTGAGAATCGCCCGCATCTTCACCTGCCACAAGCAGAATCTTGTGGAGTAGTTCAACTGCGGTAGATCGAACTTCAATGACGACATGTCGCAAATCCTAGATTAGAACCTGGGGCTCTGATACCACTTGTTAGCTTTGTGATAAGTAAATAACAAAGAACGAAAATAAAATCGCAGCAAGGGGGACACAGATTTAACGTGGAAAACCCTCTCCAACAAAGAGAGGGGAAAAACCACGGGCGCCAGCCAGCGAAACTTCACTATAACGAAGAGTGTTTACACAACGTCGGGGATTTCACAGATACAACTTATCCCAGCCGGCGGCTTATAAGAGGTATATATAACGGTGGTAACCTAGGTCATCAACGACGGGCCTCGCTCCGCTCCGTCAGAAGTTGGCCTTTACTTTGTAGAATTTGGATCAACATATAACATATTATATGTCCATACATAAGTTTTCATGGGAAAAGAACATTTTAGGTATTCTATTTAATAAGGACAAATTTGAGTGCTCCAATCGTGTCTATTCACGAACATATTTTTTTCTTTTTTACACAAGCCATATAAAATATTTATTTTTGCTAAAAACTTATGTACGGACATAGAACGCCCGGATATGCATACGGAATTTTCGTTCACATTTTTTTGACAACTCAAATTTTATTATTTAAGTATTTTTTATAATGAGTCCATATGCACCTTAGAGACAAAACACCACTTACGGTGGTTTAAGTTATCCAGTTTAGTCCTAAACCAGTTTGTAATGGGGCAAAAACAGATGTCACGCTCTAGGTCTGCTAGTGGGGCAAAGTCGTGCATTTTGGAGGGAATTATTTCGATGTTATGTCTCTCAATTCCTCTTTTCTCCTGCTCAAAAAAATATCATCTCTTCTCTATTATGCAACCGACACTGGGGAAAAACTAAAAAGGAGGCAGAGGCAACGACACGGAACATATCGGGTGCTACAACGCATTGAGTACTCCGTATTAGTGTGATTTGGCACATCCAAAAAGTTCGTAAAAGTTCTGAAAAAAATCCATAATATTTGTCATACGTGGATCTACTATATCCAAAAAATTATAATCCAAACTTTATTTGTAGATTGGAGATAAAAAAGACAAATCTGGTGTAAGTATTGCTAACGGGCCGAACCTATGGTCCAAATTAGGTATCCTATTGTTCACTGCTATATTTGTTTTTTTTTTGTTTATAGATCGGTGTTTTGAAATTGGATTTTTTTGCATGATTGATATATGTTCTACCCATGCCACGATATTTTTATTTGATTTTGCATACATTCTAGTCCGATATTTCAAAATTTGGAGCACTGGGAGTATTCCACACGTCAAAGTACTTGATACATTCTCGGAGGCGACACGGAGAAAATTGTGGGGGATTAGGGGCTCGTCGGCGATGATGGGTTGACACAATGGGTGACCCACTAGCAGTAGCAGAGGAAGGTGGTGCACCCATTCCGACACCGTTGGCCGGAATCAAGCTGCGATGACTTCGAACGGACGGGCAAGCTCACTGTGCATCAGGTGATTTAGCTCCGTGAGATAAGTCCACTCTATGAGATGGCTAAGGCAGGCATCGATATCAAGAGCATCCAATGGTCACAGCACTGATGGATACAAACATAGGTATGTGGCTTCTAGAGCCGTTCTGTGTCTTGTTTTCTTTCATAAGGGAAAGGGAGATGTAATGTAACCAAGGTTGCCAGTCACCTGCTAGGCCTTGTACACTATTTGAATCTGGTAGATCACCCATGACAAAGTTTTGAGGATAAAACACGGCGTCCGATGTTTTCTCAGTAATAAGTTAACAAACATTTGTTCGATAGTTATGTTTTCTCTGATGAAGTGACTGCAGATTACTTTGGATACCTGACTAATAGAAGTGACTGCAGATTACTTTGGTGCACATGGGCAACGAGTAATGGGTGAAGATTTGGTGCAGATTACTTTGGATACCTGACTAATATGATTATGTTTTCTCAGTAATGGGTGAAGATTTGGTGCACATGGGCAACGAGTGATCCTTTTAAAACAAAACAAAAAATCATATTTCTGAGTTTCAAAAAAAAGAAAAAAAATCCAGATGTAGCCAACTATGTATCCCACAAAGGTGTAAGAAATCAATTTCAAATACTTTGTAAGATGAGCTACACAAAATGACGAAAGTGTGGATCTGAGTATGCATAGTTTCATATATCAAAATTTTAACAAATTTTGTCATTTTTGCGTAGCCCACAATAAAAAGAATTTCAGGTTGTAATTTTGCATGCTTGTAGGATACACCATTTTTTGCGGGTTGTAGGATACAACATTGACAATGCTCAGAATTTATTTTCAGATTTTTTTGAAACTTGCAAACATGATTTTAATTTTTTAAACGAAGGGAACCCTTGAGCTTGGGAGCCAACGGGCACTTTCTGTCGATGCTTCAAATAACAAAAAATTAGGTGCAGCAGAAGACAAAACTGTTGGTGGTAGATTACCATCTTATTTTCTGTGACGAGCTTTTGCAAATTAATGTGCTGAACTGCCGATAGAGAAATAGAAAAGAGCGTGGTTTGCCTTAAGGATCTCCAAAGGAAATAGGGTGCAAGCTAAACGTCTAAAATCGTTATGATATTTTCTTGATATTTAGATTTTTTGCTTCGCAATAAATCGTCGTGAACTTGGGAGGGCATGCTTATTTTGCAGTTTGATCTTGTACAGAACCGTAGAAAAAACTGACCCGATCAAATGACATTGTAGGCTTGTAGCTCAATGGCATTTTGCCAAGTCCACAATTTCACATGCTTTTCGCTACACTGTAGGTTGTCTTTGTTTCATTCTCGATGCCCACCATTTGTCTCAATCCTGTTCTATAGGAATATCAGTCTTACATTCCATGTTTTTCTAGTGTCCACGTCTTGTTTCTGCTCGTATACTTTTGTTATTGCCATCAGAGAACCCTAGTATTTTTTTTTTGAGATACAGAGACGTATTAATAACAACAGTAGCATGGCTTACGCCCATTTACCATGGTAGTTCATCTGTACCAAATCCTGTAGGTATATTATTCCTTCGTCCCTTAGGTTTGTATGTTGGAAAATTCGAATCATGTTCAGTTGCAGTGAGGTATATGTATTAGTGTTGCAGATATGACTTTGGTGCTCTTGTTTTTGTTTTCGCGAGAAATTCTCCTTTTCTTTCTGATGGTGAGAAGTTATCTCATTTTATTGTTGAACAGATGTATAATTGCCGATGATAAACATATGGTAGCCTCTTTTTTTTTTTTTTGCGGGAACATGGTAGCCTCTGTTTGATGTGTGAGTATCTAGTGGAGCAATGTTCAAGTTGCATCCACTGGTACCTTCGCCCTCCAGGTCGATATATCCTTCGATCCGTTGCAATAAGTTGCTTACGGCTATGCTACACCCATCGAAATGACAGCTGCGCCCAACGATAGCAGAAAATTGGCATCAATGGTGAAGTGGCTTGGTGTTAGACATAGTTAGAACTTGGAATTCACAAAACGAAAGGTTTTTCGGATGCCCAACCATGGTACAGCTCTGTAGCAATGCAACATACCTCTCTGCTTTAGAGGAACGCTTAACATGAACTCTGCCATGAAAAAAATAGAACTGAACAAAAAAATCTACAGAGTAATATAAAAAAGAATTTTTGGAAACGCGAATGTGTCAGACTCATTTCAGCGTGCACTCAGTCCATTCTACAGTTTCCCTGGCATAACACCATTTAAGAACCACTCTGTATGGCGCCATTGATAACAAAGTAGAAGCTTGCAACTCCCTTTTTCTAAATTATCACAACTCAAGTTCCAGAAATTGTCACACACAAGAAAGAAATTTCAGAACTTGTTCCGTAAAAGAAAGAAGTTTCAGAACTCAGTCCCGTAAAAAAAATCAGAGGATGGAAACTAACATGAGATTAAGGAGACACTCAAATGTGCCACATCACTGACATATCACGAAACTAGACAATGTCAGTGTCCCCATTCCATGTCACCTAATCAGACCACAGCGGCTGTGAGCCAGGGCCAGGCAACCATGGTGCAGTTGTGAATTATTGCTGTCATTTTCTTCAAACAGTGGTATCTTTTTACAGGATATGAGAAAGTGGAATACCAGGAGAGGAAGAAGTTTATATGAACTGTGCTGTTCATCCCAGGCATCCTGATAGCTTGATGTTACTGTACTTGCCGTTGCTCAAATGTTCCAGCCTGTACCGGTTAATACTGGCAATCTATATTTATACCCTCAAACAGAAAAGACGAGACATTTTTCCTTCAACTTGCGAAACATACACAAGATTACCAGACACAGTGACTAGTTAAAAGGTTAGACATTATTAACAGGCACATAACTACTAACAAAATACAGTTCAACACTATCGTTGTCATGTCTTCTACTAAGAACTTGAAACCACGAACTTGAAACCATGATGGCTACATGAGGAACATCCATACATATTACTGCAACTACTAAGAAGAGGATGATCAACGACGAACATGCCATTGCAAAAGGATTCACATTCATCAACCCCATCATCATGCCTAGCACACTCTGCTTCTCTTGTGAGCACCACCAGGATTCATGGTAGTCGATTCTTCATGTGCTATCATGAACCTATTCCGCATTTCAACCAAGAAATACGGGTAGCTCTGCATCAAACGGCAGTACTCACCAGATGTCGCAACTACCTTGAAATTTTCAACATCGGCAAGGAAATCAAAGCACCCAGTTTTGAGTTTGAGGCAGTCATGAGCTTCCGCCAGCTCCAACATCGAGACCACACTGTCAATCATGATACCGCTGCCAAATAGCATGTTCTCACAAATCTTCTTTAGCTCCTCTACCCCGTACCTATCAGCAGCAACAAGCAGATGCTGGCATTGACTCGTGGTGGAAGAAACATCATTTCTGTCAGCTTTGGGCAGTAAACCACGATACATGTAATGGAGCAGAGATCTGAAGGTAGAAGCCTCCATGTCATCGATGGTGATAGACGTCATTATGCTTTCAGCCATCAGGCCATACAGCTCCGCTTTAAAGACAGGCGATCGGGCCGCAAGCACCAGGCGATGTGCACTGAATCTCTCTCCGCCAACATCAAAGGAAACATCTGTAAGGTCTTGATTATCATACATCATGGCCAGATCATGACCTAAATCCAGGAGCTGCTCCTCCTCTACCGATGAAGTTTGAGGTTCAATGATGGTCAGTTCTTCATGTGGTATCTTGAGCCTGTTCTGCACTTCAACCAAAAGATTCGGAAATGTCTGCATCAATTGGAGGTACCCGGCAGATGTCGCAACCATCTTGAAATTGTCACCATCAGCGAGGAAATCAAAGCACCTAGCCTTGAGTTTGGAGCAGACATGGTCCTCCACCAGCTCCAGCAATGAAACCACACTGTCTATCATGATACTGTTGGCACATAGGTTGTCCTCACAATTCTTCTTCAGCGTCTCTAACCCGTACCTATCAGCAGCTACAAGCAGATGCTGGTACTGAGCCATGGCGGAAGAAACATCAGTCGTGTCAGAATTGGACGGTGAACCATGATACATGTAATGGAGCATAGATTTGAAGGTAGAGGCCTCCATGTCTTCGATGGTTATAGACGTCATCTTGCTTTCAGCCATCGGGCCATAGAGCTCCGCTTTAAAGACGGGCGATCGGGCGGCGAGCACCAGCCGATGCGCACTAAAGCTCTCCTCGCCAACAGCAATGGAAACATCTGTAAGATCTTGTTTGTCCAGCATCATGGCCAAATCGTGACCTAAATCCTTTATCGATGAAGCTGGAAGCGTCCAGTCGATGTCCACCGAGCACAGCACACGAAGTAGTTGTCCACAACACAGTTAGACTTGACAACGTCCCTCTGTGAGAGCAGGGTGTAATAAACATCCGTACACCCAGGGGCGGAAGGGACGTGTAAGGATTTCCCTGCCCCGATCGAAGGCGCCGGTGAGCCGGTCTTGTCGAGCAAAACCATGTGGGGAGACACCTTGGGACCGAGCCTAGGACACACCTGGAGAGTGACCACGATGCGGGAGGCCAACATTACGGGGAAGTAAAATGCAGTACAACTGCATCCAGCAAGGACGGTCCTCTTTTGTAGATGCTGGGCAGGAGGGGGCGGTGACATTCTTACCCGGAAATGGAGTGCGCGACCGTCTCCTGTAGGGACGATTTCGCAATCAGATGAGACGCCTTCGGCCATGTTGAAGCCTCGATGCTCTGACAGCAATCAGCTAGGCGGCGGAGGCGAGCTAATATGTCTTCCTCGTCCCGATCGTTTGTGGAAAAGTAGTAGGGCAGCAAGAGGTTCTACATGGAGCTTCGCAGGCTGCCGGGATTGTGGCGGAAGAGGGGGCGCCGGGGCGGCAGGTACGGCGGCGGTGGCGGAAGAGGAGTGCGATGGGGGCCCCAGGGCAATGAGGACCGAGGAGAGAACTCAGAGCGGTAGCGGCGGCTAGGGTTGGGGTTTCGGCAGCGTCAGCGTGGTACTGATGTGGGCGTGACTCCCTGCGTTGTTTTGGCCCGAAAATTTTAAATGGGCCTTGTGTTTGCATAACAATTTGTAACTAACTTCTTTTATTGCAAAATGCATAACTTCTCGTTACAGGAAAAAGCAAAGTAAAATAGACACCTCAACAGCAGAGCTGGGAACCATCCAAGCAACCCTTTCTCGTTACAGGATACTATAATACTAGTACTATAATTATCCCGCCAACTTCAACTCGTTGATTTCTTCTAAAATGAACCTGTCGAGTCAAGTAGCATCACACCGCTTCTGAGCATTGCCAAAACCCCGAATGTTTCGTTATTTCCAGAGGCTCCAGCAGATGAGAACTACTACAGAATCAAACCCTTTCCTCCCTGTCATCACCTGGTTCCTCCTCTCAAATTTCCTCCAGGCAGCCAACTGATCAGTACTAGAAGGGGTCTTTGTATCAATGTTCATGTCGGAGGATGACCTCGGTAGGGTCAAGCTATGGTGTAAAGTAAGGTTGACCGAGATAAGGTTGACCGACATATGGAGGCCGACATAAGTCAACATATTCCGGCCGATATATAAAACTTATGTCGACATAACATGCGGCATGTCCTTGGGACCCACACCAAGTTGTATCATGTGCAAAACGGTGGTATTAAATTGACTATCCAGCACTTCTCTTCTTGTCATATTGGTTGGATCTACAGCATGGAGTCCAACCTCGGTAATCTTCTACAAATCAATGGATGAACTGCACACATGAGATTTTATCAAAAATTGTTATTGATTAAATGAAGATGCACTTAGCTTCGTTAGATCTCCCCTATTGTTTATATGAGGGTGAGAGATTGGTGGATCGGGAGAGTATAAGTGAGGAACCTCACTATAGTTCTCCTTACCACTTTCCCTTTTGGAGGATGATCCACTATCAATGCTACCATCCCCCATCTCCAACTCATTAGATTTAGCTGAAGCATCATCCTTTGATTTAGAAGGTGTGTTCTCTGAAGGAGTGAGAGATGTAGGTTTACTAGGTGGCATTAGACACGCTATCATTTCACGCATCTCTTTCATTTGGGTTGCCATGGTAGAATTCAAGAAATTTTTCAATCCCTCGAGATCTTTCATGGTAACCGAAACACTAGCCCAAGCTTCACCCTCCGGTCTAGTACCCATACTCTCTTAGGCGGTAAAACCCGAAATAAGAGCCAAGGCTCGGATACCAATTGAAATGGATCATATGGGCACATAGAGGGGGTGAATATGTACTACTTCAAATTTTAATACTTTTACAAATTAGGCTTGACACAAAAGGAAAATTCTCTAGATATGCAACTACGGTGAATTTATCTATATGCCAACCTAGCTACTAAATGGGTAAAGGTAGTGAGAGGAACGAGGTAACCGGGAGTGGAGCACACGGAGACACGGGATTTGTTTTGCCATGGTTCCTTCCTTGTTAAGGGAAATACATCTGCATTGGAGGGGTGGGTGGTACTAAGACCATCACGCCACAATAGGTCTCACCCTATTCTCCGATGGATCTCACCACAACTGGCATAATCCACCTTTCCACTATACGGTATCCTTCGAGGCGAGAACCAACTCCTTTACAACGAGATCAGGGCACACATCCACAACTAAATTGAAGGCTCCCGAGATGACAACAAGCTACCACAATAAACAAGTTTATCAAGAAACAAAACCAAGATCTAGAAATTCAAATGAAACTCTCGATCAAAGGGCCCTCAAATAAATGGGGGGATTGAAGATAGCTTCGGTGATGATGTAGATCAAGTCCTCCTCCTTTGATTCTCCAAAGGTCAAGTACTTTATACGGTTGAAAGTGGAGATCTTGTGGAAATTGGAGTTCAATAGCATAGCGTTTTTTGGGTCAAATGTGAGACTCTAGGTTGAAGATGGGGAGGGGTATTTGTACCCCCTCCTGAAATGGTGCCATTGGAGTTAACTGGGGCTGGATAATCTGGCCCTAGTGGGGGCCGGATAATCCGACTGGGCGCAAACATCCAGCCCAGAACTAATAATCCAATCCAAATATCTACGCCCATCGGAGCGTCACGCGTATAGTCATTAACAAAAAATCCAGGGCGTGGATAATCCGGCCCTTGGGGAGGGGCGGAATATCCGGTTAGGAAAAAGCTTCGGCACTGACCAAACATCCGGGGGTAACTCCGCCCCATCGACAAAGCCTTGCGCACATGGCCCTTAGTTGATTCTTGGGAGGGGGCAGATAATCTGGGAAGGGCATTATCCGTCCCTAGGAAAACATCTGCCCTAGTGCCAATGATCAGGCTAATAATCCGCCCCCCATAGAGTGTTGCGCGCCTGGTCCTTAGCCTATTTGGCCAGGGGCGGATTATCCGACTTGAAATCTTTCTTTTGCTTTATTTGACCAGGAGCTCTTTTGGGGATAATTATCTGCAGCGCTCAACGCACAATTAAAAGGTCCTTGGTATTGTTATCTAACACACAAAACACTAGGGATCATGAAATGCTCTTTCAACTGTCCACAATGTTCCTGCTCGGACTACCGGGGGGTTAGCCTACTAGATGATACTTCAGTTTATCTCTATTCTAACCGTCCGTGACATTCTAGTTGTTCATGGCGCTTCCACTATGACTATGGGGGGATGTTAAGTATTGACGCATGCACAATGTGGTGACCTAGCATACCACTGCATGATGTAGTACACTATAGTCGTTGACATAACACTAATGAAACACCGTTCACTAGTATTACATCCCTCAGAGTGGTACAACAGAAACACAACAGGTCCAAGACATGACTATAGGTTACAACTCGACTCTTTACAAAATATCCAGAGAACACTCTAGGTGAAAGAGAGAGGAAGAAACTTCTTACAAAGAAGAACTAGAAATAATAACTCAGAACTATCTAGTAACTAAGACTAGCATCTGAACTAATTGGTTTGCAATTGCTGCTAATGCAATGCTCTATAGAAGTAGGTTTTATGTCTAGAGTATCTACTCTTATCTAATCAGGAACTTCGTCTTCACTTCAGTCGATGTATCTGTTGATTTCATTGACTTTATTGAAGATCTTGAGCTGTCGATGATGGTTTCTTGAGCAGAAATTAAAGTTTATGTCATCTTCAACGGCTTAGAACTTAGCAAGGGTTAAGAAGGTACGGTTGAGTACGAGCATACTCAGCAAGTTCACTAAAAAGGAGTGTATGATACACTATCTCTACAGCCATAGACCATAGGTCGTAGGCAATGCAGGTTTTCGAAAACATTTCTTCAAAGGTTGCTTTTATTCTGAAAACTATGTCCGACGGACTTCACAGGTTGACCAGAACCTTCATGGGGTTCCTTTCCTTCCGTGTTCGTAGCTCCTTCCCGGAACAGGGAGTAACATGTCACAATTCTTACACTCTGCAGAGGTGCGTTACTTTACCCACAGGAGACCTTAAGCTTTGTTGCACGACCGGGAGTATGTCCCCGTTCAAACTTCCATGGTTTGAGGCCCAACCCAATATCCAAGCCAATCATTGCCCTTCTTCGCGATCCCGCATGAAGACACGATCCCCCAAGACGGACTACCATGGTTACTCTTTGGGTAGCCTCTCGAAGACTCTGTAAGCAGCTCTATATGGCGGTCACCATCAGCTATGGTGAACCTTGACCAAGACAGCTATGCACAGATAATCTAGACACCAATAGTGCAGGGAACTAAGGGGTCCCACCCATGTGCTGGATTCTCCACGAGAAATCAACAGCCTCACGATAAGGTCATCCGTCCATGCGAAAGGAAGAAGATCCAGCTGACTTCTCCGTCCCATTCCAGATCTCATGGTTAACGCGTAATATACGACGCTAGAATCACTGGCGACATTGGTTGTTAAGTCCTAGATATTATGTTCCTTTACCACTGGAACTGTATCAGTATATTATTACCATTTGGTAAATAATCAATAATCAAATTATTATGAAAATAGTGTTTTTGACCTTTTTGAAATGTAGGTGATGACAATATTTGAGTTACAAGCATTTGATAGAAAATAATCAAAGGACATGAGCAAGTTGTGAACTTGCCTTTTGTGATTGCAAGATTATACACTCATGATCTTCAAGACACTAGAAGATCCAAATTCTGTAAACAGCACCATTAGTCCGGTAAGGACTAATATTTAAAGAAGCAAGATGCAATTATGCATAAGTAATGTAATGCGGTTTGATAAACGTGAATCCCTGGAATAATCGTATCTAATCTAGGGTTTAGAGTTTGTGACGAGTTCTTTGGAATGTGTTGTACTTTTATATCATCTTTACACATGTGCTTCTTGTTAAGGCTTGTGAGAGTGTGTGAAACAATATATAAGTATAACAAGTAGTATACAATACTAAAGAATTCAAATGGAGCATGGCATCTGAAATATTTCTTAAACAAGATTAAGATTTAATTAGAGCTTTTAGAGAAGTGTTCAAGGATTACTTTTAATGTTTCTTAAAAGAATAACTCTTGAGGAAAATGTTACTTTACAAAGTAAAAAGTATTTAAACTTAAAGCTAACACTTTAAGGTTTTCTTATTAATTACAAGTATTAAAGTAGAAAACAATTAGTATTGTTGAATAGCTATTCTACTAGCAAGTGGAGACTTTTAACACTTCATGAAGGTGAAACAAAAGTATTATGCCTTTATGGAAGTGGTGTTCTCTTGATTTTATAAGTGAATAGCATCACTTACTTATTATAGAATTAATACTTATTTTTGTAAACATGGGAATGGCATCAAATTAAATACTTAAGGATTTTTTAGCTTTTAAAGTGAATTCCCAAACTTGTAAAATAATTAGTATTCAATTCTTGATGATGTTATAATTGATAAAATATTTTTGAAGAGTAAGATTCACTTAACTTTTAAATGGTAGTTTTAGTAAGTCCAACTTAAATTGGTCAGACCTATCTTAACTTCACTTAAATATAACTTGCACTTGTTATTACACTTTTAGACTTTAAACAAATAATGGTAAAGGCAATAATAAGATTTATATATTTTTAAGGAATTAAAATAAAATAAAAGGGTTTTAATAAGATTTATTAGATCTTTACCTTTTATTTACTTCAATTATGAAAGATTATATTTCTAAGGTGCAGATTTTATTTTTATGATCATTTTGGTATGTTATATGTATTTTTGTGATTTTTAAATAATAAGATATGATTTTTATAAGTTTTATCCCTTTATAAACACTTAATAAATAATAAATATTAGCTAGGTCATACAAAAATGTATAAAACAAGTTTATAAATTTGTATTTTGTTTTTCTAAGACTTTTGATATATTATACTTATTTTTGGGAATTTTAAATAATAGAACATATATTTTAAAAGATTAATCCTTAATACATTATTTATTAATAATAATAAATATCTTATTTAAATTGGAAAATAAAATATTATTATAGGTTTATATCGTAGAGTTATTTTGAACATTTTGATATATTATATGGGTTTTTCTGAATTATAAAACAAAAGATATTGAATTAATAAGATTTAATCATTTTATTAAATTTCTGAAAACTAATTATATTTAAATTTATAAGGTTTTATCTATTTTCTAAACAGGAACATACTTTTCTCACCGAGTCCTAATCTATCCAGAGCCACTGACCCGTGGGGTTAGGGCCACGTCGCTGCCATGTTGGCTTGGACCGGTTCAAACCTGCTGACTGGGCTAGGGGTGACGCAAGCGTGACGACACGGTGACGTCAGCAACGGCCGGAGCTCACTGGTCGAGCAAGGACAAGTCGCTGGAGAGCGCGTGGGGCAAAATGGAAGGGTGCGCTCAATAGAGGGCATCAAGGCGAACCTAGGAGTGGTGTCGCCGCTCCTTTGTGGTCACCGGAGGTACTCCGACGACCCTCTTTTGCAGCGACCGATGATGGTGTACGTCGCTACAACGATCCAGACTACTACAGAGAGCGAGAGAGGTATGGGAGGATGCAGGAGCTCACCACGAACGCTGTGAAGAGGTCGGTGAGGCCGGGGGTGGTCAGAAGACGCTGAATCGACGACAATGGCCATGACGGCCGACGGAAGGTAAAGCTTGATTCTGCACGACTCACGGCGTGTCAGTTGTCGTGCTTGGTCCAAGGTGAACAAGGACACGACGGTGCTACAAGTGGTGGCTTCGGCAAGGCATGGGGCGATCAGGAACGGCCGGAACGACGACCACCGACAAGCTAGGGTTTCGGGGTCCTCTTCTGTGGAGAGGATAAGAACGAGAGGAAGGGGAAAATGGGTATGAGGATAGCCTGGAGCGTCTCGATGGTGATCTTATCCTCCCCCTTGGCGACGGTGGTCCATCGCGGCGGTTAATCCTCGCTGACGCCAGTGATTAGCATCGGGCGCCGCTCTCTAGAGAGCGACTTAGACGACGGGAAGACGACGCAAAAAATGCAGCGAGCTGAGCCGATGTTGGGCCGACGTGGAGTGAGCGGGCGTGCCGGTGCGCAAGGCGACGATTAGCGCACGATTCTTGGGTTATGAGCCAAAGCTGCAGCGCTGAGTTTTCTTTTTCTATTTTCTGTTTTTACGGACCATTTCAAATATGAATTTCCTCAAGGATTTAATTATCCAGAGAATTTATAAGTCAAGAATAGTATTGTATAAAGCAAGTATGAATCTCTTCTCCTGATTTTTTATTGTGCATTAAAATATATTCATAATTATATGAAAGGTCCTTTTCATTAGGAGATATTAATAAGGATTAGAGTTTTAGGAATTTTGTTTCTCACAATACAATTTCATAAAAATGATTCTGATTTCACTTGATAAATATAATGGTAAGGATTTAAAATGATTAATGGTATCTATAGGATTTTATTCATACTTAGCCTCATAAAGGAACTATGCAAATATATTACAAGGTATTAAACCCCGGGGTTTATAATATAGTAATTTAAATTCCAATGTTCTTTAAAGTTGGCGACCTTTCCTATTTAAATTCTACTTGATTTATAGTGTTTAGGATTACCATGGACAACCTTGGTTAGGTCATTATGAATCAATAACAATCATTGATGGAGAAATGCTCATGTTTATTCAAATATAGGTATATGGGTTTTGAGAGGATTTAATAACTCATATTCAATTATAGATATGGATGAATATTAAAGCTAAGACATATTGCCATCATGTTTTGTGACCATGGATAATAACTTATCTTAGAGTGAGCTATTGAGATTACTTTACTAAAGTGATCTTGATAGTATATGAGACTAGCTCTTTATTAGGGTTTAAGACAATAAGGTGGACAAGGCTTCCATCTATAAACACTCATCTGGTTTCTACTTATCTCTTGGAGACTTTACTTGACTAAGAGCTATTGTTCTTTGGCTGCCTAAAAATAGGAATTGGTTTAACTACTAACTTAATCCTGGGGTTTTGTACAAAGAGGTAGACATGATTCTATCCTGGCTTGATAGGATCTTGGTTAAGGCTTCTAAAGAATCCTTACCTTAATACCTCACCAAGGTTATCTTTAGATAAGGAATTCCTTTCCTAAATATACTCTATCTAAATATCTCTTATCTTATTCACAAGGATCTCATCTTCCTAAATAAGATAATCATCTGACTCCACCATATCCATCATCATATGATGATATGGTCATGCCACTTTAACAATACTAATTCATTCTTCTCCTAGTATATATGGCTCCCTTGATGATTCCATCAATGAATCTATTACTAACTTCAACCATTAACTCTTTTATGTCCACCTTACATCTACTTGCAGGGCTTGCAGGATTACAATTATTTCCATATCACATGTGATATCAATCCTCTAGGATAGGTATGGTACTACTCTACAAGTTTGTTCTTGTATCATCTTGGTTAAAGTACTATGCTTCTAACTACTCCATACAACTCATCAAATACTTCATCATACTCTAGCTTGACTTCTCATGATCAAGCTAGATGATTTAGCTTACTAGGGTTTTGCCTAATTTGGTATAGTCACAACTCTTCTTCATCAGCTGGTCATCTACTCTCAAATGACTTCAGATTAATGACCACATCCTTTAATCAAACAAAGCTGAAGCTTCTAATTGTTTGATCAAGATCTATCATCAACTAATTAGTAGACTTTACTAGTCCTTCCATAAGGCTTATCTTGTTAAGGAAGCTTACTCTAAGTTTATACCCACTTGACTTAACAAGATTATTATTTAATGTACTAATACTAGTAGCCTTCTCATAGCTTCTCAATTACTAGCTTAACTCTTGGCTTTAGGTACTTCTTCTAGTTAACTCAGGAGTGAATTAACTCCTCCAACATCAGATGGTTTGATCTCCACTAAGGATCACATTCCATTGATTGTGGCATACTTCACCATAGCTAGTTCCTCTTCCTTACTAATTTACTTAAGGTCTTTGTAAGGTCAATATAATAGATCAAAGCTAAGAGTCAATAAGTGCTAGGTCAAGAAATGATCACACACATTGATGATCAATAGACACTAAGACTTGGTTAAGTAGGAATGTCACCTCTTAATATCATATTAAGGGTATGTGTTGGATGGTCTTGGCTTGACTTCCTTTTACACTCTATTTGTGGTAAGAGTTAATGTTTAAGAACTACCATGATACTGATGGCCCAAAATATATCAAGCTCATTGGGGAACCCCAAGAGGAAGGTATGATGAGCACAGCAGCAAGTTTTCCCTTAGTACGAAACCAAGGTTATCAATCTAGTAGGAGCAAGGAAACACCCCAAAGGTGTTGCTAGCTGAACGTTGGCAGGGCGCACTACTGGTGCCAGCAGCAACGTGGAGACCTGCACAACACAACCACAGAACTCTGTCCCCAACTTGCGATGAGGTTGTCAATGATACATTGCAAATGTATCTATAATTTTTGATGTTCCATGCTTGGTTTTATCCACTTTCTTGTGTTTTGTTCCAACTTTGGAGTACTTTTCATATGATTTCTTGGACTAACCTATTAACAAGAGCCAGTGCAAATTACTGCTTTTCTGCTGTTTTTGGTTCCAGGAAAGTTAGAAAATGAATATTCTTGGAATTGGACGGGACAAAAGCCAAAGTGCCTATTTTTCCGAAAGGGATCAAGTGCCAAAATACGAGACGGAGAGGGGCCAGGGGCCGGCCACACCACCTGGCCGCGCAGCCAGGCCTGGCCCACGCCAGGGGGTGGTGTGGTGGCTCCCGGCACCCCCTCAGCCTCTCCTTCCGCCTATATATTGCCCTCGGGACGAAAACCCTAAGTGCCCGATCAAAAACCCACGAAAGAGTCTATAGCCGTCGTCATCTCCATCCCTAGATCGGGAGGGATCTGAAGCTCTTCCCGGCACCCTGCCGGAGAGGGGAATTCACCCTGGAGGCCTTCTTCATCACCATGCAAGCCTACGGTGTGATGCGTGAGTAGTTCATCCTTGGACTACGGATCCATGTAGTAGCTAGATGGCTGGTTTCTCCTCCTTTGTGCTTTCATGTTTAGATCTTGTGAGCTCCGTTCATGATCAAGATCATCTATTTGTAATTCATACATGTTGTGTTTGCGGGGATCCGATGGATATTGAGATGCAATTTAAGATTGATTATTGATTCTATCATGTTTTTGTTATTTGAGATCTTGCATGCTTTCCGTTGTTAGTAGCTATCTTGGCCAAGTAGATGCTAGCAACTCCAAGAGTTAGTATTTATGCTCGATAGTGGGTTCATGCCTCCGTAATCTGGGAAGTGACAGAAATCTCTAAGGTACTAGATGTCTGTTGCTACTAGGAGAAAACAACAATCCTTTGTTCATAGAACAATCGTATTGTTTACTTTGCACGCAGTTAAAGCAATAACTGCTGCTTGCAACTTAATTTGGAGGGGGTTGGGATGATAACCTCAAGGTGGATTATTAGTCATAGATGCGTTGGATGGCGGTCTATGTATTATGTTGTAATGCCCAATCAAGTCTCAAAGGAGTCAAGATGATTAGTATATGCATGTATTGCTTTCTCGGTGTTTGTCAATTGCCCGTTGTAATTTGTTCACCCAAAGATGTTATCTATCTAAGGAGAGCACAGGCGGCGGACCACCTCTGCGGCCAGGTGGTGTGGCCGGGCCCCACCCCTCTCAAATCTCGGTCAGCTCGGTGTCCCTCAAAATAATAACTTTGGCTTCATTCCGTCCAATTCCGAGAATATTCATTTTCGACTTTCCGGAACCAAAAATAGCAGAAAAGCAAAGTAATCGTGGCTCTTGTTAATAGGTTAGTCCAAGAAATCATATAAAAAGTACTCCAAAGTGTGGACACAACACAAGAAAGTAGATAAAACCAAGCATGGAACATCAAAAATTATAGATACATTTGCAATGTATCAACATCCCCAAGCTTAACTCCTCGCCCCTCGAGTAGGTAAGTGATAAAAAGAAAGAATAATTTTTGAGGTGACATGCACCATCATAAACTTGATCAAAGTATTTGTAAAACATTCAAAGCTAGGATCATAGTACTTCAATCATAACATTAAAGACAAAGTTCTACCAATAAGACAAAGAAACTATGATGCAACATGAAAAGGCACAAACAAAAGATTCATAAATAACAATGCTTTTCAAGACGTTTGTTTGTTTCACATAAAGAAAACATAGCATAATAGTATTCAGCTTGTCCCTCATAGAGTAGCAAATATAAATGCATAGGACACCTTCAAAGTTCATAAGAGTGACTAGATACAAATAGTTTAAAACAAGCAATATCAAAGTTATGCATCAATCAACAAGTCTTGGGACAATGCACATAGAACTAAGAATGGCCACTATGCTCTCAAAGTAGGTGCATAAAGACAGAAGGTGGAGACTCAATATATAAGTGGAAGAAAGGCCTTCATAGAAGGAAGTAGGGATTCAAGTCTCATAAAGAGATTCCAAAAATCATGGTACTTAATAGCTTTCTGCTCTCATTGCCCCTATCATAAGCATCTTGAAGGTGATTAAGGTTAAAGTGACACAACTAAGAGGATATGCTTGACAAGTTATAAGCTGAAATCTCATGCCCCTTACTTACGAAGACCGAACCTCATGCTACTCAACTTTAGTCATGAGTAAGCTCTTGTCATTGCAAGTACATATGTATCATAAAGAACCACCAACGGGGTACCCCTTGCACATGATACAGGAGCTATCCCATAATCAAAATGACAAGGCAAGCAGACAATGAGCATCTCAGCGATCTTTTTATTTGCTATTTGCATTGGTTTTTATTGAGGATGCTTCATAGAGTGCTCATTATGGTGATGCTGCAAGTTTCCACCATGATTAGGCATGGCTTAGGCTAGCGGCCCAGGCGTTTCTCTAACACACATACAAACTCCATGATCTTAGAAGTTCCACTTTTATTTCACAATCACGGATCCATAAGCAAAAGAACATGATATCAACGGGGTACAAAGTACAAGTGCAATGTTGAAAGCGTTCCCCATGATACATGGTTCTGCTAATTTCAACTTATAAAGTGAAAGCATATATTCAACAAAAAAGGACCCAATGGTTCAAGTTTATTAAATGCAAAAAAAGTAAAGTGTGCCATCAAGTTCTTGAGAGCTTTTATCACTAGTTTTCTCATAACAAGTTTAATTCAGAAGGTAGACAAAAACATGAATATACTTGGAATAGCATATGCTAGTAGGTAGGTATGGTGGACTCTTTGGAATAACTTGGTTTAAGGAGTTGGATGCATGAGTGGAACTCATACTTGGTTGCGGAGGCTAGCAAAAGACCGGGAGCGACAAACTAAGAGAGCAATAATGGCCATAATCATGCAGAGCGACAAAACATCATTTATCAAAGCATAAAGTGATACTACAAGTTGAAAACTAAATGATAATAAAGGATATGGTGACTTGGGATAGTCATAACATGGTGTGAGCATGCGCCAAGTCAACCCAAATAAAGCATCAAAGGAGAATACCACAATACTATGCTTTAATATGCTAAAACAACGCATGATTCATCCAAGGCACATTAAGCAATCTCAATTGTTTATAAGAAGTCATGCTACATAAAAGAATACTAAGCATAACACCAAAACAATATCAAGCATGGCATGACAAAGCATAGGCCACAGTGAAAACAAGGTCTCTTTACCACTTAAGCATGAGCTTTCCTACTCTTTTCCAATCCAAACCAAACTATTTGAAAACCAATGTACGAAAGAGGGGGCCCAACCAATTTATTCAGAAAACTAAGCAAACCAAGCAAACTAAAAACCAAAACGAAAACGAAAAAAGAAGACACTCCAAGAACACAACTGTGCATGAAACAATAAAAATGAAACGTTTGGAAGAAACCTGGGATTTTTATTGATGAAGAAGGGATGCCTTGGGCATCCCCAAGCTTTGACGCTTGTACTTCTTGGATATTTCTTAGGGTGACACGCGTGGCATCCCCAAGCTTGAGCTTTAGTCCATTCTTCATCTCATTACTCATTCCTTCCATACACCTGAAATTTTTCCTTCATACAAAACTTCACACAATCTTTATTAGCAACATTAGTGCACTCAAGATAATAGGTATTTAGATTCAGTTCTAACACCAATAAAACTTCCATTAAAAACACTAGCTACTGTATCACTTCACTCAATAAGCTCAATTCCCCAAAATAACTCAAAAAGGAACCAACAAGAAGCAAATGCAGAAAATGACAGAAATCTGTCAAAACAGACCAGCAGGTAAAGACGAATTTTTTATAAGACATTCTGTTGCTCAAATGAAAAAGTGTTGAACTAACGAAAGTTAGATAACAACCTGGGGCAGAAGCACAAAAATTCATGCCTCAAAAGGACATACAGAGATTTTACACGAATTTTTACAGTAAAGCACAGAAATCTGTTTCGGGACAGCAACTTTCCCAATCATTACTTCTCTCTCATTAGAGGTTACTCTTGGCACAAAAAGCAAATAAAAAGGATAAGGAGTGGTTATTACAGAATTAATTACTTCCAAGACTCATCTAAAACTTTTGGGTTATCTCCCAATAAGTACTTTTCTTTAACGCCTTTAAGTTAGGCATAAGAAGCAAGAAAAAGAATCAAGTGTTCTCAAATGAAGAAGCATTAAGAGAAAATTTTGTTTTCATAGGAGAGGCAAAAGAAATATTATCTCTCTTCTTAGGGAAGTGTTCTATACCTTTCTTGAGTGGGGTTTGATATTTAATGGTGCCTTCTTTCATATCAATAATGGCACCAACAGTTCTAAGAAAAGGTCTTCCCAAAGTAATAGGACAAGAAGCATTGCATTCAACATCCAAAACATAGATATCAGCGGAGACATATGCAATGTTAAACATAATAAGAACATCATTAATACTCCCCATGAGTTTCTTTTTAGCATTATCATCAAGTGGGACATTTAAATAACAATCTTCAAGTGGGGGCAAATCAAGCATATCATAAATCCTTCTAGGCATAATAGAAACACTACTATCAAGATCACATAAAGCTTTGAAATCAAAATTATTCACTTTCATATTAATGATGGGTTCCCAACCATCTTCTTGTTTTATAGGAATAGAAGCTTTATGTTTCATCTTTTCTTCTTTAATCTTTATGAGAGCATCAGTAATGTGTTTTGTAAAGGCCATGTTCATAGCACTAGAATTAGGACTTTTAGCAAGCTTTTGTAGGAACTTAATAACTTCAGAGATGTTGCAACCATCAAGATCAAAATCATAATTATCATCTAAAGTAGTAGAGCCATTACTAGACTCAACACTGGTGGTAGTGATAGTAGAAACACTAATGTTTCTAGCAATTTCATCTTCTCTTTCCCATTTAGCATGCAATTCAGTTAATAGTCTAACATTTTCATCAATTCTAACTTGTATGGCATTAGTAGCTGCAAAGGGATTCTCATTAGTTTCAGGTTTAGCAGCCATTTTATTCAAAGAAGATTGAGCTTCAGCTAGTGATGCAATATTTCTATCAGCATTAGAGAGTTTTTCCTCAATAGTTTTATTGAAAGCAGTTTGTTTACTAATAAAGTCCTTAAGCATAACTTCAAGTTCAGAGGGTGCACTCCTATTATTGTTGTAGGAATTTCCATAAGCATTACCATTGTTGGGAGGATATGGCTTATAATTGTTGTTACCAAAATTGTTCCTGTAGGCATTGTTGCTAAAATTGTTATTTCTTATAAAGTTCACATCAACTTGCTCTTCTTGAGCAACCAAAGAGGCTAAGGGAACATTATTTGGATCAATATGGGCTTTCACACTAACAAGCATAGACATAATTACATCAATCTTATCACTCAAGGAGGAGGTTTCCTCAACAGAATTTACCTTCTTACCTTGTGGAGCTCTTTCAGTATGCCATTCAGAGTAGTTAACCATCATATTATCCAGAAGTTTTGTTGCAGCACCCAAAGTAATGGTCATAAAGGTACCTCTAGCAGCAAAATCCAATAGGTTTCTTGAAGAATAGTTCAATCCTGCATAAAATTTTTGGATGATCATCCAAGCGGTCAGTCCATGAGTGGGACAATTCTTTACCAAAGATTTCATTCTTTCCCAAGCTTGAGCAACATGTTCATTATCAGATTGTTTAAACTTCATTATTTCACTTCTCATAGATATAATCTTAGCAGGAGGATAGTATTTTCCAATAAAAGCATCTTTGCACTTAGTCCAAGAATCAATACTATTCCTAGTTAAGGAATTCAACCACTCTTTAGCTTTTCCTCTCAAAGAGAAAGGAAACAATTTAAGCTTAATAATATCTCCATCTATATCCTTATGCTTTTGCATCTCACAAAGTTCAACAAAGTTATTTAGATGGGCATCAGCATCTTCATTACCAATACCAGAAAATTGTTCTCTCATAACAAGATTGAGTAAAGCAGGTTTTATCTCAAAGAAAGTAGCTTCAGGAACAGGTGGAGCAATAGGTGTGCTCATAAAATCATTATTGTTGGTGCTAGTGAAGTCACACAACTTAGTGTTTTCAAGAGTAGTTATTTTTTGTGTTTTTAATAAAGAAAGAAGCAAACAAAAAAAAGTAAACTAAGCAAAACAAAAATAACAAAGTAAAGAGATTGGTTATGAGGGACTCCCCTTGTGAAGATGTCCTTGACTCCCTGGCAACGACGCCAGAAAATATGCTTGATGGCCCAAAATATATCAAGCTCGCTGGGGAACCCCAAGAGGAAGGTATGATGAGCACAACAACAAGTTTTCCCTCAGTACGAAACCATGGTTATCAATCTAGTAGGAGAAAGGAAACACCCCAAAGGTGTTGCTAATTTGAGCGTTAGCGGAAGCGGCACAAAGAACGTGGAGACCTGCACAACACAAGCACAAAACTCTGTCCGTAACTTGCGATGAGGTTGTCAATCTCACCGGTTTTGCTAAAAACAAAGGATTAAACGTATCGAATGGAAGGAAGTAATAGTTTGTAGAAAGTAAACACAAAGCAGTAAACAGTTGATTGTAGATTGAATGCAAAAGAAAGGACCGGGGTCCATAGTTCACTAGAGGTGGCTCTCCTTAAGATAGATAACATGCTGGTGAACAAATTACAGCGGGGCAATTGACAAACATCGAGAAAGCATACAAGCATATACTACTCATCTTGACTCCTTTGAGATTCGATTATGCATTACAACATTATACATAGACCGCCATCCAACTGCATCTATGACTAATAATCCACCTTCAGGTTATCATCCGAACCCCCTCCAGTATTAAGTTGCAAGCAACAGATAATTGCATTACGAATTGTGTGTAAAGTAAACAATATGATTATTCTATGAACAAAGGATTGTTGTTTTCTCCCTAGTAGCAACAACACATCTAGTACCTTAGAGATTTCTGTCACTTCCCCAGATTACCAGAGGCATGAACCCACTATCGAGCATAAATACTAACTCTTGGAGTTGCTAGCATCTACTTGGCCAAGATAGCTACTAACAATGGAAAGCATGCAAGATCACAAATAACAAAGACATGATAGAATCAATAATCAATCTGAAATAGAATCTCAATATCCATCGGATCCCCCCAAACACAACATGTATGATTACAAATAGATGATCTTGATCATGAACGGAGCTCACAAGATCTAAACATGATAACACAAAGGAGGAGAACCAGCCATCTAGCTACTACATGGACCCGTAGTCCAGAGATGAACTACGCACGCATCACACCGGAGGCTTGCATGGTGATGAAAAAGGCCTCCAGGGTGAATTCCCCTCTCCGGAGGGTGCTGAGAAGAGCTTTAGATCCCTCCCGATCTAGGGATAGAGATGACGGCGGCTACCGATTCTTTCGTGGATTTTTGATCGGGTACTTAGGGTTTCCGTATCAGAGGCAATATATAGGCGAAAGGAGAGGCCGAGGGGG
Source organism: Avena insularis (assembly GCA_023614405.1). Taxonomy (NCBI): domain Eukaryota; kingdom Viridiplantae; phylum Streptophyta; class Magnoliopsida; order Poales; family Poaceae; genus Avena; species Avena insularis. The sequence goes on from CM042692.1 coordinate 437,150,335, forward strand.
TGCCTGGGGCGGCCAAACCACACTCTGGCATGGGCCAGGCCTGGCCGCGCGACCAGGTGGTGGGGCCAGGCCCCAACCCCTCTCCGTCTCGAATTCTGGCTCTAGGTGTCCCTCGGTAAAATAATAACTTTGGCTTTTGTCCCATCCAATTCCGAGAATATTCATTTTCTGACTTTCCTGGAACCAAAAACAGCAGAAAACAGGCAGCTGACACTGTGGCTCTTGTTAATAGGTTAGTCCAAGAAATCATATGAAAAGTACTCCAAAGTGTGGATAAAACACAAGAAAGTAGATAAAACCAAGCATGGAACATCAAAAATTATAGATACATTTGCAATGTATCAGATACCCATGGTAGGAGTAACTATGGCAAACAAGTGTTTCAAGATTTAATTATTGAGGTTTCTTTATTTGGAGTTATATACTTAACTTGATATTCAGGGTTTGTGGTAGATAATACCTTGATATCATCTTAGGGATATTAAGTATTCATCCTTGATTTGTTGTATGGAATACCATGTAATGATATCTAGAAGATCTAGTACTCCTGATTAAGTAGTGTGTGGTGACTTAGTTTTATTGCATTTGATCTACCCTTAGATCAAATTATATTAACTAAAGATAAGGTTTTAGCAAAGGTCATATTGAAACTTATCGCAGTTAACTTGATGATTTACTTCAGTTCCACCAAGTTAAGAGAAGCTTCAATCTCTTTGACAAGTTCTATTTAAAAGCGCGAAAATTATTCGGATTTTCTATGCATGAATGCAATGCACACACCTTATCTCAGCTTATTTCTAAGCTCTAATGCTGGGGTGTTACAGACTCTCCCCCTTAAAATAAACTTCATCCCCAAAGTTCGTACTCTCTTATGTTTCGAAATGAGGAGTTGACTTGTATTGATCACGCCATTTCTCAAATTCCATCGTGATCACTATTGGGGATAATTGTGGTATCCCGTATCTAGGTCTTTTTCCTTGAATCCTTTTCATGTCGACAATATCCACTGTCCGTTCTAACTTACCATATAGTTCCTTTTACCATATCTCTTTGGGCTTATGCCTCTTTCAGTCCTATTTATAATTGGTTGTAGACACATTTTGTCCCTTTCAATAAGGTTTTCCTACTACTATACACTAAACTTTTTTAGCAGGATCTACTCCTTCTTAAGGACAACTTACGGGTTGTTTCTCCTAAAACTAGTCCAATAGGTTTAATCTATTATATCTCCTTCGATCTTTCATCCGGACATTCTCTCAGAAATACTTTATAATGAGGGCTTCTTATAACCTTATGAGAATAAGGCTTACTCCCATCATGACTTAGTACTTCTTTTCCAACCTTTAGTCTGAAAATTAGACAACAACACTTTAGTGTTTATTGTTTACTCTCTCCCTTGGGGTTTCCTAATGGTCTCTAATCTACATGTATAATACCCATTAACTTAATAGTTAGGATATTGGTCTCTGTCTAGCTTATACTTTACCTCTACAAGGTCTGATGAAAGAATTTGTGGTATACCCGCACAATTGTGGATCTCCAAAATGAATCTTCCAATGTTACTTGTCTTCCTGTTTATCCTACTGGATAGTACTTTTCACCGGCTAATCCGATGTCGTGAAAACATCTCGAAAGCCGTTCGCTTAAATTCTGTACTTCTTTATGTCTTTCTTAACTTAGGCCAAGTTTTATGCTCTTTAATTATACAAAGATGACCTGGTTATCTAAACTGATAGGGTACCAGGTACGGATACCAGCTGCGGATCCTCTTTGGTGTATGGCTGAGATTCCTCTTTGGTGTATGGATTACCCTATAGGTTTTGGACTTACTACTGGCATTCTCTCTGAGTTGTCATAGCTTGAATACCCCTTTTGTTCCAAGACTTCTTCTTTATACCCTTCCAAGTTACTTCCATGAACTTGGTACAACTACTTCGTTAGCTTCTTGGCAACATCACCCACTTGGAGTGATCTTAACTCATCCTTTAATGTTGCTCAACACCTTCTCTGCACTAATATTCCTTCTTTTTGCCAGCTCATAATGAGTTGGGATTGATCCATCCTTCAAAATTGTGTTGATACTACTTATATTCAGCTTCCTTCTTCGTGCAAGTCTTCATCTTGATCTTTGGAACTCGTCACTCCCTTACACGAATTCCCTTTTCTATCTAGGTCTATAACATCAAGTAATAACTTGATGATGCAACATGCATATGCACATCAAGTCAAACTTTATGCATCGATCTAGTCAATCAAGAAGATGCATGTGGGCTCCCCGGATTAACCATCCGAGAAATCCCTGTTATGTATATATCCACGTTCCCATGATCAGTGAGCCGTGGAACATAACCGACAAGTATCATTACAACATCCGAAAACATAACGAATTTACAATACTTACATAAATGCCATTAAGGCTATACCATATTTAGCAGCGGAACATCATCACGTGCAGAGCCCAATCGTGCCTCAACCTATAGGCGACTGACTAGGAAGACGGCCTAGCTCGCCGGACGTCACCTTAATCATCCGATGTCGAACCTCTGAAAGTCTGGCCAAGTAAATAGCCAGGGACAAAGCCATGAGTACTTTTGAATGTACTCGCAAACCACCAAGATAAGAGAAATAAGGAAATGCAATTATGGCTGTGGCGAGATAGCTCTATCTAGGGTTATTTTTGAAAAGCCTAGACTACCTCTTGTAGTTATGGCATCTCCATATATTTGTTGAAAAAGAGTTTTGAAACAGGCCTCTGTTTTATAAATCAAGATATCCCCATATCTTTGTTGAAAACCTTTTTGAAAACAGTTTTGGAGTAAAAACCCTTTTTGTAAACCTCTTTGACCTCCTCTGGTCAAACAACACTTTAAACTCAGGTTCCCCTGGAACCTCCATACTTTCATCCATTTTTCCGAAACAAACACCATTTGGGTACTCCTAGCCATCACCTTTCCAACCGTCCTTGACCGTGGACACGGCTATTCGAATATATTATACTCTGCAGAGTTTGCGCACTTTCCCCACAAGAATCAATACATCCGCCGGGATAAAACCACGACCCACTACCACTGTAGATGGGGGTCCGGATAATCAAACCTAACCTTTCGCTTGTCGACCCTAACAAAGGCTGCTTTTCCTTTTGGGTTTGTTCTCCCCGGCAATGAGTATGTGGCTCCCAGCCATAGTCCTGCCTTCCGTACACGCATATACCCAAGCCGCAACTTGGCGTATACCTTAACTTGGTGACTCCACTTCCTTCCATACCACCTAAGTCATACCGTCTGCGGGAGACCCAATTGTTGCACCGGCACTCCTGCCAAGACAGGCTCACTCTTGCCGAAGTAAGCTATAGTCTTCAGATCCGTAGATCTGTTAGCGCCTGCCCGGGCTTCAAGGGATCTCTCCCTGTAAGCATTGTACAAGCTGCCTCGGCTAATGAAGACAAACTATGAGCTAAGCCCAGCACCTGGGGTAATGTGGTTGCATGGATAAAAATTGTTCCGATAAATGCGTAGAACATCCCTTCACTTTCCCATTTGTCATCAACACCATTTCTGTAGTTAAAACAGCCGCTTGGAACGATGCCTGTTCCCAAGGGTTTTTACAAAGCCGTTTTTAAACATTTGTAGTAGGGTAAAACCCAAAACAGTTCATTTTCTCAAAGCCGGGGTTTCCAACGAGGTAGGATGCTAACCACCATACTCTCGGTCTAAAGGGATAAGATGGTAGGTACATCAGGGTGGTGCCACGAGGGACACAAAGTCATAACTTGGAGGAGCCAAGTTATTAGCGCAGTATTTATAAAACAAGACATGCAAGTAGATAATGCAATTTATAAAGAGGATACAAACGGGTAATAAAAAGAGTAGGACAAGTATCAGAATTCGGGAATAGTGGCTTGCCTGTGATTAGCAATAAGTCTCTGGACTTCCTTAGATAAGCAAGAATACCCAATAAATAATAATAAGAAGTCCCTTCCTTCTGGTCGTCAAACACTCATACTATCGCCGTCATCGGATATACATGCAAGAAGACAATACCACAATCAATGCAAGGCATACATGCATCAAATCATACAACAAACAAACATAAGAAATACTACTTAACTTAGTAGGTTTTGGAGAAGTTGGGTTCTAGTAGTGGAATTACTAGATTCCCATATAGGTGCTTTTCCCTTTGGAAGATAGTTGTCAAGGCTAAATACCATGAACTTGGAGTGGGTTCTAAGGTCTGTAGGATACCAATGTGCAAAAATGATACCCTCAGATAGGTCTTGACAACACAAAACCAACACAAGTGGTTTCACTAGATTATCATTTACCTAGATTTAGTTATGATTTTTATAGTGGAATAAACTCTAGTTTGAGGAAATAATTCACCAGAATTTATCCAGAGGCCCAAAAATTATTTCCTTGGGTGGTTAGGTAGTGTTTGATGTACTGAACCACCTAGAGGTGGAATCATGTCAAAATAGTTACCAAAATGCCCTTAATAAATCATCAAAGGCAGTTTTGTATGGGTTTTCTCTTTTTCACCAGATTAATTCCCCAGAAGCTCTTGAGTTTATTCCAAGGGCATGTGGTAGGCATTTATAATACCCTTCTGTAGGAATTTGATTCACTCCTTTTGGATTTGTCAAACTTTTGGAGTGATTTATTTAGTGATAAAACCACTTACAGAAGTAATTAACTCACTAAAAACCAACAGAGGATCAATAAATCCTCATCTCCTGGTTTTAGATGGGTAATGGTGTGACACTTCTCTGGGAGTTGGAATCAGGTCAAAACCACATTTGGTTTGACCTAGAGAATTTACCCAAGATAGATAATAGCTGTTTTTATTTTTTTGTTAAGGGCACACTACTATTCACCTAGACATGGGACCTATACTAGATGACAGGTATATCAAATACCTTCCAGTAGAGCTATGATTCCTTCCAAATGGATCTGTGAAACTCTCTAAGGAATTTATTTAGTGTAAAAGATACATGTTAGTGGATAATATGCCAATAAATAATGGAATTTATTTTTGGTAGAGGGATAACTCTGCATGTTTAAGAAAACATCAGAGGACTCCCAGAATTTTAGATCCTGGCATTTGGATCTTGTTTACATTTTCAAACGGATTTAAATTAACTGGTACATTCCTGGATCTGGAATTTTAAAAGAAAAAGAAAATGGCCAACAGGTAACTGGGTTGGATCTGGGGTGTACTAGGCCGCGCATAGAGGATTCGGCCCACGGCGGGCGGCACGGCGCATTGGAGCCCGCGGCTTGAATCTGCCAGGCGGGGCCCGGTGGTCAGTGGCACAGGTCGATCCAGGGGGTATCGGCTAGATCTGACTGTCGGTTTTAAGGGGATCCGATGGCCGGCGCTCGTCGTCTCCAGAGGACAGAAGGTCCGCTGGCTGGAACCCTAGGGCGGAGCTGGGCAGCGGTGGGGCTTCGGGAGCTGACGAGGAGCAGTGGAGGTGAAGCGGTGCTTGACGGCGAGAAGATCGAGGAGCAGCATGGCGGTGGTGGCCTCCAGGAAGCAGCTTGTGCGATGGCGACCGAGGGCTACCTCGTCGGAGCTCAATGGCGACGACGAAGGGGACGGTCCTGTGCAAAAAGAAGACCAGGGTTAGGTGCATGGGAGGTAGGGGAGGTCGACCAGGTGACATGCAGAGAAGAGGGAGCAAGGGGGAGGGAGCCTTGCTCGATTTTTTTGTGAGAGGCCGAAGCTTCTCCTTCTTCTTCTTTCGGGCAGCATAGAGCAGGGGAGAGAGTGTGGAGCTAGGGGAGGCAAGTGGAGGGGGAGAGGGAGAAAATGCGGGGCAGGGGAGTGCTGGGGGTGGTCTCGGGTATTTATACCAAGGGGGAGGGATCTAGGGTGAGAATGCCCACTTTGGACATGGGGGAGAGATAGAGCTAGCCAAGGATTGGCCTAGAGAGCGGTGGGAAGGGGTAGGAATGGGTTTTGGTCGAGCAGAAATAGAGGGAGGGGGCTGTGGTAATTAAATGGGGCAAATCTTGGTAAGATATGGCTGTCTCTCTCTCTATCTCTACTAATCCAAGGGTAAAAGGGGCAAGTGGTGAGGTGGAGCTACAGTGCTCACGACCAGGGGAGTGTGGGTTGCTGTGGAGGAATGCTTGGCAAGCTTTGGGGAGGCTTGGTCTTGGTTTGACTCAAGTTTGATTTTTTTACAAAATTTTGATCACAAGGGAGCTTGTGAAGGAGTTCAGAGATTTGCATTGGAAGGGATGAGAGAGAGGGTACTGGTAGATAGATGGGTTAAATGACCTCTCTAGGAATTATTTGAGATTTTTCAAAGGGGTTTTAGTCCCCATAAATCCATTTATTCAAAAAGGGCAGAAGTAGATTCTAGAAGATCATTTGATATATTTTCATTGCACAAGGTTGGTTTTTGGTGTGAGAGGGTCCCAAATGTGAATACACACTTAGGGGAATTTTCCCAAGATTTATTGAGATGGGGAAGTATTTTTAAGGAATTATTTCTTGTTTCTGCCATTTAGGAAAAAGGGCAAAAAGAAATAATAAGGAATCTCAAAAACATTTATAATTGAGGTGGGAAGATATAGGATATATGGAACTCACATGAGCCAAAAGTTGGGGAAATGCTTTGACAAAAACCAAACTTTCCATTAGAAAAGGGGTTTTGAGATTTTGTCTATTAAAGGAATTAAGTAGATTTGGAGCCATAATAATTATGGATATTATTTAATAAATCTTGATGATCAAGGTAGATGAGGTAGACAAGGTGTAGCAAGCATTTCCAACCTTGGGAAATGGAAATCCAACTTGAATAAGATGGAAGAACAAGGCATTAAGGATCTAGGGTGATGTTATTTTTATACCACCAAAACCTTGTTAGATCTTCGAGCTCGGAGTTCACCTTGATGCAAGGGTTAGATTATTAGTTAGACCAAGTCATATAGATTATCATGGCAAAAGGATTTTGGAGTGGTTACTTTTGAGATGGTCTGTAGGTGATGGCAAACTTTGTTGAAATTAAGGCTGCCATACTAAATGGGTCATGATGCCTCATAAACCATGTGGGTTTAAGAAACACAGAGATCCACTTGGAACAAGTGAAGTAGATGTTGATAGACCTATATGAGTAGAAAACAACCATTCCAAGGTTTGGTACATAGAAGGTTGGATGATGGTGTGAGCTTCTACCAAAGTAGGCATGGTGACTAGATTTGCAGGAAATGTTATTTTCTTGCCTGCAAAACCATCAAGAACAGGTGGGTTGGAGGATGAGATAACCAAGGTCCAAAATGGGCCTTGGTAGTACTTAGGATGGTTAATGAGATAGTTCAAGTACATTTCCAAAAATGGACATGGTTTGAGAAAGGGAGGCATTCAAAAAGGTGATGTTGGAACAGTTTCTAGACTTAGTCAATTTTGGCAGTTTTGAGGATTTTGACTAGAGTATGAGAGGGAAAGTTTTTGATGGGTTTGCAAGGTACCTAAGCATCATCAAGTGGATGATGTTGAAGTGTAGATTGAGTAGAAGGGATCCATGCTTGATATTGGTCTTCATGGACTTGGAAACTTCTAGAATGGAAATCTTCAGAATTGATCTAGTAAGGGTTTTAGATGATCTCCTAGTATCTAGTGATTTGATATTGTTTTGTATACTGGCTTAGGGTGTGGGGATTTGGAGACCTCTTGATCCTAGTGATGAGCTCCTAGAGTGGCTCATACTACTTCCTAAGCAAACAAGTCAAACAGCAGATCAAGGCAATTCATCAGACAGCAGATCAAGGCAACTCATCTTATAACTAAGCAAATCCACTACTGGGGTTACCATCAAGCCTAGCTTGAGATAAGGATGGGTATTTTGAAAAGGTTGGAGTTTGAATAATATGAGAGTCCTTGGTATCTCTACTGAGAGTAGAATTCAAAAGCTTTAAGAGAAAGAGGTTTTGGGAAACCTAGAGATAAGGATAGTTGAAGGTTCTGTCTTGAAAACATAAGGAGGTTATAACTCTCCATAGTTTTGTCAACAGAAGCTACTAAAATAGTTTTGGTTACAATAGCATCTTGGCTCATGTTTTGAAATGCCAAAACCTTTGAGAATATGTAAAATGAGCCAGGATAGTTTTGTTAAATAGCTTTTGCCAACTGATGGTGGGGTAAGAAGTATCATATGGTATACACCCACATGCACAAGCATAAACAAGCAACAAGCAAACACTGCACCAATGAAAAGTAAAAAGTTTTTGTTCCCCCTGATTTTTGCATTCTGGACAACTAATCAGGGTTGTAGAAATTGGATGTTACAGACCTTTCCCCCTTAAAAGAATCTCGTCCCGAGATTCGGGAGAGTAAGATTAGGGGATTTGTTTTGGAGTTAGTGCTATGTGCTTATTGCGTACTAACTTGTCGGCTTTGCCTTTGGAACGGATCACTTCGAAAGTGAGGTTGAAATCCAATCGTCTTGAAGGTATGAGTGTCGAGCAGGCTTCACCAGGATTGCGAGGAGTGATCTTCCTGCTGTAAGGATTTACGGCGTCTGTCTTAAGGGATTATCGTATTCTAGTATTCGTCTTTGGGTCCACTATTGGATTGTTTCTGGCAGAGGGTTATTACATTTTGCGGAAAAGACGTAGTCTTTCACCCTTAGGATTAGACTAGGGTAGATCGGAGAGTTGGCATATGTCGTGGTGGTGTCACGACAGATGCCATGGATAGGCTAAAGGTGGGGCCAGTATGCACTAGAGGAATCCAGGGAGGGATAGTGTGGTGATTCCACACACAGATGCTTTGTATTCTCCAAGTGCATAAGGTTTACAAATGCTCCTTGAGCTGTATTGGGGAGAGGAGGAAGAAGGAGGTCTCTTACTCTCACCCCTACCTATCTCTCAATGAACAAACTACTCATGCGCCAACCAGCCAGCCCTTTCTACAGAGGCCCTAGCGCCCCTTATAAAGGGGAGGCTAGGTCTCCAGTTAGGGCATACGTGGAGGCATATTCCTGGGAATATGCCTCTCCCAAAATTGCAAACCGACCGGGTCACCTTTTGCCTTCATAAGCCATGTAGAGGCTACGTAAGCCTCTGCGGCGCCAGTGTCAGCCGGCATAGGCTGCGTCACCTTTGTCGGCCACGCCCCGCTGGTCCCTCCCTCTGTTCGCTTTGCTCACGCTCCAGTGCACAGAGATCACCTTTTGACCAGCGAGATACCTTCCTTCTCTTGCAAGCCTGCTATAACCCGGATCATGCCTGGTTAATCTGGCCCCGTGGGTACCTGCATACAAGTTACAAAAAGCCTGCCGGCATACGACATACGTCGGCCGGGACACAGTTAGGTGGACATCCTCCGATCCGGGTTACTCCGTAAGTCGGCCTGCCTTGAGGTGACTCGGCCAGCATATGCTTTGACCTTGCCGTACCTGATGCGCTCGACTTTCAACGTAGAGCTCGTTGGGAACCCCAAGAGGAAGGTATGATGAGCACAGCAGTAAGTTTTCCCTCAGTTATGAAACCAAGGTTTAATCGAACCAGTAGGAGCAAGGAAACACGCCAAAGGTGTTGCTAGCTGAGCTTTGGCGAGGCACTACCGGTGCTAGTAGCAACGTGGAGACCTGCACAACACAACCACAGAACTTTGTCCCCAACTTGCGATGAGGTTGTCAATCTCACCGTGTTTTGCAGAAAACAAAGGATTAAACGTATCGAATGGAAAGAAGTAAAAGTTTACAGAAAGTAAACACAAAGCAGAAACAGTTGTAGATTGTATGTAAAGAAAAAGGACCGGGATCCATAGTTCACTAGAGGTGTCTCTCCTTAGATAGATAACATGATGGGTGAACAAATTACAGCGGGGCAATTGAAAAACACCGAGAAAGCAATACATGCATATACTAATCATCTTGACTCCTTTGAGACTTGATTGGGCATTGCAACATAATACATAGACCGCCATCCAACTGCATCTATGACTAATAATCCACCTTCAGGTTATCATCCGAACCCCTCCGATTAAGTTGCAAGCAACAAATTATTGCTTCTGACTGCGTGTAAAGTAAACAATACGATTGTTCTATGAACAAAGGATTGTTGTTTTCTCCCTAGTAGCAACAACACATCTAGTACCTTAGATATTTCTATCACTTCCCCAGATTACCAGAGGCATGAACCCACTATCGAGCATAAATACTAACTCTTGGAGTTGCTAGCATCTACTTGGCCAAGATAGCTACTAACAACGGAAAGCATGCAAGATCTCAAATAACAAAGACATGATAGAATCAATAATCAATCTGAAATAGCATCTCAATATCCGTCGGATCCCCGCAAACACAACATGTATGGATTACAAATAGATGATCTTGATCATGAACGGAGCTCACAAGATCTAAACATGAAAGCACAAAGGAGGAGAAACCAGCCTTCTAGCTACTACATGGATCCGGTGTCCAAGGATGAACTACTCACGCATCACACCGGAGGCTTGCATGGTGATGAAGAAGGCCTCCAGGGTGAATTCCCCTCTCCGACAGGGTGTCGGGAAGAGCTTTAGATCCCTCCCGATCTAGGGATGGAGATGACGGTGGCTACAGACTCTTTCGTGGATTTTTGATCGGGTACTTAGGGTTTTCGTCCCGAGGGCAATATATAGGCGGAAGGAGAGGCCGAGGAGGTGCCGGGAGCCACCACACCACCCCCTGGCGTGGGCCAGGCCTGGCCAGTGGCCAGGTGGTGTGGCCGCCCCACTCCTCTCAGATTCTCTCGTTTGACTGATGACTTCAGAAAAATAGGCACTTTGGCTTTTGTCCCGTCCAATTCTGAGAATATTCATTTTCTGACTTTCCTGGAACCAAAAACAACAGAAAACAGGCAGCTGGCACTATGGCTCTTGTTATTAGGTTAGTCCAAGAAATCCTATGAAAAGTACTCCAAAGTTGGAACAAAACACAAGAAAGTGGATAAAACCAAGCATGTAACATCAAAAATTATAGATACATTTGCAATGTATCAGTACCTCGGCTAACTCGGCCTCTATACCTAGGCGTGACCCTACCCGGGGTATCCCCCCAACATTAGTCCCCGAAGCTGGTGCGGTCTTAGCAACTTAAGCTGCTAAGGCCACGGTGGGTTCAATCTACCGAGCTTTTTGCTCCCTTTTCCAAGTTACCTCATAGCTCGAATTTCATGGCCTAGCTTTCCCTTGGCACATTCCGAGTTATCCCTCGCTGGCCGGGTCACCCCTCAGTTTTTCGTGTTATCCTTCCTTCTCTCATACACTTCTCCACATCCTACGTGGAGGGTAATCATCATCTTGCCTCATTTTAAGGGCCTGTGCCAGTTACTACACTTATTGTTAGAGGTTACTGCAGCAAACGTCGCGTCGCAACTGCCTCCTCGTTAACTGCATCAGTACGTCGAGTCATGGGATCCCTTGTTTCTTGTGGCCCTTCCTGTGGTTTGCCTCTGATTGGCTGACCCGACAGATACACAGCCACACCGTGTGGCCTCAGTGCACTGCTCGATCCCACTATCCACTGCTAGGGAGTGGTTAAATAGGGGAGAGGGCGTGTCCCTTGGGTGTTTTCCCCTTCTCGCGCCCCTCAACCTCTCTGCTTCTTCTTCCTTGCGACAGCGCCACCGCCGCTTCTGCTCCGCAGCGCTGCCGCTGCATCTCACTTTCTTGTTTCCTTGCTGCTGCTCCCGCGCCGTCTCACCGCCATGGGGCCGCGCCAGTCTAAATCATTGCCTCCCACGTTTGAACAGGCCGGTGAGGACAGTGATCTGGAGATGACTGAGGAGGAGGAGCTTGCCGCCGTCGAGGAAGAAGAGATGGAGGAGGGGAGCGAGGTGCAGGGGCGCGGTGGCTGGGCTGGCTCTTGGGTGTGCCAAGACGACCTTGATTGACTCTACCGCACCCGCCGCATCCCCGGAGGCGTGATTTCGTGCCTCCCCTGCGAAGAGATTGCTCCCTCACCCAATCTGGGTGAGTTCGTCGTCTTCCTCTCCCACTTCCAGCGCGGCTTCGGCTTGCCAGTGAGTGACTTCTTCCATGACTTTGCCAACATCTACGAACTCCAACCTCATCATCTCCTGGCGAACGCCATCACTTCCCTTTCCTCCTTCGCATCTGCCATAGAAGGATATGTCGGCTTGTGGCCAACCAAGGAGCTCTGGATCCGGTTCTTCGGTCTGCGGAGGAACGTGGTTCCGGATAAGGAGCATGCCCCGGAGGACAAGCACCTGAACCAATGTGGTGCCGCCTCCATCTCTCCTCAGAAACAATCTGTCTTCCCCCGAGTCATGGGGCTTGATTCCTGCAGGGGCTGGGCCCGGACCTTCTTTTATGTGAGGAATGGCTCGGATAAGGATCCGACCCGGCTGCGCCCCTTTGTGATGGGTCCTCCTAATCCGGATCTGTGGGACTAGATTCCCAAGAAACCAACTGCCTTGGCGAATCAGGTTAATAAGCGGTTCCAGGAGCTGAAGGATCTGGGGCTGCACAACGAGGATGTGATGATCACATTTGTTCGCAGCCGGATTTCCCCCCTACAAAAGCGCACACACAAACTTAGCCATATGAGCTGGCGACTTGACCCCAACCAGACCTCCTCCTTCGAGTTGAACAATACTGAGATCTTCCGCCAGGTCAAGGCCATCTTCACGACCGATAAGGACTTCTCCGCTGATTGGAAGTGGGGGTTGGAGCATTACTGCCAGGACAAGCCTCCTCCAGCGGTAAATCTCATTACCCAATCCTTCTCCGAGTTACATCCTATGTCGGAGCATGTTGCTTATTTGATCCCTTTGCATTTTCCTTTTAGTTGTTTCTTCAGCAAACCATTGAAGATGGCACCGAGCCTTTCCTCAAATGGGGGAAGGATCGACTTGTTTCAGACGAGGAGGAGCTGGATCAGGAAATGTTCTTGCCTGCCGCGGACGCATCCAAGCGACCCACTGGTAACTTCCTTTCTTTAAGGGATTGGCCTGACGATGAAGATGATTCCAATATTGAGATGTTGGAGGTATATAACCCGGCGCCTATTTCTTACGCATTTCTATCTTTAGCTAACCCGGCTGGGCATATCCATGAAGATCCCCCTCTCTCTACGGGTGAGCCGGCCCCAGCCGTGTATAAGAAACGGGCTGCCACTTCCGCTGGTTCTTCCGGGCCTTCCAAAACAACCAAAAGGCGAAAGAAGTCTGCTGACAAGACCGCCACCAAGCCTCCGACTAAGGCCATAGTCCGGAGAGATCGAAAGCCCAGGGAGCCTTTGACTTCTGACGAGTAAGTTAATTTTTTCTTTGTCCAATTATCTGCTTCATGTTTTCTATCTATATGCCTTTCTTTTTGTTATAACTTGTTATTCGTCGTTTGATTCGGCAGGGCTATGGTGGAGGTTCCCCAGAGTGGCTCCAGCATCTCTTCGTCTTTCCAGCGCACCCCATCTCCCCCTCGCGTCGATGACACGCGCCCACTAAGCCTAATTCAGGAAGGCTCGATGGCTACACCGAATCTTAGCCCACCTCGCCCAGAGGAGGGTAACCTCGGAGCAGGGGAAAGTGGCACGGCCGAGGTAGAGGATGCTCCTAGCTTTTCATCGGCTCAGCCGCAACCCGTCACTTCCGAGGTACCAGCAGCAACCGCATCACCACCGCCAACATCAGCAACAGTACAAGCTTCAGCACCAGTACCACCAGCAGCATCTGCAGCAACACAAGCACCAGCACTAGCACCAACTCCTTCTGCCTTGTCCGAGTCTTCCAAGACTCGGGGAGAAGGCTCAGCTAGCACCAAGGCTGCACCCAAGTCCAAATCTGCAGCTCAAACCTCAGCCTCCCAGCAGCAACCCAAGGCTAAGAAAGGTTCTGGCGCCACCAAGGCAGCATCTATCGAGGCTGGACAGCGCACGCTCGTGTCTATGCTGCCGAAGAAAGATGCCCCCTCCGGGTCAGCTAGCAGCAAGCAACTTGCACTGCATACCAGCCCTACTGCTGCCCTAGTTGCAAGGAAGGAGGCCCACGCCAAAGGCTTGGTTGCGCCTCACATGCTTAGTGGAGATAGCTATCCTCCAGCTCTGATCGAATATGTCGATAATTGGAACAAAGCGGAGTTCGTCAATCCCAACGACGATCTCTCGGAGAAGTTTGGGCCCGCTGAATTTAGCGCACAAATGAACACAATAGCCAAGGCTATCAACATTGCTGGCCGAATGATGGAGGTACGCTACTTTGTCTTTTCTTTAACATGCACAAGTGCTTAGAGATATCTCCATTAGCCCCCGAGCCTCCGGGGGAGTAACTTGTTACTCGGCCGGATGCTCCTTAGAGAGCTAGCGTAACTCCTTAGTAGCTTCGAATATGCACACACCTAGAGCCGAGTTAAGTTCCACTTGGCCCAGATTTTGTACACTTCGAACATGCACACACCTAGAGCCGGGTTAAGTTCCACTTGGCCAGGATTTTGTACACTTCGAACATGCACACACCTAGAGCCGGGTTAAGTTCCACTTGGCCCGGATTTTGTACACTTCGAACATGCACACACCTAGAGCCGGGTTAAGTTCCACTTGGCCCGGATTTTGTACACTTTGACATGCACACACCTAGAGCCGGGTTAAGTTCCACTTGGCCCGGATTTTGTACACTTCGAATATGCACACACCTAGAGCCAGGTTAAGTTCCACTTGGCCCGGATTTTGTACACTTTGAATATGCATATAACTAAGCCAACCTTGATTTTTTCAGGTCACTACCAATCGCCGGAGTGCGGAGTTTCAGCGCCTCTTGGACACACACAAGGCGCTGCACTCGAAACATGTTGTGCTTCTTGCTGAGTTCGAGAAAATGGGTAAGTTTTCTCGTTGACCTTTTCCCCATCTTTCTGTGCCTTTTCCCGCCGAACTAATCTGTCATTCGGATTGTGCAGCCGGAGTGGAGGCCAAAAAATACAATTATGAGAAAAAACTTGGCCGAGATAAAAGGTAATTCGCTTTGATTACTCAATTTCCGTGCTCTCTCTCCTTTTTCCTAAGCTCGGCAGATATTTATACCTCGGCTCTGCTGGGTCGACAAACCGTTGCAGCGTCCCTTGAAGATAGTGTGCCTGTGCCTGATACGATGCAGCATTTTTCAAACAAGCAGGGCAACATCAGGCCGAGCTCAAGAAGAAGGATGACGAACTTGCCAAACTCCAAGCCAAGGATCATGAACTTGCCAAGCTCAAGTCTAAGATGAAAAAACTCAAAGAGCTCCACAAGATTGAAATGGACAAGGCTGGCCAAGACTTCACCGAGGAACGAGAACGTCTTAACCTCCAACTTGCAAAGGATCAAGAATTTTTGAAGCAGGCCGACGTCAAGCTTGACTCGGCTAATGTTGAACTTGAGAAGCTCCGGAAGAGGCGTGATAATTGCACCAAAGAGCTGACTCAGATCCATAGTCATATCTCCCGTAAACTCCTTTCCTTCAGCCGACACATATTTCTCCGGGTTAAACTCTTTTACTTATTTCACTTGTTTTGTCTTCAGGCAAATTCCCCTAGAGCGATGCTATCGTAGCTGCTGTCGTTGCCAAGTTCTGCCAGCAGAGGGGTACCCCAACTGGTCCTGGGTCTGAAACCATTCCCTTTGACATGGAGGATTTGCTGGTCAGCCTATCCTCTCAAATTGAAATTGTGAAGAACTATGGTTCGGGTATCCTGGATTCAGCCGTCCGGATCTTTCGTGCCCTTTGGCCTAGTGAGGATGTTCCGGAGGGATCCACTGCTCTGATCAACAAGCTGATGGATTGCGAGACCTAGCTTGACCTCTGGAGGGAATCCGCCGCTCGTGCTGGAGCTGATACTGTCCTCCACTTCGTGCTCACGTGGTATGAAAAACTAGATCTGAAGCTTCTCGAGCGCTTGTGCACTGGGTCAAGGTGGTCGAATGATCCAGATTGGCTAGCCCGGCGCAAGGCTTGTGCCCACAACCTCATCCAGTTTGCCCCTGTCCATTAATGGAACGAAGGACCAAGCTTCCTCGGCGCCGTTGACGACGAATACGTCGAAGATGGTTCGGATGATGAGGAAGAGGACGAAGCTTCAGATCTCAAAGAGAATGACGACGACGAGGCTGAAGCTAACCCAGACAACGAGGCTGAAGCTGCTGCTCCACCCGCTGGCGCTGAGTTACCCCCTCCTGCTGCTGCTCCTTGAGCACCAAAAAACACTTTGAAATTTATCAAATCCCGGTATGCCGGATGCAAATGTATCACTCATACTGATTATATTCTGTTACTTAGCTATTCACGCCGGATTAACTTGGGCGTAGTCCCCGAGTTTTATTTTCTTGTTTCTCCAATTTCATGGCTCGGCTCGCGTCTACCATGATTCGGTTTTGTGACTTACGAGTCCGAGTTTCAAAAATTGACTTAACAATACTTGGAAACTTTAGGATTAGCTCAAAATAATCCAGCGCAACAAAAATAAGGTAAACATAAGGTTAGTCCAAATAATGAATGTCGTCTTGATTACATTCTTTTCCTTAGTCGTCTTTCGTGTGATACGCAATTCCAAACTTGTTCTCTTGCTTGCCATGAAGCCAAATCTTGTTGGACAGCAGCAAGTCGAAGAGTTGATTTTTTGGTGCTTACACAATACTAATCCGGCTTAGGCAGAAGGAACTTAAGCCAGCCGACATAAAAAATAAAATAGTTAACAAATAGAATGACAATTATTACTAAGGCAGTCCCCGAGTTACTGCTCGAGGTGCCAAGATTTCATTGATAAACTCATTGCCAACATACATACCGACATATGAGAGACTCGGATACACACACTTCTTTGTTAAGTGTAGAACGGACGAAGTAGAGCTACATTCCATGGACGCTTAGATTCCTCGCCGGACCTGTCCACCTTGTTCTTCTCCTATGGTTATGCATCAATGAGATAATAAGAGTCATTGTGCAATGCTTTGCTCACGATGAATGGCCCTTCCCATGGGAGAGATAACTTATGCACGCCAGCAGTATGTTGTACCAGCCGAAGTACCAGATCACCTTCCCGGAAGACTCGAGGGTTTACTTTCCGGCTATGATAGCATCGGAGATTTTGCTGATATATGGTGGATCTGGACAATGCCAATTATCTCGCTTCTTCCAGCAGATCAACATCATTTTGCCGGGCTTCTCGCACTTCAGCTTCTGTGTATTGGGTGACCCTAGGCGAATCATGCTCTATGTCGGCTGGTAATACAGCTTCTACCCCATATACCAGAAAAAAGGGAGTATAGCCTGTTGATCGATTCAGAGTTGTTCTTAAACTCCACTGTACCGCTGGTAGTTCTTCTATCCAGCACCCTGCTGATCTTTGCAGCGGCTCAATGAGCTGGGGTTTTATCCCGGATAAAACTAATCTGTTGGATCTTTCCACTTGTCCATTCGATGCGGGGTGGGCTACTGAAGCAACGTCCAGCCGGATCTTCTTATCTCGGCAGAATCGTGCAAATGCTCCTTCAGCAAAATTAGTGCCGTTATCTGTTATGATACTGTAAGGGTAGCCATATCTCAGGATGATATCTTTGAGGAATGTCACGGCCGTAGCTCCATCACATTTTTTATCGGCTTTACTTCAATCCATTTTGTAAACTTGTCAACCATAACCAAGATATGGGTCATATTTCCTCTCGCCGGCTTAAATGGACCAACCATATCCAAACACCATACAACAAATGGCCAGGTAATTGGTATGGTCTTGAGTTCTGTCATTGGCATGTGTGTCTTGGTAGCATACCTCTGACAACCATTGCATTTTCTTACTAGATCTTCTACTTGTTCCAAGGCACTTGGCCAATAGAATCCATGTCAGAAAGCTTTTGCCACTAAGGCCCTGGACGAGGCGTGATGCCCACATTCCCCTTGATGTATATCTCGGAGGATGTCAAGCCCCTCTTCCAGGTCAACACACCGTTGCAGGACATTCGTCACACTCCTCTTGTATAGTTCGGCATTGATAATTGTGTATGCCTTTGCTCTCCTCTGAATTTGCCTCGAAGGCACCTCTTCACTGGGAAAAGTTCCATCCTTCAAGAACTGGAATATGGGCAGTGCCCAAGCTGGTATAGCTCGCACTGGAAACAGATCCTCGTCAATTCCATTTGATCCACCGACATAACCTCTGCTAGGCCAAGCTGCATAGTCCCCGGGTTCTGCGAAGCAGTCCTCGGGTTTCTCGAACCACTTCCCACATCAATGTCCATGGGCACAGCTTCTGACTCCGGATTTGCCGGGATATAGATTGACTCGGATTCTGGGGATGGCCTGATAGATGGCTTTCTGAGGTGCTCTAGTGCTACGCCTAGTGGAATCACTTGTTGGGTTGATCCGAGTTTTGACAGTACGTCGGCAGCCTCATTTTCCAGCCAGGGTACATGATGGAACTCGCATCCCTCGAAGTATTCCGATATTTTCTGCACATGAAATCTGTATAGTGCCATATTTGCATCCAAAGCATCCCATTGCCCTGAGACTTGCTGAACTACCAGATCCGAGTCACCAAAGCACTAGATCCGACGTATTCCAATTTCTTTTGCTACTTTGAGTCCATGCACCAGTGCTTCATATTCTGCAACATTGTTTGATGCTGCGAAGTGGATCTGTAGCACATACTTCAGCTGGTCTTTCTTGGAGAGGTAAGCACAACTCCAGCGCCTAACCCGGTTTTCGTTTTTGATCCGTCAAAATGCATTCTCCAATAGTTCAGATCTGGCAATGGTGGCTCATATTGCATCTCGGCCCAATCCACGAAAAATTCGGCCACAGCCTGAGACTTGATCGCATCTCTCCTGTCGAATTGTGGAGCATAAGGGGCTAGCTCAATTGCCCATTTTGCGATCTGGCCGCTTGCATCCTTATTGCTCATTATCTCAGATAGGGGGGCTTCACATATCACTTTGACAGGGTGCTCTTCAAAATAGTGTTTCAGTTTCTTTGCTGCCATATACACACCATATGCCATCTTCTGATAGTGAGGATAGTTTTGTTTTGACACTGATAATACCTCGCTCAGGTAATAGACTGGCCTTTGCACCGACTTACCCTCTTCGTCGTGCTCTACCACTATTACTGCACTTACAACTCGGTTGGTTGCGGCTACGTAGAGCAACATTGGCTCTTTTGATAGTGGAGAGGCTAATACTGGTGCAATGGCTAACATTTTCTTTAACTGAATGAAGGCTTCACTGGCCTGTGGCGTCCATACGAACTTGTCTGACTTTTTCATTAGTTGATAGAGAGGTAATGCCTTTTCTCCCAACCGACATACAAACCGACTTAAGGATGCCAGGGAACCAGTGAACTTCTGGACATCGTTAAGACACTTCAGCAATTCCATTCGCTCTATGGCTTGGATTTTAGTTGGGTTAGCTTCGATACCTCGGCTGGAGACAAGAAATCTAAGTAATTTTCCCACCGGGACACCGAAGGTATTTTCTAGATTAAGCTTCATTTGGAACCTCCTTAGGTTCGCGAATGTTTGCCTGATATCATCAAGGAGCATTTTGCTTTCCTTGGTTTTTATAACCACATCATCCACATACACTTGCACATTTCGGCCAATTTGGTCGTGCAAACACTTTTGCATACATCTTTGGTACGTTGCCCCTGCATTACGTAAACCGAAAGGCATGGTGCGATAGCAATAAGCCCCATACGGGGTAATAAATGCAGTATTTATTTGATCATTCAGGTTTAGAGGTATCTGGTGGAAACCAGAATATGCATCTATGAACGATAATAACTCACACCTAGCAGTAGAATCTATGACCTGGTCTATCCTTGGTAGTGGGAATGGATCTTTTGGGCACGCCTTATTCAGGTTCGTGTAATCGATGCACATACGCCAAACCACTGCCACATTCGGATCATCTTTCTTCTTCTCCACAAGCACCGAATTAGATAACCAATCCAGATAAAGCACTTCCATGATGAACCCAACTGCGAGGAGCCGAGCTATCTCATCTCCAATGACTTTTCTCCTGTCTTCGGTGAAGCGGCGGAGAGGTTGCTTCACCGGCTTTGCTCCGGGTCTCACATTTAAAGAGTGCTCGGCCAACTCCCTCGGAACACCTTGCAAGTCCTGTGTGGACCAAGCAAAGATACCTGATTCTCACGGAGGAAGTTGACGAGCTCGCTTTCCTATTTGTTAGTTAACCCGACACCAATTGTTACGGTGCGCTCTGGGAACAGATCATCAACAGGTACTTTCTTTGTATCTTTTGTTGCTTGAAATGAGACACTTCCATGCGGGTTACTCAGCGCTAACATATACTGCTGTGCGGACTGAGCCAATGCCGCTACTTCCTAGATCTTTCTCTTTTCTTGTGCAATCACGAGTGATTCGGCCAGGTTAGACCCGGCTGACACGCACTCAATGGAACGTCGGAAATCCCCGGCTATGGTAATTACTCCATTTGGCCCAGGCAACTTCATCTTCAGGTAACTGATGTGAGTACTTGCCATGAATTTGTTCAGGGCTAGCCTGCCGAGTAACGCGTGATATGCGCTTTCTAAGTTCACAACCTCAAACTCCAAATTCTCAGTTTGGCAGTTATCTCTTGTGCCGAATAACACATCAACCCGGACTTTGCCGATGGGTTCACAGGAGATACCAGGCACAATGCCATGGAAAGTTGTCCTTGTAGCTTGGAGCATGTTCTCTGAGATTCCCAACTTGCGCATTGTATCCACGTACACAATATTGATGCTGCTGCCATTGTCAATCAGCACCTTAGAGAAGCTCACATTGATATTTGGCCCGATGAACGTTGGGTCCAGCACTAATGCATACGAACCAGGACTTGGCATTAGCTTTGGATGGTCCTTGATACTCCAGGTAATTTCCTGATCTGACCAACGCATGTACCTCATCACTGCCGGCATAACCGCATTCACTTCCATATGTCGGTGTTACAAGCTCTTTCTATCCGTTTCCTCCGTGGTAAACACACAGTAACTCTGGTGATGCTCTTTGTACTCATTTCTCCCCTCATTGCCGGGATACCTTTGATCTGGCTGATGCTGGTTTTCCACCTGATGCACTGCATCCCTTCTCTCATGATTCTCATATCTTAGCGGAGGTGGTGGTAACATTAACTGTTGTGTGTTTGCTCCGGAGAGCAACTGCTGCCGAGGTAACTCCTGCCGAGGTTGATCGTTCCGAGGTGCCTGAGCATTCCCCGAGCCACTTTGCTCTATCTTCGTCATCAACTCACATCGCCGGGTTGTATGACCCGCCGGGTTACTCGGATTTGGCGTGTGAAATTTGCATGGCTGATCCAGCATTGCCTCATATGTATACCTCGGCCGGTCTTTCTTTTCTTGCCACTGTCTCTTTTGCTCGGGCATCCAAGTTTTGTTGCCATCATTTCTTGGAGTCCACTATTGCCCTCCAGTTTTTTGACGCTGATTACTCCCTACACCGGGTTGATCTTGATTTACAGCAGCAACTTGCTGCAAACTGTACCTGTAATCCGGTCTATCATCTCTTCTCTTACCCCGGTAATCATTTCGTCAGGATGATCCGACTCCATCTCGCTGGTAGTAATCCTCATTTGACTCGTTTGACATAAGCCAGGGTTGAGTCGGATCACCCAAAGCATACGAATCAGCAATCCGGATTGTCTCTGCCAGTGTAGTTGGCATATCCCTTTGTAGCCTTTGCCACAGCATGCTTGCATATCTACACCCTTGCGCAAACCAAGCTATGGCCTGAGACTCAATCACGCCTTCACATGAGTTTCTCACATTGCACCATCGGGTTAGGAACTCCTGGTCTGTTTCATTTGGTCTCTGCTTGCACCTTGCTAGGGTCTGTGGCCTATTCGGCCTCTGATACGTGCTCGAGAAGTTACTGACAAACATTTCCTCAAAATCGATCCAGCAGTTGATACTACCGGGTGGTAAATTGTTTAACCATACCCTCGCTGGCCCCTCCAGCATCTGAGGTACGTATCTCACTGCCCATCTCAAATTGCATGTCGCAATTTTCACTACCGTTGCGTAGTTGATCAACCAATCCTCCGGCTTGGTGCCGCCGTCATATGTTTTCGTGCCTCTGGGTAACTGGAAGTTAGGTACCGGAGGCTCTTTCATGATCCGAGGCCCAAAGCATGCTGGACCTGGAGGACCTTGCCCCTCAATTTTCTTCGACCTATAGAGCCGATCCAGCTTTAACCTGGCGTCGTCAGGCATCAAGTTCCTGCTTCCCAACCTTGACCCTATCACGTGATGATCCGGCCTATGGTATCCTGCATTCACCATTTCTGAATCACCGTCGTTGTATCTGTCTTGCTCTTGTGGAGCACATCTCTGTTGCATACCTTGGCCGGCACTTCGCTCTTGCCGTGGTATATTCCGCTGCTACGGTTACCCTGCATCCGCCGAGTTACGCTGTCCGGCATTGCTGTTTTCAGTGTTTCTCTGACCGGCATTGCCTTGGTCATGATTACCTCGGCCAGCCTCACCTTGGCTGACATTTCGTCGATCCTCATTTGCCTGCATTGCCTTTCCTTTTCCTGCCCTTGCCGGGTCATACGGGACTATCTGTTTGTTTCTCCTTGCCGAGGTTACCACTTCCTCTCTTCTAGGGCCATCATGAGGGGACGATGCAGCTCCAGCAGATTTCTCTAGGTTACCTACTGCCGAATAAACGACCTTGGAAGCCCCAGCTCTTGCCAGGTTAGCCCTGAGCAACTCTTCATTCTGTCTGTTAGCGATCCGAACCAACTCATTGACCCTCTCTTGTTGCCTTTGCCGGGCTTCACCCGTCAAACCTTCTAACATGGATGCAGCCGCATCTGCTGCTCTGAGGTTCTTTGCCGGGGTGCTGTACTTCAGCAACCCCATGGACAAAAGGTTCTCTGATTCCTCAACTGTAGTATCACCCTCTTTGTTCATCTCACTGATGAGCATTTACCTTATTTGCTCTTGCGTACTCGCGTAGCGTCATGTTCAACGATTGCTGAGCCGCGGCTATCTTTTTCGCACCCTCTGGTATTTTTTGCCTAGTTTCCTCTAACTCGGCCTGTGCCCGAGGAGGATCTACCACAGGTGCTATGGGGCTTTCCAAGCTATCTATCACCTGCTGCAGCACGTTTTCTGGCCTCTCTAGCGGTGGACCTCTACTTTTCCTGGGCGCCTTGGGTGTTACCTCCGGATCTGGTGCCGGGTCCTTGCTCGCGCCAACGCCTGGTGCTGTCATCATCACCTCAGCGCGGTCAGGAGAGCAAGTGATACACGCACCGTGAGCCGCACTAAGGGATGGCTCGCCTCCCCCGACGACGTGCCGTGGGTGAATGCAAGACACATCGACGCCGATGTAGATCTTGTGGGCACCAAGCTTGATGAAGAGGCCATTGCACGGTGGAGGTTGCTTGCCGAAGCTACCAGCATTGTCACTGACATAGTCCAGCGCTCCAAAGCGCTGAACGAGCCCAGAGACGATGCGCTCGCTGTTGCCGATGATGCTTCCCATCCGGATCTTCACTCCTGCTAGCGCCGCTAGCCCCACGGCGGGCGCAAACTGTCGTGGTGGTGTCACGGCAGATGCCATGGATAGGCTAAAGGTGGGGCCAGTATGCACTAGAGGAATCCAAGGAGGGATAGTGTGGTGATTCCACACACAAATGCTTTGTATTCTCCAAGTGCACAAGGTTTACAGATGCTCCTTGAGCTGTATTGGGGAGAGGAGGAAGAAGGAGCTCTCTTACTCTCACCCCTACCTATCTCTCAATGAACAAACTACTCATGCGCCAACCAGCCAGCCCTTTCTACCGAGGCCCTAGCGCCCCTTATAGAGGGGAGGCTAGGTCTCCAGTTAGGGCATACGTGGAGGCATATTCTTGGGAATATGCCTCTCCCAAAATAGCAAACTGACCGAGTCACCTTTTGCCTTCGTAAGCCATACAGAGGCTACGTAAGCCTCTGTGGCACCAGCGTCATCCGACATAGGCTGCGTCACCTTTGTCGGCCACGCCTCGCTGGTCCCTCCCTCTGTTCGCTTCGCTCACGCTCCAGTGCACAACGATCACCTTTTGACCAGTGAGATACCTTCCTTCTCTTGCAAGCCTAGTATAACCCGGATCATGCCTGGTTAATCTGGCCCCGTGGGTACCTGCATACAAGTTACAAAAAGCCTGCCGGCATATGACATACGTCGGCCGGGACACAGTTAGGTGGACATCCTCCGGTCCGGGTTACTCCGTAAGTCGGCCTGCCTTGAGGTGACTCGGTCAGCATACGCTTTGACCTTGCCGTACCTCGGCTAACTCGGCCTCTATACCCTGGCGTGACCCTACCCGGGGGTATCCCCCCAACAACATAGTCCTTCCTTCTTGGGGTCGCAGATGGATGTTTTGATTGCTGACGTACATACTTCTCCTGGAGTCTAGATCGTCAGAAGGCATCCTATCTGGAGGTCCTCCGAAGTATTCCTTGGGTAGACAGTCTTCTAAGGATTGAGTGGAAATACGTTGTCTTTCCACCTTCGAGCTTCCTTAGGGCGCTTTAGGAGTGGTGCAGATCTTCTGGCTGGGAGTGCTGACTTGAGGTTAGCGGAAGGGTGCATGTTCTTGGAGTCTTGAGCTGAGGTCGTCGAGGGACACCCTATCCTATAAACCTTGGCAGGGTGGTTTCTTAACGAAGCCTCTAAGGGGGTTTAGCTCAAGGTGAGTTAGCGGTTTGTGACTCTTCTTGCTAGGTTTTAGTCAGGGTGGATGCAGTCAGCGCTGATGAAGAGGTCCTCACTTGAATCTCCGGCTTTGCTTCTGCTTGAGGGCGGAGTGGACTCGTTGTCTTCATGCATCCTCGTATTTAGGGAACTTGAGTATTCTGGCTTTCTGGGGAGGAACTTCCCGTTGGTGGTAGACGTTCCTGGTTGGGTCTGATGCAACGACTTGGGTAAAACACGCAAGAGGGAAAACATCAAACAAGCATAGCAATCCCAGGAAGTTATTACATAACAAGCCAGTCTGCACCTGAAGGTGCTGATAGTACTAAAGCATTACAAAACGCGTTCAGGGACGATACATGACTCTACCCTATTGCTAGATGGGCGAGTACCGCAACGCAGGGGATTACTCGGAGGGTGCATCTGTGGTTCGTTGCTGACTCCGGGGGGGGGGGGTTCAGCTACTGCAGATCCTCTAGGGTATGCGGGATATTCAGCTCGTCTTCAGTGAAGGTGAGAGTGGTGCCTTCCCAAGGTGCAGGTTTGGATGTTGGCTCGGCCGTCACGGGTGACTGTACGATGGGGTGGTACTCATTGAGGAAGGGGAGTTCGTCGTCAGTCCCGGGATTCTTGTCTTCAGGGGATGGGGGTACTTCAATTGTCAGCTTCTTCTCCAAGCGAGCATTGGTGGCTCTAAGACTTCTTTCGCGCTTACGAAGTAGGTTGATATCCATTTTCAGAAGCAGATTCTCTCGCCTGGCTTTGTCAAGATCTTCCTAGGAACGTTGAGTAGGTACTCCATGTTCTCTAACTGATTCCCGATGCAGCAGGTGAGGAAGGACTCGGTAGGAAGTCCATCTTGGTCGTGCTTTCCAAACAGGTGGTAGGGAGTATCCTTCAACTCATCTTCATGGATCTTGCAGAGGCGCGCCATGATCTCTTGTATGGCTCTCACCACACCATCTACCCAGTTGCTGTCGAGGAAGGTGAAGATTGTGGGCGTGGTGTCCTCATCAGGGGAGGGAATCACAGCGTTGACGACCCATTGCATCACATTGGTGTTACTTCGAGGAAGTTCGGTTCCTTCAATTGTTGGCAAGGGCCTCTTGACTATCTTCAGCAGGTTGTGAAGTTGCAATTCAAAAGGCCAGAAACTGTCTCCAATGATGATGCGCTCTGAGCGGAAAGAGGCCATCTATAGCAATTTTTGTGATGGGGTTGGGTTAGTGACAAGTCTGCAAGATTTTAAGATTAGAAGATCATATTAATGCAAGTAGTTTTCAAAATGGAGGGGAAAAGACATAAGCACTTTTGCAAATAGTCATCTCTTCTCCCTTGTCTTTTAGAAAATAGGTTTGTCGTTTCCTATCTAATGTCCATGCTAACTAAGGTCTCCTATAGTCAGCCTGGCTCTGATACCAAGTCTGTGGGCTCCTCGGATTAACCATTCGAGAAATCCCTGTTATTTATATATCCATGTCCCCATGATAAGTGAGCTGTGGAACATAATCGACAAGTATCATTACAACATCCGAAAACATAACAAATTTACAAGACTTACATAAATGCCATTAAGGCTATACCATGTTTAGCAACGGAACATCATCACGTGCAGAGCCCAATCGTGCCTCAACCTACAGGCGATTGACTAGGAAGACGGCCTAGCTTGCTGGACGTCACCTTAATCATCCGATGTCGAACCTCTGAAAGTCTGGCCAAGTAAATAGCCAGGGACAAAGCCATGAGTACTTTTGAATGTACTCGCAAAACACCAAGATAAGAGAAATAAGGAAATGCAATTATGGCTGTGGCGAGATAGCTCTATCTAGGGTTGTTTTTGAAAAGCCTAGACTACCTTTTGTAGTTATGGCATCTCCATATCTTTGTTGAAAAAGAGTTTTGAAACAGGCCTCTGTTTTATAAATCAAGATATCCCCATAGCTTTGTTGAAAACCTTTTTGAAAACAGTTTTGGAGTAAAAACCCTTTTTGTAAACCTCTTTGACCTCCTCTAGTCAAACAACACTTTAAACTCAGGTTCCCCCGGAACCTCCATACTTTCATCCATTTTTCCGAAACAAACACCATTTGGGTACTCCTAGACATCACCTTTCCAACCGTCCTTAACCATGGACACGACTATTCGAATAGATTATACTCTATAGAGTTTGCGCACTTTCCCACAAGAATCAATACATCCGCTAGGATAAAACCGCGGCCCACTACCACTGTAGATGGGGGTTCGGATAATCAAACCTAACCTTTAAACATGGACCCTAGCAAAGGTTGCTTTTCCTTTTGGGTTTGTTCTCCCGGCAGCAGTATGTGGCTCCCAGCCATAGTCCCGCCTTCCAGACATACCCAAGCCGCAACTTGGCGTATACCTTAACTTGGTGACTCCACTTCCTTCCGTACCACCTAAGTCATACCGTCCGCGGGAGACCCAATTGTTGCACCGGCACTCCTGCCAAGACAGGCTCACACTTGCCGAAGCAAGCTACAGGCTTCAGATCCGTAGATCTGTTAGCGCCTGCTCGGGCTTCAAGGGATCTCTCCCTGTAAGCATTGTATAAGATGCCTCGGCTAATGAAGACAAACTACGAGCTAAGCCCCATCACCTGGGGTAATGTGGTTGCACGGATAAAAATTGTTCCGATAAAGGCGTAGAACATCCCTTCACTTTCCCATTTGTCATCAACACCATTTCTGTAGTTAAAACATCTGCTTGGAACGATGCCTGTTCCCAAGGGTTTTTACAAAGCCGTTTTTAAACATTTGTAGTAGGGTATAACCCAAAACAGTTCATTTTCTCAAAGCTGGGGTTTCCAATGAGGTAGGATGCTAACCACCATACTCTCGGTCTAAAGGGATAAGATGGTAGGTACATCAGGGTGGTGCCACGAGGGACACAAAGTCATAACTTGGAGGAGCCAAGTTATTAGCGTAGTATTTATAAAACAAGACATGCAGGTAGATAATGCAATTTATAAAGAGGATACAAACAGGTAATAAAAAGAGTAGGACAAGTATCAGAATTCTGGAATAGTGGCTTGCCTGTGATCAGCAATAAGTCTCTGGACTTCCTTAGATAACCAAGAATACCCAATAAATAATAATAAGAAGTCCCTTCCTTCTAGTCGTCAAACACTCACACTATCGCCATCATCGGATATACATGCAAGCAGACAATACCACAATCAATGCAAGGCATACATGCATCAAATCATACAGCAAACAAACATAAGAAATACTACTTAACTTAGTAGGTTTTGGAGAAGTTGGGTTCTAGTAGTGGAATTACTAGATTCCCATATAGGTGCTTTTCCCTTTGGAAGATAGTTGTTAAGGCTAAATACCATGAACTTGGAGTGGGTTCTGAGGTCTGTAGGATACCAATGTGCAACAATGATACCCTCAGATAGGTCTTGACAACACAAAACCAACACAAGTGGTTTCACTAGATTATCATTTACCTAGATTTAGTTATGATTTTTATAGTGGAATAAACTCTAGTTTGAGGAAATAATTCACCAGAATTTATCTGGAGGACCAAACATTATTTCCTTGGGTGGTTTGGTAGTGTTTGATGTACTGAACCACCTAGAGGTGGAATCATGTCAAAATTATTACCAAAATGCCCTTAATAAATCATCAAAGGCAGTTCTATATGGTTTTTATCTTTTTCACCAGATTAATTCCACAGAATCTCTTGAGTTGATTCCAAGGGCATGTGGTAGGCATTTAGAATACCCTTCTGTAGGAATTGCACTCACTCCTTTTGGAGTTGTCAAACTCTTGTAGTGATTTATTTAGTGATAAAAACCACTTATAGAAGTAATTAAATCACTAAAAACCAACAGAGGATCAATAAATCCTCATCTCCTGGTTTTAGATGGGTAATGGTGTGCCACTTCTCTGGGAGTTGGAATCAGGTCAAAACCACATTTGGTTTGACCTAGATAATTTACCCAATATAGATAATAACAGTTTTTATTTTTTTGTTAAGGGCACACTACTGTTCACCTGGACATGGGACCTATACTAGATGACAGGTATATCAAATACCTTCCAGTAGAGCTATGATTCCTTCCAAATGGATCTGTGAAACTCTCTGAGGAATTTATTTAGTGTAAAAGATACATGTTAGTGGATAATATGCCAATAAATAATGGAATTTATTTTTGGTAGAGGGACAACTCTGCATGTTTAAGAAAACATCAGAGGACTCCCAGAATTTTAGATCCCGGCATTTGGATCTTGTTTACATTTTCAAACGGATTTAAATTAACTGGTACATTCCTGGATCTGGAATTTTAAAAGAAAAAGAAAAGGGCCAACAGGTAACTGGGCTGGATCTGGGGTGTACTGGGCCGCGTAGAGGGGATTTGGCCCACGAAGGCGCGATATCTGGAGCCAGCTTGAATCTGCGAGGGCCTGGCGGTCGATAACGAGTCGATCTAGGGGGTATCGGCTAGATCTGGCCGTCGGTTTTAAGGGGATCCGATGGCCGACGCTTGTCGTCTCTAGAGGACAGAAGGTCCACCGGCCGGAACCCTAGGGCAGAGCTAGGTGGCGGCGGGGCATACCGTGGAGCTCCGGGAGGCGACGAGGAGCGGCGGAGGTGAAGCGGTGCTTGACGGTGAGCAGATGGAGGGGTGGCACGGCGGTGGTGGCCTCCAGGAAGCAGCTCGTGCGATGGCGACCGAGGGCTACCTCATCGGAGCTCAACGGCAACAACGATGGGGACGGTCCTGGGCAAAAAGAAGACTAGGGTTAGATGCATGGGAGGTAGGGGAGTTCGACCAGGTGACATGCAGAGAAGGGGGAGCAAGGGGAGGGAGCCTTGCTCGATTTTTTTGTGAGAGGTCGAAGCTTCTCCTTCTTCTTCTTTCGGGCAGCACAGAGTAGGGAGAGAGTGTGGAGCTAGGGGAGGTAAGTGGAGGGGGAGAGGGAGCAAATGTGGGGCAGGGGAGTGCTGGGGGTGGTCTCGGGTCTTTATACCAAGGGGGAGGGATCTAGGGTGAGAATGACCACTTTGGACATGGGGAAGAGATAGAGATGGCTAGGGATTGGCCTAGAGGGCGGTGGGGAGGGGTAGGAATGGGTTTTGGTCGGGCAAAAATAGAGGGAGGGGGCTGTGGTAATTAAATGGGCAAATCTTGGTAAGATATGGTTGTCTCTCTCTCTCTACTAATCCAAGGGTAAAAGGGGCAAGTGCTGAGGTGGAGCTACAGTGCTCACGACCAGGGGAGTGTGGGTTGCTGTGGAGGAATGCTTGGCAAGCTTTGGGGAGGCTTGGTCTTGGTTTGACTCAAGTTTGATTGTTTTACAAAATTTTGATCACAAGGGAGCTTGTGAAGGAGTTCGGAGATTTGCATTGGAAGGGATGAGGGAGAGGGTACTGGTAGATAGATGGGGTTAAATGACCTCTCTAGGAATTATTTGAGATTTTTCAAAGGGGTTTTAGTCCCCATAAATCCATTTATTCAAAAAGGGCAGAAGTAGATTCTAGAAGATCATTTGATATATTTTCATTGGACAAGGTTGGTTTTTGGTGTGAGAGGATCCCAAATGTGAATACACAGTTAGGGTAATTTTCCCAAGATTTATTGAGATGGGGAAGTATTTTTAAGGAATTATTTCTTGTTTCTGCCATTTAGGAAAAAGGGCAAAAAGAAATAATAAGGAATCTCAAAAATATTTATTTTTGAGGTGGGAAGATAGAGTAGGATATATGTAACTCACATGAGCCAAAAGTTGGGGAAATGCTTTGACAAAAACCAAACTTTCCATTGGAAAAGGGGTTTTGTGATTTTGTCTATTAAAGGAATTAAGTAGATTTGGAGCCATAATAATTATGGATAATATTTGATAAATCTTGATGATCAAGGTAGATGAGGTAGACAAGGTGTAGCAAGCATTTTCAACCTTGGGAAATGGAAATCCAACTTGAATAAGATGGAAGAACAAGGCATTAAGGATCTAGGGTGATGTTATGTTTATACCACCAAAACCTTGTTAGATCTTGGAGCTCAGAGTTCACCTTGATGCAAGGGTTAGATGATTAGTTAGACCAAGTCATATATATGATCATGGCAGAAGGAATTTGGAGTGGTTACTTTTGAGATGCTCTGGAAGTGATGGCAAACTTTGTTGAAATTAAGGCCGCCATACTAAATGGGTCATGATGCCTCATAAACCATGTGGGTTTAAGAAACACAAAGATCCACTTGGAACAAGTGAAGTAGATGTTGATAGACCTATATGAGTAGAACACAACCATGCCAAGAGTTGGTCCATAGAAGGTTGGATGATGGTGTTAGCTTCTGTCAAAGTAGGCATGATGACTAGATTTGCAGGAAATGCTATTTTCTTGCCTACAAAACCATCAAGAACAGGTGGGTTGGAGGATGAGCTAACCAAGGGAAAAGATGGGCCTTGGTAGTACTTAGTATGGTTAATGAGATAGTTCAAGTGCATTTCCAAAAATGCACATGGTTTGAGAAAGGGAGGCATTCAAAAAGGTGATGTTGGAACAGTTTCCAGACTTAGTCAATTTTGGCAGTTTTGAGGATTTTGACTAGAGTATGAGAGGGAAAGTTTTTGATGGGTTTGGAAGGTACCTAAGCATCATCAAGTGGATGATTTTGAAGTGTAGATTGAGTATAAGGGATCCATGCTTGATATTGGTCTTCATGGACTTGGAAACTTCTAGAATGGAAATCTTCAGAATTGATCTGGTAAGGGTTTTAGATGATCTCCTAGTATCTAGTGATTTGATATTGCTTTGTATACTGGCTTAGGGTGTGGGGATTTGGAGACCTATTGATCCTAGTGATGAGATCCTAGAGTGTCTCATACTACTTCCTAAGCAAACAAGTCAAACAGCAGATCAAGGTAATTCATCAGACAACAGATCAAGGCAACTCATCTTATAACTAGCAAATCCACTACTAGGGTTACCATCAAGCCTAGCTTGAGATAAGGATGGGTATTTTGAAAAGGTTGGAGTTTTAATAAGATGAGAGTCCTTGGTATCTCTACCAAGAGTAGAATTCAAAAGCTTTAAGAGAAAGAGGTTTTGGGAAACCTAGAGATAAGGATAGTTGAAGGTTCTGTCTTGAAAACACAAGGAGGTTATAACTCTCCATAGTTTTGTCAACAGAAGCTACTAAAATAGTTTTGGTTACAATAGCATCTTGGTTCATGTTTTGAAATGCCAGAACCTTTGAGAATATGTAAAATGAGACAGGATAGTTTTGTTAAATAGCTTTTGCCAACCGATGGTGGGGTAAGGAGTATCATATGGTATACACCCACATGCACAAGCACAAACAAGCAACAAGCAAACACTGCACCAATGAACAAGAAAAAGGTTTTGTTCCCCCTGATTTTTGCATTCTGGACAACTAATCAGGGTTGCAGAAATTGGGATGTTACAATGCAAGAAAAACCAAGAAATCCAAATGTGGTACATATAACACACATTATTCTAAGCCCATAACATAGTACTTGAGTATAATACCTCTAGAATTTAGGATTAGCTGTGTAATATATGACACCTCCTTGTATAGGTTTACTTCGTGATACTTAGCACTTAAGGGTTTAACTACTCTTTGTCTTAATATCTACCCAAATTGCCCAATTGCAATTGGATAGTTTTGAGCAAAGTGGTCTCACTTTGCTTTTGACTAACCTCTTACCTTTCTTTCGGGACTACTAAAGACTACTAATTTTCCATTCTATCATAAATTATCCTCACATGATCTCTCAAAACTACTAACAAAATTGTAGTTACTACCTTAATCCAAAAATTATCGTAATGTTATAATAGTTATGACTTCTATCATAGACCTACACTGTCCTTTACTTAGTGTTGTTACAAGATTATTTACTAAGTACTTGTCCTAAGTACAGACTTATCATGGTCTCGGAGCTATTCTCAGCACGAACTTGTTAAGATTTACCTAGTCATCATGATTAAAGAGCTAATCTCTCCATGTCGACTCTTCTTCCGAGCTTACCATTAATGATTCTTAACAAAATACTACTGCATCACATGGTATTGTCACGTGAATTCCACATGATTTACCTTCAATTATATCTATACATACTCTAATGGTCTACCTGAAGTGGTATAGTGGTATCTACTAGTGGTAAGATTCTGCTACTTCACGGAAATTCTAAATATAGACTCCATCACTAATACTACTCCACATGATATCCTAATCTTAGTCCTAATCTTCTTTGATGTTTTATCTTACTTAAGATATCTTATAGGTGTTATACCTATTTAGATCTATACTAAAATGACATTTCTCTAGAGAATACATATAAATAATCCAACTTAAGTAAGATGATAAAAACATCCAACTTAAGTGTGACAAGGTTTATCCTCAAGTGGATATCCATCACAAGTCTTGGTTTAGATAAGATGGCTCCTATAGTCACTATCCAACCTACAAATCTTCCTAAAAGGGCTTTAATCCTAGGTCAAAGCATATGCTTTGATACCAGTTACGGTGAACCAGCATACCACTACATGATGTAGTACACTATAGTCGTTGACATAACACCAATGAAACACCATTCACTAGTATTACATCCCTCAGAGTGGTACAACAAAACACAGCAGGTCCAAGACATGACTATAGGTTACAACTCAAATCTTTACAAAAGATCTAGAGAACACTCTAGGTGAAAGAGAGAGGAAGAAACTTCTTACAAAGAAGAACCAAAAATAATAACTCAGAACTATCTAGTAACTAAGACTAGCATCTGAACTAATTGGTTTGCAATTGCTGCTAATGCAATAGTCTACAAAAGTAGGTTTTATGTCTAGAGTATCTACTCCTATCTAATCAGGAACTTCGTCTTCACTTCAGCGATGTATCTGTTGACTTCATTGACTTTATTGAAGATCTTAAGCTGTCGATGATGGTTTCTTGAGCAGAAATTGATGTTGACGTCATCTTCAATGGCTTAGAACCTAGCAAGGGTTAAGAAGGTACGGTTGAGTACGAGCGTACTCAGCAAGTTCACTAAAAAGGAGTGTATGATGCACTATCTCTACAGCCACAGACCATAGGTCATAGGCAATGCAGGTTTTCGTAAACATTTCTTCAAAGGTTGCTTTTATTCTGAAAACTATGTCCGACAGCCTTCACAGGTTGACCTGAAACTTTGTGGGATTCCTTTCTTGCCGCGTTCGTAGCTCTTTCTTGGAACAGGGAGTAACATGTCACAATTCTTACAGTCTACAGAGGTGTGTTACTTTACCCACAAGAGACCTTAAGCTTTGTTGAACGGCCGGAAGTATGTCCCCGTTCAAACTTTCATGGTTTGAGGCCCAGCCTAAGATCCAAGCCAATCACTACCCTTCTCCGCGACCCCGCATGAAGACACGATCCACCAAGACGGACTACCACGGTTACTCTTTGGGTAGCCTCTCCAAGACTCTGTAAGCAGCTCTGTCTAGCGGTCACCATCAGCTATGGTGAACCTTGACCAAGACATCTATGCATAGATAATCTAGACACCAATATCGCGGGGAACTAAGGGATCCCACCCATGTGCTGGATTCTCCACGAGAAATCAACAGCCTCACGATAAGTTCATCCGTCCATGTGAAAGGAAGAAGATCCATCTGACTTCTCCATCCCATTCCAGATCGCATGGTTAACGCGTAATATACGATGCTAGAATCACTGGCGACATTGGTTGTTAAGTCCTAGATATTATGTTCCTTTACCACTGGAACTGTATCAGTAGATTATTACCATTTGGTAAATAATCCATAATCAAATTATTATGAAAATAGTGTTTTTTGACCTTTTTGAAATGCAGGGGATGACAATATTTGAGTTACAAGCATTTGATAGAAAATAATCAAAGGACATGAGCAAGTTGTGAACTTGCCTTTTGTGATTGCAAGATTATGCACTCATGGTCTTCAAGACACTAGAAGATCCAAATTCTATAAACAACATCATTGGTCCAATAAGGACTAATGTTTAAAGAAGAAGGATGCGATTATGCATAAGTAATGTAATGCGGTTTGATAAACGCGAATCCCCGGAATAATTGTATCTAATCTAGGGTTTGGAGTTTGTGATGAGTTCTTTGGAATGTGTTGTACTTTTATATCAGATTTACACATGTGCTTCTTGTTAAGGCTTGTGAGAGTGTGTGAAATAATATGTAAGTATAACAAGTAGTATACAATAGTAAAGCATTCAAATGGAGCATGGTATCTGAAATATTTCTTAAACAAGATTAAGATTTAATTAGAGCTTTTAGAGAAGTGTTCAAGGATTACTTTTAATGTTTCTTAAAAGAATAACTCTTGAGGAAAATATTACTTTACAAAGTAAAAAGTATTTAAACTTAAAGATAACACTTTAAGGTTTTCTTATTAATTACAAGTATTAAAGTAGAAAACAATTAGTATTGTTGAATAGCTATTCTACTAGCAAGTGGAGACTTTTAACACTTCATGAAGGTGAAATAAAAGTATTATGCCTTTATGGAAGTAGTGTTCTCTTGATTTTATAAGTGAATAGAATCACTTACTTATTATAGAATTAATACTTATTTCTGTAAACATGGGAATGGCATCATATTAAATACTTAAAGATTTTGTTTAGCTTTTAAAGTGAATTCCCAAACTTGTAAAAGAATTAGTATTCAATTCTTGATGATGTTATAATTGATAAAATATTTTGGAAGAGTAAGATTCACTTAACTTTTAAATGGTAGTTTTAGTAAGTACAACTTAAATTGGTCAGACCTATCTTAACTTCACTTAATTATAACTTGCACATGTTATTACACTTTTATACTTTAAACAAATAATGGTAAAGGCAATAATGAAGATTTATATATTTTTAAGGAATTAAAATAAAAGAAAAGGGTTTTAATAAGATTTATTAGATATTTACCTTTTATTTACTTAAATTATGAAAGATGATATTTCTAAGGTGTAGATTTTACTTTTATGATCATTTTGGTTTATTATATGTATTTTTGTGATTTTTAAATAATAAGATATGCTTTTTATAAGTTTTATCCCTTTATAAACACTTAATAAATAATAAATATTAGCTAGGTCATATAAAAATGTATAAAAGAAGTTTATAAATTTATATTTTGTTTTTCTAAGACTTTTGATATATTATACTTATTTTTGGGAATTTTAAATAATAGAATATATAATTTAAAAGATTAATCCTTAATACATTATTTATTATTAATAATAAATATCTTATTTAAATTGGAAAATAAAATATCATTATAGGTTTATATTGTAGAGTTTATTTTTTGAACATATTTATATATTATATGGATTTTTCTGAATTATAAAACAAAAGATATTGATTTAATAAGATTTAATCATTTTATTAAATTTCTGGAAACTAATTATATTTAAATTTATAAGGTTTTATCTATTTTCTAAACAGGAACATACTTTTCTCACCGAGTCCTAATATAGCCAGGGCCACTGACCCATGGGGTCAGGGCCACGTTGACATGCCATGTTGGCTTAGACCGGTACAAACCTGCTGACTAGGCTAGGAGTGACGCAAGCGTGATGACACGGTGACGTCAGCGACGGCGAGCTCACTGGTCGAGCGAGGACACGTTGCTAGAGAGCGCGCGGGGCAAAATGGAAGGGTGCGCTCGACGGAGGGCATCAAGGAAAACCTAGGAGTGGTGTCGCCGCCCCTTTTTGGTCACTCCGGTGACCCTCTTTTGCGGCGTCCGACGACGGTGTACGGCGCTACAATGATCTAGACTACTATAGAGAGCGAGAGAGGTATGGGAGGATGTAGGAGCTCACCACGAACGCCATGAAGAGGTCGGTGAGGTCAGGGGTGGTCAGGAGACAGTGAATCGACGATAATGGCCACGATGGCCGACAGAAGGTAAAGCTCGATTTCGCAAGACTCACGGCGCGCCAACTCTCGTGCTTGGTCCAAGGCGAATGAGGACACGACGATTCTACCAGCAATGGCTTCGGAGAGGCATGGGGCGATCAGGAATGACCGGAACGACGACCACCGACAAGCTAGGGTTTTGGCGTCCTCTTTTGTGGAGAGGGATAAGAACAAGAGGAAGGGGAAAATGGGGATGAGGATGGCCTGGAGCGTCTCGGTGGCGATCTTATCCTCCCCCTGGCGATGGCGGTCCATCGCGGTGGTTAATCCTCGCTGGCGCCAGTGATTAGCATCGGGCGGCGGCGCTCGCTCTAGAGAGCAGCTTGTGACGCACGGGGAAGACGACGCAAAACGGTACGCAGGCCTGAGCCGATGTTGGGCCGACGTGGAGTGAGCGGGCAACGGCGTGAACTTGAGCGACGCTTAAGCATAATTACTGGGTTATGGGCCGAAGCTGCGACGCTGAGTTTTTTTTTGTATTTCGATTTTCTGTTTTCTGTTTTTTACAAACCATTTCAAATATGAATTTCCCCAGTATTTAATTATCCATAGAATTTATAAGTCAAGAATAGTATTGTATAAAGCAAGTATGAATCTCTTCTCCTATTTTTTATTATGCATTAAAATATATTCATAATTATATGAAAGGTCCTTTTCATTAGGAGATATTAATAAGGATTAGGGTTTTAGGAATTTTGTTTCTTATAATACGATTTCATAAAAATGATTCTGCTTTCACTCGATAAATATAATGGTAAGGATTTAAAATGATTAATGATATCTATTGGATTTTATTCATACTTAGCCTCATAAAGGAACTATGGAAATATATTACAAGGTATTAAACCCCGGGGTTTATAATATAGTAATTTAAATTCCAATGTTCTTTAAAGCTGGTGACCTTTCCTATTTAAATCCTACTTGATTTATAGTGTTTAGGATTACCATGGACAACCTTGGTTAGGTCATTATGAATCAATAACAATCATTGATGGAGAAATGCTTAGGTTTATTCAAATGTAGGTATATGGGTTTTGAGAGGATTTAATAACTCATATTCAATTATAGATATGGATGAATATTAAAGCTAAGACATATTGCCATCATGTTTTGTCACCATGAATAATAACTTATCTTAGAGTGAGCTACTGAGATTACTTTACTAAAGTGATCTTGATAGTATATGAGACTAGCTCTTTATTAGGGTTTAAGACAATAAGGTGGACAAGGCTTTCATCTATAAACACTCATCTGGTTTCCACTTATCTCTTGGAGACTTTACTTGACTAAGAGCTATTATTCTTTAACTTCCTAAAAATAGGAATTGGTTTAACTACTAACTTAATCCTGGGGTTTTGTACAAAGAGGTAGACATGATTCTATCCTGGCTTGATAGGATCTTGGTTAATGCTTCTAAAGAATCCTTACCTTAATACCTCACCAAGGTTATCTTTGGATAAGGAATTCCTTTCCTAAATATACTCTATCTAAATCTCTCTTATCTTATTCACAAGGATCTCATCTTCCTAAATAAGACAATCATCTGACTCCACCATATCCATCATCATATGATGACATGGTCATGCCACTTTAACAATACTAATTCATTCTTCTCCTAGTATATATGGCTCCCTTGATGATTCCATCAATGAATCTATTATTAACTTCAACCATTAACTCTTTTATGTCCACCTTACATCTACTTGCAGGGCTTGCAGGATTACAATTATTTCCATATCACATGTGATATCAATCCTCTAGGATAGGTATGGTACTACTCTACAAGTTTGTTCTTGTATCAGCTTGGTTAAAGTACTATTCTTCTAACTACTCCATACAACTCATCAAATACTTCATCATACTCTAGCTTGACTTCTCATGATCAAGCTAGATGATTTAGCTTACTAGGGTTTTGCCTAATTTGGTATACTCACAACTCTTCTTCATCAGCTGGTCATCTACTCTCAAATGACTTCAGATTAATGACCACATCCTTTAATCAAACAAAGCTGAAGCTTCTAATTGTTTGATCAAGATCTATCATCAACTAATTAGTAGACTTTACTAGTCCTTCCATAAGGCTTATCTTGTTAAGGAAGCTTACTCTAATTTTATACCCACTTGACTTAACAAGATTATTATTTAATGTACTAATACTAGTAGCCTTCTCATAGCTTCTCAATTACTAGCTTAACTCTTGGCTTTAGGTACTTCTTCTAGTTAACTCAGGAGTGAATTAACTCCTCCAACATCAGATGGTTTGATCTCCACTAAGGATCACATTCCATTAATGATGGCATACTTCACCATAGCTAGTTCCTCTTCCTTACTAATTTACTTAAGGTCTTTGGAAGGTCAATATAATAGATCAAACCTAAGAGTCAATTAGTGCTAGGTCAAGAATTGATCACCCACATTGATGATCAAGAAACACTAAGACTTGGTTAAGTAGGAATGTCACCTCTTAATATCATATTAAGGGTATGTGTTGGATGGTCTTGGCTTGACTTCCTTTTCCACTCTATTTGTGGTAAGAGTTAATGTTTAAGAACTACCATGATACCCATGGTAGGAGTAACTATGGC
Organism: Avena insularis; assembly: GCA_023614405.1. Lineage (NCBI taxonomy): Eukaryota > Viridiplantae > Streptophyta > Magnoliopsida > Poales > Poaceae > Avena > Avena insularis. The sequence continues at coordinate 437,189,539 of CM042692.1, forward strand.
AAACAAGTGTTTCAAGATTTAGTTATTGAGGTTTCTTTATTTGGAGTTATATACTTAACTTGATATTCAGGGTTTGTGGTACATAATACCTTGATATCATCTTAGGATGTTAAGTATTCATCCTTGAGTTGTTGTATGGAATACCATGTAATGATCTCTAGAAGATCTAGTACTCTTGATTAAGTAGTGTGTGGTGACTTAGTTTTATTTCATTTGATCTACCCTTAGATCAAGTTATATTAACCAAAGATAAGGTTTTAGCAAAGGTCATATTGAAACTTATCATAGTCAACTTGATGATCTACTTCAGTTCCACCAAGTTAAGAGAAGCTTCAATCTCTTTGACAAGTTCTATTTAAAAGCGCTAAAATTATTCGGATTTTCTATGCATGAATGCAATGCACACATCTTATCTCAGCTTATTTCTAAGCTCTAATACTGGGGTGTTACACACAATTATTATGGTAGTTTAGGATAGTTAGGATCCCAATCCTAACTTGACTTATAATCCAAGATGATCCTTGTACGCCTATATATACTCGCTCATGAGGCTCAATAATACATCCAACATATTCTGCCAATCCCTCTCTATTGTTCTACAATATCTACTTGCACCATCATAGACACGCAAGCGTGCGTCCCTCCTAAACATGTCTATGGAATGGCTTGATCCTTCTTGGGAAGTGGCCTATCTTGAACTTGAGATGGAACATGGGGACGCTTCCCTTGTTGCTTCACATTAAGAGATTTCTTCTTTAATGGGCAAAATCTAACATGGTGCCCTTTTTCATTGCACTTGAAGCACACAATGTTGGATGAATTCTTGACTTGTTCTTGTCCCTTTTTGTTGTTGGTTTTGAGTTTATTCTTGTTAGTGGAATTGCTCTTGACATTAGATTTTAATCCAAGCCCACTCTTATCATTGGGGATTTTTGCACACTCAAGATCTTCTTGAGTGTGGCCTTTCATTCATGAACCATTTTCAAGTCCTTGTTCAAATAAGATACTTGGGCCTCGAGTTCTTTGATTTCCTCTACATGGTTAAATCATCACAAATAATAGATGAAGTTTAAGCTTCATTGCTAGAGCAACAAGGAAAGGAATGTAATTCATCACAATATGTAGCAATAATATGAGTGGATGAATTACTAGGACTAGCACATGGAAAAATGACATTTTGAGTAGATATTGTGCTATTGTCCACATGAGGCTCACAAGATGTTAACTTTGACATAATATCCTCATGAGCTAAGTTTAGCCGACCATGGGAGACTAGAAGATCCTCATGCGATCTTGTGAATTTAACATGACTTTCTTCCAACTTCCCATAATTGCTAGTTAGCAAATAAAGTTGAGCCTTTAGCTCAACATTATCCTTCAAAATAGATTATTCACAAGAAATAGAGTTAGTAGCACAAGCATCATTATAATTAGCAATAGAAGGAGACAACTTGGCAAGCTCATTATATTTTCTTTTGAGATCAATTTCCATCTTAAGAGCTGTATCACGGGTTTTCTTTACTTTAGACACTTCTAGAGTAAATGTCTCCTCAAGAGTTTCTTTGGTTGCTTGTGCTTCCTTTTTAAGCACCTTTACTTTGGCACAAGCATGGTCACGTTCTTTAGCAAGTTTAGAAATTATTTCATTATGAGACTCCTCAAAAGATTCGAGTTCCTCCTCAAGAGCAACTCGGGTCTATTGATCTTTCTCAAGGGAATTCCTTAAGGATGAAATCTCAAGATAATCCTCTCTTTCGATTCTTCCTTTTTGTTCAATGATTTTATCGTGATACTCAATAAGTTTTTGGCTCTCAATAGCAATAGTCAAGATTTAATAGAAGTTAGAGAAAGCTATTTTATTCTTACAAAGAACATGATAAACAATCTCACCCAATTTACGTAACGAGGCCACACCAACCTCTTCTTCCTCATTATCCTCACCCTCATCATCACAAGAGGTATTGTGTTCCGAAGTAGGAGATACATTTGAATCCTTATCCATAAGGAATAGGTGGGTACCATGAGACGATGATGATGAAGAAATTCTTGAAGCTCCATTCAAGATATTGTCTTGACCCATAGAATCTTAGGTTTCATCTACATTGTTAGACACACAACGACTAGAGGAAATAGAAGCATTTATATCATGGAAACAAGGCATGGCAACATATCATCATGATATTTATTCAAACAACTTACACATGATATGCAAGGACTATCAACATGAGCAAGTAAGTCATTTATAGTGCTCGTAGTGTTTAAGTCCAAAGATGAAGCATTGCAATGAGATAGAGATTAAGAATCATCAAAAGTTAGCTTACTATCAACATTGCAGTTTTCATCACCACACACCATATCATTACCTCGTGTCTTGCCACACTTTGGTGAAGTGGAAGAAATTGAGAACTCATCATGGCCGGAAGTGGAAGCAATACCATCGTCCTCAATAATATTGGACGCATCATATTTATCTTGAAATTTTGTCCATAACTCATGAGCACTCCAAAAAGGTATGATTGATGAAGTAACTACCTTTCTCAAAGCATTAACAAGCACATTAGATGCTTGAGCATCGAGATATAAGTTTTTCTTATCCTCACGAGATAGATTTTGGAAGTCCATTGGAGGATAAAATCCTATATCTACAATTTTCTCCATATTTGGGTCCATGGCCCAAAAATGATTAAGGGTACGAGTTTTCCAAATATCATAATTTGTGCCAAAGAATATGAAAATGTCATCATGGACTAATCCGCTAATCAACATCTTTACTCTCAAGGAGGTGAAGCCTAAGATGAGAGACCAGACTCTGATACCAATTGAAAGGACACATATGCCTCCTAGAGGGGGTGAATAGGTGGTTTAATTTTTTTACAATATGGGCTTAACAAAGGCATAATAGAACTAGCATTTACTTTGTTAAGCACAAAACCTATATAAACTATGGTTCACATATGTGCACTAACAACTAAAGCTAAGAAATATAAGCAACTATGTGATAGCAAGATATATGACTTCAAGAACGAAGGCTATCACAAATTAAACTGCATAAGTAAATAGCTCATGTATAGAGATAACCTAGGCACGCGAAGACGATTATGTATTACCGAGTTCCTCCCTACAAGGGAGTATGTCTCGTTGGAGGGGTGAGATGTACTAACACCACCAATGCCACAATGGCCTCACCATATTCCCCGGTGAACCTCGTCACAATGGCCTAATTCACTTTTCCACTATCGGTACCCTTCAAGGTGGGAACTGACTCTTTTACAACAAGCTTGGGGCACACATCCACAAATGATTTGGAGACTCCCAAGTACAATACAAGCTGTCACAACAACAAAATAAACTTGTTAAGATGAAATCAACACCTAGGTTTCCAAAGGAAAACCTAGGAGCAAGTCCCTCAAGTGAATGAGGGGGAAATCAAATCGCTTTGGTGAGAATGTAGATCAAGGTCTCCTCCTTCGGTTCTCCAAATATCAACAACTTTGAGTGGTTGGAGAAGGAGATCTGGCAGTTTTGGTGGCTCAGCTTTTAGGATTCTTAATGTGGAGCTCGAGTAGCTAGAGGTGGAAGAAAGGGAGGGGTATTTATAGTCCCTCACAAAAAGTAGCCATTGGAGACTCTTGGGGGTGTATAATCCATCCTACTGAATATTCTGCCCCAAACCCAAATCTCTGGCCAATAATCCGCCCCTATAACGGGGCTCGTGCATCTCTTCATTGAAAATCTGGTAGCCATTGTGAGGGGGGGTATTCTCTAAAATTCAGGATTTACCAAGAAAAACAACAGCGATATCCTTTCACTTCTTTTAATGGGTCGATGCTGACATATATTATACACCTGTTTTACCTGTAACACTCAACACCTGATTAGATTATCACAAGTGTTCTTATCTAACACAGAACCATTCAGGAAATCTTCTTTCAATCTCCCTAATTTTGGTGTTAGATGACAACACTTGGATTAGCAATAAGGCATAAGATATTATAGTAACATGTTTCCAAAAGAGCAATGCTACACATCCCTGGAAGATCACTCGGAGTCCTTATACTCCTCGGAGACATCGTCACCCACACCATCATACTTAAAGCAAGGGAGGATATAACCAAATGATGAAATGTTTAACCTATCTATAAAAGACAATCAGGTAAAACCTCCAACATCGAAAACACAATAGAGAATGCATATGAAATCCATTTTTGATGAACTTGATATTGTCATGGAGATTAACACAAGATCTAAATCCTCTCATGGATGAGAACCAAATAAGATCCAAGAAAGATGATCCCAAGTATGCAAAGGTTTGAGAGCTCTCCAAAGGATAAGATCAAGTTACTCACTCGAGAGATCCTCTTGATAGTGTACGGTTACCTATCCTATAAACTAGTATCTCCAACTAACACCACGAGATCGGTAAGAAAGAAACCCAATCAAGATCATACCTTTGTCATGCACATATTCCACTTGAGCTTGGTGGTGATAATATTGTCCACCTCAAGATGGAACACCTTTCTTGATTGCGCTAGCTTGGTGAGGACTTGCAAAATTTTCCCCATACTCCACTGTGGATGAGCCTCTATTTTAGGCATATCTTAACATATCCATGATCACCATAAGGATGGCAATATTAAAGCATATGATCTCTTCAAGATGGATCGTCTTGAACTTGCAGTTCATTTCTTCTTTATTTATTATGTTGGTGTCTTGAAGGTACATAAGATATCACTCCATCTTGTTCTTCAAGACACACTTTCCATAGGCTCAACTCTCTCATGACCAATCTTTGGATCACTCCTTCAACATCTTGGTCATCACTTGATCTTCTTCATTTTCTTCTCCTTCCAACCTTGAGACCACCATATGGCTCAAGCATTGCCTATGGAAATATCCTAAAGTATAACTCAATGCAAACATTATTCCACAGGGATTGTCACTAATTACCAAAACCACACATGGGGGCTACATGTCCTTTCAGCATCCAACATCAGTTCCTCTTCAGTCGACAATGCTGTTTGTTTCTATCATTCTTCCTCTAATTTCCTAGCTAAATTACTAGCAGATTACGAAAGCTGAATTTGTTGACTGAATCCATCAATCAACAGGTGCATGCATCCCTCATCCCTCGTGTTAAAATATGACCTAGGTGTTTTCTTTTTCGTTTTTTTCCCTACCGACCTAAGTCTAATTGTTCTACTATTCTTCAATCCTAATTCCCAAAATCGTTTAATGTGTTATAACATTTTTATCCAATTGTTATATAAGATATTCTGACATATACATTATAATTGTGTTGAATAGTTTTTTAAAATTAGTGTCATAAGACCCATCTTAGATTTTCGCAGAGGGCCCCAGATTTTGCTTGATGTAGATGTTGACTCCTTTGATTCCACTAGATAGCTTCACCTATTCGTAGTAGTCTGACGATCGGCTCAACACGTCGATCTCGTTGGGGAACCCCAAGAGGAAGGTATGATGAGCACGGTAGCAAGTTTTCCCTCAGTTATGAAACCAAGGTTATCGAACAAGTAGGAGCAAGGAAACACCTCCAAGGTGTTGTTTCCAACTTGGAATCCTGCACATGTTGGGTGAACAAATTACAGCGGGGAAATTGACAAACATCGAGAAAGCATACCTGCATATACTAATCATCTTGACTCCTATGAGATTTGATTGGGCATTACAACATTATACATAGACCGTAATCCAACTACATCTATGACTAATAATCCACCTTCAGGTTATCAATCCGAACCCCCTCTAGTATTAAGTTGCAAGCGACAAATAATTGCATTATGCATTGCGTGTAATGTAAATAATACGATTGTTCTATGAACAAAGGATTGCTATTTTCTCCCTAGTAGAAACAACACATCTAGTACCTTAGAGATTTCTGTCACTTCCCTAGATTACTAGAGGCATGAACTCACTATCGAGCATAAATACTCCCTCTTGGAGTTGCTAGCATCTACTCGGCCAAGATATCTACTAACAACAGAGAGCATGCAAGATCACAAATAACAAAGACATGATAGAATCAATAATCAATCTGAAATAGTATCTCAATATCCATCGGATCCCCACAAACACAACATGTTGATCACAAATAGATGATCTTGATCATGAACGGAGCTCACAAGATCTAGACATGGTAGCACAAAGGAGAAGAACCAACCATCTAGCTACTACATGGACCCGTAGTCTAGGGATGAACTACTCACACATCACACCGGAGGCTTGCATGGTGATCAAGAAGGCCTCCAGGGTGAATTCTCCCCTCCGACAGGGTGCTGGGAAGAGCTTCAGATCCCTCCAAATCTAGGGATGGAGATGATGGCGGCTACAGACTCTTTCGTGGAATTTTGATCGGGTACTTAGGGTTTCTGTATCGAAGGCATCTTATAGGCGAAAGGGGAGGCCGAGGGGGTGCCCTACGCGGCCACACCACCCCTGGCGCGGGCCAGGCCTAGCCGCGTGGCCAGGTGGTGTGGGCGGCCCCTGGCCCCTCTCCGTCTTGTATTCTGGCCCCGTGTCCCCCTCGGTGAAATACTGGCTTTGGCTTTTGTCCCGTCCAATTCCGAGAATATTCATTTTCTGACTTTCCTGGAACCAAAAATAGAAGAAAACAGGCAGCTGGCACTGTGGCATCTTGTTAATAGGTTAGTCCAAGAAAGTGTATAAAAAGTACTCCAAAGTGTGGACAAAACATAAGAAAGTAGATATAAACCAAGCATGGAACATCAAAAATTATAGATACATTTGCAACGTATCAACATCCCCAAGCTTAACTCCTGCTCGTCCTCGAGTAGGTAAGTGATAAAAAGAAAGAATAATTTTTAAGGTGACATGCACCATCATAAACTTGATCGAAGTATTTGTAAAACATTGATAGCTGGGATCATAGTACTTCAACATAGCAAGAAAAATAAAGTTCTAACAATAAGACATAACAACTATGTTGTAACATGAAAAGGCACAAACAAAAAATTCATGAATAACAATGCTTTGCAAGACGTTTGTTTGTTTCACATAAAGAAAACATAGCATAATGGCATTCAGCTTGTCCCTCATAGAGTAGCAAATATAAATGCATAGGACACCTTCAAAGTTTATAAGGGTGACTAGATAAAAATAGTTTAAGAAAAAGCAATATCAAAGTTATGCATCAATCAACAAGTCTTGGGATAATGCACATAGAACTAAGAATGGCTACTATGCTCTCTCGATAGGTGCATAAAGATAGAAGGTGGAGACTCAACATAAAAGTAAAAGAAAGGCCTTCATAGAAGGAAGCAAGGATTCAAGTTTCATAAAGAGCTTCCAAAAATTATGGTACTTATTAGTTTCAGCTCTCATTACCCCTATCATAAGCATCTTGAAGTGATTAAGGTTAAAGTGAACAAACTATGGAGTATATGCTTGACAATGTATAAGTTGGAAATCTCATGTCCCTTGAATACGAGGGCCGCTCCTCATGCTACTCAAGTTTAGTTACCGGTAAGTTCTTGTCATAGTAAGTACATGTGTATCATAGAGAACCGCCAACGGGGTACCCCTTGCCCGATGATACGGAAGAATCCCCATATCAAAATGACAAGGCAAGCAGACAACGAGCATCTCAGCAATCTTCTTATTTACCATGGGAAAATGGTGCTTTTTTCTCTCTTTCCTCTTTTCTCATATCTTTTTTTTCCTTTTCTCAATATCTATCTCTTTTTTTATAAGAAGAATGCTTCATAGATTGCTCATTATGGTTACGCTGCAGGTTTCCACCATGATTAGGCATGGATTAGACCAGCGGCCCAGGCGTTTCTCTAACACACATACATAACTCCATGGACTTACAAGCTCCCCTTTCATTTCACACCGACGACATCCATAGACAAAAGAGCATGATATCAACTAGGTACAAAGTACAAGTGCAATGTTGAAAGTGTTCCCCATGACAACATGGTTTTGCTAATCCCCAACATATAAGTGCAAGCATATACAACATAGATGAGACAATGGTTTCAAGTTTATTAAGGGCAAGAAAAGTAAAGTGTGCCATCAAGTTCGTGAGAGCTTTAATCACTAGTTTTCTCATAACAAGTTTAATTCGGAAGGTAGATAAAAACATGAATATACTTGGAATAGCAAATGCTAATAGGTAGGTATGGTGGACTCTTTGGAATAACTTGGTTTTATTTGGAGTTGGATGCATGAGTGGAACTCATACTTGGTTATGGAGGCTAGCAAAAGACTGGGAGCGACCAACTAAGAGAGCAATAATGGCCATAATCATGTAAAGCGACAAAACATCATTAATTAAAGCATAAAGTGATATTACAAGTCAAAACCAAAGGATCATAGAGGCTATGGTGACTTGGGATAGTCATAACATGCTGTGAGCATGCGCCAAGTCAACCCAAATAAAGCAATAAAGGAGAATACCACAATACTATGCTTTAATATGCTAAAACAACGCATGATTCTTTCAAGGCACATTAAGCAATGTCAACTGTTTATAACATGTCATGCTACAACAAAAATCACTAAGCATAAAGCCAAAACAATATCAAGCATGGCATGACAAAGCATAGGCCACAGTCAAAAACAAACTCTCTTTACCACTTAAGCATGAACTTTCCTACTCTTTTCCAATCCAAACCAAACTATTTGAAAATTAATGTATGAAAGAGGGGGTCCAACCAATTTATTCAAGAAAACTAAGAAAATCAAGCAAACGAAAACCAAAAACAAAAACAAAGACGCTCCAAGAACAACACAACTGTGCATGAAACAATAAAAATGAAGTGTTTGGAAGAAACCTAGGATTTTTATTGATGAAGAAGGGGATGCCTTGGGCATCCCCAAGCTTTGACGCTTGTACTTCTTGGATATTTCTTGGGGTGACACGCGTGGCATCCCCAAGATTGAGCTTTAGTACATTCTTCATCTCATTACATCATTCTCTCCATACACCTGAAATTTTTCCTTCATACAAAACTTCACACAATCTTTATTAGCAACATTAGTGCACTCAAGATAATAAGTCTTTGGGTTCAGTTTCAACACCAATAAAACTTACATTAAAACACAAGCTATTGTAGCACTTCCCTTGAAAAGGTCAATTCCACAAAGAGAGCCCAAAAAGGAACCAACAAGAAGCAAATGCAAATAATGGCAGAAATCTATCAAAACAGACCAGCAGGTAAAAACCAATTTTTTTGAAGACCTTCTATTGCTCAAATTGAAAAGTGTTGAACTAACAAAAGTTAGATAACAACCTCGGGCAGAAGAAAAAAATCATGCCTCAAAACGACATACAGAGATTTTACACGAATTTTTACAGTGAAGCACAAAAATCTGTTTCGGGGCAGCAACTTTCCCAAGCATTACTTCTCTCTCATTAGAGGTTACTCTTGGCACAAAAAGCAAATAAAAAGGATAAGGAGCGGTTATTACTGAAGTAATAACTTCCAAGACTCATCGAAAACATTTGGGTTATGTCCCAATAAGTACTTTTCTTTAACGCCTTTAAGTTAGGCATAAGAAGCAAGAAAAAGAATCAAGTGTTCTCAAATGAAGAAGCATTAAGAGCAAATTTTGTTTTCATAGGAGAGGCAAAAGGAATCTTCTCTCTCTTCTTAGGTAAGTGTTCTATACCTTTCTTGAGTGCGAGTTGATATTTACTGGTGCCTTCTTTCATATCAATAATGGCACCAATAGTTCTAAGAAAAGGTCTTCCCAAAGTAATAGGACAAGAAGCATTGCATTCAACATCCAAAACATAGAAATCAACGGGGACACAGGCAGTGTTAACCATAATAAGAACATCATTAATACTCCTCATGAGTTTCTTTTTAGCATTATCATCAAGTGGGACATTTAAATAACAATCTTCCAATAGTGGCAAATCAAGCATGTCATAAATCCTTCTAGGCATAATAGAAACACTGCTATCAACATCACATAAAGCTTTGAAATCAAAATCATTCACTTTTATATTAATGATGGGTTCCCAACCATCTTCTAGTTTCATAGGAATAGAAGCTTTATGTTTCATATTTTCTTCTTTAATTTTTATGAGAGCATCAGTAATGTGTTTTGTAAAGGCCATATTCATAGCACTAGCATTAGGACTTTTAGCAATCTTTTGTAGGAACTTAATTACTTTAGAGATATTGCAACCATCAAGATCAAAATTATAATTATCATCTAAAGTAGTAGAGCTATTACTAGCTTCAACATTAGTGGTAGTGATAGTAGAAACACTAATGTTTCTAGCAATTTCATCTTCTCTTTCCCACTTAGCATGCAATTCAGCTAATAATCTAACATTTTCATCAATTCTAACTTGTATGGCATTAGTAGCAGCAAAGGGATTATCAATAGTTTCAGGTTTAGCAGCCATTTTATTCAAAGAAGATTGTGCTTCAGCCAATGATGCTACATTTCTTTTAGCATTAGAGAGTTTTTCCTCAATAGTTTTATTGAAAGCAGTTTGTTTACTAATAAAATCTTTAAGCATAACTTCAAGTTCAGAGGGAGCACTCCTATTATTATTGTAGGAATTCCCATGAACATTACCATTATTGGGAGGATATTGCCTATAGTTGTTATTACCAAAATTATTCCTATAGACATTGTTGCTAAAATTATTATTTCTTATAAAGTTCACATCAACTTGCTCTTCTTGAGCAACCAAAGAGGCTAAGGGAACATGATTTGGATCAATATGAGCTTTCCCATTAACAAGCATAGACATAATAACATCAATTTTATCACTCAAGGAAGAGGTCTCTTCAACAGAATTTACCTTCTTACCTTGTGGAGCTCTTTCAGTATTCCATTCAGAATAGTTAACCATCATATTATCCAGAAGCTTTGTTGCAACACCCAAAGTAATGGTCATAAAGGTACCTCCAGCAGCAGAATCTAGTAGATTTCTTGAAGAATAGTTCAATCCGGCATAAAAGGTTTGGATAATCATCCAAGCAGTCAGTCCATGAGTGGGACAATTCTTTACCAAAGATTTCATTCTTTCCCAAGCTTGAGCAACATGTTCATTATCAGATTGTTTAAACTTATTATTTCACTTCTCATAGATATAATCTTAGCAGGAGGATAGTATTTTCTAATGAAAGCATCTTTGCATTTAGTCCAAGAATCAATACTATTTCTAGTTAGGGATTGCAACCATTCTTTAGCTTTTCCTCTCAAAGAGAAAGGAAACAATTTAAGCTTAATAATATCTCCATCTATATCCCTATGCTTTTGCATCTCACAAAGTTCAACAAAGTTATTTAGATGAGCAGCAGCATCTTCAGTACCAATACCAGAAAATTGTTCTCTCATAACAAGATTGAGTAAAGCATGTTTAATTTCAAAGAAAGTAGCTTCAGGAATAGGTGGAGCAATAGGTGTGCACATGAAATCATTGTTGTTGGTGCTAGTGAAGTCACACAACTTAGTGTTTTCAAGAGTAGTCATTTTTTTGTATTTTTAATAAGAAAGCAAACTTGTACAACTAATTTTTTTGTGTTTTTGATAAAGAAACAAGCAAACAAAGCAAAAATAAACTAAGCAAAACAAATAAAACAAAGTAAAGAGATTGGTTATGAGGGACTCCGCTTGTGAAGATGTCCTTGACTCCCCGGCAACGGTGCCAGAAAAGAGATTGATGATTGGCTTAGCACGTCGATTTCGTTGGGGAACCCCAAGAGGAAGGTATGATGAGCACAGTAGCAAGTTTTCCCTCAGTTATGAAACCAAGGTTATCGACCCACTAGGAGCAAGGAAACACCTCCAAGGTGTTGTTGCCAACTTGAAATCCTGCACAACACAACCATAGAACTTTGCCCCCAACTTACAGTGAGGTTGTCAATCTCACTGGTTTTGCTGAAAACAAAGGATTAAATGTATTGTGTGGAAGAAAGTAAAGCTTAAAGTAAAATGTAAAGCAGTAAACAGTTGTAGATTGATGGTAAAAGAAAGGACCGGGGTCCATAGTTCACTAGTGGTGGTTCTCCTTAAGATAGATGACATGTTGGGTGAACAAATTACAGCGAGGAAATTGACAAACATGGAGAAAGCATACATGCATATACTAATCATCTTGACTCCTATGATTTGATTGGGCATTACAACATTATACATAGACCGTAGTCCAACTACATCTATGACTAATAATCCATCTTCAGGTTATCAATCCGAACCCCCTCCAGTATTAAGTTGCAAGCAACATATAATTGTATTATGAATTGCGTGTAAAGTAAACAATATGATTGTTCTATGAACAAAGGATTGCTCTTTTATCCCTAGTAGCAACATCACATCTAGTACCTTAGAGATTTCTGTCACTTCCCCAGATTATTAGAGGCATGAACTCACTATCAAGCATAAATACTCCCTCTTAGAGTTGCTAGCATCTACTCGGAGAGCATGCAAGATCACAAATAACAAAGACATGATAGAATCAATAATCAATCTGAAATAGTATCTCAATATCCATAGGATCCCCGCAAACACAACATGTAGATTACAAATAGATGATCTTGATCATGAACGGAGCTCACAAGATCTAGACATGGTAGCACAAAGGAGAAGAACCAACCATCTAGCTACTACGTGGACCCGTAGTCCAGGGATGAACTACTCACCCATCACACCGGAGGCTTGCATGGTGATGAACAAGGCCTCTAGGGTGAATTCTCCCCTCCGGCAGGGTGCCGGGAAGAGCTTTAGATCCCTCCTGATCTAGGGATGGAGATGATGGCAGCTACAGACTCTTTCGTGGAATTTGATTGGGTACTTAGGGTTTCTGTATCGGAGGCATCTTATAGGCAAAAGGGGAGGCCGAGGGGGTGCCCTAGGTGGCCACACCACCCCTGGCGGGCTGCCAGCCTGGCCAGGTGGTGTGGGCGGCCCCTGGCCCCTCTCTGTCTCATATTCTGGCACCGTGTCCCCCTCGGTGAAATATTGACTTTGGCTTTTGTCCCATCCAATTCCGAGAATATTCATTTTCTGACTTTCCTGGAACCAAAAACAGGAGAAAACAAGCAGCTGGCACTGTGGCATCTTGTTAATAGGTTAGTCCAAGAAAGTGTATAAAAAGTATTCCAAAGTGTGGACAAAACATAAGGAAATAGATATAAACCTAGCATGGAACATCAAAAATTATAGATACGTTTGCAATGTATCATAGTCCTCCTTTGGATCTTATTGGGTTTGGATGATGTCCTCGGCTGCTCTGAAATCTAAGAAATGGTTTAAAAAGGTACGAGTGAGTATGAGTGTACTCAGCAAGTTTAGTAAGGAGATGTGTTTGATGCACTATCTACAAGTACAACCATGAATCATAGGTCGTGGGCTAATGCAATTTTCGTAATTTTTTTTTCAGAAGGTTGCTTTTATTCTGAAAAACTATGTCGTGAGTCTTCACAGGTTTACCAGAACTTCACGAAACTCCTTTTCGGCTGCGTTCGTAATTCCTTCCCGGAACAACGAGTGACAAGTCACAATTCACAAACTCTGTTGAGGTGCATTACTTTTCTCATAAGATAACTTAAGCCTTGTTGCACAACCGGAGTATGTACCCATTCAAACTTTCTTGGTTTGAGGCCTAGTCAAAAAAATCTAAGCCAATCACTTCCGTTCTCCACGACCCGGCATACCCATATTTTTGTACATGCAGACCAATAGTCTCTTTCAAAATTTATGTTCTCTCCCATAGTTTTACAGTCTGAACGCGTACAATCCTTGTAGACACTAGGAGCACACTCATCACTCGGATATGGAAGATCATAGTCTCCAAGCTGCCGAACAAGCACACAACCTGACTCAACTAGTATCTGTTGATATGGGAAAGAAAGAAAATCCAGTTGACTTCTCCTGAGCCATAGTAGATCTTTTAATTGCTTGTGCGGCCCAGCTGAGCTATGTGAAGAATTTCCATCGACGTGCGATCGATCGTGCGTCTCCTGAGTCCCGATTGATGTTGCTCATGTGTCTCCCAATCGGCGATCGATCTTTGATCTGTATCTTGTTCGTGATCGACAACAACACCCTCCTTCTGCCTAGATCGTTCGCTCGCGTCGCGCCGACGTGCCCTTCCTCTTCCTGATCGTCGAGATCGGTCGACGTGGCTGCAGAACAGGAAGGGATGAGCAACACTGAGCACTACAGATTGATCGACATCGACGGGCCTGCTTCCTACTTGTAGTGCCCTTTCACAACATAAAAAAGAAGAATAGCTTTCTGATGGCTTTTAGGGGGAGAAACCTAAAGCACTTTTGATATAATAGAAATATGCATATGATCCCAAATGCAAGTACAGAGACTTGAACTTGGGCGGGCTGAGGTGCATCAGCCCACCCCAACCGGCTATGCCTCAGTCCACCCCTTTCACAACATGGCAGGTTCTTTTTTGTGACTTTCAATTTTGTAAGATCTTGTTTGAATGTGTCTTTTTAAACATGATATTGCAAGTATGATGAGTGAGAATATAAACCATCCAGGAATGAGGACCATTATTAGGGTCATATGTTTTTGCAAGATTAAGTATTTTTTTTGGATGAGTTCAATAAATGAACGAAACACCATAGGAGCACTACAAAATCTAAAGAGATTGCATATCTTGTAGTGCATATGGGCCATGGTTCCATGGGGCTAACTTGGGTAGGATCAAAATTTAGATAGGATCTATGAGATCATTTTTTTAAAGACAAAATATGTCAAAATATTCTAGAAAAAAAGACAACAAACATTTGTGTGATATATGCAACCACCCAAAAATTGCAGCTTCATATACGACCTACACTTGGTGAGGCAAAAAAGATAAAATTAGGGTGCAAATAGTGTGAAATACTATTCTTTTTTTTTACTCTCACTTTCAAACTTTATTAATCAGGTGAAACAAATTCTGACTGAATAGCCTCAGTAAGAAATCTAGGTGTTACATCAAAGACTAGAGTTACATAGTTTAAGCTAAGGGCTTCTCTTGCGCATAAATGAGCAACTGAATTTGCCTCCCTTCTAGCAAAGAGAATTTTAAAACCCTGGAAAAACCATACTAACTCCTTTATTTCCTCCACTATATGACAACCTACTTATTTATTTGATTCTTCCTTGTTCCACATTGATACCACCATCTGGTAGTCCGTCTCTAGAACCACTCGACTGAAACCTGAGGACCTTACCAACTGCACCACATCCCTACATGCCAGGAGTTCAATGATCAGCGGATCCTGGATCATGTCATATCGTCGACACTCTCCCGCCAATAGGTAGCCCCGCTGATCACGCACCACAATGCATGTGCCCGCTACCCCATGGTTGTTATCGATGGCACCATCCGAGTTCACTTTCACCCATCCTTCCTCCAGGGGCCTCCACTTCTTCCCTCTCGCTCCACCGGTGATGAGGGGTGATCTTGACAATGTCCATGAAGAAGGACTTAGGGTTTTGCAGAAAAGAGAACGCTGGGGATTTCATCAGAAGTTAGGAAAAAATGGAATCAAAGTCGCCTAAATATTGAGAGGAATCGCTCTGTTACAAATCACTTGAGGATTGTTCGGTGGTCTTCCTAGGCTTCTCCCACCCTATATATAATAAGTCGGGTCTCAAAGCTGTATGCGGATAGGTTACATGTTTACAACACCAACTCTATGTCGGTCTTTGTTCCTCTTTCCTAATACAACTATAATCTTTGTCGGTTGCTCCTTTGGATCTTCATCTGGACTCTTTGTGGGTTGTAAGCCTTTCTGCATGTCCTAGGTAGCAAATCATAAGGACCCAAGTAATTATATCCATGTCAGTAGCCCCCGAGACTCTACCCGAACCGCAGATTTGGGTTGAGTCTCAAGAAAATATTTTTGTTCTTTTTCTTTGCTTTTACTATTCTTACGCTTTATAGGGATTTGGTACAACGAGCCTGATGTATCCGACGGATCGGGAATCAGTTAATTACTCCTGGGAAAAAACAAGGTTGTCCTACATCAAATTCAAATCCCCAGGCCTGAACTCAGAATTTGTTACTGGCGTAACTCAGTTCGGGCCACTGAGGTCTTAACGAATACTAAGTTCCAGTTTTATTTTATCGGGTACCCAACGCGTCCGTCGGAATTTATCGTAGATACGGACATAATACTGGCAGAACGCATTCTTGTGCGATTTCCAGGACACTCAAGACAAATCCTGGGGTCTTACCTTCATGTTTCTGAACACGACATTCAGAGTTTTGTCGCATTTAGCTGCAATCCAAGATTTATATATATTTTTTCGGATGTCTGATTGTTTGCTTAATATATACCCTCCTGATAGGAGGTATTTTGTCTTTTTGTTATCAGGGGCGCGTAATCGCTCCTGATAGGAGTATCCCGGGGCTATGTTCAGATGTATGCATCAGGACATAGGCTTGAAATTTTTACTATGATATCCATGTGTCTTCCAATATTTATCGGGTGCGCGACCAGCGATCCCGATAGGAGTAGCCCCCGAGGCTATAGTCGTAACTTTCATTTTCAACTGTAGTCTCAATCTTTTCATGGAGGAATTTATTTTGACTCCCTATTTTTCTTCGGGTATTTATCCTTTCCACTGAACCATTTATTGTGACGCCAGTGATGACGAATTTTTAAGCTTCTTTATTCTTGAAACATATGCTTGTGACGAGACGTTTCGAGCATGGGCCCATGCTGCAGTAATCATAACTCGTGGTAGCGTATTCAACATGGTTTCCTGACTGCACATCCCCTTTCTTGCACAAAGATCGAGGCGGCGTGCGCTGTTCTCCCGGTTTTACCATAGTAATAACTTCTTTGAGATATTTTCTTTTGCGGAATCTGCGGACACGTGTCATCATCGTGTGCCCTTTGAATGTTTCGATTTTACATAGAACGGTCCAACTTGTGCAACTTTGCTCTTTATAAGGGGAATGGGATTTCTTTTACCCCTTTTTACCTTGCTCTTGCGAACTTCGGCTTCCTCCTTGCGCCCTTGCCTTCCGCCAGCTTTCTTATGAACACTTGCTTTGTGCTAGCCTCACTCTTTCACTGCCATGGGGAAAATCAAGGTGGGAACCTCTTCCATGGCTGCCAAGGCCACCAGGAAGAGATCCGTCGGATGGCTCCTTCCAAGTGCTCGGTGCAGGAGCTACGCGAGGCGCGGAACTCCGGCCACCTAACGGACGGCTCCTTCGAGCTTCCCGGGGACGAAGCTGCTCCAATCCCCAAATCGGGCTAGAGGGTAATGTTCCTGTAGCACCCCGGTAAAACCACCACTAGAAAATCGCATGTTATTTTTATTTTGTGCATCATCATGACCACATGCTCATGTCATCATGCCGCATTGCATTTGAGCATCGTCATCATCATGCATCTTTTTACCTAAAAATATTTTCCAAAAGCCTATATTTGTTTTCTAAATATCCCCCATCTTTATTTCAAATCAAAACCTCGGTCTCTTCCGGTAACTTTTATTTGTCAAAAGATATTTACAAAAGTATTCTAAAGAGAAATAAAAATAAAAGTGTTTTTAGGGAGAGGTAGCCGGCCATGCCAAAGGCACAGCCAGCTACCTACAATCCCGACCCGGCCCAAAACCACCTAGCCCTTTAGACCAAACCCTCGACTAAAAATCTACTTAACCCTCATCCTATCTACTCCCTTGCCACCCTCGCCACACAACAAGACACACCGACGCTCAAGACCCACCTGACCCGGTCCCACCCACACCACTCGTTTACCTGGCCCCACCCCTTGCTCCTATCGCGATCCTGACCCCCACCTTGCTCGCAACCCCTCCTCCCTCCTCTCGCCCTCTCCCATGCCGACCTCCTTGTCCATCTGCACGGTGCCAGGCCGTGGCCGCGGTTGTCCCCAACCCCTCCCTGAAGCTCTTCGCACACATTGAACCGCCCTCCGCCGTGCTCCGTCTGCTCCTCTATCTCCCGAGCCGCCGCTGCCTTCCTGTAGCACTCACAGCCTGACCCGTGTTCCTGGGACCGCCTCCTCGACCAGGTCCGCGCTCTTCCGTCGCTGCACCTCGCTGGACCCCGTGGCGCCACATCCTCCTCTGAGATGCCACCATCCCTGCTCGCGTGCGACGCCTCATACCTAGAGCCACGCCTCTAGATGCCCTGCAGGTAGTCTCTATCCCCTCGGTGGCAGGCAGCAACAAGTTTGACTCCATCGTGTGTTGTTTGACATGCTGGGCCTCACCGTTGTTCTGTAGATGGTGCGCCGTCTCGACCTCGGTGTTTGCTCTAGCCAGTAGAAGTGTGTGTAGTTGTTCCTCGGGAACACCACAGGATTTTAGAGGCCGAAGACTACCTAATCGAGTTCTACGCCGACATGAAAGCCAGGACAGGATCTCCGAGACCGACACAAGGACGATGCAGGAGACGATCCGTAACCCTCACAAGTACATCGTGCCACCGCCAAAGTCTCCCGATGAACCATCGGTGCCCATTCAAGTTCGACACGAAGTCTGGTCCCCAAGCACGCCAACATGGGACCATAGATGTCGGTACGCCAGGATATTATGCCAAGACCTTGTTGCCAGAGGCGAAGACCGATCCCGTCAAGACCGATCCCCCGAACCTTCGGAACCCCAAGATCTTCGACCCTAGATGTGTGACTCCTACCTATCCCTATTTTATAAATGCTATATATAATTGTTGCATATTAAATTGTTCATGCTTGTATACATCTCATCATGTGGGTTTGGGGGCATTATGCCGAGTTATCTAATAATTAAATATGGAGTGTTTATGCGGATACATTTGTATTATTCCGGACTCCATTTAAATTTGTGTAGCGAATCAATGCTATGTTTTGCCTTCTTAAGACAACATTTAAATTGCGGGGTATCTAAATAACATGAACCTTCTAATTAATTATCGGGACCCCGGTTCCGCTTAATATTGCCTAATTGTATCGCATATTTGCCATGGCATGCATCATACATACATCATGCTAGATCTTTTGTCGTAGTATTAAATAGTGCATCCGGTGTTTTTTTAGTGTTTGCTTCTTCACGGATTAGGCTATTGAGTGGCTACGAGTATTGACAAGTTCTTCGGATATGTATCTTCGGCAATGTTTCCCAGGCGAGCATTCTCCCCCTTTCTACCTATTTTGCATTTATAGTCTTTATTTCCTCCTGTTGATCTATTGCTATCCGTGTCGCGATGCTTTAGTATTTCGTACTAGATATATTCCTTGCAGCCTCTATATTGCCTTGGACACATCCTATTGCCTGTTGATTGATACACAGTCGGCCTTGCGAGTCGTAGTTGCTTGCTCAGGTGCTGCTTTGCGTCGTTGTCGTTCCACCGTTGATAAAAGGTTGGCACATGCTTAATGATGGAGATGCTTAATGGTGGAGATGATCATGACTTTAAATACAACTTGATTAATTGCTGGGAATAGATATAACTAATGCAGAGGCATAAGTGGGCAATAGCAAATATTTGGTTTTTAACCGCTCACTTGTGTCCCGTAGGCCCCGAGTACTTGATACCTGTTCCTTGATTATTCGCACTATCCACATTCGGGAGACCCTATGGATCGCCCTTAGCCAGAGCTTGATTCATTTCTTATTTCTTGGGGCCACAAACTAGTTTGGGGATTTGTTACTATCATTTACTTATGCCATGCTTTATTTACGATTTATTTACGAGCACCTTTTGTTTAGGAGTTGCGGAGTGTTTTCGCGGTATCGACAAGCCCAGTCATACTTTCGGGTTCCCAGTCGTTTACAACCAATGGCGCGAAACTTGGAGTCTCTCGAGCCGCCAACTTCGCTATGGTAGCTTAATGGGTGGCCCCTGAAATATCTTATGAATCCTGTGATTGCTTTGTCGTGAAAGCCTCATTGGGTTTTGATTTGGTTTTTCGAGGTTGATCGTGTGTTGTTATTTGTGCACCCTCGCAGGTAAATCTTCGAAAGCCGTGTCCGCGGTTATGGACGACTTGGAGCACAGTATCTCGATCATAGATAAGCATAACTAAAGTAGTGCTATAAATTTGACTTAATATGTGAGTAGTAATCAGCTTCACTACAACGGAATGGATAATAAAAGTGCCAACAACTGGTGGAACTGGGGTGTATCGTGTCATGTTATACTTGCCTAGTAAGTATCACAACTCCAATGGAATGAAATAAAAGTACCAACAACCGCTGGGTTTGGGACGTCACATGCTAATTGTATCTGACTAGTAAGTACTACAACTACAACTGAATGGTTAACTAAAACTGCCCACTACTTATGCTATCAGGATGACTCATGCTATCTATATCTGACTAGTAAGTGCTTCAACTATAATGGAATGAATAAAACTGCCAACTGTGTGAGTTTCTCAGTTTGACTTCCTCGTTTGGTCTCGAGGGGGAATACCAGGATGGGTATGATTGGTGTTAGTATAAGGTTGGTTCCCAATAGGTCTTTCTTATCTTCTCTAATATCCAACAGTTAATTGAGTCTCTATAGGTTGTTTAGTGCATGCTGCGCTGCCGCTTCAATCCACCATACCTATGTAGGCGAGAGAGTCAATTCTAGCCCGTCGTGCTGCTTGGCCTCAAGATCGACGCCTCTTTTCCTTTGCCCTTTGTTGGCACCCCTTTTGTTTTAGCAGGTTTAAGTTCGACGTCGTTAGCAGAGTTACCCTTCCGGCTTGGCCTGGGCAGGGTTATGGATGCCATTGGTTATTCTTCAGGGCTCTTAGGCCCATTTGTATCTTATACGTACTTGGATGTTGTATCGTTTTCAAGGTGATTTGGATCTTTGTATTGTATATCCGTATTCTTGACTCATGGAGTCGTTTTTGTATATATATGTTTATGTGGGTTCCTTCGTGAACTATTGTGTAATGGTATTACTTCATTTTCCACCCGCACACAAGTGCCTGGTGGGCATCTTTGAATCGTTTCTATGCGGGTTTGGCGGGAAGCGCTAAAACTTGCATAGGGCCGATTCAAGGGTGTTACAAAGTGGTATCAGAGCTCAGCAGTTGCGGTACCCCACTAGTCCAGCCTGTAGGATAACCTAGCTAACGGACGTTGTAGAGTGTCAAACTATTTTTGAAAATCGGTTAGATAGATCTGATTAGGTCTGCTTTTACTTCTTACCCCTATGGTATTCTCCTCTTACCTCTGCCTGTTTTGAATCTGCTCTCTTATCTTAAGTCCAGGAATTCTTGAGGTTGGGTTTCCGTCGTACCTTCAGGGTTTCGCTTCCTCTTTTGGTAACGGTGCTTCTACATCCGGTCTTCATGCTATCTGAGGAATCCTTCATCTGTTGGACTTCTCTTTGTTCCTTCTTGTGCCTTCCGGTGTTTTCCAACATGACGACCTCATCTAAATCAGATCCGATGAAACCTTGCATCACTCCTTTGTTTCCGAACCTCGCTTATCGAGATCTTCAGTCTGATTTCGAGAGTTGATTGCATAATTCTACTATTCATGTACAGAGTAATGTTTTGAGTGCGGGATGGAGTCACGACCATACCACTACTCTTATCATTCGCTCTGCACATTGAATTGGCGGATCTATGCAATTTACTCCTTCCACTGAAGTTAGAGGTAGCCTTGTGACCTCTTTCTTCGTCTTTGTTTCTCTGGAGTGTTCTCGACGAATGTGAGCAACGACCTCTTGTTGGTGGTGTCGGAGATTCAATATGGAGCACGAATCTTTGTTAGTGGTGTCGCGAGGATCTATATGAAGCGATAAGATCCAGATCATCGGCCTTCTTCCCTGCACCATGAGGCGGATCTCGAGGGCGAGATCCATTGTTAGTGGTGTCGAATTGTAGCACCCCGGTAAAACCACTACTAGAAAATCGCATGTTATTTTTATTTTGTGCATCATCATGTCCACATGCTCATGTCATCATGCCGCATTGCATTTGAGCATCGTCATCATCATGCATCTTTTTACCTAAAACTATTTTCCAAAAGCCTATATTTGTTTTCTAAATATCCCCCATCTTTATTTCAAATCAAAACCTCGGTCTCTTCCGGTAACTTTTATTTGTCAAAAGATATTTACAAAAGTATTCTAAAGAGAAATAAAAATAAAAGTGTTTTTAGGGAGAGGTAGCCGGCCATGCCAAAGGCACAGCCAGCTACCTACAATCCCGACCCGGCCCAAAACCACCTAGCCCTTTAGACCAAACCCTAGACTAAAAATCTACTTAACCCTCATCCTATCTACTCCCTGCCGCCGCCACCCTCTGGCCACACAGCGCACACACCGCACGCTTCCGCACCCACCTGACCCGGTCCCACCCACACCACTCGTTTACCCGGCCCCACCCCTCGCTCCTGTCGCAACCCCTCCTCCCTCCTCTCGCCCTCCCCTCCGTCGACCTCGTCGTCCATCTACACGGTGCCAGGCCGTGGCCGTGGTCGTCCCCAACCCCGCCCTGAAGCTCTTCGCACGCATCAAACCGCCCTCCACCGCGCTTCGTCTGCTCCTCTATCTCCCGAGCCGCCGCTGCCTTCCTGTAGCACTCACAGCCTGGCCCGTGTGCCTGGGACCGCCTCCTTGACCAGGTCCGCGCTCTTCTGTCGCTGCACCTCGCTGGACCCCGTGGCGCCACATCCTCCTCTGAGCTGCCGCCGGCCCTGCTCGCGTGCGACGCCTCATACCTAGAGCCACGCCTCTAGATGCCCTGCAGGTAGTCTCTTTCCCCTCGGTGGCAGGCAGCAACAAGTTTGACTCCACCATGTGTTGTTTGACATGTTGGGCCTCGTCGTTGTTCTGTAGATTGTGCGCCGTCTCGGTCTCGGTGTTTGCTCTAGCCAGTAGAAGTGTGTGTAGTTGTTCCCCAGGAACACCACAGGATTTTAGAGGCCGAAGACTACCTAATCGAGTTCTACGCCGACATGAAAGCCAGGACAGGATATCCGAGACCGACACAAGGACGATGCACTGAGACGATCCGTAACCCTCACAAGTACATCGTGCCACTGCCAAAGTCTCTCGATGAACCATCGGTGCCCATTCAAGTTCGACACGAAGTCGGGTCCCTAAGCACGCCAACATGGGACCATAGATGTCGGTACGCCACGATCTTATTCATGGACGCCAAGACCTTGTTGCCGGAGGCGAAGACCGATCCCGTCAAGACCGATCCCCCGAACCTTCGGAACCCCAAGATCTTCGACCCTAGATGTGTGACCCCTACCTATCCCTATTTATAAATGCTATATATAATTGTTGCATATTAAATAGTTCATGCTTGTATACATGTCATCATGTGGGTTTGGGGGCATTATGCCGAGTTATCTAATAATTAAATATGGAGTGTTTATGCGGATACATTTGTCTTATTCCGGACTCCATTTAAATTTGTGTAATCAATGCTATGTTTTGCCTTGTTAAGACAACATTTAAATTGGAGGGTATCTAAATAACATGAACCGTCTAATTAATTATCGGGACCCCGGTTCCGCTTAATATTGCCTAATTGCCTCATATCTTTGCCATGGCATGCATCATACATACATCATGCCAGATCTTTTGTCGTAGTATTAAATAGTGCATCCGGTGTTTTTTTAGTGTTTGCTTCTTCACGGATTAGGCCGTTAAGTGGCTGCGAGTATTGACAAGTTCTTCGGATATGTATCTTCGGCAATGTTTCCCAGGCGAGCATTCTCCCCCTTTCTACCTATTTTGCATTTATAGTCTTTACTTCCTCCTATTGATCTATTGCTATCTGTGTCGTGATGCTTTAGTATTTCGTAGCAGATATATTCCTTGCAGCCTCTATATTGCCTTGGACACATCCTATTGCCTGTTGATAGACAGTCGGCCTTGCGAGTCGTAGTTGCTTGCTCAGGTGCTGCTTTGCGTCGTTGTCGTTCCACCGTTGATAAAAGGTTGGCACATGCTTAATGATGGAGATGCTTAATGGTGGAGATGATCATGACTTTAAATACAACTTGATTAATTGCCGGGAATAGATATAACTAATGCAGAGGCATCGGTGGGAATAGCAAATATTTGGTTTTTAACTGCTCACTTGTGTCCCGTAGGCCCCGAGTACTTGATACCTGTTCCTTGATTATTCACACTATCCACATTCGGGAGACCCTATGGATCCCCCTTAGCCAGAGCTTGATTCATTTCTTATTTATTGGGGCCACAAACTAGTTTGGGGCTTTATTACTATCATGTACTTATGCCATGCTTTACTTCTTTATTTACGATTGTGCGTGGAGCACCTGTATTGTTTAGGAGTTGCGGAGTGTTTTTGCGGTATTGACAAGCCTAGTCACACTTTCGGGTTCCCAGTCGTTTACAGCCATTGGCGCAAACCTTGGGTCCGTCTCGGAGCCAGCCAACTTCGTTGTGGGTAGCTTAATGGGGTGGCCCCCTGAAATATTTTATGAATCCTGTGATTGGTTTGTCGTGAAAGCCTCATTGGGTTTTGATTTGGTTTTTCCGAGGTTGATCGTGTGTGTGTTGCTATTTGTGCACCCTGCAGGGTAAATCTTTCTAAAAGCCGTGTCCACGGTTATGGACGACTTGGAGCACAGTATATATCTCGATCATAGATAAGCATAACTAAAGTAGTGCTATAAATTTGACTTAATATGTGACTAGTAATCAGCTTCACTACAATGGAATGGATAATAAAAGTGCCAACAACTGGTGGAACTGGGGTGTATCTTGTCATGTTATACCTGCCTAGTAAGTATCGCAACTCCAATGGAATGAAATAAAAGTGCCAACAACCACTGGGTTTAGGATGTCACATGCTAATTGTATCTAACTAGTAAGTACTGCAACTACAACTGAATGGTTAACTAAAACTTCCCACTACTTATGCTATCAGGATGACTCATGCTATCTATATCTGACTAGTAAGTGCTTCAACTATAATGGAATGAATAAAACTGCCAACTGTGTGAGTTTCTCGGTTTGACTTCCTCGTTTGGTCTCGAGGGGGAATACCAGGATGGGTATGATTGGTGTTATTATAAGGTTGGTTCTGAATAGGTATTTCTTATCTCTCTCTAATAGCCGACAGTTAATCGAGTCTCTATAGGTTGTTTAGTGCATGCTGCGCTTCCGCTTCAATCCACCATACCTATGTAGGCGAGAGCCACCGAATTCTAGCCTCGCCGTGTACTGGCCTCAGTACTGACGCTCCTATTTTTCCTTTGCCCTTTGTCGGCACCCCTTTTGTTTTAGCAGGTTTAAGTTCGACGTTGTTAGTAGAGTTACCCTTCCGGCTTGGCCTGGGCAGGGTTATGGACGCCATTGGTTATTCTTCAAGGCTCTTAGCCCCATTTGCATCTTATCCGTACTCGGATGTTGTATCGTTTTCAAGCTGATTTGGATCTTTGTATTGTATATCCGCATTCTTGACTCATGGAGTCATTTTTGTATATATATGTTTCTGTGGGTTCCTTTGTGAACTATTGTGTAATGGTATTACTTCGTTTTCCACCCGCACACAAGTGCCTGGTGGGCATCTTTGAATCGTTTCTATGCGGGTTTGGCGGGAAGCGCTAAAACTTGCATAGGGCCGATTCGAGGGTGTTACAGTTCCTCTCCTTTCTTTCTCGCGGCCTTTATCTTCCTTTCCACGAATTTCTGCGTGGCCTTCTTTTCGTCTATGGCGTGCAGCTGTACCAACTCACGCCAAACTCTATCCTCCATGTCGCTTGTTTCGTCACTTCTGTGAATGCTTCCTTGGGATCTATCCCCATTGGGGCATGTGGAAGTATTTGTTTTATGTTCGCCACAATGCCACCGACACCATCGTCCATGATGTTGGTGGCGCCATTTTCTACGTTCGCTCCGACATAGATTATTTTGATTTTAAGCC
Organism: Avena insularis; assembly: GCA_023614405.1. Classification (NCBI taxonomy): domain Eukaryota; kingdom Viridiplantae; phylum Streptophyta; class Magnoliopsida; order Poales; family Poaceae; genus Avena; species Avena insularis. The sequence goes on from CM042692.1 coordinate 437,215,368, forward strand.
TGCTGATTCCGTCCAAGGATGGAAAACCAAATGGTTTTACATCAAGGATCAAACCATCGAGGGTCAATCTTTCGGGTTGGCCCCCTTTGAGCCGAAGAAAACTTGCCGCCACCATGACTCCTGGGATCAGCATCCGTCTGTCGAAGAAATGGCGGAAATCCAACCCCATCTTGACTGTATTGCAAAACTATGGCATGAGGTTGGCAAGGAATTATCTGGTCTTCAGATTTTGGTGTACTTCTTGCGGATCCGTGTGCATCCCCTGCAGAGTCGTCTCTTTGGTATATGGGCATATACCGGCAAGAAGGATCCCATGAGAATTTCTCGAGATGATTTGTCTCTCAAGGTTTATGAGAAGAGGGTTCGTAATTTCACGACCCTTATAGCAAAAACTGCGGTTCCTTGGGATTGTCGTGTTGAGCCCTTCGGCAATAAGAACCGTCTTCCGAAGGTAAACTTTTCTCTTTTGCTCCTTGCTCATCTATCTTTTGTATTTGTTCTTTTTTTGTAATTGCTAGTTTTCTTTTGATTGTATAAGATCATGATTACTTGTCCTGCCTTCCTCCTCTTCCTAAGAGCGGTCAACTTCCCGACAACCCTTCTGCTTTCGATGATCTTCCTCTGACTAGGACTGCCACTGATGAGGAGATAGAGACATCTGTCGCAGAATCTTCGTCAAGGACGCCATCGCTTCTGTCGACTCCTTCCGAGGATTTCCGTGTTGCGCCTGTTGGTGAAAAACGGAAACGTATGGACGCCACGTAAACCATTGAAGACTAAGATGATTCTACGGCCTCGAAACCTTTGAGTGCCATACCATTACCGTCGGCTCCTTCCTAGAAGAATCTTTTCTGCTTTGTGCAGGATGTATCTTCATAAGTACTTATCTTCTCTTTACTGTTTTTGTTGGATAATTCGATTGCGGATGTTTCCTTATTCTTCGTGTTTGCTCTCGCAGTGGTGATGATGCGGAAGACCCACCTTTTTCTCCTCATCATACTTTTGTTGCTCCTTTTGCCAAGGAGCCAAAAGATTTTCTCGCGTCTTCTATGGATCCAATCATTCAGAAGGACGTTGCCGCTGCGTCGAAGCCCCTAGCACCGAAAATAAGAAAATCAACTAGCAAAGGCGTGGTGATATCTGAGAGCCCTGCCGAAGTGGACATGCAGGATGTAAGTGCATCCATGGCTTTTAATTTCATCATTGATCCTCCTTTGTTTTCCTTTCCTAATGTTCTTCTTTGCAGCCTGTGATGCGTGAGATGGTTGATATGGCTGCTCACTTCATCAAGATCCGTAATGAAGCCAGAGGTCTGAAAGGTATATTATTATCTATTTTGCAATTTATGTACTTCCTCTCATTTTCTAGCTTCCTTACTTTCTTATTCTTGCAGCCATTGCAAAGGAGTCTGAGATCATTCAGGACGAGGCATTGAAACATGCTGACGACCTGGAAGCCAAACTTCGGGTCGCTGAACAAGCTCTGTACAAGGCTAAAAAGGCCAGTGCTGGTGCCGAATAAAAGGCCAAGCAAGCCGCCACTCGAGATGAAAATCTTCACAAACGCTAGGAGACCCTCAACGCTTCTTTGACTCGTAAGTGTTTCTCTTAGTAGAGGGGAATTCCTGTCTTAGCCCTCTTTGTTTCTGTTTGCTGAGCTTCCCCCATTTTTTGGTGTGTATAGAATTGTCGGGCCAGAATTTGCTGTTTGACAAAGACAAGAAGGTTGACCCATTATCGGATGTTGTTAGCACCTCGGAGGCTAATAGTGTTCATGTGCGCAACCTCCTTGTCCAATCGCGCCGCGCCTTCAAGAGTTTGCATGCCAAAGTTTTCCCGTCGAAGGAAGTGCATGCCGACCTGAACGATCTTGTCGCTATTTTCGGCGCCGGTCCAAGTCTGCTTGCTAGATATAGCGTGACTAAGTCGAAGAGCGGTGCAGAAACTTCAATGGCATTGGCAATGGCGTATGGCGAGAAGATCGACTGGGACAAGGTTAGCTCCTATGTCCCAGTCAACTCCAAAGGCTAGACTTTTGATATGAAGCATTTCGTTAAGAGGGCCAAGAAATTTTCTCGGCTGATTCTGGGTATAAAATCAGACCCAAAGGGATCAACTGCCCCTTCCTCGACTGGTGCTCTGATGTCTATGCACTTCTATTCTTGTAGACAGTTGTTGGGCCTCCAAGTGCAGAGCTTTTTAGAACAGCAGCAAGTTTCCCTTAAGTGGATTACCCAAGGTTTATCGAACTCAGGGAGGAAGTGGCCAAAGGTATCCCTCTCAAGCAACCCTGCAATCAAGATACAAGAAGTCTCTTGTGTCCCCAACACACCCAATACATTTGGCAGGTGAATAGGTGCACTAGTTCGGTGAAGAGATAGTGAAATACAAGTGGTATGGATAATTATAAGTGGTAATGGTGCCAGAAAAGAGCTTGCCAGGTAGGAAGAGACTAAAGGCAATCTAAAATAAAGATGGAAGCAAGCAAACATGTAACAGATCTAGTTGTAAATGATGTTTCAATGCTTAGAAACAAGGCCTAGGGATCATACTTTCACTAGTGAACACTCTCATATAAATATCATCTCTTTATGATACTACTCTGAACTACTCTCCGGTTGGACACTCTAATCCATGGTAGGGCTATAACAGCACTCCTCAAAGTCCACCCTCCCCATCTAGATAACCCCACACTGTCACCTTGAGCGCTAGATGGTTCCAACAAACACCACAATTTCATAGAGACATCCAACTCCAAATATAACTCATAACAAGTATTTATGTAACCTTAGCCAAAGTGCCACATGATGTGCACACTATCAACTTCACACACGTGGGGATAAGCAGAGATTCATTAAAGCACTTGAGTAGTAGAATAGATCTATAGATTACAAAGCTCATGATCCCAATAAGATCACGCATAGAGAGAGAGAGATGAACACATAGCTACCGCTAGAGCCCTTAGCCTCGAGAGAGAACTACTCCCTCCTCATCATAGGAATCAGCAACGGTGATGGAGATGGTGGTGGAGATCGATGAAGATGGCTCCGGGGGCACTTCCCCGTCCCGGCAGGGTGCCAGAACAGAGACTTTCTATCCCCGAATCTCCCCTTCAGTGGCGGCGGCGCTGCGGAACTTTTCGTGGCTAGAGGCTGAATTATTTAGGGTTTTATCATTGGGAGGCTTCTTATAGGCGAAGGGGCGATGTCAGAGGGTGGACCAGGGGCCCACACCACCTGGTGGTGCGGCCAGGGGGGACCCGCGCCACCACATGGTGTGGCTCGCCCCTGGCCCCTCTCCGTCTCGTCTTTTGGCTCCATGAGTCTTCCGGTAAAATATAGACTTTAGCTTTTGCCTGGTCCAATTCCGAGAATATTTCTTTTCCATCTTTTCTGAAACCAAAGATAACAGAAAATAGGCAACTAGCACAGTGGCATCTTGTTAATAGGTTAGTTCCGGAAAGTGTATAAAAATACCTCAAAGTGTGAACAAAACATAAGAAAGTAGATATAAAACAAGCATGAAACATCAAAAATTATAGATACGGTTGCAACGTATCAACATCCCCAAGCTTAACTCATGCTCATCCTCGAGTAGGTAAGTGATAAAAAGAATAATTTTTGAGGTGACATGCACCATCATAATCTTGATCAAGGCATTTATAAAACATTGATAGCTGGGATCATAGTACTTTAACATAGCATGAAAGATATAGTTCTAACAATAAGACATAGCAACTATGATGCATCATGAAAGGATACAAACAAAGGTTCTTAAATAACAATGCATTAAAAGACGTTTGTTTGTTTCACATATAGAAAACATAATGAGAATGGTATTCAGCTTGTCCCTCATAGTGTAGAAAAACATAAATGCATAGGACACCTTCAAAGTTCATAAAGGTGACTAGATACAAATAGTTTAAGAGCAAGCAATATGAAAGTTATGCATCAATTAACAAGTCTTGGGACAATGCACATTAAACTAAGAATGGCCACTATGCTCTCTCAATAGGTGCATAAAGATAGAAGATGGAGACTCAACATAAAAGTAAAAGAAAGGCCTTCATAGAAGGAAGCATGGATTCCTGTCTCATAAAGAGCTTCCAAAAATATGGTACTTATTAGCTTTCAGCTCTCATTTCCCCTATCATAAGCATCTTTAGGTGATTAAGGTTAAAGTGACACAACTAAGAGGATATGCTTGACAAGTTATAAGTTGAAATCTCATGCCCCTTGCTTACGAGTACCGAACCTTATGCTACTCAACTTCAGTCACAAGTAAGCTCTTGTCACTGTAAGTACATATGTATCATAGAGAACCGCCAACGGGGTACCCCTTTCCCCATGACATAGGAGCTATCCCATATCAAAATGACAAGGCAACAGACAATGAGCATCTCAGTAATCTTTTTATTTGCTATTTGCATAGGTTTTTATTGAGTATGCTTCATAGAATGCTCATTGTGGTTATGTTGCAAGTTTCCACCATGCTTAGGCATGGCTTAGGCTAGCGGCCCAAGTGTTTCTCTAACACACATACAAACTCCATGATCTTACAAGTTCCCCTTTTATTTCACAACGCCGGGATCCATAAGCAAAAGAATCATGATATTGACGGAATAGTAAGTGCAATGTTGAAAGTGTTCCCCATGATACATGGTTCTGCTAACTTCAACTTATAAAGTGCAAGCATATACGCAACAAAGATGGACACAATGGTTCAAGATTATTAAGTGCAAGAAAGTAAAGTGCCACATCAAGTTCGTGAGAGCTTTAATCACTAATTTTCACATAACAAGTTTAATTTGGAAAGTAGATAAAAACATGAATATACTTGGAATAGCAAATGCTAATAGGTAAGTATGGTGGACTCTTTGGAATAACTTGGTTTTATTTGGAGTTGGATGCATGAGTGGAACTCATACTTGGTACGGAGGCTAGCAAAAGACTGAGAGGGACCAACTAAAAGAGCAATAATGGCCATAATCATGCAAAGCGACAAAATATTATTAATTAAAGCATAAAGTGATATTACAAGTCAAAAACTAAAAGATCATAGAGGCTATGGTGACTTGGTATAGTCTTAACATGGTGTGAGCATGCGCCAAGTCAACCCAAATAAAGCATCAAAGGAGAATACCACAATATTATGCTTTAATATGCTAAAATAACGCATGATTCTTTCAAGGCACATTAAGCAATCTCAATTATTTGTAACATGTCATGCTACAGCAAAAATCACTAAGCATAAAGCCAAAACAATATCAAGCATGACATGACAAAGCATAGGCCATAGTCAAAAACAAACTCCTTTTATACCACTTAAGCATGAACTTTTCCTACTCTTTTCTAATCCAAACCAATCTTATTTGAAAACTAATGTATGAATGAGGGGGTCCAACCAATTTATTCAAGCAAACTAAGCAAACGAAAACCAAAAACAAAAACGAAGACGCTCCAACAACAACACAACTGTGCATGAAACAATAAAAATGAAGTGTTTGGAAGAAACCTGAGATTTTTATTGATGGAGAAGGGGATGCCTTGGGCATCCCCAAGCTTTGACGCTTGTACTTCTTGGATATTTCTTGGGGTGACACGGGTGGCATCCCCAAGCTTGAGCTTTTGTCCATTCTTCATCTTATCACATTACTCTTCCCTACACTTAAAATTTTCCTTCATACAAAACTTCACACAATCTTCATTAGCAACATTAGTGTACTCAAGATAATAAGTCTTTTGGTTCAGTTCCAACACAACTAAAACTTCCATTAAAACAAAAGCTACTATATAAATTCCTTTAAAAAGTTCAAATGATCAAAGAGAACTCAAAGATAAAGAGATTAAGAGGCAAATGCAAATAATGGCAGAAATCTGTCAAAACAGACCAGCAGGTAAAAACCAATTTTTTTGAAGATGTTCTGTTTCTCAAATCGAAAAGTGTTGAACTAACGAACGTTAGCTAACAACCTGGGGGATTTATTCAGAACATTACGGCTCAATCCAACTTACAGAGATTTTTCACAAATTTTTACAGTGAAGCACAAAAATCTGTTTCGGGATAGCACTTCCCCAAATCTTACTTCCCTCTCATTAGAGGTTATTCTTGGCACAAAAATCAAATAAAAAAAGAATAAGGAGAGGTTATTACATAAGTAATAATTTCCAAGACTCAAGAAAACTATTGAGTTATCTCCCAAGAAGTACTTTTCTTTAACACCTTTAAGTTAGGCATGATAGTTTGAGAAGATGCTCACATAAGAAATATGAATTGAAGTAAAAGAGAGCATGAAGAAGCAAATTCAAAACACATTTAAGTCTAACCAACTTCCTATGCATAGGAATCTTGTAAAGAAACAAGTCATGAAAGCACAAAGCAACAAGCATAGTAAAGCAAAACAAGTGCAACTTCAAGACTTTCAACATAAAGAGGGGAAACCTAATATGATTGAGATGCATAAAACCATGTGTTTTCCTCTCTCATCATAACTTTCAGTAGTATCATCAATAAAATTAAAAAATATAACAATCACATAAAACATTCTTATCATGAGCCACATGCATAAAATAATTAATACTCCCCACATAAACATAGTCATTCTTATTAATTATAGTGGAAGAAAATTTAATAAAATAGCTATCATTATTATTCTCATCACCATAATCATCAAGGATAATAGCATGCTGCCCAGGGGGATAGATGTCCCCCCATGGGTAACCGCAAGATCTGGTTGTTGGGATATATGCCTAACCTGATTAGCTTTGCAACACAAGATGATGCACGACTAATTTGCATGTAATAAACTTTGCCTCTGGCACACTATGTCAGTGACATAATAGAGACAATGAGTATGGACAAACTGCTTACCGCCCCCACACCTTTTACTACATTGACGCTTAGCGATAGCTTTCTCATCATGTCGCACGTACAAACCCTCTAGGAAATAGTCATGGCTATGGTCAATGTGCTTTTACCCTCTGCGATACTAATACACAGGTATGCCAGCACCGTGTGACAACTAAAAGCAAATAACAAAATAGCTGTCTCGCAAACTGTAGTCGCACGCACTAGCTACATGAAGTTACTCTTATGAATCTTGTAGCAACATGACCAAATCAAGCTCACTTATCACTTATTTTACCTCGACATGCGTCGGATGTACAATGATTTTTACCAAATCAGCAGGGCTAAGTAGTATAAATGATACGTTAGATATGACGTGACTACTCCCTCCATTTCAAAATATAAGATGTTTTAGCTTTGTGAAGTAATGAATCTAGACCACTTTAAATGTGTAGGTTCACTTCGAACTTCTCTGAACCTACATAGTAAAAGGGATCTAGATATATTAGCTTCACAAAACTAAAATATATTATATTATATTTTGAAACGGAGAGAGTATATGTTATCTTGTGGACGCATGGCAGTGTAAGCAAGACCTGCACTATCTCTAATTGCTGATTAAGTAGGCTCAACATGCATGCACTATCACCATGCATAGATCACGGAGAGCGAGGGAAGTGCTAATAAGTAAGAAGCATAAGGATGAGATAAGTTTGGCCTCCTAGTAGCTGCACCAAATGACTCTAATAATCATAATATGGAGGTATAGTACTTGTTATGTAAGGTTCACTAGCCGAAGCGGCCCAAACACGTCTAAACTTGTTAGTGCTTGCATGCAGTATTTTGTCCTGTCTGCCATCACGAGGCGAAAGACACCAATGGTCAAAATCCACTCATATCCCGCTAGAGTACAAGCTATTTTCGTAAACCACAAAGGGTTTGTCTTGTAGTGTGTCAACACCCGGATTTTTAATCCCAGATGCCTGTTATGTCATACATCGCAATCCCAGGATTACCATTTTTGCGAGACATAACAGATTGGATATCACAGTACATCATCCATTACAAACCATACATAAGGTCTTACATAAATAAGGATCTCATGATCCAGTCTTAATACAACAAGCAGCGGAATAAAAGATAAGCGTAGTGGTGGGGTCCCTCTTGAGGGGCACAGGAAATGCTGACAAAGGCAGATAGTCCTAGTTATCATAGCCATCCTGTTGTCCATCATCTTGGTAGTCTCCTTCGTAGTCTGGCCATGAGAATAGATAGGGACAAAAGCCATGAGTACTCTTTAAGTACTCGCAAACTACCACTAACCAGTAGTATAGTTCTAAGTTAAAGTGCTAACTCTAAGTTTAATTATAAAGTTAAGTTTGAAACCTAAGCTGAGTTCAGAAGCAAAGAAAGATAAAATAAAGTTCTAGAATCACTTAAGTTGGGAAGCTAGTGTCATAAACACAACCCTGTTGTGGTCAAGTCAAGATTCATCATTATTTTCATAAGTTATTTGAAAACATCTGACAACGAAACAGTATGGTCATTCCAACTATCCATAACCACGGACGCGGCTATTCGAATAGTTTGACACTCTGCAGAGGTGGTACACTTTCACCACAAGATTCGATACATCTGTCGGGGATAACCCAGAATCATCATACTTAGTATGCAGATAATCAAACATAACCTTTCCTTTACACACCCTAGTATAAGCACCTCCCCTATGAGCATGGCCTCCCAACCATGACCATCTGTCATCTTGGGCACTGCATAGGTGGACAACATTGAGAGGTAGCCTCAGCTCAAACCTCTCCAGCGAGGGAACTAATACTAATGCATATAAACTTCCGGCTAAACCTTACCCAATTCAGGTATTGTGGTTGTACGGTAAATTCAGAATGGTATCGCATCCAAATCCAACCATCAGTTTTTATAAAAGGGCTAAGGCTCATGCCTCAACATTTTCATCATCATAAACCATTTGTGTTTCTCAACACATGTCAAAACATCTCAATAGAATGATTCATCATTCCAAGGTTTTCATAATTCATTTTCACCAAGTGTTCCCATCTAAAGTGACTCAAGTTTTTATCTACTCTAAACTACTAAGTTAAGAGTGTTCACTAAGGTGGAAAGATGGGATCAATCTCATGCCATAGAATGACATCTAAAGTTATCTAAATAGGCCAAGTTTTATACTCTTTATGCTACCTTCAAAACAAGTAAAGAACTTTGGTGAAGTAAAGGAAGTAAAGCTTGAAAATAATACTTGGGGTAAGTAATAGTCAAAGTGGTGTGACCAAAGCATGCCTAAAGCATCTTTGCTCAATCATCTAGCTTAATTCTAGCTTGCTAAGCACTATACTTGCAAGTGTTAGCTTGCATTGTTAATGGTGGCTTGCTAAGTATAATACTTGCAAGTGTTAGCTTGCATTTTTAATGGTGGCTTGCAAGTACAACTTGCAATGGTTAACTTGGGTAGTGCTAGCTTGCCTTGGTTGGTGCAGTGGTTGAAGTTTTCTTCCTCCTCTTGATAGAACTCCTCCTCCTCGAAAGCTTGGTCGGTACTATCGTCTATAAATACATACAGCGTACACAATCACCAAACAATACTTAACTAGTCTAATTAGCACTCTAGGGCACACATTTGATGATCTATTATCATCACAAGTTTTATTAACTAGCTTCATTCTTTTTATTTAAGAAAAGTAATTTCTACTCATTGAAAAATTAACTAAGATTTAATATTCACCACTTAAAATATGGGATCATGTGGACACATGTGATCACCACATATTCTAACATGTGGGAATGTGATTTAAGGGTTGGTTCATAATTACTTTGGTTTAAGTTCATTATTTAATGATTTAAAGTGACTAGAAATGCCTATATAGCATTATTTTGGTACTAGTCCAAAGTCACTGCATGTAAACCCTAATATTATTACATATTCAGATAGGTATGGTGAAATGTGATTTTTGAGAGTTGGAATCAACTCAAAAGCTATCATGGTTGAATTTACAAAAATGTTTGAATGTGCAAAAGCTTATGTCTTGTTATTTTTACTAGGAGAGATCTCTAATTCTAATTGAATTAAATCCAACGGGCTTGAGTAGATCTTTTCAGTACCTCTCTAACACAATTGGAATCACTCCATTTGGATATGTAGATCTCTCTGAATTGATTTTCAAACAAGGGGACAGAACTAGTTTTAAACTAAAATAGAAAAATCCTAATTCAAACTAAATGGGTCACGCGGGAAAGCTAACAGGCCGCTTGTGTGGCCACGTAGGCTCACCTGACTGGGGTCCACCGTCACGGCTCTTCTTAACACGCCGGGCAAGATGGGGCGATGTGGGTCGTTAGATTAGAACTAGGATCGACGGCTGGGGCTCGTCGTCGACGACGGACAAGTCACTGGCGAGGACAAACCCTAGCGGCTCGGTGGGGGTGCTCAGGGGGCGTACTAGGGCTCCAGCGATGACGGCGAGGCAGGCAAACGGACTGGTAGATGACGGCAAGCTCAGGGGTGGTCGAGGCAGCTCCAGGGGTGGTCACAATCAGCGGGGCCCTTCTCCTCCAGAGGCAGCCAACTCCGGTGAAATTCCGGCGAATGCAAGCTCGAGCGGCTCTAGGGAGAAGTGGGGACTGATCAGTGGTAAGAGGAGAGGTGAGTGGTGTGCAGAATGGGGCTAGGGGTGCCCTCCTTTTATAGGCTAGACGACAGGACAGCACGACATGGCCAGGCGACGGTGGCGACATGGCTACGGGCTGCTAGCGGCATGGCTACGAGCGGCGATCGATGCGTGGTCTCCTGGTGATGCTCTAGGGCTTTAATGCGGGCTTAGGTATGGTGGTATGCGGTCGGGCGGTGCTCACGCTCTGAGCGGCCGAGGTGGCGGTCTTCACGGCGAGCGGTGGCTGTGGTGCAATGGGCGGCGAATAGGCATGTCTGGGGTGCTCCCTGGGTCATGGCGACGCGGTGGACGCGGGCTGCGGTCGAGGGGCGACGTGTGCACGCGTGTCGGGCGCGCCGCTCTGGAACATGCTCGGCATGGTGCAGACGCACTAGGCGTGGCACTCAGCAGGTGGTCCACAGCTTGGCCTGGCTCGAGGAGGGGACAAAGAGTGGCGGTGAGGTCTCGGCTAGCTCATAGACATGGTGAGAGAGAGAGGGGCGGTGTGCTGCAGCGAGGCAAGGTTTGGCCAGCGAGTTGGTGCTTGGGGTGGCATGGCATTGCTTCTAGGGGTAGGGGATGGGGTGCTAATGGCCTGGTTAGATCACTTGGAGACAGAGGGAGTAAATGGGGATCAATTGGGGCAAAACCCTGTACAAAACAGTGAGCTAGGATTAGAGTTAGATTCTTGCCTTCCAAGTGTTTGAGGAAATGGCCGCAAGAAAAATAGTTTTGAATTTTGAAAAGATTTTTGGTGGGTGTGCTAGGCATAAGCTTGAGACTCTGTGGGTGCTTGGGTTTTGAAAATTGAGCTCATTTGAGTGGTTTTTGAAATAGTGGTATCTTCCCATATGAACTAGATTCAATTTTGAATTGCCATTTAAAAATAGTGTTTGAATGTTTTTGGCAGATCACAAAGTGGGCCTTGGTACAACATTATGTGTACTAGCAAGGGGTGCAAAGATCCACATTTATTTCTGTTAATAATTGAGTACTAGGAATAGCCAAAGTAGGCATGCTGATTAAAATGGCACAAATGACCATTCTCTTCTTTTATTCATTTTGATTTGTTTTTCTTTGGGATTTGTTTGGGAAATGTTTAGATGATGTTTATTTCACCTAAGAATCATTTTACAAGCAATGGATCACTTAATCATGGCAATTCAAATCAACTCCTATTTTAAATGCACACACATATGAATGCTTTAATAATTTTAATTGGAAAAGTTTTTGTTAACCCTAATTTTTATTATTTGGATCTTAATAACCTTGGATTGAAGTTTTGGGATGTTACAAACCTTCCCCCTTTAAACAAAATCTCGTCCCGAGATTTACAAAGAAAACTAGGAACTAAAGAGATCTGGGAACTCTGTCCTAATGTAGTCTTCTCGCTCCCAAGTGGCTTCCTCTTCGGTATGGTTGCTCCATTGAATCTTGAGGAACTAGATACTTCTAGTCCTGGTGGTTCTGTAGGCTTCTTCCAAGATACGGATGGGCACTTAACGATATGTTAGGTCCTTGTTGATATCAACAGCTCGGTGATCGATGTTCTTGAAAACTTTGGTCTTCTCTGGCACTTCTAGGCATTTGTGAAGTAACGAGATATGGAACACATTATGGATGGCAGACATCTCTTCTAGCAGTTTGAGTTGATACGATACTTCTCCTCGACGATTCAGAATCTTGAAGGGTCCGATATATCTGGGGGCTAACTTTCCTTTCAGACTAAAACGCTGGGTTCCCTTCAATGGTGAAACCTTGAGATATACAAAATCTCCGACATTGAAAGTCAGGTCTCTCCTTCTCTTGTCAGCATAACTCTTCTGTCTGGATTGGGCGGTCTTGAGGTGCTCACGGACTTTGTGAACCTTCTCTTCGGCTTCTCGGAGAATGTCGGGTCCAAAAATCTTACTCTCTCCTACTTGCGACCAATTCAAAGGGGTACGGCACTTTCTTCTGTATAGGAACTCAAATGGTGCCATTTGCAAACTAGCTTGATAATTGTTGTTATATGAGAATTCTGCAAAAGGCAGCCAATCTTCCCATTTTGATCCATACTCTAACACACAAGCTCTCAACATATCCTCTAGGATTTGGTTGACTCTCTCAGTCTGTCCATCAGTTTGCCGGTGATAAGCTGTGCTGAAGTTCAACTTGGTTCCTAATCCTTCCTGGACTTTCTGCCAAAATCTCGAGGTAAACTGGGTTCCTCGATCTAATACTATGGTCTTGTGGGTTCCATGCAGACTAACAATTCTAGCAATATACAGCTCTGGTAGGTTGTTTTGATAGGTATAAAGTGAGCTACCTTGGGCAGTCTATCAACGATGACCCAGATTGAGTCATTTCCCCTACTCGAAGTAGGCAATCCGGTGATAAAGTCCATTCCAACGGAATCCCATTTCCATTCCGGAATCTGCAATGGTTGCAATAGTCCCGCGGGTCTCTGATGCTCTGCTTTGACTCTTTGACAGATGTCACACTTGGCGATGTAGCTCCCGATTTCTCTCTTCATCTTGTGCCACCAAAATTGCTCTTGCAAATCTTGATACATCTTTGTTCCTCCGGGGTGGATAGAATAAACAGTATCATGAGCTTCCTGCATGATAACTTGCTTTAGCTCCGAATCTGCTGGCACGCAGATACGTCCTTTGTACCACAGAACTCCTTCTTCGTCTTCACTGAATCCAGGTACCTTTCCTATACCAATACAAAGTTTGATTCTGTCGATACTTTCATTTCCTTTTTGGGCTTCCTTGATTTGGCTAATCAAAGTGGGTTGAAGTTCAATGCTAGCTAAAAATCCTTTGCTAATAAGCTCAGTTCTATACTGCTCCAACTCCTCATACAAACTTGGTTGTTTCTCCTTGATCATGGTGTTTAACCTACACGGCAATCTGCTAAGAGCACCCGCTACCACATTGGCTTTGCCGGGGTGATAGTGAATGTCAAGGTCATAATCCTTGATTAACTCTATCCATCTCCTTTGCCTCATATTCAGCTCCTTCTGAGTGAAAATATACTTCAAGCTTTTGTGATCTGAGTAAATCTCACAGCGATTACCCATCAGATAATGACGCCATGTCTTCAATGCCAAAACTACGGCTGCTAACTCAAGATCATGGGTCGGATAGTTCTACTCATGTTGCTTCAGTTGTCGAGACAGATAAGCAATGACTTTGCCTTCTTGCATCAATACACATCCGAGACCAATCTTGGATGCATCACAATACACATCAAATGGCTTCTTGATATCTGGCATGATCAAAATTGGGGTTGAAATCAATCTCTTCTTTAGTTCTTGGAAACTGGCTTCAATTTTGTCGGTCCATTCAAACTTCTCGTCCTTCTTCAACAATTGGGTCATGGGTCTGGCGATGCTCGAAAAATCCTTCGACGAACTTGCGGTAATATCCCGCTAATCCGAGAAATGCACGGACTTGGGTTTGAGTGGTTGGGGCTTCCCATGCTTCGACATCTCTGATCTTGGCGGGATCAACAGAGACTCCTCCGGCAGACACAATATGTCCTAGGAATCCTACTTCTTTCAGCCAGAACTCACACTTGCTAAACTTGGCATATAACCGATGCTCTCTCAGGGTTTCAAGAATGATTCTCAGATGTTGCTCATGCTATTCTTCTATCTTGGAGGAGATAAGGATATCGTCGATAAACACAACGACAAACTTATCTAGAAAATTCATAAAGATTTTATTCATGAGATTCATGAAATAAGCAGGGGAATTGGTTAATCCAAAAGACATAACCATATACTCGTATAAACCATTACGAGTAGTAAAGGCGGTCTTCAGAATATCCGTTGCACGAATCTTCAGTTGGTGATAACCAGTCCTAAGATCAATCTGTGAGAATACCTGGGCACCAGTCAACTGATCAAATAGATCCTCTATCTTTGGCAAAGGGTACTTGTTTTTGATGGTGACGTCATTTAGCTTTCTGTAATCTATGCACAAACGGTTGCCTCCATCTTTTTTGTCGACAAATAACACTAGCGATCTCCATGGCGATGCGCTTGGTTGAATCAAGCCTGTTGCTAACATGGCATCCAACTGCTTCTTCAATTCCACTAACTCTGAGGGGTTCATGCTATAGGGTCTCCAGGCTATGGGTCCAGTTCCGGGGATTAGTTCAATAATGAACTCAATATCCCTATCTAGGGGAATACCGGGCAATTCATCTGGAAATACGTCGGGGTATTCACAGACTACTCTGACTTGGTCTATGGTGGGCAGGGCTAGACTTTTGTTGCACTTGAATTGACGGGGTAAGGTTTCAGATATATGCTCTACTAAGATTCCAGAGCTACTGTTTATTGTGATGGCTTTCTTGGCATAGTCTATCAGTCCCTTATGCTTTGACATCCAATCCATTCCTAGTACTACTTCCAAACCTTTGGTTCCAAGTACTATTAGATTGGCATAAAAATCTATCCCATGTATTCTGATAGGCACAGTTTTGCAAATTTTTCTAGCTTTTGTAGTTGAACCGGGGATTTGAACTATCATGACATGCTTCAAGTTGGTTGGGTGAATCTTACTAGTGCATGCAAATTCTTTGGTGACAAATGAGTGTGATGCTCCAGAATCAAACAACACTCTTGCTAAAACCGAGTTGACAGAAAACATACCCAACACTACATCTGGCGCTTCTTGGGCTTCTTCGGCGTTCATGTGGAAGAGACGGCTGTTGTGGTTGTGAGGGTTCCCTGGGGCGAATCCTCTTCTTGGTTGAACACGACGCTGCTGTTGAGCTGGGGCATTCACATTTGCAGTGGCGGCAATCTTCTTGGGACACTCATTGGAATAGTGACCCTTCACTCCACACTCGAAACAAGTGATCTGAGACTTGTCTTTCACTGCCACGGGCACAGCATTGCTTCCAGTTCTGGGTGAAGTGTTGTTGTTGTTGTTGTTGCTCTTGGGAGGTGCACGGTTGAAATTGCTGGAGTTGTCGGGGTGATTGTTGTTTCCTCTAGACTTCACATTCCCTCCGCTACGGTTGGGGTAGCCTGGGCGAGACATTGGGGGTCGATTGTTCCTCGGTGCATATCCCGCAGAAGGGTTGGGACGGTACTTCTGGTGACTGTTGGATCCAGCTTGGTGCATTATACGATGTTTGCGGTTGTCGTTTGCCTGGTTAATCTTCCCTTCCATGTGAATGGCAGAGTCGACTAGTTCTTCGAGATCCTCGAAGCGGATGTTAACGAGGACAGTCTGCATCTCGTCATGCAGCCGTTCAGGAATCTCTCCTTCTTCTTTGCCTCCGTGTTGATCTCATCAGGTGCATACCTGGCAAGGGACAAGAATTTGTCACGGTACTCCACTACAGTCATTCTGCCTTGCTTCAACTCTCTGAATTCATCCCTCATTCTGGTGACTAGGCCATGCGGCACGTGGGTGCGGCTGAACTTGATTTTGAAGGCTTACCATGTCATCACTTGACCATGGTTTATCATGCAGATGTTGTTCCACCAGGCTCTTGCGTCTCCTGCCAAGTAGTGGGTGGCAAAGAGAACCTTCTCATTGGCATCTACTCCAGCTACTTCCAAATTGTTCTCCGTCGTCTGCAACCAGTCATCAGCATCTAATGGGTTCTCTGAAGTGCTAAAGATTGGGGGATTGGTATTCTAGAAGTTCTTCAGCTTGGATCCTTGATGATCCTGATTTCCATGCCCTCGGTTGTTTTGGTCCATCTAGGCTATCTGCTGCAGTGTTGCTAAGTTGGCCTGGCATTCTGCCCTGCTTGCTTAATGGTTTGCAACTAACATCTGCATAATCTGCAGCATTGGGTCTTGCGCTGAGCTGCTCCCTCCTAGGTTTCCACGAGTCATCTAAAGATTGAGATAGATAAAGGGGTAAGAGGGAAAGTTCTAAGGTTCATGGTTTTGGTTTCAAAGCTAAAACTTTGAGTTTTACTCAGGTTTTGCAACTAACTCCATTTCATTCCTTCAAATAAGCACACGATACAAACACACACACCACAACAACAAAGGAAAACATATGGTTTTAAGAACCATTCTGCAAGCTACGATACAGTGGGACCGATACATCTCATGCTACGAAAGTGCCCTAGTGCATCTACTCATCATCGATGAAGTCGGAGTCCTCATCGTCAGTGTAGAAGTCCACGGCATCCTCCTCCAGAAAGTCATCATCATTGTTGAGGTAAGAATCCATGTCTCCCTAGATGTCTTCACCCTCCTCTTCTTCCTCCTTTGCTGCAAGCTGAGCTTCTTGATCCTTGATGGTCTTCCCGAGGTCGGCCACCTTCTTGCGAAGACAGGCGATGGTGCGATCCTTCTTTTCACACTGGAGGTGAAGAGACTGACGATCCTTGACAAGCAGTGAGAAAGTCTAGGCCTTCTGGGCGGCAATGACACGGTTGTGGTTGGCAAACTCCCTAGCATTATCCAGTTCCTTCTGGCGATCGTACAGTAGAAAGTCAAGGTTCTCCACTTGACGCTTCCACTCTGGGTGACTTGGCATCTCCATGGGAATTCCCATGAAGTCACACCTTGCATAGTGCGCAAAGTGGGTTCCTTGGATTTGGTTCACACTGAGGGCACATAGACGTGCGAGAGCTTCATGCATTGCCCTGGCTAATCCATCTAGCCAGTTGTTCTCTCTTATGGAGAACTGGATCCTCCCGGACGTTGGTGCTTCTATGCTTCCTCGAAGATCAGCGGTGACTAGCCATTATAAATATCCTCCTGGGAGTCTAGGAAGTTGAGCTCCAAGAAACTCCGGATGTGGGCGTCCCAATAACTCAGACAATGAATCTAGATCCCTCTCGAAGATCAGTTGGCCTCCGTTGCCCAACTGGTAGAACTTGCTGAACTGAGTCTCCATCTACAAGAATTTAGGATGACAAAGTTAGTGAAGTGATCAAGTGTGTCAAAGTTTTATGTGATAATGTAAGAATTTGGAGGAACATGAATTTTTTGAGAGAAAGAATCCCCAAGGGTAAGAGAGGAAATAGTTTTCATAAATACTCACTTTGGTTTTTGAAATTAAGCTTTTGTTCGGACATCCATTCTAACTAGGATCTCCTATGGTCAGGATGGCTCTGATACCAACTTGTCAACACCCGGATTTTTAATCCCAGATGCCTGTTATGTCATACATCGCAATCCCAGGATTACCATTTTTGCGAGACATAACAGATTGGATACCACAGTACATCATCCATTACAAACCAATATAAGGTCTTACACAAATAAAGGATCTGATGATCCAGTCTTAATACAACAAGCAGCGGAGTAATTAATAAGCGTAGCGGTGGGGTCCATCTTTAGGGGCACAGGCAATGCTGACGATGGAAGATAGTCCTAGTTATCATAGTCGTACTGCTGTCCGTAATCTTGGTAGTTGTTGGGGGGATACCCCCGGGTAGGGTCACGCCGGGGTATAAAGGCCGAGTTACGTACGGCAAGGTCAAAGCAAGTGCTGACCGAGTCACCTCAAGGCAGGCCAAATCACGGAGTAACCCAGACCGGAGGATGTTCGCCTAACTGAGTCCCGGCCGACGTATGTCGTATGTCGGCAGGATTTATGTAACTTGTATGCAGGTACCCACGTGGCCGGATTAACCAGGCACGATCCAGGTTATATCAGGCTTGCAAGAGAAGGAAGATATCTCGCTGATCAAAAGGTGGTCACTGTACGCTGGAGCATGAGCGAAGCGGACAGACAGAAGGACCACCAAGGCGTGGACGACAAGGGTGACGCGCCCTGTGTCGGATGACGTTGGTGCCGCAGAGGCTTACGTAGCCTCTGCATGGCTTACGATGGCAAAAAGTGATCCGGTCGGTTTGCTATTTTGGGAAAAGGCATATTCCCAAGAATATGCCTCCACGTATACCCTAATTGGAGACCTAGCCACCCCTTTATAAGGAGGGATAGGGCATCTGTAGAAGGGGTTGATCTCTAGTTGGTTGGCATTTGAGTAGTGAGTTCCTGGAAGATAGGTAGTGGTGAGAGTAAGAGAGTTCCTTCTTCCTCCTCTCCCCAATACAGCTCAAGGAGCACTTGTAAACTCATAAAGCTTGTAGAATACAAAGCATCTGTGTGTGGAATCACCACACTATCCCTCCCTGGATTCCACTAGTGCATATTGGCCCCACCTTTAGCCTATCCATGGCATCTGCCGTGACACCACCACGACAGTTGGCGCCCACCGTGGGGCTAGCAGCACTAGCAGGAGTGAAGATCTGGACGGGAAACCTCATCGGCAACGGTGAGCGCATCGTCTCTAGGCTCGTTTAGCGCTTTGGAGCGTTGGACTTCGTCAGCGACAATGCTGGCTGCTTCAGCAAACGACCACTTCCGTGCAACAGCCTCTTCGTCAAGCTTGGTGCTCACAGGATCTACGTCGCCGTCGATGTGTCATGCGTTCACCCGCGGCACGTCATTGAGGGAGGCGATCCACCCCTTAGCGTGGATCACGGGGCGCGTATCACTCGCTCCCCTGACCGTGCCGAAGTGATGATGACAGCGCCTAGCGCTGGCACGAGCAAGGATCCGGCACCAGATCCGGAGGTAACACCCAAGGCACCATGGAAAACTAGAGGTCCTCCACTAGAGAGGCCAGAGAACGTGCTACAGCAGGCGATAGATAGCCTAGAGAGCCCCATAGCTCCTGCATTAGATCCGGCTCGGGCCCAGGCCGAGTTAGAGGAAACTAGGCAGAACATACTAGAGGGTGCAAAAAAGATAGCCGCGGCTCAGCAGTCATTGAACATGACACTGCGTGAGTACGCAAGAGCAAATAAGGTAGATGTTGTAAGAGTAAAGGGGAAAAACCTCATCAGTGAAATGAACAAAGAGGGTGATACTAGAGTTGAGGAGTCAGAGAACGTTTTGTCCGTGGGGCTGCCGAAGTATAGTACCCCAGCAAAAAACCTCAGAGCAGCGGATGCAGCTGCGTCCGAGTTAGAGGGTTTGACGGGTGAAGCCCGGCAAAGACAGCAGGAGAGGGTCAATGAGTTAGTTCAGATCACTAACAGACAAAATGAAGAGTTGCTTAGGGCTAACCAGGCAAGGGCTAGGGCTTCCAAAGTCGTTTATTCAGCTGTAGGTAACCCGGAGAAATCCGCTGGAGCTGCATCATCCCCTCATGGTGGCCCAAGAAGAGAGGAAGTGGTAACCTCAGCGAGGAGAAACAAACAGATAGTCCCCTATGACCCGGCAAGGGCAGGGAAAGGAAAAGCAGTGCAGGGAAATGAGGATCGACGAAGTGTCAGCCGAGGTGAAGCTGGCCGAGGTAACCTCGACCAGGGCAATGCCGGTCAGGGAAACGCTATAAACGGCAATGTCGAACAGCGCAACTCGGCGGGTGCAAGGTAACCGCAGTAGCGGAATATACCACAGCAAGAGCGAAGTGCCGGCCAAGGTATGCAACAAAGAGGCGCTCCACGAGAGCAAGACAGATACAATGATGGTGATTCGGAAATGGTGAACACAGGATACCCTAGGCCGGACTATCACGTGATAGGGTCAAGGTTGGGAAGCAGGGACTTGATGCCTGACGACGCCAGGTTAAAACTGGATCGGCTTTATAGGTCAGAGCAGATTGAGGGGCAAGGTCCTCTAGGTCTAGCGTGCTTTGGGCCCGGATCATGAAAGAACCTCTAGTACCTAACTTCCAGTTACCCAGAGGCACGAAAACATATGACGGCAGCACCAAGCCGGAGGATTGTTGATCAACTACGCTACAGTAGTGAAAATTGCTACAAGCAACTTGAGATGGGCTGTGAGATACGTGCCTCAGATGCTGGAGGGGCCAGCGAGGGTATGGTTAAACAATTTACCGCCCGGAAGTATCAACTGTTGGATTTATTTTGAGGAAATGTTTGTCAGTAACTTCTCAAGCATGTATCAGAGGCCGAATAGGCCACAAACCTTAGCAATGTGCAAACAGAGACCAAATGAAA
The DNA here is from genome assembly GCA_023614405.1 of Avena insularis. Classification (NCBI taxonomy): domain Eukaryota; kingdom Viridiplantae; phylum Streptophyta; class Magnoliopsida; order Poales; family Poaceae; genus Avena; species Avena insularis. Next base: position 437,235,845 of record CM042692.1, read on the forward strand.
CAGACAGGGAGTTCTTGACCCGCTGGTGCACCGTGAGAAACTCATGTGAGGGCGTGATTGAGTCACAGGCAATATCTTGGTTTGCACATGGGTGTAGATATGTAAGCATGTTGTGGCAAAGGCTACAAAGGGACATGCCAACTACGCTGGCAGAGACAATCCAGATTGTTGATTCCTATGCTTTGGGGGATCCGACTCAACCCCGGCTTACGTCAAACGAGTCAAATGAGGAGTACTACCAACGAGATGGAGCTGGATCATCCCGGCGGAATGATTATCGGGGTAAGAGAAGAGATGAAAGACCGGATTACAGATACAGTTTGCAGCAAGTTGCTCCTGTAAATCAAGATCAACCTGGAGTAGGGAGTAATCAGCATCAGAAAACTGGAGGGCAACAATGGACTCCAAGAAATGATGGCAAGAAAACTTGGACGCCAGAGCAGAAGAAACAGTTGCAAGAAAAGAAAGACCGTCCGAGGTATACGTATGAGGCAATGCTGGATCAGCCGTGCAAATTTCACACGCCAAATCCGAGTAACCCGGCGGGTCACACGACTCGACAATGTGAGTGGATGAGGAAGATTGAACAAAGTGGTTCGGGGAATGCTTAGGTACCTCGGAACGATCCACCTCGGCAGGAGTTACCTGGCAGCAATTGCTCTCCAAAGCAAACACGCAACAGTTAATGTTGCCACCACCTCCTCCGAGGTATGAAAACCATGAGAGAAGGGATGCAGTCCATCAAGTGGAAAATCAGCATCAGCCAGATCAAAGATACCCCGGAAATGAGGGGAGAAATGAATATAGAGAGCATCACCAGAGTTACTGTGTGTTTACCACAGAGGAAACAGATAGAAAGAGCGTGCAGCACCGACATATGGAAGTGAATGCGGTTATGCCGGCAGTGATGAGGTATATGCCTTGGTCGGATCAGGAAATTACATGGAGTATAAAGGATCATCCCAAGCTTATGCCGAGTCCTGGTTCATATGCATTAGTGTTGGACCCAACGTTCATCGGGCCTAATATCAATGTGAGATTTTCTAAGGTGTTGATTGATAATGGCAGCAGCATTAATATCATGTATGTGGATACCATGCGCAAGTTGGGTATCTCGGGGAACATGCTCCAGACTACGAGGACAACTTTCCATGGTATCGTGCCGGGTATTTCCTGTGAACCCATTGGCAAGGTCCGGGTTGACGTATTATTCGGCACACGAGATAACTGCCGAACTGAGAACTTGGAGTTTGAAGTTGTGAACTTAGAAATCACATATCATGCGTTACTCGATAGGCCAGCCCTGAACAAGTTCATGGCAAGTTGTCACATCAGTTACCTGAAGATGAAGTTGCCTGGGCCAAATGGAGTAATTACCATAGCATGAGATTTCTGACGTTCCATTGAGTGTGCGTCAGCCGGGTCTAACCTAGCCGAGTCACTTGTGATCGCACAAGAAAAGAGAAAGATCCAGGAAGTAGCAGCATTGGCTTAATCCGCACAGCAGTATATGCCGGCGCTGAGTAACCCGCATGGAAGTGTCTCGTTTCAAGCAACAAAGGATACAAAGAAAGTGCCTGTTGATGATCTGTTCCCAGAGCGCACCATAACAATTGGTGTCGGGTTAACTGACAAATAGGAAAGTGAGCTCGTCAACTTCCTCCGTGAGAATCGGGATATCTTTGCTTGGTCCACACAGGACTTGCAAGGTGTTCCGAGGGAGTTGGCCGAGCACTCTTTGAATGTGAGACCCGGAGCAAAGCCGGTGAAGAAACCTCTCCGCCGCTTCGCCGAAGATAGGAGAAAAGTCATTGGGGATGAGATAGCTCGGCTCCTCACAGCCGGGTTTATCATGGAAGTGCTTTACCCGGATTGGCTATCTAATCCGGTTCTTGTGGAAAAGAAGAAAGATGATCTAAATGTGGTAGTGGTTTGGCGTATGTGCATCGATTACACGAACCTGAATAAGGCATGTCCTAAAGATCCATTCCCACTACCAAGGATAGATCAGGTCATAGATTCTACTGCTGGGTGTGAACTGCTGTCATTCATAGATGCATATTCTGGTTTCCACCAGATACCTCTGAACCCTAGCGATCAAATAAAGACTGCATTTATCACCCCGTATGGGGCTTATTGCTATCGCACCATGCCATTTGGTTTACGTAATGCAGGGGCAACATACCAAAGATGTATGCAAAAATATTTGCACGATCCAATTGGTGGAAATGTGCAAGTATATGTGGATGATGTGGTTATAAAAACCAAGGAAAGCAAAATGCTCCTTAATGATATCAGGCAAACATTCGCGAACCTAAGGAAATTCCGGATGAAGCTTAACCCGGAGAAATGTACCTTTGGTGTCCCGGCTAGAAAATTACTCGGATTTCTTGTCTCCAGCCGAGGTATCGAAGTTAACCCAACTAAAATCCGAGCCATAGAACGGATGGAATTGCCGAAGTGTCTTAATGATGTCCAGAAGTTCACTGGTTGCCTGGCATCCTTAAGTCGGTTTATATGTCGATTGGGAGAAAAGGCATTACCTCTCTATCAACTAATGAAAAAGTCAGACAAATTCGTATGGACACCGCAGGCCAATGAAGCCTTCATTCAACTAAAGAAAATGTTAGCCACTGCACCAGTATTAGCCTCTCCACTATCAAAAGAGCCAATGTTGCTCTATGTAGCCGCAACCAACCGAGTTGGAAGTGCAGTAATAGTGGTAGAGCGCGGCGAAGAGGGTAAGTCGGTGCAGAGGCCAGTCTATTACCTAAGCGAGGTATTATCAGCATCAAAGCAGAACTATCCTCACTATCAGAAACTGGCATATGGTGTATATATCGTAGCAAAGAAGCTGAAGCACTATTTTGAAGAACACCCCATTAAAGTGATATGTGAAGCCCCCATATTTGAGATAATGAGCAATAAGAATGCAAGCGGCCGGATCGCAAAATGGGCTATTGAACTAGCTCCTTATGCTCCACAATTCGACAGGAGAGATGCGATCAAGTCTCAGGTCGTGGCCGACTTTTTCGTGGATTGGGCCGAGATGCAATATGAGCCACCATTTCCAGATATGAACTACTAGAGAATGCATTTTGACGGATCAAAAACGAAAACCGGGTTAGGCGCCGGAGTAGTGCTTACCTTGCCCAAGAAGGACCAGCTGAAGTATGTGTTGCAAATCCACTTCGCGGCATCAAACAATGTTGCAGAATATGAAGCACTTGTGCATGGTCTCAAAGTGGCAAAAAAAATTGGAATACGTCGGATCCAATGCTTCGGCGACTCGGATTTGGTAGTTCAGCAAGTCTCGGGGCTATGGGATGCTTTGGATGAAAACATGGCATTGTACAGATTTCATGTGCAGAAAATATCGGGATACTTCGAGGGGTGCGAGTTCCATCATGTACCCCGGCTGGAAAAGGAGGCTGCCGACGTATTGTCGAAACACGGATCCACCCGACAAGCGATTCCACCAGGTGTAGCACTGGAGCACCTCAGAAAGCCATCTATCAGGCCACTCCTAGAATCCGAGTCAATCTATATCCCAGAAAATCCGGAGTCGGAAGCTGTGCCCATGAACATTGATGTGGGAAGTGCCTTAGGAGACCAGGGGACTGCTTCGGCAAACCCGAGGACTGCTTCGCAAAACCCGGGGACTGTGCAGCCTGACCCGGCAGAGGTTATGCCGGTAGATCGAATGGAAGTGGATGAGGATATGTTTCTTGTGCGAGCCGTACCAGCTTGGGCACTGCCCATATTCCAGTTCCTGAAGGATGGATCCTTGCCCGATGATGAAGTGCTTTCAAGGCAAGTTCAGAGGCGCGCAAAGGCATACACGATTATCAATGCCGAGCTATACAAGAGGAGCATCACAAATGTCCTGCAGTGATGTGTTGACCCGGAAGAAGTGCTTGATATCATCCAAGATATACATCAAGGGGAATGTGGGCATCACGCCTCATCCAGAGCATTAGTGGCAAAAGCTTTTCGGCATGGGTTCTACTGGCAAAGTGCCTTGGAACAAGCAGAAGATCTAGTGAGAAAATGCAACGGTTGTCAGAGGTATGCTACCAAGACACACATGCCAATGTCGGAGCTCAAGACCATACCAATTACCTGGCCATTTGCTGTATGGTGTTTGGATATGGTTGGCCCATTTAAACCAGCGAGAGGAAATATGACCCATATCTTGGTTATGGTGGATAAGTTCACCAAATGGATTGAAGTGAAGCCAATAAGAAAATGTGATGGAGCTATGGCCATGACATTCCTCAAAGATATCATCTTGAGATATGGATATCCTCACAGTATCATAACAGATAACGGCACCAATTTTTCTGAAGGAGCACTTGCGCGATTCTGCCGAGATAAAAAGATCCGGCTGGATGTTGCCTCGGTAGCCCACCCCGCATCGAACGGACAAGTGGAAAGATCCAACGGATTAGTGTTATCCGGGATAAAACCCCGGCTCATTGAGCCACTACAAAGATCAGCGGGGCGCTGGATAGAAGAACTACCAGCAGTGTTATGGAGTTTAAGAACAACTCCGAATCGATCAACAGGCTATATGCCATTCTTTCTGGTATATGGGGCAGAAGCTGTATTACCAGCCGACATAGAGCATGATTCGCCTAGAGTCACCAAATACACAGAAGCCGAAGTGCGATAAGCCCGGCAAAATGATGTTGATCTGCTAGAAGAAGCGAGAGAATTGGCATTGTCCAGATCCGCCATATATCAGCAAAATCTCCGATGCTATCATAGCCGGAAAGTTAACCCCCGAGTCTTCCGGGAAGGTGATCTGGTACTCCGGCTGGTACAACGTACTACTAGCATGCATAAGTTATCGCCCCCATGGGAAGGGCCATTCATCGTGAGCAAAGCATTGCACAATGACTCTTATTATCTCATCGATGCAAAACCACAGGACAAGAACAAGGCGGACAGGTCCGGCGAGGAATCTAAGCGTCCATGGAATGTAGCTGTACTTCGTCCGTTCTACACTTAACAAAGAAGTGTGTGTATCCGAGTCTCTCATCTGTCGGTATGTATGCCGGCAATGAATTTATCAATGAAATCTTAGCACCGCGAGCAGTAACTCGGGGACTGCCTTAGTGATATTTGTTGTTGTTTTCTGTATTTGTTATTTACATGTTGGCTGGCGTAAGTTGCTTCTACCTAAGCTGGACTAGTAGTGTGTGAGCACCAAAAACTCAACTCTTCGACTTGCTGCTATCCAACAAGATTTGGCTTCATGGCAAGCAAGAGAACAAGTTTTGAATTATGTAGCACACGAAAAACGACTAAGGAAAAAAACTTAATCGAGCCGACACTTGTTATTTGAACTAACCTTATGTTTACTTTATGTTTACTATGCTGGATTACTTTGAGCTAAGCCTAAAGTTTCCAAGTATTGTTAAGTCAATTTTTGAAACTCGGACTCGTAAGTCACAAAACCGAATCAAGGTAGACGCGAGCCGGCCATGAAATTGAAAGAACAAGAAAATGAAACTCGGGGACTACACCCAAGTTAATCCGGCAAGAGCAACTTAGTAGCAAAATATAATTTGTGTGCTTAATACATCTGCACCCAGCATACCGGGGATCTGATAAATTTCAAAGTGTTTTTGATGCTCAAGGAGCAGCAGGAGGAGGTAACTTGTCGCCAGCAGGTGGAACTCTAGCCTCAGCCTCATCATCGTCTTCATTCTCTTCAACATCTGAAGCTTCATCCTCTTCCTCATCTCCCGAACCATCTTCGACGTATTCGTCGTCAATAACGCCAAGGAAGCTTGGTCCCTCGTTCCACTGATGGATGGGAGCATACTGAATGAGCTGATGGGCACGAGCCTTGCGCCGAGCTATCCAATCCGGATCATTAGACCACCTTGATCCGGTGCGCAAGCGCTCAAGAAGATCCTGATTTATTTTCTCATACCATGTGAGCACGAAATGGAGAACAGTTTTAGCTCCGGCGCGGGCGGCGGATTCCCTCCAGAGGTCAAGCTAGGTCTCACACTCCATTAACTTGGTAATCAGAGCAGTGGTCCCCTCCGGAGTATCTTCACCAGGCTAAAGGGCATTGAAGATCCGGATGGCTGAGTCTAGGATATCCGAACCATAGTTTTTGATAATCTCAAGGCGAGAGGATAGGCTGACCAGCAAGTCCTCCATGTCAAAGGGGATGATTTCAGATCCATGACCAGTAGGATTACCCCTTTGCTGGCGGAACTTGGCAACGGCAGTAGCCGCAATGGCATTACCCTCTGGGAATTTGCCTGATAACAAGACAAGTGAAATGAGTAAAAGAGGTTGACCCAGCGAAATTCATGTCGGTTGAAGGAAAAGAACTTACGACAGATATGACTGTGGATCCGGATCAGCTCGTTGGTGCAATTAGCACGCCTCTCCCAAAGCTTTTCAAGTTCAGCGTTAGCCGAGCCAAGCTTGACGTCGGCCTCCTTCAGCAGTTCTTGATCCTTTGCAAGTTGGAGCTTGAGGCCTCCTTCAGAAGTTCTCCTCGGTGAAATCCTGGCCAGCCTTCAGCAGTTCTCCTCGGTGAAATCCTGGCCAGCCTTGTCCATCTCAACCTTATGGAGCTCCTTAAGTTTTTTCATCTCTGCCTTGAGCTTGGCAATTTCATCGTCTTTGGCTCGGAGTTGGGAGAGCTCATCATCCTTCTTCTTAAGTTCGGCCTGGTGTTGCCCTTCTTGTTCGAGAAAATGTAGCAGCATATCAGGCACGGGCACACTATCTTCAAGGGATGCTGAAATAGTTTGTTGACCCGGCAAAACCGAGGTATGAATATATGCCAAGCTCAAGAGAAAGGAGAGAAAGCACAAAAATTAAGTAACCGAAGTGACTTACCTTTTATCTAGTCCAAGTTCTTCCTCATGATGGTGTTTTCGGCCTCCACTTCGGCTGCACAATCGAATAACAGATTAGTTCGACGGAAAAGCAAGGAAGGATAAAGAAGAAGGCAAAGAGAAAACTTACCCCTCTTTTCAAACTCAGCAAGAAGTGTAGAATGTTTTGAGCGCAGCCCCTTGTGTGTGTCGAGGAGCCGCTGAAACTCAGCGCTCCGACGATTGGTGGTGACCTGAGGAAAGCAAAGTTGTCTTAGTTTTGTGTGCATATTCGAAGTGTACAAAATCCGGGCCAAGTGGAACTTAACCCGGCTCTACGTGTGTGCATATTCGAAGTGTACAAGATCCGAGCCAAGTGGAACCTGAACCGGCTCTAGGTGTGTGTGCATATTCGAAATGTACAAAATCCGGGCCAAGTGGAACTTAACCCGGCTCTAGGTATGTGCATATTCAAAGTGTACAAGATCCGGGCCAAGTGGAACCTAACCCAGCTCTAGATGTGTGCATATTCGAAGTGTACAAAATCCGGGCCAAGTGGAACTTAACCCGGCTCTAGGTGTGTGCATATTCGAAGTGTACAAGATCCGGGCCAAGTGGAACTTAACCCGGCTCTAGGTGTGTGCATATTCGAATTGTACAAAATCCAGGCCAAGTGGAACTTAACCCGGCTCTAGGTGTGTGCATATTCGAAGTGTACAAAATTCGGGCCAAGTGGAACTTAACCCGGCTCTAGGTGTGTGCATATTCGAAGTGTACAAAATTTGGGCCAAGTGGAACTTAACCCGGCTCTAGGTGTGTGCATATTCAAAGTGTACAAAATCTGGGCCAAGTGGAACTTAACCTAGCTCTAGGTGTGTGCATATCCGAAGTTACTAAGGAGTTACGATACTTCTCTAAGGAGCATCTGGCCGAGTAACAAGTTACTCCCCCGGAGGCTCGGGGACTAATGGTTATATGACTAAGCACTAGTACATGTTAAAGAAAAGACAAAGTAGCGTACCTCCATCATCCGGCCGGGAAGGTTGATAGCCTTGGTGGATGTATTCATCTGTGCGGCAAACTCGGCAGGCCCAAATTTCTCCGGGAGATCGTCGTTATTGACGAACTCCGCCTTGTTCCAGTTATTAACAAACTCAATCAGGGCAGGAGGATATCGCTCTCCGCTAAGCATATGGGGTGCAATCAAACCCTTGGCGTGGGCCTCCCTCCTCTCAACTTGGGCAGCAGCGGGGCTGGTGTGCAATGCAAGTTGCATGTCAGCTGACCCGGAGGGGGCATCTTTCTTCGGCGGAGTTTTCTTTGGAAGCATGGACGCGAGCGTGCACTATCTAGCCTCGATAGATGCTGCCCTGGCGGCATCAGAAATTTTCTTGGCCTTAGGCTGCTGCTAAGAGGTTGAGGTTTGAGCTATGGATTTGCTCTTGGGTGCAGCCTTGGTGCTAACTGGGCCTTCTCGCCGAGTCTTAGAAGACTCAGACGAGGCGAAAGGAGTTGGTGCCGCTGCTGCTGCTTGTGGTGCTGCTGTTGGTGCTAGCGCTGGTGCTGGTTTTGGCGGGGGTGCTGTGGGTACCTCGGAGGTGGAAGGTTGCGGCTGAGCCGAAGAGGAGCCAGGAGCATCTGCTGCCTCGGCAGAACCACTTCTCCCTGCTCCAAGGTCACCCCCCTCTGGACAAGGTGGGCTAGAACCCGGAGCAGCTGCTGAACCCTCCTGAATGGGGCTCAGCGGGCGTGTATCGTCGCCACGAGGGGGAGATGGGGTATGCCGGAGAGGCGAAGCGATGCTGGATCCGCTCTGGGGAACCTCCACCACAGCCCTGCTGAATCAAATGACGAATAATGAATTATAACAAAGGAAAGGCATATAGATAGAAAAACACGAAGCAAAGAAATAGACAAAGGAAGAAATGACTTACTCGTCGGAAGTCAAAGGCTCCTTGGGCTTGCGAGCTCTCCGGACTATAGCCTTAGTCGGAGGCTTGGTGGCGGTCTTGTCTGCAGACTTCTTCCTCCTCTTAGTCGTTTTGGCAGGTCCGGAGGAAGCAGCAGATGTTCCAGCCCGTTTCTTAGACGCGGCTGGGACCGGCTCACCCGTGGCAAGAGGAGGGTCTTCGTGGATCTGCCCACCCGGGTTAGCTGAAGCCGGAAAGGCGTAAGAAAGGGGTACAGCGTCAAATGCTTCCATCACCTCAACGTCGGAATCATCTTCATCGTCAGGCCAATCTCTTAAGGAAGAGAAGTTACCAGTGGGTCACTTGGTGGCATTAGGGAACGGCAGGAACATCTCCTGATCCGGCTCCTCCTCGTCTGAGACAAGTCGATCCTTCGCCCATTTGAGCGAAGGCTCGGTGCCATCTTCGAGAGTTTGTTGAAGAAACAGCTAAGAGAGGAATACAAAAGGATCAGATAAACAACATACCCCGACATAGAATATAACTTGGAAAGAAATTGGAACACGAGAGTTACCGTAGGAGGAGGCCTGTCCCGGCAGAAATGCTCTATCCCCCACTCCCAATCAGCGGAGAAGTTTTTGTCAGTCGTGAAAAGGGCCTTGACCCGGCGGAATATCTTGGTATTGTTCAGTTCAAAGGAAGAGGTCCGGTTGGGGTCAAGGCGCCAGCTCATGTGGTAAAGCTTGTGAGTGCGTTTCTGGAGAGGGGAGATTCGGCTGCGGACGAAAGTGATCATGGCATCCTCGTTGCGTAGCCCCGCATCCTTCAGCTCCTATAACCGTTTGTTGACTTGATTCGCTAAGACAGTGGGTTTTTTGGAAACCCGGTCCCACAAATCCGGGTTAGGAGGACCCGGAGCGTAGGGGCGCAGCCGGATCAGATCTTCATTCATGTCATTTCTGACATAGAAGAAAGTTCGGGCCCAGCCCTTGCACGAATCAAGCCCCGTGACCCGGGGAAAGATGAATTGTTTTCGGGGAGAAATAGAGGCAGCACCGAACTGTGTCAGATGTTTGTCCTCCGGGTCAGGCTGCTTATTTGGAATCACGTTCCGGCGTAGACCAAAAAACCGGATCCAGAGTTCTTTAGTGGGCCACCATCCGACATACCCCTCTATGGTGGAGGCGAAGGAAGAAAGAGATGTGATGGCGTTCGCCGGAAGGTGGTGCGATTGAAGTTCATAAATATTGAGGAAATCATGGAAGAAGTCACTGACGGGGAGGCTAAAGCCGCGCTGGAAATGGGAGAGGAACACTACAAACTCACCCGGATTGGGTGAGGAAGCGAGCTCCTCGGTGGCGAGGTGGGCAACCACACCCTTAGGGATGCGCCGGGTGTGGTAGAGCCAGTCCAGGTCGTCCTGGCACACCCAGGAACCGGCCCAGGCACCACGCTCCGCATTCTCCCCTCCCTCCTCCATCTCTGCTTCAGCGACGGCGGGTTCTTCTTCAGTCATGTCTAAATCACTGTCCTCACTGGCCCTATCGGAGGTGGGGGGCAGGACCTTGGACTGGCGTGGACCCGTGGCGGTGGAGCTGCGCGGGAGCGGCAGCGATGCGGGTGCGAAAAGGCATGGTGCGACGGCGGCGCTACTGAGCAGGTGCGGCGGTGGTAGCGTTGTCGCTAGGAGGAAGAAGAAGAGGCAGAGGGGCGCGTGAAGGGGAAAAAGACCAAGGGGCACGCCCCTCCCCTATTTAACCACGCCCCAGCGAGGGTAGTGGGATCGTGCGATGCGGCGAGGCCACACGGTGTGGCCATGTATCTGACCGGGTCAGCCAATCACAGGCAAGCCATGGGAAGGGCCACAGGGCGTAGGAGATCCCACGACGCGACATGGTGATACAGTTAACGAGGAGACATACACGACGTGACGTGTGCAACAGTAACACCTGACATTAACTGCAGAAGTAACTGGCGCAGGCCCTTAAAATGAGGCAAGATAATGATTACCCTCCATGTGGGAATGCATACGAGAGAAGGAAGGATAACCCAGAAAACTAAAGGGTGACCCGGCCAGCAGGTGAAAACTCGGAATGTGCCAAGGGAAAGTTAGCCCATGAAATCCGGACTATGAGGTAACTCGAAAAAAGGAGCAAAGGGCTCGATAAGTTGAACCTGCCGTGGCCTTAGCGGCTGAAGCTGCTAAGACCGCACCAGCTTCGGGGACTAATGTTGGGGGGATACCCCCGGGTAGGGTCACGCCGGGGTATAAAGGCCGAGTTAGCCGAGGTACGGCAAGGTCAAAGCAAGTACTGGCCGAGTCACCTCAAGGCAGGCTGAATCACGGAGTAACCCGGACCAAAGGATGTTCGCCTAACTGAGTCCCGGCCGACGTATGTCGTATGCCGGCAGGATTTATGTAACTTGTATGCAGGTACCCACGTGGCCGGATTAACCAGGCATGATCGAGGTTATATCAGGCTTGCAAGAGAAGGAAGGTATGTCGTTGGTCAAAAGGTGGTCACTGTATGTTGGAGCATGAGCGAAGCGGACAGAGAGAAGGACCACCGAGGCGTGGCCGACAAGGGTGACACGCCCTGTGTCGGATGACGCTGGTGTCGTAGAGGCTTACGTAGCCTCTGCATGGATTACGAAGGTGAAAAGTGATCCGGTCGGTTTGCTATTTTGGGAAGAGGCATATTCCTAGGAATATGCCTCCACATATGCCCTAATTGGAGACCTAGCCACTCCTTTATAAGGAGGGCTAGGGCATATGTAGAAGGGGTTGATCTCTGGTTGGTTGGCATTTGAGTAGTGAGTTCCTGGAAGATAGGAAGTGGTGAGAGTAAGAGAGTTCCTTCTTCCTCCTCTCCCCAATACAGCTCAAGGAGCACTTGTAAACTCATCAAGCTTGTAGAATACAAAGCATCTTTGTGTGGAATCACCACACTATCCCTCCCTGGATTCCTCTAGTGCATATTGGCCCCACCTTTAGCCTATCCATGGCATCTGCTGTGACACCACCACGATAGTAGTCTCCTTCATAGTCTGGCCATGAGAATAGCCAGGGACAAAAGCCATGAGTACTCTTTAAGTACTCGCAAACTACCACTAATAAGTAAGATAGTTCTAGTGGGAAATGCTAACTCTAGGTTTAATTGTAAAGTTAAGTTTGAAACCTAAGCTGAGGTCAGGAACAAAGAAAGATAAAACAAAGTTTTAGAATCACTTAAGTTGGGAAGCTAGGGTCATAGTCATAACCCTGTTGTGGTCAAGTCAAGATTCATCATTCATTTCATAAGTCATTTTGAAAATATCTGACAACAAAACAGTATGGCCACTCCAACTGTCCATAATCATGACGCTATTCGAATAGTTTGACACTCTATAGAGGTGGTACACTTTCACCACAAGATTCGATACATCTGTCAGGGATAACCCTGAATCATCATACTTAGTATGCAGATGATCAAACATAATCTTCCCTTTACACACCCTAGTATAAGCACCTCTCCTATGAGCATGGCCTCCCAACCATGACCATCTGTCATCTTGGCACTGCATAGGTGGAGAACATTGAGAGGTAGCCTCAGCTCAAACCTCTCCCGCGAGGGAACTAATACTAATGCATATAAGCTTCCGGCTAAGCCTTACCCAATTCAGGTATTGTGGTTGTACGGTAAAAATTGGAATGGTATCGCATCCGAATCCAACCATCAGTTTTTGTAGAAGGGCTAAGGCTCATGCCTCAACATTTTCATCATCATAAACCATTTGTGTTTCTCAACACATGTCAAAACATCTCAATAGAATGACTCATCATTCCAAGGTTTTCACAATTCATTTTCACCAAGTATTCCCATCTAAAGTGACTCAAGTTTTAGTTTAGCTCTAAACTACTAAGTTAAGAGTGTTCACTAAGGTGGGAGGCTAATCTCAATCTCATGCCATAGAATGACATCTAAGGTTATCTAGATATGTCAAGTTTTATACTCTTTATGCTACCTTCAAAACAAGTAAAGGACTTTGTTAAAGTAAAGAAAAGTAAAGCTTGGAATTAAATCTTGGAATATGTATAAATCCAAAATGGTATCACCAAAGCATGCCTAATGCCTTTGCTTAGGTTATCTAGCTTGCAAGGGTTAGCTTGCATTGTTAATGATGGCTTGCTAAGTATTATACTTGCAAGTGTTAGCTTGCCTTGGTTGGTGCAGTGGTTGAAGTTTTCTTCCTCTTCCTCTGGGTAGAACTCCTCCTCCTCGAAAGCATGGTCGGTACTATTGTCTATAAATACATACGGAGTACACAATCACCAAACAATGCTTAACTAGGCTACTTAGCATACTAAGGCACACATTTGATGATCTATTATCATCACAAGCATCACAAGGTTTAATTCCCTAGCTTCATTCTTTTTATTTGAGAAAAGTAATTTCTACTCATTGAAAATAACTAAGATTTAATATTCTCCAACTAAAATATGGGATCATATGGACACATGTCATCACCACATATTCTAACATATGAGAATGTGATTTAAAGGTTGGATCACATTTAATTAAGTTTAAGTTTAATATTTAATGATTTAAAGTAACTAGAAATGCCTATATAGCATTATTTTGGTACTAGTCCAAAGTCACTGCATGTAAACCTTAATATTATTACATATTCAGACAGGTATGGTTAAATGTGATTTTTGAGAGTTGGAATCAACTCAAAATCTATTATGGTTGATTTTATAAAAATGTTTGAATGTGCAAAAGCTTCTGTCTTGTTATTTTTACTAGAACCGATCTCTAACTCTAAATGAATTAAATCCAACGGGCTTGGATAGATCTTTTCAGAAGATTTCCAACCAAATTGGAATCACTCAATTTGGTTTAGTAAATCTTCCTGAATTGATTTTTAAATTAAGGGACAGAAGTGAGTTCAAACTTAAATAGAAAAATCTAGATTTGAATTAACTGGGTCATGCGGGAAAGGAAATGGGCCGGCCCAGTGACGCTCAGCGGCGCAGAGGGCGGCTGACAGGTTGGTCCCGCTTGTCGCGAGACTTAAAACCCGAAACGGTATGGGACGATTTGGGCGCTACGATTAGAAGATAGATCAACGGTCCACAATCGTCGTTGATGACGGACTCGTCGCCGGCGAGATCGAACCCTAAACGGATGGTGGGGGTCTACTGGGGACGTACCAGGGCTCCAGCTACTGCGGCGAGGCGGGCAAATGAACTGGACGGCAACAACGGACTCAGGCGAGGTCACGGCAGGGGCTGCGGTGGATAGAATCGACGACAGCGTCTCCTCCTCTGCAGCGGGCTCCTCCGGTGCAATTCCGGAGAACTATGGCTCGAGCGGCTCAGGCGAGAGGTGGGGAAGGATCAGTGGTGAGAGGGGAGTTGAGTGGTGTGAAGAAACGATGTTGGGGAGGGCTCCTTATATAGGCTCGACGAGGGGACTGAGAGGGTGACGGCGAGCTCGTCGATGACGACGATACAGGGTGCTATCGGCATGGGCGGCGTAGGCAGATGGTGGCTTGCCTCCTGGTGGTGCTCTATGGCTTAATGGCACTGCTAGGGGCGGTGGAATGTGGTCGGGAGCGTTGGCTCACGAGAGACAGGCGGTGCTCGGCAACGGCGCATGGATGGCGCGTCATGCGGTGCACGGCCGTGTCTGGCGGGTTGCTTTGGTCGAGGCGGAGTAGCGTGCGCGGTATGGGGTCAAGGGGCGGTCTGCTACGTGCTGGCAGCGATCACGCTCTGGCGCGCTCTGGCGAGCTCGCAGAGAGAAAGGGCAGCGTCGCTAGGGAGTGGTCCAGGGGCTAGGGTTGATCGAGGGGTGGACAGGGAGGTGCGGTAGGGTTGGGCGAAGCTAGGGGCACGCTGGAATGGCGTGACACGGTCCCTGGCACATTGCCCTCTTCTGGCTGGCGGTGACCACAAAGTGGCAGCGCTCCACTACTGTTGCGGCTTAGGAGTAGGACGGTGGCATGTTGGTTGGACTCAGGGGGGACAAGGATGATCAATGCACACCAAATGGCTCGACAAGATTTGATCAAAAACTGTAATAGTTAGGCTAATTTGATTCTGCCTGCCAAGTGTTCGACACAATGGCCGCATGAACAAAATATTTGAATTTTGGGCTGATTTTTGGTGGAGTGTTGTATCTTATGCTTGAGCTTCTAGGTGTGCTTGGGTTTTGAAAGTGGAGTTCATTTGAGTGGTTTTTGAATAAGTGTGATCTATACATATGAACTACATTCAAATTTCAATTGTCATTTAAATTCAGTGTTTGAAAGTTTTTGGGGTGAAACAAAGTGGGCCTTGGTACATTATTACTTGTACTAGCAAGGGGTGCAAAGGACTACAATTGTTTCTGTTAAGATTTGAGTTCTAGGAATAGCCAAAGTAGGCATGGTGATTAAAATGGCACAAATGACCATCTGCTTATTTTATTCTTTTTGGTTTGTTTTTCTTTGGAATTTGTTTGGGAATGATCTAGATAATGTTTATTTCACCTTAGAATCATTTTAAAACCAATGGATCACTCAAACATGGCAATTCAAAACAACTCCTAATATAAATGCACACACACATCAATGCTTAATCATTTTAAATGGAAAATTTTTGTTAACCCTAAATTGGGTAGATTTGACCTTGATTAACCTTGGATTAGAGTTTTGGGATGTTACACCAGCCCATGGCCCCTCTCCGTCTCATCTTCTGGCTCCGTGAGTCTTATGGTAAAATATCGATTTTAGCTTTTGTCCGGTCCAATTCCAAGAATATTTCTTTTCCAACTTTTCTGAAACCAAAAACCGCAGAAAATAGGCAACTGGCACTGTGGCATCTTGTTAATAGGTTAGTTTCAGAAATTGTATAAAAATATCTCAAAGTGTGAACAAAACATAAGAAAGTAGATATAAAACAAGCATGAAACATCAAAAACTATAGATACGTTTGCAACGTATCATGCTCCTTCTTCGCTGCTGCTCCTACCATAGCTAGTGCCCCTTCTTCCAGCGCGACTTTATCTTTGGAGAAAACAGCTCCGTGGTTTAGTTATGTAGATTTTCATGTTTCTTCTGTTGCTCCTGTAATGACTATTGAATTGTCCCATCCGTGTTGTGCCTCCTTTTGATGAAAAGAACATATATGTATATGAGTAGCTCTTTTCCTTTTGCTGAAAACTTTCCCTCTTTCATGTGCTTTGCTAGATTTTGAATGATTCTGCAGTTTCCCCTGTGCTTGCGCAAACGTCGGACGCCACCCCTTCCATATCTGGGACGGGTGCAAACGATACTGTCATTGTCCGTACAGTGGACCCGCCGTTATATGCTGAGAAAATTGAATAGGTGAAGAAGATTGAGGGGAAACTCCGGGTTGTTCAATCAATGGTGGATGTTGCCCAGTCAAAGACGCACCAGGCTCTTGATCGTGAGGCGTACTTTTTGGACGAGATTTCTGGTGCTAGTGAGAAGATGTTGTGTAAGTACTTAAGTGTTTGCTTCCTGCTGCTCCTCTTTTTGTAGGATTCCACTTTATCTCTCTTTTTCCTTTTCCTTTGTAGGCATTTGATTGTGCGAGAAGGAAAAAACTCAACATCTGCGCAACCGAATGCAATCTCTTGTGGATGCTTCGCAAAATTCTGGGACGAATTTCTAGTTTGATCGTTGTCGCGCTTATGCTGTGGCTTTGCTTCAGGACCGTGTATCCAAAGTGGAGCAGTTTGTCAAGTGTTGTCGTAGATCA
This sequence comes from Avena insularis, assembly GCA_023614405.1. Taxonomy (NCBI): domain Eukaryota; kingdom Viridiplantae; phylum Streptophyta; class Magnoliopsida; order Poales; family Poaceae; genus Avena; species Avena insularis. The sequence goes on from CM042692.1 coordinate 437,252,356, forward strand.
CTGGCCATGGTTTACAACGCCATGTTTCCTCGGGATCCCCAGCCTCAGACTTTGGATGATTTGATGGCGAAGTTTTGACAAGGTGAGCGAATTCATCATTTTGTAAAGCTTCAACTTGTGGCGGGTGCCAAGCTTGCGCTGTCTTGGGTGCATGTACATCATCCGACGCTAAATTTGTATGATATATCGTCAGGGATGCCTTCTCCTGCTGATGGTGGTTTGGTTGATATGGCGCCTCATTATACCGCCGCCTGAAGACCTGCAATTCGAATTGTTCGAAGGTGCATAGAGGCAGACAAAGAGTTTTTTATCAACTTTGTTATCTGACTATTTCTGCCTCTGTTGTGTAACTTTTGTACTAATATTGTATAGATATTCTTTATACTTTGTCAAAAAGGTCATATGCTTATACGAGATTTTGATTGTACATTGTATTTCCTTGGTTGATGACCCGAAGAACTGATGTCTCGTTGCATAACTACTTGTATGTGTCTACAAGAAAAAATTATGTCGGGAGTTACTTCATTTATTCATTGATTATCGTAAATGGATACATTGCATAGGTGTAATCGCCTGGCCATTGGCCTTATTGTATATAAGAATGACTATTTTTCTAAAAGCTGCGGCTTATGTCTTGAGGTGCTCCATCATGCTTCTTTGTGATAATTGCAATTTTCTGACTGGAGCCACCGTGTCTATACGGCGGACCAGAGAGAAACGTAGTTGATTTTTCGGGTTGCTCGTTACATTGAAAAACGTGATGGGTGAATCCTTCAATGCGGGACCGGTGGTGGAGGCCAAATAGGTAGCTTTTGCGGGTGCGTGGTGCTATTGATTTTCTTGATTTCGCTCACTGCGTGCTTCGTGTAGTAGTTCTTCATCCGCTATTTTCAGTTGATCAAATTGCATTTCCATCCCAAAAGATTTTGATATTTTATTGAACTCGCGATCACAGCTGTCCGAGCGGATGAAGCTTCCTTTTACTGTTATGACCCCATTGGGTGCTAGCATTTTTCGTACCAGGTATGCATAGTGGGGTACTGCCATGAACCGAGCGAAAGCTGGTCGTCCCAGGATCGCGTGGTACTGTGATGGCCAATCCATGACTTCGAACTCCAGTTTTTCGTGCCTGAAGTTGCTTCTTGTTCCGAAGACTACATCGAGGTATATTTTGCCCAAAGGAGTTTCGACTTTGTCTGGGACTATTTTGTGGAAAGTTGTATCTGTTGGTGCTAGATTCGTCAGGGACCAATTCATTGCCCGTAGAGTTTTGGCGTAGATGAGGTTGATGCTGCTTCCTGCATCCAAGAAAACTTTGCTCATGTCGAAACCGCCGATTTGTGCCTCCACTATTAGTGCTAATTGACCAGGCCGTGGGACCCGTAGAGGGTGGTCAGCTCTGTTGAAGGTTATTTCTTGTTCTGACCAATGAAGATACTCCAGTGTAGGTGGTGGTGCTATTTCCGCCATGTTTACTTGTCTAGTGATTAGCTTATGTGTTCTATTGGATGGTCGCCCCTTCTGGATCATCGACATAGCTCCTTTTGACCTGGGGTATTCATCTTCTTGGTTTGCTGCGTTTCGTGGTTGTCCTACTGGCGGATGCCCCGGTGGTGGTGGTGGTGCGCTGGTAGCAAAAGCGGCAGGTGTAGGGGCATAGCCTTGGTTTGCTGCTTCAGTTGCCCTTGCATTGCATAGCTCTTGCATTTTTTAGAATGTTTGGCAGTCCTTTAGGAGGTGATTGGATCGCCTCTTCCCTATTGAGTCTACATAGAAGTGCATATTGCATGGCCCTTCCAACATCTGTCCTGCTGACATAGGTGGGTCTCGATTTGTCGGCTGGTACCGTTGCTGTGGCTGGCTTCCTCCAGTGCTATCCATGTTACTGCAGTACCCGTTGTTGTAGTCATCCTTTTGTCGGTTGTCCCCTATAGAAAAACCGGTTGTGACATAACTTGGTGTGCTATAACCATTGTTGTTTCGTCACCTTCTGTCGGTATTGCGCTGCTCCCTTCTTCTTTGGGTGAGCGGGCTCTTTTGTTGTGCAACACATCTTATCCATCGGCCCAACGGTTGGCTGATGAGTGCATATTTGCATCATGTTTTACATTATTATTTTGCATTGTAGATGTAGGATCTTGGTATTTTATAGCGTTCGCACGTACATTTTATGTATGTTTTCACCAGGATCAGGACAGATGATGGATCCAATGGATACAATTCTTGGAGCAGTTGTGCTATGGAGAAAAGGAGTCAAAAACAACATAAATCGCTTATTTGGAAAATATTAATAATACCAGAAGAAAACCAGAAGTGAACAAGGGACGCATAGAGTTCAGCGACCAACTATACAGGCGGAGCAATTTTTCCGGCCGTATAGTTGGCGCCGCCTCCACCACGTCAAATAGTTTCACCCCGTGCAATTGGTTCGAGTAGACGACATACAGAACAACCAGAAATCGCAGAAACCTCACCTCCGAAAGGCATCTGGAGGGGGAACTCATCCACAAGGGATCCATCTTTGCCCTATGCAGATCCGGGAGGCTAAGGCATCGATCTTCATCATCCACCACTTCATCACCACCATCTCCATCCATCCCATCTACATCTTGTCTAGATCTTGTTGTAATTCCTATACTCTTTGTTGATTTATACAAGTACTATTCATCTATGATTGTTTCCATTACCTTTGACATGATGTTGATTGCCTCCATGTCTAAGTAGATCATTAGTTCTTAGGGAGATGGAGAAACCCTAGTATGAGATTGAAATAAGATAAAGTCTATTATGATATTCATCGTTGTGACCATGTGTTAGATTTTCTACATATTGATGTTGAGAGAAGTCGACCTCTCAATATTTTCCTCTTGTGGGAACTTGATGGAGGAAACTACTTGTTGGTAGACGGAGGCGTGCTAGCACTTACGGTGACTATGAAGTTGTTGGCACCCCTTACATATCAACTATCAACTTGGGAAACCGAGGAAACTCATGGAACACTATCCATGCCATGGGATACATCCTACAGGATTATGTCCCTTAATAGCATAGTAATTCGATTGATGTCGATTGCTGACTGTTGTGGTTATGAGGATGATGTGAGCAGCGGTTGTTTCCTATTCGTACAAATACGGAGTTCCTCCCACACATACATAGTTAAGAATGTTCATGATGATAATCTTTATCTTAGATCTTTACAATACTAGTGGTGTATCCGCTACTCCCTGAGAACGCCTTTTCCCTACTGCAGTTCCAATCTCTCTTACATACGTGATTCTTACTTTCTGTACTTAGTTGTTTTACTTTACTTTATTGCTCTTATACCCAAAACCCCAAAACACCTTTTTACACAATACTCGCATTTTATCTTGTCACTTAGAATTTTATCTAGAATTTCTATCGTAATATTTATTTCAAGAGTTATTAGACTTCAGACTCCTGCTCCTTGTGGGATCGACATCTTTATTTAGAAACTAGCTACAAACGATATGTGCACTTGCAGTCATCATTGGCTACTTCCATCAGCTGCGAAATTGTCTTTGGTTTGATTCATCCCAGCTCTTCAATGAATTCTTGCCGATGAAGTCCGTCGTTGAAAGCGTCAATTGCTCTTTCATCGAATATAGTCTAAGCTGAGTTTTTGATAATGCTCCACCGCTGAACGAAAGCTCGTATTGACTCCCTTGGTTTTTGTTTGCGGGCACGCAGTTGTTCCAGAGATGCGGGTCGCTTGAAGGTGGAATTGAAATTTCTAATAAACTTATCTTCCAGGTCGTTCTAGCTGTTGATAGAATCTTTGGGTAATTGTCTTAACCAAGAGCGAGCCGCGCCGGTTAGATGCAATTGCAAGCTTTGCATCACGGTGGCATTGGAGCCACCTTGTAGTTTAACTGTGGCCAGATAATCTGTCAACCAAGCTTCGGGCTCTTGGAGGCCATCGTACTTATAATGATTGTGAGGTAGTTTAAATCTTTTGGTACTTGAGTCTTGCGAACCCGTCGGGTAAAGCAACTGGCTCCACACAGTTGTTGTTCTTCCTCGCTTTCACCGTCATAGTATCTTATTCTACTACGCTCTTCCCTAGATCGATCGATCCTTCGCTGTACAATACCGCTTCTTGCATCATTCCGTGGCTCTGATCCCGCAAAGTGGACCTGATGTGGCGATCGTGATCGTCGGGTGTGACTTATTTGCCGAGGGATGCTACGGCAGTGTGGAGACCTGTCGGGCTACCGTGTGGTTCCCTACTCTGCCTGTGCGAGAGATGCCCCTACCATGCCGAGGTTCATCAGGGCGGAATGGTGAAGCGCTGCACGAGGATCGTCGAGTGCAGGTTGGGTGGTGATCAGGTATGTTTGTGCAGCCACAATTGTTGTCTGAGCCGTTTTTGCCTTGATATTTCCTGCTTGATCTATTGACATGAAAGACAAATCTAGATCTCGGATCAGTTCACTTTGTTCTGCCTTGGGGACGTTATGTAGTCTATATGTTCCCCTTCTTGGCGGTACTCCTCCTGTTATGCTCCCTGATCCTCGGGTAGAGCTTAGCTGGGCCCATCGTAGGCTGGATTCGTCGGCAAGTCTTTTCCTTTCGTCGAGTTGCATCTACATCCATAACAGGTCTCTTTTTTGTGATGGAGCAAATATTGATATGCTAGTAGTTCTTCGTGCGTGGCGTCAGCTGTCATGGGAATTGCACCCGAAATTGCTGCTATTGCTTTTTCCCATGCTTTGGCTAGCAGCCAGAGATTTTGCCTCTCGCCTCCGCGTGGCTCTCCTCCTCCTGGGGTTACGCGGTTGTTTGCTGAGTCTTCCTTGTTTCTGCGATTTCCTTCATTCCCGTGGTTTCCTGCATTATCGCTTGATAGGATATCATCAGATTTACAAATAGGATTAATGTTGGAGTCTTGCTGAGTCAATGCATCGCCTATGATCACGCATATACTTGGTGCTGGGTAATATCTGGACTTGTGGCGTCTTCATCCGAATTGGGGGAGACACGGTCGGGTGGACTAGTGAAGTCCATAGATTTCTGCTCTGGGTAGATTCCTACCATCCTTATTCCGAAGTCGATGCTTTCGCTGCTTTCCTCGGGTTCATAGTTTGTTGGGTTTGTTCCGTGTGGTGAGGCTAGTGGGGAATCTAATCCGAAGGAGAGGTTGTTGTAAAGACCATCAAGGTCCCCCAGATCTGTCTCATCTTTCTTGCTTTCGTCGGGTGCTTCAATTTCTGCTGTGACCTCCATGGAGGATCCGATGGATGATGCTGGAAACGCCATAAGCGCAGTTTGTTCCACCGACAGTTTTGATGTAATCAGGACTAAAGGGTGTGATTCTTGAGGGTCTTCTACTTGGAAGTGGAAATTTCCGATGACCAGATCATATCTGCCGTTGAAATCCGTGGGTACTATCACAGGGGTGGGCGGGCATGGATTTGCTTTTGTTGGGTTGGTGCTTGGCGAAGAAAATTCCACCGAATCCATGGTTCCAGCGTTCAAGTTTCCCACAGGCGGCGCCAATTGACGAGGGGTGATCTCGGTAATGTCCATGAAGAAGGACTTAGGGTTTTACAGAAAATAGAACGTTGGGGATTTCGTCCGAAGTCAGGAAACAATGGAATCAAAGTCGCCTGAATATTGAGAGGAATCTCTCTGTTACAAATCACTTGGGGATTGTTCGGTGGTCTTCCTAGGCTTCTCCCGCCCTATATATAATAGGTCGGGTCTCAAAGCTGTATGCGGATAGGTTACATGTTTACAACACCAACTCTATGTCGGTCTTTGTTCCTCTTTCCTAATACAACTATAATCTTTGTCGGTTGCTCCTTTGGATCTTCATCTTGACTCTTTGTGGGTCGTAAGCCTTTCTGCAGGTCCTAGGTAGCAAACCATAAGGACCCAAGTAATTATACCCATGTCAACCGGCCTCTCATGTGCAGGCAGGTCTAGTGAGCTAATCAGCTCTTTGACGAGCTCGATTGCCCGCCTTGGTTGGTATGCCACCTCCCCGTGAGTGTACTTGTTTCTACTAGTACAGATTTCCCACATCACTGAGACCGCAATTATTGCATCCTTCCGACTCACAAGTCCAGGATCCAGAATGTCCAATGACCATGACGCCCGGTGTAATTTCGGCTGCTTCCAACTGAACTAAACTTCAGCGGCCTCCCAGAACGATAATGCATTCTTACACTTCATCAAGCTATGGTATAGTGTTTCCTCCCTGTGTCCACACAGGGGCAGATACACATCTCCTTCATGTGGCGCCTATGAAGGTCCGAATGGGTCAGCATAAACCCCTTCATAACCCTTCACCAGAATACACGAATTTTCGGCATCACTTTAGTGCTTTCCACTGATCACCATTTGATGATGAGGTCGCCGTATCTTCCAGCAATCCCTTTTTGTCAAGCAACATACGGTAAGCTGACCTGACCGATAACACCCCTGGGCGTTCATGCTCCTAGGCCATAAAGTCATCCTTCCCATTTCTTGGATGTGGCATCTTGAGTTCCGCATCTGCATCTGGTGCTGTGAAAATTTTGTGGACTCTATGCACACTCGATCCTCCTGAATCCTCCTCTAGGAGGTCAACAACCGTTTGAACCGGGGAATCAACCAGCCTCCCCATTGGTTTCAGCAGCCTTGTTCCCGAGATCCAATTGCCATGCCAAACTTCAGTAGTCGTACCATTGCCGACCCGTCAAACAAGACCCTGCTTCAAGACCTCCCTCCCTTGGATAATCGCCTACCACACCCACGACGCGCTCTACAGACAAGAAACATTCAGGATTGTCCCATTCAGGTAGTACCTCCCCTTTTAGTACCCTAGCACAAAGGTTGTTTGGATTGTCCAAAAGATGCCATACCTTATTAGCAAGCATCGCATCGTTGAATAGTTCAAGATCTCTAAAACCCAACCCTCCATTGCTTTTTGGAACTGACATCTTCTCCCCAAGATTGTTAGTGAATTCCTCTTTTCTACATCTTCCTATCCCACCAGAATGTAGACATTACTATCATAACATTTTGGCATAAACCTTTTGTAAGCTTGAAACAGCTCATAGAATAGGTTGGTAAAGCTTGAATGATAGATTTTAGAAGCACTTCTTTCACAACACTAGACATTAGTTTTTCACACCATCTGTGGTATTTGCCTCTTCCCCATTCCACTATGTGAACAAAAAACTCCTATGTGATCCTTCCTGAAGCAGTTGGGAGGCCAAGATATTTCTCGAATAGAGCTTCTCTATCCATCTATAGGACACTCCTCACAGCATCCCTCGCCATCTTCTAACTATTGGGGCTACACTTCGCTTTGTTAACACATTGGCCTAACCCAATACTATAAGCCTCCAATACTGCATTCAATCTTGTCGCACTCAAGACATCCGCCTTCAGAAACACTAGGCAGTCATTGGCAAATAACAGGTGAGATACCCATGGTGCCCTAAAGCTTACTCGGATTCCTCTATCGACCCAGCCGCCATCGTAGCTTCTAATAAGATATGAAAAACCCTCACCACATAATAGAAACACGTTCCTAATGGCCCAAGATATCTCGAGCTCGTTGGGGAACCCCAAGAGGAAGGTATGATGAGCATAGCAGCAAGTTTCCCTCAGTTATGAAACCAAGGTTATCGAACCAGTAGGAGCAAAGAAACACCTCCAAGGTGACTTGGAATCCTGCATAACACAACCACGGAACATTGCCCCCAACTTACAGTGAGGTTGTCAATCTCACCGGTTTTGCTGAAAACAAAGGATTAAACGTATTGTGTGGAAGAAAGTAAAAGCCTGCAGAAAGTAAATAGAAAGCAGTAAATAGTTGTAGATTGATGGTAAAAGAAAGGACCGGGGTCCATAGTTCACTAGTGGTGGTTCTCCTTAAGTTAGATGACATGTTGGGTGAACAAATTACAGCGGGGCAATTGACAAACATCGAGAAAGCATACATGCATATACTAATCATCTTGAATCCTATGAGATTTGATTGGGCATTAAAACATTATACATAGACCGTAATCCAACTGCATCTATGACTAATAATCCACCTTCAGGTTATCAATCCGAACCCACTCCAGTATTAAGTTGCAAGCAACAGATAATTGCATTATGCATTGCGTGTAAAGTAAACAATACGATTGTTTTATGAACAAAGGATTGATGTTTTCTCCCTAGTAGCAACAACACATCTAGTACCTTAGAGATTTATGTCACTTCCCCATATTACTAGAGGCATGAACCCACTATCGAGCATAAATACTCCCTCTTGGAGTTGCTAGCATCTACTCGGCCAAGATATCTACTAACAACGGAGAGCATGCAAGATCACAAATAACAAAGACATGATAGAATCAATAATCAATCTGAAATAGCATCTCAATATCCATCGGATCCCCACAAACACAACATGTAGGATTACAAATAGATGATCTTGATCATGAACGGAGCTTACAAGATCTAGACATGGTGATGAAGAAGGCCTCCAGGGTGAATTCCCCTCTCCGGCAGGGTGCTGGGAAGAGCTTCAGATCCCTCCCGATCTAGGGATGGAGATGACGGCGGCTACAGACTCTTTCGTGGATTTTTGATCGAGTACTTAGGGTTTACGTCTTGAGGGCATCTTATAGTCGGAAGGAGAGCTCGAGGGGGTGCCAGGGCTAGCCACACCACCCCTTGGCGCGGCCAGGTGGTGTGGTGGCCCCCTAGCTCCTCTCCATCTCGTATTCTGGCATCTGACGACTTCCGAAAAATAGTCACTTTGGCTTTTGTCCCGTCTAATTCCGAGAATATTCATTTTCTGACTTTCCTGGAACCAAAAACAGTAGAAAACAGGCAGCTGACACTATGGCTCTTGTTAATAGGTTAGTCCAAGAAATCATATGAAAAGTACTCCAAAGTTGGAACAAAACACAAGAAAGTGGATAAAACCAAGCATGGAACATCAAAAATTATAGATACATTTGCAATGTATCTGGGTGACTAGATACAAATAGTTTAAGAACAAGCAATATCAAAGTTATGCATCAATCAACAAGTCTTGGGACAATGCACATAATACTAAGAATGGCCACTATGCTCTCTCAATAGGTGCATAAAGATAGAAGGTGGAGACTCAACATAAAAGTAAAAGAAAGGCCTTCATAGAAGGAAGTAGGGATTCAAGTTTCATAAAGAGCTTCCAAAAATTATGGTACTTATTAGCTTTCAGCTCTCATTGCCCCTATCATAAGCATCTTGAAGTGATTAAGGTTAAAGTGAAGAAACTATGGAGTATATGCTTGACAAAGAAGTTGGAAATCTCATGTCCCTTGAATACGAGGGCCGCTCCTCATGCTACTCAAGTTTAGTTACCGGTAAATTCTTGTGATAGTAAGTACATGTGTATAATAGAGAACCTCCAACGGGGTACCCCTTGCCTGATGATACGGAAGAATCCCCATATCAAAATGACAAGGCAAGCAGACAACGAGCATCTCAACAATCTTCTTATTTACCATGGGAAAATGGTTCTTTTTCTCTCTTTCCTCTTTTCTCATATCTCTTTTTTTCCCTTTTCTCTTTTTCTCAATATCTATCTCTTTTTTTATAAGAAGAATGCTTCATAGATTGCTCCTTATGGTTACGCTCCAGGTTTCCACCATGATTAGGCATGGATTAGACCGGCGGCCCAGGCGTTTCTCTAACACATATACATAAATCCATGGACTTACAAGCTCCCCTTTCATTTCACACCGACGACATCCATAGACAAAAGAGCATGATATCAACTAGGTACAAAGTACAAGTGCAATGTTGAAAGCGTTCCCCATGACAGCATGGTTCTGCTAATCCCCAACATATAAGTGCAAGCATATACAACATAGACGACACAATGGTTCAAGTTTATTAAAGGCAAGAAAAGTAAAGTGTGCCATCAAATTCGTGAGAGCTTTAATCACTAGTTTTCTCGTAACAAATTTAATTTGAAAGGTAGATAAAAACATGAATATACTTGGAATAGAAAATGCTAATAGGTAGGTATGGTGGACTCTTTGGAATAACTTGGTTTTATTTGGAGTTGTATGCATGAGTGGAACTCATACTTGGTTATGGAGGCTAGCAAAAGACCGGGAGCGACCAACTAAGAGAGCAATAATGGCCATAATCATGCAAAGCAACAAAACATCATTAATTAAAGCATAAAGTGATATTACAAGTCGAAAACTAAAGGATCATAGAGGTTATGGTGACTTGGGATAGTCTTAACATGGCGTGAGCATGCGCCAAGTCAACCCAAATAAAGCATCAAAGGAGAATACCACAATACTATGCTTTAATATGCTAAAACAACGCATGATTCTTCCAAGGCACATTAAGCAATCTCAATTGTTTATAACATGTCATGCTAGAGTAAAGATCAGCAAGCATAAAGCCAAAACAATATCAAGCATGGCATGACAAAGCATAGGCCACAGTAAAAAACAAGCTTTCTTTTACCACTTAAGCATGAACTTTCCTACTCTTTTCCAATCCAAACCAAACTATTTGAAAACTAATGTATGAAAGAGGGGGTCCAACCAATTTATTCAAGCAAACTAAGAAAACCAAGCAAATGAAAAAACAAAAACGAAAACAAAGACGCTCCAAGAACAACAGAACTGTGCATGAAACAATAAAAATGAAGTGTTTGGAACAAAACTGGAATTTTTATTGATGAAGAAGGGGATGCCCTGGGCATCCCCAAGCTTTGATGCTTGTACTTCTTGGATATTTCTTGGGGTGACACGGGTGGCATCCCCAATCTTGAGCTTTAGTCCATTCTTCATCTCATTACATCATTCTCTCCATACACCTGAAATTTTTCTTCATACAAAACTTCACACAATCTTTATTAGCAACATTAGTGCACTCAAAATAATAAGCCTTTGGGTTCAGTTTCAACACCAATAAAACTTCCATTAAAACACAAGATACTGAAGCACTTCCCTTGAAAAGCTCAATTCCCCAAAGAGAACCCAAAAAGGAACCAACAAGAAGCAAATGCAAATAATGGCAGAAATCTGTCAAAACAGACCAGCAGGTAAAAACCAATTTTTCTGAAGACCTTCTGTTGCTCAAATCGAAAAGTGTTCAACTAACTAAAGTTAGATAACAACCTGGGGCAGAAGCACAAAAATTCACGCCTCAAAACGACATACATAGATTTTACGCGAATTTTTACGGTGAAGCATAAAAATCTGTTTCGGGACAGCAACTTTCCCAAGCATTGCTTCTCTCTCATTAGAGGTTACTCTTGGCACAAAAAGCAAATAAAAAAGGATAAGGAGCAGTTATTACAGAGGTAATAACTTCCAAGACTCATCTAAAACTTTTGGGTTATCTCCTAATAAGTACTTTTCTTTAACGCCTTTAAGTTAGGCATAAGAAGCAAGAAAAAGAATCAAGTGTTCTCAAATGAAGAAGCATTAAAACCAAATTTCTTGCCCTTACCTCTCTTACTTTTATTCTTAACCTTGGGGAACATATGATTGTTTGGTGGAGAAGAAAAGTGCATGGTGCCCTTTTACACATCTATTATTGCTCCAAGGAGTTTCAATAGGGATCTTCCAAGTGTGATTTGTCCTTTTCCTACACATTCAATAACAAGATAATCAGTAGAAATCATTTTCCCTAGGATCTTTGTAAACACTCCTTTAGCTATTCCAATTGGTGATATTGTGGCATTATTAGCAAGAAATATTTCTTCTCCTCCTTCAGAAAGTCCCCAAAGATACAAAGATTCATAGATATCTTTAGGCATAAGATAGAATTCAGACATGATATCACAACGAGCATGAAAAGTTTCATTATTTATAGTAACCTTTACTGTAGGATGCCACTTTGCGGGTTCAGAATTTATTGGAACATAGTCATGATGCTCTCTAAGTGTATTATAGCAATCTTTTAATCTAGCAGTGCTGGTCTCAAGAGTGTTCAATCTAGCAAATATGTTTATAAAGGAAGAATCGGATTTGCTAGGCAAGTTATAAGTAAAGACCAACTTCTTTATGGCATTAAAAGCATCATACTCATTGCATTGGAGGAAATCTCCTCCTACTACAGCATCCAAAGCATATCTATAACAAAGAGAAATTCCAAGGTAAAAACTGCTAAGGAACAAACTTTAAGTCATTTTAGGTTCAGTTTTTTCATGTAAATCAGAGATTCTAAACAAAGCTTCTTTGAAACTCTCTTCAATTCCTTGTTTACATGTGAAAATCATTTCCTTAGGTGACATAGTGATTGGAGCAATGCTAGACATAATGGCAACTTAAGATAGGAACTAATAATATATTTTTGTGTGTTTTTAATAAAGAAAGCAAACTAGTAAAACTAATTTTTTTTTGTTTTTGATAAAGAACAAACAAAGAAAAAATAAACTAAGCAAAACAAAAAAAACAAAGTAAAGAGATTGGTTATGAGGGACTCCCCTTGTGAAGATGTCCTTGACTCCCCGGCAACGGCACCAGAAAAGAGCTTGATGGCCCAAGATATCTCGAGCTCATTGGGGAACCCCAAGAGGAAGGTATGATGAGCACAGCAGCAAGTTTCCCTCAGTTATGAAACCAAGGTTATCGAACCAGTAGGAGTGATACGTCCATTTTGCATCACTATTCTATGTCATAATTCACTGTTATTCATTGATATATTTCGTAGTGAGAGGTGATACTTATGTTATTTCATCTGTTTTTGCATGGTTGATGAATTTTGGAGCATGGACCGCTGTAGTCAGGATTCTGATGGAAAAGGTGCTGTTTTGAAGGCAAAATTCGAGAAGATCAGAAAATCCGGGAAAATATACGGAAAATCCTATTTTTCCAGAAGACGAAGGAAGCTAGAAGGGGGGCTAGAGATGGGCCACAGGGGCCCACACCACCCCCTGGCGCGGGCCAACCTAGGCCATGCCACCAGGTGGTGTGGCCACCCTAGTCCACCCCTGGCACTCCCCTCTGGCGTATATTATCCTCCCGAAACCCTAAGACTCGGGGAGCGACCATAGGAAGATTCCGCCGCCTCTGCGGGGTGGAAAACACCGAGAGAGAAACATCTCTCCGGCAGACAGATTTCTGCCAGGGAAATTCCTTCCCGGAGAGGGGAGATCGTCGCCATCAACACCACCATCAAGCTGGACTTCATCGGGATCATCATCACCACCACCATCATCATCATCAGCACCATCATCACCATCTCCATATTGCTGCAACAATTGGGTTGAATCTTGCATAATTCTTAGGGGAAACTTTCCCGGTGTTGATTACTCTTTGTAGTTGATGCTATTGAATGAACCGTTGAATTATTGTTTATGTTCAGATTGTTATACATCATTATTCCATCTCTGATCATGATCCATATGATGTATTGTGAGTAGTTCGTTTTCTTCTTGAGGACATGGGAGAAGTCATGTTGTTAGTAGTGGAGTTGTGTTGAGAAAGATTCAATAGTTTGATATTTAAGTTGTGGTGTACTTTTTCTAGTGGTGTCATGTGAACGTCGACTACATGACACTTCACCTATATGGGCCTAGGGGAATGCATTGTGTATTTGGCTACTAATCGTAGGGGTTGCCGGAGTGACAGAAACCTGAACCCCCGTTAGGAAACCATTGCACAAGGGACATAAGGGTCTTAGAGTTTAAAGCTGTGGTTAGGTTTCTACCTTAATTACTTTCTTGTACTTATGGATGTTTGCAAGGGGTATAATCACAAGTATGTATTAGTCCTAGAAAGGTCGGTACATTAGCACAGGTTCACCCACACAACACTTAGCAAGCTAAAGAAGATTAATCAACTATATGAAGCGAAAGCACTTGACATTCTTCCCATGTGTCCTCGAGAACGTTTGGTCATCTTAAGTAATACAACCGGCTTGTCCTTTGCTGAATAAAGGATTGGGCCACTTGCTGCATTTATTCCTACTGTCTTATATTTACTCATACTTCGTTTACTTGCTTTATCAAAAACCCCTAAAAATCCGTTTGCTAAGTATTTGCAGAGTATTCCTGATCCATACCACTAGCCAGCACCTTCTGCTCCTCGTTGGGTTCGACACTCTTACTTATCGAAAATACTGCGATACACCCCCTATACTTGTGGGTCATCAAGACTATTTTCTGGCACCGTTGGGTGAAGCGCTATTGGAGAGTGTAACTGGTAAAGGAAACTTCTACTGTGAGTATTGTTTATTTCTGTTAGTTGCTTTATTTTCGTTATGGATAATCTGCTAAGTTTCTTATTTGGCAATGCTACTACCACTGCTAAGGTAGTAGATGAACCACCACCTGCTGAGAATGATTCTTTTAAAATACCTACAAGAATTATTGATCGTGTTATGGATAACTACTATGTTGGGGATGGAACTGTCCATCCCGGTGATCATTTACTCTTTATACACGAATTATGCGGGTTGTTCAAGTGTGCAGGTATTACTACAGATCAAGTTAAGAAGAAGTTATTCTCATTATCACTAAAAGGAAGAGCTGAGGAATGGTATAAGCTGCTGAAGAATGGTCAAGCTCTGGAATGGGAGGAAATAGTACCTCTCTTTTATTCAAAATTTTATCCTCCTAGTGAGATTCATAAAGATCGGAATCAAATATACAACTTTTGGCCTCTTGATGGAGAGAGTACAGCCCAAGCTTGGGGGAGATTGAAGTTACTAATGCTCAAATGTCCCATTCATGAGCTCCCCAATAATATTATTATCAATAACCTTTATGCAAGGCTCCCTCTACATGACAAGGATTTATTGGATGCTTCTTGTGCTGGATCATTCACTCGCATGGAAGAAGAAGCTAAATGGGATCTTCTAGACCGTATTCAAGACAATGCTGAAGCTTGGGAGAATTACAAAGGTGGAAAGTCAGGTATAAATTATGATTATGAATGCATTGAATCTTTTATGGGAACTGATGACTTTCAAAATATTAAAAATGCTTATGGTCTAGACTCTCAAGCTACTGCTTCTTATTTTAAGGCCTTTGCTTCCTATATAGAAGTGCCTAAAAAGAAGTGGAATAAGTATCATGAACCTTATAAATATATTGCAAAGATTGTTCCTACAAGAAATACTAAAGTTTATACTGCTAATCATGTTTTACCCGAACCTTACATTGAGAAAATGCCTTTCCTAGTTAAGATAAAGGAACATTCTATGATAGCTAGTATGGTTAATAAAAGTACAAATAAAGCTATTGAACCTAATAAACAAATGGTTGATGAACCTATTATCGCAAATGTGAAAGACTTTGTTACTAAGTATGAAGAAGAGGGACACACTATCCTTTGTAAGGATACCTCTAATATTGTCTCACATAGTAGTGTTATGAGAGCTAGTATTCCTGTGTTTTAGGTTAGAATAAGTGATCATTGCTATGATGGTCCTTGTGATAGTTATATTGTTAAGTTTATGCATGATACTGAAAGTTACTATGAGAGAGGGAAAAGTGTTCTTATTTATCTCAATAATATCAAGTTTCCTCGTTTTATGCTGAAAGTTTTTATGTTGCGCTTGTTTTGCCTTCTTATGCAAGTAGCCTCGCATAGGAAGTGGGTTAGACTTAAACGTGTGTATTTTTGCTTCTTAATGCTCTCTTTCACCTCAATTCATATTCCTATATGAGCATCTCCAAAATTATCATGCCCATCTTAATGGCTATAAAGAAAGAGCTTTATGGGAGACAACCCAATTTGTTTTTCCTTTCAGTTTGTTTGTGTTTCTTTGAGTCTTGGAAGTTATTACTTCGGTAATAACCTCTCCTTATCCGTTTTGTTTGGTTTTTGTGTCAAGAACAACCTCTAATGAGAGAGAAGTAATATTTGGGGAAGTTGTTGTCCCGAAACAGATTTTTGTGCTTCACCGTAAAAATTCATGAGAGATATGTGTATTTCGGATTGATCTGTAATTTTTTTTGTTTCTGCCCCAGGTTGTTATTTAACTTTCATTAGTTTAGCACTTTTTGATTTGAGCAACAGAAGATGTTCGAAAAAATTGATCTTTACCTGCTGGTCTGTTTTGACAGAATTTGCCACTTTTGCATTTGCTTCTTTATTCGATTTCCTTTTTGAATTCTTTTTGGGTTTTCGGAAGGATTTGCTTCAGTAGCTTATGTTTTGATGGTTTTCAGTTGAAAGTGGACTCAAAAGGTTTTAACACTTCACTTATACTAATGTTGCTAATGAGAACTGTGTGAAGTTTTGTGTGAAAGAAATTTCCAAGTAGTGGAGATAATGGTGTAATAAGGAAGAGAAAGGTTTTATGACTCTAGTAATAAGAGTTTGAATATGAAGATATTGATGTTATTCAAGTGATGACTCCGGAAGAATCTACTAGATACCAAATTCAGAAACCTGCAGACTCCGTTTTCAAATAGGTAACAGTTCTGGTAAGAAAAGTTCCGCGAAAATACAATCCAACTATATTTTTGCAGTTTTCAGTCAATAGGGGAAGCTACGAAGCGAAAAAGGGACGGAAACGGAGCCAGGGTGGCTCACACCACCCTGTGGCGCGGGCCCACCCCTGGCCGCGCCACCAGGTGGTGAGTCCACCCCGGACTCCGCCTCCGACTTGTTTTCGCCAAGTACCTTCCTTTTGTTATGAAACTTCATAATATATAATCCCCCGGAGCCCTCGAGGTTTGTATATCGTGTTTTTGTCGTGTTTTTGTTTCGATCTGTTTCTGCCAGGAACTGTTCTTGAAGCTTAGAAGCACAATGGTGTCCGCCAAGGATAAAGGGAAGGAGCCTATGGAGGAAGACCTCCAAGACCCCGGGAAGGAGGAGGATATCAAGAGTGAAGATGAAGAGGAGCAAGGCCAACATCCGCACACCAGCACTACCATTGCAAGCATTGGAGTGGTGACAAAACCTGCCAGGGTTAGAAGGACTACACGGATGCAGACCAGGGGGAAAGCTCCTCGTCACTGCTTGGCTCCACAGTCACTTCCTCCATGCACCAAGAATCCTTTCCATACCCTTATCCATGAGCATCAATACCAGAATATGCCCAAGGGGAAATTACCCTCCAATTGGGATTTGCCTTGTTCTAGCCATGCAGGAAAAGAAGACTTCAAGGAGGAAGAGTGGGGAAAGAATACCAAGAGCTGGAATTCTCAACCCGACATGATCATGAGCCGCATTGAGCAAAACTCACAGCTAATTCATAATCTCACCTTTGAGATTGAGGACTTGGGGAAACTTATCGGAGAGCTCATTGAGAGGATACCACCACCACCGAAGGAGTAATTCGTCATCAGGTTTGGCATCCCCTTGGTTTGTTCGAAGCTTGGGGGAGTGCCGCGGTATCACATCACTATCTTCTATCTTTTTACCTTTTTAGTAGAGTCATTTCATGAATAAAGGAGTTATTATGTAGTATGGTTTGCATTATGGAAGTGTCCCTCTCTCGTTAGATATGTATCCCTTGGTGTGAGTTGCCGTTATGGAATATTAATGAGAAGTTCTATCATTTACTCTTTTGCATAGCTTATATTAGTTTTCAATTCGTGGTTATATGATTGATCTTGTTGTTGGTATTGGTATCACTCTGGGATCATTGAGTTAATTTAATTGGTTTTGGCAAACCTGGCTCAGTCAGTAGCAACACTATTTTTGAAGAGCTGAATGAAAAGATAAAAGTACTCTAAAGAAAAATAATTTCATCATCTTTCTTTCTTGATTTGCTCATAAGTTTAGTATTCTCTAGTTAAGATCTTTTGTGCTTCCAAGGAAGATTGCATGTTTGTCTTTATCACTTGTATGTTTGTTTGTTTCCTTCAACTCTTATACTTGCTACCCAGCCTTGCTAGCCAAAAACTTGTACTGAGAGGGAATTCTTCCCGTGCATCCACCTCCTTTAAACCAAAACCTCTGCCATTTGTGTCCACCATACCTACCTATTAGCATTATTGCTATTCCAAGTAAATTCTTGTTTTATCTACCTTCCAAATTAAACTTGTTATGTGAAAATTAGTGATTAAACATCTCACGAACTTGATGGCACACTTTAATTTTCTTGCATTTAATAAACTTGAACCATTGGGTCCTTCTTTGTTGCATATATGCTTGCGCTTTATGAGTTGAAGTTAGCAGAACCATGTATCATGGGGAACGCTTTCAACATTGCATTGGTACTTTGTACCTAGTTGATATCATGTTCTTTTGCTTATGGATCCCGGCGGTGTGAAATAAAAGTGGAACTTGTAAGATCATGGAGTTTATATGTGTGTTAGAGAAACGCCTAGGCCGCTAGCCTAAGCCATGCCTAATCATGGTGGAAACTTGCAGCATAACTATAGTGAGCATTCTATGAAGCATCCTCAATAAAAACCTATGCAAATAGCAAATAAAAAGATCGCTGAGATGCTCATTGTCTGCTTGCCTTGTCATTTTGATTATGGGATAGCTCCTATGTCATGTGCAAGGGGTACCCCGTTGGCGGTTCTCAATGATACACATGTATTTACAATGACAAGAGCTTACTTGTGACTGAGGTTGAGTAGCATGTGGTTCGGTCTTCGTAAGTAAGGGGCATGAGATTTCAACTTATAACTTGTCAAGCATATCCTCTTAGTTGTGTCACTTTAACCTTAATCAGCAAAATATGCCTATGATAGGGGCAATGAGAGCTGAAAGCTAGTAAGTATCATAATTTTTTGGAGATCTTTATGAGACTTGCAATCCCTGCTTCCCTCTGTGAAGGGCCTTTCTTTTACTTTTTAGTTGAGTCGGTAAACCTACTCCCTTCTATCTCAGCAAGTTTTGAGTTGTTGTGTTTCATTCATTCATATGATGATTTATTCAATCATGTTTCTTATGTTCCTTGTTTTGCACATTGCTCTTATCTTGATGTTTACTACTTTGAAAGCTATCATTGAAAAACAGTTATTTGTGAACTCCAGCAAATTATCAACTATTCTTCGACCAAGAGCTAAGTTTGCCATTACCAATTATGATTTACTTTATGTATCTTTATTGTGTTTCCTTTACTCATTGTAAGTTATATAATAGTGAGTTGTCTTCTATTATGATCTATGTATTGATGAATGTGATGCTTCTTGTCCGTATTCTTTTATCGACTCTTCACTCCATAAACCTGAGGTCATGTTTATTGAGCTCAGTTTCGCTTAGGGACAGGCGAAGTCTAAGCTTGGGGGGAGTTGATACGTCCATTTTACATCACTATTCTATGTCATAATTCACTCTTATTCATTGATATATTTCGTATTGAGAGGTGATACTTATGTTATTTCATCTGTTTTTGCATGGTTGATGACTTTTGGAGCATGGACCGCTGCAGTCAGGATTCTGATGGAAAAGGTGCTATTTGGAGGCAAAATTCGCAAAGATCAGAAAATCCGGGAAAATATACGGAAAATCCTATTTTTCCAGAAGACGAAGGAAGCGAGGAAGGCTGGAGATGGGCCACAGGGGGCCCACACCACCCCCTGGCGCGGGCCAGCCTAGGTCGCGCCACCAGGTGGTGTGGCCACCCTGGTCCACCCCTGGCACTCCCCTCTGGCGTATATTATCCTCCCGAAACCCTAAGACTCGGGGAGCGACCATAGAAAGATTCCGCCGCCTCTGCGGGTCGGAAAACATCGAGAGAGAAAGATCTCTCCGGCAGACAGATTTCTGGCAGGGAAATGCCTTCCCGGAGAGGGAAGATCATCGCCATCAACACCACCATCAAGCTGGACTTCATCGAGATCATCATCATCATCATCACCATCATCATCAACAACACCATCATCACCATCTCCATATTGCTGTAACAATTGGGTTGAATCTTGCATAGTTCTTAGGGGAAACTTTCCCGGTGTTGATTACTCTTTGTAGTTGATGTATTGAGTGAACCGTTGAATTATTGTTTATGTTAAGATTGTTATACATCATTATTCCATCTCTGATCATGATCCATATGATGTCTTGTGAGTAGTTCGTTTTGTTCTTGAGAACATGGGAGAAGTCATGTTGTTAGTAGTGGAGTTGTGTTGAGAAAGATTCAATAGTTTGATATTTAAGTTGTGGTGTACTTCTTCTAGTGGTGTCATGTGAACGTCGACTACATGACACTTCACCTATATGGGCCTAGGGGAATGCATTGTGTATTTGGCTACTAATCGTAGGGGTTGCGGAGTGATGAAACCTGAACCCCCGTTAGGAAACCATTGCACAAGGGACGTAAGGGTCTTAGAGTTTAAAGTTGTGGTTAGGTTTCTACCTTAATTACTTTCTTGTACTTACGGATGTTTGCAAGGGGTATAATCACAAGTATGTATTAGTCCTAGGAAGGTCGACATTAGCACAGTTCACCCACACAACACTTAGCAAGCTAAAGAAGATTAATCAACTATATGAAGCGAAAGCACTTGACATTCTTCCCATGTGTCCTCGAGAACGTTTGGTCATCTTAAGTAATACAACCGGCTTGTCCTTTGCTGAATAAAGGATTGGGCCACTTGCTGCATTTATTCCTAGTGTCTTATATTTACTCATACTTTGTTTACTTGCTTTATCAAAAAACCCTAAAAATCCATTTGCTAAGTATTTGCAGAGAATTCCTGATCCATACCACTAGCCAGCACCTTCTGCTCCTCGTTGGGTTCGACACTCTTACTTATCGAAAATACTGCGATACACCCCCTATACTCGTGGGTCATCAAGGAGCAAGGAAACACCTCCAAGGTGTTGTTGCCAACTTGGAATCCTACACAACACAACCACATAACTTTGCCCCCAACTTACAGTGAGGTTGTCAATCTCACCGGTTTTGCTGAAAACAAAGGATTAAACGTATTGTGTGGAAGAAAGTAAAAGATTGCAGAAAGTAAACAGAAAGCAGTAAGCAGTTGTAGATTGATGGTAAAAGAAAGGACCGGGGTCCATAGTTCACTAGTGGTGGTTCGCCTTAAGTTAGATGACATGTTGGGTGAATAAATTATAGCGGGGCAATTGACAAACATCGAGAAAGCATACATGCATATACTAATCATCTTGACTCCTATGAGATTTGATTGGGCATTACAACATTATACATAGACCGTAATCCAACTACATCTATGACTAATAATCCACCTTTAGTTTATCAATCCGAACCCCCTCCAGTATTAAGTTGCAAGCAACAAATAATTGCATTATGCATTGCGTGTAAAGTAAACAATACGATTGTTCTATGAACAAAGGATTGTTGTTTTCTCCCTAGTAGCAACAACACATCTAGTACCTTAGAGATTTCTGTCACTTTCCCAGATTACTAGAGGCATGAACCCACTATCGAGCATAAATACTCCCTCTTGGAGTTGCTAGCATCTACTCGGCCAAGATATCTACTAACAACGGAGAGCATGCAAGATCACAAATAACAAAGACATGATAGAATCAATAATCAATCTGAAATAGCATCTCAATATCCATCGGCTCCCCGCAAACACAACATGTAGGATTACAAATAGATGATCTTGATCATGAACGGAGCTCACAAGATCTAGACATGGTTGCACAAAAGAGAAGAACCAACCATCTAGCTACTACATGGACCCGTAGTCCAAGGATGAACTACTCATGCATCACACCGGAGGCTTACATGGTGATGAAGAAGGCCTCCAGGGTGAATTCTCCCCTCCGGCAGGGTGCCGGGAAGAGCTTCGGATCCCTCCCGATCTAGGGATGGAGATGACGGTGGCTACAGACTCATTCGTGGAATTTTGATCGGGTTCTTAGGGTTTCTGTATCGAAGGCATCTTATAGGAGAAAGGGGAGGCCGAGGGGGTGCCCTAGGCGGCCACACCACCCCCTGGCGCGGGTCAGGCCTGGCTGTGCGGCCAGGTGGTGTGGCAGCCCTCTGGCCCCTCTCCGTCTCGTATTCTGGATCCGTGTCCCCCTCGGTGAAATACTGACTTTGGCTTTTGTCCCGTCCAATTCCGAGAATATTCATTTTCTGACTTTCTTGGAACCAAAAACAACAGAAAACAGGCAGCTGACACTATGGCATCTTGTTAATAGGTTAGTCCAAGAAAGTGTATAAAAAGTACTCCAAAGTGTGGACAAAACATAAGAAAGTAGATAAAAACCAAGCATGGAACATAAAAAATTATAGATACGTTAGCAACGTATCAGTTCCCAAACTTCTTCAAGCTCCAATCCGATAGATGCACCTGCATGTGTTGTAGCACACTATTTAGACCAGCAAGACCCTCCTATCCAGCGCCCGTGCGCCACCCTTCCAGGCATCCACATCATAACTCTTTTCCCTTCTCCATGCATCCTCGTACAGAAAACCTCGCAGGTGAGGCAAAAGGTTCCCTTCCCATGTGCGCCGCAGCTTAGTAACCAACATGCAATGATCTAATCTTGGTGTTGGACGATGTTTAACAATCGTACTAGGGTAAAGGTTCACCAATGCCGGATCTGCAAGCACTCTATCTAGACGAACTTTAACGTTCTTGATTCCCGCCTGGCCATTATCCCATGTATAGGGAATGGCCACAAAGCCTAGGTCCTAGAAGTTGCAATCATCTACAACCTCCCGAAGACCTGCCATCTCCCATTCTGCTCTCTCCCTTTCACCAAAGTACTCTGAATTGTCAAGTATTTCATTAAAATCCCCGCCATAGAGCCATGGCAAGTCGCTTTGACCATGTAGCCAGCATAGCAAAGTCCAACTCGTCCCCCTGTCCGAACACCGAGACTTAGCATAGAACCCTGTAAATCTCCACTCCTTTTGATCTCCCTCAATGTTTTTGACCTTGACGTCAATGTGTTGACCCGATACTGTGGCCAATGATACCTCCACCTCCTTTGACCAACAAAGGACCAAACCTACACTTAAACCATTACTACTAACAAGAATGCATCCATCGAATCACAGTCTACTTTTCTGACTTCTTGCTCGTTCAGCATCTATATTGGTTTCACTAACAAAAACCAAAGCGAGCACTTATAGCCTCACAACAATGTGAAGCTCTAGAACGGTCTACTGGTTCCCGAGCCCTCGACCGTTCCATATTAGGCAACTCATTGCTCCAGGGGGGCTGCAACGCATCCTCCGCCTCTTCAGTTGATTGTTCATCCATCTCCTGGTTGTCACCATCCTCCGAGTTTCTGCTCTTCTTTGAGTCCCTTTTCTCCACCGTAGTTTTGATTGGGGACCCATCTGCCGCACGCTTCCCATTCGCCTCCTCCCCACCGCCAGACGATGAGGATTCAACATTGAGCTTGTGGTACACCGACGGTTGACCCCGGCCTCTTCCCCTCACTCCTGACGCTGGTTGAACGACAAACTGAAAGTTCTACTGCCCCTACCAATGACCTCCCGCGGCGTGTGGAAGCTATCTGACACTCCGGCAAACAGGTTCATTGGTGCCTCTCTGTCACCCATTCTCCAATTCCCTTGCTGATGATTGACCGGTCCTCCATCCACAGATTTCTTCTTCTTATCCGACAGTAGCCGCAGGGACGCCTGGTAAGGCAACCTCCCAAGTTCATCCCTCTCCCCGGGATTTGGACAGACCAAGAAAGCATGCCCAATCAGGCCACACGAGAAGCAGAAGTACGGCAGGTTCTCATATTGGATGTCATACCACTCCATCGTCTTCTCCTTGTGGTTGTCTACCTTCACCCACCGGAGGAGGCGTTTCTCCACCTCCACCCAAACTCGGACACACAGATCGGTGCCTACGGCGTTTCCACGTGCATCAGTATCCACTTTGATCACCTCTCCCACCTTCTTCGCTATAGATCCACCCACGGCGGCCTTCACAGATTAAAGGGGAGATTAACCACTCGAGCCCACAACATCATTCTATCGAACATGATGTCCAATGGCCTTCGCAGATTAAATGGGAGATTAACCACTCGAGCCCACTGAGGCCCTGCCTCGCTCTCTTCACCATCCTCGTCGATCACCACGAGTCCTCCTCGGTGATGTTCAGCCTTCCTAGCATCTCTTCCATCTCCGCCTTCTCCTTGGCGCCGCTTGACGACGCCTTCTCCCCCATCCCTTCGGCATAGTCTAGCACCCCATGGAGCACAGGCACTTCGCCACATGGGGAGGGATTGGCAACTCCATTTGGTTTTCGCCTCGTCGATCACCCGCCTTGCTACTCGAAACCCTAGGAAAACATTTCGGAGCCTCAATTTTGAAATACTATTCACCTACAACTCATATTATTCACAGTAGAGTTTTATCTTTTTTGTTTATCTACTTGTAGATCAAAAATTGCATCCATGGTAATAGTGGTGTCGTGTCTAGACTCTAGGACATAGCCTAGCCTGGAAGTAAAAAATATGGAAAAATTTCGGAAGCCCAGCCACATTACAGTTCTACAGCAATTTCTCACATCTCTTTGTGCGTGCAACATAAAAAACCCAGCAGGGGAGCACCTGCAGCTTTGAATTAAGGAGGTGTGAGGCGTGAGTCTCACAACCTGGGGATGGAACTCACGTGAAAGCACCACTATGCTCCTACCACTGGGCTAGATGCCCATCAACCGCGGGCAACATAAGAAAAATCAGGTTCCAGAACTTGGAAATTAAGATGAAAGGATGCGACAAATGTGCTAACGCATCACACAACTAGACAATGTCGTGGTTGGATCATTCTTTTTGAACAGTCATTTTCTTCAAACAGCGGTAGTATCTTTTTTACAGGCAAGAGAAAGTGGAATATCAGAGTTATGAACGCCGTTGTTCATCCCAGGCACTCAACAGCTTGATGCTAGCTGCCATTACTCAAACGTAAACAGCAAACTGTTCCAGCATGTATCGGTTAATACTTGCACCCATATTTGTACCCTCATACAGAAAATACAAGACAATTTTCCTTCAAACTTGCTGCCATTGCTCAAAAGACATACACAACATTACGATAACGAGTGACTAGTTAAAAGGTTAGACATGAACAGGCACATAACTAACAAAATACAGTTGCAGTACTAGTGGTGTCATTGTCTTTACAATAACTCTAACAAGAACTTGAAACCATGATAGCTACGTGAGGAATATATATACTACATATTACCGCAACTACTAAGAACAGGATAGAGGAAATGAACTTGCCACTAAAAAAGGATTCAAATTCATCGATCCCATCATCATGCCTAACACACTCGGCTTTCCTTGCAAGCACCACGGCTTTTCTTGTCAACACCACGATTCATGGTAGTCGATTCTTCACATACCATCGTGAATCTATTCCGCATTTCAACCAAGAAAGACGGAAATCTCTGCATCAAACCGAGGTACTCAGCAGATGTCGCGACAATCTTGAAATTTTCGCCATTAGCGAGGAAATCAAAGCACTCAGTTTTGAGTTTGAGGCAGACATGGTCCTCCGCCAGCTCCAACATTGAGACCACATTGTCAATCATAATACCTCTGCCACATAGCCTGTTCTCACAAATCCTCTTTAGCTCCTTTACCCTGTATCTATCAGCAGCAACAAGCAGATGCTGGTAGCGAGACATGATGGAAGAAACATCATTTTTGTCGGAATTGGGTACTGAACCATGGTGCATATAATGGAGCAGAGATCTGAAGGTAGAGGCCTCAATGTCTTGGATGGTAATAGACGTCATCTTGCTTTCAGCCATCGGGCCATAGAGCTCTGCTTTAAAGACCGGTGATCGGGCCGCGAGCACCAGGCGATGTGCACTGAAGCTCTCTCCGCCAACATCAAAGGAAACATCTGTAAGATCTTGATTATTTGACATCATGGCCAGATCATGACCCAAATGCAGGAGCTGCTTCTCTACAGATGAAGCTGGAGGTTCCGTGGTGGTCGGTTCACCTTGTGGTATCTTGAGCCTGTTCCGCGCTTCAACCAAAAGAGTTGGAAATGTCTGCATCAACTGGAGGTACTCACCAGATGTCCCAACAATCTTGAAATTGTCACCATCCGCAAGGAAATCAAAGCACCTAGCCTTGAGTTTGGAGCAGATATGGTCCTCCGCCAGCTCCAACAATGAAACCACACTATCTATTGTGATACTGTTGGCACATAGCTTGTCCTCACAATTCTTCTTTAGCCTCTCTAACCCGTACCTATCAGCGGCTACAAGAAGATGCCGGTATTCTGCCAGAGTGGAGGAAACAATTGATATGCCAGCATCAGGCAATGAACCATGATGCATGTAGTGGAGCATAGATCTGAAGGTAGAGCCTTGCATGTCTTGGATGGAGATAGATGACATCTTGCTTTCAGCCATCGGGCCATAGAGCTCCGCTTTAAAGACGGCGATCGGGCCGCGAGCACTAGACAATGTGCACTGATGCTCTCCCCGTCAACATCAAAGGTAACATCTGTAAGGTCTTGTTTGTCCAACATCATGGCCAAATTATGACCCAAATCCTTCATCAACGAAGCTGGAGGTGTCCAGTCGATGTCCACCGAGCACAACACCACAAGGTAGTTGTCCACCACACAGTTAGCCTTCACATCGTCCATTCGTGCAAATATCATGTAACAACGATCCATACACCAAGGGAAATATGCGACGTTTAAGGTTTTTCCTACTCTCCCCATCGAAGGCGCCGGCGAGCCGGTCTTGTCAAGCAAAACCATGTAGGGAGACACCTTGGCAGCGAGTTTACGACGCACACTGAGAGCGACCACGGTGTCAGGGGACGACATTTTTCCGGGGATGAAAAATGCAGTGCAAATGCATCCAGCAAGGACGGTCGTCTTTTTTAGAGGCTCGGCAGGAGGGGGCGACGACAGCCTTACCCGGAAATGGAAGGTGCGACCGTCTCCCGTAGGGACGATT
This sequence comes from Avena insularis, assembly GCA_023614405.1. Classification (NCBI taxonomy): domain Eukaryota; kingdom Viridiplantae; phylum Streptophyta; class Magnoliopsida; order Poales; family Poaceae; genus Avena; species Avena insularis. The sequence goes on from CM042692.1 coordinate 437,279,135, forward strand.
TCGCAATCAGATGAGATGCCTTCGGCCATGTTGAAGCCTCGATGCTCTGAACTGGATCGATTCGAATGGGGAACCGGCAGCGATATGCAATCAGCTAGGTGGCGGAGGGGAGCTAATATGTCTTCCCCGTCCCCCTCGTTTTGGAAAAGTAGGGCAGGAAGAGGTTCTACATGGAGCTTCGCAGGCTGCGGCCTGCCGGGATTGTGGCGGAAGAGGGGGCGACAGGTACGGCGGCGGTAGCGGAAGGGGAGTGCGATGAGGACTGAGGAGACGACTGAGAGAGTGAGAGTGGAATGCGGCTAGGGTTGGGGGTCGGAACTCGGGAGTGTGGGTACAGCTCTGCTCGGGCAGCTTGTGGGCGTGACTGCGTGTGAAGATTTGGGCCGGAAGCTGGAAATGGGCCGTGAAAACCAGAATTGTTTTTGCACAACGTAAATTTGTAACCTTTTTTTCTTGTTGCAAATTGCGTACTGTACTCGTTACAGGAGAAAGCAAAGTAAAATACAAGAGACTCCTCACCAGGAGTGATGGGGAAAAAACATCCAAGCAACCAGTTAAATAAAACAGGATATAATTAGCCACTAATCTATGAATCCCTAAATACAAGAGACTCCTGCCCAACTGCCATTTCTTCCTAAATGAACCCGCCGAGTCTGGTAGCGTCAAGCTGTTTCTGAACATTGCCAAAACCCCAAGCATTTCGCTGTTTGTAGTTGCGGAGGCTCCAGCAGATGAGAATTACATCAGAATCAAACCCTTTCATCTTTGCCTTCACCCGGTTCCTCCTCTCAAATCTCAGATCAGTACCAGAAGGGATCTGTGCATCAGTGCTCAGTTCAGCGAGAACTCTAAGCCATACCTGCTTGGAATACTAAAATTTGTAACTGCGTATCTCAACCTTTCATTCTATATTCCTTCTAGTCTCTGGCGTTTTGTTTCATAAGAGAATATCCTTGCTTAATAATTTATCAATATCAGCATGGCTTTACACTCGTCTCCCTGTGAGTTCATCTAGACAAGAGACTTTAGGTATATGTTGTTCTCCTGTCCATTTTTAAATTTGAATCGTGCTCTTGCATGTTTTCTTCACCAATGTTTTGGTGCATTCAGTATTCTTCTCGTATTTTGCATCACCAATTTCTCTTCCTCTGGTTACCTGTTTTTGATGTTTGTTTAATTTTGAAAAATCTAGGCATAGCTAGCAAAGGTACTCAATTCTCATGTCCCACATATTGCAACTGTCTTTTACATGAGCTACACTAGTCGTAGGTCCCTTTTGAAGATTCTTATAGATTCTATAGGAATTTCATAGTAAAGCATTTGGCATATAAACATATGATTTATTCTATGTACATGGTCCGCATGAAGAACACAAGATTCCCCTAACATGAGCAATTTCACAAATATTATGCGCGACTCCTCTCAAGTCCACAGCTTCTTAGCTACACAGAACGAGACAGGTATTTCCTTCAAACAGTACTTTCTTCAAACGGCGGTATCATTTTACATGACAAGGAAAGGGGACCACTGCTGAAAAGAAAACATCAAAGCTAACCTTTGCTGTTTGTCTGCTGCAACATCAGTATGGACTGCTAAAAAGAAAATAGCAAAGCTAACCTTTGCGGACAATTTTCCTTCAACTACTGTACGTGAGCTAGTACTACTAGCCGAATACCCATGCGTTGCCACGGCCCACAACCTTTTGTGTCGTGTGTTGCACTGGAGACATTTTTTAATATATTTCTAACATTAAGTACTCATAATTAATAGTACATCATCGATAATTAATATGGATCTGTGGGAGTAATAAATATATGCTCTTTATTTAAATATGCTCTTCATTTAGATATACTACAAAAATCATGAGGAGACTTGCATGTTTAAAGATGATAATTACTACATTCGGCCACATCATTAGTTGGCCTTGACGTTGTCCCCACGCGTCTCCGGACCCACAACCGTCCTGTTGAGATCTTGATGAGCTTTTAGCCTCTATGCGCCTCTTTTACTCTTCCTCTTCTCCTCCTCTGTGATTATGGTGCCTAGCAATCTCACTTGTGACGGGAAACAACGATCGAACTCCGGCGAGTTTATGCAATCGATTTGGTGAGATTTTTCCTAGACTTTGTTTGGTAATCGCTCGCTGAGTAGATGGGCTATATATTAGCGAATTTTCATGAGGAAGGGGCAAGGAATTAAACGAGAATGAATTGAATTTCAGCTCGATATGAACTCCTTGTTCAAGCACAGGAGTAGGCACCCAATTTATAAAGTATATTTTCTGCTTATTTTCTGGTGTGGAAAACTATTTGAAAACTGATTTTAGAGCAAAAAAAACAAATGAAAACTGGTTTTAAAGCAAACAACAAACCATAAAAAAATCATTTTAAGTGGGAGAGGCAACGAGCTGGCCACCTACTACCCTAACCGGCAGCCTAGCTAGGCCCAAGGTAGCCGGACCACACGTGAAGAAACAACGCACTCACGCAAACGCACATCACGCTGTGCAGAACCGAACCCTATCCCCTATCTCTCTCTCGGTCTCTCCCTGTCCTTTTTCACTTAGCCCCCAGCCGCCACTTGGTTACTCACGCCTAGGTCCTCCTCCTCTCACCTAGCCCATCAGTTCCCATCGCCACCAACCTCCATCTCGCCCTCTCCCTGCTACCTGACGCGAGCGCCATCTCCCTCCACCTTCCCCTTCTACCTGGCGTGCCCGGGCTCGTCCCTGCGCCCCTCATGACTATGCTGCCGCCGCTCGGTTCCCCGGGCCTCGACTCGCTCTTCCTGCAGGTTGTCCTCGATGGCCTCCTCTCACGTCCAACCGCGTCGTCGGTCGCACGTGGGCGTCGCCTCCCCTCGATTCCAGGAGGGCACCGCCGCCCCGAGCTCGTCCCCAACCGCGCGCGCATCCTCGTCCTAGTCCGTGGTCCTACTCTGCTTTGACCCGGATCCACGCAAACGTCCCCCACTCCGGCTAGCATGCACAAATGCACCCCCGCCGCCACCTATCTTGTGTTTCCCACTGCTCCAAGCCGAGCGTCGGCATGGTCGAAAGGCCCCTACCCTGGGATGCTTGTGCATCGACACCAGCCTGATAGGAGGGGAAAATGAGAGAGGAAGGAGAGCGGGGAGATTGGTAGAGGAGGCTCGGCGCCGGTGGTGTGGTGGATCCGGGGAGGGGCGCCACTGGAGTGGAGGATAGGGAGACCGCCGGAGGAGCTTCAGTTGGGAGATGAGAGGGAGGACGCCGTGCGCGGGGACAGGGGCTATCCCTCCTCACCCGCGACGGAAGAGGCGCACGGGGAGCAGGCGGCAAGACGCAGTAAGCTGAGGCTGGATCGGGTTTTGAATAAGCGGTGGCAGTGGCTGTAATATTTCCGAACTTTACGGGCAAAACTAGGCAGACGGATTTTTGGGATGACGAACGACCACAATCTCTATACCTAATCTATACCTAATAATAAAGCACGAAGTGTTTCTCCCGGTCCAACACTTTTTTGGACATGTTTGCCCTTTCACAAAACCACGTATCACCCCACGCCACCCCTAAGTCTAAAAAAAAAACCAGAAATCCTAATCAACCCACCAAATTCCATACACCTACGTTGACATTATACCGGTTCGTTCCGTTTATAAAAAAACGCATGCAGAAGTTTGGAATCTATATCTGATAAGCTGGCCTATTTAAAATACGACTAGGTTTGGAACCCACTAAAAAGTGGCCCGCAACAGCAACCCAATCAACACGGCCGCCGCCGATTAGTCTACGAAAACTAGCAAGGTATAGTCTTGCCGTGCAGGTGCAGATGGTCGTGCTACCTCCATTGATGTAGGCAAACTCTACAACAGCTAGCAGAGTCTCTTCTCTCCAAGCTTTAAAAAACTGTAGTAGCCTGGCGGTACAGCCCCGACACCCTATCTTAAAAGCCTCCAGCACTAGGAACACCGGAAGCATTGCTCTGCGTGGTCATCTCTCTCACATTCAGCTGGTTCTACACGCACACGCCGGCGTGTGCGTATACAACATCTGCAATGGTGTTTTAGGTTTTGATTCTAGGTATATAAAGGTGTATTTATCGACGACCGATGATAAATTTATTATACTGGCACAAGTACTTTTAGATGAGATTTACAAATTATGTCCTTATTCATGTTGACTAGGATATGTTTGGGCTAGAGGAGCATACTTTTTCTCTGATTAAATTACTTCCTCCTGCCCGAAATAACTTACTTGAGTTTGTAGATTTAAATGTATCTATACACTAAAATGTGCTAGATACATTCGAATTTAGACAAATTTAAATCAATTATTTTTAGAAAAATGGAGTATTTCGTGCTTGGGTACTCACATTTGTTACTTACCTTTTTTTAACATTGATTCGATAGCATCGCAGCAACGCGCGGGCACTTTGCTAGTCTATCTCTACTACCTAAAAAAAGAGTTGCGTTCCGTCTCCACCAATACGTCAGTTGCCTTCGTCCGTCGTCATGTGCTTCGATCGCCCGGGTGGACCTTACTTACTCACGTCAATTGTCCTGCTGGGCCAAGCCCAACTAACTAACTTACCCAAAAAACGCGATCTGACTGTGAAAACCAAGCCGATCAATCAACGCTACCCCAAATCTCGCGACCTGACCGTGACTTATCTCGCGAGCGACCTGGCCGTGAATCTCGCGACCTGACCGTGAAGTAAATACATGCCGATCAACCACCGCTACAACGCTATCATCAACGCTGCCCCAAAGCCAGGATCACGCTACCACTAATCTCGCACCCGTGTGTCATATAAAGTAAACCCAGATCCTGCCATACCCTGTCATACTCAGTCTGAAGCTTTCCCATACCCTGCCATACTCAATCTGAAGCTTTCTCATACCCTGCCATACTCAACCTTAGCCTGACCCTGCAACACTCGAAACATGGTCACACAGTACAGCCTCCGACACCACAACTCGAAGAGGGTGATGGCACCAAGACCGAACCCGACTCCCTTCGTCTTGCCTCCGATCCAAAGGTACCTTCTTATGTTCCCTGCATCAACGTTTATGTTTTCTTTAGTAGAGAATATAGATTAACATATTTCTACTTTCTACTTGTAAATCAGAGATGTTAGCTTTCGATTTGTTGAATACATGCACGTGCACAGCATATCCTGGAAGACAACCGCAAAAGTTCTTTCAGGACGAATCAAAGAGACTCGAAGGGGAGATGTTATTTACCGTGCCATCCTCGCCGACAAAAATGTGAGAAAATCTCCAAGTGTTTATCCCTCGCATCCCACATGTTCGACTGAATCAGCAAGTTCTTGAGCTAGCACATTCTAGGAATTTTTCATCATTCTATCTAATGCTAAAATTATGTGGGTAGCAAACATGAGTGTTCGTCCTATGTATTTTCATCATTCCGTCAATCTCTATCTCTACTACATATTTTAACAGGGGGACAAAATGGAAGCAGTAGCGTTTGGACAGCAAGCCCATCGTATCAACAACGAGCTGAGGATCGGAGTGGTGTACCTATTCAAATATTTCGGGTTCCAGACAGCAGATATGCCACCAACATTTGGATTGGCACTACCAACCGACATTACGTCGTAATGCATGCTCGGACCGACTTTCGTCCTGCTGGGCCTGACATTACCATCCCTAGGTTGCCGTCGCGGTTCATGAATTTCATTCATGCGGCAAGCCTTAGAAATAAGATGCTCACAGGTGCCTACCTTTTTTTAGTTAAATAACTGCTTCAGCAATTTAAAACTATGCATCATACAAAACAATGTACTTATTCGGACTTAGGTCCAATTCTAGATGTTATTGGTATTGTAGTTCATGTCAGTCCCGTAAGATTCCACAAGTCTTGTGACCGTAGCACGCCATGCCGAGATGTCATACTGATGGACATCAAGTAAGATACAATGACCTTGTAATACTTGCTACTTCTGGTTGTCTGTTTGCTAAATGATTTATATTTTATAAGGCGGGATTTCATTGTTCTGCGCATATGGGACCGACATGTATCCCGTCACATGACAAAGTGGCGACTTGCTGAACGTCGAATGTGGACCCTAGCTGCCACCTTCCTTGAGGTCAGCACGGCGCAAGGTGTGTTATAATGCAATGTTGACTTTACTAAACATTTTAACATACATTTTTTATTCTAACACTTCCTTTGTTTTTCTAAATGTTGTAGGGGCTTTGAAATCAAGTGATGATACACAGATTGTCTTTGAGCCAGATAGTATGCACACTTATGATCTAGCAAGATGTCGTCTAACACTTGGAACAGCTCGTGAATCCATTCGGAGCCGGGTCAGAGGGTTTATGCGACACAGGGTGAAGATGGGGTTATATGCCAACCTACGACTCGGTAGCCTGTGAACCCTATCAACTCCGTTGATGGGATCCCTGCATTGAATACCGATGGGATTCCTTGTTTGAATCCTTCGTCTCTATGTAGTCTGAATCCTTGGTCTCTATGTAGACAAAAACGTCTGGTCCACTCATGGTTGTTTCCTCATGTAATTTGTTTCCTCGTATCAAGCTTACAATTCTGATGGAGATGCATGCATTTAAATATCTGATAGACATGATTGCCAGATCCTTTTTCTTACTTATTATCTAGGAAATAAATTTGGATTGTTCCTTCAATTAGGACCACTGTATCTTCCTACGCACCGTTGTGATCATGGCTAGATTATTTTCCTCGCATCTCAAGTAGGAAACAGGCCCGTGCGTTGCAACGAAATATAAAGCCACTTCTAAATGAAAAATTTAGCACAAATTTGGTGCATGTGTTGCGAAATTAAAGCTATAAATTTATTAAGAAAAGAACATTTAATAGCATTAAAATCATTTTAAAAAACTATTTGCCTTGAAATTATTTTGAATGGCATATTCTCAATGCTCGCATTTTTAAGATCTTAGAACATATATCATCTGTCCAATTTGGAATTAGCTATAAAAGATATGATTTATTTCCTTTTAATAAAAAAGGTCAAATTGCTTAATGTTTATATATTAATAAATAATTATTGAAAATAAGACATATATTATTAATCTTTAAAAGATTTCAAACATTTTTTGTTTTAGAAAATTTTCCAAACTCAAGAGTTTTGACTTCATGGCAATTAGTCAAAGTTTGAATTCAATTTTCCAAACTGTCAAGAACATGTCGTTGAGCCTGAATATGAGTAGAGCGTTTTTGCAGCCAGCTTGGCCAATTTTCGGCAAAATATTTGGAGTGCATCCGAGTTCCATTTTTTAATAAGACTTGATTCTGTTAAAATATGATTCAGGGTTCAACGGAGGGGAGATGTCCATGAATATTTGCCCCGTAGGTCAGCTATGTTTGGAGGAATCTTGTTGGGAATATAGACGAAATCCACTGTTGTTGTGAGCGTGCTGACAGGAGACAACGAACTGAACTTTGACAGTCGAAGTCAGCGAGAACGACCGAAATTTGAAAGATGTTTCTGAGCTGCTCCGAGATCCAATCTGCGAGAGGTTTTTGGATTTAGAAAGAGGGTGGTGCCAATATTAATAAGGCGTGCTAAGGTACGCCTTATATCGATGGAGTAGGGTGGGATCTTGAAAGGAAACAGAGGAAAAAAACATGAGGGTTAACTGACTGAATCTCGACAGCCGAGACAGTGATAAACGTCTGACTTCGGAGGATGATTTCGAGCATCTACGATATCCGTTTTGAGAACGGTTTGGTGCTATGGAAAAAGGGATATACCAAGTTTGGTTATCGTGTGCAGATACTCCCCAGCCATGAACTGGAGCGAAAGAGACATTGCGGGGAACATAGGGCATCTAGACCGATTTGGTGTTAACTGACGCACGAAACTGTAGTGTTACGTTCTGATCATTCATAGAGAGATCATGGACCAAGCCATTCAGATCATGGACCTAATCTTTTTCATAATGCGGAAATATAAAAAACAATCCCAGTTGTACTGACATAATAGACACCTCACTGTAATCTGCGTCTTTCATTCTTCCTAAAAATCATCATAACTGAGACTACCATGATTTTAGCCCACTATCACGCACGCAATTAGCAGTAAATCACTCTACTTTATATCCCTTTTTTCTGCATGCCATTAATTACACCATAAACTATCTACAGTTTTCAAATCCCCTGATACAGCTGACTGATTCCCCTCCTAAATCTACGCCACCCCACACAATAAGTATCAACTCCAGCCCGCCTCTCTAGCATTGTTTTCTAAATCGACCACATCCACGACTCATCCATACTAGCTGCAGTATTCACAAAGAGGAGCTTCACCAAGCTGTCTCATTCAGGTACATGATCAACATAGCCATACAGCTTCAGTAGAAGCATCAGTTCGTCCATTTACAATAGGTCCCGCTTGGGTCGCATAATTATTGGTTTTAGGATTCCCTGGGAAATATAATATTTCTCTGTCTTAATCAGCAGTGTTGTGTGTGTATCCAAGCAGCCTTTTCTCTGTTTTCCAGTCATGCTAGATGACGATTACACAATAAACATTGTATGGTCAAATTGTTTGTCACCTCTAGATGTTTTTGTTCCAGATCTATGTGTCACCATAGGGATGGGACTTGGATTTAGCCCCATGAATTTAGCCCCATGAATGTCGCCATACAGATGGGTCAAATCATCATAACTGAGACTACCATGATTTTAGCCCACTATCACGCAATTAGCAGTAAATCACTCTACTTTATATCCCCTGATACAGCTGACTTTGATTCCGCTCCTAAATCTACGCAATAACTACCTACAGATTTCAAATCCCCTGATACAGCTGACTTTGATTTCAATTAGCAGTAACTTTGATAGGTATATAGAATATGAAAATTATTTGTTACTAACCTTATCATACATAATTACAGTAACATTATATGTATATAAGCATACTATTTTGTGACCAGCAAATTTATTAAGACATAAATATAGTCTATGTTGTTAGTGTAATTGCATGCTTTGAGGAAACTTAGAACCGTTTTCCTCAGGCAGTCTTGCTCACATAAATTTGATTTTGACTATGTTGTTGTAGATGGGATCAAGCGAGTTTCACATGGAAAATATAGAGGAAGAACATATCAGTATTGCTGTAATTAAGGCTTACTGCAGGTCCTTTCCTCCAAAAACAAAATTGGTCCGTATCCATGACGCATGCTTAACAAATGGAGATTTGGAGTGTCTCTTCAAAGACGATGGATGGTTGGATGGCGATGTAAGATAACATATCGAATTATTATTATAATCTTACATGTAATTTTGCGACTAACAATGTTTGCTTCAAACTACAGATGATAAATGCATATATTTACGAGCTACGGGTCCAAGACCACCTACTAAACAGGGCAGGTGGTAACGTATGGATGGAAACCACACATATTTCTAATATACTAAAGCGAGATGCTAAAGTTGCCATAAGTTCATCAGAACACCGCAACATTGAATCACGAGTGCATATCTACCTAAAAAATGATATGGTAGGATTTCGTGCATAACTTGTTTTAATTTAATAATAATTGTATTTAGCTAAAATTTGTGCATCACTTAATTCTGTTGTCAGCTCTTCCTCCCAATAAATGAAAAAGAGAGCCACTGGGTTCTATGTAATGTTGATACAAAAAACCGTCGGATACAGGTACTCGATTCGTTCGGTTCTCAGAAGAGTCATCCGCCTACAACTTACGGTGAGTGTTTACTACTCACATACTCTATCTATCGTGGTTGAAAAATATATATTCATGGGGTGCTACCATGCTCTTTTATGTTCAACAGCTACAGGGTCTCGAGTATCATCTTGCAATTGCTTCTCAGAATAGTGAGTTCAACATAGGTGATAAGTGGCCAGATCTTGAAGTAACTACATGGCCAATAGTGGAGTGTATCCATGAGCCAATGCAATCAGATGGGTATGTTAGAAATTTACTACATTACCCAATGTGGCATGAACAGTAACATGTCAACTTGTTACCTATTCAGAAATTCTTAACATTTACCATTTTAAAATTTTGCAGCTCTTCATGTGGCTTGTTTTTGCTGAAATTCATGGAAGACTGGACAGGTCAGGATCTAGCACACAATATAACTCAGGTATTTTTCTGAGTGGTCGCAAAATTATATTACCACCAAATTCAAACCTATAACTAATTAGTTTGAATAACAACTTGCAGAAGGGTATCAAACTCTTTAGGAGTCAGTTAGCTATTATTCTGCATCAATCTGCTCTGAATCTCTTAAAGGGAACACCAGAATATGATGATCCAAACAATAGCGAAGACAGAAGTGGTGTTCTAATGTGGGACAAAAATGACCCCCCGCCTACCGAAGCGTCACATGAATCTGAGATAGCCAATCACTCATCGCCTTCTTTGAATGTGCCAAACATGCCGATTAATAAAAACGAAATAGTTTCTAAACTTCGAAACTACATCATGTCCATTGACGACGAGGATTCCATGAAGTAAGTCAAAGTTGTCCAGCCTTTGTTATATAAATGCACCGGTTCAAAATATTAACTTTGTTGTTTCTTTCGTAGGAAAATATGGGTTCATAGCTCCAAGCCCTATCCAATAAGTGTAAGTCTCGAACAACTCAAAGGCTTGCTAAAGGATACACAGGGAATAGATACATCTTGTTTCAACATGGCCGTGAGGGTAAATGCTACATTTAATGCAAGTGGTTCAAAGGACGCCCATATCACTTTATGGATCTCCGTTTTTGCGTGAGTATTTATTTATGTTAAGCTCTTCTTACACTTGACACGTCACTGTTTTCATAAATATAGTAACCCTCAATCTCATCTCGCATCAGTAGTGACAGACTCCATGGGAGACCCAAGGCTTCGTCTACCGTTTGACACTCAACGCTACATCATAGCAAGAATGTTTGACTGCTGGCCAGGGATGTGCTTCCATGTATCTTCCTGCAACTCGGTAAGACTGCTGTTGTGATATAACTATTTGCCTTGTTACATATATAGTATTTCTAAATCCAAGTTTATCTAGATTTTGATACCGTACCGCACGAGTGGGCGCTTCATGCTTTTTGTGTTTAACCTGGGTGAAAGAACTGTTGCTATACTTGATCCCATTCCCTTGTCGGACATGTGGAAATCAAGTTTTCAAAAGAAAGATACATTAAAGCTGAAAGATATTTCTTTCCACCTTAATATTGCACTTCAAGCTGCAATTCCTGGATGGAATGATGACGTTTTCCAATGGCGTCGCATCACACCAGTTGGGTTGCCAACAAACCATGACAGGTTAGAATTCATGGCACTATAAGTAGTTTTCGATGTTATTATATCTCCACTTTGTGCTAACAACAATGTGTACATCACTATAGCAACATGTCAGGATTTTTAGTTCTGAAATTTATGCGCTCTTGGAATGGCAAAGCAGTTACACGACCAGATGCCATGGTGAGTATTTAATATTCATGTTAACTGTAAATACCATCTCTATGTGATAGTTACAAATAATGCGTCTTCAGGACGACTACAACCTAAGGAACCAAGTGGTGGTACACATGCTTACATACAAGGATAACGAGTGTGAAGCCAACATCCCGCCCGTTGTTAAAGATTTGGTCAAGTTACTAGGGATTGATTTTTTCGTCTGAAGTTGTTGGTCTTCAGTTATTTTGAACACGACCTACATATATTTTATTATAATATATTTGTGACAATTTTGTTGGTTTCACTTGGATAATGAGCTTAAACTTCTTCAATTATTTGTTGATATGTCCTAATATTACATGCGTGTAATCTACTTTGTTGCTCCTTGAGCATAGTTTACATGCATTCTGAACTTGTCAATCAATGGATATTTTCTGAACGGACATTCCTTCAGATACTATCACAGTATATCTCCTAGACGGTATAGTGCAGTTTAGAAATGACGTATAAAACAAATCATATACTATTCAGACTTCTATTCTCCTACACAAGATTGCTGAGAATGAGCTTCAGGTTTACCTGGCCAAGGAGTAGATTGAATGAAGAAATTAGCGGTAACAGCATCATCCTGTGAGACAATCTTTCTTGGGTTTCAATCTTTCTTTGGGTTTGCTTTGAAACCATATGCATGAAGCTCGGAAACTGATCAGGAAGTGCAAACAACTATCAGTTTACCAAATTCATTAAACAAGTGTTAATTTGTCACACTTGATCTCATTAACTAAACCATATGCATGATGCCTCCCTTAACTTGAATATTTGCCTTGACATTGACCATATGAGCTCTCAACGCATAGAGGCAAACATTATACTTTTTTGTGATATAACTTAGAAACTACATTATGGACTTTATGGTACCATTATTCTTTCCACTATAAATTCAAGCCAATTAATACAAATTCCCATGATATGCTGCAGTATGTAGGATTAAGAAGAAGTGATTTGTGTTGTTTCTTTTTCGTTTCTACTAGATTAATCAATGTTGTGCCAAACTGGTTGTGTCTCTTAATTAAATTAATCAACGACCATATATGTGTCAATGCATATTTTACTATCTTCTAAGACAAACCCATTCTGCACGTAGTAGTTGAATATCATCATAGTTAAACTTTTTATTTCTATTTAAACAATTGTTCATAAATTATGTATCTTTCAGTATGTCGATAAAAAATAGTATGCCAAATCTTAGCTACGAAAAAGGATTATATAAATAGAATCCTGAAGGTACTAACAATAGCGCCTTTTCAATTCAGTATGTGTTCACTAATACAAATAATAACCACTAAACTTATACTGCCTTTTCGAAAATACTAATCTTATCGAATTTAGGAGGTTGACATAAACTGAGCATCTTATTTAAGGTATCAGAAGTAATATCTGATACAATATTTTATGAAAATTAATTGAGCACAAAGAAAGTACAATTACTTGCCCGGTCAAAATATTTTATTGAAGCATTGCGTGCCTCCAAAACTGCTTTGAGGTTCAACATGGACTCACCCATTCCAATGGACACTACATTTGTTACCCTGTCTTTAAACGACCCCTCTATGTCCAAGACCTGCAAACCAGAACAACATTCCATGACGCAAAAAGGTAAAAAAACGAGTTCAGCTTGTTTATAACGATCTTTAATCGCAAGGTGGCATCAAGCGCAGGTTGCTGGGGAGAACCTGCTTGACGATCTCGTGTCCCATAAGGCTCCCCGCAAACCCTCCCTTCCTATGGCGCAAAGTGGCATCGTCAAGAAAACACCGAGCTCTTGTTTGTTTTCCTCATCAACCAGATACCAGTCAAATATGTCCGAAGCAAAATTGCCATGACGGAGGAGTGAAGGATAGTGTTGTTGATGCTTGGGGAAGCCGAGGATAGCTGCCGGCGATGGTGGTACCTGACAGTCCACCCCTTGAATGGTACCTGAATAACAGACATACAAAAAATTCAGTAACAATAACTCTTAGAGTTGCTGATATATAAACTCAAATTCTGCAGTTATGACAATGAAAAGCATCCAACTGTAGTATGTGATGCACTCACTCATCTTATACTATGGTGATCTTCTGAAGCCATGATTTCAGCAACTAGATGTGCCTAGAGTGCAAACATGCAGTCCTTGCAAGCCCCTTCATGTCCACAACTTTTCAGTGACCTAAGTGATTTTCTACAGCAGATCTGGTCGTAATGTCTTATCAACATCAATTCCTTAGTCGGGGCTAAATAGTACCTCTGCATGACCAGAAAAAACAGCTCTAGATCAATGGATATACCGTGAAAGAAAACCAATATATCATTTCGTCAATCGTGAATCAAATAAACAATGAAGGGGTGTGGCTGTACAAAAACAATGCCACACAATTATCCGTAACCGAATTGCCAAAACTATTATCGAAAATGATACAAACAAAATTTCCCATGCACACAATGCGCCAAGAGGGCTATATGAGGGTAAATGGAACATCAAGGTTAGTGATACTCAAATTTGAAGATACCTCCAGGAGGGAGTGGTTAGTATATGATTACAAAATCTGCATATGTAAACCTGAAGAGACCTTTATTATCGCATTTCAGCTCCATCAGATATGCTTATACTTTAAATAATATTGTGTATATGGCCAGAAAGGTTATGAGCACTACGACATCAAGGTTATTGAGTTTTGATGACACTAATGCATATAATCGATAGAGCAAGTAAAGGCTAACCAACAACATAATTATGCACTGAACTCACTCAAACCCACTCAAACTCATTTCATAGTGGATAACATAGAGTGGGCTCATGAGGACTTCATGCCAAATATCAATTTCTGGTGCAACAACATCCAAAGTTCATGGAACAACAGTTGTAAATATTGTAATAGGGATTAAGTACTTATTAATGGACTGCCCTTTTCCAATAAATGAGTTAAGTTTTAATTCTCATCCTAGATTTATATAGGATGTGTACACAAGTACAAATGAATTTGTTTATTATCTAGAAGTCGTGATTACAAATGGTTATGTCAGTGTGCACAAAAAAAAATTGAATGTAAGAAAACTATTGTTCTACCTATATCCGCCCTCTTATGTTTATGTGTCATGTTATTTAAGAAATCTGTAGCCTACAAAAAACACCATACTTATAATACATGTTATTTCTTATTCGGATATGGAATAGGACTTGTAGTCTGGCAAAAGACTATGCCATTAAGGCAAGGAGGGCTTTCGGTGAGGAAGGTTCTTCATATAACAACGATAAGGCTATTAATTTAAGAAATGGGAAACAACACAAATGCATGCGGCTGATACAGATCTTTTCGTGTAAGCACAAGTAAAATACCCTACAATAGAAATTTTCATTATAAAGAATCTTTTAGACAAAAATTTCAATTTTCCGTGCCATTGTGCAGATTTCATGGAAGTCAGCAAAATGGTTACACACAGTCTGCTTTTTTCCAGATAGGCTCTCCTTTCATTTTGCTACCACTTGCTCATCAGAGTTAGTAAGAATTGGAAAATAAGACAAAATGAAAATAAAAGTATACACACTATCAAAACTGACACTAAAAGCAATAGAAGATTCAAGGTGAATAATCCAAAAGAAGAAGTGGAACCAGCATAAAGCGCATAATTAGAAGCTCATATTCGATTTAGTAGTGTGGCTAAGCCTGGGCATTCACGGTTTAAAACAGTTTCTCCTGATTCCTCAAACCGGCCCGTCTCTACCAGTTTAAATTGGGTTGATTTGGTTTAGACTGTTAAGATCTAGGGTGATACCACGGGTTGGTGTGGGCTGGTTCCGTTCCACGGTGTATATGGTTTGGAGGCGTTTCATGCACAACACCTTCCACTGACGCTAAAGCCCTCGGCGTAAGCTCTGGAAGTCGAGCCGCCATTGAACAGCCGTCCTCTTCAGGAAATAACCAAGGCGTCACCGTGTCCT
This sequence comes from Avena insularis, assembly GCA_023614405.1. Lineage (NCBI taxonomy): Eukaryota > Viridiplantae > Streptophyta > Magnoliopsida > Poales > Poaceae > Avena > Avena insularis. The sequence continues at coordinate 437,294,522 of CM042692.1, forward strand.
TGTGCCTGCAAGAGCTGGCTCTTGTGGGACCACGACCGTCGTAGATGGTGTACAACCCGGCCGTACATTTCGCGGCTGCCCCTGTTGCCGACGGCGACATCTCTCTCCAAGGCAAGCAGCGCCATGAACCTCGCTATGCGACCACGAGAAGCCGGTGGACTTCCCCGGCACGTCCATGCAGCCAATACTTCCCATATGTTCAGGTTCTGGACATCCACTGCACCAGCCACAAGAGACGCTGCTCCCATCTCACACCGCTTCTCCGGCCAGGAGACGCCGAGATCATTGAGGAGAAGAAACATCTGAGCACTGAGCAGAAGGCACCATCGCCGCCAGCCCCCACCAACGTGTCGGCAGTAGGCTCCTCCGTCACCGTCCGTCGTAGCATCGGCGCTGGCGCTATCAACCTCTCTCGTGCCCCACGGCAGATGCGACAAGTTTGTGCGCGTACGGGTTGAATGGTTTCATCTGCTGGAGCTGGTCTTAAACGACCTAAAGGTTTTCTACTAGCAGTTTCAATTCGGAAACCAGCGAACCTGGTATAAACTACCGATCCAGTCCGGTGCGGGTTGGACTCTTGATTTAGCCGATTTTAAACCAAACAATGAACATGCTTAAGTGTGGCAAACATGAAATTTCAAGAATTTTTTACATCCTAAAAATGGGTTGCAAGGATCACCTAAAATAAGGTTGCCATCTCCTGTTTATATAAGATATAAAACAGTTGAAGGGACAAACTCAAGACTAATGCAGTGAAAGAAATCGCTGATCCAATATAAAACAAGATTTCCAGTAATGGTTACAGGTAAATAGAACTAATAATTCTTTCCGAAATTTGGAAGCCGGTACTTGCGCCAGCCTATTCAATACCCATTGCAACGCCTGTTAATAATTAAGATGAGAGATCACCTTCCATACAAACCAAAGATTTTCCCAGGTCAGCTTAAAAAAAGGCATGATTACAAAACGCAAATCACGCACGGACCCGCAATATCTCTATATCTCCTACCTAAAAAGAACTTTCCGTCCGCACCATCCCCTTGCCCAAATTTCGCTCTATGCCTACAAGCCAATCAGCACGCCAATCAAACTGCGACCTATGCAAACAAATACGGTGAAAATTTTCAGATCCTGTCGACGTATCGATTTGGTTTCAGGTAAGTTCTATTAGTTGTTCATGTTTACCATATAATTAGCACCTGACGGTGCACAATCAGGTTAGGATAGAGGAAATCGTACCTAGATGGATTTAGCACTTGAGGGAGACGCCTCTTCGTTCGTGCAGCGCGGGGAGGGGAAGAGGCCAGCGACCCTGTGGCGGAATTTTATTGTGTCAGACGACGCTATCGTGTGGAGGGGAAGCGGGTCGAAGAAGCCGTGGCCGGGAGAGGGGCGGCGGTGACGCCGTAGCGGGGATGACAGGCGGCGGGGAGAATTGGATGGGCGGCAAGGAAGAGGAGAGGAGGGTCTGTCGCCGAGCCTGGGGAATGCGTAGAGGGGTGTGGTCGAGCTGGACCGAGGGCCGCCGACGCGCCTAGCTAGGCAGAGGAGTTGGTCGCGTCGCTCTGAGGAGGTGGCATGGATGCCCCGTGGGTGGGGACGAGAGGGCTGGTGCCATGGGGATTAAGCTCAAGTGGATTGAGATGCAGAGAAGAACAAACAGAGGTGGCGAGAGACTGAGAGAGTGAGAGCCACTGGAATCTCATCCACCGCTGAAATCTCACTCTGACTTCACTGTTGCAAAGTCATCCACCGCTGAAATCTCATCCAACGGCTATCCTTTCCTCTGTGCTACTTCTTGCTGCTCCAGTGCTCCTTCTCTACTGAACCAAGGTGCATAACTCACTCGACAGATAAAAGATATTTCCCTTGTCTGGCCTCTTGTCGCCGGCGACTCGCCGCCATTGTCACACTGCCGTCCCGCTACTTGCGACACCACCCTGGAGCTCCCTCCCCTAGACTGTTCCGCCCTGTCCCGTCTCCCTCCCGTCACTGGAGACCTCCGCGCACGTCCTTGTCCAGCCTCCCGTCGACGGCGACTGGCCGCCATGGCCACACCACCATCCTGCCGCTCGCGACACCACTCTGACACTCCCTCGCCCGGAAGATTCTTCCCTTTCCCTGGTTCCCCTAGCTGTCCAGTCGCCAGCGGCCTCCATGCCTATCCCGGTACAAATCAGGTACAACTCTTGTACAGCCTCTAAGTCTCCGTTGCAATTAACAGACTATGTAGGTTCCAATAAATTTTGGTCTTCAATGTATAATTTCTATTGATCATTATCATAATGCCCTATGTACATGTTGTCTTGATAGGATTTCAACAATCAACAACAATGGCTACTGCTGCTTGGCATCTTAAAAAGTTTAGAAAAATAGTAACTTTAGGGAAGATGGGATTGGAAGGGATTGGGTGAACACTACACCCCTCCCATCCCCAAACCTCTTGGGTATAAAATACGAGAGAGTAAATAAAGCCTGAAGAAATTGTAAGTCTACTGCAATCTCTCCAGCTTGGGGATGGCATGAACCGCTGAATCCCAGCTACAAATGTCGAAAAGATGTCAAAAGACACCACCGAAAGCTTCTTAATCCGAGGTTGCTCCCAGTGAATCAACTGAGATACAATACGCACTTTTAACAATTGCAGCATCAGTTCAGTATTTTAGATATGCGCTCACTAACATTGCATCCGTTGCACACTGGGACACTTCAAGATGATGTCAACCAAATAAACAACCGCAATCAATTTCCTGTACTTTTTAAGAAATTGTTCTAGAATTAAAAGGGATGGTGTACTATATTATTGTAGAAGTCATGCGATGTTGTGCATTCAACATGTATTAAAAAAATATTATGACACATAGGCCCAACGAGATATTTAAGCATTAGTGTATGCATCAATTACACACTTAATGTCTGCAAGACAATTGTTGAGTTACAGTGAACATACCTTTTTTTCCGAAGGAGTCTATTTGTGGGTATCTAACTTTGTACAGAAGGGTGCCTTCTTTCAGCTTGGGCCAAGGGCACTTCCTGGTTGGGTCCCTTGGGAACTTCCTGACGTTGACTAACGATGCCCAGAGCATCAACCTGTAGATGCATAAAAAATGAATTCAGTTATGACCTTTTGGAGAGTAGAAAACTACTTATTATTTTTTGGCTCCTGCTGGTACCATGTACAATAACTTTACAAGCTTGGTGTGCTATTACTTATGTACCAGATCTAAATGGTAGTAGAGACTAGAGATGTATAATTGCTATTGATCTTTTAGCATGACACCCCGTGTACATGTTGTACTGAGAGGCTTAGTTCAACAATCAACTACTGCTGCTTGGCAACTTAAGAAGTTCGGAAAAATAGTAACTTTTAAAATTAAAATAGCTTTTGCTTGCAAAATCTACAACATAGTCTACAAAAGTTCAACAAAATAGCCTCCACGGTTGCTTGCTAAATCAGAAAATGTCTTCTCCAATGAAGAGTTCAGGGCTTTGCATATTGAGTAATTGGAGGACTTGACTTTATTTGGCATGCTTTCTATCATGTGAGAGTCTCAGATCACGGTGTCAGAGTAGTAACACAATCGCAAAAGTACCTTGCACTCATTGTCTATGAAGCTTGTTGCGTATCAACGGTGCCACCGAAGCAACGTCGGATTTAGGTGAACTGCGACTGGGCCAACTGTTCTATTATAGGTAGTTTGTTCTTTTTATGTACTTCTTTACATTTAGGATTTATGAACATGTCAATATGATTATGTGGATCTGACAAGGGATTATTTTTGCTGTGTACTTATCTTTTTTATTTCATGTCTGAGATTAACCTATAAATCATTTTAGCAACTTCTATATAAATTTTACATTTGCATATAATATGAAACTAATTTTGTATAGTTAATGGCCCGTGCGTTGCACCTCCCACACAGTTGAATCATTTGATTAGTATATGCTTACTTTTTTCTTGCAGATGGATTCAGATTCTCCGACACGATCCGGTCAACGTACCCCTTTTAAAGACTTGTCCAACATTATCAACACAGGTAAAAATGATGATATGTTGTGTAAGTGAGATGATGCTCAACTACTGACTACAATGTGTATTCTTATAGATCCTATCGACACCAGTAATACATGGGAACCTATTGATGTGAAAGAACGCAATAGGCAACGTGCTCGGGAGTGATATGCGCAAATGGATAAACAAAAGAAAGATGAACTCCTTAAGAAGCGCCGCGAAGCCTATCATCAAAAGAAAGCGCGGCCACCAGTTAATACACATGAGCCACAAGATAGTACATCCACACTTTCTCAACTGCAAAGCGCGCCCACTGTTACAGGTACTCTTTACAATTATGTATATCAATTACTGCCAAAATGTTTATAATGCAACTAAACCACCCTATTTTACCTAGGAGACACTGCTTGGAACAAGGAAAATGGGGTCCTTGTTAATAGCGACGCATTCCAGAGGCAATCACTTTGTATTCCATCTCAAGGGCAAGAAATCCTCATAGCTGGTATTAAGGCGGCTAAATCCCTAACAAAGTGAATGAAACTATGTTAATAATTCATATCTAATGTAGCTATATGCATCATGTAGAAACTGCTGACATCAACAATAGCTATACTGATGGACCTATTGAGACATTGTCTATAGATCCAAAGGAGCAGAGGAGGCAACGAGACAGGGAACGGTATGCAAAGATGGATAGCATGAAAAAAGAAGAATTACTGAAAAGGCACCGTGAATCCCATCAAAAACAAAAATCATTAGCATGGAACAAGGAGAACGAGGCTCGGTAGAAGGCGTGAATGGCTAAGAAGGAATGACAATTACCAGAGGCAGTCAATTAATGTGCCATTTCAAGGGCAAGAAATCATCCTAGCCGGTAATATGGCAACTCATTCTTGCTTAAGATGAATGCATTAATTATCATAAATAATTAATACCACATTAGCTAATTGCATAAAGTTGTTTTGCTGTATATAAATGAAAATAACTATGTTAGTAATTAATACCCATTGGAGCTATTAATGTGATTTTTTGTTCTACGTAGATTTAGTTGACATGAACAATTGCAGTAATGATGGACCCACGTCATCGTCCCTCATTCGGCCACAATCCATAGTAGATAGTATAGAGCATGAGAGGGAGCGAAAAAGGGAACAATATGCACAAATGAATACCGAAAAGAAAAATGAACTACTAGCAAGAAAGCGTGCAGCCTATCAACGGAAGAAATCACTAGCAGGTAAGGGTTCCACATTTTACAAGACAAAATCTATCATTTTTTTATAATACATCCACTCTTCTTAGCATTATCATGTAATTTTCTAGAGCAAATTGAAACAAAGCGTGCAAGGGATAGGCTCCATTATGCTGATATGACTCCTAAGCAAAAGCGTTCAAAGAAGGCTCTCCGCGAGTTGCGATGCAATAGCCTGAGTAAAGAATCCATAGCCATGGAGAACCCATGTTGGACCCCTGAGGTTATTCATACCCCTGCTCCTCAAGGCTCCATACCCACAAGTGATTGGTATATTCCTGAGTTGAACGGAACCCCTATTTATATCCAGTCTGCTTCGGAGCAAATGTCAGGGGAGGTGACCCCTAACATGGATGTTCGTAATATATCATGGAGAAAGCATGTAACACCTGGAGAAAGGCATACATTGCTAGGTCTTCGAAATGAATCATTCTATGCAAATAGTAAGAAGCATGTGGCACCTGAGATGAAAGCCTATCAATGACCATGGAAGGCGTCAATGGTTCTAAACAGCCAACACAATCAGTCGTCATTAACAATGGTAATGTTCTTATCCTCATTGTTCTATATTGCTCTAATTTAAGTCATTAGCAGTTCAAATGATCATACTTTCATGTTGTATCTACAGAAACTACCGCTCCCACGCCCGAGATTGTTCAAATACAACAAATACTCTCACAAGCCAATGTTGATTGTAATTGTTTTGATCATACTCATTCCTTATTATTATATTTGAAATATTTGATCATAAATAATTATTGTATGACAGGTGAGGACGAGGGTGTCATACTGGACGAAGACTCTGAAGACGAGGAAGGTTACGTGTTCGCTGGACAAGGTAACTTGCTCATGTTCCACATCATCTCATGTATATATTGCACGTATCTTTTGGAATCATGCTGTTAACTACCATTTCAGAAGAGGAGATGGATGAGGATGTTGAAATAGATGAGGTTGATGATGACTCTGCTTTAATTTCAACCGCCCCTGATCCATACGACATGGTGTACAAGACAATCCCAGCCGAGACACACATGCTAAAGGCCGCTGTGGACTGCAAATATTGTGGTGCAAAGAGGTTCGAGCATGAGCCCCAAGGGTTCTGTTGTCGTAATGGGAAGATCAAGCTAACTAATGCAGATACACCACTCGAGATCATGAGGCTTTGGACGAGTGAAGACCCTGATGCTCGGCATTTTCGTGACAACATCAGGTTTTTCAACGGGCATTTCTCGTTTACCTCACTATATTGTCACCTGGATGAGAATACCACTAACACATCAAAGCACCCTATCTACACTTTCCGTGCCCATGGCCAAATGTACCACAACTTACGGTCATTTGGCAAACAAGATGGTTTGGAGCGCAACACCGAGCTTTACTTCTTTGATGATGACCCAAGTTTAGAGCACGATATCGTATGTGTGTCGCAAAGAGCAAAGCTCGAAAGACAAAGAAGTAATCACACCTCGTCAACATACTTCGTGACAACCCATACTCTGAACACCTCCGGAGTATGGGACAGGTTGAAGATGTTGATGACTATCATATCACACTAAACCTTGACCAAAGGATGGATCAAAGAAGATATAATGCACCTTCTACTTCAGAAGTAGCCGCTGTTTGGGTGGAGGGTAGCGACCGCCGAAGACATTTCGAGAATAGTGTCATCCTGCAAGGGAAGAACAGAGATATATTTGGTATAAAGTCCTATCATGGATGCTATGACGCACTATCCTACCCTCTATTCTTCCCTAGAGGCGAACTTGGGTGGCATACCGATATCCCCAAGGAAAAGGTTCGCTATGAAACTGTGATGGCAGCTCGCAAATTTTGTTTAGCTCGTCGTAATAGCGATGAGTCCTCCCAATGCCCACCTGGTGATAACGATGATGATGATAGTGATGAAAATGGCGATGATGCGGGTTAGTGTTCAAATTAGTTGTTTCATGTGCAGTCCATGCTATGCAGTAGGATCTCTCCTTCTCGACATCATTCATTTTAAATTCATTGTGCAGGTTCCGGAGGTAGACTATGTGTGTCTGTGCGGGACTACTACTGCTACAAATTCCAGATGCGTCCTGGGATATTCAACCCGATCCTCTATGGCAAGCGTCTTTTTCAGCAGTTTGCGGTCGACACATATATCAAGATCGAGAACTCCCGATTGGACTATATATGGAATCATCAAGACACGATAAGGGCGGACCTGTACCAAGGCTTAGTGGACAGTTTGCATGCCGGTGAGGGTAGGGCGGACGCTATTGGAAAGCGTACTGTGTTGTCTACGTCATTTATTGGTGGTCCACGAGACAAGAGGCGCCGCTACATGGATGCTATGGCCTTGGTGAGAAAGTATGGCAAGCCAGATATCTTCCTTACAATGACATGCAACCCCAACTGGGAAGAGATCAAGCGTGAGCTCTACCCAGGGCAAACACCTCAGGATCGCCCAGACCTTGTTGTGCGTGTTTTTAGGGCGAAGCTGGAGGAACTCAAGCATAAGCTGCTTAAGAAGGACATCCTCGGCAAGGTTAGGGCATATGTCTATGTGGTGGAGTTCCAAAAGAGGGGCCTTCCACATGCACACTTCTTGCTCATCATGGAGGGTCGATACAAGCTCACATGCCCTGAGCAGTATGACCGTCTCATCTCAGCCGAGCTCCCAAACAAGAAGAAGTACCCAGAACTATACAAGATGGTCGTGAAGCATATGATGCATGGCCCATGTGGTGCTTTGAACCGTGATTGCCCATGCACGAAGGGTCGTCCTTCTTGCAAGAATCACTATCCTCGACCTCACAATGAGGCTACCTTACAGGGCAAGGACTCCTACCCTCTATACAGAAGACGTAAAGATGGTTGTAGAGTAATGGTTCGAAAGGAATGGCTAGATAATAGGTGGGTCGTCCCATACAACCCTTACCTTTTGCGTCACTTCAACTGTCACATTAATGTTGAGGCATGCGGTAGCATAAAGGCCGTTAAGTACCTATTTAAGTACATATATAAGGGACATGACCGAGCTTCTATTTCGATGAGCGAGGCTGACAGGACAAATAGCAACGGAGACATAGATGAGATCAAACTATATAGAGATGCGAGGTGGGTGACTCCTCTAGAAGCCTTGTGGAGGATATACGGCTTTAAGTTGAGTGAGAACTCGCCACCTGTGATGCAGCTGCAGCTCCATCTGCCAAACATGCACATGGTTTCATTCAAACAGGGCCAAGATATCCGACGAGTAGTTAACCGTGAAGGTGTTGAGAAGTCAATGCTTACAGAGTACTTCGAGGCAAACAGATTACACGAGGAAGCTCGTTGTATATTGTATAGGGACTTCCCTGAATGGTATAGTTGGCAGAAAGGAAAGAAGAATGGCGAGAATAAATACTGGAAGAGAAGGTCACTAAAAACGGATGGTACACCTTCCCGAATACAAGTTGGAAGAATTGTGTCAGCTCATCCAGCGGAGGGGGAACGCTATTATCTGCGGGTCCTTCTAAACCATGTCACCGGGGCCACCTCCTACGATGACTTGAAGACGGTTAATGGTGAGTACCTACCATCCTTTCGCGAAGCTGCAGAGAGAAGGGGTTTGATCGAAGGGGACAACACATTAGATGACTCCCTTACTGAATCTACATTGTATGAGATGCCATCATCTCTACGAAGGCTCTTTGCGACAATATTGGTATTCTGCGAGCCTAGCGATGTGCGCGGGCTCTGGGAGAAGCACTTCAATGCAATGTCAGAAGACTATCGCCGCAACGAACCATCAGATGTTGTAGTTGAGCAAAAGGTTCTCATAGATATCAGGAATATGCTACAATCAATGGGCAAGGAAATAAAGTCATTTCCTCTTCCTGATATTGATGAAGAATTTGACAGTGCCACCGGCGTGGCAAGGGAGATCTTTGAGGAGTCTAGCATCGAGCCCAATGACGAGGACAAAAACCTATCAGACTCACTTAATAAGGATCAGAGGGCCGCATATGATGAAATCATGTCTGCTGTTGATGGCAATGAGGGTGGTGTGTTCTTTGTGGATGGACCTGGAGGCACTGGGAAGACTTTTCTATACAGAGCATCGCCATAGCGGTTCGTGGGCAGAAAAAGATTGCTGTAGCAACAGCTACATCGGGTGTTGCAGCTTCGATAATGCCTGGAGGAAGAACAGCACATTCACGATTCAAGATACCATTGAACATTGATGACGGTGGGCTTTGTACCTTCACTAAACAAAGCGGTACTGCCAAGCTACTGCAGTCCGCTTCTCTCATTATTTGGGATGAGGCTTCCATGACAAAGAGACAGGCAGTAGAGGCATTGGATAACAGTATGCGAGATATATTGAGCCGACAAGACCTACCATTTGGTGGAAAGACGGTTGTGTTTGGTGGAGATTTCAGACAGGTCCTCCCTGTTGTCCGTAAGGGATCCCGGGCTCAGATAATTGATTCCTCGCTACGTAGGTCTTACCTTTGGGATTGCATGCGTCACCTAAAGCTGGTACGCAATATGAGGGCACATAGTGACCCATGGTTTGCGGACTACCTATTGCGCATCGGTGATGGTAAGGAGGATACCAATGGTGATGGTGACGTCCGCCTTCCAGACGAGATATGTGTGCCGTGTACCGGGAAAAAGAGCATTGACCTTGATACACTAATAGACAATGTGTTTCCCAGTCTTGGTGCTAACATGGAAGACCCAAACTACATCACCTCTAGAGCAATTTTGTCGACACGAAACGACTGTGTGGATAGGATTAATTTGAAGATGATCAATCGATTCCAAGGAGATGAGATGGTGTATCGTAGCTTTGATTCTGCGGTGGACGACCCTCATAACTACTACCCATCTGATTTCCTTAACACGCTCACGCCTAATGGTCTGCCCCCGCATTTGTTGAAACTGAAGATCAACTGCCCTATCATATTGCTCAGAAACATTGACCCTGCGAACGGACTCTGCAATGGCACGAGGCTGGTGGTCCGAGGATTCCAAAGGAATGTCATCGATGCAGAAATTGTGTTGGGCCAACATGCTGGAAAGAGGATCTTTTTGCCAAGGATCCCGCTTTGCCCCTCTGATGATGAAATGTTCCCTTTTCAGTTCAAGAGGAAGCAGTTTCCTATCAGGCTCAGCTTCGCCATGACGGTTAATAAGGCACAAGGGCAGACTATCCCGAATGCTGGTATCTACTTGCCAGAGCCGGTGTTCTCTCACGGACAGTTGTATGTAGCGCTATCTAGATTCACCGCTAGAAAGAACGTCAAGATTCTTGTCATCTCGGATGGTGGTAACAAGAACAATAACCCAAATGATAGCAAAACGAAGAGTTCAAATTACAACAAGAGCAAGAGCTCCAATTGTCCTGTTGGTACGTTCACGAAGAATATCGTCTATAGAGAGATCCTTACATCATAAGGTGAGATATTTGGCACCTAAAATTTCAATAATCATACTTTTATCTTTCCTTCAAATCTAACTTATTTATGTGCATATCAATTCCATTATTGTGTTAATCATGTGTTATTCAGGGAAACCAAATTAGTTATATTCATGTGTTAGGTAGAAATGACTCAACCAGATGAACCTGGTTATAATCTAGCTGAAGATCCATAGGCCAATTACATAAATACAAAATGGTCTGCTTTTGTTTTTTACATAGCTCTTTCAGCTGATGGTCCAATCCTTCAAAATCCTGAAATGACAAGAAACATTAAATCCTCAATAGTACAACACAAGAAAAGAGTAGTCAAATTAGAGATGGTATTTATAGTAATAGACTTTTAAACAATATGCATGATATAGTAGGAAAAAGAATGAATGTGAGAGGGAGCAGGAGACGTACTTATGTTTGTTTTGCTTGGATTGGGGCACGTCATAGCCGTAGCAGCTGGGCGAGAGGAATCGACTAGAGAGTGAAGGATGAAGGTGGGGGTGGAATGGAGGATCACATCTTGATATAGTCTAGGAACAATAGCATTTGCCATCAAGCACCACATAAATAATCTCCGAACAAGCTGCAAAGAACAAGAGTAACTTGTAGCGGAGATATTCATCTACATTGCTCAATTTGAAAATTCCCAATGTATCAATACAATAACAACTCAGTCAAATAACGGAATCTTGACTGAATAAACACATCAGAAGATCAATATGCATGCACTGTATTAAATATAATATGTTCACTTGGAAAAGTAACAGGTCCTGGAGAGGAGACCAGGAGAAGATATTTCATCGGTGCCACCAAGGGTTAGGATAACCTATCGTCGTCATTAATCTCTCTCGTCACCGGCAAGTCCCAACTGAAATGCATGGAATCGATAAACAGGAAATTGATGAAGTAGATGGGAACAAGGCTAAGGCGGAGATAATAAAATACATGAGGAATCATCAATGTGGTCCTCTTTTATGGAATTTTGCAAGTTATTGAGAATGTAAAATTTTGATCCGTCATTCTCGTAGCTAACCAGAGTTGAGTACCACCCATCAACTTCACCAGATCATTGAGAAAAATCAGTAAAATGGTTGCACAATTTTATAAACTACAGTGGACCTGTTTAGTTATCGCTAACACTGAAACAATTATTTTCATATTTCTAGATATTAGTATTTAATACATACATAACTAATATCTTAACTATGTCTCTTAGATGAATTAGTAACTTGAACTGATGGAAAACATACCAATGATTAAAAATCGCATAATACAGTTCAAAATACCAAGCATACTTGTTTCGAACCCAGTTCTACTGCCACGAAATTCAAAACTATTTTGTCACACCAGACCAGCTTATAGGGTCATAATAAATGAGTCCAGTTTATGAGAGAAAATCTAAACCATACAGGTGATTTGATAGAGAAGTTGTACATATTGGAAATTTGTAACATTTGGTATAGAAGAAATAAGACACGAGAGCATCACCCATGTTGACTGTGTAAGCTAACAAATGAAGTATTCTAATATTATTACTATGAAATTTTGAAGAAGCACTGTATTAATTGTTACTGTTCTATAGCCATTTTAAGTGGGTCATTTTAGTTTTACATGTCCTGATCACTTTGTACTTTGTTGATGTTTCTGCAGTGTTCCTCTCTATTACCACGTGCAATATTATATATCCTTCTGTGGCTTTAGTTTCCTTCAAATGGTGTAAGTCATAATATAATTCTGCGTCCAATAATGTTGATATGCATATGTATTTCTATTTGTATGGTCAAAAAATATGCGATGTAATAATTGTTGTTCTTTAAATTATCTGTATTAAGGAAGTGAATCAGACTAAGCATTTTTTATTCATTTAAAGAACCTACATACAAGATATGAAAAGGATAAATGTGTTATATAGCATCAGCTTGTACAAGGTGTGTCAAACTTTGTCAACACCAAGTTCATCAGAATCAGTAAATGAGAAAACCGATCGCAGTTCACAATTTAAATGGTTAGCTGATATGATTGTGACAGAAAGAGTGCAGTTGTAGTGTAAGCTTGCAATTGATGAGATATATGTTTTCTCAAAGGATGATGTAGCTAGCAGCATTTGGTTCTTGGTTATACAACCTGGAGCTTGAATCATGATATTCATCTATTCTCAATTAATTCATTGCCCCATTCTATATCTGTTTAAGCAAGAACGATTCTATTACTAATTGTTTATATAGTTGAAAGCTTATGATATGAAATTTTGTGCAGAGCATTGAACATCATAGTCATACTTTAGCCCTAGATATCTGCTGGTTTTCAGCCAGATGATGACAACTCTAAACATGTTGTTCTTTTTCTTCATGGAATATGATGACGTACTGTTGGCTAGAAATTTGAATCTACCAGTAAGTGATACGGTTGAATTATGGGTATTTTTATACTAATAGATGTGTTCTCTTTTTCTTTCAGGGATCAAAGCATGTGTACAAAAGATACTTGCACCTATTTTTCCTGAAGCATCAAGCAAGTTTCTTAGTCTATCTTCTTAGGAATCTTCGGAATCAAATTTCAACATACATCAATCAAACCTTTTGTGGAAGCCATATCATTAAAACATGAAAGAAGCATTTAGGCTACTCTCTATTGGGTCTATATAAGTGAACAGAGTGTTTGGCGGTCCTACCAGTGGTTGTATACTTGAAAATATTTGATTCATAACATCTGAGAGGTTCTACATTCTTGTAGGTCTAAGAAATGACATGCTACTTAGGTTTGAGTTAGATGCAAACAAGGACCATTATTTCCCTGGTTCCAGCATTTGAGAGGTTCTACATTCTTGCGGGTCTTAAGAAATTTCATGCTACTTAGGTTTGAGTTAGATGCAAAGAAGGACCATTATTTTCCCGATTCCTTTTACAAAGAGTCTTTTACAGCTTGTGTGGATTTCACAATACCCTTGGTCGTGATAAAAGGCGACGAGTGTGGGAAATGCAGGGAAATGCCTTAGGATTTTATTGCTATGGGGGAAATGCCTTAGGATTTTATTGCTATGCCGTTACACATATAGTTAGCCAGAATGCAATGCATTCTTAAAACAGATCTCAACCACATATGTTAATATTTTTGTATTATTTACATATATTTGTTCCCGGTGCAACGCACGGGCATTTTACTAGTACCTAATAATAAAGGACGGATTGTTTCTTCCGGTCCAACTCTTTTTTGGACGATTTTGCCCTCCCACTAAAATACATATTACAGCTAATACCACCGGTAAGTGAAAAAAGTTTCGATTTTTTTTTTCAAAAAAAAACCCCGGATATCGATAGATCGCGCTAGTGATGGTGCGCGCTAGCGATAGTGTCCTGCCGATCACACATGATTGGCCAAGGCCCAGCCCACGTGTATATGTCATCGCTCGATCCGGGCAGGAGAAGGAGACCTACCGATTCAATTCTCGCCTCTCCTCTCCCTGCACCCCTCAACCCTAGCCAGGCGCCGCTGGTGGCGGAGGCCTCCTCCCGCACTCCCCCAACCCTAGCCAGGCTGCCGGCGCCATCGCCCGCGAGCCCATCGTCCCCATCCCTAGCTATGCTCAAGAGCGACCAAAAACATCGTGCCCCCCAAGTCCCCAGTCCAGGTACCACCGCTGTTGCCCGTGGCTGCCCTACTCACGTGGCCCCCTACCAGCGCCACTACACCTAGATACCTGCTCCATGGCTGCTGCAACTGGTTATCTGATCTAGAGCTGTGTGCCTGGCCTGCATGAGGTTTAGGTCCATTACCAGTGAAGGATCTACTACTCACGTTGGCCGTTTATATTCACATATTGACGTCTCCAACGAGGCAAAGAGCATGTCTGTTTTCATCTGCTCCAACTGCTCGATCAAATGCCTCCAGGAAAATCAATTTTGGATTGGTTTCCTTCAAAAAGAAAAATTGTGGATTGGTTAGTGTTGCCTCCTTTGATCCAATTAAAATTGCAAACATTTTATCTTTATTAGACATTCCCTTCTTCCTTACAACATATGGAGCATGTAGGTGAAACTTTTAAAGATCAAGTGTGCCACACAACTAGCTTAAATTTTGTATTGCCAGCATGTTTTGTTCTTTGTGTTTGTTCACATAATGTTTGCTTGGTGCTTGATGGCAACTGCTATTGTTTCTGGATTGAATTTGAAGCAACCATCTTAGCTCTAACGGTATTAGCTAGCTGCATTGACTTATGATTCTAAACTCTGATAACACGGAGTTGCACTGAGGCAGTAATTACACTGAAGGGTGAGGTACTGTTCCTGAAGGTACTTCTTAATTTTAAGCAAACATCTCAGCTCTGACGGTATTAGCTAGCTGCATTGATGATGAATTGGATGTTTGAATTCTGAATCTGTTTAACAGGTGTTCGAGAAATTACAAGGGTTCTCTTTGGACATTTGGCTGAAGTAGGCCACCGGGAGCAGGACGCCAGCAAGGTGGATTAGCGAAGGAGCCTCCATCCAAGGCCGAGCGACGTGGTGCGCGATGTCTGCGCTGATACTATCCCCTGATGAGCTGCAGGCGAGTAGACGCGTGATTTTTAACTTTGGAAGGAAAAATTGTCCATGTGTTCTTTGGTCGCATCATCTTGGTCTAGCTCCTGATGGTGTATGGCGACATCCAGTATCACTTGCGGGTTACACCGCCTCCAGAAATTCACTCCAAAACCAATATAGAGGCGTTGCCCATTGATGTGAAGAACGAACATCCATTGATCTAGCAAGGTGCCGGTGGCCTGATTGACTGCGTCGCTACGATCGTCGACTAAGATGCCTCTCCAAATGCTGGTTTAATCTATCCTCTCGATTCCGCTGTATATAGAACAATAGTCACGTTATTAGATAAGATCCTGATAAGTACTATCTAAATTAGCAGTAGCAGTAATTAAATGTATATTTGGTTAGTCACATTATTAGATAAGATCCTGATAAGTACTGTCTAAATTAGCGGTAGCAGTAATTAAATATGCATTTGGTATCAGAGCCTTAGTTGGATCTTGAATCAGTTCACAAAGTTGATGCATAGATTAATCTGCAAGATAGGGAATTAAGATGAACATGCCACGGAGAGGAATTGTAGTCTGTGCTTGAGGACTTCGGTCGCACGTCAAGGATTCGGACTCATTGTCTTGCTGGCTTCCATCTCTGTCTATGCGTATCATGTTTTGTGCTCGACGGTAAGCCATGTCATACTGTGTGCTGATGGCCGAGCTGCGCGTCTGACCGTGCCTTGGCGTTCGGATGTCCACCATGGCGAGACTGTCCTGCAACCTGTCTGCACCGTGCATCAGCTTCCGGCATGGCTGCAACGCCGCAGCTTTCCCGCACAGTGTATATATAAGCTTTCGGCATCTTAGTCACGCCAAAGCCATGATGTTGGTTCAGACGAGATTAGTTTTCTCATATCTGATCTTCATGTGTATTAACTAACTGTGCCGTGCAGGAATATTACACGACCTACTTGTTCTTTGTCAGCACAATGGCCGGATTCATGATTTCTAATGCCCATACATGCAGACTGCTCTAGAAGTACAGTAAGGATTGTTAGCACCGTTCTGTGTTAACTAAAGATATCCAATGGTAGAAGTAGAGCTAAATCTAATAAGTAATGGGTTATTGAAACAATATGGCACTTGTTTGTTTTAGACAGATGAATTGCTGGTATACATTCTACTAAACTGGACAGCTAAAATTACCTGAAGTTCAGATCGTCCTTTGGGCATCTTTGATGGTATTCAATAGTCAAACATGACTGGGAGACAATGATTTCTTCAGTTGGCAATTCGAACCGAGAATTAACCAGCTAATTCATCCATTATAAATTCAGTACGGTGAGGCGGCACCACACAAGAGGAACAGATCAAACTGGACATGAAGAAAGGAGTGTGTTAGCTAACTCTATTGGTACAATGATCAGAGTAGAACAAAAATTGTGTATATTTTTTAATCGTCACTTCGCGAGTGTTGCAGACAAAGTGTATTTGTAGTGACAGTAGCAAGTTTGTCTTGTGTTTTAGTACAGTACTACAGTGCAATTGCAAGAGATTGAATTGTCGACCTGTTTGATGTGTGTGTGTTCAGGACATGCCAAAGCATCCTCGTTGCAACCGCAAATCACCGGCTCTCAGGGCTAATCCGCTAATTTGGTGCTCCCATTTTTATCCATGAAGGTTTGTCTTGAACTCTACTGGTTTGAATGGTGGACAATTTGAGATATGATATATCAAGGTTTTCTTTGTGTGTGATGATTTGCAGGGGAAGAGGATACTTCAATTGGTGCTATGCCTGGCTTGGGTGGTAGCATGGACTTCTTGATCAGGTATTTAGAGTACTTGGGAACTGGCTGTTTCGTAGATAAGGATTCAATTTTCCATGTAGTTTTGATGACATTTTGGTAGACCATGTATTTTTAATGCATTTGTTGGATCTCGAATTATGTATCTTTGTCCTTGTCATTTGGACCAACAGTCTTAGTCTGCAATCAGTATTTAGACTTGATGTACCATTAATCATACAACCATTCCTATATGTAGGTATACAAGGCACATGATGTTGGTGTTAACAACTTTGTGCTCTTTCCAAAAGTTCCCTCTTTCCAATCGAGCCTCCTGTGGTCCCATCTGAACAAACCCTGCTGCTCCTCATGATGAAGGGATATCCAGGGTACAACTGCTGAGGGCAGGCCCGTCGCTGATGGGTGTCATGGTGTCTCTGGATGTCGAGGCCACTCTCGCAAATATCGGGGTGGTCATCACTCTCGATTCCACCATCATCTTCCACGGTAATATCCTCGACCCCCGCTCCCCTTTCATGGCTAGCTATTACCGGGTTAATCGAGGTACAATATCTTCTCTTAGTTTGAAATTCGCTAACCTCATAATGTAATACTAATAGGATGATTCTCCTTGCATGTTAGGTCACATCTCAGATGAAAGTAAAACAGATCTCTGGTAGTTTTACTAAAGGATATAGAGAAATCATTCACTGGAATTACAAGATCGTATTCAGCATTAAAGAGCAAACTCGAATTGCTTCCAATTGGTGTTCTTATGCGAAAACATGTATAGCTATAAAGTGGAACTACTCGTTCTGGAAAGGGAGGATCTTATTCTAGCATGATCATCTCGGGGGAAAAATTAAGTGGTGACAATGTATAACAATATTCTGAATGTAGTAGCCTGAACCTTTCAGAAAGCTCACTGTCATCCTCCACCAACCTATTGTTAATGCCGACATGGAGTTCTTCATGGTCCCGTTGTCCTCTTATTATATGGTAATAATGAAAGAGATCTCTTGTACTCCCTTCGTCTCAAAATAGATGTCTCAGATTTGTCAAAATTTGGATGAATCTAGACACTATTTTATATATAGATTCATCCAATTTTTGACAAACCTGCGACATTTATTTTGAGACGGAGGGAGTACATTTTCTGAACTCCTTCTGTACATCTCGTTCATTCAAGTTTTTATCCTTCTGTATTTGCAGTGGTTACCGGTTTGGGTGCCGAATCAGAGTCCTGATGGCTTTGGGTTGTTGCCTTTGTAAGATGTCGGCATTGACGGGCTGCATTGACCATGGTTGGAGGCCATCGGCGCTGCAGGGACATCGAGCATGATCGGCGGGGACAACGGTATTGATAAGTGGAAGAAAGCAGTTATCAAGGCCACGCTTGACAAGGTTGTAAGATGCCTGGGCTACTCCTGAGTAAGGTCGGTTCATGACTTCATGCGTTGGTCTCACTTGGTTGGTGGACTTCTTCCTTCTTTCGGCTGCTGTTTTGCTGAAGGTTTTTCAAAGCTACAGTTTCAATTTCTTAGATCATTTTTCAGTATCTATCGACAGTTCCATTTACTTCAGTTATGGTTGGTATTACTAGCAATAACGTCCTAAATGTTCTTGAAACTGCATCTGTTTATTGCAAAGTGGATTAAAAAATCCATGGCTTATGTGATTGTAATCCTACTTGTATAACTTGACTCAAGTGAATGCTACTTGCGGGATCTGAGCAGCAAGAATTACACTGTATAAACTCTAGCTATTCTTGCTCAAAGAGAGATCCATCTGGTGGTGTCAAATTCTTCCTTAATCAACCATAAATAAGAAAATTGCTGAAGGTGTATCTAGAATGGTAGGGAAGTGAGTTATCTGTTGTTCATTTTACTTTGTGTCTTCAATTGAGATTAGCTAGGTGAGATCATCATTCTTGTAAGAGGTAAGAAACTTGGAACTTTCTTTACAAACACCACACTTGTATTATAGTCGCCTTGAGAATAACTAATCTTCTACAGTGTGTACATTAATGTCTGTTATATAATGGTTAAAGCTACAATAATTGTGCACAGGTGATATATTAAAAAAATAGCCATAACTAGAGGTGTGAGTTTTTCAGCGGTGGAGTTACATTTTTTGTGATTCTCTCCCGCTGCATCCAATGGTTTTTTCCTTGACCCTTCTTTGTGGTTGATTTTTTAATACAGAACAAACAAAGAAATTCACTCCAGATTTGAAATGAATTCTTTCACGCTTATCCTTATTTTTTTGGCTGCCCATTATTAGCCAAAGCTTAAGGTATATTCTACTTGCAACCTGCAGCAGCATTGTGGAGCTACTGACTTTAAGATAATTTTCAATTGCTCAAAATTTGTTTGTGCTTACTTATTATATCTAGAACTAAATTAGAATATAGAATTGTGTACATTGGTCACATAAACGTGCTCCACATATATCTATTGGTTTATTTACCATTGATGTCATAAGCATCTTCCTAAAATAACCCTACTACAGCAAACATTGTTTCAGATTTGCTCGTGGTAGTGGTGTTCAAATGCAGAGATAATTCTTTGTCATCAGATTTGCAGTCAAACGCTGAATCTTGCAGTGTTTGTTTCTTGTAGAGAAGTGAGGGAGTAGAGAGTAGGACCGGAGATGGTAGTCCGTGAGGAACCTAATTGATTTGAATGTTTGGATGAGAAGGTAAATTTTCAAAATCTTTTATGAGTTTTCTGCTGGTGAAACAATCGTGCTTGATCGTTTATTACGATTTTGGAGTTCTTTCAGTGCAATGCCAACCTGTAGACTATGCTGCTAGAACTAAATTAATATATAATTGTGTACATAGGCCACATGAATTTCCATTAGAGGACTTCCTTGTTCGCATGTGTGCATTTTTTTTCAAGGATACTCGGCTAGCAGATTAGGGGAAATTGGACTATCACTATGAAATTAAAAAGAAGTCTATAGATATTCATCAAGAATGGTTCGCTGAAGCAATTTAGTTGTCGTTTCTCCCGGTGCAACGCACAGTCATTTTTTCTAGTAATAATAAAAGACGAATTGTTTCTTCCGGTCCAACACGTTTTTAGATTCTTTTACCCTCCACCAAAATACATATTACCACGTATGCCACCAATAAGTCGAAAATCGAAATCGAAAAAGGTCGTGAAACGTACTGTGGTCCGAGTCGTGTATACCGATCGATCCTCCTCTGACATTTTTTTTCCGCTAACATGGATAGATGGATCCATCGCCCGACCCTAGCTGCTTCGGGTGGATCGCTGGGTTTGGACTAGTCCGCTAATTATAAAAGGTGCAGCGAGCAGACGCAACAGAAAAAACTAGCACAAGCTCCGTATGAAGCTCAAGCCCCCGCCTGTCAACCAATGGCCGTATTTGGGCCGAGATGCCCAGATTTTCCTTTACCGGTAGACATAAACGGATGGATATTTTGTACTACTAAATAGTACCACCTTGCTCTCTTGCAAGAAATTCCACCAATTTATATACACATGTAAATCGATAGGAATCAGTCGCCTCATAAATCAGCAAGCATTAGCACCATGGTTTGAGATCTAATGAGCAGATGCTAGAGACTTGGGTGGAGCAGAAGAAGGCCGGCAACGGAGCGGTCTCGCAGAGCGAGGTGGTGGCGGCCGGTGCAGAGATCTTAATGAGCAGACGCTAGAGACTTGGGTGGAGCATTAAGAAGGCCGCACCGGGGCGGTCTAGCAGAGCGAGTTTGGCATCTGGTGCTCTCGTCGACAGAGACGAAGAAGGACGACGCGAGCAAGTCTGTGGAAGAGGGAGGAAGATGAGGTATGGTGAACCTCTGCAGGATGGAAAACGGGGTCGACGAGTGGAACCGCCTCAGGGAGACAGGGAGCAAAGGAAGATTCGACGGGGGCAGAACGCAGCGTGAGGGATTGATTCCTGACTCCTCGGGAATTTCACATCTCTACCACACACACGCACGCACAAAAGGATAACGATAGAACCTCTTATCTCTTTGGCAGCCTTTTTATTTTTAAGCCCCCAGTGTTATTTTAGTATTGTAGTATCATGAGACTCAGCCGTAGCAGATGAAACGCGTATTCTAAAAAAAAAGGACGGCCTAGCTTGGCTAATCAGATGTCCCTTCCATTTATATTAGTTGACTCAACTTTGTCTAAATATAGATACATCTAGACTAAATACTTAACTAGACACATATGAATCTAGGCAAAGTAGAGTCAACTAATATTAATATGGGTCGGAGGGAGTACTAGAAAAAGAAAAAAAACATAGTTGCCGATTAAGACGCGAGCTCTCGGATAAGAATACTTCGGTTACAGTTTTATGACGGTGGCCATGCCAAGAACATCAAGTTACAATGGTGGTTGGGCCGATGACATTGTTGACATCGATTTCGTCAAGTCAATGCTGAAGGTCATCGCTAATGTTAGTGGTGAGATGGACAAACTTAACGTGGCCAACAACACGAAAGTCAAATTTTAGCGGAACCTCTAAGACGAGTGGAAGAACAAACCCCTTCTACAAACTCAAGGATGATCTGATGAATCTAAGTTCTAATAATTTCCTCGGAGATGAGCTCCATCAAGCCCACACACATACCAGTACCTCCACGAGACCAGTTACATGGCGAACAAAACAAAATAGTGTGTCCTTAAGGGTGGGATCGCCTTTCTTGACGGTAGCATGAAAAGTCGGAATCGGTGTGTCCAAAACACATTCTAACTTGTATTTTCGGTGTAACGCACGGGCATTTGTGCTAGTCTTTTTAATACTCCCTCTGTCCCAAAATAGATGTCTTAGGTTTATCAAAATTTGGATGAATCTAGACACGATTTAGTATATAGATTCATCCAAATTTTGAAAAAATTTAGACATCTATTTTGGGACGGAGGGAGTAGTATAGATTTAGCATAGCAAACCGTTCCAACCTGTGCCAGTTAATATTTTTTTTTTGAACGGAAACAGGGCCCGGAGACCCTAGAAGCTGCTCATATTATCAGGGCGGTGGGTACATATTATAAGAAGGCCCCTATAAAAAGGGGAAACTAAAAGCAGTACATAGAACTTTGCAAAAAAGACCCTAGAACAAAAGATTAAAAAGCAATCGGGTCCTAAGGTCCCTTCTCCACCGCAAGCAACAGCGAGCTCACTTCGCCGGCCACCAGAGCACCGCCGGGGACGAACCACTTGGCTACACGCTGGGGAGAACTCCGACGAGGCGCTCCGATCAAGGCCTCCACACTGGAGGTTGAGTAAAGCGCAACCATGGCGCAAAACGGTCGCCCTTCGACCAGAACAGGCAGCAGCCCCGCGGCAGACGCCGCCATCCAAGGGCCACTGCGGATGAACCGCATCAGGAGCAGCCAACAGTGAAGAAGAGAAGGACCAACGTCGGCTCGCTGCCAGCCAGGAGCCGCCACCGCGATGGCTCCATCTTGACAGCTCGTCCACGCTCTTCCCGCATCTCTTCACCAGGAAACCGACCTTCCCCACGGGAAAGATCAGAGTCCACCGCACAGGCGAAGGTCCAGCAAGATCTCGATCGCACTCCCCATCCTCGCCGCCACGGCCGGCCATAGGGAACACAGAACCGAGCACCCGCCAGGTACCGCACCGTTCCCCCTCGCCACCTTGGCCGGCCAGGAACGTCACAACACCAATACCTCCGCCCCGCCAATGGAGCAACACGACTTTATTGACGAAGAAGCTCCCCACACCGTCCGCCGCAGCCGTCGGCTCCGCCCACCGGAGCACCACCGCGAGGAACCAGAGAAGGAGGCAGATCCAGATCCAGCCGGACGGATCTGAACGCATCTTCTTCCGGGCAAAGCGCCCACACACGGCACGAGGCCAGACCCTACCTCTACTACTACTAAGACGACCTACATCTACGCCGGCGCCAACCTCCCGCCGCCACTCACCGGCTAGTCCGGCGAGGGAGGCAAGGGAGGGGCCTGGAAGGGGGAAGGGGATTTTCGAGTGCCTCTCGATTCGTGCGGAACAGAGGGGGGGGGGGGGGGGGGGGCTCAGAGAGGAGTGGGTGCCAGTTAATAGTTGAATCCACATTTCAACCCTCGTACAGAAAATATACTAACTGGCACAGGACAATTTTTAGTACAAGACAATTTTATTTCAAACTTGAGTACAAGAAATTTTTACTTCAAACTTGCAGCCATTGCTCGAAAGAAATACACAAGATGATCAGACAGAGTGACTAGTTACAAAGTTAGGCATAAATAGTCACGTAATAAGAAGATGCGAGTGCCCCTAACAAAGTACAGTTGCAGCAAAAGTATTGTCATGTCTGTTCAAGAACTCTAATATAAGAACTTTAAACCATGATAGATACAGGAGGAACACACATATCCCTGGAAATACTACAAAAATGATCATGGACAATGGCCATGCAGTTATAAGATGATTCGAATTCTTCGATCCCATCATCATGCCTAACACACACGGCTTTTCTTGTGAGCACCATTATTCACGGTAGTCGATTCCTCACGCGTTCTCTTGAACCTATTCTGCATTTCAACCAATAGATTCGGAAAACTTTGCACCAAAGTGATGTAATCACGAGAAGTCGCAACCATCTGGAATTTTTCACCATCGGCGAGGAAATCGAAGCACTCAGATTTGAGACTGAGGCAGACATGGTCCTCTGCCAGCTCCAACATTGACACCACATTGTCTATCGTGATACCGCTGCGACATAGCTTCTTCTCACAAAACTTTTTTAGATCCTCAACCCCGTACCTATCAGCAGCTACAAGCAGGTGCTGGTACTGTGCCATGGTGGAACAACACACATCCTTTCCAGTAGCAGCATCGGGCAGTGAGCCATGGTACAAGTAGTAGAGCATAGATCTGAAGGTCGAGGCCGCCATGTCTTGGATGGTGATAGAGGTCATCTTGCTCTCAGTCATCGAGCCGTAGAGCTGTGCTCTGAAGACCGGCGACCGGGTCGCGAGGACTAGGCGATGCGCGCTGAAACTATCCCCGTCGACGTGGAAGGAAACATCGGTTAGTTGTTGTTTATCCCACATAACGGCCAGATCATGACCTAAATCCGGGAGCTCCTCTTCCGGAGGTGTCCAGTCTATGGCTACAGAGCACAAGACGTCGAAGTAGCTGTCCTTATTGTCTAGCACACAGTTGGATTTGATATCGTCTCTCTCTGCTTTCAGGCGGTAACCTCTTACCCTGAGCCCACGGATAGTGAAGTCCATGGTTTCCCCTGCCCCGATGCAAGGCGCCGGTGAGCCGGTCTTGTCGAGCAAAACCATGTGGGGAGACACCTTGGCAGCGGCTTCCAGAACGGGGCGATCCGGGACAGCGAGGCGGAATGCGATGTGGGTGCTCCTGGGTGTAGTATAGTAATGTGCTATGCATTTGCGTCCAGCAACGACGGTGGTCGAGCTCGATAGTAGTCGATGGTCATCTGGCGACGGGAGCCTTGCCCGGAAACGGAAGACGTGACTTTCTCTTGCAGGGACGATGTGACTATCGGATGACTCGCCTCCAGCCATGGTTAACCGCTCGATGATTTGACCTCGGTAGATTCGAATTGGGACCCAGTAGCAATCGGCGATTCGCGGCGGCGAGCGGACCGGTCGTATGCCCTCGCTTGTTGAAAAATCAGGAGGGGCTGCGGCCCGCCGTAATGAAGGCGAAGAGCCGGCGTGCGACAAGAGGAGTACGACTGCAGTGCGGCTAGGGTTGGGACTCGGTAGTTTTTTTCTCTTTCCTTTTGAGATCAAGCTAACAGATCGGGAATTGGCTAGTAGTACTATTAGGAAACGGAACGCAGAAAAGCACAGCTTTTGTGAAACGATAACTCCAATGCACATCCTGATTGGAATTCCTATTTTACCCAAAAACATATGGTGACTGAAAACTTAAACTTTGGTCTTTGAAAACATGTGAACTATTTGTAGTCTTTGTTGTTGTGTTAGGGCATCTCTAACGGGCCGACTCATTTGACCATGGCATGTTCGAAACTGTCCGTTCGGACAAAACACCCTCCTAGCGGGGAGAGCCAAAGGTCAACTTGTTCTTTTTTTTTGGCCGAACAGACCTATTTCCAGACCAAATTTGGTCTGGTTTTGGGGCGAGCCGGACAGGATAGAGAGCCTGTCATGCCCTCCCTATCCGATTTTTGTCCATGGCACCCACCTTATTTATGGGTCTCCACGGCTGGGACACCCCCTTAGCCAAACACACCGGACCGATTTTCTTTCTGCGTGGAGACCCATTCGACCACAAAACGGACAGATTTTGTGTTCAGATGAATCGACCGGTAAAGATGCCTCACGCAAAATATTTGAGCCTGAATGGCAGAGACACGAGTAACACCAACATCAAAAACCAACCTGAGATGTTATCTGACGACAGAGAGGACTTTTGACGTTCGAAGAGAGACAATTGTTGATCAACCTTTGCGGCTGCTTACCAAACGCAGTATCAGATACACTACAAACTACAAAGGGATTGTTGTACAAGGATTCCTGATTCCAAAGTCTAAAGAGAGAATTGGAAATGAAACACACTACAAACTACAAAGGGATCAAACAGGAAAATTGTTATACCAGGGTAGCACATATAAAACAAGAGTTATGTTTCCTGAAAACAGGTTTTCACCCAATTTTATAAATAAAGCAACCATCCATAGGGTTTACAAAGAATAGAAAGTAAATAATGGATGCTAGGACCACAACACAAACTAGCCAAAATGAAAACAACACGAACTCTCTGAAAACGGCAAGCGATAAGCCCACGGGGACTACTGGGAATCAAGACCGGGAGGATTGGGGAGATAGACGACGCGCCTCCTTAGTCAGTAGCCGATGTATGTCTTCCATCTTCTCCCTGTCCTGGTGCCTATAAAGCGAGTACCACTGCTGCAAAAAAGCAACGAATTTAAATATCGAGTCAGTGAAACGTCATAGGAATTGTGCACCATCCATGGGGTCCAAGACATAGTAGAAAACACAAACTAGAAGAGGCGGCACGTCTTGCCAGTCCCATTTGGTCATGTTTCTAGGAACTCCCCGAGATCCTAGTGACGAGGGTTAAACTCATCAATGCCCATTGTTATGGACTTGGGTTTTGAAGAAGAAGGGAGCGCTGGAGGCATCAATCGGCTAGCAAACAAGCACACAGGGACGCAAGGTTTATCCAGGTCCAGGCCTCGCAGAGGATCCTACTCCTGTTTGTCTGCTCTTGGAATTATCGAGGGAGTCGAAAGTTATAGGAGATGCGCAGATGCAATCTGGTGAGGTTGTGGAAACTAGGGTTGTGATTGTCCTTCTCGCCGCCTCCTCCTAGCCTTTATATAGATAGGCTAGGTCTCGGGATAGCAGGTCGAGTCGGTTACAAGTTAGGGTTTTTTCCTTTAAACTTTCTATCTTTGATCTTGTCGTGTGTTGCAAGTAGTCGGAGTCTTTTTTGGTCACCTGAATCCTTGATTGGGCCTTGGTAACGCCCTGGGCTTCTGCCAGATTGGACCGTATATGGTAAACTCGAGTACCTGTAAGGTATGCCCGCGTTAGTAGCCCCCGAGTGTCTGATTGAATCGGAGACTCGAGCGGAGACTAATGAAGTCTTTCGAGTGCATAGCCGAGCATATATTTTTCGAGTGGTTTGATTGATATCATAGGGATTATTGATATACGTGCCTGATTCATCCGAAATATCGGGATCAGTTAACTGCCTTAGGGCAAAACAACGCAATCTACTCAAATTCGAGTCCCCGGACTCGAATTCTGAAAAGTGCTAGCATAATTCGACTCAGGCCGTGGAGGTATTATAGAGTTCGAATCCCAGTGTATAAGTGTAAGAACTCGACGTGTCCGTAAAGGCGTATTTCATCGTACCTGCAGGTGCTGATTGTTTCTGTTAGAGCGTAGCAGATGCGTTGCCAGGTCTTATTCAGGTCTTATCTTCGCGTCGTAGACGCGACATCTGAATTTTATCATCGCGGAGATGATTCGGACAGCCCAGGAGACGTAATCTCTTTGCAGAGAAGTTATGAGGCGGAGTCGCCAATGCTTTCGAGTGTGGACGTAGTCAACACGTAGTTGTGTGTAAGAAAAAATATAGGGTGCGCGACCAGCGCTCCCTATGGGAGTAGCCCCCGAGTGCCTATTCGAGTCATAGACTTGAGTGGGGACTATAAGTACCTTTACGACTACTGTCGTCTTTTGCTTGTTCCAGTCGAATGTGCTTTCAGCGCTCCCTATGGGAGTAACCCGAAGTCCACAGTCGAATCGTTGATTCGAGTGAAGGGTTATTGAGAGGAAAATATGTTGTCATAATGTTTAGATGTCTCAGAATATTCCTCGGGTGCGCGGCCAGCGCTCCTGTTAGGAGTAGCCCCCCGAGTGCTTGGTCGATTCGAAGACTTTAGTAAAGACTAGAGTAGTCAAAAGGTGCTCCTGCTGGAGTTAATGACGTCAGTGCTGACAATGAGATGACCCGAGTTACCCATGTGAGCGGTTTTGACGGGACGTGACGAGTAGTGGGTCCCATTTTCTCACTTGGACTTGACCAGGCGTGTGTAATCCCTGTTTTAACCGTGTCTCCTTGATTCTCGTGCGTAATGGGCGAAGTGGGGCAACGGTTCGTGGTTTACCCTTGCCACGCATCGACGTCGATTTCTGCCACGCGTCGGGTTGATTTTCTTATGGCCGTTCGATGGCATCTGTGATGAGGTTAATGTGGCATCCCGCTAAAACCACTACTAGAAAATCGCTGTGTTTTTGTGCATTGCATCATCATGACCGCATGCTCATGTCATCATGCCACATTGCATTTGAGCATCGTCATCATCATGCATGGTTTGTCTCAAAACTATTTTCGAAAAGCCTGGTTTTGTTTTCTAAACGCCCCGTCTTTATTTTAAATTAAAACCGGATCTCTGGATTATTTTGTTTTGTCTACAAACAGATTTCAAACGCCCCATTTTAAACAAATAAAATATTTGTACTATTTTTAGGGGGCAGCCGAACCGGGCCGATCCGACCCAGCCGGCCACCCCCAATAAATAAAACCAGACAACCCATCTCCTCACCCTACCCTATCCACACAGCCACACCCCACCGACCAGCCACCACCTGCGCACACTCCCGCCCAGCCGCCCACCAACCTCCCACCCCATCGCCACCTCACCCCGGCCACTCCCAGCCCGCCACCTCACCCTGCCAGGCCCCACCTCCTTTTCTTTTCCCGCCTGCCGCACACCGCTCCCGCTCTCCCCTGGCCACCTGGCCTCGTTGCCACCGCCCCGCACCTCCCGCATGCGGCCAGCCCCGCCCGACAAACTCCCGCCTGGGCCTAATCCCCAGGTCCCGCCTCGCAGACCCCGCCACCTACCGCGTGGGCCCCACCTCGGCTGCGTCGGCCTTCTCCCTCCTCTCTCTCCCCACCAACCCCGGCGCATCCCCTCCTTCCTCCCGTGACCTCGCCTCTGCCTCGTTCCTCCGGCTGACCCAGCTCGTGCCCCGCCGCTGCACCCTCCCTGCCTCGCCAACCCTCTGCCGGCTGCTTTCCCCGTCGACCTCTGCTTCCTCGCCGCCTGCGTCACCCACCTCTTTTCCCGTGCGCCTTCCTCCGACCGCCGGGCGCCATGTGAGGCTCAGCTCGACCCCCCCCGCATCGCGCCGCCTCGGGCCCTTCTCCCCATCGCCGCTGTCTTCCTCCCGCTGCGGTGACTCCCTTCTCTGCACCTCGGTGTCTGTCACCGCCATGCTTCCTCTGCTCGGACCGTCGCCACCTTCCGCTGCAAGCAGCAGCGAGCCCCCTCTCTGTACGAGGCACGCGCCACCACCGTCGGCCTCGTCTCCGTCGCTGCTCTCCTCGATAGCCGTCCTCTCCCTAGCTCCCTCATGCGACGCCGCCTTCGTCCTCCGCAGCTGCCTCCTCGCAGAGCTTCTCCGGCCACCGCCTGGAGCCGCCGCGTCCCCGCTGGCCGCGTCCCCGCGCAGGTTCGCCTCTGCTTCTTCCCGCGTCCCTCATCGAGCCCGGCAAGGCCACGCCCCTTCCGTCGTGCCGCTGCAGAGGTCCTGCTCCATGAGGTCCACCCGTGCTCTGCAGGTTTTGGTCGCTGCCAGCCTCAGGACCAAGTCCAGCTGATGCCAAGCGGCTCTGTGTTTTGTTGCATCGGTTTAGCCCAAGACCACGACATCCGAAGTTCGCCTTCGTCCACCACGATGACAAGGTCGTCTACGCGGAACGCCAAGACCGGCCACCTGTACCCCGCAGAACCTTCGACACACCAAAATCTTCGACCCGGACGCCATGATCTTCTTTCCGGCTATGAAGACCGATCCCTTGGACGGCAAGTTCTCCGACCGGGACCCGAACGACAAGATCTACTTCACGAATCCGAAGACCCCGGTACCCGACTAGGGCGAGTCTGATGAGCCGCCGACGCCACACCAAGACCTGCGACGACCTCTGAAGACCGATCCTAGATCCGAAGACCGATCCCGGAGTCCGAAGACCCGAACCCCGAGGCCCTCGGAGCCCAAAATCTTCCGAACCCAGATGTGTGACCCTAAGCCTCTATTTTTATAATATGACATATACCTGTCGCATCATTAAATCATCATGCTTGCATACATGTCATCTGGTGGGTTGGGTTAAATAGTCGATTCACCTAAATTAAATATGGAGACTATATGCGGGCTATTCTAGTCTTATATGAACTCCATTTAAATTTGTGTAGCGAACCAATGCCATGTTTTGCCTTGTTAATACAACATTTAAATTGCGGGGTATCTAAACAACATGAACCTCTTAATTAATTGTCGGGACCCTGGTTCCGCTTAATATTGCCGAATTGCATCGTATCTTTGCCATGTCATGCATCATACATACATCATGCCGGGTCTTCTGCCATAGGATTAAATAGTGCATCCGGTGTTTCTTTTAGTGCTTTGCTTCTTCGCGGATTAGGCCGTTGAGTTGATGCGAGTATAGACAAGTTCTCCGGATATGATCCTTGGCTAAGTTGTTTCCAAAGTAGCATTCTCCCCCTTTCTACCTATTTTGCATTTATAGTCTTTATTTCCTCCTGTTGATCTATTGCTATCCGTGTCGCAATGCTTTAGTGAACCGTACCAGATATATTCCGTGCAGCCTTTATATTGCCTTGGACACCTCCTATTACCTGTTGTTTGGTAGATAGCTGGTCTTGCGAGTCGTAGTCGCTTGCTCAGGTGCGATACCGTGTCGTGAAGTACCACACAGTTGTTGGAATGTTGTCATATGCTTTACGGTGGAGAGGATCATGACTTTAAATACAACTATTAAATTGCTGGGAATAGATGTAACTAATGCAGAGGCATCGGTGGGCAATAGATGTTATTTGGTTCTTCCACGCTCACTTGTGTCCCGTAGGCCCCGAGTACTTGATACTTGTTCCTTGACTATTCGCACTATCCACATACGGGAGAGTCTATGAATCCCCCTTAGCCAGAGCTTGATTCATTTCTTATTTCTTGGGGCCACAAACTAGTTTGCGGCTTTATTACTATCCTGTACTTATGCCATGCTTTACTGCTTTATTTATGATTGTGCATGGAGCACCTTTACTGTTTTGGATGCAGAATGTTTTCGCGGTATCGACAAGCCTAGTCACACTTTCGGGTTCCCAGTCGTTTATAGCCATTGATGCAAACCTTGGGTCCATCTCAGAGCCGGCCAACTTCGTTGCGGGTAGCTTAATGGGGTGGCCCCCTGAAATCTTTTATGAATCCTGTGATTGCTTTGTCGTGAAAGCCTCGTTGGGTTTTGATTTGGTTTTTCCGAGGTCGATCGTGTGTGTGTTGCTATTTGTGCACCCTGAGGTAAATCTTCGAAAAGCCATGTCCATGTTATGGACGACTTGGAGCACAGTATCTCGATCATAGACAAGCATAACTAAAGTAGTGCTATAAATTTGACTTAATATGTGACTAGTAATCAGCTTCACTACAATGGAATGGATAATAAAAGTGCCAACAACCGGTGGAACTGGGGTGTATCGTGTCATGTTATATCTGCCTAGTAAGTACCGCAACTCCAATGGAATGAAATAAAAGTGCCAACAACTGCTGGGTTTGGGATGTCACATGTTAATTGTATCTGATTAGTAAGTATTGCAACTACAACTGAATGGTTAACTAAAACTTCCCACTACTTATGCTATCAGGATGACTCATGCTATCTATATCTGACTAGTAAGTGCTTCAACTATAATGGAATGAATAAAACTGCCAACTGTGTGAGTTCCTTGGTTTGACTTCCTCGTTTTGTCTCGAGGGGAATACCAGGATGGGTATGATTGGTGTTAGTATCAGGTGGTTTCGAATAGGTCTCTCTTATCCCTCTCTAATAGCCGACAATTGCATCGAGTCTCTATAGGTTGTTTAGTGCATGCTGTGCTGCTGCTTCAGTCCACCATACCTATGTAGGCGAGAGCCGCTGAATTCTAGCCTCGCGTGTCTTGGCCTCGCATCGACGCCTCTTTTTCCTTTGCCCTTTGTTGGCACCCCTTTTGTTTTAACAAGTTTGAGATCGACATCGTTAGCAGGGTTACCCTTCCGGCTTGGCCTAGGCAGGGTTATGGACGCCATTGGTTATTATTTAGGGCTCTTATCCCAATTTGCTTCTTATCCGTACTCGGATGTTATATCGTTTTCAAGGTGAATTGGATCTTCGTACTGTATATCTGTATTTTTGACTCCATGAGTCGTTGTTGTATATATATGTGTTGTGGGTTCCATCGTGAACTATTGTGTAATGGTATTACTTTGTTTTCCACCCGCACGCAAGTGCCTGGTGGGCGTCCTTGAATCGTTTCTATGCGGGTTTGGCGGGAAGCGCTAAAACTTGCATAGGGCCGATTCGAGGGTGTTACAGTTAAGTAGAGGCTTGCTGTGCAGTAATTTCCCCACATATTCTCCTTGCTCGCGAACTTCCGCCATTGCTACTATTGCTGTTCAATTGCTCTTGTCCTCCTTGCGGCACTAGACCAACTCCACACTTTCCCGAGCTACTTCCTGTGCTCCCATCGCAAGCGCCAGATGGGGAAGAAGAAAGGAAGCTCTGCCGCTGGATCTGCAGCGTCCACTGCTGCGGCCAAGAAGAAAGGCACCGCCACCACGGGTACCAGCGCTGCTGCCGCGGCAGGGAAGAAGAAGGGCGCGGGGACTCGCGTCACCAATGGGTCATGGTGCCCATCCATTATCAAGCCATCAGAGTTGTTCACCCAACGCCAGGATGGAGCGCTCCCTGCCACGGAGGATGACTCTCGCGTTCCCGGTGATGAGGTAATCCCCAGCCCTCCTGCGGGTTTTCGAGTGATGTTCATTGCGTTCATCATTCGTGGTCTTTCTCTCCCTCTTCATCTGTTTGTTAGGGGCCTTCTTTGTTTCTACGGGCTCCAGCTGCACCAGCTGTCCCCAAACTCTATCCTCTACATCGCCTGCTTCATTACTCTTTGCGAGTGCTGGCTCGAAATCAAGCCACACTTCGGCCTCTTCAGAAAACTCTTTAAGCTCAAACGCCAGTCGGCTTCAGGTTCGGTAGTCTATGATATAGGAGGCTGCGGGATCCATGTTGACTCCAGCGTAACCTATTTCTCCATCAATCTCACTACGTCTGTCCAAGGATGGAGGGAGAAGTGGTTCTACATCCGCAACCAGAAGGCCGATGGAGAGCACTACGGACTCGTGCCCTTCGATCCGGTGGTGGCCTGCAAGAGGAGGAGGTCCCAGAAAAACGTTGTGATGCCCGGCAAAGTCGAAGAAACAGAGACACTGTATCAGCGTGTCTGCGACCTCGAAAAATTCATAGGCAAATAAGTAGGCAACACAGAGCTCATTCGCACTTGGATGCGTCGCCGAGTACTGCCTCTGCAGGCTAGGGTGCATCCGATGTATCACTGAATTGGTACTGGTGATGTCACTCGCATCTCTGTGGAGGGCATTTCTTCTGGTGAAGTGGACAGGAGGTTTCGACTACTGACCAAGTACACCACCAAGGAGGATCTCCCGGGTGACTCAGTCGTGCCTCCATTCTGCACCAGCAATCCTCCGCCTGAGGTGGATTTCTCTTTGAAGTTTTCTTGATTTTCGATTGCCTGTTAGGTGTTTTGTATACTGATGCTTCTTTTGATTGTAGGACTGAAAAGTGGCCGCCAATTTGCCTCCTTCGCCTGAAGGAATAATTCCACGCGAAGCGGAGGAAGAGGACGAGTCGAGCTCCACCGTCCCTATTGGAGAGGAGAAGTAAGCCCCCCGAGTCAAGTGGGCACGGGACTCGCAAGCATTCTCTTAGCAAGGATTCAGACACTTCCTCACCGACGACGCGAGAGGATCCTCCTATTGCTGTGGAGGAGCCAATCGCCACTGTGCCTGTGCGCGCCATGGCTCCTCCTTTGTGGAAGAAACTAAGGTTGCCAAAGGAGTCGTCTGGTGATTCCTTTGACCTTGAAAATTTTGACGGGTAAGTCTTTATATTTGCGAGTTCGTCTTGTCTTTCCCAAACTCTTTCCCTTCTAAAGTGGTGCTAGGTATTTTGCAGTCAAACGGTGTCGCCGTCCTCCGATGACTGCCAATTTGTCAAGGAGTCCGGAGTCACAGACTCCAAGAACAAGGAGGTGGTGGTACGGTCTCCTTCTCCTCCGGTGGCCGCCCACTCCGGTGCCAATTCCTTGAGCTCCCCTCATGCTAGGGAGCATCAAGTTGTTGCCCGAACATCAATTCTGAAGGAATCTTCGGAGTCCCTGGAGGAACACGTGAGTTTTCTTCATGTTGTTGGCACTCAAATTTTGTGTTTTGATGCTCACACTGCTTCTTTTGTCTTATAGCATATTGTGAAGGATTCTACTCGCCTTTTCGAGCAGATCATTTCTTTGGGTCGACAACATGCTCTGCTAGAAACACACCACCATGCCTTCCAAGGTTAGATTTATACTTTTCTTTCCTATCCTCGTGTTTAGAGGTTGGTGAGCTCAGGTGTTGCCATTTTTGTCTCTTGTAGGTGAGCATAATGAGCTTTCGTCGTGTCACTTCCCTCGAGAAGGGACTTGCCGCGGCGGAGAAGAAACGTGACGAGGTAGTCGAGACTCTTAAGGAGTCGCAAAAGCGCGAGCAAGATTTGCGTTCCTCCACTGCTGACAGGTGATGTCTACGCACTTCTATTCTTGTAGATAGTTGTTGGGCCTCCAAGTGCAGAGGTTTGTAGAACAGCAACAAGTTTTCCCTTAAGTGCATCACCCAAGATTTATCGAACTCAGGGAGGAAGTGGTCAAAGGTATACCCTCTCAAGCAACCCTGCAATCAAGCTACAAGAAGTATCTTGTGTCCCCAACACACCCAATACACTTGTCAGGTGTATAGGTGCACTAGTTCGGCGAAGAGATAGTGAAATACAAGTGGTATGGATAATTATAAGTGGTAACGGTGATAGAAAATAGCTTGATGGCGTGGAAGAGACTGAAGTAAAACTTAAATAAAGATGGAAGCAAGCAAACATGTAACAGATCTAGTTGCAAATGGTGTATCAATGCTTAGAAACAAGGCCTAGGGATCATACTTTCACTAGTGAACACTCTCATATAAATATATCATCTTCATGATACTACGTTGAACTACTCTCCGGCTGGACACTCTAATCGTTGGTAGGGCTATAACAGCACACCTCAAAGTAAGCCTTTCCCATCTAGAAAACCCCACACTGTCACCTTGAGCACTAGATGAGTCCAACAAACACCACAATTTCATAAAGACATCCAACTCCAAATATAACTCATAACAAGTATTTGTAATCTCTAGCCTAAGTGCCACCATGGTGCGCACACTGTCACTTTCACACACATGGGGAGAGCAGAGATCTATTAAGCACTTGAGTAGCAAGGTAGATCTATAGCTTACAAAGCTCATGATCACAATATGATCACGCATAGAGAGTGAGATGAACATATAGCTACCGGTAGAACCCTTAGCCTCGAGAGAGAACTACTCCCTCCTCATCATGGGAATCAGCAATGATGATGGAGATGGCGGTGGAGATCGATGGAGATAGCTCTGGGGGCACTTCCCCGTCTCAGCAGGGTGCCTGAACAGAGACTTTCTGTCCCCCGAATCTCCCCTTCAGTGACGGCGGCGTTGCGGAACTTTTCATGGATTTCTGATTGACGATCTAGGGTTTATGCATCGAGAGGCTTCTTATAGGTGAAGAGGCAAGGTCGGTGGAGTGCCAGGGGGCCCACACCACCTGGTGGCGCGACCAGGGCTAGCCCGCGCCACCATATGGTGTGGCCAGGCCCTGGCCCTCCTTCGTCTCTGCTTCTGGCTCCGTGAGTCTTCCGGTAAAATAGGAACTTTGGCTTTTGTCCCGTCCAGTTCCGAGAATATTGATTTTCTGACTTTCCTGGAACCAAAAACAGTAGAAAACAGGCAACTGGCATTGTGGCTCTTGTTAATAGGTTAGTCCAAGAAATCATATGAAAAGTACTCCAAAGTGTGGACAAAACACAAGGAAGTGGATAAAACCAAGCACGGAACATAAAAAATTATAGATACATTTGCAATGTATCAACATCCCCAAGATTAACTCCTGCTCGTCCTCGAGTAGGTAAGTGATAAAAAGAAATAATAATTTTTGAGGTGACATGCACCATCAAAGACTTGATCAAAGTATTTGTAAAACATTCAAAGCTAGGATCATAGTACTTCAATCATAACATGAGAGACAAAGTTCTAGCAATAAGACAAAGAAACTATGTTGCATCATGAAAAGGCACAAACAAAAGATTAATGAATAACAATGCTTTGCAAGACATTTGTTTGTTTCACATAAAGAAAACATAGCATAATAGCATTCAGCTTGTCCCTCAATAGAGTAGCAAATATAAATGCATAGGACACCTTCAAAGTTCATAAGAGTGACTAGATACAAATAGTTTAAAACAAGCAATATGAAGTTATGCATCAATCAACAAGTCTTGGGACAATGCACATAGAACTAAGAATGGCCACTATGTTCTCAAAGTAGGTGCATAAATATAGAAGGTGGAGACTCAATATAATGGTGGAAGAAAGGCCTTTATAAAAGGAAGTAGGGATTCAAGTCTCATAAAGAGCTTCCAAAAATTATGGTACTTATAGCTTTCAGCTCTCATTGCCCCTATCATAAGCATCTTGAAGTGATTAAGGTTAAAGTGAACAAACTATGGTGTACATGCTTGACGAAGTATAAGTTAGAAATCTCATGTCCCTTGTATACGAGGGCCGCTCCTCGTGCTACTCAAGTTTAATCACCAGTAAGTTCTTGTCATCGTAAGTACATGTGTATCATAAAGAACCGCCAACGGGGTACCCCTTGCCCGATGATACGGAAGAATCCCCATATCAAAATGACAAGGCAAGCAGACAACGAGCATCTCAGCAATCTTCTTATTTACCATGGGAATATGGTGCTTTTTCTCTCTTTCCTCTTTTCATAATCTCTTTTTTCTTTTTCTCTTTTTTTCTCAATATAGGTCTCTTTTTTTATAAGAAGAATGCTCCATAGACAGCTCATTATGGTTACGCTGCAGGTTTCCACCATGTCAACATGGATTAGACCAGCGGCCCAGGCGTTTCTCTAACATATATACATAACTCCATGGACTTACAAGCTCCCCTTTCATTTCACACCGACGACATCCATATACAAAAGAGCATGATATCAACTAGGTACAAGTACCAAGTGCAATGTTGAAAGCGTTCCCCATGAAAGCATGGTTCTGCTAATCCCCAACAAATAAGTGCAAGCATATACAACATAGACAACACAATGGTTCAAGTTTATTAAGGGCAAGAAAAGTAAAGTGTGCCATCAAGTTGGTGAGAGCTTTAATCACTAGTTTTCTCATAACAAGTTTAATTTGGAAGGTAAACAAAAGCATTAATATACTTGGAATAGCATATGCTAGTAGGTAGGTATGGTGGACTCTTTGGAATAACTTGGTTTTAGGAGTTGGATGCATGAGTGGAACTCGTACTTGGTTATGGAGGCTAGCAAAAGACTGGGAGCGACCAACTAAGAGAGCAATAATGGCCATAATCATGCAAAGCGACAAAACATCATTAATCAAAGGATAAAGTGATATTATAAGGCGAAAACCAAAGGATCATAAAGGCTATGGTGACTTTGGATAGTCATAACATGGTGTGAGCATGTGCCAAGTCAACCCAAATAAAGCGTCAAAGGAGAATACCACTATACTATGCTTTAATATGCTAAAACAACGCATGATTCATCCAAGGCACATTAAGCAATCTCAATTGT
The DNA here is from genome assembly GCA_023614405.1 of Avena insularis. Classification (NCBI taxonomy): domain Eukaryota; kingdom Viridiplantae; phylum Streptophyta; class Magnoliopsida; order Poales; family Poaceae; genus Avena; species Avena insularis. Next base: position 437,331,869 of record CM042692.1, read on the forward strand.
TTATAACAACTCATGCTACAGCAAAGAATACTAAGCATAAAGCCAAAACAATATCAAGCATGGCATGACAGAGCATAGGCCATAGTCAAAAACGAGCTCTTTTTACCACTTAAGCATGAGCTTTCCTACTCTTTTCCAAACCAAACCAAACTATTTGCAAACCAATGCATGAAAGAGGAGGGTCCAAACAATTTATTCAGCAAACTAAGAAAAAAAGCAAACAAAAACCAAAACGAAAAGGAAAAAGAAGACACTCCAAGAACAACACAACTATGCATGAAACAATAAAAATGAAGCGTTTAGAAGAAACCTGAGATTTTTATTAATGAAGAAGGGGATGCCTTGGGCATCCCCAAGCTTTGACGCTTGTACTTCTTGGATATTTCTTGGGGTGACATGCTTGGAATCCCCAAGTTTTAGCTTTAGTCCATTCTTCATCTCATTACTCATTCCTTCCATACACCTGAAATTTTTCCTTCATACAAAACTTCACACAATCTTTATTAGCAACATTAGTGCACTCAAGATAAATAAGTCTTAAGGTTCAGTTCTAACACCAAATAAACTTCCAATAGAACACTATATACTGTAGCACTTCCCTCAAAAAGCTCAATTCCCCAAAAGAACTCAAAAAGGAACCAACAAAAAGCAAATGCAGAAAATGGCAGAAATCTGTCAAAACAGACCATCAGGTAAAGACGGATTTTTTCGAAGACCTTCTGTTGCTCAAATCAAAAAGTGTTGAACTAACGAAAGTTAGATAACAATCTGGGGCAGAAGCACAAAAATTCACGCCTAAAAAAGACGTTCATAAATTTGACACGAATTTTTACGGTGAAGCACAGAAATCTATTTCGGGATAGCAACTTTCCCAATCATTACTTCTCTCTCATTAGAGGTTACTCTTGGCACAAAAAGCAAATAAAAAGGATAAGGAGCGGTTATTACTGAAGTAATAACTTCCAAGACTCATCTAAAACTTTTTGGTTATCTCCCAATAAGTACTTTTCTTTAACGCCTTTAAGTTAGGCATGATAGTTTGAGAAGATGCTCACATAAGAAATATGATTTGAAGTAAAAGAGAGCATCAAGAAGCAAATTCAAAACACATTTAAGTCTAACCCACTTCCTATGCATAGGAATCTTGTAATGAAACAAGTCATGAAAGCATAAAGCAACAAGCATAAGAAAGCAAAACAAGTGCAACTTCAAGACTTTCAACATAAAGAGGGGAAACTTAATATTGTTGAGATACATAAAACCATGTTTCCCTCTCTCATAATAACTTTCAGTAGCATCATGAATAAAATTAACAATATAACTATCACATGAAACATTCTTATCATGAGCCACATGCATAAAAGAATTAATACTCACCACATAAGTATAGTCATTCTTATTGATTGTAGTGGGAGCAAATTCAACAAAATAGCTATCATTATTATTCTCATCACCATAATCATCAAATATAGGAGGCACATTGTAGTAATAACTAATTTCCTCCTCAATAGTAGGTGGACTGAAAATATCATATTCATCATTGTAATCATCATATATTGGAGGTATAGTATCATCAAAGCAAATTTTCTCCTCTAAAGATGGGGGACTAAAAAGATCATTTTTATCAAAACTAGCTTCCCCAAGCTTAGACTTTTCCATAGCATTAGAAATAATGGTGTCAAAAGAATTCATACTAATAACATTGCTATTAGCATGCAAAGAAAGTTCCATGGGTTTTTTAATTTTCTTTTCAGACAATTCAAGTTCTATCATAGGAAAAATACTAAAAAGCTCTCTAATTTTGTTGTTGTTTTCCATTAAGCCTAACTAGTGAAAACAAGAAACAAAAAGACAAAATTGCAGAATCTAAAGGAAATAACTTCGAGCACTCACACCGGAGGATGTGAGTACCTTTTACCTTACCTCCCCGGCAACGGCGCCAGACAATAGCTTGATGTCTACGCACTTCTATTCTTGTAGACAGTTGTTGGGCCTCCAAGTGCAGAGGTTTGTAGAACAGCAGCAAGTTTTCCCTTAAGTGCATCACCCAAGATTTATCGAACTCAGGGAGGAAGTGGTCAAAGGTATCCCCTCTCAAGCAACCCTGCAATCAAGATACAAGAAGTCTCTTGTGTCCCCAACACACCCAATACACTTGTCAGGTGTATAGGTGCACTAGTTCGGTGAAGAGATAGTGAAATACAAGTGGTATGGATAATTATAAGTGGTAACGGTGATAAAAAATAGCTTGATGGCATGGAAGAGACTGAAGTAAAACTGAAATAAAGATGGAAGCAAGCAAACATGTAACAGATCTAGTTGCAAATGGTGTACCAATGCTTAGAAACAAGGCCTAGGGATCATACTTTCACTAGTGAACACTCTCATATAAATATATCATCTTCATGATACTACGTTGAACTACTCTCCGGCTGGACACTCTAATCGTTGGTAGGGCTATAACAACACACCTCAAAGTAAGCCTTTCCGATCTAGAAAACCCCACACTGTCACCTTGAGCACTAGATGAGTCCAACAAACACCACAATTTCATAAAGACATCCAACTCCAAATATAACTCATAACAAGTATTTATAATCTCTAGCCTAAGTGCCACCATGGTGCGCACACTGTCACTTTCACACACATGGGGAGAGCAGAGATCTATTAAGCACTTGAGTAGCAAGGTAGATCTATAGATTACAAAGCTCATGATCACAATATGATCACGCATAGAGAGAGAGATGAACACATAGCTACCTGTAGAACCCTTAGCCTCGAGAGAGAACTACTCCCTCCTCATCATGGGAATCAGCAACGGTGATGGAGATGGCGGTGGAGATCGATGGAGATGGCTCCGAGGGCACTTCGTCCGGTGAGGTGCCGTAACAGAGATTTTCTATTCCCGAATCTCCTTCGGTGGCAAGGCGTTATGGAACTTTTCGTGGATTTCTGATTGACGATTTAGGGTTTATGCATCGGGAGGCTTCTTATAGGCGAAGAGGCAAGGTCGGTGGAGTGCCAGGGGACCCACACCACCTGGTGGCGCGGCCAGGGCTAGCCCGCGCCACCATATGGTGTGGCCAGGCCCTGGACCTCCTCCGTCTCTGCTTCTGGCTCCGTGAGTCTTCCGGTAAAGTAGGAACTTTGGCTTTTGTCCCATCCAATTCCGAGAATATTGATTTTCTGACTTTCCTGGAACCAAAAACAGCAGAAAACATGCAACTGGCACTGTGGCTCTTGTTAATAGGTTAGTCCAAGAAATCATATGAAAAATACTCCAAAGTGTGGACAAAACACAAGAAAGTGGATAAAACCAAGCATGGAACATCAAAAATTATAGATACATTTGCAATGTATCAATAGGGAAAAGGTGTTCATAGAACAACTCTTCTTAGTCGTGAAAGCGCTCTCAGGTATGACACTGTCTTGCTTGCATTTGTCATGTACTTTGCCTTCATTATTGTGCTCATATGTGTATTCTGCAGATGCCGTCGACATGGATTTTGATGCCTAGGCTTTGGCTCACTCGGATGCTTTGGCCGGCGCCGTGGTTTTAGTTGAGGATCACAGTGTCTCTTCCAAGGACTTACTCAGAAAAGCCAAAGGCGTGCTGAGCCATCTTCAAGAGGAAATGGTCCCCAAGGCCAAGCTGATCGAAAATCTTGATGACCTGGTGGAATCCTTCGTAGAAGGGGTGCCAATGGACTTCAAGAACTCTGAAATGGATCGTATGGGCACCTAGAGGGGGGGGGGGGTGAATAGGTGCTACACCAATTGTTAATTCTTTTTCAAATTTAGGCTTAGCACAAAGGGTAAATTCTCTAGATAATCTATTAGGTGGAATTTCCCTATATGCAACCCTATCTACTAGCGAGTAAAGAGCGAGTGGAAGAGGAACGGGTAAACCGAAGCGAAGCACGCGGAGACATAGGAATTGTTTGACCGCAGTTTCTTCCTTGTTAAGGGAAGTACGACTGTGTTGGAGGGGTGGGCGGTACTAAGACCACCACGCCACAAAAGGCCTCACCCTGTTCTCCGATGGATCTCGCCACAAAAGGCCTGATCCACCTTTCCACTATAGGTACCCTTCGAGGCGGGCACCAGCGCCTTTACACAACTAGCGGGGCAACAACTCCACACCAACTTGGAGGCTCCCGAAATGACAACAAGCTGCCACAAGAACAAAGTTATCAAATACAATAAACAAGATCTAAGTATTGACAAGAATACTAGATCAGAGATTTCTCCAAGTGAATGGAGAGGAGTTGAAGCACTTGATTTTTGATGATGATGATGATGAACTTCTCCTCCTTCAATTCCACCAAATATCAAGACCTTCGGGTGGTTGAAGTGGGAGATCGAGAATGAGAGATCTTGCACAATGTCTGGACAATTTCGAATGAATCAAGAGTTCTGAATGTTGGGGAAGAAAGGGTATTTATACCCCTTCAGAAAACAGCCGTTGGAGACTTTGGGGGCCGGATTATCCGGCCCAAGTGAGGGACGGATTATCTGACCTGGGGAAAACACCGCTCTAGACTCGGAATATCCGGCAGATAATCCGCCCCCTCTCTGAGCATCGCGCCGAGCTTGCCCTTGATCAACTTCTGGGGGCCGGATTATCCGGTCCTATGCGAGGGCCGGATTATCCGGCCTGGGGAGGAAACCGCCCTAGTTCGGATTTTCCGGGAGAAAATCCGACCGGATATCGAGCGACGCGCCTTGGCTCCTTTTGCTCGAAAACTAGGGGCCGGATTATCTGGCCCGTGCGACACCCGGATTATCCGGCCTGGGGAGGAAAAACCGCCCCAGTTCGGATTTTCCAGGAGAAAATCCGACCGGGTATCGAGCGACGCGCCTTGGCTTCCTTTGAGCGACGAGGTAGGCTGGATTATCCGACCCTTGGTGGGGCGGATTATCCGCCCCCCCTCAAAACTTCCTGCACACTTAGCACACATTAATAGTCTCCATAGTATTGTTATCTAACACGCAAAACATAGGAAAACATGAAATGTTCTTTCAATCTCCCCATTTTTGGTGTTAGATGACAATACCAGGATTTGAAGGAGAAAGACACAAGACAAACCGTGATGACTATGAAAGAGACTCCCCCTCAATGTGTGCATAATAGAGTTTTGCATTGGAATACAAATGCACACAAATAGGTGAATCTATTCCATAGACATATGAGCAATAAAAACATACCACCGAGGTAGAGAGTAGGCAACCTTGACAAAAGTCACAATTATTACCGGATAACCATTATGAGCGCGCCTTCCGTCATAAGCCTCCAGCAATAGGATATGAATAGATAGATCTATAAGAATAATCCACGATATGAAGTCCATAGGCATAATCTAGACAACCACATAAAGTCTCAAACAACCACAAATCACGAATTTAAAGTTCAACGCTATTTAAAGTTCAACGCTAAATGGGAATAAGCAATAAAAATGACAAATAAAAAGTGCAAGTGCATATGCCCGACCCATGCAAATCCACGGACACCCTAATAGAACTACTTCTCCCCCTTTGGCATCGAGACACCAAAAAGGGAGAAGAGCAATGCTAGCGCCCCATGGGATCACTCGTAGTCCTCGTCCTCGTGCTCTTCTTCATTCTCTTCCTCATCCTCATCTTCAAGCTCCTCAGTGTCACCTTCCTCATCTTCATCATCAGTAGCAGGCGCAGAGGGGAACAAGGGACGCTCCAACTCACCATAGTTCAACCCGGAGGAAGATTTCCACCGAGCATACGGAGTGGGAGGTGTAGGAGCCGGAGGAGCACCTGAAGCGCCGGACACGTGGTGGAGAATGAGCTGCTGGGAGTGAGCCAACTCATGGCGCTGCTTGTATGCCTCGTACTGACCCTTGCGCGTGTCCACGCCCATGCAGAGAATGTTACGCTGGAACCAGTTCAGCTGCTTGATCTCACGGGCAACATGAGGCACAGGGGGCCTGCGAGCATCCCTCATGAGACCCTCATGAGCAGAGGAGGGGTGAGAGGTCTTCCGAACCTTAGTGTAGATCTTCTTGGCCTTGTGCACCGAGTCGATGTGGAACTCCTCAGCAGGAAGCAGGTGACGAATGAGCAGCATAATGTAGGGTGCATAGGGAATGGACAGACGGTTGAACATAGCATCACACAGCTCATGGTAAATGAAGTCCATGACATCCAACTCAGATCTGACCGACTGCCCTCGCAGGAGGCAACCTCATGAGAAAATTGAAGTAGCTGAACAAGGTGACCATGGATGCTGTCATTGTTGCCCCCACTCGGAGTAATGGAGTCATGGAAGAGACTCACCAAGGCAGCATAGATGGGAGCAAGGCCAGCCAGAGTGCCCACAATGCCATTGTCCACAGTGCAAGGGGAGAGAGTTGCATCCTTGTTGGGCTTCAACTGAGTGATGATGCGGTGGCCACTGGCTCTATCCCTGCTGTGGAAAGAGTACCCCAGAACCTCAGCAAACACGTGAAAATCAGCAGTCATAGGCCTGTCATGAGTCATCCACTTCATAGTGCGACGCTCATCACCACAAATCACCAAAGTGGAGAAGAACTGCTTCACCACCTCAGAGTCAAAGGAGCACTGGAGAGACATGAGATGGTGCAGCCCCATCCTCTCAGCCACATACATCGCATCCACATGATGCACCTTCTCCAAAGCATCAGCAAGTGCCAGTGGGTGCATAGGCCTAATGTTCAGCCTGGCATAAATGTCTTCATAGACCCCCTTCTGTTCTGCACACCAAAAACGAGTATCCCCCAGCTCATCATCACGAGGCAGCTCAGCAAACAAGTCACGGTGACGGATGGCGGAATAGGAGACCGCATCCAAAGCCCTATACTTGATCTTGGGCTCCTTGCCCTTCCTCTTGGACACCCCCTTCCTAGTCCTCTTTACTTGTTCAGCCATGCGCTTCTCTTCGTTCTTCCTTCTCCTCAACTCAACTTCGTCCACTAAGTTACCCTGTCCGTCGTCCCGAAAGTATTTGGCGCGAGGACGATGCTTGTAGGTCTTGGGAACACCGGAACCACCTGTGAGGAGAATAAGGGCGATAGCAAGGGGATAAGCATACACACAAGTCCAGGAGAGAGCATGGAAAAAGTCAAAAAGTTCACAGGACAAAACTACTCAATGCATATTCCATAGTGAAACTGAACCAGAATCGAATCTGTCAGGCCGGATTATCCGGCCTGGCCAGGGGCGGATAATCTGGCCCTGGCAGAAATTTTTGATTTCACCTAGATTGAATGGAAAAAAGTAGATCTGGCCTAGAAACTGTAAGACTATGATTTCTATGCGAAAACACATCCTTTTAGACAACGTTCCACCCAACAAGTTACACATCTAGCCAAAGATGCGGAGAGAGGGAGTTACCCTCACTCATTGGAGGAATAATGCGGAGGAGAAGGTACCCGGAGGCGTGAAGAAGAAGATCCGGGGAGGCCTGAAAAATCCGGTGGCCGGAGACGCTCCGGGGAGGGTGAGGGGCGGAAGACAGCGGCTGAGGAGGAGGAGAGGGCTGGGGGAGAAGTGCTGCTCGTTATGAGCCCTTCCCCCGAGCCCTGCCCTTTAAGATGAAATCCGCCAGGGCCGGATTGTCCGGCCTACACTTGGGCCAGATTATCCGGCCTAAAATCTAGGATTCTGTTATACACAGAACCAGGCCCGCGCGTCCCTAAACAACACTCCCACAAGGTGTACAAGGGACTTGTGTGCTAGAATAGATGGCTTAGGTGTAGGAAAAGGCTTAGGATTAAGAGAGCCAAACTGAGATGGTACTAGACACTCAAAATTGCAAAATCCAAATCAAATAAAAGCCAAGATTGAGTGTGATTCCCATAAGAACATAAGAGAGCAAATAACAGCCAAAAAGATCCAATTCTCCTCAAGGGAGAGGGCGGTGGCCGAAGCCACCTTGTTGGAGTGTATGGTGTGACACCGTGAAGATATATCTTGGGTTCACGACTAATACTCATCAGTAAGCTCACATATCACAACATGATATTAAGAGAAATGATTTATCTTGCTATTGGCATTATGGGGGGAGGGTTATCCCAATGAGTTAGGACCACACTCCCCCTATATCCATGCCCACACCTAGACCAAAGTAGGATTGAGATGTACGAGTGAGTGCATGGGTAATCAAGACAAGCTCCTGGAATCAATGATATTTAGCTCATTCCTCAAATAGCAGAATCTTGCTTCATCAAGTGGCTTTGTAAAAATATCCGCTAGTTGGCTCTTTGTGCTCACAAAGGATAGATCAATATCGCCGCGAGCAACATGGTCTCGAATAAAATGATTCCGAATCTCAATATGCTTCGTCCTTATGTGCTGAACAGGATTGTACGCAATTTTGATTGCACTTTCATTATCACATAAAAGAGGCACTTTGTCACAAATGACACCGTATTCCTTTAAAGTTTGCCTCATCCACAATAATTGAGTACACGCGCTGACAGTAGCAACATATTCAGCTTTGGCGGTGAAGAGAGATACACAATTCTGCTTTTTAGAGTACCAACATACAAGAGATCTTCCCAAGAATTGACAAGCTCTAGAAGTGGATTTCCGATCATCCTTATGACCAGCCCAATCTGAGTTAGTATAACCACATAAAGAGAAATTGGAGCCCTTGGGATACCAGAGACCAAAGTTAGGGGAATGAACCAAATACCGAAAGATCCTCTTGACCGCCACTAAGTGGGTTTCTTTAGGAGCTGCTTGATACCTTGCACACACTCCCACACTCAACACAATATCGGGTCTAGATGCGTAGAGGTAAAGAAGAGAGCCAATCATGGACCGGTATACCTTTTGGTCCACATCTTTACCATGTGGGTTAAGTTCAAGATGACATTTTGTTTGCATCGGAGTTGCGACACCATTTAGATCCGTCATCTTGAATCTCTTGAGCATGTCTTGGATGTACTTTGCTTGATTAATAAAGGTTCCTTCTCTAAGTTGCTTGATCTCAAATCCAAGAAAGAACCATAATTCCCTCATCATAGACATCTCAAACCTGTCAGTCATAAGCTTTGAAAATTCATCATTAAAAGCTTTGTTAGTAGAACCAAAGATGATATCGTCTACATATAGTTGGCATATGAAGAGCTCCCCCTTAACCTTCTTAGTAAAAAGAGTGGGATCGATTTGCCCAACTTCGAAGCCACGATCTAACAAAAGCTCTTTAAGGTGCTCATACCACGCACGTGGGGCTTGTTTAAGGCCATAGAGTGCCTTATCGAGTTTGTAGACATGGTTCGGAAAGTTAGGATCCTCAAACCCCGGGGGTTGCTTTACGTATACCAACTCATGTAGAGGACCGTTAAGGAAGGCACTCTTGACGTCCATTTGCTGCAATTTAAAGTTGTTATGAGCAGCATAAGCAAGAAGGATACGGATGGACTCAAGGCGAGCCACTGGAGCATAGGTCTCGCCGAAGTCGATGCCCTCAACTTGGGAGTAACCTTGTGCCACAAGTCTTGCCTTGTTCCTCACAACAATGCCATTCTCATCTTGCTTGTTTTTGAAAATCCACTTGGTGCCGATAACATGGCGGCACTCTTTGGGTTTCTCCACGAGTTTCTAGACTTTGTTGCGCTCGAAATTATTCAATTCTTCGTGCATAGCAACAACCCAGTCTGGGTCTTCAAGAGCTTCAAAGACCTTCTTAGGTTCCACCATAGAGATATGAGCTTGATGCTCACCAAAACTGGCCAATTCTCTTCTTGTAGAAACCCTTCGTCGAAGATCACCAACAACCTTGTCGAGAGTGTGACCCCTCAACTCAAGGTTTCGATCAGCCCGAGCCTTGCGACGAAGTTCAATAAGTTTGTTGTCTCTTGGAGGAGGAGATTCATCACTTGTGTCTTCATTGGAAGCATTTCCTCGACCTTGATCAGGAACTGGAATATCAGTAGCAGGTGATGAAGACGCGTGCCCTTGAGGTGAGTCCGTAGCCATAGCAGGGGGCTGCAGAACTGGAGAGTCAGGGCCGGATAATCCGGCCGATGGAGAGGCCGGATAATCCGGCCTGGGAGTATTTGTAGCAGCTTCATCAGGAAGCCCGGGACTTGCTTGAACTGGCGAGGAGTCGGATAATCCAGGGCCAGCCGGAAAATCCGGCCTGGAGCTTGCGTTGATATCTTCACCACCAGGAGCAGCATGGTCACCGATGGGTGGCGGATAATCCGGTGTCAACCGGAAAATCTGGCCTGGAGCTTTCTGGAACATCTTGACCTTCAACAGTTGATGGAGATGGTGTAGAAGTTGCCCCCGTGGTTGGAACATGTTGAGTATGTGTAGATGAGGGCTCTATATGAGTAGAGCATTGTCCTTCCCGGTCCGCCACAAGGGGTTCCTCAATGGGGCGAAAAATCCCACGCCCATTCTTCTTATGGCATCTTGGGGTATTTCAACATCTGCATCACAAACACCAACTTGCTCCACACGGGAACCGTCATTTTCCTCGAACACCACACTACAAGATTCTACAACAGTTCTAGAGAGCTTATTGTAGACTCTATAAGTGTGGGATTCGACACCATAACCAACAAAAATACCTTCTAAAGCGTTAGATTCAAACTTAGATAAACGAACTCCTTTAATAAGAAAGAAACACTTACACCCGAATACCCGAAAGTATGAGATGTTTGGCTTGTTACCGGTAAGTATTTCATATGGAGTCTTGTCCAAGATCTTACGGAGGTATAAACGGTTGGATGAATGACATGCAGTTGAGATTGCTTCAGCCCAGAAGTTATATGGAGATTTAAATTCGGCTAACATTGATCTTGCCATATCCATTAGAGTTTGATTCTTCCTCTCGGCTACACGATTTTGTTGCGGGGTGTACGCAGCGGAATATTGATGTCTTATCCTCTCTTCACTTAGGAACTCATTTAAGGTGTAGTTCTTGAACTCAGAGCCGTTATCACTCCTTATAGACAGAATGGGGATGTTGTGTTGATGTTGAACCTCGTTGGCGAAGTCGATGACAGTTTGTTGAGTTTCACTCTTCAACTTGAAGAAATAAACCCAAGTGTATCTTGAGTAATCATCAACAATCACTAGACAATACTTCTTCCCACTGAGGCTTGCATGAGATGGAGGTCCGAAGAGGTCCACATGAAGGAGCTCCAAAATCCTTTTTGAAGAGATAATGGTTTTCCTTCGATGAGGTGAGTCATGCATTTTCCCTTCAACACATGCCCTGCAAACACAATCTTTGGCAAAGGAGACATTTTCTTTTAGTCCAAGAATGTGGCCACCCTTGTGGAGACTTTGCAAAGTTCTCATATGGACGTGGGCTAGTCGGCGATGCCATAGCCAACCCGCGTCAGCCTTTCCGAAAAGACACATCGGTCCTGTAGTGGTTTTCCCCGAAAAGTCCACCACGTACAGGTCATTTTCGACATATCCCACGAAAGCGACTTTTAGAGACTTGCTCCACAAGAGTACCACCAAATCAGCATCAATATAAACTGCAAAGCCCATCTTGCCAAGGGCACGAACTGAAAGTAAGTTGTACCCGAGGGTCTCAACAAGCATGACATCCACGAGAGAGATATCGTGAGCCAGCACAACTTTGCCGAGACCCAATACCTCAGATTTTGACTTGTCACCATAGGAGACGGTTATGTGATCAAGGTTTGGCCGCATCTTCGTGATGATCTCCTTGCTTCCGGTCATATGACTCATGCAACCGCTATCGAGTACCCATTTAGAACCACCGGAAGCATAGCCCTGCAAGAAAATTACTTCTTGGTTTTAGGTACCCATTTTTCAATGGGTCCTCTCATGTTAGTAACAAGGGTCTTGGGAACCCAAATAGACCAAGGAATGTAACAATCATAAGGGCCTACATAACTAGCATAAACATCACCATAATAATCACAATATAGTTCAAAGTTAGGATTGTTGATCCCTGCAAAACCATCATAATTAGTCTTGTCATTGGTAATGTTGCTAGTCTTCGATTGAGCAGTCTTGCTCTTCTTCTTATTCTTCTTCTTGTTTTTCTTGCTCATTATCTTGGGTATGTAACCAAGACCTTCCTTACTATTGTTTGTCCTTTGCCTGCTCAGTATCTCATCAATAACCCCTTTACCTTTGTGTTGAGAACTTCTTGCAAGGTCTTCTTTTCCAGAGGATGAAGTGGAGGTACTTGGCATATCATACCGTTTCAATTGAGTTTGGAGCTGGTCATGAGACTCATTTAGAGTAGAATGATCACTCTTCAATGCCTTGTGGGCACTTTCAAGATTATCAAACTTCTTCAAAAGTCTAGCATGAACAGCCCCAAAGTCAATCTTTTCTTTCTTTAGTTTCTTTACCTTGGCAAGAGCATGGTCACGTTCTTTAATGAGCTGAGCTACAACTTCTTCTTGTGACTCCACAAGAGATTCGAGTCTTTCTTCCAAAGATACTCGAGCTTCCTCTTCCTCTTCCAAGGCATTCTTCAAAGAAGCTATCTCCAAGGCATCTTCTCTTTCAATTCTGCCCTTTTCTTCAAGGAGATCTTCGGCTTGAGCAAGTTGACTCATAAGAGCATCAAAATGGAGTTTGTGCTCACCTTGTAGGTTAGTGAAAAAAGTATCTAAGGCAATAACTTCTTCTTTCATTTTAAGACTGTCATGATCATCCATATCCAAAATTATGTTAGTCTTAGGAAATGAAGAGCTAGAAGTTGATACCTCGGACCCTCTTGCCATTAGGAAAGTGGCGTTGTTGTCCTCTCATTTGGCGAGTCGAAGAGTGATGAGGGAGTCGATGTGGTGGCTATGGCAGCTACCTCGCGGGAACTATCATCATCCTCTTAATCTTCACTTGCAGAGTAGTATTCCTCTTGAGCTACCAAGACAATGTTGGGTTGCTTCTTGAAAGGGCCATTCTTCTTAGTAAATGGCTTCTTCTTAGGTTCTTTAGATTTCTCTTTAAGAATGAGCCTGCCACCATTGTCTTCTCTATTTTGATATGGACACTCGGCTACAAAGTGCATTCTATCTCCACAGTTGAAGCAAGTTCTCAATCTTGGGCCACTTCCCCTTCTTCCATTTGACCCGTTCTTGCGCTCAAGTTCAGACTTGGCTTTGGCAGGGTCCTTCCAAAAGTTCCTTGCATAAAATGACATGTACTCACCGTGAGCACGTTTGACCTCATCGGGGCAGTCCATGGATACCCCCTCAAAAGCTCTTTCATCTTCCTCTTGCTCAACAACATTGGCTTTTAGAGCCACATTGACACCCTTTTGCATTCCAATGGCCCGAGCACGGGCATCTTCAACATTCTTTGCTGCTACTTTGAATGATGCCATTTCTTGCATGACTTCGTTGGATGTCATTTGATGATAGTTATGTCTACCTTGCAAGCTCTTCAAGTCTGTTGGCTCGAAAGGCATTAAGGCACTCACATATTTCCTTTTTATCCATGCATCATCAATGTGAGTGGCCCCATGCTTTCAAAATGTTGTTGCGATGCCCTTGAGTCTTCTATACATGTCCTCATGGTTTTCACCATCCAACATGTAGAATCCCTCAGCTTCATTACTAAGGGCATCATACCTGTTTATTCTCATGCTTTCATTTCCAACGAAGAGATCCGTAAGAGCATCCCAATCCTCTTTAGCTGTGTTGAGATGTTCAATGTGTGGCATGTCCTTGGGACCCACACCCAGCTGTATCATGTGGAGAGCGGTGGCATTCAACTGGCTAACCACAACTTCTCTTCTCGTTAGATTGGTTTGATCTCCAATATGAAGACCCTCTTCAATAATCCTCCACAATTCAATAGAGGAGTTGCAAACATGAGATTTCATTAGGAATTGCCATTGATTAAAAGAGGATGTAGTGAGCTTGGGTGGATCACCCCTATTGTTTATATGAGGATGAGGGATAGGTGGGTCGGGGGAATATACGTGGCGAACCTCACTATATTCCTCCTTACCACTTCCCTTCTTGGAGGTGGAACCATTAAGTTTTTCACCTTCCACATCATCATCCTTGGATCCGGTGTTACCCTTTTCCTTAGATGATGGTGTGGCAGCCTCAAAGGAGGATGGAGATGGGGCTATGGATGATGTAAGGCGAGCAATCATTTGATTCATCTCCTCCATCTTGGCCTCAAAGGATTTCAACAAGGTTGTTTCCAACGACTTGAGATCATCCATTGTGACCTTATCCACAACCTCATTTCCATCATCCTTGGTACCCATACTACTCTTAGGAGGTTAAGCCCGAATTAAGAGCCGGGGCTCTGATACCAATTGAAATGGATCGTATGGGCACCTAGAGGGGGGGGGGGTGAATAGGTGCTACACCAATTTTTAATTCTTTTTCAAATTTAGGCTTAGCACAAAGGGTAAATTCTCTAGATAATCTATTAGGTGGAATTTCCCTATATGCAACCCTATCTACTAGCGAGTAAAGAGCGAGTGTAAGAGGAACGGGTAAACCGAAGTGAAGCACGCGGAGACACAGGAATTGTTTGACCGTAGTTCCTTCCTTGTTAAGGAAAGTACGTCTGCGTTGGAGGGGTGGGCGGTACTAAGACCACCACGCCACAAAAGGCCTCACCCTGTTCTCCGATGGATTTCGCCACAAAAGGCCTGATCCACCTTTCCACTATAGGTACCCTTCGAGGCGGGCACCAGCGCCTTTACACAACTAGCGGGGCAACAAATCCACAACAACTTGGAGGCTCCCGAAATGACAACAAGCTGCCACAAGAATAAAGTTATCAAATACAATAAACAAGATCTAAGTATTGACAAGAATACTAGAACAGGGATTTCTCCAAGTGAACGGAGAGGAGTTGAAGCGCTTGATTCTTGATGATGATGATGAACTTCTCCTCCTTCAATTCCACCAAAGATCAAGACCTTCGGGTGGTTGAAGTGGGAGATCGAGAATGAGAGCTCTTGCATAATGTCTGGACAATTTCGAATGAATCAAGAGTTCTAAACGTTGGGGAAGAAAGGGTATTCATACCCCCTTCAGAAAACAGCCGTTGGAGACTTTGGGGGCCGGATTATCCGGCCCAAGTGAGGGACGGATTATCCGGCCCAAGTGAGGGACGGATTATCCGGCCTGGGGAAAACACCGCCCTAGACTCGGAATATCCGCCAGATAATCCGCCCCCTCTCTGAGCATTGCGCTGAGCTTCCCCTTGATCAACTTTTGGGGGCCAGATTATCCGGTCCTATGCGAGGGCCGGATTATCCGGCCTGGGGAGGAAACCACCCCAGTTCGGATTTTCTGGGAGAAAATCCGACCGGATACCGAGCGACGCGCCTTGGCTCCTTTTGCTCGAAAACTGGGGGCCGGATTATCCGGCCCGTGCGACACCCGGATTATCCGACCTGGGGAGGAAAAAACGCCCTAGTTCGGATTTTCCGGGAGAAAATCCGACCGGGTACCGAGCGACGCGCCTTGGCTTCCTTTGAGTGATGAGGTAGGCCGGATTATCCGGCCCTTGGTGGGGCAGATTATCCGGCCCCCTCAAAACTTTCTGCACAATTAGCACACATGCATAGTCTCCATAGTATTGTTATCTAACACGCAAAACATAGGAAAACATGAAATGTTCTTTCAAACTCGCAACAGGCAGTTGGAGCGACCATGGGACTCGCGATGGCGCAAGCCCACGGCGTGGACCTGGACCCCAGTGAAATTTCCTCGGTGATGCTGGTCACTGCGGATGGCCAGCAGGTAGTCTTTCAGCCCTTCGCCACTAGTTGCAGTAAGTATGGGCCTCGGCTCATTGATATAGTCGCTTCTTATTCGGTGGAGCTGCGGTGATTGAAGAGTGCAAAGGCTGCGGCATCTGGGGATACAACTGGGAAGTATGTGGCGTCGGAGACTGCCACAGATTCGTGGAAGCCCCCGAAGTTGAAAGCAAAAAAGCAGAGCATTGCCTAGTTGCCTTGTGTAATAGCCTAGCTTTCCATTGCTGAACTATATTTTGTGGGGTACCCCTTTTGATACTTGCTGAATTTTGAATGGACTTCTTCCTTTTGTTGATGGATGGTTGGTCTTATCTGCCTCTTGCCTTGGCTATAATAGGGTCCTTCAAGTGGTACTCCTGACTCTCCTCCCGCTGATGAAACTGTGGCGCAACCACGTTCAAAAGTGGAGGAGCTGTCGCTGCTTGTGTGACTGCCCGATCGCGTGAAGCAATTGGAGCGAGAGTTTCCTGTGATCCGTGGTAATGCGGATGTGTGGAAGTCGAAGGCTGAGAAGGCCAGCGCGCACGAGAAGTACCTTCTAGGCGAAGTTGCTCAATTGAATGAGCAATTCAAGTGTTAGTTCTCTAGCTTCTTATCCTTTTCTTTAGTCATTCGCAACGACGCTTTGTCCTTATGCTTTGCTCTGTTTCTTGTAGTTGTTAGCGCTCGTCACCCACAGGATGAGAGGGATCGGGTTGCCATTCGCCTGCATGATCTGACCTAGGAGCAGCTGCAAGCTAGCGGTTACTTCTGGGTGGACCATGACCGTGCAGTCGCATTGGCGACGCTGCAGGATCGTGCATCACGGGTGCTTTAGTGTTTGAAGAAGGTGTAGTCGTGCCTTAGGCATATTTTTAGGCGATGTTTCCTCTAGACGTGGTGCCTTCAAGCTTGCTAGCTTTGTTGGTGAAGTTTCAAGATATCAGCGCAGTCTGTGAGTGCGTACGTCAGCATTGGCACTTGTTCGCCTGCATCGGCCAGATGTGTATATCGCAGCTGTTGCCGCTAGTCCATCGCCTCCGCTAGAAAGGATGACATGGAACATGGTGCCACATTACCGGCGGTTGATCAGCCAGCCGAAGATATTGTCGATTTCTTTGAGGATCAGAGCAATGTTCTTCTTTTGCAACAGTAGGACAATATGGTCCTGCACATGAAATGCATAGGTGTTGTAAAGTTCATGTAATTGTGCTGGGTGTTTTTTGATACCCGTTAGTGTGTAAAGAGCTTGCTAGCTTGTATGTTTTCTGAGTGTATTGTAATCTACAGTTCCTTTTCGTTTGCCTGCGTATATTCATCTCAGCGCTTTGCCAACTTGTCAGGTGCGTTACATCTGGGTTGGTGTTATCAAGGGTTTGATTGGTAGTGCGTCAGCTCCTCAGGATACTGTGTTGTTCGTGGAACAAGGTGTAAAGGGTGGCGCATCCCCAGAGTAAAATAATTGCAACGAAAAACAGAAATCACAAGGTTTGGGGCACTTAGCTTTATTTATTCGTAGAATATCACAAGGTACAATGTGTGGCTAAGTAGCCTGGCTGAACAACCTTATTTGTAAAGTAAAAAACATCTAAGGGTAGAAACGGTGCAGTTGCGTGACGTTTCAGGGATTGGAGTATGTGACTCCGCTCTTGAAGTCTTTAAGGCGATAGGCGCCACCTGGGATTACTTCAGTAATCAGATAAGGTCCTTCCCAAGGGGACTCGAATTTGAGGTGCCCTTGTTGCTTCAATCGCAAGACCAGATCTCTTTCAACGAAGGATCTGGGGCATAGCCTTCTGCTGTGGTAGTTGCGGAGGTTCTACTGGTAGATCGTAGATCTCTCCACTGCAATCTCGCGTGCCTCATCGAGGAGGTCGACAGAGTCTTCAAGTGCGAGGGGTGATTCTGCCTCGCTATATGCTACTACCCGTTGGGCCTTGTAGCGCACCTCTGCGGGTAGTACCGCCTCGGCATCGTGTACCATGAAGAACAGAGTGTATCCTGTAGCGTTGTTTGGAGTTGTGCGCAGGCTCCATAGTACTGATTGCAGCTCGTCTAGCTAGCACCCGACGGCTTTTTCGAGTGGCCGAAGGAGCCTTTTCTTGATCTCACCATAGACTAGGCCGTTAGCCTTTTCGACTTGACCGTTAATCTGGGGATGTGCCACTGAGGCGTATCTAATATTGATTCCCAAGTTTTCGCAGAAATCCTAGAACTCCTTGGAGGTGAAGTTCATCCCATTATCCGTGATGATGCTATGTGGCACCCGAAGCGGAAGACAATGGACTCGAAGAATTTGACAGCGCTGGCTCCTGATTGATTTGTCACCGGCATGGCCTCAATCCACTTGGTGAATTTGTCGGTCGCGACTAGGAGGTAGACGTATCCTACTCGTGAGGATCTCTAGAGCTTGCCGACCATATCAAGTCCCTATTGTGCGAAGGGCCAAGCCATGGGTATTGGCCTGAGTTCTGCGCTAGGTGCATGCGGCTTATCCGCGAATCGCTGGTAGGCGTTGCAACACTGGACGATATCCTTGGCATCGCGCATTGCTGTTGGCCAGTAGAATCCTGCTCGTAGGGCTTTGGCAATGAGAGAGCGACTACCGGCGTGGTGGCCGCAAGTGCCTTCATGTATGTAGAGGAGGATTGCTCTTCCGTCCTTGTTGGAGACGCACCGCTGAAGGACTCCTGTGATGCTGCGCTTGTACAGTTCGCCATTGATGAGGGCGAATGCCTTGGATCATCGCGCTATATGACGCGCATCAGTCGGGTAATCTGGTAACCTTTTGCTGAGCAAGTATGTGATATATGGTTGCGTCCAAGATGGCTCGATCATCATGACCTCCATGGGGCCTTCGAGTCATGTGTCTGGCCCCGTGTCGTTGAGTGCCATTGGCTCGCTGGGTGGCGTAGCCCCCGAGTCCTTTGGCGTGCTGGTTTTGTGTTCTGGAGCTTTTGTCTTGATGGAGGGCTCATAGATGCGCTCTAAGAATACTCCGAGTGGCACTGGGGCACAAGTGGAGCCGATGTTGTCGAGTGTGTCTGCCTCCTCGTTGCTCTCGCGGCCAACGTGACACAGCTCGTAGCCATCAAAGTCTCCCTCAAGTGTGTCATAGAGCTCGTGGTAGGTGATCATGTTGTTGCTCAGAGCATCACACTCTTTCATTGTTTGGTTGACCATCAGTTTGGAGTCGCCGTAGATGACGAGTCGCTTGGCACCGCAAAGGCTTTCGCCATCCGCATCCCATGGAGCAAGGCTTCGTATTCAGCTCCGTTGTTGGAGGCGGTGAACTGCATTCGCAGAACATACTTCATCTTATCACCTTGTGGCAATGTCAGGATGACACCCGCACCAGCTCCCTCCTTGCGCTTGGACCCATCGAAGTGCATTGTCCATAGATAGGACATGTCTGGCTTGTCGGGGAGCTGGTTTTCCATCCAGTGTATGAGGAAGTCTGGCAGAACTTGCGACTTGATCGCGTCTCGCTTCTCATATGTGATGTCTCGTGGAGACTTTTCAATTCCCTAGAGCGTGACTCGTCTAGTGGCGTCGGGATTGTTGAGTATGTGCCCAAGCGGGGTGTCGTTCACCACTACGATTGGGTGCCCCTGGAAGTAATGGCGCAGTTGCCTGGCTGTCATGAAGACGCCGTATGCTAGCTTCTTATAGTGCGGATACCACCGTTTTGTTGGTGTGAGCACCTCACTAAGGTAGTAGACTGGATGTTGTACCCCGTGGACTTTATTTTCTTCGGCTCGTTCCACCATGAGCACAGTGCTAACCACCTGGTTGGTGGCGGAGATGTATAGTAGTAGCGGCTCTTTTTTGCGAGGTGTCACCAACACCGGTGAGGTGGACAGTAGACGCTTGAGGTCTTCGAATGCTTCTTGTGCTTCGTTTGTCCACTCGAATTTGTCAGCCTTGCGGAGAAGTTGGTAGAAAGGCAGTGCCTTTTCGCCCATCTGACTGATGAATCGACTGAGCGCCGCGATTCGCCCAGCTAGCTGCTGGATGCCTTTTATGTTCTTCGGCTTCTCCATAGCCAGTATGGCTTTTATTTTCTTTGGGTTGGCCTCGATCCCCCTCGCAAAGATGATGTAGCCGAGCAGTTGCCCAGATGGTATGCCGAAGGTGCATTTTTATGGATTCAGCTTGATCTGGTAGCGGTCGAGGTTATCAAAGGTCTCGTGGAGATCGTCGAGTAACGAGGCTTCCTCCCTGGTTTTGATAATGACGTCATCGACGTAGACTTGGATGTTGCGACCAAGTTGGCTCTTGAGGCAGGCCTGCATGCACCGCTGGTAGGTGGCTTCTGCGTTTTTCAGCCCGAAGGGCATAATTGTGTAGCAGAAGACACCAAAGGGTGTGACAAACGCTGTTTTCTCCTGGTCTTCCTCCTTCATTCAAATCTGATGATAGCCTGAGTAGGCGTCGATGAAACAGAGGCGCTTGCATCCCGCGGTGGATTCGATTATTTGATCAATCTGTGGTAGCGGAAGTGGTCCTTCAGGCAATGCTTGTTCAGGGAGGTGAAGTCCACGCACATCCGCAAGATATCCGTGTCTTTTTTAGGAACGAGCACGGGGTTTACGACCCAGGTGCTTTCCTTGATCTTGCGTATGAAACTAGCGTCGAGGAGTCTGTTGCCTTCCATAACAACCACTTTTTACCTTGGCTCCAATAGTCGCCGTATTGTTTATTTGACTAGCCTTGCTTCAGGATTCACATTGAGTGGGTGCTCGGCCAATTCCCTGGGAACTCCTGGCATGTCCGCTGGACACCAGGCGAAGATTTCCCAGCGCTCACGGAGAAATTTGACGAGCGTGAGTTCCTATGCGGGACTCAAGTTGTTGGTGATGAGGGCCATCTTGGTTGCGTCCGTTGGATGGACCTGGACTTTCTTGGTGTGCACTGATGTGTCGAAGGATTGGTCGGGTGATCTTGGCTTGCTCGGGCGAGGCAGACTGTTCTCTGTCGACTCCTTCAACCTCGCCAGTTCCTCTTGCATTCTGAAAGACTGGGAGATTCTGTTGAATTCCCTATCATAGCTGTCGGATCTCTCGAAGCTTCCGTTGACTGTGATGATGCCGTTTGGGCCCGACATCTTCATCTGTAGGAAGGCGTAGTGTGGCACTGCCATGAACCTTGGGAACGCGACACGTGTGAGGATGCAGTGGTAATGTGAGGTCCAATCGATGACTTTAAATTCAATGCGCTCTCGTCGAAAGTTTTGCAGCGTGCCAAAGATGACATCGAGGCTGATCTTGCCTAGGGGGTACACACCCTTCCCTAGGACGATGTCGTGGAATGTTGTGTATGAAACTTCCAGACATGTCAGAGGGATCCTCATTGCACGCAAGGTACTTCCGAACATGAGATTAATGCCGCTACCGCTGTCCATAAAGACATGACTCATCTCGAAGCCTCTGATCTATGCCTCGAGCACCAAGGGACAGTGGCCTAGGTGAGGTACTTGGCGCGGGTGATCACGCTTTTCGAAGGTGATGCATGACTCGCTTCCATTGAGGTACTCAATGGTGGAGGGAGGAGAGTTCATCGCTAGGTTGAATTGGCGAGTGATTGCTGATGTCTGCAAGTGCACATATTGTTTGTAGCTAGTTTCGAAGTTTAGATATCGATCCCACAGGGAGCCCAAAGGTAAGTGTTTATTGGTGAAGTCTCTGTCACACCCGAAGTTATCACAAGTCTTCGAGTGAATTGACTACAAGTGTTGAAATAAGAATGGGGTTTTGATTAAATGCGATAGATTTAAATAAAACTAAAAGTGAACTTCAGAAATAAAATGCATAAAAGTAAAGAACAACTTTGTTTGTTTGTTGGTTGGTTTCTACAAATGGTGAAACAAGGCGCGGGGAGATTCAGTTCATGGTGATAGTGAATGTGCCAGGTGGACGAGTGCGAATGTAACAATCATAATCTTATAGATATATGTGTAGGCGAGCAACCCACAATTAGCCGGAACTCCTCTTGGTAGATTTCATCCCAACTTCAATAATCCTACTAGCCTGCTACCAAAACCATGGTCAGACACTAGACGATTAATACCCTTCATGTTGCTTAGCGATAAAGCTCCTTGGATCGGACTAATGCAATAAGCATAGTGGTTACTCGTTATCCCCGAGTCAACTAGCTTTCCATTGATATCCCTGTGTCACCCAGGGGTTGCCGGTCCACTAGCGAACAAGATCTTATCTATGTAGAACAAGGTATCATGTTGGCTAGGCCCTTAATTGGACAACAAGCATTAAGCATCCCACAGATAGTCAAGCACACATAATATAGTAATTAGAATCAATCACGAACTAATGGAAAATATATGAAGGCACATCACATCTCACCAATCCCCTACATCTCCCACGCCCAAGGGAATTACTCACACATGAGAGAAGAACGGATCATCAATATAACCAAATAAAGGGAATTCGTCTTGGTATTACTGTGGAGATCCACAATAAGAATAGAAAAATATCCAACACAATTCAAGATGGGAAGAAACAATCTCAAACCCTAGTCTTGCAAGGTGGAGATCCCTCTCTCTCTCAAGTACAAGTAGTGGCTATGGGGGTGTATTGGCTAGGAGGTTGAAGATCATGGAGCGAGATGAAGAACACCTTCTCCTCTTCTCCGGATCCCTTCTTTCTCCCTTCTGGATGGTATGGTGGCTGCCGCGTTGTGTTTTTGTCCCCCGTCCCTTCACAGAAGTTGTCCCTTTTGACAAGACAGAGGCGGCAATAACTATACGGCAGGAACTATATAGCCATTCCCGCAGTATAGTTGATCGTTAAATTGTCTGTGAGCTCCCCTCGTGTGCTTCCAAATTGGGACTTGCTTGTTTTCTCCAAAATATTGTATTTCTCTAGTTAAATCCTTCTGTTGACGTCCAGAACCTGAAACACACATTAAAATCCAAGTTTTGTTCGCTACCGAAGTATTAGCATTAGGTAAAGCCAGAAAACGATCAAATCCGAGAGAAAACCATCAATAAAAGCCATACAAAATGTGTCAAATCTCACAGCTATCAACTCCCCCAATCTTAGATGTTGCTCGCCCTCGAGTGACAAGGGAATAAGGAAGAATATCAAAGATTTGAGACTGAAAATAAAGGAACTCACAAGTTTGAATTGGTGTCAAATTCTTTTCTTCACAATTCCTACAATCTTAAATATGATCACACAAGTATTCACAAGATTGCACTGAGTCCACTTCCTAACCACGTATATCTTGCTAGCAAATAAATCATATGCCCAAACAAGTGTCAGAAGTTTTATCTAGGAAGGTGAGACAAATTCTTTTGGTGCCTCTCTTTGTTGAGAGATGAAAACTTTTTGTTCTTGCTCACTTAACCAATTAAGAGTACTCAAGTTGGCATTAAAATATTTAATTTAAGAACAACTCATCTACTCCCATGTCAAAATTTCAAGACTCTCAAAGCACTTTTTTCTTTCTCTTGTCTTTCAAAAACTTCAGCTCTTCCATAGATAAATCATGCAACTATTTTTCACATGTTAATTGGGGCTGTTTGGTGCACTCGTGACCATGCCAATAAATAATGTTGAGCAATAGTGGGACAGAGGAGTACTACAACTTCACTTGGAACATGAAACCATGAGGAGACTAAATTTTTTACACATCATAGCATTGCTGCTATAGACGTTTACATAACTCAATAGCCGAAATCAAGTGGTTTCCCACATTTAGATCGTTCGTTGGTCAGCGGAGTTAGTTCCCCATGGAGCACGACAGAGTTGTAATGACACTCGTAAAGCAATATCTTACGGTAATTATTATAAAAAAGTAGTGGCATAATTTCTACTACTTTGAAGCATCCATTTAATCAAACAATTTCAATCAAGGGTACTATCGAGTCTATTTATATTAAGCACAATTGGGATGGAATAGTTCTAAAATCAAATTCCTTGAGCTAAGCATGGACTCAAGTCATCTTTTAGATACTTTTTCTTGTTGTAAAAAATGTAGGAAATATTTTAACCACAAAGATAAAAAGGAGACACTAGCAAAGGAATAGAATTTGTAGGATAACAAGCTAAGTGTGGAGTGACTTCAGTGCAAGCAAGTAAATAATTGTAGGAACAATTTAAGGTTGCAAGAAGTGTGATGAAAGGAATGTGATACCTCCTCTTGCTTGCTTTGTTCTTGTATTTGAGTCGAACCTCTCCTATATTTCCATATTGCCAAGTCACCTAAAATTAAGCAATCTCCGAGAGAAACAAAGAAACAAACTTGCAAATAAAATTAGAACTAATTTTTTAATTTTTAGTTTAGGAATGCAAAACTTAAAATAAACATGCAATTTTTGAAAAAATAAATCAAAAGAAGAAATAAAAACATGAATGCAAATTTTGGAGGTTTTCAAACCTCCCCCAAGCTTAGCCTATTGCTAGGCTCACTTGTTGCTGTCATTTGGCGGCTAGTGCGGATACTGCTGGTAGAAATCTAGGAAGTGGGTCATGAAGTGACTGAAGTTGTGAGTCAAAGTGTTCACATCTTCATTCACGTCCTGAAGAGTGTGGTCGATCTCCCCAACGTGATGGTTGAGCTGCTGAAACTCCTGATAGGGGACGTAGCCATACCCCTGCTGTGGCTAGTTGGGCCACGGTTCCCAGGCTCCTCCTGGCTGCTGCTACTTTCCTTCCCAAGAAGGGTTGTGTCCCTGCTCTCCCTCCTGCTCCTGCTCATCCTGTTGCCCTTCATCTTCCTCCTCTTCGGCCAAGATCTCCATCACTTGGTCCTTGGTGAGGATCCAAGTGTCCTTATCCACTAACGAGAAAGCCTCAGGGCATGGCAACTGAACCTGCTCAATCTGTGTATCATCAAGATAACTAAACTGATATGCTCGGAGCCTCCGGTTAGCATGGTAAACATCAAGGAAGCCACAAGCAGTCAAATACTTGACGTCCATAAGTTTGGAGCCATCAACAGGTTCCATAACAGGAAGTGTAGTGTTTAATGCATAGGCAAGGTGGGTTACCAATGTTGGGAATATGCCCTAGAGGCAATCATGTATGATGTTATTTCCAATGTATTCATAAAGTTATTGTCCATGTATGGACTACTGATATATATCATTGAATATGTGATTTGATTGTGGGACTATATATTCATGTTGTTTATACTGATTGTCCTTGGTCGTTGAGGTTGTGCTGGACACACAACTTAGACTATGTGAAAGTCGGCTGATGACTCGGTTCCACTTGTCATGGGCATAGAGATGCTATTCCGACTTACACGGATTCGGCTAAAGAGTTTAGCGAGTCGGACTGACCTATATTGAGATACAACGAATAAGTCGTCATTTGTATATCTCAATCAATGTAATCCTTAGACCTGAGGTTATTGCACAATTCGAGTTGAGGATCGCCGACTTAGGTTCTGTCAAACGCTGTTCCATCACTGGGCAGTTATAAAGGCGAAGTTCGGGTCGACTGAGAATCAAGCTGCTTGATGTGAATAACCAAGATGGGATTTTGCCCCTTCGTCTGGAGAGATATTCTCTGGGCCCTCTCGGAAGATATGATTCGGAAAGCATGGCCATGCATGACTCGGTTAAGTGTTAACCGAGGCGACCGACTAAGAGTTAGTCGGATGAATCACTTATCTCGTATTGAGAAAGAGAGTCGAACTATTTAAGGGATGACGATTATTCGCCTATAGTTCAACAAGGTATATCGTGAGGCAAAAGGGACTCAGATGAAAGTCGCATTGGAAGGTATGTCGTCATGACTCTTTGGTACTTGAGAGTTGGCATGTTCTACTAGGAGCCGCTACCAACTGATCGGTCACGAGTGAGACTCGGATCGTGTCCGGGTCACCATGAGCCTGTCGGGTCATACACTTAAGAGCGGGAGCATATTTGGGTTGGACCCAAAAAGGAAACGGACAGAGTCAGTGAGTTGGACTTGTAGTGACTAATATAGGCCTTTTAGTGAAGTGGGCCACAAGTAAGTGGATCCCACTTTCACTCCCTATATAAGCTGGGGCGCAGGTGCTTAGAGCACACGGTTAGGTCACTCCATGTGTTGGAAACCCTAGCTCCAGTACAGTCCTGTCGCCGCCATACCGGACCTAGCAGTCCATCACCGGTGCTCCTCCTCGTACGTGTGGATATTGGCGGAGGTGTGGTACGTTCAGCACTTCGATGATGGTGGATCGGAACGGATCGTGAGGACTGAACTGCATCAAGCGACGTGCTTCATCGATTCCGCAACCGCGCGTCTAGTGGTAATTCTCGTGGCCTATTACCACAGCTAGATCTTGGGTTCTCCGCATAGGAAAAAGTTTTGTTTTGCTCCGCGTGGCCCAACAGTGGTATCAGAGCGTTAGCTTCTGGTTTTAGGCTCGAGATCATGCATATGTGATATGCGGTTGGTGTTAGATTGGATCTAATTGCAGTTTTGGTGGTCGATCTATGAGATAGATCAGTTTTGTACAAAGTTGATTGGATCAACTGTACTCGGGGGAATGGATGATCTAGTTTCCGTGATCTAACTGCTAAGGTCGTGGAACGACATACCTCTACCGGTCGGCTTCCGCCATCGGGGTAGACTGTGACACGTAAACCCGGATGCGGTGATCGAAGATCAAAGGGTTTGGTTGAATCGGAGTCTGGATCGGATTTGGGTAAAATTGTTGGAACCGCCAGCTTCGCCCTGTCGTAGCGCCTTAGATGTTGTTGCGAATTTCTCAACACCGGTAGATATCGTATCTATGCATAACTTGTTTTTGTAGGATGATGTTGTGAATGGTATGGCTTATATGCATTTGATGTGTGTAATCCATACGTGATCTGCGTATCACGGTTTTTGTCAGCCGGCTAGATCCTAGGTGCTGTCACTTTATTGTATAACGACCTGCATGTCGGATTCTCTATGTAATTTAAAACTACAAGCTAGTGTAGCTGTTTGGAGAACAAGGATGGCATGCAAGTCGGTGTACAAGTTGGCTACATGGAGTAAGACGGCACGTGACAAGAGTTGACACGAGTCGAATTACAGGCATTGTGGAGACAGAGATCGCCATGAAGAGAGCCATACCATTTCACATTATAATTTCTTTATATTGTGTTATTGTTATGTCTCCATTTTACCTCTATTAGATAGTTGGTAGAAAGTAATCCCTCAAAGAAGGTCTAGTCGGTTTCCCTGCCAGTGCTGCACCATCACAAGTTGGACATTTTTGGTAGTGGGCTCATAAAATTGATGTACTATCAATTCTTTCCGACTAGGTGGGTTCGAGTCGGACTCTTACAGCGGAAGCACTTGGTAATCTAGACGGGTCTATCACAACGGTTGTGGGACTCGGGAAAAAGTCAGATGGGAGCCGGGGCATGTGATGCCACCCATCCAACAGGAGTCGTATGAGATACGATTGACAAGGAGTTGTCTACCTAGATCACTTGACGGCTAGCGGTGATGCTAAAGCTCACTAGTTGACTTGCTTATTTAGGGTCCTGAATCACTAAGTAACCATCGGAGGGGTGTTGGTTCTAGTGGGAGCATAAGTATTAAAGTGTTTATTATGCTTGCTCTTTTATGGATACATGTCTTAAGTGTTTTGCATATTTTTCTGTTGTAGATCAATGGCACCTAGCAGTCTCCCTCAGATTTCTAGTTTTGCTTTGAGAACCATCTTAGAGAAAGATAAGCTAAATGGAACTAACTTCACCAACTGGTATCGTAATCTGAGAATTGTTCTCAAGCAAGAAAAGAGGGACCATGTCCTAGACAACCCACTTCCAGATGAGCCGAATGATAATGCGACTGTCGCAACCACCAATGCCTACCGTCGGATTTGTGATGAATCCACGGAGATTAGCTGTCTTATGCTTGCTCACATGGAACTGGACTTGCAGCAACAGTTCAAGAATGTTGAGGCCTACGATATGATCGAAAGCCTCAAAAGTATGTTCCAGGCTTAGGCAAAGACTAAGAGGTATCAAGTATCTCAGGCCTTGTTGAGCTGGAAACTTAAGGATGGTGATCCACTGAGTCCGCATGTGATCAAGATGGTTGGTTACGTGCAGTCTCTGGAAAGGCTGGGCTACCCCATTAGCGAAGAGTTCACTACGAACATAATTCTGAACTCTCTTCCTAGTGCGTATGGTCAGTTCATATTGAACTACCACATGCATGGTATGTATAAGAATCTCACTAAATTACATGGGATGCTCAAGCAGGCTGAGGCGGATCTCAAGAAAGGTGCCAGTCAAGTGTTGATGGTACATAATAAGGCTAAGTTCAAGAAGAGTTCTTGGACTAAGAAGAAGAAGGCTAAGTCAGGAGGTAAGGCTAAGGACCCGGTCCAAAGTGCTTCCTTAGGGACTAAGCCATCTCCTGCAGCCGGATCCACTTGCTTCTACTGCAAGGCGGATGGCCACTGAAAGAGGAATTGCAGCAAGTATCTGGCTGACAAAGCCAAGAGTGGAGGTGTGACTTGCGGCTCAGGTACGCTTGTTTGCAATGTTATAGACATTTATCTTGCTGATGCACCTGGTAGTTCTTGGGTATATGATACCGGATCAGTTATTCACATCTGCAACTCGTTGCAGGGACTGGTAAGAACTAGGAGCGTGGCGAGAGGCGAGGTTGACATTCGAGTTGGCAACAAAGCGAGTCGCAAGTACATTGGAAATGCAACTTCATTTACCTTCTGGATTCTTAATGGAGCTGAATAATTGTTATTATGTTCCAGTGCTTAGACGAAACATTATTTCTGCCTCATGTTTGATGAGACAAGGCTATGAGTCGAATATTAAGAATAATGGTTGTTCTTTGTATTGAATGATATGTTTCCCGGCATTGCACCCGTCCATGACGATTTGTTTATTTTGAATCTTGAAGGTGAATCTGTCTATAACATAAATGTGAAAAGGTTGAAACCAAATGATCTGAATATGACTTACTTTTGGCATTGTCGGCTTGGTCATATAAGCTGAAACGCATGAAGATGCTCCATGATGATGGACTCCTAACTTCGTTCGACTTGGAGTCATTCGAGACATGTGAATCCTGTCTACTCGGCAAGATGACCAAGACACCTTTTGCAAAGATTTGTGAAAGGGCGTCCGACTTATTGGGACTAGTACATAGTGATGTATGTGGCCTGATGAGCACGACAGCCAGAGGTGGTTATGAGTACTTCATTACATTCACTGATGATTTGAGTGGGTATAGATATATCTACTTGATGAAACATAAGTCGGATGCCTTTGAAAAGTTCAAGGAATTCCAGAATGAGGTACAAAATCAACTCGGCAAGAAAATAAAGTTTCTTCGGTCAGACCGAGGAGGCGAGTACATGAGCCATGAGTTTGATGACCATCTGAAGAGTTGTGGAATAGTTCCCCAACTCACTCCTCTAGGAATTCCGTAGAGAAACGGTGTGTCGGAAAGGAGAAACCAGACCTTGTTGGACATGGTACGATCAATGATGAGTCAGACAGATCTGCCTTTATCATTTTGGGATTATTTTCTAGAAACTACAGCGTTCACACTAAACAGAGTACCATCAAAGTCAGTAGAGAAGACACCGCATGAGATGTGGACTGGCAAGAAGCCAAGTTTATCTTTTCTTAAGATTTGGGGTTGTGAAGCTTTTGTCAAGAGACTTCAGTCGGACAAGCTTACAACTAAGTCGGATAAGTGTATTTTCGTAGGATATCTGAGGGAAACCTTGGGTTACTACTTCTACAACCGAGAAGAGGGCAAAGTGTTTATTGCTCAGAACAGTGTCTTCCTTGAGAAAGAGTTTCTCAGTCGGGGAGTCAGTGGGAGCACGGTGCAACTCGAAGAAATTCGTGAGGTACCGGCCAGTAGCAAGTTGGCAAAAGCCTTGGAGGTTGAGCCAGTCGTGGTACCTGAGCCGGAAATAGCACCAACATTACAAAGATCGGCCAGATTGCGAAGTGTTCGTGATGTGTTGCTGTTAGACAGTGATGAGCCGACAACTTATTCGAAAGCGATGGTGGGTTCTGATTCTGAGTCATGGCTTGGAGCCATGAGATCCGAGTTAAAGTCCATGGATGAAAATCAAGTTTGGAACTTGGTTGATCTGCTAGATGGTGCAAGACCTATCGAGTGCAAATGGGTCTTTAAGAAGAAAACTGATATGGATGGAAATGTTTCTATCTATAAGGAACGGCTTGTCGTGAAGGGGTTCGGACAAGTTCAAGGAGTTGACTACGATGAGACTTTCTCTCCCATGGTGATGCTTAAATCAGTTCGGATCATGTTAGCTATAGCAGCCTATTTCGACTATAAGATATGGCAGATGGATGTCAAAACGGCTTTCCTTAATGGAAAATTAACCGAGGACATTTATATGATACAGCCCGATGGTTTTGTCGATCTGGCTAATGCTAACAAGGTATGCAAACTTCAGAAATCCATCTATGGATTGAAGCAAGCATCTCGGAGTTGGAACATTCGCTTTGATGAGGTAGTCAAATCGTTTGGCTTCATCAAGAGTGATCATGATTCTTGTTTATACAAGAAGTTTAGTGGGAGCAAAGTAAACTTTCTAATCTTATATGTGGATGACATATTACTGATTGGAAATGATGTCCAGATGTTGCAAGAGACCAAGGAATCATTGGAAAAGAGTTTTTCGATGAAAGACTTGGGTAAGGCGACTTACATACTAGGAATCCCGATCTATAGAGATAGATCAAAGCAACTCATTGGATTGAGTCAAAGTACATATTTGGACAAAGTATTGAAGAAGTTCAACATGGAATCGTCTAAGAAGGGGTTCTTACCAATGTCCCATGGCGTGAAACTTAGCAAGACGCAGTGTCCTTTGACAACTGATGAGCGAAGTCGGATGAGTGCAATTCCATATGCTTCTGAAGTCGGATCCATCATGTACGCTATGATTTGTACTAGGCCAGATGTTTACTATGCTCTAATGTTGTGAGCAGGTACCAGGCTGACCCTAGAGAAATCCACTGGGCAGCGGCTAAAAATATCCTCAAGTACTTGAGAAGGACTAAGGATATGTTCCTGGTTTATGGAGGTGAGGATGAACTCAGTGTAAGGGGTTACACGGATGCGAGTTATCTCACTAACTCGGATAATTCTCGTTCGCAATCCGGATATGTGTTTATAATAAATGGAGGGGCTGTGAGCTGGAAGAGTTCCAAGCAAGAGACGGTGTCTGCGTCTATGATAAAGGCTGGGTATATTGCAGCCTTAGAGGCGGCAAAGGAAGCCGTTTGGATGAGGAATTTCCTCATGGATGTTGGTGTGGTTCAGGGCTCGTCCAATCCGTTAGACATGTATTGTGACAACAATGGTGCTATTGCACAAGCCAAGGAACCTAGACAACACCAGAAGAACAAACATATACTCATGCGGTACCACCTTATTCGCCAGTTCGTGGATCAAGGTGATATCAAGTTATGCAAGGTACACACGGATGCAAACATTGTAGATCCATTGACAAAGCCACTTCCATAGCCGAAGCAGGAGGCGCACCTGAGATCTATGGGCATTAGATGCCTAGACATGTGATGTCAGATGATTGACTCTAGTGCAAGTGGGAGACTGTTGGGAATATGCCCTAGAGGCAATCATGTATGATGTTATTTCCAATGTATTCATAAAGTTATTGTCCATGTATGGACTACTAATATATATCATTCAATATGTGATTTGATTGTGGAACTATATATTCATGTTGTTTATACTGATTGTCCTTGGTCGTTGAGGTTGTGCTGGACACACAACTTAGACTAATGTGAAAGTCGGCTGATGACTCGGTTCCACTTGTCATGGGCATAGAGATGCTATTCTGACTTACACGGATTCGGCTAAAGAGTTTAGCGATTCAGACTGACCCATATTGAGATACAACGAATAAGTCGTCATTCGTATATCTCAATCAATGTAATCCTTAGACCCGAGGTTATTGCACAATCCGAGTTGAGGATCACCGACTTAGGTTCTGTCAAACGTTGTTCCGTCACTGGGCAGTTATAAAGGCGGAGTTCGGGTCGACTAAGAATCAAGCTGCATGATGTGAATAACCGAGATGGGATTTTGCCCCTTCATCTGGAGAGATATTCTCTGGGCCCTCTCGGAAGATATGATTCGGAAAGCATGGCCATGCATGACTCGGTTAAGTGTTAACCGAGGCGACCGACTAAGAGTTAGTCGGATGAATCACTTATCTCGGATCGAGAAAGAGAGTCGAACTATTTAAGGGATGACGATTATTCGCCTATAGTTCGACAAGGTATATTGTGAGGCAAAAGGGACTCAGACGAAAGTCACATTGGAAGGTATGTCGTCATGACTCTTTGGTACTTGGGAGTTGGCACGTTCTGCTAGGAGCCGCTACCAACTGATCGGTCACGAGTGAGACTCAGATCGTGTCCGGGTCACCATGCGCCTGTCGGGTCACACACTTAAGAGCGAGAGCATATTTGGGTTGGACCCAAAAAGGAAACGGACAGAATCAGTGAGTTGGACTCGCAGTGACTAATATAGGCCTTTTAGTGAATGGGCCACAAGTAAGTGGAGCCCACTTTCACTCCCTATATAAGCTGGGGCACAGGTTCTTAGGGCACACGGTTAGGTCACTCCATGTGTTAGAAACCCTAGCTCCACTCCAGTCCTGCCGCTGCCGTACCGGACCTAGCAGTCCATCACCGGTGCTCCTCCTCGTACGTGTGGATACTGGCGGAGGTGCGGTACATTCAGCACTTCGACGATCATGGATCGGAATGGATCGTGAGGACTGCACTGCATCAAGCGACGTGCTTCATCGATTCCGCAACCGCGCGTCTAGTGGTAATTCTCGTGGCCTATTACCTCAGCTAGATCTTGGATTCTCCGCGTAGGAAAAAGTTTTGTTTTTCTCTGCGTGGCCCAACAACCAATCCACCAATGCGAATATCACCTTTGGTCTTGTTGCTTTGGTGGCGAAAGTGCTGGATGAGTAGAGGTACAGGACTGGGGCTTTGCGTGGCATTGGGGAAGAGGGCTTTGGTGATCATTGCCATGTCCGCATTGGCCATGGATCAAGTATCACCCCTTCCCAACATCGTGTTGGCAAGGAACGAAGCAAAGTAGCGAATGGTTGGGTTCTGAATGGTAGACATCTTCTTCTAATAGAAGTGTCTGCCACCATTAAGAGAAGTAACCTCCCAAGTCTCCCCACTTGTGACGCTATCGAGTTTAGTAATATTGGGCTCCCCAGTAAGAGGGAAGCTGAAAGCATGGCAAAATTGCTCGAAACTCACATCGTAGTGCATACGGTTCATGGTGAAGCTTATGGTGCACGCGTTACCTTTCTCCCTGTGGTCGTCGTGGAAGGAGGCAAGGAACTCATGGGTGAGCTCGGCGTAGGTGTCATGGCTTGCGAAGCTAAGTACCGCTAGCCACGTCCTGCTGCACATGAGGTCAAAGTCCGTCTTTAGCCCGGCTACGTTGAGAAAGTTATGGTCGGCCCAACGTGTGGGCAGTACCCTCCTTGATGCGACAATGTCCATCTTAGAGTTGCGCAGGGCTCAGGCCCCCGAACTTGAGCCCTCTCCCCATTGGCGCTTGCTCGAACGAAAGAGGCTACCAATTTTGTTCATCGTGATGCACTGAAAAATTTCACCATAAAATCTTAGGCATATAGTTTCTATATGATATATGCACGATTGTACGTGGAAAAATTCAATCCTAACATGAGAAATTAATAGGGAAAAATAAATAAGCTTGAGTTCATCCACTAGATCAATGTGAGAGTTTGAACCATGGAATTTTGAAAATAAAACATGGATAGAGAGTAACATATCGATCTGTTGATTCCCCCACTCAAACGAACGAAATCCACGAAGAATCAATAGTTCTAGGTGGATTTTGAGAGGTTTGGAGAGAGAATATGAGAGAAATAATGAGGAGAGGAGGAAAACCTAGCCGTCCCGGTGCGATTTTGTGGTCGCACCGAACTATACGGCCGGAGTTATACGGGCAGGTGATGTTGCTCCGCCCGTATAGTTGCGGCGGTACCGCTAACTAGGTTTCTTTATACAGGGAAACAACTATATGGGCGCAACTATATGGCCGGATCAAATTGATCCCGCCGTATAGTTGGTCGTTAAACTGTTTGTCTCTCGAGATAGAATTCTAAAACTGGCATCGATATCTATACGGTCGGAACTATCCAGCCATAATTTTTATTCCCGCCGTATAGTTGGTCGTTAAACTCCCAGTACTTTTGGAATAAAATTGTATGAAGGCATCGATATCTATACGGCTGGAACTATACGGCCGGAGTTTTTATTCACGCCGTATAGTTGGTCGTTAAACTCCCAGTACCTTTGGAATAAAATTGTATGAAGGCATCGATATCTATACGGCCAGAACTATACGGCCAGAATTTTTATTCCCGCTGTATAGTTGGTCGTTAAACTCTCAGAACCTTTCAGAATTTTTGTGTGAAGGCATCGATATCTATATGGTCGTAACTATACGGCCGGAATTTTTATTCCCACCATATAGTTGGTCGTTAAACTGTCTATGCCTTTGAAGAAAATTTGTTGATGATAAAGATATCTACACATCTGGAACTATACGGCCGGAATTTTTATTCCCGCCATATAGTTGGTCGTTAAACCATCACTAATCATCAAAAAAAATTTGTTTCTTCGAGGATACCTTCTTATTCTATAACTTAGCGAAATACCAAGTTTTTAACAGAAAATTGATAGTAAAAATTGTCGACCAACATTAGCATATTAAAAGATTTTTTTTAGCTTCTGTAAATAGAAAACTCAAACTTTTATTCTAATTATTATTCTCTACTCATTCAATCGATATTTCTACTACTTTTTAACAACTGCATCTTCACGGGCACGCTTCCACAAGAATGTCTATGAAAAAGTGGTGGGAATACGATGAACTCTTTATTCTCTATTCTACTAAATTAACGAAAATGGGTTGACTCCCATTAAGCTTTTATTAAAAATGGTTGAATAACTCAACCTCTTCTTTCTTCTTGAATTCTTACCATTGGTTGCCCCTTATCAATGACACTTATCACATGAACTCATTTTGCCGGTGGAACATATCTTTCTCCTGCTTCTAACTTATTTGGAAAATGCCTGATGGTTTCAGCATCATAAACATTGAAGGTTATCTTCCCCTCTGCACAATCTACTGACGCACCTGCAGTACTGAGGAAGGGTCTTCCAAGTATTATAAATAATCTTTCATCTTCTGGCATTTCAAGAATGATAAAATCAGTGGGAATAACATGCTCATCTATCCTAAGTAAGACATCCTCAATCATACCAACATGTTGTTTAGTGGACTTGTCAGCCATCTGTAAAGTGATAGTAGTAGGAGAATACTCCCCGAAGCCTAATCTTTTATAGAGGGAGTATGGCATTACACTAACTCCTGCTCCTAGATCACATAAGGCATTATGATTATCTGTTTTACCTATTGAGCATGATATAGTTGGTATTCCAGGATCTCAAGACTTAGATAATAGCTTCCCGTTAGTAGGATAGCTAGTTACCGTAGCAACAATTTCAGTTATTTCTTTCTTTCTACTAAGAATATCACGAAGGAATTTACCATAAGTAGGGACTTTGATTGCATCCGCAATTGGAATTTCCAGACGAAGGTCACTAAGTGCCTTTGTAAAAGAATCATAAATTACCTCATCCGGTGCTTTCTTTTTTGATCTAGATAAGGAAGCTTTTTCTCACCTGACTTACTCTTGTCTTTTACCTTTTTCGGGGGTCAGGCTCTTTTGTTGCTTTCTTTTGTTGTTGTTTATTGCTTGTCTTGTTCTGTACTACAATAACTTCATCCTCTTTACTTGTTTCTTTATCTTCTCTTGGATCAACCGTTTCTGCATCAGAGTCATAATGATCTTCCTGTGCATCATTGTGTTCCTCCTAGGTTTGCTCTTGCGTCCCAGTTTCATCTTGAGGATCCACCAACATATCATCTCCTTGACTTGCTTCAAGCAAGGCTTTTTCCTTATGCTCTTTTTCAGCTTCGTATTCTAGTGGTCCTAAGGGTCCTGTGACAACTGCACCCCTTATTGTGACAACATTAGTAGAAATAGAAATATCTTTATCATCACGAAGAAAAATTTGATAACCAGATGCTATTTGTTCGCATTGTGTTTCAATCATACTAAGATACTTATGAAATAGTTTTATTTCTTGGCCAATCTCATCATAATTTTCAGTGAGTTCTGCCAAAATCTTTTTGTGTTTTTGGAAATGCTTATGCAAGTTATTATGAGATTTTACTTGTCGATGTTTTAGTTCTTGAAAAACTTTTATAGTTTCATCTTCTTTAGTTAAGACTTGTAATAAATCCTCTTTATTTTCTTTTGCAAGTTCAGAAGGTATACCTTTTTCTTTCATAGTTTTACGTACCTCAGGCATAAGATCAGGAGTTATTTGAAGCATCCCTTTTTCCGGCTTAATGCCAAAATCAGGATTATATAAAGAATCATTCTTAGCCCTAGTAGACATTAATTCCAAACATTATTTAATAGTTAAGGTATTTATTGATCCTCCTGCTGAGAAATCAAGCAGTTCTTTAAATTGAGTATTGAGACCATGGTAAAATAGATGGCAAATTGTTAGTTCAGAATAACCATGATTAGGAATACTATTGATCATTCCAAAGAATCTTTCCTAGGCTTGTGGGTAGTTTTCTCCCACTTTCTGACTAAAGTTTCCTATGTTCTTTGTTAGTTTAGTTACCTTTTTAAAAGGAAGAAACATGTTTATGAATTTAGTATTGCAGTTTTCCCAACATTTAATGCAATGGCGAGGGAGAGAATATAACCAGTCTAGTGCTTTACCTTTAAGAGACCATCGAAATAATTTAAGACGAGAGAAGTCTCTTAGCAAACCTTTTGGTCCAAGCAATGTTATCACATCGTCAAACTCTCTTATATGCCTTCCTGGATCTTCATCTTCCCTTCCACTAAAAGCTTTTTCCTGCAAAATTTTAATAATTCCACCATCAAATTGATATTCTCTAACTCCAGGATTAGGGAACTCTATTGGTTGTTTAAGAAATTTAGAACTTGGAGCACTGTATTCCCTGAGAGTTTTCTCAGTTTTAGAGGAGTTATCCTATAAATAGACATGATTTCCATAATATCACTCAGGTTTTCAACTTCAACTTTATTTGATCTTAAAAGTTT
Organism: Avena insularis; assembly: GCA_023614405.1. Classification (NCBI taxonomy): domain Eukaryota; kingdom Viridiplantae; phylum Streptophyta; class Magnoliopsida; order Poales; family Poaceae; genus Avena; species Avena insularis. The sequence continues at coordinate 437,368,800 of CM042692.1, forward strand.
TTCAATAATTTCTTCACGCCTTTGAGTAGACATGTTCTCAATATAATCCGGCAGGTAGGTCCTACCAGAGCGTGTAAACCTTTTGTATCCTAAGGAGAACATTTTGTAGTAGCAACACCTGAAATATCAAAAGACAAACACTTAGCACTTAGCTCCCCGGCAACGCCGCCAGAAAATAGCTTGATGTCTACAAGTGCACATATCATTTGTAGCTAGTTTCGAAGTTCAGATATCGATCCCACAGGGAGCCCAAAGGTAAGTGTTTATTGGTGAAGTCTCTGTCACACCCGAAATTGTCATAGGTCTTCGAGTGAATTGACTGCAAGTGTTAAAATAAGAATGGGGTTTTGATTAAATGCGATAGATTTAAATAAAACTAAAATGTAAACTTCAGAAATAAAATGCATAAAAGTGAAGAACAACTTTGTTTGTTGGTTGGTTTCTACAAATGGTGAAAGAAGGCGCGGGGAGATTCAGCTCATGGTGATAGTGAATGTGCCAGGTGGACGAGTGTGAATGTAAAAATGAGAATGGAATTTGGACTAAACTAGTTGTATTAAATAAAACTAAAATGTAAACTTCAGAAATAAAAAGCATAAAAGTAAAGAACGATTCGGTTGATTATTGTTTTATGCAGATGGCGAAAGAGGCGCGAGGAGATACAGTTCATGGTGATAGTGACTGTGCTAGATGGACGAATAATGAGTGTAACAATTATATTATTATAAGTATATGTGTAGGAGAGCAACCCATAATTAGCCGGAACTCCTCTTGGTAGATTTCATCCCAACTTCAATAATCCTACTAGACTGCTACCAAAACCATGGTCAGACACTAGACGATTAAGACCCTTTAGGTAGCTTAGCGATAAAGCTCCTTGGATCACACTAATGCAACAAGCATAGTGGTTACTCGTTATCCTCGAATCAACTAGGTTTCCATTGATATCCCTGTGTTACCTAGGGGACGCCGGTCCACTAGCAAACAAGATCTTATCTATGTAGAACAAGGTATCATGTTGTCTGGGCCCTTAATTGGACAACAAGCATTAAGCATCCCATAAATAGTCAAGCACACATAATATAGTAATTAGAATCAATCACAAACTAATGGAAAATATATGAAGGCACATCACATCTCACCAATCCCCTACATCTCCCACGCCCAAGGGAATTACTCACACATGAGAGAAGAACGGATCATCAATATAATCAAATAAAGGGAATTCGTCTTGGTATGACCGTGGAGATCCACAATAAGAATAGAAAAATATCCAACACAATTCAAGATGGGAAGAAATAATCTCAAACCCTAGTCTTGCAAGGTGGAGATCCCTCTCTCTCAAGTACAAGTAGTGGTTATGGGGGTGTATTGACTAGGAGGTCGAAGATCGTGGAGCGAGATGAAGAATGTCTTGTCCTTCTTCTCCGGATCCATTCTTTCTCCCTTCTGGATGGTATGGCGGCTGCTGTGTTGTGTTTTCGTCCCTCATACCTTCATGGAAGTTGTCCCTTTTGATAAGACAGAGGCGGCGACAACTATATGACGGGAACTATACAGCCATTCCCGTCGTATAGTTGGTCGTTAAATCGTCTGTGAGCTCCCCTCGCGTGCTTCCAAATTGGGACTTTCTTGTTTTCTCCGGAATATTGTGCTTCTCTAGTTAAATCCTTCTGTTGACGTCCAGTACCTAAAACACACATTAAAATCTAAGTTTTCTTTGCTACCAAAGTATTAGAGTTAGGTAAAGCCAGAAAACGATCAAATCTGGGAGAAAACCATCAATAAAAGCTATCAAAAATGTGTCGAATCTCATAGCTATCAACTCCCCCAAGCTTAGATGTTGCTCGCCCTCGAGTGACAAGGGAATAAGGAAGAATAGCTGAGATTCGAGACTGAAAGTAAAGGAACTCACAAGTTTGAATTGGTGTCAAATTCTTTTCTTCACAATTCCTACAATCTTAAATATGATCATACAAGTATTCACAAGATTGCACTGAGTCCACTTCCTAACCACGTATATCTTGCTAGCAAATAAATCATATGCCCAAACAAGTGTCGGAAGTTCTAGCTAGGAAGGTGAGACAAATTCTTTTGGTGCCTCTCTTTGTTGAGAGATGAAAACTTTTTGTTCTTGCTCACTTAACCAATTAAGAGTACTCAAGTTGGCATCAAAATATTTAATTTAAGAACAACTCATCTACTCCCATGTCAAAATTTCAAAACTCTCAAAGCACCTTTTTCTTTCTCTTGTCTTTCAAAAACTTCAGCTCTTTCATAGAGAAATCATGCCACTATTTTTAACATGTTAATTGGGGCTATGTTGTGCACTCGTGACCATGCTAATAAATAATGTTGAGCAATAGTGGGCCATAGGAGTACTACAACTTCACTTGGAACGCCCGCTGCCTTTCTGCGCGCATCGAGCTGCGCGATTACTTGTTGTTGGCGCTTGTACTCCTCCTTGAGCAGCCAATGGTAACCCATCGGCATGTCTTGCGATGAGGTTGGGGAAAGAGGATTGCCCTATAGAGCTTCTCGACAGCAGGCCCACTCGTTGTCATTGAGCTTGATCAGCACACGCTCTTCAGTGCGCTCATTCGTCGTGAGATGCGGGTCTCCATTTGTCCCATTGTTGGTGGGTGCGCCGTTGGCAGGACCATCGTTGGCGACTGGGATGCCGCCGTTGGACGAACCAGTACCGGTGTTGTCGCGATTGCCGCCGGTGTCGCCTGTGTTGATGACGGTGCACATGAAGTGATTGGGGAAGCTGTTGCTTCTGCAGCTTTCAGATCCGGAGCCATAGGCTCCATCCTCTGTGGCCAGATCACCCAGATCGGATTCGTGACTACTGTCGCTGTCCGTGCTCCCAACTGTTGTCGGGGTGTTGAGCTCTCTTAGGGTGCCGATCAGCGGTGGAAACCATGATGCTAGAGCAATCGCGGGGACCATCGGCTGATCAGGGAGGCGAAGCGTGCCCAACTAACCAACTTGGAAGCGTAAGCTCCTGATCACCAGGCCGATCCCATCGCCCACGGACTCGAAAGCCGGGCGAGTGGCTGGCATGTGGACGGTGAAGTTGAAAGCGCCGAAGAGGAGGCGAATCTCCGTTGCTGGAGAGTTGTAGATCGCAGTTGACGGGGACAAAGAAACCGCGACATCAGCACTCCCAATTCCCACAGACGGTGCCAATTGACGAGGGTTAAACTCATCAATGCCCATTGTTATGGACTTGGGTTTTGGAGAAGAAGGGAGTGCTGGAGGTATCAATCGGCTAGCAAACAAGCACACAGGGACGCAAGGTTTACCCAGGTTCAGGCCTCGCAGAGGACCCTACTCCTGCTTGTCTGCTCTTGGAATTATTGAGGGAGTCAAAAGTTACAGAGGGTGCGCAAATGCAATCCGGCGAGGTTGTGGAAACTAGGGTTGTGATTGTCCTACTCACCGCCCCCTCCTAGCCTTTACATAGATAGGCTAGGTATCGGGATAGCAGGTCGAGTCGGTTACAAGTTAGGGTTTTTCTCTTTAAACTTTCTATCTTTGATCCTGCCGTGTGTCGCAAGTAGTCGGAGTCTCCTTCGGTCACCCGAATCCTCGATTGGGCCTTGGTAACACCGTGGGGTTCTGCCAGATTGGACCGTATATGGTAAACTCAAGTACCTGTAAGGTATGCCCACGTCACCTTGTGAAAGGGAAATGGACATCGCCTAGAGGGGGGGGGGTGAATAGATGTTTTAAAAATATTACGGGTTAGGCTCTAATAAATATGGAATAAAACTAACGTTTAATTTATCAAGCCAAAACATATATCCACTAGGTTTAACTAAGTGCACCAACAACCTATGCTAGGCAAGACAAGCAACAAGGTAATAGCAAGATATAATACTTCAAGCACGATGACTATCACAATGTAAATTGCATAAGTAGAAGACTCGGTTGAGGGATAACCGATGGTTGCGTAGATAATAATTTTTATCCTGAAGTTCACTTACAAATAAGGTACATTTGCGTTGGAGGGGTGCGATGGCGCAATGCTCTCCGAACGCCACAAATGGCTCACCTTGAGGTGTGGTGGCTCGATGCTTACACCACTCCACACAAGGCCTCACCTCAACATGCAAAGGCACGCAACTCATCGGCGCCACAAAAGGCTCACCCTATTCTCTCGAGAGCTTGCCACAAAGGCCTACTCACAATCCATGATGACCCACAAGTATAGGGGTGTGTTGCAGTATTTTCGATAAGTAAGAGTGTCGAACCCAAAGAGGAGCAGAAGGTGTTGATGAGTGGTATGGATCAGGAATTCTCTGCAAATACTTAGCAAACAGATTTTTAGGGGTTTTTGATAATGCAGATAAATAAAGTACGAGTAAATAAAGACAATAATAATAAATGCAGCAAGTGGCCCAATCCTTTCTTTAGCAAAGGACAAGGCGGTTGTATTACTTAAGATGACCAAACGTTCTCGAGGACACATGGGAATATTGTCAAGTGCTTTCACTTCATATAGTTTATTAATCTTCTTTAGTTTGATAAGTGTTGTGTGGGTGAACCTGTGCTAATGTACTGACCTTCCTAGGACTAATACATTCTTGTGATTATACCCCTTGCAAGCATCCGCAAGTACAAGAAAGTAATGAAGATAGAAACCTAACCAAAGCTTTACACTCTGAGATCCTACACTCCCTTGTGCAAAGGTTTCCTAACGGGGGTTCAGGTTTCTGTCACTCCAGCAACCCCTACGATTAGTAGCCAAATACACAATGTATTCCCTTAGGCCCATAAAGGTGAAGTATCATGTAGTCGACATTCACATGACACCACTAGAAGAATAACACCACAACTTAAATATCAAACCATGGAATCTTTCTTAACACAATTCCACTACTAACAACATGAATTCTCCCATGTCCTCAAGAACTAAACGAACTACTCACAAGACATCATATGGATCAAGACCAGAGGTGAAATAATGATAAGTAACAATCTGAACATAAACGATAATTCAATGGTTCCACTCAATAGCATTAACTACAACAAGTAATCAACACCGGGAAAGTTTCCCCTAAGAACTATGCAAGATTCAACCCAATTGTTACAACGATATGATGGTGGTGATGATGGTGCTGGTGGAGATGATGATGGAGATGATGATGATGACCCCGATGAAGTCTAGCTTGATGATGGTGTTGATGGCAACGATCTCCCCTCCCCGGGAAGGAATTCCTCCGGCAGAATTCTATGTGCTAGAGAGATCTTTATATCTTTGTAGTTTTCCGCCCCGCAGAGGCGGCGGAACCTTTATGTGGTCGCTTCCGAGTCTTAGGATTTTGGCAGGAATATATACGCCAAAGGGCAGAGCCAGAGGTGGGCTAGGGTGGCCACACCACCTGGTGGCACGGCCTAGGGTGGCCTGCGCCAGGGGGTGTTGTGGGCCCCTTGTGGCCCATCTCCGATCCCCCTTCTGGCTTCCTTTGTCTTCTGGAAAAATAGAATTTTCCATGTACTTTCTGGGATTTTCTGATCTTCGCGAATTTTGCCTCCAAATAGTGCCTTTTCTGTCCGAATCTTGGCTTCAGTGGTCCATCCTCCAAAAGTCATCACCCATGCAAAAACAGATGAAATAACATAAGTATCATCTCTTAATATGAAATATATCAATGAATAACAACAAATTATGATATAGAATAGTGATGCAAAATGGACGCATCAACCCCCCCCAAGCTTAGACTTCGCTTGTCCCCAAGCGAAAACTGAGCTCAATAAACATGACCTCAGGTTTATGGAGTGAAGTGTCGATAAAAGAATACGGACAAGAAGCATCACATTCATCAATACATAGATCATAATAGAAGACAACTCACTATTATATAACTTGCAATGAGTAAAGGAAACACAATAAAGATACATAAAGTAAATCATAATTGGTAATGGCAAACTTTGTTCTTGGTCAAAGAACGATTAACAATTTGTAGGAGTTAAAACATAATGGGGTTTTCAATGATATCTTTCAAAGTAATATTCACTAAGATAAGTGCAGTGTGCAAAACAAGGAACATAAGAAACATGATTGAATAAATCATCATATGAATGAATAAAACACAACAACTCAAAATACTTGCTGAGATAGAAAGGAATAGGTTTACTGACTCAACTAGAAAGTAAAAGATAGGCCCTTCACAGAGGGAAGCAGGGATTCAAGTTTCTTAAAGAGCTTCCAAAAATTATGGTACTTATTAGATTTCAACTCTCATTGCCTTTATCATAAGCATCTTTAGGTGATTAAGGTTAAAGTGAACAAATATGAGGATATGCTTGACAAGTTATAAGTTGAAATCTCATGCCCCTTACTTACGAAGACCGAACCTCATGCTACTCAACTTTAGTCACGAGTAAGTTCTTGTCATTGTAAGTACATGTGTATCATAGAGAACTGCCAATGGGGTACCCCTTGACCCATGATACAGGAGCTTTCCCATATCAAAATGACAGGGCAAGCAGACAATGAGCATCTCAGCGATCTTTTTATTTGCTATTTGCATAGGTTTTTATTAAGGATGCTTCACAGATTGCTCACTATGGTTATGCTGCAAGTTTCCACCATGATTAGGCATGGCTTAGGCTAGCAGCCTAGGCGTTTCTCTAACACATATAAAAACTCCATGAGGTTACAAGCTCCCCTTTTATTTCACACCGCCGGGATCCATAAGCAAAAGAACATGATATCAACCAAATAAAGTGCAATGTTGAAAGCATTCCCCATGGTAACATGGTTCTGCTAATTCACAACTTATAAAGTGCAAGCATATACGCAACATAAATGAGCACAATGGTTCAAGTTTATTAAGTGCAAGAAAAGTAAAGTGTGCCATCAAGTTCGTGAGAGATTTAATCACTAGTTTTCACATAACAAGTTTAATTCGGAAGGTAGATAAAAACATGAATATACTTGGAATGTCAAATAATGCTACTAGGTAGGTATGGTGGACACAAATGGCATAGGTTTTGGTTTAAGGATTGGATGCACGAGAAGCATTCCCTCTCAGTACAGGTTTTTGGCTAGAAAGGCTGGGTAGAAAGCATAAGAGTTGAAGGAAACAATCAAACATATAAATGATAGAAACAAACATGCATTCTTCCTTGGAAGCACAAAAGATGTTAAGTAGATAATACTAAGCTTATGAGCCAAACAAGAAAGAAAGATGATGGAATTATATTTCTAAAAGTACTTCTCTCTTTTTCATTCAATTCTTGAAATAGTGCTGCTACTGACCGAGCTAGGTTTGCCAAAACCAATTAAATTTACTTAATGATCGCAAAGTGATACCAATACTAACAACAAGATCAATCATATAACAGAAATTGCAAACTAAAATAAGTTGTGCAAAAAGTAAATGATAGATTTCTCATTAACATTCCATAACGGCAACTCACACCAAGGGATACGTAGATATCTAAGTAGAGGAGAGATGCTTCCATAATGCAAACCATCCTATATAATAACTTCTCTATTCATGATATGACTCTACTAAAAAGGTAAAAAGACAAAAGATAGTGATGTGATACCGAGGCACTCCCCAAAGCTTGGAACAAACCAAGGGGATGCCAAAACCTGATGACGAATTACTCCTTCAGTGGTGGTGGTGTTCTCTCGATGAGCTTTTCAATCAATTCCCTCAAATCCTCAATCTTGAAGGTGAGAGTACGAATCAACTCCGAATTGTGCTCAATGCGGTTCATGATCATGTCGGGCTGTGAATCCTAGCTCTTGCGATTCTTTCCCTAGTCTTCCTCCTTGAAGTATTCTTTTCCTACATGGTTAGAACGAGGCATATCCCAATTGGAGAGTAATTTTTCCTTGGGCATATTTTGGAATTGCTGCTCATGAATAAGGGTATGGAACGGATTATTAGTGCGTTGAGGAGGTGACCGTGAAGCCAAGCAATAACGCGGAGTCTTCCCTCCAGTGGACATCCGTGCAGTCCTTTTGAACTTGGCAGGATTTGCCACCACTCCAATGCTTGCAATGGTGGTGCTGGTGTGCGGATGCTGGTCTTCCTTTGCCTCCCCTTCAACTTCACTCTCGATCTCTCCCTCCTGCTCAGAGTCTTGGAGATCATCTTCTGCAGGCTCCTTGCCCTTATTGTTGGCGGAGACCATTGTGCTTCTAAACTTTGAGAATAGTTCCTGACAGAAATAGATCGAAACAAAAACACGACGAGAACATGATATACGGACCTCGGGGGATCCGGGGGATTATATATTACAAAGGTTTACAACAAAAGGAAAGTACTGGGAGAAAACGGGATAGAGACGGGATCCGGGGAGGCCACACCACCTGGTGGTGCGGCTAGGGGGGCCCGTGCCACAGGGTGGTGTGAGCCACCCAGACTCCGCTTCATCTCCTTTTTGACTCATTGCTTTCCATGTTAGATAAAAACTGCAAAAATATAAATTGACAGGTCTTTCACGGACCTTTTCTTACCAGATCTGTTACCTATTCGAAAACGGACTATGCAGGTCTCTGAATTTGGTCTTTGGTAAATTTTTCTGGAGACACCACTTGAATAACATCAATATCTTCATCCTCAAAACATATTGCTTGAGTATTTTGAACATTCACCATCTTATTACACCATTTTCTCCTACAACTTGGAAATTCCCTTCACACAAAACTTCACACAATTCTCGTTAGCAACATTAGTGCATATAAGATAATAAGCCTTTAGGTTCAATTTCAACTGAAATCCATTAAAACATAAGCTACTGAAACAACCCCCCTCTCAAAAGACCAAAAGAAATTCAAAAAGGAAATTGTTTTAAGAGGCAAATGCAGAAATAATAGAAATCTATCAAAACAGACCAGCAGGTAAAGATCAATTTTTTTGAAAATCTTTTGTTGCTCTAATCAAAAAGTGCAAAACTAACTAAAGTTAAATAATAACCTGGGGCATGCACACAAAAAATACAGATCAGTACGACGTTCTGAGATTTTTAAAGATTTTTTGTAGTGAAGCACAAAAATCTGTTTTGGGACAGCAACTTCCCCAAATATTACTTCTCTCTCATTAGGGGCTGATCTTGACACAAAAACCAAACAAAAGGATAAGGAGAGGTTATTACAAAAGTAATAACTTCCAAGACACAACTAAACAAAAACAAACTGAAAGCAAAAATATATTGGATTGTCTTCCAAAAAGCTCTTTCTTTATAGCCATTAAGATAGGCATGATGATTTCAATGATGCTCACATAAGAATAGGAATTGAAGTAAAAGAGAGCATCAAGAAGCAAATATAAACATGCTTAAGTCTAACCCACTTCCTATGCAAGGGAATCTTTTAAGAAAATAAATTGTTGAAACCAAAGGTTGCTAGCATAGGAAGGCAAAACAAGTGCAACATAAAAACTTTCAGCATAAAACAAGGAAACTTAATATTATTGAGATACATAAAAGCACTTTTCCCTCTCTCATAGTAACTTTCAGCATCACGAGTAAATTTAACGATATAACTATCACATGAACCATTGTAGCAATGATCACTTATTCTAACACAAAACACAGGGACACTAGGTCTCCCAATGCTATTATGTGCAGCAAAATTAGAAGTATCCTTACAAAGGGTAATGTGTCCATCTTCTACATATTTAGTGACGAAGTCTTTCACATTTGCTACTTCAGGTTCAACATCTATTTGTTCATCAGGTTCCACAGCTTTATTTGTACTTTCATGAACCATACTAGCTATCATAGAATGTTCCTTTACCTTAACAGGGAAAGGTATTTTCTCGATGTAAGGTTCTGGTAAAACATGACTAGTAGTATAAACTTCAGTATTTCTAGCAGGAACACAATTAACAATATCTTTATATGGCTCATGATACTTGTTCCATTTCTTTTTAGGAATTTCAATATAAGAGGCAAAAGCCTTAAAATAATTTGCAATACTTTGAGAATCAAGACCATAAGCGTTACTAATATTATGAAAGTCATCAGTTCCCATAAAAGATTTAATGCATTCATAATCATAATCTATACATGACTTTCTTCCTTTATCATTCTCCCATGCTTCAACATTGTCTTGAATACGGTCTAGAAGATCCCATTTATCTTCTTCTTCCATACGCGTAAATGATCCAGAGCAAGAAGCATCTAATAAATCCTTATCATGAAGAGAAAGCCTTGCATAAAAGTTATTGATGATAACATTATTAGGGAGCTCATGAATAGGACATTTGAGCATTAGTAACTTCAATCTCCCCCAAGCTTGAGCTGTACTCTATCCATCACGAGGCCAAAAGTTGTATATTTGATTCCTATCTTTGTGAATCTCACTAGGAGGATAAACTTTTGAATAAAAGAGAGGTACTACTTCCTCCCATTCAAGAGATTGACCATTCTTCAGCAGCTTATACCATTCCTCAAATCTTCCTTTCAGTGATAATGAGAATAACTTCTTCTTGACTTGATCAGTTGTAATACCTGCACACTTGAACAACCCGCATAATTCGTGTATAAAGAGCAAATAATCACCGGGATGGATAGTTCCATCTCCAAAATAGTAATTATGCATAACACGATCAATAATTCTTGTAGGTATCTCTAAAGTATCATTTTCAACAGGTGGTGGTTCATCTACCACCTTAGCAGTGGTAGTAGCATTACGAAATAAGAAACTAAGTGAATTATCCATATTGAAATAAAGTAACAAACAAAAGTAAATAATACTCACAGTAGAAGTTTCCTTTACCAGTTCCACTCTTCAATAGCGCTTCACTCCCCGACAACGATGCCAGAAAATAGTCTTGATGACCCACAAGTATAGGGGGTGTATCGCGGTATTTTCGATAAGTAAGAGTGTCGAACCCAATGAGGAGCAGAAGGTGTTGATGAGTGGTATGGATTAGGAATTCTTTGCAAATACTTAACAAACGGATTTTTAGGGGTTTTTGATAATGCAGATAAATAAAGTACGAGTAAATAAAGACAATAATAATAAATGCAGCAAGTGGCCCAATCCTTTGTTTAGCAAAGGACAAGCCGGTTGTATTACTTAAGATGACCAAACGTTCTCGAGGACACATGGGAATATTGTCAAGTGCTTTCACTTCATATAGTTGATTAATCTTCTTTAGTTTGATAAGTGTTGTGTGGGTGAACCTGTGCTAATGTACTGACCTTCCTAGGACTAATACATACTTGTGATTATACCCCTTGCAAGCATCCGCAAGTACAAGAAAGTAATTAAGGTAGAAACCTAACCACAACTTTAAACTCTGAGATCCTACACTCCCTTGTGCAAAGGTTTCCAAACGGGGGTTCAGGTTTCTATCACTCCGGCAACCTCTACGATTAGTAGCCAAATACACAATGAATTCCCCTAGGCCCATAGAGGTGAAGTATCATGTAGTCGACGTTCACATGACACCACTAGAAGAATAACACCACAACTTAAATATTAAACCATTGAATCTTTCTCAACACAATTCCACTACTAACAACATGACTTCTCCCATGTCCTCAAGAACTAAACGAACTACTCACAAGACATCATATGGATCAAGATCAGAGATGAAATAATGATAAGTAACAATCTGAACATAAACGATAATTCAATGGTTGCACTCAATAACATTAACTACAACAAGTAATCAACACCGGGAAAGTTTCCCCTAAGAACTATGCAAGATTCAACCCAATTGTTACAACGATATGATGGTGGTGATGATGGTGCTGGTGGAGATGATGATGATGATGATCCCGATGAAGTCCAGCTTGATGACGGTGTTGATGGCGACGATCTCCCCTCTCCGGGAAGGAATTCCTCTGGCAGAATTCTGTGTGCTGGAGAGATCTTTCTCTCTATGTAGTTTTTCGCCCCGTAGAGGCGGCAAAACCTTTCTGTGGTCGCCCCCCGAGTCTTAGGGTTTTGGGAGGAATATATATGCCAAAGGGCAGAGCCAGAGGTGGGCCAGGGTGGACACACCACCTGGTGGCGTGGCCTAGGGTTGCCTGTGCCAGGGGGTGGTGTGGGCCCCCTGTGGCCCATCTCCGATCCCCCTTCTGGCTTCCTTCGTCTTCTGGAAAAATAGGATTTTCCATGTATTTTCTGGGATTTTCTGATCTTCGCGAATTTTGCCTCCAAATAGTGCCTTTTCCGTCAGAATCCTGGCTTCAGTGGTCCATCCTCCAAAATTCATCACCCATGCAAAACACATTAAATAACTTAAGTATCTTCTCTTAATATGAAATATATCAATGAATAACAGCAAATTATGATATAGAATAGTGATGCAAAATAGACGTATCAATCCACTATGGGACACTTGAGGGCGGTCACTGAACCCGTACAAGACTTGGGGCAATCTCCACAACTCAACTGGAGGGATCCCAAGAAACACCACAAAGGCCACAAGCTTGAGGAATCTTCACAACTCAATTGGAGGCCCCAAGAACAATGCCACAACAGGCCACAAGCTTGAGGAATCTCCACCACTCATTTGGAGGCCTCAAGAACTCAATACTACTCCACACAACCATCTAGGGCTCTAAGAACCCAAGAGAAACAAGCTCACAAGCTTGAATTCATCGAATCTCCGAGGAGAACTCAAATCTATGCACCAAATGCAAGGTTAAGTCCTTCACTCCCAAATTCCACCAAAGCTACAAAAGCTATTGGGGGAATAAGAGAGGAAAAACACAAGAGAAAAACACCAAATTTCTCCAAGATCTAGATCTCAAGATTCCCTTCACTAAGAAGAGATATGATTTGGTAGGGATGTAGATCGAGATATCCTCTCACTTTTCCCTAAAAAAGATACAAGAATCATGGGAGGGAGAGGGAGTAAGAAAGCTGAAATAGGTCAACAATGATGCGCAAAAACAAGCTCCAAAGATGGGGAACCATTGGGGAAGAAGCCCCCCTTAAATAGGACAAGGAAAAACTGAGAATCAACACCCGTATTTTTAATCCTAGATGCATGTTATGCCATACCTCGCAATCCCAGGATTACCATTTTTGCGAGACATAATAGATTGGATATCACAATACATCATACATTACAAACCATAATAAGGTCTTACACAAATAAATGATCTCATGATCCATTCTTAATACAAACAAGCAGTGGAATAATAAGCGTAGTAGTGGGCTCCATCTTCAGGGTCACAGGCAATACTGACAATGGGAGATGATCCTAGTTCTCGTAGCCGTCCTGCTGTCCATCTTCCGGATAGTCCTCCTCATAGTCTGGCCACGGGAATAGCCAGGGGAAAAGCCATGAGTACTCTTTAAGTACTCGCAAACTATCAGTAATAAGTACTAGTAGGAATGCTAAGCTCTAAGTTTTTTTGCAAAAGCTAGATTGATCTTAAGCTGAGTTCAGAAGTAAAGAAAACTAATTTAATGTTCTAAATCACCTAAGTGGGAAACTAGTTTTCATATTCACAAACCTGTTGTGGTCAAGTCAAAATCATAGTTCACTTCACAAGTCATTTTGAAAACATCTGACGACGGAACAGCATGGCCACTCCAACTGTCCATGACCTTAGACGCGGCTATTCAAATAGTTTGACACTCTACAGAGGTGGTACACTTTCACCACAAAATTCGATACATCCATCAGGGATAACCCTGAATCATCATACTTAGTATGCGGATAATCAATCATAACCTTTCCTTTACACACTCTAGTATAGGCACCTCCCCTATGAGCTTGGCCTCCCAACCATGGCCATCGGCCATCCTGGGCACTGCATAAGTGGACATCATCAAGAGGTAGCCTCAGCTCAAACCTCTCCCACGAGGGAACCCATACTAATGCATATAAACTTCTGGCTAAGCCTTACCCAATTCAGGTATTGTGGTTGTACGGTAAAATTCGAATGGTATCGCATCCGAACCCAACCATCAGTTTTTGGTAAAAGGGCTAAGGCTCATGCCTCAACATTTTCATCATCATAAACCATTTGTGTTTCTCAACACATGTCAAAACATCTCAATAGAATGACTCATCATTCCAAGGTTTTCATAAGCATTTTTACCAAGTATTCCCATCTAAGTGATCAAGTTTCATGCTTAGCACTAGCCACTAAGGTTAAGAGTGTTCACTAATGAGGGGTACTAATCTTCAATCTCATGCCATAGAATTACATCTAAGTGTAACTAGATAGGCTAAGTTTTATACTCTTTATGCTATCTATATTAAAAGTAAAGAACTTTGGTAAAGTAAAAGAAAGTAAAGCTTGCAAGTAAAACTTGGGATGGTATAATCAAAAATGGTATAACCAAAGCATGCTTAAGGCATTTTTATTAAGTTCTCAAGCTTGCATTGTTAAATGATGGCTTGCCTTGGTTGGTGTAGTGATTGAAGTTCTCTTCGTCTTCGTCAGGGTAGAACTCCTCCTCCTCTTAGACTTGGTCGGTACTATCGTCTATAAAGGAATACGGGGTACACCATCACTAAATAATACTTATCTATTGCTAAATAGCACACTAAGTCACACACTTGATGATCTAGTATCATGACAATCATCACATGATTTAAAGAACTAGTTTCATTATTTTATTTGAGAAAAGTAATTTCTACTTATTGAAATTAATTAAGATTTAATATTCTCCAATTAAAATATGGGATTATGTGGACACATGTCATCACCACATATTCTAAGACATGGGAAAGTTATTTAAAGTGTTGGTCACATTTTATAAAGTTTAATTTTATTATTTAATAGATTTAAAGTGACTAGAAATGCCCTAATAGCATTCTTTTGGTACTAGTCTAATGTCACTGCATGCAAACCTAAATATTTTGAAATATTCAAATAGATATCCTCAAATGTGATTTTTGAGAGTTGGAATCAACTCAAAAGCTATTATGGTTGATATTTGAAAAATGTTTAAATGTAGAAAAGTCTATGTGTTGTTATCTTTGCTATATGTGATCTCTAACTCCAATTGATTTAAATCTAACGGTCTTCGATAGATATTTTGATTACCTATCTAGCGAAATTTGAATTATGTCATTTGGTTAAGTGAAACTCTCTGAATTGATTTTTTAATAAGTGGACATAATCTAGTTTAAACCTAAATGGAAAAACATTTATTTGAATTTTTGGGCCAGCGTGGGAAAGCTAACGAGCCGGCCCAGAGGCGCCCCGTGGCGCAGCGGGCTGCTGACAAGTTGGTCCCGTATGTCAGCGACTAATTTTAACCGAAGCGGTATGGGGAAATCTCAGCGCTATGATTAGACTATGATCGAACGATTGTGGTTCATCGTCCCCTGTGAACAGGTCTCGGGCGAGGACGAACCCTAGTGGCACGGTGGGGGTCTACGGGGGCTCACCTAGGCTCCAGCTAGGCTTGGCGACGGGGGCGTTCAAGCTGGTCGACGACGGCAGTTCGAGGCATGGTCACGACGGCTCCTGGGGCAGCTCCAATCGACGACGCCTCTTCTCCTCTGCAGCGGCAAGCTCCAGCGAAATTCTGGTGAATGGAGGCTCGCCTTGCTCCGGGGATGGTGTGGGGTGGTCAGTGGAGAGAGGGGAGTGAGATGGTGTGCAGAAATTGGGTGGAGAGGGCCTCATTTTATAGATCGACGAAGGGACCGAGCGGGATGGGCGCGGCTCGTCAGTGGTGACGGTACAGGCAGCTAGCGGTGCGGCGAGAGGTAGGGGACAGTGCATGGTCTGCTGGCGGTCCTCTCAGGATTAAAGGTGAGGCAAGGGTGGTCCCGAGCATGCGGTGGTCCGGCGGCGGTCGCGCAGTGGCTGTGGGCCAGCGGGCATGTCTGGGTGACTACTGGAGTCATGGCGGAGCAGTGTGCACGAGCTGCAGTCGAGGCATGGCGTGTGCATGCTGGTCAGGCGTGGCGCTCTGGCGCGTGCTCGGCATGGTGCAGACGCTTTGGGCACGGCTCTACTGGGGTGGTCCACGGCCTGGTAGTGCTTGGGGAAGGGACAGAGAGGGGCGGTGTGGTCTCGCCTACCTCCTAGCCGTCGTGGGCGAGCTCGGGGCGGTCTGCTGTGAGCGGTTCATGGTCGGCCTGGCGCGACGGCTTTGGACGGCATGGCACTAGCACCAGCAGTGATGGGGGCAAGGCTTTGATGCTCTGGTTGGTGCTAGGGTGACCAGGGGACAAGGATTTAGCCAAATGGTGGACAAGGCATTGATCAAGAACAGTAAAAGTTTGGCAGCTAATTCTGTGCTCACCAAGTGTTCGACACAATGCCCGCAAGAAATTTAAATTTGAATTTTTTATTCAAAAAATTTGAGTGGTCTTGTATTAAGCTTGAGAGACTAGGTTTGCTTGGGATTGCCAAGGTGAATTCATTTGATGGGTTTTTCAAAAGTGAGTATCTTCACATATGCATTGGATTCAATTTTCGGATGTCATTTAAATTGCTTTGCTAGGTGTTTTTGTAAGTGTGTAAAGTGGTCCTTGGTACATCTTTACTTGGTATAGCAAGGGGTGAAAAGAGTTGAGAAAGTTTCTGTTTGAAATTGTCTTCTAGGAACACCTAAAGTGACCTAGTGGATTAAAATGGTCAAAATGACCATTTGCCTTATTTAATCTTATTTGATTTCTTTTTCTTTGGATTTTGTTTGTAAATGATCTAGATGATGTGGCATTCACCTTTAAACCATTTCACAATATTTAGAACAATCAAGCATGGCATTTTCAAACAATGCTACACTAATGCAACACACACATGCATTCATAATCATTTCATTAATAAAAGTTTTTGTTAACCCTAAATTGGGTGATTAGGCACTTGATAACCTTGATTAAAGTTTTGGGATGTTACAAACCTTCCCTCCTTAAACAAAATATAGTCCCGAGATTTAAGAAAAACTAGGAACTAAAGAGATCTGGAAACTCAGTCCTAATGTAATCTTCTCGCTCCTAGGTAGCTTCTTCTTCGGTATGGTTGCTCCATTGGATCTTGAGAAATTTTACTCCGGGTCCTGGTGGTTCTGAAGGCTTCTTCCAAGATACAGATGGACACTTCACGATACGTCAGATCCTTGTTGATATCAATGGCTCGGTGATCGATATTCTTGAAAACTTCGGTCTTTTCCGGAACTTCCAGGCATTTGCAAAGTAACAAGATATGGAACACATTATGGATGGCTGACATCTCTTCTGGCAGTTCTAGTTGATACGATACTTCTCCTCGGTGATTCAGAATCTTGAAGGGTCCAATATATTTGGGGGCTAACTTTCCTTTCAGCTGAAAACGCTACATCCCTTTCAACGGTGAAACCTTGAGGACCACAAAATCTCCGACATTGAAAGTCAGGTCTCTACGTATCTTGTCGGCATAACTCTTCTATCTGGATTGGGCGGTCTTGAGGTGACTTTGTGAACCTTCTCTTCAGCTTCTCGTAGGATATCGGGTCCAAAATTTTGACTCTCTCCTACTTGCGACCAATTCAAGGGGGTACGACACTTTCTTCCATACAAGAATTCAAATGGGGCCATTTGCAAACTGGCTTGATAACTGTTGTTGTATGAGAATTCTGCGAAAGGCGACCAATATTCCCATTTTGATCCATACTCTAACACACAGGCTCTCAACATATCTTCTAAGATTTGGTTGACTCGTTCAGTCTGTCCATCGGTCTGCGGGTGATAAGCTGTGCTGAAATTTAACTTGGTTCCTAATCCTTCTTGGACTTTCTGCCAAAATCGTGAGGTAAATTAGGTTCCTCGATCCGACACTATGGTCTTGGGGGTTCCATGCAAACTGACGATTCTAGAAATGTACAACTCTACTAGCTTCAAACTCTAGTAGGTTGTCTTGATAGGTATAAAATGGGCTACCTTGGACATTCTATCAACTATTACCCAAATAGAGTCATTTCCCCTACTAGAAGTAGGCAAACCGGTGATAAAGTCCATTCCAACGAAATCCCATTTCCATTCCGGAATCTGCAATGGTTGCAACAGTCCTGCGGGTCTTTGATGTTCCGCCTTGACTCTTTGACAGATATCACACTTGACTATGTAGCTTCCGATTTCTCTCTTCATCTTGTGCCACCAAAATTGCTCTTTCAAATCTTAATACATCTTTGTTCCTTCGGGGTGGATAGAATAAAGAGTATCATGAGCTTCCTGCATGATAACTTACTTCAGCTCCGAATCTGCTAGCACACAGATATGTCCTTTGTACCACAAAACTCCTTCTTCATCCTCAGTGAATCCAGGTACCTTTCTTGTACCAATATGACGTTTGATTCCGTCGATACTTGCATTTCCCTTCTGGGCTTCCATGATCTGACTGATCAAAGTGGGTTGAAGTTCTATGCTAGCTAAAAATCCTTTGCTAACTAGCTCCGTTCTAAACTGCTCCAACTCTTCATGCAAACTGGGCTGGGTTTCTTTGATCATGGTGTTTAATCTACACGGCAATCTGCTAAGAGCATCCGCTACCACATTAGCTTTGCCGGGGTGATAGTGAATGTCAAGGTCATAATCCTTGATTAACTCTATCCATCTCCTTTGCCTCATCTCCTTCTGAGTGAAAATATACTTCAAGCTCTTGTGATCCGAATAAATCTCACAGCGATTACCCATAAGGTAATGATGCCATGTCTTCAAGGCTAAAACTACAACTGCTAGTTCATGATCATGGGTAGGGTAGTTTTGCTCATGATGCTTCAGTTGTCGGGACAGATATGCTATGACTTTTCCTTCTTGCATCAACACACATCCAAGACCAATCTTGGATGCATCACAATACACATCAAAAGGCTTCTTGATATCTGGCATAATCAAGTTGGGGATGAAATCAATCTCTTCTTGAGCTCTTGAAAACTCGCTTCACATTTGTCGGTCCATTCAAACTTCTTATCTTTCTTCGACAATTGGGTCATCGGTCTTGCGATGCTCGAAAATCCTTCAATGAACTTGCGGTAATATCCCGCTAATCCGAGAAATGCATGGACTTGAGTCTGAGTGGTTGGGGCTTTCCATGCTTCAACATCCTTGATCTTGGCGGGATCAACAACGACTCCTCCTGCTGACACAATATGTCCGAGGAATCCTACTTCTTTCATCCAGAACTCACATTTACTAAACTTAGCATACAACTGGTGCTCTCTAAGGATTTCAAGGATGGTTCTCAGGTGTTGCTCATGATCTTCTTCTGACTTGGAATAGATTAGAATATCATCGATAAAAACAACGATAAACTTATCCAGAAAATTCATAAAGATCTTATTCATGAGATTCATGAAATAAGCAGGGGCATTGATTAATCCAAAAGACATGACCATATACTCATACAATCCATATCTGGTAGTAAAGGCGGTCTATGGAATATCCGTTGCACGAATCTTGAGTTGATGATAACCAGTTCTAAGATCAATCTTAGAAAACACTCTGGCACCAGTCAACTGATCAAACAGATCCTCAATCTTGGACAGGGGGTACTTGTTCTTGATGGTGACATCATTCAGCTTCCAGTAATCTGTGCACAAACGGTTACCTCCATCCTTCTTGTCCACAAACAAAATGGGCGATCTCCATGGCGATGCGCTTGGTTGAATCAGACCTTTAGCCAACATGGCATCAAGCTGCTTCTTCAGCTCCACTAGTTCAGATGGGTTTATTCTATAGGGTCTCTGAGCTATGGGTCCAGTTCCAGGAATTAGTTCAATAATGAACTCGATATCCCGATCTGGGGGCATACTGGGCAATTCATCTGGGAATACACCAGGGTATTCATAGACTACTCTAACTTGGTCTATGGTGGGTAGGGCTAGACTCTTGTTGCACTTAAATTGATGGGGCAAGGTTTCAGATACATGCTCTACTGATACTCCAGAGCAACTGGTCATGGTTATGGCTTTCTTGGCATAGTCGATCAGTCCTTTATGTTTCGACATCCAATCCATTCCTAGTACTACTTCCAAACCTTTGGTTCCAAGTACTATTAGATTGGCATAAAAATCTATCCCATGAATTCTGATAGGTACAACCTTGCAAATTTTTCTAGCTTTGGTGGTTGAACCAGGTATTTGAACTATCATAACATGCTTCAGTTTTGTTGGTTGAGTCTTACTAGTGCATGCAAATTCTTCTGTAACAAATGAGTGCGATGCTCCAGAATCAAACAACACTCTTGCTAAAACTGAGTTAATAGAAAACATACCCAACACGATATCTGGCGCTTCCTGGGCTTCTTCAGCATTCATGTGGAACAGACGGCCGTTGCGGTTGAGCGAATTCCCTAGGGAAAATCTTCTTCCGGGTTGAACATGGTGTTGCTGCTGAGCTGGGGCATTCACATTGGTGATGGCTGCAAGCTTCTTGGGACACTCGTTGAAGTAGTGACCCTTGACTCCACATTCAAAGCAAGTAATCTAGGACTTGTCTTTGGCTGCAACAGTACACATTGCTTCCAAATCCTTGGGGCGATGTTGTTGTTGTTGTTGTTGTTGGACTTGGGCGGTGCACGGTTGAAGTTGTTGGAGTTGCCGAGGTTACTGTTGTTGTTTCCTCTAGACTTCATGTTTCCTCCGCTATGGTTGGGGTAACTAGGACGGTTCATCGGGGGTCTATTGTTTCTTGGGGCATATCCTGTAGACGGGTTGGGGCGATACTTCTGTTGACTGTTGGGTCCACTCTGGTGCATCATTCTGCGCTTGCGGTTGTCATTGGCTTGGTTGATCTTCCCTTCCATTTGGATGGCAGAGTCGACTAGCTCTTCGAGATATTTAAAACCGATGTTGACTTGGAATCCATTCAGGAATCTTTCCTTCTTCTTGGCTTTAGTGTTGATCTCATCAGGGGCATATCTAGCTAGGGACAGAAATCTATCATGGTACTCAACTACCGTCATCCTTCCTTGCCTCGAAACTCATCTCTCATCTGGGTGACTAAACCTCGCGGCACATGGGTGCGGCTGAACTTGATCTTGAAATCTTCCCACGTCATCACTTGACCGTGGTTCATAGTACGGGTGTTATTCTACTAGGCTCTTGCATCTCCTGCCTGATAGTGGGTGGTAAACAATACTTTCTAATTGGCGTCAACTCCTACGACCTCCAGGTTCTTCTCCATGGTTTGCAACCAATCATCCGCATCCAACGGGTCTTTAGACTTGCTAAAGATAGGGGGATTGGTATTTTGAAAGTTTTTAAGCTTGGATCCATGATGATGCTGATTTCCATGGCCTTGATTATTGTGGGCCATTTGAGCTATCTGTTGCAGGGTGGCTAGGTTGGCTTGGTGCTCTGCTCTACTAGCTTCACGGTCGGAAACTAGCATCTGAAGAATCTGTAGCATCGGGTCCTGCGATGATCTGCTTCCTCCGGGGTTTCCACGGGTCATCTGAAGATTGAGATAGATAAAGGGGTAAGAGGGAAAGTTCTAAGGTTCATGGTTTGGTATTCAAAAGCTTTTAGACTTTGAGTTTGACTCAGGTTTTGCAAACTAACTCCTTCTCATTCATTCATTCATTCAAGCACACCATACAAACACACACATCACAACACAAAAGGAAAGCAGATGGTTTTAAGAACCATTCTGTAAACTACGATACCATGGGACTGATACAACTCATTCCTACGGTAGTGATTGAGCGCAACTACTCATCATCAATGAAGTTAGAGTCATCATCATCGGTGTAGAAATCCATGGCATCATCCTCCAGGTAGTCATTGTCATCACTGAGGTACGAGTAAAGATCTCCCTAGATGTCTTCACCTTCTTCCTCTTCCTTTGCTTCCGGCTAGACTTCTTGCTCATGGATGGTCTTCTCGAGGTCGGCCACCTTCTTGCGAAGACGAGCGATGGTGCGATCCTTCTTCTCGCACCGACGACGAAGTGATTTGCGATCCTTGACTAGCATGGCGAGGGTCTGGTCCTTCTTGGCGGCAATGGCAAGGTTGTGGTTGGCGCAGGCTCTAGCATTGTCCAATTCCTTCTGCCTATCATACAGCAGGAAGTCAAGATTCTCCATGTGGCGCTTCATCTCCAGGTGACTTGGCATCTCCAATGTCATTCCCATAGAATCACACCTTGCATAGTGTGCAAAGCGAATTCCCTGGATCAAGTTGATACTTTGCCCACAAAGACGGGCGAGAGCTTCATGCATTGCCTTGGATAATCCATCTAGCCAGTTATTCTCCCTTAAGGTGAATTGGATCTTGTCCGTAGTTGGTGCTTCTATCTTGCCTCTAAGATCTGCAACTATCAACCATTTTAGATCTCCTCCCATGTGATCATTGAGTTGAGCTCTAAAGAATTCCGGGTGCGAACGCTCAAGGTACTTCGACAGTGCATCAAGATCCCTCTCAAAGATCAGTTGGCCTCCGTTGCCCAACTAGTAGAACTTGCAATACTGAACTTCCATCTACAAGAATTTAGGATGAGTAAGTTAGTGAGGTGATCAAGTGTGTCAAATTGTATGTAGTAATGTAAGAATTTTTGAGGAACATGAATTTTTTGAAAGAATCCCAAGGATAAGAGTGGAGATAGGTTTTCATAAATACTCACTTCTTTTGTTTTGAAACTAAGTTTTTTTCAGACGTCCATTCTAACTAGGGTCTCCTATTGTCAGGATGGCTCTGATACCAACTTGTCAACACCCGGATTTTTAATCCCAGATGCCTGTTATGCCATACCTCGCAATCCCAGGATTACCATTTTTGCGAGACATAACAGATTGGATATCACAGTAATCATCCATTACAAACCATAATAAGGTGTTACAAAAATAAAGGATCTCATGATCCAATCATAATACAAACAAGCAACAGAATAATAAGCGTAGTAGTGGGCTCCATCTTTAGGGTCACATGCAATGCTGACGATGGGAGATGATCCTAGTTGTCGTAGCTGTTCTGATGTCCATCCTCCAGATAGTCCTCCTCATAGTCTGGCCACGGGAATAGCCAGGGACAAAGCCATGAGTACTCTTTAAGTACTCGCAAACTTCATAAGTCATTTTGAAAACATCTGACGACAGAACAGTATGACCACTCCAACTGTCCATGACCGCGGACATGGCTATTCGAATAGTTTGACACTCTGCAGAGGTGGCACACTTTCACCACAAAATTCAATACATCCGTTAGGGATAACCCTGAATCATCATACTTAGTATGCGGATAATCAATCAGAACCTTTCCTTTACACACTCTAGTATAGGCACCTCCCCTATGAGCTTGGCCTCCTAGCCATGGCCATCTGCCATCCTGGGCACTGCATAAGTGGACATCATCAAGAGGTAGCCTCAGCTCAAACCTCTACCACGAGGGAACCCATACTAATGCATATAAACTTCCGGCTAAGCCTTACCCAATTCAGGTATTGTGGTTGTATGGTAAAATTGGAATGGTATCGCATCCGAACCCAACCATCAGTTTTTGGTAAAAGGGATAAGGCTTATGCCTCAACATTTTCATCATCATAAACCATTTGTGTTTCTCAACACATGTCAAAACATCTCAATAGAATGACTCATCATTCCAAGGTTTTCATAAGCATTTTAACCAAGTATTCCCATCTAAGTGATCAAGTTTCATGCTTAGCACTAGCCACTAAGGTTAAGAGTGTTCACTAATGAGGGGTACTAATATTCAATCTCGTGCCATAGAATGACATCTAAGTGTAACTAGATAGGCCAATTTTTATACTCTTTATGCTATCTATGTTAAAAGTAAAGAACTTTGGTAAAGTAAAAGAAAGTAAAGCTTGCAAGTAAAACTTGGGATGGTATAATCAAAAATGGTATAACCAAAGCATGCTTAAGGCATTTTTCTTAAGTTCTCAAGCTTGCAAGATCTAGCTTGCATTGTTAAATGATGGCTTGCCTTGGTTGGTGCAGTGATTGAAGTTCTCTTTGTCTTTGTTGGGGTAGAACTCCTCCTCCTCGTAGACTTGGTCGGTACTATCTTCTATAAAGGAATACGGGGTACACAATCACCAAACAATACTTATCTATTGCTAAATAGCACACTAAGGCATACACTTGATGATCTAGTATCATCACATGATTTAAAGAACTAGTTTCATTATTTTATTTGAGAAAAGTAATTTCTACTTATTAAAATTAATTAAGATTTAATATTCAGAGAAAGTTGGTGGCACGAAGCTTACCACGGGAGGAAGCCTATCCCGGCAATAATGCTCAATTCCCCACGTCCACTCAGAGGAGAAGTCCTTGTGGGTGGTGAAGAGCGCCTTGACCCGGCGGTAGATTTCTGTGTTGCTAAGCTCGAAGGACGATGTCCGGTTGGGGTTGCAGCCCCAACTCATCTGGCACACCTTGTGAGTGCGCTTCTGGAGAGGGGAGATCCGGTTGCGGACGAATGTGATCATGGCATCCTCATTGCGCAACCCGAGATCGTTCAGCTCCTTGAACCTCTTATTGACCTGGTTGGCCAAGACAGTGGGCTTCTTGGGGACAATGTCCCATAACTCCGAGTTAGGAGGACCCGGAGCATAGGGGCGAAGCCGGATCAAATCTTCAGTGCCTTCATTCCGAACATAAAAGAAGGTCCGGGCCCATCCTTTGCAGGAATCTAGCCCGGTAACCCGAGGAAAGACAGAGAACCTCCGGGGTGAAATGGACGCAGCGCCGAACTGCGTAAGTTGTTTATCCTCTGGCTCTAGATCTATGTTCGGAATGACATTATGATGAAGGCCGAAAAACCGGATCCATAGATCCTTCGTGGGCCATAGTCTGGCATAGCCTTCGATCGTGGAGGCGAAAGCAGAAAGAGAAGTAATTGCGTTGGCAGGAAGGTGGTGCGGCTGGAGTTCGTATGTGCTTAACCAATCATGGAAGAAATCGCTAACCGGCAAACCGAACCCTCGCTGGAAGTGGGACAATAACATAATGTACTCACCCAGATTGGGTGAGGGGGTGAGTTCGGCGGAGGCGAGGCGCGCGATGACGCCGGCGGGAATGCGTCTGGTGCGGTAGAGCCAGTCCAGGTCGTCTTGGCAGACCCAGGACCCGGCCCACGCACCGCGGTCCGCCGTGGCGGTGTCTTCTTCCATCTCTTGCTCGACGACAACGAGCTCCTCTTCTGTCATCTCCAGTTCTTTGCCCTCACTGTCGCTAGCAGCGGTGGGGGGCAGCGGCCTAGATTGACAGCGACCCGTGGCGGAGGAGGTGCGCAGCAGCGACGGCGATGCAGAGGTGTGGGGAAGCAGGGCGGCAGCGGCGCTGCTACTTAGAAGCAGTGGCGGCGGCGCTGTCACGGGGAAGACGAAGAAGAAGAAGAGCCAGAGGCAGAGAGGCGCGGAAGGGGGAAAAGACCTAAGGGGTGCGCCCCTCCCGTATTTAACCACTCCCTCGAGGGGGAAGTGGGATCGTGTCATACGGGTGCGCCACACGGTGTGGCCGTGTATTGCCCGTGTCAACCAATCTGCAGCGAGCCACACGAAAGGCCACAGGGTATAGCTGATCCAATGACATGACGCATTGATGCGGTTAACGAGGAGGCAGGCCAGACGTGACGTGCGCCACAGTGATAACTGACAATTACTGCAGCGGTTACTGTGGCTGGCCCTTAAAATGAGGCAATCTAATAATTAGCCTCCACATGGGTTAGCGTACGAGAGAAGGAAAGAAGACCCGGATGAGACCGTGGTAACCCGTCCAGCAAGTGAAAACTTGGAATGTGCCAAGGGAAAGTAAAACCATGAGGTCCGAGTTGAGGTGGTAACCCACCAGCAAGTGAAAACTTGGAACGTGCCAAGGGAACGTAAATCCATACAACCCGAGATAAGGAGATAACTCGGAATAGACATCCAAAGCTCGATAGAATTGAACCTGATGTGGCCTTAGCAGCCAAGGCAGCTAAGACCGCACCAGCTTCGGGGACTAATGTTGGGGGGATACCCCCGGGTAGGGTCACGCTGGGGTATAAAGGCCGAGTTAGCCGAGGTTCGGCAAGGCTAAAGCGGATGCTGGCCGGGTCACCTCAAGGCAGGCCGAATCACGGGGTAACCCGGACCAGGGGGCGTCCACCTAACTAGGTCTCAACCGACTTAAGCCGTAAGTCGAAATGGCGTATTTAACTTGTATGCAGGAACGAGTGTGGCCGGATCAACTATGATCCGGGTCATGGAAAGCTTCCAGGAGAAGGAAGGAATCTCGCTGGTCAAAAGGAGCCCCGGTACACACTGCATGAGCGAAGCGAACAAGGACAGGACCATCGGGGCGTGGCCGACAGAGGTGACGACGCCCGTGTCGGCCGACGCAGGCGCCGCAGAGGCTCACGTAGCCTCTGCATGGGTGACGCGGGGGAAAAGCACCCCGGTCGGTTTGCTATTTTGGGAAGAGGCATATTCCCTGGAATATGCCTCCACGTATGCCCTAAGTGGAGACCTAGCCACTCCTATATAAGGAGGGCTAGGGCCTCTGTAGAAGGGGTTCCTCTATTCTGATTGGTTTTAGGTTCGAAGGGTCTTGTACGGGTTAACTATGGGTGAGAGTAAGAGAGTTCCTTCTTCCTCCTCTCGCCAATACAGCTCTAGGAGCACTTGTAATCTGTGAAGTGAATCGAATATAAACCTTCTGTGTGGGGAATCACCTCACTATCCCTCCCTGGATTCCCCTAGTGCTATTAGTCCCCACCTTTAGCCTATCCATGGCATCTGCCGTGACACCACCACGACAGTTGGTGCCCACCGTGGGGCTAGCGGCGCTAGCAGGGGTGAAGATCCGGACGGGAAACCTCCTTGACACAGCCCAGGCACCTGACGCGCGTCGTCTCGTTCAGCGCTTTGGGAGCCATTGACAACGCTGGCTGCTTCGGCACGTGCCCACTTCCGTGCAACGGCCTCTTCGTCAACCTTGGTGCGCACAAGGTCTACGTTGCAGTGGACGTATCATGCGTTCATCCACGGCACGTCGTCGAGGCAGGGGAGCCACCCCTTAGCGTGGTTCACGGGGCGCGTATCACTCGCTCCCCGGACCGTGCTAAGGTGATGATGACTGCGCCAGGTGCAGGCGCAAGCAAGGATCCGGCACCAGATCCGGAGATAACACCTAAGGCACCGAGGAAAGGTAGAGGACCTCCACTAGAGAGGCCTGAGAATGTACTGAGAGAAGCTATGGATAGCTTGGCAAACCCAGTAGCAGCAGTGGTAGATCCGGCTCAGGCACAGGCCGAGCTAGAGGAAACTAGGCAGAAAATTCTAGAGGGAGCAAAAAAGATAGCTGTGGCTCAGCAATCGTTGAACATGACGCTGCGTGAGTACGCAAAGGCAAATAAAGTAGATGCTATAAAAGTGAAGGGGAGAAATCTCATGAGTGAAATGAACAAAGAAGGTGATACTCGGATTGAGGAATCAGAGAACTGTTTGTCCGTGGGGCTACCGAAGTACAGTACCCCGGTGAAAAACCTCAGAGCAACGGATGCAGCTGCGTCCGAGTTAGAGGGTCTAACGGGTGAAGCCTGTCAGAGACAACAAGATAGGGTCAATGAGTTGGTTCAGATTGCGAACATGCAAAATGAGGAACTTCTCAGGGAAAACCCGGAGAGAGCTGGGGCCTCCAAGATCGTTCATTCGGCGGTGGGTAACCCGGAGAAATCCGCTGGAGCCGCATCGTCCCCTCATGGTGGACCTAGGAGAGAGGAGGTAGTAACCTCGGCCAGGAGAAACAAGCAGATTGTTCCGTATGACCCGACAAGGGCAGGAAAAGCAAAAGAGGTACAAAGAAATGACGATCGACGGAGTGTAAGCCGAGGTGAAGCTAGCCGAGGTAACCGTGACCAAGGCAATGCCGGTCAAGGAAACGCTGTTAATGGCAATGCCGGACAGCACAACACGGCAGGACAACCGCAGCAGCAGAATACACCAAGGCAAGAGCAAAGTGCCGGCCGAGGTATGCAACAGAGAGATGCGCCACGAGAGCGAGACCAGTATAACGATGGAGATTCGGAAATGGTGAATGCAGGATACCCAAGGCCGGACTATCATGTGATAGGGTCGAGATTGGGAAGCAGGGATCTGATGCCGGATGACGCCAGGTTGAAACTGGATCAACTGTATAGGTCGGAGCAGATTCAAAGTCAAGGTCCTCCGGGTCCCGTGTGTTTTGGACCCCGGATCATGAAAGAGCCACCGGTACCTAACTTCCAGTTACCCAGAGGCACAAAGACGTATGACGACAGCACTAAGCCAGAGGATTGGTTGATAAACTATGCTACGGCTGTGAAAATTGCTACAAGAAACTTGTGATGGGCTGTGAGGTACGTACCCCAGATGTTGGAGGGGCCAGCAAGGGTATGGTTGAACAATTTGCCGCCCGGAAGTATTAACTGCTGGATCGATTTTGTGGAAATGTTTATCAGCAATTTCTCAAGTACGTATCAGAGGCCAAATAGGCCACAGACCCTAGCTAGGTGCAAGCAAAGACCGAATGAGACGGACCGGGAGTTTTTGACCCGGTGGTGTACCGTGAGAACTCGTGTGAGGGCGTGATAGAGTCACAGGCCATAGCGTGGTTTGTGCAAGGATGCAGATATGGAAGCGAGCTATGGCAAAAGTTGCAAAGGAAAATGCCAACCACTTTGGCAGAAATGATCTGGATTGCTGATTCGTATGCTTTGGGTGATCCGACTCAAGCTAGGCTCGTGTCCAACGAGTCAAATGAGGAGTACTACCAGAGAGATGGAGCCGGATCATCCCGGAGGAATGATTACAGAGGTAAAAGGAGAGATGACAGGCCGGATCACCGGTACAGTTCGCAACAAGTTGCAGCTGTGAATCAAGATCAGCCCAGAACAGGGAGCAATCAACGTTAGAAAACTGGAGGGCAACAATGGACGCCAAGAAATGATGGCAAGAAAACTTGGACGCCAGATCAGAAGAAACAGTGGAAAGAAAAGAAGGACCGTCCGAGGTACACTTACGAGTCAATGTTGGATCAGCCGTGTAAATTTCACACGCCAAATCTGAGTAACCTAGCGGGTCATACAACGAGGCAATGTGAGTGGATGCGTAAGATAGAATAAGGTGGTTCGGGGAATGCTCAGGCACCCCGGAATGATCAACCTCGACAGGAGTTACCCCGACAGCAATTGCTCTCCGGAGCGAACACGCAACAGCTAATGTTGCCTCCCCCTTCGCCGAGGTATGATAACCATGAGAGAAGAGATGCAGTGCATCAAGTAGAAAACCAGCATCAGCCGGATCAAAGGTACCCCGGAAATGAGGGGAGGAATGATTACAGGGAGCATCATCAGAGTTACTGTGTGTTTACCACTAAGGAAACCGATAGAAAGAGCTTGCAACACCGACATATGGAGGTCAATGCGGTAATGCCAGTGGTGACGAGGTATATGCCTTGGTCGGACCAGGAAATCACCTGGAACATCAAAGATCATCCCAAGCTTATGCTGAGTCCTGGTTCGTATGCGTTGGTACTAGATTCTGACATTCATTGGGCCAAACATCAATGTGAGGTTCTCCAAGGTACTGATTGACAACGGCAGTAGCATTAACATCATGTATGCGGATACAATGCGCAAGTTGGGTATCTCAGAGAACATGCTCCAGGCTACAAGGACAACTTTCCATGGAATTGTACTAGCATTTCTTGTGAGCCCATAGGAAAAGTCCGGGTTGACGTGTTGTTCGGCACAAGAGATAATTACCGAACTGAGAATCTGGAGTTTAAGGTGGTGAACCTGGAAAGTGCGTATCACGCGTTACTCGGAAGACCAGCATTGAACAAGTTCATGGCGAGCTGTCACATCAGTTACTTGAAGATGAAGTTTCACGGGCCAAACGGAGTGATTACCATTGCTGGAGATTTTTGACGTTCCATTGAGTGTGCCTCAGCCGGTTCTAACCTAGCCGAGTCACTTGTGATTGCACAAGAGAAAAGAAAAATCCAAGAGGTGGCGGCATTAGCTCAGTCCGCGCAGCAGTATATGTCGGCGCTCAGTAACCCGCATGGTAGCGTTTCGTTCCAAGCCGCAAAGGATACTAAGAAAGTGCGTGTTGACGATATGTTCCCGAAGCGCACCGTAACAATTGGTGCCGGGTTGAATGATAAATAGGAAAGCGAGCTCGTCAACTTCCTCCGTGAGTATCGGGATATTTTTGCTTGGTCCACCCAGGACTTGCAAGGTGTCCCGAGGGAGTTGGTCGAGCACTCTTTGAACGTGATACCCGGAGCAAGGCCGGTGAAGCAACCTCTCCGCCGCTTCGCCGAGGATAGGATAAAAGTCATTGGAGATGAAATAGCTCGGTTACCAGCAGCAAGATTTATCATGGAAGTACTCTACCCAGATTGGCTATCTAATCCAGTGCTGGTGGAGAAGAAGAAAGATGATCCGAATGTGGCAGTGGTTTGGCGTATGTGTATCGATTACACGAACCTGAACAAGGCGTGTCCAAAAGATCCATTTCCACTGCCGAGGATAGATCAGGTCATAGGCTCAACTGCTGGATGTGAACTGTTGTCATTCATTGATGCATATTCTGGTTTCCACCAGATACCTCTGAATCCGGATGATCAAATAAAGACTGCATTTATCACCCCGTATGGGGCTTATTGCTATCGCACCATGCCGTTTGGTTTACGTAATGCAGGGGCAACATACCAAATATGTATGCAGAAATGTTTGCACAACCAAATAGGTCAAAATGTACAAGTGTATGTGGACGATGTGGTTATCAAGACCAAGGAAAGCAAAACGCTCCTTGACGACATCAGGCAGACATTCGCGAACTTAAGAAGGTTCCGAATGAAGCTTAACCCGGAAAAATGTACCTTTGGTGTCCCGGCTGGAAAATTACTCGATTTCGCTCTCGAGGTATCGAAGTTAATCCAACTAAGATCCGAGCCATTGAACGAATGGAACTGCCGAAGTGTCTTAACGATGTCCAGAAGTTCACTGGTTGCCTGGCATCGTTAAGTCGGTTTATATGTCGGTTCAGAGAAAAGGCATTGCCTCTCTACCAACTCATGAAAAAGTCGGATAAGTTCGTTTGGACGCCACAGGCCGATGAAGCCTTTGCCCACTTAAAGAAGATGTTAGCCACTGCACTAGTGTTAGCCTCTCCACTATCAAAGGAGCCAATGTTGCTCTACATAGCCGCAACCAACCGAGTTGTAAGTGCAGTGATTGTGGTAGAGCGCGAGGAAGAGGGTAAGTCAGTGCAGAGGCCAGTGTATTACTTGAGTGAGTTATTATCTGCCTCAAAGCAGAACTACCCACACTATCAAAAGGTGGCATATGGTGTCTATATGGCAGCTAAGAAGTTAAAGCACTACTTTGAGGAGCATTCCATCAAAGTAATATGTGAAGCTCCCATATCCGAGATAATGAGTAACAAGGATGCAAGTGGCAGGATTGCAAAATGGGCCATTGAACTAGCTCCTTATGCGCCACAATATGATAGAAGAGAAGAAATCAAGTCTCAAGTTGTGGCGGACTTTTTTGTGGACTGGGCCGAGGTACAATATGAACCACCACCACCAGATCCAAACTACTGGAGGATGCATTTTGATGGGTCAAAAACAAAAACTGGGCTAGGCGCCGGAGTTGTGCTTACCTCGCCAAAGAAGGACCAGCTGAAATATGTGCTGCAAATCCATTTCGCGGCATCGAACAATGTCGCTGAGTATGAAGCACTTGTGCATGGGCTCAAAGTGGCAAAAGAGATTGGGATACATCGGATACTATGCTTTGGCGACTCGGATTTGGTAATACAACAAGTGTCGAGATTGTGGGACGCCCTTGATCCAAACATGGCTCTCTACAGATTTCACGTGCAGAAGATATCTGGTTACTTTGAGGGATGTGAATTTCACCATGTACCCCTGGTAGAAAATGAGGCTGTCGACATGCTGTCGAAGCTCGGATCAACCCGACAAGCAATTCCACCGGGTGTAGCATTGGAACACCTCAGAAAACCATCTATCAGGCCGTCCCCAGGAACCGACTCAATCTATGTCCCGGAAGATACAGAATCCAGAGCTGTGCCCATGGACATTGACATGGGAGGTGGTGCGCGAAACCTGGGGACTGCATCAGCAAACCCGGGGACTGCCTTAGCGAACCCGGGACTGCCTCGCAGGACCTGGGGACTGCTCAGCGTGATCCGGTTGAAGTTATGCCGGTGGATCAGATGGAAATTGATGAGGATGTGTTACCTGTGCGAGCAATACCATCTTGGGCACTGCCCCTATTTCAATTCCTGAAATATGGAACGTTACCCACTGAGGAAGTGTTAGCCAGGCAAACTCTGAGGAGAGCAAAGACATACACAATCATCAATTCCGAGCTATACAAACGGAGTGTGACCAATGTCCTCCAGCGATGCATCGACCCGGAAGAAGGGCTTGACATCCTCCGAGATATACATCAAGGGGAGTGTGGGCATCATGCCTCGTCCCGAGCCTTGGTGGCAAAAGCTTTCCGGCATGGATTCTACTGGCCAAGTGCCTTAGAACAACAGAAGATCTGGTGAGAAAATGCAATGGTTGTCAGAGGTATGCTACCAAGACACATATGCCTATGTCGGAACTCAAAACCATACCAATCACATGGCCATTTGCCGTATGGTGCTTGGATATGGTTGGCCCATTCAAACCAGCAAGGGGGAATATGACTCACATTTTGGTCATGGTGGATAAGTTTACAAAATGGATTAAAGTGAAGCCTATAAGAAAATGTGATGGAGCTACGGTCGTAACATTTCTCAAAGACATTATCTTGAGATACGGTTATCCTCACAGTATCATAACTGATAATGGCACATATTTTGCTGAAGGAGCATTTGCGCGATTCTGCCGGGATAAGAAGATCCGGCTGGACGTTGCCTCAGTGGCCCACCCCGCATCGAACGGACAAGTGGAAAGATCCGACGGATTGGTATTATCCGGGATAAAACCCCGGCTCATTGAGCCGCTGCAAAGATCAGCGGGGTGCTGGATAGAAGAACTACCAGCGGTACTATGGAGTTTAAGAACAACTCCAAATCGATCAACAGGCTATACGCCATTTTTTCTGGTATATGGGGCAGAAGATATATTAGCAGCCGACATAGAGCATGATTCGCCTAGGGTCACCCAATACACAGAAGCCGAAGTGCAAGAAGCTCGGCAAAATGATGTTGATCTGCTGGAAGAAGCGAGAGAACTGGCATTGTCCAGATCCGCCATATATCAGCAAAACCTCCGACGCTATCATAGCCAGAAAGTAAGACCCCGAGTCTTTCGGGAAGGCGATCTGGTGCTCCGGTTGGTACAACGTACTATTGGCATGCATAAATTATCACCCCCATGGGAAGGGCCGTTCATTGTGAGCAAAGCATTGCACAATGATTCTTATTATCTTATCGATGCAAAGCCACAGGAAAAGAACAAGGCGGACAGGTCCGGCGAGGAATCTAAGCGTCCATGGAATGTAGCTCTACTTCGTCCTTTCTACAGTTAGCAGAGAAGTGTATGTGTCCGAGTCTTCTCATATGTCGGTATGTATGCCGACAATGAGCCTATCAATGAAATGTTGGCACCTCGAGCAGTAACTCGGGGACTGCCTCAATAATGTTTGTTGTTTTTTCATTATTTATACGTCAGCTGGAGTAAGTTGTTCTACTTAACTCGAATTAGTAGTGTGTGAGCACCAAAAACCCAACTCTTCGACTTGCTGCTGTCCAACAAGAATTGGCTTCATGGCAAGCAAGAGAACACGTTTGGAATTGTGTAGCACATGAAAAATGACTAAGGAAAAGAACTTAATCGAGCCGACGTTTGTTTTTCAGACTAACCTTGTATTTACTTTCAAATTATTATGCTGAATTATTTTGAGCTAAGCCTAAAGTTTCTAAGTATTGTTAAAAAATTTTTTGAAGCTTGGATTCGTAAGTCGTAAAACCGAATCAAGGTAGACACGAACCGAGCCAGAAGATTGGACGAACAAGAAAATGAAACTCGGGGACTACGCCCAAGTTAATCCGACATAGAAACTTAGTAGCAAAATATCACATGTGCACTGGATACAATTCCACCCGGGATACCGGGGATCTGATAAGTTTTCAAGTGTTTTCACTTAAGGAGCAGCAGGAGGAGGAAGTTCGGCGTCATCTTCGCCTTCTTCGATATCCGAGGCATCGTCCTCTCCATCCTCGTCCGAACCATCTTCAACATTCTCAACCTCTTTGTCACCAGCGGCTTCCAGGAAGCTCGGTCCCTCAGTCCATTCATGAATGGGAGCATATTCAATGAGGCTATGGGCGCAAGCCTGGCGCCGAGCTACCCACTCCAGGTCATTGGTCCATTTGGATCCGGTGCGCAGGCGCATCAGGAGGTTGAGGTCGATCTTCTCATACCACGTGAGTATGTGATGAAGAACGGTCTCAGCTGCAACACGTCCAGCAGACTCCCTCCAAAGGTCGAGCTGTGTCTCGATTTCCATCAGCTTTTCAGCGAGAATTGCGATTCTCTCCGGAGTGTCTTCGCCAGGCCAGAACATGTTGAAGACTCGGACTGAAACATCACGGAGATCCTTGCCGTAGTTCTTCATGATTTCCACACGAGATGACAGGCTGACCAGCAGGTCCTCCATGTCATAGGGAATGTCTTCACCATCAGGAGCAACGGGAGTACCCCTATCTCGGCGGAAATTGGCAACGGCGGCGCTCGCAATGGGAGTACCCTCTAGAAATTTGCCTAAAAATAGGACAAGAGAAGAAAGTAATGAAAAGACATGTGAGGTAACCCGGAGAAGTATGCCGGATAAGGAAAAGGAACTTACGTAAAATATGGTTGTGGATCCGGGTCAATTCATTGGTACAATCATCGTGTCTTTTGCGGAGCTGCACCAATTCGGCGTTCGCTGACTCAAGCTTGACGTTGGCCTCCTGGATAAGTTCTCGGTCCTTAGCAATTTGGAGATTGAGGCGCTCGCGCTCTTCGGTGTAGTCCTGGCCAGCCTTTTCAAGCTCGGTTCGGTGCTGCGCTTTCATCTTCTTCATTTATGCCTTTAACTTGGCAATTTCATCGTCCTTGGTTCGAAGGAGGGCAAACTCATCGTCTTTCTTTTTGATCTCGGTCTGATGCTGCCCTGCTTGTTCGAGAAAATGCAGCATCATATCAGGCACGGGCACACTATCTTCAAGAGATGCTGAAATAGCGTGTTGACCCGACAGAGCCGAGGTATGAATGTTTGCCGAGCCAAGAAGAAAAGGAGATGGAAAGCAAAGGAAGGTCAGACAAAAGTAGCTTACCCTTAATCTGATCAAGATTCTTCCGCATAAGCTTGTTCTCAGCCTCCACCCCAGCTGCAAAAACCGAATGACAGATTAGTTCGGCAAAAAAAGATGAAGGAAAACAGAAAAATGGGAAGAAGAGAACTTACCCCTCTTCTCGTGCTCAGCGAGATGTGCATTGTGCTTCGCGAGCACCATTTTGTGAGTGTCCAGGAGATGTTGGAACTCAGCGCTCCGGCGGTTGGTGGTCACCTGAAAGGAGTACAGAAATTCAGCTCAAGGTGTGTGCATATTCGAAGTGTACAAGATCCAGGCCAAGTGGAACTTAATCCGGCTCTAGGTGTGTGCATATTCAAAGTGTACAAGATCCGGGCCAAGTGGAACTTAACCCGGCACTAGGTGTGTGCATATTCGAAGTGTACAAGATCCGGGCCAAGTGGAACTTAACCGGGCTCTAGGTGTGTGCATATTCGAAGTGTACAAGATCCAGGCCAAGTGGAACTTAACCCGGCTCTAGGTGTGTGCATATTCAAAGTGTACAAGATCCAGGCCAAGTGGAAATTAACCTGGATCTAGGTGTGTGCATATTCAAAGTGTGCAAGATCCGGGCCAAGTGGAAATTAACCCGGCTCTAGGTGTGTGCATATTCGAAGTGTACAAGATCCAGGCCAAGTGGAACTTAACCCGGCTCTAGGTGTGTGCATATTCGAGTGTGCAAGATCCGCCAAGTGGAACTTAACCCGCTCTAGGTGTGTGCATATTAGTGTACAAGATCCGGGCCAAGTGTAACTTAACCCGGCTCTAGGTGTGTGCATATTCGAAGTGTACAAGATCCGGGCCAAGTGGAACTTAACCTGGCTCTAGGTGTGTGCATATTCGAAGTATACAAGATCCAGGCCAAGTGGAACTTAACCCGGCTCTAGGTGTGTTCATATTCGAAGTGTGCAAGATCCGGGCCAAGTGGAACTTAACCCGGCTCTAGGTGTGTGCATATTTGAAGTTGTCAAGGAGCTACGTTAGTTTTTTAAGGAGCATCCGGCCAAGTAACAAGTTACTCCCCCGGAGGCTCGGGGACTAATGGTTATATCGCTAATATCTACAGCATTCTAAGGAAAAGGTGAAGTAACGTACCTCCATCATCCGACCCGCGAGGTTAATCGCCTTAGCGGTTGTGTTCATCTGAGCAGCAAACTCGGCGGGACCGAACTTCTCCGGGAGATCGTCGTTGTAGACGAACTCCGCCTTGTTCCAGTTGTTCATAAACTCGATCAAGGTCGGAGGATATCGCTCACCGCTGAGCATGTGGGGCGCCACCAAGCCCTTCGCATGTGCTTCCCTCCTCTCAACCTGAGCAAGGGCCGGGCTGGTGTGCAGAACAAGTTGCTACGCATTAGTTGGCTCGGCAGGGGTGTCCTTCGGTGCTGGAGGCTTCTGGGCAAGCATGGACGCAAGGGTGCGCTGTCCAGACCCGGCGGACGCTGCCCTGGTGGCGTCAGGGGCTTTCTTGCCTTTGAGCTGCTGAGAGGAGGAAGTGGTTGTAGCAGATTTTCCCTTAGGAGCTGCCTGGGTACTTCCTCGCCGAGACTGAGAAGACTCGGACAAGGCGGAGGAGCTTGGCGCTGGTGCTCTTGTTGCTGGAGCTGGTGCTGCTACTGATGTTCTTGCTGACGGAGTTGGTGTTGGTGCCGGAGTTGGTGCTGGTGTTGGTGCGGAGGTAGTCTCGGTAGTTGCTGGTTGTAGCAATGCCGAAGTGGTGGATGTCGCTGCCTCGGCTGGGTCCGTCTCCCCCGCTCCGAGGTTGCCCCCCTCTTGACAAGGTGATCTGGAACCCGGAGAAGCCACAGAACCCTCTGGAATAGGGCTCAGCGGGCGTGACTCGTCGTCACGAGGGGGAGAAGGGCTAGGTCAGAGTGGCGAAGAGATGCTAGATCCACTCTAGGGGACCTCCTCCGCAGCACTGCCGAATCAAATAATGTCAGAAGAGAAACTAAAACAATGCAAGGAAGAATAAGTTGCAGAGGGAAAAGAGTATTACGCATCCGAGGTCAGGGGCTCCTTGGGTTTCCGAGCCCTTCGTGCTGGGGCCTTGCCTGCTGGCTTGGAGGCGGTTTTATCTCCGGACTTCTTTCGCCTTTTGGAGGGCTGAGAAGGTCCGGAGGAGGAACTTGATGCAGCTCCACACCTCTTCTTCGGCGCTACTGGAACAGGTTCACCCGTAGCGAGGGGAGGATCCTCGTGGATCTGCCCACCGGGGTGAGATAATGCCGGAAAAGCATAAGAAAGGGGGACAGCGTCAACACCTTCCATCACCTCAATATCAGAGTCATCCTCATCGTCGGGCCAATCTCTAATAGAAGAGAGTTTATCGGTGGGTCGCTTGGTCGCGTCGGACATTGGGAGGAACATCTCCTGGGCCGGTTCTTCCTCATCCGAGCTCTCCCGGTCAGGCGCGCATTTGAGGGTGGGGTCGATGCCATCCTCAATAGTCTGCTGAAGGAATTGCTAAAGGAGAAAAAAGACAACGGGGTTAAAAATAAAACAACAACCGACATAAGATCTAATTCGGAGAAAGTTGGTGGCATGAAGCTTACCACGGGAGGAAGCCTATCCCGGCAATAATGCTCAATTCCCCACGTCCATTCAGAGGAGAAGTCCTTGTGGGTGGTGAAGAGCGCCTTGACCCGGCTATAGATTTCTGTGTTGCTAAGCTCGAAGGACGAGGTCCGGTTGGGGTCGCGGCCCCAACTCATGTGGCACACCTTGTGAGTGCGCTTATGGAGAGGGGAGATCCGGTTGCGTACGAATGTGATTATGGCGTCCTTGTTGCGCAACCCGAGATCCTTCAGCTCCTTGAACCTCTTATTGACTTGGTTGGCCAAGACAGTGGGCTTCTTGGGGACAACGTCCCATAACTCCGGGTTAGGAGGACCCGGAGCATAGGGGCGAAGCCGGATCAAATCTTTAGTTCCTTCATTCCGAACATAAAAGAAGGTCCAGGCCCATCCTTTGCAGGAATCTAGCCCGGTAACCCGGGGAAAGACAGAGAACCTCCAGGGTGAAATGGACGCAGCGCCGAACTGTGTAAGTTGTTTATCCTCCGGCTCTAGATCTATGTTCGGAATGACATTATGACGAAGGCCGAAAAAACGGATCCATAGCTCCTTCGTGGGCCATAGTCCGGCATAGCCTTCGATCGTGGAGGCAAAAGCGGAAAGAGAAGTAATTGCGTTGGCAGGAAGGTGGTGCGGCTGGAGTTCGTATGTGCTTAACCAATCATGGAAGAAAACGCTGACCGACAAACCGAATCCTCGTTGGAAGTGGGACAAGAACACAACATACTCACCCGGATTGGGTGAGGGGGCGAGTTTGGCGGAGGCGAGGCGCGCGATGACACCGATGGGAATGCGTCTGGTGCGGTAGAGCTAGTCCAGGTCATCTTGGCAGACCCAGGACCCAGCCCACGCACCGTGGTCCGCCGTGGCGGTGTCTTCTTCCATCTCTTGCTCGACGACGACAAGCTCCTCTTCTGTCATCTCCAGTCTGTTGCCCTCACTGTCGCTAGCAGCGGTGGGGGGCAGCGGCCTAGATTGACAGTGACCCGTGGCGGAGGAGGTGCGCAGCAGCGACGGTGATGCAGAGGTGTGGGGAAGCAGTGTGGTGGCGGCGCTGCTACTTAGAAGCAGTGGCGGCGGCGCTGTCGCGGGGAAGACGAATAAGAAGAAGAGCCAGAAGCAGAGGGGCGCGGAAGGGGGAAAATACCTAAGGGGTGCGCCCCTCCCCTATTTAACCACTCCCTCGAGGGGGAAGTGGGATCGTGTCATACAGGTGCGCCACACGGTGTGGCCGCGTATTACCCATGTCAACCAATCAGCAGCGAGTGACACGGAAGGCCACAGGGTATAGCTGATCCCATGACATGACACATTGATGCGGTTAACGAGGAGGCAGGCCAGACGTGACGTGCGCCACAGTGATAACTGACAATTACTACAGCGGTTACTGTGGCTGGCCCTTAAAATGAGGCAACCTAATGATTAGCCTCCACGTGGGTTAGCGTACGAGAGAAGGAAAGAAGACCCGGATGAGACCATGGTAACCCGGCCAGCAAGTGAAAACTTGGAATGTGCCTAGGGAAAGTAAAACCATGAGGTCCGAGTTGAGGTGGTAACCCGGCCACCAAGTGAAAACTTGGAACGTGCCAAGGGAACGTAAATCCATACAACCCGAGATAAGGAGATAACTCGGAAATGACATCCAAAGCTCGATAGAATTGAACCTGATGTGGCCTTAGCAGCCAAGGCAGCTAAGACCGCACTATCTTCGGGGACTAATGTTGGGGGGATACCCCCGGGTAGGGTCACTCCGGGGTATAAAGGTCGAGTTAGCCGAGGTTCGGCAAGGCTAAAGCGGATGCTGGCCGGGTCACCTCAAGGCAGGCCGAATCACAGGGTAACCCAGACCAGGGGCGTCCACCTAACTAGGTCTCAACCGACTTAAGCCGTAAGTCAGAATGTCATATTTAACTTGTATGCAGGAACGAGTGTGGCCGGATCAACTACGATCCGGGTCATGGCAAGCTTCCAGGAGAAGGAAGGAATCTCGCTGGTCAAAAGGAGCCCTAGTACGCACTGCATGAGCGAAGCGAACAAGGACAGGACCACCGGGGCATGGCCGACAGAGGTGATGACGCCCGTGTCGGCTGACGCAGGCGCCGCAGAGGTTCACGTAGCCTCTGCATAGGTGACGCGGGGGAAAAGCACCCCGGCCGGTTTGCTATTTTGGGAGGAGGGGAATATGCCTCCACGTATGCCCTAAGTGGAGACCTAGCCACTCCTATATAAGGAGGGCTAGGGCCTCTGTAGAAGGGGTTCCTCTATTCTGATTGGTTTTAGGTTCGAAGGGTCTTGTACAGGTTAACTGTGGGTGAGAGTAAGAGAGTTCCTTCTTCCTCCTCTCGCCAATACAGCTCTAGGAGCACTTGTAATCTGTGAAGTGAATCGAATATAAACCTTTTGTGTGGGGAATCACCTCACTATCCCTCCCTAGATTCCCCTAGTGCTATTAGTCCCCACCTTTAGCCTATCCATGGCATCTGCCGTGACACCACCACGACAAGGTTGGTCCCGCATGTCAGCGACTAATTTTAACCGAAGTGGTACGGGGCAATCTTAGCGCTACGATTAGACTATGATCGAACGGTTGTGGTTCGTCGTCCTCGGTGAACAGGTCTCCGGTGAGGACGAACCCTAGCGGCACGGTAGGGGTCTACGGGGGCTCACCTGGGCTCTAGCTAGGCTTGGCGACAGGGGCGTTCGAGCTGGTCGATGATGGCGGTTCGAGGCATGGTCGCGGCGGCTCCTGGGGCAGCTCCAATCGACGGTGCCTCTTCTCCTCTACAGCGGCAAGCTTCGGCAAAATTTTGGCAAATGGAGGCTCGCCTTGCTCTGGGGATTTTGTGCAGAAATGGGGTGGAGAGGGCCTCCTTTTATAGCTCGACGAAGGGACCGAGCAGCATGGGCGTGACTCGTCGGTGGTGATGCTACAGGCAGCTAGAAGCGTGGCTGGTGGTGGGGGACGATGCGCGGTCTGCTGGCGGTCCTCTCAGGCTTAAATGTGAGGCAAGGGGCGGTCGCATTTGGTCTGGAGCGGATGATGCTCTGCGTGGCAGAAGCGGCGTTCAACGCGGCGCATGGTGGCTGCGGGTCAAGCGGCGGCGAACGGGCATGTCTGGGCAACTGCTGGACTCATGGCAGAGCAGTGTGCGCGAGCTGTGGTCAAGGCGCGGCGTGTGCACGCTGGTTGGGCGCGGTGCTCTGCCGTGTGCTCGGCATGGTGCAGACGCTCTCGGCGCGGCTCTGCTGGGGTGGTCCACGGCCTGGAAGCGCTCGGGTAAGGGACAGAGAGGGGCGATGTGGTCTCGCCTACCTCCCAGGCATCATGGGCAAACTCGGGGCGGTCTGCTGTGAGCGGTTCATGGTCAGCCTGGTGCGGCGGCTTCGGGCGACATGGCACTAGCGCCAGCAATGAAGGGGGCGAGGCTTTGATGCTCTGGTTGGTGCTGGGGTGACCAGGGGACAAGGATTTAGCTAAATGGTGGACAAGGCATTGATCAAGAACAGTAAAAATTTGGCAGCTAATTATGTGCTCACCAAGTGTTCGACACAATGCCCGCAAGAAATTTAAATTTGAATATTTGATTCAAAAAAATTGAGCGGTCTTGTATTAAGCTTGAGAGACTAGGTTTGCTTGGGATTGCCAAGGTGAATTCATTTGATGGGTTTTTCAAAAATGAGGATCTTCACATATGCATTGGATTCAATTTTCAAATGTCATTTAAATTGCTTTGCTAGATGTTTTGTAAGTTTTTAAAGTGGGCCTTGGTACATCTTTACTTGGTCTAGCAAGGGGTGAAAAGAGTTTAGATAGTTTCTATTTGAAATTGTTTTCTAGGAACACCTAAAGTGACCTAGTGAATTAAAATGGTCAAAATGACCATTTGCCTTATTTAATCTTATTTGATTTCTTTTTCTTTGGATTTTGTTTATAAATGGTCTAGATGATGTGGCATTCACCTTTAAACCATTTCACAACATTTAGAACAATCAAGCATGGCATTTTCAAACAATTCTACACTAATGAAACACACACATGCATTCATAATCATTTCATTAATAAAAGATTTTGTCAACCCTAAATTGGGTGATTAGGCACTTGATAACCTTGATTAAAGTTTTGGGATGTTACACTGACCGTTTGGGACAGATCTGTGCGCCACCGGAATTTATGGTGCTCCACCGGTACTAACGGTAAACCGGAACACAAAAAGAGAGAGGAAACGCACTCTCGTCTGAACTTTGGCCAGAACGTCCGCTCAAGAAAAAACGTTGGACAACATGCACGAAAACTTCAATAACTTTTGACTCTGGACTCCGATTTCAATGATCTTGGTCTCGTTTTAAGAGAACAACCAGCTTTATAAGATTATGCAAAGAAACATAATATTCCAACATGAGAGAATAATACTAAAATGGAGAAATGTATGACCTCTCTAGAAGAGACGAACCGGTAAAACCTCCAAAACCCAAAACGTAATAAGTTGAGCTTGGAAACTCCAATTGGGATGAAACCAATTTAGTTGGAAAGATAATAAAGAGTAGAACCCAACAAAAGGTGAAATATTGGATACCACCAAGGGAAAAATGTCAAGTATATATATGTGAGATATCTCCTAAGGTGTAGAGCCAGAAAACCCGCAAGATAAAAAATGCAATAAGATATTCAAGAGAAATCCGTTTTTGCTGAAGTAGAGCTTGTTATGAATAACCACAATACCTAGATCCTCACATGGACAAGATACAAACAACAACCAAAAAGGGTGATGCTATGTATACAAAGGTTTGATCTTCCCTTGTAAGACAAGATCGAGCTACTCACTCAAGAGCCCCTCTTGATAGTATGACTATCTATGCTGAATCCGGTCTCCCAACTAACAACATGAGACCAAAAAAAGTCAAAACCTATCAAGATAATACCTTTGCCTTGAGAATTCCACTTGAGATTAATGTATACCATCTTGTCTTCCTCAAGATGGAACATCTTTCTTGATCACTCTTTCTCGCACTATGCTTGATGAAGACTTGCGACTTGCTCCCCCATACACCATGGAGAAACCTCTTCTTTGAACTTGTCTTCATTACTCCATGATCACTGAGGATGGAAAGCTTTAAGAATGAGATCCTCTAGAGATGGCGCATCTTGATCTAGCACTTCATTTCTTGATGATGCCTTGAAGATAGCCATGAGGAGCTCCATATTATTCTATAAGACACTCTTGATCTTCTTCTTCTGCATGATTCCAATAGGCACAAAGCCCTTGGACATTTCTTATTCTTCTTCTTCATTTTTCAGCCTTGAAACCAACACATGGACCAAGCGATGCCAATGAAAAAAACCTACCAGTGAAACTCAATTCACACATTAGTCCGTAGAGATTGTGATTAATTACCAAAACCACACATGGGGGCATATATGCCCTTTCAATCTCCCCCATTTTGGTAATTGATGACAATCCCTTTGAGAGGGTTTAAATATGGAATTTAATGAACACAATGGTTGTTCCAACATCAAATAATACACAAGTATGTGATGTTGGTACTCCCACAATATCTAGAGCAAACTCTCCCAAAAGCTATGCACGTCTGATAAACTTGAATTTCATTGCATATATTGCTAACTATTACCATTAGTGGAGTTTCCTCTGTATATCAAACATGCAAAGAAACAACAAAGATGCAATAGCATACAAGGCTAATGCTTAATAACCAACTCAAAGCATAAACCAACTTACCTTAAACCCTCTAAAACTTCTCCCCCATTGGAATCCATTGCCAAAATGGGTGAAAAGTTCTAGATGGCCAATATAGTGAGACTTCCTCCAAAGGTGTGCATATGCACATATCCAATGATGAACACTTGGGAGGAAGTGAAACTATATTGAGGACCCGAGGATTGCAAAAAGAAAAGAGAAAGAATGGAACTTCAACAAATGAATCGAGAAACAAAAAGATCCAAAAATAGCAATTGAATACAATAATTGATACCAAATGAAAATAATAAGATATTATGATACGAGCAACAAGGTGTTTCAATGAAATAGGGAAGCTCCCCAAGCTTTGTCCATAAGATAGAATCATTGCATTTGAATACATTATGCACAAATATGAAATCCTCACTCCTGCAAACTGATTTAAAAATACACAACAAGAGAGATCAAAATATGAGTGCCCGAAGATGCAAACAAATGGGACAAGCACTCATTGGCAAATAAATTTGGAAGCCACTGAAGAGTCAAAATGAAATTAAAGGTGGTCTCCAAGGAAAACAAAAACAACCAAAGATTTATCTTCTCGTGTGTGTATAAGTTTCTAGGTGGGAAATATCACAAGGACATATTCCCACAAAGAAACATGCACACACAAAATAGATACTCAAGAAAGCAGATGAAGAGCAAAAGGAAGTCATAGAATATACCAATAAGATTTTTGCTTAAAACATGACCAAAGGCTCAAATATATCTCATTGTACATCAATAAGCTTCAAACACCAACACACTACATACATTACAACTATTATCAAGACAAGAGGGGATAGTTGGAATATATGGAGAAATGCAACAAGTATCACAAATAGAAATCAACTTTGCAAAATACTCACTATTGCACATGAGTGAAATTGAAGAAAAGATAGGCAGTAAAGTTGCTAGATTAACATATTTGGGATTGGTGAATCATGAGAATGATTTTGTA
This sequence comes from Avena insularis, assembly GCA_023614405.1. Classification (NCBI taxonomy): domain Eukaryota; kingdom Viridiplantae; phylum Streptophyta; class Magnoliopsida; order Poales; family Poaceae; genus Avena; species Avena insularis. The sequence continues at coordinate 437,413,303 of CM042692.1, forward strand.
TAGTCCCCATTATATGCACTCATCTCAACATACTCACATTAGAAATAGAGAGATCTCCTAAAACCAAAGCAAGAACCACAAAATTTGCAAATACACAAATTCATGCCAACAAGGAACCTAAAAAATATTGTAAACAAGATATGTATGGATGAGAGAGATACTTTTTACCGAGATATAATTGGTACGATATAGTGGATAAGAATTTGTTGATCATCCTAGTTTTCCTACAATTGTTATGTAGACGCCACTTCTTCCTAATTGAAGAGACAAGCATCCAATTTATCTCCAATGTACCTAAAACAATCATTAAGTACACTATGGTCCCCAAACATATTGGGTCTAAAGTAGTTAGTGCAACTACAATACATAGGAGAGCCTCCACATAAATATGTGCATATTAATATGAAACTGAATTTAATGCACATCTTAGCCGAGAGGATTTTTTGGAGATTCCCCTTTATATTGGATCAAAGAAAGCGAGCATGCCAAATAATAAACGTGTAGTAAGTATGCATGCACAAGACTTTCAAGAACCAAAAAGGAGATGCAATTTGAACAAAAAACACCAAGTAAACCAAGGAGTCACACACAAGAGTGTGACATGACAAAAGTTGTCCAAATTGTATCAAAGATCCAAATCAACACATGAAATGACATAAGTTCAACAAAAGAACTAGGCAAAAGCCAAAGAGGAAAAGATGCACAAAAACACAAATGCTCAAGGATTTATTTCATCCTAAAGGATAAAAACAACTAACAAAGAATGAGACAAAACCAACTCCCAAAGAAAAAGATTCAAACAAATAAATCAAACTCTCTACACTTTTCATGATGGCACAAAGAACCAAAAGAAAAGATCGAACAACCAAACACATAAAACACGAAATGGATCAAAAAGAAGCATTAAAAGGAATGTTCTAGATAGTATAGGAGAGCTTTCCCATGAATAGTGCATTATATATAACTTTGATTTTGAATGCAAAATGCACAAAAATTAGATCATCACTACTTCCTACATTAAATAAAACACAAGATAATACCAATAAAATAAAATGATCCACAAGAGGCAAGGAAAACATGGGAGTAACACAAATCATTTTCTCGGCCAAAGATAGGGAAAACATAAACAAATGCCAAAGTGAATATGATCACTAAATTCTACCATATATATATGGAGTGCCAATTGTCTAATGACAATAAGTATTGGGGTTAATTTTCTCGAGGTAGTTTGCAAAGGATATCATGATCATATTCACAACAAGAAGCATATGACAAAATATTCAAATAAGCTCAATGCTTAGATAGAGATTCTTGATAGCTCCAAATAGTCACACAATCATTAAAGATTAAAATAACTTGAAGCAAATGGTTTCCATGGAGGATATGGAGGTCCAAATATGAGGAAACATATACCAAGAAAAACTCTCACAAACAAGATCCAAAAGATGAGTAATAAAAGAAATAAAGAAAATTGGAACTTGTTTGAGCTAATGTGGCACATAGGAGCTAGATAATTCAATATCAATTCTAAGTGGCACTACATCAAATGTCCACAGTTTCTAGGTTTGTAATATGCACAAAGCATATGGGTCCTCCATAATGTGATAAACCATGAATTCTCAACAAGAGACAAAAACATCCAAATGGAGATAATTAATGGACATTATATGACTTGAAATCATCATGAAAAAGACATACCACATAGAGACTAAGCAATATTCCAATATCAATACTAAGTGGTATTCCACATGTGCACACATTTTAAGGTTGTGGAATGCCCAAGCATAACACTCTTCCAAAATGGGATAGTCCATTAATCTCTCTCAAGAGCCAAATAAGATACCAAATGGATTCAACAAAGGCTCCAAACCAAGAAACACAAATACATGGTGTGCCAACCAACATACACAAATATACTCGATAACTCAATATAAGTACGAGGGAAGCACACCATATACAAACACATGCAAGGGTATAAAACCAACACATGCACAAGGGATCAAGTAACTTTCAATGTAAATTAGTTAAGCACAAGTTATCGCAAGGAGGAACATTCAATATATGATAGAAGTAAGATAATCCAAATAGCTTGATTTGACAAAAATAATTGATGAAGATCCCTCAATTCTTCATAATGTAGCCAAGCTTCCAATGCCCTCCAAAAATACCTATTGATCAAGGTTTAGCTTGTTGGTCCCCAACCAAGTTGGGTCCTAAGAAGTTAGTCACAATAGGCTTGGTAACCCAAATGGTCCTTTTCTTGACACCATGTTGGGCACCAACAAATTTGGCAAACACATTGCCCCCCACATCCTTATGAAGTGAATAAGCATCATTAATTAAGATAGGTTTGGATGAGTTGTTACCCATGGTGCATGAGGAAGAAAGGTGCCCCTTCTCGCGGCATATGTAGCAAGTTCTTATCTTGCTATCTTTGTTCTTGGGAGATGCCACCACTTAAGGAGGAGCTTGAGACTTCTTGGGAAGAGACCCAACTTGAGCTTGCGATTGAGCTTGAGGTTGCTTATCTTGTTTCTTCTCACCAAGAGGCTTCCTTTTCAATGGGCAAGCTCTCACATGATGCCTTTCTTCCTTGCACTTGAAGCACACAATGTTGGCCAGATTCTTCACTTATTCTTGGCCCTTCTTATTATTATTCTTGTGCTTCAACTTGTTAGTGGGCATGTTCATGATATTGGAGTTAAATCCAAGCCCACTCTTGTCATTAGGGTATCTTCACACACATAAGATGTTCTTGAGTGTGGTCTTATCTTCATGACACTTCTTCAAGTCATTCTTCAAAGAAGTGACTTGAGCCTTGAGTTTCTTGTTTTCCTCTACATGGTTAATATCGAAAACAATACTAGAGGAAGTAGATGCTACATAGTTAGAGCAAAAAGGAAAGGGATGCAATTCATCACAAGATATAGCATGGTTATGAGATGATGAATCACAAGGACTAGCATATGGTAATATGGCATTTTGATTAGAAGTAGTGCTCGTGTCCACAAGAGGCTCACTAGATGTTACCTTTGACACAATGGCCTCATGATCCAACTTTAGCCTACAATGGGAAACTAGAAGATCCTTATGCAAGCTTGAGAGCTTAACATGATTTTCTTCCAATTTCCCATAGTTGCTAGTTAGCAAAGCAAGTTGAGATTTTAGCTCAACATTCTCCTTCAAGATAGATGCTTCACAAGAAGTAGAGTTAGTAGAACAAGGGTCATCATTAATAGTAAGAGGTGAGGGCATCTTGGAAAGTTCTTTTGAGTAGGAAGCTTTAAGTTTCTCATGTAACTTGATGAGTTTTATGAGCTCACCCTTGATGACCGTAGAGCCATTGTTGAGGTGCTCAAAATCCTCAAGGGGTTTAGAATAAGCAACTTGAAGCTTCTCATTTTTAACTTTGAGATCACTTGCCACCTCAAGATCTCTATCATGAGATTACTTAACTCTAGATAGCTCTAGATAAAAGGTCTCCTTAAGATATTCCTTGGTGGTTTGTTCCTCTTAAAGAGCTTCATATAGATTGGCAATGTCATTAGCATACTCATGCTCACGACTACCCAATTTATGAATAGTGTCCTCATGCTCATCAATAAGTTGCTTACTCTCAATAGCATAAGTTCATATTTCAATTAATTTAGAGCAAGAAATTTTATTTGGGTGTAGAGAATGAAGGACTAGCTCCCCCTTCTTTTTTAAAGAAGAAACATCATCTACCTCTTCATCTAAATCAACATTCACATCATCATGAGGTGCATTGGGATCCAAAGGAGGGGTTACCTTTGAAGCCTTAGCCATGAGGCACAAGTGAACATTGGGAGGAAGAGGTGATGGTGAAGGAACATTTAGAGCTCCATTCACAACCTTTCCTTGGCCCATATATTATTCGGTTTCCTCCACATGGTTAGCAACACAAGTACTAGAGGAAATAGAAGCGCATTTATAATGGAAACAAGGCAAAGAAAGCATATCATAGTGAGATATATTCAATCCATTTTTACATGATATGTAAGGAGAATCAACACTAGGATGTAAATCACATATAGTGCTATAAGTGTTCGTGCCCAAAGATAAACCATTGAAATGAGATAGAGATGAGATATCATCAATGGCAAGCTCACTATCCACATTGCAAGTTCTATCACCACTCACCATATTGTTACCGTGTGACAAATCACAAGTTGGTGTAGTGGAAGAAGATGAGAACTCATCATGGCAGGAAGTGGAGGTAACATAATCATCCTCATCAATCTTGGATGCATCATGTTTTTCTTGAAGCTTGGTCCAAATATCATGAGCATTCCTAAAAGTCATGATTGTGGAAAGAACTACAAATCTCACAACATTAACAAGCACATTATATGCTTGATATTCGAGATAAGAGTTTGTATCCTCCTCTAAAGATAAAATTTGGGGATCCATAGGAGGAGAGAAACGCTGATACATTGCAAATGTATCTATAATTTTTGATGTTCCATGCTTAGTTTTATCCACTTTCTTGTGTTTTGTTCCAACTTTGGAGTACTTTTCATATGATTTCTTGGACTAACCTATTAACAAGAGCCACAATGCCATCTGCATGTTTCCTGCTATTTTTGGTTCCAGGAAAGTCAGAAAATGAATATTTTCGGAATTGGACGGGACAAAAGCCAAAGTGCCTGTTTTTCCGGAAGTCGTCAGATGCCAGAATACGAGACAGAGAGGGGCCAGGGGGGCACCACACCACCTGGCTGCATGGCCCAGCCTGGCCCGCGCCAGGGGGTGGTGTGGCCACCTCTGGCACCCCCTCGGCCTCCCCTTCCGCCTATATATTGCCCTCGGGACATAAACCCTAAGTACCCAATCAAAAATCCACGAAAGAGTCTGTAGCCGCCGTCATCTCCATCCCTAGATCAGGAGGGATCTGAAGCTCTTCCCGGCACCCTGCCGGAGAGGGGAATTCACCCTGGAGGCCTTCTTCATCACCATGCAAGCCTCCAGTGTGATGCGTGAGTAGTTCATCCTTGGACTACGGATCCATGTAGTAGCTAGATGGCTGGTTCTCCTCCTTTGTGCTTTCATGTTTAGATCTTGTGAGCTCCGTTCATGATCAAGATCATCTATTTGTAATTCTGCATGTTGTGTTTGCGGGGATCCGATGGATATTGAGATGCTATTTCAGATTGATTATTGATTCTATCATGTCTTTGTTATTTGTGATCTTGCATGCTTTCCGTTGTTAGTAGCTATCTTGGCCAAGTAGATGCTAGCAACTCCAAGAGTTAGTTTTATGCTCGATAGTGGGTTCATGCCTCTGGTAATCTGGGGAAGTGACAGAAATCTCTAAGGTACTAGATGTGTTGTTGCTACTAGGGAGAAAACAACAATCCTTTGTTCATAGAACAATCGTATTGTTTACTTTACACGCAGTTCAGAAGCAATAACTGCTGCTTGCAACTTAATCGGAGGGGTTGGATGATAACCTGAAGGTGGATTATTAGTCATAGATGCAGTTGGATGGTGGTCTATGTATAATGTTGTAATGCCCAATCAAGTTCCAAAGGAGTCAAGATGATTAGTATATGCATGTATTGCTTTCTCGATGTTTGTCAATTGCCCCGCTGTAATTTGTTCACCTAGCATGTTATCTATCTTAAGGAGAGCCACCTCTAGTGAACTATGGATCCCGGTCCTTGTCTTTTATATTCAATCTACAATCTTTTACTACTTTGTGTTTACTTTCTGCAAACTTTTACTTCTTTCCATTCGATATGTTTAATCCTTTGTTTTCCACAAAACACGGTGAGATTGACAACCTCATCGCAAGTTGGGGACAAAGTTCTGTGGTTGTGTTGTACAGGTCTCCACGTTGCTACTAGCACCGGTAGTGCGCCCTGCCAAAGCTCAGCTAGTAACACCTTTGGGGTGTTTCCTTGCTCCTACTGGTTCGATTAAACCTTGGTTTCATAACTGAGGGAAACTTGCTGCTGTGCTCATCATACCTTCCTCTTGGGGTTCCCAACGAGCTCTACATCATCATTGCTCTAGCATTTTTCTGGGCACCATACACAGAGCCATCAAACGCATATCTAGAATTCCATATATATGTGGGTTCAATCCCCAAAAATAATCAACTATGCGAATTCTCTAACTACCATAGTTAGTGCCATCAAATGTAAAAGTGTCATTCTGCACTAAACCCCTTGGAGACATCTTACTCTTGAGGCGGTGAAGCCTAAAAGCAAGAGACCTCGCTCTAATACTAACTGAAAGGGAAATGGTCGTCGCCTAGAGGGGGTGAATAGGCGTTTTAAAAATATTACGGTTTAGGCTCTAATAAATGCGTAAAAAACTAACGTTTAATTTATCAAGACAAAACATATATCCACTAGGTTCAACTAAGTACACCAACAACCTATGATAGGCAAGACAAGCAACAAGGTGATAGCAAGATATAATACTTCAAGCACGATGGCTATCACAATGTCAATTGCATAAGTAAAGGGCTCAGTTGAGATATAACCGATGGACACGGAGACAATGATTTTATCCTGAAGTTCTCTTCCAAATAAGCCATGTCTCCATTGGAGGGGTGCGATGGCGCAAAATGCTCTCCAAACTCCACAAATGGCTCACCTTGAGGTGTGGTGGCCCAATTCTCACCTAACACCACACAAGGCCTCACCTCAAGATGCGAAGGCACGCAACTCACCGACACCACAAAAGTCTCACCATATTCTCCCAAGAGCTCTCCATAAAGGTCTACTCATGATCCACTATGGGATACTTGAGGGCGGTCACCCAAACCATACAAGACTTGGGGCAATCTCCACAACTCAATTGGTGGGGTCCCAAGAAACGCAACAAAGGCCACACGCTTGAGGAATCTCCACAACTCAATTGGAGGCCCCAAGAACAATTCGACAATAGGCCACAAGCTTGAGGAATCTCCACAACTCAATTGGTGGCCTCAAGAACTCACTACTCCACACAACCGTCTAGGGTTCCAAGAACCCAAGAGAAATAACCTCACAAGCTTGAATTCGCCAAATCTCCGAGGAGAACTCAAACCTATGCACCAAATGCAAGGGTAAGTCCTTCACTCCCAAATTACACCAAAGCTACAAAATCTATTGGGGGAATAAGAGAGGAAGAACACAAGAGAAGAACACCAAATTCTTCCAAGATCTAGATATCAAGATTCCCTTCACTAAGAAGAGATATGATTTGGTAGAGTTGTAGATCTAGATCTCGTCTAACTTTTCCTTCAAAAAGATGCAAGAATCATGGGAGGGAGAGGGAGGAAAAATGCTCAAATGGGTCAACAATGGTGGGCAAAAACGAGCTCCAAAGATGGGGAACCATTGGGGAAGAAGCCCCCTTAAATAGGACAAGGAAAAACTGAACGTTTGGTCTAGATCCGCGCGCCACCGGAATTTCCGGTGCTCCACCGGTACTACCGATAAATTGGAACACAAAAACAGAGAGGAAAGGCACTCTCATCGGACCTTTGGCCGGAATTTCTGCTCAAGGAAAAACGCTGGACAGCATGCACGAAAAATTTAATAACATTTGACTCCGGCCTCCGATTTCGATGATCTTGGTATCATTTTGAAGAGAAAACAAGATCTACAAGATTATGCAAAGAAACATCATAGTCCAAAATGAGAGAATAATACTAAAATGTAGAAAGGTATGACCTCTATAGAAGAGACGAACCAGTAAAACCTCCAAAATAAAAAATGCAAGAAGTTGAGATTGGAAAGTCCAATTGGGATGAAACTAATTTTGTTGGAAAGATAATAAAGAGTAGAATGCCTAAAAAGATGAAATATTGGATACCACCAAGGGAAAATATATCAAGTATACATATGTGAGATATGTCCCCAGGTCTAGAGCCGGAAAACTTGCAAGATCAAAAACACAGTAAGATATTCAAGAGAAATCTGTTTTTGATAAAGTAGAGCTTGCTATGAATAACCACAAGCCCTAGATCCTCACATGGACAAGATACAAAAAACAACCAAAAAGGATGATCCTATGTATGCAAAGGTTTGAGCTCCCCCCATAAGACACGATCGAGCTACTCACTTGAGATCCCCTCTTGATAGTACGACTATCTATCCTAAACCCGGTCTCCCAACTAACAACATGAGACCGAAAAAAGAGAAAACCTATCAATATAATACCTTTGCCTTGATCATTCCACTTGAGCTTAATGTACACCATCTTGTCTTCCTCAAGAGGGAATATCTTTCTTGATCACTCTTGCTCGCGCTTTGCTTGATGAAGACTTGCGACTTGCTCCCCCATACACCATGGAGAAACCTCTTCTTTGAACTTGTATTCATCACTCCATGATCATCGAGGATAGAAAGATTCAAGAATGAGATCCTCTAGAGATGGCGCATCTTGAGCTAGCACTTCATTTCTTGATGGTGTCTTGAAGATAGCCATGAGGAGCTCCATCTTATTCTTCAAGACACTCTGGATCTTCTTCTTAATCTTCTACATGATTCCAATAGGCACAAAGCCCTTGGACATTTCTTCTTCTTCTTCTTCTTCATTTTTCAGCCTTGAAACCAACACATGGCCCAAGCGATGCTAATGGACAAAACCTACAAGTGAAACTCAATTCACACATTAGTCCATAGAGATTGTCATTAATTACCAAAATCACACATAGGGGCATACTTGCCCTTTCACCCGAGCTTCCCAATCGGGGCCTAGGGCTTCTTGTATGAAGTTTCATAGAAGTCGGGCCACGGGACATGAGAACATAATGCGAGGTCCTATCTCTAGGACCGCACATAATGGACATAACCCCCCAGCCCATGTTGAACACCAATCCCAAAAGGAGGCAGTCGCGAAGTAGCTGCCAAACAAAGATCTTCATCTTCAAGGAGAGATGAGATTTCCACAGATGCTTAGTCCATGCCAAGACGTGCCCTCTAAATAGGGCCTCGTATGCTAAGCTAACAAAGAATACCCCTGGTGACTGCAAGTGCACAGATCATTTGTAACTAGTTTCAAAATAAAGATATCGATCCCACAGGGAGTAGGAGTCTGAAGTCTAATAATTCTTGAAATAAATATTACACTAGTAATGCTTAATAAAGTTCTAAGTGATAAGATAAAATGCGAGTATTGCATAAAAAGGTGTTTTTGGGTTTTGGATGTAAGAGCAAAAATAAGTAAAGTAAAACAACTGAATACAGAAAGTAAGTATCGCGTATGTAAGATAGATTAGAACTGCAATAGGGAAAAGGGCGTCCTCAAGGAGTAGCGGATTCACCACTAGCATTATAAGAAGTTAAGGTAAAGATTATTATCATGAACATTCTCAACTATGTATGTGTGGGAGGAACTCCGTATTTGGACAAATAGGCAGCAATCACTGCTCACATCAACCTCATAACCACGGCAGTCAGCAATTGACATCAATCAAAAACTACGCTATTAAGGGACGTAATCCCGTAGGACATATCCCATGGCATGGATAGTGTTTCGTGAGTTTCCTAAATTTCCCAAGTTGATACGTAAAGAGTGCCAACACTTTTATAGTCACTGTAAGTGCTAACACACATCCATCTACCAACAAGTAGTTCCCTCCATCAAGTCCCCATTAGAGGCAAATATTGAGAGGTCGACTTCTCTCAACATCAAGATGAAGACAATCTAACACATGGTCATAGCGATGAATATCATAATAAACTTTATCTTATTTCAATCTCATACTAGGGTTTCTCCATCTCCCCAAGAACTAATGATCTACTCAGACATGGAGGCAATCAACATCATAGCAATAACAATGGGATCTATCATAGATGAATAGTACTTGTATAAATCCACAACAAGTACAGAAATTACAACAAGATATAGACAAGATGTAGATGGGATGGATGGAGAGGTGGTGATGCATCGGTGGATGATGAAGATCGGTGCCTTAGCCTCCCAGATCTGTGCAGGGTGAAGATGGATCCCGGTGGACGAGTTCCCCTCCAAATGCCTTCCGGAGGTGAGGTTTCTGTGATTTCTGGGTGTTCTGTATGTCGTCTCTCTGATCCGGTTGCACGACGTGAAACTATTTGAGGATGCGATGGCGGCGCCAACTATATGGCATGAACTATACGTCCGGAAAATTTATTCTCGCCGTATAGTTGGTCATTAAACCGTCTCTCTCCCTTGATTGCTTCGGGTTTTCTTCTGGTATTATTAATATTTCCCAAATAAGCAATTTACGCTCTTTTTTACTCCTTTTCTCCTCAGTACAACTACTTCAAGAATTGTGTCCAATGTATCCATCATCTGTCCTGATCCTAGTGAAAACAGACATAAAATGTGTGCGGGAGCGCCGTAAAAATACCAAGATCCTACATCTACAATGCAAAATAACAATATAAAACATGATGCAAATATGCACTCATCAACTTCCCCAATCTTAGACTCTTGTTCATCCCGAGCAAGTTTTAGCTTAATGGATGTGATCCTCATATTCATGAAGCTGAGTTGATAAAATAAATGAGGCGGTTGCAGCATGTGTTTATCATATATGATACATAGGAATAAGTTCATGAATAGTACCTTACTCGAACCATCTGAATAGTGTTAGCAGGCTTCCACACCTTAGTGATCAATAGTTCATAAAAGATGAATCTCAACATAATGTAAAAGTATCCAGTTCAACCGAATGAGTTAGCGAGGTAGTCCCAAGTGTTTTAGTATTAACATATTCACTTGGGATTCAAAATCTCAAAAGTGTCTCTTTGTTATACTACAATATAGTGGTGTATGCCTATTTACTCTTTGCACATTCGCTCTTTTTCTTCTTTCTTTTCTTCTCTTTTGTTTATATGATCACACTTTTGTTTAAGTGTTGTGCAAAGGAGCTAGCCATACATTCCACTTCATGTAGGAATTCAAAGTTTAACGATCTCAATTATCAAATTCCAATAGTATGTGAAGCATCTTTATGACTTGAATATTCGACCTCGACTTGTTCTCACTCTATTTTTCATAGCACTCTTTATTTTCCTTTGTTCAAGGTTGTCTTTTTCAACTCAACAGATTAGATAATTTTTCTTTCTTTGTAAATCAAACCATGTACTTACAACATATTGACCAAATTATCTTTGTATGTTCCATTAATACCAATCGTGTGGAAGACTCCTATTGCTATCATCAAGTGCAAGTAAAATTATACTCAAGCCATTCATATATCAAATAAGACAAACACAAACTCAAAATTGCTCCATATATAATAATAAACTTGGAATTTCATAAAAGGGATCGACTATTCCTGAAGGGAATTCTAATGATGCAAACTTATTTCTAGTTTGAACTAATGCAAAAATAGTAATAAAAACTTATAAGATAGATTACAAGGTCTTAAAGATCTCCCCAAGCTTGGAATCAACCCAGGCGGGATCAAATAATCCCTTGCGATTATTTGATACCGTGATTATTGTAGATCACTGTGGCACCATAGCATGTAACACCGTGGTGCGTAGCTTATTGTTGGTATCCTCCAGAGCGGTGATGCAGCAGTAGCACCTGCAAAAATCAGATTGCAAGGTGTCCACCTTATCCGCGAATTTAGTCATCAATGGGAGAAGATCGCCTTTCTTCTCTATCTCATTGAGACGGTGACGGACTTCGATGCGATGAAGTAGCTCCTGCTTCTGATATATCTCCAGCGCTTGCATGTGATCCTTGGTCTTGGGAATAGCTTCCTCTTCCTCATCCATGATTGAGGGATCGGGGAAGTGGAAACCGTACCTCCACTCTTCTTGAGGCTTTACCCTCATACGAGCACCAATAGTAGGCTTCAAGAGTGGCGTCGTCACTTCATTGCTAGCACCTGTACCAAGATTAGGTAATTCCTTATGCTTGTGTGGCCTGGGGTCCATGGCGATGAACTTGACTGTCTCCACATGCTCTTTTCCATGCGGCTTGCGACCTTGTATCTCTTCTTGAGCCCTCTTCATTGCCGCCCAGTTGATCTCTGGTGGATCATAAACATCGCGACAGATGTAGATGTCGCTCACTTCATCGGGATCGTTGTTGTAGTAGCTTGGCTCGACGTACTCCTTGTACTTCGGGCTAAACCTCTCTATTTCCTCATCGTCATCCTCCATGGACGGGCTGCTAGAGCGGTTCCTGGAAGGAGCGACAAGACCCAAGGGGGAAGGAGCGATGAGACCCAAGGATTTTCCATGGCCTGGGGCGAGATAGTGCATTGCAAGATTGGGTCCTGGAGATTATGATTAGAGAGAGAGACAATGGTAGTACATAAGGAGGGTCATATGTCGGTAAAACTTGCGAGAAACACCAAATTGTTGCCCAAGAAAAGAATCTCAATGAAATAGGTAAAGAAATCAAGGATTTGGAAGAGTCCTGCCGCGTAACGACTAACTATACGGGCGCGGCCCGTATTGCTCTGGCCATATAGTTGGTCCTAGGCAGATATTTCCAAATATCTTGAGTCCAGGTCAGTTTAAGTAACGACTCGGAACCGACAATAACGTTTTTTATGAATAACAAAAAGGAAAACGAAAAACGTCTGGTAGTTTAACGACCAACTATACGGCTGGAATATTGGCTCCGGTCATATAGTTACGACTGTATAGATACATACATCAAAATCATAAGTGCCTGAGAGTTTAACGACCAACTATACGACCGGGATTATTTCATCCGTTCATATAGTTGTGCCCGTATAGTTCCAGACATTAAAAACAATTTCGCAAAGAAGATATATAGAGTTTCACAACTAACTATACGGCGGGAGCTTCCTCTCCAGTCGTATAGTTCTGCCCGTATAGTTGGTAAAATCCCTCAAAAATTTCAGAAAAATACAAGGAATTCAAAGGAAGAATTTTTAGGAGTAAAATATGTGAAAATAAATCACTTATTGGAGTAAGAACACTTACCTTGATCTTACCATTTACTTATTCGGAGATGAAAAACTCCTCCAACAACAAAGGCTTCTTATCTTTTGAAGGAATTGACCTTAGTTCAGTGAATAATTCTCGTAAATGAAAATCACCAGGACTAAAGTTTCTCTCAATAAGATTGGTGTCTTGCTGGGCAAACATGGACACTGCGTTCAACGTTTTTATTTCTTGCCTCAGCATAATGTGCTACTCAAATTCTTGAAGTGAAAGAATCCAACAGATCAGTCTTGGCTTATGGTATTTCCTTTCAAGGAGTTCTTTTAAGCCATCACGATCCGTATGAACTCTTACTTTTGCATCCACTAAATAAGAGCAAAATTTATCACAAGACAAAAATACAGCAAAAAGTTCCTTTTATTCCCTAGGATAATTCTTTTGAGCACTATTAAGAGTTCTACTAGCATGATGTATAATATTAAATCTGTGACCAATGTGTTGTCCCAGAGTCACTCCTACAACATCATCACTAGCTTCACATATTAAGTCAAAAGTCATATCCTATATAGGAGGTTTAATAATAGGAGCACGGGATAAAGCATTCTTGAGTTTATTAAAGGCTATAAGATATTTATCATCAAAATTAAATCTTACTCCCTTTTGCAGGAGGTTAGTCAAAGGTTTAGATATTCCAGAGAAATTTCTAATGAACCTTCTATAAAATCCTACATGACCAAGGAAACTTCTTATACCCTTATTATCTCTCGGTTGTGGCATTCTCTCTATGGCCTCAACCTTAGATCTATCCACTTCAATTCCCTTACCTGATAACTTATGTCCAAGGATTATACCTTCTTTGACCATAAAATGGCCCTTCTCCCAGTTTAGAACAAGATTGGTTTCTTCACAACACTGCAAAACTCTTTTAAGATTATCCAAGCAACTAGTAAATGAAGTTCCATAGAGAGAAAAGTCATCCATAAATACTTCCATTATAAGTTCTATAAAATCCACAAAATAGCAGTCATGCATCTTTGAAAAGTAGCTGGAGCATTACATAAACCAAAAGGCATATGTCGGTAAGCATGTAAACCATAAGAACTAATGAAAGTTGTCTTAAGTTGGTCATCCGGATGAACAACTATTTGAGAAAAACCAGAGTATCCGTCCAAGTAGAAAAAATGAGTGTGGTTTGCTAACCTTTCTAAAGTTTGATCTATGAACAGTAAAGGATAGTGATCTTTCCTAGTTTCTTTATTCAATTTCCTGAAGTCTATGCACATCCTATGCCCAACAATAGTTCTAGTAGGTATCAATTCATTGTTTTCATTAGGAACAACAGTAAAACTGCCTTTCTTAGGGACACAATGAACATGACTTACCCATTCACTTTCTTTAACAGGATAGATTATACCTGCGTCTAGTAGGCATACAATTTCTTTCCTTACCGCTTCTTTCATTTCAGGATTCAATCTTCTATTAAATTCCACAACTGGTTTAGCACCTTCTTCCATGAATATTCGATGGACAGTTATCATCGGACTAATGCCCTTCAAATCATCCATTGAGTACCCGAAGGCCTTGCGATGCTCCTTGAGTATTTTCATAAGCTCTTCTTCTTCTCCTAAAATATTAGCACTAATAATAACAGGAAATTTATTTGTATCATCTAAAAACCTGTATTTAAGATTATCTGGTAGAGTCTTTAACTCTGGGGGTGGTAATTTCTCATCCCCTCTCTTTTCTGGCTCTTCAAAAGCCTCATTAGTTGGAGGTCCTATATTTGGAAATGAATCGAATTCATCTTATAGTTCTTCTAGGGACTTGTCCTCCATAACTATTTCTTCATAATTTGTGTCTTCATTTATTTCTTCTTCTCGATTACTAAAGAAAAGAGCTGCCATTTCCTCGATAGTTTTCTCCTTCTCTTCTTCTTGTATTTGTGGAGGCCTGTCTTTAAATTTGGAAAAGTGGAATTCCTTTTCCGCTCCCCCAAGCTTAAGAGACACAATCTCCTTTTTGAAATCAACATAGGCACCTATATCAGTCAAAAAGTTTCTTCCAAATATAATTGGGCAAAGAGTGTCAGCTAGCATATCAACAACTATGAAATCAATAGGAAATTTTTTGTTGCCAATTGTGACAGTTGCATCTTCAACTACTCCCATTGGAATTCTAAGATTTTTATTGGCTAACATAATTGTCATATCAGTATTTTCAATTGTAGCAGATTCTATTTCTTCTTTTATTTCTAGATAGAAATCATGAGATATAACGTTGACTTCGGTGCCAAGATCACATAAACCATAATGAGAGGTTTCTTTAAATATGCAGGGAAGAATAGGCTTACCCACATTTTTTACCTTTGTCTTACCTTCAACCAATACGGAAGTCTCTTCATCAAGTTCAACTATGTTACAATGCGCGTACATAGCCATAATTGCTTCCTTGGTTACCTCTTCATTTTTGGTTTCTTCCAGATGTTCTACAACTTCTGGTATAATTTCCTCTTCCTTCTTTTCCTATGCTGCTTTGACCTGTTCATATTCAATAATATGCTTTTGTGCAGTGTTAGGGAAAGGTATCTCATATGTTGGTTCTAGGGAGGCTAGTGTTGCTTTAACTTCTCTTTTCTTATCAGGTTTGGGTGGTGGATCATACTTGACCAAACCCTCTTTTGGAGCTTTGATATGTTCTGCAAAAGCTTTAACAACTTGCAACACAAGATCTGAATCCAAATAAAGTTCTTTAGATAATTCTTTAAAATGGCCTTTTTTATTATAGTCATGAATACAATGATATTCTATTTCTATGCCTCCTTCACTTCCTAGACCAAAATTCCATGAAACTCTATGATCACGAATTCTATTAAGTAAATCCCAAGCTTTAGCTATAGGAAGATTCATAAAGGCTCCTTCCGCAAAAGAGTCTAGTTCAATTTTATTAGGTTCAATTAAATGACCATAAAAAATATGCAATAAATACCATTCAGGCAAATCATGATGAGGACATGGCGAAGTAAATATTTAAATCGGATATAAGCTCTTACTAGTCCTTCACTAGAACGGTTCTTCCAAGTCATTACAAGATGCCTGATTCCAAAAGATTTTGATAATGGGTAATATTTTGCTAGAAATTCACAAGCTATATTATCCCAAGTGGTAGTGGCTTCTGGGGGTAGAGATCTATACCATGAGAGAGTTGTACTAGTCAAAGTTTGACTAAAAAGTTTAACCCTTACCTCATTAGCAGTATATCCCATCAGTTGAAAATTGCCACATATATCTTTAAAACATGCAATATGCTCATATGGATCAGGATCTTCTTCATCTCCAGTAAATTGTTTCTTGTGTAGAATACCAAGTAGTAGAGGATTTATTTCAAACCCCCTTGTCTTGTCATTGGAGTTGTCTCTTCTATAAATATCATAGGGCTTCCCAAAGTGGTTGAGTGGGTTAGCACTAGTCATATGCTCAAACTCCATCAGGTTGGTGGAAACCTGTAACTCAAAAACAAACATAGCAAGACAAAAATAAATAAGCAAAAACTAAAAGACCTACAACATTTAGCTCCCCAGCAACGGCGCCATAAAATAGCTTGATGACTGCAAGTGCACAGATCGTTTGTAGCTAGTTTCGAAATAAAGATATCGATCCCATAGGGAGCAGGAGTCTGAATTCTAATAATTCTTGAAATAAATATTACACTAGTAATTCTTAATAAATTTCTAAATGACAAGATAAAATGCGAGTATTACGTAAAAAGGTGTTTTTGGGTTTTGGATATAATAGCAACAATAAGTAAAGTAAAACAACTGAATACATAAAGTAAGTATCGCGTATGTAAGATAGATTAGAACTGCAATAGGGAAAAGGCGTTCTTACGAAGTAGCGGATTCACCACTAGCATTATAAGGAGTTAAGGTAAAGATTATTATCATGAACATTCTCAACTATGTATGTGTGGGAGGAACTCCGTATTTGGACAAACAGGCAGCAACCACTGCTCACATCATCCTCATAACCACAGCAGTCAGCAATTGACATCAATCGAATTACTGCGCTATTAAGGGACTTAATCCCGTAGGACGTATCCCATGTCATGGATAGTGTTTCGTGAGTTTCCTCAATTTCCTAAGTTGATACGCAAAGATTGCCGACAGCTTTATAGTCACTGTAAGTGCTAACACACCTTCATCTACCAACAAGTAGTTCCCTCCATCAAGTCCCCATGAGAGGCAAATATTGAGAGGTCGACTTCTCTCAACATCAAGATGAAGATAATATAAAACATGGTCATAGCAATGAATATCATAATAAACTTTATCTTATTTCAATCTCATACCAGGGTTTCTCTATCTCTCCAAGAACTAATGATCTACTCAGACATGGAGGCAATCAACACCATAGCAATAACAATAGGATCTATCATAGATGAATAGTACTTGTATAAGTCCACAACGAGTACGAAAATTACAACAAGATCTAGACAAGATGTAGATGGGATGGATGGAGATGGTGGTGATGCAGTGGTGGATGATGAAGATTGATGCCTTAGCCTCCCGGAATTGCGCAGGGCAAAGATGGATCCCCGGTGGACGAGTTCCCCCTCCAGATGGCTTCTGGGGGTGAGGTTTCTATGATTCTGGGTGTTCTGTATGTCGTCTCTCCGGTCCAGTTGCAAATGGTGAAACTATTTGAGGGGGCGGTGGCGACGCCAACTATACGGCGGGAACTATACGGCTGGAAAATTTATTCCTATCGTATAGTTGGTCGTTAAACTGTCTATCTCCCTTGATTGCTTTGGGTTTTCTTCTGGAATTATTAATATTTCTCAAATAAGCGATTTACGCTGTTTTTTACTCCTTTTCTCCTCAGTACAACTACTTCAAGAATTGTGTCCAATGTATCCATCATCTGTCCTGATCCTAGTGAAAACAGACATAAAATGTGTGTGGGAGCGCCGTAAAAATACCAAGATCCTACGTCTACAATGCAAAATAACAATATAAAACATGATGCAAATATGCACTCATCAACCCTCGAGGGGGTCAAGATCTAGGAGACTGAGTCCGCTCCCTCAGAGAGAGGGACCAGGAGACTAGTGCTAAGGGTTGTCCATGCCTCGGCTTCCCCCGGGCTATCGAACTAGAAGAGGTTACATTCTCCTTGCCAATGGAGAAGTTCGCTCCTCATCGGATCTCAATCTTGATCTCCTAAATAGACCACTAGAACTAGGAGTTGTCCCTATGGTCACACTCTAGGAGCAAGCATCCTCGCAGGTATTTAGCTTTTATAAGTTGTAGCCATAGTCCGCATCCTCCCTTAGGATCCTCTAAACCCATTTCAGCATCAGTGCCAAATTAAATTAACGAGAGACGAGAATGCCAATTCCCCCTAGGTCCTTGGGGGCATAGATATATACCCATTTAACCATATAATACTTCTGGCGGCCGTGCAGGTCTTGCTAGAAGAAGCGGGACAAATCCTTGTCAAAGGCATCGTGCAATCCCTCTAGTAGTAAATATAGACCCATAATGTACATATGTAGGCTAGATAGGCAGGAGTCGATGAGGATTGTCTTGATCCCTTTCGAAGTGAATTTGCCATACCAAGTTCCACTTTCGCTCTAACTCGTCCTACTAAGGGCTTGACATCCTTGATGAGGATCCTAGTAGCACGAATTGTCATCCCCAAGTAGGTGGTGGGAAACAAGTTTAGCCGACAATTAAGATTGTCGGCTATTCTTTGTTGATCCTAGGGAGAAGCCTAGAGAAATCACCTCACTCTTGTAAAAATTAATCCAGAGTCCTGACATCTCCTAAAATCAGAGAATAAGGAACTTAATATTAATGATGTCAAGTTCTGATCCTTCCACCA
Source organism: Avena insularis (assembly GCA_023614405.1). NCBI lineage: Eukaryota > Viridiplantae > Streptophyta > Magnoliopsida > Poales > Poaceae > Avena > Avena insularis. The sequence goes on from CM042692.1 coordinate 437,432,063, forward strand.
TAATCATGGTGTCGTCGGCGTATTGCAGGTGAGTCACCCCCATCCGGGATAAGATGACCTACCACACCAGAGATGTGGCCGGCAATCTTGGCTTTCTACATAATTTCTGCTAGGGAGTCAGCAACCGCATTAAAGAGAAGGGGGGATGGGGGCCCCCTATCAGCCCCACAAGAGCGATGAAAGTTAGGGCCCACCTCACCATTAATGTTTATAGCAGTGCTCCCGCTCATCACGAATTGCAGGATCCAAGTGATCACATGGTCATCAAAGCCTCTCTGAAGTAGAATCTGGTGTAGGAACTGACAGTCCAAGCAGTCATAAGCCTTTTGAAAGTCTGATTTCAGAAACACCCCCATCGTCCTTTTGGTTTTAACCTCATGGACTATCTCGTGAAGGGCCAGGACCTTATCGTGAATCAACCTGCCTTTAAGGAAGGAAAACTGATATGGATGGGTCAACCTCTGATTGGGGCGATGCGTAAGGTAACGACTTCAGCAAAGATGCATTGAATAACATTGATCACCATGATCAGTGTAAATTAGCGGATGTCCATGGCTCCAACAACTTTGGGAGTCAAGGAGATCACGCCAAAGTTCATGCAGGACATTACCAATGTTCTGGTGTAGAAGTCCTAGAACATCGGCATTACAACCTCATGGAGCACACCCTAGAAAGTCTTGAAGAATGTTACCGGGAGTCCATCCGTACCTGGGCCGAATTAGCTTTCATCCAAGCAACCATTATGCAAGAAGGCATGTTCTACATCGCCCATTTTGCATCCAAATAAGTAAGAACTACTTTTGAATTTATGGCACAAAATTTCGATTTGTTTTAGTGATTGTTCGGCTCATTTGTGTTGCTTGTAAAAGCTTACAGTTCTCATCGACCGCCCGTTGCTGATGGTAAAGTGGGTTGGCTCCCCTAACATTGAATAAGTGAAGGAAATACGTCCATACAAGAATATTTGGGAAATATTTTTTAGAACAATACAAATATGTAGGAGTTTCAGAGTAAAACTGTAAGAATAAACTAAAACTTGCTCTCTTTTGCCTCCATGTTGGCAGGTATATAAAGCAACCCTGCCGCGGGTTAAGGCGACTCCGGAGGCGACAACCCTAAACCTAAAGCTCCTCCCTATCTTGGCGCTCCTGGCCACTGCTGCTATCGGCACCAACGGCGGTGGCGGCGCCCACCCCGTTGAAACTCACACAGGGATAGAGAGGTGCGCTCGGTTGTGACGCATGGGAGGTGGTGTGGCGCTGATGGAGGGCATACAGCGGCTCGACCATGTGGCTAGTGCCTGAGGTCCAGCGGGGCGGCGATGAGGAGGTGGCGGCGCGTGGCCAGGGTGGCTGCCGATATCCGTCGGCTGCAGCCTTCAGCACACGATCTGCGGCTATGCTGGGTCTCAATCTAGATCTCATCCTTCGATCTAATCTGGCGGGGCCCAGGTTGGGATTCTGGTGCGAGGGTCAACCGATCCTCCATTGATCCTTATGCTACTGCTTTGTCTGCTACTTTCATACTAGATGCTGGCCGACGGCGTGGGGGCCTGCGGGTCTTGAGAATAATGGAGGTGGTCCTAGGGTTTCTCTCGTGCCAAGATGAAGGTTTGCTGGATGCAGGCCATCGTTGATCTGAGAGGAGTGGAAAGTTCCAGAAGGCTCCACCGACGAACTCCCATGGGCGCATCATGCCTAGAGTTTGCTAGATCGGAAGGAATTGATTCGTGCAAGACTTCGTTACCATCATGTGTAATGTCTTTGATGATTCATGGTGAAGTCAGAAGTGGAGAATGCCATGAAGACCAGGATACGAGGGCTAGCTATGGTGGATTCAGTCTTTGTGGCAATGAGGATCTGGCTTGGTCATATGTGACTTGCAGCAGCGTCTGTTAGAGGGGGGTGACAACACAGGAGAATTTCATAGTCTTACCTTGCAGGGTGAAAACCCAAGTTCTGGCCTTTATTGGTTGTGCTTGGCAATGGTCTTGCAGAAGGCATTGTTTTGCGAGCGAGAACTTTATCTAGGGTGAAAACCTAGGGTCTTTGATCGGGCCATGACAGCGCTTGTGCATTGTTTCCTTCTTGGAGGCGTCGCTTTTGGAGGGGTTAGACTTCTGATATTGTTCTGGTGGTGCTAGTGTCGCAACTGCTAAGGATCTGATCACTATAGCAGGACTTTTTTTAAGTCTTCTTTATTTCGGCTGTGTGCATCCATAATGCCAATAGGGTATGCATTGTTGCAGAGACTGGGTGTAATTGGTATCTCCGTGATATTAATATATGCTACTTTCTAAAAAAAAAATACAATCCTAGCGCACATGTGGAATATAACGTGCATTTTCTTCATGTGGTGGTACATTTTCAGAAAACATGATAAACTAGAATATGGAGGCTGACTTGGAATCAATAGCATGTTGTTCATCCCAAGCACATGCAGCTGAATGCTAGTTGCATCAACAGCCAAACTGAATGCTAGCACAAGCAGTTGAATGCTAGTTGCATCCCAAGCACATGCAGCCAAACATGACAAATGTTAACCATAAAGAAAAGAGAAGAATATGCAATGCTACTTACTGAAAGTATAACATAAATAGTTCTAACTTGCTCTAGTTATAGGGTACTGTAGCATTGTTGTAGCATCATATAGAACATTTTTTTTTGGAAGTGAGCATATATTAATATCACACGATACCAATTACATCCAACCTCGCAACAACGCATACCTTAATGGCAATATGGATGCACATAGCCGAAAAAAGAAAGAAGAATTACAAAAATGAAAAGTCCCGCTACAGTAATTTGATCCTTAGCAGCAGCGACACTACCACCACCAAAACAACACCAGAAATCCAACCCCTCCAAAAGCGACGCCTCCAAGAAGGAACCAGTGCACACGCGCTATCATTGCCCTATCAAAAATCTTAGGTTTTCACCCTGGAGAAAGTCCTCGCTCGCAAAGCAATGCCTTCTGCAAGGCCATTGCCAGGCACAACCAATAAAGGCCAGACCTTGGGTTTTATCCTGCAAGGTAAGACTTGAACTCTTCATGTGATGTCCCCCCCTCTAACAGACACTGCTACGATTCACAGATAACCAAGCCAGATCCTCATCGCCATAAAGACTCAATCCACCATAGCTCGCCCACATGTCTTTAGCTTCATGACATTCTCCACATCTGACTTCACCATGTGTATCATCAAAGACATGTCACATGATGGTAACAGGTAGCAGAGCTTCACCACGCTCCCACTGAAACCAAATGGCCAACAAAAACACAGGTGCAATGACCGAATTCCTTCCGATCTAGCAAGCTCCAGGCATATGCGCCCATGGGAGTTCGTTGGCGGAGCCTTCCGAAACCAGACACTCTGTCCAGATCAATGAAGACACGCATCAAGTAGATCTTTGTCTTAGTGCGAGAGGGATCCGAGGACCACCCCCTTTATTCAAAACCAAGCCGGCAGCCCCCTCGCCACCCGCCGGCAACCTGCAAGATCTGCCGCACCAAACCCTACCAGCAACCCTGCGGCTAGGCTAGTAACGAGAGAGATGACAACAAAGTAGGGTCGACCCCCACCGGATCCGGCCCTACCAGCAGCGGAGAGGTCCAGGAAGGTAGCATCGGAGCCCCAGATCGTAAGATCTAGGGTTTCCAACATCAGCCGGCTTGGCCCAGGAATTCCATCGCCGGTCATGGCGCCGCCCGGCGGGATCTCCGCCTCCACCCCAACTAGGATCGCCGCCCTGGTCGCAAGTCGTCATCGAACCAGGCCATCTATGCCCCAGCATCCATGGCGGCCAACTTCGGCGTCCACCCACCCCGTACCACCATTCGGCGGCTCGCCGCCACCGCGGCGAGGCCGGCGGCAGCGGCGGCGGCGCCCCCGGTGTCGCCCTGGGGTGCGACACGCGGGGGGTTATTTTCTCCGTGTTCTCGGCAGGACTGCTTTACGATTAGACAATGGTATTTCTCATCATCATATAGCACATATAAGACGATTTTCCTTCAACTTGCTGCCATTATGTAAAAAAGGTTATATATAGGCGAGATTACTGAAAAGAGAGATTAACTTAAAGGATAGATATAATCAGGCACGGGAAAATAAAACAGAAGTGTCGCATGTTTCTTCTAGCAGTACAAAGAGAACTTGAACCCATGATAGTTGTGCAAGGAATGTACGTCCCGTAACTGCAAAAGGACGAGACTATTGGTCTGATGGACGAAAAACATGCCACTGTAAACGGTTGGGGATCCATCCAGTAAATATTTCTGTATCTCCATTCCTTCATCATGCCTAACACAGTCGGGTTTTCTTGTGAGTAGCAGGTTCCATGATGGTAGGTTTTTCATGTGGTGTCTTGAGCCTGTTCCGCACTTCAACCAAAAGACTCGGAAAGCTCTGCATCAATTGGAGGTACTCACCTGATGTCGCAACCATCTTGAAATTTTCATCATCAACGATGAAATTCAAACACCTATCCTTGAGTTTGGAGCATACATGATCCTCTGCCAGCTCCAACATTGACACCACATTGTGTATTGTGATACCGCTGGCACATAGCTTGTTCTCACAGATCATTTTTAGCTTCTCTATCCCGTACCTATCAGCAGCTACAAGTAGATGTTGGTATTCTGCCACAGTGGAAGAAATATCTATTTTGCCAGCATTTGGGAGTGAACCATGGTACAGGTAATGTAGCATTGATCTGAAGGTAGAGGCCTCCATGTCTTGGATGATGATAGAGGTCATCTTGCTTTCAGCCATGGGGCCATAGAGCTCCGCTTTGAAGACTGGCGACCGGGCCGCGAGCACCACACGATGTGCACTGAAGCTCTCCCCTCCGACATCGAAGGAAACATCAGTATGTTCTTGTTTTTCCGACATCATGGCCAGATCATGACCTAAATCCGGGAGCTCCTCCTCCAACGATGAAGGCAGAGGTGTCCAGTCTATGTCGATGGAGCACAGCACGTCGAAGTAGTTGTTCTTGTCCACGACACAGTTGGCCTTGACATCCTCTCTCTCAGCTTCCAGGAAATAACCTGCTCGCACGAAGCTACGGAGAAGGCCGCCCCAGGATTTCCCTGTCCCGATGGAAGGCGCTGGTGAGCCGGTCCTGTCGAGCAAAACCATGTGTGTGGACACCTTGGCAGCGGCTGAAATTACGGGGCAACTCGAGACACTGAGACTGAACTCGACGTGGGTGCTCGTGCGTGCAGGCCTGTAAGATGCTACGCATTTGCGTCCGGCAACGACGGTGCTCGTGCTTAGGTACCGGGCTGGGGGGCCATCCTCGGGCGACGGGAGCCTTACCCGGAGCCGGAAGATGTGACTCTCTCTTTTAGGGACGATGTGACAATCAGATGACTCGCCTCCAGCAGCCATGATTATTAACCGCTCGTTCGATTTGACCTGGGGCACGGCAGCGATCGGCGATCTGCGGCGCGCGGCGAGCGGATCTGTGGCAGACTGCGTCGTGCCGGTATGAAGGTGGTAGAGCCGGCTCTCGACGAGGATGATTGCAGTGAGCTGTGCGGCCAGGGTGTGGACTCGGTAGGCTCTTCCTCCTTTCCTTTTGAGGGCAGGCGAACGTCTCGGGAACTAGAAAGGCGGGGGAGGTTGCTGCGTTCTGAGTTCTATTCGGAAACGGGCCACGCAAGTTCATATGGTACTCGTGCAGATGCTGATTCCAATTCCTCTTTTAATGGAAAAAATATGGTTAGCATCAAAGGTCTACCTGAAATGCCATCTGACGCTGAGGGGAATTTTGAGGTTTGAAGAGAGACAATTGTTTAACAAGCTCCGCGGCTGAGAAAAACCGCCAATTTGGTATACAAAGTTGCCACGGATGTTCAGTTTTGATCGCAAACTTGTAAATCATGAATTCAGGATAACTAAGTTGTCACGCACGTGTATTCTGGTCAGTCTGTGACGGTGTCGTGCGAGAACTTGATGGCGTGGCATGTCGATGCCATTGTGTTAACGGAGGTGATGGGATACTATGACAAAACACCCTCCTAGCTCATTATTCCACCCCAAGCCCCCAACCAAAGCAGCCCAGGTAAAAAAAGACAAACATAGTGATCCGTCCCAACCAGAGCAACCCAGGTAAAAACAAAGGACAAACAGAGCAAGCCGACACAAGGGGAGCTGCTCGGCTCTGGTGATTCGAGGTCAACCGTCGTCTGTCGATAGGTCGACGACGGAGGCGCGTTGCCGCTGTCCAGGAAGATGGCTGATGCGCCACCTGACGGAGGTGCACCCGAGGCCAATCCTGAGCCCGTGCCCGCGCAACAACGAGTCCCTTGGGTCACCTCTCCGCAGTATGGTAAGTTTCTAGCCGATTTAGGGTTCTAAATCCTAGAGATTTTTCTTGGTAGTTGATTTAGAAGGCTAGATTTGTCTCGGATGTACAATATGGACAACATGAGTAGTCAATGTTCCGCAATCCGTGTAGAATTTTCCGTGGCCGATTTAGGGTTACTGAAAAGGAAAATTTTGTCGTGTGTGTGAGATGTATGTGATGTAGCAAATGAAGCATCCGATTCAGATCTTTTGGCAGTGATTTTGATCTCAAGGACAGTGAAGCAGATGATAGTGAATTTGAGAATGATGTTGACAGTGATGTTAAAGACCAACTGATGGGGATGGAAATTGATGAACTAGATTTTTTGATGGAGTAAAAGACGATTTTGACCTACAACTGCCTCACAACAAGGATAAAATCAAGATAAATTTCAAGACAAGGAATTTTGTTCCAGAAACTGTAATGCAAACTCCTATGTTCAAGTTGTTTCTGGCTTTCTCTTCCATGAAGGAAGAAAGGGAAGCAATAAAAGAATGAGTGTTGTCGTGGTATTGCCGACGAGTACGCCATGGAGGGATCCTCACAGAGCGTGTTTAGATACGTGGGGTAAGACGGAGAGTTGGCGGGTACGAGGTAACACAGCTTACCCAGGTTCAAGTTTCAAAACGGTGGCAGAACTCTACTCCTGCTATAAATCACTATAATGGAAATACGCCGAGTTACAGAGATCGGTTCGCTGTGCGAGGTGTTGTGTATCGTAATTTATGCCGTGCCCTAAAGGCTCCCATATGTCTGGCTTATAAAGGCACCATAACCTAGGGTTACAGGGAAAAAACCTTGTCGGACAAGTTACAGAGTCCTACACTAATACTAACTAGTCTCTGTGTCTTGTACTCCAAGGCTTCGAGTATATTGGTGACTCCTACGTAGCCTTTCTATATCCGGCATGGGCCTCCCTTCCGGATCCATGGGCCGTGCTACCAACTGCGGGCCACCTAGATTAGCCGGATTAGAGACGTGCTATGGTGATACCCATTTAGCATATCCCCAACAATAGCCCCCAGAGGATTTTGAGATCTTGCGCCTGTTAGGGTTCTGCGTATGAAAACAATAAATTTTATCCTATGCCCCTGAACCCCTGAAGCTGTCAGGACCTATCTATTAGTAATACAGTAACGGGAGGGGCTTTCCGCGAACTTACCCTTGAAGACCGAAAAGCGTTGTCAACGCTCAGGAGAGCGTGGTTGATGTAGACAAGCCGAAGCCGACCTCAAGGTCGTGATGAAGTCCTCGCGCTCCTTTGGCTCCAACGACTTGAGTGCCTCAAGTGCGACACCTCGCGGGGAGTTACACACGTCCGGTGCCTGACGATGACTCCCGCTTCCCCGATCCAGCAGCGATTCGAAGTAGAGCTCCGGATTGAATCCCTTGCAGAGGCGCTCCATGTGAAGATGTCTCTCGTTCACGCAGTCCAGACTTGGGACCACGATCACGAGAGAGAGAGAGAGAGAGGGAGAGAGAAAATATCAACCGGAGGTCCTCCCAAAAGTGAGAAGACCTTTATTGATTATTGGTGTATTTAATTTGGCCAAATACCCCCACTATATATAGGGGAGGGGAGGTACTACCTCCCTCAAAGTCCGGGGTGAGACTAAAGGAGAGGATGGGGAGGGGAGGCCGCTGGCCAGCCCCTAGTGGGCCCCACGCAGGGGGCGAGGACCAGCCGGCCAGCCCCATTGCCCCTTCTCCCTCTCTCCTTTCCCTAATGGGCCCTCTCCCCTCCGGGAATTGGCCCATTAAGCCTTTGACCATTTAAATTGATTTTTCTCTTTATTAAATAATTATGAATAAATGATTAAATCAATATTTAACATTCATACACATATTATTCAACCTCCGTGGCTATGAAACACTTCCACCTCCACTCCGGACATCCTCCGGACTTACCGAAACCCTTCCGGTTTTCTCTCTACAAATCTTCGGCGATTCCACCGATCCTATAAACACTCTCTAGGCATCATCAAGCCCTTAAGCGTGATACCCCACGGTTCGGGAACACTCCAGACATGGTCGGGACACTCCCGCACCAATGATCGACAGGGAACCTGGATGGCCATATGACCCCTGTGCGTTCCACGAAGATCTTTCGTCGTTTGAACCGGGACAGCCGTGTCTTATTCCCTTTGTCTCTCGATACTTGCATTGCCCGAGATCTGATCAATGACATCACCATGTCGTGTTTAATCTCGTTACTGAACAATGCTACTAACTCGTTCCGACAAGTGATATCCCCGTGATCAAATCACACGCTGCATAGCTATTGGATATAACCTCTCCGAGTGGGCCCTTGAGTATCTTCCTATCACATGGACGGACAAATCCCACTCTTGACATATATTGCCTCTACGGTTTCCTCCGAGTACCTGAACACAACTTTATAACCACTGTATTACCAAGTGGTGCTTGATGCTATCTAAGCACTCTCGGGAGACAGTGATTGATATAGCCTCACGGTATAAGGAATAGTCTACAAGGATCCATTTCTAATCATCGTAACTTGAACTTCGTGACATGACCGGGTCACGATTTTTAGGTTGGGTATTGGTTCATCATCTCATTCTCGGAATGAGATGACTCCATTTCCAACTGGCATAAATGCCACATGATCAGGAAACATGATCATCTGTTGACCAATGAACCAGTGACTAGAGTTTCACTGGGAACCCTTGGTTGTTTGTATATCACACGTGCATTGATGTTTCCACTCAATACAGTTATAGCATGATATAAAAATTAATCATAAACTATATGAAATATGATAATAGTCCTTACTACTATTTGCCTCTAAGGCATATTTCCAACAGTCTCCCACTTGCACTAGAGTACAAATACACTAGCTGCATTTGTTCTCAATCATTGGTACCATAACCGGTACCCTGAACATGCTTGCTCATGGAAGAGGTTGAGTCCTGTGCCTGTACTTTACAGTCCCAAATCCTTTGCAACTTACTAATGTCACCATGATTGACATTAATACTTTATCATCTCATGATAACATCTGTGTGTATGCATCGTCGCTATGGCGTGCAGAATCGAGGCTGATTCCGTGAGCCTACAAAGGACGTTAGATCAACCTCGAGGGATTTCTCATGGGCACTGTGCCCTAGGACACATCATTCTACGTTAAAAGCGAACTAGCCCCGCCATAACATTATACAACACTTTAGATGGTACCCTTATCTATTATTATAAATGTATTCATCGAAACACTAGTGCACTCTGTGCAACTTTCGATGTTTTTGTTCACCTCGCTTCCTACTTGACTCTAATCGGTATTACGGGAGTTTCCAACATATTCCCTTATAACAACCCTTTATGCTTTAAGATATGTCATCCTTTATGGATTTGGAAAACATGTCTACAGTTCTCTATTAGACAGTGCGGATAAACTTAGCTCAACATTCTGTGATTCGAACTTAATCACTTTTAAACGTTCCTTATTGGATCACATATTATGTTAAGTTATCATCATGGTTTTCTAAGATAGAACTTATGTCTCAACATAGTGGATGATGATCATCCTTTTCTTTCTTTCAACCATTGATGTTAAACTTATTACTATTCCTAACTTGAGTCATTAAGAACCAGTTCCTTAATTAACTTCTATTCCGAAACCCTTTTCAGAATCCCATAAGGAATACTACATAATATCATAATACACCTATTAACAACTTCTACATCTTATAAATCATTATTTATAAGCACTTGCGCTTTTATTCTTAACACCCTTAAGAATCACTGTATAAGCTCCCACTCAAAAATATGTCACCAACATATTGTTTTAGGAAGACTTTCATAGCTCCCACTCAATTTCATGCAAATTGCACACCCACTCACTATTTTGAACAATTTCAAAAACTTTGATCAAATATCAAACTTGGACATTTACTATGAGATACTAGTACTTTTACTAGTTTTAAATCCACTAGACATTTAGCACACTTGAATCAAATTCATTTGAATTCGTCCAATACTTGACAAATTGTGCTTTTGTCAATCACCCCCTTTTCCACTATGGCTTTGCAGTCATTTGGGAAAATTTAAGTAACCCCTTTTACTTGTGAGATTTAGCAACAAATTGCTTTCTAATCTCAAGGGAATTTTGCTTCTAGGATTTCTCATGATTCTAGTTTACCATTATTTCCTTAGTAGTTCGTAGGTATCTCATGTTCTGGCAATCATGACAAATGATTCACAAATGTCTCCATACCAGATATGGATTACATTTTGAATCCTACTTCATGCAGTGAAAACACTAGTGGGGAAAACACAATGATCATTATCATTGATTCTTTCCTTTCGTTAGGAGAATCGTTCAGGAACATTTTCCGTTGCGCTTCTCAACACTCTGATGCAGGGATTTGAATCCTCATCGTGTTTTTCACTATCTTCCATTTGCTCCATAATCGAGAAATATCACTAAAAGTGAGATTTCTCAAGAATGCACCAATATCCAAGCAATACGAGTTCTGCTTTTCCTTTTGGTTTTAGCTATGGATTTCGTATTCAAAGTTTCCAATGAATACTCTACAAGGACTTATTCGCTATTGTTTTGGTTATATCGAATAACCCCAAAACTTTTATGAATTTAGATGGTTCACTATATTTTCTAATTGAGTGCTAACTATTTCTAACTAATGGTCTCTACATCTACACTACAACGATTTATTGGGTGCCTTCTATTCACCCACTTTGATATCTAATTTCACATTGTGATGCTTTGCATTTCAAACGCATTGCATTTCACAATTCCTTTATGCCATTCTTATAAAGTTGAATTTCATTACTATTGATCAAATCATAGTAATTAGATTCTCTTTTATATTTACACCCTTTATTGATGAAACACTTTGATCATATCAAATAGTTTCAAATTCATGTTTCCTTTGGTAAACTACTTTACACTTTTAAACAATCATTTAATGATAATTACCATTTTGTTAAAACACAATACATCGAATATGTATTTAATTTCAACAATTCATTAAACACTTTGTATTCAAGTAATACACGATGTTCAAGTTATTTTGCCTAACTTAGGCATGATTTATATGTGACAATAAATCGAATGTCTTTCACATATTATCACATAACTTTGAATTTAAACAATGGTTTTCATTCATTAATGAATATATCATTAAGTTGGGTATTTTAAGGCATTTCAATATTTTACAAATGTTCATGCATTATCAATTAGTTTCAAACAACAAGGATAATTCACGCATAATCAAACAAGATATGAACACGAATAGAAATCATTCATAAAAGTGGAACAACTGTTTGTTACAAACTCATATGAATAACCGTCTCACAAAGTGTGAGACACACTAAAGAAGTTCACAATCTCTTGATTACAATAATCATCCTAAAACATAAACTAAATGATAAATGTCGAGGGAGAGTGTCGTCGGCCATCATCATCATGCTCGCCATCAACACGCAATGTCACCTTCTCTCCAGCAAGCACCTCTCATGCAGAAGGACCTGTTTTCAACAAAACAGAAGAAGTGTCAAATATACTTAACACTGCAAATGTGTTTGCAAGATTATAACATTTATAAAACTATATATCAAATATATACCTTTGTCATTGATGACCTGAGCGACATCTGGTTCAACCAACACATTCCTGAGATGTGTCATGAACCGGTGGAATTCCATTGATTCCGCGTCGCCCCCCATTACACAAGTCCTAACTTGTGTTTGGTAGCTTGGTGGTAGCGACCGCAGCACACCACCGTTTGCAAAAGAGCCCGTCATCCAGCTATCTAGGAAGTATGCAGGCCTCATGTACACATCATGCATGCGCTCCAAGTGGTCGTCCAGTGATGAGTTCTCCTCCATCTTAATGGAGAGGAAGTCTCCCATCAGCTCATGCTCCCATATGCGTGCTTGTTCCATGAAATGTGTCCTAAGCTGTAGCATCACCGAACAAGGGTTGACATCACCCACGAAAGGCCACAGCTCATCCACCATTCCGAAACGCATGGTAACTGAAATGAAGGAGGCCATCTCACGATGGAGATAGCGGTTTTTCTGCTGCTTTGGGGTCTCTAGGTCAGTAGGCTGATCCAAATCCATCCCGTCGAGTATGTAGTCGACCACGTCATTCTCGCTAAGAAGAACGTGGAGACGTGCAACCCTGATGTCTACGCACTTCTATTCTTGTAGACAGTTGTTGGGCCTCCAAGTAAAGAGGTTTGTAGAACAGCATCAAGTTTTCCCTTAAGTGGATCACCCAAGGTTTATCGAACTCAGAGAGGAAGTGGTTAAAGGTATCCCCTCTCAAGCAACCCTGCAATCAAGATACAAGAAGTCTCTTGTGTCCCCAACACACCCAATACACTTGTCAGGTGTATAGGTGCACTAGTTCGGCGAAGAGATAGTGAAATACAAGTGTTATGGATAATTATAAGTGGTAACGGTGATAGAAGATAGCTTGATGGTGCGGAAAAGACTAAAGGAAAACTGAAATAAAGAAGGAAGCAAGCAAACATGTAACATCTCTAATTGCAAACGGTGTATCAATGCTTAGAAACAAGGCCTAGGGATCATACTTTCACTAGTGAACACTCTCATATAAATATATTCTCTTCATGATACTACTCTTAACTACTCTCCGATTGAACACTCTAATCGATGGTAGGGCTATAACAACACACCTCAAAGTAAGCCTTTCCCATCTAGAAAACCCCACACTGTCACCTTGAGTACTAGATGAGTCCAACAAACACCACAATTTCATAAAGACATCCAACTCCAAATATAACTCATAACAAGTATTTGTAATATCTAGCCTAAGTGCCACCATGGTGTGCACGCTGTCACTTTCACACACATGGGGAGAGCAGAGATCTATTAAAGCACTTGAGTAGCAAGGTAGATTTATAGATTACAAGCTCATGATCTCAATAAGATCACGCATAGAGAGAGAGATGAACACATAGCTACCGGTAGAACCCTTAGCCTCGAGAGAGAACTACTCCCTCCTCATCATGGGAATCAGCAACGGTGATGGAGATGGCGGTGGAGATCGATGGAGATGGCTCCGGGGGCACTTCCCTGTCTGTGAGTGCCTAACAGAGACTTTTCGTCCCGATCTCCCTTCAGTGGCGGCGGCGCTACGGAACTTTTCGTGGATTTCGGATTGATGATTTAGGGTTTTGGTATCAGGAGGCTCTTATAGGCGAAGGAGGCAAGGTCAGTGGCCGGCCAGGGGGCCCACACCATGCCCTGGCGCGGCCTAGGTGGACCCGTGCCATGGGGTGGTGTGGCCACCCTGTGGCTCCTCTCCGACTCTCCTTCTGGCTCCGTGAGTCTTTCGGAAAAGTAGGAACTTTGGATTTTGTCCCGTCCAATTCCGAGAATATTCATTTTCTGACTTCCTGGAACCAAAAACAGCAGAAAACAGGCAACTGGCACTGTGGCATCTTGTTAATAGGTTAGTCCAAGAAATCATATGAAAAGTACTCCAAAGTTGGAACAAAACACAAGAAAGTAGATAAAACCAAGCATGGAACATCAAAAATTATAGATACATTTGCAATGTATCAACATCCCCAAGCTTAACTCCTGCTCGTCCTCTAGTAGGTAAGTGATAAAAAAAAGAATAATTTTTGAGGTGACAGACACCATCAAAGACTTGATCAAAATATTTGTAAAACATTCAAAGTTGGGATCATAGTACTTCAATCATAACATGAAAGACAAAGTTCTAGCAATAAGACAAAGAGACTATGATGCAACATGAAAAGGCACAAACAAAAGATTCATGAATAACAATGCTTTGCAAGACGTTTGTTTGTTTCACATAAAGAAAACATAGCATAATAGTATTCAACTTGTCCCTCATAGAGTAGCAAATATAAATGCATAGGACACCTTCAAAGTTCATAAGAGTGACTAGATACAAATAGTTTAAAACAAGCAATATCAAGTTATGCATCAATCGACTAGTCTTGGGACAATGCACATAGAACTAAGAATGGCCACTATGCTCTCAAAGCAGGTGCATAAAGATAGAAGGTGGAGACTCAATATAATGGTGGAAGAAAGGCCATTGTAAAAGGAAGTAGGGATTCAAGTCTCATAAAGAGCTTCCAAAAATTATGGTACTTATAGCTTTCAGCTCTCATTGCCCCTATCATAAGCATCTTGAAGTGATTAAGGTTAAAGTGAACAAACTATGGTGTACATGCTTGACGAAGTATAAGTTAGGAATCTCATGTCCCTTGAATACGAGGGCCGCTCCTCATGCTACTCAAGTTTAGTCACTGGTAAGTTCTTGTCATCGTAAGTACATGTGTATCATAGAGAACCGCCAACGGGGTACCCCTTGCCTGATGATACGGAAGAATCCCCATATCAAAATGACAAGGCAAGCAGACAACAAGCATCTCAGCAATCTTCTTATTTACCATGGGAATATGGTGCTTTTTTCTCTCTTTCCTCTTTTCATAATATCTTTTTTTTCTCAATATAGGACTCGCTTTTTTATAAGTAGAATGCTTCATAGACAGCTCATTATGGTTACGCTGCAGGTTTCCACCATGTCAGCATGGAATAGACCAGCGGCCCAGGCGTTTCTCTAACACATATACATAACTCCATGGACTTACAAGCTCCCCTTTCATTTCACACCGACGACATCCATAGACAAAAGAGCATGATATCAACTAGGTACAAGTACCAAGTGCAATGTTGAAAGCGTTCCCCATGACAGCATGGTTCTACTAATCCCCAACTAATAAGTGCAAGCATATACAACATAGACGACACAATGGTTCAAGTTTATTAAGGGAAAGAAAAGTAAAGTGTGCCATCAAGTTTGTGAGAGCTTTAATCACTAGTTTTCTCATAAAAAGTTTAATACGGAAGGTAAACAAAAGCATGAATATACTTGCAATAGCATAATCTAGTAGGTAGGTATGGTGGACTCTTTGGAATAACTTGGTTTAAGGAGTTGGATGCATGAGTGGAACTCATACTTGGTTGTGGAGGCTAGCAAAAGACTGGGAGTGACAAACTAAGAGAGCAATAATGGCCATAATCATGCAGAGCGACAAAACATCACTGATCAAAGCATAAAGTGATACTACAAGTTGAAAAATAAAAGATCATAAAGTCTATGGTGACTTGAGATAGTCATAACATGGTGTGAGCATGCGCCAAGTCAACCCAAATAAAGCATCAAAGGAGAATACCACTATACTATGCTTTAATATGCTAAAACAACGCATGATTCATCCAAGGCACATTAAGCAATCTCAATTGTTTATAGCAAGTCATGCTACAGCAAATAATACTAAGCATAAAGCCAAAACAATATCAAGCATGGCATGACAAAGCATAGGCCACAGTCAAAAACAAGCTCTTTTTACCACATAAGCATGAACTTTCCTACTCTTTTCCAATCCAAACCAAACTATTTAAAAACCAATGTATGAAAGAGGGGGTCCAACCAATTTATTCAGCAAACTAAGCAAACCAAGCAAACGAAAAACCAAAACAAAAATGAAAACGAAAAATAAGACGCTCCAAGAACAACACAACTGTGCATGAAACAATAAAAATGAAGTGTTTGGAAGAAACCTGGGATTTTTATTGATAAAGAGGGGGATGCCTTGGGCATCCCCAAGCTTTGACGCTTGTACTTCTTGGATATTTCTTGGGGTGACACGCGTGGCATCCCCAAGCTTGAGCTTTAGTCCATCCTTCATCTTATTACTCATTCCTTCCATACACCTGAAAATTTTCCTTCATACAAAACTTCACACAATCTTTATTAGCAACATTAGTGCATTCAAGATAATAAGTCTTAAGGTTCAGTTCTAACACCAATAAACTTTCATTAGAACACTAGCTACTGAAGCACTTCCCTCAAAAAGCTCAATTGCCCAAAAGAACTCAAAAAGGAACCAACAAGAAGCAAATGCAGAAATTGATAGAAATCTGTCAAAACAGACCAGCAGGTAAAGACGAATTTTTTCGAAGACCTTCTGTTGCTCAAATCAAAAAGTGTTAAACTAACGGAAGTTAGATAACAACCTGGGGCAGAAGCACAAAAATTCACGCCTCAAAAATACGTTCAGAGATTTTACACGAATTTTTACGGTGAAGCACAGAAATCTGTTTCGGGACAGCAACTTTTCCAATCATTACTTCTCTCTCATTAGAGGTTACTCTTGGCACAAAAAGCAAATAAAAAGGATAAGGAGCGGTTATTACTGAACTAATAACTTCCAAGACTCATCTAAAACTTTTGGGTTATCTTCCAATAAGTACTTTTCTTTAACGCCTTTAAATTAGGCATGATAATTTGAGAGGATGCTCACATAAGAAATATGAATTGAAGTAAAAGAGAGCATCAAGAAGCAAATTCAAAACACATTTAAGTCTAACCCACTTCCTATGCATAGGAATCTTGTAAAGAAACAAGTCATGAAAGCACAAAGCAACAAGCATAGGAAAGGAAAACAAGTGCAACTTCAAAATTTTCAACATAAAGAGGGGAAACTTAATATTATTGAGATGCATAGAACCATGTTTCCCTCTCTCATAATAACTTTTAGTAGCATCATGAAGAAAAGTAACAATATAACTATGACAAGAAACATTCTTATCATGAGCCACATGCATAAAAGAACTAATACTCCCCACATAAACATAATCATTCTTATTGATTGTAGTGGGAGCAAATTCAACAAAATAGCTATCATTATTATTCTCATCACCATAATCATCAAGTATAGGTGGCATATTGTAATCATAATTAATTTCCTCCTCAATAGTAGGTGGACTGAAAATATCATATTCATCATTGTAATCATCATATATTGGAGGCATAGTATCATCAAAGTAAATTTGCTCCTCCATGCTTAGGGGACTAAAAATATCATGCTCATCAAAACTAGCTTCCCCAAGCTTATACTTTTCCATAGCATTAGCAATAATGGTGTTCAAAGAATTCATACTAATAACATTCTATTAGAATGCAAATAAAGTTCCATAGGTTTTTTAATTTTCTCTTCAAACACTTCATGTCCTAACTCAAGATAAATACTATAAAGCTCTCTAATTTTGTTGTTGTTTTCCATTAAGCCTAACTAGTGAAAACAAGAAAAAAAAAGACAAAATTGCAGAATCTAAAGGAAATAACTTCGAGTACTCACACCAGAAACTAGGCGTTTGCCGTGGGAGGTTCTTCTTCTTTAATCCTCCGGTGTGAATACCTTTTACCTTACCTCCCCAGCAACGGCGCCAGAAAATAGGCGTTTGCCGTGGGAGGTTCTTCTTATTTAATCCTCCGGTGTGAATACTTTTTACCTTACCTCCCCGGCAACGGTGCCAGAAAATAGCTTGATGTCTACGCACTTCTATTCTTGTAGACAGTTGTTGGGCCTCCATGTGTAGAGGTTTGTTGAACAGCAGCAAGTTTTCCCTTAACTGGATCACCCAAGGTTTATCGAACTCAGGGAGGAAGTGGTCAAAGGTATCCCCTCTCAAGCAACCCTGCAATCAAGATACAAGAAGTCTCTTGTGTCCCCAACACACCCAATACACTTGTCAGGTGTATAGGTGCACTAGTTCAGCAAAGAGATAGTGAAATACAAGTGGTATGGATAATTATAAGTGGTAACGGTGATAGAAGATAGCTTGATGGTGTGGAAAAGACTAAAGGCAAACTGAAATAAAGAAGGAAGCAAGCAAACATGTAACATATCTAATTGCAAATGGTGTATCAATGCTCAGAAACAAGGCCTAGGGATCATACTTTCACTAGTGAACACTCTCATATAAATATATATTCTCTTCATGATACTACTCTTAACTACTCTCCGGTTGAACACTCTAATCGATGGTAGGGCTATAACAGCACACCTCAAAGTAAGCCTTTCCCATCTAGAAAACCCCACACTGTCACATTGAGTACTAGATGAGTCCAACAAACACCACAATTTCATAAAGACATCCAACTCCAAATATAACTCATAACAAGTATTTGTAATCTCTAGCCTAAGTGCCACCATGGTGTGCACGCTGTCACTTTCACACACATGGGGAGAGCAGAGATCTATTAAAGCACTTGAGTAGCAAGGTAGATCTATAGATTACAAGCTCATGATCTCAATAAGATCATGCATAGAGAGAGAGAGATGAACACATAGCTACCGGTAGAACCCTTAGCCTCGAGAGAGAACTACTCCCTCCTCATCATGGGAATCAGCAACGGTGATGGAAATGGCGGTGGAGATCGATGGAGATGGCTTCGGGGGCACTTCCCCATCCCGGCAGGGTGCCGGAATAGAGACTTTCTATCCCCCGAATCTCCCCTTCGGTGGCGGTGGTGCTGCGGAACTTTTCGTGGATTTATATTAATGATTTAGGGTTTTGGTATCGGGAGGCTCTTATAGGCGAAGGAGGCAAGGTCGGTGGCCGGCCAGGGGACCCACACCATGCCCTGGCACGGCCTAGGTGGACCCGCGCCATGGGGTGGTGTGGCCACCCTATGGCCCCTCTCCGACTCTCCTTCTGGCTCCGTGAGTCTTCCGGTAAAATAGGAATTTTGGCTTTTGTCCCGTCCAATTCCGAGAATATTCATTTTCTGACTTCCTAGAACCAAAAACAGCAGAAAACAGGCGACTGGCACTGTGGCATCTTGTTAATAGGTTAGTCCAAGAAATCATATGAAAAGTACTCCAAAGTTGGAACAAAACACAAGAAAGTAGATAAAACAAAGCATGGAACATCAAAAATTATAGATACATTTGCAATGTATCAAACCCATATGGAGAAGTTTGATCCATCTAATCTGAGCTTCTCTCCTTCTAACCAATCAATCGTGAGCAGGAAAGGTGCCATCTACATATATAATTGCAAAAGGAATTTAGACTAAGTTTATAATTAAATGAGTTAATAATAACTCCACTCAGAAACACCTATCCCCAAAAGGGTTCCTAGTGATAACACGACCCCTATCAGCCACATCTCCCCCGATTGACGCGGCCATCGATGTGGGTTCAAAGGCGGACGCTAAACGTCGGTCACATCATTCATGCAACTCGTGCTCGATCTTTCGACCATCCGTGTTCCAAGGCCACGCTTCTATGGCGTGCTAGGCTCGCCAACTCAACCTTAGTGTATTCGCTGTGCAACATGGCTTACACCCACTGTATGTGAACGTATATATGTCTGACACCCAGGCCTGTACCCTGGATCGCCTCATACCGAAGAACTTTCTTGGTGGTGTACACTAAGGGGGAACACGATCGTTTGTAATTTTAACAGGGATCATCTTATTAGGCTACCGTCGAGTATCTAATACTAGCACACAATAATATATACAAACAATAACATTGAATGTAAATGCGATGTGATATGGTCCTTCACGTCGTGATCTCCATCAGCCGTCATCGGGTTCTGGCGCCAGGGTTCCGGCGCCGTAGACACCAGGGTACCGGTGTCTTTCCGGCGTGGTAGTCCATCACCTCCGTGACTATCTACTACTACATAACAAAAGGTAATCACTTTACCTTTGCCACAACCATATCACAAAGCAACGCCCCCCTGCAAAACAAAGTTAGACGCCTCTACTTTATCTTTGCATGATTTACGTGGCTGAATGGGCTTTCGTACAAGAACCGTTCTTACCTACGAACTTTCAGCACAACGCTGATCAAGTAGTTGTCTCTACTACACCCCTTTCGGGGCCCTCCGTTGCAAATGGTATACCAACTAATGTGAGAGAGACAGACAACCCCCTAAGCCACTTTATATGGTACAAGCCGTATGTCAAGCGTGGACCAGTCTCGCAAATGAACGCGTAAAGTCGGTTGGGGGCCGCTTAATCAAGCATTACTGCGGTATACACAAGTACACGTGGGAGGGTAACAACTAAGAGATCAACACCCACACGCTACATATCGTGTGTTCTACCCGTACTAGCATTACTACACATAGATCTAGCTCTGATACCACTGTTGGGGTTCCGCGTATGAAAACAATAAATTTTATCCTACGCCCCTGAACCCCTGAAGCTGCCAGGACCTATCTATTAGTAATACAGTAATGGGAGGGGCTTTTCGCGAACTTACCCTTGAAGACCGAAAAGCGTTGTCAACTCTTAGGAGAGCGTGGTTGATGTAGACGAGCCAAAGCCGACCTCAAGGTCGTGATGAAGTCCTCGCGCTCCTTTGGCTCCAACGACTTGAGTGCCTCAAGTGCGACACCTCGCGGGGAGTTACACACGTCCGGTTCCTGACGATGACTCCCACTTCCCTGATCTAGCAGCAGTTGCGGAAGTAGAGCTCCCGGATCCGAATCCCGCAGCGCGACGGTGCTCCGCGGTGAAGATGTGTCACACCCTCGAATTGGCCCTATGCAAGTTTTGGCCCTTTCCACCAAACCCGCATAGAAACGATTCAAGGATGCCTACCAGGCACTTTCGTGCAGGTGGAAAAAGAAGTAATACCATTACACAACAGTCCTCGATGGGACCCATGGAACAGATATATATACAACAGCGACTCAACGAGTCAAGAATACAGATATACAATACAAAGATCCAAATCACCTTGAAAACGATATAGCGTCCGAGTACGAAGATGCAAATGGGGCTAAGAGCCCTGAAGAATAATCAATGGCGTCCATAACCCTGCCGGAAGGGTAATCCTGCTAATGACGTCGAACTTATACCTGCCAAAACAAAAGGGGTGCCGACAAATGGCAAAGGAAAAAGAGGAGCGTCAGTACTGAGGCCAGTACACGGCGAGGCTAGAATTTGGCGGCTCTCGCCTACATAGGTATGGTGGACTGAAGCGGCAGCGCAGCATGCACTAAACAATCTATAGAGACTCGATTCAACTGTCGGCTATTAGAGAGGGATAAGAAAGACCTATTCGAAACCACCTGATACTAACACCAATCATACCCATCCTGGCATTTCCCCCTCGAGACCAAACAAGGAAGTCAAACCGAGGAACTCAAACAGTTGGCAGTTTTATTCATTCCATTATAGTTGAAGCACTTACTAGTCAGATATAGATAGCATAAGTCATCCTGATAGCATAAGTAGTGGGCAGTTTTAGTTAATCATTCAGTTGTAGTTGCAGTACTTACTAGTCAGATACAATTAGCATGTGACATCCCAACCCAGCAGTTGTTGGCACTTTTATTATCCATTCCATTATAGTGAAGCTGATTACTAGTCACATATTAAGTCATATTTATAGCGCTACTTTAGTTATGCTTGTCTATGATCGAGATAATGTGCTCCAAGTCGTCCATAACCGCAGACACGGCTTTCAGAAAGATTTACTCTGCAGGGGTGCACAAATAGCAACCCACACATGATCAACCTCGGAAAAACCAAATCAAAACCCAACGAGGCTTTCACGACAAAGCAATCACAGGATTCATAAAATATTTCAGGGGGCCACCCCACTAAGCTACCCGCAATGAAGTTGGCCGGCTCCGAGACGGACCCAGGATTTGTGACAATGGCTGTAAATGACTAGGAACCCGAAAGTGTGACTGGGATTGTCGATACCGCAAAAACATTCCACGTTCCAAAACAGTACAGGTGCTCCACGCACAATCGTAAATAAAGCAGTAAGCATGGCATAAGTACATGATAGTAATAAAGCCCCAAACTACTTGTGGCCCCAAGAAATAAGAAATGAATCAAGCTCTGGCTAAGGGGGATTCATAGAGTCTCCCGGATGTGGATAGTGCGAATAGTCAAGGAACAGGTATCAAGTACTCGGGGCCTACGTGACACGAGTGGGCATGAAAACCAAATAACATATAATTGCCCACCGGTGCCACTTTCATTAGTTATCACGGCAAGTTAATAGTTGTAATTAAAGACATGATCATCTCCACCATAAACATCTGCCAGCATTCCAACAACTGTGGTACTCGACAACACGAGATCGCACCTGAGAAAGCAACTACGACTCGCAAGGCCAGCTATCTACCAAACAATAGGTATTAGGAGGTGTCCATGGCAATATAGAGGCTACAAGGGATATATCTGGTGCACGGAAACTAAAGCATCGCGACACGGATATCAATAGATCAACATGAGGAAATAAAGACTATAAATGCAAAATAGGTAGAAGGGGGAGAGATGCTCGCCTGGGAAAACACTGCCGAAGGTTCATATCCGGAGAACTTGTCGATACTCGCATCAACTCATCGGCCTAATCCGCGAAGAAGCAAACACTAGAAGAAACACCGGATGAAATATTTAATACTACGGAAGAAGATCGGCATGATGTATAATATGATGCATGACATGGCAAATATGCGATGCACTTAGGCAATATTAAGCGGAACCGGGGTCCCGACAATTAATTAGGAGGTTCAAGTTGTATAGCTACCCCGCAATTTAAATGTTGTCTTAACAAGACGAAACATGGCATCAGTTCGCTACACAAATTTAAATGGAGTCAATATAAGACTAGAATAGCCCACATATACGCTCCATATTTAATTATGAGGTGAATCGGCATAATGCCCCCAAACCACACAATATGTATGCGACATGAACAATTTAGTATGCAACAAGTATATGTTATTTATTATAAAAAAAGGAGGTCTCGGAAAGGGGATCACATGTGGCGGTTCGAAGATCTTGGGGTTCCGATGGTTCGACGGGGTTCGATCTCGAGGATCGGTCTTCGGGTCCGGCCTTCGGATCCGTGAAGGAGAACTTGGCGTGCCCTTATGAAGGTCTTGGCATTCGAGGTGAAGATATGCAGGTGCCGAGTTTATCATTGTTGGTGAATTTGTAGCACACCAGGAGTGCTCAGGTCGCATCGTGAGCCGTTGGTGTTCAGGAGATTTTGGAGATGCCAAACTTGGTGGCGTCGGTTTGACATGAACGAGGACGGTCTTGTGCGGCAACCGGATGAAGATCGGCTTGGAAGCGCCTAAGCACGTACTTAGCTGCAAACAGAAGCACATGTGTGCAAAGAAGGGTATCACGAGGCTAAAATCGCGCGATGAGGTAGGGTCGAAGCCACCGGGTCATGAACAGAGAACAAAGGCACAAATGACCAGTGATTTGGTCATCACCCAATCGATACAAGCACCAAGCTGGTGTAGCACCTCGAGGTTGGAGCGGATGACGAGGAGGATGCTTGGTGGCGGTTTCTCGACGAGGCACAGGATCAAGGTCGGGGCGGTGGTGGCCGACGCGGGATGGCGCGTGCTAGGAGAGGCGGTGCAGCGAGGTTGCAGGGGCGGAGAAGTGCTCGTGGGCGAGAGGCGTCGCGAGCAGAGGCCGACAGGGTCCAGCAGGGCACGCGCTTGCGGGGCGACGGCGCTCTGCCCGGAGGGAGGTGGCGACCCATAGGGCTCCGGCAAGCTGGTGAAAGGGAGCTGAGGCGGAGCTTGCCGGTGAAGGGGGACCTCGCGACGGCTCGCGGAGATACGGTATGGCGTCGGGGCGCTCGGTCTTGGGGAGGAAGGGGACGGCCGGGTGCGGGGTGGACTCAAGTGGGGATTTGGTGGGACTGGTTAGGGTTTGCGGTGGTTCTGGTCTGGGTTCAGTTTAGCTGGGCCGGGTTGTAGGTTGCCTGGCCTAACGGGCTGGGCTGCCTCCCCAGATAAAAAATTATATTCATTTTATTTTTAAATGACGTTTGCAAATAGTTTTTTAGACGAATCAAAGATCTGAAATAGACCGGGGTTTTAATTTGAAATAAAGACAGGGGATATTTAGAAAACAAATATAGGCTTTTAGAAAATAATTTTAGGCAAACAAATGCAAGTTGATGATGATGCTCAAATGCAATGTGGCATGATGACATGAGCATGCGGTCATGATGATGCAATTCACAAAAACACAGCGATTTTCTAGTAGTGGTTTTAGCGGGGTGCTACAAGATGTCTCTCGTTCGCGTAGTCCAGACTTGGGACCACGGTCACGAGAGAGAGAGGAGGAGAGAGAAAATATCAACTGGAGGTCCTCCCAAAAGTGAGAAGACCTTTATTGATTATTGGTGTATTTAATTTAGCCAAATATCCCCACTATATATAGGGGGAGGGGAGGTACTACCTCCCTCAAAGTCCCGGGGTGGGACTAAAGGAGAGGAGGGGGAGGGGAGGCCACCGGCCATCCCCTAGTGGGCCCCACGCAGGGGGCTAGGCCCAGCCGGCCAGCCCTCTTGCCCCTTCTCCCTCTCTCCTTTCCCTAATGGGCCCTCTCCCCTCCGGGAATTGGCCCATTAAGCCTTTGACCATTTAAATTGATTTTTCTCTTTATTAAATATTTAAGAATAAATGATTAAATCAATATTTAACATTCATTCACATATTATTCAACCTCCGTGGCTATGGAACACTTCCAGACATCCTCCGGACTTATCGAAACCCTTCCAGTTTCTCTCTACATATCTTTGGCGATTCCACCGATCCTATAAACACTCTCTAAGCATCATCAAGCCCTTAAGCGTGATACCCCACAGTTCAGGAACACTCCAGACATGGTCGGGACACTCCCGCACTAATGATCGATAGAGGGACCTGGATGGCCATGTGACCCCTGTGTGTTCCACGAAGATCTTTCGTCATTTGAACCGGGATAGTCGTGTCTTATTCCCTTTGTCTCTTGATACTTGCATTGCCCGAGATCTGATCAATGACATCACCATGTCGTGTTAAATCTCGTTACTGAACAATGCTACTTAACTTGTTCCGACAAGTGATATCCCCGTGATCAAATCACACGCTGCGCAACTATTAGATAAAACCTGAACACACCTTTATAACCACTGTATTACCAAGTGGCGCTTGATGCTATCTAAGCACTCTCGGGAGACAGTGATTGATATAGCCTCACGGTCTAAGGAATAGTCTACGAGGATCCATTTCTAATCATCGTAACTTGAACTTCGTGACATGATCGGGTCACGATGTTTAGGTTGGGTATTGGTTCATCATCTCATTCTCAGAATGAGATGACTCCATTTCCAACTGGCATAAATGCCACATGATCAGGAAACATGATCATTTGTTGACCAATGAACCAGTGACTAGAGTTTCATTGGGAACCCCTGGTTGTTTGTATATCACACGTGCATTGATGTTTCCACTCAATATAGTTATAGCATGATATAAAACTTAATCATAAACTATATGAAATATGATAATAGTCCTTACTACTATTTGTCTCTAGGGCATATTTCCAACAACGCCGTCTTGTCCTTTAATCTTGAATGCTCCGTCTAGGTGATGCCGGCAATTCGTCAAGCAATATCTCGAAGGTCTCCCAAAAAATCCTGCAATCCTCTCCATCTTCGTAATGTAGTTGGAGATTCTTTAAGTCTTTGTTTCTAGAGCCGGATATCTTCCCTCTTCTATGGAATCTTTAGATGTGACCTTTCCACTGCAACGGTCAGAAGATGACATAGGCTACAACCTACGCTACCTCGAAACTCACAGAAGGAAGTGAATTAATCATTAGATATTTTTACGTGTGCAAAATCTGAAACGTTAAAGCGGCAAAGACGGAGGACGTGGCGAAATTACCACGCACGCTCATCTCCACATCGGCAATGCTGCGTCCGTTAGATCTCTTTGCACAAATCTTGACGCTGGGTCTATATATATTAACGACGGTTTAGGCTTTTACTTTTACCCGCATTCTTCCTCGCATCATCTTCCTCCTCCAGCCACGCGACTATTTGAGCGCTTTGACGGAAAACCCTGACCAGAGTTTTCCACCTTCTCCATCCTCCTCCACCTACGCAATGGCCTCCAACAGCAGCGCTCCCTCAACAGCGGTGACCCCCAAGGCTTCAAAAGAGCCATCCCAGGGAGTAACCATCCCATCGGAGGGGGTCGTTGTTCCTATCTCCGCCATGGTGGAAACCAATGGCGGTGACCAAAGACGGGCGGTGCAAGATGCTGCAGAAGAAGAGGGCGATTCCCACAAGGGAGTGTGGAGAGGTTCTGATCTCTCCGCCGAAGATCTGCAAGAACTCGTCACCGAGGGATATCTCCCTGCGACGGAGGGCTTGGTCTGGCGGCCGGCGTTGGTCGGCGAGGTGACTCCTTCCTCCCAAGCCGGAGAGAAGGTGTACCTTAAAGCTCAGCTGGTACGCGGTGTAAGCCTGCTAGTTTCCTACTTCTTCCTGGATGCCCTTCATTAATTCCAGGTACTTCCCCACAACCTTTCTCCCAACAGCATCCCCGTACTCATCAACTTCATAGCTTTGTGCGAAGGATACCTAGGAATGAAACCTAAGTTAGATCTATTTATCTATTTCTTTACCATTAAGAGAGAGTCCGTAGAATCCAAGGATGAGTTGTTGATGTCTACAGGTGCACAACTCGTTTGTAGCTAGTTTTGAAGTATAGATATCGATCCCACAGGGAGCCCAAAGGTAAGTGTTTACGAGTGAAGTCTCTGTCACACTCAAAGTTGTCATAGGTCTTCGAGTGAATTGACTGCAAGTGTGGAAATAAGAATTTGGATTAAACTGGATGTATTTAAGTAAAACTAAAATGTAAAGTTCAGGAATAAAAATCATAAAAGTAAAGAACGATTTGATTGTTTGTTGTTTTCTGCAGATGACAAAGAAAGGCGCGGGGTGATACAGTTCATGGTGATAGTGACTGTGCCAGGTGGACGAATGATAAGTGTAACAATTATAATCTTATAAATATATGTGTAGGCGAGCAACCCATAATTAGCCGGAACTCCTCTTGGTAGATTTCATCCCAACTTCAATAATCCTACTAGCATGTTACCAAAATCATGGTCAGTCACTATACGATTAAGATCCTTCAGGTTGCTTAGCAATTAAGCTCCTTGGATCGGATTAATGCAATAAGCACGGTGGTTCCTCGTTATCTCGAGTCAAACTAGTTCCCCACTGATATCCCCATGTCACTCGGGGGTCGCCGGTCTACTAGCGAACAAGATCCTATCTATGTAGAACAAAGCATCATGTTGTCTGGGCCCTTAATTGGACAACAAGAATTAGGCATCCCACAGATAGTCAAGCACACATAATATAGTAATTAAAATAATCACAAACTAATGGAAAATATATGGAGGCACATCACATCTCACCAATCCCTCACATCTCCCACGCCCAAGGAACTTACTCACACATGAGAGAAGAAAGCATCATCGATATAATTAAATAAAGGGAGTTCTTCTTGATATTACCCCGGAGATCCACAATATGAATAGAAAAGTAATCCAACACAATTCAAGATAGGAAGAAACAATCTCAAACCCTAATCTTGCAAGGTGAAGATCTCTCTCTCTCTCTCTCTCTCTCTCTCTCTTTCTCTTTCTCTCAAGTACAAGTAATGGATATGAGGGTGTGATGGTTGGGAGGTCGAAGATCGTGGAGCGAGATGAAGAACGTCTTCCCCTTCTTCTCCGGATCTCTTTTTTATCCTTTCTGGATGGGATGGTGGCTGCTGTGTTATGATTTTGCCTCTGGCCTCTTCACAAAAGGTATCCCTTTTGACAAGACGGAGGCGGCGGTAGCTATACGGCAGGAACTATACGGCCAGAAAAATATTCCCGCCATATAGTTGCTCGTTAAAGCTTCTGTATGCCTCCCTCGATTGCTTCCAAAAAGAGACTTGCTTGTTTTCGCCTGAATTTTGTGTTTCTCTTGTTAAAACCTTCTGTTGATGTTCAGAACCTGAAACACACAATAAAAACCAAGTTTTCTTCGCTACCGGAATATTAATGTTAGGTAAAGATAGAAAACGATCAAATCCAGGAGAAAACCATCAATAAAAACCATCAAAAATATGTCGAATCTCACAGCTATCAACTCTCCCAAGCTTAGATGTTGCTCTCCCTCGAGTGACAAGAAAATAAGGAAGAATAGCGGAGATTCGAGACTAAAATGAAAGAACTTACAAGCCTGAATTGGTGTCAAATTCTTTTCTTCACAATTCCTGTAATCTTAAACATGATCATACAAGTATTCACAAGATTGCACTGAGTCTACTTCCTAACCACGTATATCTTGCTAGCAAATAAACCATATGCCTGAGCAAGTGTCAAAAGTTTAGCTAGGAAAGTGAAACAAATTCTTTTGGTGTCTCTCTTTGTTGAGAGATGAAAAATTTTTGCTCTTGTTTCTTTAATCAATTAGGAGTCCTCAAGTTGGCACCAAAAACATTCAATTTAAGAAGAACTCATATATTCCCATGTCAAAATTTCAAGACTCCCAAAGCACCTTTTTCCTTTCATTGTTTTTCAAAAACTTCGGGCCTTTCATAGAGAAATCATGCCACTATTTTTAACATTTTAATTCGGACTGTGTTGCGCACTCGTGACCATACCAATAAATAATTGTTGAGAAATAATGGGTCAGAGGAGTACTACAACTTCACTTGGAACGTGAAACCACGAGGAGACTAAAATTTTACCTGTCACAACATTGCTGCTACAGACGTTTACATAACTCAATAGCTGAAATCAAGTGGTTTCCCACATTTAGATCGTTTGTTGGCCAGCGGAGTTAATAGTTCCCCATGTAGCACGATAGTGTTGTAATGACACACGTAAAGCAATATCTTATGATAATTATTAGAAAAAGCAGTGGCATAATCTCTACTACTTCGAAACATCCATTTTATCAGACAATTTCATTCGAGGATGCTATCGAGTCTATTTACATTAAGGTCAAATGGGATGGAGTAGTTGTAAAATCAAATCCTTTGGGATAAGCATGGACTCAAGTTATATTTTGGATGCTTTTTCTTGTTGTAAAAATGTAGGAGATATTTTTAACCAAGTTCATTGCTCATTGTTTCAAAGCTAAGAAGGAGACACTAGCAAAGGAATAGAATTTATAGGATAGTAAGCTAAGTGGGGAGTGACTCAAGTGCAAGCGAGTAAATAATTATAAGATCAATTTAAAATTGCAGAAAAGGTGATGAAAGGAATGTGATACCTCCTCTTGCTTGCTTCGTTCTCATACTTGAGTCGAACCCCCTCTATATTTCCCTATTGCCAAGTCACCTGAAATTGAGCAATCTTCGAGAGAAACAAAGAAATGAATTTGCAATAAAAGTTACAACTAATTTTTTGTATTTTTGGTTTAGGAATGCAAACTGAAAGTAAACATGCAATTTTGAAGAAGTAAAATAAATCAAAAGAAGAAACAAAAATATGAATGCAAGGTTTTGAGGTTTTCAAACCTCTAAGTTTAGGCTCTCAGTTGTTGTCGTCATTAGGCGGCTGGTGCGGATAATGCTGGTAGTGGTCGGGGAGGTTGGTCATGAAGTGACTGAAGTTTTGAGTTAAGGTACTCACATGTTCATTCACTCCTTGTAGAGTGTGGTCAATCTCCCCAAGACGCTGGTTGAGCTGCTGAAATTCTTGATAGGGGACATAGTTGAACCCCTGCTACGGCTGATTGGGCCATGGGTCCCAAGATCCCCCTGGCTGTTGTTGTTGTCCCTCCCAAGCAGGATTGTATTCCTGCTCCTGCTCCTTCTCATGCTCACCCTCATCTTGCTGCTCTCTTTCTTCATCTTCTTCTTGATCAGGCTAGAATTCAGCCATGATCTCCACCACTTGATCCTTGGTGAGAATCCAGTTGTCCTTCTCCATAATCGTGAAGGCTTGTGGATAGGGCAACGGAACCTGCTCAACCTGTGCATCACCAGGATAACCAAACTGATATGCTCGGAGCATCTTGTTAGCTCGGTAAACACCGAGGAAATCACAAGCAGTCAAATATTTGACATCCATAAGTTTGGAGCCATCAACAAGTTGTATCACAGGTAATATAATGTTTAATGCATGGAAAAGGTGGGTTACCAATCCACCAATGTGAATGCCACCTTTCTTCTTGTTGCTTTGGTGATGAAAGTGCTGGATGAGTAGAGACGCGGGATTGGGGCTCTGCGGTGCATTGGGGAAGAGTGCCTTGGTGATCATGGCCATATCCGCATTGGCCATGGAACCGATATCTCCTCTTCCCAGCAGTGTATTGGCGAGGAACAAGGCATAGTAGCAAATTGTTAGGTTCTGAATGGTGGACATCTTCTTCTAGTAGAAGTCCCTGCCACTGTTAACAGAAATAACCTCCCAAGTTTCTCCACTTAAGACACTATATAAATTTGTAATAGTTGACTCCCTAACGTGAGGGAAGCCAAAAGCATAACAAAATTGTTCGAAAGTTATTTCATATGGCTGCTGGTTCATGGTGAAGCTTACCATGCACTCATTACCTTTCTCCAGGTGGTCATCGTAGAAAGAGGCAAGGAACTCATAGGTGAGATCAGCGTAGGTATTGTGGCTTGCGTAGGCGAGTAGTGCTAGCCAAGAATTTGCACACATGAGGTTGAAGTCTGCCTTCAACCCTGCTGCGGCGAGAAAACTATCATCGGCCCAACGTGTGGGCATCATCCTCCTTAATGAAACAATGGCCAACTTGGGGTTTAGCTCGGCCCGGTGCCCCGAGCTCTTGCCACATTGTCACTTGCTCTTGCGAAAAATGCTACCAATTTTGTTCATCTTGATGCACTGAAAAATTTCACCATGAAACCTTAGGCATATAGTTTCTACATGATATACGAACGATTCTACGTGGAAAAATTTAATCCTAACGTCAAAAGGAAAAACAAAATAAGCTTGAGTTCGTCCACTAGATCAATGTGAGAGTTTCAACCATGGAAATCTGAAAATAAAGTATGGATAGGGAGAGAAACATACTGATCTGTTGATTTCCCAACTCAAACGAATGAAATCCGTGAAGAATCAAGAGTTCTAGGTGGATTTTGAGATGTTTGGAGAGAGAATATGAGAGAAAAAATGAGGACGAAGAAGAGCCCTAGCCGCTCCGGTGGGATTAAGTGGTCGCGCCGAACTATACGGGCACAACTATACATGCGGGATATGTAGTTCCCGCCGTCTAGTTGCGGCGGTACCGACAATTACGGTTTCTTTATGCCAGAACACAGCTATACATGCGCAACTATACGGCCGGATCATAATGGTCCTGTCGTATAGTTGATCATCAAAATGTCTGTGTCCTCGAGATAAATTTTCTTGGACAGGCGTCGATAACTATACGGTCAAACTATATGGCTAGAATTTTTATTCCCGCCATATAGTTGGTCATCAAACCATCAGTACCTTTGGAAAGAAATTCGATGAAGGCATTGATATCTATATGGCCGGAACTATACGGCCGGAGTTTTTATTCCCGCCGTATAGTTGGTCGTTAAATCTTTTGTAATACGGCCGAAATTTTTATTCTCGCCGTATAGTTGGTCGTCAAACCATCAGTAGTCATCAAAAAATTTCTTTTTCTTCAAGAATTCTTTCTTATCATATGACTTAGTGAAACACCTTGTTTTTGACAAAAAAAATGATAGTAAAATTTGTCGACCAATAACAACATGTATAGAGCAGGATTTTCAGTACTATCTAACTTCTTCTTCCCAGCTGGAGATTCACTTTTTAATCTGGACAAAATGATTAAGCTAGTTTTTTAAGATAAAACTCAAACTTTTATTTTTATACTTATTACGCTTGTTCAATCAATATTTCTACTACTTTTTGACAGCCGCATCTTCACGAGCACGCTTCCGCAAGAATGTCTGTGAAAAAGTTGTAGGAATGAAATGAACATTTTATTCTTTAGTTTATTTTATTAATGTAATGGGTTGACTCTCATTAAGCATTTATTAAGAATGGTTGAATAACTCAACCCCTTCTCTATTCTCGAATTCTTAACTTGGGTTGCCCCTTATCACAGTCACTTACCACATTAACTTGTTTTGCCGGTGGAATATAACTTTCTCCTTCTTCTAGCTTCTTTGGAAAATACCGGATGATTTCAGCATCATAAACATTGAAGATTATTTTTTCCTCAGCACAATCAACTGGTGCTCCTACAGTACTAAGGAAAGGCCTTCCAAGTATTATAGATAATTTTTCATCCTCTAGTATGTATTATATATTAAAAGTATATGACGGGTTAACCAGAAAAAAAAGAAATAGTCAAGAAAATCCCACAAAAATTAGAAACATCTGGCCATGTATTTAACTAATTGACTCATGACAGCCGATGGATATCAGAAACAAAATAGGACCCAAATATTGAACGAAATTACCCACACCAATGCCCCCACATAATTTTCCGTACCTCTTCAAAACTACATCTATCTAATTAGGTCACGGATTCTTAAGGTTACGCGCAACTAAAAGAAAAGCAGTGCTACGGCGTCACGCACGCGGCGGCCGCCGCCATGGTGGCCGTATTCATATTGGTCCATCGCATGTCAGAAGCGGTTTAGGTATTGGCTTTTATTGGATCGTCAGTGCACCAAACCATCTATGCAGATGCTGCCGGCAAGATCGATCGAAGATTTGCACAGCCGAGAGCTAACTTGGATGATTGGATCGAAGACTTGCGTCTCCTAGTACATGTTGCCACATTGTTTATTCTTGCCGTCCATATATATCATGGCTACGTGCATGCCACTATATAAGAATTTGGCCGCAAGAAATTTTTGGACAAGCTACTGCTATCGACTAATGTATGTAGTCTTCCTGTCCTAAACTTATCACAGATTTGTCTAGATATACATGTATTTAGACGGATTTTGATATATAGAGTATGTGAATATACAGAAATCTACTACTCTCTCCGTCTAGAAATATCTAGACAAACACAAGTCAGTTATTTCTGGACGGAGGGAGTACATCTAATTCAGCAACAAGAGAGTGCATAATCCACTTCATGTATTTGTTGCTTGGCAGATGTAAGCTCACTAAGAGGAATTGAGATCGATCTCGACGCACTTCGGCCGCCTTTGCATGGAACGGACAACTTCGTCCATCGCCATAGGATTGGTTAGAAAGTATTGATTCTGAGCTCATCTACGTCCCACGAAGCTCTATAAGGGTATTGTCCCTTTTCTCATGAGGTGTTTACATCCATTGGCCGATAGCAAGTTGGTGTCTGATACGGAATCAAATGAACTCAGGGTGTATTGAAAATATTCTACTGGTAAGAAATAAAAATCATTTATAGCAATTGTTTAGCGAACAAGTGGAAGCTAGAGGAGGATTAGATGGACACATCACACATTGTTGATTAATCCACCGTAATTAGTGCATTAAGATGCACTCTTCCTTAAGGTTTATAAAAAAGGTACATTCTAAAAATTCCAGCAAGACTAAAATTTGTTGAAAATTTATTATAGTACAATATTTTGATATTCCTAATAAACTTTTGGACATTGAAGTTGAACCAAATTGACCATCTTTGCTATGATGTAAATAAACCTTGCCACTTCAAAGAAACACTTCTTAAAAAAAATACTTTCTTCTCTAATCCTTATAACAAGAAGGTATTTTCATATGAGCTAATACGACTGAAAATAGGGACACAGTATTTGGATACCACAATGTTTGATTTCTAGGCCACCAAATACTACAGTTTGTGATATGATTGCATCATTATTTTCTATTTATCTTATTTGAAAAAAAAAGGTATAGAAGGTTAACTTTTCGCCATTCCACGTCTTCACATTTCCTGAGTGCGTGGTTCACCAATTCAATTTTATTGTGTAAGATACATGTTAAAGTATTATTTAATTGAATAAGGTTGCACCAAGGTAATCCCACACCTAAGTGATGACGTCCCTTTCTTCTCTAACACTCATAACCAGGGACTATTTCCATGTGAGCTAAGAAGGCTAGCAATAGGGACACCAAGCCTCACGTACGCTGCAAGTTTACTTTTTTGTTCACATGATTTATGTTATAGGTTCCAAATTATATGTGTAGAAGGTACATTTCTTCTCCACTCCACAATTTCTCATTTTTTCCTGATTTCTTAGTCTATGGTACAATAAATCTATTTTATTACATGAAATACAAATTAAGTATTCTTTAGATGAATAGGGTTGTACTATGGTAAGTTGCCTATATGACGGCATTCATGGCGTGCATACGAGAGTATTTTCTAATCTCTAGCTATTTTTACATTGGTAGCGAATGTATAAAAGAATAATACATTGTTGTTGCATTTCCTTTTTCTCTTGCCTTGGTTTACATATGTACTATAAAGGAATATGACTTTAAGCTTAATTTTCAAAAAAGAAATTGTGCATTGTGTTTTAGATAGGAGAAATGGCTACATAATGCAACCATTCAAATGAGCAACATAATGGCCGAGAAGGAAATGATGTAGAGTTTTTCTCATATTATTACCTTCACATTTTTTTAATTTTAGGAAGAGAAGATTTATCTTTCTCCACTCCATTAATTTGCGTTTTCCATTCTGCTACAATTATTCCAGTCGCATGAGCTTTCAGCAAAACATATTGTTCGGTTGTTAGATTTATCACGATCATGTAATTAGTGGTAACTAGATTGCTATTTTTATTTAATGAACATGTAATTAGTGGTAACTATACATTCATATATACCATCTACACTTCTCAACTAGCTAGACGCTAAGCTTTCTCCACTTAACGAATCAACAATGGTATTTATTGACCAAAGCAAGTTCAGCTCCTTTCTTATGTATAGTGAAAACTTCTTTCTTTATAATAAAGTCAGAAAATATGATTTCATGTTTAAATATAAATTCATGACTTTCAAATGCACCTCCTGAAATTTAAATCTACAATATGCTACCATGTTCTGTTCTAATTTTTATATGAACACCTTGCGCTTCAATAGTTTGAGTATTTTTACAAGTATTGTTGGGGATTGGAGACACAAATAATTATAAATGACTCCCCCACCTACAGTAATTAATTAACACAATCCACATAGTACTATCCAGTAACACGGTGTATTCCATCGGCACCAGATGTTGAATTTCTAAGCATGTGTTTCATTATATTTTCAGGGGACATAATATATAAATAGTGGAGATGAATTCCACTAGGTTCCTGGGTGAAAGTAACTTATGTTTTTGTTTGACATATTATTTAAAATCTTTGTATACTCATCTATTCTTCCTAACATGTGTTATTTTGAAATCTTAGCCTTTTCTTCTAATGAGGAGTAACATCAAGGTAAAAACGAAGATAGAGCCATTAGAAATGCAACCCCAAAAATTTATGGTTTTAACGAATATAGTTTCACATATTAATGATGTTGAATGAGAAGGATTAACTACGGGTGAATAATTTTAGCACTTTTTTTGCTCAGTATTATTACATATATGCAAAATAAGGAAATATCAGATATATACTTGATTATAATGATCATTTTGATACATAATGCACCGGTAAAGGTAAATTGGTGGAAGCAATTGTAGTTATTTTCCTAGAAGCCCAAATCAACTTTTTTTCACAGAATGCGGTCAATGAGACACTATACTGACAAAAAATGCTTCTAATACTATTTGGTCTCTCTTTTATCTAGAAAGGCGATTACCCCATCCTTTGAACCAAGTGATGCACATATCCATAATTATTAACAAGTTCACTAGCTCATATTGTTATGTATAATGTGTTCAGATTGAAACCTCATTATGTCAAACCAAATTCTTCATCGTAATTGTTTACTCGAACATTCCACCATTACAGTAAATCTGTGTGATCATTGTATAGAATGAAAGGAATAGTCAAAATGGCATGTAAAAATAAATTTCAAATTGATTTACAAATTTAGGTATGAATTCATATATTAACCATTATGTATTTCTTAATGAGTGGGACACGCCACATGAAAATAATGTACACACAAGATAAAATAAATTTTTAGCTAGCAAATTAAAGATGATGCCCTCGCATTTGCTAGGGCCACCGTGGTAGTTTCAAGAATAATAAAATCAGTGGGAATAACATGCTTATCTATTCTAAGTAGAACATACTCAATCATACCAATGGGTTGTTTAGTGGACTTGTCAGCCATCTGTAAAGTGATAGTAGTAGGGGAATACTCCCCTAATCCTAACCTTTTATAGAGGGAATATGGCATTACACTAACTCCTGCACCTAAATCAGACAAGGCATTGTGAATATCAATTTTGCCAATTGAGCATGAAATAGTTGGTATTCCGGAATCTCCCGATTTAGACAATAGCTTCCCATTAGTAGGATAACTAGTCACCATGGCAACAGTTTCAGTTATTTCTTTCTTTCTACTAAGAATATCACGGAGGAATTTAGAATAGGTAGGAACTTTTATTGCATCCGCAAATGGAATTTCTAGACGAAGATCACCAAGTGCCTTTTTTAGAAATCATAGATTACCTGATCCGGTGCTTTCTTTTTTCGATATGGATAAGGAAGCTTTTGATCACCTTTCTTATTCTTGTCTTTTACCTTTTTGGGGGGATCAAGCTCTTTTGTTGCTTTCTTTTGTTGCTGCTTATCGATTTTCTTATTTTCGACTACAACAACTTCATCTTCATTGCTTGTCTCTTTTTCTTCTCTTGGATCAACCGTCACTGCATCAGAGTCATAACGGTCATCATGTGCATCATTTTGGTCCTCCTTGGTTTGATCTTGTGTTTCTTGAATAGTTTCATCTTGAGGATCCAACAATGTATCATCTTCTTGGCTTGCTTTGAGTAAGGCTTTTTACTTTCGCTCTTTTTCAGCTTCATATTCTGGTGGTCCTAATGGTCTTGTAACAACTACACCTCTTCTTGTAAAAACATTAGTAGAAACAGGAATACTGATATCATCTTGAAGAAAAATTTGATAACCAGATGCTATTTGTTCACATTGGGTTTCAATCATACTAAGATACTTGTGAAATAATTTTATTTCTTGGCCAATCTCATCATAATTTTCTGTGAGTTCCGCCAAAAAATACTTTTATGTTTTTGAAAATGCTTATGCAGGTTATTATGAGATTTTTCTTGTCGATGTTTTAATTCTTGAAAAACTTTTCTAGTTTCATCTTCTTTAGTAAAAACTTGTAACAAGTCTACTTTGTTTTCCTTAATAAGTTCAGAAGGTATACCTTTTTTTTCATTGTTTTGCGTACTTCAGGCATAAGATCAAGAGTTATACGAAGCATCCCTTTTTCCAGCTTAGTGTTGAAATCAGGATTATATAAAGAATCATTCTTAGCCTTAGTAGACATTAATTCCAAACATTCTTTACTGATTAAGGTATTCATCGATCCTCCTGCCGATAAGTCAAGCAACTCTCTGCTTTGAGTATTAAGACCATGGTAAAATAAATGGCAAATAGTTGATTCAGAATAACCATGATTAGAAATTCTATTAATCATTTCAAAGAATCTATCCCAGGCTTATGGGTAGTTTTCTCTCACATTCTAACTAAAGTTGCCTATATTATTTCTAGTTCCAGTTACCTTTTTAAAAGGATTAAACCTGTTTATGAATTTGACAATACAGTTTTCCCAACATTTAATGTAATGACGAGGGAGAGAATATAACCAGTCTAGAGCTTTACCTTTAAGAGACCAATGGAAAAAAATTAGACGAGAGAAGTCTCTTGGCAAACATTTTGGTCCAAGTGTTATCATCACATCGTCAAACTCTCTAATATGCCTTCCTGGGTCTTCATCTTTCCTTCCACTGAAAGCTTTTTCCTTCAAAATTTTAATAATTCCACCATAAAATTGATATTCTCTAACTCCAGGGTTAGAAAATTATATTGGTTGTTTAAGGAAACCAGAGTTTGGAGCACTATATTCTCTGAGAGTTTTCTCAGGTTTCTTGGGAGTTGTCTTGTAAATGGACATGATTTCCATAAAATCACTTAGGTTTTCAACTTCAACCTTGTCTGATCTTAAAAGTTTTTCAATAATTTCCTCACGCCTTTGAATAGGCACGCACTCAAAATAATCTGGTAAATAGGTCCTACCAGAGCATGTAGACCCTTTGTCTCCTAGGGAGACCATTTTGTAGTAGTAACACCTGGAATGTCAAGAGATAAACACTTAGCGATAAGCTCCCCAGCAACAGCGCTAGAAAATAGCTTGATTCTACAAGTGCGTAGATCGTTTGTAGCTAGTTTTGAAGTATAGATATCAATCCCATAGGGAGCCCAAAGGTAAGTGTTTATGAGTGAAGTCTCTATCACACTCAAAGTTGTCATAGGTCTTCGAGTGAATTGACTGCAAGTGTGGAAATAAGAATGAAATTTGGATTAAACTAGATGTATTTAAGTAAAACTAAAATGTAAACTTCAGGAATAAAAAGCATAAAAGTAAAGAACGATTTGATTGTTTGTTGTTTTCTGGGGATGACAAAGAAAGGCGTGGGGAGATATAGTTCATGGTGATAGTGATTGTGCCAGGTGGACGAATGATAAGTGTAACAATTATATCTTATAAATATATGTGTAGGCGAGCAACCCATAATTAGCCAGAACTCCTCATGATATATTTCATCCCAATTTTAATAATCCTACTAGCCTGTTACCAAAACCATAGTTAGTCACTAGACGATTAAGATCCTTCAGGTTGCTTAGCAATTAAGCTCCTTGGATCAGACTAATGCAATAAGAATGGTGGTTCCTCATTAACCTCGAGTCAAACTAGTTTCCCATTGATATCCCCGTGTCACTCGGGGGTCACCGGTCTGCTAGCGAACAAGATCCTATCTATGTAGAACAAAGCATCATGTTTTCTAGGCCCTTAATTGGACAACAAGCATTAGACATCCTACAGATAGTCAAGCACACATAATATAGTAATTAAAATCAATCACAAACTAACGGAAATATATGGAGGCACATCACATCTCACCAATCCCTCACATCTCCCACGCCCAAGGAGCTTACTCACACATGAGAGAAGAAAGCATCATCGATATAATTAAATAAAGGGAGTTCTTCTCGATATTACGGTGGAGATCCACAATAAGAATAGAAAAGTAATCTAACACAATTCAAGATAGAAACAAACAATCTCAAACCCTAATCTTGCAAGGTGAAGATCTCTCTCTCTCTCAAGTACAAGTAATGGCTATGAGGGTGTGATGGTTGGGAGGTCGAAGATCGTGGAGCGATATGAAGAACGTATTCCTCTTCTTCTCCGAATCTCTTCTTTCTCCTTTATGGATGGGATGGCGGCTGTTGTGTTATGATTTTGCCTCTGGCCTCTTCACAAAAGTTATCCCTTTTGACAAGACGGAGGCGGCGGCAGCTATACGGCGGGAACTATATGGCTAGAAAAATATTGCCACCGTATAGTTGCTCGTTAAAGCTTCTGTATGCCTCCCTCAATTGCTTCCAAAAAGAGACTTGCTTGTTTTCGCCTGAATATTGTGTTTCTCTTGTTAAAACCTTCTGTTGACGTTCAGAACCTGAAACACACATTAAAAACCATTTTTTCTTTGCTACCGAAGTATTAGCATTAGGTAAAGCTAGAAAACGATCAAATCCAGGAGAAAACCATCAATAAAAACCATCAAAAATATGTCGAATCTCATAGCTATCAGTTGTGGATCTGCGGAACCATTAGCTTTAAGATCCGGCCTAGCCGGCGCTTCCTCGACATCGTTGGCCATGATTCTTACAAGAACTAGCAATGCACATATTTTTATGGCCCAGGTATTCCTCTGGCTGACCACCAAGACACGTACCCTGACTGTCGGTGGGGCTACCGCTGAAGCTCCCACCTGGAGGTCCCAAGCTTCCCTCCCATCCGACGAAGAAGCCAACCACGCCGTAAGGCGGATCGAATGGCTCGTAGACGGAGGTTTGACCGGCTTGGACCTATCCATGTGCTGGTTCACTAGGCGCATCCAACCTCTGAAGCATCACGCCAAGCTGATATGCATGTACTCCAAGGATAGAAAAAATCCCATGTGAATCTCATGGGACAACTTCTCCAATGACTCCATCAAGCTCCGACTTAAGGACATAGTCAAAGTGAAGGACATGAAGCGTGGCTTCAAAATCACCTTTGACATGTTCGAATGTGGCAAGTTCCCAGAGGTAACTTATGTTTCCTTTGCTGCTTGTTATAAATACTCTAAGGTTTTTCTGTCTTGAAGTCATCAAACTAACACTCCTTTGTCCTACAGCTGGCGACCTTAGCGGCGGATAAAATGGCCTCCTAGGTCTATGATCCTAAGCTAAAGGATATCCAGGTGGTGTTCGACGATGATGCCTCCAAGGATCATCCAGCTCCGTCAGCATGAAAGACGAAGAGCTCCACCTCTGACGCTGTTGCTAAGGCAGAGAAGAAGAAGAAGTCCACCATCTTCCCTTTAACCAAGGCGCTTGTTGTAGTGTAAGTGTTCTCATTCTCCGACTTTAAGTTATATTGCACCCATTCAATTCCTGTACTTATACTGAGTACATTTCAGGAAGAAGTCCGGTGTTGGCCTGAAGTGATCCTCCAAATATGTTGGGGGGGTCCAAAAATATTCGCGATATGTTTTCCAAGTCGCCTCCCACTGTTGCTTCCCTACTCCTGCCGCCAAGCCTGTGATAGGCCCCACTAAGCCTTCGTCCCCCATCATTCCTGAGACCTCTGCCATGAGACAGATATCAATCCAACAACTGATGTCTCAGGCTCTGCCAGCATGGACATTGCTCCTAGTGGCCAGGCTACACAAGAGAGTACCTCCTCAAAAATGGCTGAAGCTCCGGCTAAGGATGCCATCAAGAAAGGGAAACATGCAATGGAGGGAGTGCAAGCGGAGGTGGCTATAGCCACGGACAAGGAGGGAGCCTCTAAGCCATCAGTTGCTATCGTCACATAGCAGGTAGCCAGGGCGTCATCCATGCCTCCAGCTTCGACCACTCATCTGTCTTTAACTCCTCCGACTCTATTCCTAGACGATCTCATCAAACAGGAATATGCTATTTATAACAATGCCCGGAACTTCCATGATTCATATGCTCATTTGGCCAACAATCTAAAGGTTATTGCCATTGTAAGTCTCTGAACTTTACTTCTTTTGCTTTGTAATATATTCCACTGTAGCCCTCGATCTGTTAGGTGGAAAACCATTATCTTTTGGCCTGAGTGCTCCAAAGAACTAAGTGTAGAACTTGTCAGTGTAGCCCCCAGGTTTCTAGTTTAGAATGATAATTCGGACTAGATACTCTAAGAGAGAACACTTGTTGATTAAAATCTGATACTGTAGCCCCCGAGCGTTTAGTTGAAACTGGTTAGTTCTGACTAGAATCTCTAGAGAAACTAAGAATTTTGTCTTCTTTGCAGAATGAGAATAGCCGGAGAGAGGCCGCCAACGAGTGGTTTGCCAAACTGCGTAAGGAACTAGACCTTGAACAGGGTAAAACAACCTTCCTGAAGCAACATATCAAAAATAGCCAGAGTCTGTTTCCTTTTAACAGCTCTTTACTTTCCTCATGGTTCCATTTCTGCCAACTTCTCATAATGCTTTCCATTTTCCGTCTTATAGAGGCCATTTCCAAATACAAGAGCATTGTCGAGCAATCCAAGCATATCTAGGAGCTTGACGATGAAAATATTTTTTTGAAGAAAGACATGGCTGAAGCTATCAAGGGCCATGAGCAGGCGATGGAAGCTATGCAAGAGTCTGTCGATGCTAAGATGCAACATCGGAAGGATGAGATTGAACAACTTAAAGGTTAAAACCAAGATGCCAAAGAGCAGAATGATACGAACCTTGAGGTGTACAAGAAAGTCCAACAGGAGCATGACATCTTGGCGGAGATCTGCAAGGAAGCGGAGACGAGCATCTTCGGTAACTTTCCTCCGATTTGTCAATTCTGTAAGATGGGTACTTGTAGTATTGTACTCATGATCTTTATCTCTAACAAAAACACAGCCCCCATTGGCTTAGCCAACATGGTTGAAGGTGCTCCGGATCCAAAAGAATGCATGATTCTTGCCGGCAACTTCATTAATACCGCCATCACGCAAGCCAAGGAGATAGCCAGCCCTGGATATCACCATTAAGCTGGCAAATTCTATGGCCAAGTACACGGAGATCCTGCACCGAGCCCCCGAGAAAATCAAGGACTGGAAAGCTTCTTGTGTCCAGGCTGGTGCGAGGATGGCCTTGTGTTTGGTCAAAGCGCACTATGACAATGCCGACTTGGACCTGGTATCCGTCGGCATGCCGAAGGTTGACGAGGAAGGAAATTCCATTGACAGCGATGCTATATAGAATTCCCTCGCCGGCTACGACACCAAGGTTGCCAAGTTAACCAAGGCGGATGTCTTCATGCCTGCCGAGCTGATGGATGATGATCTGGCTTCTTCAGAATCCAGCCCTGGTCCTTCTGAGTTTGATGAACTTTCCCAATTTGGCTCTTCTGTTACTGATGCAGTATCGAAGTCCCCTGCAGCATAGCCATAAAAACATTGATGTATTAAATGTATCTCTGTAGTATGTATGCGGAAAAAACGTATGAGTTTGTAAGGCGGAAGAACTTACTCAAGTTTCCTGCTACTTATCTGTTTCCAGCGTGTATATATTTTTTAAGCAAGTTCTGGCTTATCCATTATTCTGGCTCGTATGCTTGACCTTTCATGAGATGGAAGACTTGTAAAGCAAAACTATGCTCTTAGGTGATGATGCTTAATAGCACCATCAAGAACCTAAGAACAAAATCACCGGTTTTGAGTGCCAAAAAGTCACTACTCCAGAATCCACATAAAAACTTCAGAAAACGTGTAAACCAGAAAACTTAAGCTAATGCTCGTAGGCAGAATTTTCACAAGTGCAAATGCAAACTCGCGCATAAAGGGTTTATACAATCCAAAAATGAACAACTAAAGGAGGTAAAAGACTCAGAAATCATGAGCGAACCAAATGCTTTATTCCATTGATCATATAAGAAACTTATTACATAATATAAAATATGCTAAGTGTAAAAGGGATGTAGTTGTGCTATGTTCCATGGCCAATCTATCTCCAGGTAATCATCATCGGAGTAACGTTGCTTGCACTTGCGATTTTTTGGCCTATCTTTCAACTCGTGAATATCGACGAGGTAATAGGTACCATTGAGCAATGCTTTGCTTATGATGAACGGTCCTTCCCAAGGCGGGGATAGTTTGTGTGATTTCTCCTGCTTGAGTCTAAGCACCAGATCCCCTTCTTTGAACGAGCGATGCGTAACACGGCGACTATGATAGCCATGCAGCTTCTGCTGGTAGATTGTGGATCTCTGGCATGCCAGCATGTGCTCTTCCTCGAGTAGGTCCACAAATAGGCGTCTGGATTCTTCAACATCATCTTCCTTGTAGGCGGCAACTCTTGGTGCATCGTGGAGGATGTTGGATGGTAGGAGGGCTTCTACTCCATAAACCATGAAGAAAGGGGTCAAGACGGTATATCTGTTAGGTGTTGTCCTTAAATTCCACAATACAGATGGTAATTCCTCCACCCAGGCTCTAGCTGCTCTATGTAGTGGTGCCTCTAGGTGTGGCTTGATTCCATACAGAATTAGTCCACTGGCCCGTTCAACTTGCCTATTTGATTGTGGATGTGCCACAGATGCTAGATCAAGGCGGATGCCTTTTTCATGACAGTACTCCTCAACTCCTCCGAGAGACAAATTTCGGCCGTTATCGCTGATGATGTTGTGTGGGAGACCAAATCTCACACTAGATCTTGGACAAATTTTAGGGATGTTGCCCTGTCGAGCTTTCTAATGGGTTTAGATAAATCCACAAGGTGTTATTTGCAAAGGCCCAACCTTGTTAAGCCCCCAGATAGCAAATAGCCAAGTTATTGGTGTGGTTTGCAATTCTTCAGCTGGAACACTTGGTTGTCTTGCATGAAACTGGCACCCAATACATGTTCGTACCATCTTATCGGTATCTTCCTTGGAAGTTATCTAGTAGATTCCTTGTCGAAAGGCCTTGGCCAACAACGATCCGGGAGCGGCATGATGCCCACAATCTCTGAGATGTATTTCTCTAAGGATATCAATACCTTGCTGCTGGGAGATGCATCGTAAGAAAACTCTGGTGGTAGTTCTTTTGTATAGCTGGTTGTCAATGATGACCTAGCCTTTTGCTCTGCGTACTATTTGTCGGCTTTTGACTTCATCGGCGAGCAAAGTTTCGTCTTGTAAATAGCTCCCTTCACGGATGGGGCCCGTAGGTGCTCAGGAAACCGCCTGGTGGAATTGGTCGGCAAGCTAATCCAAGCTTTGATAGCAAATCTGCCGCCTCATTCTCCTCCCTTTTGACATACTTGACTTTGTAGCCATCGAAGCACTTGGCTATCTCATCTACTTCGTCTCGATATGCTACCATCATAGGGTTCCGTGAAGGAAATATGCCCTATAGGCAATCATAGAGATGATTGTATTTCATATGTATCCATGAGTTATTATAATGTTCCTTCAATATCCATATATTAGGCAACTTGTATTGATTGGCAATTATGTGAATTGTTTGTGAAACTCTTTACTTGTATGGTT
The DNA here is from genome assembly GCA_023614405.1 of Avena insularis. Taxonomy (NCBI): domain Eukaryota; kingdom Viridiplantae; phylum Streptophyta; class Magnoliopsida; order Poales; family Poaceae; genus Avena; species Avena insularis. The sequence goes on from CM042692.1 coordinate 437,476,768, forward strand.
ATCTAATAGTTGTCCCTAGCCAGAGTTCATGTGAGGACACTGATGTCTATGCACTTCTATTCTTGTAGACAGTTGTTGGGCCTCCAAGTGCAGAGGTTTGTACAACAGCAGCAAGTTTTCCCTTAAGTGGATCACCCAAGGTTTATCGAACTCAGGGAGGAAGTGGTCAAAGGTATTCCCTCTCAAGCAACCCTGCAATCAAGATACAAGAAGTCTCGTGTGTCCCCAACACACCCAATACATTTGTCAGGTGTATAGGTGCACTAGTTCGGCAAAGAGATAGTGAAATACAAGTGGTATAGATAATTATAAGTGGTAACGGTGATAGAAGATAGCTTGATGGCGTGGAAAAGACTAAAGGCAAACTGAAATAAAGCTGGAAGCAAGCAAACATGTAATAGATCTAGTAGCAAACGGTGTTTCAATGCTTAGAAACAAGGCCTAGGGATCATACTTTCACTAGTGAACACTCTCATATAAATATATTCTCTTTATGATACTACTCTTAACTACTCTCTGGTTGGACACTCTAACCCATGGTAGGGCTATAACAGCACACCTCAAAGTTCATCTTTCCCATCTAGAAAACCCCACACTGTCACCTTGAGCACTAGATGGTTCCAACAAACACCACAATTTCATAAAGACATCCAACTCCAAATATAACTCATAACAAGTATTTGTAATCTCTAGCCTAAGTGCCACCATGGTGTGCACACTGTCAACTTCACACACATGGGGAGAGCAGAGATCTATTAAAGCACTTGAGTAGCAAGGTAGATCTACTTGATTACAAAGCTCATGATCACAATATGATCATGCATAGAGAGAGAGAGAGAGAAAGATATGAACACATAGCTACCAGTAGAACGCTTAGCCTCGAGGAAGAACTACTCCCTCCTCATCATGGGAATCAGCAATGGTGATGGAGATGGCGGTGGAGATCGATGGAGATGACTCCGGGGCACTTCCCCATCCCGGCAGGGTGCCGGAACAGAGACTTTTTGTCCCCTGAATCTCCCCTTCGGTGGTGGCGGGGCTACAGAACTTTTCGTGGCTGGAGGCTTGACTCCTTAGGGTTTTTGTATCGGGAGGCTCTTATAGGCGAAGGAGGCAAGGTCGATGGCCGGCCAGGGGGCCCACACCATGCCCTGGCGCGGCCTGGGCTGGCCCGCGCCTGGGGGGTGTGGCCACCCTGTGTCCCCTCTTCAACTCTCCTTCTGGCTCCGTGAGTCTTCTGGGAAAATAGGAACTCTGGCTTTTGTCCCGTCCAATTCCGAGAATATTCATTTTCTGACTTTCCTGGAACCACAAACAGCAGAAAACAGGCAACTGGCACTGTGGCTCTTGTTAATAGGTTAGTCCAAGAAATCATATGAAAAGTACTCCAAAGTGTGGACAAAACATAAGAAAGTAGATAAAACCAAGCATGGAACATCAAAAATTATAGATACATTTGCAATGTATCAACATCCCCAAGCTTAACTCCTGCTCGTCCTCGAGTAGGTAAGTGATAAAAAGAAAGAATAATTTTTGAGGTGACATGCACCATCATAAACTTGATCAAAGTATTTGTAAAACATTCAAAGCTGGGATCATAGTACTTCCTTCATAACATGAAAGACAAAGTTCTAGCAATAAGACAAAGAAACTATGTTGCAACGTGAAAAGGCACAAACAAAAGATTCATGAATAACAATGCTTTGCAAGACGTTTGTTTGTTTCACATAAAGAAAACATAGCATAATAGTATTCAGCTTGTCCCTCATAGAGTAGCAAATATAAATGCATAGGACACCTTCAAAGTGCATAAGAGTGACTAGATACAAATCGTTTAAAACAAGCAATATCAAGTTATGCATCAATCAACTAGTCTTGGGACAATGCACATAGAACTAAGAATGGCCACTATGCTCTCAAAGTAAGTGCATAAAGATAGAAGGTGGAGACTCAATATATAAGTTTAAGAAAACCCTTCATAGAAGGAAGCAGAGATTCAAGTTTCATAAAGAGCTTCCAAAAATTATGGTACTTATTAGCTTTTAGCTCTCATTGCCCCTATCATAAGCATCTTGAAGTGATTAAGGTTAAAGTGAACAAACTATGGTGTACATGCTTGACGAAGTATAAGTTAGAAATCTCATGTCCCTTGAATACGAGGGCCGCTCCTCATGCTACTCAAGTTTAGTCACCGGTAAGTTCTTGTCATCGTAAGTACATGTGTATCATAGAGAACTGCCAATGGGGTACCCCTTTCCCGATGATACGAAAGAATCCCCATATCAAAATGACAAGGTAAGAAGACAATGAGCATCTCAGCAATCTCATTTTACCATGGGAATATGGTGCTTTTCTCTCTTTCCTCTTTTCATAATCTCATTTTTTTCTTTTCTTTTTCTCAATATAGGACTCTTTATTTAATAAGAAGAATGCTTCATAGACAGCTCATTATGGTTACGCTGCAGGTTTCCACCATGTCAGCATGGATTAGACCAGCGGCCCAGGCGTTTCTCTAACACATATACATAACTCCATGGACTTACAAGCTCCCCTTTCATTTCACACCGACGACATCCATAGACAAAAGAGCATGATATCAACTAGGTACAAAGTACCAGTGCAATGTTGAAAGTGTTCCCCATGACAGCATGGTTCTGCTAATCCCCAACAAATAAGTGCAAGCATATACAACATAGACGACACAATGGTTCAAGTTTATTAAGGGCAAGAAAAGTAAAGTGTGCCATCAAGTTCGTGAGAGCTTTAATCACTAGTTTTCTCATAACAAGTTTAATTTTAGAAGGTAAACAAAAGCATGAATATACTTGGAATAGCATAAGCTAGTAGGTAGGTAGGTATGGTGGACTCTTTGGAATAACTTGGTGTAGGCAGTTGGATGCATGAGTGGAACTCATACTTGGTTGCGGACGCTAGCAAAAGACTGGAAGCGACAAACTAAGAGAGCAATAATGGCCATAATCATGCAGAGCGACAAAACATCATTGATCAAAGCATAAAGTGATACTTCAAGTTGAAAACTAAAGGATCATAAAGGCTAGGGTGACTTTGAATAGTCATAACATGGTGTGAGCATGCGCCAAGTCAACCCAAATAAAGCATCAAAGGAGAATACAACTATATTATGCTTTAATATGCTAAAACAACGCATGATTCATCCAAGGCACATTAAGCAATCTCAATTGTTTATAACATTTCATGCTACAGCAAAGAATACTAAGCATAAAGCCAAAAACATATCAAGCATGGCATGACAAAGCATAGGCCACAGTCAAAAACAAGCTCTCTTTACCACTTAAGCATTAACTTTCCTACTCTTTTCCAATCCAAACCAAAATATTTGAAAACCAATGCATGAAAGAGGGGGTCCAACCAATTTATTCAGCAAACTAAGCAAACCAAGCAAACTAAAAACCAAAACAAAAACGAAAAAGAAGACGCTCCAAGAACAACACAATCGTGCATGAAATAATAAAAAAAGTGTTTGGAAGAAACCTGAGATTTTTATTGATGAAGAAGGGGATGCCTTGGGCATCCCCATGCTCTAAAGCTTGTACTTCTTGGAAATTTTTGGGGTGACACGCGTGGCATCCCCAAGCTTGATCTTTAGTCCATTCTTCATCTCATTACTCGTTCCTTCCATACACCTGAAATTTTTCCTTCATACAAATCTTCACACAGTCTTTATTAGCAACATTAGTACACTCAAGATAATAAGTCTTTAGGTTCAATTCTAACACCAATAAATCTTCCATTAAAACACTAGCTACTATAGCACTTCCCTCAAAAAGCTCAATTTCCCAAAAGAACTCAAAAAGGAACCAACAAGAAGCAAATGCAAATAATGGCAAAAATCTGTCAAAACAGACCAGCGGGTAAAAACCAATTTTTTCAAAGACCTTCTGTTACTCAAATCGAAAAGTGTTGAACTAACGAAAGTTATATAACAACCTGGGGCAGAAGCACAAAAATTCACTTCTCAAAAGGACGTACCGAGATTTTACATGAATGTTTACGGTGAAGCATAGAAATCTGTTTCGGGACAGCAACTTTCCCAATCATTACTTCTCTCTCATTAGAGGTTACTCTTAGCACAAAAACCACACAAAAATGATAAGGAGAGGTTATTACTGAAGCAATAAATTCCAAGACTCAACTAAAACTTTTGGGTTATCTCCCAATAAGTACTTTTCTTTAACGCCTTTAAGTTAGGCATGATAGTTTGAGAAGATGCTCACATAAGAAATATGAATTGAAGTAAAAGATAGCATCAAGAAGCAAATTCAAAGCACATTTAAGTCTAACCCACTTCCTATGCATAGGAATCTTGTAAAGAAACAAGTCATGAAAGCACGAAGCAACAAGCATAGGAAAGCAAAACAAGTGCAACTTCAAGACTTTCAACATAAAGAGGGGAAACCTAATATTATTGAGATGCATAAAACCATGTTTCCCCCTCTCATAATAACTTTCAGTAGCATCATGAATAAAATTTACAATATAACAACCACATAAAACATTCTTATCATGAGCCACATGCATATAATAATTATTACTCTCCACATAAGCATAGTCATTCTTATTAATTATAGTGGGAGCAAATTCAACAAAATAGCTATCATTATTATTCTCATCACCATAATCATCAAATATAGGAGGCATATTGTAGTCATAATTAATTTCCTCCTCAATAGTAGGTGGATTGAAAATATCATATTCATCATTGTAATCATCATATATTGGAGGTTTGGTATCATCATAACAAATTTTCTCCTCCATGCTTGGGGGACTAAAAATATCATTTTCATAAAAACTAGCTTCCCCAAGCTTAGACTTTTCCATAGAATTAGCAATAATGGTGTCCGAAGAATTCATAGTAACAACATTGCTATTAGCATGCAAATAAAGTTCCATGGGTTTTTTAATTTTCTCTTCAAACACTTCATGTCCTAACTCAAGATAAATACTATAAAGCTCTCTAATTTTTTTGTTGTTTTCCATTAAGCCTAACTAGTGAAAACAAGAAACAAAAAGACAAAATTGCAGAATCTAAAGGAAATAACTTCGACCACTCACATCGGAGGATGTGAGTACCTTTTACCTTACCTCCCCGACAACGGCGCCAGAAAATAGGCGTTTGCCGTGGGAGGTTCTTCTTGTTTAATCCTCTGGTGTGAATACCTTTTACCTTACCTCCCCGGCAATGGTGCCAGAAAATAGCTTGATGTCTACGCACTTCTATTCTTGTAGGCAGTTGTTGGGCCACCAAGTGCAGAGGTTTGTAGAACAGCAGCAAGTTTTCCCTTAAGTGGATCACCCAAGGTTTATCGAACTCAGGGAGGAAGTGGTCAAAGGTATTTCCTCTCAAGCAACCCTGCAATCAAGATACAAGAAGTCTCTTGTGTCCCCAACACACCCAATACACTTGTCAGGTGTATAGGTGCACTAGTTTGGCGAAGAGATAGTGAAATACAAGTGGTATAGATAATTATAAGTGGCAGCGGTGATAGAAGATAGCTTGATGGCATGGAAAAGACTAAAGGCAAACTGAAATAAAGCTAGAAGAAAGCAAACATGTAACAGATCTAGTAGCAAACAGTGTTTCAATGCTTAGAAACAAGGCCTAGGGATCATACTTTCACTAGTGAACACTCTCATATAAATATATTCTCTTTATGATACTACTCTTAACTACTCTCCGGTTGGACACTCTAATCCATGGTAGGGCTATAACAGCACACCTCAAAGTTCATCTTTCCCATCTAGAAAACCCCACACTGTCACCTTGAGCACTAGATGGTTCCAACAAACACCACAATTTCATAAAGACATCCAACTCCAAATATAACTCATAACAAGTATTTGTAATCTCTAGGCTAAGTCCCACCATGGTGTGCACACTGTCAACTTCACACACATGGGGAGAGCAGAGATCTATTAAAGCACTTGAGTAGCAAGGTAGATCTACTTGATTACAAAGCTCATGATCACAATATGATCATGCATAGAGAGAGAGAGATGAACACATAGCTACCGGTAGAACCCTTAGCATCGAGGAAGAACTACTCCCTCCTCATCATGGGAATCAGCAATGGTGATGGAGATGGCGGTGGAGATTGATGGAGATGACTCCGGGGGCACTTCCCCGTCCTGGCAAGGTGCCGGAACAGAGACTTTCTGTCCCCTGAATCTCCCCTTCGGTCGCGGCGGCACTGCAGAACTTTTCGTGGATGGAGGCTTGACTCCTTAGGGTTTTTGTATCAGGAGGCTCTTATAGGCGAAGGAGGCAAGGTCGGTGGCCGGCCAGGGGGGCCACACCATGCCCTGGCACGGCCTGGGCTGGCCCGCGCCTGGGGGGTGTGGCCACCCTGTGGCCCCTCTCCGACTCTCCTTCTAGCTTCGTGAGTCTTCTGGGAAAATAGGAACTTTGGCTTTTATCCCGTCCAATTCCGAGAATATTAATTTTTTGACTTTCCTAGAACCAAAAACAGCAGAAAACAGGCAACTGACACTGTGGCTCTTGTTAATAGGTTAGTCCAAGAAATCATATGAAAAGTACTCCAAAGTGTGGACAAAACATAAGAAAGTAGATAAAACCAAGCATGGAACATCAAAAATTATAGATACATTTGCAATGTATCAAACACACGTGAATATTAGACTAGCACATCGATTGGTTGATGACTATGTTTCACAAGTCATAGACATAGAGATGTCAAACCAATGATGTGGACACATGTTATGAACATGGGGTTGGACTGACCCAACTTGAGACCGGCAATAATACTTGCACCTCTCTACACATCGTGTACGTTTTGTCCTTAGACCTGAGATTGTCACATGTACTTGAGATGTGGATCGACCTACTTTGGGGCTATCAAACACTACTCCGTAACTAGGTAGTTATAAAGGTAGCTTTTGGGTTTATCCTGATACATGCTGCAAGGCATTGGTCAATTAAGATGGGATTTGCCCCTCTCTACTTGAGAGAGATATCTCTGGGCCCCTCGAGTGATCGGATCCAAGAATGCATGGTCGTGCTACATATGGTTAAGAGTTAACCTAGTAAAGGGATTCTGAATCACAGTATCGAGAAAGAGAGGTCAGCTTGGAGCTAGACCAAATATCGTAGGGCAAAGGGAAAGACATGTACTCAACCTTGTGATGGTTCGTCTGAATGATCTTTATATGCGTTTAGGAGTTGGCACGTCTTGCTAGAGGCCGCTACCAACTATTGATAGAGTAAGTGTAGTCGTGTCATGTCTATACGTGTATGAACCTATAGGGTCACACACTTTAGGGGCTGGAAGCCTAATGAGGATTAGATCCGAATTAGACCAGGCTTGGGCTACTAATGGGTTGTTAATGTAGAATCCCACCAGGGATGCCTATATAAGAGAGAGTGAGTGATACGTCATAAACGTATCTATCATTTTTGATGTTCCATGCTTGTTTCATATCTACTTTCTTATGTTTTGTCCACACTTTGAGGTATTTTTACACATTTTCTGAAACTAACCTATTAACAAGATGCCACAGTGCTAGTTGTCTGTTTTCTGCTGTTTTTGGTTTCAGAAAAGCTAGTAAGGAAATATTCTTGGAATTGGATCGGACAAAACCAAACTCAATATTTTACTCGAAGCAACACGGAGTCCGGAGGGGAGACGAAGTGGTGCACTAGGGCGGCCACACCTGGTGGCGTCGCAGCTTGGGGGCGCCACTAGGGGGTGTGGGCCCCCTGGTGCTCCACCAACCTTGCCCTTTCGCCTATAAAAGCCTCCTGGGACGAAAACCCTAAGGACCCGATCAAAATTCCATGAAAGAGTCTGTAGCCTCCGTCATCTCCATCCCTAGATCAGGAGAGATCACCCTAGAGGCCTTCTTCATCACCATGCCTGCCTTTGATGTGATGTGTGAGTAGTTCATCCTTGGACTATGGGTCCATGTAGTAGCTAGATGGTTGGTTCTCCTCCTTTGTGTTATCATGTTTAGATCTTGTGAGCTCCGTTCATGATCAATATCATCTATTTGTAATCTTACATGTTGTGTTTGTGGGGATCCGATGGATATTGAGATGCTATTTCAGATTGATTATTGATTCTATCATGTCTATGTTATTTGTGATCTTGCATGCTTTCTTTTGTTAGTAATTATCTTGGCCAAGTAGATGCTAGCAACTCCAAGAGGGAGTATTTATGCTCGATAGTGGGTTCATGCCTCTAGTAATCTGGGGAAGTGACAGGAATCTCTAAGGTTGTAGATGTGTTGTTGTTACTAGGGAGAAAACAACAATCATTTGTCCATAGGGCGATCGTATTGTTTAGTTTACACACTTTGCTTAATGCAATTATCTGTTGCTTGCAACTTAATACTGGAGGGGGTTCGGATGATAACCTGAAGATGGATTATTAGTCATAGATGAAGTTGGATTACGGTCTATGTATAATGTTGTAATGCCCAATCAAATCTCATAGGAGTCAAGATGATTAGTATATGCATGGTATGCTTTCTCGAGTCTGTCAATTGCCCCGCTGTAATTTGTTCACCCAACATGTTATTTATCTTAAGGAAAATCACCTCTAGTGAACTATGGACCCCGGTCCATTCTTTTACCACTGATACACCATCTACTATTTACTGTTTACTTTCTACAAGCAATTACTATCTTCCACACAATACGTTTAATCCTTTGTTTTCAGCAAAACCAGTGAGATTGACAACCTCAGTGTAAGTTGGGGCAAAGTTCTGTGGTTGTGTTGTGCAGGATTCCAAGTTGGTAGCAAGACCTTGGGGTTGTTTCCTTGCTCCTACAGGCTCGATAACCTTGGATTCATAACTGGGGAAACTTGCTGCTGTGCTCATCATACCTTCCTCTTGGGGTTCCCAACAAGCTCAAAGTATCCTGAGTCATCAATGAGCCGAGATGAATAGGGTTGAGCATTCCACCCAGTCGCCACTATTCTCACGCATGTCTTGCACGTGCAGACCTAGCAGTCTGTCGTGTGACCTTCCACTCAGGACGTGTGGATACCTCGGAGGTGCTGCAGCTGTAGCACTTGGACGAGCTGCACAAAGGGGAACTGCTCTTGGGACGAGGACAAGGAGGAGACGTAGAACATCTACACTGCCCCGATATGCTTCACCAAGTTCCACAACTACGCATCTAGTGCTAATCCCGTGATCTAAGACAACAATATTCCTGGTTGACGCGGTAGAAAATTTTGATTTATGCTAGTGTAGCCTACCCGTTACCCTACATTCTGCGCATTCCAGGTGCCAGCCACCTGCTATGCAACCAAGTCGGAATCTCCATAGCAACATTGGCCACACGAAGTCCGTGAATGAGGGCCTCATATTCCGCCATGTTGTTGGTAGCGTTGAAGTGGATCTGCAGGACATATTGTAACTTTTCCCCTGTTGGTGATTGCAGTAATACACCTGCCCCCGAGCCATTGAGTAACTTTGATCCATCAAAGTGCATGACCCAATATTCTGGCTCTAGTATAGGAGTGTCTTTTGGCAGTTCTGTCCAATCCTTAATAAAATCCGCCAATGCTTGAGATTTGATAGCGTTGCGTCTCTTGTAGGTGATTTCAAAGGCGGCAAGTTCAATGCCACGCTTTGCCACTCTTCATGTAGCATCGCTATTGTTGATGATGTCGGACAGCGGAGCTTTGCTCACTACTGTGATATGGTGCTCCTGTAAGTAATGCCTTAGCTTTCGTGAAGCAAGGAAAACACCATAAGCTATCTTCTGGTAGTGCGGGTAAAGCTGCTTGGATTCCGTCAAGACCTCGCTTACATAGTAAATTGGTCGCTGAACTCCGTATTCGTGCATTGATTCCTTGTGCTCCACCATGATGACGATGCTGATGACCCGATTGGTTGCCACCATGTACACTAACATAGGATCCCTTGATTCCGGTGCTGCAAGTATTGGTGCGGAGGAGAGTATTCTCTTCAACTCATGTAGTGTTGCATCTGCTTCGTCCGTCCATACGAATTTGTCCGCCTTCTTGAGAAACTTGTAGAGCGGCATGGCCTTCTCTCCAAGTCGACTAATGAACCGGCTTACTATTGTGACGCAGCTTGTGAGCCTCTGTATGTCCTTCAAGCATGTCGAGCATTTGATGTCAAGGATGGCCTTGATTTTCTCCGGGTTGACCTCAATTCCGCGCTGCGAAATGATGAAGCCCAATAATTTGCCGAATGGTACCCCGAAGACACACTTCTTAGGGTTGAGCATCATGTTGTACTTGCGAAGATTGTCAAAGGTTTCCTGCAAGTCGGTGATGAGGTCATTTGATTTCTTTGACATCGGCGCAATGTCATCCACATAAGTGTGTACGTTGCGGCCTATCTGGTCATGTAGGCAATATTGCATCGTCCGCTGGTAGGTAACACCAGCGTTTTACAACCCAAAAGGCATCGTGACGCAGCAGTATGTGCCATACGGTGTGGTGAACGAAGTGGCCAATTGGTACAACTTTTGAATCTTAATTTGGTGGTACCCTAAGTATGCATCGAGAAAACACAAAAGTTTCGAGCCAGCCGTCGATTCAATGACTTGGTCAATGCAAGGAAAATCAAATGGATCTTTCAGACATGCTTTGTTCAAGCCGGTGTAATCAACACACATTCTTAATTCTTTGGTTTCCTTTTTGGGGACAAGTACAGGATTTGCCCCCCAATGGGTGTGAATGACTTCTCGGATAAAACTATCCTTAAGTAACCTAGCTATCTCTTTGCCTATATCTCTCTGTCTTTCATCACCAAAACATCGTAGAGGTTGCTTCACCGATTTGGCCTTAGGATCAATATTCAAGTTGTGCTTGGCAAGTTCCCTAGGTACACCTTTCATGTCGGCAGGTTGCCAGGCGAAGATGTCCTTGTTCTCACGAAGGAACTCGACGAGCGTGCTTTCCTATTTGGGATCCAGGTCCATGCCAATGGCGATGGTCTTGGAGGAATCTCCTTCAACAAGCTCTACCTGCTTGGTCTTGATGGTGGCCTTGAATGTGGGTTCGGTAGCAGTGATTTGCTTCTTCGAAGCCGGCATCTCCGAGGCATCGACCTGGCTCTGGATCTCCTTGAACTCCTCACCATAGAGAACTGCTTCGGTGAAGGCGGCTTCACTGAGCTTGCATTCCCTTGCCTTGGTGAAGCTTCCGTCAACGGTGATGATGTCGTTTTGTCCGGGTAACTTGAAATTGTTGTAGACAAAGCATGGCCTAGTGAGGAAGGAGTGGAAGATGTCGCATCCAAAGATGACGTGGTACACTCTCTTGAAGGGCACCACTTCAAAGGTCATGTGCTCTTGGCGGTAATAGTTGACATCAACAAAGGCGACCGGAAGGGTGATGCAGCCAAGTGAGTTTGCTTGCCGGCCAGGAATGATGCCATGGAACATGGTGTTGCTCTTCCTTAGCTAGGTCTCTGTCAAGTTCATCTTGTGGAGTGTATCTAGGTACATAATGTTGATGCTGCTTCCACTGTCCACGAGGCACTTGGTGAACACTGTGTTGTCAATCAATGGGTTGATGACCATGGCATACTGTTTTTTTGTTGGGATGAGATCTGGATGATCTTGCCTGTCCCAAGTAATTGGAATCTCCGGCCACCTGACGTACTGGGGAACCGGAGGGAGGGTAGCCATCAGTTTCCTCAGAGAGGTTTTCTAGGCCCGGACGGTGGGAGTGCCATGGAAAGTGTGGTACACTGGGGCCTTCTTCTCGAAGGGGTTTTTGCCCTTGCCATCGCCCTTATTGGCGTACTTGGGTTCCGCATCTTCGCCCATGTCACTTGAATCCTTGGACTCCTCATCCTTCTTCTTACCTTTGCCCTTTCCTCGGGGTTTGTTCTTCCGACTTTGCTTGTAGCCAGACTCAGGGTCCTCCTTGATATTGTTGATGAACTTGCATTGGTGGTTGGTGTGGGTGTCTTTGCCGTTTGCGTCGAGGTGGACGAAACACAGCACGCCGCGGTACTCTTCGTACGTTTGGGGAACGCGGGGCGCAGAAGGTGTTGAATCATTCCTTTTCTACCCATGGCTAGCCTCCCGACCACGACCATGCTGTCCGCCTCCGCCTCTGCCAGCGAACGTGGTGGCGACCATGTCGGCTGCTTGCTTTTCTTCTAGCAGAGTCTTCCACTTATTGTTATTACTCTTCTTGGCCTGGGTAGGGATGGCAATTGCCGGCAACAATCCACGAGCGTCATCATTAGCGGTAGCGAATTTGCTAGCCATGCCAATCATTGCATTGAGGTTGAGTTCGTTGTTGTCTTGACGGCGCTTTAGTGTATGCTGGAGCAATGATCCCTTCTCTAGGCCGTCGATGAAGGTGTCCATAGCGGTTTGTTTGTGCACCCCCGCGCATGAATTTTTCATGTCAATCCAGCGAGATAAGTAAGCACGAGGGGATTCATCCTTTTCTTGCATGCACTGTTGGAGGTCACCGACGTGCAGGGACGCTTGTACGTACCCTCGAAGTTCTTGATGAAAGCTTCATGCATGTCCAACCAATTGCAGATTGATTTCTCCAGCAAGTCATCAATCCATTGTCGGGCGGTGCCGGTGAGCATTAGTAGGAGGTACTTGACAGCGACATTAAGGTTTCCCCCGGCAATGTGAATCGCTTCGCTCTAGTCCTATAACCACGTGGCTAGCCTGGCAGTGCCCTCATAGGGCTTGATGGTGTTGTCAATCCGGAGACCCTTGGGGTAAGTTGTGGCCTGTATTACTGGTCCAAAACAACATGGCCTAGGTATGGGAGCTCCCGTTCTTCTTGGATTTTGTCCAGACATGAACATGCGTCATACGACTACAGTTTCTTCCCTTTTCCATCATGGGGAGGGGAGTTGTGGTGCGATCTGTTGGACCCGCCATGTCTTCTGCCATGATGGCTGCTGGGTGGCGACGGTGGCAATGGTGGCGGTGGGTTAGCCTTCTTGATGCTCCCTCCATGCCAGTCCTCATGCCTGTCGCGATTGCTTGTCAGACATGGTGCTTCCTTGTGGGATCTGCTCATGTGTCTTTCATTGCCGCTGTGCTCTCTGTCATGCAGAGGCTGCTCGCCTTGGTCGCATATAACGATACCGACCTAGGGATGCCTAGGAGGTGGCATGCTTGTGTGATGGCGCGACTGTTGCTCCTCGTGACGCTGGGATGGCGGGGGTGGCGGCAATCTACGGGGGTGAGCCTTGTCTCCCTTGTCAGAAGATATGGGTATGGTGGCAGTCCTGTTACGCGCATCCCTCTGCCTTTGCTCCATGGATCCCGTGTGGGATCCTTCATCGCAGGGAGATCTTGGCCTTCGACGGTTGTTCAGGGTTGACTGGCAAAGCTCCGGGTTGGACTCAAGCCTCTACGAGGTGGTCTTTTCCTATTTCTTGCACTCCTTGGTGACGAGGTCATACACCTGATCTGCTTCTGACGACCTGTCCTGTTTAAGGAGGGTCTTGGCGACGACCATGTTCAAGGCGGGAGTTAGCATTACTTGCTTCCCCTCTGAATTGATGTATGGGGTTGCTTTTGCCAATTTGGATGGGTCCCACCTAACCTACATCAAATGTTGGAGTCTTCAACGACGCGAGCCGGAGCTTTCTTTTCCTTGTGATTTAGTAGCAGTTTCTTGTATTCAACTTCCATTGCGCTTGCCGCCTTGATGGATTGTTGTGCCTTGGCCAAATCTCTGTTGAGATGGGCACCCTGTTCTACGATGCACTTGGCCTCCACAGGGATTTTTGCACGCTTCTCGTCAAGATCTGTAACATTTTGTATATGGGCGACAGTGATAGGCTCGACGAGGAGTGGACCGTACATCACTTTGTCGATGGGAGTGACCAAAGGATTGCCAGCTGCAGACGTTGATGCTTGTAGTGGCAAATTTGTTTGCTTGGTAGTACTGGGGCCTGTGGCGAGTTCCTGCGCCTGCTATGGTGGGACAGCCGGAGGAGGCATAGCTTTGGCCAGACCCGGGGGATCTACGGATTTTTTTGCTGCTGCTGCTCTAGTGACCGTAGGCGTGGGCGGAGCTCTTTCAGATTCCGGTTCCTAATGATCTTCTTCTATAACGTTCCCAATGGTGACTAGCACCTGACGGGAAGTGGTAGCTTTCTCGGCGCACTCCTCCCTCACGATTTCCTGCTCAATCTCCCTCATAGTAGTGTCGTATTCCTCCGAGTTAGCGTCTGAGCCACCACCAACCGCATTGATGTCAGCGTATAATACGTCAAGAACTAAGTCAGAGTTGGCTTCGGTATTGTCGATGGGGAGGTGGAGGGGATGGTGGAGGCCCATTATAGCTGTTGCTTCCTCCAGCTTCAGGCCTAGGCATGGCCTGAGTGTTCTCCTCGGCGTCCACGTAGTCATTGACGATTGTGACAATCTCACCGAGGTTGAGAGGGTCTGCGGCCTGCCGCCTTCGAAGTGTATGCTGGAGGAACGTTCCGGGCGTGAGCCCTTCCACAAAGTGGTAGACGAGTTTGTCAGTGATGACCCACAAGTATAGGGGGTGTATTGTAGTATTTTTTATAAATAAGAGTGTCGAACCCAACGAGGAGCAGAAGGTGTTGACAAGTGGTTTGGGTCAGGAATTCTCTGTAAATACTTAGCAAACGGATTTTTAGGGGGTTTTGCTAATGCAGATAAATAAAGTGCGAGTAAATAAAAGACAATAATAATAATTGCAGCAAGTGTCCCAATCCTTTCTTTAGCAAAGGACAAGCCGGTTATATTACTTAAGATGACCAAACGTTCTCGAGGACACATGGGAATATTGTCAAGTGCTTTCGCTTCATATAGTTGATTAATCTTCTTAGGTTGGATAAGTGTTGTGTGGGTGAACCTATGCTAATGTACTAACCTTCCTAGGACTAATACATACTTGTGATTATACCACTTGCAAGCATCCGCAACTACAAGAAAGTAATTAAGATAAAAACCTAACCATAGCCTTAAACTCTGAGTTCCTACACTCCCTTATGCAAAGGTTTCCTAATGGGGGTTCAGGTTTCTGTCACTCTGGCAACCCCACGATTAGTAGCAAAATACACAATGCATTCCCCTAGGCCCATAAAGGTGAAGTATCATGTAGTCGACGTTCACATGACACCACTAGAAGAATAACACCACAACTTAAATATCAAACCATTAAATCTTTCTCAACACAATTCCACTACTAACAACATCACTTCTCCCATGTCCTCAAGAACTAAACGAACTACTCATGAGACATCATATGGATCAAGATCAGAGATGAAATAATGATAAGTAACAATCTGAACATGAACAATAATTCAATGGTTCCACTCAATAGCATCAACTACAACAACTAATCAACACCGAGAAAGTTTCCCCTAAGAACTATGCAAGATTCAACCCAATTGTTATAGCGGAACGGAGTGGTGGTGCTGGTGCTGGTGGAGATGATGGTGGATATGATGATGATGATGATCCCGATGAAGTCTAGCTTAATGACGGTGTTGATGGCGACGATCTCCCCTCTTTGGGAAGGAATTTCCTTGGCAGATTTCTGCCTGCCGGAGAGCTCTTTCTCTCTCTGTAGTTTCTGCCCCGCAGAGGCGGCGAAAACTTTCTGTGGTTGCTCCTCGAACTTTAGGGTTCCGAGGGGAATATATACGTGGAAGGGCGATACTGGAGGTAGGCCAGGGTGGCCACACCACCTGGTGGCGCGTCCCAAGGGGACCCGCGCCAGGGGGTGGTGTGGGCCACCTATGGCCCATCTCCACTTCCCCTTCTGGCATTCTTCATCTTCTTGAAAAATAGGAATTTCCGTATATTTTCTGAGATTTTCTCATCTTCGCAAATATTGCATCTGGACAGTGATTTTTCCATCAGAATCCTGACTCCGGTGGTTCATCCTTCAAAAGTCATCAATCATGCAAAAATAGATGAAATAACATAAGTATCATCTCTTAATATGAAATATATCAATGAATAACAGTAAATTATGATATAAAATAGTGATGCAAAATGGACGTATCAACTCCCCCCAAGCTTAGACCTCGCTTGTCCCGAAGCGAAAACTGAGCTCAATAAACATGACCATAGGTTTATGGAGTGAAGTGTCGATAAAGAGAATACGGACAAGAAGCATCACATTCATCAATACACAAATCATAATAGAAAACAACTCACTATTATATCACTTAACTTGCAATGAGTAAAGGAAACACAAAGTAAATCATAATTGGTAATGGCAAACTTTGTTCTTGGTCAGAGAACGGTTAACAAATTGCAGGAGTCAAACATAATGGGGCTTTCAATGATAGCTTTCAAAGTAATATTCACTCAGATAAGAACAGTGTGCAAAACAAGGAACATAAGAAACATGATTGAATAAATCATCATATGAATGATTGAATCACAACAACTCAAATTCTTGCTTGAGATAGAAAGGAATAGGTTTACTGACTCAACTAAAAAGTAAAAGATATGCCCTTTGCAGAGGGAAGCAGGGATTTCAAGTTTCATAAAGAGCTTCCAAAAATTATGATACTTATTAGCTTTCAGCTCTCATTGCCCCTATCATAAGCATCTTGAGGTGATTAAGGTTAAAGTGACACAAATATGAGGATATGCTTGACAAGTTATAAGTTGAAAATCTCATGCCCCTTGCTTACGAGTACCGAACCTCATGCTACTCAACTTTAGTCACAAGTAAGTTCTTGTCATTGTAAGTACATGTGTATCATGGAGAACTGCCAACGGGGTACCCCTTGCCCCATGACACAGGAGCCCCATATCAAAATGACAAGGCAACAGACAGTGAGCATCCCAGCGATCTTTTTATTTGCTATTTGCATAGGTTTTTTATTGAGGATGCTTCATAGAATGCCACTATGGTTATGCTGCAAGTTTCCACCATGATTGGTCATGGCTTAGGCTAGCCGCCCATGCGTTTCTCAAACACACATACAAACTCCATGAGGTTACAATCTCCCCTTTTATTTCACACCGCCGAGATCCATAAACAACATAACATGATATCAACTGAATAATAAGTGCAATGTTGAAAGCGTTCCCCATGGTAACATGGTTCTGCTAATTCACAACTTATAAACTGCAAGCATTAAGCAACATAGATGGACACAATGGTTCAAGTTTATTAAGTGCAAGAAAATAAAGTGTGCCATCAAGTTTGTGAGAGCTTAATCACTAATTTTCACATAACAAGTTTGATTTGGAAGATAGATAAAACTCGATAATTTACTTGAAATAGCAATAATGCTAATAGGTAGATATGGTGGACACAAATGGCATAGGTTTTAGTTCAAGGATTGGATGCACGAGAAGCATTCCCTCTTAGTACAGGTTTTTGGCAAGCAAGGCTAGGTAGCAAGCATAAGAATTGAAGGAAACAAACAAACATACAAGTGATAGAAACAATCATGCAATCTTCCTTGGAAACACAAAAGATCTTAACTAGAGAATACTAAGCTTATGAGCCAATCAAGAAAGAAAGATAGTGAAATTATATTTCTAAAAGTACTTTTCTCTTTTCCATTCAATCCTCAAATAGTGTTGCTACTGACCAGAGCTAGGTTTGCCAAAACCAACTAAATTTACTTAATGATCCCAAATTGATACCAATACTAACAACAAGATCAATCATATAACAGAAATTGCAAACTAAAATAAGATGTGCAAAAAGTAAATGATAGAACTTCTCATTAATATTCCATAACGGCAGCTCACACTAAGGGATACATAGATAACTAGCTAGAGGAGAGATACTTCCACAATGCAAACCATCCTATATGATAACTTCTCTATTCATGATATGACTCTACTAAAAAGGTAAAAATATAAAAGATAATGATGTGATACCGCGGCACTCCCCCAATCTTGGAACAAACCAAGGGGATGCCAAAACCTGATGACGAATTACTCCTTCGGTGGTGACGGTGTTCTCTCGATAAGCTTTTCAATCAATTTCTTCAAATCCTCAATATCGAAGGTGAGAGTATGAATCAACTCCGAATTTCGCTCAATGCGGTTCATGATCATGTCGGACTGTGAATTCCAGCCCTTGTGATTCTTTCCCCACTCTTCCTCCTTAGAGTGTTCTTTTTCGTGAAGCTAAACAAAGGCGTAGAACCATCCCTCCAGTGGACATCCGTGCAGTCCTTTTGAGCTTGACAGGTTTTGCCAACACTCCAATGCTTGCAATGGTGGTGCTGGTGCACGGATGTTGGTCTTCCTTCACTTCCTCTTCAACTTCACCCTTGATCTTCTCCTCCTGCTTGGGGTCTTGCAGATCATCTTCCACAGGCTTCTTGCCCTTATCGTTGGTGGAGACCATCGTGCTTCTAAACTTGAGATTAGCTCCTGACAGAAATAGATCGAAACAAAAACATGACGAGAACATGATATACGGACCTCGGGGGATCTAGGGGATTATATATTACAAAGTTTAACAACAAAAGGAAGGTACTAGGAGAAAACGGGTTGGAGACGGGCTCCGGGGTGGCCACACCCCCTGGTGGCGCGGCCAGGTGGGCCCGCACCACGGGGTGGTGTGAGCCCCCCTGGGCTCCGTTTTCGTCCCTTTTTCGACTCATTATCTTCCATGTTAGATAAAAACTACAAAAATATATATTGAAAAGTTTTTCGCGGACCTATTCTTACCAGAACTGTTACCTATTCAAAAACGGACACTGTAGGTTTCTGAATTTGGTCTTTAATAAATTCTTCCAGAGTCACCACTTGAATAATATCAATATCTTCATTATAAGAATCTTCAAAAATATAGTGCTTGAGTCTTTGACCATTCTTCATCTCATTACATCATTCCCTCCTAACACTTGAAAATTTCTTTCATACAAAACTTCACACAGTATTCATTAGCAACATTAGTGCACTCAAGATAATAAACCTTTGGGTTTAATTTCAACTGAAGTCCATCAAAATATAAGCTACTGTAGCAACTCCTTTCGAACACCCAAAAGAATTCAAAATGAAATTGATTTAAGAGGCAAATGCAAAAATGGCCGAAATCTGTCAAAACAGACCAGCAGGTAAAGATAAATTTTTCGAAAATCTTTAGTTGAAGTTAAATAATAACCTGGGGCACGCACATAAAACATTACAGATCAGTTCGACGTTCTGGGATTTTTCACGATTTTTTACAGTGAAGCACAGAAATCTGTTTCGGGACAGTAACTTCCCCAAATCTTACTTCTCTCTTATTAGAGGCTAATCTTGACACAAAAACCAAACAAAAAGGATAAGGAGAGGTTATTACAGAAGCAATAACTTCCAAGACTCAAATAAACAAAAATAAACTAAAAGCAAAAATATAATGGGTTGTCTCCCAAAAAGCTCTTTCTTTATAGCCATTAAGATAGGCATGATAATTTCAATGATGCTCACATTAGAATATGAATTGAAGTAAAAGAGAGCATCGAGAAGCAAATATACACATATTTAAGTCTAACCCAGTTCCAATGCAAGGGAATTTTGTAAGAAAATAAATTATTAAAACAAGAGGCTACTAGCATAGGAAGGCAAAACAAGTGCAACATAAAGACTTTTAGCATAAAGCGAGGAAACTTAATATTATTGAGATGCATAAAAACATTTTCCCTCTCTCATAATAACTTTCAGCATCATGAATAAATTTACCGATGTAACCCTCACATGAACCATAGTAGCAATGATCACTTATTCTGACAGAAAGCAAAGGGGCACTATCTTTCCTGGTTCTACTAGGATGTGAAACAATATTAGAAGTATCCTTACAAACGATAATGTGTCCATATTCTACATGTTTAGTGACAAGGTCTTTCACATTTGCTACTGCAGGTTCAACATCTATTTGTTTGTCAGGTTCCACAACTTTCTTTGTACTTTTGTTAACCATACTAGCTAGCATAGAATGTTCCTTTACCTTAACAGGGAAAGGTATTTCCTCGATGTAAGGTTCAGGTAAAATATGGTCAGCAGTATAAACTTCAGTATTCTTAGCAGGAACACAATTAACAATATCTTTATATGGCTCATGATACTTGTTCCATTTCTTTTTAGGAATTTCAATATAAGAGGCAAAGGCCTTAAAACAATTTGCAATATTTTGAGAATCAAGACCATAAGCAACACTAATATTATGAAAGTCATCAGTTCCCATAAAAGATTTAATGCATTCATAATCATAATTTATACCTCACTTTCTTCCTTTATCATTCTCCCATGCTTCAGCATTGTCTTGAATACGGTCTAGAAGATCCCATTTAGCTTCTTCTTTCATACGTGTAAATGATCCAGCATAAGAAGCATCCAACAAATCCTTATCATGAAGAGAAAGCCTTGCATAAAATTTATTGATAAAAATATTATTAGGGAGCTCATGAATAGGACATTTCAGCATTAGTAACTTCAATCTCCCCCAAACTTGGGTGATACTCTCTCCATCATGAGGCCAAAAGTTATATATTTGATTCTGATCTTTATGAATCTCACTAGAAGGATAAAATTTGGAATAAAAGAGAGGTACAAATTCCTCCCATTCAAGAGATTGGCCATTCTTTAGCAGCTTATACCATTCCTCAGCTCTACCTTTCAATGATATGGAGAATAACTTTTTATTAACTTGATCTGTTGTAATACCTGCACACTTGAACAATCCGCATAATTCATGTATAAAAAGAAAATGATCACCAGGATGGACAGTTTCATCTCCAAAATAGTAGTTATCCATAACACGATCAACAATTTTTGTAGGTATTTTCAAAGGATCAATTTTAGCAGGTGGTGGTTCATCTACTACCTTAGCAGTGGTAGTAGCATTCTGAAATAAGAAACTAAGTGAATTATCCATATTGAAATAAAGTAACAAACAGAAATAAACAATACTCACAATAGAAGTTTCCTTTACTAGTTCCACTCTTCAATAGCGCATCACTCCCTGGCAACAGCACCAGAAAATAGTCTTGATGACCCACAAGTATAGGGGGTGTATCATAGTATTTTCGATAAAATAAGAGTGTCGAACCCAACGAGGAGCAGAAGGTGTTGAAAAGTGGTTTGGATCAGGAATTCTCTGTAAATACTTAGCAAACGGATTTTTAGGGTTTTTTGATAATGCAGATAAATAAAGTGCGAGTAAATAAAAGACAATAATAATAATTGCAGCAAGTGGCCCAATCCTTTCTTTAGCAAAGGACAAGCCGGTTGTATTACTTAAGATGACCAAACGTTCTCGAGGACACATGGGAATATTGTCAAGTGCTTTCGCTTTATATAGTTGATTAATCTTCTCAGGTTGGATAAGTGTTGTGTGGGTGAACCTATGCTAATGTACTGACCTTCCTAGGACTAATACAAACTTGTGATTATACCCCTTGCAAGCATACGCAACTACAAGAAAGTAATTAAGATAAAAACCTAACCACAGCCTTAAACTCTGAGATCCTACACTCCCTTATGCAAAGGTTTCCTAACGGGGGTTCAGGTTTTTGTCACTCCGGCAACCCCATGATTAGTAGCCAAATACACAATGCATTCCCCTAGGCCCATAAAGGTGAAGTATCATGTAGTCGATGTTCACATGACACCACTAGAAGAATAACACCACAACTTAAATATCAAACCATTATATCTTTCTCAACACAATTCCAATACTAACAACATTACTTCTCCCATGTCCTCAAGAACTAAACGAACTACTCACGAGACATCATATGGATCAAGATCAGAGATGAAATAATGATAAGTAACAATCTAAACATGAACAATAATTCAATGGTTCCACTCAATAGCATCAACTACAACAAGTAATCAACACCGGGAAAGTTTCCCCTAAGAACTATGCAAGATTCAACCCAATTGTTATAGCGGTACGGAGTGGTGGTGATGGTGCTGGTGGAGATGATGGTGGAGATGATGATGATGATGATGATCCCGATGAAGTCTAGCTTGATGACGGTGTTGATGGTGATGATCTCCACTCTCCGTGAAGGAATTTCCCTGGCAGATTTCTGCCTGCTAGAGAGCTCTTTCTCTCTCTGTAGTTTCCGACCCGCAGAGGCGGCGGAAACTTTCTATGGTCGCTCCTCGAACTTTAGGGTTCCGAGGAGAATATATACGCGGAAGGGCGATATTGGAGGTGGGTCAGGGTGGCCACACCACCTGGTGGCGTGGCCCAGGGGGACCCGCGCCAGGGGGTGGTATGGGCCCCTTGTGTCCCATATCCACTTCCCCTTCTGTCATTCTTCATCTTCTGGAAAAATAGGAATTTCCGTATATTTTTTTGGGATTTTATGATCTTTGCAAACATTGCATCTGGATAGTGCTTTTTCCATCAGAATCATGACTCCGGTGGTTCATCCTTCAGAAGTCATCAATCATGCAAAAGTGGATGAAATAACATAAGTATCATCTCTTGATATGAGATATATCAATGAATAACAGTAAATTATGATATAAAATAGTGATGCAAAATGGACATATCAGTCAGCACGGTCACCTCTAGGGTTTCCCTGACCCTCATCAATCTGGTGAGGTATTCATAGGGAGATTCTCCCTCCCTTTGAATGCATTTGGCTAGATCAAAGATGGTGACAATGCCAACAAAGTGCGACCTTTGCATCTCTAACACTCAGGGAAGCCAAGCAGATCTGCGGGGTCCTTCCACCATTATATCCTGCACAGGGGCAGTTTGGGTGGGCCTTGAATTTTCCTGACCTGAGCTGCCATACTCTAGAGAGATATGGCCCGGATTCTTCCGTGAACGTATCCTGCCGGTAGGCGGTCCGTGCGGGTCTTGACGAGTTTTCGACTTCCTGGGATCTAGGACCTGAGTCATGTTCGCCGATGAAGATGTGGATGTCTCTGACTAGGACGATGGAGCAACTAGTAAGGTTCGTCTTTGTTGGGACCCAGAATTCGTCGGGAGGGACGATCGGGACATTGCCGGATAAGAGAACATGCCCAATGGCCATGGTGTCACCGATTCCCGCGAAGAGCTTGGACCTCGCCCGGTGTAGAGATCGAAGCGCATCTTGCCCCATGATGGATGCCAACTATCGTGGTATTGCCGACGAGTACGCCATGGAGGGATCCTCACTAGAAGAAAAGGAACAATGCTAGCAGACTAGAAGCATTTTTGTGAAGGAGTGGCACCTGAAGGTTTGTGCACATGGAAGATTGTAGTGTCAGAAGACAATAGGAAAGATATATTTGTTGTGAAGGAATATGTGGGTGAGCACACATGTGGAAGGGTGTGGAATGTGAAGCAGATGTGAAAGTGTAACACTATGGTATGAAAAGACTGATCTTCTATGCAATATGCCAATCCCTGGATAGGTTCATTAGCTGACATAGAACAGATGAATACCAAAGTAATATCCATGTATCATAAATAAAGCAAATGGTCTAGAATATTCAATTATTACAAAGTTGCTTAGCTTAGAGGCTAGCTCAAATTATTCAAGTATAAAATAGAATAAATAACTAACTTCTCCATCTTTAAAAGTCTTTAAGCAACCTTCACATTTCTTACTGAGATCCCAAGTCTCCAAGTGGACCATGTTGGCCACCCAACATGTTGGCTTTTTATAGAATCCCGCTCCTGTGTCGTTGGACTTGTAGCTCGGCAGTCCACTGGGTAGGCTTGTTTATCCTTCATTTTTCGAGTGTCTTCTTGGATAGTTATAACAGCCCATAGGTGCAAGATGTACCTTGTGGAGGGTAGTGGTACCTTGGACATTGCCACATGAGAAGAAGTGTCGAGTGGAGTACCGCGATCTAAACAATCACATGGAGTCAGAATATCCTGTAACATGAACGTTGCATCCACAAATTGTCAGTACATTTATTTTAGATTGAATTGTCAATACATTGAATGTATGGCAAGTAGGTGTAAGTAAGGAGACATAGTACATAGAAACTATATACGTATTTGGCTAGGTTGAGCTTTGGCTAGTTTGCAATTTTTAAATACATTTATCCTACTTTCCACAAACAGTTTTGTTTTCTTTTAAAAAGATCCCAATTAAGTTAACTCATCAATTAAGGAATTATGGAGTTGGGGTGAGCAGTAAACCTGTCATAACCTCAATATTTAGGAACTCAATTTGTGCATAACTGGGGACACGGCTAAGTACTTAGATTAGACACCCTGCAGGGGTTAGTACACTTTACACATATGACATGGTCAAATCACTCTTACCACTACACACATTTTGTGCCATGGTAGGGAGAAGTCCATAACAAGATAATTAGGGAAGTAGTTCCCCTGAACTGATACACGCTATTCCAACCTATTAAAAGGCTACACCTCTAGCTACGTGGGTTCGAGTCACCACAACTTACTGAGTCTAGCAAACCAATAACTTATTCTTATTGGCACATGATTGTACACGTAAGCTACCAAATAAAGAAGTTAATCATTTCTTCTAGAATCCAGGATATCCATCCACAAGTGAGATACTAAAGTAACCATTCAACATATTGCATAACAAACTCAATTCCACTCAGGAGATTCATTAATTAGGTTGCTTTAGTTTTCACAAAGAAATTACTTTAAAAACAAATTTATCATGATGTAATCCTAGCCCTCATCTAACATAGCATGGCTAAGAACATCTAATCATACGATGGCTCAACTATAGGAGAATTCTACCATAATACATGGGACGTAACATAGCAATAATAATTCCTACACATGCATGTAACAATCCTAGTTTTACTAAATACCAATTAGGGTTTGATTTGTGCATCATGAGCATCATCTACTTTTAAAATGCATGCAAGGAACGAGATCAAATACAAAACTCTAACCCTAGTTATTCCCCTCTCTTTGAAAGCTATTCAAAATGGTTTTGATATTTTGAAAAAGTATCAAATTTTGGAGCCCAAATGGTTTTAAGGGCCCCACAATGTTTAAAATGATTTTTCAAAGTCCCTAGTATTTTCAAACTGCTCAAAACATAAAAGAATTTGGAAATAGAAAGAGAAAAGAGGAAAACAAAAATTTGAAAATGTTTTGGAAATAAAAAAATTGAACTAGAGCCGTAGCGGGACGGATCATCTCTTCTCCCTCTCTCTCTCTCTCTCTCTCTCTCTCTCTCTCTCTCTCTCTCTAAGATGCAGTCAGCAGCCGCCCGCCTTCTTTCCCCTTTTCCGTGGCTAGCATCTTTCGTCTCGTTAACCCATGCGACGCCTTGAAGCATCTCGGTGTCTACAGCGCTGCCGTCAATCGGTGCTGCCCGCTCACCGTCGTCCATCGCCGCCTAGATAGGATAAGAGCCTCCCTGAGCACGCCTCTCTCCTTCCCAGGTCTTATCCTTGCCCCGTGCTCTCTCACTCGCTCTCTACGGCACCCCCCGAAACCCTAGCCACCGTCGTTTCCATCGCGCGCCCTTGCCTCTGACCTTCCCTGTCCTTGGCTGACACCTCCCTGAGCTCCACCATGATGCCAGCTTGCTCCTCACAATCGGAATCGAGCCTGGGCGCTCACAATCGGCCGCATCCACCGCTCCTTCTCCAAGTCCGACGACCTCCATCGTCAACCTTGTCGCTGCTCCCATCCAACTCGTGCCTCGTCATCAACCCATTTAGTTCCAGGGTGAGCTCCCGAACCTCCCTGTGCTAAGCATGCTTGCTGGCATAGCCCACACCATGCTGCCGGCGTGCGCCCTCCGTCCGCCACCACATACATGGTCGCCGGAGCTCCTATGGTTGCCAATAGGTAGTGGCGCCGCCTCATTCTGGTAGCCCGCGACTCCATGAGTAGAACGCCGTGCTTCGCTTGGCCATGTGCGCTCCACAGTGCCATCGCCTGTGACCACCTGACGGTGGTCGTCGAGGTGACGTCACCACGACATTAGGCCGGCATGCCCCATTTGCCCATTAATCGCCAATGTGGCTGCTGATCTGGCCATGGCCCACCAGTCAGCCACAGAGGCTAGCCCAGCCCTCAGTGAGAGAGGTATTAAAGCCATACGCTGACATCATCCCTATGTCACGCTGCCACAGTAAAGGTTTTAAATTGTTTTAACAATTTTAGAAATTGGTTTAATCTTATAAAATCAATAACTTAATATTTATAAGTCAGAAAAATATGTATAATATATCAAAATGTTCAAAAAAATGATATCTATCTTATAGGATCAAAATAATGGATTGTTCAACAACGTTCATTGCAAGTTTAATTACAATAACAGATGACCCCCCGCAGGTGGCTCTGAGGTTCCCCTGTTCTAGGGTTTGCACCCCTCGGGCCCTATTTAAAATGGTCGAGCATGCCCTAGGGTTTCATTCAAGTACTATTTAACTTTCCATATCATCATCCTTGCTTGAGAATTGCATCGATGCCATGTGTTGAATGTTTCTTCTTTCTTTCCGGTGCTTCTGCTTATTCACGATAGAATACAATACCGACTTCGAGATTAAAGACCGAGATCAACACCATCGAAGATCGACGAACAATACTTGGCTAATTGTAACCAAGTCAAGTACAAGGCTTCTGAAGATCTATATCTGGGTATCAACAAACAAGGCAAGCAAACCCCCACCATTATACAATCCTATGGTTTTGAAAGCATTTCAATTCTTGCTATCAGGCATATGATTCTATGGTGGTCTTTTATCGATAGATAGAGTATCCTATCTATTACATTACTCCCTTTGAGATTATATTATCTGATCCATTGATCCTAGCATAACTAGGTTTGGCTTGTGTGCACTGCTAGATCTATTATCTGTGTCTTGCTTAGCCATGGTTAGCTATCAGCGCTGGTTCATCCAGATGATGTATCGGATGCAGAGAATCTAGTATGACAGGAGAACGAGTATATTGATGAGGTAATACAAATCACCATTAATGGAGGGAACTTAGATGGTATCAAGCACCAAGCCGTAAAAGGGTGATAAAAAAAGTGCCACTCAGGTTTCCGAAAGGGACGTGTAGAGGAGTACATATCAAGACCAGGATTTGCCAATCCAAGTAACAGATAGATACACATGAGACATCTCGGTGACGTTGCATTAACTAAGCTTGCAAGCGTGTGACTAGGTCAGGGAATGGAACGGCATGGGAATGAGTAAACAAGTTCATCGGTAATTATATCGAACTAGGTATGGAGATACCAAAGATCAAATCTCGGATGAACTAGGTATTAAGTGGCAAAGGGAGTGGGACATGACGTTGAAGGTTCAAGCGATGAGATTCGTGAAATGCACAGGGGTCATCATGGGCATCAATGTCCCGCTTATGATCATTGATACGAGAGAGATCTTGGTCATGCCTGGAGTGTTTCCGAACCGGAAGGGTGCCACGCTTAAGGTTGGGGACGCATAGGGATTGATACAGTACTGTAGGAGAAATGAGAGAGAAAAACAGAAATAGTTACGTGTAACACCCGATGTTGATCGGAGGGGTACGGAAGGAGTTCCAGAGTGAAAAATATAATAATATATGTGTTTTACATTAATTAGTTCAATTAATGATAAAACATATATTTTAATTTTAATAGGCAGCCCTTTCCACAACTTAATTGGAGGCTCCCAATAATCACCACCAAGGCCACTATCTTGGGGAGAGATCCACAACTTAACTGAAGGCCCCCAAGAACACACCACAAAGGCCACACAACCGTCTAGGGTTCCAAGAACCCAAGAGGGACAATCTTCTTGATTTCACCAACCAAATCCTCCGTAGAGAACTCAAACCGATGCACCTAATGCAATGGCAAGTCCTTCACTCTCAAATTCCACCAAAGCTACAAAAGATATTGGGGGAATAAGAGAGTAAGAACAAAAAAGGAAATCAACAAAAGAAACCCCAAGATCTAGATCACAAGATGTTCCCCTCACATAGAGGAGAGATGGATTGGTGGAGTTGTAGATCTAGATCTCCTCTTTCAAATCCCCCAGCAAGATTCAAGAAATATGGGACGGATTGAGAGTATTTGCAAGCTCTTGAAGGTAGGAACAATGGAGGAGAGAAAGAGAGAAAGAAATCATCTCAAGGAGGAAGAAGGGGGCCTTTTATAGGTCCTCCCATGCCAACTAGCCATTGCAGGCAACTTATCCCGGAGTTTCTGGCCTTCAGGACCGGAGTCTCCGGCCCCCAAGACCGGAGTCTCCAGGGTCCAGACTCCGGGCAGCCTCCAGATGCTCTCTATACACCCCCCGGGGTCTGGGCCAGAATTTGGGCTGGAGTCTCCGACCCTCACAAAACTGGCAGAAACACCGAAATGAAAACAATCATAACTTTTGCATCTAAACTCCGATTTTGATGATCTTGGGCCCGTTTCGAAGAGGGAAAAAATCTCTACAAGATTATGCAGGGAACCATAATAGTACAGCAAGGGAGGATAGAATCAAATGATGAAGGGGTTAACCTATCTATAAAAGACACACCAGTAAAACCTCCAAATCAGAAACGCAATAGAGAATGCATACAAAATCCATTTTTGATGAACTTGAGCTTGTAATGGAGATTAACACAAGCTCTAAATCCTCTCATGGATAAGAACCAAGAAAGATGATTCCAAGTATGCAAATGTTTGAGCTCTTTTTGAAGGATATGATCAAGTTACCCACTCGAGAGCCCCTCTTGATAGTACGGTTATCTATCCTAAACCCGGTCTCCCAACAACAACATGAGACCGCAAAAGGGAAAACCTATCAAGATAATACCTTTGACTTGACCAATCCACTTGAGCTCGATGTAGACGATCTTGTCCTTCTTAAGATGGACACCTTTCTTGATTGCTCTTCCTTGATCTTGAATGATGAAGACTTAAAACATGCTCCCCCATACATGATGGGGAAACCTCTTCTTTGACCTTTTCTTCATCGAACCATGATCACCGAGGATGGAAAGCATGAGATATTTTAGATATGGCGCATCTTGAGCTTGCACAACATTTCTTCTAACTCTAATTGGATGATGTCTTGAATATACACATGAGGAACTCCATCTACTTCTTCAAGACACACTTGATCTTCTTTTATTTATTCTTCTTCTTCTACAAGATTCCAATAGGCCCAAAGTGCTTGGACAATGCTTCTTCTTCATTTATTCTACCTTGAAGCCAACACATGCTCCAAGCAATGCCAATGGACAATTCCTACAAGTGCAACTTAATGCAAACATTAGTCCATAGATATTGTCATTAATTACCAAGACCACACATGGGGGCCCACATGCTCTTTCAATCTCCCCCATTTTGGTAATTGATGACAATCCCTTTGAGACGGTTTATATAAGGAATTTTAACAAATAAAATGGTATCACCAATATCAAATACTACACAAGTATGTGATATTGGTACCACCACCATATATAGAGCAAACTCCCCCACAATCTATGCATGTGTGATGAACTTGACTTTCATTGCATATATTGCCAATCATAAACATTGGTGGAGTTTCCTCTATATAAACCACATGCTAAGCAACAACAAGATGCAAGAGCATGACAAGAAAATGCTTAAGAACAAACTCAAGCATAAACCAACTTCCCTTAAACCCTCTAAAACTTCTCCCCCATTAGCATTGATTACCAAAATGGGTGAAAAGTTCTAGAAGGCCCATATAGTGATAATTCTTCCAAAGGTGTGCATTTGCACATATCCAATGATGAATACTTGGGAGGAACTATAACTATATTGACGACCCGAAGATTTCCAAAGTAAATAAAAATAAAAGAAGCATCAACAAATGACGCAAGCAATCACAAGATCTAACAAACCAATTGAAAACAACAAGTGAGATCAAATGGAAACAACAAGATATTATGATAAAATTAAACGAGTGTTTCAAAAAAAATAGAGAAGCTCCCCAAGATTTGTGCATAAATAGAATAGTTGCATTTGAATACATGATACATTGCAAATGTATCTATAATTTTTGATGTTCCATGCTTAGTTTTATCCACTTTCTTGTATTTTGTTCCAACTTTGGAGTACTTTTCATATGATTTCTTAGAATAACCTATTAACAAGAGCCACAGTGCCAGCTGCCTGTTTTCTGCTGTTTTTGGTTCCAGGAAAGTCAGAAAATGAATATTCTCGGAATTGGACGGGACAAAAGCCAAAGTGCCTATTTTTCCGGAAGTCATCAGATGCCAGAGTACGAGACGGAGAGGGGCCAGGGGGCCACCAGACCACATGGCCGCGCGGCGCAGCCTGGCTCGTGCCAGGGGGTGGTGAGGCCAGCCCTGGCACCCCCTCGGCGTCCCCTTCCGCCTATATATTACCCTCAGGACGAAAACCCTAAGTACCCGATCAAAAATCCACGAAAGAGTCTGTAGCCGCCGTCATCTCCATCCCTAGATCGGGAGGGATCTGAAGCTCTTTCCGGCACCCTATCGGAGAGGGGAATTCACCCTGGAGGCCTTCTTCATCATCATGCAAGCCTCCGGTGTGATGCGTGAGTAGTTCATCCTTGGACTACGGATCCATGTAGTAGCTAGATGGCTGGTTCCTCTCCTTTATGCTTTCATGTTTAGATGTTGTGAGCTCCGTTCATGATCAAGATCATCTATTTGTAATTCTGCATGTTGTGTTTGCGGGGATCTGATGGATATTGAGATGCTATTTCAGATTGATTATTGATTCTATCATGTCTTTGTTATTTGTGATCTTGCATGCTTTCCGTTGTTAGTAGCTATCTTGGCCAAGTAGATGCTAGCAACTCCAAGAGTTAGTATTTATGCTTGATAGTGTGTTCATGCCTCTGGTAATCTGGGGAAGTGACAGAAATATCTAAGGTACTAGATGTGATGTTGCTAGTAGGGAGAAAACAACAATCCTTTGTTCATAGAACAATCGTATTGTTTACTCTACACGCAATCCGTAAAGCAATAATCTGTTGCTTGCAACTTAATATTGGAGGGGGTTCAGATGATAACCTGAAGGTGGATTATTAGTCATAGATGCAGTTGGATGGCGGTCTATGTATAATGTTGTAATGCCCAATCAAATCTCAAAGGAGTCAATATGATTAGTATATGCATGTATTGCTTTCTTGATGTGTGTCAATTGCCCCGCTGTAATTTGTTCCCCCAGCATGTTATCTATCTAAGGAGAGCCACCTCTAGTGAACTATGGATCTTGGTCCTTGTCTTTTATATTCAATCTATAATCTTTTACTGCTTTGTGTTTACTTTCTGCAAACTTCTACTACTTTCCATTCGATACGTTTAATCCTTTGTTTTCCGTAAACCACGGTGAGATTGACAACCTCATCGCAAGTTGGGGACAAAGTTTCGTGGTTGTGTTGTTCAGGTCTCCATGTTTCTACTAGCACCGGTAGTGTGCCCTGCCAAAGCTCAGCTAGTAACACCTTTGGGGTGTTTCCTTGCTCCTACTGGTTCGATTAAACCTTGGTTTCATAACTGAGGGAAACTTGCTGCTGTGCTCATCATACCTTCCTCTTGGGGTTCCCAACGAGCTCTACATCACCATTGCTCCAGCATTTTTCTGGGCGCCATACACAAAGCCATCAAGCATTTTTCTGGCGCCGTTGCCGGGGAGTCAAGGACATCTTCACAAGGGGGGTCCCTCATAACCAATCTCTTTACTTTGTTATTTTTGTTTTGCTTAGTTTCTTTTTGCTTTGTTTGCTTGTTTTGTTATTCAAAAACACAAAAAAATTAGTTTTACTAGTTTGCTTTCTTATTTGAAAACACAAAAAAATGACTACTCTTGAAAACACTAAGTTGTGTGACTTCACTAGCACCAACAACAATGATTTTATGAGCACACCTATTGCTCCACCTGTGCCTAAAGATACTTTCTTTGAGATAAAACCTGCTTTGCTCAATCTTGTTATGACAGAACAATTTTCTGGTATTGGTAATGAAGATGCTGCTTCCATCTAAATAACTTTGTTGAACTTTGTGAGATGCAAAAGCATAGGGATGTAGATGGTGATATTATTAAACTGAAATTGTTTCCTTTCTCCTTGAGAGGAAAAGCTAAAGAATGGTTGAATTCCTTAACTAGGAATAGTATTGATTCTTGGACTAAATGCAAAGATGCTTTTATTGGAAAATACTATCCTCCTGCTAAGATTATATCCATGAGAAGTGAAATAATGAAGTTTAAACAACTTGATAATGAGCATGTTGCTCAAGCTTGGGAAAGAGAAGATGAAATTGCTAGAAACATTAGTGTTTCTACTATCACCACCACTAGTGTTAAGGCTAGTAATAGTTCTACTACTTTAGATGATAAATTTGATTTTGATCTTGATGGTTGTAATATCTCTGAAGTTATTAAGTTCCGACAAAAGCTTGCTAAAAGTCCTAATGCTAGTGCTATGAACATGGCTTTTACAAAACACATTACTGATGCTCTCATAAAGATTAAAGAAGAAAAGATGAAACATAAAGCTTCTATTCCTATTAAACAAGAAGATGGTTGGGAACCCATCATTAATATGAAAGTGAATGACTTTGATTTCAAAGCTTTATGTGATCTTGGTAGTAGTGTTTCTATCATGCCTAGAAGGATTTATGATATGCTTGATTTGCCTCCTCTTGAAGATTGTTATTTGAATGTCCCACTTGATGATAATGCCAAAAAGAAACTCATGGGGAGTCTTAATGATGTTCTTATTATGGTTAACAATGCCTATGTCCCCGTCGATTTCTATGTTTTGGATGTTGAATACAATGCTTCTTGTCCTATTACTTTGGGAAGACCTTATCTTATAACTGTTGGTGCCATCATTGATATGAAAGAAGGCACCATTAAATACCAACTCCCACTCAAGAAAGGTATAGAACACTTCCCTAAAAAGAGAGAAAAGATTTCTTTTGCTTCTCCTATGAAAACAAAATTTGGTTTTAATGCTTCTTTATTTGAGAACACTTAATTTTTTCTTGCTTCTTATCCCTAACTTAAAGGCGTTAAAGAAAAGTACTTATTGGTAGATAACCCAAAAGTTTTAGATGAGTCTTGGAAGTTATTACTTCAGTAATAACCGCTCCTTATCCTTTTTATTTGCTTTTTGTGCCAAGAGTAACCTCTCATTAGAGAGAAGTAATGATTGGGAAAGTTGCTGTCCCGAAATAGATTTATGTGCTTCACCGTAAAAAAATTTGTAAAATCGTTGAACATCTTTTTGAGGCGTGAATTTTTGTGCTTATGCCCCAGGTTGTTATTTAACTTTTGTTAGTTCAACACTTTTCGATTTGAGCAACAGAAGGTCTTCGAAAAAAAATTGTCTTTACCTGCTGGTCTGTTTTGACAGATTTCTACCATTTTCTGTATTTGCTTCTTGTTGGTTCCTTTTTTAGTTCTTTTGGGGAATTGAGCTTTTTGAGGGAAGTGCTATAGTATCTACTGTTCTAATGGAAGTTCATTTGGTGTTAGAACTGAACCTTTAGACTTATTTATCTTGAGTGCACTAATGTTGCTAATAAAGATTGTGTGAAGTTTTGTATGAAGGAAAAGTTTCAGGTGTATGGAAGAAATGAGTAATGAGATGAAGGATGGACTAAAGCTCAAGCTTGGGGATGCCACGCGTGTCACACCAAGAAATTTCCAAGAAGTACAAGCGTCAAAGCTTGGGGATGCCTAAGGCATCCCCTTCTTCATCAATAAAAATCCCAGGTTTCTTCCAAACGCTTCATTTTTATTGTTTCATGCACAGTTGTGTTGTTCTTGGAGCGTCTTCTTTTTCATTTTCGTTTTGGTTTTTCGTTTGCTTTGGTTTTCTTAGTTTTCTGAATAAATTGGTTGGACCCCCTCCTTCATACATTGGTTTGCAAATAGTTTGGTTTGGTTAGGAAAAGAGTAGGAAAGTTCATGCTTATGTGGTAAAAAGAGCTCGTTTTTTACTGTGGCCTATGCTTTGTCATGCCATGCTTGATATTATTTTGGCTTTATGCTTAGTATTCTTTGCTATAGCATGACTTGTTATAAACAATTGAGATTGCTTAATGTGCCTTGGATGAATCATGCGTTGTTTTAGCATATTAAAGCATAGTATAGTGGTATTCTCCTTTGATACTTTATTTGGGTTGACTTGGCGCATGCTCACACCATGTTATGACTATCTCAAGTCACCATAGCCTTTATGATCCTTTAGTTTTCAACTTGTAGTATCACTTTATGCTTTGATCAATGATGTTTTGTCACTCTGCATGATTATGGCCATTATTGCTCTCTTAGTTTGTCGCTCCCAGTATTTTGCTAGCCTCCACAACCAAGTATGAGTTCCACTCATGCATCCAATTCCCTAAACCAAGTTATTCCAAAGAGTCCACCATACCTACCTACTAGCTTATGCTATTCCAAGTATATTCATGCTTTTGTTTACCTTCCAAATTAAACTTGTTATGAGAAAACTAGTGATTAAAGCTCTCACGAACTTGATGGCACGCTTTACTTTACTTGCCCTTAATAAACTTGAACCATTGTGTATTCTATGTTATATATGCTTGCACTTATTTGTTGGGAATTAGCAGAACCATGCTTTCATGGGGAACGCTTTCAACATTGCACTTGGTACTTGTACCTAGTTGATATCATGCTCTTTTGTAGATGGATGTCATCGGTGTGAAATGAAAGGGGAGCTTGTAAGTCCATGGAGTTATGTATATGTGTTAGAGAAACGCCTGGGACGCTGGTCTAATCCATGCTGACATGGTGGAAACCTGCAGCGTAACCATAATGAGCTGTCTATGAAGCATTCTTCTTATAAAAAAAGAGTCCTATATTGCAAAAAAAAAGAGAAAAGAAAAAAAAGATACTATGAAAAGAGGAAAGAGAGAAAAAAACACCATATTCCCATGGTAAATAAGAAGAATGTTGAGATGCTCGTTGTGTGCTTGCCTTGTCATTTTGATATGGGGATTCTTCCATATCATCGGGCAAGGGGTACCCTGTTGGCGGTTCTCTATGATACACATGTACTTACGATGACAAGAACTTACCGGTGACTAAACTTGAGTAGCATGAGGAGCCCTCAGATACAAGGGACATGAGATTTCTAACTTATACTTCGTCAAGCATGTACACCATAGTTTGTTCACTTTAACCTTAATCACTTCAAGATGCTTATGATAGGGGCAATGAGAGCTGAAAGCTATAAGTACCATAATGTTTGGAAGCTCTTTATGAGACTTGAATCCCTACTTCCTTTTACAAAGGCCTTTCTTCCACCATTATATTGAGTCTCCACCTTCTATCTTTATGCACCTACTTTGAGAGCAGAGTGGTCATTCTTAGTTCTATGTGCATTGTCCCAAGACTAGTTGATTGATGCATAACTTGACATTGCTTGTTTTAAACTATTTGTATCTAGTCACTCTAATGAACTTTGAAGGTGTCCTAGGCATTTATATTTGCTACTCTATGAGGGACAAGCTGAATACTATTATGCCATGTTTTCTTTATGTGAAACAAACAAACGTCTTGCAAAGCATTGTTATTCATGAATCTTTTGTTTGTGCCTTTTCATGTTGCATCATAGTT
The DNA here is from genome assembly GCA_023614405.1 of Avena insularis. NCBI lineage: Eukaryota > Viridiplantae > Streptophyta > Magnoliopsida > Poales > Poaceae > Avena > Avena insularis. The sequence continues at coordinate 437,512,246 of CM042692.1, forward strand.
TCTTTGCTTATTGCTAGAACTTTGTCTTTCATGTTATGATTGAAGTACTATGATCCTAGCTTTGAATGTTTTACAAAAACTTTGATCAAGTCTTTGATGGTGCATGTCACCTCAAAAATTATTCTTTCTTTTTATCACTTACCTACTCGAGGACGAGCAGGAGTTAAGCTTGGGGATGTTGATACATTGCAAATGTATCTATAATTTTTGATGTTCCATGCTTAGTTTTATCCACTTTCTTGTGTTTTGTTCCAACTTTGGAGTACTTTTCATACGATTTCTTGGACTAACCTATTAACAAGAGCCACAAGTGCCTGTTTTCTGCTGTTTTTGGTTCCAGGAAAGTCAGAAAATGAATATTCTCGGAATTGGACGGGACAAAAGCCAAAGTGCCTATTTTTCCGGAAGTCATCAGATGCCAGAGTACGAGACGGAGAGGGGCCAGGGGGCCACCACACCACCTAGCCATGCGGCCCAACCTAGCCCGTGCTAGGGGGTGGTGAGGCCATCCCTGGCACCCCCTCGGCCTCCCCTTCTGCCTATATATTACCCTCGGGACGAAAACCCTAAGTAACCGATCAAAATCCACGAAAGAGTCTATAGCCGCCGTCATCTCCATCCCTAGATCAGGAGGGATCTGAAGCTCTTTTCGGCACCCTGCCGGAGAGGGAAATTCACCCTGGAGGCCTTCTTCATCAACATGCAAGCCTCCGGTGTGATGCGTGAGTAGTTCATCCTTGGACTACGGATCCATGTAGTAGCTAGATGGCTGGTTCTCCTCCTTTGTGCTTTCATGTTTAGATCTTGTGAGCTCCGTTCATGATCAAGATCATCTATTTGTAATTTTACATGTTGTGTTTGTGGGGATCCGATGGATATTGAGATGCTATTTCAGATTGATTATTGATTCTATCATGTCTTTGTTATTTGTGATCTTGCATGCTTTCCGTTGTTAGTAGCTATCTTGGCCAAGTAGATGCTAGCAACTCCAAGAGTTAGTATTTATGCTCGATAGTGGGTTCATGCCTCTGGTAATCTAGGGAAGTGACAGAAATCTCTAAGGTACTGTGATGTTGCTACTAGGGAGAAAACAACAATCCTTTGTTCATAGAACAATCGTATTGTTTACTTTACATGCAATTCGTAAAGCAATAATCTGCTGCTTGCAACTTAATACTGGAGGGGGTTCGGATGATAACCTGAAGGTGGATTATTAGTTATAGATGCAGTTGGATGGCGGTCTATGTATAATGTTGTAATGCCCAATCAAATCTCAAAGGAGTCAAGATGATTAGTATATGCATGTATTGCTTTCTCGATGTTTGTCAATTGCCCCGCTGTAATTTGTTCACCCAGCATGTTATCTATCTAAGGAGAGTCACCTCTAGTGAACTATGGATCCTGGTCCTTGTCTTTTATATTCAATCTACAATCTTTTACTGCTTTGTGTTTACTTTCTGCAAACTTTTACTTCTTTCCATTCGATATGTTTAATCCTTTGTTTTCCGCAAAACACGGTGAGATTGACAACCTCATCGCAAGTTGGGGACAAACTTTTGTGGTTGTGTTGTGCAGGTCTCCACGTTGCTACTAGCACCGGTAGTGCGCCCTGCCAAAGCTCAGCTAGTAACACCTTTGGGGTGTTTCCTTGCTCCTACTAGTTCGATTAAACCTTGGTTTCATAACTGAGGGAAACTTGCTGCTGTGCTCATCATACCTTCCTCTTGGGGTTCCCAACGAGCTCTACATCATCATTGCTCCAGCATTTTTCTGGGCGCCATACACAGAGCCATCAATACATCATGCACAAATTTGGAATCCTTGTTCCCCCATAAGCATTTAAAACACAACAAATGAAAAAGAAGACAACTAAGCATTATTAAATGAATTAGGTGAGCTCCCAAAGATTATGCGCCAATTTGATAATTGCATTTGGGAACAAAGTGCATAATCATGGAATCCTCACTCATCCAAATTCATTTAACAATACAAGGCATGAGAGAACAAATATGAGTGCCCGAAGATGCAAACAAATGGAACAAGCACTCATCGGAAAATAAATTTGGAAGTCACCAAAGAATCAAAAAGGAATAAGAGGTGGTATCTAAGGAATACAATATTAACTAACAAATTATCTTATCTTGTGTGTATAAGTTTCTAAATGGATAACATCACAAATACATATTCCCATAAAGAAACAAGCACACACAAAGAAGATATACAAGCAAGCATATAGAAAGCAAGATGAAGTCATAACATATACCAATAAGATTTTTGCTTGAAAGCATGGCCAAAGGCACAATATTATCTTATTTTTCATTAATGAGATTCAAACACCAACACACTACATACATGACAACAATCACCAAGGGAAAAGGAGATGGTTGGAATATATGGAGAAAGGCAACAAGTATCACACAGGAAGTAATAAATTTGCAAATTCTCACTATTACACATGAGAGAGATTGAGGAAGATATAGGCAATGAACTTGCTAGGTTGACATATTTTGGAAGTTGAATCATGTGTATGATTTTGTATAGTCCCTCTAATATGCACTCATCTCAACATACTCACATAATAAGACCAAAACCCGAACAACAATATTTGCAAATATAAGAGAGATCATGCCACGAAGCAACCTACGAGAGGTTGGAAGCAATATGTGTATGCATGAGAAAGGGATACTTGTTACCGAGATATAATTGGTAGGATGTAGAGGAAATGAATTCGTTGATCATCCTATAGCTTGCCTCCAATTTCCATGAACGCACCACTTCTTCAAACTTTGAGAGACAAGCATCTAATATATCTCCAATGTACCTAAAACACATTTAAGTACAAAATGGTCCCCAAACAAATTGGGTCTAGAGTAGTTAGAGCAACTACAATACATAGGAGAGACTCCACATAAATATGTGCATATTGATATGAAATTGAATTTCATGCACATCTTAGCCAATGGGATTTGGTGGAGTTTCTCCTATATATTGGATCAAATAAAGCAAGCATGCCATAATATTAACATGTAGTAAATATGCATGCACAAGGCTTTCAAGAACCAAAAAGGAGATAAAATTTGAACAAAAACACCAAGTAAACCAAGACGGTACACACAAGAGTGTGACACGACAAACGGTGTCCAAATTGTAGCAAAGAACCATCGACACATGAAAGATCATAAGTTCAACAAATGAACTAGGCAAAAGCCAAAAAGCAAAAGATAGATAAAAACACAAATGCTCAAGGATTTATCTCATTCTAAAAAGGTCAAAACACGAAACAAGGAATGAGACAAAACCAACTCCCAAAAGAGCAAGGTTCCAAAACATAAACCAAACTCTCAATACTTTTCATGATTGCACAAAATATCAAAACGATAAGATCGAACTTCCAATAACATAAAGCATGATATGGATCAAGGCAAGAAACATAAAGGAGTGTTATAAATAATATAGGAGAGCTCACCCATAAGTAGTACATTATATAGAATTTTGCTTTTGAATGCAAAATGTAAACAAATGAGATCATCACTACTACCTTCATTAAATAAAACACACTAGGATACCAATAAAATAAGAAGATCCATAAGAGGCAAGGAAAGCTTGGGAGACAACACGAAACATTTTCTTGGCAAGAGATAGTACAAAATTAAGCAAAGGCCAAAGTTAATATGATCAATAACTTCTACCATAAATCTAGTACTAATTGTCCAAGGACAAGAAGTATTGGGAAAATATACCTGAGGTAGTTCACAAGGATATTCAAGATCATATTCACACTAATAAGCATATAACAACGTATAAGAATTAAGTTTGATGCTTCAAAAGAGATTCTCGGTAGCTTCCAATAGTCACACAATCACTAGTGATTAGAGTAGCTTGAAGCTAATGGTTTCCATGTGGATATAGAGATACAAATATGAGGAAACACATACCAAGAAACACTCTCACAAACAAGATCCAAAAGATGAGAAACAAAGGCATTGAACTTGTTTGAGAAAATGTGTCACATAGGAGCTAGATAATTATCAATATCAATTCTATGTGACACAACCTCGAATTTTCACATTTTCTAGGCTTGTAATATGCACTAAGCATATGACTCCCCCATAATGTGATAACCATAAATCTCAACACGAGGCAACAATATCAAAAATAGAGATAATTAATGGACACTATAGAACTTAAATTTCTCATGAGGATGACATACCACATAGATAATAGATAATATTTCAATATCACTAATAAGTGGTATTCCTCATGTACATACATTTCTAGGATTGTGGAATGCCCAAGCATAACACTCCCCCAAAATGGGATAGCACATTAATCTCTCACAAGAGCCAAAAAGATATCAATTGAATTCAATAATAGCTCCAACACAAGAAACACACATACATGGTGTGCAAACCAACAAACACAAATAAACTTGATAACTCAAGATAAATAAGTGGTAAGCACAACATGTACAAAAACAGGCAAGGTACAAAACCAACACATGCACAAGGGGCGAGTAACTTTCAATGTAATGAGTTAAGCACATGTTACCGTGAGGAGGAACATTGGAAATATAATAGAGGCAATATAATCCACATGACTTGGCATGACAAATATAATATATGAAGATCCCTCAATTCTACATGATGAAACCAAGTATCCATTGTCCTCCAAAATCACCTATTGATCAAGTTTTGGCTTGTTGGTCCCCAACCAAGTTGGGTCCTAAGAAGTTAGTCACAATAGGCTTGGCAACCCAAATGGTTCTTTTCTTAACACCACATTGAGCACCAACAAATTTGGCAAGTACATTTCCAACCTCATCCTTACAAAGAGAATATGAATCATCAATCAAGATAGGTTGGATGAGGAGATACCACTAGTGCATGAGGAAGAAATGTGCCCCTTCTCACAGCAAATGTACCAAGTTCTTGTCTTGCTCGCTTTCTTCTTAGGTGATACCACAACTTGAGGAAGAGCTCGAGTAGTCCTCTTAGGAAGAGGCCCATCTACAACTTGAGGTAGAGCTTGAGGTCACTTCCCTTGTTGCTTCACACCAAGAGGATTCTTCTTCAATGGGCAAGATCTAACATGATGCCCTTCGTCCTTGTACTTGAAGCAAATAATGTTGGCCGGATACTTCGCTTGATCTTGGCCATTCTTCTTTTTTCCCTTGTGCTTCAACTTGTTAGTGGACTTGTTCTTGATATTGGAGTTGAATCCAAGTCCACTCTTGTCATTGGGGGATTTTTGCACACTCAAGATGTGGTTGAGTGTGGCCTTCCCTTTATGACCCTTTTTCAAGTCATTCTTCAAAGAAGTGACTTGAGCCTTGAGCTCTCTAATTTCCTGGTTAGTGTCAACAACAATAGTAGTAGAGGAAGTAGAATTTTCATTGTTAGAGCAACAAGGAATGGAATGCAATTCATCACAAGATATAGCATGGTTATGCAAGGATGAATTACAAGGACTAGCACATAGCAATATCACATTAGGAGTAGAAGTAGTGCTAATGTCCACATGAGGCCCACTAGATGTTACCTTTGACACAATAGCCTCATGAGCTAACTTTAGCCTATCATGGGAGACTAGAAGATCCTCATGCGAGCTTGAGAGCTTAACATGACTTTCTTCCAATATCAAATATTTGCTAGTTAGCAAAGCAAGTTGAGCCTTTAGCTCAACGTTCTCCTTCAACATTGATGCTTCACAAGAAATAGAGTTAGTAGCACAAGCATCATCAATAATAGCAAGAGGTGAGGGAAACTTTGCAATCTCTTTTGAATATGAAGCTTTAAGTTGCTCATGTGACTCGGTGAGTTTGATGAGCTCACTCTTAACAAACCGAGAGCCATTTTTGAGGTGCTTAAAATCCTCAACAAGTTTAGCATGGGCAACTATGAGTTCATAATTTTTAGTTTTGAGAACATTTGCTACCGCATGTTCTATATCATGGTTTTCCTTTACTCTAGATAGTTCTAGGGAGCTCCTCAAGAGATTCCTTGGTGGTTTGTTCTTCTTCAAGGGAGCTCTCTAGATAAGCAATCTCATTAGCATACTCACGCTCATGTTCATTCTTTTGGTAAATAATATTTTCTTGCTCCTCAATAAGTTTCTTGCCTTCAATAGCACAAGTCAATATTTAAACAAATTTGGAGGAAGCAATTTTATTTCTATGAAGAGCGGGAAAGACAATCTCTCCCATCACTTGAATGGAGGCAATATCATAATCAACTAGATGATCATCATCATTATCAAAATCATCATCATCATGAGATACACTAGGATCCAAAGAGGTTATCTTTATTCCCTTAGCCATAAGGCATATATGAGAACCGGAAGAAGGTGATGATGAGATTGCATTTGTAGCTCCATTCAAAACATTGTCTAGGCCCATAACATCTTTGTTTTCCTCTACATGGTTAGCAATACAAGCACTAGAGGAAATATAAGCATTTTTCTCATGGCAACAAGACAAAGCAAGCATATCATCATGTGAATTATTCAAGCCATTTCTACATGATATGCAAGGACTATCAACACTAGAATATGAGGAGTTTGAGTGCTACAAGTGTTATAGTCCAAAGATATACCATTGCAACTAGATAGAGATGAAGGATTACAAATAGTAAGCACATTATCCATATTGCAATTTCTATCACCACTCACCATATCATTACCTTGTGAAAAATTACATGTAAGTGAAGTGGTAGAAGATGAGAACTCATCACGGCCAGAGGTGGAGGGAATACAATCATCCTCAATAATGTTGGACGCATTATATTTGTCTTGAAGTTTGGTCCATATCTCGTGAGAACTCTGATAAGGCATGATTGAAGAAATAACTACATTTCTCATAACAAGTAAAAGCATTTTAGTAGCTTGAGCATCTATATAAGAGTTCATCTTCTCCTCTAAAGATTCGTTTTGGGGATCCATAGGAGAAGAGAAACCCATATATAGAATTCCCTCAATAGATGGGTGAATGTCTCGAAAGTAATCTAGCATGCGAGATTTCCAAACCCCATAATTAGGGCCATCAAATATATAAAAGGAATCGTGCACTACTTCACTAGACGAAATCTTTACTCTCAAGGCGGTGAAGCCTAAAAGCGAAAGACCTTGCTCTGATACCAATTGAAAGATCACGGATGTCGCCTAGAGGGGGTGAATAGGCGGTTTAAAACTTTTACGAGATGGGCTTAACAATGGCGGAATAAAACTAGTGTTTTCTTTTGTCAAGCACAAAGTCTAGATATACTAAGGTTCACCTATGTGCACCAACAACTTGTGCTAAGCAAGAAAACCAAAAATGTGATAGCAATATAGATTACTTCAAGAATAAAGGCTATCACAATGTAAAGTGCATAAGTAAAGAGCTCGGGTATAGAGATAACCGAGGCACGCGGGGACAACGATATTTTACCGAGTTCCTCCCAACAAGGGAGTACGTCTTGTTGGAGGGGTGGGCGGTACTAAGACCACCAACGCCACAAGAGGCCTCACCCTATCCTCCCGAGAACCCACCACGCGGCAAGCACCCGATCCACTATGGGACACTTGAGGGTGGTTACTCAATTGGGGCAATCTCCACAATTTAATTGGAGGCTCCCAATAATCACCACCAAGGACACTATCTTGGGGAGAGCTCCACAACTTAATTGAAGGCCCAAGAACACACCACAAAGGCCACACAACCGTCTAGGGTTCCAAGAACCCAAGAGGGACAATCTTCTTTATTTCACCAACCAAATCCTCCATAGAGAACTCAAACCGATGCACCTAATGCAATGGCAAGTCCTTCACTGTCAAATTCCACCAATGCTACAAAAGATATTGGGGGAATAAGAGAGGAAGAACAAAAAAGGAAATCCACAAAAGAAACCCCAAGATCTATATCCCAAGATGTTCCCCTCACATAGAGGAGAGATGGATTGGTGGAGTTGTAGATCTAGATCTCCTCTTTCAAACCCCCCAATAAGATTCAAGAAATATGGGAGGGATTGAGAGTATTTGCAAGCTCTTGAAGGTAGAAACAATGGAGGAGAGAGAGAGCAAGCAACCAGCCCAAGGAGGAAGAAGGGGGCCTTTTACAGGTCCTCCCACACCAACTAGCCATTGCAGACAACTTATCCCGGAGTTTCCGACCTTCAGGACCGGAGTCTCCAGGGTCCAGACTCCGGCCAGGACTCCGGGCAGCCTCCATATGCTCTCTGTACACCCCCCGGAGTCTGGGCCGGAATTTGGGCTGGAGTCTCCGGGGTGTGAACTCCGGAGTCTCCGGCCCTCACAAAACTGGCAGAAACACCGATACGAAAACAATCATAACTTTTGCATCCAGACTCTGATTTTGATGATCTTCGGCTTGTTTCGAAGAGGAAAACAAACTCTACAAGATTATCCAGGGAACCATCATAGTCCAGAAAGGGAGGATAGAATCAAATGATGAAGGGGTTAACCTATCTATAAAAGACACACCAGTAAAACCTCCAAATCGGAAACGCAATAGAGAATGCATACGTAATCCGTTTTTGATGAACTTGAGCTTGTAATGGAGATTAACACAAGCTCTAAATCTTATCAAGGATAAGAACCAAGAAAGATGATGCCAAGTATGCAAATGTTTGAGCTCTCTTTGAAGGATATGATCAAGTTACTCACTCGAGAGCCCCTCTTGATAGTACGGTTATCTATCCTAAACCCGGTCTCCTAACAACAACATGAAACCACAAAAGGAAAAACCTATCAAGATAATACCTTTGCCTTGAACAATCCACTTGATCTCGATGTAGACGATCTTGTCCTTCTCAAGATGGACACCTTTCTTGATTGCTCTTCCTTGAGCGTGAATGATGAAGACTTGAAACATGCTCCCCCATACACCATGGGGAAACCTCTTCTTTGACCTTGTCTTCATTGACCCATGATCACCAAGGATGGCAAGCTTCAAGCATGATATCTTCTAGAGATGTCACATCTTGAGCTTGCACAACATTTCTTCTAACTCCGATTGGATGATGTCTTGAAGATACACATGAGGAACTCCATCTACTTCTTCACGACACACTTGATCTTCTTTTATTTATTCTTCTTCTTCTTCTACATGATTCCAATAGGCCCAAAGCCCTTAGACAATGCTTCTTCTTCATTTCTTCTACCTTGAAGCCAACACATGCTCCAAGCAATGCTAATGGACAATTCCTACAAGTGCAACTTAATGCAAATATTAGTCCATAGAGATTGTCATTAATTATCAAAACCACACATGAGGCCCACATGCTCTTTCACCTTGGAAATCATCCCATTCTCTCTTCTCTCTCTCATTTTGTTTGAGGTATTCTTCGTAATATTGGAGAGAACCTTGAGGGACTTGAGTTCTCCACCTTCATACTACGGTCGTGTGTTCTTAGGTCCACTGCTCGGCTGGATCGAAACTCGAGAGACGTCGCCTACACCGAACGTGTGTAGAACTTCGGAGGCGCCACACTTGGGGCGCTTGGAGCTACGTGTCTTTATCAACATACGCCTACCTGCGTAAGGTGTTTCTCGGTCTTCAAGGGTATGAATATCGTTCCCCTCTTTGTTACTTAAGTCTACATAGCATAGATCTTAGTTATTATGTTCACGTAGTTAGAATTTTTTTGTTTTCTACTGTGGAACCCAACAGTGGTACTAGAGCCAATCTATAGGTAGGCATGTCGTACAGATAGAACACATAGCAATATGTGGACATTGATTTTCTAGTTGCTACCCACTTTCGTGTACTTGTTTATATCGCGGTACTGTTTGATGAAGCAGCCCCCAACCGACATTACGTGGTGATTCACGATACTGATCCACAAGTAAGTGGTTTCGGGGGTGTCTGTCTCTCTACAGTAGTTGATATGACATTTGCAAGGAGGGCCCTGAAAAGTGAATAAAAATGGTAATCATTGAATCCATGGTGTGGCTCTACGTTCGTAGGTGGGAAAGGGGTTCTACCGCGAAAGCCCTAAAGCTGCGTAAAACTTGCAAAAGATGAAGTAGAAGCATCCAACTTTATTTTGTAGGGGCGTGTGTCATGACATGGTAATGGTAAGTTTATAAAATGTTTTCATTAGAGCTCTCGATGGTGATTAAGGAGCTGCAACCATGTCATGGCACCATACCTTTGAAGTATTCTTTATGCATCTTATTATGCTTGTGTATTAGGATATACAATGGTAGCATAATAGGATTATCTCTCACATAATTCCAGTTCATCCCATTCATTGCTCCAACGAAACAATGACTAACACTACTAGGAAACTAGTTATAGATAGAAATGCTTTCTGTGGCGCATATAAAAGGGCATGCTCCACATAATTAATTATGTGGCGCATATAGACACAAGCGCCACCGAAATTTGACAATTATGTGGCGCCACTGAAATTTGACAATTCTGTGGCGTACGGAACCCATATGCGCCACAGAAATGTGTGTTTCTGTGGCGCATATTTCTCTATGCGCCACAGAAAGTGATGATTCTGTGGCACAGAAATTTGATGGGACTCGGAACCAACTAAGGGGGAAAGACAATTATGTAGCGCATATGTTGAAAACAGATCCCACCCACCTCGGATCGCCTTTTAAGTTTTGCAAAAAATAAATGAAAATGATAAAAACTTCAAAAAGTAATTCTTTTGAGATGTAGTTATATTTTAGGGTATAGTTGTAAGGAAAATTGAAAAACATGAATTTCGATGTATTTTGCAAAAAAAAAGGTCATGGCACGGTAAAACGGCCATAATTTTTGCATAGAATATCAGAAAAATGTTTAACCTATAAAAACGATCGTCTCAAAATTTCCTATTCGAATTCAATGGCCAAACGCTGTTTTGGATTTTACAGAATCCCCAAATTCAAAAAGAGTAAAAAGTTATGGACGAAAGATGATTTTTGCTCGCAAAAAATAAAAAAGGAAGAGACAATTATGTGGCGCATATCTTCAATATGCACCATAGAATTGTTGGACAGGATTCGAATTTGAATCTCGCCGGAGCCCCTTCTCCCTCCCTTTTCTACTTTTCTCCTCTCATTTCTACTTCTCTCCTCTCCTTTACTCCTCTTCTCCACTTCTTCTCTTCTCTCCTTCCCCTCCCATTCTCCTCCCTCCTCCTCCTACACCTCCACCACCCCGATGACCTCCTCCTACAGCGAACTCCTTCTCCGCATCCACCTCCGGCGACCACCTCCTCCTCCTCCGGCCACCACCTCCGGTGCTTCTCTTCTCTCCTTCTCCTCACTCCTCCTCCTCCTCCACCTCCACCACCCCGGTGACCTCCTCCTCCAGCGAACTCCTCCTCCACCTCCGACAACCAACTCCTCCTTCGGTGGCCACCTCCTCCGGCGGCCTCTTCCTCCGGCGACCCCCTCTCCGGCCACCACCACATGCGGCCTAGATCTAGATCTGGCCCGCTTTTTTTTGAAAATTGAAAAAAAATGTGGCGTATATTGCCACATAATTACAATTTAGTGGCGAGGTAACAATGACGCATCCCATATACACCACAGAATTGCAAAATAGGTGCACCAGATAAGTTTTTTCCTAGTAGTGTGAGGCAATAGAAAAACCAAAGGAAATTTTTCAGTAGTAGCTGTGATATTGTAGTCGTGTAGTGGACACTAATCATCCATGGTAAAGTGGCGTGGTGTCTAGAGCATAGAAAAACCAAAGGACAGTTTGCAAAGTATAGTCGTGGAAACCTTTTGAAAACTTCCATAGTTCATGATTCGATAGGAATTTCACTATTTCTGGGCAAAATAAGCATTTCTTCAGACCCCTTACATGATTCACTCCCAGCACTTCGTCAGCATGCAGCATATAAAAAGATTTATTTTCTTTACACAGGAATAAGCAAAGAGAATTGTGCAGAAATAATACTATGAAGGTGCCCGTTAGAGAGTCATCTCGCGTGCACTCAAGTCAGACAGCCGTTGCAGAGTATGAACTGTTTCTTCAAACACTTGGATATTTTTACGAAGCATGAGACAAGTGGAATACCAGAGAAAGACGTCGGCACAAATTGAGTGCTATTCATAGTTGCATCAGCACCCAAACTGAATTTTGTGCAAATAGATAGAAAAGCAGCTGAACTAACCATGGCTGGCTACTGAATAGGGAAGAGAATATTAGTAGCTCAGTTATCCTTGTTCTGAAAGCAGGCAAACTGTTACAAACTTCTGCCTTGATCCAGCTAATTACGCTAAGGCCTTGTTTACTTCTCTCGTATTGACTAGTGTATTGTATTGACTAGTGTATTTGCGGGGAATGGAGGGGATTATTCCAATTCCCACAAAATCCCCGTAGTCCGTTTACTACTCCGGGGTTTGGCCGGGATAATCCCGGGATATCCCTACAAATCCTTCTTATATTTGGCTAGATTGAAAACTCTCCTACATGGTAGAGTATTTTCGGGGAAAAGTATTTGCGGAGATTGGAGAGTATTGGGTGAACACCAAATTCCCGCATATCTCCACAACTCTAGTGGATAAAAATACGAGAGAAGTAAACAAGGCCTAATGGATATGCTGTACTGATTTTAAAGCTTAGGCTAGAATACTAACTCCGGGAGGCAATGAAAGCATAAATCACCATAACCAAACATTAAGGGTTGTTGAAATTGAGAGTATATATTCGAGCTATCCTTTGTACTGCAAGCATAGCAAAATTTTAACTTGCTGCGCTGGCTCGTATGTTAATGAAACATAGCTTTTTCAATCTATTTGCTGCCATTGCAGAAAATAAATAGACAAGATTACCAGAGAGAGTGACCAATTAAAATGCTAAGGCATAAATAGGAACTTAATGACAAATTACGAGTGCATCCAACCGGATACAACTGCAGTATAAGTTTTAGCCCGATAGCTACACGAGAAATATAAATATTCATGCAACTACTAAGAACAGGATGATCAAGGACAGACATGCCATTGTAAGAGGAATCAAATTCATCGATCCATCATCATGCATAACACAATCAGGTTTTATTGTGAGCACCAGGATTATTCATGGTAGTCGATCCTTCAACTGCTATCTTGATCCTATTCCGCACTTCAACAAAGAGATTAGGGAACCTCTGTACCAATCGGATATACTCATCAGATATCGCAACCATCTTAAAATTGTCACCATCAGCGAGGAAATCAAAGCACCTAGCTTTAAGTTTGGGGCAGACGTGGTCCTCCGCCAGCTCCAACATTGATACCACACTGTCTATTGTGACACTGTTGCTGCATAGCTTGTCCTCGCAAATCCTCTTTAGCCCCTCTACACTATATCGATCAGCGGCTACAAGCAGGTGCTGGTATTGCGCCACGGTGGAACAGACATCCTTTACAGCAACATCAGACAATGAACCATGATACATGTAATGGAGCATAGATCTGAAGGTCGAGGCATCCATTTCTTCTATGGTGATAGAGGTCATCTTGCTTTCAGCCATCGGGCCATAGAGCTCCGCCTTGAAGACCGGTGATCGGGCTGCAAGCACTAGGCGATGTGCACTGAAGCTCTCTCCGCCAACGTTGAAGGAAACATCAGTGTGTTCTTGTTTATCCAACATCATGGCCAGATCATGACCTAAATCCAGGAGCTCCTCCTTAACCGATGAATCTGAAGGTGTTCTGTCGATGTCCACGGAGCATAGCACCACGAAGTAGTTGTCCACCAAACAGTTGGCCTTAACGTCGTCCCAGGCTGGGCGCATAACATAAAAACCATCCCTTTGCATAGTCTCTGTGACTGTCCCCACTGAAGTCACCGGTGAGCCGGTCTTGTCGAGTAAAACCATGTGAGTAGACACCTTGGCAGCGCTCCCCCGAACGGCGCCCGCTGACAAAGCTAGCGTGATTTTTGGGTCTGAGTTCCCAAATATGTAGACGGCCATGGGCGGACCCAGCGGGTGTGCCGGGTGTACCCTGGCACACCCAGAAATTTTGAAAATTTCTTTTTACCTACTATAGTATACCGTCTCTAGAATAGGTTCAATACTTCTAGCTAGCTAGCCAAGAAAAAATATACTCTTCGTCCGAAAATAAATGACTTGGATTTGTCTAAATTCACATGTATATGGACATATTTTAGTGTGTAGGTACATCCGAATCTAGAAAAACACAAGTCACTTATTTTTGGACGGAGGGAGTACTAAAAAACAATGATCCAAGCGATTAAACCAGGCAGTTTGTCTATTGATCGATCCCCAATTCATCAATCAACCTCCAGGTCCAGCGGGCACCGTCTCCGGCCACACACACTGTCTCAGCAGCCACCGTCTCCGGCCACACACACTGTCTCAGCGTCCACTCACTCGCGTCCCCCCGCACGTTGTGGTCCTGCCTGCCCTTGCCAACATCCCGTCGGCGGTCGCTCGGCGCTTGCCCATCGCTCTGGTCGCTACTCGACCGGATCGAATCGGAATGAACAGGAACAACCAGCCGGAGCAGGTGAAAATCTCCAACATATCTCTATTTTTTCCTACAAATTTGAGTTGGAGAAGAGGGAGCCTACCCACGAAATCCTCCCCAGTTTGTGCCTTGACCGCTCGATGCCCTGTCCGCTTATTGTGGCTGGATGTAGCATGTAGTTCTCTCTATATTTGCAAAATTCGCTCAAATTTATCCTTATGTTTGTTATAACTATAGAAACATGGTTGATTATGAAGTGAAAGAGTGATAGTTACATCGTGTCTTTTTTCCGGAATCATGAAGCAAGGATTGGATCTTCCTTGACCCCCTTGATTACAACCGACGAGAAAACCGAAACAATGGGGTTTTGTTGGATTATCTTCATTTAGCACCTCCCTCCCAATCTGATATCGAGAGTAAGACTAAAACTGAAGATGCAACACCACATCCACCATCACCCCAATGGTCATGTGGACCGTCATACGATGCTCACTTTGCACCATATGATCTAGGATTCCTATTTCAGCATATGGTGTTAATGATTAAGATGTTGTTCGGAGAGGATATATCGGAAAGGCCCACGTAAACCATTTGTACATGCCTTCCCAACCAGAAAAATATATGGTAAAAACCGACACCCCAACTTTGTTTGGTTAGAGCGATACAAATGGCCAGAATATAGCATCGCAAAGGATGCCACGTTTTTCTTTGTATTGGAATCATGCACACTTGAAACATATATATTGAAGTACAATGTTGTGAATCAATTAGCTATATATATTACTCATTCAACATATTTGTATCACATATATGCTAGTGTCAAAACAAAACAAAAAGTGTGCACACCCTTCAGTTTTTCCTGGGTCCGCCACTGTAGACGGCAGTGCATTGGCATCCACCAACGACGGTCTTCGTATCACCAAATAAGTCATCGGCAGGACCAAGATCCGGTGACGAGAGCCATACTCGCAAATGGAAGTGGCTAGTATCTTTCCTAGGGACGATTTCGCAACCGGATCGCTTACCTTCGGCCATGATGAATCTTTGATGCTTCGACCTCGACCGATTCGAATTGGGGAAACTAGAAGCGATAGGCGAGGCTGCGGCACTTGAGCCCAGCACTGAGCAGGCTGAGGCTCCGCCATGAAACCTGGAAGGAGGCTGAGGGCTGAGGCCTGAGGCTTGGTTCTGAACACGAACGCGCGTCGAGGACTGGTGCAGTCTGGACCTTTTTTTTACTCGACTTAGGGTTGCCGGTTGGGAGTTGGGACACGGTCACACACTCACACGGGAGTGATATGGGCGAGGAGGTCCGCGTGGCTGCTTGCAGAACTTTGGGCCGGAATTTTGGAAACGGGCCGTAAAGATCAGTTTCATTAGCATACCTCATAGGCTCGTACCGTACCGTTCGGAACTTCATATCGAGGGTGTGTTTGGTAGCTCGGGCCAACACATAATCCCTATCTCTACTCATACATGTTGTCTTTAGACAAGCTCAGCTTAGATTTACTCATGTGTTTAGTAGCCCGGGGAAGCTGGAACGAGTTGGACTGAGAAGTTGTTTGGTGGCTTGTGTGAGTTCAACAATGATATTATCAAAACATTTACACAGAGGTCTTGTACATCAAAGAAAAAATCAACCGGGTCATTATAAAGAATAAAAAGCAATCGGGTGCTCGCGTCGCATTATGGCGTCGTTGTGCTCTGCCATGAGGCCTCGCCCCGCCGGGAAGTCGCGCCGCCGGGAGCTCGCATACGAGGAGGGCAGCATGCGGGAGAGGAGGAGGATGACGACCGTCGGGAGCTCGCGCTGCCTCTAGGAGCTTGCGCTGCTTCCAAGAGGTGGCGCCTGTCCTGGGAATGACCACGCCAGTCGCTACCAGGGTAGCGATTGACAGGGTAGCGATTGAAAGGATTTGGGGCAAGAGCGGACAGCCATCTGCGGAGCGAGATGAGGGCAAAGACACGGCGGTTTACCTAGGTTGGCCCCTGTAGGGTAAAGACCTACTCCTGCTAGATTGTATTATCGAGTGAGTACAATGGTGGCGAGCTCAACGGCTAGGTAGCGAGTCGATGGGGTGTATGATGGAACGTGCCTATAGAGAGTACCCTAGGGAGGCTTATATAGGGGGTGCCTCGCTAGGGTTTATAGATATACAACCGAATCAGATAAGGACTCAGAGGATTTGACCTAATCCGACTAGGCTTAACTACGCCTCTGGGCCTTCAGCTTCCAGTCGCCAGGCTTCATCTTCAGTCGCATTCCAGTTGCCGTCCTACAGGCCCACTCGCAGAGGCCTTGGTCCAATCGAAATGTCCTGCTGGGCATACCCCATTGGCATATCCCCATCAGTAGTCCCCGAGGCCAGTGTTAGTTCGGCACAGGTGTTCATTTGGCAGTCGGAGTAAGCGAGTCCAATCGTACACCTAGTCGAATCGGCGGTGGACTCCCTCAATGAAGGAAGTAATCTCTCCAATATGTCTTCAGTCGCAGCATTGGCGAGTGGATACGTGACCAAGTCGCCTCGTCGAGCCGATTGGAAGTGGCTAATATCTTTCCTAGGGACGATTTCGCAACCGGATCGCTTACCTTCGGCCATGATGAATCTTTGATGCTTCGACCTCGACCGATTCGAATTGAGGGAACTAGAAGCGATAGGCGAGGCTGCGGCCGCCGCGGAGCACTTGAACGGAGGCTGAGGCTCCGGCCGCCGCGGAGCACTGGAAGGGAGGCTGAGGGCTGAGGCTTCGGCCGCCGCGGAACACGAACGCAGGCGGCGTGCGAGGACTGTGGTACGGTTTGGACCCTTTTTTACTCGTAGGGTTGCCGGTTGGGACACGGTCACACGAGAGTGATTTGGGCGAGGAGGTCCGCATGGCTGCTTGCAGAACTTTGGGCCAGAATTTTGGAAATGGGCCGTAAAGGTCAGTTTCATTAGTATACCTCATAGGCTCATACCGTTCAGAACTTCGTACCGAGGGTGTGTTTGGTAGCTCGGGCCAACACACAATCCCTATCTCCACTCATACATGTTGTCCCTAGACAAGTTCAGCTTAGATTTACTCATGTGTTTGGTAACTCGAGGAAGCTGGAACGAGCTAGACTGAGAAGTTGTTTGGTGGCTTGTGTGAGTTCAACAATGATATTGTCGAAAATTTTACACAGAGGTCCTGTACATCAAAGAAAAAACCAACCGGGTCATTGCAAAGAAAAATAAAAAGCAATTGGGTGCTCACGTCGCATTATGGTGTCGCTGTGCTTTGCCATGAGGCCTCGTGCCGCCGAGAAGTCGCGTCGCTAGGAGGTCACGCCGCCGGGAGCTCGCATACGAGGAGGGTGGCATGCGGGAGATGAGGAGGAGGACGGCCGTCGGGAGCTCGTGTTGCCTCTAAGAGCTTGTGCTGCTTCTAGAAGGTGACGCCTGTCATGGGAATGACCACGCCAGTCGCTACCAGGGGTAGCAATTGAAAGGATTTGGGGCAAGAGCGGGCAACCATCTGCGGAGCGAGATGAGGGCAAAGACACAGCGGTTTACCTAGGTTCAACCCACATAGGGTAAAGACCTACTCCTGCTAGATTGTATTATCGAGTGAGTACAATGATGGAGAGCTCGGTGGCTAGGCAGCGAGTCAATGCGGTGTATGATGGAACGTGCCTACAAAGAGTACCCTAGGGAGGCTTATATAGGGGGTGTCTCGCTAGGGTTTACAGATATACAACCGAATCAGATAAGGACTCGGAGGATTTGACCTAATCCGACTGGGCCTAACTACACCTCTGGGCCTTCAACTTCCAGTCGTCAGGCTTCATCTTTAATCGCATTCCAGTCGCCATCCTACAGGCCCACTCATAGAGGCCTTGGTCTAGTCGAAACGTCCTGCTAGTCATACCCTGTTTGGCATATCCCCATTAGTAGTCCCCGAGGATAGTGTTAGTTCGGCGCAGGCGTTCGTTTGGCAGTTGGAGTAAGTGAGTCCAATCGGACGCCTAGTCGAATCGGGGTGGACTCCCTCAATGAAGGAAGGAATCTCTCCAATATGTCTTCAGTCACAGCATTGGCAAGTGGATACGTGACCGAGTCGCCCCGTCCGGACGATTGGAAGGACGAGTTAATAGGCGAGTCGAGTGAATGAAGTTGGATCGTCAGCTTGGTCAAACTAGCCGTTGGGTAATCCAACGACAACTTCGACAAAATTACCGCGGGGTAACGACTACCCCGTGATTGGTGGGTAACACCCCCTTATAAGGATAGTGACAGGAAGAGTTGCGAACCTTCTTGAAAGGATATAGATGCCGCCTAGAGGGGGGGTGAATAGGCGGTTTAAAAACTTTTCTGAAAGGGGCTCAACAAAGGCGGAATTAAACTAGCATTTACTTTGTTAAGCACAAAACCTAGAACAACTAGGGTTCCCTATTTGCACCAACAACTTATGCTAAGCAAGACAAGCAACTACGTGATAGCTAGATATATATACTTCAAGAACAAAGGCTATCACAAAGTAAAGTGCATAAGTAAGAGCTCGGATATAGAGATAACCGAGGCACACTAAGACGACGATATTTTACCGAGTTCCTCCCAACATGGAGTACGTCTCGTTTGGAGAGGGGGTGGTATCAATCCACCACTGCCACAAAAGGCCTCCCATGTTCTCCTGTGAATCTCACCCCAACGGGATCGATCCACACTTCCACTATCGGTGCACTTGTCGGTGGCAATCCAGGACCTCTCACAAGGTTGGGGCACTTCTCCACAACTCAATTGGAGGCTCCCAACAAACAAGCTTGGGGAAAGCTCCACGACTTAATTGGAGGCCCCAAGTAATCCACAAACCTGCAAAACCACCAAACCGTCTAGGGTTCCAATGAACCCAAGAGTAAAAAGCTTCTCACCTTTCACCCAATCGAATCCTCACCGAGAACTCAAACTGATGCACCAAATGCAATGGCAAGAACACAAGAAGTGCTCAAGTCCTTCACTCCCAAATTTCACCAAAGCTACAAAATCTTATGGGGGAATAAGAGAGGAAGAACAATGGAGGAAATCCACAAAAGACTCCAAGATCTAGATCCCAATATGTTCCCCTCACTTAGAGGAGAGATTGATTGGTGGGATTGTAGATCTAGATCTCCTCTATCAAATCCCTCAAGAATATGCAAGAATCATAGGAGGCATTGAGAGGGAAGCAAGCTCAAGAGATCAACAATGGTGGCTCAGTTTTAGGGTTCTTGAGGTTGGAAAAACCGCAGCAACCAAGGTAGAAGAAGGGGCCTTTATATAGGGCCCCTGGAATTAGAGCCGTTGGGAGCAACTTACCCCGGACAGTCCGGCCAACATCAGCCGGACAGTCCGGTTGATCCAGACACTCCGGGAGATGCTGACCGGACACTCCGGCCTACGAAGATTCCGGCCAGAGTCCGGGTGGAGTCTGATATGGTGTTCTGAATGTCCGGGGAGGTCGACAAGATCCCAGGGCCGGACAGTCCGGCGTGAATTAGCCGAACATTCCGGCCAGGCCAGACACTCCGGCTGAAAACGACCGGACATTCCGCCCAAGGCAAAACTGATAGAAATAGCAAAACTGAAATGACCATAACTTTTGCATCCGGACTTCGATTTTGATGATCTTGGACTCATTTCGACGATAGTAACGAGATCTACAAGATCATGCAGAGAACCATCATAGTACAGCAAGGGAGGATAGAGCCAAATTAGGAAAGGTTTAACCTATCTAGAAAAGACAAACCAGTAAAACCTCCAACATCGAAAACGAAATAGAGAATGCATATGAAATCCTTTTTCGATGAACTTGGGCTTGTCAGGATTAACACAAGCTCAAGAACCTCACATGGATAAGATCCACATAACAACAAAGAAAGTTGTGTTGGAGATATGCCCAAGAGGCAATAATAAAAGTGGTTATTATTATATCTTTGTGTTTATGATGAATGTTTACATCCCATGCTATAATTGTATTATAAGGAAACACTGATACATGTGTGTTTTGTAAACATAAAAGAGTCCCTAGTAAGCCTCTTGTGGAACTAGCTTGTTGATTAAATGATGATCATGGTTTCCTGATCATGGACATTGGATGTCATTAATAACAAGGTTATATCATTAGGAGAATGATGTGATGGACACACACCCATAGTAAGCGTAGCATAAGATCAAGTCATTAAGTTCGTATTGCTGTAAGCTTTCAAATGCATAGTAACCTAATCCTTCGACCATGAGGTTATGTTAATCACCATCACCGGATGGGTACTTTGATGACATCAAACCGCTTAACTGGGTGGTTATAAAGGTGTCATTGGGTATTCTGAAAGTATGTGTTGAAGCGCATGGACCAAGATTGGGATTTGTCCATCCATATGACGGATAGATATGCTCTGGTCCCTCTCGGTGGAATGTCATCTAGTTAGCTTGCAAGCATGTGACTAGGTCACAAGGGATGACATAACATGGAACGAGTAAAGAGTACTTATCGATGTGAGGTAGAACTAGGTATGGAGATACCGACGATCAAACCTCGGATAAGTAGAATATCGTGTGACAAAGGGAATTGGTTTCATATGTTAATGGTTCTATCGATCACGAAGTCATCGTTGAGTATGTGGGAGCCGTTATGGATCTCCAGATCCAGCTGATGGTTATTGATCGGAGATGTGTCTCCATCATGTCTACATGTTCACGAACCGTGGGTGACACATAAGGTTGAAGTTGTTTTAAGTAGATATGGAATGTGCGTTGGAAACCGAATGTTGTTCGGAGTCTCGGATTGGATCCGGGACATCACGAGGAGATCCGGAATGGTCCGGAGAATAAGATTCATATATTGGGGATCATTTTCTAAGTTAGGAAATGTTCTAGAGTGTTTGTATGGAGATTCTAGAAGGTTTCGGAATGTTCTGGAAGGTTCTAGAAGAGTTCTTGGTGTTTGCTTGAAAACCAAGAAAGGGTCAAAGGAAACCTAGTGGGGCGAGACACGGATTCATGGGGGAGGAGGACTCCTCCCCGCCTTCCCAACCCGCCGGCCATAGGAGGGGAGTCCTACTAGGACTCCCCCTCCCCAGGCACGCCTCCCTCCTTTAAATAGAAGGGAGGGGGCGCCCCCTCCTAGCTCTCTCCCATAACAAGCTCTAGCCGCCGCCTCCCTCCTCTTCCTTCGTTCTGCTCCGGCTTAGGCGAAGCCCTGCAGAATTCTCTACTCCACCACCACCACCACACCGTCGTGTTGCTGGGATTCCGTGGAGAAGATCTACTACCTCCGCTGCTCGTTGGAACGGGGAGAGGAAGGTGCCGACTGCCGCGTGTGACCCATTGCAGGAAGCGCTGCGAGCAGCGCGGAAGGATCGTCCACACGATCTTGAGATCGGCAAGTGATCGACTACATCAACCCCGAGATCCAATCTCGTAATGCTTTCGGTTCTACGAGGGTTAGTACAGATCTATCTCGTTGCTCATGTCTAATAGATTAGATCTTGGCTTTTATCTAGATTAGATCTGGGTTTTGTTTGTTCTTGCGGTAGAAATTTTTTGTTTTCCATGCTACGAACCCATCAGTGGTATCAGAGCCTTGTCTATGCGTAGATCTGTTGCACGAGTAAAACACAATGATGTTGTGGGCGTTGGTGCTTGTGCCGTCTTTTCTTTGTGTACTTTGCATCTTGCGGTATGATGGGATGAAGCGGCTCGGGCTAACCTTACATGTCATCGCACATGAGACTTGCTCCACGCTTGACGTGTAACTTGCTTTGCACAAGTGGCTTTGCGGGTGTCTGTCTCTCCCATCATAGTATAGATCCAATCTACACTTGGCACTTGATAGCACTTGTATCAACGTTGTGGTTCAGTTTCGTAGGAAAGATACCAAGTCCACTGCACCAAGTCCGATCTTCACGAGAGAAGATGTAGTTTCATCGGCGAACAATCTTCATGTTCATCATATCACTTATATGATTCATGCTCTACCTTTCGGTATTCCGTGTTCCGAGACCATGTCTGTACATGCTAGGCTCGTCAAGATTAACCTTAGTTTCCGCATGTGCAAATCTGGCTTGCACCCGTTGTATGCACACGTAGAATCTATCACATCCGATCATCACGAGATGCTTGAGACTGACGAGTCTTACAGCGGTGCCAACTAGGCGAACACTTTATTACTTGAAATTTAGTGAGAGGGATCATCTTATAATGCTACCGTCGTGATCTAAGCAATACAAGATGCATAAAGGATTAACATCACAGGCAATTCATAATTAGTGTGATATGATATGGCCCTTTCTCTTATGCCTTTGATCTCCATCTCCAAAGCACGGACATGATCTCCATCATCACCAGCATTGGGTCAAGGTCAGTGGCGCCGCTTCATGGTTGTCCATCATCACCAGCAACTATTACAACTACTTGGAATAAAGCTATTACAAGATGAATAGACACGCAGGTCTTAACAGAATTAAAGACAACCATTAGGCTCCTGCCGGTTGCCATATTACAACAAGGATCATTGCATACATCAAATATAATCACAATCACATGATGGCCATATCACATCACAAAACCCCTGCAAAAACAAGTTAGACGCCTCTAATTTTCTTTGCATGTTTTACATGGTTTGGGGCTTTCGAATAAGAACGTATCTTACCTACGAAACTAAACCACAACGTTGATACAAGTGCTATCGAGTGCAAAGTGTAGATTGGATCTATACTATGATGGGAGAGACAGACACCCGCAAAGCCACTTGTGCAAAGCAAGTTACACGTCAAGCGTGGAGAAAGTCTCATGTGCGATGACATGTAAGGTTAGCCCGAGCCGCTTCATCCCACCATACCGCAAGATGCAAAGTACACAAAGCAAAAAGGACACGAGCACCAACGCCCACAAAACCATTGTGTTCTACTGCAGCAGAGATCTACGCATAGACAAGGCTCTGATATCATGATGGGTTCGTAGCATGGAAAACAAAAATTTCTACATGAAGCGAACAAAACCAGATCTAATCTAGATAAAAGCCAAGATCTAATCTATTAGACATGTGCAGCGAGATAGATCTGTACTAACCCTCGTAGATCCGAAAGCGTTACGAGATTAGATCTCGGGGTTGATGTAGTGATCACTTTCAAGATCGTGATCCTTGCGATCAAGATCGTGTGGGCGATCCAGTCATCGTTAAGCGAAGGGACCTTCCTCTCCCCGTTCATGACGTGAGTGGCGGACCTTCCTCCACGGAATCCCAAGCAACGGTGAGGTAGTGGATCTTCTCCACGGAATCCCAGTGACCCGACGGTGTGGTGGTGGTGGAAGGAGGAGGAGAGAGGCGGCTAGGTCTTGAAGTGGTAGAGGTCTGGGGGTGTGGCCCTCCCTCTATTTAAGGGGAGG